>CM060913.1:905626293-910626293 GCA_030737875.1 Allium sativum
ATGAAGGATGCATTGTTGCTACTATAACACTCAATAAAATTCACCCAAAATAGGAATTGAAAACACAAGAATTAAAAATTAATAATAGGTCAAAATATGAAATTTTAACATTTTTAGAGTTAAGTCATGAAAGTCATACCGTTGCATTCATGGCGAGATTTTGACTTGTTCCTATATAAAATATGTAGAAAACGAAGTCCATACGTAAAAATTATGAGCAATTGAAGTTTTCGGATTTAAAATAAATATAATTTGAATTTTAAATTGGAATAAATGGAAAAGATTCAAAAAAACTAAGTATGAAAAATGGCGTCTGCTGCTCTAAACCCTAGAAATGAAATCCAAAATTCAACGCTTATCTTTGATGAAACACACGAAAATGATGTAACAACTACTGGACCTGGAGAGGGATTGCAGGAGGTGAGGAAGAGACGCAAGTCTTTTGCTCAGGTGGTGAAAAGAGGAGAAAAAAATAAAATTAACACGGGCCAACAATCGATGGAGGATAATTCTGCGGTTAATAAAAATTCTAACATGCAATTTAGGCAAGGCGTACGTAGTTGGGCAGCTGCGATAACAGGAAACAAAAGATCGAAGGCGATGTAGAAAATTTTGAAATTTCAAAAAATTAGGAGGGTTAGTATGCAAATCTAGATTATCTGGTATTTGATTCCGCAAAGGACATGTGGAAACATTCGATCTACATCTATTTGGTGGGAAGACATCCATATTATGTTCATTGAAATCTTATAGAGAGTGGAAACCTAAAGGTTCATGGGATGTTTTTGCTAGAGATCACAATTTCTACCTGATAAAATTTGAAACTGAGGAGGATTGTAATACAGTTTTAAACGGGGGTCCATGGTTCATAAATAATAAGCTGATATTTACATAAAGATGGGAACCTAAATTAAGGTTGGAAGGTGATATGTTGGAGTCGCATCTTGTTTGGACCATATTAATTAACCTTGACCTATCTCTGTGGAATGCGAGAGGTATTAGTAAATTGGTTGGTTTATTGGTACCCCTTTGGTGATGGATGAACTCATAAAAAAAGTCAAAAGACTTAATTTTGCATATGTGCTTGTGGACTTACATGTTAACAATGAATGTAAAAAACAATCATGTGCTAAGGATAAGCATGGAAATAGACACACACACACACACACACGCATACACAATATATATATATATATATATATATATATATATATATATATATATATATATAGGAAGTAGAATACGAATACGTTCCACCTTCTTGTACTAGTTGCAAATGCTTTGGCCATACAGTTAATCAATGTGCGGTAGTAGTTAAGCCTATTAGGCAAGTTTGGAAAGCAAAAGAGAAAACAACTAATAACCCTAATATTGATGTGCAGCAAGACAAAAACACTGATAGTCTCAGTGACAAAATGCTGCAAACAACCCTACCTCATCCCCTAACTATACACAAGACATTGAAGCTTTTGCTAATGTTGAGGTAATGGAGGTGGATCAACAGGTGGAGGAGATGGGCCAGCTGGACTTGTAGAGGTCAGAAATTGTAGAATAATCAAAGATACTCAATATAGCAGTGAGTCTCAGAGTTATGCAGATCCAGAGGTGGTAGTTCCTGAGAATGTAGAAGATTTGACCAGTTAAACATCAACTTAGAAGATAATGTGGAAGAAGAACAAGAAGATAACAACATACCAAAAGTTTAACAAAGCCAAATCCATGTTATATCAATCAATTTAACAAGAATGTAGCAGAAAGCAAGGTAGCATCAAGCATGCGGGTGTTACCTTCTAGACAAGCAAGGAGTCGACCCCTTAATTCTAAGTGCCCTTAATAAGGTGGAATGTTAGAGGTCTAAATAATGATACCTGCTTTTTAGACCTCTACAACCTTAGAAGGAAATTTCTTCCTTCATTTTTGGGTATCCTTGAAAATAAACTTAATACCGATAACTTCAATTTTTCCATTGATTCCATGTGAAGTAAATGGTTGCACATTACTAATAATGAATATTCTAATAAAGGTAGGATTCTAATTTTATGGTGTACCAATGTGTAGAACCGTGTAGTTGTAGATAAAGATGAGCAACAAATAACTTTTAGACTGACAAATTTTGATGGTCTGATTATGATTATTTCTTTAGTGTATGCCAATAATTTAATAAGCCGAAGAACTACTTTATGGATAAACTCACAAATATAGCAATTAATATTACTGATCCTTGGATTGTGATGGGTGATTTTAATGCCATTTTAAGGGCTAATGAAAAGAGGGTGGTGTTACCGTGCATGTATCACAGCTTTCAGAATTCAACAATTGTGTGGTTGCTCTTGGGCTTGTGGAACCAATCCATTGTGGTCTGCATTTTACATGGAGAAGAGGTGAGAATAGAAAAAATTACTTGTAAGTTTGATAGAGTTTTAACCAACTCCGAATGTACCAATAAATTCTCTAACATAATGGTGAATGTTTTTCCATCCTCTATTAGTGACCATAGTCCAGTACATATTAATTCGGTTACTAGGGATGATAGTGGAAAAGTCTGATGGCCCGCCCCGCACCAGCCGGCATTTCCTCCGAAAGTGCACTGTACACATGCCCGACTAGCACGGAACGGTCGCCAAAGAAAGGAAAGAAGAGAGTGAACTAATAAAGAACCTATAGAATGTCTCACAGCGCATGGAATAAAATATAATAGTAACATACTTTGACATAAAACAGGCGAGACAGTGCGTAAGCTGAAGACTAAATATCATAGCAGCGGAAGATCCAAATACAGCTTATTACAACTTTCCAAATTACTGTCTCTAAACAAAAGAAAGAAAAGGTGCACTACTAATGCCCAAAGTAGTGACCATCATCGACACAGAGAGAATATCTATATATCATACGTGGAAGCCTCCTGCTCGTCTCCGGTACATCTACTCATGCATGCCACCTAACCTGTCTCTAGTCTGCTCGTGAGGGCACCCAGAGTAATAAGAAGAGACATAAAACTCTAGGTCAGACAAAAAGTCTGGTATGAGCGATAAGCAACTAAACAAAACAATAACAGGTATACTAAACCATACCTGAACCTGGGCCTGCAACCAAAGAGTTAGCACTACATACCGTACAATACTCTAAGGTGCCACTGAACAGATGGTGTAAAGATAACGGGGATGGGGGTGTGCATGTCATAATGATGGCAAACAAATCAACCATAGCAACCATCCTCACATCTCTCACTTAGTGCGTAAAGCATACGATGTCCACCACTGTCAATCACTAGACCAATCGAAGTAGTGACGGAGTTCAACTTGTACAACTACTGCTACTACCAAGCTCACCACATGGAGTCATGACCAAATCTTTACAAATGACCCCACTTCATTGGTCTATAGCTCTTTAGTCGTACCTAGGCCACTGTGGCCCTGAATCCGTTCACGTACTCCCTACACGTAGTGATCCACAGTTACAGACATCGACAGCCCCTTAGCACACATCCCGTAGCAAAGCCCAACTCATGAAGTCAACTCGTTGGTTCCCCTCTGGATCCTGAGTTTTACTTCCTATATGGACTTCCTTTGCATCTTGGGTTTTGATCGAATTGGAGTTGATCTTCAAAAGAGTCGTCACGATGAGGTAAAAGTACACATTTGGTTCGGTTCGGTAGTCCCGACCCGGTTCGGTTCGGTGGTCCTGGCTCATGCCTTGATTAATGCTCCATTTCTCCTCGGTTCGGTCCTCCAGCTCTGGTTCGGTTCGGATGCCCTATGCCTAGTTTCGTGATTGCTCCCTCCTAGATGTCCCGATCCGATCCGGTGCTTCGCTCCAACTCCAGCTCCAAGCTTGGTCCTCCGATCCGATCCCGCTCCCTGGCTCTAGTCCGATCCGATCCCTACGCCCTTGCTTCCGATCCGATCCCCTGTTGGTCTCTCCAATCCGATCCCCTGCCCAACTCCAATTCTAAGCAAATGGCCTTCCTTCTCGCCAAGCCCCTTATGCTAAGTTCCAATCCGAATCGAGTCCACTTGCCCTATTCTCCTATCCGATCTGAGCCCAATAATCCGATCCGGCTCGAAACCCTGCACATTTCCTGCGACTTTCCAGCGACTGTTTTATGCCATACGACGGCGTTTTCGACCAATCTAACAGTTCTAATCAATCACAAAACATACCACACAGTCATAGCAACATAGAGAATCAACCATAAACATCAAAACGACAACCGTAGCATGTAAATTGGGTCAAACATAGCCTAAATCCCATATTTTCCCTTAAGCATGTTTAAGCAAAACTAATGATAGGATTAGCAAAAATTAACCAATCTAATCTTAATTCCTAACAGAGGTCTAAAACATTATTTTCGAATTTATAAATATTTTTCCAAAATTTATTAGTGTATAAATTCGCTAATCAACACTAATTACCCTTAATTAACCATAATTAGTGAGGAACTATGCAAATCACTCACCTTAGCCACAAATAAAACCTTTAGAACTGAAACTCTATTGTTTGGGCGTGAATACCAATGCAACTCAGCAGCTCTACCTCGATCCTTGTGCTAATCCGCCTTGATTTGATGTTGTTAAGCTTAATCCTTGATTAGAAAGTGATTTGGAGGTGTTTTAGAGGTTGGAGGCCATTGTTAGGGTTTCTAAGAGGTAAGTGGCAGCTAGAAAACTGAAATAGAATGAAAACCTAACTCATTTCAGCCTCCCCATAACCCTAATCCCGAAATGGGTTATTGGCTCATTCACTAATCACCCTATTTGGCCCGGTTAAACAGTTTTTCACCTTCCAAACCTTATTTCAGCCATATCTCCCAAACGGTAAGTCCGTTTTTCACATGTGACCACTCTACGGAAAGGTAAACCATCATCCGAAGCCAATGAAAGTGGTTTCAGGTCAAAAATCCTTTCCAATCAAAAGTTATGGCCAAAATAAGATCAGCTAGGGGGAAAATGGTCATATAAAAATTGGCAAAAATCATGAACATGGGAAATGACCTCACTAGTCGCCTCCCAAAGCTACATGATCATACGACTTCGTATGTGAAAGAAATAAATATTCTACGATCATTCGATGCATAGAATGCGGGTCGTTACAAAAAGGTAAACCCTTTCGCTATGCTAATCATTGGAAATTACTGGAAGGGTACAATGAATCCTTTAATTTTTAAGTTCTGGATCAATACAATGAAGCACACATGTATAATTTTGTTCAATTCCATAAAAACACTAAAAAGCATCATAAGGAATGGAACAAAACCGGGGAGAAGGATGATGATCACATAAAAAAACTTAAGGAGAGGTGTGCAGATCTACTTCAAAAGATTGATGATGGAGATGAGAGTGACCAAGTTTGGGGATAATATCATCAGAGTCCAAATGATTTGAAAGATGCTTTAAAGATAAAGCACTAGAACTATAACAAAAAGGTAAAGAGAAATGGTTTGCTGATGGAGATGAATGCACCAAATTTTTTAATAAAAAAATGACTATTAGAAGAAACACTAATTTTAATTTTCAAATTTTTAATCAGGATGGCAATAACTTTGTGGACATGACAAAATTTGAATCAGAAGCAATCATGTATTTCAGTGAGCTATACAATGGTGAAGGTATGCACGACTTACCCCAAATTTGTCCTAGGAAGGTGTTGAATGCTAGGGGAGAAGGATAATGAGCCGCTCCATCATTGACATTGAAGTGTTCGAGATCTACGCCATAGATGGTCTACTGCAACAAAAATCCAAGGTGTTGCCAGCTAAAATGTTGCCACAGCTATGCTGACCTTTGTCTATTGCAGCGCACACTTTAATATGTTAGCATAGATATTAACCATGTGTTACAGTAGACGCATGAATAAAATTATCAATCCACATCAACACGATCCAATAGTCCACATTTCCGATCCGCGTCATTCTGATTTTCCTTTATCGCCTCAAATTCTTTGCCCCAAATTTCATTTTCCCGTTGGAACATAATTCACGCTAATTTCACTTAAGAAAAAATGCAGTCGACTTCCACTTTAATGGCCGATTGAAAACTAGGGTTTTGCTCTCTTCAGCAAATCGCCACTTCAGCTTCTTTAATTCGAGATGATCCTTTGATTGCTTTGAATTATAACTGCTCCTCTCGTCGTCGATTTCTCGAATGCTACTGGCGCTCCGATAATCGTCAATTCTGGTCTTGTTGTGATGAAATCGACCTTGAAATCAGTCCATGATTTTTCCCTTTTTTACTTTTGATTATCGTTTTGTTGTTTGATTTCAATCCCACCTTTGCTTATGATGAATTTGTGGGAATTTATAAGGTTTCGAATCCCTAAATAATCTCTGATTTCAACATTAGATTTGGTTCTGGTTTGTAGCTCCGATTTTGTCGAGTTTGAAATATTCAAACTTTCTGGAATTTAATTTCATGATGAATGGCTCGACTAAAATTAGATTTTCTGGATTTAAATTTCTGGAATTAAATTTATGAAATTATATGTTGATTAATGGAAGATGAATTTTGGGAAAATCCTTATATTTGCATATTCAAAGATAAACTTTGGGAGTTTATTGAGTTGTTTGAATTGCTGCTGACCTGCTTTTGAGTTTATTGAGTTGTTATGCACTTATATATGCTGCACTTTGGTCTCTCTCCAGTTTAACCTTCAACTTGCCATATGAAACAACATACAAACTCGTAACCATGAAGAACTAGTCTGAATTATTTAAAGGAAATCAAGTAATCTTATTTCATTGATCAGAATACGTCAATGCATACATTATATGTTTGTATGTGTAGCACTTAAAGGCCTTTAATTGAATCTTACTGTAGCTACAGCGAGAACTAAGGATCCTATTGTTTGGAACTAGAATAAAACAACATATAAACTCGTATGTATGCATCTTCTTATTTTCTCTACTGCACTATATCCAATTATTTATTGGTTTATTTAATAATAACTTGATATTTATATATTACTAGGTGTGATTGTATCATATGGTTTGGAACTGGAATGAAACTCATAAACTATATAAGAAGTGGTGCATTATGCAGGGTATGCGATGATGTGCAGTTTTGATAAGTGCAGTATGCAGGGTATGTTTGGAGGTGTGTTGAAGGAGGATAAGTGCACGCCAAGGGACACAAGGTCTTTTTGGTCGGAAAGGGTGTAAGTGTGTTACAGAAGTGGAAGTTTTAAAGTTTAACGTTTGTTGTTGTTGCTCAAGGCTTTGGGTGGTGATATACTTGGTGTGTAGTGTTTCAAAGAAGGCTTGGTCTTCCAAAATCAAATGAATCGGGTGGTGTCCACCTGTTCGACCTAACCGGCGATTGCCACTGAGACTATGGGGCCCCGGACCCCCACCGTCGCTGCCCCCAGTCCCGCTTCTCGGTTCGCCTTCGGCTTGGCACTCAGCTCGATATATATTTATCACTGTTAGTGTCTTTAAAAATTGAAACTGCATATGTAATGGGTGAACTGAGTGATGTAGTGAAGAAAATCTGTATATGTGAATAATCTGTGTTGTAGTAAATCATTAAGTTTTAAATAGTTAGAGTTAGAAATTTGTATTATTTCAGTTGTTGAAGTATTTTATTTAATAAAACACTGTTTGAATTCAAATTCTGTGCATCAATATTCTATTAAATAAATATTTAATCCTACAAAAGTATTGCCATTGGCTGGTAAAAGTGTTGTCATTGGATGGTAAAAGTGTTGCTATAAATAATGTGGGGCCCACTTTTAAGCAAAATTAGTGTCTGTGACAACACCAGGAAAATGTTGCCCTAGGGTCGCAAAGACGTTGCCTTTGACTCTTAGGAAACTTGGGAAAATGCAACACTGAGAAAGTGTTGTCATAGATCATTTCTTGCCTATAGCAACATTTTTTGGCACTTCCTGCATCACTTCTCTGGTATTGCGGTATGTAATTTATGTCGTAGTGGATGCTGTCAAATCTATTCATCAGGACTCTACTCCCGAACCCGATGGTTTCGGTTCCTGTTTCTTCCAATGTCACTAAAGTAACCTGAAAGAGAAAGCGGTGTTAGCAATTCAAGAAGAATTTCAAACTGGGGAAATTCTCAAAGAAATAAATCACACTTTTTTGCGCTTAATTCGAAAGACGGAGAAACCAATTAGAATTCCATATTACAGATCGATTGCTTATTGTAATGTTTTATACAAGATTTTGAGTAAAGTCATTTGCAGCAGAGTGAAGAAGGTGTTACCAGACATGATTGAAGAATGCTACAGTTCTTTTATAAAAGGTGGAACATTTCAGAGAATTCTCTGTTGGTGCATGAGCTGATTAGAAACTTCAACAAAAAACGAGAAGATCTATCTGAAAGTTGACCTCCACAAAGCATATGATAAAATTGACGGGAATTTTATTATTCATATGCTTAAGGCTATAGGATTTCAAGAGAAAATCATTAGATTTATCTCAGAATGCATTAACACACCTACCTTCTCTATTTTGATTAATGGGGTTCCTAAAGGATTCACTACCAGTAATCGTGGTATCGGACAAGGACACCCTCTTTTCCCATACCTTTTTGCTATTTCCATGGAGTATTTTTCTCTTCAGATGGAACTAGCTGAATTTGATAAGGCATTCATCCGGTTCGCAATTTCCAACCTTCTATTAGCCACTTGTTGTATGCTGATGAGTTGATTATCTGTATTAAAGCGAGTAGTGGAGCAACTCAAAAGATTATGGAACTGTTTGATAATTTGGAGAAGTTTGTGGGATTAAAGTTGATTGATAAGAAAACTAAGTGTTATTTAAATAAGTTTTGTATATTGAAAAGTAGTATTCTTGATATTCTTAAATTGAGAGAAGGTGAACTACGTGTCAAGTACCTAGGAGTTCCATTACCCTCCAACAAAATTACTGACAGGGAATGTGCGGAGTTGATCACAAAGATTAGAGAGAATCTTAAAGGATGGAATTGTAGACTACTCTCATTTGTTGGTTGTATTGAGTTAGTTCATACAATGGTTCCAACCAACGTGAATTTCTGGCTTTAGACTTTTCAATTGCCTAATGCATCCATTGATAAAATTGAAAGTATATGTGCAGATTTCATATGGAAAGGAAAGTTTCATAAGGTCAAGTATAGTGATTTATGTAGACCTAAAGAAGTAGGTGGTGTTGGGCTCAGGAGAATCAAAATATGAGGGATTCTTTTACATTGAAACATGGCTAGAAAAGTATTGCAGATAATGGTCTATGGGCTAGATGGATGAGAATAAGATACATTAGAGATAGCTTTTGGACTATGGCAATTGACAATTATGCTTCTGCAATATGGAAATCTATTCTAAGGACGAGGAACAAACTTGCTACTAATTGTGACATAGAATTAGCAAATGGTAATGATACTGACTAATGGGAAGATCCGTGGATCAAAGGCAAGTCTTTGATTGACGACTGGGGTTAGGATACTTATTCAGTATATGGTTGTCCTAATTTGAAGGTGAGTCAAATAATTCAAGAAGGTAAATGGAATTGTGATCGTATTTCATGCACAAATGAAGAAAAAAGGAACACTGAATACGTTCCACTATATTTTGACAGAGAATTTGATAAATGGAAGTGGGGGTCTAGCAGTGATTTTTCTATCAAGGCAGCTTGGAATGCTTATAGAACTGCTGAAGATAATGCTAACCGGCATATGATTGTTTGTGACAGAATTATTCCTCCTAAACTATCATTCACTACTTACAAAGCTATGTTATATCGATCTCCAACCAGAGACAGACTTATAAAGTGGGGCATACTATGTAACAACGATTGCAATTTTTGTGGTAACCATGAAGAGACTCATTCCCATTTGTCATTCCAGTGCAATTTGTGAAGGAGGTGCTAATTAATATTCAAAAAAAAAATTCAATCTTAACGCAAGCAATCAAGACACTAATCTACACAATATCATGAAATACCTGATTAGCCATAGGTCGAGTGTAAACCATGAAATGAAAATAAGCAGCGTTTGCTTGGTAGCTACGATTTGTGGTTATGGAAAGAGAGGAATATAAGAGTTTTTCACAATAAAAACAGGTCATTGGATGAAATCAGTAAACTAATTGAATTGGAAGTTAAACTAATTGTTAAGAACTGGGGAAGAAATAATGTGTTATCTATGGTAGGATTACCATCCGGTAGAGGGAGAGCGGATCGAAGGGATCGGCAGGTACTTCATGTTGCAACTAAAACCATTTTACTTCATGAATTTCACATCGAAAGTGATGATGCCGCCATTAATCTCCATTTTGGGGGCTTCAGTTGAGTTGTAATGTGGGAAAGTGGAGTTTTTGTGTACTTACTATGTTTGGGTGAGTTATGTAATGCGTTGTCGAACATTGATTTGAGCACTTTTGAATTTGGGCTAAAATAGCCTTTAATAAAAGTATACCCACTTTAAAAAAAATGGAAAAGATTCACGGATTTGAAATTCAAACTTATAAATATTATATGCATAAATTAACAAGGGATAAACGTTATGAAATTAATGAGCATTGAATTAGCATTATAACGTAATTAAATTAAAGCGTGAACGGTCAAAACAATATGTAGATTAAAAGGGCAGTCGACCACCCCTGTATATAGTGGTCGATTATATGGTCAATCAACAGTTCAGGTAGGTTGACTGTTCGAAATAGAATTGGATTGTGGAGGCTAAGCTCTCTTAGGATAAATTTGTTATTTAACGGATTAGGTTTTATTTTAGAAATCTGACGGTCCATAATAGTTTGGCAACTATAAATAAGACCCTCGACCCTTCACTCCCATTCACAATTCCTATGCAACTCTACAAATCTGTCGCTTTCTTTTCAAATCCAGTTGGGTTAAGGTTAGTTTTCTCTCCTTCATCCTCTAATATTTTATTTTAAAATTATATTTCTGGATCTGACACTTTTATATGTATACAATCCTCTTCTGCATATACATCTACAAATCTGGAAGATAATGATTCTATATACGTATATTGAGGCAATCAAATCCAAAGAAGATTCATGGTAGGAGTTGAATCTGCTTCAAATCTTCAAGGATGTGAGTGAAATTTTAAATTAATCTTTTATTTATAATTGTGTAGTTAGGGTTGTCCATGAATGCCCAAAAAAATCTGGAAATCTGTCTACATCTACATCCACATCCAAAAATGAATAAATATTTGATATTCGAAAATAGGATGCAGATGTAGATGTAGATATAGACATATCCACATTCAAGAATTATCCATCCATTTTTCCAAGTTAAATTATGAACATTTTCGCATATAGTTTATTATTTTATTAAGTTGAAAGTCTATATTATATACATTAAACACATATTAATTACTTAAAACTATTTATTATCATCATATATGTTTATTTTTAGCACTTGAACAATCAGATGGATTGAAAAAAAAAATCTTAAACTAATTTTTTTATATTTATGTTCCTTGATTTATTGATTATTGGCGAATCGGATAATTATCTGATATACATCTATATCTGTGGATGCGCATATCCAATATTCAAAAATGATTTCAAATGCGAATTCGGATATAACATTATCCGCATCCGAAATTATTTGTTAACAGCCCTAGTTGAAGTACTGGATTTAAATATAGCTAAAGAGTTTGGGACTATGCGTAAACAAAACAAACCCCTTCCAAAATTCTATAATATCAGAAGTGTCAATCTTTTATTGAGCTTTATTATGTATGTGAACTAAATGTAGTTCCATGTTTTTATAAAAAACCATATAACCTTAATTTATTTCACTTCCTTGCTACTATTTTCTTTTAAATTATATATTATCATAATAATAGTGGATTTGATGGCAATAAATTATATGTAATTGAAATTCTTTATTTTTGTCAAAATTTTATAAATTAAAAGGGAATTAAAATAAAATTAGGAAGAAGAAATATGTATGTTCATTTGAAAGAAAATTCATTTCATTTACAGAATTAATTGAAATCAAAAACCACAAATCTTATGTTTGGTGGATGTGTATTTGTGTGACCCTACTTTCATCAATAATGGTGAATATGCCGAAAAATCTTATTTTGCGGAAAATGATGTGGATTGCAGGGAAGACAAATTATGATTCTATATTTTTTGTAATGACCCGCAAATCCACAATATCAGAGTTGACTATATACATCATACGTCCAACCCAAATATCACGAAAATACGAAACATTTTTTTTAGAAGAAAAAGGTAGAAGAATAGAAATAATAACACAGAATCTCACATCATAGCGGAACAAAATATAATATATCATAACTTTTGAAATACAAAATTTCAACTGTATAACATACACTTATCAGAGTACAACACTTACAACATAGCGGAACAAAACTTTATATAACTAACGTTGAAGCCTCCTGCTCCAAGCTCCTTTAGATAGATCAGTAAAATCCTGAACTACTTGACTGCCCGTACAAATTTAGGCACCCAAGAGTTTAGGTAAAACAAAACATATAAACTCCGGGTCAGTCATGGGACTGGTATGAGTAAACAATTTAAATTAGCTTGAACAAGTAAACGATATCTCATAAGACCACGCCGTATAACAGAACGGGTTTTTCCCTTATGAGAATCCAAAATATCTTTATATCAAAAACCTTTTGATATTATAATAATGTCTATCAACCACAATATAATAATCATCTAGCAGAAATGCTTTCATCTCACGTTCTACATATATAGTATACAATCAAAACCACGAGCACGTATTGGGTAATGGATTTCCAACTATGACAAGGTATGGAACCACCTGTCGCTGGTGTATCTCTAGAGGAGAATACACTGAGTTCAACAAGAACGTCTTTCAAATCAGCCACACATGACCGACCACTCATTTTTCTTGAGTGTATCGAATGTACATCACCAACGATTGGGATTCAGCAACCGTTTCCTAAAAAGGGACAGCACTGATATAGATTAAAGAAGCAAATGAATATTCTCTAGATAGGTGATAATACACCCTAATGGGAGCTAACCACATAGCCATGTTGCCTGCCCAATTTTTGTTGTTTCCCGGTTGTTGAGGCCAGAGGCTACGATTTTTCTCTCATTGATAACACAATTACTTTGAATGCCACATTATCAAATCCGTTAATCACTAATTAGTTTGCACAAATATTCTGGATGTTATGCTAAGGGAATAAATCCGTTGCAACCATATATTTATACTGACCAACCCATTCGATCATTGGAAATACTCTGTCAGACACTCGTCCATATACGTTCGTCCTGGGACTGAACGAAACCGAAGGCACAATTTCTATTAATAGAAAATGTCCTTGCGCTCTACTCCGTCTTTGATTATCTTCATATAATCTGATTCGCAACGCTACTACAAATACGGAGTGGTTCTTTGTATAATAATCCAACCGTTTCTCCATATTAACAACGTTAAAATAGTCAAAGCTTTGATAGTCGGTGATTTAACTATCAAATGAAAAATGTCCATGTACACACAACGATCTTATTTCCCAATGGAATTATCGATCAACACACACACACACACATACACATATATATATATATATTCCTATTTCCTTATTTTCTATGTTTAGAAAATATATATTATTAACTCTGGATAACATTCCCATTGCATATTTACATATCACTATTCTTCCACAACTATCAGACTATAACTGTGAACTAGTAAGAGAACAACTTCCTAAGTATAAACCCCGAAGGCCGAAACCAACATCAGATCGATACTCAAAAAATCGTTCAACTCAACTAATTTCCAGTCAGTTTCTAATTCTGCTGAACTCTATTTCTTTAACTCCATTTGATTAACTTCTATTCCTTTTAAATCATCGTTCATTTTAAAACGTATACTTCCCAGGATTTTATTTATAAAATTCCTTTTCGTTTATAATATTCTATTTCAAGTTCGTTTGATTATCGAATTCTAGTTTATCCAATCTATCGATTTCTTGTTTATCCAATCTTCTTAAAAATATTCTAACTCCTTAAGTTCCCGGAAAAATTCGCCATAACCTCCTTTGTACCGGGAGCATCGGGAAAATCCCCAAATCGCCACACAGGCCTCTCCATTCAAAAAGAAAAAGAAAAAGCCAAGCGGCTAGCCGATACGGCGCATAAAATCTCATATACGAATTAAATACATACCTTTTTGTCGAGCACTCGATCTATTTCACTTCTATACTTCCTTCCAAACCTGTTTAACATATATCTACCCATTCCAAATTTTATTCCACTCATTCTGATAGTTTTTAACTTAATCCGTTATTTAATTCGTTACTTGGCACTTTTGTCTATTTCACTTTATATTTGAACATAACATGTTCAATATATTCTTGACTTACTCATGAACCAATCTAATTCTATTTTCAACTCGAGTTATATATTCGATTTCGAATATAAATTCTCAATCTCTTTCACTTATCCAAAAACCCAATTTCGATTCAAATTTCCTTTAACTAATTATTCTCCAATTTAGTTAATTCTATTTGATAATTAAAAATATAATTTTTGTCTCAAAAATCATTTCACTTACTTCACTGGAGTTCATATTTACTTCGTATCTCCAGTCTGGATTTTTCTAATGTCAATTCGGATTTTATTTCCTTAAAATCCTTTTATTTATTTAATAAACCGTTATCGTTTTTAAAACGATTATGGCGCTGTTTTTCTGAAAAATTGATTTTGACATAACTCAAAATCTATACGACGAAATCCAGATTTTTCTCTTTTATTAGAAAACTATTATTCAACCGATCCCGACGATTCTTGTTTCAAAGAATTCCGACTTTAATCAAGTTCTGTATACTCAAATGAAGTTTGAATAGCCAATTTACGAACTACCGCACTGCGGCGAGTTCGTTTTAATTATATTTCGATCTTCTATATTCAAATTCCAATTCAGTTTTATTTTAATTTCCTATATTCAAATTTCATTTCAATTATATTTGAATTCAAATTCCATTTCAATTCCTTTTATTCAAATTCCATTTGAATTTTCTTTATTTAAATACCACTTGAATTTCTATATTCAAATTCCTTTTTGAATTTCTATATTCCAATTCTACTTCACTTTCGATATTCAAATTCTATATTTGAATCCCTTTATATTTTCTATATTCAAATTCTATATTTTAATTTCTATATTCAAACTCCATTTCCATTCAAATTGAATTTCCTATATTCAAATTCTGTTTCAAACTTTCTTTATTCATTCTTTAAACAAGTCTCGATTTCAATTCCTTTTGAAATCGATATTTCTACTTTTGGAAAATAAATTTCCCTTTTCAATTTCACACTTGTATTTTTATTTCTGAATTATCCAATGATAATTCTTTTCACTTCATTTATAAACTTCGTTTATAAAAGAACTATTTATAAACTTCAATTATAAAGGAAATACTTGTTTTATTTCTTTTAAAAAAAGTTAATATTTCAAATCTATTTAAAAATTCAAATTCTATTTTAGAAAAATAGAATTTCCCTTTTATATCTCAATTATCCCTTTTTCGATATTTTTATAAATCAATATTCAAGCCCTAGTGATATTTAAATACCCCAAACAGTCAGTTATCAAATCATGGGAATTCTAACACATCATATATGATAGTATATATGAACAAACGGATAATAATATTTCTGAGGAAACCTGTTTTCCTGCATCCACAGGCGTTAGTCAACATAGTAATACCCATCCTGCTTCGAGGCAGGATATCGCGGCATGAAGTTCATCCACTAATATATATTTGTGGGGCGCATAGGGAAATCATCCGCTATGAAACTGCGGGCATCCGCTAATGGTACTGTGGGAATCCAACCAATCATCAACCCAATATATATATAATAGTCAACCCTAAATAGCTAATATATTTAAATCAACCAAACAACATTCAAACAAGCAACAACAATTATTTTTACCGATATAAAAATAATTCTAAATAATAGGTGAGTGAGATTTACTCACTGAGAATTAACTGCGTCGAATATCCACTGAAGCATATTCTACAGTTTTCACAGCAATTCCTCCATCCGTCTTAATAAAAAAAACCTTCCTCCTTCATCAAATAGCCCCAAAAACTGTTCTTATCCTTTCTTCGGCAATTCATCGAACACGTTCCCGACGTCTACCATTACTGTTGTACCTCCAAACTGCCATGGCTCCGAACTCTGACTGATCGTCGCTGTTGTCCGCTCGCCATTGTACCCAGTTCCAGTCAATCCCCCATCATCATCTTCTCCCAAACACGGCAGACCCCACTCCAGTATTTACTACATCGTTACTTCACCCAATCGAGCTTCCTGTGTACTCCGTCCTCGAGGTATCCACTTGCAGCGATAGTGAAGATGCGATGTCTTCTGGCCAAATCCTCATCTGATGTCATAATCGATGCGCACCTCCTTCCTGACAACGAACTCAACCTTATAGTGATGATGGATCCCACCGCAGCTTCCAATTCATCCTCGATCAACTGCAACTCTCCAGTTTTTCCCAATTATCAAACGCGAAACCTTGTTCGAGTTCGAACATCTCGAACTCATATCGTAGCCAAACCAGACCTCAGTGCCCTAATTCGAACACCCAAAACCGGCTTCGCACCCTTCCCTTCCAAGTCCGAAATCGAATCCAACTTCGACTACTTCCTTCTTCTTTTGTTTTCTATTTGCATCGATGGTTTTTATTTTTATTTTTTGATTCGGGATTTTATTTTTGGGTGGGCGGCTTCTGAAATGAAAAAAAAGGGAGGACTTACCGCTTGAAGGTTGGAGAAGTTTGGCCATTTTATAAAGGAAGTTGTGGTTTTCATTTTAATTGCGTGGCCATTTTTGTTTTTTCTCTTGTGGTTTTGAAATGAACAGCGAGCCCTTGTTTTATGGAGATGGAGAAGAACACGTGTTTTATTTTTGGCCATATATTTAAATTTTGTTTTTAATTAATTTAAAAATCTGTATCCTTTAAATAAAAATACACCCTGATTCTGAACTCCTTTCTGAACGCGATGACTGTCAATTTTAGGGTAATACCCCTATCTCTGACACACTGGGATAGGTCACGAAGTCCAATTCGATCATTTGGAGGAGATATTAATTTAAATTGATATAAATTAAATTCAACACAATTTATTTTGCGGAAATATATATATATATATATTATTATTCGAATTCAAACAGAAGTCTGAACTGTATTTAATTCAGTTGTAAATCTCGAACTGAATTATTTTTCGTATAACGATGATTTAATATATATTTGATATTAAATCGAAATTGATTATTAAATTAATAACTTAATATAAATATTCATTTATATTATCCACCCAATATTTAAATCCGTATTAAATAGTTAAAATTAACCCATAAGAATCCGGGTCATTACAATCTTCCCCACTTAAAATAATTTCGTCCTCGAAATTGATAAGATAGAAAAAGTGATACAACCCCATTAACTATTCAAAAACACACTTATGTCGATACTCAACATTTCAAACTTCCTTACGTAACTCTCTTTCGAATAAACCCCTATTCGATAACTCCTCCCTTCGAATAACTATATTCGATATTCTTTCTATCATATAACTAGATTCGAAATCCTTCCTTCGAATAAACTATATTCGATTTTCTCTATTCAATTTACTCTTATCAACTAACCCTATTTGATTAGCTCTTTTCACTTAACTCCTTCCGAATAAGCTATATTCGATAACTCTTTTAATTCTATTCGAATAAACTATATTTGATAACTCCTTTTATTCTATTCGAATACCTAATATTTGATTTAACTCCATTCGCTTGACTCTAGATCGCAGCGATCACAATGGTTATGCCTGATTCCCTCAGGAAACATCCATCCGCCCTATGCTATCTGCAGCCCTGCAAATTACGTTAGCAGTCGTACGAAATGGCAACTTATCCTGAGTAACCATGTTTGACTAACTCTATTACAATAACTATATTCGATCAACTTTAATTGAATAACTAACATTCAATTAAATCCTAGTTCAATTAACTATATTCAATTAACTCTATCTGGTTAACTCTATCTTTGAATAACAAATATTCGATAAATTCTAATTGAATAACAAATATTCAATTAACTCTACGGATTAACCCTAACTGATTAACTCTAACTGGTTAATTCTTACTATAATCGATTTATTCTAACTCTAATCGGTTATTTCTAACTCTAATCGACTTCTCCTATTCAAATAACTCCTATTGGATAACGTTTATTCATTTATAATGATTTACTTTTAGTAACGGTTCTTTACTTTATAAATGTTCTCTTTAATAACGTTACTTCACTTATACAAGTGTTGTGTACCCCTTCTATTTAAAACTATCGGTGTTAAAAACCAATATCTCTTCTCTATATAAGTTCAGACTTATATATTCCATTTATCAACTGATAAATATTTAATTTAATTTATAAACCGTTATTTATAAATTAATCTTTTCTATTTATCTGTTAAAAACAGATTTCCATTTTCTATTCATCTTCTAAATATTCCTTTGATTAAATTCTATTTATTTAACAAATAAATATCTCATTTATAACATTCTATTTATTTTCTATAAATAAATATTTCCATTTAATCTATTTGTAAATGTTTTACAAATATTCCCTTTTAAATTCTATTTGTAAATGTTTTACAAGTATTTCTCCTTCTATTTGTTTGCACATAACTTCCTTTGTATTTGTTTCACAAATATTTCCTTTATATTTGTTTTACAAATATATTTTCTTTTATATTTGTTTTACAAATATATTTCTTTTTAACTCTTTTGGTTTATCCTTTATTCACACCCAATTCATATTTCATTCACATTGATTTTACTTAATTTATTCATTTTGATCCATTTAACTTACTTAAGTTAAATTTAATTTCAATCATTCAAATTCCTAGGGTTTTATTTCAAAACTCCTTTGAAATATAAATATATACATATATTTATATCCATCTCAAATTCAAAACATTTGAATTTTCAAACAACTTGTTTTCTTTCAAACAAATCTTCATCAAAACTTTTCTAAGGTAGCAATCCATCACTTAGAAACTCGAAAATGAACACTAATGATGTTGCGACTATCATCAGAATTATTTCCCTGCCACTGAAGTGAGTTCAGTGCTTTATCATATTCAAAATCCATTCAAATGATTTTTTTATTCAAAAATCCTTCCAAAATAAAGCTATATTATTTTAATAAAATTCGGAAAATATTTTCCAACTTCCCAGGATTTTAAATTCTGAATTCTGGTTGGAATTCAATTTCATTTGATCACATTTGTATATTTGATTTCATATACAAATTCCATTGGTTATATATATATATATATATATATATATATATATATATAACTATTTCAGTTTTATAATCCGATTCGATTATAATCCTAACAATCAACCCAACCATTTAAAACAATATCGTGTCCATTCTTCTGTTCAAGTGTTTATAAACTCCTATCGACATCGTGGCGTCCCACGATTCGATCAGAATTAATAATTCACTCCACAGACTAGTTAACACAATATAAAACAGTTTTTATATCAAATAACAAATACGCTCTCTCGTATATATATATATATATATATATATATATATATATATATATATATATATATATATATATATATATATATATATATATATATACACACTCAACTCATTCTAGGGGGCTACTGACCCTATCTCTAATAAGCACATGCCACACAAGCCTAGATATTCGCTCAATCTAAGCTCTGATACCAACTGTAGTGTCTCGGAAATTCAAGTAGGCTTTGCAACCATTGTTGGATCTAGATTAACCCTAGAGGGGGGGTGAATAGGGTTTATCACAGTTTTTAACTGAATTAAAATTCTAACGAGATATTAAAATAATAAATAGATCACAGATTATAGCAGAAACAGAATTACAGAAAATAAATCACACACAGATATACCCAGCTTCGGCATAACCCTGCCTACAGCTGCATTTCTAAGGTTTCTACTAGGTGATAGAACAGATCCCGCATACAAGACCATGTACACTTGCAAACCCTGCTCCTATTCTAACCCTACGCTCAAATCCCTAGATTGATCGATATCCCCTCAATCAGATTTCCCGTATTACAAACCAGTAACACGTAACCTAGATTTACAGACTCTAGTGGACTGCCAATCAACACCCTGACTGGAACCCTAGAAATTTTGCAGACTTCTAGAAACTGTTCGATAGTTTTTACAAAGCAAAATAGAAAGTACAAAACAAGTAAAAAGGAAAAACCCTAGGAAATTAAGAAAAGAGGGTCATCCCCCTTTTAGTTCTTAAGCAAAAATCGGCTTAGTCCAAAACAAAATGACCGGCCCCCCTTTCATATTTGCTCAACCCGATCTTCCTTTTGCTCTGAAGAAAAAATATGGCGGCTAGGGTTTTAATGCTTGTCCAAATTCAATCGTGATGGCTTCAGGTTGATGTAATCTGGTTTTCTAATGCTCGATCCCTTTTCTCTTTTGTTTTGGAAAAGTATGGCGGCCTAGGGTTTACTCAAATCCCCAAATCAATCGATTAATTTCTTCTGGGATCAATTCTCTGATGACTTAATAACTTGCGGCTTGCTTCTCTTCGATTTGGGAATTTACTCAATTGAAAACAGTGAGTTTTCTGAATTTTTTCTGCTTTGAATTCCTTGCTTATTGTTTTTGGTTTTCGATGGATATATATCTTGCCTGTGATGATGTGGTGTAGGTTATATAGGGTAAAAATAGAAAACCCTTAAACCCCTCTCTGATTTCATTATGTGGCTTGACCCGATTGATTGTGTGTTCCCCCTTTTGGTTGCGAGATTGTTGTGTGATGCTTTCCTCTTTTTGTTTTTGATTCACCTTTGATTTCTCGACTTTGATAAAAATGGCTCTGTTTAAATTTGAATCAGCCTTTGATTAAAATCTGCTTGATTGTTTGCGTGAATTCCTGCAATTCTGGAAGCAAAAATGAAAACAGATAATTGGTTTCCATATGTGATTGAAGAGTTAAAATGAAATATTCTTGCCAAAAAATAATATGCTGATTTGTTCCCTTATTTGCTTCACCCAGAAAAACAGAATTGAATTTCTTCCTTTGAATTTGTGGATTTAAACACTTGCGTGAATATTGCTTGATGAACACAGTCTAATTTTTTGCCTTGAGTGAATCTTGATTGATTCAAAACTGGAAGAATATTGATGGCTAGTCCCTTGAATAAGTTGAAACACTTTCTGAAAAGAAAACTTTCTTGCATGATGTTCTACAATTTAACACTTGCTAAAAATTCTTCTGAAGTTTTAACATATCCTGAATTTCTGCAAATGAAAATGGACTCTTGCCATTCCATTTTTGGAAAATACTTTTGGCCAAATCGAATTTATTCCCAAAAGGGTTTCTTGTTGTTTTCTTGTCTCACTTTTTAAAACTGGAAACAACATGAGTTTGTTTTTCTTGGCCCAGAAAAAAATGCACACTCTTGTTGCATTATTGTATCACTTGAGCTTGTGTGCTTTGCATGAATCATATTATAGCTATTATCCAGTTTTGTGTTCCAAGTTGAACAGTGCTGTGCTTGACACTTGTGCTCTGTTGCATTTACTTGCTGTTATACTGGACTTGATTCACCATTGATTTTACTTGTGTTTGAGTCATGAACTTGAAACAAAACCATTGAGCTCGACCAAAATGTCTTGCTCCATGTAGCTGAACATGTACACACTTGGTTCACTGTAAAAATGCTATACTGTGTTCTCCATTTACTATTTTGTATTGCTCATGCATGTTACCAATCATATATTTGCTGATGAGTTTTGTGCTTGACTTGTGAACTGCCTTTGGGTCTGTGTCTTTCACCATCCTGGACTGGATTGTACTAACTTATCCTAGCTCGACTACTTGGCTGTGTTGATCATGATTCATCCATGTAACCCTTTGAGTTGTCCCGTGTCTTGTTCTTGCATGTATATTTTGCCACTGTCTCGTAGCTGCTTTGAAAAACATGATCAATTTTGTCTTGCAAACCTTTGTGAAACTAACTTGCCCATTAATGATGATCAGTCTTGAACTTGTATATATTGACATGTGCACATGAAGTTTTGGGCTGTTTTGTTGTATGAGCTGTCTTGATATGTACTCGACCATGAATGCATACACGTGTATATGTTGCACAATTTGCTGTGAGCTCGACCATTTAAATATGTTGCCATGCACCATTGTGTTTGTTATTGTCATTGCACTGTGTCGAGCTTAGTCCATGTGACTGCTCCACCGCTGTATATACTGATTGGCGAGGTAGTGCACACGTGTATTTATACACGTGTGTATTTGCAGCCATCAAAAAAAAATTCCTGTCCCTGTACATATACAAACTGTCTGTATAGACACAGATTTATCAGATCAAGTCATGAAAAATGATGAGAAACACACCAGAAATCTGAGGCAAATAGAAATTTTAAAAATAAAATTTATATTCGCATATGTTCAGTCTAAATTCTATTGTAGTGTACTGTGTGTGTGTGTTTCATTGTGACAGGTATGAAGAAGATGACTGGACTGACAGTGAAGTGCTGTGAAGACAGAAGACTATAGACTAAAGACAACAAGAAAGTGTTGAGTATGTAAATAAGTGAATGTAAAATTGAAACTGAAAATGAGTGTCTAATTGTTTCTGCAGTGAGGAGCAAATGAAAAAATGAGAATTGTACTTTTATTTGTAATAAACAAGGCTGATTGAAATAAAATATCATTTTATTGTTGTCAAACAAGCTTGTCTATTTTATTCTATTTATATACAAGTACAAATATGTGAAGTGATTAAATAGTGGAGTTAAAATAGATGTATTGTTTGAATGTTAGAAATATAATATTCATATTTTAAATAAAATACAGTAAATATTTGATTTTCTGTACAGTTGTATTTTATTTAAATATAAATATTATATTTCAATCTGTGATTTACAATAACAGTACAATATTAAACACATTAAAATAATATTTATTTGGTTGTTATCATCAAACAAAAATCATATAATTGTGTACACAACACCGTTATATACAACAATCTCCCCCTTTTGATGATGACAAACAAATAAAAGATTTTGTATACAATAGATGTGTTTGACAGTGAATATTGAACTCCCCCTATTTATTTGCTCCCCCTACAACAGACAACTCCCCCTATAACTGTGCATGAGTGAAATGTATGAATAATAATAAGTTTTCAAAATTAAAAAATATTTATAAAATATTCACTCATAAATCAAAATCTCTATCCATTCTCCCCCTTTTGTTATCATCAAAAGGATACAGAATTTAAAATATAGATGAAAAATGACTAACAAATACTATATCAGCTTAAGAGGAAGAACAGTCATCATAAATCTCAATCAGTCAAACAAAAATCATAATAAACTAAGAACTGGTGGCATATCTCACATTGTAGAGAATGACGGATTTACGATGAATTTTATATAAAATGGGGAGAGTAAAAAAATGTATTCCAATTATTTTTAAAAAAATGAGGTTCAAAAACAGAGATGGAATTTGGACTATAATTAAAAATTCAATTTAAGTGACAAGATCGAATAACCTCAAATCCCAATACCCATCAATCAGCAAATCATAATACGTCATAAAATATTAACACATTTCACAGATTAGAAAATGGATTGGTAGGCTGGCTTTTATACACAAAGGAGAATTTCAAGTTTATTTCAATTAATAGCACATTATTTTTTATTTATTTATTTAAGAGCACACTGACCACACATAACCAGAGCTTGGATTTTTAAATGAGGTCAGTCGCAGCTTAAATTATAAGTTGTCTCTTAACCATGCATGACCAGAGCTTGGATTTTTAAATGAGGTTAGAGACACACTTATATATTAATTATATTTATTATTTTCAGCATTTAAAGGAAAAAACTCCTCAGTATGTAAAACCAATATATGAATGATAGAAAATGGGGTAGGTACAGAGATGGACTGTGAAAATAAATTTCTAAATTAATTATATTATGAAATAAACTCGACTGTACCGGGATTATTGAAAATTTCAATTATCACTAATTCTGAAAAATAATATAGTCCCATTTCTATCACAAATAATTTTCACTGTTTTAAAACAAGATGATTTTTTTTTAAAAAAAAACTCTCCACATTAATATAAAATCATGATCGATGGCAGACGGGTGATAGATAAAGGAGATGGTTGTGAAATATTTGCCAGTTCAAAGATATTATAATTAATATTCAACCATCATGAAAATCCAAATAAAATCTCCTCTTATTGTGAAATACATTGCAGTCATAATTCATCACAATCTCAGATTCTGATATATTTTGATGAATTATAAATACAGAACAATTTGGATATTGATTTCAATTTCTGAATGAATAGAAAATAAATAATCTTAAAATTGAAAATTAATTACAAGAGGAATATAAAGAGCTATACAGGACAAGAGTGATCAAAATATATTAAAAAAAATCAGCACATCTGATATCAATTGTAGTCTCCCTCTCGAGGATTTTAATTACACCCTGATGGACCATCATGAACATCTCAGACCAAAGAAATTTAGACACAAACCCAGCCATACAAATTTAGCACATTTATTTGTATAAGGGAAAAAAAATGTATGGATCTATACAAGGTGAAAATTTGAATCTCAGTATAGATGGGTGAAACAAATATAAGCACTTCTGATACCACTTGTTCTCGCTTTCCCGAGGATTTTACCAAGACAATGGAGACAAACTATGATATCACAGACAACAGAAATTTAAAGCCCAAGCAGACAAATCAAACAATAAGCAATTATCTAAGAACAGTATCAGAGCAGTGCAGAACACAATATCACATCAGACTTGTCTGGGGATGGTCACATAAGAACTTTCATGATCCAAGATTAGAACTACCGTTTATTTGAAATCATTTGAGGAATATGAAAAATCTCTAGATTCAATGAATCGATCACACCAAATTATTATTTTCACATTCAGAATATGTGTGTGATTCAATAAATCAATAATTTCAAATGATTTTAAACAAACAATCATTCAAATCAAATAACCATGAAATAGCAGAGAAATTCAAGACCGGATTTTCAAAGAATTTTCACAAGAATTTTCTGACAAGTCCTCAATAAATTTTAGATCATCTACATCAATTTTGTGAGATATTCATGATCCAAAGAATAAAAATAATTTATTTGAAATCATTTGAATTAATGTCAAATTTTGAGATATAATGAATCAGTCACACAAGGTTAATAATTTCAGATTTAAGTGGTGTGTGAGATTCAAAATATCAGGAATTTCAGATGATTTCAAACTAAACTAATTTCAACCATAATAATCATGAATAAGGATGAAATTCTAGATGTATCACTGATTTAACCCAAATATTTTTCAAGTCAGAAATAATCAAGCCAATCCGAAAAAAACAATGAAATTATCACAACTGATAAATAATAGAGTGCTGTAATGAGTATAATATTTTCAGCTTTTTTAAAATGAATTAGAATAAACTCAGAACAGCAAAGGTGTGTGAAATTCCATCAATTTTCAGATCTTCAAAAATTTAGAATTCAAATTAATTAACAGTGTTCAAGATATGACATGAATACAACAACACCGTTATGAATTCAGAATTAGGAAAATAAACTTCAAAACAATTGCAGATATTTACACAAATAAATTCAAGATCTGGAAATGATTACAAACACGAGAGTTTTCTACAAATAAAATGAATTTCCAGACAAATATGAGTTTTGCAATTGGAAGTTAATGGAGCACAGAATAAACAAAGATATGGCAGTGACAAATCAAATAAAGACAAATAGAAGAAAATAAAATAGAAAGGGGTAGAAGAAGCAGGAATAAACAATAAAAAATATTTACAAGGTTGAGATCAGAAATCATACCTGATTCACAGAAAACGTTGTGGATCTCTAACTCGTCAGACTTTGCTAAGGAACAGTAGATGATTCAATGATGTGAAGTAGTTTGAATCAGTTTCTCTTTTCAGCACAGTTGTTCCTCAGCCTCCTTTGGTAGCTAACTGTTTAGAGGATTGAGTGGTCTAACAAAGGCAGTAAAACCACTCACATTTGTATTTGTTCGTTTTGGTACCCAAACCTGTATATATAACAAACCATCAGAATAAACCTTTGTACCCTTAGGAACCCAAATCTTTTTGAATTTCACGAAGTTTGGTTTATTTCCTTTTGGGATCCAGGATTGTTTAGAAGGATTATTATAAAACAATTTCTCATTTTGATTTTGACTCAAAAAACCTTTGAAATTATAAGATTTCAAATTTTCAAATTGATTCTTTTCAAGGTTGTTTGAAGAATTTTTCAAATCATTTGTAATTCGTCTTTCAAAAACATTATTTTTCTCAAACCCAAGTCCATGTTTATTTTGAACAGAAAATTGTTTTTTCAACAACATATTCAAAGATTTTTCACCGTTTGAAAAATTAGACAAGATTGTTTCAAGTTGTTGAATTTCAGTTTTAAGATCACCATTTTCTTTCAATAATTCTGAACAACGATTTTTAGTGATCTCACATCTTTTAAAATCAGATTTCAAAACCAAATTTTCATCTTTGAGTAACTTTATTTTGGTTTGGGACTCAGCAATCTCAGCCTCAAAATGTTTTCGACTTTCAGACTCAAATTTCTTGAAATTTTCAATCTCGTTTTCAAGTTCTTTCAAAATCGAATTCGATTTCAACAGATTTTCCTTTTCTGCAATTTCAAGTTTGGAATGAATATTAGTTTTAAAAATTTCAAATTCCTTTTGCAGATGATTGTTCAAATTTGATAACTCAATCTTGTTTGCTTTTAAGACCAAAATTTCATCTTCAAACTTTTGAATATTTTTATTGAGATGAACAAGATTGGTTTTCGATTTCAAACAATTTTTACAATCTGAATCTGAAAGGTTTTTAAAATATTCAAGCCGTGATTCCAAATCATCAATTTTGCTGTTCAACTCAGAATTCCTAGATTTTAGAGTTTTGTTTTTAGATTTGAGTTTATCAACAGATTTAGTTAAATCAACACACATATAAACCAAATCTTCGTATGAGATATTTTCAACTTCAGCATCCGTTGATTCTCCATCATCTGATCCTTCTGAATTCTCATTTGTAAATCCTGTTAAACAGAATTCTGAATCTGAATTGACAATCTGGGGTTTTGAGCTGGAGTTGTCAATTTGACCATACTTCGTATTGAGAGCTGTCCAAATTTCCTGCGCAGTTAAACAATGGGAAATCAGATTGTATTGATTATCATCAAGATGAGAATAAAGAATATGTGTAGCACGAGAATTAAAAACTTTATCTACCAAATCGTACCCATTGATAACAACATCCCAACATTTAATATTAACGGATTTTAAATAAAATTCCATTTTGGATTTCCAGTTTAAAAAATCTGTTCCAGTGAAAATAGTTGGAGATGAACTGGACTGACTCTCGCTAGACAGACAACTAGGGTTACCCATGACTCTAGAGTTAAAAAAAAAATACCTGCTCTGATACCACTTGTTGGATCTAGATTAACCCAAGAGGGGGGGTGAATAGGGTTTATCACAGTTTTTAACTGAATTAAAATTCTAACGAGATATTAAAATAATAAATAGATCACAGATTATAGCAGAAACAGAATTACAGAAAATAAATCACACACAGATATACCCAGCTTCGGCATAACCCTGCCTACTGCTGCATTTCTAAGGTTTCTACTAGGTGATAGAACAGATCCCGCATACAAGACCATGTACACTTGCAAACCCTGCTCCTATTCTAACCCTACGCTCAAATCCCTAGATTGATCGATATCCCCTCGATCAGATTTCCCGTATTACAAACCAGTAACACGTAACCTAGATTTACAGACTCTAGTGGACTGCCAATCAACACCCTGACTGGAACCCTAGAAATTTTGCAGACTTCTAGAAACTGTTCGATAGTTTTTACAAAGCAAAATAGAAAGTACAAAACAAGTAAAAAGGAAAAACCCTAGGAAATTAAGAAAAGAGGGTCATCCCCTTTTTAGTTCTTAAGCAAAAATCGGCTTAGTCCAAAACAAAATGACCGGCCCCCCTTTCATATTTGCTCAACCCGATCTTACTTTTGCTCTGAAGAAAAAATATGGCGGCTAGGGTTTTAATGCTTGTCCAAATTCAATCGTGATGGCTTCAGGTTGATGTAATCTGGTTTTCTAATGCTCGATCCCTTTTCTCTTTTGTTTTGGAAAGGTATGGCGGCCTAGGGTTTACTCAAATCCCCAAATCAATCGATTAATTTCTTCTGGGATCAATTCTCTGATGACTTAATAACTTGCGGCTTGCTTCTCTTCGATTTGGGAATTTACTCAATTGAAAACAGTGAGTTTTTGAATTTTTTCTGCTTTGAATTCCTTGCTTGTTGTTTTTGGTTTTCGATGGATATATATCTTGCCTGTGATGATGTGGTGTAGGTTATATAGGGTAAAAATAGAAAACCCTTAAACCCCTCTCTGATTTCATTATGTGGCTTGACCCGATTGATTGTGTGTTCACCCTTTTGGTTGCGAGATTGTTGTGTGATGCTTTCCTCTTTTTGTTTTTGATTCACCTTTGATTTCTCGACTTTGATAAAAATGGCTCTGTTTAAATTTGAATCAGCCTTTGATTAAAATCTGCTTGATTGTTTGCGTGAATTCCTGCAATTCTGGAAGCGAAAATGAAAACAGATAATTGTTTTCCATATGTGATTGAAGAGTTAAAATGAAATATTCTTGCCAAAAAATAATATGCTGATTTGTTCCCTTATTTGCTTCACCCAGAAAAACAGAATTGAATTTCTTCCTTTGAATTTGTGGATTTAAACACTTGCGTGAATATTGCTTGATGAACACAGTCTAATTTTTTGCCTTGAGTGAATCTTGATTGATTCAAAACTGGAAGAATATTGATGGCTAGTCCCTTGAATAAGTTGAAACACTTTCTGAAAAGAAAACTTTCTTGCATGATGTTCTACAATTTAACACTTGCTAAAAATTCTTCTGAAGTTTTAACATATCCTGAATTTCTGCAAATGAAAATGGACTCTTGCCATTCCATTTCTGGAAAATACTTTTGGCCAAATCGAATTTATTCCCAAAAGGGTTTCTTGTTGTTTTCTTGTCTCACTTTTTAAAACTGGAAACAACATGAGTTTGTTTTTCTTGGCCCAGAAAAAAATGCACACTCTTGTTGCATTATTGTATCACTTGAGCTTGTGTGCTTTGCATGAATCATATTATAGCTATTATCCAGTTTTGTGTTCCAAGTTGAACAGTGCTGTGCTTGACACTTGTGCTCTGTTGCATTTACTTGCTGTTATACTGGACTTGATTCACCATTGATTTTACTTGTGTTTGAGTCATGAACTTGAAACAAAACCATTGAGCTCGACCAAAATGTCTTGCTCCATGTAGCTGAACATGTACACACTTGGTTCACTGTAAAAATGCTATACTGTGTTCTCCATTTACTATTTTGTATTGCTCATGCATGTTACCAATCATATATTTGCTGATGAGTTTTGTGCTTGACTTGTGAACTGCCTTTGGGTCTGTGTCTTTCACCATCCTGGACTGGATTGTACTAACTTATCCTAGCTCGACTACTTGGCTGTGTTGATCATGATTCATCCATGTAACCCTTTGAGTTGTCCCGTGTCTTGTTCTTGCATGTATATTTTGCCACTGTCTCGTAGCTGCTTTGAAAAACATGATCAATTTTGTCTTGCAAACCTTTGTGACACTAACTTGCCCATTAATGATGATCAGTCTTGAACTTGTATATATTGACATGTGCACATGAAGTTTTGGGCTGTTTTGTTGTATGAGCTGTCTTGATATGTACTCGACCATGAATGCATACACGTGTATATGTTGCACAATTTGCTGTGAGCTCGACCATTTAAATATGTTGCCATGCACCATTGTGTTTGTTATTGTCATTGCACTGTGTCGAGCTTAGTCCATGTGACTGCTCCACAGCTGTATATACTGATTGGCGAGGTAGTGCACACGTGTATTTATACACGTGTGTATTTGCAGCCATCAAAAAAAAATTCCTGTCCCTGTACATATACAAACTGTCTGTATAGACACAGATTTATCAGATCAAGTCATGAAAAATGATGAGAAACACACCAGAAATCTGAGGCAAATAGAAATTTTAAAAATAAAATTTATATTCGCATATGTTCAGTCTAAATTCTATTGTAGTGTACTGTGTGTGTGTGTTTCATTGTGACAGGTATGAAGAAGATGACTGGACTGACAGTGAAGTGCTGTGAAGACAGAAGACTATAGACTAAAGACAACAAGAAAGTGTTGAGTATGTAAATAAGTGAATGTAAAATTGAAACTGAAAATGAGTGTCTAATTGTTTCTGCAGTGAGGAGCAAATGAAAAAATGAGAATTGTACTTTTATTTGTAATAAACAAGGCTGATTGAAATAAAATATCATTTTATTGTTGTCAAACAAGCTTGTCTATTTTATTCTATTTATATACAAGTACAAATATGTGAAGTGATTAAATAGTGGAGTTAAAATAGATGTATTGTTTGAATGTTAGAAATATAATATTCATATTTTAAATAAAATACAGTAAATATTTGATTTTCTGTACAGTTGTATTTTATTTAAATATAAATATTATATTTCAATCTGTGATTTACAATAACAGTACAATATTAAACACATTAAAATAATATTTATTTGGTTGTTATCATCAAACAAAAATCATATAATTGTGTACACAACACCGTTATATACAACAATCTCCCCCTTTTGATGATGACAAACAAATAAAAAATTTTGTATACAATAGATGTGTTTGACAGTGAATATTGAACTCCCCCTATTTATTTGCTCCCCCTACAACAGACAACTCCCCCTATAACTGTGCATGAGTGAAATGTATGAATAATAATAAGTTTTCAAAATTAAAAAATATTTATAAAATATTCACTCATAAATCAAAATCTCTATCCATTCTCCCCCTTTTGTTATCATCAAAAGGATACAGAATTTAAAATATAGATGAAAAATGACTAACAAATACTATATCAGCTTAAGAGGAAGAACGGTCATCATAAATCTCAATCAGTCAAACAAAAATCATAATAAACTAAGAACTGGTGGCATATCTCACATTGTAGAGAATGACGGATTTACGATGAATTTTATATAAAATGGGGAGAGTAAAAAAATGTATTCCAATTATTTTTAAAAAAATGAGGTTCAAAAACAGAGATGGAATTTGGACTATAATTAAAAATTCAATTTAAGTGACAAGATCGAATAACCTCAAATCCCAATACCCATCAATCAGCAAATCATAATACGTCATAAAATATTAACACATTTCACAGATTAGAAAATGGATTGGTAGGCTGGCTTTTATACACAAAGGAGAATTTCAAGTTTATTTCAATTTATAGCACATTATTTTTTTTTTTTATTTAAGAGCACACTGACCACGCATAACCAGAGCTTGGATTTTTAAATGAGGTCAGTCGCAGCTTAAATTATAAGTTGTCTCTTAACCATGCATGACCAGAGCTTGGATTTTTAAATGAGGTTAGAGACACACTTATATATTAATTATATTTATTATTTTCAGCATTTAAAGGAAAAAACTCCTCAGTATGTAAAACCAATATATGAATGATAGAAAATGGGGTAGGTACAGAGATGGACTGTGAAAATAAATTTCTAAATTAATTATATTATGAAATAAACTCGACTGTACCGGGATTATTGAAAATTTCAATTATCACTAATTCTGAAAAATAATATTGTCCCATTTCTATCACAAATAATTTTCACTGTTTTAAAACAAGATGATTTTTTTTTAAAAAAAAACTCTCCACATTAATATAAAATCATGATCGATGGCAGACGGGTGATAGATAAAGGAGATGGTTGTGAAATATTTGCCAGTTCAAAGATATTATAATTAATATTCAACCATCATGAAAATCCAAATAAAATCTCCTCTTGTTGTGAAATACATTGCAGTCATAATTCATCACAATCTCAGATTCTGATATATTTTGATGAATTATAAATACAGAACAATTTGGATATTGATTTCAATTTCTGAATGAATAGAAAATAAATAATCTTAAAATTGAAAATTAATTACAAGAGGAATATAAAGAGCTATACAGGACAAGAGTGATCAAAATATATTAAAAAAAATCAGCACATCTGATATCAATTGTAGTCTCCCTCTCGAGGATTTTAATTACACCCTGATGGACCATCATGAACATCTCAGACCAAAGAAATTTAGACACAAACCCAGCCATACAAATTTAGCACATTTATTTGTATAAGGGAAAAAAATGTATGGATCTATACAAGGTGAAAATTTGAATCTCAGTACAGATGGGTGAAACAAATATAAGCACTTCTGATACCACTTGTTCTCGCTTTCCCGAGGATTTTACCAAGACAATGGAGACAAACTATGATATCACAGACAACAGAAATTTAAAGCCCAAGCAGACAAATCAAACAATAAGCAATTATCTAGGAACAGTATCAGAGCAGTGCAGAACACAATATCACATCAGACTTGTCTGGGGATGGTCACATAAGAACTTTCATGATCCAAGATTAGAACTACCGTTTATTTGAAATCATTTGAGGAATATGAAAAATCTCTAGATTCAATGAATTGATCACACCAAATTATTATTTTCACATTCAGAATATGTGTGTGATTCAATAAATCAATAATTTCAAATGATTTTAAACAAACAATCATTCAAATCAAATAACCATGAAATAGCAGAGAAATTCAAGACCGGATTTTTAAAGAATTTTCACAAGAATTTTCTGACAAGTCCTCAAGAAATTTTAGATCATCTACATCAATTTTGTGAGATATTCATGATCCAAAGAATAAAAATAATTTATTTGAAATCATTTGAATTAATGTCAAATTTTGAGATATAATGAATCAGTCACACAAGGTTAATAATTTCAGATTTAAGTGGTGTGTGAGATTCAAAATATCAGGAATTTCAGATGATTTCAAACTAAACTAATTTCAACCATAATAATCATGAATAAGGATGAAATTCTAGATGTATCACTGATTTAACCCAAATATTTTTCAAGTCAGAAATAATCAAGCCAATCCGAAAAAAACAATGAAATTATCACAACTGATAAATAATAGAGTGCTGTAATGAGTATAATATTTTCAGCTTTTCTAAAATGAATTAGAATAAACTCAGAACAGCAAAGGTGTGTGAAATTCCATCAATTTTCAGATCTTCAAAAATTTAGAATTCAAATTAATTAACAGTGTTCAAGATATGACATGAATACAACAACACCGTTATGAATTCAGAATTAGGAAAATAAACTTCAAAACAATTGCAGATATTTACACAAATAAATTCAAGATCTGGAAATGATTACAAACACGAGAGTTTTCTACAAATAAAATGAATTTCCAGACAAATATGAGTTTTGCAATTGGAAGTTAATGGAGCACAGAATAAACAAAGATATGGCAGTGACAAATCAAATAAAGACAAATAGAAGAAAATAAAATAGAAAGGGGTAGAAGAAGCAGGAATAAACAATAAAAAATATTTACAAGGTTGAGATCAGAAATCATACCTGATTCACAGAAAACGTTGTGGATCTCTAACTCGTCAGACTTTGCTAAGGAACAGTAGATGATTCAATGATGTGAAGTAGTTTGAATCAGTTTCTCTTTTCAGCACAGTTGTTCCTCAGCCTCCTTTGGTAGCTAACTGTTTAGAGGATTGAGTGGTCTAACAAAGGCAGTAAAACCACTCACATTTGTATTTGTTCGTTTTGGTACCCAAACCTGTATATATAACAAACCATCAGAATAAACCTTTGTACCCTTAGGAACCCAAATCTTTTTGAATTTCACGAAGTTTGGTTTATTTCCTTTTGGGATCCAGGATTGTTTAGAAGGATTATTATAAAACAATTTCTCATTTTGATTTTGACTCAAAAAACCTTTGAAATTATAAGATTTCAAATTTTCAAATTGATTCTTTTCAAGGTTGTTTGAAGAATTTTTCAAATCATTTGTAATTCGTCTTTCAAAAACATTATTTTTCTCAAACCCAAGTCCATGTTTATTTTGAACAGAAAATTGTTTTTTCAACAACATATTCAAAGATTTTTCACCGTTTGAAAAATTAGACAAGATTGTTTCAAGTTGTTGAATTTCAGTTTTAAGATCACCATTTTCTTTCAATAATTCTGAACAACGATTTTTAGTGATCTCACATCTTTTAAAATCAGATTTCAAAACCAAATTTTCATCTTTGAGTAACTTTATTTTGGTTTGGGACTCAGCAATCTCAGCCTCAAAATGTTTTCGACTTTCAGACTCAAATTTCTTGAAATTTTCAATCTCGTTTTCAAGTTCTTTCAAAATCGAATTCGATTTCAACAGATTTTCCTTTTCTGCAATTTCAAGTTTGGAATGAATATTAGTTTTAAAAATTTCAAATTCCTTTTGCAGATGATTGTTCAAATTTGATAACTCAATCTTGTTTGCTTTTAAGATCAAAATTTCATCTTCAAACTTTTGAATATTTTTATTGAGATGAACAAGATTGGTTTTCGATTTCAAACAATTTTTACAATCTGAATCTGAAAGGTTTTTAAAATATTCAAGCCGTGATTCCAAATCATCAATTTTGCTGTTCAACTCAGAATTCCTAGATTTTAGAGTTTTGTTTTTAGATTTGAGTTTATCAACAGATTTAGTTAAATCAACACACATATAAACCAAATCTTCGTATGAGATATTTTCAACTTCAGCATCCGTTGATTCTCCATCATCTGATCCTTCTGAATTCTCATTTGTAAATCCTGTTAAACAGAATTCTGAATCTGAATTGACAATCTGGGGTTTTGAGCTGGAGTTGTCAATTTGACCATACTTCGTATTGAGAGCTGTCCAAATTTCCTGCGCAGTTAAACAATGGGAAATCAGATTGTATTGATTATCATCAAGATGAGAATAAAGAATATGTGTAGCACGAGAATTAAAAACTTTATCTACCATATCGTACCCATTGATAACAACATCCCAACATTTAATATTAACGGATTTTAAATAAAATTCCATTTTGGATTTCCAGTTTAAAAAATCTGTTCCAGTGAAAATAGTTGGAGATGAACTGGACTGACTCTCGCTAGACAGACAACTAGGGTTACCCATGACTCTAGAGTTAAAAAAAAATACCTGCTCTGATACCACTTGTTGGATCTAGATTAACCCTAGAGGGGGGGGGGTGAATAGGGTTTATCACAGTTTTTAACTGAATTAAAATTCTAACGAGATATTAAAATAATAAATAGATCACAGATTATAGCAGAAACAGAATTACAGAAAATAAATCACACACAGATATACCCAGCTTCGGCATAACCCTGCCTACTGCTGCATTTCTAAGGTTTCTACTAGGTGATAGAACAGATCCCACATACAAGACCATGTACACTTGCAAACCCTGCTCCTATTCTAACCCTACGCTCAAATCCCTAGATTGATCGATATCCCCTCGATCAGATTTCCCGTATTACAAACCAGTAACACGTAACCTAGATTTACAGACTCTAGTGGACTGCCAATCAACACCCTGACTGGAACCCTAGAAATTTTGCAGACTTCTAAAAACTGTTCGATAGTTTTTACAAAGCAAAATAGAAAGTACAAAACAAGTAAAAAGGAAAAACCCTAGGAAATTAAGAAAAGAGGGTCATCCCCTTTTTAGTTCTTAAGCAAAAATCGGCTTAGTCCAAAACAAAATGACCGGCCCCCCTTTCATATTTGCTCAACCCGATCTTACTTTTGCTCTGAAGAAAAAATATGGCGGCTAGGGTTTTAATGCTTGTCCAAATTCAATCGTGATGGCTTCAGGTTGATGTAATCTGGTTTTCTAATGCTCGATCCCTTTTCTCTTTTGTTTTGGAAAAGTATGGCGGCCTAGGGTTTACTCAAATCCCCAAATCAATCGATTAATTTCTTCTGGGATCAATTCTCTGATGACTTAATAACTTGCGGCTTGCTTCTCTTCGATTTGGGAATTTACTCAATTGAAAACAGTGAGTTTTCTGAATTTTTTCTTCTTTGAATTCCTTGCTTGTTGTTTTTGGTTTTCGATGGATATATATCTTGCCTGTGATGATGTGGTGTAGGTTATATAGGGTAAAAATAGAAAACCCTTAAACCCCTCTCTGATTTCATTATGTGGCTTGACCCGATTGATTGTGTGTTCCCCCTTTTGGTTGCGAGATTGTTGTGTGATGCTTTCCTCTTTTTGTTTTTGATTCACCTTTGATTTCTCGACTTTGATAAAAATGGCTCTGTTTAAATTTGAATCAGCCTTTGATTAAAATCTGCTTGATTGTTTGCGTGAATTCCTGCAATTCTGGAAGCGAAAATGAAAACAGATAATTGTTTTCCATATGTGATTGAAGAGTTAAAATGAAATATTCTTGCCAAAAAATAATATGCTGATTTGTTCCCTTATTTGCTTCACCCAGAAAAACAGAATTGAATTTCTTCCTTTGAATTTGTGGATTTAAACACTTGCGTGAATATTGCTTGATGAACACAGTCTAATTTTTTGCCTTGAGTGAATCTTGATTGATTCAAAACTGGAAGAATATTGATGGCTAGTCCCTTGAATAAGTTGAAACACTTTCTGAAAAGAAAACTTTCTTGCATGATGTTCTACAATTTAACACTTGCTAAAAATTCTTCTGAAGTTTTAACATATCCTGAATTTCTGCAAATGAAAATGGACTCTTGCCATTCCATTTCTGGAAAATACTTTTGGCCAAATCGAATTTATTCCCAAAAGGGTTTCTTGTTGTTTTCTTGTCTCACTTTTTAAAACTGGAAACAACATGAGTTTGTTTTTCTTGGCCCAGAAAAAAATGCACACTCTTGTTGCATTATTGTATCACTTGAGCTTGTGTGCTTTGCATGAATCATATTGTAGCTGTTATCCAGTTTTGTGTTCCAAGTTGAACAGTGCTGTGCTTGACACTTGTGCTCTGTTGCATTTACTTGCTGTTATACTGGACTTGATTCACCATTGATTTTACTTGTGTTTGAGTCATGAACTTGAAACAAAACCATTGAGCTCGACCAAAATGTCTTGCTCCATGTAGCTGAACTTGTACACACTTGGTTCACTGTAAAAATGCTATACTGTGCTCTCCATTTACTATTTTGTATTGCTCATGCATGTTACCAATCATATATTTGCTGATGAGTTTTGTGCTTGACTTGTGAACTGCCTTTGGGTCTGTGTCTTTCACCATCCTGGACTGGATTGTACTAACTTATCCTAGCTCGACTACTTGGCTGTGTTGATCATGATTCATCCAAGTAACCCTTTGAGTTATCCCGTGTCTTGTTCTTGCATGTATATTTTTCCACTGTCTCGTAGCTGCTTTGAAAAACATGATCAATTTTGTCTTGCAAACCTTTGTGAAACTAACTTGCCCATTAATGATGATCAGTCTTGAACTTGTATATATTGACATGTGCACATGAAGTTTTGGGCTGTTTTGTTGTATGAGCTGTCTTGATATGTACTCGACCATGAATGCATACACGTATATATGTTGCACAATTTGCTGTGAGCTCGACCATTTAAATATGTTGCCATACACCATTGTTTTTGTTATTGTCATTGCACTGTGTCGAGCTTAGTCCATGTGACTGCTCCACAGCTGTATATACTGATTGGCGAGGCAGTGCACACGTGTATTTATACACGTGTGTATTTGCAGCCATCAAAAAAAATTCATGTCCCTGTACATATACAAACTGTCTGTATAGACACAGATTTATCATATCAAGTCATGAAAAATGATGAGAAACACACCAGAAATCTGAGGCAAATAGAAATTTTAAAAATAAAATTTATATTCGCATATGTTCAGTCTAAATTCTATTGTAGTGTACTGTGTGTGTGTGTTTCATTGTGACAGGTATGAAGAAGATGACTGGACTGACAGTGAAGTGCTGTGAAGACCGAAGACTATAGACTAAAGACAACAAGAAAGTGTTGAGTATGTAAATAAGTGAATGTAAAATTGAAACTGAAAATGAGTGTCTAATTGTTTCTGCAGTGAGGAGCAAATGAAAAAAAATGAGAATTGTACTTTTATTTGTAATAAACAAGGCTGATTGAAATAAAATATCATTTTATTGTTGTCAAACAAGCTTGTCTATTTTATTCTATTTATATACAAGTACAAATATGTGAAGTGATTAAATAGTGGAGTTAAAATAGATGTATTGTTTGAATGTTAGAAATATAATATTCATATTTTAAATAAAATACAGTAAATATTTGATTTTCTGTACAGTTGTATTTTATTTAAATATAAATATTATATTTCAATCTGTGATTTACAATAACAGTACAATATTAAACACATTAAAATAATATTTATTTGGTTGTTATCATCAAACAAAAATCATATAATTGTGTACACAACACCGTTATATACAACAACCATCCTCTCCTCCCCAAAGCACCAAGGTAATACCCCACTATGGCTTACATTGGTACCCCAGCACCATATTTTACGGCCAGCCTTTCGACTTCACAACCAACCCTCATTTTCTGGGCATGTAGGGGTAAGAGTCCCCGTTCGCCACCTAACGAAAAGCGAGAACCCTTATCATGCAACACATGCACCAAGCACGCAACATGGACTGGTATGAGTAAACATTTTAAATTAGCTTGAACAAGTAAACGATATCTCATAAGACCATGCCGTATAACGGAACGGGTTTTTCCCTTATGAGAATCTAAAATATCTTTATATCAAAAACCTTTTGATATTATAATAATGTCTATCAACCACAATATAATAATCATCTAGCAGAAATGCTTTCATCTCACGTTCTACATATATAGTATACAATCAAAACCGCGAGCACGTATTGGGTAATGGATTTCCAACTATGACAAGGTATGGAACCACCTGCCGATGGTGTATCTCTAGAGGAGAATACACCGAGTTCAACAAGAACGTCTTGCAACTCAGCCACACATGGCCGACCACTCATTTCTCTTGAGTGTATCGAATGTACATCACCAACGGTTAGGATCAACAACTGTTTCCCGATGAGGGACATCATTGATATAGATTAAAGAAGCAAATGAATATTCTCTAGATAGGTGATAAACACCCTAATGGGAGCTAACCACATAGCCATGCTGCCTGCCCGATTTTTGTCATTTCCCGGTTGTTGAGGCCAGAGGCTACGATTTTTTCTCTCATTGATAACACAATTACTTTGAATGCCACATTATCAAATCCGTTAATCACTAATTAGTTTGCACAAATATTCTGGATGTTATGCTAAGGGAATAAATCAGTTGCAACCATATATATTTATACAGACAACCCATTCGATCATTGGAAATACTCTGTCAGACACTAGTCCATATACGTTCGTCCTGGGACTGAACGAAACCGAAGGCACAATTTCTATTAATAGAAAAAGTCCTTGCACTCTACTCCGTCTTTGATTATTTTTATATAATCTGATTTGCAACGCTACTAAAAATACGAAGTGGTTCTTTGGATAATAATCCAACCGGTCTCTCCATATTAACAACGTTAAAATGGTCAAAGCTTTGATAGTCGTGATTTAACTATTAAATGAAAAACGTCCATGTACACACAACGATCTTATTTCCCAATGGAATTATAGATCAAATCATCAAACGTATATATATATATATATATATATTCATATTTCCTTATCTTCTATGTTTAGAAAATATATGTTATTAACTCTGGAAAACATTCCCATTGCATATTTACATATCACTATTCTTCCACAAGTATCAGACTCTAACTGTGAACTAGCAAGAGAACAACTTCCTAAGTATAAACCCCGAAGGCCGAAACCAACATCAGATCGATACTCAAAAAGTCATTCAACTCAACTAATTTCCAGTCAGTTTCTAATTCTGCTGAACTCTATTTCTTTAACTCCATTTGATTAACTTCTATTCCTTTTAAATCATCGTTCATTTTAAAACGTATACCTCCCAGGATTTTATTTATAAAATTCCTTTTCGTTTATAATATTCTATTTTAAGTTCGTTTCATTATCGAATTCTAGTTTATACAATCTATCAATTTCTAGTTTATCCAATCTATCGATTTCTAGTTTATCCAATCTTCTTAAAAATATTCTAACGCCTTAAGTTCCCGGAAAAATTCGCCATAACCTCCTTTGTACCGGGAGCATCGGGAAAATCCCCAAACCGCCACACAGGCCTCTCCATTCAAAAAGAAAAAGCCAAGCGGCTAGCCGATACGGCGCATAAAATCTCATATACGAATTAAATACATACCTTTTTGTCGAGCACTCTATCTATTTCACTTCTATACTTCCTTCCAAACCTGTTTAACATATATCTACCCATTCCAAATTTTATTCCACTCATTCCGATAGTTTTTAACTTAATCCGTTATTTAATTCGTTACTTGGCACTTTTGTCTATTTCACTTTATATTTGAACATAGCATGTTCAATATATTCTTGACTTACTCATGAACCAATCTAATTCTATTTTCAAATCGAGTTATATATTCGGTTTCGAATATAAATTCTCAATCTCTTTCACTTATCCAAAAACCAAATTTCGATTCAAATTTCCTTTAGCTAATTATTCTCCAATTTAGTTAATTCTATTTAATAATTAAATATATAATTTTTGTCTCAAAAATCATTTCACTTACTCCACTAGAGTTCATATTTACTTTGTATCTTCAGTCTGGATTTTTCTAATGTCAATTCGGATTTTATTTCCTTAAAATCCTTTTATTTATTTAATAAACCATTATCGTTGTTAAAACGATTATGGCGCTGTTTTTCTGAAAAATTGATTTTGACATAACTCAAAATCTGTACGACGAAATCCAGTTTTTTCTCTTTTATTAGAAAACTATTATTCAATCGGTCCCGACGATTCTTGTTTCAAAGAATTCCGACTTCAGTTGAGTTATATATACTCAACTGAAGTTCGAATCACCAATTTACGAACTGCCGCGCTGCGGCGAGTTCGTTTTAATTATATTTCGATCTTCTGTATTCAAATTCCGATTCAGTTCTACTTGAATTTCCTATATTCAAATTTCATTTCAATTATATTTAAATTCAAATTCCATTTCAATTCCTTTTATTCAAATTCCATTTGAATTTTCTTTATTTAAATACCACTTGAATTTCTATATTCAAATTCCTTTTTGAATTTCTATATTCCAATTCTACTTCACTTTCGATATTCAAATTCTATATTTGAATCCCTTTATATTTTTTATATTCAAATTCTATATTTGAATCCCATTTGAATTTCTATATTCAAACTCCATTTCCATTCAAATTGAATTTCCTATATTCAAATTCTATTTCAAACTTTCTTTATTCATTCTTTAAACAAGTCTCGATTTCAATTGCTTTTGAAATCAATATTTCTGCTTTTGGAAAATAGATTTCCCTTTTCAATTTCACACTTGTATTTTTATTTCTGAATTATCCAATGATAATTCTTTTCACTTCATTTATAAACTTCGTTTATAAAAGAACTATTTATAAACTTCGTTTATAAAGGAACTACTTGTTTTATTTCTTTTAAAACAAGTTAATATTTCAAATCTATTTAAAAATTCAAATTCTATTTTAGAAAAATAGAATTTCCCTTTTAAATCTCAATTATCCCTTTTTCGATATTTTTATAAATCAATATTCAAGCCCCAGTGATATTTAAATACCCCAAACAGCCAGTTATCAAATCATGGGATTTCTAACACATCATATATGACAGTATATATGAACAAACTGATAATAATATTTTTGAGGAATCCTGTTGGATTCCTCCAACCTGTTTTCCTACATCCACAGACGTTGGTCAACATAGTAATACTCATCCTGCTTCGAGGGAGGATATCGCGGTATGAAGGTCATCCACTAATATATATTTGTGGGGCGCATAGAGAAATCATCTGCTATGAAACTGCGGGCATCCACTAATGATACTGCGGGAATCCAACTAATCATCAACCCAATATATATAATAGTCAACCCTAAATAACTAATATATTTAAATTAACAAAACAGCATTCAAACAAGCAACAACAATTATTTTTAACGATATAAAAATAATTCTAAATAACAGGTGAGTGAGATTTACTCACTGAGAATTAACTGCGCCGAATATCCACTGAAGCATATTTTATAGTTTTCACAGCAATTCCTCCATCCGTCTTAATAAAAAATCCTTCCTCCTGCATCAAACAGCCCCAAAAACTATTCTTATCCTTTCTTCGGTAATTCATCGAACACGTTCCCGGCGTCTACCATTACTGTTGTACCTCCAAACTGCCATGGCTCCGAACTCTGAATGATCGTCGCTGCTGTCCGCTCGCCACTGTACCCAGTTCCAGTCAATCCCCCATCATCATCTTCTCCCAAACACGGCAGACCCCACTCCAGTATTTACTACATCGTTACTTCACCCAATCGAGCTTCCTGTGTACTCCGTCCTCGAGGTATCCACTCACAGCGATAGTGAAGACGCGATGTCTTCTGGCCAAATCCTCATTTGATATCATAATCGATGCGCACCTCCTTCCTGACAACGAACTCATCCTTGTGGTGATGATGGATCCCGCCGCAGCTTCCAATTCATCCTCGATCAACCACAACTCTCCAGTCTTTCCCAATTATCAAACGCGAAACCCTGTTCGAGTTCAAACATCTCGAACTCATATCGTACCCAAAACAGACCTAAGTGCCCTAATTCGAACACCCAAAATCGTCTTCGCACCCTTCCCTTCCAAGTCCGAAATCGAATCCAACTTCGACCACTTCCTTCTTCTTTTGTTTTCTATTTGCATCGATGGTTTTTATTTTTATTTTTTTGATTCGGGATTTTATTTTTGGGTGGGCGGCTTCTGAAATGAAAATAAAAAAGGGAGGACTTACCGCTTGAAGGTTGGAGAAGTTTGGCCATTTTATAAAGGAAGTTGTGGTTTTCATTATAACTGCGTGGCCATTTTTGATTTTTCTCTTGTGGTTTTGAAATGAATAGCGAGCCCTTGTTTTGTGGAGATGGAGAAGAACACGTATTTTGTTTTTGGCCATATATTTAAATTTTGTTTTTAATTAATTTAAAAATACATATCCTTTAAATAAAAATACATCCTGATTCTGAACTCCTTTCTGAACCCAACGACTGTCAATTTTAGGGTAATACCCCTATCTCTGACACATTGGGATAGGTCACGAAGTCCAATTCGATCATCTGGAGGAGATATTAATTTAAATTGATATAAATTAAATTCAACACAATTTATTTTGCGGAAATAAATTAATATTATTATTCGAATTCAAACATAAGTCTGAACTGTATTTAATTCAGTTGTAAATCTCGAACTGAATTATTTTTCTTATAACGATGATTTAATATATATTCGATATTAAGTCAAAATTGATTATTAAATTAATAACTTAATATAAATATTCATTTATATTATCCACCCAATATTTAAATCCATATTAAATATTTAAAATTAACCCATAAGAATCCAGGTCATTACATTTTTGGTGCAGGGATGGACATCTCACGTTAGGACATTATTATATGCACACTATTAAATGTGCAAATATTATCTATTTAATATAACACAATCAACGTGTAATAAATACATATTAATTAAGATCTATGATTTGGAATTTAAAAGTCCTCATTGAAAAATTGTGTGTAATTATATGTTGTTTGTGTGTTCCATGAGTAAATGGTCTTTATTATTGTTTAATGATATGAGGATGCGAGGATAACCCTTCTTGTAGTAGAAGTCTTCCCAAATGACATGTTTGCCAATAGCTACGAAAAAGTAGGTTAATGTGAGACGTCTAGCGTACTGGATTTTTAGCGATGAGAGGACCTGCTTCAAGGGTTAGGTCTTAAGTGGCTCATCTACCTTTTGAGGGTTTTAGGTGGTTAGGACTCGCCCTTTCCCTTATGGATTTATCCTTAAGTTTATGGGCTATAATCTTTGGATCCACCCTCATTAGGTATTAAGTGATCTTTATGCCTGCCTCTTCCTAATATTAAAGTCTTAAATTGTTACGTAAACGGGTTAATGGCATAATCTTTAGGTAGGTCCACTTCCTAAGGTCTTAAATGACCAAGTTAGAGTCCACCTAAAGGATAGGGTCATTTGATATCGTGGTGTGCTTATCCTCATGAAAGTACTAAGTGGCTAGGGAATTATCTAATGATGTCAACTAAATAGTAACACAAGGGTCTACCTTTGTAAGGTCTTAAATGATGAGATGTCTTCCACCTTACAAGTACTAAGTGGATGTATACTATCACTCGCATTATTTAGGTATTTAGATGAGATCAGGATAATGGTGTCCGTTAGAGAATTAGGTATTAAATGGTTGGATCTGCCATAAGGAATTACATGATCATTGGATTTGCCTTGGTACTAAGTTATCATAAGACCCACCTTTTTCCATACATGTGAGTAGTACACAAACTTCTTGTTTATATGTTAACGCCTTAGACATATCCGTGCTAATATTCGTACTTCCCAGCTATAAACAAAAGGTTAAGCTTAAGATTGTATTTACCATAACTTTTTTTTAACCCGCTCTTCTTAATAACACAGGCTAGGTTTGATGGAGATGGAGAAGAAGCTAGAAGGGGAAAGGCATTATTTTGGAGGTAGCTATTTTATTTGATATTATTGTTATGTGATTATAGGTATTTGTGATGTACCCGAATAATCACATTTTCTTTGGAATTTGTTGTATCATGACATCTTTATCTAGTTATATGGAATAAAATATTGTATTTTATCCATCCATTGTGAGTTCTGATCGAATTACTATAACTCTATGATATTATCTTTCTTTACAAACCAATGACTCATTTTAGGGGTTCTAGGTCAGGATAGGTCTCTTTTTGGTTGAAATTTAGACCCATTCTGAGGTGGATTGTTACATTTGGTAGAAAAGCCTAGCTTACCCAATCCATGTGGAAAAAACTATATGTATGAGAGGATCACATGTTATTTGAAAAAAAGGGTTTTCAAAGACTTACTATATATATGATGTATGCATATCTCTTTAGATTTTAGCTATAAAATAGTTGCGACTGTATTCCAAATGGATGAGCGAGGCGACTATAAGTAAAAAGGAAAAATAGAGATAAGCTTTGCTCCTTAGAGCGAAGTTGGGACCTTTTAGTGATTTAACATTATTTTTTAGAAATATACTAGAGGATAAATAGTGATTGACTAAAAACTTTCTTATCATTTGGGAAACATAAAGACATATAATGATTGCATAAACCATATGAGTATAAATATGGAAAGAATTGAAATTCACAATTCAATACCAATAAATGGGAATTAAACTAGTGATCTGTTTGACGTTAATGGTGTAGTTAAGGATGAAATAATTCAGAAGGACTTGAATTAGAAATGAATATATGTTAGATTGACCGTTCATAAAGGCAAATTAATATCCATATAATAGCAAATAATTGAGACAAGTTTTAGTGAGATGCAGAAGTAAATATTTTAATTATGTCATAAACTTCTGGTGTTAAGCAAATATGGACATTTGTTAACCAAAAATTCGTTGTTGGGTGCGTTGAATGAGGTGAAAATATTTATTAAACAATAGTTTCTAGGTAAGTAACATAGATAATAGTTACTCGATTACTATGAAATTTTTGCTTCAGAGAAGAGATCTAGTGAGGAAACTAATTAACCAAATTTTGGATAATGGTACAACTACCTCACTATGGTTCGATCCGTGGATCAACTATAAGTCATTGGTGGATATTTTAGGACAATATCAAATATACGTATCCTCTAACCAAACAGCTATAGTTTCTACTATAATTACAGATCATAAATCACATTTAGAACTATTAGTAGAGACATGTGAATGTAAAGAAACAATTGCTACCATTAAAGTAAATGATCACAAGTCGACGGACTATTGGACTGTACAAGATGAAAAAGAATTCTAGTACTCAAAAATATAAGATGCAGATCGAATTGAATCCAAAAAAAGTAGATTGGCATCAATTTATTTGGCATAGACTAAATTCTCGCAAAATCTCAACATGTGCATACAAGCAATTAATAAGAGATTACCCTCATCAAATCGTCTCTGATCTTGGGGGATTCAAGTTCTTGCTACATGTGTATTATGTAAGCTAGAAAAGAAAACACATGACCATCTGTTCTTCAAATGTTCTTATAGTTAATATGTAAACATGCACCTCTGCCTAAAGCTTGGTACGCCACCTTCCTCTATGTCAGATCTACTTGGTCAGATCCAAAAACTCAAGCAATGCTAGATCTATCGGGGTTCTCACAAATTGAACAACCTTCTTGTGAACGGTATTAACCAAATTCATGCCAAATCCCAATAACACGTTCAACCGATTGATGTATTCCTTTACCAAAAAATATCCTTGCTCAAGGATCAAAAACTGCTCTAACTGCATTCCTTCCTCAGTAGAAGATAGAAACTTCCTCTCAAATCTATTCCTGAATCCGGCCTAATCCATATTTTCCCCTTCAGCCTCTATAGTCTCCCACAGAATAAGGCTTACTCCTTAAGTTGCCAAACTGCAAGTCAAACTTTATACTATCCTCAAGTTCTAATAGCTCAAAAATCCTCTTGGTCGCTCTAATCCAACTGCATGCCTCCACAAACATCTCGGTACCTGAAAAGTCTTACCTCCCAAGTTAGAGAAATCCTTACAAAGATTAGAGAAATTCGCAGCTGCCATTGAACTGGGAGGAACCATCGCAACAGGTGCTTGATGTAACACCCCGTATTTTTAAATAAACACATAAATAGTTGTTGTCGAAAATTGACATTTTATGATTTTAGAATTTGGCCTCGAAACAAGTACCATTGCATTCTTGGCATTTTTTTGATTCGTTTACATATATAACTTGTCCTAAACAGAGTTTATATGGGAAAGTTGTTAGTGGTTGAAATATTATGAAGTGAACACGAATATGTACACCCAGACTTAAATTTAAAATTTAAAGCATAAATTAAAAAGGGAAAATAATAAAATATATTAGAAGGAAATTAGGCAAGTAAACGAACATTAGAGTAACGTTTTAAAACAGAGCGGAAATCATGTAAGGGGCACCTGATATATGATTGTAATAATCGTATATGGGTCGACCCATACTGCAAGTCGGTTGACCCAAGGGTCGACCCACCTAGGACATGGGTCCACCCACTTTGGATCGTACCAACGTGGTTTATTCGTTCTGGGTGGCTCTAATTTTATTTATTTCGATTGAATGAATGTAATCCTTCTGAGCACCTATAAATAAACCAGTAGCCTCCAACTCATATTTTCTAAGACAACGCAAAGACTCTGCCATTTCCTTTCTCCTCCAAATTCTTCAGAAATAAAAGTTGATTAGTTTTAGGGTTCTAATTCAAGATTTGGAGATAAAGGTTGTAGATCTAGCTATAGGCTATAGTAGTGGTTGATCCACTATAAATACTGATTATGGTGGATGGTTCACATTAAAAACAGATTGTAGTAGCTAGACAAACTGTGTACTCCTGTAATAATGTATTTATTATTTGTTATAATAAAAGCTTTTATAGATCACTATAAAAACCAGTCGGCCTTGCAAAAAAAAACTTGAAAATCCTATATATAAAATATATTGATAATAAACATTATAGATAATTACAACTTCCATAGTTATGAATGAACATTTCCATCACCAATAAAATAAACTTAATAAAAATTATAGATATTTTCCTCATAGTTTCCCAAGAATCAGTAGGAATCCATGAATGCGAATTCTTTTTGTAAACATTTCATGGTACATTAAATGACACAATTAGAAAATACAAATGTCAATTGATTAAAAATGATAATGCCTATATTTACGTAAGATAAAATCAAGTGGTTATGACTACAAATGGAATATTACAAAACAAAGTTCGTAATATATGTAGCTAAAACGAAACTTTGTACAAAATTTTAAAGTTGCCTACTAAAGAGAATACAAAAGTTGCTTGTACATTTTTACCTAATAGACTTAGTTAGAAACTATTTTATATATTTTAATTATAGATATAATATTTCTTTCGTTACTTGATTTTAGGTTATGCTTATGTCTAAAAATAAAGAAAGACAATATTTCTTGTGTTTAGTTATACAAAACAATAGAAGAGTTATAGTTATCTATATGTTAATATAGATTAATAAACACAATAATTCTCGATAAGATAAATAAATGAAGCCAAAGTCATAATTTAAAAACAAAAATCGAATGAAAATGAATTTTGATACAATGTATTAAGAATAGAAACAGTTCAGTATTACATATAATAAATATTCTAAGATGTTTCTACATTAATAAATCTAATAAAATATGCAAAACAAATGAAGAAGACTGAAACACACTACCTCTGTTAAGGTCACTCTCAAAGGGAATGCCTTAATTTTGGAGGAGGTTTATAGGTACAAGTCACAGATAAAACACAAGACATATATTAAACACAAGTATAAGCAACAGAAAATAAACCAACTTTCATTTCACAAGTACTTGTCCATACAAATCACTTCCATAAAATAAAACTTTCCATTATTACAACAAATACTGTCTTGAATTTAAAACAACTTAAAGAAGCAACAAAAACCAAAAACTGCATAAATCCCCATAACGTGTCCAAAAGCCATAGCCATGCAAAGAAGGTCCAAACCGTACATCACTATCCTGAAGCTTGCAAAGAGTCGACTAGCTGAATTGTTTCCTCCCTGTGGACCGCCGAGGGGGGGGGGGGAGGGAACGAAAGACAAATGGGCGGAAAAAAAGTAGAGTCAGACATAAAGCCTGGTAAGTCTAATGATACTTCGGTATATGAATAAGAAAAAGGATATGACTGGCATAACTGAAAATGGAAAAAATACTATAAGCTAAGACAAGCGGTTTAGAACTGAAATTACTATCGCACCCCATATTAATCTCTGCACCCACTGGTACTTGTTCCGACTGGCACCCCATAAGTCTGGGTCAAATGATCCCTTTCTAATGATCGGCTCCTACTCGCATAAACACCTGTGTCTAACGGCCCCCAAGAGTGTAGCTACCTATGTTGGTCCCACCATGGGGTGTATCAAGTCCCGTGGTGGCGACCCGACACAATTCTAGAATGCAATGGTGCACTACTGGTGCCCAGTGCCTAATTTTTCAACGCCGGAGTGTGTGCACGTCCGCACTCCATTTTAACCTACATTGCTGCACCATCGCCGTCGCTTTGACCGCTTACAATCAGCCCAGTAATCATGCCCCACCCTGCCTAGTTTCAGGGTATCCTGATACACCTTATTGGGTTACTGCTGAAATGGGTCCTCGATACTAGGGTTTTCTAGTCTACATGCTAAGTCGGTTAAGTGTCTGTATGAACCTAACCCCCAATCACTAGTTCAGTTAGCATGTGAATTTGGTTAAGTATTTTCTTAAGTGACTTAATCCTACCAGTCCTAACTTTTCTTTTTAATTAAAGCACCAAACACTCACATTAGACACGTGTTGTTGCGGTAACTGGATATGCCGGTTGGTTCCGGGCAGGTTTACACCGCAACTCAGTCTAACCTCGGGTCCTTATTGGGCTCAATGCCTTAACCACCCACATTGGATAGGTATTGTTGTGATTACTGGACAGTCGGGCGGGTCCGGGTATGTTTACATCCCAACTCAATCCAACCTCGGGTTAAGCATACTCGTATTTTTCTAATTTACATATTTGTCACTATTCATTTTGTATGTAAATGTTTATGGCCCAATTATCCAAATTCACCAGTTTTGGGTATAACAATTTATACCGCTTAATATGTCACTAGTCATTGGCATGTGCCAAACATGCCAATACAGGTATTTTATTATAAACCCAACATTATTACCCCCGTCCAAACGTACGCAACATTATAACATATGTTGGGCTTAACAATTTAGCCCAACTTATAAACATGAAAAGAAAGAAAAAAGGGGAACATAGAATCATACATATTCTAGAATTACATAAAAGTGTGTGGCGCATGAACTTGCAGTATAGCGTTTACGCTAACATAGATTATGGATCAGGTAAACTTGCATTCAAATGAGAACATAGCTAACTTGATGTCACATGAAATGGCATACTTTTAAATTTGCCCAAACATGGTTCTATACACATATAACTAGGCATAATGTCAAGTATGTTACATGTCATAAATTTGTCCACTATTTGTCATGAACCAAGGGTGCAAACTAACTTTACATCAAGTAGTCTATTTTTAACATGAAACTAGCATAGTTTGTGTAACTAGAAGGTACTTACATAAACCAAGTTATGACTTGCAAATAAACCCAAGAATTTATATACAAGTTTTGGAATCGTGTGGGCATAAAAGGTCACAATTCTAGAACATGTTTACAAAAGCCTTAATTTAGACTTAGAAAATGTGTACAACTCATACTAGTTACATAATCACAAAGTTGTCAATTTTAGTTTTTGGTCACAAACTTGCAATTGTCATTATTTTCATACCCAATTATCCAATAGACTTGCATCAATCAACTTATGCCACAAACGTCAGTCATAAAAAATGACAGAATCATCACAGAACATAGAATTTAGATTATTATATACAAATAGAAAAGCCCCAACTTCATTTATAACAAATTACATCGCAATTTCTATTCATACTCAGAAATTCCATTATACTTACAACGGGTGCTGAAACTTGTTTTCTGGTTTCTATTATTCTGAATTTGCCAAGCGTTCCCTTGAAGTAGAAAACGATGCGGAGAAAATAGATTAGATTGTTGTGTTCTTATTTGAGTTGGCTTGTCTTTAAGCTTTTCCTCTTGATGGCTATTCTCAAACTCCTCTCAGCAGCATGTCAGCTCAAGGTTTATTTCTTTGTGTGAATTTTAGTTGAGACTTAGGTTGTATATATAGAATTTTAAGTTGATTTGAGCCGTTTGATGACGACAGAGGAATCCAAGCTGTTCATGCCAAGAGTAGCCAATCAAAATTTGATACGTAAGCCTTAGTGACACACTGGAGCTCAGGAATTCGACCAGAACACAGACCAGGCCAGCCAAGTCGACAAGGCATGTCGACACCCAGGTCGACCTAGGATGACCAGATCGACACCATGGTCGACCCTATGGTCGACCTGGTCCCTAGGCGGGAATTTTCCAGCCCATCCCAGTTTGAGCCTGTTTTTTCGAAATTTGAACTTGAAACTAAGCTGTTTGAATTTTCAATTTAATTCTAAAACTTCTGAAGGTCATAACTCCTTCTTACGGAGTTCGATTCACGCAAACTCGGACTCTATCTCAAGTAGAATTCCGAGACGAACGCAATGGCGTAAGCCATTTCTCTTAATTCTTAAATTTTGAATTAAGTATACTTTAATTTATCAATATACTGTTAACTGAAAACTCGGGGTGTTACATTCTCCCCTCGTTAAAGGATTTCGTCCCCGAAATCTTCAAGTCTGGAAGAACATATAACCTACCATCCAATCGTCTATCTACTCAACCATCAAACACAGGCAACCATTGTCCTTAAAAGACTTCTAATGCTTCATGATCATATGCAGAGTGTGTGTATATGTCCTTTTATCTAATGCAAAATCAGGCGGTCTACTGATTCAGTTGACCTCCCTAATGCGAATTATGTTTGTGTCATGAATCCATTATGCATGCATATTTTCCTACTCAAGATTTTCTACATGAGTGCACACCCATTCGTACAAATGCAACGTCCATATGACAACTCATCAAATACAATCCATATACAAGTGTATGCAAATGCAAGATGAAAGTGACTTGAGCCGATCTTACCCCTAATTGTGTGTGTATATGCAGCCACGAGCAACCACTTGCAACCGCGTGCAACCATCAACCATAACATGTTTCAAATACATGTTTACATCCAAAAAGGGTTTCTACCTAAGGATAACAGATAGGACCAAGGAGATACACTAAAAGATAGGTACAAGTATAAACTTATGGAAAAAGAGAGGTTATAGATGTACCCTCAAAAAGAAAAGCGTAAGTCGCGCGTAATCTGTCCTTAGTTTCCCAAGTTGCATCTTCCTCGGCGTCGCTCCACTGAACTTTGACGAGCTTAACTTCGCGGTTGCATATCTTTTTGACTTCAGTTCCCAAGATACGAGTTGGAACTTTCCTTACGGTTGCTTCTCTTTCTATTTCAACCTCTTCTAGAATGCTAGACTTCACCACTTCCGCAGACTCGTGCAAACACTTCCGTAGATGAGAGACATGAAAGACATTGTGAACTCCTGCCAACCTTTCGGGAAGCTCCACTCTATAAGCCATCTTCCCAATCTTCTCAATAATAGGGAACGACCCTACAAATCTTGGTGCTTGCTTTCCTGCTGATCCAAAGCGAACGACGTTCCTTAAAGGAGACACCTTAAGAAAAACTCTGTCCCCAACCTCAAATTCAAGGTCGGTCCTCCTTTTATCGGCATTGGACTTCTGCCTATCTTGGGCAGTCCTCATTCTCCTTCGTATCAAGTATACCTTTTCTGAGGTCTCTCGAATCATGTTTGGTCCAAGTATAAGCTTGTCTGTTGATTCCCACCAACAAGTTGGTGATCGGCACGGCCTTCCATATAAGGCTTCGAAGTGTGCCATGCCGATGGTGGCTTGGTAACTGTTGTTGTAGGCAAATTCCACCAAAGGAAGGTGGTCCTCCCACGTCCCTCCAAAGTCAAGGACGCACAGTCTTAGAAGATCTTCCAATACCCTGTTCACCTTTTCTGTCTGACCATCCGTCTGGGGGTGATAAGTCGTGTGCAAGCATAACTGTGTGCCTACAGCTTCTTACAGACTCCGCCAGAATTCACTTGTAAAGATAGGATCCCTGTCACTCACTATGCTGTAGGGTATCCCATGGAGTCGAACAATTTCCTTGAGATAAAGAGATGCTAGAGATGAGGCAATCCTTCTACTTTTGACAGGTATGAAGTGAGCGCTTTTCGTCAGCCTGTCTACTATTACCCAAATACTGGTATTGCCACTTCTAGACCGAGGCAATCCATCAATAAAGTCCATTGAAATGCTATCCCACTTCCACTGTAGGACCTCCAGAGGATGAAGCAGTCCTCCAGGCTTTTTCTGCTCTGCCTTGACTTGTTGGCATATCATGCACTTGGAAACGAACTCAGCCACATTCCTTTTCATGCCGTTCCAAAAGAAAACTCTTTTCAAATCCTTATACATCTTGTCTTCGCCAGGGTGTATTGTCATTTTTGAGTGGTGTGCTTCCTCAAGAACCACCTTTACTAAATCTCTTGCTTGTGGTACGCGCAGTCTTCCATCCCGCCTTAGCCAACCCTTTTCGTCGACGGAGTACCCGTTGAGGTGACTAGAAGTCTCACCCCTACTTAGCTTATCAATCACTTCAGCAAGCTGAGGGCCCTCACGTTGTGTTGTCCCTATTGAGTCCAAAAGAGTGGGTCGCACTTCTAGTGATGCTAACAATCCGGGTACCAAATCAGATGAAGGCCTAAAGTTAAAACTGCTATAAACTCCAGGCTTTGCCTTTCTATGAAGAGAGGACTTAAGGTAAGCTTCTTCCTACTCAGAGCGTCTGCGACCACATTGCCTTTGCCAGGAGTATAGGAAATCTCAAAGTCATACGAGGCAAGAAATTCCATCCACCTTTGCTGCCTCAAGTTAAGGTCTTTCTGCGAGAAGAGATATTTCAGAGATTTCAGTGTATAGTTCAAACTTCTCACCTAGGAGATAATGGCGCCATGACTTAAGCGCAAAGACAATGGCGGCCAACTCAAGATGTGGGTTGGGTAGTTCTTTTCATGGACCTTTAACTGTCTCCCGCCAAAGGCTACTACCCTCCCTTCTTACATTAATACAGCGCCAAGTCCTGTGTCGCACGCATCTGTATACACTGTAAACATTTTGCTTCCATCTGGTGAGGTCAGAACTGGGGCTGTTGTAAGAGCCCTTTTCAATCTTTGAAAAAGCAAACTCACAATCCAAATCCCAAGGGAACGCTAAGTTCTTCTTTGTCAATCTCGTGAGTGGGGCAGATATTTTTGCAAAATCTCTTATGAACTTTCTGTAAAAATCTGCTAGCCCGAGGAAACTTCGAACCTCAGTTGCGTTCCTTGGCGTCTTCCAGTCCTACACCGCTACCCCTCTTTGGACACTACATGCCTAAGAAACCTCACTTCTTCTCTCCGAAAGTGGCACTTGGAGAAATTGGCCTTTAACTGATGCACTCGAAGAGTCCCCATGATTTCTTTCAAATGTTGAGCATGCTCTTCCTCATTCTTCGAGAAGATCAGAATATCGTCTACGAAGACAACTACAAACTTGTTGAGGAATTCTCTAAATACTCTGCTCATCAGATCCACGAAGTAAGCGGGTGCGTTCGTCTAACCGAAAGGCATGACAAGCCACTCAAAGAAACCATCTGGGGTTCTGAATGCCGTTTTGTCAATGCTATCCTCAGCCACCCGCAGCTGATGAAACCCCGTAGCCAAATCAAGTTGGGAGAAAATCGACGCTCCTATAAGCTGATCGAACAAATCATCAATTCTAGGAAGAGGGTGTCTATTCTTCTTAGTCAGCTTGTTTAACTCCCTATAGTCAACACATATCCGCTTTCGTTGCGAACACCACTGGAGCACCCCATTTAGAAATGCTCTGTTTAATTAACCCCTTCTCTAGAAGCTCTTTAACCTGCTTACTGAGCTCCTTTCTCTCCCTCAGAGCCATGTGCCTAACAGGTAAAGCAATGGGCTTTGCATTATCAACCAGGTATATGCGGAAGTCAATTTCCTTCTTCGGAGGTAAGCTCTTCACCTCATCAAAGACATCCGAGTATTCACGGACCACCCTAACCGACAATAAGTTTTCAACAGAGCCATATAACGATTCAAGATAACTAAGCATAACCGCATTCAAGGGATTACAAGCAATTTCGAGAGTGTTACCGAGCCGAGTCGAAAGCCTAAACACTCTCTTCTCACAATCAAGAATGGCACCATTACTGGATAACTAGCCCATGCCCAAAATCAATCCATATCCCGAGAAGCCCAAAACAAAGGCACTACACCTAAACTCTATGCTTAGAATAAAAATTTTCAAATCCATACAGATCATTGACAAATAAGCTGAGCCCCCAATTGGATTCAAAACAACCAAGGGATCCTCTACCATACTAGTGTCTAGGTGCAGAGATTCTACTAAAGCAGACGAAATAAAAGTGTATGATGCCCCAGAATCAAATAAAGTGTGAACTGGATGATCATAAAGATAAACAACACTTTCTACAGAAATATTTCTACCTCGCTGTTGGGGAGGCGCCACTAATGCATGAACCTGTCCCCCTGAGGTTGATCCAGCCCTCTGTCCCTGCGCCTGTTTCTTTGGGCAGTCCTTAGCCAAGTGGCCCGTCTCTCCACATTGAAAGCATCAACCAGCCATTTTGGCATTTTTCTTCCTGCAGTCGTTCACCAAATGCCCTACATTGCCACAGTAATTGAACTTTCTCTTCTCACGGGATTTATTGTCTTTCCCGCCTTTCTTGAAATCTGTCTTTTTAGACTGTAAGCCCTCTTTCTTTCCTTGAGGCACTTCCACTTTTTCCTCTTTCTTGCCTTTGTCCTCTTCGTGAAGCAATTCCATATCCACCAACCTTTCATAAGTAGCCCCCATGGGGTACATGAGTCATGGCCAGGCTGTGCAGTGGTTCGTTTAGTCCTTTAGCGAATCAGAGAGCTTTCTTGTGCTGAGTGTTAACCAAGTCCAGTCCGAACCTAGCCAGCTGGTTGAACTGGTTTACATACTCTTTAACGGTCAGGCTCCCTTGCTTAAGAGATAGGAACCTCTCCATTTGCAGACTCCTTTCAGCTTGTGAGAGGAATTTCAGCTCAAATCTTGCCCTGAAATCCTCCCATGTCTCCACTGGCCTTTCAACATGGGTAACTTCCCACCAGTAGGAAGCCTCATCTTTCAACAACCACACCGCCAGATGTACTTTTTGTCTGTCCTCAACTTCGAAGATGACGAATAAATCTTCGGTCTCTTTCAGCTAGTTCCTAGCTGCCACAATGGATTCTGTTCCATGGAAGTCTTTTCCACCCATAGCCTTAAAATCTCTACAAATCTTAGCAAAGGCATTAGCACGAGGAGGAGGAGGAGGAGGTGGAGGAGGTGCTGCAGCAGCTGGGGGAGGTGGAACATTTGCTGGGCCCGCTTCTTTGGCCCTCGCCTCGAGGTACCTTCTAAACCAGCCAGATACCGGTACACCTTCGGGAAGGTTTAGTTCCCCAGACATGCTGAAAACGAAAAAAGGAAAGATTCAATATCTAAGGACAGATAGATAGTGCATATGTCCTTGGGGGATTATGTCTCTTTTTTTAAAAAAAAAATTACTCAACACTTTTTCTTGAAAAATGCTTCTTTAAACTTTGTTTTGAAAATTAGTTTCAAGAACTTTTTACCTAGTCTGGTAAACCTATGCTCTGATACCAAGTGAAACACCCCACCTCTGTTAAGGTCACTCTCAAAGGGAATGCCTTAATTTTGGAGGAGGATTATAGGTACAAGTCACAGATAAAACACAAGACATATATTAAACACAAGTATAAGCAGCGGAAAATAAACCAACTTTCATTTCACAAGTACTTGTCCATACAAATCATTTCCATAAAATAAAACTTTCCATTATTACAACAAATATTGTCTTGAATTTAAAATAACTTAAAGAAGCAACATAAACCAAAAACTGCATAAATCCCCACAACGTATCCAAAATCCATAGCCATGCAAAGAAGGTCCAAACCGTACATCACTATCCTGAAGCTTGCAAAGAGTCTGACTAGGCTGAATTGTTTCCTCCCTGTGGACCTGGGGAGGGGAGGGGGGGGGGAAACGAAAGACAAAGGGGAGAAAGAAAAGTAAAGTCAAACATAAAGTCTGGTAAGTCTAATGGTACTTCAGCATATGAATAAGAAAAACGATATGACTGGCATAACTGAAAATGGGAAAAATACTATAAGCTAAGACAAGCGGTTTAGAACCGAAATTACTATCGCACCCCATATTAATCTCTGCACCCACTAGTACTTGTTACGACTGGCACCCCGTAAGTCTGGGTGAAATGATCCCTTTCTAATGATCGGCTCCTACTCACATAAACACCTGTGTCTAACGGCCCCTAAGAGTGTAGCTACCTATGTTGGTCCCACCATGGGTGTATCAAGTCCCGTGGTGGTGACCCAACACAATTCTAGAATGCAAAGGCACACTACTAGTGCCCGGTACCTAATTTTTCAATGCCGGAGTGTATGCACGCCCGCACTCCATTTGAACCTACACTGCTGCACCACCGCCGTCGCTTTTACAGCTTACAATCAGCCCAGTAATCGTGCCCCACCCTGCCTAGTTTTAGGGTACCCTGATACACCTTATTGGGTTACTGCTGAAATGGATCCTCGTTACTAGGGATTTCTAGTCTACATGCTAAGTTGGTTAAGTGTCTGTATGAACCTAACCCCCAATCCCTAGTTCAGTTAGCATGTGAATTTGGTTAAGTATTTTCTTAAGTGACTTAACCCTACCAGTCCTGACTTAGCTTTTTAATTAAAGCACCAACCACTCACATTAGACACGTGTTGTTGGGGTAACTGGATATGCCGCTCGGTTCCGGGCAGGTTTACACCGCAACTCAGTCTAACCTCGGGTCCTTATTGGGCTCAATGCCTTAACCACCCACATTGGATATGTATTGTTGTGATTACCGGACAGTCGGGCGGGTCCGAGCAGGTTTACATCACAACTCAATCCAACCTCGGGTTAAGCATACTCGTATTTTTCTAATTTACATATTTGTCACTATTCATTTTGTATGTAAATGTTTATGGCCCAATTATCCAAATTCACCAGTTCTGGGTATAACAATTTATACCGCTTAATATGTCACTAGTCATTGGCATGTGCCAAACATGCCAATACAGGTATTTTATTATAAACCCAACGTTATTACCCCCGTCCAAACGTACGCAACATTATAACATATATCGGGCTTAACAATTTAGCGCAACTTATAAACATGAAAAGAAAGAAAAAAGGGAACACATGATCATGACATATTCTAGAATTACATAAAAGTGTGTGGCGCATGAACTTGCAGTATAGCGTTTACACTAACATAGATTATGGATCAGGTAAACTTGCATTCAAATGAGAACATAGCTAACTTGATGTCACATGAAATGGCATACTTTTAAATTTTCCTAAACGTGGTTCCATACACATATAACTAGGCATAATGTCAAGTATGTTACATGTCATAAATTTGTCCACTATTCGTCATGAACCAAGGGTGCAAACTAACTTTACATCAAGTAGTCTATTTTTAACATGAAACTAGCATAGTTTGTGTAACTAGAAGGTACTTACATAAACTAAGTTATGACTTGCAAATAAACCCAAGAATATATATACAAGTTTTGGAGTCGTGTGAGCATAAAAGGTCACAATTCTAGAACATGTTTACATAAGCCTTAATTTAGACTTATAAAATGTGTACAGCTCATACTAGTTACATAATCACAAAGGTGTCGATTTCAGTTTTTGGTCACAAACTTGCAAGTGTCATTATTTTCATACCCAATTATCCAATAGACTTGCATCAATCAACTTATGCCACAAACGTCAGTCATAAACTATGACAGAATCATCACAGAACATAGAATTTACATTATTATATACAAATAGAAAAGCCCCAATTTCATTAATAACAAATTACATCGCAATATCTGTTCATACTCAGAAATTCCATTATACTTACAACGAGCACTGAAACTTGTTTTCTGGTTTCTGTTATTTTGAATTTGCCAAGCGTTCCCTTAAAGTAGAAAACGATGCGTAGAAAATAGATTAGATTGTTGTGTTCTTATTTGAGTTGGCTTGTCTTTAAGCTTTTCCTCTTGACGGCTATTCTCAAACTCCTCTCAGCAGCATGTCGGCTCAAGGTTTATTTCTTTGTGTGAATTTTAGTTGAGACTTAGGTTGTATATATAGAATTTTAAGTTGATTTGAGCCGTTCGATGAAGACAGAGGAATCCAAGCCATTCATGCCAAGAGTAGCGAATCAAAATTTGACACGTAAGCCCTAGTGACACACCGGAGCTCAGGAATTCGACCAGAACACAGACCAGGCCAGCCAAGTCGACCAGGCAGGTCGACAGGCAGGTCGGCACTATGGTCGACCTGGGATGACTAGGTCAACACCATGGTCGACCTGGTCCCTGGGCGGGAATTTTCCCGCCCAGCCCAGTTTGAGGCTGTTTTTTTGAATTTTGAACTTGAAACTGAGCTGTTTGAATTTTCAATTTAATTCTGAAACTTCCGAAGGTCATAACTCCTTCATACAGAGTCTGATGCACGCAAACTCGGACTCTATCTCAAGTAGAATTCCGATACGAATGCAATGGCATAAGCCATTTCCCTTAATTCTTAAGTTTTTTTATTAAGTATACTTTAATTTATCAATACACTTTTAACCGAAAACTCAGGGTGTTACAAAGACCATGTTTATAGGTATCAAAATGAATATTTAAGGTGTAACGGCCCAAAATTCCTGATCCCAATTATCGATACAAATACATATCCAGTCTCACATATCGACTAATCAAGCACCAGAAATTAGCATAATGTTAGTAGAAATAAGTTAGAGGGTGAGAAACAAAAAGAAAAAAAATTAGAATGGATGAAAATGAAGAAAACATCAGAGAACAACTCTTGAAATACAAATAGTATTTGTATTAACAAACATCATTAATATACAACACGTATGTAACACAACAAAAATTAACTTTATATATCTAATGTTGAAGTCCCCCGCTCTAAGCTCCTCCAAGTGTATCTGTAAAATCTTGAACTACTTGACTGCCCGTACAAATTTGGGTACCCAAGAATTTAGAGAAAAACATAGAAAAAATAAACTCTGGGTTAGTCATGGGATTGGTGTGAGAAAACTACTTTAAAACAACTTGATTTAGCTTTTAAAAATCCTTTTGAAAGAAAGGATAATTGTAAGACCGATCCACACATAAATACAGATGGTTTTTACCTTACGATAACCCAAAAAATTCTTTAAAATAAATATTATTATGATATTATAGTAGTGTCTAAATCAACTAAATAACAATCTAGTGGAACATTTGCATCTCACGCTCTACATACATAGTATACAATCAAAACCGCGAGCGCTTATTGGGTAATGGATTCCGACTATGACAAGGTACAGAACCACTTTCTGATAGCGTATCTCTAGAGGAAAATACACTAGGTTCAACAAGAACATCTTACAACCCGTCCATGCAAGACCGACCACTCATTTCGCTTGAGTATTCTAAATGTATATCACCAACGGTTGGAATCAGCAGTCGTTTCCCAGAAGGGACAACATCGAAAGAATAAAGAAGCAAATTGATTTTGTCTAGATAGGTGTTAATACATCCTAATGGATTGACCCACAAAACCATGCTGCATGCCCGATTTTTTTCATTTCCCAATTGATGAGGCTTGAGGTTAGAATTACCTTTTTGGAATATCTAGCCACCATTTAATTTGATTGCCACATTGTCAGATCCGCCGAATCACTAATTGACGTCCATAAAAATACCCTAGGTGTTAGCTTCCACCAAGCAGAAGTACGTTTGTAAAAATCAATGTACGTGACTCTTAAGAAATACTCTGTCAGACATTCATCCATACAAATCATCCAAGAACAGGATGAATTAAAATTACTCTCCTACTGCATCCAATATAAGAATCACCCCATGGATTAATAGCGAATAGTCCTTGCAAATCCGAAGATTTCAATCACGATAGAATCACAAGTCATAATAACTCCAGTAGCAAAACCAGAGAAAATTTAAACAAGTAGTTCTTCCGCTCATGAAGATCCATTTATAAGTTTCCCTCAAGTTAGTTTACGAACGTAAAGTTGGTTCAAAGTGGTTTTGGGTCCAGTTCCCATCCCGGTCTCTTCGAACTAACGCGTAAGGAATATTTATTTGATAGTCGGTTCTTTAACTATCAATTTAAGCAGTGGATAAGTAAAATTATTTATTCAAATTATTTTCTAATTAATTTTATGACGTGTCCATTATATTTAATTAACTTATACAAATCTAAATTCTGGTTTCAAACAATAATCAACACAACACGATTAAAATACAATAAAATGTGTCAACGTTTTATTTTAACTAATTTAGATTTGATATATCACTCATAACACAAGCAATAATTAACAACAATCATTTATTTAATAATCAGCAATGATTTATCCTTTTATTTCAAACTAATAATATTTTAAAATATTGGATCTTGGATAATGACTTATTTCACATAATATATTCACAATTATTTGAAATTAAATTAAATTTTCATTTAAACATTTATTTTGTTCCAAGAGACTATATATATACACAAACATTTAAATACTAGAGATTCAAACTTGAGCTTATACGATGATGTCTGTTTCTACAATTACGAAATAGCTTCCCGATTTGTTCCTTTTATTTATTTATATCTTTCTCATTTATTTCTTATTTACCTTTATTTGATATCATTTTAATTGATTAAATTAAACAACATGAATTTATCAGACCTATTACAGTAAAATTTTCATGCACATATCCTTAATTTTATTTATCATTCAATTCCCTGTAGTTATTCAAGTGAAATTCTCACTTTTTAAATTATATATAAAATGTTTAAATTTTAAAAAGGAAAACTTTAACCATTTTAAACAACATTATTTAGTCTTAAACTAATTTCAGGCCCAAAGCCCAGTAATATGTAACAACCCAACAGCCCACCCCTACCCCATTTCTGATCCAAATTTTCCCTTTACTTCTTTGTATACAAATAATGTTTAAACTTTAAAAAGGAAACTTCAATCTTTAAATAAACGTTTTTTTCTTTTTTTTCTATTTTCCTAGCCTGTAGGCCCAATAACACGCACAACCTAAACCCCTATTTCTTTCCCTAGGCCCGTTCTTTTCTCTCCTGCCCATTTTTACTTTTCTCTTTTTCCATGCCAGATAAATCCAAACCTAAATAATGCATGATTTGGCACATGAATTACACAACACATAGGTGATTGACTCATCCAATCCCTTCTTTCTCTTTTCTGCAATTTTCCTTTTCCATTGTTGTTTCATCACCACCATGCACATTGGCTTCACCGTGCATATGCATGAATAGCTACACCACCACCCCGACGTCCAGATTTTCACCGCAGATCCCAAATTCGAACCTGAATCCATCTTTACTACCAAGAATTCATTTAAGCCATTGTATCCAAAACTCAAAGTTTCACAGAAGTTTACAAGTTAAACTACCTCCATGAAACTACTTCGCACCACCTCCACAAGCCACCGGCCTCCAAATTTTGGTCATTGGTTGGTGACGACCCACCGGTCGTGTTCCCCTCCATGAGATTGCCAGAAACGCCATCGAGGAGGCGCGGTTCAACCCTTAACCCAACATATCCAAAACTATAGTGACAACTTGTTTTGATAAAAATATCTCAAACTACTTGTTTAGAAAATCTGGTTATATTTTCTTATAATCACTAACTCACTCTACTCCTCTAGTTCCACTACCGTCACCCATAACTCACCCGTTCGTCGAAATTTGGTCAAATCTCCAATTCTGATTGACCTAGAAATTCACACTTCCTAAGCTACTAAAAATCCTAATTTTGACATCAATATTCATGGTTTTTAAAAACAGACCCATCCATATACCTGGATTTATATATAACGATGTTCGAAAATTTTAGTATTTTTAGTTATTTGCTATAATATGTACTCCTGTTTAAGTTACAACTAATTTTAGAGGACACACAAGATAAAAACAAACAAGTTTGATGTTGATCACAATTCCTATATCAATTTATAATTTAAGATAATGATTTTTGAACTTACAAGAGATAAATACATTCTCCCTGTTAAACATATAGACATATTTTTTATTGTTTTTCAATGATTGATCAAGCATTAACAATCATGTTTACACAATATTATACCATCATTAGCAACTTATGAAGACATATACGTGGATGTAATACCTATATACGATCTCTAGAATAGATTTTGAAGGAGGGAAATCAAGAGTTTACTCATATATTATACTTGTTCATATCTGTGTATTTGTTCACTATCTGTTCCATTGTTCTCAGATTTGTGCTCTGTTTGCGTCTGCCATTTTCATTTTCTATGCTTCAAATTAGAAGGAACTTATGTATGAATTTGTGTGGTGTTGTAGGGTATTTATAGATGGAAAACTATAAGCACAAGTTGGGTAAGCAATGAGGCAAACAGGGTACATATGTAAGCAACAACTTTTCTATGATTGAAATGAAGTTTTCTAAGGTCTTCTCCATTTAATTCTTCCAGGCTATGGCCAACTACATGTCGGGTGCAATTGTGTACAACTATGTGCTACATTTTCTAGAGATTAGGCTTAGTATATGTAACGACCCGAATTTTACATATCGACCAATCGTAAAATAATTATATTTTATTCCTTGGTGGTCGGATCATTCTCTTGTTTTGATATGTTACTCATGGGGATGTGAGACATGTCCATGATTTTTACCAAATTCAGGTATAACCATTTTGCCCTTGAGTTTACTGTTTGGGCTATAACTTTTGGTAGGGGTCGAATCAAGTGCTGAAATAGATTCCATTGGATATGAATGGTTGTTTACAATTTCATAGAATGGTTACATGAAGAATTTGGTTCAGCGGTCTGGGAGCAATCGCTATTTTAAGTTTCAGCTGCTATTTAGGCAGATTGGTTAGCAACTAATTGGTTGATTAGCCAAACCCATTAGACCTACGACCAATGGATATAAATAGGGGGACTTGGGGAGAGAATTATGGTTACTCTCTTCATTCTATACTTTAGGTTGGGCGTCTGTGATTCTTGAATTCGACCTAAAACCGTATTTCTCCATTCTTTTCAAACAAATTCATAGTAGATTGCATCTAGAAGATCATCATCAAAGGGGATTAGATCACATCAAATTGCATCAAATTCAAGGGGTTTCATCACTGCCCTAATTTGATCTCATTGAATCTACATCAAATCAAGGATTAGGTGAGTGATAGATATCTCTCACTCAGAAGTAGAGGGTTGTATGGGTTAGAGCTATGTTAATTTCATTCATATATATTAAAATCACCATTAGATCTAATCATACATGTTTAATTCTAATTTAGAAACATTAGGAAAACCTAATTTGATCATATTAACCGAATAGATGTTAGAGTAATCAAGTTCATACATATGTTTAGATCCAAATCATGCTAGATCTCATGTTTATGATATGTTTATGCTATAATCATAATTTTTTTCATGTTTGTATGATCATTGTTGAATGAAGTGAAGTTTGTTTTGATTGAATTGATTGTGTTGCTCGAGTTGTTTGTTAGAATTGGTGTTCGTAGTTCTTAGGGTCGAAGAACAGAGCAAATCAGAGGTACAGATGATCATATTCAGACAAAACTTGGCGCAGTGCTCTGGAAGACAAGTGAATAGGGAATGAAAATTTTCATGCCTAGAAAAGTTAGGGGCATGGGTCGACACTGACCTATGATAGGTCGACACCGACCCATGATAGGTCAGCACCGACCCATGGTGGAGTGTCGAATGGTGGTGACTCTTAGTGCGGGGCTTCGCATTGGTGAGTCGAGGCTAATAGTGAGTTTTCAAACCATTCGGAATTGATTTGTGATGGGTCGAAGGCTTATAGCTCGAGATATAAATAAATCAGTAAAAAGCTTCAACGTGAACGATGGAACGATCGAAGATTGGACAGGAAGAATGTGCTCAAAGCAAGGATGGATATGGGCAGACCACTTAGCCAAAACTGGCTAAGTGGATGGGTTGGCACCGACCCATAGGAAGGGTCAGGTGGATGTGATTTTTTGGGGACTTTGTTGTCTTGACTTCATAAGGTTGCTGGTGAAGTTTGGTTGGAAATGAGCTTCATATGGATGATGTGCAACTCAAAGATTGATGGTGCTTCGATTGTAAACTCGCATTAGAGTGGTCGAAACTAGATTTATGTGACATTGGTCCTGATTCGATATATAAACCGGTACGGTGATGGATTGATAGGATGGTAGATAAACATGGATGATAATGGAACGATTCGAGAATGAATTGAGTCGCCAAGATGAAAGGCTTAACAAGTTTGATGTGCCAAGGAATCGTCGATAATTGAAGTGTTCAGCAGACTCAAAGTAGGGGTATCGTGGGAACGTCTGTTAAGATAAGATTCAAGAGATCGTATACCCTGGGCAGTCATGATAGGTCTAGTTGTCGAGAATGGGAATAGATAAACATATGAGTCACGATGGTGTATGGTAATTTGGCTAGAGCCGGGGTTTTCCATTAGCCCTTTTGATCGTTGGAAGAAAATTCGATTATCAGTGGATTCACGGTTATAGACGGTGATACTAGGATATTGGATGTTGTAGATGTTATGCTTGACGGTGTGCTTTCTTCACTGTTTTACTATGGGTAGGCTTAGGATGCCGAAGATAAGCGGGATTGGGGGTGTTCCTTTCTTATTCTGTAATGACATGTGATGGGTGGTTTTCACATGTTAACTTGTTAGCTGCTGGGTAAATTGGATGATTGATCCGCCTATACTCATATTTATCCTATATAACTGTTGTTAGCTATTTTATCATTCAATAAAACTGTTTTCTGACTCAAGGTTTTATGTTCCCCTCTTATAACCTTGGGTTATTCATTAGTATTGTTGATGAGCCGACTGAGTAGCAGGTAGCAGATTTGGTGCCGTTGAAGTTGTGCGATGATGAGCAGGTAGCGGGCGTACCATTATTTTCTATTTAGTATTTCCTTTTCTATTTCTGATGTTCATCGATGTTGTCGAGACTCTGAGTGATGTAATGAGGCCTATTATATTCTTAGATTCATGTACTGAGATGTGTAGTACTCAAGGTTTTATAGTTTAATGGGGATTTGATTTTCTGTTCAGTTATGCTTCACTACTATCCTATTGTATATTTTATTATTATATATTATCCATGCGTTGTGAGTTGTACGATAGGTTTATTTTTGAGTTGTTCTACCTTTATGGTCATCTTGTATCGGCTTGGCACATCATACATTACACCTTTTCCTTAGTTCGGTGCGGGGATACGGGGCGGTCATCACATTTGGTGTTAGAGCTTTGGTTAATTAGTTTTACCCACAGTTTGTGAACGCAAACGTGTATGAGAGATGTATTTGTAATTTTATTTGGATGATTACTATATTATGTACGTGTATAGTATAGTATAATAGGTCAGTAAACACTTGAACACCAATGCGGCTTTCTCTAATGTGAATTGACTCTCGTTTCAGAGTAAGGATGAGTCGACGAACTTCAAGACATGTTGCTGGGGATGAGCCTGCGACTGGAGGGTTAGGATAGGGAAGCCAGTTGGGAGCTGCAACTGCTATCCTCGATTATCCTACTACGTTCGAGGCCATGATGGCAACGATCATAAGAAGGTTGCCCACTCCAAAAGCGATAGTAGATAGTGGTGTTCCTATGCAGGCGCCTAGGGCAGTGGATTTCACTAAGCTATGTAAGGACTATACTTCTCTGGGTGGAAAGCCATTTGTTGGGACTAAACCGATGGTTGAAGTTCATAATTGGTTGGATACTTGTATTCATATTTTCATAGATTTAGGAATTGACAATGCAACTGAGAAGAAGCTTGCATCGAGGCAACTGCAAGGTTGAGCGATAGATTGGTGGAATTCTATTACCTTGGAAACACTAGAGGACCAAATCACTTGGGACAGATTAGGACTAAGTCTGAAGAGAAGTTCATTTCTACGATCCAGAAATCGATGTTGTTTAAGAAGTTTGTTGAGCTTAAGCAAGGAGGTCGACTAGTGTCTAAGTATGCAGTGACTGAATTTGAAGCTTTACCAAGTATGTTCGTTCGTATATTGAGACTCCTTATCATAAGAACGAGAAATTTATTTTGGGATTAGATGAGAATATTGGAAAGCAATTAATCGACCACATTGATGACTCTTTTGAGAAATTAGTTGAGAAGGCTTTAAGGAAGGAAGCTTGTTTCCTCAGAAGGTAGAGGTTGTTTTTGAGAATAAAAAGGAGGAGTCGAAGCCACAACAAAGTAGTAATAATAAGAAAAAGTGGAACGGTAAGAGAAACCAGCAACAGCAGGGAAAGAATGGCCATAAAAAGCTAAAGAGTGACATTACTTGTTATAACTATCAGTATAAGGGTCTTCTTTCCAAGGATTGTAAGAACTCTGAGGTGGAAATTAATTGTTTCAATAGTGATAAGCCCAGGCATATAAAGAAGAGTTATCTGAAACCACCGAAGGATAAACAGGTTGTGAGAGCTTGTGCTTTGGATGTTGTGCCGTCTTCCTGAAGGGGCCCAATTGTAGAGGAGAAGGGGAATAGTATTATTGTGCAAGGTATGCTTTCTATTAGAGATGTTTCAGTTCGAGTTGTTTGATGATAGGGCATCGTATTCTTTTATTTGTAATGAGCTTGTTTTCAAGTTAGGTTTAGAACCTGAGATCGATGATAGACCATTAGTCGTGACTAATCCAGTAGGGGGTTCGTCTAATCCTGGTCTACTTTTATCGAGTCATGGTTGATCTTTTTTGTGTTATTGTTTTGTTTTGAATTTTACTGGGTTTGGAATTATTTTAGCTATGGACTGGCTTAAGAAGTATGCGGTCGTTGTGGATTGCGAGTGGCTTGAGGCGACAATCGGGAACATGGAAGGGTGAACGATTATGATACGTTGTATACCAAGGGATGGAGATCTGGTTAGCTTTTTATATTCGATTGTGATTCCATGGGATGAGTTGTCATCTGTGCCAATCATACGAGAGTTTTCTGATGTGTTTGACGAAGTCAGAGGGTTGCCGCCGCATCGAGAGATCGAATACCGGATAGATTTAGTGGATGGAGCCAGACTTATTGTTTTGCCTCTTAGGCTAATGACGTCCAAAGAATAACTAAAGTTAGAGGTGCAAGTGAACGATCTTTTGAGTAAGGAATTCATTCGGAGAAGCATATCTGAATGGGGTGCACCAGTTGTGTTTGCGATCAAGGTTGATGGATCATTGAGATTATGTGTGGATTATTGTGAGCTGAATAAGGTGACCAAGAAGAACAAGTATCCATTACCGAGAATTGGTGACTTGTTTGATCAGCTTCACGAAGTTAAGTTTTATTTTCCTAAATGGATTTGGCAACGAGATTTCACTAATTGAGAGTGGCTAGTGATAGTGTCCCAAAGACTGCTTTTAGGACACCATCCGGATTTTATGAGTGGCTAGTAATGCCGTTTGGATTGACTAACGCGCCAACGTATTTTGTGGATCTTATGAATCGTGTCTTTAGAGATCATTTGAACAAGTTCATACTTGGTTCGTGGATGATATATTGGTTTACTCAAGGAATGAGGAGGAACACAAGAAGCACTTGAGAATTGTTTTGGAAGTATTACGAAAACACCAGCTAAGAGATAAGTTTTCGAAGTGTCACTTCTGAAAATATAAAGTAAGATTTTTGGGACACGTCGTGTCGTGACAAGGAATAGCGGTGGATCCCGCTAAGGTAGCCGCAATCCAAGATTGGGATCGACCCAAGAATGTGACAGATGGTACAAGTTTCCTTGGTTTGGCAGAATATTATCGACAATTTATCAAGGATTTTTATAAGATAGATGCATCATTAAACAGATTGACAAAGAAGAATTAGGTCTTCGCATGGGATACGAAGTGCGAGCAAGCTTTTGGAGTTCTGAAAGGGAGATTGACTAGTGCTCTTTTTTCGATTATTCCAAGTGAGAATGAGAAAATGATTGTATATACTGATGCATGTGGCACTGGACTTGGAGCTGTGCTAATGCAAAAGGATAGAATTGTGGCTTATGCGAGTCGACAACTAAAGTAGCACGAAAGGATTTACTCGACTCATGATTTGGAGTTAGCGGCGATAGTGTTTTCTCTAAAGATTCGGTGGCATTATTTTTTAGGAGTTTGGTGTTAGTTCCGAGTTGTTTACCGGTCACAAGTCATTGAGTTATCTTTTCTCCTAAAAGGATTTGAATCTTTGGCAGCAACGATTGGTAAAAATTTTGCTGTCATCTAGTTTTGGAATAGCCTATACTCCAGAAAAAGATAACGCAATGGCCGATGCATTAAGTAGGAGACTCGCAAATTTAGGGGCCATGTTTACGAAGTGGAAACATCTCAAGTATTTGGCCAGATTTGATTTAGACTTTTTTGTGAGTTAGAACCCAGATGTTAGCTTGCTTGTCAACTAAGCCGACTCTCATCGAAAGGATTAGAGAAAGCCAAGAACGAAATGTTAAGATTTTAGAAATCAATCGAGGGTTAAAGATGAGAGTGGAACCCGAGGGATTTAAGGATTACGAAGTCAATTGAGACGGCTGGCTTCACAAGTGTGGATGATTGGTTATTCTTGGTTTGGATGGGTTAAGAGATGAAGTTTTAAGGGAGTGTCATAACTCTAGGTTTACAATTTATCCTGATGGTAGTAAGATGTATCGAGAAATGAAATGAGTTTACTATTGGGGAGGTATGAATAAGATGTCGAAAATTTTATCTCAAAATGTATGAACTGTCAGCTAGTTAAAGCCAAGCAGAAGAAGCCCAGTGGACTTTTTCAGCCATTGGATTGCTACAAGCAAATAGGATCAAGTAACGATGGATTTCATTAATGGATTACCTAGGACAAGGACAAGGAATGATAGTATTTGGGTTGTCGTGGATCATTGAATCAAGAGCACAAGGTTTATTCCTGTTAGATCAACTAGGACGACATCGAAGTTGGCTGAATTATATCTTAAGTGGATAGTTCGATTTCATGGAATTACAAAGGGCATCGTTAGCAATCGAGATCCGTTATTCACTAGTGGATTCTGGAAGAGCTTGCAAGAAACATTGGGAACCGAGCTTTGTTTGTGTATAGCTTATCATGCCCAAACTGACGGTTAGACCTAGAGGATTAATCGAGTATCAGAAGACCTTCTTAGAGCTTGCGTATTAGATTTTGGAGGATCGTGGGAAGACAATCTATTTTTAGTCGAGTTTGCTTACAACAACAGATATCAGTCGAGTATTGGAATGGCACCGTATGAGGCGTTGTACGGAAGACCGTGCAATTCTCTATCTTTTTGTTAGAGAACAGAGAAAGTTAGTACTTAGGCTAGAGATGATAAGAGAAACAACAAATAATATTGAGGTCATTCAGCAACAGATGAAAGCAATCGAAGATCGTCAAAAGAGTTATGCCAATAAGCAACAAAAGGATTTGGAATTCTCAGTTGGAGATTTGGTGTTCGTTAAAATTTCACCACTATGGAATATGATTCGTTTTGGGAAGAAAGGAAAGTTAGCACCAAGGTTTTTTAGGTTGTTTCCGATTATCGAGCGTATTGGGAAGTTCGCTTATAATTGGACCTACCTGAGAAGATGGCGAGCATGCATAGTGTGTTTCATGTATCGTTTCTATGGAAGTTCGTAAATGACCCGAATATTATGGTATCTCTAGACCAGCTTGAAGATTTTGTAGTCTATCCCGAAGTTTCTAGACATTGTAAGCCACTTCGCATCATAGGGAATGACACGAAATTTCTTAGGAGGAAGATTGTTAAGATAGTGAAGGTACATTAAAGCGAGAACGATGATGATTTCACATAGGAAACGAAAGAGAGTATTAAGTCGACACATCCAAAACTCTTTGAGAGGTATGTCCCGAATATCGTTTCTTACTTGTTCCATTGTATCTTATGCTATTAGAATTTCTTCATGCTAGGGTAGGATTTTGGATGCATGGAATAATGGATGCTAGATTGCATGGTAGATTGGCTACTCGTGGAAGGTAGGCATGCAGAATACCTTGTTTGCTCGTGTTTGCTTGTGATTTCGGGGACAAAATTCCTAAATGGGGAAGGGAGAGAATGTAAGAATTTGTATCTTACGTCTCGACTGATACTAAAATAATTATATTTTATTCCTTGGTGGTCGGATCATTCTCAAGTTTTGACATGTTACTCATGAGGATGTGAGACTTGTACATGATTTTTACCGAATTCAGGTATGACCATTTTGCCCTTGAGTTTACTGTTTGGGCTATAACTTTTGATAGGGATCGAATCAGGTGCTGAAATTGATTCCATTGCATCAAATTGGTGGTTTACAATTCCATAGAATGATCAGATGAAGGATTTGGCTTAGCAATTTGGGAGGAACCACTATTTTAAGTTTCAGCTGCTGTTTAGGCAGGCTAGTCAGCAGCTAATGGGCTGATTAACCAAACCCATTAGACCTATGACCAGTGGATATAAATACGGGGACTTGAGGAGAGAATTAGGGTTAATCTCTTCATTCTAAACTTTAGGTTGGGCATTGTGATTCTCGGATTCAACCTAAAACCTTATTTCTCCATTCTTTTCATATAAATTCATAGTAGATTGCATCTAGAAGATCATCGTCAAAGGGGATTAGATCACATCAAATTGCATCAAATTCAAGGAGTTTCGGTGTTGTCTAGATTTGATCTCGTTGAATCTATATCAAACCAAGGATTAAGTGAGTGATAGATATCTCTCACTCAAAAGTAAAGGGTTGAATGGGTTAGATCTATGTTAATTTCATTCATATAAATTACAATCACCATTAGATCTGATCGTACATGTTTAATTCTGATTTAGAAACCGAAGGAATATCTAATTTGATCATATTAACTGGATATATGTTAGATTAATCAAGTTTATAGATATTTTGATATCCAAATCATGCTGGATTCATGTCTATGATATGTTTATGCGATAATTATGATTTATTCATGTTTGTGTGACCATTGTTGTATGAATTGATGTTTGTTTTGATTAAATTGATTGCGTTGCTCAAGTTTTTTGCTAGAATTGGTTGTCGTATATCTTAAGGTCGAAGAACTTAGCATATAGTAGGTTCAGATGATCGAATTCAGCAGAAACTTGGTGGAGGCACTTTGGAAGACAAGAGAATGGGGCATGGAAATTTTCATTCCCAAAAAGTTAAGTGCATGGGTCGTCACTAACCCATGATAGGTCAGCACTGACCCATGGTGGCATGTCGAATGGTGGTGATTCTTGGTGCCAGGCTTTGCATTGATGAGTCGAGGCTATTGGTGAGTTTTCAGACCTTTCAGAGTTGATTTGTGAGGGATCAAAGCTGATAACTCGAGATATTAATAGAATGATAAATGCTTCAGTATGAATGATGAAACAATTGGAGATTAGACCAAAAGAACATGCTCGAAGCAAGGATGGATATGGGCCAACCACTTAGCCAAATTTGGTTAAGTGGAAAGGTCGGCATCGACCCATAGGGAAGGGCCAGGTGGATGTGATTTTTTTGGGGGTTTGTTGTCTTGACTTCCTAAGGTTACTGGTGAAGTTTGATTGGAAATGGGTTTCATACGGATGATGTGCAACTCAAAGATTGATGGTGCTTCGATTGTGAACTCGCATTGTAGTGGTCGATGCCAGATTTATGTGACACTGGTCCTGATTCGATATACAAACCAATATGATGATAGATCAATAGGATGGTAGTTAATCGTGGATGATAATGGAATGGTTCGAGAATGAAATGAGTCGCCGAGATGAAAGGCTTGACAAGTTTGATGTGCCAAGGAATCGTCGATAATTGAAGTGTTCTAGCAGACTCAAAGCAGGGGTATCGTGGGGACGTCTGTTAGGATCAAATTCGAGAGAACATATATGCTGGGTAATCATAATAGGCCTAGTTGTTGAGAATGTGAAAATACAAACATACGGGTATCCATGGCGTATGGTAGTTTGGCTAGAACTGGGGTTTTCCATTAGCCCTTTTGATTGCTGAAAGCAAATTCGATTATCGATGGATTCACCGCTGTAGACGGTGATAGCTAGGAAATTGGATGTTATGCTTGATGGTGTGCTTTCTTCACTGTTTTACTATGTGTAGGCTATCACCGTAGGATGCCGAAGGGAGCGGGATTGGGGATGTTCCTTTCTTATTCTGTAATGACATGTGATGGGTGGTTTTCATGTGTTAACTTGTTGGTTGCGGAAAGATCAGATGGTTGATCCACATATACTCATATTTATCCTGTGCAACTATTGTTAGCTATTTTATCGTTCACTAAGACTATTTTCTGACTCAAGATTTTATGTTTCCCTCTTATTACCTTAGGTTGTTCATTAATGTTGTTGATGAGCAGACTAAGTAGTAGGTAGCAGGTTTGGTGTTGTTGATGCTGTGCGGTAATGAGTAGGAGGCTGATGTACCATTATTATCTATTTATTATTTTCTTTTCTATTTCCGCTGTATTACGATGTTGTTGAGACTCTAAGGGATGTAGTGAGGCATATTATATTTAGAGGTTCATGTACTAAGATGTGTTGTACTCAAGATTCTATGGTTTTATGAAGATTTGATTTTCTGTTCGGTTATGCTTCACTAATATATCATGTTTTATATTTTACTATTATGTATTATCCATGCGCTGTGAGTTATATGAAAAGTTCATATAGAGTTGTTCCACCTTGATGATTATCCTGTATCGTCCTGACGCATCATACATCGCACCTTTTTCTTAGTTCGGTGTTCGGGGTATGGGGCGGTCGTCACAGTATAGGTAGCTAATAGAATGTTTTGGCTGGCTCTAAGGGTTGATGTGGTATACATGTAGTAGCTATTGAAAATGAAAGTGTGATGTTTGTAGCAGCCTATGTTTTGAATGAAGTGATGTTTATTGCACAATACAAATGAATGCTTACAATCTTTGCTCTTAAGTAACAGCCATATTCATGCTGCAGCTATAACAGTGATGTGTCCCTTTAAATCCCTGCAACTTTGATCCTAAGCAATACAAATATGCATGTTCTAGTTGTACTATATGTACATATGCATGTACTAAACTTGTAATCAAGGCAAGAATCACTTTTTTAATATGACCATGTTCCTGTTGCAACATCATGGACATGTTTATTATCCTATATCCTTAGTCTCCAAGCAAACAACCTATTCATGTCTATGATCTAGCTTATACTAATGTGTACTAATTGTTGTCGAAAACCAAACTCAAGAATTCAAGGCAAATGAGCCCTTTTCAAATCACATACTTGCATGTCTTCTTTCATTTATATCTATATTTTTCTATATACTTACATGTGAAGGCGATGATATTTTATTACAAATATATCTCATTAGTTACATAGACAATTTCTATATTGATGAGATAAAAGCAAGTTTTATGCAAACAAAAATGTTGAACACTTAGACTCTTGTCTATATAGATAACAAGTTAATATATACACACATGGTTTTTTTAAAATAATAATTGTTCTAATTTTAATGAATTAGATCTTATCAACATTCTCAATTTAAATGAATAACTTGCATTCAATAAATATCTTTCTATATGTACTTATAGAATAAACATATTTCAAATTTTGTATAAAATAAAATATCATCATTAAATGACTTGATCTATGAAGTAATCAAATTTTACTTATATAATTTTATATTCACATGAAATAAACAATTAAAATGACAAAACATTAATTACTTGATTTATATTCATATATATATGTATAAATTAGTTAATGAATTTTAAAACATCAACAATCATATTTATTTGGAATTTCCCTGATATTTACCAGATATATAAATCTTAATTATTTTAATAAATTAAGTTACCAGTATAATCTATAAATTATAGATTATAGAATTAGTCCAAAAACTGGGTCGTTACATATGGGAAAGTAAGCTTTAGTCAAAAAAATTATTCAAAGACCAAATACAATAAATTAGGACAATAACTATTTTAAAAGACTAACCTTTTAATTGGGTTGGTCAATCTTAGATGCCAATATTCTTTGCTGCTTTTAAAACATCTTTGCTTTGAAAATTCAAGATGTGTGTGTTAATAAATCTAAAAAAATCCTACAAAATAAATGAAGAAACCATGTTCATAGGTACACTATAAAAAAAAGGTAAAATAAAATTATTCAGAAAATTCAATTTAAAGACCGAAGACAATAAATTGGGACAACAACAAATTTAAAAAACTAACATTTGATTCAACCATGTCAATCTTGTAAGCCAAGGTTTTTGGCTGCTTTCAGATACGATTGCATTGAAAATCCAAAACCAGAATCAACCAAGTAGTGAAAAACTACCGTGAGGGATGAATAAAATAAAAATTAATTATGGCGTATATAAAGGTTAAAAACAATTGATGAATTCAATTAAAATATATTCATGTGAAGATAACTATAATATTGATACATGAAATTTTTTAGATAGAGGCTTTAATTTATTTCATATTGGTATTATATTTTGTTAATATGAAACTGGAGAAAAAGAAGAAAAAAAATTGTGAGAATTGAATTTTTTATATACATAACTAGAGAAGTAGGAAAATGGCGAGGGGAGAATGAAGATAGTGAATACGTGAAATAACTAAGGAAAAAGAAAGTGAAGATGTAAAAAAAATGAAGAATTTTTTTTCCATTGATAACATGGAGAAGGGAAAGAGAAGATCAATTGGATCATTTAAGAATAATGAATATATAGAGCGAGAGACATATTATGTATTATGTCCAAATGGAGAATAACTAATTTTACGAAGGTAGGTAAATGTATTTTGACCCTTGAATTAAGGAGAGAGGAGTATTTGGATTGAGAGCGATTGAGATTTAGCAAAGTGAGAATTTAAACAATCAGTATACGAACTTGTTGTATGTAACAACCATTAATTGTATTTACTAATATGAACCTAAATTAAAGTGAATAAGTAACAAAGGGTTAACTGCAAAAGTCAAACTCTAATGTCGTGGGAGCCTCGAATAATTATAGAAAGAGAAGTTAAAAAATCCAATATTAAATTTTATAAATAAATAAATAGGCTTGAGTGAGCATTTGAACAAGCCACTTTCTTGAAATCCGCCATATTTAACAACCATAATAATAGATCTAAGTGAGAATTTAAACATATCACATTCAAGAAATCAATCGTAATTAGTGACAATTAATTGTATCACAGATAGAAACTTAAATTTTGAAAATGAATTTGCAGAAGGGTTCAATTGCAGAATTCAAATTGTTGCAGGACCTTTCGCTTGGTGTGAGAATAATTGTAGGGAGAGGAGTTAGAAAGTTCGATATTAATTATATATATAATAGAATGTATATGAAGTGGAAAATAAAAGGTGTCATGGAAATATAAGTGAAACGAATGACTGTTATAATTGTTAAAACACGAAACTAATTAAAATATTTGGAAAGGGTAAATAATAATAAATTCTAAAATAAATGAAAGGGTAGTTTAAGACATAAGATTGAATGAGACAGTAGAACTTAGATACTCAATTATTGAGCTTTATATACAATACAATATATTAGATGTAACAGTCCACATTTTTGTGTCATTGAATTTGAATTTAAAATTGTTTTAAAATAAGAATTAAATGATAAATGTAACTTATAATGAACTTGTATTGAAATTAAAACACGGAATCAATTTAAAATGAAACATTTATCTTCAAAATTTCTTAGTTTCAAATAGAAGTGATTTAAATAATTTTATATCGAAAACGTCAAACTTTGGTCATTCCATTTGAATCAATTTTTGATGATTGATTTATGATAGCGGCAACCGATATATCGTAAGTAATAATAGTAATATAAATTAAAAATTCAAAACTAATTATTTGAGATACGTCTAACTATACAAAGCGTAAAAATGAATTTCGTGGAAAAATACGCTAGTTCGTTCCGTTTGCATTAATTTAATTTATCAAATATCGTGTAGTAAGTTGGTAGTTTTCATTTGTAGTTTTAGAAACGAACGAATTTTTCGGTATTTTAACTTATCAGAAAATTTAGGTCATCATATTTGGTATCAGAGCTTAGGTTAGGTGCCTAAGCAAAATTCGTCTAGGTCATTAATTCAACCTAGGAATTTTAAAATGGAACTATCTTAGTTTGATAAATATAAGTGGATAGGATAAGGTACCGTACCTCCGACCGGGGCATGGGTCGAATTGTTTTTGGTGTGCTTAGCTTTTCTAAATTGTATGTTTTTCGTTACATTTCCTTATCTTGTATTTTCGGGGACGAAATCCTTTTAAGTGGGGGAGAATGTAACAACCCGCAATTTTGCGTCGTTGAATTTGAATTTAAAATGGTTTTAAAATGATAAATGTACCTTAGAATGTACTTGTTTTGAAATTAAAACATGAAATCAATTTATAATAAAACATTCATCTTTCAGATTTATTATTTTTGTATACAAGTGATTTAAACAATTTTATATCGACCGTCAAACTTTGATTGCTCCGTTTGAATCGATTTTTGATGATTGATTTACGGTAGCAGCAACCGATATATCATAAATAATAATAATAATAATGTAAAATAAAAAAATTTAAATTAATTATTTGATAGATCTAACTAGACAAAGCGTAGAAATGAATTTCATGGAAAAATACACAAGTTCGTTCCATTTGCGTTAATTTAATTTATCAAATATTGTGTAGTAAGTTGGTAGTTTCAATCATTGTTTTAGAAACGAAAGGATTTTTCTGCATTTTCATTAGTCTGAAAATCCAGGTCATCACATTAGAAGGGTAAATGTAAATAAATTCTAAAATAATGAAAGGGTGATACATAATATCATATTAAATGGAAGTACATAATTCAGATAGTTAATTATTGTGCTTTATATAAATAGTAGAATATGTATGCTTCATAAGTACAAACATTTATTGCTAGGTCATATCTTTAAACTGAAAAGTAAAATGCCAAATGTTGGTTAAATAACACCTTCTTTGAATTGTCGATCTTGGATGCCATGGTTTTTGTTTGCTTTCAGGATATCTTTGCTTTGAAAACCTAAGATGTATGCGTTTGTAAATCTAAAAAAATCCTGCAAAATAAAAGGCCATGTTCATAGGTATGCTAATAAATAATAATTAAGGGAAACAAAATTAGTCAGAATATTCAGTTTAAAGACAAAAGAAAGTAAATTAGGACAATAACAAATTTATAAAATTAACATTTGGTTTAACCTTGTCGATCTTGTAAGCTAAGGTTTTCTAGCTGCTTTTAGATATATTTGCCTTGGAAGTTTGAAAACTAAATCCACCAAGTAGTAAAATAACTACTGTGAAATATGAATAAATTCTAAATCAATTATGGAGTATGTAAAGGTGGAAAAAAAATGTCATAATAGCTAATGTGAAATTTAATTATGGGGTATATAAAGGCCCACCTTCGATACTATCAAATCAGAATTCATTATAACTATAGTGCAAAAGTTGTAATTATAATGCATAATATAACGAGTTAATCAAGATGAATTCTAAAAAATTTATTTTATGGTTTTGTGATTTTTTTCTTAGAAGTAAATGAATTAGGAACCATGAAATAATGTTGGTGCATAGAGAAGATATTGTTAAAACCAGGTAAGTAAAGATAATAAGAAAATGAAATTACTTTGATCAAAGTGCTAGAGAAAGAATATAATTAAATTAATTCAAATAACTAAAACAAAAGTGCAGCCCTTAATTTTTTTATATATAAATATATTAGAGTGAAACAAATATATGTATTGGTGAAAATTTGAATGTATATGTGATAATAATATGTGGATGAAAACATTTGAATATTATTGTTGAATTTATATAATTGTACACATGTGATTTTTCTAATCTAATATAGAAAATTGCTTTAAAATAAAAGCGTTAAAATCTTGAAACTTTTGTATTTTGAATGTAATTACTCTGGATGTATATGGAAACAGGTGCTTGTTCATTTTGGATTGCACAGCCCTTCGGCAACTTCTGCGGAGGAATGGTTTCTTATTTTTAAATTCACTCGATGGAAGAATTTAAGTGGTTGTTTACTTTTGAAAGCTTTGAAGAAGACGTTGTACCTTTTGTGGATGGAACGGAACAATAGAGTGTTTAGGAGTGAAACTATTGTTAAATATGTAGTGATCCGTACTATCATTTCCAGTATTTGATATTGTAATGTACTGTATTTATGTTGTTGTATTTGTTTTAGTTTAATAAAAATGGTAGGGGCCATTCAATTTCGCTTGCCTTGCAAAAAGAAGCATTAAAATTAAAAAATTCTAACTGTATAACAAATGAAGTAATAATAAGAATGATAATTAAGAGTATAATTGACAGTAATGATAACAAGTATATTAAAAAGAGTTCAGGTTGGTTATTTTTATGTAAATGTCCAAAAGTGGGTGGAAGTTACATTAATGCAGGAAACCAAGAGACTCACTTTTACCAGCGTTGAATTTTTTTGGGTACATGTCGGTGTAATGTTTTTTTTGACAAAAACGAAACCGAAAGGTCATTAGACGAAGATTGAGCTTTCATATAATACTAGTGCGAACCTGTGCTACTCACACGTGGTTCACTATATATTTTCTTAGCAGTGTATTTTTTTGGATTTTTTATTTATTTATACGAAGCTTATATAATATATTTATGAAATGTAATGGTTTAATTAAATTTTTCTAAAATATTATTAATTATTGTTATTTTCTAAATCTAATTGAATAATCGTTAAGCATGTAAAGGATAATTGATAAGGGAGTTTTACAATAAGGGCTTATTTCCCTCAACGTATTAATTTTAAGGACACACATTCGAACTAATTTTTTTCCAGGACAAAATTTCATAATCTCAACATCTGCTTATGTTTTTTGTGTTTCTTCCTCTCGTTCAATTCACTGCTAATTTTTGAATGTCAAACAAAAATAGAAACTAGGGTTTATTAAATTGCAATCCTCTTCAACTTCGTTCAACTCGGTCGCTGTCTTATTTAAACTAGGATTTAGCGTTCAACTCCATCTATTGCATGCCAGAACTAATGGAAGGTAAAAATTTAATCGAACCATTTTAGCCATTACTGATTTCCGATTTGTAATCTACAGCAAGTTAACAAGTATGCATTATGGTTTTTAGAGATTTTAATGGGTATTCTACAATTTACGAGCAATGATTCCTTTGATGTTATAAAATTTATCTGATTTGACCTCTTTTAAAAGTTCAGCATCTTAGTTTTTGTTAAGGGCATAATTCTTATAAAACTAACTGCTCATGTATGATTTTCATTTCGATCATCAATTGGTGCAGTACTGCATGTATAAACTGATGTTCGCCTGAATCTGTTTGGTTCAGTATGTTTAAACTGATGTATAAACCTGGTTCTGTTCGAGTATGGATGAATGTAGAGCATGAATATACACTAATTTACTCCTGTATATTGGTAACTCAAATAATGGCGCTCGAGTTAACACCTTTCGAATTCCGATGGATAATTGAACCATAATTTTGATAAACTGAATAAATGGCATTTGGATAGATGCTAAACAAAGGGATTGACGTTAAGTATAAAATAAACAAATTAATAAGCATGAGTAGTGGTCTGCTCCAGTAGCATAAGCTTATTAGTTAAAACAAGTGGCCTATTAAAAAAAAAAGTGTAGTAGGAGTCTTTTCCGGCAGCGACGACTAATTAGGGAAAATAAGAGGCTCATAGTATTGGTTTGTTCCAACAATAGGGGTATACTGATTAGCGAAAATAAGAAGCTAATTAAAATAATTAAATTTTAGTGATCTAGGCGTTTTTTGATAATACTATGGGGGTCTAGGGTAGTTAGGTAGTCAATAATAATTCTATTGAGGCCTTGGCGCTAGTAAATTAAATTAGGGACTAAGTCTAGAGGTGACTTATGTTGAATTGTATTTTTGTTTGGAGATTTGTATCAATTAGTATTCCTTTTTATCACACTATACCAAGGTCTCACCGGGAGGCGGAGGCACACTTATACTATACTAGGAAGTAAGGGGTCCAAATGTGGTGGCTACGAGCGCGTTTCGATGAGGTAGTGAGCGTGCATCATGCCAATTTGGGAAGATAAGATATTGTGACGTCAGTGATTTATGTTATGTCCTTAGAGCGGATGGATCGGGTTTGCTAAACCCAAGACCATAATCAGCATAAGTTATCACAATTATGGGTTAGATCCAATCAATGGGAAGAATTAGGTTATATCCTAATTTATGAGTTATAGCAAATGATGCAGAAATCGATTGATTTGGCAATCGACTATATTCATGGAAGTATATTTTTGTTCTTATTTGCTGTATTGAGCTTTAAATTAGTATTCTGTCCAGATTTCCTCTTTTATCACTCATGTTAATAATCATTGAACTCACCAGGCTTTACGTGTGGCTAGTTTTCTTTTTCTTTTCTTCCTTCTTTCCCCCACCGACCCTCTCCCCACCCCCACCCCCACCCCTCCCCCTCCAAGTTATAAGGGTGGAGGATCTAGTGCTTGAGAGAGCTTTGGCCTACCTCAACCCATTTGAGATTCTCATTTGTCTTATTTTTTGTTTTTACATGTATTGTTATACATTCCGCTTATTTCTGTATTTGGCATTGAGAAGGATTTTTATTATGATACTCTGATTATGTGATTTTCATGAGACAACTGTGGTTTTTTTATTACTGTGAAGTAATGACACTTTTTATTCTGTTTTAAGAAGAAGAAAAAGTTCTGTTGTGATTTCCATTTACCGCCTTGTAAATTTTAGTCTCTGTGTTATTACTTTATACCTATACACTTCATAATTCTTGACAAAATCCTCATACAGATAATGTTAAGAAATGTGGGTGTTAAATTATGTCTGATCCACTCCTCTTTCTTTCTTTTTCTTTTACACAAAACTGGAAGGGATGAGTGATTAGTTCAGATTTCTTGGAGGATAATTCTTGAATTTCATTCTAATTATTGATGAATTCACCTTCTATTTTTATATCTTATTCTATAAAGTTGTTATGCTACAGACTTTTGAGTGATAATTATGTTATTATACTCTGACTTGTGACTAAGTTTTTATTTTCATAAGGCATATAGCAATTTATCATTTGAGACTGAAATGAATAAATGGTCTTGTAATAAATTATATGTTTTCATACAAATATTTCTTTTGTATTTGTTATTTTATTGTCTTGTGAATCTTAGTGCCTGTAATATATGTCTTTGTACCTATAATGCTTCACATTTCTTAGTATGAATCTACTTTGAGGAATGTTGTTGGTTGCAAGGTGTTGCAATAGATTTGAGAAAATCGATCTAGAACTTGGAGTGAGACTCCATAATTGATCTCAAGTGAAAGTGGGAATCGATTGACTTAGGTTAATGCCCAAAGGGAAGTTATGTAATGTGTTACCTATATATCTAACTTGATAATCAATCCTATTCAAAATAAAATATGTTCTCTAGCTATTATACTCATGATATAATATGTTATATTAATTTATTTAAATGTATATTTAATAGAAAATCCATAAATATCATGTTTTATGATAGTAGTTACCAAGTTTTGAAATCGTGAGTAACTTATCATAATGAAAATAAATATATCATTTTTAATATTTTTAGTCAAGTTATATCAAGACTGGATACTAGTATATCTGTTAAGGCTAGAATACTTAACGCTCTCAAAATATTTGGCAGTGTATTACCCATGGCAGTTTGGAGCACCAAGAGATTATGTATTGGTAGCTATTGGATAATTATTCCATATTTTACTTGATAGTTTTCTGTTGGTTAACATAACTAAGGTCAAGAAGAAAATATTGATATAACTAATTTTCATAGTTCTCTTAACTTTCAATAATGTAGATCTTCAATATGGAAGCTTTGCTTTGATTATTTAAACCATGACATGACAACCATAGAACAACTAGTTAGGCTGACGATAGCATTGGAACTCGAATATTATTCCAAAGAGGATTCGTCCTCTTGGGTACATGAGATCAATATCATGGTTAATTAAACTCAACTCAAATTCGAAGCCCCTAGTTAAAGCATTTCAGTTAGTTATAATTATAATTATTGAAACAAGGACTTCATATTTGGATTATAACGTTAAATAAGGATGATAATGGAATTTTGACCATTAACAAGTTGCATATGTCTAAAGTAATATAGTTTTGACCTTAGAATTGGTGGAAATAGTCATCACTGCGAGGAAATACTCATGTAAGTTAAATTGGATTTCACCCAAAAGATGTGCAAGTGATAAATTTGGAAAAAATGTCGGGACATAAGCTGAGGGTAAAGTGTCAATGTTAATATTCAAACTGTTTGTTATTAATCACTAATTGAATTATACATTTAAGTCGGTTTAATTAATCTATCATCATTTTTATTTTATTTAATTAATTAATATAAAAATTAATTATTAAAATTTTGTTTTCTATTTACTTGATTTGTTTTGAATGTCGCTAGTATTTGATATAAGTACCTACATAAAAATTTGCATATAAGTATTGATATATAATATTGATAAAAATTTGAATTTAAATACATTAAATACTAAGTGAGTATGGGTATATTCTATGGCCCATCTAGCCTCATTTATGGAAGATTATAAAAAATAGGTTTCAAGTCAAAGGTCAGATCTAGAAATGAAGGGATGAGGCAATGGAAGGTTCCCTTTATAACTACGTTACCTTCCATTCACTTTCCTCTCTCAATCACTTTCCTTCCAAACCCTAGCCTCCATTTTCATTTTTCTGTTTGTTTCGTCAAAATTTCATGCCTTCCAAGCTATGAGAAATTCATAAAATAAAATTAAAACAAACCAAATAAAATAAATACAAAAACTATGCTTTGGATTGTTAGAATTAAAAGGAAGAGAAAAGAAAGGTTTATCTCTTTTTATAATATACCATATCTTTTCTCTATTAATTGAATAGTGTAGGAGAAGGACGCAAATGAAAGACTCTAACCTCTTTTCATATTTTGCCACTTCTTCGATTTATTGGCAGAATAGTATATGAGGGGGAAACAAATGATTCCCTTCTATTTATTCACGTACACACACATATCACTAGTATACTACACTTATACTTCACACAAATAAATGTATTTTTATATTGATTATAATACCTAGTTGGAATTAAATTTGAAATTCCATTTTTCTAAATAAAATAAAATATTGATTTTATTTTAAAAAAGCGTTGAAAGGTTCTAAATGAATTTAAACTTCATAGGCCAATTAAAGATCCGTAACAGTAAAATCAAAACAAAAATTCACTCATTTCTTCCGAAATGGGCTGGCCTATTTCCAACTCAAACTAGTAAAACAAAGCAACACGTGATGCCATATAGTAATTTATTTGGTTGTTCTTCAGTTATGAATGAACTTATATACGAAATAGTTATGTATGATCGACCCATTGTGGTAAGTCACGTATTTAGCTTTTTTTCGTATATGTATCATGTTGTGTGTCTACACGAGCATATAGTTGTATATATCTATTATACCAAATCATTTTAGTCTCTAGCCTACGACTCGCCTAGGAACTACGCTAGCCTCACCACCTCAATTTTTTATTAATCTACCTAGCCGACACTTACTACATTATATTAGCATGCAAAACATGTTTATAGGTATTATATATTCCCCAAGTTAAGCTTGATACCTCTTATAAACGTCAAACTATTTGTCGTAGCGATTTTTCTTAATGGTTACTCCAAAACCTAACAAAATCAATGAAATACCATTATGGATATGCTGATAATAAAAAAATACTGAATTTTTATCCAAAATATATGATTTTGTCAAAGCGCCTAACTCCGATTAATTCTTGTCTTAGCGATTAATCCATAGTCCATGCCTGTCATCTAGCATCGACCTAGTAAGTTTTACGAAATTATTTTAGTCACTGTCCTACTCCTTTATGCTGCAAGGGCGAACTAGATTAGCTAATATTCATCCTAGCATCTTGAACGCAATGGTCATACCTAGAATATGTAGCATCGTAGTCGTGCGTTGGCAATCTGTGTAGTCGTTTGTCAACATTGTTTATATCCATGCATCAGCAACATTACCCCATTTTATGTCACCAGAACTGGCAGTTTATTACCATTTAGACTAGTGGCATGTATAGGGTCATGACCAAGGTTGTTGAAATCATTGGGTGGTAAGCAGAGACAAATGATTAATTGCTCCGGCGGGGATTACTCTAGGATTTATTGAAGGTAGGAGTTCTTGATAAACTCATGCATTTTGGATGGAATTTTAGTATTTTGTATAGTATAATTTATCCATAAAACAATATTATGAATTTGGAAGGATACATAGAGAAATATCACTCAAAACAAATATTTTGATGCTTTTAAGAGGCATCAAGCCTAAATTGGTGCAAAGATGGTGCGTATAAGCCTGATTATTTGTTGTATGACTTGTCTACGTGGATTAGGAAAAAAGTAAGTGGTAAGGCTTGCCTAACGCTTAGGTGGGAGCCTAGAAGGATTTTTACGACAGAGATCATGACCGGGTTCTTGCATAGTCAGGCATATTGATTATGAGTCATGATATCCGTCGAGATATATAAGACTGTTAGAGTGGTTTGGTGGAATACATGTGTTATGTCTGCCAATCACATGTTTAGTCACCTAAAGTAAGTGTGTATGTCAATCCTTCATCTTGTTTTGGCACGAATGATATATATATATTTACTTGCGATGATGGGTTGCAGTTATACCAGAGATTGCATTTGTTTATGATCAATCCCTATGTGCTTATCTAGCGTGTCGCCAATGTTATTTATTAGCATGCACTACCAATTATCCATAATATATGTGTGCCACTGACTATCCTATATATCGCATCACTAACTACATTTTCATAGGCGTATGTTTACGTCATCTAATATTTCGTCATTTCTATGATTCTATTATGGAAGTTTCTTGGACTTATGATGGACTCCAAATATGATTATTCACTCAACTGTTGTTGATTTAGTGATTTCGAGTTAACTGTGCTTCTTTATGGGTAACAGAGCCGGCTCTAGGAGTAGTCTGTCGAAACTTCCGCCTAGGGCAACACCTCCGGTGATGCCGGAGGGGGCTACAAAAACTTTCAGTCCATTTTGATAAAGTTAAATATAGATATATACAAGGGCAACACTTGTTAAGAAGTTGTTGTAGCTCTTTGGTGTTATTACAAATTCCCTTGTTCTCCACCCAGGTTCGATTCTTGTACGCAATAATTTTGGTTATTCAAAGACAATCTTTTTTTCTTCTTGAAAAATGGACTAGGGCATCCACTTACTTCGGGCCGGCACTGATGGGTAATGGCATTTTTATACATGACTTCATGACATTTGTGTTATGTGATATTTCAATGTTTGTGTGTATGTCAATAATGCATATACAATACAATATATATATATATATATATATGTATATGTATTCGTGTGTGTGTGTGTTTGTGTAGTAAATAATACTATACATATTATTGTTGACACTGTGGTAGTTGACATGTATTTTAAATGTTAGTGCATCATATTACTATACCCTGTATATACTGAGTTACAAAATATTGATAATATGATCTGGATATAGTTCAACTCATGTGCTATTTATATAATGCTTGGGTTAGTCGAAGACTTTACTGGTATATGGACGGTACGAAAAGCCTATACTTTGGGCATATAGGGGGCTAGTATTTATTATAGGTTTTTTTTCGGATTTGGCCACCTTTTATAAACTTATAACACATTTAGCCTAGTTTCAAAACTTATTACAGCTGTAGCCTGGTTTATGTCACATTAGCTGAAGTCAGTTATTTTACATTAGCGTTTTTTGAAATAACGCATGCCTGCGTTATTCAGGGTGACGCATTAATGATTTATGTTGTTACAAACTTCATCTTTTCCCTACATGAAGGGAAGCATGCCTGCGTTATTCAGGATGACGCACGCGTTATCCTAAATAATGCCTTTATTTGAGTTCTTCAAAGCATAATTAAAACTCAATAAGACCGTTATTCACGATAACGCGAACGAGCGTTTTTTAAGATAATGCGTCTTGGGTTCAACAGATATTCAAAGGGGATTTAAACTTAAAACACCTTCGCGCGTCATCCTGAATAACGCAGGCGTGCGTTATTTCAAATAACGCTAGTGTAAAATAACTGATTTCAGCTGATGTGACATAAACCAGGCTACGACTGTAATAAGTTTTGAAATTAGACTAAATGTGTAATAAGTTTATAAAAGGTGGCCAAATCGAAAAAAAGTCCTTTATTATACTTGTTTACCATCGTGTATTGCATAAACTAATGTATGTATATTCATGTGATCTAGACGTACTTTGTATATTTAATATCATGTATTATAGTTGCATTTCTGACTTTTTGTTCTTTATTATTTTCTATATATTGTGCATTCTTTTATCCTGGAGGCATACATAGTTTAAAGCTTTGTGTCGATACTATGTACGTAAAGTTAGTTATTTATTCAATATTACAAGGCTTATATCCTTAAAATCAAACTTAATACATGAAAGCTCCTTCATAAAAAATGATTATAAACTAGGCCCCTAGAATTTAATTACGTAATAAGTGCTTAAATTATGTAACTATTTAATAAATAATTGCAGATCTTTATGCAATTATATCCAAAAATTGCATAATTTTTTGCAATTATTCAGTGAATAATAATGGATACTTCCGCAATTTTCGTGATGAATATTTGCATAAAATTTCAGTTTTTTCAAATAATTGAGGAGATTTTCTTAATATTTTTGGTTAATAATTGCAGAAATATCCGCAATTTTTTTTATTGAATAATAGCGTAAATATTTCTAATTTTTGGATATAATTGCATGGATGTCTGCAAATATTCATTGAATAATTGCATAAAATTTATGCACTTCTTTGGGAATTTAATTTTAGGACCTAATTTACAAACATTTTTGATAAGGATGTTGTATTTTGAAACATAAAGGGGTTTAGCCATAAGAACAAAGTCCAAATTTAACCATAATCAATCATAAATCCTACTTTTTGGTGGAAAATGGAAGCCATCGAATGCTTGAAAAGAACAAAAATTAGGATAGGTATGACACCTTTCACATGTATAATTTTACAATGGCTCTGTGTTACTTCCACCGTTCAAAACTATGTTAACTAATGAAATCAATATATTTCACCAATTCAATGATTTATTATTGGAAATGAATTTCTTGTACGATCGCATAATTACCCATGATACTTACATTAGAATAAATTCCGATTTGTAATAAAAAATGAAAAATAGTTCAATAGTTAATTATTTATTAGAATTCTAGTTTTTATTTTTGTTTATATTATTTATATTGCAACTTTGTTGTTATGTGAAAAATGAAAATAAAACTACTTTACTTTTAGCTAAGATCATCTAAATTTAACTTTGAACTATTATTAATCCAATTTAAATTGGAAATAAAAGATGAAGAAAATGTAGAAGATAACATATATAGAAAAACAGTTAAACAATCATGATATTTTAACTAATGATTTCAGAAAGCCTAATTTTTTCTTAGACCAATTAAGATAATGATTAATACAAATAAACAAATTTAGCTTAAACCATGACTTAATTGTTTAATTTGAAACAACAAATCAAGTAAAAATAGACATTACGTTATAGTTAATCAAAATATATGGGGAAAGTAAACTTAACATCGAGTTATTGTTGACTGCTTACCAAATTCAGTATGTGCATTATGTATGTATTTTTCTAGGTTGGAAGCACAATTGTTGTAAAAAGGGAAAAAAGAGAGATCTATTTATTTTTGTGCTAGCATTGTCCAAATTCAAACCCAATTCATAAATTTAACTAAAATCAAAATAAATGACAAAGAAACTAAAGAAAGATATTTTTTTTTTAAAAAAATCTACATTCTTATTAAAGTTTTACAAAACTCTAGTTTAGAAGTCACATAATATCCTTCACCTTCAAACCTCCATTTATATGAAAAATCTAATTTTTCCCTTAGAGTTTTTAAGAAATACAAAAAAATAAAAAATCAACCTTTTTAACGTATGAAAATCACTCTGGAAGTGTAATAACCCACGTCCATTACTGTCACTCTCAAGGGGAATGCATTAACTTTCATGGAGTATTATTGGTGTATAGAACAAAATATAACAAGACAGATACATATATTGCTAGTTGAGAATTAAAACAACTTTTACTGCAGTGGAGAAATTGTTTGTTTACAACAACATCAAAAACCAACAATAAAACCAAGTGCACTTAATATCTATCTTGACAAATTGTTTTCTGAGTACATAAAGTAAAAAGCATAACCCCAACATAAGTAGCCATAAAAGAGATAAGCTGAACTTTAATTTCAGCAATCCAAGCACTTCCAAAAGAGAGAGAAAGAGGTCCAAATCAAGCTCCACTAGCACTAGTCCCACCCTGAGAACCTGGGGGGGGGGGGGAGAAAAGAGGCAAAAGAGGGTCATATATAAAGTCTGGCAAGTCCAATAACTTTAACAATATAATTATTAAAGTAATTACGATAAGGCATAAACTGGTAAAACAAGGAATGACTGTGAAGCAAATGGGCAAGACAAAACAAACAAGAGGAATATGCTGGTGTTAATCGCGCTCCTAATCACTATAGGATAATTACTATACTGCACCATTACTAGTCACCCTAAAAGTTGATCCGCCTACTGAACATAATTTCGTGTACCCCTAACCGTCTTCATAGGTGTCGCCTGCCCCTGTCTCCACTAGTTGTACGCACTACCCCCATGTGATCGGCTCCCTAACTCGTAGATACCTGTGTTGGTCTCATAGTGGGGTGTATCACTCCCCAAAGTGGCAACCCGATACCACTAAAGATGCACAACTTATATTTACACGATGCAACAACGTCTTACCTACCAGCTCGGGTCCACGCACGCACATGACCCTGTTGGACTTGCGTTGCCACCGCTAACCCGTTTTGACCTCTTACAATCAAACCCAGTAAGCATGTCCCGTCCTCGATCTAACTCGAACTCACAAAGATACTTAATGGGTTACTGGTTTGAAAAAGGCCCCCATACTTGACACAAGCGTTCCACCTATGCTTGGTCCCCACTAAGATTTCCCACTTAACCCCTTCTTATTCACGTCTTCTTACATGTTTCAATTTGGTTAAGTGTTTCTAATCGTATTTCACATGTCGCACATGTCACCCACTTAACCCCCATGTCCCACCACATGTTTATCTTGGTTAAGTGTTACTTAATTCATTATAACCGTAACCTTGTAAGACCTCCTACATTAGACTACCGTTTGTGGTTGCTGGATTTGCCGGGCGGGTCCGGGCAATCTTATACCGCAAACGAGCCTAACCTCGTGTCTTTACAGTTGTTACGCATTTAATTTATGCCTTTGACCTCTCACATTAGGCTACCGTTTGTGGTTGCTGGATTTGCCGGGCGGATCCGGGCAGTCTTATGCCACAAACGAGTCTAACCTCGTGTCTTGGATGTTTATTATTACACATAATTATTTCACCCCAATATGAATTAATTATCCCTATTCAAATTGTCAATAATTTCCAAATTAATCTATGTCCATAATTATCACCTAAATTATGTCCATACTTTTCAGGTATATAAATTATACTAATTAGTGTCTCAAATTAATTATATGCCTTTAAAGCCATTTTATGCCAATTCACAATTTGTATAATTTATATTTTCCTAATGTCCCCGCGCCGTTCGTACGTTTAATATGAAATATTTTAGACTCGCAAATAGTCTAACTCATAAAAAGAAAAGAAACATCACAACTTGCATAACACATAAAATAGATCTAACTTGCGAATAAGAATTATAACATAAGTTTGCATAGCCAATAACTTGCATAGGCAATGAACATATAGAACATAAATTTGCATAAACTACCATGGATCTAAATATAGATCTAAACATGAAATTGTGAACTTGCATGTATGAATATGGGTTTCACCTAAACTTGCATATGTGAATATAGTTTTCACCTAAACTTGCATATGTGAATATAGTTTTCACCTAAACTTGCATATGGATTTCTACAAACTTGCATATGAATTTAAACATGTAAACTAATGTCACATGTTTTACATATAAACTAGTATATGTATATACTTGATTCACATATCAGCTTGTGTATAATTCGCATACAGACTTGCATAAAATTCACATACAAATTAGCATATGGTTTACATCCAAACTTGCATATAAACTGACGTCATAAAATGAATCAAGTTAAACACATGTGATTGGACATATGGATAGATCTACTAACATAAGTTAACAAAACTGTCATATGTTCACAAATAGGCGATAACAAAATTAAGTAACATCACATGATTCAACAGGCATGTTCTCATAATCCAAATTTATAGCTCATCATAATTAGTTTATTAATTATTTTGTGAAAGAAATTGTACTCACAAAGACGGATTAGAGAAGAGAATATTGCGTTCGTCGTTTGTATTAGAATCCTGACTTGCAATTCCTAAGCTTTAAGAAGAAGAACTATTCCAGCAGTAGCATGGAGGCCAAGAGATTAATTTAGTTTAGGTTTAGAGCTTGAGTCTATGCGTGCTTATATAGAAGTTTAAACTTATGTGAGCCGTTATATCATCCTAGGAGCAATCAAAACCATCCATTCTAGATAGAGTTATCCATAATTGCCACTTGTGACTCAGCAACAGGTCAGAAAGACCCAACAACAAGTCAAAATCGTCACAGTTCAGATCTGCCTGAGGGGGTAGGTCGACCCCCAGTGTAACGACACGGATTTTGCCCGACCTTAATCGATCACAAAATCGACCAAGACCTTTCAAAACTCGCATACGTTAACTTTGGGAATACAATACATCAGAACAATAACAGCAGACTTTTATTACATTACAATAATATAACATCAGAGTACAGAATATCAGAGTACAAATAAAGTAAACTACAGCGGAAGATAAACTACAAAAGATTTAATACATTAAATAAAATACGGTAAACAGCGGAAGACTACTAAGCTCTGGACACAGCTTTAGGCTTCGATCCAGGATCCTGCTAAAGAGAGAGATATCTGCAAAAAGCTACTCGACTGCCCGTGTGGAAAAGAGGGCACCCGAGTTTGCAAAGTGAAACAAACTACGAGTCAGTCATGGGACTGGTGTGAGAATTCTTAACTAGTTTAACTAATAAGACAAATCCAAGGACCACGCCACTTTCGCGGAACGGGTTTTCTCCTATGGATTGCCAGTGCATAAACCAAAGTAAATCGAGAAATAACGCAATGTCTTTTTGGAAAAATGAAACCATTATAAGACCCAGGTCCCATCACACAATGCAACGCACACCAGAGGATAGGGTTTTACCTTATAATGGTCAAAAGATGCTTGATACGTATAAAACGGATTTGATATTATTATTAGTGTATATATGTTTTTAATAAAAAGATTTGAATCATAAGTATCAATCCTAGACGGCATGGTTACCATATAGCATGTCGCCAATACTAGTTCTACAATCAAAACCGCAAGGGCGTATTGGAAATTTGGATTCCATCATGAGTCGAGGCTAGGGGCAAGATCCTCTCCGATTCGAGACACTCTAGCAAATGCCTCAGGATTCCCCGCAGTGAACCCTTGGAAGCGGTAGGGCCGGTCCCCGCCTATGGGCAGTGGATTAGTTATGCCTGAACACACGTTTCCCGGTCCCTTTGGACCTATAGTATGACCACCAACGGCCTATAAAAAAAACGAGGCGCCTCAAAATCCATCATCCACATAAGTAAAATGTCAGGGCTGGCAGGTCGCTGACACCACTCTAGCTAGAAAGAAACGTGTGCACTCCCTACGGTCCATATCCCGTTTTTGACTCATACCGGGGTGTGAGGCTCGCGAAGTCACGATATACACAAAGCTATGCCTAAACAGACTATGCTTTGATCATCAACCACAAGGCCCTGCTTTTCAACAAAAGCCTTGATCAATGCATCTTAGTATGCCACATTGTCAGTCCATACTATACCATTGATTTCTACCAATATATAACCTCTAAGCTCGTATGTCTCAGAGAAGGGTGTTAACCACCAAACAAATATATATTAAGAGAGATCAACGAATGTAGTATAAGGGACTACAACGTCAGACATACATTCCATTTATAAACTTATGCCCTGGGTCTGGGCGAAAGTCAAATCCGTGCAATCAACACTACGTCCGGACGGCTACTACTGTCGCCCCTTCAAGGTAGCTACTCCCATCATGGGTCTCAATAGCAACACACCCATTCGATGTGAAGATCGTCGGTCTTCAATCACCGTCTTCAACTCTTCGAACGTCGTATCATTATTTGGAATGAGAGTAAACTCGGACTTTCCAAATAATTCTCGCATATATAAATTTGCAAACCATTCTATATCGTTATTTATTCTTTTATAAATATAAATATCGTCTATTCATTTCATGTATATATATCGTCCATTCATTTCATAAATATCGTCCATTCATTTCCTAAATATCGTCCATTCATTTCATGCATATAAATATATCGTCCATTCATTAATCGTGTCAAAGAATTTATAATTCAACAATTTATTCTTTTTATTTCAACAATCATACAAAATAAAAATGATATTTTATTTTATATCATTTCATTAAAGCCAACATATATACAATTAAAGTCTTTTAAACGTTTAATTCTTTTCAAATAAAAAGACCTTATTTCAATATATAGACACGACTTCAAAAATATGTTCATTTTACTATATGAACATGATCTTAAAAATATATTTATTTATTTTTAATATGGTAGCATAAACCTTAAGTATGTTTGAATATCATACATATATTAATGCTATCTTAAGATTTGCCTTTCATTTCATATGCAGTAATACTACTCTAAACATGAATTTTTATTTCATATGCGGTTTCTTTATTATGCATTTCATATGCGACTTCATGCTTTTTAAAACATGTTAAATTTTCATATGCGGTTCATGCTTCTAAATCATGTTTCATTTCATATTTATATCTTTTTATTCGCATGTGAAATGTAAATAAAAATTTCATTCTTATTTTCATTCTTTTTATTTACATATGAAATGTAAATAAAAGTTTCATTACTTTTATTTATATAAATATATAAATAATATAACCATTTCATGTTTTCATTCATTTATTCATTTATAACATGAAAATATTCATTGCTTTATGGTTCATTTTCCATTTTCAATCACTTTCTTAATTCAGTGATCTTAACTACTTAATTCCTTTTCAATCAAATTAAAGATTTAATTAAAATTTTATTTAGTTTAAATCTTCCAAAGTCATTACTAAATGATTATTCAATTTTTTTTAGGGAATTAATTCTATCATAAATTCGGGTTAAAGAATAAATGTTATTTAAAACATAATTCACGATAAACCCAAATTTAGATTTCATAAATTTCCCATTTAATATATATAATTAGACATCATTTATTTCAGAGTATTTCATTTAATCTTAAATAAAATATTAATCATCTTCGATTTCCTTTATAAAATGTATAACATAATTTATACGGGTTAAAATGGAGTTACTATTTTTTTAAATGGACCGAATGGCCCAATTCATTTTCCTTATCCATTCATTATGTTTATCTTTACATTTTATTATTTAATAGCGGGCCAGACCTCTCACATTAGGCCTACAACTTGTGGATGCTGGATATGCCGGTTGGTTCCGGGCAGACTTCTACCACAGGTTGGGCTTAACCTCGTGTCTTGACCCAATTCGTATTTGCGCACTTGGACCTCTCACATTAGGCCCAACATTTATGGCTGCTGGATATGCCGGTTGGTTCCGGGCAGACTTCCGCCATAAATGTGACCTAACCTCGTGTCCAGGTACAATTAAAAAAAAATTTATTTATAAATATTATCCAAGAATATTATTTTAAAATATTTTATATTTTAAAATATCCTACTACTTAATATCATTCCTTACTTGAAATATTCTTTCATATAAAGCTTTATTATTCCATTTCAATACATATTAACTTTCCATATTATTATGATATTATAATAATAATAATTATAAAAAACGGTTTTAATTTGTGATATTAAAACCTACCATTTCAATATTAAAATGAAATCAATTTAAAAACATTCCAAATTTTGAAATCCATCTTCCATTTTTAATGTTAACATAAAAAGTAATCTTTTCAATTTATAATCTTCTTAATATAATTGGAATGTGATTTACTAATTCCAATAATTTGTTTATAACCTTCCAAATGTTAAAGGTTTTTATCTACTTAATTCAAGCGTCAATTAATATCATTAATTGAATAATAAATGGGCATTTATTTCCTTCATTCGAAGGAAATATTGTCAATTCAAAAGCTTCTTTATTATTTCCTTTTTAAATGGAAAATTAAATCATCTAAATACTTCAACTTCCAATTTATTTCATTAATTTGCATATTTATTACTTTACTCAAAATTGGAATGAGACCCACCATTTCCATATAATTTAATTATACGTAAAATCAAACATTAATTACATAACAATTTCAGAACATCCATCCAAAGTGCATTTTTAATTATTCCAAGGGTGACGTGTATTCAAAAGTCAACCCTTGACCCGTGGGGGGTTTCAGCCAACACAATTCACATATTTAAAATAAACTGTGCTTCTGGACGATGTGTAAAAATTGATTGTTCACTCACATAAACAAGCCAGGGTCGCTTGTAAATGGCAGTGTATACAGGTGCATAAATGGAACATAGACAATTTGCACAATTTAACAATGTTCACATATTGGGTATTGCCCTTTTTATTTCATTTGATTTAATGACACAAATTCACCATAAAATATATTCCTTTATCTAACTTAAAATAAAAATAAAATCTTTTATTAAAAGTCAAAATTTTAATTATTCTAAAATAAATATCAAAACTTTATTTATTATAATCGTCTCAAAATAAAGACGAAATTTTTATAACCAAAACAAAGTTTTAATCTTTATAAACAAAACAAAATTTCAGTCTTTTATAAGCAAAAACAAGGTTTTAAATCTTTACCAACAAAACAAAGTTTTGTTCTTTTTAAACAAAACAAAATAAGGTTTGAACTTTTATTCAATAAACAAAACAAAGTTTTGTTCTTTTTCATAAACAAAATAAAGTTTCAATTTTATATAAAAAAAAACGCAAACAAAGTTGTAATTTTTTTTTTAGAACAAAAACAAAGTTGTAATCTTCTTAATCCCATTCAAAGTTATAATCTTTGTAAACATAAACAAAGTTTCATTTTTTTCTGAACAACAATGAAAATTGTAACTTTTATTTAAATATAAATTTCCATACATTTTAAATAAATAAATAAAAATGAATTTATCATTTACATCATGTACATCGTTTCTATTGATTCAACAAATTTCATCAACAGTGTATGCAACAACAATTTGTCCATAATAACCCAAACAACTATCACCAATTCTCAAACAGACATCATACATCATCAATCCACAATCATGTACATACAAACATCAAAACCACAAGAAAAATAATTTAAATTTAATAAATTATAAAATAGAATCTCACATTGATTTTTGCTGAAAATTTGACTGTCTCGGATTCAGCTCTGGTCTGCGCCATCGCGAAGAGCTCGGAAAGACGAGTCCAACGCAATTTACGGTTCGTCAATCGGACCTCGTACGAGAGAGTTATGATTTATTAAAGTTGGACATAATTAAATAATTAATTAATATTCGTGAAAAATACCTAAAAATTTCACTGTCTCAGAATTGGACAAAATTAGTGTCCACGCGTCCATCTCGTCGCCACGATCCCAACGCACCTGAAATCGCCGATTTTCGACTTCGTATGAGTGAGTTATGAAATTTTAAAGTTCTGGAAATTAATTAAATAATTTAAAAATAAAATAGAAAATACCCTCAGCCCATTGACCGAAAAACACTATTCACCGCAGAACTTTGACCGCACTTTGCCGCTGCCTCGGGCCACCTGATGCCACGGGACCACCGCCAATGTCTTCGTCTTGGCGAGACGCACCACCACCAGAAAGAGCCGCCCCTAAAGCTTCTCCGATCATCGAGAAATCGCCTAGAAAGGATTTCGCCTCGCGGGTCCCACAGGCCGCCTCACACCTCCAAACTGCCTGAAATTTTCTGAGCATCTTCGTCTTGCGTAGACGAAGAACTTCCGTGTTCGTGACTTCGTCTAATTCTTCCTCGATTCACGGGAATTTCTTGATTTACGTTTTGAGTTTCTGAATTTCGAAAACAGCGAGCTTTAAGACGAGATTCCGGCGAATCCGAGCGCTGTTTGACAAAACCGACTACACCATTAGCTTCGTATCGTCGAGACCTTCGAGAGAAAACATATAATTTGCTATGGTTTGAAGAGATTTTATTTTTTTATGAATTTTAGAGGAAGAGGGAGCCGCCATGGAAATTGAGAAAAAATGATGGAAAAGAGAGTGGCTGCTGTGCATTTCGAATTTCAGCCCTAAAACTCAGAAAAAAAAATAATATATACCATGGGTTTAATTTTGGTTTGGGCCCAAATATCATTATGTGCCCAATTACTCAATTTTCAACTGTTTTCTTCAGTTCAAAAATTCTTATAAATACATGCTGATTTCAAAATTAATAAAATTTTAAACATAATTATTTCAGGTCATTACGAACCCAACGAACCTGATTTCGTAATTTTCCGATTCCGTATGAATTTATTATGAATTTCCAAAGTCTGAAAATAGGCTGTATTTCCACTGTAAAAATTATACCGGCCACAAAATAATTCCAAAAATTATAAATTTTAGAATTTAACCTTAATTTAATATTCCGAATCCATAGAAACTGGTTTCGTCGAATTCGGAGTTCGTTTGCAAAAATTCAATTTTTCAGGTGTATATTTTAATATTTTAAAAATACCAAAAATAGTGGAATTTTTCCGAAACTCAAAAATATAAGTTCTTATAGTCATTTTTATATGTAAACAACATTCTAAAACCAATGGAGATGGTTTCGGGTCCTAATTCCTTATTCTGCAAAATGTAGCATTTTGGCCCTTATAAATTTCATAGCGACCATTCTAGATTTTAATTTTGACATAACTTTTGATTCCCGTTATGAAATTTCGATTTTTCGGATTCGTTGGAAAGATAAATTTAAATAGATTCTAATATTTTTGGTTTCACTAAAATCCGTTAAATTTTGCATCCTGTACGGTCAGTCAAAGTTCAAGTTTGACTTTTCAAACTACCGCGTTATTTCTAACTCTTTTTATAATAAAAATTAAATCATTCATTCTAACTTCGATTTGAATCAAATTTGTGATCATTATTATTTAAATAAATTATTTTATATTGTCAAAATTCATTAAAATTTTCTAAAATAAAAATTTTAAATTGGTCCTGATTTTTGCGGGTTGTTACAATCGCCCCCACTTAAAAACTTTTCGTCCTCGAAAAGGAACTAGGCTAAAAGTTGTTTAATTAACTAACTAAATTTTAATTTCTCTTATTAATTTCATTTTTTGACTAACTTATCAAATATACATACTCTTTTATATATTTAAAAATCATATTTTCAGAAATAGATTATATAATCAAAAATACGCTAATCATAAGCTTATCACTCTGAACTCATTCTAGGGCATTACTAACCCCATCTCTAATGAGTATTCTCATTCTAGGATACTGCTGATCCTATCTCTAATGAGTATTCTTATTGGATATTACTAATCCAATCTCTGATGAGTCTTTTGTTCAGTTCTAACGAGTTGTACCCCAAAGATTTGAGCTAACCAGAGCTCTGATACCACCTGTAACGACACGGATTTTGCCCGACCTTAATCGATCACAAAATCGACCAAGACCTTTCAAAACTCGCATACGTTAACTTTGGGAATACAATACATCAGAACAATAACAGCAGACTTTTATTACATTACAATAATATAACATCAGAGTACAGAATATCAGAGTACAAATAAAGTAAACTACAGCGGAAGATAAACTACAAAAGATTTAATACATTAAATAAAATACGGTAAACAGCGGAAGACTACTAAGCTCTGGACACAGCTTTAGGCTTCGATCCAGGATCCTGCTAAAGAGAGAGATATCTGCAAAAAGCTACTCGACTGCCCGTGTGGAAAAGAGGGCACCCGAGTTTGCAAAGTGAAACAAACTACGAGTCAGTCATGGGACTGGTGTGAGAATTATTAACTAGTTTAACTAATAAGACAAATCCAAGGACCACGCCACTTTCGCGGAACGGGTTTTCTCCTATGGATTGCCAGTGCATAAACCAAAGTAAATCGAGAAATAACGCAATGTCTTTTTGGAAAAATGAAACCATTATAAGACCCAGGTCCCATCACACAATGCAACGCACACCAGAGGATAGGGTTTTACCTTATAATGGTCAAAAGATGCTTGATACGTATAAAACGGATTTGATATTATTATTAGTGTATATATGTTTTTAATAAAAAGATTTGAATCATAAGTATCAATCCTAGACGGCATGGTTACCATATAGCATGTCACCAATACTAGTTCTACAATCAAAACCGCAAGGGCGTATTGGAAATTTGGATTCCATCATGAGTCGAGGCTAGGGGCAAGATCCTCTCCGATTCGAGACACTCTAGCAAATGCCTCAGGATTCCCCGCAGTGAACCCTTGGAAGCGGTAGGGCCGGTCCCCGCCTATGTGCAGTGGATTAGTTATGCCTGAACACACGTTTCCCGGTCCCTTTGGACCTATAGTATGACCACCAACGGCCTATAAAAAAAACGAGGCGCCTCAAAATCCATCATCCACATAAGTAAAATGTCAGGGCTGGCAGGTCGCTGACACCACTCTAGCTAGAAAGAAACGTGTGCACTCCCTACGGTCCATATCCCGTTTTTGACTCATACCGGGGTGTGAGGCTCGCGAAGTCACGATATACACAAAGCTATGCCTAAACAGACTATGCTTTGATCATCAACCACAAGGCCCTGCTTTTCAACAAAAGCCTTGATCAATGCATCTTAGTATGCCACATTGTCAGTCCATACTATACCATTGATTTCTACCAATATATAACCTCTAAGCTCGTATGTCTCAGAAGGGTGTTAACCACCGAACAAATATATATTAAGAGAGATCAACGAATGTAGTATAAGGGACTACAACGTCAGACATACATTCCATTTATAAACTTATGCCCTGGGTCTGGGCGAAAGTCAAATCCGTGCAATCAACACTACGTCCGGACGGCTACTACTGTCGCCCCTTCAAGGTAGCTACTCCCATCATGGGTCTCAATAGCAACACACCCATTCGATGTGAAGATCGTCGGTCTTCAATCACCGTCTTCAACTCTTCGAACGTCGTATCATTATTTGGAATGAGAGTAAACTCGGACTTTCCAAATAATTCTCGCATATATAAATTTGCAAACCATTCTATATCGTTATTTATTCTTTTATAAATATAAATATCGTCTATTCATTTCATGTATATATATCGTCCATTCATTTCATAAATATCGTCCATTCATTTCCTAAATATCGTCCATTCATTTCATGCATATAAATATATCGTCCATTCATTAATCGTGTCAAAGAATTTATAATTCAACAATTTATTCTTTTTATTTCAACAATCATACAAAATAAAAATGATATTTTATTTTATATCATTTCATTAAAGCCAACATATATACAATTAAAGTCTTTTAAACGTTTAATTCTTTTCAAATAAAAAGACCTTATTTCAATATATAGACACGACTTCAAAAATATGTTCATTTTACTATATGAACATGATCTTAAAAATATATTTATTTATTTTTAATATGGTAGCATAAACCTTAAGTATGTTTGAATATCATACATATATTAATGCTATCTTAAGATTTGCCTTTCATTTCATATGCAGTAATACTACTCTAAACATGAATTTTTATTTCATATGCGGTTTCTTTATTATGCATTTCATATGCGACTTCATGCTTTTTAAAACATGTTAAATTTTCATATGCGGTTCATGCTTCTAAATCATGTTTCATTTCATATTTATATCTTTTTATTCGCATGTGAAATGTAAATAAAAATTTCATTCTTATTTTCATTCTTTTTATTTACATATGAAATGTAAATAAAAGTTTCATTACTTTTATTTATATAAATATATAAATAATATAACCATTTCATGTTTTCATTCATTTATTCATTTATAACATGAAAATATTCATTGCTTTATGGTTCATTTTCCATTTTCGATCACTTTCTTAATTCAGTGATCTTAACTACTTAATTCCTTTTCAATCAAATTAAAGATTTAATTAAAATTTTATTTAGTTTAAATCTTCCAAAGTCATTACTAAATGATTATTCAATTTTTTTTAGGGAATTAATTCTATCATAAATTCGGGTTAAAGAATAAATGTTATTTAAAACATAATTCACGATAAACCCAAATTTAGATTTCATAAATTTCCCATTTAATATATATAATTAGACATCATTTATTTCAGAGTATTTCATTTAATCTTAAATAAAATATTAATCATCTTCGATTTCCTTTATAAAATGTATAACATAATTTATACGGGTTAAAATGGAGTTACTATTTTTTTAAATGGACCGAATGGCCCAATTCATTTTCCTTATCCATTCATTATGTTTATCTTTACATTTTATTATTTAATAGCGGGCCAGACCTCTCACATTAGGCCTACAACTTATGGATGCTGGATATGCCGGTTGGTTCCGGGCAGACTTCTACCACAGGTTGGGCTTAACCTCGTGTCTTGACCCAATTCGTATTTGCGCACTTGGACCTCTCACATTAGGCCCAACATTTATGGCTGCTGGATATGCCGGTTGGTTCCGGGCAGACTTCCGCCATAAATGTGACCTAACCTCGTGTCCAGGTACAATTAAAAAAAAATTATTTATAAATATTATCCAAGAATATTATTTTAAAATATTTTATATTTTAAAATATCCTACTACTTAATATCATTCCTTACTTGAAATATTCTTTCATATAAAGCTTTATTATTCCATTTCAATACATATTAACTTTCCATATTATTATGATATTATAATAATAATAATTATAAAAAACGGTTTTAATTTGTGATATTAAAACCTACCATTTCAATATTAAAATGAAATCAATTTAAAAACATTCCAAATTTTGAAATCCATCTTCCATTTTTAATGTTAACATAAAAAGTAATCTTTTCAATTTATAATCTTCTTAATATAATTGGAATGTGATTTACTAATTCCAATAATTTGTTTATAACCTTCCAAATGTTAAAGGTTTTTATCTACTTAATTCAAGCGTCAATTAATATCATTAATTGAATAATAAATGGGCATTTATTTCCTTCATTCGAAGGAAATATTGTCAATTCAAAAGCTTCTTTATTATTTCCTTTTTAAATGGAAAATTAAATCATCTAAATACTTCAACTTCCAATTTATTTCATTAATTTGCATATTTATTACTTTACTCAAAATTGGAATGAGACCCACCATTTCCATATAATTTAATTATACGTAAAATCAAACATTAATTACATAACAATTTCAGAACATCCATCCAAAGTGCATTTCTAATTATTCCAAGGGTGACGTGTATTCAAAAGTCAACCCTTGACCCGTGGGGGGTTTCAGCCAACACAATTCACATATTTAAAATAAACTGTGCTTCTGGACGATGTGTAAAAATTGATTGTTCACTCACATAAACAAGCCAGGGTCGCTTGTAAATGGCAGTGTATACAGGTGCATAAATGGAACATAGACAATTTGCACAATTTAACAATGTTCACATATTGGGTATTGCCCTTTTTATTTCATTTGATTTAATGACACAAATTCACCATAAAATATATTCCTTTATCTAACTTAAAATAAAAATAAAATCTTTTATTAAAAGTCAAAATTTTAATTATTCTAAAATAAATGTCAAAACTTTATTTATTATAATCGTCTCAAAATAAAGACGAAATTTTTATAACCAAAACAAAGTTTTAATCTTTATAAACAAAACAAAATTTCAGTCTTTTATAAGCAAAAACAAGGTTTTAAATCTTTACCAACAAAACAAAGTTTTGTTCTTTTTAAACAAAACAAAATAAGGTTTGAACTTTTATTCAATAAACAAAACAAAGTTTTGTTCTTTTTCATAAACAAAATAAAGTTTGTTCTTTTCAAAAACAAAATAAAGTTTCAATTTTATATAAAAAAAAACGCAAACAAAGTTGTAATTTTTTTTTTTAGAACAAAAACAAAGTTGTAATCTTCTTAATCCCATTCAATGTTATAATCTTTGTAAACATAAACAAAGTTTCATTTTTTTCTGAACAACAATGAAAATTGTAACTTTTATTTAAATATAAATTTCCATACATTTTAAATAAATAAATAAAAATGAATTTATCATTTACATCATGTACATCGTTTCTATTGATTCAACAAATTTCATCAACAGTGTATGCAACAACAATTTGTCCATAATAACCCAAACAACTATCACCAATTCTCAAACAGACATCATACATCATCAATCCACAATCATGTACATACAAACATCAAAACCACAAGAAAAATAATTTAAATTTAATAAATTATAAAATAGAATCTCACATTGATTTTTGCTGAAAATTTGACTGTCTCGGATTCAGCTCTGGTCTGCGCCATCGCGAAGAGCTCGGAAAGACGAGTCCAACGCAATTTACGGTTCGTCAATCGGACCTCGTACGAGAGAGTTATGATTTATTAAAGTTGGACATAATTAAATAATTAATTAATATTCGTGAAAAATACCTAAAAATTTCACTGTTTCAGAATTGGACAAAATTAGTGTCCACGCGTCCATCTCGTCGCCACGATCCCAACGCACCTGAAATCGCCGATTTTCGACTTCGTATGAGTGAGTTATGAAATTTTAAAGTTCTAGAAATTAATTAAATAATTTAAAAATAAAATAGAAAATACCCTCAGCCCATTGACCGAAAAACACTATTCACCGCCGAACTTTGACCGCACTTTGCCGCTGCCTCGGGCCACCTGATGCCACGGGACCACCGCCAATGTCTTCGTCTTGGCGAGACGCACCACCATCAGAAAGAGCCGCTCCTAAAGCTTCTCCGATCATCGGGAAATCGCCTAGAAAGGATTTCGCCTCGCGGGTCCCACAGGCCGCCTCACACCTCCAAACTGCCTGAAATTTTCTGAGCATCTTCGTCTTGCGTAGACGAAGAACTTCCGTGTTCGTGACTTCGTCTAATTCTTCCTCGATTCACGGGAATTTCTTGATTTACGTTTTGAGTTTCTGAATTTCGAAAACAGCGAGCTTTAAGACGAGATTCCGGCGAATCCGAGCGCTGTTTGACAAAACCGACTACACCATTAGCTTCGTATCGTCGAGACCTTCGAGAAAACATATAATTTGCTATGGTTTGAAGAGATTTTATTTTTTTATGAATTTTAGAGGAAGAGGGAGCCGCCATGGAAATTGAGAAAAAATGATGGAAAAGAGAGTGGCTGCTGTGCATTTCGAATTTCAGCCCTAAAACTCAGAAAAAAAAAAATATATACCATGGGTTTAATTTTGGTTTGGGCCCAAATATCATTATGTGCCCAATTACTCAATTTTCAACTGTTTTCTTCAGTTCAAAAATTCTTATAAATACATGCTGATTTCAAAATTAATAAAATTTTAAACATAATTATTTCAGGTCATTACGAACCCAACGAACCTGATTTCGTAATTTTCCGATTCCGTATGAATTTATTATGAATTTCCAAAGTCTGAAAATAGGCTGTATTTCCACTGTAAAAATTATACCGGCCACAAAATAATTCCAAAAATTATAAATTTTAGAATTTAACCTTAATTTAATATTCCGAATCCATAGAAACTGGTTTCGTCGAATTCGGAGTTCGTTTGCAAAAATTCTATTTTTCAGGTGTATATTTTAATATTTTAAAAATACCAAAAATAGTGGAATTTTTCCGAAACTCAAAAATATAAGTTCTTATAGTCATTTTTATATGTAAACAACATTCTAAAACCAATGGAGATGGTTTCGGGTCCTAATTCCTTATTCTGCAAAATGTAGCATTTTGGCCCTTATAAATTTCATAGCGACCATTCTAGATTTTAATTTTGACATAACTTTTGATTCCCGTTATGAAATTTCGATTTTTCGGATTCGTTGGAAAGATAAATTTAAATAGATTCTAATATTTTTGGTTTCACTAAAATCCGTTAAATTTTGCATCCTGTACGGTCAGTCAAAGTTCAAGTTTGACTTTTCAAACTACCGCGTTATTTCTAACTCTTTTTATAATAAAAATTAAATCATTCATTCTAACTTCGATTTGAATCAAATTTGTGATCATTATTATTTAAATAAATTATTTTATATTGTCAAAATTCATTAAAATTTTCTAAAATAAAAATTTTGAATTGGTCCTGATTTTTGCGGGTTGTTACACCCAGGTCGGCCTGTACAGGGGAGGTCGACCCCCTGGTCGACCTGGCCTGGGGCAGGAAAAATCCTGCCCAGCCTGCTTCTTTGTTTGAATTTGAATTTTGAATTTAATCCGAGCTGTTTTTGATTTATTTAAATGCCTGAAACTTCCGAGGGCCATAACGTTCTCATACGAAGTCCGATTTACGAAAACTTGGACTCTATTCCAAGCAGAATTTCGAGACAAACACAATGGCGTAACCCATTTCTCTTAATTCTTCTCCTAAAAATTAAGTCTTCTTAAAATTGTTAATTTTAATATTTAAAATTACGAGATGTTACATTCTCCCCTCCTTAAAGGATTTCACCCCCGAACTCTCCAATTTAAGGAGAAGGTATATCCTGACATCCAATCATCCATCTACTCAACCATCAAACACAGGCATCCATTGTCCTTACAAGATTTCTAATGCTGTATGAACATATGCAAAAAGTGTGTGTATATGTTCCTTATCCAATGTAAAATCAGGTGGCCTACTGATTCAGTTGACCTCCTTAATGCAAATCATGATAGTGTCATGCATCCATAATGTATGCGAAAGAATCCTAATGATACATATTGCTTCTACATGTGTGCACAACCATTCATCAAATGCAGCATCCATATGATAACACAACCATTATACATCCATTAATTTAAATATGAACACATATTTAAATGCAATATGAAAGTGATTGAGCCGATCTAGTGCCTAATGTGTGTGTACATGCATCCCCGAGCAACCACTTGCAACCACTCGCAACCATCAATCATAACATGTTTCAAATACATGTTTACATCCATTGGTTTCTACCTAAGGATAAAGAATAGGATCGAGAGATATACTTAAAAGATAGATATAAGCATGAATAAACTTATGGAAAAAGAGATCAAAGAGGTACTCTCAAAAAGAAAAGGGTAGACTGCGCGTATTTTTCTCTCAGTTTCCCAAGTCGCGTCTTCCTCTGCGTCACTCCATTGAACTTTAACAAGCTTGACTTCACGGTTGCGTAGCTTTTTGACTTCCATACCCAGGATACGAGTTGGAACTCTTCTCAAAATCGCTTCTCGTTCCACTTCTATTTCCTCTAGTATACTTGGATCCACAACTTTTGCAGACTCATGCAAGCACTTTCATAGTTGAGAAACATGAAAAACATTATGAACTCCAGCCAGTCTTTTGGATAGCTCTACTCTGTAAGCCATCCTCACAATCCTTTCAGTGATAGGAAATGGTCCTACAAATCTTGGTGCTAGCTCCAATGGAACCAAAGCGAATGACATTCCTCATAGGAGATACTTTAAGGAACACCCTATCTCCAACCTCGAACTCAAGGTCAGTCCTTCTTTTGTCTGCGTACGACTTCTGTCTATGTTGTGCAGCCTTCATCCATCTTCTTATCAAGTCCACCTTTTTTGAGGTTTCTTTAATCATGTTTGGCCCAACTACGAGCTTGTCTGTAGACTCCCACTAACAAGTTGGTGATCGACATGGTCTTCCATATAAAGCTTCTAAGGGCGCCATGCCTATGGTGGCTTGGTAGCTATTGTTGTAAGCGAATTCCACCAAAGGAAGATGATCCTCCCATGTCCCTCCAAAGTCGAGAATGCAAAATCTCAAGAGGTCCTCCAATACTCTGTTCACCCTTTCCATCTGACCATCGGTTTGGGCGTGATAGGCCGTGCTTAAGCATAATTGTGTGCCTATAGCCTCTTGCAAACTCTTTCAAAACTCACTCGTAAAGATAGGATCTCGATCACTCACTATGCTGGAGGGTATCCATGGAGTCGAGCTGTCTCTTTAAGATAAATGGATGTTAGGGACGAGGTAGTCCTTCTACTCTTAACATGTATAAAGTGATCGCTTTTAGTGAGCCTGTCCACTATTACACAAATACCGGTATTGCCCCTTCTTGACCTAGGCAACCCATCAACAAAGTCCATCAAAATGCTATCCCACTTCCACTGTGGGACCTCTAGAGGAAGAAGCAGACCACCAGGCTTCTTCTGCTCCGCTTTGACTTGCTTGCATATCAAGCACTTAGCGACGAACTCAGCTACATCCCTCTTCATGTCATTCCAAAATAAAACCCTTTTTATATCTTTATACATCTTTTCTCCGCCTGGGTGTATGGTCAGCTTAGAATGGTGTGCTTCTTCGAGAACCGTCTTCACTAAATCCCTTACTTGTGGACGCATAGCCTTCCATCCTATCTCAACCAACCCTTATCATCGATGGAGTATCTATTAAGGTGACTAGAAGTCTCACCCCTAACTAGTTTATCCATAATATCAACTAGCTGAGGGTCTTGTCGTTGCGCGGTTTCTATTGAGTCCAAAAGAGTAGGTCGCACCTCTAGCGATGCTAATAGACCATGTACAATTTCAGAGGAGGGTTTAAAGTTAAAGTTTGCTATGTACTCCAAGCTTTGCCTTTCTATAAAGAGAGGACTCAAGGTCAGCTTCTTTCTACTCAAGACGTCTGCTACTACATTGCCTTTGCCAGGAGTATAAGAAATCTCAAAATTATATAAGGCCAGAAATTCCATCCACCTTTGTTGTCTTAAGTTAAGATCTTTCTGTGAGAAAAGGTACTTTAAGAGTGGTCAGTAAACAATTCAAACCTTTCTCCTAGTAGGTAATAAAGCCATGACTTATGAGCGAAAACAATGGAAGCTAGCTCCAAATCATGAGTTGGGTAGTTCTTCTCATGTACCTTCAATTGCCTTCCCCCATAACAAACTACCTTGCCTTCTTGCATCAAGATAGCGCCCAACCCTATACCGCATGTGTCTGTGTATACGGTAAATTTTTTGCTCCCATCAGGCAATGTCAGAACTGGGGCTGTTGTTAGAGCCCTTTTCAAACATTGGAAATAATATCGCAATCCAAATCCCAAGCGAAAGTTAGGTTCTTCTTTGTCAATCTTGTGAGCGGGGCTGAGATTTTTGTAAAGTCTTTAATGAACTTCTAGTAAAAGCCTGCTAGCCTGAGAAAGCTTCGGACTTCGGCTGCATTCCGTGGAACCTTCCAATCTTGCACCGCAACTACTTTTGCGGGGTCCACAGCTATCCTCTCTTTGGACACCACATGTCCAAGAAACCTCACTTCTTCTCTCCAGAAATGGCATTTGGAGAATTTGGCTTTCAGCTGATGTGCACGAAGAGTATCCATGACTTCCCTTAAATGCAAAGCATGCTCTTCTTCATTCTTCGAGAAAATCAAAATGTCGTCTACGAAGACCACCACAAACTTATTAAGGAACTCCCTGAATACCCTGCTCATCAAGTCAACGAAGTAAGAAGGTGCGTTTGTCAAGCCGAAAGGCATGACAAACCATCCGAAGAAACCATCCGGGGTTCTGAACGCGGTCTTATCAATGATGTCTTCTCCCACTCTTAGCTGATGAAACCCGGTAGCCAGATCTAGTTGGGAGAAAACTGACGCACCTACAAGATGATCAAACAAGTCGTCTATTCTTGGAAGTGGGTGCCTATTTTTTTTGGTTAGCTTGTTTAGCTCCCTATAATCAACACATAGGCGAAGTGAACCATCCGCTTTGGTTGTGAATACTACTGGAGCACCCCATTCAGAAATACTCTGCCTTATAGACCCTTTTTCGAGCAACTCTTTGACTTGCTTGCTGAGCTCTTTTCTCTCCCTTGGAGCCATGTGTCTAACGGGTAGAGCTACGGGTTTTGCATTATCAACAAGGTATATGCGGAAGTCTATCTCCCGCTTTGGAGGTAAGCCCTTCACCTCTTTAAATACATCTGAGTATTCACAGATTACTCTAACAGACTGCAAGTTTTCAATAGACGCATCAAGAGATTCTAGGTAGCTAAGCATAACAGTATGTATAGGATTACAAGAGATTTCGAGAGTGTTACCAAGGCGAGTCATAAGTCTAACCACTCTCTTTTCACAATCGAGGAAGGCACCATTACTGGATAACCAATCCATTCCTAGAATCAACCCATAGCCCATGAAGCCAAGAACGAAGGCGTTGCGTTCAAACCCAACGCCTAAGATAGACACTCTCAAATCCCAACAAATCATTGAAAGATGAGCCGTACCACCAATAGGATTTGAGACTACTATGGGATCCGTAACTAGACTAGTATTTAGGTGTAGTGTTTCAACTAACAAAGCAGATACAAACGAGTGTGAAGATCCAGAATCAAACAAAGTACAAACATGATGATCAAACAGAAAAACCGAACTTTCAACAGAAATGTTTCTACCTCTCTCCTGTCCTGGTGCCATGAGAGCATGAACCTGCCCTCTTGCCTTCCCTGGTGCCATGAGAGCATGAACCTGCCATGAGAGCCTGAACCTGCCCTCCAGAAGTAGACCCTGTCCTCTGCCCTTGCCCTTTTTTTCTCGGGCAGTCTTTAATCAGATGTCCTGCCTCACCGCAGTTGAAACAGCAGTCTTCTTCTTCTTCCTACAGTCCTTGCTCAGATGGCCTGGTGTTCCACAATTAAAGCACTTTTTCGTTCCTTTGCTATTGTTATCCTTACCACCTTTCTTAGGTTGCTGCTATGACTTCTTTTGATCCCCTTTCTTTTCCAGTGCCTTATTAGCATTAGCGCCTTTCTCCTCTTCATGCATAAGCGCCATGTCAACCAGTTTCTCAAAAGTAGACCCCATAGGAATGTGGGTCATAGCCAACCCATGTAGCGGGTCATTCAAACCATTAATGAATCTCAGGGCCTTCTTTTCAGGCATGTTCACCAAGTCTAAGACAAATCTCGCCAACTGATTGAACTTGTTAACGTACTCCTTTACTGATAAATTCCCCTGCTTCAACGCCAAGAACCTCTCCATGTATAAATTCTCTTCTGCTCGTGAGAGAAATTTCATCTCGAACCTATGCCTGAAATCAATCCATGTCTTCACTGGACGCTCTCCATTCGTGACCTCCCACCAAAACAAGGCTTTGTTCTTCTTTAACCAAGCAGCTAATTGGACCTTCTATCTTCTATCTCGAAGATACCAAACAAATCTTCTACCTCCTTAAGCCAATTTCGAGCTTCAACAAACGTCCCTGACCCGTGAAAAGGTTTCCCTCCCATTGCCCGAAAGTCTTTGCATATTTTTGAAAAAGTATCAATGCGGGGGGGGGGGGGAGGGGGGGAGGAGGAGCGTCTGCGGCTGGGGGAGGAGGAACGTCTACTGGGCCTGCATCGGTGGCCCTAGCCTCCAGAGACCTTTTGAACCAAGTTGCTATCGGTATGCCCTCGGGTATCTCGGGTACCCCAGACATGCTGAAAAGAAAAAAAGGAAGAGATTCAAAACGGAGAATCGAAGGAAAGATATATGGCTCTTGGGGGTTATGTTTTTAAAACAAACTTTTCTCTTGAAAATACTCTCCTTAAAACCTATTTTTGAAAGTATTTCTTTATAAAATGATTTTGAAAAATAATTTTTCAAAATCTCTTATATGTTCTGGTAACCTTCAGCTCTGATACCACGTGTAACAACCCACGTCCATTAATGTCACTCTTAAGGGGAATGCATTAACTTTCATGGAGTATTATTGGTGTATAGAACAGAATATAACAAGGCAAATACATATATTGGTACTTGAAAAATTAAAATAATTTTTACTGTAGCGGAGAAATAGTTTGAACAACATCAAAAACCAACAATAAAACCAGGTACACTTAATATCCATCTTGACAAATTATTTTCTGAGTACATAAAGTAAAAAGCATAACCCCAACATAAGTAGCCATAAAAGAGATAAGATGAACTTTACTTTCAGCAATCCAAGCACTTCCAAAAGAGAGAGAAAGAGGTCCAAATCAAGCTCCACTAGCACTAGTCCCACCCTGAGAACCTGGGGGGGAGGGGGGAAGGAAGAAAAGAGGCGAAAACAAAAGGGGTCAGACATGGAGTCTGGCGAGTCCAATAACTTTAACAATATAATTATTAAAGTAATTAGGATAAGGCATAAACAGGTAAAACAAGGAATGACTGTGAAGCAAATGGGCAAGACAAAACAAACATGAGGAATATGCTGGCGTTAATCGCGCTCCTAATCACTATAGGATAATTACTATACTGCACCATTGCTAGTCACCCTAAAAATTGATCCCGCCTACTGAACATAATAATCATAATGGTAGTTTCGTGTGCCCTTAGCTGTCTTCATAGGTGCCGCCCGCCCCTATCTCCACTAGTTGTACCCACTACCCCCATGCGATCGGCTCCTTAACTCGTAGATACCCATGTTGGTCCCATAGTGAGGTGTATCACTCCCTAAAGTGGCAACCCGATACCACTAAAGATGCACGGCTTATATCTACACAATGCAACAACGTCTTACGTACCAGCCCGGGCCCACGCACGCACATGACTCCGTTGGACTTGCATTGCCACCGCTAACCCGTTTTGACATCTTACAATCAAACCCAGTAAGCGTGTCCCGTCCTCGATCTAACTCGATCTCACAAAGATACTTAATGGGTTACTAGTTTGAAAAGGGCCCCCGTACTTGACACAAGTCTTTCCACCTATGCTTGGTCCTCACTAAGATTTCCCACTTAACCCCTTCTTATTCATGTCTTCTTACATGTTTCAATTTGGTTAAGTGTTTCTAATCGTATTTCACATGTCACCCATGTCACCCACTTAATCCCCATGTCCCACCACATGTTTATCTTGGTTAAGTGTTACTTAATTCATTATAACCGTAATCTTGTAAGGCCTCCCACATTAGACTATCATTTGCTGTTGCTAGATTTGCCGGGCGGGTCCTGGAAGTCTTATACCTCAAATGAGCCTAACCTCGTGTCTTTACAATTGTTACACATTTAATTTATGCCTTCGACCTCTTACATTAGACTACCGTTTGTGGTTGCTGGATTTGTCGGGCAGGTCCGGGCAGTCTTATACCACAAACGAGTCTAACCTCATGTCTTGGGCGTTTATTATTACAAATAATTATTTCACCCCAACATGAATTAATTATCCCTATTTGAATTGTCAATAATTTCCAAATTAATCTATGTCCATAATTGTCACCTAAATTATGTCCATACTTTTCAGGTATATAAATTATACCAATTAGTGTCTCAAATTAATTATATGCCTTTAAAGCCATTTTATGCCAATTCACAATTTGTATAATTAATATTTTCCCATTGTCCCCAAGCCGTTCGTACGTTTAATATGAAATATATTAGACTCGCAAATAGTCTAACTCATAAAAAGAAAAGAAACATCACAACTTGCATAACATATAAAATAGATCTAACTTGCGAATAAGAATTATAACATAAGTTTGCATAGGCAATGGACATATAGAACATAAATTTGCATATACTTCCATGGATCTAAATATAGATCTAAACATGAAATTGTGAACTTGCATATATGAATATGGGTTTCACCTAAACTTGCATATGTGAATATAGTTTTCACCTAAACTTGCATATGTGAATATAGTTTTCACCTAAACTTGCATATGGATTCCTACAAACTTGCATATGAATTTAAACATGTAAACTAATGTCACATGTTTTACATATAAACTAGCATATGTGTATACTTGATTCACATATCAACTTGTGTATAATTCGCATACAGACTTGCATAAGATTCACGTACAAACTAGCATATGGTTTACATCCAAACTTGCATATAAACTGACGTTATAAAATGAACCAAGTTAAACACATGTGATTGGACATATAGAATAAATCTACTAACATAAGTTATCAAAACTGTCATGTGTTCACAAACAGACGATAACAAAATTAAGTAACGTCACATGATTCAACAGGCATGTTCTCATAATCCAAATTTATAACTCATCATAATTAGTTTATTAATTATTTTATGAAAGAAATTGTACTCACAAAGACGGATTAGAGAAGGGAATAATTCGTTCGTCGTTTGTATTAGAATCCTGACTTGCAATTCCTAAGCTTTAAGAATAAGAACTATTCTAGCAGTAGCATGGAGGCCAAGAGATTAATTTAGTTTAGGTTTAGAGCTTGAGTCTATATGTGCTTATATAGAAGTTTAAACTTATATGAGCCGTTAGATCATTCTAGGAGCAACCATAACCGTCCAATCTAGATAGAGTTATCCAGAATTGCCACCTATGCCCTAGTGACTCAGCAACATGTCAGAATCATCACAGTTTAGATTTGCTTGAAGGGGTAGGTCGACCCCCTGGTCGACCTGGCCTGGGGTGGGAAAAATCCCGCCCAGCCCGCTTCTTTGTTTGAATTCGAATTTTGAATTTAATCTGAGCTACTTTGGTTTATTTAAATTTCTGAAACTTTGAGGGCCATAACGTCCTCATACGAAGTCCGATTTACGAAAACTTGGACTCTATTCGAAGTAGAATTTCGAGATGAACGCAATGACGTAACACATTTCCCTTCATTCTTTTCCTAAAAATAAAGTGTTCTTAAAATTGTTAATTTTAATATTTAAAATTACGGGGTGTTACAGGAAGTTTATGAAAATTCAGAGTCAACCTTATTTTTTTAACAATTATTTTTACTGCAACATTAAAATGTATGAGATGTGTAAGTAGAATAGCAGTCAAAGCAAAACCAAGTGTTATTAGTAATAATAGATTGATAATAATATGTTTTATACAATTTAAGTACATTAAAGTGTTTTGCATGTTTCTGCTAAAACAATTTATAAAATTTTTGCACTTCATGAAATTAAATGATAAAAACATACTACTTGTTCAAAATTTTAATTGTTTACCTTTTTATTTGTTGCATTGGATATTACATTTTAAATAGTCCAAGCTTGATTCAACGTTTATTTGTGTTTGGATTTTAGCTTTAGATTTGAAATTTTGATTACTAGTTTTGCATTACAATGAATTTTTACCTGACTTCCTTCCACAAAAATTTAAGGGCTTAATTTATAACATGAAAAATAAGAAAGATTTTTTTTCATAGATGCGACTTCAATAATTATCTATAATAAAAAAAGTGCTTTTTTTTTAAATTAAGCCTAGATTATATAAACTAAAATTTTAATATAGTGGTTAAAATTATGATTTATCAAGTTGAAGTCTAGAAGAAATGAAAAATGGATCAATAGTGATTCTTTACTATATCGAACCGTCTTGTAAAAATCCAAATTCTCCAATATTATGAGGCCATGCTTTACATATGATTTTTTGTTTATAATTTCAAAACAATAAGGTAATGTAATTGTAAGATAAATCAAAAAGCAATCAGTAGTCAAATGATTATTCACACATTGTTGCATTTTTATACTTATCATTGTCAAATATCGACAATATATTAGCTTCAATGCAAATTCATATCAGTTAGGCATTAAAATAAGGAAAAGTATAATAGATTCAATGAGAAAGAGAATATCTAAGATTAATTAGGCAACAAATAAAAATTGAAACACATCTACTGCCATCTTTAGGTAGTAAAGAAAGTTAACCTCCTATAATAGGGTTAATACTATAATGTTGTAAAAGTGAATGCCCAAGCAAGCTCTCCCCTATTCAATTATCATAATAATCAAATAAAAAATGATTGAATAATGTAGAAATGAAATCAACACCTTGGTCTTGTTTCACGTTACTCAGATTACCAAAAATAACATACATGCCTGTGAATATCTATTTCTACCATGCAAGCTTCATTCGTGCTAAGAAAAAATATATCATATTCCTTTGCTCCAAAATGGATGCTAATTTTGGATAGAATACACTCACATATGGATGTACTCAGTTGATAAAGCAGAAAATACAATGGGGAAAAAAAATAGAACTATCCAGATACTCTGAAAGTAGCCCACAACACTAACCATTGTACGTACAATGTAAGTAAGTGTTAAACTGATACCAAATTACAGTTGTCCAAAATTACGAAAAATACATTGTTATTATAATATATATATATATATGGAGGCAATTCCTTTAACTTTATTTAAAAAACACGTAGGTTTCAACATGCACTTTGTAATAGTCATATCACAGTTTATTGATAATATAAATTTTACATTCATGTAGCTCTACCTCTGTGTCACTGAAGTCTAATGCAATAAGAGCCTCATTTTTCCTTTATGCACTCAAAGAATAGGAATCGACCACATAATATATGTGTTTTGCCTTGTTTATGGCATGCATAGGTGAACGAATTGTGAATGGAGCTATGTCATATTGCTCGTTCTGCTACTATGTTTACATATACACCATTCCTTGTCATTGTTGTGCAGTCACTGAAGTCTAATATGCCTAGTGTAATGACAGTTGCAACAACTTGTTGCAATATAATTAAAGAACTGAGATGGTATTAACCTAGACTGGTGATAGTATTAACTGTGATGACCACCCACAACTCCTGTACTAAACAAAAGTAAAAAATCCACGCTGAAAGATATGCCATACATCTATGGACGATCATCAAGGTATGAAACACAATCGGAACCTGTCGTATAACTCACAACGCAAGGATAAAATATTATAGAACATATACAACAGGCAGTAACAGTAAAGGATAATTAAAAAGAAATTTAAACTTCCACATAATCAAGGAAATATCCATAACATCATAGGATCATATCAGTAAATATTTGTACAAATATCCTCACTACAACACTCAAGAAAACATGACAGCGGAAACAAAGATACTAGATAGTAGTAAAGTCGGTACGTAAGCCTCCAGCTCTCCACCGAACTGCAACATCATCCTTACCAAGATGTTACGTGCCATGTAGTCTGCCCATCCACAACCGGATGAACAACCCAAGGTAATAAGAGGGAAACATAAAACCTTGAGTCAGACAACAGTCCTAGTAAGCGATAAAAAAGCTAACACACATCAATAATGAAGTATAGAGAATGGCTAAATAAACAAATTAATCTACCCACAACACCAAAGAAGAATTCAACTCCTGTCTTCCCCACAACAGACTGTGATAGCCTTTACAACAAGGATTTCGACCATACATACATGAAAACCAGAACACCCATTCAATCATGGCAAAGCACTCATGACATCCAAATTGTATGTATGTATGTATGTATATATATATATATTATGTAAACCACCCTAATCGAACTCAACATCCCTCAGGCACAATCCCCAGAGGCCTAAACCAATATCAGACAAGCACCCAAGAAACATCTCCTTCGACGTTGGATAATTTACGTGAGATCGTACAAACAGAACAACCAATCATCCATGACTGACTCTGGCTATCACAGCCATTCCTGCTTCAAAGCCATCACTTATCTTATAAATGGCCAGATCATCCTATCGTCCGTCAAGGGCTAATGGTAACCCCGGTTCTAGCAAAAACTCCATACGCCATTCAACAGGATGTATCTCTAGGCCTTTCAACGATACCCAGGGTACTCGACCAGCAACCTTCCGGTCTTTTAGACGTCTCTATTATACCCTTTCTTTGAGCCTGCTAGAACCTACGATAACGACAATCTCTTGGCCTCCAGTATCTCTAGTCATCTTTCCCGACGGCTATTCTTAGCTCAGGAAATCTTCTCGAACAACCATTATCATTAACCCACCACCTTTGAGTTATCATCACATTCGTTGCTTTACTTTCAGAAAACGACTTGACTTCCAGAAAAAACAACATGACTTCCAGAAAAGGACATGACTTCTAGAAAAATGACATGACTCATGAAAAACGATATGACTCTAGATCTAACCAAACTAGCTCAAAACTTGACCAAATCTTCGCCAAACGACAACAATGATTCAAACAACCCATCTAAGTCATCCAAATCACTCGTAAATACCTCAACAGATCCATAACAACATCAAAATGACAATTATCATCAATAATCATAGAAATGTTCTAAATTATGATAAATGGATGTATGAACTAAAATTATGGATTTAACTACTATAAACATATGAAATATAATAGAAATTACCGGGTTTAAGTTACTAAATTAGATCCTGTGGTGATTGATATGGAAATGTACTTACCATGATGTAGACTTAGGAGAAAAAACTTGAAAATGATAAAATTAAGATCATACAACTCATATACTTGATTGAATCTATGTGAGTGAGGCATATCACTCACCATATCTCTAAACAACCCAAAAACACTTAGATCTAGATCCGAACAGTAGAGAAATTGCTCTAAACTCTTCTATTCGATGAACTCTCTCTTGGAATGGCATAGATCTAGCTTCAAGCAATGTAGATCTTCGATTATCTAGGCTATGATGGTGGAAAGGTGTAGAAGATGGAGTAATAGAGGACCTCTAGCTCTTCCAAATGAGAGAATGGAGAAAGTAAACAATTCTCCATGCCTCCTACCCCCTATTTATAGCCTCCCACCAGCCCACTAATGGGCCTCTCCAAATCACCCCATTATGGCTTTAAAAACCTGAACAACCAACTGTAAAAACACTAACACATTGATTCCTCCCAAACCGCTGAACCAAATCTTTAACGTGACCACTACAGAATGGGAATCATCATTTCCTTTCCAATAAGTCCAATCTCAGCACCTGGCTCGATCTGAGTCAAAAGTTATCCCTGTACAAAATTGACAGGGGTAAAATGGTCACAAATAAAATTAATAAAAATTATGGATATGTCTCACATCCCCATAAACAACATATTAAAATATGAGAGTGATCCAACCCTCAGGGAATAAAATAAAAATATTTTACGATCCTCCGATACGTAAACTGCGGGCTGTTACATTCTCGCCTCTTTAGGAATTTCGCCCCCGAAATCCCAAACAAACACAAGCAACCAAACAATTCTGCATGCCTATCACTCTTGAGCAGCCAATTTTATTAATCAAATAAGCAACCATTAAGCCATGCATCCATGGACTTATCATAGCAGGCGGAACTCTAACAACAACCATAGCTCAAGTTACAATGACGTAATGATGACATAATATCAATGGGTCATACCGACGAAGAGTTCCGGATGGGTACCCTTCATACTCTCTTCCGTCTCTTATGTATGATCGTCGTCATCCTCACCCCATTGTACCTTGACTAGCTTAACCATCTTCCTCCTAGGTTGTTTCATGCCATTCCCCACAACACGAAGCGACTTACAAGGTCTCGTAACTACGGTCTCTACTTCTAGTTCTTCTACTGTTCTGGAGATACTACTACATTCGAATCATGCATGCGGTTCCGTAGAACTGACACACTGAAAACATTATGCATTCCGGACATCTTCTTGGGTAACTCCAATCAATATGCGAGCTTTCCAATCCGCTCAACTATCGGAAACAGTCCAACGAACCTAGGAGCCAACTTTCCTTTGCTTTCGAACGGAACAACATGTTTCAATGGTGAAATCTTCACGAATACCGATATCATCTCCTATCCTATCTCTCCGGTACATATCGCTAACTTCGAATTCCAAATCTGTTCGATGCTTATCGGCGTAACTCTTCTGACGATCGTAGGCTGCCTTCATTCGTTGTCGAACAATATCGATACAATCTGATGTCTCTCTGATCATCTCTGGCCCAAGTATCAACTTGTCCCCAGTTTCTAACCAACATGCCGGAGGATTACACATTCTACCATATAACGCCTCATATGGTGCCATCCCAATGCTCGACAGGTAGCTATTATTATACGCAAACTCAACTAGATGTAGATGGTCTTCCCGTGATCCCCCGAAGTCCAATACGTAAGCTCTTAGGAGATCTTCCAAAACTCGGTTAATCCTCTCGGTTTGACCATCAGTTTGGGGATGATAAGTCGTACTCAAATACAACTCAATTCCAAAACTCTCTTGCAGGCTCTTCCAAAATCCACTTTTTAACAATGGATCTCGATCACTGACTATGCTCTTTGGGATACCATGGAATCAAATTGTCCATTTTATATAAAGATTATCCAACTTTGATGTTGTCCTAGTCGATTTGACAGGAATGAAACTTGCACTTATGGATAAGCGATCGATGATGACCCAAATTCCTTCATTTTCCTGCCCTGGTTCTAGGTAGTCCATCGATAAAATCCACCGATATCTGCTCATATTTCCACGTAGCCACTTCCAATGGCTGAAGCAATCCACTCGGCTTTTTATGTTCAGCTTTCACTTACGTACAGTTCATGCACTTGGACATGAACTTTCTAATATCTCTTTTCATCCTTTCCCAGTAGTAGACTTGATTCATCTCCTGATACATCTTGTTACAACTAAGATGAATCGTCAACTTTGAGTGATGACATTCCTTTATAACCTCATCTCTCAATCCGTCGATATCAGGAACAACCAGTCGCCCTTTCTTTCGAAGCCAACCCTCTCATTTGACCTCAATCCATTTATTCTAGGCTTCCAACTTCTGGATAAACTCAACAAGCTTTGCATCTCTCTTTTGTCTTTCTTTAATCCTTTCGATAAGAATAGGTCTTGTCGACAAGTTTGCCAACATTTCAGGTTCCAACTCACACCTTGGCCCAAATTCAAACTCTGCCAAAAACTCGAGGTTTTTCCATTCCGAAAGCATTGCTCCTAATACCGCATGTCTTCGACTTAACACATCTGCAATGACGTTACCTTTTCCTAGGGTATAGGCTATACCAAAATCACATGATGCCGGAAACTCAAACCACTGTTGCTGCTGAAGATCCAAATCGTTTTGGGAGAAAAGATACTCAATTACTTGTGATCCGTAAACAAGTTGAATAGAACCCCCAATAGGTAATGTCTCCACATCTTCAGAGCAAACACAGTTGCCGCCAACTCCAAATCATGAGTTGGATAATTCCTCTCATGCAGCTTCAGTTGTCGACTTATGTAGGCCACAACCTTATCCTTCTGCATTAGTATTGCTCTAAGCCTAGTACCACATGCATGGATGTATACCACCATCTCTTCATTCCTACTTGGAATGGTCGACATAGGAGCACTCATCAGTCTCTCCTTCGGGATTCCAAAAGCTTGCTCACTTTTTTCATCCCCTGTGAACACTTAATTCTTCTTCGTCAATACTATCAACGGTGCAACTATCTTAGAGGAATCCTTGATAAACCGTCAGTAATAACCGGCCAACCGAAGAAAACGTCTCACGTTCGTCGCATTCTTAGGTATATCACAATCCTGGATTGCTGCCACTTTAGCAGGGTCAACTGCTATCCCATTTCCAGAAACAACATGGCCTAAGAATCTCACTTCTCTCTTCCAGAACTAACACTTCGAAAACTTAGCTCTCAGTTGATGCTTTCGCAAGATTCCCAGCACAACACTCAAGTGCATCTTATGTTCTTCCTCATTTTGGTAGTAAACCAGAATACAATCCACGAACATAAGCACAAACCTGTTCAACTGATCTCTAGAAACTTTATTCATAAGATCCACAATGTACGCTGGTGTGTTTGTCAACCCAAATGGCATCATCAACCATTCGAAGAAACGAGATGGTGTCCTAACAGCAGTCTTTGGCATGCTATCCTTTGCCTCCCTCAACTGGTGGAATTCCGTTGCCAAATCCATCTGAGAAAACACTTTATCTTCGTGAAGCTGATTAAAAAAGTCATCAATCCTTGGCAACGAATACTTGTTCTTCTTGTCACCTTGTTCATCTCATGATAGTCCACACACAATCTCAACGAGCCATCAGCCTTGGTTGCAAACACAACTGGTGCATCCCATTGGATATACTTCTCCGAATGAATCCTTTTCCAAAAAGGTCACGAACTTACACCTCTAATTCTCACTTTTCCTTAGGTGTCATCCGCCTAAGGGGCATAGCAATTGGTGTAGCACCGTCGACCAAATCAAACCTAAACTCGATCTCATGATGCGGCAGAAACCTTTGACATCCGTAAATACATCCTCTACTCATTAGCGATCAGCACAGACGACAAGTCTTCCTGTGGAGTCGCAAGCGAATATTAATAGCTCACGAAGACAACATCTTCGGGGTTACACCGAATCAACACCTTTCGCTTTTCCACATCCTCGAATTTCACCTCTAGCTTCTCGCAATTCACTCTTATCGCATACCTCTTGAACCAATCCATGCACAAGATGATCCCAAACCCAACGAAGTTAAAAAAAAAAGCAAACACACAAAAAGAGCAACCATGACTCGGCAAAACTAGACCACAACACAACATGCACAAACTGAACGAACCTCCAACTGGGTTGGTCACGATTAATGGTCTATCACAAATCTCGGGTTCCAAACCCAAGCGGCACACAAGTTTTTTACAAATGAATGAATGCGATGCTCCAGTATCGAAAAACACATGAACCAAAACACCTCAAACAGAAAGAATACCTTGGACAACGACACCCTTTCCCTTCTCCTCTGTAGTTGGAGCTTTTGAAGAAGATGGCACGACTTCCAAACATATGCCTTCACAATCTGCTTTCCCTTAGACAATTCTGGACGATCCTTCTTCTCATACCCAGGCTTTCCTCACTTGAAGCACCTCTTCTCAGCTTTAGGATTCTTTCACTCGTTAGCAAAATGACCTTTATGTTGACAGTTAAAGCAAACAACCTCACTCTTTGGCTTCTACTGGCCATCCTTTCATTTCTACTATTGTTGCTTCCTCTTCTTATTATTACCATCTTGCTGTGGTTTCTGAACTTCCTTGGTTGTAGTAAGAATATTAGCTTCCTTAGGAAATAAGCTTTTATGGAGAACAGCTTTTTCCACAAACTTCTCAAATGGATCGTCAAGATGATCCACCAACGGCCTTCCTGTAACACCCCACGTCCATTAATGTCACTCACAAAGGGAATGCATTAATTTCCATGGAGCGTATTTAGTGTATAGAACAGAATATAACAAGATAGATATAAATAATGGTACTTGAAAAAAATTTAAAACAACTTATATTGCAGCAGAGATATAGTTTGATTACAATAACTTCATAAACCAAGTACACTTAATATCCATCTTGATAAATTGTTTCAGAATACATAAAATAAAAAGCATAAACCCCAACACAAGTAGCCATAAAAGAGATGAGCTAAACTTTACTTTTAGCAATCCAAGCACTTCCAAAAGAGAGAGAAAGAGATATAAGATCAAGCTCCACTAGTAATAGTCCTACCCTGAGAGCCTTGGGGGGAGGGGGGAGGAAGAAAAGAGGTGAAAGCAAGGAGGTCAGACATAAAGTCTGGCGAGTATAATAACTTTAACAATATAATTATTAAAGTAACTAGGATAAGGCATAAACTGGTAAGATAAGATATGACCATGAAACAAGTGGGCATGGCAAAGCAAATAAGAGGAATATTCTGGCGTTAATCTCGTTCCTAATTACTATAGGATAATTACTATACTGCACCACCACTAGTCACCCTAAAAGTTGATCCCGCCTACAAAACTTAATAATGATAATAGTAGTTCGTGTACCCTAGCTGCCTTCATAGGTTCCGTCTGCCCCTATCTCCACTAGTTGTACCCACTACCCCCATTCGATCGGCTCCCTAACTCGTAGATACCCGTGCTGGTCCCACAGTGGGGTGTATCACTCCCTAAAGTGGCAACCCGATACCACTAAAGATGCACAGCTTATATCTACACGATGAAACAACGTCTTAATTACCAGCCCGAGCCCACGTATGCACATGACCCCGTTGGACTTGCATTGCCACCGCTAACCCGTTTTGACCTCTTACAGTCAAATCCAGTAAGCATGTCCCGTCCTCGACTTGGGTCGAGCTCACAAAGATACTTAATGGGTTACTGGTTTGAAAAGGCCCCCCATGCTTGACACAAGCCTTCCACCTATGCTTGGTCCCCACTAAGTTTTCCCCACTTAACCCTATTCTTATTCATGTCTTCTTACATGTTTCAATCTTGGTTAAGTGCATCTAATCATATTTCACATGCCACCAAAGGCACCCACTTAACCCCCATGTCCCACCACATGTTTATCTGGTTAAGTGTTACTTAATTCATTAGAATCGTAACCTTGTAAAGACCTCCCACATTAGGCTGATATTTACGGTTGCTGGATTTGCCGGGTGGGTACAGGCAGTCTTATACCGCAAACGAGCCTAACCTCCTGTCTTTACAATTGTTACGCATTTAATTCGTGCCTTTGACCTCTCACATTAGACTGGCATTTGTGGCTGCTAGATTTGTCGGGCGGGTCCGGGCAGTCTTACACCACAAAAGAGTCTAACCTCGTGTCTTGGGCGGTTAATTATTGCACATCTTTATTTAATCCAAATTGGATTAATATCCCGATTCAAATTTGTCAATAAATTCCAAACTTGTTTGTGTCCATAAATACCAATTATGCCAATTAATGTCTCAAATTAATTATATGCCTTTTAAGGCCATTTTATGCCAATTCACAATTTATGTATATTCAATATCATCCCATCATCCCCACACTATTCGTACGTTTTTTATATGACATATGTTAGACTCGCAAATAGTTTAACTTATAAAAGAAAAACAACATTACATAACACATAAAATAGATCTAAGGATCATGACATAAGATTACATAGCCAATAACTTGCATATGAATTTCATGCAAACTAGCATATGATACAAAACTCGCATAGGTGATGCGCAAAAACTTGCATAACTTATGTACTGCTATAGATCCAAACATAAAGGTGTGAACTTGCATATGGATCTAATCATAAAGGTGTGAACTTACATATGGATATAAAGATGTAATCTTGCATATAGATCTAAACATAAAGATATAATCTTGCTTATGGATCTAATCATAAAGGTGTGAACTTGCATATGGATCTAAACATATAGATTAATGTCACATAAACTAGCATATGCATATACATGTTTCACATATATTTTAACAACCCAAACTTGCATAAGACTCATATAAGAATATATGATCCAATGACCCCAAACTTGCATAAGATATATGATTCAACTTGCATAGGATTCACATAAGAACTAATATATGATCCAACTTGCATAAAATTCATATAAGAACTAACATATGATTCAACACCACAAACATACATATAATTTACATCACATGATTCAAAATCGTATTCTTATGATCCCAATTATATCTTATCATAATTAAATTAATGAATTATTTTGTGAAAGCTATCATACTCACAATCAAAAAGAATAGTCTTGTCTTTCTGGAATCTTATTCTGAAATTGAATTGCTCGCCTTTGATGTAGACTTAGTTGTTATTTAGATTTGATTTGATTTTGATTCAAGCCTCTATCTTGCTTTAGGGTTGAAAGTGTATGGCGGCTACTCTAGGTTCTCCACTGACAGCATGACGGCTCTTGTTATGAATTAATGTGATTAGGGTTAGGAGTTTAAGAGTGTTTTTATAGAAGTTTTATTTAATAAGAGCCGTCGGATTAACCTAGGAATAACCAAAACCATTCAGATAGCCACCTAAGCCCTAGTGACTCAGCAATGACTCACTGTTCGGATCAGAACACTCCAAAAATCCGTGCATGCTCTTAGCCCGACCTGGGCGCACTTGGCAGGTGCGCCAGTGTATTTTTGAACTGGCGCACTTCACAAGTGCGCCAGTGCATTCTAGTTTTTTTATTTTTCTGCCAACTTCGTTCGTCCATATCTCCTTCAAACGGTGTCCGTTTTATGCAAACTCAGACTCTATCTCAAGCAGAATTCCGAGATGAACGCAATAGCACAACCCGTTTCCCTTAATTACCATATTTGAAATTAAGTATGCGTTAATTTGTTAACTTTAATTTTTAAAGTTATGGGGTGCTACATTCTCCCCTCCTTAAAGGATTTCGTCCCCGAAATTTCCGAGTTAAGGAGAATGCATATCCTAACATCCATCTACTCAACCAGCATCCACAAGCATCCATTGTCCTTAAAGAAATTTCTAATGCTATATGAACTTATACAAAAATGGGCGTATATGTTCCTTATCTAATGCAAAGATCAGGCGGTCCACTGATTTAGTTGACCTCCTTAATGCAAATCATGATAGTGCCATGCATCCATTATGTATGCGAAAGAATCCTATCGATACATATTATTTCTACATGTGTGCACAACCATTCATCAAAATTCAGTATCCATATGATAACACAACCATTATACATCCATTAATTTAGATATGCACACGCATTTATATGCAACATGAAGGTGATTAAGCTGATCTAGTGCCTAATGTGTGTGTACATGCATCCACGAGCAACCACTTGCATCCACCAAATGTAACATGTCTCAAACACATGTTTGCAACCATAGGGTTCTTCCTAACTAAAGATCGAAGATGTCATCGCAAAGATAATACTAAAAGATAGGACAAGTGTCAACAAAGCAGTAGAAAAAGCAGAAATTAAAACATACCCTCAAAAAGGAAAGGGTACAGCGTACGCATTTTGTCTTCCATCTCCCAAGTCACGTCTCTTTGATCATCTCCCCATTGCACTTTGACCAACTTGACCTCTTTATTGTGAAGCTTTTTGACCTCCGATCCGAGAATGCGTGTAGGAGCTCGTCTGATAGTGGCATTGCGCTCTACTTCCACTTCTTCGAGCGTGCTCGGCTCCACCACTTCTGCTGTTTCGTGTAAACACTTACGCAAATGCGAAACGTGAAACATGTCGTGAACTCCGCTGAGCTTCTCTGGTAACTTTACTGTATACGCCATCTATCCAATCCTCTCCGTAATTGGAAAGGGTCCTACGAACCTCGCTTGCCAACTTCCCTAATGATCCAAAACGGACTACGTTTCTTAACGGTGACACCTTAAGAAAAACCATGTCCCCAATATTGAATTCAAGATCGGTTCGTCTCCTATCAGCATATGAATTCTGTCGGTCCTGCGCCGTCTTCATTCGCCGTCGAATCAGGTCTATCTTCTCCGAAGTCTCCCTAATCATGTCGGGTCCAAGCAAAACCTTATCAATGGATTCCCACCAACATGTAGGTGATCGGCACATTCGTCCACAAAGAGCCTAAAAAGGTGCCATGCCAATGCTAGCCTGAAAACTATTATTATAGGCGAACTCCACTAGTGGAAGGTATTCTTCCCATGTTCCTCCAAAGTCTAGGATACATTGCCTTAGAAGGTCTTCTAGAATCCGATTTACTCTCTCGGTCTGGCCGTCTGTCTGAGGATGATAAGCGGTACTTAAGCATAATTGCGTTCCAACCGCCTCTTGCAAGCTTTTCCGAAATTTGCTCGTGAAAATGGGATCTCTATCGCTCACAATGCGAGAGGGTATGCCGTGCAAACGGACTATCTCTCGAAGGTAAATGGATGCTAACCACGCGGCGGTCCTTCTACTTTTAACGGGAATAAAATGGGCACTGTTGGTAAGTCTGTCTACAATTACCCAAATCCCCGTATTACCCTCCTTGATCTTAGTGACCCATCTTGAAAATCCATGGAAACGCTTTCCCATTTCCAAAGCGGAATCTCTAAGGGATGGAGCAAACCTCCAGGCTTCTTTTATTCTGCCTTGGCTTGTTGGCACACTAAGCATATAGCAACGAACTCGATCACGTCCTTCTTTATTCCGGTCCAAAAGAAATCTCGCTTCATATTCCTATACATCTTATCACCACCGGGATGTATGGTCATCTTAGAGCGATGTGAGTCTTCAAGAATTGCCTTCTTCAAATTCTCGTCTTATGGTATGCAAAGTCTTCCATCTCTACGTAGCCAACCTCTCTCATCTATAACATATCTATTCAGATGACTCGAGGACTCCCCTCCTATAAGCTTGCCTACTATCTCAACCAATTGTGGGTCGTTTCGCTATGCCTCTCCAACTCGACCCCAAGTGTAGGTTGCACCTCTAACGATGCCAATAATCCGGGTACATAATTGACAGAGGGTCTAAAGTCAAGGGAAGATATATACTCCAAACTCTGCCGCTCTACGAACAAAGGACTTAAAGTTAACTTCTTTCTACTTAAGGCATCAGCTACAACGTTACCCTTGCCAGGGGTATATGCGATCTCAAAATCGTAGGATGCCAAGAACTCCATCCATCTCCGTTGCCTCAAGTTTAGGTCCTTCCGAGAGAATAAGTACTTTAGCGAATTATGGTCTGTATACAACTTAAACCTCTCGCCAAGCAAATAATGATGCCATGACTTAAGCGCAAAAACTATGGCTGCCAACTCTAAGTTGTGGGTAGGGTAATTTTTCTCGTGGGCTTTCAACTGCCTTCCACTATAGCATATCACCCTTCCCTCTTGCATTAAAATTGCGCCAAGCCCTGTCCCGAAAGCATCGGTATATACAGTGAATGTCTTACTCCCGTCTGGCAAAACTAAAACTGGAGCGGTCGCCAAAGCCCTTTTTAGACGTTGGAAAGCATCGTCACAGTCAACGTCCCAAGAAAAAGTCAAGTTCTTCTTCGTTAATCGAGTGAGAAGAGCTGATATCTTCGTGAAGTCCTTAATGAACTCCCTATAATAGCCAGCCAGCCCTAAAAAGCTTCTTACTTCTGTTGCGTTCTTGGGAGCTTTCCAATCTTGGATTGACACCACCTTGGCGGGATCCACAGCTATCCATTCCTTAGAGACCACGTGTCCTAAGAACCTCACTTCTTTTCTCCAAAAATGGCACTTGGAGAACTTAGCTTTTAGCTGATGCGCTCGTAGGGTCTCTAAGACTTCCCTAAGATGTAGGGCATGCTCTTCTTCATTTTTAGAGAAAACCAGAATATTGTCTACAAAGACTACCACAAACTTGTTTAGAAACTCCCTAAACACCCTAATCATTAAGTCAACAAAGTATGCGGGTGCATTCGTCAAACCAAAAGGCATGACGAGCCACTCAAAGAAACCATCAGGAGTTCTAAAAGCAGTCTTATCGATGCTATCTTCAGCCAAATGAAACCCTATAGCTAAATCCAGTTGCGAGAAAACTGAAGCACCCACCAACTGATCGAATAAATCGTCTATCCTCGGCAATGGGTGCATGTTCTTCTTTGTTAGCTTATTCAGCTCTTTATAGTCCATGCACAATCTAAGTGAACCATCAGCTTTTGTAGCAAAAACGACTGGAGCACCCCACTCCGAAATACTTCTTCTTATGAACCCCTTCTCAAGCAATTCTTTCACTTGCTTACTGAGTTCTCTTCTCTCTCTCGGAGCCATGTGGCGCACTGGTAATGCAACTGGCTTTGCACTATCTACTAGATATATTTGAAAGTCTATCTCACGCCTCGGGGTAAGCCTCGAACTTCATCGAAGATGTCCCTATATTCACGGACCACACGAACAGATTTCAAATCATCATTGGATGCGTCTAGGGATTCTAGGTAGCTAAGCATTACCAGACCTCTAGGATCACAAGAAATATCAAGGGTCTTTCCACAACGAGCCAATAATCTAACTACCCTTCTTTCACAATCTAGGACGGCACCGTATCTAGTTAGCCAGTCCATACCTAGAATCAAGCCGTAGCCCATGAAGCCAAGAACAAAGGCGTTGCATTCAAACCCAACGCCTAAGATAGACACTCTCAAATCCTGGCAAATCATAAAAAGATGAGCCGAACCACCAATAGGATTTGAGACCACTATGGGATCCGTAACTAGACTAGTATTTAGGTGCAGTGTTTCAACTAACGAAGCAGATACAAACAAGTGTGAAGCGCCAGAGTCAAACAAAGTACGAACATGATGATCAAACAAAAAAACTAAACTTTCAACGGAAATGTTTCTACCTCTCTCCTGTTCTGGTGCCATGAGAGCCTGAATCTACCCTCTCGCCTGCCCTGGTGCCATAAGAGCCTGAAGCTGCATTCCAGAAGTTCTTTGCCCTTGCCCCTGTTTCCTTGGGCAGTCCTTAACTAGATGGCCTGCATCTCCATAGTGGAAACAACCAGACTTCTTCTTTTTCCTACAGTCTTTACTCAAATGGCCTGGTGTCCCACAATTAAAGCACTTCTTCTTTCCTTTGCTATTATTGTTCTTCCTGCCTTTCTTGTTTTGCTGTTGTGGTTTCTTTTGGTCTCCTTTCTTCTCCGGTGCCTTATTAGCATTCGCAACTTTCTCTTCCTCATGCGTAAGTGCCATGTCAACCAGTTTCTCAAAGGTAGCCCCCATCGGAATGTGGGTCATCGCCAACCCATGTAGCGGCTCATTCAAACCTTTAACGAACCTCAGGGCCTTCTTCTCAGGTGTGTTTACCAATTCCAAGCCAAATCTCGCCAGCTGATTGAACTTGTTGACGTACTCCTTTACTGATAAATCCCTTTGCTTCAATGCCAAGAATCTTTCCATATATAAATTCTCTTCTGCTCGTGAGAGAAACTTCATTTTGAAATTACACTTGAAATCCATGCATGTCTCCACCGGACGCTCTCCGTTCGTGACCTCCCACCAAAACAAGGCTTCGTCTTTCATTAACCAAGCAGCCAATTGGTCCTTCCTTCCATCTTCTACTTCGAAAATACCAAATAGATCTTCCACCTCCTTAAGCCAATTTCGAGCTTCAACAAACGTCTTTGATCCGTGAAAATATTTCCCGCCTATTGCCCTAAAATCTTTGCATATCTTTGCAAAAGTATCAACATGGGGAGGAGGAGGAAGGGGAGGAGGAGGAGCATTTTCTGGGCCCGCGACATTGGCCCTAGCTTCCAGATACCTTCTAAACCATCATGGTATCGGTATCCCCTCGGGTATCTCGAGAATTCCAGACTTGCTAAAAAGAAAATGAAGAGATTCAAAAACGGAGATTTCAAAAGAAAGATATATGGCTTGGGGGTTATGTTTTTAAAACAAACTTTTCTCTTGAAAATACTTTCCTTAAAACATACTTTTGACTGTATTTCTTAATAAAATGCTTTTTGAAAAATAGATTTTTCAAAATTTATATCTGGTCATATAACCTTCAGCTCTGATACCACGTGTAACACCCCACGTCCATTAATGTCACTCACAAAGGGAATGCATTAATTTCCATGGAGCGTATTTAGTGTATAGAACAGAATATAACAAGACAGATATAAATAATGGTACTTAAAAAAAATTTAAACAACTTTTATTGCAGCAGAGAAATAGTTTGATTACAACAACTTCATAAACCAAGTAAACTTAAATCCATCTTGATAAATTGTTTCAGAGTAAATAAAATAAAAAACATAAACCCTAACACAAGTAGCCATAAAAGAGATGAGCTGAACTTTACTTTCAGCAACCCAAGCACTTCCAAAAGAGAGAGAAAGAGATCCAAGATCAAGCTCCACTAGTACAAGTCCCATCCTAAGAACCTTGGGGGGGGGGGGAGGAAGAAAAGAGGCAAAAACAAGGGGGTCAGACATAAAGTCTGGCGAGTATAATAACTTTAACAGGCATAAACTGGTAAGATAAGATATGACCATGAAACAAGTGGGCATGACAAAGCAAATAAGAGGGATATTCTGGCGTTAATCTCGTTCCTAATTACTATACTACACCACCACTAGTCACCCTAAAAGTTGATCCCGCCTACAAAACTTAATAATGATAATGGTAGTTCATGTACCCTTAGTTGCCTTCATAGGTGTTGTCTGCCCCATCTCCACTAATTGTACCCATTACCCCCATTCGATCGGCTCCTTAACTCGTAGATACCCGTGTTGGTCCCACAGTGGGGTGTATCACTCCCCAAAGTGGCAACCCGATGTCACTAAAGATGTACGGCTTATATCTACACGATGCAACAACGTCTTACCTACCAGCCTAGGCCCACGCACGCACATGACCCCGTTGGAGTTGCGTTGCCACCGCTGACCCGTTTTGACCTCTTACAGTCAAATCCAGTAAGCGTGTCCCGTCCTCAACTTGGGTCAAGCTCACAAATATACTTAATGGGTTACTGGTTTGAAAAGGGCCCCCATGCTTGACACAAGCCTTCCACCTATGCTTGGTACCCACTAAGGTTTCCCCACTTAACCCCATTCTTATTCATGTCTTCTTACATGTTTCAATCTTGGTTAAGTGCATCTAATCATATTTCACATGCCACCCAAGGCACCAACTTAATTTCACATGCCACCCAAGGCACCCACTTAACCCCCCATGTCCCACCACATGTTTATCTGGTTAAATGTTACGTAATTCATTAGAACTGTAACCTTGTAAAGACCTCCCACATTAGGCTGACATTTGCGGTTGCTAGATTTGCTGGGCGGATCCGGCCAGTCTTGTGCTGCAAACGAGCCTAACCTCGTGTCTTTACAATTGTTACGCATTTAATTCGTGCCTTTGACCTCTCACACTAGACTGGCATTTTTGGCTGCTGGATTTGTCGGGCGGGTCCGGGCAGTCTTACACCACAAAAGAGTCTAACCTCGTGTCTTAGGCGGTTAATTATTACACATCTTTATTTAACCCCAAATTGGATTAATATCCCTATTCAAATTTGTCAATAAATTCCAAATTTATTTATGTCCATAATTGTCTCTTAAAATTATGTCCATAAATACCAATTATGCCAATTAATGTCTCAAATTAATTATATGCCTTTTAAGGCCATTTTATGCTAATTCATAATTTATGTATATTCAATATTATCCCATCATCCCCACGTTATTCGTACGTTTTCATATGACATATGTTAGACTCGCAAATAGTCTAACTTATAAAAAAGAAAAACAACATTACATAACACATAAAATAGATCTAAGGATCATGACATAAGATTACATAGCCAATAACTTGCATATGAATTTCATGAAAACTAGCATATGATTCAAAACTAGCATAGGTGATGGACAAAAACTTGCATAACTTATGTACTGCTATAGATCAAAACATAAAGGAATGAACTTGCATATGGATCTAATCATAAAGGTGTGAACTTGCATATGGATATAAAGATGTAATATTGCATATAGATCTAAACACAAAGATATGATCTTGCTTATGGATCTAATCATAAAGGTGTGAACTTGCATATGGATCTAAACATATAGATTAATGTCACATAAACTAGCATATGCATATACATGTTTCACATATATTTTAACAACCCAAACTTGCATAAGATTCATATAAGAATATAAGATCCAATGACCACAAACTTGCATAGGATATATGATTCAACTTGCATAGGATTCACATAAGAACTAACATATGATCCAACTTGCATAAAATTCACATAAGAAGTAACATATGATTCAAAACCACAAACATACATATAATTTACATCACATAATTCAAAATCATATTCTTATGATCCCAATTATATCTTATCATAATTAAATTAACGAATTATTTTGTGAAAGCTATCATACTCACAATAAAAAAAATAGTCTTGTCTTTCTAGAATCTATATTCTGAAATTGAATTGCTCGCCTTTGATGTAGACTTAGTTGTTATTTAGATTTGATTTGATTTTGATTCAAGCCACTATCTTGATTTAGGGTTGAAAGTGTATGGCGGCTACTCTATGTTCTCCATTGACGACATGGAGGCTCTTGTTATGAATTAATGTGACTAGGGTTAGGGGTTCAGGAGTGTTTTTATAGAAGTTTAATTTAATAAGGGCCGTCGGATTAACCTAGGAATAACTAGAACCATTCAGATACCCACCTAAGCCCTAGTAACTCAGCAATGACTCACTGTTAGGATCAGGACACTCCAGAAATCTGTGCAGGATTTTAGCCTGACCTGGGCGCACTTGGAAGGTGCGCCAGTGTATTTTTGTATTGGCGCACTTCACAAGTGCTCCAGTGCATTCTAGTTTTTTTTTCTGATTTTTCTGCCCAACTTGGTTCGTCCATATCTCTTTCATACGTTGTCCGTTTTACACAAACTCGGACTCTATCTCAAGCAGAATTCCGAGACGAACGCAATGGCGCAACCCATTTCCCTTAATTCCCACATTTGAAATTAAGTATCCTTTATATGAAGATCCCAAAATCCATGTGACGGTATTAAGGATAATCATTGGAATATAACACATCAATCATCATAGCAGGGTACAGAAAATAGCAAAAACAATAAATAGAATAATTTTACATAGATATGACAACGGAATCATAATATGTAACAACATCAGAATAGCACAACGTAGGATATAACTTAGTAAATAAAAGGGGAATGATCAGTCACCATTGCCATAGGCGGAATATATACAGTGAGACATAATAAGGGTATCAGTCTACATCGCCTGAGGCGGTACATATACATACGATAATAAATATTGGAAGTAAAACAGTCTGCATCGCCATAGGCGGAATCATATACATACGACAGGCAGAAAATCAATAGCCAAAATACAAATCTAATCCATCGCCATCAAGCCAAAAGTGCACCTCGTACTGCAGTGCCAAGCCAAAACAACCTGTCATCTGTGAACTAGGCTGCCCGTGTGAAAATAAGAGCACCCGAGTTTGCAAAGTGAAACAAACAACGAGTCAGTCATGGGACTGGTATGAGAAATCTACTTAACTGGTTAAACAACAGTAATAAAGAAAATCATAGGACCAAGCCACTTTCGCAGAACGGGTTTACTCCAGTGATTGCTAGTGCATTTAAAACAAAGTAAATTCTTTAAAACAACGCAATGCTTTTAAAAAGAATGTAGCCATTATAAGACTCAAGTCCCATCATACAATGCAACGCAAACCGGATGATAGAGTTTTACCTTATAATGGCCAAATATGCTTAATATGTGTAAAGCAAAATCATTTGATATTATTACTAGTGCATATATGTTTCAAAAACGAATATCATCATAACTATCAATCATAGGAGGCATAAGTTCCCCATACCACTATGTCGCCATACTAGTTCTACAATCAAATCCGTTATTTCGTATTGGAAATTGGTTTCCGTCATGAGTCGAGGCAAGGGGCAAGCTCCTCTCCGCTTCGAGACACTCTGGAAAATGCCTCAGGACTACACACTCTGGGTAACCCTTGGATGCTTCAGGGCCGGTCCTCCCTTACGTTTGAGGATTAATTATTCCTGAGCACAAGTTTCCCGGTTCTAACAGGTCTAATATCATGGCGCCTCGCATTCCAACAACCACATAGGTGAAAAGTAGATATAAATGTCAGGGTTGGTAGGTCACTGACACCACCATAGCTAGAAAGAAACGTCGTGCTCTCCCTGCAGTCCTTATCCCGTTTTTAACTCATACCGAGGTGTGAGGCTCGCAAATCCACGCTATACACAAAGCCAGGCCACATAGGCCGTGCTTTGATCATCGAACACAAGACTTTGCTTTGCAACAGAGGCCTTGATCACTGCATCTTAGCATGCCACATAGGCAATCCACTCCATACGACCGATTTCTATTGATATATAACGTCTAAGCTCGTACGTCTCAGAGAAGGGCGTTAAGCAAAAGAATAAATTCTCCGCCGCCAAACAGATATATATTTAACAGAGATAAATCAGAACAGAACAAAATCCAATGTCAGACACACAGTCCAATACAAGTCCGTTCTGGGTCTGAACGAAACCGGAGGCACCATATTCCTTGTATATCCGTACAATCAACACATACGTTCAGACGGCTACTACTTCCTTTCCTTCACGGTAGCTACTCCAATCAGGAACCTCAGCAGCGCCCATCCAAAAGATACGAAGATCATCGGTCTTGAACCGTCTTCGTATTTTCAACTTCGAATCGTTCGATCAATTATTTGAAATGAGGGTTAGCTCGGCCTTTTCGAATAATTCACGTATAATTAGAATTCAAATCAATTCTTTCCATGGTTATATTATTCGACATTCACATTTCAGTTCTTTAGTATTATTTTCCCGTCAAACACATACAACCATCAAATATCAAGCAGGTCAAGCAAAATTGGTTTGTTTCCAATCCATGTTGCTTATAATATTTTATAATGATTTTTCGCCATTTTTATTTATTTAAAAATGGCCATATTTAATTAAACGGCGTTTCAGGTCGTGCCGTGGCACTAGCGTTGTTTTCCCCCTAATTTTTTTTACATACATCGGAAAATCTAACCGTTGGATTTCTACAAAGTCTATACCACTAGGAAGATATTCCCAAAGTGAATCCAACGGTTCCAGTTTCGTGAAAATCCGATGGTCGGATCTTCCACACTAGTCGTTTGAAGTTACGGTTTCAAAATATGAAATGCAACTTCGTTATTCGATTTAATTTAATTATATTTGTATTTATATATAAATATAAACGATTCTGGCACTGTTTTTCTTCAGATTTGAATTAAACATTCCAGACAACCCAACCGTTGGATTTTTACAAAGTTGGTGCCGTTGGAAAGATATTTCCAAAGCGGACCAACGGTTGCGGTTTCGGGAAAATCCGATGGCCGGATCTCTCGTACTAAACGATTCAAATTACGATTTCAAACCACGAACTGCACGGCTTCGATTCCTTTCAATTCTATATATATAGTTCATGCTTTAATTTCAATATCGTTTTCACTTCAAATATTTCACTAACGCCTTTATATTTCGAAAAATTTCGCCATAACCTCCTTTGTACGGGGAGGGGTTTGGAAATTTATTGGGCCGTGTTAGGTACCCAATAAATCCTATAAAGCATACACATATTTATAGTGATATATTCTGGTGTTTACAGGCGAGCATGTATAGATACTAACTCTAGAGAATAAATTCTCGTCACCCTATCAAGCCTGAGGGAGCGTGTATTTTTAATTTCTCCAGAGGATAAACCCTCGTCACCTTGTCCCGTATGGTAATAAATAATCCATGTGCCGTATCTAATGACTAGAGAGACGGGATTATTGTCAACTCCAGACCCGTGTGGGTTTTTTATTAATCTGGCAACTTATCGTTATATTTTATATAGTCCATATCATTCATCAGTTCAACCTGTAATATATAATCATCGCCATACAAGCCTCTCGCTCGTATGGTAAATCTTCAACCTCGTCACACAAAATTCCAAATGCTTATGTGGAATATGATGAAGTCTGCCTATTGTCAAGAAGTATGCCATGTAGTGTAGTTCAAAATTAATTGTTACTATCCTATGGCGATGTTTATTATTACACATAGAATAACCAGCACTCCTCATCCAATGGCATTCACAGGAGTTGATATAAAAATAAAATTACGCAGCCAACTCATCAAGGCTTACCTATTTGTCGGGCATGCAAATAATTTCTTTACTATATAGCTAATTCATTTTCCCTAATCGACACATGTATATATATGCAGAACAAAGCTAATAATAATATTTCTAGCGAACTAATATTTATTTCAACACGTGTATAATTTTATCAAAGCGTATACATGATAAAAGTAATATTTTTATCATCATAAATATTTATTCAACACGTGAATGTTTTTAACACTTCATATTCACAATAAAATTGTAATTTTAATTGTTTAATCAATTTATTTAAAATACGAATAACATTCAACACATGAATTTCAATGCAACGAATGAATTTCAATTCAACACATGAATGTTCTCTATAGTTTGTATATATAATAAAAATGTGATTTTTATAGTTAAAGCTATTTATTTAAAATTCGAAATAACATTCAACACATGAATTTCAATTCAACACATGAATATTCTTTATAGTTGTATACATATAAAAATGTGATTTTTATTGTTAAAGCTATTTATTTAAAATTCGAAATAACATTCAACACATGAATTTCAATTCAACGAATGAACAATTCAACACATGAATATTCTTTACAGTTTGTATGTATATAAAAATGTGATTTTTATTGTTAAAGATATTTATTTAAAATTCGAATAACATTCAACACATGAATTTCAATTCAACGAATGAATTTCAATTCAACACATGAATATTCTTTACAGTTTGTATATATATAAAAATGTGATTTTTATTGTTAAAGCTATTTATTGAAAATATGAATAACATTCAACACATGAATTTCAATTCCACGAATGAATTTCAATTCAACACATGAATATTCTTTTCAACATATGAAAATAATTTCAACAAATGAAAATTATTCTAACACATGAATATTTCAGAAAATTTCGGCAGCATAACGGCAGGGTAGTTAAAACCGGGACCATCCCTAGTACGACTCCTCGCTCTACCTTAAAACCTCGCAGTTTTTGACAATAGGGAATCATGCATCTAGTTCGCACGCAGGAGCCATGTTTTATTTTCATTTCCACAATTCTATTCTAATTTGTTTCAACCACAAGAGGGTATTTTTAAACCACAAAGGTATTTTTTAACCACAAAGGTATTTTTCAACCACAAACAATTATTTCAACCATTCGTCATACCATATATTTTCATGCCAATCACAAGCAATAAATATCGTCCATGGTTTATGGACGAGGGGAGTATATATATATTATTTCTATATTTCACTAGCATTTCATCACAATTCAAAGCATATATGTTTCATACAACGCTTGTATAATATTTTGTACTTCGCTAATATAACTTATACAACACATGTACATGAGGTATACAATGCGTATATAATTTACACTTCGCTTATATAATTTATGCAACACAATTTCATTCATACAATTTAATTTAGATTCCTCAACATTGGTTTTTGAAGTGCTAAAAATCGTAGGTAGATCAGAAAAATCCGCAGTCTCTGCTAGATGGTAGAGAGCCTCCTTGCAGTCCTGATGTTTCCTGTTTCATCGAATTTCATCAACACATGTGAAAGATACCATTTTTCAAAGTTCAGATAAAATAAAGGTCTCACCTTTCAGAGGGGTTCGAACTAGGGTTCGGATTTTTCAGAAAATCCGTGCAACTATTGAAGGATCAGATTATACTACGTGGAAGAGGGAGGAAAGGCGAGTCGATCGATGGTGGTTTGGGCGAACTCGACGGTCCCTGCGGCGCACGACGGCACTCCTAAGGCGACGTCTTCCTCGACAAAATTCGACACAAATATCAACCTATTCCTGACGAGGGTGGTATGGATTTAAAGAGGAGGGGAAGATGAACAGAAAATCCAACTAGAGGGGGCGGTGAAAACGCGCGTGGCGGCGTCGATCGGGCCTGGAAGCTCTGAGCGCCTCTCCGTCGTTCGTCGATAGGTTTTTTTTATTTGTTTTGACTGCTCAACGTGTAGTGAGAGAAAAAGGAGGGATGGATTATTATATTTAAATTTTAAATTCCAAAAATATCCGTTTGAACAAACGAACACCAATTTCAACCCAACGACTATTGCCCCTAGCTAAATACTCCCATCCCGGACACAATGGGATATGTTTCGTTGGCCAATTCGACTGTTACAGTCGGTTATTTTTCAAATTAAAGTATAAAACATTTAATATTCAATTTGAACGTACATTTCAATTTGCTAGGGCCACAAACTGAATCGAAAAATTCCAGAAAAATAAATCTAGCTATGTTTTGACGATACGGTCCCAACAAAACTAGTTTCGTCGAATTCTGAGATCGTTTGCAAAAAAACCATTTTCTGGTCGACCCATTTTAACAGAAATTCACCAATCACATTTTCTTTTGCCCCGCTCACATACTAGCTTCAAAAATATGAAATTTGAAACCTAGCAATAGTTTGACATCCCAGATCCAACAAAAGTGGTTTCGTCGAATTCCGAGGTCGTTTGCAAAATGTCTATTTTCAAGGGCCATATATTCTATATAGCGACCTTTCTGAAAATTCATTTGGCCATAACTTTTGACTCCTGTTATGAAACTTCGATTTATTAGATTCGCTAGAAAGGTATTCATAAACAGATTTAAATATTTTTGGTTTCACTAAAATCTGTTATATTTTCCACCCGGTACAGTCAGTCAAAGTTTGAGTTCAAAATATCAATCTGCCCCACTATTTCCAATACATTATTTTATTGAAATATTCTATTTTAATTTTTTAAATTCTTTGACAATAACCAATTTTAAAAATTTTAAATTGGTTCACATTTTCCAGGTTGTTACAATCTCCCCTGCTTAAAACTTTTCGTCCCCGAAAATGAAACAACAGTACAGTAGGAAACAAAATGTGAATGCACAGTATTGTAAAGGTACCTTGCACCAGAGTTAATCAGAGATGTCCACTCTGCATTTGGGGTAGGCTTGCTTAATGCTTTCCTCAGTCTCCTAAGTACAATCTCAAGGATCACTACTCCACTGCACTTTAACTAAATGAATCTTTTTGCACCTTAGCTCTCTAGTTTCTTTGCCAACGATCTTCAATGGCTCTCTTCTGACTGCTAATTCTGGAGTAATTTCCAAGTCCTGTTGTGCTGCTTCTACAACAAGATCCGGATCATGCACACGTTTTCTAAGTTGAGATACGTGGAACACATCATGCGCTCTAGGCAACCAATCAGGTAATGAAACCCTATATGCAAGAGTTCCAATCCGTTCATGTATAAGAAAGGGACCAATAAATCTCGGTGCCAACTTCCCAGTTTTGCCAAATCTGATTACTCCCCTCATCGGAGAAACTCTTAAATAAACATAATCGCCAACGGCAAATGATAAATCTCTTCTTCTTGCATCAGCATTACTTTTCTATTGGCTTTGTGCAGTTTTCAATCGCTTCTTGATGAAATCAACTTTATCAGATGCTTCTCAAATCATGTCGGGCCCCAACACAAGTCTGTTGCCAGGTTCTACCCAACATGCGGGAGATCTGCACAGTCTACCGTATAATGCTTCAAATGGCGACATTCCCAAACTTGCTTGATAGCTATTGTTATAAGAGAATTCGGCCAATTGTAAGTGATCTTCCCATGACCCACCAAAATCAATAATGCAAGCCCGTAGTAAATCTTCTAGAATTCTATTCACCCGCTCAGTTTGGCCATCGGTCTGAGGGTGATAAGCGGTGCTTAGATTCAATTTGGTTCCCAATTCGGTCTGGAATGCTTCCCAGAATTTGCTAGTAAATAAGGGATCTCTATCACTGACTATATTGAGCGGCACTCCATGTAGTTTAACTATTTCTTTGAAGTAAATCTGCGCTAAACTTTGAGTCGTTCTGTTGGATCTGACAGGTATGAAATGGGCAGTCTTCGTGATGCGATCTACGATCACCCAAATACTGTCGTTTCCTTTCTTAGTTCGAGGCAAACCATCAATGAAGTCCATGGAAATCTGCTCCCACTTCCATCCTGGGATATCTAATGGTTGTAATAATCCAGCCAATTTCTGCTGATCGCACTTGACTGGCTGACAAGTGGAGCATCTGCTAACATACAATGAAATATCTCTTTTCATCGCCTTCCACCAAAATGTGCATTTGAGGTCGTTATACATTTTATTCACACCGGGATGGATACTGAGTTTGGACCTTTGACATTCATCAAGCACTTCCCTTTTTAGCTCGGAGATGTCAGGAACACAAATTCTTCCTTTTAATCTCAGAACTCCCTCAGTATCAACTTGGAAGCTGGAGTCTATGCCCTCTTTGATTCTTTTGACCATCTCCTTAGCAAAATTATCTTCTTTCTGAAGGGTTGAGACCCTGTCAATTAATGAAGACGTAATGATAAACTGGCGATGATTTCATTCTTTCTGATGACCGCATCTGCTACAACATTGGCTTTCCCTGGAGTGTATAGAATCTCAAAATCGTATGCTGCAAGGAATTCTAACCAACGCTTTTGTCTCAAGTTTAGATCTTTCTGAGAGAATAGATACTTTAATGATTGATGATCGGTAAATAGTTCGAACCTCTCACCCAACAAATAATGCCTCCAGATTCTTAAAGCAAACACGATAGCTAATAACTCAAGATCATGAGTTGCATAGTTCCTTTCATGCGGCTTCAGCTGACGGTTGGCATAAGCGACCACTTGGCCTTTTTGCATTAATACTGCGCCAAGCCCTCTAATAGATGCATATGTCCATACAGTCAAGTCCTGGTTGCGTTCTATAATTGTTAATACTGGAGCAGTTGCCAATTTCAGTTTCAGCTCCTGGAAAGCTTCTTCACATTCGGGAGTCCATTTGAATTTCTCATGCTTCTTTGTAAGCTTTGTTAATACACCAGATATCTTTGAAAAATCCTTAACGAATTTTCGATAGTAACTAGCCAATCCAAGGAAACTTCGAACTTCTATGGGGGTAGTAGGCTGTTTCCAGTCCTGAGTCGCTGTAATTTTGCTTGGATCTACAGCAATCCCTTCTTTTGATACGCCATGGCCAAGGAACTTAACTTCATCCTGCCAGAAGATACACTTAGAAAATTTAGCTTTCAAGACATTTCTCCTCAGAATTACCAACATTTGTTCTAAATGTTTTGCATGCTCGCCTTCTGACTTGGAGTAGATTAAAATGTCATCGATGAAGACTAGAACAAATTTATTCAAGACACCCTGGAACACTTTGTTCATAAGATCGACGAAGTATGCTGGAGCGTTACACAAGCCGAACGACATTACTAACCATTCGTAGAATAAATCGGGGCCCCTGAAGGCTGTCAAAGGAACACAGTCTTCGGCTATACGTAATTGGTGGAAACCTATAGCTAGGTCCATCCTGGAGAATACTGTCGCCCCATTTAATTGATCAAACAGATCATCTATCCGTGGCAAGGGATATTTGTTCTTCAGTGTCTGCATATTGAGATCTCGGTAGTCAACACAAAGTCGTAGAGTACCGTCTGATTTCGGGACAAACACTACTGCTGCTCCCCAATCTGAAAAGCTTGGTCTGATCAGACCTTTCCAAAGCAACTCTCAAGTTTGGCTACCCAACTCTTCCTTTTCTTTCGGGGCCATTCTCCTAATTGGATGTACTACTGGTCGGGCATTCGGAATTAGATCTATTCTGAATTCAATTTCTCTTTGCGGAGGTAAGTTTTTGACATCTTCAAACACATTCGCATAATTTTTAATGACCGGTATCTTTTCTAATGAAGTGGGAGTAACTTCTAAAGCAGACCAAAATTCTTTTCTATCAGTTTCTGAGCCATGGCATGGTATATATATATATATGTCCAAGCTTCGTTTCGACTTTAACGATTCTTTCGGCACATCTAACTTCTGCCTTATATTTTGTTAACCATTCCAAATCGAGAATAACATCGAATTCAGAGAAATTCATGATGATTAAGCTGATGGGAAACTTGTAACAAGAATAAGAGATAGGCACTCTGCAATACGAACTGAGAACGAGAGAGCGTCCTATCGGGTTTTGAACTTTAATTAGTTCTTTTAGACTTCTTACTTTTAACTTTAACTTACTAACAGTGTTACTAGAAATAAAGCTACGTGATGCACCAGTATCAAAAAGTACAGAAACATGAATATTTTTAATGGTAAGGGTACCTCCCAAGACGTCGGGTTTACCTGATCCATCGGTGATAGCTGGCGGGGTCTCCTCATCATAAACATGAGCCACATGTGCATTCTTCTTCAAAGGACAATTCCTGCTATAGTGGCCTTTCTGATGGCAGTTGTAGCATTCGGCTGAGCTGCGGGGGTTCGGGTTTGAGATTTCTGGAATTTCCTTCAGTCTCTTTGGGGCGGTGCACACATTTGTATAATGCCCCTTCTTTCCGCAGTTGTAGCAGCTTCCTTTGGGTATCTTTCCAGATTGCTGAGTAGCGGCTGCTGCATTGCTGGACTCTGGCTGATCTCCTGAAGCTTTGCGCTTGTTTCCAGCTTGGCTTTTAGCGCGGTCTAGTTTGGAGTTTCTCTCATCCAGATCTTCGTAGTTGCAGGCCATCTCTACCAATTCTGAAAATGGGAGTTTGATGTTGCTCATGGCCCGGTCTTGGTACTTGCGCCGTAGCCCCAATATGAACCTCTTGTTCTTAGCTTTAGATGTCAAAATAAGCTCTGGAGCGTAGCGTGATAGTTGAGTGAATGTGTTGAGGTAGTCTTGAATAGAACGGTCTCCCTACTGGAGATTAGCAAACTGATCACGCATCCGCTCTAATGCCTGCTCAGGGATGAACTTTCCCTTGAACAGGGTCTTGAACTCCTCCCAGGTCCTAACAATATCCTCCTCATCCTCATTGGTGACGGCATCCCACCACAACTCGGCCTCCTCCTGCAAGAGCCAAGCACCCAAAATCGCTTTGCCGTGGGTTCCAAGTCTCATGCCTGTAAAAATCTTCTCGCATGTCTTTAACCATGCCAAAGCCTCTGTCACTGTGCCAATGCCAGAGAAAGGTTTGCCTCTGAGGTTTCTGTACCTCTTTGCTAGTCAATCAAGATCGAAGTCCTATGGTGCTGGTGGTTGAATCATAGGACCCTCTTCTGCTACGGGGATATTCCCCCATCCTCCAGCTCTGTCTGCTCGGCCTCCTCGGCCAACTCTGGCTGCAGCTGCTCGTGTAGCCATCAAATAAAGTACTGTATAAGTAAGAAAAGAGTCAAGCTCACAGAAATGATAACTTTCATATATGATAAAGTAGGAGAACATAAGGAAAGGTAATGATGTACTGATCACATTGTTTTGCTAATCTGCTTAGCTCATTCTAGGGCATCTCTAATCCTATCTCTAATGAGCCACTCGCCTTAGAACACTACTGATTCTATTCTGACAAGGTGTTTAATGTGTTAGATTCCGGAACTAAGGTTAACCAAAGCTCTGATACCAACTATGATGATCCCAAAATCTGTGTGACGGTATTAAGGATAATCATTAGAATATAACACATCAATCATCATAGCAAATTACAGATAATAGCAAAAACAATAAATAGAATAATTTTACATAGATATGACAGCGGAATCATAATATGTAACAACATCAGAATAGCACAACGTAGGATATAACTTATTAAATAAAAGGGGAGTGATCAGTCACCATCGCCATAGGCGGAATATATACATATAGTGAGACATAATAAGGGTATCAGTCTACATCACCTGAGGTGGTACATATACATATGATAATAAATACTGGAAGTAAAACAGTCTGCATCGCCATAGGCGGAATCATATACATAAGACAGGCGGAAAGTCAATAGCCAAAATACAAATCTAATCCATCGCCATCAAGCTAAAAGTGCACCTCGTACTGCAGTGCCAAGCCAAAACAACATGTCATCTCTGAACTAGGCTGCCTATGTGAAAATAAGGGCACCCGAGTTTGCAAAGTGAAACAAACAACGAGTCAGTCATGGGACTGGTATGAGAAATCTACTTAACTGGTTAAACAATAGTAATAAAGCAAATCATAGGACCACGCCACTTTCGCGGAACGGGTTTACTCCAGTGATTGCTGGTGCATTTAAAACAAAGTAAATTCTTTAAAACAACGTAATGCTTTTAAAAGAATGTAGCCGTTATAAGACTCAAGTCCCAATCATACAATGCAACGCAAACCGGAGGATAGAGTTTTACCTTATAATGGCCAAATATGCTTAATATGTGTAAAGCAAAATCATTTGATATTATTACTAGTGCATATGTGTTTCAAAAACGAATATCATCATAAATATCAATCATAGGCGGCATAAGTGCCCCATACCACTATGTCGCCATACTAGTTCTACAATCAAATCCGTTATTTCGTATTGGAAATTGGATTTCCGTCATGAGTCGAGGAAAGGGGCAAGCTCCTCTCCGCTTCGAGACACTCTAGCAAGTGCCTTAGGACTACACACTCTGGGTAACCCTTGGATGCTTCAAGGCCGGTCCTCCCTACGCTTGAGGATTAATTATTCCTGAGCACACATTTCCCGGTCCTAACATACCTAATATCGAGGCGCCTCGCATTCAAAAAACCACATAGGTGAAAAGTAGATATAAGTGTCAGGGCTGGTAGGTCACTAACAACACCATAGCTAGAAAGAAACGTCGTGCTCTCCCTGCAGTCCTTATCCCATTTTTAACTCATGCCGAGTTGGGAGGCTCGCGAATCCACGCTATACACAAAGCCAGGCCACGTAGGCCATGCTTTGATCATCGAACAAAAGACTTTGCTTTGCAACAGAAGCCTTAATCACTGCATCTTGGCATGCCACATAGGCAATCCACTCCATACGACTGATTTCTATCGATATATAACCTCTGAGCTCGTACTTCTCAGAGAAGGGCGTTAAGCAAAAGAATAAATTCTCCGCCGCCAAACAGATATATATTTAACAGAGATCAATCAGTACAGAACAAAATCCAATGTCAGACACACAGTCCATTTACAAGTCCGTTCTGGGTATGAACGAAACCAGATGCACCATATTCCTCGTATATCCGTACAATCAACACATACGTTCAGACGGCTGTTACTTCCATTCCTTCACGGTAGCTACTCCAATCAGGAACCTCAGCAGCGCCCATCCAAATGATACGAAGATCGTCGGTCTTGAACTGTCTTCGTATTTTCAACTTCGAATCGTTCGATCAATTATTTGAAATGAGGGCCTTTTCGAATAATTCACGTATAATTAGAATTCAAATCAATTCTTTCCATGGTTATATTATTCGACATTCACATTTCAGTTCTTTAGTATTATTTTCATGTTATCAAGCAGGTCAAGCAAAATTGGTTTGTTTCCAATCCATGTTGCTTATAATATTTTATAGCGATTTTTCGCCATTTTTTTTAATTTAAAAATGGCCATATTTAATTAAACGGCGTTTCAGGTAGTGCCGTGGCACTGGCACTTTTTCCCCCGAATTTGTTTTACACATATCGGAAAATCTAACCGTTGGATTTCTACAAAGTCTATATCACTGGGAAGATATTCCCAAAGCAAATCCAACGGTTCTAGTTTCGTGAAAATCCGACGGTCGGATCTTCCACACTAGTCGTTTGAACTTACAGTTTCAAAATACGAACTACAGCATCGTTATTCGATTTAATTTAATTATATTTATATTTATATATAAATATAAATGATTCTGACGCTGTTTTGCTTCAGATTTGAATTAAACATTCCAGGCAATTCAACCGTTGGATTTTTACAAAGTTAGTGCCATTGGAAAGATATTACCATGGCGAACCCAACGGTTGCGGTTTCGGGAAAATCCGATGGTCGGATCTCTCGTACTAATCGATTCAAATTACGATTTCAAAAGACGAACTACACGGCTTCGATTCCTTTCAATTCTATTTATATTTATATATATATAAATATAGTTCAGTCTTTAATTTCAATATCGTTTTCACTTCAAATATTTCACTAACGCCTTTATATTTTGAAAAATTTCGCCATAACCTCCTTTGTACGGGGAGGGTTTTGGAAATTTATTGGGCCGTGTTAGGTACCCAATAAATCCTATAAAGCATACACATATTTATAGTGATATATTCTGGTGTTTACAGGGGAGCGTGCGTAGATAATAACTCCAGAGAATAAATTCTCGTCACCCTGTCAAGCCTAAGGGAGCGTGTATTTTTAATTACTCCAGAGGATAAATCCTCGTCACCTCGTCCCGTGTGGGAATAAATAATCCATGTGCCGTATCTAATGACGAAAGAGACGTGATTATCATCAACTCCAGACCCGTGTGGTTTTTTTTAATTAATCTGGCAACTTATCGTTATATTTTATATAGTCCATATTAGTCATCAGTTCAACCTGTAATATATAATCATCGCCATACAAGCCTCTCGCTCGTATGGTAAATCTTCAACCTCGTCACACAAGCTCCAAATGCTTATGTGGAATATGATGAAGTATGCCTATCGTCAAGAAGTATGCCATGTAGTGTAGTTCAAAATTAATTGTAACTATCCTATGGCGATGTTTATTATTACACACAAAATAACCAGCACTCCGCATCCAATGGCATTCACAGGAGTTGATATAAAAATAAAATTGCGCAGCCAACTCATCAAGGCTTACCTATTTGTCGGGCACGCAAATAATTTCTTTACTCTACAGCTAATCCATTTTCCCTATTCGACACATGTATATATATGTAGAACAAAGCTAATAATAATATTTCTAGCGAACTAATATTTATTTCGACACGTGTTTATTTTTATCAAAGCGTATACATGATAAAAGTAATATTTTTATCATCAGAAATATTTATTCAACACGTGAATCTTTTTAACACTTCATATTCACAATAAAAATGTAATTTTAATTGTTTAATCAATTTATTTAAAATACGAATAACATTCAACACATGAATTTCAATTCAACGAATGAATTTCAATTCAACACATGAATGTTCTCTATAGTTTGTATATATAATAAAATTGTGATTTTTATCGTTAAAGCTATTTATTTAAAATTCGAAATAACATTCAACACATGAATTTCAATTCAACGAATGAATTTCAATTCAACACATGAATATTCTTTACAGTTTGTATATATATAAAAATGTGATTTTTATTGTTAAAGCTATTTATTTAAAATTCGAAATAACATTCAACACATGAATTTCAATTCAACGAATGAATTTCAATTCAGCACATGAATATTCTTTACAGTTTGTATATATATATAAAAATGTGATTTTTATTGTTAAAGCTATTTATTTAAAATTCGAATAACATTCAACACATGAATTTCAATTCAACGAATGAATTTCAATTCAACACATGAATATTCTTTACAGTTTGTATATATACAAAAATGTGATTTTTATTGTTAAAGCTATTTATTTAAAATACGAATAACATTCAACACATGAATTTCAATTCCATGAATGAATTTCACTTCAACACATGAATATTCTTTTCAACATATGAAAATAATTTCAACAAATGAAAATTATTCTAACACATGAATATTTCAGAAAATTTCGGCAGCATAACGGAAGGGTAGTTAAAACCGGGACCGTCCCTAGTACGGCTCCTCGCTCTACCTTAAAACCTCGCGGTTTTTGACAATAGGGAATCATGCATCTAGTTCGCACGCAGGCGGCATGTTTTATTTTCATTTCCATATTTCTATTATAATTTGTTTCAACCACAAGAGGGTATTTTTCAACCACAAAGGTATTTTTCAACCACAATATCAACCACAAACAATTATTTCAACCATTCGTCATACTATATATTTTCACGCCAATCACAAGCAATAAATATCGTCCATGGTTTGTGGACGAGGGAAGTGTGTGTATATATATATATATTATTTCTATATTTCACTTGCATTTCATCACAATTCAAAGCATATATGTTTCATACAACGCTTGTATAATTTATACATCGCTAATATAACTTATACAACACATGTACATGAGGTATACAATGTGTATATAATTTACACTTCGCTTATATAATTTATACAACACGATTTCATTCACACAATTTAATTTAGATTCCTCATATTGGTTTTTGAAGTGCTAAAAATTGTAGGTAGATCAGAAAAATCCGCGGTCTCTGCTAGATGGTAGAGAGACTCCTTGCGGTCCCGATGTTTCCTGTTTCATCGAATTTCATCAACACATGTGAAAGATATCATTTTCAAAGTTCAGATAAAATAAAGGTCTCACCTTTCAGAGGGGTTTGAACTAGGGTTCGGATTTTTCAGAAAATTCGTGCAACTATTGAAGGATCGGATTATACTACGTGGAAGAGGGAGGAAAGGCGAGTCGATCGGTGGTGGTTTGGGCGAACTCGACGGTCCCTGCAGCGCAGGCGGCACTCCAAAGGCGACGTCTTCCTCGACAAAATTCGACACAAATATCAACCTATTCCTGACGAGGGTGGTATGGATTTATAGAGGAGGGGAAGATGAACAGAAAATCCAACTGGAGGGGGCAGTGAAAACGCGCGTGGCTGCGTCGATCGGGCCTGGAAGCTCTGAGCGCTTCTCCATCGTTCATCGATAGGTTTTTTTATTTGTTTTGACTGGTCAACTGTAGTGAGAGAAAAAGGAGGGATGGACTATTACATTTAAATTTTAAATTCCAAAAATATCCTTTTGAACAAACGAACACCAATTTCAACCTAACGACTGTCGCCCTAGCTAAATACCCCCATCCCGGACACAATGGGATATGTTTCGTTGGCCAATTCGACTGTTACAGTCAGTTATTTTTCAAATTAAAGTATAAAACATTTAATATTCAATTTGAACGTACATTTCAATTTGCCAGGGCCACAAACTGAATCGAAAAATTCCAGGAAAAAAATCTAGCTAAGTTTTGACGATACGGTCCCAACAAAACTAGTTTCGTCGAATTCTGAGATCATTTGCAAAAAAACCATTTTCTGGTCGACCCATTTTAACAGAAATTGACCTATCACATTTTCTTTTGCCCCGCTCACATACTAGCTTCAAAAATTATGAAATTTGAAACCTAACAATAGTTTGACATCCGGGATCCTACAAAAGTGTTTCGTCGAATTCCGAGGTCGTTTGCAAAATATCTATTTTCAAGGGCTATATATTCTATATAGCGACCTTTCTGAAAATTCATTTGGTCATAACTTTTGACTCCTATTATGAAACTTCGATTTTTCAGATTCGTTAGAAAGGTATTCATAAACAGATTTAAATATTTTTGGTTTCACTAAAATCTGTTATATTTTCCACCCCGTACAGTCAGTCAAAGTTTGAGTTCAAAATTTCAAACTACCCCACTATTTCCAATACATTATTTTATTGAAATATTCTATTTCAATTGTTTAAATTCTTTGACAATAACCAATTTTAAAAATTTTAAATTGGTTCACATTTTCCAGGTTGTTACACTTTAATTTGTTAACTTTAATTTTTAAAGTTACGAGGTGTTACACTTCCAATATAGGTATCTAGCCCCATAACGAACTTTTCGTTCTTCTACGAACGAGCATATTTCGACAAGGCCTCAATGTCAGAAACATAATCAAGCATTGACCTACCATTCTGTTTCAGCTCCACAAATTTCTTAAATAGAACTGTTTCTGAGAAGTTGAGATAAACTTCGTCTCAAACTTAACTTGAAACCGTTCCCAAGTTATTTCTTCCACTGGAGTTTTGAGAGTAACAGAATTCCACCATTCCATGGCCCTGCCTTTTAGCTGCCTTGACGCAAGCTTTCTTTTAGTTGCATCTTTTATACCTAAGTCCCCAAAGATACGAATACAAACATCTAATCGCCTTTGAACCTCTTCAGTTGGCTCAGTCCCGTTGAATGACTTCCCTCCTAGAGATGTATAATCTTTGCACAGCTTCGCAAAATCCACAACCCTAGGCATCTGAATACCTACATCTACCATGGCTGCCATTGGAGCGGGTACGCTTCTCATGAATGCCTCCATCATGGCTTCAAACATGGCTGGGTAATCTGGTATACCTCCATTTCCTCTCCAGACAAAGTCCCCTCCCTTGTAGTATGTCTTGAAGCACGTCGACTCATTCTAAATCTGCAAATTAGAATGGTTAACCACTTGCAAGAAAGACTGCTAATAGAGTTCAAACGCTACTATACTATACAGTATTCATCCATCAAAATCTACAAATACGTCTCTTATACGTTGTTATGTTTTCAAACTTTGGTTAAAATTGATAACCAGAGCTCTGATATCAAATGTGACGACTGCCCACAACCACTATACTAAACAAGAGGAAAAATTGAGCTAAAAGATATGCCAGGCAGCTATGGATGAACATCAAGTTGTGAAACACAATCGGAACCTGTCGTATAACTCACAGCACAAGGATAAAATATAATAGAACATGTACAACAGATAGTAATAGTAAAGTATAATTGCACATGAATTTAAACTTCCACATCATCAAGGAAATATCCATAACATCTTAGGATGACATCAGTAAAAGTCTGTATAAATAGCCTCACTACAACACTCAAGAAAACATGACAGCGGAAACAAAGATACTAGATAGTAGTAAAACTGGTACGTAAACCTCTAGCTCGCCACCAAACTACAACATCGTCGGCACCAAGATATCACCTGTCACCTGCCACATAGTCTGCCATCCACAACTAGATGAATAACCAAAGGTAATAAGAGGGAAACATAAAACCTTGAGTCAGACAACAGTCTTAGGGAGTGAAAAAAAAGCTAACAAACATCAACAATGAAGTATATTAGAATGGGTAAAAAAATGAACTAATCTACCCACAACAACAGAGAATAACTCAACTCCCATCTTCCTCACATCGTAATGTGATAGCCTTTACAATAAGCGTTTCAACCATACATCCATGGAAACCAGATCACCCATTCAAACATGGCAAAGCACTCATGACATCCAAATTATATACATATATATATATATGTATATTTATATATATATCACTAAACCATCCTAATCGAACTCAAACATCACTCAGGCACAAGCCCCAGAGGCCTAAACCAATATCAGACAAACACCCAAGAAACATCCTTCGACCTTGGACGATTTACGTGAGATCGTACAAACAGAACAACCAAACATCCATGACCGACTCTGGCTATCACTGCCAATCCTGCTTCGAAACCATCGCTTATCGTATGACTGGCCATATCATCATGTTGTCCGTCAAGGGCTAATGGTAACCCCGGTTCTAACAAAAACTCCATACGCCTTTCAACGTTACGTATCTCCAGGCCTTTCAACGATACCCAGGGTACTCGACTAGCAACCTTCTTGTCTTTTAGACATCTCTATTATATTCTTGCTTTGAGCTTGCTAGAACCTATGATAACGACAATATCTTGGCTTCCAATATCTCTAGTCGTCTTTCCCGACGGCTATTGTTAGCTTAAGCAATCTTCTCGAACAACCATTATTCTTCAACCCACCACTTTTGAGTTATCTTCACATTCGTTGCTTTACTTTCAGAAAACGACTTGACTTCCTGAAAATGACATGACTTCCAGAAAACGACATGACTTCTAGAAAAACGACATGACTCATGAAAAACGACATGACTGCAGATCTAACCAAATTAGCTCCAAACTTGACCACATCTTCCCCAAACAACAACAACGATTCAAACAACTCATCTAAGTCATTCAAATCACTCATAAACACCTCAACAAATCCATAACAACATTAAAATGACATTTATCATCATTAAATCATAGAAAATGTTCTAAATCATGATAAATGGATATATAAACTAAAAGTATGGATCTGACTAGCATAAAAATATGAGATATCATAGAAATTACCGGGTTTAAGTGGCTAAATTATATTCTATGGTGATTCATATGAAAATGTACTTACCATGATGTAGATTTAGGGGAAAACACTTGAAAATGATGAAATTAAAATCATACAACTAATATACTTGATTGAATCTGCGTGAGAGATGCGTATCACTCGCCAAATCTCTAAAACAACCCAAAAACAATTAGATCTAGTTCAGACATCGAAGAATTTGTCCTAAACTCTTCGATTCGATGAACTCTCTCTTGGAATGGCGTAGATCTAGCATCAAGCAATGTAGATCTTAGATTCTCTAGGCTCTAATGGAGTAAAGGTGTAGAAGATGGAGTAATGGAGGACCTCTAGCTCTTCAAAATGATAGAATGGAGAAAGTAAATTATTCTCCATGCCTCCTACACCCTACTTATAGCCTCCCACCAGCTCACTAATGGGCATCTCCAAATCAGCCCATTATGGCTTTAAAAACCTGAACAACCAACTGTAAAACACTAAAATAACAATTCCTCCCAAACCGCTGAACCAAATCTTCATTGTGACCACTCTACGAAATGAGAATCATCATTTTCTTTCCAATGAGACCAATCCCAGCACCTGATTTGATCCGAATCAAAAGTTATCCCCTCTACAAAATTGGCATGGGTAAAATGGTCACAAACAAAATTAATAAAAATTACATGTCTCACAATCCCCATAAACAACATATTGATCCAACCCTTAGGGAATGAAATAAAAATATTTTACGATCCTCCGTTATGTAAAATGCGGAATGTTACATTAACCAATGTACATCATCCAATAAATAAGACTGTTTGTGTAATCTTTCTGTCATTCTTCGGTTATATAATTAAATATGAGCCTAGCCACATGCATAAGCATATTACCGACTTATTTAAAGAAACGAATCTTTTAACCAAAATATGTCTGTATATTGTTTATGTTATGTAAGATATGAAAGTGTAAGTTGGAGATATATTAGTAAAAAAACTAAAAATATTAGTAACTGCATTTGTTTACTGCTTACATGTGATTTTTTACTAATGCTCCAAAAATTTAAAAATTTATCTACTATTAAAGATAGATTATGTCGAAAATGAATGAATATTGATATAACATTTTGCTAGTGCTTTAAATACCATGAAAATCGAAAGTAATAAATACCATGAAAATCAAAAGTAATGAACGTGTAAATTTTATGAGCATAAGCAGAAAGTCAAGCTTTAGTTGGCATGAGTTAGTATTGTTGGCAATTTTTTTTTTAAATTGGCATACTCGAAGTCGCTGTCTTGATGCATAGAAGCTACTTTCCTAACATCAATCAATTACACAATTTCATGTCCATTTCTTCATTTGGTGCATAATTTTAGGTGAAACATCTGAAAGAAGGAAATTGAATACAATTGCAAGTATATATGGTGGACACCAAGGAAAAAGTTGAATCTATGATGTCAATAAATAAACAAATAAACCCACATCAAAAGTATGGTAGTGGAATCATTTAGAAAGGAAATAATTGTTAGTAACTATTTAATGAAGTTGTATGCAGAAATAAATTTAAAACATCTATATGTATGTAGAGATTAACAAATATATTGAGAATTGCTGTTGATATTTTTTTTTTAGAAACTAATCAAATAATATTGCACTTAGTTAAAAAGATCTCAGTATTTGTCACAATGCAACTTCTAAAATAACAATCTTCAAATGATCCCTTTTTTCAAAAAGCAGCTGAAGGCTAGGATTTTTTTTTTTTTGATCTTTCATTTTAATTACTATATTCTACCACATATAGGACAACAGACAACGAATTACAAAATGATATCAATGAAACTCCGACGTAATGTTGATTATGGAAAAAAAACATAACCAAAAAAATAAATCATCAGCTTAAATTAGTCAAAATGTTAAATCCACTTGTAGTCTATAACACTTACAATTGCTAAAATCTTCCCTCTTATTTGAAATGTATTCTTAAGGTAGAAAGTAAAATTAGAGTTGCAGCCAAAATACAAAAACTGGATGCATGCGCACCTATACCCTTTTAAATATACAAACTTCAAAAGGTTACCATGTAAAAAGGTACAATAAAAAATGAACTGCACATTGGCAACTCACCTGTACATAATGCCTACATAATTGAGCTAATGTATACATAAATGAAATACGTATGAACCAAGCACTTATTAAATGGATTTGATATTGCATACATAGTTGAAAATAAACACATAAATAAGTTAGTTATGTTGTAATAATTTTACTCATATGTAGCATGGCCACAAAAAAGTGTTAATGGCCTAACGTCTTGTAGTTTCATAATTCTAATCAAACTCAAACTAAGAACAAGTATGTACCAAATAGATCTGGAAAAAAGATTTACGGAAAAAGACAAACTCAGCCGCATATACCCAATATCCAAAGTCAGTCGCCTAACTTGGCAATATGCAATTGCTCATATAAAAAAGAAGCACCAAAGCCAAGATCATATTCTAAGTAGAAGACGAGAAAAGAGCACATGGATTCCTCTAACAAATCCAGGGGGTTTAGAAATCTAGGATGCGTCAAACAATCAATACTGAATTATAAATTTAAATATGCAATACAACAGAAAGTATAACAAATGTTTGTGCCATTTTTTACCTTAGTTAATAACAAATATGTACATAACCATTATAGCAAAAATTATCAGTTGAACCAATAGCTAGTAAATTGTTATATAACGACCTCTAAGTTCTGGATTTTAATAATTGACATGTATTGTCAACATCCGATAAATTCAGTGTCTTCTCATTTGTAAGAGGATAGAGAAAACAATAATTAGATAAATGACTATTTTTTTTAAAGCAAAAATGTGTGATCTTCTAGAAAGAAGAGAGCATGCATTTTTAGATAAATGACTAAATAAGTTAATAATGTGAAAAATAAACATATGTAATGAATAGAAGCTCATTAATTATAATAATAATAACAACAACAATATTTCTATAAGCAAAAAAAAGTACATAAAGAAAACCAAGTTGTGTAGCTACCCAAATCCAAATAAAATGCAGAATACATACTTTGGTAAATGCATATTATAAAAACATAGAACATTTTCCAAAGTGCTTTGTTACTTTTACATGAAAGATCATACCATTTATTATCCTATAATGCCTACGAAACCTTGGTATCAGTTTTATGACATAAAACTTAATTCAAAACATAGCAAAAAATATTTTGGTCTGAAGAAAAATAATATGAATTTTAACTATGAAAAAGTATTCGAGGAAAACTATATATACAACAACTAAAAAAATTACAGATTACATATAATAATTATTGGGTAAACAAAAAAGAATAGAGGAGAAGTCGAAGTCATAATAGAAAAAGTGTACTACTATAGTTTCATGGTGTTTGTAATCTGAAGCGTTTGTAATCCGAAAATTTTTAGAGCTTAATATTTCATAATTTTAGGAAAAGTAAAAAGGTATATACTAAAATTTTAGAATGATGAACATACATACATACATATACATAAATGTATGTATGCATATTTATATATTTGTGTGTGTGTGTGTGAAAGGAAGCACCCCAAGAGTCTAACAGACATTTTTTCCCATGGACATTTCCAAAATATGTTATGACAAAATGACAATTCACACATAAATTGTTGAATACTTTAGACAATATACCCTTATTTCTCGTATCCTATGTCATATATCCAATATGTCTTAGTGATAGTAAACACCAACATTGAAGTAAAAAAAAGTATAGGTAAGCAAAACAAAGCTTTCTAAACCCATGAGCTAACTGATAGTAAACACAGTAGTATTATTCAGAAACCAAAGGGAAATAACATGTACAAACATAAACCAGAGAGTTGAAAACGTAGATAATTCAAGTAAAATTTGATAAATATGAAATAGTAAAATATTTCTGGAACCACCGTTCCTAGTAGGAGCCCAAAAGTCCAAAAAACCAAGAGGGAAAGAACAATTACCTTTATAAGAAAAACACAGGCAAAAGGAGCGGGCGTAAATTGAGAATAATGTACATGCCAAAGACTGGCGCTAATACATCATGAAAATTGAATGACCGACTGCGACCAATAGCTAGGAAGGTCAAACAGGAGGTTGTTGAAATGGGAAGAAAGGGGTATCGTGTATAGCTAAGTTTTCTACTTGATGAGGTGCAAACGATAAGAGGAGGCAAAGCTGCTCGGGGAAGCGTGGATATTTAGGGTTTGGACATGGACGAAGGAAGGCATGAGGCACCAAAGGTCTTAGTAATATTTTACTAAATTGGAAATTATGATTTGTACTTGATGCATCCACAGTCCAACTATCCATAAAGATAACCTTTTAAGAAAAAATTCAAATTTCTTGCTTTGTATTTATCGTTGTTTGCATGTCCTTTGATTCTGAATTTTCATAGAAAAAATTATTTATAAGCCACATTGTATAATCTTTTGAAAAGCATATTGCATAAAAAAGCTATAAAAATATAATCTGCCAACCATATCGATACTGGAAATTCCAACAGCAATATACAGTTTCTCAAGATTCAAAGCAAATTTTATTGGATTGAATTCCAGTTAATTAAAAAAATTCACCAAGTTTCAACTAAAACTTAAGCCTGAAATAAACGCTATAAGAAATTCCAACTATAAAATTGTTTACCTGATTTTTAAAGTTTCATCATTTTTTGGTTCTCTTCACGAGAACCCTTCATCGGATTAGATGATGTCCAGACATCTCGGTATATTTTTTAATATGTACCTAAATCACATACATTCACCATAAATATAACTGGAAAAAATTAACTGCCAAACAAAAGGCAAATAATATTGGTGTATGATCAACTGTGGGAACTACCAAAACTTTCAGCGAAGTGTCTTCACCTTTATGAAAATTATTTCCGCTCCTAAACCATAGTAGCAAATTAGCGAGGAAGAAACTTTGGAAAATTCCTATGCAAATTTAAAAATGAATTAAATCATACCTTTGATGAGGAAACCTATATCTTCAGCAGCCAAGAATTAATCCATAGCCAAATAATAGTGTCAACGATGAACTCCTTCAGCAAGCGTGAACACAATTCACAACAGAATAAAACATTCAGCAAACGTGCCTATAAATATAAGTCAAAAATCAAATGAGGCTACAAATTCATAAAATAAGATTTGGTTCTTTACATCACAGACATGAAATGTTGCACTTTTTTCAAAAAATGAGAGTGTTAGGTTTTTCCCTTTCGGTTACGTCATTAAAGCTGAACAATTTATAAAATTAAAGTGAACAATTCATATGTCATAGGTGGCGGAAAATGGTTGTTAAACAATTTAAACTAAGAAAAAGGAGGCTAAACTTATTGTTTTATAATTATTAACTAACTCTGTTACAAGGCAAGGTAAAAGTCATTGATTCAGTAACTAAACTTACTTGCTATATGCTAAAACAGAAGTATGAATACGTGAGATTTTTTCTCTCACTTACATCACTAAAGATGAACAATTTATTAAATAAAACCTGAATGATTTATGTATTATAGGTCTTGATCAATAGCGTTGAATAGTTTAAACAAAAAAATGTGAAGAAAAGACCTTTATACAAAGCACTGTATTGGTATATAATGAATGGATGAAGAGATATATAAATTTACATGACAAATAGCAGCTCAATTATTGTAAAAACTGAACTTATAATTTTATAACTATTAACTAGCTTTATTACATGCCACTGATTCGGTGACTAAATTTAGTTGCTATATGCTAAAATAGAACTATGAAAATGTCAGCTTTCTTCTTCAGTTACATCATTAAAGCAAAGAAACAACCCAAAATTTACATTTTTTGTGTTTACATCTAGTTACTACAACCCAATGAAATCATCATATGGAAATCAAATGCGAAAAAGAACGTTCTAAAGAAGGATGACCATTTGTGTTATGCAAAAGACTATGTTAACTCAGACAAAAAATTCATTTTAAATAGTAAGACACCATGAGATTCTTGCCCAATGATCTTTATCAATAATTCATGTCCCAAAAATAAATTCTAGAACATAAATCTAAATGCAGAACGTGGGATTTATTTAGAGTTATTACCTAGACCTAATGAACTTCTGATGTCTTGGGAACAAATCGAGAATCTTAAACGAATATCCGACGTTTATAGAATGAGGATGACAACGATGCATTGGAAGCAAATCAAATCGCCTATTATCAGGGTTAAGGCACAAAGGAGGAGTATATTATCCACAATTAGTTTAAATTACTGATAGTGAAATGAGCAATTTAAATTACTACCTTATGTTATCAAACTTGCAGGAGCCTAAGTATTCCACACATTCAAAGAAGACCTGTTAGAGAAATCGAGAGTTTGGATTTTTCTTATTTTCGTTGGAAGCATTTGTTTTGGTAGAGAGAAGCCCTTTTCCTCCTTTTTTTCCCCATAATTCAGATTTGGTTATGTTGTAGACAGAAGATTTGAACGAATATCTAGTTTGGGAAATTGTATGCCTAGGGTTTGAATGAGAATAAAGGAAGGGTAGAAACGTTATAAGATGTATACTATAGAAAAGAGTTGAGAATGAACACAGGAGACAAATGAACAAAGTTAAAAAAACTGAATTAGCGAGACGGCTCAATTTTTTCTTACGTGGGTGTGCTCAGAGCTTCAGTATAGATAAATGTCAACCCAAGAAAATTTTCATGTACGTACCCTATATCGTATATATCTTTGTATTATTCAACAACACTCAGTAGTTGTGTTTGACAATATGGGCAGAGGTAGGGATGTTACAAAAATGTTTGTTAAATCTATTTGTATCTGGTTTTAAGTATTTGATCGATCATTTTCTTTAATGGTTTCACTACTAGACTTTTTTTGGCAAAGCCGATTACTAGACCTTTTTTCATTTGAATTAGCAACCTTATATGAATTTTGTTGTGATGACATTCTCCATCTAACAACCAAATTTTATTAAGAAAAAAGCATAAATGTTGTGAAACTGAGCATTATATTTCAATAACTTACATTGAAATATAATCAATAAATTTATCCTTTAAGTAGGTGGTGGGCATAATTATTGTAACACCCGGTAATTTTAAAACATGACATAAGAGATAATTAAAGAATAATTAATTGCTAAAAGAAGAATTAAGTGAAATAGTTATGCTACAGCGTTCGTCTTGGAATTCTGTTTGAGATAGAGTCCGAGTTTGCGTAAAACGGATACAAAATAAAGGAGTTATGGACGATGGAAGTTAGACAGAACAATCGGAAAATGGGTCAGAACAACTGGTGCACTTGTGAAGTGCGCCAGAACAAAAATGCATTGGTGCACCTGGGAAGTGCGCCCAGGACGAGCCAAATCTGTAGAATTCTGGAGAGTTCCATGATGACGTGTCTTTCAGGGATTGACTGGAAGATGTGTTTTCTAGTCTGTATGGTTCAGATGGTTCCTAATCTAATCTAAAGGTCCTAATTCACCAAAATATCTATAAATAAACACCTAAACCTAATCCTAATCTCATTGTTATCATCCATTCCATGCTGCTTTAATCTAAATTAAAACAAACCTTTCTTCTCCATCAAGTCAAATTAGAAGATCAAACTATACAACAACAGTTTAGCTAATCAAATTCAGAATTCAAATCTATTCTCTCTCAATTCCCTAACCTAACACTGTGAGTTTCTAGACTACTTTTAGATTTAGATAAATAAAAGTATGCTTTGATAGACAATAAATTGGGTATGTTGTAAAGTATGAATCTATGCCAGTATTAAATCTTATACGATGTAGATCATGATAGATCTAATTCTCTAGATCTGATGCAATTGTGGCTATACTATGATGTTGCCTTTATGGATCTTGATTTGTAACTACGTTGTGGTAAATGTAAATCTATTAATCTTGACAGTTGCAACATTGGTTAGATCTAATTTTGTATGTAAATCACCTTTCATGTTGCGATCAACTTAGATATGTTGTAAGTTGGACATATTTAGATCTAAACATGCTATTATCATGTTTTATGCTAGCTCCATTTTATGATCATATCTTATGCTATGATAGATCTATCTCTCGAGATCCAATTCAATTGTGATTATTCTAGTATGTTATTTTTGTTTCATTTGGATATATCAAATCATTTATGTGAACCGTGAACATATGCCACCTTGAATTGATTAGGATTGGGTCCACTCCTTTATCTTAATTGTAACCTCTATGATGTGGATTTGGGTAGATTTATTTATAAACCTGTATATCTAAAGCAATATTTATGTTAGATCCCGTTATGATGATGATTACATGACAATATGTATGTACACCTTGATATGATGTTAATTACATGTCCATTCACTTTGTTATCATGCTAGTATGTTTATGCCAACATGTGTTGAAACTATCACCTCTATCATATTCCCATGTTCATTGTTATGGCTACACTACTTATTAGCCTAGATGCCGCCAAAATATATGTGAAATATGTTAGTGAAAGAAACGAAGGAAAAGGGGTTTATATTTGGCATGTAATCTTTAAATGAATTGATATGTAATTCAAATTATCAGTAAAATAGGTATTGACACCTATAAAAGGAAAGGATTAATAAATAAATTAAATGGAATGTTTAGTAATTACAATTAGGAATTGTAATTGTACTTATGACACGAGGTTAGGTTACATTAGTGGTTGAAGTCTGCCCAGACCCGACTGGCAAATCCAGCAGCCACTAATGTTGAACCTAATGTAGGAGGTCTAAGTATGTAAATACGAATCGGGCTAAAACACGAGGTTAGGCCCAACTGTGGAATAAGACTGCCTAGACCCTACCGGCATATCCAACATCCACATGTTGTAGGCCTAATATGAGAGGTCTTCCCCATTATAACCATAAATGGACATGGTAATGAATTGGACTATTTAACCTAAATTAATCCATAGGGATTGTATGAACTTAAATTTAAGTTGGGGGTTAAGTAAACTTGGATGAATAAAAGGGGATGGCTAAGTAAATCTTGGGTAGGTGGGTAATATTAGTGTATATAGGCCCACAAACTTAACCTGATAAGGTTATGTAATTAAAGACACCTTTTAGGTAAATATAACCAGTTGAAAACCTAGTAGTGGGGATGCAAGACAAAGGGGAGAGCTTGCATCATCTGGTGTGGGACCCATTTTAGTCGGTAACCTTTAAATAGGTATCAAACGGGTACTCCGAACTAGGTCAGAGTGGGGCACGCTTACTGAGCTGATTTTAAGAGATCCAAACGTGGAGGTGGTGTTGAAGATGCATTTTAACGGGATCATGTGCATGCATGACTCCACCTGCTGGGGAAGATAAGATGTTGTGACATCAGTAGATATGGTTGTGCACATCCAAAAAATAAAGGGTTGCCACTTTAGGGAGTGATACACCCTACTGTGGTGCCAAGGGAATCTACGGAATAGGGAGTCGATTGATTGGGGTAGTAAATAGGGTACATCTAGTCATGTCTGTTTCTGTGGGGTACCTGTGTTTCTATCTGGGCTAACACCTGTTATTTCTGTTTAGTTACCAGTTCTGTTTGGGTTAAAATCCATTAATAGAGTACACCTAAAACTACCATTATGTTTCTGTTAGGATCATCTTGTTTTTGTTAAGCAATTGGGGAGTATGTAATCCTATTACATATCTGTTATACTAGTACTGGTTCAGAGCAAGGAAATTATTAAGAAGCGATATCTATTCTATTCAATTGTCCTGTTTACCTTGTCATACCTGCCATTTATGTAGTGATCTCTCTTATCCACTTTATATGGCTATCATGTTACTTTTATTTATTTACTGGCTAAAAGTAACTAGACTCGCCAGACTTTATGTCTGACCCTTTTTGTTTCCCCTTCTTTCTTCCATTTCTTCCTCCAGGTTCTCAGGGAAGAAACACACAGGCTTGATCGTGATTCTGCTTATTTTGCTGGAGCTGCTGATATATATGGATCAAGCTCCTATCCTTGTTGCTATAGCCATATTTTGTTTTTGGGGAATTTTCTTTCTTTTATGTACTCTGATTTTTCTGAAGTACAAGACAATGGTTTTTATGTTGTAATGGGTTTTTATATTTTAGACAAATAATGCTTTGGACCACAGTATTTTGATGATTAATATAGTTGTTTATTTCCACTGTAAAATTTTTTATATCTGTCTTGTAATATTCTGTGTCTGTTTACCTAAACGCTTCACAAACTTAATGCATTACCTTTGTGAGTGACATTAACGGACGTAGGGTGTCACACTTGGTATCAGAGCTGAAGGTTACCAGATTAGATAAGAGTTTTTGAAAAATATTTTCAATATGAGTTTTAAAAGAAAGTATTTTCAAAAAGAAAAGTCTGTTTGAAAATATTCCCCAATAAGCCATATGTAATATCCTTCGGTCCTTCATCTAAATTTCTTCCTTTTTCCTTTTTCAGCTTGTCTAGGGAACAAAACATTCCCAATATCCCAGAGGGCTTCACAATACCCGGATGGTTCCGAGGTATTTGAAGGCCACGGTGCCTACCGAAGGCTTAAGAGACGTTCCTCCCTCAGCTGCGCCAATCATTCCTCCTCCTCCCACTCCAAAAGCAGATAACTTGGCCAAGATCTGCAAGGACTTCCATGCTATGGGAGGGAAGCCATTTCATGGGAACGAGACATTCGTAGAAGCACGAAATTGGTTCAAGGAGACCGAGGAGTGAGTCGTATTCTTTGAAGTAGAGGATAGGAGGAAGATTCAGTTAGCTACTTGGCTATTAAAGGACGAAGCTCATTTGGTAGGAAGTCACCCAAGCTTGATGTCCAGTGGAAACTTGGGAAGATTTTAGGCAAAGATTTGAAATGAAATTTCTTTCCCAACTCGAGAAAAACTTGCAGATGGAGAGGTTCTTAGCACTCAAACAAGGAAATTTGACGGTGAAAGAATACGTGAACAAATTCAACCAGCTAGCAAGGTTCGGGTTAGAATTGGTGGATACGTCGCACAAAAAGGCTTTACGGTTTGCTAAAGGGATGAATGAACCCTTCATGGGTTAGCCATGTCCCATATCCCAATGGGAGCCACTTTTGAAAAACTTGTTGACATGGCGCTGATGCATGAGGAAGACAAGGGAGAAAAGAAGAAAGAAAAGGCTGAGGAAGCAACAAAAAATGAGGAGGTGTGGCCCAAGAAGGGACAACAACAAAAGAAAGGCAAAAAGAATGATAAGGTTAAAAATAAGAGGAAGTGCCATAGTTGTGTGCGGGAGGGTCACTTAGGCAAGGACTGCAAGAAAAGGAAGAATGCTTGCTTCGCCTGTGGAGAGGTCGGGCATCTTATTAAGGATTTCCCGAAGAAACAAAGACAAGGTCAAAGGGCAGGAACTTCTGGAGGGCAGGTGCATGCTCTCGCGATTAGTGCTCCTGAAAGAAGTAGAAAAAAACTTCCGTAGAAAATTTAGTTTCTCTTTCAAACCATCCAGTTAGAACACATTTTAATTCTGGCTCTTCACACTCATTTATTTCTACTTCTGTTGTTAAATCTCTGCACTTAGTTACTAGTATGGTAGCGAATCCCGTAGTTGTCTTTGGTGATTCGGCTCATTTATCTATGATTTGTAGGGGTTTGAGAATATCTGTGTTAGGCGTCAAATTTGAATGTGACGCATATGTGTTCGAGTTTATGGGCTTTGGGTTGATTCTAGGGATGGGTTGGCTTACCACATATGGTGCCATTCTGGGTGGTGAGAGGAGGGTCGTTAAGCACCCTCGAAATTTCTTCTGACCCACAAGGGTCTGTCATGCTTAATCTCTTGAGGCGTCTATCGATGATCTGCGATCAACACCAGTAGTCCGCAAGGATTCTGATGTCTTAGATGAGGCTTGGGGTTTACCCCCGAGGCGCGAGATTAATTTCCGTATATACCGGGTGGACAATGCAAAGCCAGTTGCATTACCTGTGTGCCATATGACTCCTAAAAGAGAAGAGGGAACTTGATAAGCAAGTGGCGGGACTACTTGAGAAGAAGTTTGATACGTGAATCATATCAAGATGGGAAACCTATTAAAGACAGTCCTTGAGGAAGCCCATCATTCCAAGATGACAATTCATCCAAGTGGCGATAAAACATATAGAGCTCGAGGTAGTGGGGACAAACTTGCGATAGGAGGTTAAAATAAAGAAGGAAGCAATGATTGGATGAGTTCCGACTTGCATACTTGGATGGGAGATTAAGAAGCTACGCAGACGAGAAGTCAAGTTGGTGAAGGTCCAGTGGAGAGACAACCAAGAAGATGCAACTTGGGAGACCGAAGTCAATTTTTGGCTCATATTTTCTAAGGCAGCAGTGAAACTTTGCCATTTTCATTTCTCCGTTTTTTCTGAACTTTCTAAAATTAATCGGTTTTCAAATCAAACAAGAATTGGAAAATATGAATCTAGATCTACAAATAAAAATTGGTTTTGCATATTAGGTAAATCATATTATTTATTTTTCTTTCCGTTTTTCCAATTCTTTTCCAGGTCTATAAATTAATTTGTATACATATGCCATTTTTATATAAGTATAGATTTGTAGGTATTTGAAAATAAAAACCTAAGGTTGTAGTTTAGATCTAGGATTTTGCAATAGCTTTCAGGTGAGTGAGAAATTTATACATTGGTTTAGATATTAGATATATTTCGTTGGTGTAAATTTGAATCCACATGCCTAAACCTGATATTGATTTGTAGGTTTTTTTGTTAAATATTATTATCTCGCCTACAATTCTCTCTGTATCTTCTGGTTATTGTTTACACCTTAGAAATTAGTTCCTAAATATTATAAAGGTTTGCATAGTTGTTTATTTCATATTTGTAGAATAGGGTGTAAGTGTAAGATTTGTGTAAATTATCATTATTGGTTTGTAAATCTATATGTGTTTTTGGTTGTTTAGGGTTTTTCTTCATTTTTGTAAATTAACCCTTTTGTTCTTTTCCTATAAAAGGATGGTGCTTGAAATTACAAGGAATGTGAATAAAATATAGGAAGAGATGTGTAAATTCACGTATTTTGTACGTAGTTTATACTATCTATTCCAAATAAAATATTACCAATTCCTTGTAATTTTGACTATATCGAAATTTCCTATTTTTAAATGTTTAGGAAAAACTAATAAGAATTATTGCAAATAACCTTATAATGGATTTTGAATCTCAGCAAGTTAGAACAAAGTAAGATTGTTCTAGTCATTAGTTTATACTAGAATGTAAAATAACTAGAATTTAAAATAATTAGTAGCTACATAAATATTTCACTAACATATATATATATATATATATATATATATTTAATTTACTTGCTAAAAAATATACGTAAACAACGCTACTATTATTGTTAATTAGGTAGACGCAAAAATAGGTTTGGATCTGAATGTTCTCCATTTATGATGATTTAAGGTAATGTTTCCCATAATGAATAGAAATAAATATTTGCAAACTTTGAATTTTTAGCAATAAATATGGAATTATATTCAATAATGATATAGGTTACAACTAACATAAATAAGAATTGAGATTGTAACCATGAATTTTATGAGGAAATAAATATGGCAATAAATGTCAAAAGGTTACAATAAAATGTATTGAAAACAGATATTGTAACTCCTATGAGGGAAATTAATATAATAAACATGCATATGTTAAATGCACGCATGCATGCACATACACACACGCACACACACACACACAAGAACCCATTTCACAAAGACTATTTCTGAATATATCCAACATCTCTATGAGTTCAAGTTATTTCTAGATATGACATCTAAAAAGTATTATGATAGTAAATAGTTTTGGATCTAGAATAAATAGTACCTATAAGAAAAATCGCTTATGATTTGAATGTGACTTGGTAAACTCGCAAGTACATTGAACGGAAAGCAAAGTAAACATGCAAGAAAAATGATTATTTTATTTACAAAATAAAATGCAGGATTATACAAGATATAAGTCAAAAAGTTAGTGTCGCACATACATAAAACATAGCAGGCCAACAAAACAAAGATTACAAAGGCAAGAAGTGATAAGGTCTTTGGCTTTTTCTAGCTTGGACTCTTTCAAAAAGCACTTTAGAGGATTTTCAATAGCAGACTCTTTTATCCCTGACATGGGTTGATCATGCTTCTACTTGGATCTCTTCTCCCACTCAAAAGATTTTGCTTCTCCAGTCGATACACTCGTCTTTGGCACTTCCTGTTGTAACCCATCAGGAGGAAGGATAACTTGCAAGGGATTAACTGAGATAGTGCCTGATTCAACTTCCAAAAGATTCCCTTCTTGCAACGCCTATAGTTCTGCGATTCTCATTCCTCTAGTCTGCACGGACTCTCCAGTATAGATAACATCTTCCTCTCCCATAGGATGAGACCCCTTGCCATGCATACCCTTCAAAGCATTTATCATCTCCTCGATCATTTTTCTTTGGATTATCGACAAGGGGAACCTAGGGCTCATCAGAATACTTTGACTATGCTTAGAGATAAGTTCGGACCTGATGGGTACCTACAGCAGGAAGAGAAATAACTATTAGTCCTCTTGGAACCGTAGGCATCATGACCGGCGCCCCCAAGGCTTGCTGACCCGTTTTAAGGACCCTCTAAAATTGGGGTGAAGTCAAAGATATACCTCCCATAGAATCGATGCCTACAAGTCCATGTGTTTCTGAAATTTTGGAGAGAGGAGGTAGAGGCTTAGAAATTTAGGAGTTGGAGAAATCAGGATCGTAGCCTTAACAATTTCATATTCATGAGAATCAGAAGAAGAACCAGAACTTTCTTTGATAACCGACTTCCCTTTTGCTTGAAGTATAGCTGCATCCTATGATTTCTTCAGCAATCTCCTTCCCTCTACTAAGATTTCATGCTTGTTATCCCTTAAGAACCTCTTCATAAGCTCCTCCTCATCCATGACTCCATCTTCGGATGCATGCCTTTCCTCCTCGAGCAGTTCGCTCTAGGCATCGGCTAAAGTTTGGTGATATTCATCCATCTAAGATAAATAACAATACTGAAGGACTCTAACAGGGAAACTAATGATTATAGGTCGAACTCTTCATCCACCTTCTTTTCCTCGCTAAACTAACTTTGCAACTCCTATAAGTCTATATCATATTGAATCTTGGAGTTGGAAGAATACTCAACGACGGCATCAGCAAGCTACTCTACCTTTTTAGCTCTTGCCTTAGTCTCGGGAAGTTTATCCCTTAGCTCGGTATTCTCCTTCTCGAGGATGATCTTATCAGCTTGTAGACAACCACACTTGTGTTTCAAATAGATATTTTCCTGAGTGAAAGTCTTGCACTCATCCTCGATGAGTTTTGTTCTCAAGCTTTGGGCCTCAAGTTCCTTGTAGAAGTGGACTTTATAATCAAGATATATCTTTTTATACATCTTAGCCTCTGCTTGCACATCCTTAAGCTTAACCCTATCCTCTTCGAGCTCTTTATCTGCATGAGCAACAACACCTTTTTCACAATCCAACTTCTGCTTCATGTTGGCTGTATCAAAGTCCAAGCCTTAAATAATCTCAGACAACTTTCGGGAATATTTGCAAGTCTCTTTGTGCTACCCACAGATGTCCACAATTTCCTTCTTAATCCGCTCCTCAATGTTTTCAACCATAGGGTAGCGGGAAGGAATGAAGTGCATACGACCAAAGCACTATTGAGGGAAGTAGGCATCTAAAATTTCTTTCGTTCCGCCGCCGATGGCTCAAGCACAGTAGAATCTAAGACTGTTATAGCCTCGGATGCATGTTTATGGGGGACCTCTGCTGGCTTCTCCCTACCTTTGTCCTTATGCTCTGAGCGCCTCTTGGGATGAGATTCCATGTATTGAGTTTCTTTTGGTAGAATTGGGACTTTGACAACCAATTTCTCGATTTCATGGGCATCTTTTTGACTTCTTGGCTTGTCGACATCGTAGTGGACTAGAGAAATCGAGCGATATTGTGGGTGGTACTTATAATACTAGCAACGTCTCTCCCTCTCTCGTTCTTCCTTCTCTCGATCCACTCTACGTTCACACTCTTGATCAGAGTGATATTTGGGTGGAACCCCTCTCCTTGATACGTTGCTCCTAAGCTTTCCACAGTCATATGGCTTTGATAATGTACCTACAAGCTAGAATGAACCTATGTCAAAAATAAAAGTGTTGTGATGTTCAGTGTGCATATTTTGGATGTTATAGTTCATCGCTTTGAAAGACCCGATGGTACCACCTTGCTAGTTAGTATAATCACCCCAACTCCAACTGAAACATTTTCTAGGGAGTTAAGTCTGTGAAGTGATACTACTCAGACGACATCCAGATCTTCCAAACTCTTGAAAGGGTCTTCCGTGGTAGCTGAACTAGCCTTTTGACCAGGGCGAAGTCTCGACAGACAATTTTTCAATAGCTGTCATCTCTGGAGAAGGTCTTTTAACCCCTTCCTCAACCTTTTCTCTAGTGCCATTTTTTCTCTTTCCCCTTGCATGTCTCTCCCATGGGTTCCCGACTAGACCAGGAGACAAAATATTTCTTGGTGGCACCCTGGACGTAGGGTCGAACCTGAGATTTGATTGCCATTAGCCCCTCGACTAGAGGCACAACCGCTGGAACTTGAGCACTGCCTCTCCTAACTCCTCCAGCTTGGGCACCGACTTTGCCCAGGCTTCGATTTTCATCAAGAAAATGAAAACGGTTAACAAATTATCGACAACGCATCTCCTAGAACTTCGGTAATCCTTTAGGATACTTCTTATAGTAGCCAAAGTCGTGTGCTAAATAGTTCTTGTAGGCTTGGTCGGACTCTCGACTGCACTAAGACATATAGTTCTAGACATAGTCAAGTGAATTTGGAATAAGTAATTGTCTACGAAATACATACTGCATTGAATCCACCTCCTGGCAAAGCCTTCTTGCTGCAGAAAGAAAAAAAAAACCAGCCCTATTTGACATTCCCAAGCTCGTTATACCCGTCCATTATGATACGGCTACCCGAAGTGGCTTCAGAATAAGTAAGGGATGAGGTGTCTCACCGGTGCTTGAAATTGTAAAAGAAGGTAATATCCTCGAAAGGGGTTCTCAATGCAGATGCTTGCCATGTAATATACATATTGTGTGGAGATAAGCATACGTTCTTGGGTGTAGTTGCATGGCCGCCAGTCTCATGCAGCGTTGAAAGTTCTGAATGAGTGGACTAAAGAGTGGAATACATCCCACTGTATGCATCTGCTAGCTATACGTCATATAATCCTCTAGAGGGTTATGGGAATTTCACTCAAGGCCAACACCCGAACTTGGTAAGAAGGAATTCTATTCTTTGCACACAGCCTCCTTAATTTTGGTTCATCCATCGAAGTACGCTAAGAATCGACTGGATCGTCTAAGAAGACTGCCCTAGGTAAAGTGTCAGGAGAAGGATTGACTCCAGGAGCATCGCCACCATTAGCCTCATCTCCAGTAGCCTCTTCTTCTCCAAAGGAGGATAGTTCCCAAGGCGACGAAGTTGGTGTTCATCGTGAGGTTGCACCCAAAACCGCGAGTCTTCAAAATTTGATTATGTCTCAAAGCTAGAATTGGAGCTTGGTTCCTATTATATAACATCTCTTCTCCTAGCTTTAAAGGCTCAAGCAGAATATCTTCCGGACATGACTGTTGTGCAGTTAAAGAGCTTAGCGGATTTATAGTGATGGCGGTGCAAAAAGGGGTAGCGAAGAAATAACGGGGATATAACAAAGGTGGAAAAAGATATACTAGATGTAAAAATAAGTATTTTAAATTAAATAATTGTCATTATCACATCGTTTGTGTGGAAAAATAATATTTATTAATCTAATATAATAAAATTAAAGAATATCATGGTTACGCACATTAGAATTGATGATATAAAATATTTCTGTCATATATCAGACACTATATGTTAAAATTATCCTTTTGCATTAACTTTATTGGTTTGTTTTAAAAGAAAACTAGTCAAATCAAGCTTCATATATTAATATTGCTAAAGCGGCTAAATAGAAATAACATAGCGACTGAACGGTGCTACATGCTATAGTGAGGATTTTACGGGAAAATAACAGGACTTCAACTGCACAGCCGCTGTGCTACCCAAGAAATATCAGTGGTCAGATTGATTAACTTGTGCCTCGCCTGTGCATGAACTAGTGTAGTGTGTGCAATGTGCAATAAAGATTGTGCGACATCAAAAGAAGCAAAATATTAAAGACAAGTGATGATTGACACTTCAATAGACCGTCGTCCCCAATTGTCCCATCAAATCGCAATAAGAAGCAATTCCATACTATAATTTTGCGAGGAAGAGTGTTCTGTTATTTAGGCAGTTCAAAGTCATATGTGAATCCCACTATGTTCGTTGCAAGCATCAAAGTCCTGATATGCTCTATTCTAACTGTCCAGAAGTCCAAACGTCCAAGTATTCAAGTTTTCAATTCATTTCATCGTCACCCCTACAAGTCATTTAGTTCGGATTTTTCTCAAGAACAAACAGAACATTATTAGCGCATTGAAGCCTTGGTGGGGTGCAAAACTAGATTGATCATTCCCAGTTTGATGAGAGCAAATGCATGTTTGTAAACTAGTCATTTAGTGGTTGTAGGATTTTAAATCCTTAATTTTAGTATTATTTGTAAAAAAAAAAAATGCATGTTTGTGCTTTTTAAACAAATTATTACAAAACAGACATGTAATTTTAAGAAGTGGATAATTATTTTTATGGAAATTACAATTTTAAGGGTCATATGTGAAGCGAAAGGAAGATATTGAATAGTTAGTTTTGCGATTTTAGCATTGCATTAGGAGTAGCAATATGTTTAAAACGTTTGAAAGAAAAGTTGTTTTAGCTTTGGAAACAATGTTTACATATCTTGTCAAACATGCGCGCGAGTTATTATTCAACTCGATTACGTTTTAGAGCTTGTTTTAAGCCTCCTTCACAGTTTAAATGCAGAAATTTTTGGAGAATTTTGAGGCATACAAGATAAAATTCCAATGTAGAACATAGATTGGGAAATTTTGAAGTGGTAAGAATGTTAAATTCCCCGCCTAAATTCCTTTTTTCAACATAGATGAAATTTGTATAAAGCGATTTTAGATGCATTTTCGTGTTGAATGTTAGGATTTGGATGCAAAATTTGTTGCTCCACACTTTTATTCATAGTCATGTGAATTTTTAGATAGAACTTGTTTTTCAAAAAGCTGGATACATGTAAAACAATGAGTACATTTAAGGATGCTTGCGTCATGTTTTCAGAAATGGTATCAAAGTAAAGTGCATATATATACATATATATATATATACATATATATATATATATATACACACACATATATATATATATATATATACATATATATATATATATATGAAGATTCGATTAAAAATCATTATGCATACATATTTTAATGGTTGTAACCCATTTTGTACCTAGTGGACATGCGCACGTTTGGTTGCAAAATTGGTTGTACACAATTATGTAGCTTAGGATAATTATGTGCCAATACCATGACTTAGTTAATGGTAAAATTCAGGGATGAAGTTTCTTTTAAGGAGGAAAAAAATGTAACATCTCAAAACTTGGCATTAGTTAAATTATTTATTTAATTATGTTTCAAAATGGAATTTGAGCAAACGGTGGAATCTGACAAAGAAACTTGCACCATTACATTCATGACAAAATTTTGGTTAATTTTCATGTCTGGAACTTCATAGACGGAGTCAACTAGGAAAAATTTACGGATGGAATATGAACACGGATGGAAAATAATTAATCAAGTATATATATATATATATATATATATATGGTAATTAACCATACCATTAAGACCTTACCCATACTGGAGGCAGGTTAATCAGAGCGGTCGACCTGGGGGTCGACTGAGCGGTTGACCGCCCCTTGCGACCTATTGACCGACTATTCTAGTGGCGGTTAGGGTTTGGCTAATAAAATTTTATAATAACCGACGGATCTTAATACAATTAAATCTAATTGTTATGGGTTATTTGAGCACCTATAAATAAAAACTAGCCCCTATTATTTTCTCGTGTTTTATGAAGGCAATAATGAAGCTCTTTCATTTTCATTTCTCCAATCTCTTCCAAACTTTCTAAAATAAATTAGTTTTCAAATCAAACAAACAAGAATTTGAGAAAATGCATCCAAATCTATGAACAAAGGTTGGTTTCGTGTATTAGGTATATCTTATTCTTTATTTTTCTTTCCTTTTTTTCCTATTCTTTTCCTAGTATATGAATTTTAACATGTAAATATGTCCCTATTTTATACATATTATAGATCCATAGGGATTTGGGAATAAAAACCAAAAAACTATCATTCAAATCTGGGATTTTGGAATAGCTATCAGGCGACCGAGAAATTTATACATTGTTTCTTATATCATATCCATTTTGTTGGTGCAAATTTAAATCACATGCCTAAATTTGATACTGATTTGTTGGCTTTTCAATTATAATATTCTTATCTTGCTAACAATTCTCTTTGTATCTTGTAGTTAATGTTTATGCCTTAAATTTACTTCCTAAATATTATTAAGGTTTGTGTATTTGTTTTTTCAAGATTTGTAAATTGGGTGTAGCTGTAGGATTTGTATAAATTATCATTATTGGTATGTAAATCTATATATATTTTGGGTTGTTTGGTTTTTCTTGATTTTTGAAAATTATTCCTTTTTATCCTTCTTCGATAAAAGACAATGTTTGAAATAACAATGAACATGAACAAAACATATAGAAAGAGGTGTGTAAATTCACGTATTTTGTACATAGTTTATGCTAGCTATTCCAAATAAAATATTCCTTTTATTTTGAATATGTTGATATTTCTCTTTTTAAATGTCTGGACAAAACTTACAAGAATTATAGCAAATAACCTTTTTATGAGATTTTGAATCTCAGCAAGTCAGAATGTGGAAAGATTGTTCCAGTCATTAATTTGTACTAGAATGTAAAATAACTGGAATTTAAATGAATTAGTAACTACATAAATATTGAGCTAACGTGTGTGTGTTTATACTCTATTTCTCTAAGTATATATATATATATATTTAAATTATACGTAAATAATGCTAGTATTATTATAAATTAGGTAAACACGAAAATATGTTTAGAGTTGAATGTTATCCAGTTATGACGATTTGTAGTAATGTTTTCTTTAATAAATGAAAATAAATGTTTGCAACCTTTGGATTGTTAGCAATAAAAATGGATTTAATTGCAGTAATTGTAATGGTTACAACTAACTTAAATCGAAATTAAGATTCTAACTATGAATTTCGTGGGGAAATAAATGTGACAACAAATGTCAAAAAGGTTTAAATTTAAATGAATAGGAAATAAATATTGTAACTTCTATTAGGAAAATTAATATCATAAATATGCATATGTTATGTGCTTATATATATATAACTAATATAATAAAATTAAAAAAAAACTAATATAATAAACAATAATTAGAGTAATTAATGGGAGTTACAAAAAAATAGAATTAATGAATTAAATGAGACTGGTATTAATGACATTTATTTGAATATCTATTGCCTTAGGAAACGTGACCATTATGTTTATTAATGGCATATGACGGTTATGGTAATTATTTAATGGGAATTTGGTAGTAATTACCATAACTAACACTAAGTCCAATAAATAAATAAATCCAGAATTATGAACCTTATCTTAGGTCAATCAGTTCTATCTTATTCAAGTTTAATTCTAGGAATAATATCTCCAATTAATATAAGAATTGGATTTAATAGATTAATAATGTAAGTCAGTTGAGTTATTCGATGGAAGTCGGCACTTTCCAGCAGTTGGGTATATGTACAACTGGTTTGAGATATCATCGATCGTAGGAACTCGTGATAAATATTTGTGCGTAACATGAATTTATTTTATAGGTTTACTTCAAATGTTGAAGTATTAAGTGGCAGCGTGGCCCGCCTTTCGTTCAAAAGGAGAAATCTAAAGTGATAATTTAATAGTGTATCCTACTTCAAAATTAAGGTATTAAGTAGCGAGATCCGACTATCGGGGAGTTAAGTGATTGGATTGGCGCTTTCCCTTCAAGGTAATGGTATAACCTTAGGGTCTGCCCTTATCAGATATTAAGTAATAGGATAGCTCGCCTTCTTTAAGAAGTATTAAATAGCTAATTGGGTATGAATCTATAATCTCTGTGAGGGTTCTATTCCTTTAGGTAGTAAATGACAGGGGTAAAGTTCGCCTTGGGATATGGTATTAAATGATCACTATGGAGGTACCATAGGTCCGCCCATCATGCGGGAAATATCAAGTGGCTCAAGGTATTATCTAATAAGGTGAGCTAGTAGTAACACACGAGTCCATCGGGGGATAATCTTAAATGATAGTTAGTCGTCTACCTATCATGTTGGTAATAGGTGACTTCACATATTTAAGAGAGGGCATCATCTTAGATTACAAAAAATGTAGATCTCAAATAAAAATGGTGGCCGCTCTTCCGCTTCTTTTCTTCCTCCGGTCTCCTCCTTTCGTCTCCTTCCTCTCTTTCTCTCGATTCGACCTTCGTCTTCCAGCTTCTCCTCCCTCCATCCTTGCTGCTATTTTTTTCCTTAGTGTTTGGTCTCCTTCCATCCCGTTTTTTCTTCCGCAACCTAAACCCTAGATCTGATTTCGGTCCTTTTCTTTGTTGGTTTTTTGCCTCCACCGCTTCCACACCAAACTTGCTCGACTCCGAGCTCCATTACTCCTGCTTGTTTCCTCAGCCTTACCGCCTTTGCTAGTTCTTTAAGGGCGGTTGTGTGTTGCTCTTGGGCTTTACAATCTTCGTGACTGGCTATTCTCTTCTTGTGGCTTGTTTGCTGACCATTCTTCAACTAGTGCTGAATATTTTGTTGGCTTGGACGGCTTTGTATTGATATCGAGGTGTTTTGGAGGTGTTGTATTGCCATTTACAGTGAATTTGCTCCCATCTTGTCCATCTTCGTCTAGTAAGTGAGACTCTGTTACTGGACCTAGCATTCTTTGCCTTGCTCGGGTGGCTATCTTTTGGGTTTTGATGTATTTAGACTTTGGCATGACTGTGTTGTAGCGATTTGTGGTGCAATGGCTTTATTTGCACTTTTAAAATGCCTTCTTTGTCACTGCATTGTTGATCCGTTTTTTGGCTTTGGAGGTGGTTGTGCTCTGTGGTGAGTAGGGTTGTTCCTGCTTGTTTGGTCCGTTCTGTTGTGGTTATGGAGTGTGTTATCTGCTCTGTTGGGGTGTGAGCTTGGAGTGCTCGTGCTATTGCACGACTTTGTTGTGCTCAGTGGCTCTCCTTTGCTTCCTGGTTTTGGTGTGGTGTTTGCTCGGTGGACGGTTGGTGTCGTGTTTAAGTCGAGTCTAGGTTATTTATGTAGATCGGGTCTGTAAGGTTTTTTCCTTTTTTATGTTGTTTTGTGATGTTTGTAGTTGTTGTTTAGGTTGCGTCATTTGTACGTGTTCCCTCTTTTTAATGATATTCTGTTTTGAGTTAAAAAAAATTAAGAGAGGGTTACAATGTTGATGTTTTAAAAAAAGAAGTAATAAATGACTTCCTACTATCTCTCGCCTTATACGGGGTTGTGATATGCGCAGACGACAGAAGCTTTAAATTAATTTAATTTTTTTTAGCAAACCACCTAGTAAAGTCTTAAGAGATAGTAGGAATCCTCCTTTTTAATTTGAGTGAGGTCATAAGAGAATACAAATCCACCTCTTTTGATTTATTGAGAGTTAAAGGGTCCACCTCTTGGTTAGTGGTTGTAGGGTGGTTAAAGGGTCCACCTCTTTTGACCTTATATTCATAACAACTCTCAAGTCTATTTTGGGGAAGACAAGTCTTTGAAAGTGTTCAAGTTTGATTTTCTATTTGTGTTCTCTCATGCTCGGTATTAATGTAATGATTCACCATTAAGGTAGTTGACTTATCTTGTTTCCACTGTGAGATTGTTTTATTGTAATCTGATTATGCTCATGCCCATCATTTGCAGGTACCAGATTTACACGATCTGTACTTAGATAAGTTTGAGTTTTGATTTTAATCGAAATTCGAACTCGAAAAACTATGGGATGTTACTGAGTTCGAGAAATAAATGTAAAATAATCTCACTGTCTTCATCAAAATAAGGATCGTTGATGAAACCTTCACTTATCTTCATCTATTAGATCAAAAATATAGAGAATTTTTTGACTCAAATGGTTTGAAATTTTGAATTCTAACGATGTTTAAGATTTATAGGAGTGATTTTTCACAAAGATGAAGAGGCAATCAATTATTTAGCACTGAATGGAAAATATATGCTCATGGCCAAAAGCATATGAAAAAACTGATATGTTATATAACTTATGTATCTTTTATGTCAATAGCATCGTGCTGAAATTTTATTGATATCAATCTATAATGGCCACTATTCTATTAAGTATTAACTTGTTTCACATTATTGTTACCATAATTATTACAACATCACTTTCATTATATTGTGCATGTACTTAACAATGTACCATGTATTATTAAAAGAAACACCAAGTAATTTTAAAATCATTAACATATCAACCACATTAACAAACATATTTATTGCAAAAGTTGTCAAATTTAAATTTTCAGTATGTTTACTGTGTGCATACCAAAATGACAGACTAACGATAAGAGAGGAAAAACTATTATTGTTTATTTTTTCCAAGTATATTATTGGAAATTTTAAAATTTTATGCAATATAAAAAATATTTAATCTATTATTTTAAGTCATGTGTTTCTATTGTTATGTGCATTGTATGTGATGAAATACCAATTTACGAATGGAAAAAACTTAAAGTCTCAAATGAAAATGGTATAAAACAAAGTAAATAAAGAATCATAAATAATATAGAAATTATAAATTATTGTTGTTATTCTTGCTTTATTTGTCAGCAACATGCTTATGTACCATGCTTAGGATTTTCTGTCCATGCACTACTTGGGGCTCCATTGCCTCTTTTCCCTTTTGCTATAAACAGTTGAATATGTGTCTTTTCACATATATAAACTTGACACTATGTAACCGTAATATGATGACAAAAAGTTTGGTAGAAAGAGGAAGCTTCCAATAAATTAGAAATTATAAAGATGTCGAAATCCCCCTTATGGTGTTTGTTCTGCATGCCAAAGACCACTTAATACCAAACATGAACATGTATAATATGAAGGTAATTTGTATTATTTTTTAAACTGCTGCTCTATGTTTCATTTTTATCATCTTTATTTATCATGGTAAACACGTTTGTATTTGTATGTAATGTACCATTTTTTGACAACAAAGATAAATGAACACACACACACATATATATATATATATATATATATATATATATATATATATATATATATATATATGCATATCAGTACACATCTCTTAATTAATACAAAGAGCCTCAATAATGCATATCAATACACATCTCTACTCTGATAATGTAGCCTTTCTTGCTTCTCTTAACTATAATTTAATTCGACAGTTTTCTCTATAATGCTACGAAATCCATAATTACCATCTCCCAAAACGTTTTCATTGCTAACTGTATATTGGAGAAGAAAAGATTGTCAATATTCTAGGTTTTTAAATTATAACTATTTATATTTTCATCACTCGTGCCAAACTCCATACCTCATATTTTACACATTGAACGTGAATTTTTGTTTGCACTTGATTGAGAAAGAATTCTAATGATTGCTTTTACATTTTCAATACCACGTGTGAAAACCCAAACCCCTGTGTCATGGAAGTAAGGATAACCATTAGAGTATAACACATTAATCACATCGGCAGATTACAGATAATAGCATAACACATGAAATCATAGAATAATATACATCATCATAACAGCGGAATCATAAACGTCATCATCATCAAAGTTACACAGATACAGGATACTACTTAGTATATAAAAGAGATAATCAATCTACATCGGATTCAAATATAGCATACATAAAGTGATGTCTAAATGTCCAAAATATGTGATAAAATTTAGTCTTCATCTTCAGCCAAAAGAGCACCTCATGCTATGGTGCATATCCAGAATAAATCCAGCTACCTGTTCACTTGGCTGCCCATGTAAAAATAAGGGCACCCGAGTTTGCAAGTGAAAACAAACTACGAGTCATCATGAGATCGGTATGAGAAATCTTACTTAACTTATTTAATAATCGGGCTAATCACAGGATCACGCCATTAACGCTGAACGGGTTTACTCCATTGGATTGCTAGTGCATAAATAAAGTAAATCATTTAAACAACTCAATGTTTTTTAGAAAAATGAAGCCATTATAAGACTCAGGTCCCATCACACAATGCAATGCAAGCCGGAGGATAGAGTTTTACCTTATAATGGCCAAATATACTTGATACTTGTAAAACAAAAATCATTTGATATTACTATTAGTGTCTAGTCAGTTTAAAACACTTTCAATATAAATGTATCAATCCTAGACGGCATAGCTACCATATACTATGTCGCCATATTAGTTTTACAATCAAAACTGTACAATATCGTATTGGAAATTGGATTTCCATCATGAACCAAGGCAAGGGATATTCCTTACCAAATTCGAGACACTCTATCCCATGCCTCAGGAATAGAACACATCGTCCATTGGATCTTCAGGGCCGGTCCACACTTACGTTAGTGGGTTGATTATTCCTGAACAATGCATTCCCCGCCCTATGGGGCGTAAAATCTGGTCGGTATGTCGACCATTATATCCGAGGTACCTCGCTTTCCAACAACCACATAAGTAAAACTTCTGGGCTCCATACCATGACATCACTCCTAGCTAGAAAGAAACACATGTCCTCCATGTAGTCCTCTCCTGTTTCTGGTTTATATCAGGGTGTGAGGCTCGCGAACTAACGCTATACACAAAGCTATGCTAAATAAAGTTGTGCTTTGATCATCATCCACAAGTCTCTGCTTTTCAACAAAAGCCTTGTTCATTTGCTCTTGCCATGCCACATTGACAATTCATGCCATACGACTGATGTCTATCAATATAACCTCTTAGCTCGTACGTCTCAGAGAAAGGTGTTAAGCAAGAGAATAAATTCTCCACCACCAAACAAATATATATTTAATAGAAATCAACCAATACATAATGAAATCCAACGTCAGACATACATCCATTTACAAGTTTGTTTTAGTCCTGAACGAAACCGGAGGCACCTTATTCCTCATTCCATATGTCTAATACGGAAAGAGGTCCTCCAATATCCGGACAATCAACAAATACGTCCGAGCCACTACCACTGTCATCAAGGGAGCTACCTATATCAAAGGCATCAGTTGTAATCCATTCGATGTGAAGATTATCAAGCTTGCACTGTCCTCATTTTTTTGACTTTTAATCATCGTTCAATTATTTGAAATGAGATTTAACTCGGCCTTTTCAAATAATTTTCGAATATATATAATTCAAATCATTTCTTTCCTTGGTTAAATTCAATTCAATTCTGTAGATTAATGTCAAATAAATCTAACCATCCATATTTCTTTATAAACCAAGCGAAATTGGTTTATTTCCATTCCAAATCATTTATAATATTTTAAAATGATTTATCGCTATTTTTATATATATAAAAATAGTCCATTTTAATTAAATGACGTTTTAGGTCGCTACGCGGCACTGGCGTTGTTTTCATTCAGATTTGAATTACATATTTCTCAAAATCTAACGGTTGGATCTTAACAAATTTAATATCGTTGGAAAGATCTTTCCAAAGCGAACCTAATAGTTCCAGTTTCGGGAAAATCCGATGGTCGAATCTCTCGGCATAATCGTTTAAAATTATGAATCCAAAATGCGAACTACCGTTCGCACTTTGTTTTATTTTAATATATATATATATATATATATATATAATTCGTTCGACGATTCCAAAACCCTTTATTCTTCAAATAATTGGCTAACGTCTTTAAATTTTGGAAAATTTCGCCATAACCTCTTTTGTACGGGATGATCGGAAAAACCACAACTTGCCTCACAGGGCCTTCATCAATCAAAAATAAAAATAAAAAGCCAACCGGCTTGCCAATCGGCTCATAAAATCATCAAACCCAATGAATACATTAAATATGTACCTATTTACCGGGTATACAATTTTATTCCTCTTCTTAGCTTCCATGCTATGACATGTTCATTATATACACATGCATAGCTATCTAATAAATAAATCCAGTTCTATATTATTGATTATAAATAAATCAATTTATGGTCGCAATTTCATGATATCAATACGGTTTGTTTTGAATATCACATTTCTTATTTTCATCACATACATTAGTTAAAAATTATATTTTTCAATAACTACTCCATAGCATGCAAATTTTATCCATTCCATGTATACGTTAAAAATTTTATTTTTGATGAACAAATATTTATTTCATTACATGTTAATTTTATACACTTTATATTCATGATAAAAATTATATTCTTAACTACGAAAATTATATTTCAAGCCATGATTATTCTATACACTTCATACTCATGTTAAAAATGAGATTTTTTACCGAGTATACAATTTTATTCCTCTTCTTAGCTTCCATGCTATGACATGTTCATTATATACACATGCATAACTATCTAATAAATAAATCCAGTTCTATATTATTGATTTTAAATAAATCAATTTATGGTCGCAATTTCATGATATCAATACGGTTTGTTTTGAATATCACATTTCTTATTTTCATCACATACATTACTTAAAAATTATATTTTTCAATAACTACTCCATAGCATGCAAATTTTATCCATTCCATGTATACGTTAAAAAATTTATTTTTGATGAACAAATATTTATTTCATTACATGTTAATTTTATACACTTTATATTCATGATAAAAATTATATTCTTAACTAAGAAAATTATATTTCAAGCCATTATTATTCTATACACTTCATACTCATGTTAAAAATGAGATTTTTAATGAATAAACATTTATTTCAACACATGACTATTTTATATAATTCATATATATGATAAAAATGATATTTTTGGCGAACAAAAATATATTTCAACACATGGTTATTTTTATTACTTCATACATATGATAAAAATGATATTTCTGGCGAACAAAAATATAATTCAACACATGACTATTTTTATTACTTCATACATATGATAAAAGTGATATTTTTGGCGAACAAAAATATATTTCAACACATGGCTAATTTTATCACTTCATACATAACAAATTTTTATACATCGCATATGCATTTTCTACAACACATTCGATATTTAAATTGTTTATTAGTTTCTCTTTGTACTAGTGATTAAAATATCTTTCTCTGTGTTCTTTGTTTCAGTATGGACGTTATGGCCTGTAAACTATTTTATTAACTTCAGTAGTAAAACTTTCTTCTCCTCACTAGTGGCCATACCAAATAACTTTTAATGAAAGAAACTTAAGTGTATGAATGAACTCGAGTGATTTTTCAATTAGTGGAGTATGCTCAATTGTTTCTAAAGTTCATCTACAAGTTCAGCTGATAATGCAAGATCATCATTGTAATAGTTTTATATTTCATGGGCACATTGAAGATAGTACACCAGTCGGTGCTAGTGATCACAAGAGGATGTGTCCAAACCAATGCACTAATCTTTACTTAACAATCATCCAATGTTGAAAAAGATGTCTTACCTCCCAATTGTTCGAAAAACAGGATTTGATGTGCTACTCATATAGCTCTTAAAATTCGTTCAAAACTAGCTTTTATTTTTGTACATTATAGACATGACTAATTATCTATTTTTGGTCAAACTATAGTTAAGGTTTTCATTGACCTACCACGATGTCTTTAATTGAGCATGCAAAGGCAATTTCACTAAATGTCACTTATGGATTTGCATTCCATTGTCGAAAGATGCATTTGTATAAATTAAAGGGACGGTTAAGCTAAAGTCCATATTAAGTTTCAGAATAGCCAAAACATCATTGCCAAAAAAGGATATGTAAAGTAGGTCCCTATAATAAAAATAACTTATACTTTATAAGTTTACGCAATTATTCATTGAATAAATTACACATATTTATAGAATTATATTAAAAAACTATGAAAATTTCCACAATTATTCGATGAAAATTTGCGGAAATTACCATAACTATTCATAAAAAATGTTGCAAAAATATCTGCAATTATTCATAGAAAAACCGTAAACATTTATGCAATTTTTTTAACATAATTACATTAGCGTCTACAATTATTCAATGAATAATTGCATAATTTTATGCAACGGTTCAGTAACTAAATTCTAAGGAGTTAATTTACAACTTTTTTTGGGAAGGAGATTTAGTGTATTAAGTATGATTATAAGGACATGAGCCTAATATTGAATCAGTTTAATTGTATCACGAATGATTATGGTAGCACACTTAAATTTTATTAATATTAATCTACAATAGTTACTCTTTATGTTTTTCTAGGATCCTTACATAATTAGATTTTAGAAGGTATAAGGATAGAAGAAAAATAGTATGCAAAGACATTCTTTCAAACAACCTGCATTAATCTCATAGAAAAACTATAAAAGAAAGCTGAAAATTTGAGAATATATCTCAATCCTTAAAACCTCAAAAAATAAACTTTTTCCCACTCATATTTGATGAATTTATACATTCATATTTGTAATAAAAGATTACTCGATGCTTTAGAACTATATTTATACGGCAACAAATGAATTATTGCATATAATTCAAAAGAGTAAAATCTTCACTTTTATCATAACATGGCATGAATATCTATTATGCAATATTTTTTTGAGCTAGTCAAAGTAACTATTCCCCTTTTATTTATTCTAAATATGATTTAGTGCCAAATATGGTTCTTATGGGAGGGTTAACAAAATATATCTTTATTAATCTTTACTAATAGTGGAAAATAGGGAGAAGGACAAAGTAAGCAATTTTTTTAGCCAAAAGTATGACAAGTTTTAAATTTAGGGAGAAGGACAAGTTGTAAGATAAAAGTGAAAATGGGAGTGGGCCCCCTGAATTCCACTTTTGCCTAAGTTTTGTCCTTGTCACCAATTTCAAAACTTTGTATACTATTGGCTAAAAAAATTGGTAAGTTTGTCCTTTAAAAGAAATTTCTCTTACTAATAATCGGAATAGGTTTGGTATCACACTTTTTTGGTGTACACGCAAACTACGGAAAATGCCCTTTATTCGAAATTATGTCCTACATTTCCTCTTTGCTGAATCAAAATTAATTGCTCTATTTCCAAAAATAGTCAATTCCTTAACATTCTCATACCCATTTCTATAATATTAATTTCTCTATTTCTAAAAATAGTCAATTCCTAAAAATTCTCTTATTCATTCCTATAGTATTAATTGCTCTATTTCTAGAAACAGTCAATTTCTTAAAATTCTCATGTTCATTCCTATCTTTATTAATAGTTCAAAATATCACCTTAAATTTTGCGACTTGACGGTTTCTTATTTTTAAATCATTTCCGATAAGCATTGAATTGGCTAAAATTTGGTTATCCGTGCATGAATAGTTCAAAATATCACCTTAAATTTTGCAACTGGACGGTTTCTTATTTTTAAATGCTTGAACCCTATATCGCCTAAGATTCTCCACCATTTCTCCACTCCACCATTACTTCACCATTACTCCTAATGTTCTCTACCATTTCTCTTTATAATAATAATAAAAGTGCTTTATAAAATTTTACATCGGCTTACACTGCAGTAAAGAAGACAGACATGTGTTGAGGAGGATAACGTCATTAACAGATGAGAATCCACTTACAAACATGTTTTGATAAATTAGGATGGTCTGCCTTTTGCTTTGTCTCTATACTGCATTTATTGTTTGAGCGATGCTGGGCAAAGTTGGTCTTTTTAGACAACTTTTCTAATTTAATAAATATAATTGAACTTAAAATATTCGGTTGCTTTATTAATTTGTTGAAGCTTCTCATTTTCTAACATGACTGGAAGGGGTTTGGTGATTTTGGTTGGAGTCGCGGTTGAGGAGGTGATGGTAGCAAGGAAGATCTGTTTCATGTGTACGTTGTAGTAATTGTGATGAGGTGGATTCATTCAGGATGTGACCGTTTGTGCCGGTAGGGGAGGCCATAGTGATGTTCTTGGAGCGGTCAATGGCAAGGAAGTTGATGATCAGCTCGTTGACATTTTAACGTTTGCAGATGGGGAAGAGGATCCGGTAGAAAGCTTAAAGGTCGAAGGAGCTACGACAGGTTGGTGGTGGCTGACGGAGGTGCGGGTGTGCGAGGAAGGGATTGTGGAGAGGTGCAATATTTGATAGTATTTTTATATGTGTCTTTATTTCGTAGGCCATGTCAATTTTTTATTGTATATCATTACATATGTTGTATAATTTTTTTAATATTATTAAGCTGCTTATGCTTGCATCTGTTCCACTCCTTTAGTCCGCTTTTAATTATTTTAAGCACATGCCCCAATTGGTAAAAATTGAATCCTTCATCTATTCATGCATTTCCATATTTATTGCATTATGCCAATTATTGGCATAGCGGAAAGACTCTCTTTTCTTTAATTTTTTGCCTTTTTCAATCAAAGAAATATGCCATTGATTATGCTTATCTATAGAAGTATTTAAAATATTGACTTCGATATTTTAAAAATAATAATCCATGCGCGAAGTGCATGCCATGATCACGCGTGAAGCGTGTACCTTTACCACGTGCGAAGCGCGTGCCGTGACGCTCGTTCCAATTATTAGAATTACTTTTTATTAGGTACACTTTCTCTTTGTGGTATACCACCTCTTGCTTGTTTTTGGTCGAAAGATGATATTCTTGATGATATTTGGTTGTATTCACCCATTTTTGCAATAATTAATTGCTTCATTTCCAACAAGATTCACTGTATCTCTCCAAATCTATAAAATCTGCAAGTAAGAAAATAAATTGAGTTACATTTACATCTGAACTCACAATATCTTCAAAACTATTTCAATTTGTAAATATTGTATAAATTAATCGAACAATCTAAACCTTGATACTAGGCATGTCAACAAATAATGTTAAATCTGTATCTGCATCAAAAATGTTTTCAAATATCGGATATCTGCATCAGCAGATACAAACAAATATCATATGATTATTCTATCCGTCAACGACTGGTAATTCAAGAATTATAAATTTGTTATTTAACATAAATTCTTTTCAATCTCGTGGACTATTCAAGTAATAAAATTAAACAAACAAAGTGACAATAAATAATTTGACTAGTAAGTATGAATTTAATGGACATAATAAGAATTTTAATAAAATAAAATAATAAAAAATATTTTTCTATATTATAATACACATAAATTAAACTATTTGGAAAAAAAATTAGATGGATAATTTTGGAGGGTGGATGTCTTCATGTTCACATCCATGTCCATTTTTAGAATATTGAATGCTTGTCGACTTTCCAGATATAGCTGCACTTTAAATTTATGCATATCTATTGACTGTCCTATTTGATAATATATTTTCATAGAAACCTACCAGGTATACCAATATTCAGATCTCCAAACAATCTCTAATATCTTTACGAAAACAAATGTCTTAATCCACAAAAAAAAAAACTTTACCAACCCCCAGACCATCTAAGTATGAAAATTCCATAGCTGAACATGTATATCACCAATAACTTAGAATTACTTGTAGAAACTACAAAGATCTCCAAGCAGATTATGTGGTTTTTCATTGCATTTTCCAACTTGATTCAGAAAAATCTGTCTCATCAATTCCAAATTGAGAAAAAAATTCATTCTAAAGTGGTATTTTCAAGCAACTGTAAACCTTAATATGAATAATTTCTTTTTGTACGTGTTCTCCACCTTCATTCTGTGTTGCACTTCAAAATCCTCATAGGTCTACTTCGAGTAAAAAAATTTGCAGTTTTTCATTTCTAACAGTCCCGTAAGTTTATTTACAATTTCTTAAATGTGTTGAACTTATGTAAGCTTTAACATCCTTCCATCATGCATTTTCAGCCTAACGAAACATATCACCTTAACATGCAACTTTGCACCATTGACATATTCCATCATAATATTTTGCTCTTTATAATCGATGAACATCTTCTTCCAATTGCATATGTGAAAGCATGCACCAAAAACAAGCATCCTATTTTTACTTTTGCCTTTATTTACACATTGGACATTGTCATCATGTTTCTCACTATGATACATTTCATCTCACTATTATCATTTTGTTCACTTTGATCTTCTTCTAGAGCCTTCATCTTCTCCTTGTCTTTTTTAAGCTTATTGCAAAATTTCAACTAATGACTATCATAGTAATAGTAAATGAAATTTCTCCCATTGTTTGATATATTTGGTTGTTTTTCCACGTTTGATCAGTTATCTCGCCTTGCAAGATTCACCACTCCAACTAGATTTCATCTTTTCCCCTAAGTTTTTATCTAGGTTCATCCTTCGCATCTCCTCATCGAATAGTTACTAGCCACTACGGTATTTAACGGATAGTTTCAGATACAGATAGTGTTATATTTGCATCCGCATTCAAAATATTTTCAGATATCGAATATCTGTATCTGCGGATATAGATAGATATCAAATAATTATCCTATCTGCCAACAACTGATAAATCAAGAAATATAAATGAAATTTTTTTTAGTTTAACATAAATGTTTTTTATTTCGTTCATCGCAAAATTGTTTAAAATAAATAGATATGATGAAATTAAATAGATTTAAGTAGTTCAATATGCATTTAGTGCACATAATATAAACCTTGGACTTAATAAAAGAATAAAAAATCTAATTCCCTGCACTTAAGTACAAATAATTTACGTTTAATGATTAAAAAAAAATCGAATGGATAATTTTCGAATGTGGATATCTACATATCTGTATCCACGTCTTTTTTTCGGATATCGTATATCAATTCACTTTTCGGATACAGCTGAAGACGAATTTCGGATTTTTCGGTTATTCATTGACAGCCCTACTAGCCACTAATTACATTAAAATAGTTTCATACGAGTTTGAGTTTTTTGATGCAACCATGAGCGTTTTCTAACTCTTCTGTAAAGATCTCATCAATATCAAAGCTTGTGTGTCATCATCCACCTATAATTCACAACCACTAATTGATTTATGATTGCTTGAAGATCATTGAGTTGCTCTCTGATTGATCTACCTTCCTTAAGCTTTGAATATACCAATCTACTCACTAGAAGAATCATGTTTATCATAGTATTTTTAGCTCGAATTCTTTTCAATTTTCCTCCAAATTCCAAAACCAAATATTTCATCAGCAACAATATAACACATTACGCTCCAGAAAACATCGAATATTTGTCATAGTTTCCCTATGCAAAATTTCTCAATTTACCTCAAACACATTACTAGATTCCCCCCTTTATTCTCTAATGGTTGTACAGATCATTAAGGTATAGAAAATATTATTCTATTCCTTTCGATACCTTTAATTAATCCCATCAAGTTTTTAACACTTATATTTCCCATAACCAAAATCTCTTTAAAAAAATTATGTAGTAGACTGTAATACTAATTATTAGGATTTTACAATGATCCTTACAAACAGAATTTGAAAGAGATAAAAAGTGAAGAAAAATTCCTCCAAATAATTCTTATTAATTTCAAAAGAAAGAGTACAAAAGAAAACCAAAAAATTGAGAAGATTTCTTAATCCCTGATACCCTAAAGAATAAACGTTTCTCTTACACATCTAATGAATTATAAATATGCATATTTATAATAATAAATTACTTGTGCTAAAATTTCCATTATATAACAACAAAATAAATTGTTTCATCCAATTAAAGCTAGTCGAAGTATTTATCTCCCTTTTATTTATTCGAAATGAGATTTTGAGACACAAGTTACCACCTCCGATTCTCTAAAATCTTCAAATAGGACAATAAATTAAGGTCATAGTTACATCTTAATTCATAATATTTCACATTACTGTTACCGCAATTATTCTAATTACTAGTAATCTAAATCTCAAATGATTAGAGGTATAGCGCTTCCAACAGAGGTTTTAAATATTATGGATTCAAGTACCTAAGACATCATAATGAGTGTTATACTCGAATAAATTGTCACTTTTACTTTAAAAAAATTCAGTGTTATTTATAGAATATTATATACTTAACAACTTACTTTGTATTTAAAAGAAACATTAAATAATGTTAAAACCTTAAACAGACGAGTTTCTCTGATGATCGTAGCATTTAAAAATCATTAGTTATCAAATTTTAATTTTGAATAACACCCACTAGACCTAAATAACATCTACTAGTTTGTCAAGTTTTCCAGAAAGTATATTCTGTGACGATCCCAAAACCCCGTGCCACGGTGTTAAGGATAATCATTGGAATATAACACATTAATCATCATTAGCAGAGTACAGATAATAGCATAAACAAGAAATAGAATAATTTACACAAATATGACAATGGAATCATATATATCATCACATCAGAGAGCACAGTGCAGGATACTACTTAGTGCATAATAATACATAATCAGTCTACATCGCCTGTGGCGGAATCATACATAGAGAGTACATAACTAAACATCAGTCTACATCGCCTGTGGCGGAATCATAATACATATACAATAATGGCGGAAAAGTCATAGTCATCACGGTGTAGTCAAGCCTCGCCATGAGCCAAGAGTGCACCTCTACTGTGATGCCAAGCCCAAAATATGTCAGCTACCTGTAACTAGGCTGCTCGCGTGAAAATAAGGGCACCTGAGTTTGCAAGGTGAAACAAACTACGAGTCAGTCATGGGACTGGTATGAGAAATCTACCTAACTTATTAAACAACAATAATAAGGCAAATCAAAGGACCACACCACTTTTGCGGAATGGGTTTACTCCAATGAGTGTTAATGCATGAAATAAAGTAAATGATTAAATTATCGCAATGCCTTTATAAAAATGAAGCCATTAAAAGACTCAGGTCCCATCACACAATGCAACGCAAGCCGGAGGATAGAGTTTTACCTTATAATGGCCAAGAAATGCTTCATACGAATAAAACAAAAGTGTTTGATATTATTACTAGTGCATATATGTTTCAAAACCGATTTCAATCATAAATATCAAACATAGACGGCATAAATGACCCATACCACTATGTCTCCATACTAGTAATACAATCACATCCGCAATTTCATATCAGAAAATTTCCATCATTATTTGAGGCAAGGGGCAAGCTCCTCTCTGTTCGAGACACTCTAGCAAATGCCTCAGGATCGCACACAACGAACCTTGGAATCGGCTGGACCGGTCCTCTCTGACTTTTAAGGATTGGAAATTCCTGAACACACGTTTCCCAGTCCTTACAGACCTATAATCAAGGCGCCTCGCATTCCAACAACCACACAGGTGAAAAGTATATATAAATGTCAGGGCTGGTAGGTCACTGACACCACCGTAGCTAGAAAGAAACGTCGTGTTCTCCCAGCGGTCCTTCTCCCATTTTTGACTCATACCAAGGTGTGAGGCTCGCGAATCCACGCTATACAAAAAGCTACGTCGCACAGGCCATGCTTTGATCACCAACCATAAGACTTTGCTTTGCAACAGAAGTCTTGATCATTTGCCACTTAGGCGTGCCACACAGGCAATCCACTCCATGCGACTGATTTCTATCGATATACAACCTCTAAGCTCATACGTCTCAGAGAAGGGCGTTAAGCAAGAGAATAAATTCTCCACCGCCAAACAGATATATATTTAACAGAGATCAATCAGCATAGAACAAAATCCAATGCCAGACACACAGTCCTTTTACAAGTTCGTTCTGGATTTGAACGAAGCCGGAGGCACCAAATTCCTCGCATATCCGCACAATCAACATTATGTCTGGACGACTACTACTTCAGCTACTTCAAGGTAGCTACTCCAATCACGAGCATCAGTAGCGCCCATCCATCCAATGTGAAGATCGTCGGTCTTGAACCGTCTTCATCTCTTTGACTTCTAACCGTCGATCGATTATTTGAAATGAGAATTAAATAGGCCTTTTCAAATAATCCACGTTTATTTAGATTTTCAAATAAATTCATCACATGGTTCAATCATTCGACATTCACATTTTATTTCTCAAACACATTCAACCATCAAATATCAAGCAAACCAAGCAGAATCGGTTTATTTCCACTCTATATCGTCTATAAAAATTTATAACGATATATCGCCATTTTTATTTATTTAAAACGGCCCTATTTAATTAAATGACGTTTCAGGTCGTGCTGAAGCACTGGCGCTGTTTTTCCCAAATTTTGTTTTACACATATCTGAAAATCTAACCGTTGTATTTCAAGAAAGTTTATATCATTGGGAAGATATTCCCGGAGCAAACCCAAGTTTCCAGTTTCGTGAAAATCCGATGGTCAGATCTTTCAGTATAATCGCTTGAAGTTACGATTTCAAAACGTGAATTGCACGGCCTCGATTCGTTTTAATTAAATTTATATTTATATATATAAATATAATCCATTCGACGATTTCAATATCGTTTTCACTTCTAATATTTCACTAACGCCTTTAAATTTTGGAAAATTTCGCCATAACCTCCTTTGTACGGGGAGGGCTGGGAAAATTCCCAAATAGCCACATGGGCGTCTCATCTCAAAAAGAAAAAGAAAAAGCCAAGCGGCTAGCCAATAGGCTCATAAAATCATCACCCAAGCAAACCAGTAAACATGTACCTATTTGTCGAGCACACAATTTTATTTCTCTTCTCTAGCCTCTTTGCTATCACCTGTTCAATAAATATGTATGTGCATATGTGCAATTTTCATCACTTATCATTTTCCATTCAATTTCATTTTGATTCAATTTGGTTTAAAGTCACCATTCATTCTAATGTTGCATACGTAAGCAAAAATCATATCATTAGCTAATTAATGAATATTTCGACTCATGCATATTTATTCGAACAAGTGGTTATTTTCAACACTTCACATTTCATTTTAAAAATGATTCTTTTGGCGAACTAAAATATATTTCAACACATGACTATTTTATTTAGTTCCTATACATGTTAAAAATAATATTCATAGCAAACAAATATTTATTTCAACACTCATATATTTTTTAGCGAATCACATACATGATAAAAATGGTATTTTTATCATCTAAAATATTTATTCAACACATGTATGTTTTTAATACCTCATATTTTCAATGAAAATGTAATTTTTATTGTTCGGTCTTTTTATTCAACACATGAACCTTTTCTACACACGCACTTCTCAACACATGAGCATTTCCACACATGGATATTTTATATAGTTGGTACATATAAGGAAGATGTAATTTTTATTGTTGAAACAATTTATTTATAACACGAATATTTTACATAGTTCTTATATATATAATAAAAATGTGATTTTTATTGTTTAAACACTTTATTCATTTAACACATGAATTTAATTTTCAACACATGACTTCTCAACACATGAGCATTTTCCACACATGGATAAAGTTTATACACATGACTTTGGTTTCAACACATGAAAATAATTTCAACATATGAAAATAATTCTAACACATGAATATTATTCAAAATTTCGGCAGCATAACGGCAGGGTAGTTAAAACCGGCACCACCCCGAGTACGGCTCCTCGCTCTACCTTAAAACCTCGCGGTTTTTGACAATGGGGATTTCATACTTCTAATTCGCACGCAGGCGAGTATGTTTTCTTTTCCACAGTTATTTCAAATTTGTTTCAATCATCAATGGATATTTTTCAACCACAACCAAACAATATCAACCACAAACAATTCTATCAACCATTCGCATTATTCACCAAAATTTTCACACCAATTCACAATCAATAAATATCGCCCATTGTTTGTGGACGAGGGGAGTATGTGTGTATATATATATATATATTTGTGTATAAATATATTTTATTTCCATTCCAACAAACATATCATTTAAACAATGCATGTATAATTCATACTTCGCTCATATAGCTTACACAACGCATGTACATGAAGTATACGACACGTGTATAATTTATATTTCGCTTATATAATTTGTACATGACATTTCCATTCACATTTCAGTTAGAAATCTCACATTGGTTTTCGAGGTGCTAGAAATCGTAGATAGCTCAGAAAAATCCGCGGTCTCTTCTAGGTAGTAGAGAGCGTCCTTGCGGTCACGATGTTTCCTCTTTCATCGAATTTCGTTAATACACCATAAAGACATGATTTTTCAAAGTTTGCAACACTTAAATGTGTTATTTTCAATTCAGAAAATTCAAGCCATATACCTTCCACTGTTTTTCAAAACTAGGTTTGCAGTTTTCGCAAAAACCGAGGTTCGATACGACGATCGGAGGGCACAACGTGGAAGAGGGTCGAGAGGGCTTCAGGCGCGTGGCGGTAGGAGGCAACTCGGTGGGGCCCAGTGCTCGCGGCGGCGGCTGGAAGGTCGGGGCTTTGGAAGAGGAAATCTCGAAGTAGGAGCAACGATAGGGGGAGTTCTTTATATGGATTTGAAGAGGGGAAGGAGAACTACAAAATGTTGAACTGGGGGTGGGGCTGTGGCGATCGGAAATCGTCAGGGAAGGTGAAAAAGCGGTTTCCGTCGATGTCGAGGGGGGCGAGGGTTTTTCTGATATATTTTTTTAATTATGAATGGAGAAATTTGATTGGTCGATGGTTTTATTAAATTCTAAAGTAGTGTTTCTCCACACGAACACCAACCCAAACCCAATGACTGCCGCCCCTAGCTAAATGCCCCCATTTCGAATACAATGGGATATGTTTTGTAGGCCAATTCGATCGTTACAGTCAGTTATTCTTCAAATTATGGTTTTATTAAATTCTAAAGTAGTGTTTCTCTACACGAACACCAATTCAAACCCAATGACTGTCGCCCCTAGCTAAATATCCCCATTCTGAACACAATGAGATATGTTTCATAGGTCAATTTGATTGTTACAGTCATTTATTCTTCAAATTAAAATATAAAACATTCAATATTCAATTTGAACGCACATTTCAATTTGCCAGGGCTACAAACTGATTCGAAAAATTCCAGAAAAATAAATCTAGCTTTGTTTTGACGCTACGGTCCCAACAAAACTAGTTTCATCGAATTCCGAGGTAGTTTGCAAAATGTTTATTTTCAAGGGCTATATATTCTCTATAGCGACCTTTCTGAAAATTCATTTGGCCATAACTTCTGATTCCCGCTATGAAACTTCGATTTTTCAGATTCATTAGAAAGATATTCATAAACAGATTTAAATATTTTTGGTTTCACCAAAATCCGTTTTATTTTCCACCCTGTACAGTCAGCGAAAGTTTGAATTCAAATTTTCAAACTGCCATATTATTTCCAATTCACTATTTTATTGAAATATTCTATTTCAATTGTTTAAATTCCTTTAAAATATCCAATTTAAAAATTTTAAATTGGCTCATATTTTCCAGATTGTTACAATCTCCCCCACTTAAAAAATTTCGTCCCCGAAAAGGAAACAACAACATAGTAGGAAACAAAAATGTAAATGCAAAGTATTGTGAAGGTACCTTGCACCGGAGTTAGTCAGAGATGTCCACTCTTCATTTGAGGTAAGCTTGCTTAATGTTTTCCTCTATCTCCCAAGTACAGTCTCTAGGATCTGTAGCACCCCGTATTTCTGTTAACACTAAAGTTGCTAATACAAGAATAATAATAAATGTGTGAAGGGGAGATGTATCTAATGGGCATACAAAAATAATAATAAATGTGTAAAGGGGAGATGTATCTAATGCGTACGTATTTATATGGATTGACAAATAATAGTAAATGTACATTAAGAAAGAAATGGTGAACATAATTGGCTTCTCTTTACAACAGACGGCTCTGGTTAACCCTAGCTTCATCGACGGCTCAAATTAACTTGAAACTCTACAAAAAGACCCTAGGTCTCAAATTAAAAATTCACAAAAAAAAAAAAGAATAAGAATTGGAGCCACCATGCTGTCTGCTGAGAACTAGAGGGAGCCTCCACTTGAAAGAGACGAATAACATAGCGAATACAAACTAAAAGATTAAAAAGCAACAACAAATTAGAATCAAAGCAACGTCTTCCCAAAGGAAACCTTTGCAAATTCAGAATTTCAGAACTCAGAAAACAAGACCGTCTATGATTGTAAGTTTAGCTACATTTTTAGAATGCGAATTAATATAAATATCATGTATTGCGATGAAATGATTATAATACGACACTCGTTATGTTATTAATATACGTTTGTGATTTGATTCTATTATCATGTTGAATTGAGAATTATTAAGTATGATGTTTATTATGTTTTATAATATTAATCTATACCAGTGACTTGATTCTATTATCATGTTAAATTTGGGATTATTGGATTAGATTATTTGTATAAGCATGGACTTGGATTGTAACATCTTATGAGAATTGTGTAGTTTATTATGCAAGTTTATGTAGTAAAGTTATGCGACCAATTGTCAAATCTATATGTTCATGTTTATGCAAAACTTATGCCATGTTCACACTTATCATATGTTGGGATTAATTTGCAAGTATGTTTAAATCTATGTTACTAATTAACACATGTGTATGTTGATTAGCCTATGATGCTAATTCACATATACGTATGTTGATTTGCTTATGTTGCAAATTAACATATGTATATGGATTAGTTCATATTGCTAGTTCTCATGTATGTTGTTAATATGGCCTATGTTAAAAACACATATATGTTGAGTCAGCCTATAAGTGCAAGTTCATACCTATGACATTATAATGTTTATGTTAGTCTTTTTGCAAGTTTGTACCTATGACATTATAATGTTCATGTTAGTTATTTTGCAAGTTCACCCCTAAAATGTTCATGTTAGTTATTTTGCAAGTACACCCTATTATGTTCATATTGATTATGCCATCAATACCAAAGTTATACCCTTGTCATGTTTATGCTAATTTATGCAAATTTGCGTATATTAAATTAGGCTAAAAATTAGGCTGAGATGGTTAGCCTAATATTGGACGGGGTAACGTTGGGTTAAAATGATAATTTTAGAAAAACTTGCCATAAATTGGTCATTAATCACATAAGTGATTTATGGCATAAAAAGGCATTAATTACCTTAGTTAATGAGATTAATTGGAAATGAATGTGACAGTAATTTGAATTTGAATAATTTACATAATTAAAATGTAAATTAGAAAATACGAACGCGCTTAACCCGAGGTTGGATTGAGTTGTGACGTAAACCTGCCCGGACCCGCCCGGCTGTCCAGTTGTCACAACAATAGCTATCCAATGTGAGAGGTTAAGGCATGCGGCCCAATAAAGACCCGATGTTAAACTGAGTTGTGGCGTAACACTGCCCGGACCCAACCGGCATACAGGCAGCCACAACAATATCTGTCTAATCTGAGAGGTTGGTGCTCTAATAAGACAATTAGAGCTGAGTTTGGACTGATAGGGTTAAGTCAATTTAATAAATACTTAACCAAATTCAACATGTTAAATAATTTGGATGGGTGGGGGTTAGGTTCATTCAGACACTTAAACACTTAACATGTTTGACTAGAAAACCTAGTAACGGGGACCCGTTTCAGCAGTAACCCAATTAGGTATCATGGTACCCTGAACTAGGCAGGAAGGGGCACGATTACTGGGTTGATTGTAAGCGGTCAAAAGCGACGGTGGTTAGTGCACAGTGTGGGTTCTAACAGAGTGCGGGCGTGCACACACTCTGGAGCAGACAAGTCAGGGCACTGGAGCATTAGTAATATACCCTATGCATGCTAGAATTGTGTCGGGGCCGCCACCATGGGATTGATACACCCCATGGTGGGACCAACATAGGTATCTACCATATAGGGCCGTAGGACACATGTGAATATACGAGTAGGAGCCGATCTTTTAAAGAAAGATAAAGGGATCACTTCACCCCAATCACGGGGTGCCTGTTGGTATAAGAATTAGTATGTGCAGAGATAGAGATTTAAAATAGGGTGCGAAGGGATGTTCGTTTTAGGACACCTTATCTAGTTCTAGGATAGTCTATTATCCTAATATCGTCTTGTTCTCACTTTATGCAAGTCATGATCTTTTTATTATTATCATTCTAGGAATATAGCTAGACTTACCAGACTTATGTCCGACCCATTTTCCTTTCGTCTTCTTTTCTTCCGTTCCCTCCTCCCCCCCCCCCCCCCCGGCCCAGGTCCACAGGGAGGAAACACCGCAGCTTAGTCAGTTTTTCATCCAGCTTGAAGAGAGAGAATGTATTGCTTGGATTTCTTTCATTTGGACCATGGCTTTGGATATCATTTATGGGGATTATGCAACTTTATTTATGTTTCATGCTTCTTTAACTTTTAAAATCAAGACAGTATTATGGTTGTAATAATTGGAAGTTTGTTTTGAGACAATGTTGGAAATGTTCTGTATGAACACGTATTTATGATAATAAAAGTCTGTTGGTTTTTCCGCTGCTTATTTATATGTGTTTATATCTGTCTTGTGTTTTATCTGTGTCTTTTACTTATAAACCTCCACTAAAATTAAGGCATTCCCTTTGTGAGTGACCTTAACGGAGGTGGGGTGTTTCAGGATCACTACTCCACTACACTTTAACTAAATGAACCGTCTTGCTCCTTAGCTCTTTAGTTTCTTTGCCAACAATTTTTAATGGCTCTCTTCTGAATGTTAATTCTGGAGTAATTTCCAAGTCCTGTTGCGCTGCTTCTTCCACAACAAGATCTGGATCATGCACATGTCTTCTAAGTTGAGATACGTGAAACACATTATGCACTCCAGGCAACCAATCAGGTAATTGAACCCTATAAGAAAGAGTTCCAATTCGTTCAAGTATTGGAAAGGGACCAATAAACCTGGGTGCTAACTTCCCAGTTTTACCAAATCGGATCACTCCTCTCATCGGAGAAACTTTCAAATAAACATGATCACCAACAACAAATGTCAAATCTCTTCTTCTAGAGTCCGCATAACTTTTCTGTCGGCTTTGTGTGGATTTCAATCGCTTCTTGATGAAATCGACTTTATCGGATGCTTCTCCAATCATATCGGGTCCCAACACAAGTCTGTTGCCAGGTTCTATCCAACATGCGGGAGATTTGCACGGTCTACCATATAATGCTTGAAATGGCAACATTTCCAAACTTGCTTGATAGCTATTGTTATATGATAATTCTGCCAAATGTAAGTGATCTTCCCATGACCCACCAAAATCAATAATACAAGCCCGCAGTAAATCTTCTAAAATTCTATTCACACGCTCAGTTTGGCCATCTGTCTAAGGGTGATAAGCGGTGCTCATGTTTAGTTTTGTTCCCAATTCTGTCTGAAATGCCTCCCAGAACTTGCTAGCAAATATTGGGTCTATATCACTGACTATGCTGATGGGAATTCCATGCAGCTTAACAATTTCTTTGAAATATATCTGTGCTGGACTTTGAGCAGTCCTATTGGATCTGACAGGTATGAAATGGGCAGTCTTCATGAAGCGATCTACGATCACCCAAATACTGTGTAACAGCCCACACCTCCGTTCACGCAAGATATTGTCCCCAACTTAGCCACCGTATAGGTGTGGGGTTTTGTTTCTCAAAAGGCCTCGGCGTTAGTAAGAGATGAGATCTACTATATAAGTACCCACTTCACATAGGCTTTCACGATGTGGGACTTAGGGTGTTACATTCTCCCCTCCTACAGAGCCCAACGTCCCCGTTGGCTCACAAACACCTCACCCAGGCGCTGCGGTCCACATAGGAGCCACAATTCCGGCTGGGTATTGGCTCTGATACCACTGTAACAGCCCACACCTCCGTTCACGCAAGATATTGTCCCCAACTTAGCCACCGTATAGGTGTGGGGTTTTGTTTCTCAAAAGGCCTCGGCGTTAGTAAGAGATGAGATCTACTATATAAGTACCCACTTCACACAGGCTTTCACGATGTGGGACTTAGGGGTGTTACATACTGTCACTACCTTTCTTGTTCGGGGTAAACCATCTATGAAATCCATGGAAATCTATTCCCATTTCCAACCTGGGACTTCCAACGGTTGCAACAATCCGGCTAGCTTTTGTTGATCGCTCTTGACTAATTGGCAAGTAGGGCACCTGCTAACATACATTTCCCTCTTCATCGCCTTCCACCAGAAAGTGCATTTGATATCGTTGTACATTTTACTTACTCCAGGATGAATGCTAAGCTTGGATTTATGGCATTCATCGAGCACCTCTCTTTTGAGTTTAGGGATGCCGGGAACACAAATTCTTCCATTTAATCTTAGAACTCCCTCACTATCCACTTGGAAACTGGAGCTTTCGCCCCTTTGAATTCTTTTAATCATCTCTTTAACAAAATTGTCGTTTTTCTGAAGAACAGAGATCTTGTCATTCAACGAAGACGTAACGATAAAACTGGCGATGATTTCATTTTTTCTACTAAGTGCATCAGCTACAACATTAGCCTTTCCCGGCGTATACATGATATCTAGCTCGTACGCTGCAAGAAATTCTAGCCAATGCTGTTGCCTCAAGTTCAGATCTTTCTAGGTGAATAAATACTTTAATGATTTATGATCTGTATATAGTTCGAATTTCTCACCCAATAAGTAATGCCTCCAGATTTTCAAAGCAAAAACGATAGCTAACAACTCAAGATCACGAGTTACATAATTCTTCTCATGCGGTTTTAGCTGGCGGCTTGCATAAGAGACTACTTGGCCTCTTTGCATTAACACTGCACCAAGACATCTAATAGAAGCATCTATCCAAACTGTCAAATCCTGATTGCCATCGATAATGGTTAACACTGGAGCAGTTATCAATTTCGATTTCAATGCCTGGAAAGCTTCCTCACAGTCGGAAGTCCACTTAAATTTCTCGTGCTTCTTTGTAAGCTTCGTCAATGTACCGGATATCTTCGAAAAATCCTTAACGAACTTTCGATAATAACTAGCCAACCCCATAAAACTTTTGATCTCTGTGGGTGTAGTAGGTTGTTTCCAGTCTTGAATTGCTATAATTTTGCTCGGATCTACAGAAATCCCTTCCTTTGACACGACATGGCCAAGGAACTTCACCTCTTCTTGCCAGAAGACACACTTAGAGAATTTGGCTTTGAAGACTTTCTTTCTCAGAATCTCCAATACTTGTTCTAAATGTCTTTCACGCTCAGGTTTTGATTTGGAGTAGATTAAAATATCATCGATGAATACGAGGACAAATTTATTCAGAACTCCCCTGAACACTCTATTCATTAGATCGACAAAGTATGCTGGTGCGTTGCATAACCGAACGACATTACTAACCATTCATAAAATATGTTTGGACCTCTGAAAGCTGTCAAAAGGACACACTCTTCTGCAATTATCAATTGATGGAAGCCTGTAGATAGGTCCATTCTGGAAAATACTCTCGCCCCATTTAATTGGTCTAGCAGATCATCGATGCGGGATAATGTGTATTTGTTTTTGAGCATCTGTTTGTTGAGGTCTCGGTAATCAACACACAATCGAAGAGTACCGTCTGACTTTGGGACGAACCCTACAGCTGCACCCCAACTAGAAAAGTTAGGTCTGATCAGACCCTTCCATAGCAGTTAACGAGTTTGATCGCCTAATTCTTCCTTTTCCTTTGGAGTCATTCTTCTAGTTGGATGTACCACTGGCCTGGCATTGGGAATTAGATCGATTCTGAATTCTATTTCTCTTTGCGGAGGTAAGTTTTCGACTTCTTCAAACACATCCGCATAGTTTCTAACAATAGGAATCTTTTCTAAGGAAGTGGGGATAAATTCAAACGCAGACCAAAATTCCTCTCTATCTGGATTTGAACCATGACACGGTACAGTAATATATCCAAGCTTCGTTCTAATTTTTACTATCCTTTCCGCACAATTTACTTCAGCTTCATATTTCGTTAACCAATCAAGCCCGAAAATGATGTCGAACTCAGGAAAATCCATAACGACTAGGTCAAAAGGAAACCGGTATCGAGAAAAAGAAGCAGGTACTTTACAATATGAAATGTGAATAATCGAACCCCCATTTGGATTATGAACCCTAATCAATTATGTAAGCTTTCTTTGTTTTAACTTTAATTTGTGAACTGTGTTACTAGCAATAAAACTACGTGATGCACCCGTGTCAAATAATACAGAAACAGGAATATTCTTAATTGTAAGGGTACCTTCCAAAACATCGGGTTTACCTGCTCCAACGGAAGCAGCCGGCGGGTTCGTCCCGTTATATACGTGAGCAACCTCGGCCTTCTTAAGCAAGGGACAGTCTCTGACAAGATGACCTGTCCTGCGACAGTTAAAGCATGAACGAGGGTTCTGAGAGCTTTGGCTCGAACCTTGCGAGTTGGTCTTCTGCATTTTCGGGACTGTGCAAACATTTGAGTAGTGTCCCACCCACGTTGCTTGATTCTGGCTGGTTTGTAGAGGGCTTGCGCTTATTCCCCACCTGGATTTTAGCACGGTCCAGGTCGAGGTTCCTTTGATCCAGGTCCTCATAGTTGCATGCCATCTCCACTAATTCATTAAACTCCAGCTTAATGTGGGCCATTGCCCTGTCTTGGTACTTTCGCTTCAGCCCGAGGATGAACCTCTTGTTCTTGGACTTAGCGGTGGCGAGGAGCTCGGGAGCATAGCGGGATAATTGTGTAAACTTGTTCAGATAGTCTAGCACCGAGAGATCCCCCTGCTGGAGGTTTGTGAATTCGTCGTGCATGCGCTCAAGGGCTTGCTCTGGGACATACTTCTCTTTGAATAATTCTTTGAATTCGTCCTAGGTCCTACCAGCTTTTCTGTTTGCTGCGGTAAGAGCTTCCCACCATAATTTGGCTTCCTCTTGTAGAAACCAAGCACCCATGAAAGCTTTGTCTTGATCACCTATCCTCAGGCCTCCTAGTATCTTCTCGCATGTTTTCAGCCATGCTAGGGCCTCAATTACAGTGCCCGTTCCAGAGAAGGTTTTGCCTCCTAGGTTCTTGTACCTTTTAGCCACACGGTCAAGCTCGAATGGTTGAGCAGTCGGGGGTTGTATTAAGGGAACATCTTCAGCTGGGACTTCACCTCGTCCTCTGCCACGGCCAGCTCAGCCTCCTCTACCAGCAGCTGCTCGGGTAGCCATTGTTCAAGTTATGTATAAGCAAGAAAAGAGTCAGCCTACAGAAACGATAATTTTATTGTATGGTAAAGCAGAAGAACTTAAGGAAAGACAATGATGTACTGATCAAATTGTTTTTGCTATTCTGCTTAGCTCATTCTAGGACATTACTTATCCAATCTCTAATGAGCTACTCGCCTTAGAATACTACTGATTCTATTCTGACGAAGTGTTTAATGTGTTAAATTCCAAAACTAAGGTTAACCTAAGCTCCGATACCAGATGTGACGATCCCAAAACCCCGTGCCACGGTGTTAAGGATAATCATTGGAATATAACACATTAATCATCATTAGCAGAGTACAGATAATAGCATAAACAAGAAATAGAATAATTTACACGAATATGACAGCGGAATCATATATATCACCACATCAGAGAGCACAGTGCAGGATACTACTTAGTGCATAATAATACATAATCAGTCTACATCGCCTATGGCGGAATCATACATAGAGGGTACATAACTAAACATCAGTCTACATCGCCTGTGGCGGAATCATAATACATATACAATAATGGCGGAAAAGTCATAGTCATCACAGTGTAGTCAAGCCTCGCCATGAGCCAAGAGTGCACCTCTACTGCGATGCCAAGCCCAAAATATGTCAGCTACCTGTAACTAGGCTGCCCGTGTGAAAATAAGGGCACCCGAGTTTGCAAGGTGAAACAAACTACGAGTCAGTCATGGGATTGGTATGAGAAATCTACCTAACTTATTAAACAACAATAATAAGGCAAATCAAAGGACCATGCCACTTTCGCTGAACGGGTTTACTCCAATGAGTGCTTGTGCATGAAATAAAGTAAATGATTAAATTATCGCAATGCTTTTTATAAAAATGAAGCCATTATAAGACTCAGGTCCCATCACACAATGCAACGCAAGCCGGAGGATAGAGTTTTACTTTATAATGGCCAAGAAATGCTTCATACGAATAAAACAAAAGTGCTTGATATTATTACTAGTGCATATATGTTTCACAAACGATTTCAATCATAAATATCAATCATAGACGGCATAAATGACCCATACCACTATGTCGCCATACTAGTAATACAACCACATCCGCAATTTCATATCGGAAATTGGATTCCACCATGAGTCGAGGCAAGGGGCAAGCTCCTCTCCGTTCGAGACACTCTAGCAAACGCCTCAGGATCGCACATAGCGGTCCTTGGAATCGGCTGGGCCGGTCCTCTCTTACTTTTGAGGATTGGTAATTCCTGAACACATGTTTCCCGGTCCTTACAGACTTATAATCGAGGCACATCTCATTCCAACAACCACACAGGTGAAAAGTATATATAAATGTCAGGGCTGGTTGGTCACTGACACCACCGTAGCTAGAAAGAAACGTCGTGTTCTCCCAGCGGTCCTTCTCCCATTTTTGACTCATACCAAGGTGTGAGGCTCGCGAATCCACACTATACACAAAGCTACATCGCACAGGCGATGCTTTGATCACCAACCACAAGACTTTGCTTTGCAACAGATGTCTTGATCATTTGCCACTTTGGTGTGCCACACAGGCAATCCACTCCATGCGACTGATTTTTATCGATATACAACCTCTAAGCTCGTACGTCTCAGAGAAGGGCGTTAAGCAAGAGAATAAATTCTCCGCCACCAAACAGATATATATTTAACAGAGATCAATCAACACAGAACAAATCCAATGCCAGACACACAGTCCATTTACAAGTTCTTTCTAGGTTTGAACGAAGCCGGAGGCACCAAATTCCTTGCATATCCGCAAAATCAACATTACGTCTGGACGGCTACTACTTTAGCTCCTTCAAGGTAGCTACTCCAATCACGAGCATCAGTAGTGCCCGTCCATCCAATGTGAAGATCGTCGGTCTTGAATCGTCTTCATCTCTTCGATTTCTAACCGTCGATCGATTATTTGAAATGAGAATTAACTCGGTCTTTTCAAATAATCACGTATATTTAGATTTTCAAATAAATTCTTCACATGGTTCAATCATTCGACATTCACATTTTTCAGTTCTCAAACACATTCAACCATCAAATATCAAGCAAACCAAGCAGAATCGGTTTATTTCCACTCTATATCGTCTATAATATTTTATAACGATATATCGCCATTTTTATTTATTTAAAAACGACCCTATTTAATTAAACGATGTTTCAGGTCGTGCCGAAGCATTGGCGTTGTTTTTCCCTAAATTTGTTTTACACATATCTGAAAATCTAACCATTGGATTTCAACAAAGTTTATATCATTGGGAAGATATTCCCAAAGCGAACCCAATGTTTCCAGTTTCGTGAAAATCCGATGGTCATATCTTTCGGTATAATCATTTGAAGTTACGATTTCAAAATGCGAACTACACGGCCTCGATTCGTTTTAATTTAATATATATATATATATATATATATATAATTTATTCGACGATTTCAATATCGTTTTCACTTCTAATATGTCACTAACGTCTTTAAATTTTGGAAAATTTCACCATAACCTCCTTTGTACGGTGAGGGCTGGGAAAATTTCCAAATAGCCACACAGGCGTCTCATCTCAAAAAGAAAAAGAAAAAGCCAATCGGCTAGCCAATAGACTCATAAAATCATCACCCAAGCAAACCAGTAAAGTTGTACCTATTTGTCGGGCACACAATTTTATTCCTCTTCTCTAGCCTCTTTGCTATCACCTGTTCAATAAATGTGCATGTGCATATGTGCAATTATCATCACTTATCATTTTCCATTCAATTTCATTTTGATTCAATTTGGCTTAAAGTCACCATTCATTCTAATGTTGCATACGTAAGCAAAAATCATATCATTAGCTAATTAATGAATATTTCGACTCATGCATATTTATTCGAACAAGTGGTTATTTTCAACACTTCAAATTTCATTTTAAAAATGATTCTTTTGGCGAACTAAAATATATTTCAACACATGACTATTTTATTTAGTTCGTATACATGTTAAAAATAATATTCATAGCAAACAAATATTTATTTCAACACTCGTATATATTTTTTAGCGAATCACATACATGATAAAAATGGTATTTTTATCATCTAAAATATTTATTCAACACATGTATGTTTTAAACACCTCATATTTTCAATAAAAATGTAATTTTTATTGTTCGATCTTTTTATTCAACACATGAACCTTTTCTACACACACTTCTCAACACATGAGCATTTCCACACATGGGTATTTTATATAGTTGGTACATATAAGAAAGATGTAATTTTTATAGTTGAAACAATTTATTTATAACACGAATATTTTACATGCTTCTTATATATATATAATAAAAATGTGATTTTTATTGTTTAAACATTTTATTCATTCAACACATGAATTTAATTTTCAACACATGAGCATTTTCCACACATGGATAAAGTTTCAACACATGACTTTGGTTTCAACACATGAAAATAGTTTCAACATATGAAAATAATTCTAACACATGAATATTATTCAAAATTTCGACAGCATAACGGCAGGGTAGTTAAAACCGACACCGTCCCGAGTACGGCTCCTCGCTCTACCTTAAAACCTTGCGGTTTTTGACAATGGGGATTTCATACTTCTAATTCGCACGTAGGCGAGTATGATTTTCTTTTCCACAATTATTTCAAATTTGTTTCAATCATCAATGGGTATTTTTCAACCACAACCAAACAATATCAACCACAAACAATTCTATAAAACATTCGCATTATTCACCAAATTTTTCACACCAATTCACAATCAATAAATATCGCCCATGGTTTGTGGACGAGGGGAGTGTTGTGTATATATATGTGTTTGTGTATAAATATATTTTATTTCCATTCCAACACACATATCATTTAAACAATGCATGTATAATTCATACTTCGCTCATATAGCTTACACAACGCATGTACATGTGGTATACGACACGTGTATAATTTATATTTTGCTTATATAATTTATACATGACATTTCCATTCACATTTCAGTTAGAAATCTCACATTGGTTTTGAAGAGGGGAAGGAGAACTACAAAAAGTTGAACTTGGGGTGGGGCTGTATCGGGCTGTGGCGATCGGAAATCGCCAGGGAAGGGGAGAAAGCAGTTTCCGTAGATGTCGAGGGGGGGCGGGGGATTTTCTGATATTTTTTTAAATTATGAATGGAGAAATTTGATTGGTCGATGGTTTTATTAAATTCTAAAGTAGTGTTTCTCCACACGAACACCAATTCAAATCCAACGACTGCCGCCCCTAGCTAAATACCCCCATTCCGAACACAATGGGATATATTTCGTAGGGCAATTCGATCATTACAGTCAGTTGTTCCTCAAATTAAAATATAAAACATTCAATATTCAATTTGAATGCACATTTCAATTTGCCAAGGCCACAAACTGATTCGAAAAATTCCAGAAAAATAAATCTAGCTATGTTTTGACGCTACGGTCCCAACAAAACTAGTTTCGTCGAATTCTGAGATCGTTTGAAAAATGGCCATTTTCTGGTCGATCCAATTTAACAGAAATTTACCTAACACGTTTTCTTTTTCCATGCTCACATACTAGCTTCAAAAATTATGAAATTTAAAACCTAGCAATAATTTGACATCCCGGATCCAACAAAATTGGTTTCGTCGAATTCCGAGGTCGTTTGCAAAATGTCTATTTTCAAGGGTTATATATTCTCTATAGCGACCTTTCTGAAAATTCATTTGGCCATAACTTTTGATTCCCGCTATGAAACTTCGATTTTTCATATTTGTTAGAAAGATTTCATAAACAGATTTAAATATTTTTGGTTTCACCAAAATCCGTTATATTTCCCACCCAGTACAATCAGTCAAAGTTTGAAATCAAATTTTCAAACTGCCATATTATTTCCAATTCACTATTTTATTGAAATATTCTATTTCAGTTGTTCAAATTCCTTTAAAATATCCAATTAAAAAAATTTAAATTGGCTCGTATTTTCCGGGTTGCTACATATTCAAAAAAGAAAAGTAAATAAAATTACCCACTAATAATAATATATAAGAAATCGATATTTGTTAATTTTCTTTCCAAGCATAGAAAATTTGATTTATATGCAGTCTAAAAAATATATTTTAGATCTTCATGTTATTTTAACTTGTGTAATGTAAAAAATAACAATTTAAGGAGAAAAAAGGCAAGCATCTCAAATGTAAATAGTAGAAAAATAAATAACGAATCGCCAATTATAAAAGTCATAGATCACGGGGCCATAGGTTTAGAATGATAGGAGATCGTCAAGAAGTGCATTGTAAATAATTATAGAGATTACAAACTACATGGATTAAAAACTAAAATAGCCAAAGAACTAAGAATTGTGCAGATATACGGTCACCACTATTTTGAGTCTTTTGTCATAGAGAAGGTTAGTAGCTAAAAAATCAGAAATGCCTAATTCAAGAGAACGTTAAGTTACAGTAAAACTAAAAAAAAGCAAAAAAAGCAAAAGGAAAAAAAATATGTCAATCAAAATCAAGACAAAGGGGGGAATCCAATTTTAACAAAATTGATTTTAAAAAAAACTCAGTATCATGGGCCTCTGCTTTTGGCACGCATTGGCGAAATGGGAAGGGTCTCCGCCATTAAAACATCTGCCTGAAATAGGTTAACCAGTTGCGGATACAAAAGCTAATCCACTTCCTTGATTTCTACCTCCTCTTCTCCCTCGGCCCCCATCACGGCCCCCTCACCTTGATGTAGTCAAAACCTAAGAAGAAACATGAGATCCAGTACCACATATCTCTATCAGTTCTCTAAGTAGTGCATCACAACCAAAAATGCAGCCTGTAGAAACAAGCATATAAAACGGAAACCACCATCAGCTAAAAAGAAATGGACTTGACACTATTATTACCAACATTACATTTGGATAAATAAATTTATGATTGATAACATGTTGTATTTAAAGAAGGATACGCTACTAGAAAACAGTCCAATTTCCTACTTGAAATTTCGCTTTAAGGCAGGGTGTAAAAGATTAGTAGGAATAGTTCACGACATAGGAAAAACGTCAAACAATTTTTACATCTTACCTACGCCAGAAAAGGCGTATAAACCTCCTATGCTACTTCCACACCATTGTTGGTTTTCTGCAAATTTAGATTAACATAAGAAGTACCTAAAGTTTTCTACATCTTTCCCACACTTTAAGGCAGTGCATAGGAATGACGTAGGAAATTAATAGGAATAATTCATGATGTAGGAAAGGCATCAACCATTTCTTACGTCTTAACTACGCTAGAAAAGGCATATAAATCTCCTATGCCATTTTCACATTATTGTTGGTTTTATACAAATTTAGATTGGCATAAGAAGCAAAAACTATCTTGAGAAAATTAATGTCGATGTTATAAATTCATAAAATTTCTCTTATGCCATTTCTACATCAATGCCGATTTTCTACAAAATAGGGGCATAGAATATCTACAACCTTTTTACAAAAGAGGCATAAGACAGACATAAGAGAGGTGTAAAAATTCTAAAATAAACATCATCAAATAACGATTCATTTTTGCTTTGAAAAAACCAATTTTATTAAGAAAATGAAGCAAATAGCCATTTTCATTTTGTAACGACCCGGATTTTTGATCCATTTATTTTAAATATTTTGTATCATTTTAAATATTTATTTGATAATATAGTTGAATTTTTATATTTATGTTATCGATTTCAATTTAATACCGAATATATTAAATTATCGAAATACGAAGTCTAATTGAAATCGGAGTTAAAAAACTGAATCAAAACAATCCAGATGATCGGTATAAACTCTTTTTGAATATGTATAGGATAATAATAATTTATTATTGAGAAATTATTTGTTTAAATTTAAATTAAATTATATAAATTTATTATTGTTATTTTATACATATATACACGTTCAAATTTAATTTCAGAATATATTCTGTTGTACTACGAACACCGTTATTACATTGAAATGTCGGTCGGTACGCTAGAATAGTGGTTTGTGATTTAAATTAATGGACCCCGAGATATTTGATTGTGGATAGGTTCGAAATCAAATAGATATCCATTTAAAAAGAATAAAAATCGCTTTATATCGAATCGTATTAAATACGAGATCAAATCGAAGTCAAATCAAAATCAAATCGAATTAATTAGCCTACACTAATTTACAACAGCTACCCTGTACGATACACAGGCCTATTCCTTAGTGTTGAAGTATCTTCATCTTTATATACGCGAATTCCCTCTTCTATCTTTTCTAATTTCAATTTCTAAGAAAATCAAAAGCAAAAAAAATGGAGCACCACTTTACTTTAAAAGTCGCACACCCTTCTTATCTGTATAAACAATCGAAGCCTCCTCTTTGTTCGAAGTCGTGCCCCTCTTTTCCAATTCCTCAAATCAAATCGAACGAACAAAAAGAGAAGAAGGGAAATCAAGTTGAAATCAAAATTACGTATTGCGATTTGGAAATCAAAGTTTGTCTGAAGCTCGATTCAAGCCTGGAAACGTTTGCGAGTTAGGTATCGTGGATCTGGGATTGCACGACAGTGGTTCAGGGTGCTGGTCGATGCCGATGCACAAGTGGGGACTGGCTTCAAAAACTATCGTGAGTCTACTATGGCAGCGCAAGGTTTGGTAGCGCGATGGAATTGAGGAAGACGAAGTCGCCTTGTTTTGCGTGTGTACTTAGATGTCGAGACATCGATGACATCGAGTAATTTCTGTAGAGGCAGAGATGGGTTGCGATGGCATTGAAGATGGGATTAGCATGATGGAAACTGACAGATTTCAGAGAAAACACTATCGCGTGATTTTGTACATAAAGGAGGGAGGTGCGACAGTGGGAAAATGTAGAGCAGGTGATCGGGGTTGAAGTATAGTTGGCTTTTTGTTGTTCTGGAGTTCAAGTCGGGATTTTTGTGTGGAAATAATAGGAGAAGTGTTTGACAATGGCATATCAGTGATGATGGAGTTAAGTGGGCAGTATGGCAGAAGGTTATCGATGAAGGAAAGGCAATATTCTGCAGGATGCTTGAGCGATAGCAATAAGGTATATAATTATTTAAGATAAATAATTGATTTGTAGTTTTCGTTATTTAAAATCAATTCGCAGTTACATTATTAATTACATATATTGATCATGAATAAAATTTGCAAGGTTAAATCGACCAAATTAAGTCGTGAGGGTATCGTAGCTGCGAGAGATACAAACCAGAGTTGGTGTTTGTGGCTATTATATATAGATATTGGTGGATGGATAGTTCCCGCAGCACCATTAGCGGATGCCCGCAGCATCATTAGCGGATGACCCTATACGCCCCCACGCTATGATAGTGGATGACCTTCTATACCGCGATATCCTGCCTCGAAGCAGGATAGGTATTATTTATGTTGGCTAACGTCTGTGGATGCAGGAAAACATGTTGGAGGGATCCGACTGGATTCTTCAAAAATATTATTATTGTTGTTTTCATATATATCATCATATATGAGGTGTTAGAAAACTAGTGATTGATAATTGGTTAGTTTGGATGTTTAAAATATCACTAGGCCTAAATGGTGATTTATAAAAATATCATAAATAGGGTTTTGAAATTCAAAAAGGGAAAACTATTTTCTAAAATAGAATTTGTATTTCATTTGGACTATAAATATATTAACTTGTTTGAATACATAAACCAAGTAGTGAAATTATAAATGTTGTTTATAAATTAATAATACGAAATTTGAAATGAATTTATAAACAGTCTTTATAAATAAAGTGGAAAAATTACCATTTGATAATTTGAATATTTAAAATTCAAAATGTGAATTTAAAAATAGAAATAGGGAAATCGTTTTAAAGAAATAAACGATGGAATTTATTCTGATGTTCAGAATATAAATTGAACTAAAATAATTTCGTAAGGATTTATGATTTGAATTCGAATTTATTTAAATAGAAGTTAATTTGAATATGAAAATAAATTGGTTATTATGTATAAGTTATTATAAATAGAAATTTCCAAAATAAGATTTTGGTTATAAATAGATTTCGAAATAGACTTGTTTAAATATATAAAACAATGAAATTTATAAAATGGTGTTTATAAATATAATGAATTAATTATCAAGAGATAATTTGAATATTTAAATTCAAATATGAATTAAAAATAGAATTTGAAATCATTCGAAAGGGAACAACGGTTTTTATTCCGCAATTCGGAATATTAAAGAGATGGAGTTTCAAATAGAAATTTAAAAATGGGACTTGTTTAAATATATGAAACAAGGAAGTTGAATTTATAAATGGTGTTATAAATTTAGTGAAATAAATTATCATTTGGATAATTTAAACCATTTAAATTCAAGTAGGAATTTAAAAGTAAATTGGGAAGTGTTTTGAAACAAAACGATTGATTATATCCCGGAGTTGGTATATAATCTAAATTAAGAAAAATCGAATGTGTTTATAATTGAAATTCGATTATATCGAATTTCATAAAACAATTTGTTTCAAAAGGAATTGGAGTTCAGTATAGAAAAATTGACTTATAAATAATTTATAACTGAGTAATGAAAATCCATCGGTTAGAGATAATCGAAAATGTTAAGTTGAATTTGGAAACTGGATTATATATATATATATATATATTAAAATATATATTAGAATGGAGTTGAAATTTAAATTAAACGAAGTTTAAAAGTGTATATATATATATATATAATTCAAAACGAACTCGCCACAGCGTGGCAATTCGTAAATTGGTGTTTCGAACTTCAATTAAGTATATAGAACTCAATTTAGGTTGGAATTCTTTGAAACAAGAATCATTAGGAGCGATGTGGTAATAGTTGTCTAACGGAAGAGAAAAATCTTGATTTCGTCGAATAGATTTTGAGTTATGTCAAAATCTATTTTTCAGAAAAACAGCACTATAACCATTATAAAACCATAATGGTTTATTTAATTAAATATAAGGATTTTAAGCAAATAAAATCAGAATTTCCATTTGAATAATTCGGACTTGAGTTATACAATATATATGAACTCGAGTGGAGTAAATGGATTGATTTTTGAAACAAAATCAGTTATTTATTTTTGAATAGAATTAACTAAGTGGAAGAATAGTTTGTTAATTGAATTTTAGATCGAGATATTTCTTTTGATAAGTAAATGAGACTTGTGAATTTCGTATTTGAAATCGAATATGAAAGCTGAAATGAAAATGGAATTCAATTGATATATAAGCAAACTAAAATACATACGAACATGATATATTCAAATAATAAGTGAAATAGGCTAAGAAATTAATTAAAGAATAAATGGGCAAAACTGAATTCAAACAATAGGATTGAGTTGAATTGGATTGAAAACAGGTGAACATATGTTAAATAGGTATGGAATGAAGAGATGCAGATTCATAAAATTAGTGCCCGACAAATAGGTACACGTTTAAATTCCATATGAGGTTTTATGCGCCGAGTCGGCAAGCCACTTGGCTTTTTGATTTTCTTTTTGAATGGAAAGGGCCTAGAGAGGTGAGTTGAGGTTTGAACTATTGACCGGTACAAAGGAGGTTATGGCGAAATTTTCTGAGAATTTAAGGAGTTAGAATATTTTTAAGATAATTTGATAATTAGAAATCTATATATCAATATATATAGAATCCGGTAAAGAAACGAACTTAAAATAGAATATTATAAACAAAAGGAAATCGAAAATCTAGTAATAGAAAGAGAAATATATATATATACGTTTTAAAAATAAATAATTGGTATTATGATGTTGATTATTCGAGGTAAGTGGTCTTGTCAGATTTGAAGTTAAGGATGTTTTCAGTCAAGGTCTGAGAGGTAGTTATACCCCAACTTATTTGATTTCATTTTTAACCAATAAATAGCAGGATCCAGTCTCGAAGAGAAATGGTTGCATAAGAGTTAGTTGACTTCAAGTATTTTGGGTTGTTGCAACGATGTTTTACACAACATTCGTTTTAACCCAAAGAAGTGAAATTTTGGAAATATAATATATCCTGAGTATAGAAATAAATGAATGGTCGTGGAAGAGATAAGTAATTACAATGTTCTCCAATTATAAATAGAAAATATTTTCTAAGTGTAGAAAATAAAAGGAGGCGGGATATGGAAATGTTTTCCAAACAGCGTAAGAGGCCAAGAAGAATACTGAAATTATTGTGTTAACGAATATTGATAAGGAAATGGAGAAGTGTTAAGGAAATGGAGAAGTGTTTTAATTAATGAATATTAATTAAAAGGCCCAGTGATTTGTTTGATCCTATGAATGAATGTTTGTTTTTCTTCGATAGTTAAATAACTGACCATCGAAGTATTTGCCAATATCGTTGTCAATATGGAGAGACCGGTTGGATTATTATCCGAGATCCACTCCTTATTGGCAGTAGTGTTGCGAATCAGATTATATGAAGATAATCGAAGATGGAGTAAAGTGCAAGGGCTTTTTCTATTAATAGAAACCGTGCCTTCGGTTTTGTTCAATCCCCGAACGAACGTAAATGGATGAATGTCTGACAGAGTATTTCCAATGATCGCATATGTTGGTCTGTATAAATATATATGGTGGCGGAGAATTTATTCTCTTAGCATAATATCCAGAATATACTTGTGCAAATAAATTAATGATTAACGGATCTGACAATGTGGCATTCAAAGTGATTGTGCTATCAATGAATGGAAAGTAATCGTAGCCTCAGGCCTCAACAACCGGGAAATGACAAAAATTGGGCAGGCAACATGGCTATGTCAGTCGCTCCCATTAGGGTGTATTATAACCTATCTAGAGATATTAATTTCATTCTTTAATCTATTCGATGTTGTCCCATTCGGGAAACGGTTGCTGATCCCAATGTTGGTGATATACATTTGATACACTTAAGCGAAATGAGTGGTCGGTCATGTGTGGGCCGGGTTGCAAGATGTTCTTGTTGAACCCAGTGTATTCCCCATTAGATATACACTATCGGAAGGTGGTTCCATACCTTGTCATGTTGGAAATCCAATCTCCAATAAGCGCCCAACAATGTGACATTCAAAGTAATTGTGCTATCATTGAATGGAAAGTAATCGTAGCCTCAGGCCTCAACAACCGGGAAATGACAAAAATCAGGCAGACAGCATGGCTTTGTGGGTCGCTCCTATTAGGGTGTATAATCACCTATCTAGAGATATTCATTTCATTCTTTAATCTATTCGATATTTTCCCATTCGGGAAACGGTTGTCGATCCCAACCCTTGGTGATATACATTCGATACACTCAAGCGAAATGAGTGGTCGGTCATGTGTGGGCCGGGTTGCAAGATGTTCTTGTTCGACCCACTGTATTCTCCTCTAGAGATACAGTATCGGAAGGTGGTTCCATACCTTGTCATGTTGGAAATTCAATCTCCAATAAGCGCCCTATAGTTTTTGATTTTATATTATATATGGAGCGTGAGATGCAAGCGTTCCGCTAGATTGTTATTTATTTGATTTAAACACTATTATAATATCACTGGATTTTTGTATCAAAGTGTTTTGGATTATAGTAAGGTAAAAACCGTCCATGTTTATGTGTGGGCTGGTCTTACTATTATCCTTTCTTTCGAAAAGATTTTTAAATGTAAACAAATGATTGGAGTTTACTCACACCAGTCCCATGACTGACCTAGAGTTTATTTTGTTTTTGTTTTCCCTAAACTCTTGGGTGCCTAAATTTGTACGGGCAGTCAAGTAGTCCGGATTTTTCAGATTCACTTGGAAGAGCTGGAAGCAGGAGGCTTCACCAGTTAGCTATAGACTATTATATCTCTGTTGTGTACTATGTTGTATCCGGAAACAGGTGTTTATAACTGTTCCAGGAATAACTGTTGTACTCTGATAATGGTATGTATATATAGTTACTGATTTGTATTTCAAAAGTTATGTTATTTAGTATATTTAATTCGTTCCACTGTGAGATTTGTGTTCTTTGTTTTTGTTCTGTCCTAGAATTTCTTTCGTTCTATTTCTCATCCTCTAACTTCTTTCTAATAATGATTTGTATTTCTGTGTCATTTAGGTTGGACACGTGGTGTTATTAGTCAACTCAAAGGGTACGGATTTGCGGGCCATTACACATTTTTGGAGTCGATTCTTCAATATATAAAATGACCATTTTGAACTTACAAATTAACCCATGAAAATAAATAAACTATTGTACTCTTCTGAAGAAAAGCAGCAACTCTGTTTTACCTGCATATTGACACTTAAAAACCATAGTACATATGGTTCAGTAATTTCCACCATTAATCAGATTGCTAATGCCAAAACGCTCAAAGCGCAGAGAGCCGAATATACGCGAGAATAGTACCAGTTGTATAATTTTTAGCACATGCTGAATTCCACTCATCAAATTGTTAATCATACATTTAGACATCTTAATATTTGCAAAACCTAAACAAATAGTTCGTATTTTCTATGAAAAATTTCCCACGTCTTTCCTATGCCATAATACAGGGCATAGGAAAGGCGTAGGAAATCTCTTATGGAGAATATTAGAACGATAGGGCGTAGGTAAGACGTAGGATTCTCCTACGCGTATCCTACGCCTTTCCTAATGATAAGGCGTAGGAAAGACGTAGGATTCTCCTACGCGTATCATACGCCTTTACTACGACAAAAATTCTGATGTATGAAAAGCAATCCAACCCAACATTCTAAATCAATATCTAACCATTCTTTTGACATTAAAATAGATAATCTAAATAACCAATCCATTTGCCCTTTTCTAATTGGTAGGGTGAATGCTACCTCTGATTTTGTAGCCCAATAATTTTCCTAGACTAATACCCAAATCAAATCTTCATTATCTCTTCCCTGGCCTAGCTTTTCTCACCGCAGTCTCCCTTCCTTGTTTAGCACCATCTCCATTTCCAAGCATTTTCAATTTCAGACCTACTTTTCTAGATTTGTCAATTATCTTTTGGTTGTGGCAGTTGTGTTTTTTAGGTTATGACATCTATTTTGTTTGGATTTGTACAATCGCGACTTTGGTTTTGACATTCTTTTTGTTAGAATGGATCAAGGGATTTGGAGAATGAAGGAAGGGCATCAATTGTAATCGAATGTGAAGATGGGGACCAAATTACGATTATACCGATCAACGATTCACGGCGACGAGGTGTTTAGCGACAGTGGACGTTAGGTGAGAACAGGTGGTCTTTCTATAGCTGATGCTTTAGATGATGAGGAGGCTGAAGATGGAAGTGAAGAGTTAACATATCAGGTTTCATTCTTTCTTTTTTACATATCGTACCTTGAACTCTCATATATCAGGTTGTAGGTTCTAGATGAAATTGACATTAATATTGAATAACATGGCCACCTACATTAAGCATGCTTAAGATTATTACAGTTTTCTCTCATTGCATTGGCAAACTAAAAATAATAATCATATTGCTTTCTTTTGTGCTTCATTTCATAAAGTTCACTCGTATTCGTATTGACTAAATAGCCTTTTGCTATATCTAGAAGACAAATTGGAGGAAAGAATCGAGAAAGCACACAAAGGCATTGAAATTAAAAATCAATCCAAATATTTCTGCTATTATACTTTGCTTCTTTTAAGCAAAATTTTGGTGTAATTAATGTTAGGGAACGCGGAATGTAGATCTTAAGGAAAGAATAACACTAGAGGGGGTAAATAATGTTTCCAAGGAATTTACAAAAGTCTTAAATTTAAACGATCTATTATATGAATCACACACAATATAGATGATTACAGGCACAGAATCAAACACAAACACAAAAACAAAAAGACATTAAATGCAAAACACGAAAGAATACACTGGATTTTATACTAGTTCCGGTTACTCCTATGTCCAGTCCCATGCAACGCTAGATTGCGCAGAGTTTTATCAATATCACTATCCAAGTACAATCCCTTTGATTTCACGGCTACAGGGTTAACACTACTCCAACCACTCTTGATTTCATGACTACAAGTTTACCACCGGTCCCTTTCCTTGATTTCAGGGCTACAATGGACACAACCTTTCCCAAACACTTCGCAAATGATTACAAAAGCACCATAAATCTTCAATAGCACTTCAATTCAGAGAGTAATGAGTGGAGAGTGAGAAAAGAAGTTTTTTATAATTAGAGTAGAAATCAACAAAGTAGAAGTGTACAAATCAATAGATTATGAAATATTAATGGTGGGATGAAGTGGGATGAAGATGGAGAAGAAGATATGTTAAAAAATTGGAAATCAACCCTTATTTATAAGATTTTATGGTTACGATGCTTCTGGAACGTTACAGATAGTGAAAAGACCCTTCCTTTAAAAATTGAAATTCTGACAGTTATATGTCGACATAGACATATATGTATGTCACATATGTATGTATAAAATATTTTTAAAACTGATTTTCAAGTGTTTAATTGTATATACTATTCTTGAAATTCTTGAATTAAAACTTAGTGATATAAATGAGTATTATAAAGTATAAAATCATTTGAAAACATAAATATATATTATATAAAAATATTTATAAAATTATAAGGTTTAAAACTATATAACTATATAAACATATATAAACTTATATAAACTTTGAAACTTATATTTGAAATCATAAGTAAGATACAAATTTATTTTGAAATAAGACATTTGAATTTTGAAAATCAGAAATTGAATTTTGAAAATCAGAATTTGAAATCTGAACCTCGAGTGCTATTCAGAATCTTACATGTAAACTACACTCTATTATTAAATTTGTCTTGAACTCTTGATCTCTCAAACTCTTAATAACTTGATTACTCATGAATCTTGAATCTCCTCTGAATTCTGAATCTCCTGAAACTCTAAAACTGTACAGTCTTCAGTATTTAGATCTTGTATACAAATTCTGCATATATATATATATATATATATTCTAGATAGAAATGTCACTATATATTTTATAATCAATTAATAATGATAATTGTAATAAGGTTGTTGTCATTAAAACTCCATTCTCCAACAATCTCCCCCTTTTTGATGATGACAACCTTGATTTATAAAATATTCATACGTGCTCATACTTGTTGATTCTAATCCTTCTAATACTTCCCCTGTCATCATGAATTCTACATACCCCCCTTAAACTATGTCGAACTAATCCTTATTTTATAATTTCTTCCCCTTTGTCATTACAAAAAGAAAATCTAAATATACTCCCCTTAAATCCTATATCTACGTATCCTATAATATTTGATTCTATACTAAAGTACTAATATACAGGACTTCCCCTAAATTCATGCCTCAAACCAGTCCAAATATTGTAGTTAATATTTACAAGTGTATCAATCCATACACATACAAGTTTTCAAATCCAAGCAAACCAATCCAATTAATATTTACAGATAATGCTAAAAACAAATACACACAAATTCAAACATAATTCAATCAAACAAACCAATCAAATTATACCAAATAATCAAACGTTTCTTGGAACTTCTACCCATCCTTCTTCTCTAAAGACCATATCCTTCTTGATGATTTCCCAATCTTCATCTTCGTTTGTCGATGGTGCCTTAGCGAGGTTGTTGTCTTCGTCTTTGAGAAGAGAAGATATTAGCCAACGAATGGAATCAAAGTGCTTCTCTTGTTGTTCAAACATTTTTATTTGGCTTAATTTGGGATGACGCTGAATTCGTAGAATTATTGAAAGGATGTTCTTGAAAGAATTCAAAGTTTCTTCAAGATTCTCACACAAATTATGTATTGGATTTTCCATAATTTGATAGTTTTGGTTCAGAATTGATTATAGAGGAAGGAGTAATGATAAAATAATTTTTTGTGGAAGAAATAGGTTTATATAGGGGCTGAAATTCGTTGGATTTGAATAGACATGAGTTAGTTATTTAAATTTTAAATTTTGAACAGCTTTCAAAACATGGCAGTTATATGTCGACATAGTGATATATGTATGTCGACATACATAAGATTTTTTGGAATTTTCCAATTTTAAGTTAATTCTTATTATATTATTTAAATTTATTAATTCTAATGTTTTTACAGTATCTTAAAGATAGTTTTGACATAAATAACACTTCATTCATTTCAACTTGAAAGCAAATACATCCAACTAATTACGAGACACTAGATACGAGATTCGAAAACAAATATAAGCAAATATTAAAGATAACCTAAACTAGATCGGCTTAGATTTCAGTGGATTATGAAGAGGAAGATGAAATTTCAAGTTTTCTTCCTATTTTGCCAATGAACTTAGACATATAAATAGGAAACTTTTTGAGCTTCTTTTGGTTCTTGGCTAGTTTTACTTGATTTTGAACAAGTGTCTCTTTGGACATGGTTCTAGTGTTGATTGGACACTTTACACTTTCTGCATAAGTTTCTTCTTCTTCTTTGATATCCATAGGCTCTTGTTCTTGTTGCATTCGAGCTTGTTTGTCTTCGAATGTCTCATATGGTTTAAAGGTGAGTGGAATTTGCATAAGGTGTATATTTGTGGAGTCAAACACCTTTCTTGGTACAAACACTTCTCCCTTGAGATCAACTCCAAAATATTTAAAGATTCTAGTAGGATAAACTCCATAGTAAAGAGTGTTTTCTCTTATTGATGTTGCTATGAGCTTAAATTCTTTTAAGATCATATCGGCCCAATCATAGCCACCAATAATAGCAAAAAATGCTTTTTGTACTTTGAGAGTTGGGTTATTGAAATTTCCGGAATGAGGTGTGATGGTTTGTTGAAGGAGGAGGTTTATGATTCTTGTTTTTGGGTGGAAAAAGCGAATTTTGAATTTCATGTGAGCATCGCTTTCAAACATGTGATGATAAGTTTCCAAATCCGTTTCTTCGATTTTGAATTCCGAAAAATCTGAGCCTGTACTTTTACAATTTAGGATATTGCCCAAAATTTCACAATCTAGAACGATTTGTGTGCCTTTTATGCTACTCCAAATTTAATTTTCATCTCCTTCGTAAAAGCCATGATTAAGTTTTGCATAGAACATTTTAATGAGTTTCGGGTAACATACTTCATCATTATCCCGAGCGTCAATCAAGCTCAACACTCCATTATGATTGAAAAGAGAAGGGAGAACATAAGATGGAAAATCTCTAAAGATGGCGAAAGCTCCCGTATTGACTTTTGCATTTGCTATACAGTCAACATTGGTGTTGATTGCTTCTCTATCATTGTAGAGATATCCTTTGATGGTTTTGGATAATCTCATTATTTGAGGATTGCTAGAGGAAGCCATTAGAGAATTTTAAAGAATATAGATATAAACAGAGTAGACTGAATTTTGAATGAGAGGTAGAGAGAATAAGATTGAATAGATTAATAATAAAGATTGAATGGGGACAATTTTCTGAAATCAATGACACCTTTTCAGACCTTGGGAGTTGGTGAAAAGTTGGAGGAAAGTTTGAAAGTTTAAACTTTTGAAATTAAAATTTTGAATTTCATTTTCTGGTCTTTATGTCGACATGCCCTTCTATGTATGTAGACATACATGTAGAAATTCAAAATACATGTTGTTTTGACTTTTTGATTTATATTATCGATTTATGTTCCAGGATTTATTATTTCTTGAATTAATATTAATCTAACAAACATCCAAAATTTATCATTTTATTATTATTTTGAATTACAAAATTCAAAATTAAAATTTGAATTTTAAATTTCAAGTTTGAATTTTAAAGTTTAAATTTCAAATTCAAAGCAAAGCAAACAAAACATCTATTCAACCAAAAAAAAAAATTAATCAAGGCATTCCCGGTTTTTAGATCCATTTCTTCAGTATTTTTTGAATTCTGAATTGTTCTGAAACACATATTTGAATATCCGATTTCTAGCTCTTCATCGTTTGACGATGAATCTGAATCATCTAGAGTTGTTTCGTATGCCCTCTTTCTTTTCTTCGATGAATTACTATTGCCCGTCTGTTGAATTGATTTATTTGGATATGGACACATTCTCTTTATATGGCCTAGTTTATTGTAGTTATAACATCGATCATCATTTCTTCCTGAAGTTCCTTGATTATTTCTTTGATAGTTATTTCTCCTTCTATATCTTAGAAACTTTCTGAAATTTCTTGTTATTAAGGTTGTTTCTTCATCGTCTTCGATGCTTGAATCAGAACCATTTGTTGTTGCCTTAAATGCTATGGATTTCTTTTTAATTGACTTATTTTCCTTTCTTTTCTACAATTGGACTTCAAACGACATCAAATTCCTCATTAACTCCTCAACCTTCATTTCACTTACATTATTGGCTTCTTCAATCGCCAGTATTTTTGATCCCATTCTAGAGTCAATGAACTCAATATTTTTCTGACTTGACCTTCTTCTGAATAAGTATTTCCCAATGCTAGTAATGTACGCACTATCTCTTGAAATCTGCATACATATCGGAGATAGATTCATTCTCGTTCATTTTGAATAACTAAAACTGATTAATTAGCACTGATATCTTAGTTTGTTTAACTTTATGAGTGACTTGTAATATTCTCCAAATTTCATAAGCGGATTTACAAACAGACAATCTATTAAATTCATTTCTATCTATGTATGGAACAACATATTCATGGCTTTAGAATTGCTTTATGCAGTAGCCTTTTGTTCATTAGTCCATTGTGCAAAATTAGTTGTGGGTTCAACATACTCAGTTTGTGTACTGTTCCACGTGTCTAATCCTACTGATTTTAAATATATTTCATTCTACATACCCAATATGAATAATTACTACCATTAAACAATGGTGGTCTAACAGTGGGCTGACCCTCTACAAAAAAATGTAACAACCCTGATTTTGGAACCAATTTAAAATTTTATTTTTAACTGATTTAGTGGATTTTAAATGTTTAAAATGATTTATTTTGACAAATAACGATTTAAAATTTACTTAAATCGAAGTTTGAAAGTATATATTTAAAATTTAATTAAAACGAACTCGAAATGACGTGATAGTTCGAAAATTTGGCTTTGAACTTTAAATGATTATATAGAATTCAAAACAAATCGGATTTAAGTAAAACAAGAAATGTTAAAATCTGTTTAATTATATCTTTCTAATGAATGTGAAAAATATAGATTTCATTATATAAATAGTAAATTATGTCCAAATTAAAATTTAAAATAGCCGCCATGGAATTCATATATGTTTTAATATTATATATAGCCCTTAAAATGGACATTATGCAAACGACCTTTGTTTTCGACGAAACTAATTTTGTTGGATCTGGAACATCAAATTATTGTTAGGTTAAAATTTCAAGTCAGTTGGAATTAATACGTGAGTGTGGTAAATTTAAATGCGTATTGAATTCAATTATAATTTAATAAGCTAGTTAAAAGGCCATTTTTCAAACGGCCTCCAAATTCGATGAAATTAATATCGTTAGACCTTATTTGGAAAACATAGCGAGATTTCAAATTTCATAATTTTTGGAGTTCGTATGTGGTCGTGGTGAATTAAAATGTATGTTGAAATTTAGTTTTGAACGTTATATTGAATTATATTTTAATTTTGATAAAAACCGGTCAAACAGTCGAATCGGCTTATGAAATATATTCCATTGTGTCCGGAATGGGGGTATTTTGGTAAGGGCTACATTCGTTGGGTTGGAAATTTCATAACAAAGTAATAAACAGAATTAAAACAATTATATATATATATATATATAATTATACGGTCAAACCCCTAGCTTCCCTCATGCGAGGTCAAAGCTTTTCTGAGGCGCCTCCACCGAAATCAATGGCTGCGAGCTCGTTTCATCTTTCCTCTCTTTCTCCAAATCCACCAAGTAAAATGAAAAACCCTCAACAACAAAAACCTGTAGCTACACTAGATCTAACGGTTTATCGGTGGTGATCGAGTTATGTGTGGTAGCGTGGCCGGAATATAGTCGAGAACGGCAGTCAATACAAGGAATTATCTGACGCGTGGGGTGCATCAAGTTTTGAGCTGGTTCCAGCGTTGGTAGAGGAGTCCGACGATGAGGGCATATCAGATCATGGTCTGATCAGCTGGACGGCGGTTGAGGCGCAAACCTAGGGTTCGTGTGATGGCCGGTCGAATACTGGAAAGAGGATACGAGGAAGAATAATTAGTGGCTAAAGGATGCAATCAAATTAGTAATTAGTGTAATTAATGACATACTTAATTATTTAAAGTTTAAACATTTATAATTTTTTCGTTCGGAAACAGAATCAGACGAGATCAGGTCCGTTGAAATTTTGTTGAGAAGATCTACGTGATGGAATTGATTTGGTCAGATTCGGAGCTAGTTACAGATTTGGGTTAAATTAACATTCGGCTTAATTTAACAGAAGCAATCATTATTAAAACGATTTTAGAAACCAGTCAATGTGAGAACTCTCTCACTCAAATTATTTGTACAGTTATTTTTTTTATAACTGAATTTATATTGATTGCCTGTGACTGTGCAATATTTGTTTAGTGGTTGATGGTTGTTTACAATTTTATTGTTATTATCATCAAATTGTGAATATAAATGATGTTAAGAATAAACACTTAGATTATAAATTATTTTGGGATGACAATTTACTTACCTGTCTCCCAAACTAATAGATAAGTTCACATAGACTGTGATGTAAACCCCACACGGGTATTGGGACGATAATTTTACACATGCCCAAGTATGCAAATAATAATTGTTGTTGATGGTTGAAAACCCCACACGGGTCTGGGGATGATAATTAATTCACATTTCCCTTGGATTAATGGTATGTCAACCGGTTGATTGACAGAATGTTATAAGCATTATTTAATTATTTAATGCTTACACAGTTGTAAATTGCACTCTGGATGTAAATTGAATGTTTAATAGTTTTTATCACTACTTTTGAATACATGCGATGTACGAAATCCATATAACTAAAATTACATGGTAATTGAGTGAGTCTGATTCCAATTCAGAAATAACAAATATTTTAAAATAATATTCAGTGAAGAATCAAAATATGATTTTGATGTCTGATTTTGGGTGGACACGAAAATATTGAAATATTCATAACTAAAATGAATATGAAGCCAAGTAAGTAGATATACGGCATTTTAACTCGAACAAAATTTTCTGTCGATTTTATTCATTTTATAATGAATATCGAAAAGACTTGATTTCAAAATCTGATATTTTGAAAATATTATCTTTTTAATATTACAATGATATGGAATATTCAATTTTGATTTAAAATTGAAATGGAAGTTGGAATCATTTTTAAAATGAATTTATAAAAATTTATAAAATATGTTTTAAAAAGAAATGGACGAAATATATTATATATATTGTAATGGTTTGAATAGAACGTTTCGCGCAGTGACCGTTCGCTAATTTCGACCATTGACTTTGAATTGACGTAGCGGGAGATCAGACCGTCAGATTCTCCTAAAACCAGAGCTGTTGGGTTCATATCGAAAAGTGCTTTCGAATGATAATAAGAGATCTGAGATCTAACGGTTAGATTTTAATACATGTCCATATCGGTTTTGGAAAAGGTCGCTATGGATGCAGTTCGGTGGCCGATATTGGAAACCATAATAAATGATTTGAAATGATTTTGGATGAAATATTCCAAGTTTGTAAATATAAAATATATTTTTATCTGAATAAGTTGTTTATTAACTTGGGTAAAGAACAGAAAGAAATTATATGGCTTTAATATAACCAGAATTTTCCAACGTGTGAATTGAAAAGGATTTGAATGGAAATAATCTTCGGAATATTTTGATATTGGATTCTATGATTATACAGATATTCTTGAGGAATTTGGAAGATATAGATTTTGTTATTCCCAATATGATATTTGTTGGTTTCAGAATTTGATACTGAATATAAGCCGATATGTTCAGAGCCTTGTATTTAATATCAGATTGGATTTTGGGTTTGTCGTGATAGTGTCTTCAATAACACTATTCTTAAACCCAGTTGAGAAAAATATAAATCTTTTAATTAAGATTAATGAAGTTTTCCAATTAATACATATAATTGGAATTAAATGGAAGTTGATTTTGGGTTCATTGTGAACAATGTTTTAAATAACATTTGTTCTTAAAACCCAATTAATAGTGAAGATATGATTTGGAATTTATAAATCTTTTAATTAAGATTTAAGGAAAATTTCCAAAATAAAGTTTCCCAATTTAATACATTAAGTTGGAATTGAGTGGAATTCGATTTAGTGATAATCGAGATGATCTTCCGTGAGGGAAGACCGTTACTATTTATGGAATTTAAAAGGCTTTATCATTATTCTATTTATAGTATTATTCAGATATAGAAATTTGTATCAATTATATAATGATTAGATTTTCGTGAAGATTCCATTTTGATGGAAGATGATTTTGGGTTTATCGTGAACTTTGGTTTAAACGACATTGGTTCTTCAACCCAGTTAAAGACAAGATTAATTTCTTAAAGTTAAATAATCATTAAGTAATGATTTTTGAGATTAAAACCAAGTTGGAGTTTTAATGAATCTTTAATTAGATTGGAATGTGAATAAGGTAATTAAATTTATCGAATTCAAGAAATGATCGAGAATGGAGTATCACTAGTTTTACTTCATGTGTTAGTTAAATCTTTAATTGTATTTGAAACATGAAATGGTAATTAATTTTACCGATTACACAGTGGGTGCTAGATATGGAGTACTACCAGCTTTGCTCCATGGGATGAATAGGTTGGGATTGGAAAAATAAAATAAGTGATTACTATGGTAAGGCTCGATAATTCCGACTAGTTTGGAAAACCTTAATTTGGTTTAAGATTGTTAAAAGATAATACAAAATCTTTTGCAATGGTTTTCAAAGAAAGATTTAAACAAGAGGTTTAAATGAATTAAATCTTTAATAAGATTTTTGGGAATGGTTCCAAATGTAATGAATATTTGAGTAAAATAATATTTTGGATTGAAATTAGGCATATGGCGTGTTTTTGTAGAACCTGATTATAAGATACGCGAGTTATTCAAAAAGATCGGGTTTAACCCATTCTGAATAACTGACACGACGATTGAAAGTTGAAGATATGAAGATGGTGGTTGAAGACCGAAGATCTTCACATTGTTTGGATGATTACTGATGCCTTGATTGGGTCGTACACCTAAGACAAGGTAATAAGTGGAGATCGTCCAGACATACTTGGAGATCGACCGGATATGCGAGGACCTCTCTCCTGTATTGGACATATAGGACGAGGAATAAGGTGATCCGGTTTCGTTCAGACCTAGAGCACACTTGTAAATGGATTGTGTGTCCGACATTGTATTCTTTTTGTTGTATTCATTGATCTATGCTAAATGTATATATGTTTGGTGGCAGAGAATTTATTCTCTTTCTTAACACCCTTCTCTGAGACGTATGAGCTCAGAGGTTAAATATTGGTAGATGATCAATAATATGGCATGGGTTGACAATGTGGCATGCTGAGTTGCATGGATCAAGGCTTTTGTTGAAAAACAGAGTTTTGTGAATGATGATCAAAGCAAAGCTTTAATATAGCGTACCTTTGTGTGTCGAGACGTGACATCGACGAGCTTCACAACCCGTGAATGATTGATGCTGGATAATAAACGACATGTTGGAATAGGACCAAAAGGTACAGATGTTTCCTGGGGGATCTAGGCATAACCATTGTGTATCTAAGGTCCAGAGAAGGAATCTGGGAACTGGGAGCACCCCGATAAAGGTGATTTTCCAAAAGCATGGAGGATCCGAGGGATCTAGGAGCACCCCGATAAAGGTGATTCTTCAAAAGCATGAAGGATCCAGATTCGCCCGGAAAAGGCAAAGATTAGTGATGGCAAGAAAGCCTCAGTCATTGATGGAATTTAATTTCCAATACGAACCTTTGTGGTTTTTAATTGTAACCAATGTATGTAGCCGTAGTACACTATGTCTTCTATGATTGATATATTTATTTGTGAAAAATGATTTTTACACTATGTACTAGTGATAATAAAAGAAGATTGTGTGTATCAAGCATTTTTGGTTATTATAAGGGAAACTCTATCCTCTTGCTTGTGTTGCACTGTGTGATGGGATAGAGTCTTATAATATCTTTATTGTTATTTCCTTTAGTATTGTGAGTTTTGTTTTGTGGTATTCGTAGGAGAAAACCTATTCCATGTCATACGACGTGGTCCCGTGATTTACCCAACTTTAAAATAAAATTAATAACTATTTTAGTTATCACACCAGTCCCATGAGTGACTTGGAGTTTATTGTTTCTACCTAAACTCTGGGTGCCCATATTTTCTACATGGGTAGCTAGTAGTTTGGTTTTGCATATATTTATTTTCACAGAATCATGGATTACAGCTCGAGCTATACTCGGAATGCTTTATATCCATGTATTTCTTTCAGTTGTGGTAGTTGATGATTTCCACTACACATTATATTTATGTATTGATTTTCCACTGCTATGTAATTTAAATCTATAATATTTCTTCTGTTGTATATTTTTTATTTGTACTCTGATGTAAATGGTTGTAGTAACAAGAAATGTTCTCATGTTTGTGTTTTCATGCGTCGTGTTCTCAAACAGTCCGCCTTCTTGTTATGTTTAGGCTGGTCGGGAAATTCGGGTCGCTACAAAAGAACTATTATCACCAGTGTTGGTTGCCATTTAATATTTTCAAAAATCAGATTATGAACTTTTTGAAAACCTATGCTCTGATACTAATTGTTACGGAACGCAGAATGCGGATCTTAAGGCAAGAATAACATTAGAGGGAGTGAATATTGTTTCTAAAGAATTTACAAAAATATTAAATTTTAACGATCCGCTATATGAATCACACACAACAAAGATGATCACAGTCACATAATCAAGCACAAACCAGAAATAGAAAGATATAAAATGCAGAAAAAGGAAAGAACACACCGGGTTTTATACTGGTTTGGATTACTCGTACGTCCAGTCCCACGCAATGCTGGATTGCGTAGAGTTTTATTAATATCTATATCCAATTACAATCCCCTTGATTTTATGGTTACAAGGTTAACACCGCTCTAACTACTCTTGATTTCATGGCTACAAGATTACCATCGATCCCTTTCCTTGATTTCAGGGCTACAAGGAACACACCATTTCCAAACACTTCACAAATGATTACAACATCCCTATAACTCTCCAATTGCACTTAAGTTCGGAGAGTAATGAGTAGAGAGTGAGAAAAGAAGAAGTTTTATATAATTAGAGCAGAAATAGGCAAAGTAGAAGTGTAGAAATCAACAAATTATGAAATATTAATGGTGGGATGAAGAGTGGTGAAGATGGAGAAGAAGATATATTAAAAAAATTCGAAATCAACCATTATTTATAAGATTTGAAAGGTTGCAACACTTCTGGAGCGTTACAAATAGTGAAAAGACACTTCCTTTGAAAATTGAAATTATGACAGTTATATGTCGATATGGACATAAATGTATGTAGACATATGTATGTATAAAAATATTTTTAAAACTATTTTCAAGTGTTTAATTGTATATGTTATTCTGGAAATTCTTGAATTAAAACTTAGTGATATAAATGACTATTATAAAGTATAAAATCATATGAAAACATAAATATATATTATATAAACATATTTATAAAATATTAATGTTTAGAACTATATAACTATAAAATTATATAACTATATAAGCATATATAAATTATATAAACTTTAAAACTTATATTTGAGATCATAAGTAAGATAGAAAACTATTTGAAATTAGAATTTTGAAAATCAGAATTTGAAAATCAGAATTTGAAAATCAGAATTGGAAATTTGAAATTTGAAAAACAGAATTTGAATTTGAACCTGGAGTGCTGTTCAGAGTCTTACAGATAAACTAGACTTTATTATATTTGTCTTGAACTCTTGATCCCTTGAACTCTTGATAACTTGATTACTCATGACTCTTGAATCTCCTCTGAATTCTGAATCTCTTGAAACTCTAAATCTGTACAGTCTTCAGTATTTAATTCCTTTATAAAAAACCTGCATATTTATAAATTCTAGATAGAAATGTTAATACATATTTTATATTCAATTAATAATGATAATTGAAATAAGGTTGTTGTCATCAAAACTCCATTCTTCGACAATTTATCTTGTTTTCATCAGCATAATTATCTATACTTATTCACTTTTATGATTAATAATTAAGAACTAAATTTCAGGCTTTACAAGTAAAATCTGGAGACTGCATTTTTAGTCTTCGTTTAGACTTAGGTGAAAACTAAAAGAAATCGACTTTTAATTTCACAATTTTTTTATAGTGTGCAAAGACTAGGGAAATGGGATTGACTTTTAAATCAGGTTTCTACATTGAAGTTTTATGTGAGATGTGAATAATATATGGTTAGTTCTCAGGTAGGAATCATAACCTAAGTAAGCTAGATGTCAGCAAAATATTCACCCATAATTTAAGTAGTACCCTTGAGCAAAATATGCTTTTGTTCTTTGTTTGACTTCATTATTGAGTTACCTAAACCAGTGCCGAAAGAATGCCAAGAATGGTATTTGAACGATCGGAAATTTAGTGTTATCCTGAAATGTTAGTGAAACATCCCGTATTTTTTAACGGTTTAATAATTTAATTATTTAATTATTAGAATATTTATTAGGTAATTTAAAATGACTTAAATTAAATAATATTGAATATATAATTAATATTAATAATAGAATAATATATTTAATTCCGGAAGAATCGAAAATAGTAGAATTCGCAATATTGTGTGAATTGGATAGTATAAGAGATTTGGTTAAGTTTAGATTCGAATTTTAATAAATAATTATTTATAAACGCTGTTTGAACATATAATTTATAATATAAAATGATCCCGTAACGTCGCAGTAGTTCATAATATTGAGTTTTGAACTTCAACTGAATATAGAGAATGTGTTTTAAGTTGGATTTCTGTGAAACAAGAAACGTTCAAATCTGGTGAACTATATTTTTCTAATGGAAGAGAAAAATCAAGATTGCGTCATGTAGATTGTGAGTTATGTCCAAATCAAATTTTCAAAAAGGTCGCTATGGAATTTGTTTATAATTTATAACGATTTATTTATATAATAAAAGGTATTTTTATATAAATAAAATATTGATTTAACCTAGATTTGAAATATCGAGTAATAAATCCAGATATGTATATTTTTGAGCCGTATGATATTATATTGGGATATATATGATAATATTACTTTATTAATATTAATATTAAATTTAATTGTTTTTAAATTATATTAATATTTTATTAGTTTATTTAGATCTTAGAAAATAGCCATTTTTACAAATGACCTCCGTTTTTTATGAAATTAATTTTGTTGGATCCAGAATATTAAATTATTGTTAGATTTCAATTTACATGATTTTTGAAGTCAATATATGGTCGTGCGGAATTTTAATGTGAAATACAGTCGACAATTTAACTTTAAAAATACACTGTATGAGCAAACGGACTCGGAATTCGACGAAACAAGTTTCATTGGGTCCGTAATATCAATATATAGTTGTGTGTCCATTTTTGTTGAATTTGGATATTGTATGTGATCATAGGAATTTTTAACGATAAATACAAATAGCGTTGTGATAAAAAAATGAATTAAAATAGTGAATATAAAATTATTTAAATCTTTCTATAAATACCATAAATCTCTTAATCCTAAACCATTTCTTCATTCGATGGTCAACAACATTTCACACCCCCACCCAAAAGATAACACCGTAAGAAATCGACTTTTGAAATTCAGAATAAAATCGAAACCATGATAAAATCAAGTGGTTTTTAATTCGTTGAAAGAACCAAGGAGAAATTTTCCACCTCTATGTATTTCACCTAGTTCGATTGAGTATTGGGTGGAGCTCAAAGTAGCAGCGATAGTTTAGGGTGGAATCGGTCGTTCAAGGAGGTGGCTTTAGGGAAAGCTACCAAAAGGAAAAGGACGCGGCGGTGGAAGAGCTTTCTTCTGGCAAGGGTACGGTCAACTAAGTTCATCTTTGATGGTATGGGTAACTAGGTAAACGGAAGGCTTTCAAATGGAGATACTGGTGAGACAGTGGGTTCCTAGTGGTCGTCATTTCCGGCGTCGAGGTCAACTACGATGACGGTGACAGTAGTCAAGGGGGTTCGACGTCCGATAACTTGGTGATGGTGGTACTGGCCATAGAAGTTACATTTCATGGCTTTGGGAAGCTCCAAAAAATGGTACGATTTTCATTAATAGGGAGGAGTCGGGTATTTTTATGTTAAAGAAGAAGGTATGGTGGTTTCCTTTGCATCATGATTGGGGAATTAACAAGGTGGAGATATTGTTTTCTTTGGGGTAGTTTTGAACGGCATAAGCAACAGTCAATAGCATCCTTTTCGGAAAGGGGAAATCTCATTTGTATCAGGAAGAAAGGAGACATAAGCATGGTCAATTATATTAATACTAGTAATTAATTTAATGTCGTGATATTGAATTGCCTAAAAATACTTCAGGAGTTGATCTTCCTGAGTTGTTAGGAAGTGAAACAGTTCTAGTATAAGTGAAATCGAAACATTATATGAACTGTTTAAAAGGATTAACAGTGTTGTGATCAATAGAGTACGGTTTCAATTATATGTGCATCGTGAAAGGAAGTGAAAGGTTGCGATTATGGTGATGTGCGGCTTCGTTGTTGCCGCAGGAGGAGACTGTGTTTTACACTATAAATGGAAGGAGGATAATTGGACCATAAATTTTTAATCATGGTAATTAGAAGTTTAATAATGTGCTAGTTAATTATAAACTAATTTAATTCATAGTAAATGTTATAATAACTGTAACTAATTTCGTTGTCGTTTAAATTGGATGAAATGAACTATGGTGGGACCGTAGTAACAAGATCTATGCCGCGAAACTAGTGTGACTGAGAATAAGCTACTAGAGTTTCGTGGAAAAAAACAAACATATGTTGACTATAAATGAAACCAAAGCAGAATTGTCGACTGCAAACCAAAGTGAGTAAAACTCGCTAACTTTGTCCAGTTTATAATTTTATAAACGTAATTTAATATTGATAAATGATAATGAATTCTGTGTGATGGTTGTTTTGATGAATTGCTAATCAATTGGTGAAAATATAGATAACGATATATATATATATATATATCGTTAATCAAATATTGATTCCGTTTATCAGAATATTTCATATTGAAATGAAATTGATGTTAATTATATTGTTTAACATTTGTGGATGTAGGGAAACGGGTTGGTGGGATCCAACTGGATTCCTCAATATTTATAATACTGTTTTTCATATATTGTGATATATGATGTGATATATAATCCATGATTGATATTGATATATTTGGATGACGCTAGTCTTTTTATTTGGTATTCTAAATACCATAAGTAGTACTGAAATGTAAAAAGGGAAAGTTCAAAGTGTATATTGAAATAAAAAATCGTATAAAATCAATAGATTTTATAAAAAGGAAATATTTGGAAATTAAATAGAAAACTTCTGTAGAAAGTTATTAATCGTTATATGGAATGGATATGATTTATTTTAAAATTAATAAAGTTACAAAAGGTAATTGCGAGTTATAAAAGAACTAGGAGATATGGATTTAAAGTAGATGTTAATTAAAAAAAATATGTTTTAACAGATTAATTGAGAAGATTAATTTATAAGCGATATTTATAAATTAACTGAAATATTTATTATTGGATAAGGCGAATATATATATATATATATATATATATGTGTGTGTGTGTGTGTGTGTGTGTATGTGTGTGTGTGTAGAAGTATGAATGTTTATTAAGAAGTAAAATCGGTTTTAAACACCGATATTTGAAAATGGGATTCAAACTTAACATTTATAATGGGAATTATAAAGGATGGAATATGAATTTGAAAAAGGGGAAATCTATTTTGTAAATAGAATGGAATTTCAAATGGCTAGAAATAAATAACTTGCTTAATAATAAAAACAAGTAATGTGATTTATAAATAATGTTTATAAATGAAATAAATATAATTATCACTGGATAATTTGGATTGTAAAGTCAGCAGTGAGTTTAAAACGGGAAATTGGGAAGTTGTTTTAAAAAGGAAATGATGGAATTTATTTCAATGTTCGAGTTATGAATAGGATTAAAATAAAATCCATGAAGATTTGTAATTAGATTTCGACTAGGCCAAATGTTATAAAATAAATTTTTTTAAGAAACTATATATTGAAAAATCGGGATTTGACAAGATAATAATATTCAGTTTGAAATCGGTATTTGAAAATCGAATATAAAGGCAATAGAGAATTACAAACTTATTAAATAAAATCAACTATGAAGTTGACATGTAAATGAGATTTGATAATTAAAATGGAATATGAATAAGGAGTTATAAAATGACTCAATAATTATAATTTGAACCTGTATTAGTATTTAAATTATGGATTCAAGCTTTTGATTTGATAAAACGAGTCCAGTTTTCTATAAAGGAATAATATTCACGTTTTAAAGTGAATAACAATTTTGAAAGCAAACTTGTGCAGAATTAAAATAGTTATAAAAGGAAATTGGTAATTGTTGGGAAGTACTAAATTCAAAAATGGATTTAGAAATTGAGTTGACTCGAAAGGGTAAAATATGCTGGAGTTTGTAATGTAATTTGAATATTGTTTATTCGAGAGAAAGATTATAGAATATAGTTTATTCGAAAAAGAGATTATTGAATATAGTTTATTCTAAAGAGAAATTATCGAATATAGTTATCCGAAGTGGAGTTATCAAATAAAATTTATTTGGAAAAGAGTTATCGAATATAGTTTATTCGATGGAGAGTTATTGAATAGAGATTATTCGAGAGAGAATTATACGTTGGGATTCGACTATATCGAATGTTGGAAAGTAATATTTACTTTCCGGTTTTTAAATCAAGATTTATTTATTTAATAAATCGTTTATTTGTTTATTCAAATTAATGAATAAAAGTTATATTTTGAAGTTAGATATTTCGAAAGTAGGGATTATAACATTATCATTATAACCAATGTTTTCATAAAAGAATTGGATTCGTAAACTCAATCCAAGAGTTGCATAAGCAATGATTTGATAAGAAGTTAACAAATGGAGTTAAGGAAATTTGAAATTGAGTGGAGATTAGTTAAATTGAATGATTTCCTGAGTATCAGTTTAATGTTGGTTTCGGCCTTTGGGGTTGATATTCAGGGAATTGTTCTCTTACTAGTTTACAGTTGGAGACGGATAAATGTGGGAAGATAGTGATACGTGAATAAGAAATGGAAATGTTTTCCAATGTTAATAACATATATTTTGTAAAATTAGAAAATAAGAATTTATGTATATATGGAAATGGGAAATGGGGAAATGAAAAAATTAATGATAAACTAATTTAAAAGGGAAAAATGTTAATTGATGATTGATCGATAAAATTTCCATTTGGAAATAAGATCGTTGTGTGTATAGATGTTTTCCTTTGATAGTTAAATAACCGACTATCAAAGTTTTGACCATTTTTCTATCATCAATACGAAGAGACCGAAATCAGATTTATTATCTGAGAACCACTCCGTATAAGCATTAGCATTGCTAATCAAATATGATGAAGATAATTGAAGACGGAGTTCATGCAAGGGTTGTTCTAGAAAATTCTAGGTAGAAATTGCCTAAGATGGGTTTACATAATAGTGCCTTCGGTTTGTCCAGTCCCAGGACAACTTGTATGGAAGAATGTCTGACATAGTATATTTAATAGATCACATAATTTGATCTCTTCAAACATATATACGTTTGGTGGCGGGGAATTCGTTTCCCTTAGTTGTATACCCGTGGTATTTTCGAAGAAATCAATTTGTGATTTGGCAGGTATGACGATGTGATATTCAAAGTGAATAAATGTGTGATCTGTCAGAGATAAGCGTAGCCTCAAGCCTCACAACCAGGAAATGGTAAAAACCAGGTAGGTCGCATGGCTAATTGGGTAGCTCTCAATTAGGGTGTATTGTCACCTGATTTAGAGAAATTCCTTTTACTTCTATAATCTATTTCGATGTTGTCCCTTTTGGGAAACGGTTGTTGATTCCAACCGTTACTGATAATACATTCGGTTCACTCAAGTGAAATGAGTGACCGATCATGTTTAGCCTGGGTTAGAAGATGTTCTTGTTGAACCCAGTGTATTCCTCTCTGGAGATACACTGTCGGAAGGCGGTCCCATACCTCGCCTGTTGGAATCCATTACCCAATAAGTGTCCAAGGTTTTTGAATATATATTATATATGTGGAACATGAGATGAAAGTGTTCCACTAGATTGTTATTTATTTGATTTAGACATTATTATAATATCAGAAGAGTATGGATTTTAAAAGAATGTTTTGGGTTATCGTAAGGTAAAAACCATCTGTATTTATGTGTGGATTGGTCTTATGATTATTCTTTTTTTAAAAGGATTTTAAAAGTTAAACAATGGTTGGAGTTTACATACACCAGTCACATGACTGACCCAGAGATTATTTTGTTTTGTTTTCCTTAAACTCTTGGGTGTCCAATTTTGTAACGGCAGTCAAGTAGTTGGGATTTTACGGATATACTTGGAGAGCTTGGAGCAGGAGGCTTCAGGACTATAAAGCTATTGTTTATTTCCGCTGTGTTGTAAGTGTTGTACACCGATAACGGTATTGTATACAGATACTGGTTTTATTTCAAGTTATGTTGTATAATATATTTATTTGTTCCGCTGTGAGATTCGGGTTACTCTGATGTTGTATTTATGTTCTTTTATTATAACTTTCTTTCTATCTATCTCCCACCCTCTAACTTCTTTCTATTGACGTTCTGGCATTTTTGATTCTTAAATAGTCGACATGGTGTTGTATGTCGATTTTCTAGGCTGAAAATCCCCTGGGTCGTTACAGTGGTATCAGAGCTGAAGGTTAAGTGATTACCTTGGCTCTGTGGTGTAATTCAATAGAGATAGGGTTAGGAATAATCTAGATAGAGTTTGAGTGTATATATATGAGAGAGCGTATTTGAAGATTTTATAAAAATTTGTTTTATATTATGGAGATTTATTGGTTGAGTTGTTTATGAGTTCTGGTTGATCAATTTGATCCACTGTATCGGTAGGAGTTTCTAAACACTTGAATACAATGAACCAACATAGTATGTTTTAAAATAAGGTTAAATTAAATAATTTTTCCCAAATTATATTTTGATATAAAGAAAGTATAAATGTTGGAAAGATTATAGTATATTGGATGTATTGGTTGTTATAATCGAGTGAGACTATAAAAGTAAAATGGTTATGTAAATAACCAATTAGAATTCATATAAGTGAAATATATGAAATCAAACGAATTAAAATCAGAATTGAATTAAAATTCCTAAATTTGCAAAAGTGTTATAAATGGATTTGGATTAAATATATGGCAATTTTAAAATCCTGGGAGATTTTAAATTATTTTACAAGCATTCTGATGGCTATTTTGAATTTAAAAAATAGAAGTGTTTAAAAATGGTTTTGAAAATTGATATAGTATTGAACTCACTTTAGTAGCTGGGAAATAACCCTAATGATGCTGGCTACATCATCAGTGTTCATTTTCGAGTTTGTAAGTAATGAATTACTACCAAAGATATTGTTTTTGGAAATGTATTGATTCCGAAAGGGAATATTTGATTTTTGAAAAGGGTAAGTTGTTTAAAACTCCCAGGAAGAGATTGTTCGAATTAAAAACAAATTAAATGGAAATTTGTGAAAGCAAATTAAAATTAAAGCCAGTTAAGTGGAAATTGAATTGAAATAGAGAAATATCGGGTGAAAATCAGATTTTTAAATATAATTGGACTCAGGAGAGTAAATGGTATGATTTCTGAAATAAAAAACAGAATTGTGATTTTGGGATGAAGATAACTGATCAGAGGAATTAATTAGTTAATGAAATATGTAGATAAAATTTAACGAGGTTAAGTAAGTGGACTGGTAAGTTAAGAGTTGAAATTGGTAATGGAATTTGAGTTGAGAATGGAATTTGGCTAGGTTATAAGAGAATGATTTGGTTGAGGATAAAAACTGATTCGAGTTTGATTAAAATGACATTGGTATATGCTGATTTGGTAGCATATAGAAAGAATATAATGATATGCCCGAAAAAATGGTACAAGCTTATTTTATATGAGTTTGCTGATTTATGAGCCTATTTGGCAAGCCGCTTGGCTGTTTGATTTTCTTTAGGATTGGAGAAGCCTATTGAGGCGAGTTGTAGTTGTACCGATTGAGCCGTACAAAAGAGACGCAGGCAAAATTTTCCGAAATTTTAAGGTGTTAGAAAATTTTCAGAATTTTTTTAAATTTGGGTTATTCGGAATGAATTAATATTTTAATTGAAATTAATTGGTTCAGTTGAAACTGAGGTTAAGAAGTGAAACAAATTATTTCTAACCCAGTTCATAGGGTTTATTTTCTACCTTAGTAAATACGAGGACAAAATTCTTTTAAGGGGAAAGAACGTAACATCCGGTATTTTTTAATGGTTTAATAATTAATTAATTTAATTATTAGAATATTTATTAGGTAATTTAAAATGACCTGAATTAAATAATATTGAATATTTAATTAATATTAGTAATAGAATAATATATTTAATTCCGAAATAATCGAAAATAGTAGAATTCACGATATTATGTGAAATGGATAGTATAAGAGAATTGGTTAAGTTTAGATTCGAATTTTAATAACGAAATTATTTATAAACAATGTTTGAACGTCTAACTTATAATATAATATAAAATAAGCCCGTAACGTTGCGGTAGTTCGTAGTACTGAGTTTTGAACTATAATTGAATATAGAGAATCCGTTTTAAGTCGGATTTTCGTGAAATAAGAAAAGTTCGGATCTGGTGAACTATATTTTTCTAATGGAAAAGAAAAATCAAGATTTAATCATGTAGATTGTGATTTATGTCCAAATCAAAATTCAAAAAGGTCGTTATGGAATTCGTTTATAATTTGTAACGATTTATATATATATATAATAAAAGGTATGTTTATATAAATAGAACATTGATTTAACCTGGATTTGAAATATCGAGTTATAAATCCAGATATGTATATTTTGGAGGTGCATTATATTATACTGGGATATATACGATAATGTTTGTTAGCTTACTTTGTGAACTAGGCTATACAAAGAGCAAATAGTGGGAAAGCCACTAACCGGTTCGGATCGGAGGGAACTAGAGCAGGAAAGAAGCAGAAATCAAAGACGCAGACATCACATCGGTTCGGTTCGGAGAAGAACTTCAGCGACACAAAAAGAAAGCAAGTAGCCTCATCGGATCGGATCGGAGGCGGCCGATCTGAACCCCCTTTTTCTGGGCCTGTGACCGTTGCTACAAACATTTCCTGAAGACTCGGACCAAGCATGACCATTTCCTCCCACGATCTCCCACTAAATCGATGCGTTGTCACTATCTGGAGGCCTCCGAACCCGACTCTTATGGGATGGGTGCCACGCAGTTCCGAACCGGAGCCACTTTGAGGAGATTTTTCACCTATAAATGCACCATCAAGAGGCATTTAAAAGGATCTTTTGGCAAATTCTCAGTTCTAAATTCCTTATTAGTCGAATTTCATAACCATATTCAGATCAAAATCATCTTTGAAAGTCTATTTTTGATAGATTTGAGTGAGCTTATGCATTGTAATTGTGAAGTTGAGTGAGAATCATTGTTGTATTTGCATTCGAATCATCAATTAAAAGAATAGAAAGTGGATGTAGGCTCTTTAACGCCGAACCACTATAAATCGTGTGTTCTTCGTTGCATTTTAATTATATTTCATTAAAATCATAGCTAATTTGGGTGTTAGAACCAATTTTTGGTCTAATATTTTGGTGCTTTCATTGAGAGACCTTCGAATTCTCAGCCTTTTTGGGATTATCATTCAACTATTTGGACTTTCAAGTTTAAAGAAGTTAATCCTTTGACTCTGACATCTTTCAGTACATGTTGACTAACTGTTGAAGAATCGAGTATCATGACTAAGACCAAAGGAAAAGAAGCGCAAGGCGCTAGGGGAAACGATGCTAGAGAAGATCAGCAAGCTATCGTGTTAACGAGGTCACGCGCTCAAAGCTCTGGAGCAGACCGCGCCGGATCCGAACCTGATGGGAGGCGCCGATCCGAAGAAGACGAATCATCTGTAGCAAGGCGGTGTGTTGGGGAAGGAGTCTTCTGACTCCAGAGCTCCTGTAGTTCTCTACCCAGGGGTAATCCGAACATCAGACCTAGAGAGCCTGTGCAGACATTAACAAATGCTGATGTATGGGCAATGGTGCGCTAGATTATGTCCGAAAGCCGGCGGTATACTAATGAAGATTGGGGCATTGAGCGAAGTCAAACCCCCTTCACAAATGACATATTGAATTTCCAGTTCCCTCGGCGATTCAACTTGCCTCAGGTGGATCGATATTCAAGAAGAACAGACCCAAGGAAGCATCTAATGAGGTATGCATGGTTCATGAACGCGGCAGCAGCCGCAGATGCCGTAAAATGCAAAGCCTTTCCGATCTATCTTGAAGACGTAGCGTTAATGTGGTTCACCCGACTCCCCCCTCGGTCGATATCAAATTTCATAGAATTGAGTGAGCGCTTCATGAATCAGTTTCGAATCCATTCCCAAAAGTTCAAGAGCATCATAGAATTGTCACGGATTGAACAGGCCCCAAGAGAATCCTTGAAGTCCTATTTGGATCGTTTCAATTTGGCCGTCATTGAAGTTAGTGATCCCCATGAGCCCATTATCCTGATGGCCTTGATAGAAGGGGTAGATCCTAACACAGAGTTCAAGGATTACTTGGCTGGAAACCCACCTCCTACTAGAGAATTGTTCTATGAAAAGGCTAATATCCGCTTAAGGCGAGAAGAAGCTAAGGCAAATCGGAAGAGAAAGTCCGAAGGGGCCTCGAAGGAAGGTGTCCAGAGTAACGTGGCTATGAAACAATCTAGCGATAGTTCAGGGAAGGCGGAAGTAAATGTTGGAAACCAGAGTGGGGGTAATAGCAACAGAAATGGGAATGGAAATAGAAGGAACAGAAACCGAGGGAATAGCTCTAATAAAAGACTCAGATTCCAGACTTTTGAAAATTATACGCCATTAAATGATACATTGGAGAATACTTATTTAGATACATATAGCATATTGCAGTACAAAAAACCACCACCCAGAGGTTCTACTAAGAAAGAGATTGCAACAGGAAAGTTTTGCTTGTTTCATGGTACACACGGTCATTCCACCAATAGATGCCGTCATTTGAGAGATATCATCGAAAGGTTGCTGCGAGAGGGGAAGTTAGACGAGTACAAGGTCGCCCCAAGGGACAGGGGGCAAGGGGGACAAGCCCCGGATCGTAACCAGACTGCTTCAAAATCCACAGCTCAGCAAAAGGGTAAGGGGATCGTCATTAATACTATTATAGGCGGGCCTCACTTAGTTGGTCGTAGTTTCAAAGCAATGGGCCAGTACGTCAACGCCGCCAAGCATTTTGAGGTAGGAGAATGCAGTAGCCTCGAAGACGTTACTCCAGTAAAACAACAAAAGAAGATGTCAGACGACGTTGTATTCCGCAATAGAGATGATTCCGGAATTCAATCTCCAACCGACGATCCACTATGATTAGCACAACAATCGGCCCTGCTTTAGTCCATAAAGTGTTAGTGGACAACGGGAGCTCAGTCAACATCCTCTTCAAGAAAGCTTTCGAACAAATGAGACTCGAAGCAAAAGATTTAAAGCCATGTGAAGGATGGATACGTGGCTTTAACGGAGCATCTACAGCCCCGATGGGTTTTGTGGAACTACCAGTCACACTAGGGTAGGGAGATCGCCAGAGAGTAAGGATCCCTCCATTTGTAGTTTTGGATGTGGAGTCTCCTTACAATGCCTTCCTAGGCCGACCGGCCCTTGCCAAATTTAGGGCATGTATTGCACCTTGGTGCTTGCTGCTTAAATTCCCGACTGACTCAGGAGTTGGGGTGATGAGGGGCGACCAAGCTACGGGACGAGCTTGTTACATGACGGAGTTAAAGATGTTAATGAAGGGGTTGAACATAGATGCTAAGGACGATTCCGCCCCTCCAAAGGGGGCCTCAACATAGCAATTAAGGGGTCCTGCCCCAAGAGAGTCACCCTCAGACGTGCTCGAGGATATAGATCCCAGAGAGGATAGAGAAACCGGGGACAGGAAGGAAACTCCCAACGAAATAACAATAGATATACTTATTAATAAAACAGATCCAACAAAAGTACTAAAGATCGGCTCGCAACTGAATCCAGTTAGAGCGAGGGAATTGGCTGATTTCTTAAAGGCAAATCTGGATGTGTTTGCCTGGACTCACGCTGACAAGCATGGGATTTCACCTACCATCATGAGCTACTCTTTGAGTATTAATCCAAAGCACCCACCAGTCAAGCAGAAGAGATGGATGTAAGGCCCAGAGCGGTTAGCAGCTTAAAATAAGAAGTAGAGAAATTAAAAGATAATGGATTTATTAAGGATTCGAAATATCCCGACTGGATATCGAATCCTGTCCTGGTCAAAAAGTCAAATAGGAAGTGGCGAACGTGTATCGACTTTTCTGATTTGAACAAGGCTAGCCCGAAGGATAGCTTTCCTCTCCCCAGAATTGATCAACTAGTAGATTCGACGGCCGGACATGAGCTTTTCTCCTTTATGGACGCCTATTCCGGGTTCAATCAAATTCCCATGCACATACCAGGTCAAGAGCATACAAGCTTTATCACGGACTTGGGGTTATACTGTTACGTGGTAATGACATTTGGGTTAAAGAATGCAGGAGCCACGTATCAGCTCCTAGTCAATCGCATGTTTTACAATCAAATCGGGAAAACCATGGAAGTCTACGTAGATGATATGCTCGTGAAATCCAAGCAATCTCCCGATCATATGAAGGACTTAGCAAAAATGTTCGGCATACTACGAAGGTATGGGATGAAGTTGAATCCCTTGAAGTGTTCTTTTGGAGTGGCATCAGGCAAGTTCCTTGGCTTTATCGTGAGTTCCAGAGGAACTGAAATCAATCCGGACCAAACAGCAGTAATCCGGAATATAGAGGAGCCGCGAAAGATTAGGGATGTTCAAAGCTTAGCTGGGAAGGTTGCAGCACTGGGCAGGTTCATCTCCAAAGCAACGGACAAGTGTGTACCTTTCTTCGATCTCATAAAACGGGGAAAGAGAAATTTTGAGTGGACTCCCGACTGTGTGGAGGCATTTCAGAATCTATTAGACTTCTTAGAAAAGCCTCCAATATTATCAAAGCCTGTGGAACATGAGGATTTGTTCGTCTACTTGGCGGTATCATCTCACACCACCAGTACAGCATTAGTACGTGAAGAGGATAAAGTCCAGAAACCTGCATATTACGTAAGCAAATAAAGTATAATTAATTTCAAATCAAAGTATAATTAATTTCAATAACTGTGAAAGTCATATAAACCTGTATTCTATAACTGTGAAAGTCATAAATTAAAGTATAATTAATTTCAAATCAAAGAATTAAGGGAAACGGGATACGCCATTGCGTTCGTCTCGGAATTCTGCTTGAGATAGAGTCTGAGTTTGCGTAAAACGGATATCGTATGAAGAAGTTATGGACGAATGAAGTTGGGCGAAAAACCGGAAAACGGGTCAGAATGCACTGGCGCACTTGGGAAGTGCGCCAGAACAAAAATGCACTGGCGCACTTGGGAAGTGCGCCAGTACATTTTTGACCTGGCGCACCTGCCAAGTGCGCCCAGGTCAAAAATGACCTGCTGGCCAGGTCTGGTCTAGCCCTGGCTGGCCAGGTCTGGGTTTGGTCGATTTTCAGAAGCTTGCTTTGTCATTAGGGCTAGGTGGCAGGCTCTAATTGGTCTCTCTTTCGAATGAATGGCTACGATCAATCCAAGCAACATCGATGGTCCTAATCAGTTCATAAACTCTATAAAAATGACCCTAGACTCTACCTAACCTAAGTCTCTAACACAATTCTCTAGCCTCCATTGCTCTCTTCTTCTAATTAAAAATAAAAATGGCGTCGCTACTCTGCTAGAATCAAAACTAGAAGTCAATCAACATCATCCTAAATGCAAATTTGAGATAAAAGCTTCTGCAACAATTCTGTAACAACTAAAGTTCTTTCTTTAATCCAATCAAGGCAAGTACAGTTATTTTCCGCTATAAACGTTAATTATAATTTTGATATGTTTTTAATTCTGAATCTGAGATTGTATATATATTCTCTTCTGTCAGATCTATTTTCTGTGACTGTTCTGTATCCCCTTTTCTTCTTTTCTGTTTCTATAGCCAGGCTACCACGAGCCTGTGCCTAATCTCATAAGAGATGAACGTATGAACGCAAATTTTGGGATAAATAATGAATGATGTGAAATTTGACAAGACTGAATTGAATGTATGACTTTAGGTCTGAGGCATAAAATATAATGGACATGTGACTTGGGATTGGATGCATAAATTTGACTATGAACATATAATTTATATATGTTGTAATTTAGATCTGTAATTAATTAGAAAAAGATGAGCATATGTTGTAAACTAGATTTGGATCTATACATATTCCGTGATAGAAGAAAAGAGGGACCATTGTAAGATTACATATGATTTGAGACTTTGGACAAAATGCATATAAAAGTCAAGATCTGATTTTTAGAAGATATGATTTAAAGATTTAGATTGTTGGGTATAGTTTGCATAATGATTCATGACTTAAAAAGAAGAAGATATGGAAACTTAGGTGTAAAGATTTACATTAATTAGGATATCTATTATTGTGATTACACCTAAATAGGAATTTTTGGATATATGGCATGCATTGTAATTAATAATTATTTTTGGTATAATTTACATGTAAAATGCTAGTTTAACAAAAATTGGAACATAGGTTATATGGTAAATTGTGTCCATATTCTGCGCTATGTAAATTTATGCAAACATGGAATATATGTTCATATTGTGAATCATGACAATTATTTAGGCATATGAATTTAGGCCTAATTTATGTTTAGGCAAGGCATGTAAATAGAACCTTTAGAAAAATTAAACCTGCTAAATCTGTCATTTACTGAATCCGTTGAAAATGCCTATTTTGCTAATTTGCTAAGTTGCCTAAAACTGCTAGTTCTGTTATATTGCCTAGACTGCTAATTAGATTGAAATGCCAAATCTGTTAAATTTGTCTGTTGAGATGCCTAACCTGTTATATGCCAAAATCTGCTAAGTTGCTAAATCTATTAAATCCGTTAAGTCATATAATCTGGAAAATCTGCTATCTGCTAAAATCTGTTATCTGCTGTGTTGATATAATCATCCTGTTATTGATATAATCTGAATTGGCATATATATATATATTGGGCGTGCGCATAAACGGTAAATTATTAATTAATTGGCCGCAAAGATAAACATGGCTAACTCGAGGTTAGAATGAGTTTGCGGCGTAATTCTGCCCGGAACCGCCCGACACATCCAGTGGCCGCAAACAATAGGTTCTAATGTGAGAAGTTAGTCATAAACTGCTTAAGACACGAGGTTAGGTCTGGCTTGTGGCAGAAGTCTGCCCGGAACCGCCCGGCCCATCCAACGGCCACAAGCTAGCGACCTAATGTGGGAGGTCTGGGCATTAATAATTAATTAATGCAAATCTAAGATAAGAATGACGTCTAAAATATATTGGGGGAAAATAGGGTTAAACCAACTGGATTAATAGGTATAGTAAACCCGTCCATGAATCTGTAGGCCCAATACAAAGTTAGACAAATCTGAAAAATCTGTACATCTGATCTGTTAGTCTGAAAACTTGTTAACTTAATCTGTGAACTAGTAAATCTGAATTCTGTATGTCTGAACTTGTAAACAAGTTAATCTGAGATCTGTTAGTCTGGGGACACAAGGTTAGGAGGGGAATTACTTGTGTCATCTGTTGTTTGGGACCCATATTAGTCAGTAACCCTTTCTGGTATCAAAACTTTGACCCAACAGTAGGTAGGGTCCGGGCACGCTTACTGAACTAATTATAAGTGGTTCATTCTGATAATGGCGAGGGGTGTTGATGGTACGTTCCAACCGGGTCATGTGCGTGCATGGATCCCGGTCTGCCTCTGAGGATGTAAGACGCCGTGACATCTGTAAATAGGTCTGTGCCAATTGGTTGTCACTTTAGGGAGTGATACACCCTACTGTGGGGCCGACACAGGATATTTATGTATTAGGGAGCCGATCGCTTGGGGTAGGGTTTTAGGGTACACTTAGTTCTGTCTGTTTTTGTTGGTACCGTCTGTTTCTGTTGGGTGGTAACACCTGTCTGTTTCTGCGTGGTACCGTCTGTTCGGGTGGTAAAGGCCCATTACTAGTGTACACCTAATTCTACATTCTGTTTCCGTAGGGATAAATCTGTTTCTGCTTCTGTCTGTTTCTGATCGGGTAGTAAAGGCCCATTATTAGCATTCTGTTTCTGTTAAAGTATTCTGTACCCGTTCCTGCTTCAAATTAGACATTAGGGTGACACCTAATTCTGCTATACTAGTATTAGTGCAGAGAAGTGTAAAACAATAGTTTATCATTCTGTTTTTCTGTTATATCTGCTACACCTGTTACAGTTATCTCACATCCAGTTTTATGTTCATATCATATTATTATTATCTGTTCATATGTTGAAAGTCACTGGACTTGCCAGACTTTTTGTCTGACCCTTGTTGTTTCGCCTCCTTTCTTCCGTTCCCCCCCAGGTTATCCAAGGAGGGAAATACTTTAGCTTGATCCGGATTTCTCTTTGCTTGAAGTGCTTAAAGTATGGCTTGGCTCTGTATAGCTTCCGTTCCATGGGGATTATGATTTTAAACCATGCATTTTGAAGGCTTTTGTACAAGACTGATATTTTGTACTTGAATTCTGAAATTGAAAGGATGTACCCATATTAATTTCTGTTTTCGCTGTAATAAAGTTAAAAATTTTCAAGTACTGTTTTATCTGTCTTGTAGTTTCCGTTCTGTTTACTAAAATGCTCCACCAAAGTTAAGGCATTCCCTTTGTGAGTGACCTTAACGGAGGTGGGGTGTTACACTTGGTATCAGAGCTGAAGGTTACCAGATTTGATAAAAAGTTTTGAAAACTATTTTCAAAAAGGATTTAAAAAGGAAGTATTTTCAAAAGTAAAGCTTATTTTTGAAAAATAAAATAAATAATCCCTAAAAGCCATATATCTTTCTTTCGATTCTTTGTTTCGAGTTCCTTCCTCTTTCCCTTTTTGAATCTCTTCCTCCGCGTATAGATGCTTTTTCTAAGATATGTAAGGACTTCCGTGCGATGGGAAGAAAACTGCTTTATGGGACTGAGACGTTGTCGAGGCTAGAAGTTGGCTGAACGAAGTAGAGGACTTATTGGTACCTTTGGGATAGATGATGGGAGGAAGGTTCAACCAGCTGCTTGGTTAATGAAGGATGAAGCTTCATTTTGGTGGAAGGTCACGAATGGAGAAAGTACATGGGAGACATGGATAGGACACACGATAAGAAAGTGGATCCAAAGAAGGGCACTTGCTTCAACTGTGGTGAGATAGGACACTTCACTAGGGACTGCCCGAAGAAACGAGGACAAGGGAAGAGGGCAGGACCAACTGCTGGAGGGAAGGCGAACACTTTCGAGGCTAGTGGATAGGATAGGATTAGGATAACTTTCTGTAGGAGGTTTAATTTCTTTATCTAATTGTTGAAATAAAACTCATTCTGATTCTGGCATTTTGATTATGTAATCGATACTCTGCACTTTAATACTAGTATTGTTTCTGATTCCGCTGTAGACTCAGACCCATAAGGGTTATGGATCATCTGTTTGAGATTAGGGTTTGAGGGATATCTGTGTTAGGCGTCAAGTATGACGCATACATTCTGAGTTTTCGTGGGGTATGATTTTATCATGCTTAGCTTCCTAAGAATCATTAGGGAACCTGATCTGTACCAGTAGTCTGTAAATATCTAAATACTTTTTATAGGATTTCCAGTTTTGACATTGTCTAAAGAAGGTAATCCTCTGGGCGTCAATTTGATTTCGGTCTTTGGGGCCGATACTTAGGACCCATGTCTAATGGGAACCAAATTTTCGTTCTATCTGTACTCGCTTCCATCATTCGACTGTATCCTATCGATCGAATATTTGAACTTTAGGTAGAAACTAATGGGTGTAAACATGTGTTTGAGACATGTTATGTTTGATGGTTGCAAGTGGATGCAAGTGGTTGCTAGTGGTTGCCCGTGGATGCATATACACACACTAGGCACTAGATCGGCTCGAAAACACTCTCATACTGCATATGGATGGGTGAGCATTTTTCAATTCTTGTGGATGCAAAATGGTTGATTCAGCACATGGATGTTGCATTTGAGTGAATGATTGTGCACTCATATCGAAATAATATATATCATCAGAATTCTATTGCATACATGTTGGACTCATGGCACTGACATAATTCGCATTAAGGAGGTCAACTGAATCAGTAGACCGCCTGATCTTTGCATTAGATAAGGAACATATACACACACTTTTGCATATGTTCATACAACATTAGAAGTTTTCTAAGGTCAATGGATGCTTGTGGATGATGGTTGAGTAGATGGGTGATTGGATAGTAGGACACATTCTTCTTAACTTGAAGATTTCGGGGACGAAATTCTTTTAAGTGGGGGAGAATGTAACACCCCGTGTATTCTATAACTGTAAAAGTCATAAATTAAAGTATAATTAATTTCAAATCAAAGAATTAAGGGAAACGGGATACGCCATTGCGTTCGTCTCGGAATTCTGCTTGAGATAGAGTCTGAGTTTGCGTAAAACGGATATCGTATGAAGAAGTTATGGACGAATGAAGTTGGGCGAAAAACCGGAAAACGGGTCAGAATGCACTGGCGCACTTGGGAAGTGCGCCAGAACAAAAATGCACTGGCGCACTTGGGAAGTGCGCCAGTACATTTTTGACCTGGCGCACCTGCCAAGTGCGCCCAGGTCAAAAATGACCTGCTGGCCAGGTCTGGTCTAGCCCTGGCTGGCCAGGTCTGGGTTTGGTCGATTTTCAGAAGCTTGCTTTGTCATTAGGGCTAGGTGGCAGGCTCTAATTGGTCTCTCTTTCGAATGAATGGCTACGATCAATCCAAGCAACATCGATGGTCCTAATCAGTTCATAAACTCTATAAAAATGACCCTAGACTCTACCTAACCTAAGTCTCTAACACAATTCTCTAGCCTCCATTGCTCTCTTCTTCTAATTAAAAATAAAAATGGCGTCGCTACTCTGCTAGAATCAAAACTAGAAGTCAATCAACATCATCCTAAATTCAAATTTGAGATAAAAGCTTCTGCAACAATTCTGTAACAACTAAAGTTCTTTCTTTAATCCAATCAAGGCAAGTACAGTTATTTTCCGCTATAAACGTTAATTATAATTTTGATATGTTTTTAATTCTGAATCTGAGATTGTATATATATTCTCTTCTGTCAGATCTGTTTTCTGTGACTGTTCTGTATCCCCTTTTCTTCTTTTCTGTTTCTATAGCCAGGCTACCACGAGCCTGTGCCTAATCTCATAAGAGATGAACGTATGAACGCAAATTTTGGGATAAATAATGAATGATGTGAAATTTGACAAGACTGAATTGAATGTATGACTTTAGGTCTGAGGCATAAAATATAATGGACATGTGACTTGGGATTGGATGCATAAATTTGACTATGAACATATAATTTATATATGTTGTATGCATAGTGTATGTTGTAATTTAGATCTGTAATTAATTAGAAAAAGATGAGCATATGTTGTAAACTAGATTTGGATCTATACATATTCCGTGATAGAAGAAAAGAGGGACCATTGTAAGATTACATATGATTTGAGACTTTGGACAAAATGCATATAAAAGTCAAGATCTGATTTTTAGAAGATATGATTTAAAGATTTAGATTGTTGGGTATAGTTTGCATAATGATTCATGACTTAAAAAGAAGAAGATATGGAAACTTAGGTGTAAAGATTTACATTAATTAGGATATCTATTATTGTGATTACACCTAAATAGGAATTTTTGGATATATGGCATGCATTGTAATTAATAATTATTTTTGGTATAATTTACATGTAAAATGCTAGTTTAACAAAAATTGGAACATAGGTTATATGGTAAATTGTGTCCATATTCTGCGCTATGTAAATTTATGCAAACATGGAATATATGTTCATATTGTGAATCATGACAATTATTTAGGCATATGAATTTAGGCCTAATTTATGTTTAGGCAAGGCATGTAAATAGAACCTTTAGAAAAATTAAACCTGCTAAATCTGTCATTTACTGAATCCGTTGAAAATGCCTATTTTGCTAATTTGCTAAGTTGCCTAAAACTGCTAGTTCTGTTATATTGCCTAGACTGCTAATTAGATTGAAATGCCAAATCTGTTAAATTTGTCTGTTGAGATGCCTAAACTGTTATATGCCAAAATCTGCTAAGTTGCTAAATCTATTAAATCCGTTAAGTCATATAATCTGGAAAATCTGCTATCTGCTAAAATCTGTTATCTGCTGTGTTGATATAATCATCCTGTTATTGATATAATCTGAATTGGCATATATATATATATATATATATTGGGCGTGCGCATAAACGGTAAATTATTAATTAATTGGCCGCAAAGATAAACATGGCTAACTCGAGGTTAGAATGAGTTTGCGGCGTAATTCTGCCCGGAACCGCCCGACACATCCAGTGGCCGCAAACAATAGGTTCTAATGTGAGAAGTTAGTCATAAACTGCTTAAGACACGAGGTTAGGTCTGGCTTGTGGCAGAAGTCTGCCCGGAACCGCCCGGCCCATCCAGCGGCCACAAGCTAGCGACCTAATGTGGGAGGTCTGGGCATTAATAATTAATTAATGCAAATCTAAGATAAGAATGACGTCTAAAACGTATTGGGGGAAAATAGGGTTAAACCAACTGGATTAATAGGTATAGTAAACCCGTCCATGAATCTGTAGGCCCAATACAAAGTTAGACAAATCTGAAAAATCTGTACATCTGATCTGTTAGTCTGAAAACTTGTTAACTTAATCTGTGAACTAGTAAATCTGAATTCTGTATGTCTGAACTTGTAAACAAGTTAATCTCAGATCTGTTAGTCTGGGGACACAAGGTTAGGAGGGGAATTACTTGTGTCATCTGTTGTTTGGGACCCATATTAGTCAGTAACCCTTTCTGGTATCAAAACTTTGACCCAACAGTAGGTAGGGTCCGGGCACGCTTACTGAACTAATTATAAGTGGTTCATTCTGATAATGGCAAGGGGTGTTGATGGTGCGTTCCAACCGGGTCATGTGCGTGCATGGATCCCGGTCTGCCTCTGAGGATGTAAGACGCCGTGACATCTGTAAATAGGTCTGTGCCAATTGGTTGTCACTTTAGGGAGTGATACACCCTACTGTGGGGCCGACACAGGATATTTATGTATTAGGGAGCCGATCGCTTGGGGTAGGGTTTTAGGGTACACTTAGTTCTGTCTGTTTCTGTTGGTACCGTCTGTTTCTGTTGGGTGGTAACACCTGTCTGTTTCTGCGTGGTACCGTCTGTTCGGGTGGTAAAGGCCCATTACTAGTGTACACCTAATTCTACATTCTGTTTCCGTAGGGATAAATCTGTTTCTGCTTCTGTCTGTTTCTGATCGGGTAGTAAAGGCCCATTATTAGCATTCTGTTTCTGTTAAAGTATTCTGTTGTACCCGTTCCTGCTTCAAATTAGACATTAGGGTGACACCTAATTCTGCTATACTAGTATTAGTGCAGAGAAGTGTAAAACAATAGTTTATCATTCTGTTTTTCTGTTATATCTGCTACACCTGTTACAGTTATCTCACATCCAGTTTTATGTTCATATCATATTATTATTATTTGTTCATATGTTGAAAGTCACTGGACTTGCCAGACTTTTTTTCTGACCCTTGTTGTTTCGCCTCCTTTCTTCCGTTCCCCCCCCCCCCCCCAGGTTATCCAAGGAGGGAAATACTTTAGCTTGATCCGGATTTCTCTTTGCTTGAAGTGCTTAAAGTATGGCTTGGCTCTGTATAGCTTCCGTTCCATGGGGATTATGATTTTAAACCATGCATTTTGAAGGCTTTTGTACAAGACTGATATTTTGTACTTGAATTCTGAAATTGAAAGGATGTAACCATATTAATTTCTGTTTCCGCTGTAATAAAGTTAAAATTTTTCAAGTACTGTTTTATCTGTCTTGTAGTTTCTGTTCTGTTTACTAAAATGCTCCACCAAAGTTAAGGCATTCCCTTTGTGAGTGACCTTAACGGAGGTGGGGTGTTACATTTCTCAAGCATGGAACCCTCCTGTTAAAAAAAAGCGAAAGACGGGCTATAAGACGCAAGGCTGCAAGATACGTTTTACAGGACGACGTCCTTTATCGCCAAGGGTTTTCAATGCCCCTATTACGGTGTATCGCACACGACGACATCAAACGTGTACTACAAGAAGTACATGAAGGTGAGTGTGGAGATCACACTGGGGGCCAAACCTTAGCAAAGAAAGTATTACGGTACGGATATTTCTAGCCTACCGTGAATAAAGACGCGGCTGATTATTCACGACGCTACGATAGATGTCAAAGATTCACCAAAGTTCCCAGAGCGCCTCCAACCTAGCTCAAGTCGATGGTATGTCCATGGCCATTTGCCATGTGGGGAATTAACATTATTGGAGTGTTACCTTTTGCCAGAGGAGGAGCTAAGTACGTGATCGTTGTCGTGGACTACTTCACAAAATGGGTGGAAGCTGCTGAACCTTTAACAACCATCACGGCAAGGAAGGAGATCAGTTTTGTGGTCAGAAACATTATTTGTCGATTTGGGATACCGAAGACCATCATAACCGATAATGGGACACAGTTTGATAGCATCGAGTTCAGAAACTTCTGCCAGAAATATAAGATTGATAAACGATACACTGCAATAGCTCATCCGTAGTCAAATGGCTAGGTCGAAGCCATAAACAAGATCATTAAATCAATTCTAAAGAAGTGGTTGGAGCGGGCCAAAGCTAGATAGGTAGACGAGTTGCCATTAGCTTTATGGGCCTACAGGACAACCTTTAAGACAGCTACCGGCCATACTCCCTATTCACTTTCCTTTGGGTCAGAAGCAGTGATCCCGGTAGAATTGGAAGTCCCTTCTCATCGAGTTGCGTATTATGACCCGATGACAAATAAAGCACTCCTCTTAGAATCTCTTGATATGATTGAAGAAAAAAGAGATGAAGTCGACTTGCATGCCTCGAGACATCAACATCAAGTAGTGCGTTATTATGACCGGAAAGTTCACTTCAAAACTTTTGAACCAGGAGACCTAGTACTGAAATGAGTCTTCCCGCCTTTGACCCAATTGGGTCCAAAATGGGAAGGGCCATACACCATCCAACGGAAGCTTGATACAGGAGCATTCAAGCTAATGACCGTGGATGGTGAGGAAATTCCCAAAGCTTGGAACGCTCAGCACTTACGACGATATCTGAGCTAAATATGAAATGTCATCCCTTTTGTTTTTATAAGCTATGTAAAAAGGCACGACTTGCCTTAAAAAGTCTGTTTATGTGAACAAAGGATTATGAAGTGGATGTAGGCTACGACTTAGCTGAACCACTATAAAAATATCGTATGTCATTTACTTTTCTGCATTATTTTATCTTCAACAATTATTCTATCGTGACTATAAGACACGAAATACTAAGTTAGATTTGGAAAGTTGAAGATGACCTATGTGCAGGAACAAATAAAATGATCGTTTGCAAAATAAAAGAATGGGAAGACAACATTCTTAACTCTAACTCTCAAGAATCGAGAGAGAGTATAAAGGACGGGAAGACGATGTCCCTTGAGGCGTGAAGGTGCACCCAGATAAGAGACCGCCTCAACGATACTCTAACCTGGTTATGAGACAGGAGAGTATAAAGATGCTAGAAAGAATATGCACCAATGATGAAAGGAATATGGCCCCGTCAGAGAATTGGGGGCAATTGAATTTTTATTTTAATCAATCTTGAATAATTCTTGCTCAGTCATCCAAGATTGACTGGGAGCATATATGTGTACGCATATTCCCTTCAATAATGACTTCATTATATAATTGTAATATGACATGCTCTTGCATTTTTACTTAAGTACTAAACTAACAACTATCAGACATTGTAGGTAATAAATTATTATTATTTACAAACACGTGAGTTTGTACAGGAAAATCAAGCAAAGGATGCGAGGGCCGCACTCGCTGCAACAGTCGCAGACCAATTAAATGACAAAATAAAGCAAAGCACTCTGTCACTTGGGCTTTGGAGCGGACTTGGATTTTTTGGTAGCTTTCTGAGTAGCCTTAGCTTCTTTTTCAGCATCAGTCATAATGTGTTTCGGCCTTTTCTTCTCTGCAGTCGAAGTGCTAGAATCGGTTGATTTTTTACCAGGAGTCGGAACACTAGAATCAAGAGAAGATTTTTTAGCAAGCTCCTCTGTAATAGACCTAGTTCAAAGCTTAACGACTAACCTTGATCCAGGATCCACCATTGCAAGGGGTTTAAGGATTTTGGGGTTCAAGTCTTCAACTTTGAGCTGCATACATTTGTCTTGTTCGGCTTTCATTTCAGCTAAAGTGACGTCATCTGCACTTTTTGAGTCCCCAATTATAGCCACATCAGGGTCTTCCTCATACCCCTCGCTACCACCATCGTCTTTCAAGGCATATATCATCTCGTCGTCATGAGAAGTGTCGGCCTTAGACAGTTCAGCTCCCCCTCCTGACTCTACAATGGTAGCCTTATCCTGCTCTCCTTGAGTCTTTTTCACGAATTTTACCCCAGTGGTGGTTCCCTGGTGCATGTCAGTCTTCTCGGTCGGTTCAACACCTACAGAATGAAAAGTAACAATTATCAACTCAGGAGAAAATAAAGGATCCTCCATCGATTGCCCCATCATATGGTGAAAAGTGGAGACGGCCTTGACGAACTGAGGTAAAAAGGTAGAAATACCTTCCGATGGTTTCTCAATTGGAGTGACTACCGTCTCTGACGCTGATTTGGGTATTGGAGATAAAAGAAACGCCTGAGGGATCCCCAGGTTCTCGGGATCATATCCCTCGACTTCAAAAGTTTCAGCGGTAGTGGAAGAAGAACCAGCCTCAGGGATATTCTTTTGTTTGGCCATCCGCTTCTCCTCCTCCATAGCAGCGGCAATGAGGCGGCGCCCCTCGGCCAGGCGTGCCAGCTCGTCATCTCTCAAATACTTTTCCATAAATTTATCTTCGTCGACGAAGTCTACCTTAAGTTCCTCTTTCTCCCATTCGATGATTTGACTCCATACGTGAACTAAGGTAGTTGGATAGTCTTCAATCCAAGAAATGTTTCAGTGACGAATTATGTGCGCGAAGAATTCAATCAGTAATTCGCCAAAACTGTGCACTTCTTCCTGAGCCTCAGCTAGCTGTTTACGGGTCTCTTCAGCAGACTTAATAACATTTTCCACATTCCCCTCAGCTAGAGCAACCCTATTCTCGACTTCCATTAACTTGGATTCCAAGTCAGCGTTTCGTTTCTCCAATTCAGAATTTTTTCTCGCTAACTCGGCTTTTTCTCGCTCAGGAGTATTACAAGACAGTTGCATTTTGACGTTGTCCGACTTAGCTTCTTCCGCTTGTTTCTTCAACTCCAAACGCTCTTGACTATGAGATTCCAACAAGTCATGATAACGCTTCTGTAACTCCTCGAATTACTGTTTGAAGTTGTTAGCATCTCGTTGAGCGATGACAAGTTGAGCCTGTGTGTCCTCAAGGTCCTTCTCCAAAATTTTCAAGGCCTTTTCACCAGCATCTACAGTCTTTTTCATCGAATTAACATCTATAATTAAAGTCCGAATGATTCTGGAGAGGTTACGTGAATACTTGAACATCTCCGAGTATTGCTTCTCGACTGCGTCAATCTTCGCTTTAGCCTCATCTTCCCACCTTGAGGAAATAGGCTCGAGAGCAGGTAAGAAAGTCAGATTTTCAAAATAATGGTCTCGGAACTGCTTCTCCAGATATGCCCGCTTAACTTTGGACTCAGCATCCAGTAGTGGAGGTTTGCAGTATGTTAGCTCTGTGTCTCTACGCTTAGTATGCACGATGGCTGTATCACCCTTTCCAGGTCGCTCCTCAGAAACCTTACGTTTGTCTCGTGAATCGGTATGTTTCAGTGGACTTTTTTCCCGATCGTGTTTGTCTTGAGGAGAAGTTCGGTCTTTGGGCTACGATGTGTCTTCTCCTCGATGACTCTGATAGCTTTTATATCGGTCTGGATCCGACCGGACGGTGGAGCGAGAGCGCGAGGTGTGTGGCAGATAAGAGTCATGAGGCCTTCTGTCCTCTCTACCCCGGCTTTCACGGCGATCATGCTCGACATCAGAAGGGGGTCTAGACATGCTACGACGTATTTTCCTCACATCATAGTAGGGGCGAGACATTTTACCTGCACAACAATGTAAGTGGTATTCAGAATCAGTGTTCACATGAGAAGTGAGTGCTATGAAGTGTGGTGCTATTGTGTTGGGTGCATCCTAAGTGGTGTTCCCCCCGACAAACCCGAGTCCAAAGCCAGGTCAGTGCGAGTGGGCTCTTTGGCCTTCACGGGAGTAGTCTCCTCTGAAGAAGTGAAAATTAAAGTATTTGCGCCAAAGTCCTCTGAAGTATAGATGGTTTCAAGTAGGGGGAGATCTCCTAAACCCTGAAATGTGGAATCGTCGGTAATAGGGACATCTCCTTGAGAAGCGTCTATTGGCAGCTCTTTAGGGGACATTGACTTCTCAGGAGAAATAGCATCATCAGGGACGGTATATCCTTCTCTGTGCTTTTCATCTATGTTGGCTAAATCATCGTCCTGAGTTGAAGATGGAGAAGGTGAAGTTCGAAGAGGTATTGTTGGACTTTTTGAGCCCTCGCCCATTTCAGAAATAATGTCCACTGGGGGGATGTATACATATGGACCCGACCCATGACCTATGCTACGGGTAATGGATAGTAACCCGTGATGATGGAGATACTCATCCTCAAGAACTTCGTCGATGGTTAGAAACTTTTGATCGCCACTGAGAAGCCGATGCAACCGATCAAAGTACGGTTGATCCGATATTTGTTTGGGTTATCAACTGCGAACAAAAGAAAAAGCAGGTTAATGTGTTGGCATGAACATTCAAATTTGAGATCTAGAAAATCGATGCTTTACTTGATTTGGTCCATCTCCTGGCGCACCCCGGCTGTTGCCTGATATAAAACCATTCGAGCTTAGAATCGCCAGCCTTGCTGCTAAATGGAGCTGAAATAATTTTCCTTTTTGGGACTGATTCAAAATAGGAGAAGGAAGGAGTCTCTTGAGTCCGATGCTTGAAATTATAAAAAAAGTGGACGTCATCGAAAGTAGGCTATGTACCTAAAACCTCTCTGTATGCTATACATAAGGTATATAAATAAGCATAAGAGTTGGGATGTAACTACATGGGGGCAATCCGCATCTATCTCAGAAAGTCGACAACAAAAGGCGGAAATGGTGGAATAGCCCCAAACATACACATCAATCAGGTAACTGCCATAAATCCTTCCGGAGGATTGTGGGGACGATCAGCTTTCGATGACACCAAGGTATCTCTTTTCAGTATCCCATGCTTTAAACATATGCGAACAAGTTTGTCATCATCAATCGTCGATTCAACAGAATCTTTGGGTAGCTCCTTGGCAGACTCAAACTCATCAGGAGCTCGATTATCTCCTATCCCTCCTTCCTCCTCATCGCCCAGAGAAACTTCACTATCAGAAGGTGTTTCGCTGTTCTGCGCTCCTATTTCATAATATGGGCCCTCATCGTCCCATTCAGGGTCTGAAGAAGAAGATATGTCATCAAGAGCAAATTTCTCAGAAGTTTCTACAACTTCTATCTTCTTTGCTAACCTAGATGAACGTCTCTCGGCCATGATCACTAGACTATTGAAAAAACAATAGTAAGGATTAGAGTAAAGTTGCCTGTGTCCCCCAGTGCATGCGTGTGAACTAAATCGTATGTGCATGCATGAAATGACAAAGTGTAAAGACAATATATTGGCATCAATCAGAAGCGACATAAAATAAAATCTCATGTCAACTAAATTAACGAAGTTCAGTATAAAAGGCTCTATCCTAACTGTCCCGGACTTGGCAAAATCCTGTTTGGCCCTGGCTAAGTTAGATCATATTTAGTTCATGCTTTATGTGTTCGATTCGGAATGGATGTTCATGAGTACAACGGTCGGATTGGAAGCATGGGCCTTTAGCGTGCATGATAGAAATTCGCATCTTCTTGGAGTATCTGTTCGGATCGGGGATAGATGCTTTCAGTTATCCGGTCCGGGTCGAACTCCAATCCTAGAGATATACACTCTGTACGGTTCGGATCGGATGAAGATGTACAGAACATTGCAGATTGGCAATCTCCAATGATTTAATCCAATCCAACCCGACGGTCTTCTCCACAACCATGCTTTTCATTCCAACCCGAACTGAAAGGCTGAATCCATTTATCCCCTTCCTTATGCTACCCACTCCGAACCGATCCCACCTCCCTCTCTTTCCTCTCTTCTTCTTCTTGCTCCATCACTGCAACGTTCAAATTGAACCCATCTCCACCCAAAAGCCCAATTGACTTCATAAACTTGCTCACGACAAGATACGTATGCGTTGACAGGCCTCGCTTCAACTTCGACCTCCCCGCAGCGATCTCGAGGTGGCGACGAAGTCACCAACGCCGATGGCGAAGCGATGGAAGCACGGCGGCGAAACCGACACATTAGCAAGTGAGATTACTCGAATTACTCTCGAATTAGAAGCCAAAATCAGTTAGGGAAGAATTAAAACAAAGATCCAAACACTACCTATAAATTTGCGATGGGGATTAAAGGGTTTTTTCTTCGTGATTTTTGGGTGTTGGAGTTAGGGTTCCAGGAACGTAAAGAGCGGCGTGAAAGAATAAAAGAAATGGAGGAGGGTCTCAGCACGTATATATGCATGGGGTAGGAGACTCTTCGTATACCCCTGGATAGGATGTTAAAGCCCACTTCGAACAACTCAGCCCTTCACGCTTATGACCTCTCAGCCCATATTTTGTGCAAATGGTCAGAGAATGGTTCGGATCGGAAAGATTGATTTCCGAACCGAAGCAATCTTATCAAATGCAATAAGGTTTGCGTAAGAAAAGCGCATTAAAAGTCAGTAATGCACAATGGAAACTTACCTCGAAAAGCTACTAGACATCAAGTGGACATTCTTGAAATTATTCGAAACAATATGATGTGATTTCTTGTACTTCAGAATGCATTTATAGCCAACAAGAGTTGCAATCTTATGGAGCGACATAACTCAACAAGTAAATGGAAGCGATCATTCAATGGCTTTGATTTAAAGACTGTTTTGTAAACTACTTCGAAGCACACTTTATCTTAAATAAAAGTGTACTTCGAGGGGGCAAAATGTTAGCCTACTTTGTGAACTAGGCTATACAAAGAGCAAATAGTAGGAAAGCCACCAACCGGTTTGGATCGGAGGGAACCAGCGTAGGAAAGAAGCAGAAATCAAAGACGCAGACATCACATCAGTTCGGTTCGGGGAAGAACTTCAGCGACACAAAAAGAAAGCAAGTAGCCTCATCGGATCGGATCGGAGGCGGCCGATCCGAACCCCCTTTTTCTGATCCTGTGACCGTTGTTACACACGTTTCCTGAATACTCGGACCAAGCACGACCATTTCCTCCCACGATCTCCCACTAGATCGATGCGCTGTCACCATCTGGAGGCCTCCGAACCCGACTCTTATAGGATGGGTGCGACGCAGTTCCGAACCGGAGCCACTTCGAGGAGTTTTTTCACCTATAAATACACCATTAAGAGGCATTTAAAAGGATCTTTTGGCAAATTGTCAGTTCTAACTTCCTTCATAGCCGAATTTCATAACCATATTCAGATCAAAATCATCTCTGAAAGTCTATTTTTGAGAGATTTGAGAGAGCTTATGCATTGTAATTGTGAAGTTGAGTGAGAATCATTGCTGTATTTGCATTTAAATCATCAATTAAAAGAATAGAAAGTGGACGTAGGCTCTTTAACGCCGAACCACTATAAATCGTGTGTTCTTCGTAGCATTTTAATTCTATTTCATTAAAATCATAGCTAGTTTGGGTGTTAGAACCAAAATTTGGTTTAACAATGTTTAATTATAAAAATTAAATTTAATTATTTTTAAATTATATTAATATTTTATTGGTTTATTTAGACCTTAGAAAATAGTCATTTTTACAAACGACCTCCGTTTTCGATGAAATTAATTTTGTTGGATCTGGAATATTAAATTATTGTTAAATTTCAATTTTTATGATTTTTGGAGTCAGTATGTGGCCGTGCGGAATTTTAATGTGAAATACAGTCAATAATTTGACTTTAAAAATACATTGTGTGAGCAAATGGACACAGAATTCGACGAAATAAGTTTTGTTGGGTCCGTAATGTCAAAACATAGTTGTGTGTCCATTTTCGTCGAATTTGGATATTGTATGTGATCATAGAAATTTTTAACAATAAATAAAAACAACGTTGTGATAAAAAATGAACTAAAATAATGAATATAAAATTATTTAAATCTTTCCATAAATACCCTAAATCTCCTAACCCTAAAGTATTTCTTCATTTGTTTTTTCAACAACATTTCACGCCTCCACCCAAAAGATTACACCATAAGAAATCAACTATTGAAATTCAAAATAAAATCGAAACCATGATAAAATCAAGTGGTTTTTAATTCGTTGAAAGCAGCAAAGAGAAAGTTTCCACCTCTATGTATTTCATCTAGTTCGGTTGAGTATTGGACGGAGCTCAAAGTAGCAGCGACAGTTTAAGGTGGAATCGATCATTCATGGAGGCGGTTTTAGGGCAAGCTACCTGAAGGAAAAGGATGCGGCGGTGGAAGAGCTTTCTTCTGGCGAGGGTGCGGTCAGCTAAGTTCATCTATGGTGGCATGGGTAGCTAGGTAAACGGAAGGCATTCAAATGGAGATATTGGAGAGACAGCGGGTACCTGGTGGTCGTCATTTCCGTCGTCGAGGTCTGCTGCAAGGACGGTGACAATAGTCAGGGGTGTTGTAACGACCCGGGTTTCGCTCGACCCGATCGATCGCTAGATCGATCAAGACCGTTCAAAACCCGAATACGTTAACTTTGGGATTACAACACATCAGAACAAATAACAGCAGACTTTAATAAACATTATAATAATGTTACATCAGAGTACAAAATGTCAGAGTACATTGATAAACAATACAGCGGAATATTTAATTACAACATAGTTAATACAATGCAACGGAATAATTAAATTAATCACAGTGGAAGACTATCAATGCTCTCGACATGGCTCTAAGCTTCGATTCAGAATCCTGCTTAAGAAATGAATATCTGCAAAAGAAGCTACTCGACTGCCCGTGTGGAAAAGAGGGCACCCGAGTTTACAAGTGGAACAAACTACAGGTCGGTCATGGGACTGGTGTGAGAAATCTTTATTTAACTTAACTAATAAGGAGGATAATCACAGGACCACGTCGCTATCGTGGAACGGGTTTACTCCATTGGATTGTCAGTGTATAAATAAAGTAAATTGTTAAAAACAACGCAATGCTTTTTTTTGAAAAATGAAATCATTATAAGACTCAGGTCCCATCACACAATGCAACGCAAGCCGGAGGATAGAGTTTTACCTTATGATGGTCAAAAATGCTAGATACGATAAAAATGGTTTTGATATTATTATTAGTGTATATATGTTTTAAAAACATTTCAATCATAATGTATTAATCATAGACGGCATAGCAACCCATCCTACTATGTTGCCATATATAGGTATACAATCAAAACCGCAGGATGTCGTATTGGATGTTGGATTTCCATCAAGAGTCAGGGTTAGGAACGATCTCCTGACCGATTCGAGACACTCTAGTAATGTCTCAGGATTCAGATGCTGGCAAACCCTTGGATCCTACAGGGCCGGTCCCCCAATAGTGCAATGGGTTGGATTAGTCATGCCTGAACACACGCTTCCCGATCCTAATGGACCTATAAATTGGCCATTGCGGCCAATAAAATCTAAGGCGCCTCAAAATCCATCAACCACATAAATAAAATGTCGGGTTGTGTTAAACTCAAACACCACTTCTAGCTAGAAAGAAACATGTGCACTCCCTGCGTTCCCTTGCTCCGTTTCTGACTCATACCGGGTGTGAGGCTCGCGAGGTAAAGAAATACACAAAGCTATGTCTAAGTAGGCTATGCTTTGATCATCATCCACAAGGCTCTGCTTTTCAACAAAAGCCTTGATCAATTGCATCTTGGCATGCCACAATGACAGTCCATACCATGCAATTGATAACTATCAACACACAACCTCTAAGGGTGATAAGCAAGAGAATAAATTCTCTGCCACCAACGGTTGTATATTAATAGAAATCAATTTACATAGAATGAAATTCAACGTCAGACATACATCCATTTACAAGTCCGTTCTGAGTCTGAACGGAACCGGAGGCACCTTACACCTTGCATGTCTGAATGATCAACAATACGTCCGGACAACTGCCACTGGAACCTTTTCAAGGCAGCAACTCCAATCAAAGGCATCAGTAGTCCTCATCCATTCGATGTAAAGATCGCCGATCTTCAACCACCGTCTTCATCTTCAACTTTTAATCATCGTAGTAATTATTCAGAATGGTTAAACCCGGTCATTCCGAATAACTCACGTATTTTTATAATTAAAAATCAAGTGTTATAAGGATACATCCAACGCCTCTTTCCAATTCAGAATATTCTTTAAATAAAATACTCAAATTATTAGGGAAAGGTTCCCATTAATTTTATCAAAGATAAAATCTTTTAAACTTATTCTTAAATCTTATTTTCAAAGATTTGTTAAAATTCCAATTCAGTTTTAAAATCAAAAATCACTATTTTACAATTATTCCAAATTAAGAAATAAATCTTATTTCTTAACCGGATTAAAGAATCGATGTCATTTAAAAACATTGTTCACGATAAACCCAAAATCATTTTCTAATAAATAAATATGAATTGAAATACCAAAAATCTTAGTTGAAAGATTTATTCTTTATTTAAAAGAAATTCTTTGTTTTAAAAAAAAAATAAAAAAAAACAACAGGCTGGGTTCGGATAATGGTAAGAGGATTACATGGGCTGGGCACACGGACATGTTAAATGTGATCATTAATTGTTTTCGCATCATCAACAAGCATTGCAATATAATAACAATGTCTTATGACGGAACATGAGTATAACCATTATTCTTTATCTTTGTTATCTAGTATTTGGTCTAATTTATGATCTGTGAAGTGTTTCTCTGTTGCCTAGCAGGCAACTTATGACATCAGAGGTAAACTGTTCTATTATGTATGTGTGACTTCCTATTGATTTTGTGAACACTATCCTTAATTAGTTGTTACAACTTTTGATAGGAGACTTGTATTTTGGGCTTGCAGAATCTTCATGATATACTGGAGCAATGCCTAGTGTAAAGTGTTTTAAACCCCCAATGGGTTGCAGAATCTTCCTGCGGTTTTTATCTAAATGTAAATCAAATGGTTGAAATGCTATCAACATATTTGCTTCATTAATGATATCGTCATCAGCCTCCTTTGAAATAGAAGTATAATGTGGCCAGTAGTAGCATCGATCATAAATGACCGAAGAGTTTCCTAAAACTGAATGCTTCAGTAGCATCGATCGTAAATGACCAAAGAGTTTCCTAAAACTGAATGCTTCAGTAGACCATCTGGATTATTTGGTGACGTAACAAATTCAATGAATCTAGAATCTCCTGTATTATTGGTGTTATCCCACTGTGAAGTGATTCCCTCCCATTCATATTCTTTAGCATCAAACACATTAGTTTGAGACTTGTACACCTGTGTCATTTATGAAAAGTTTAAGCTTTCATATTCAACTGAGAATGATATATTCATTTTTATTTTCTTGTATTTTCCATCAGCATAACATTGGAGACAGACTAACCGGGTAATATGGTGCTGAAGCTACGACTTTCGCTGGAGCAGCAGATGCATTGCTACTGGAATCGGGAGAAAGTGCATAGACTAAAGCATTTATAAGCTGAGTTGATCCAGTACCAAAGACGATGAACCTGTTATCTGTAACAGCGTTGCCTACTGTTTCATGTATGAGCCGGATGTGATTTTCAAGCTCAAAGACACGTAATTTGCACCATTAGTTACATAGCTCATTCGATGGCATCCTGACACTAGCACTGCTCCAGTTGATGGATGTTTTTGCCAGTATGCTTCAAGAAATACTGGTCTCCTCTGGTTGTACACAAACGTTTGTAATGTTAGAAATGGTGCTAGGCGACGTAAACTTTCCTATGTAAGGTTAAGTATAATATACTGAAGAGTAGGTAGAAAAAGATTTAAAGAATTGTACCCATCAGCGTCAGTAGAGCATGTGGAGTTCAATAAAGAGCAATCAGAACCCACATAGCAAGTGTTACACTCACACTTTGGCTCTCCGTCAACAATAAGGCCATCAAAAAATACATGTCCATGGCCGGAGCACTTGTTGGCTGCAAAAGCCTCGGCTTCTGCAGCTGCATTTAAACTCCATGTCGGATCTAGGAATTCAGATGACTCGTATTTATAGATCTAGAATGACTGTCGCCTTTGATTTGAGTTATCGACCTGGTTTTGGAGATACTGGTGTTGGATCGGGTGTAGCTCAGTGCGTGGCATTCCCTTTTATCTTTATCTTCCACAGGTTTGCAAATAGCATTGATTTAACTATAATATATTCTGTTGTACATAAGCATATACCATATGCTGCTATACTTATCAAGATTGCGGAAAAATGGATATTTTCAGGTTATGCTTACCGAGATTGTTTTTGTACTGTTGTTGTTTCCAGGTTATGATTACTGATATTTTCAGGCTACGCTTACTGATATTTCTGGTTATGCTTACTGATATTTTCAGATTTGCAAATAACTGTTGGATAGGATTGTACTGATGCTGAAATGCCTACTGAGATATGGCGATCATTGGCAGGTTATGCTTCAGCTTTTCTAATGCTAAATACTACAATCTTAAATTACCTTTTGAGAAAAGTAAATATCAGATCATAAAATGCAGCAGAAAATAAATGCAGAAAAGTAAATGACACAAGATATACCTAGCTTCGGCAAAATCCTGCCTATTGTTGCATTCCTAAGGTTTTTATTAGGTAAAGGAACAGATCCCGCTTACAAGACCATGTAAACTCGCGAACCCCTCTCTCCTATTATAATCCTACACTCAAAACCTTAGACTGGTCTACATCCCCTAGATCAGATTTCGCCTAGCTACAATCCCATAGCTAGTATACCCTAGTTTTTAGGGACTCTAGTAAATTGTTTGAACGATTAAAAATAAATAAACAATAAGAACAATAAAACCCCCTTTGTCTAAAGTAAAATAGGCCTGCCACTTTGCTTTGTCAAAAAAAAAAAAAAACTTGCTCTCCTCTTTGTTGATGGCGGCTGAGAAAATAAAGTAGGGTTTTGCCCCCAAATCAATTCGACTTCAATTGCAAAAAAAAAAAATTGATTCTCTGATGATCTTTAACGTTGTTCTTCGTCAATGATTTGGCTGAGGTTGCAATCGAAAACAAAGTGAGTAGTACTGATTTGAACTTATTTTCTTTTTGAGTTGTTGATTTGGTTTTCGATATCTCTTGCCTGCGATGAATTGGTTGAATTTATAGGATTATGAAATCCTAAAATTACTTTGATTTCCTGTATGGCTTAACTTAATTGTATGCATGATTTTGGCTTTGATTTCCTTGGCATTGAATTTGAGTAAATCTGGAAAATATTATTTGTGGCCGCCTTTTATTTTCCTTGCATGATTCTTGAATTGTTGCCTTGAAAGATATGTTGATTACATGCTGAAATGATTGTAGTGTTGTTCCCATGCCATGTTTGAAAAGAATTGATTTTGCATGCTGCCATATAAAAACTGATTTCATGCCTTGATTGCTTGATAAGTTATGGACATAATTCCTTGATGAACCTAGTCGATTATATGACATCAGTGAATTTGAAAATTATTTGCACAATAACTTAGTTGCGAATTTTGTCTCATGAATTTTGCTATGTATCCTCGGTTGATTTCTGAAATGCATAAAATTGCATGATTGAATCCTTCTTGTTTTTGAACTTGTATGGATTTGAAAACAATTTGGCACATTGTTGCTTTCCCAAAATACTTCACTATTGTTGGACACATATAAATGATTTCCTAAAAGAAAAAACTTCATGCCCAAAATTGTTTCATTGTAAAAAACGATTTCCTCTTGGTCGAAAAAATGTGTTGTCATAAGAATTTGCTGAATTGTTCCTGTGTTATTCTGAAAATATTTTGCATTTCTTCATTTGACATTGCAAAAGAAAAAAACTGTAATCACCAAGATGATTTCAGAAAAGAATTAAATTGATACTTGCCCTTTATGTTTTGCGGAAATGATACTTGCCCATCTTGTTTCCTTCGAAAAACTGAATGAAATTCTTGGCAAGATTAAATGCTTTCCACAAAAAAATTGTTTGTGCCATTTGATGATTTTCTAAAGAATGAAAACATTCCAAAAAATGTTATTGATTTTGCTGATGTGTGTTTGGTAAATATTGTGCTTGCCATCATTAATACTGTCCAGATTTGAATCTTTTTTCATTTTGGCATTCATGCTAAATTGTTTTATTTCATAAAGGCTCTTGTCTGACTTATAACTTCCCTTGTGTATGCATGTCAGCTTCAAGTAATCTGTCAAGTTGTGTTATTTGAGTATGAGCATTTTCATGTTACCATTCATGCTACATGCTTCAATTTCTGTTGCACAATGTGTGCTGCATTTGCCACAGAATTCTTCATCACCCTTGTGCATGCTTTGTGTCACCCTCTTTGTATATTCCTGAAAAATAAATATGTTTTCTAAGTTAAATTTTGCATGTGCTGGATTTTTCAAACCAAGAAACTGTTTCTTGATTGAGTATTATTGCACCATGCAATTACGAATACATGCATGATTAAAAAAATGTTTTATCCAAATCTTTTCTTGCCAAATTCTACATTTACCAAGATTGCAAGTTTAATTTCTTTCCTGCTTTTGAACCAGTGACTTTTCTTTTTAAATTTCAAAAGAGATTCTCTTTTTTAATACCCATTTGAACATGAAAACAGTTCTTTGCTGATCCACTGAACCTCTGCATTTATATATTTTCATCAAATTAGTTCACTTGATCCTTGCATGTTGATGCATGTTGTACACTGTTGCTTTTGACCTTTTTTGAACATCTTGCTTGAAATGAAGATTGCTGATTTTCCAAAAAAAAAAACATTTGCATTATGTATTGCTGGAAATCTTTTGAGTGACTTGTCATATATACCTTTGTAGTTGCCAAATTTTCACATGTTCAAAAAAAATGAATTGAGATATGCCCTTTTTCACTGTTGTACACTTGTGAACATCAATTGCTGCATAACTGGTTCCTTGATTTGTTCTTTGGCATGCTGATTTGTATTAGTATCATTGTGGGCTACTTGGGCAAAAAAAAAATGTTGTTCCTCTTTTTTTGTGCCATAATTGCAATGTGAATGAGTGAAATGTTATAGTGAGGCAATGGTTGTATACTAGAGTGATGAGCGTTGCAGTGAGGAACAAATATACAGAATGAGAAAAATTGTAAGGATATTTTTAATGAACAAATTTGATTGAAATAAAATATTATTTTATTGTGTTCAAACAAATTTGTCTATCGTATTCAATTTATTTACGAGTACAATATTATGTGAAGTAATATTTGTGAATATACAATAGTGGAGTTAGAAAATCGTACTGTTTAGATGACATCATAAAATATTATATTCAAATAAAATACCATTTGAATATTTAAATTCTTGTCCAGTAGTATTTTATTCAAATATAAATATTATATTCCTGTCTGTGATGTGGTGTAACAATATAATAACAAACACATTTAAAATAATATTTATTTGGTTGTTATCATCAAACAAAAATCATACAATTGTGTATACAACTACGTCATATACATCAATCTCCCACTTTTGATGATGACAAACAAATGAAAGATTTTGAGCACAATAAATGTGTTTGACAGTGAATATTGAACTCCCCCTACAACAGAAACTCCATCTATAACTGTGCATGAGTGAAATGAATGAATAATAATGAATTTTCAAAATTAAAAATATTTATAAAATATTCACTCATAAATCAAAATCTCAATCCATTCTCCCCTTTTTATTATCATCAAAAGGATTCATAATTTAAAATATATATGAAAAATGACTAAAAATATAATTTCAGTTTAAGTGGAGGAACTATCATCATAAATCTCAATTAATCAAACAAAAATCATAATAAACTGAGAACAGGTGGCATATTTCACATTGTAGAGAATGACGGATTTACGATGAATTTTATAAAAAATAGAGAGGGTTAAAAAAATGAGTTCCAATTATCTTCCAAAAGAATTTTATAAAAACGAGGCACAAAAACAGTGATGGATTTGGACTATAATTATAATTTCAACTTAAGTGACAAAATCAAATAATCTCAAATCCCAATAGCTATCAATCAACAAATCATAATACATCATAAAATATTAACACATTTCACAAATTAGAAAGATGGATTGATAGGCTGGTTTTTAAACACCAAGGAGAATTTCATAAAAACGTTTATTTAGCATTTTATTCCTTTTTCTTTTTATTTAAGAGCACACTGACCATGCATAACCAGAGCTTGGATTTTTAAATGAGGTCAGTTGCAGCTTAAATCATAAGTTATCTTATAACCATGCATGACCAGAGCTTGGATTTTTAAATGAGGTTAGACAAACACGTATGTATTAATTATATTTATATTTATCATTTTCAGTTCAAATAGAAAAACTCCTCAGTACATATAATAATATGGATGAAAGAAATGTGATTGGTACGAAATGGTTTGTGAAATAAATTTATAAATTAATCATATTGTGAAATATGATCAACTGTACCGAGATCATTGAAAATTTTCAATTATCACTAATTCTGAATAATAACATAACCACAATTCCATCACAAATATTTTCACTGTTTATTCAAGATGATTTTTAAAAAAAATATTAAACTCTCCACATTAATACAAAAAACATGATGGATGGCAGAATAATGGTAGATAAAAAAGATGGTCATGAAATAATCGCCAATTCAAGGATATTATAATAACTGTTCAACCGTCATGAGAATCTAAATAAAAACTCCCCTTATTGTGAGATACATTGTAGTCATAACCCATCACAATTTCAAAATTTGATAATTATTTTAATGAATTATAAATACAGTTCAATTTGGATATTGATTTCAATTTCTGAATGAATAATCAATAAATAATTTTAAAATTGAAAATCAATAAGAGGAATATTCTGATCTATACAGGACAAGAGGGATTAATATATATATATATACAGAAAAAGAAAATTCACAACTGATACCACTTGATGTCTCAATCAATGAGGATTCTAACATGGCACGGGAGACGAGCAAGGATATCTTAGACAAAAGAATTTTAAGAACAAAGACCAAGCAGACAAATTTAGCACACAATTTTCATTTATCAGAGCAGTAGACAAAAATTAATCAAAGCGAGCAGCTACCAAAATTTTTCCAAATCAATATCAGGACAACACAAAAATCAGTTTCAAAGTGGACTTGTCTAGAAGATATTTCACAGATATTCCCGATGGTCACAAAAGATGATTCAAGATCAAAATACCATTTATTTGAAATCATTTTGAGAAATATGAAAAACTCAAGATTCAATGAATCGATCACACCAGATTATTAATTTCAGATTCAAGATATATGTGAGATTCAATAAATCAATAACTTCAAATGATTTTAAACAAACAAATATTTATATCAAATCATCATGAAATAGCAGGGAGTTTTAAGACCATACTTTCAAAAGAATTTTTCAAAGAATATTCCACAAAATTTTCAAACAGACACACATGAATAATTTCAGATCATTTACATCAAGTTTGACAAATATTCATGATCCAAAAATAATGAAATAATTTATTTGAAATCACTTGAATCAACGTCACGTTGTGAGATACATTGAACCAGTCACACAAGATTGATAATTTTAAATTTAAGGGGTGTGTGAGATTCATAATATCAAGAATTTCAGATGATTTCAAACAAACAAACTTCAACCATAATGATCATGAATAAAGATGAATTTCAAGATGTATCACTGATTCAAGCCAATCCAAAAATCAATGAAATTATCACAACTGATAAGTAGCAGTGTGCTGTAATGAGTATAACATTTAAGCTTTTCTAAAATGAATTAGAAGAAACCCAGAACAGCAGAGGTGTGTGTAATTTCACAAACTTTTCAGATCTTCAAAAAAGTTTAGAATTCAGATTAACAGTATTCAAGATCTAACATGAATGCTTCAGCACTGTTAGGAATTCATGGATAAGAAAATAAACTTCAAAACAATTGCAGATATTTACAGGTTTAAATTCAAGATGTGGAAATGATTAGAACGTGAGACTTTATTCAAATAAAGCAAATTTCCAGACAATTATCAATACTGCAATTGGAAGCAAAAAAAGCACAGAATAAGAAGAATATGGTAGTGATAGATCAAAACAGAACAAACAAAAACAAAATAAACAGAAGGAGGTAAAAGAAGAAAAATATTTACAAAGATGAGTTTAGAAATCATACCTGAAAGATGATGAAAATCAGAATCTCTAACTCAGCAAATCCTGGCTGAAGGAACTGTAAATGATGCAGAAATATAAACTAGCTTGATTTCAAATTTCTTTTTGCATAGCAGTTCCTCAGCTTCCACTGGTACCTAACAGTTCATAGGATCGAGTGGTCTTACAAAATTTGTAAAACCACTCTCAATTGTTTTCTTATATTTTGGTACCCAAATCTGTTTGTAGAACAATCCATCAGAATTTGCCAAAGTTCCTTTAGGGACCAAAAACTATTTAAATTTATATGAATTCACTTTGTTTCTTTTGAGGGTCCAAAATGGATTAAAAAGACTGTTATCAAACAATTTTTTATCACGTTTGTGATTAAAAAAAGTTTTGAAATATCTAGAGTTCAACTTTTCAAAACTATCCTTCTTGAAGCAACTTGAGGGATTTTTAAAAACATTTGAATTGACATTTTCAAAAAACATTATTTTTCCTAAAGCCAATACCATATTTATTTCCAATAGAAACTTGATTTTCTAACAACATATTCAACGATTTTTTCCCCATTAGAAAATTTATCCAAAGTTGATTCTAATCGTTGAATTTTGTATTTAAGATCACTGTTTTCTTTTATTAAATCCGAACATTGATTATTAGTGATCTTTCTTTCAGCATCATGCTGTTTCAAAACCAAATTTTCAGATTCAAGTAATTTGATTTTGGCTTTGGACTCAGAAATTTCAAATTCAAAATGTTTTTGTTTCTCAAATTCATGTTTTTCAGAATTTTTGAATTTTTCAATTTCAGTTTCAAGTTCTCTTAAAATCTCTTTAGTTTTCATCAAACTTTCCTTCTCGAAAAATTCATGTTTAGAATTAGACTTATCCAACTCCTTTTGCAAAGCATTATTTTTATGAATTATTTCATCTTCATAACATTTCAAAATCAAAATTTTGTTTTCAAGTTTTCTAAAATTTTCATTAATATGAGCTAAATTAAATTTCAAATTCATACAATCTTCGGAGTTTTCAGGTTTTAATTTCAAAACATTATTTTTGCATCGCAACTCAGAATTTTCAGATATCAGAATTTTATTTTTCGTTAGAGACGATTGACATTTTTAGTTAAATCTTTACAAAGAGAAATCAATTCTTCATATAAAAAATCTCCATCATCTAAATCATCATTTATAGCTCCAGTAAAGCACACATCTGAATCTGAGTTGGCAACTGAGGGTTTTGAGCAGTCGTTGTCGTTTCCAAACAGCGCGTTAGAGTTTTTCAGATGTCCTACGCAGTTAAACAGTGAGAGATAAGATAAAGCTGATTATTAGTAAGATAAGAATAAATAATATGCATTACACGAGTATTAGTAACTTTGCCTTTCTTATGTAACATATCTCCCAAATTTTCAATAATTCCAATATTCAAAATTAATAGATTTTAAATATAATTTGAATTTTGATTTCCAAAATGAAAATTCCGTTCCATTGAAAACAATTGGAACATCACTAGACTGACTCTCAGAAGACTGACAATAAGGATGACCCATGACTCTAGAGTTAAAGAAATTACCAGGTTTTGATACCACTTGTTGGATCTAGATTAACCCTAGAGGGGGTGAATAGGGTTTATTGAAAATTAAGCGAGATATAAAAAAATCAGATCACAGAATGCAGCAGAAAAGTAAATGACACAAGAAATACCCAGCTTTGGCAAAATCCTGCCTACTGCTGCATTCCTAAGGTTTCTACTAGGTAAAAGAATAGATCCCACTTACAAGACCATGTAAACTCGCGAACCCCTCGCTCATATTCTAATCATACGCTCAAAACATTAGACTCATATATATCCCCTAGATCAGATTTCGCCTAGCTACAACCCCGTAGCTAGTATAACCTAGTTTTACAGACTCTAGTAAACTGTTTGAACGATTACAAAAGAAATAAACAATAAAAACAATAAAACCCCATTTTTCTAAAGTAATATAGGCCTGCCACTTTGCTTTGTCAAAAAAAGACTTACTCTCCTCTTTGTTGATGGCGGTTGAGAAAATAAAATAGGGTTTTGTCCCAAATCAATTCGACTTTGATTGCAAAAAAAATGATTCTCTAATGATCTTTAACGTTGTTCTTTGTCGATGATTTTGCTGAGGTTGCAATCGAAAACAAAGTGAGTTGTACTGATTTAAACTTGTTTGCTTTTTGAGTTGTTGATTTGGTTTTCGATGTCTCTTGCCTGTGATGAATTGGTTGAATTTGTAGGATTATGAAATCTTAAAATTTCTCTGATTTCCTGTATGGCTTGACTTAATTGTATGCATGATTTTGGATTTGATTTCCTTGGCATTGAATTTGAGTAAATCTGGAAAATATTATTTGTGGCCCCCTTTTATTTCCCTTGCATGATTCTTGAATTGTTGCCTTGAAAGATATGTTGATTACATGCTGAAATGATTGTAGTGTTATTCCCATGCCATGTTTGAAAAGAATTGATTTGCATGCTGCCATATAAGAACTGATTTCATGCCTTGATTGCTAGATAAATTATGGACATAATTCCTTGATGAACCTAGTCGATTATATGACATCGGTGAATTTGAAAATGATTTGCACAATAACTTGGTTGCTAATTTTGTCTCATGAATTATTGCCATGTGTCCTTGGTTGATTTCTGGAATGCATAAAATTGCATGACTGGATCCTTCTTGTTTTTGAACTTGTATGGATTTGAAAACAATTTGGCACATTGTTGCTTTCCCAAAATACTTCACTATTGTTGGACACATATAAATGATTTCCTAAAAGAAAAAACTTCTTGCCCAAAATTGTTTCATTGTAAAAAACTATTTCCACCTGGTCGAAAAAATGTGTTGTCATAAGAATTTGCTGAATTGTTCCTGTGTTATTCTGAAAATATTTTGCCTTTCTTCATTTGACATTGCAAAAGAAAAAACTGTAATCATCAAGATGATTTCAGGAAAGAATTAAATTGATTCTTGTCATATATGTTTTGCTGAAATGATACTTGCCCATCATGTTTCCTTCGAAAAACTGAATGAAATTCTTGGCAAGATTAAATGCTTTCCACGAAAAAATTGTTTGTGCCATCTGTTGATTTCCTAAAGAATGAAAACATTTCAAAAAATGTTATTGATTTTGTTGATGTGTGCTTGGTAAATATTATGTTTGCCATCATTAATACTGTCCAGATTTGAATCTTTTTTCATTTTGGCATTCATGCTACATTAGTTTATTTCATAAAGGCTCTTGTCTGACTTATAACTTCCCTTGTGTATGCATATGCAGCTTCAAGTAATCTCCATGTTGTGTTATTTGAGTATGAGCATTTTCATGTTACCATTCATGCTACATGCTTCAATTTCTGCTGCACCATGTGTGTTGCATTTGCCACTGAATATTTCATCACCCTTGTACATGCTTGGTGTCACCCTCTTTGTATATTCCTGAAAAATAAAAACTCTTTCTAAGTTAAATTCTGCATGTGCTGGATTTTTCAAATCAGGAAACTGCTTCGTAATTGTGCATTATTGCACCATGTAATTATGAATACACGCGTGATTAAAAAAATGTTTTATCGAAATCTTTTCTTACCAAATTTTACATTTGCCAAGATTGCAATTTTAATCTCTTTCCTGCTTTTGAGCCAGTGACTTTTCTTTTCAAATTTCAAAAGAGATTCCCTTTTTTTAATACCCATTTGAACATGAAAAAATTCTTTGCTACACTGAACCTCTGCATGTATATTTTCATCAAATTAGTTCACCTGAGCCTTGCATGTTGATGCATGTTGTACACTGTTGCTTTTGACCTTTTTTTGAACATCTTGCTTGAAATGAAGATTGCTGATTTTCAAAAAAAAAAACATTTGCATTATGTATTGCTGGAAATCTTTTGAGTGACTTGTCATATATACCTTTGTAGTTGCCAAATTTTTACATGTTCAAAAAAATGAATTGAGACATGCCCTTTTTCACTGTTATACACTTGTGAACATCACTTGCTTGCATACCTGGTTCCTTGCTTTGTTCTTTGGCATGCTGATTTGTATTATATCATTGTTGGCTACTTGGACAGAAAAAAAATGTTGTTCCTCTTTTTTTTGTCCCATAATTGCAATGTGAATGAGTGAAATGCTATAGTGATGACTGTATACTAGAGTGATGAGCGTTGTAGTGAGGAACAAATGTACAGAAAGTGAAAACTTGTACTGATATTTGTAATAAACAAATTTGATTGAAATAAAATATTATATTATTGTGTTCAAACAAATTTGTCTATCGTATTCAATTTATTTACGAGTACAATATTATGTGAAGTAATATATGTGAATATACAATAGTGGAGTTAGAATTTTGTATTGTTTGGAGGACGAAATAAAATATTATATTCGAATAAAATACTATTTGAATATTTAAATTCATGTCCAGTAGTATTTTATTCAAATATAAATATTATATTCCTGTCTGTGATGTGGTATAATAGTACAATAGCAAACACATTTAAAATAATATTTATTTGGTTGTTATCATCAAACAAAAATCATATAATTGTGTATACAACTACGTCATATACAACAAAGTGGTGTCATAAATTATTAGTTTGAAACAAACACTTTTTAATATTACAGATTATCAATTTGAAACACTCATTAAGCATTGCAGATTATGAACTTGAAACACTTATTGAGTGTTGCAGATTATGAACTTGAAACACTTATCGAGTGTTACAGATTATGAACTTAAAACACTTATCAAATGTTGCAGATTATCAACTTGAAATACTTATTGAGTGTTGCAGATTATCAACTTGAAACACTTATCGAGTGTTGCAGATTATCAAACTGAAACACTTGTTAAGTGTTCCAGTTCGCCAATCTGAAACACTTGCTAAGTGTTTAAGTTCGTCAATCTGAAACACTTGCTAAGTGTTTCAGTTCGTCAATCTGAAACACTTGCTAAGTGTTTCAGTTCGTCAATTTGAAACATAATATAGGTGTTTCCAAAATCTGCAATATACTAACCTGCAACACCTAAAAAGTATTTCTAAAAATTTTAGCGACATTTTATTACCGTTTCAAATTAGCCATTTTGGTGTTGTGAGGAGTTAGTGGCGCAACAGTAGAGGATGCAACTAGGTCCGTTTGAGGTCGTGGCCCTGTAAGGGCTGGCTAATTTGGTGGGCTAGAATGAGGCGTGGACTCGGTTATGTTTGGAGGCTTTAAAGTGGAATGCAAATAATTCAATAAAGAATTAGAACTATTGGTAGTTAAAAAATATACACTGTATTTGTGGTTTTGGGAATTTGTGCGAATGAAATTCAGTCTCAATGAATTTCACCTGACAACAAATAATGATTTTGTCGCTTGCCATATCGTAACACTTTGAGCCTCTATGGTTGGGAGCAGGACCAAGATAAGCACATGGAGTGGATCGAGCTTGCAGTTTGTGGATAGAAGCGGTCGGAAACAAAGGAAAACATAGGCATCCAACACATAATTCCAAATATTTGGGATCACATTGGTATAGAATTTGGGTAAGGGATTGAAATCCTAAGACTTTAGTTGGAAGTATGATAAGAAGATATGTAGCCATTTCTTAAGCGTGGTGCCAAAAAGAAGGTGGCATAGAGGCTTTAGCAAGAAAGGTACGAATGATGATGTTTATTGATTTAATGTGTCGTTCAGCTTTGCCATTTTAAAAAGAGGTGTGGGGACAAGAAAGGCGGAATAACATCCCATTATGATCAAAGAATTGTTTAAAGGTTTCATTGATGTATTATGTACCATTGTCACATTGGAATGTTTTAATATTATTTTCAAATTGAGTTTTAATTAGAGCACGAAAAGATTTGAATACGTGTTTGACTTGTGACTTTTTGGCAATGGGAAAGGCCATAGTATTTTCAGTAACTAGTATAATCGCATAACGGTGGGAAAACTGACTTTGTAATAGGGATCATAAGTCAACAATAAGAAGGTTAAATTTAACAAATTCGTTGATTAAGAAGAATAAATCAATTAGGCAAGAATTAATGTGGTAAATTAAGAATGCAAATTTAAGAAATAAAGAGAATTGTAATTGTAAATTAATGCAATTTGTGAGAATTAAATTCCTAAAAGGTTATTAATGAAATTAATGTTTTCAATTATGAGGGGATCATAAGTCAATAGTAAGAAGGTTAAATTTAATAAATTAGTTGATTAAGAAGAATAAATAAATTAGGCAAGAATTAATGTGGTTAATTAAGAATGCAAATTTAAGAAATAAAGAGAATTGTAATTGTAAATTAATGCAATTTGTGAGAAATAATTCCTAAAAGGTTATTAATGAAACTAATGTTTTTAATTATGGGGATCATAAGTTAACAGTAAGAAGGTTAAATTTAACAAATTAGTTGATTAAGAAGAATAAATAAATTAGGTAAGAATTAATGTGGTCAATTAAGAACGCAAATTTAAGAAATAAAGAGAACTGTAATTGTAAATTAATGTAATTTGTGAGAATTAATTTCCTAAAATTTTATTAATGAAATTAATGTTTTTAATTAAAATTGGGACAATAAATAAATAAGGTAATAAATGAGATTGGAATTCGAATAAGTATACTAGATATGGACAAATGGATGAATGGGATTGATTTTAAATGAATCAGTTACTAATTACAAATTAGTAACTTAACATTAAATGCTTTAATAAATGTCCATTATTTACTATTGACAAACATACATTTGTAGCATATAATTAAAGAGAATTTATGGGAACAAATGAATAACTTGTGATTGATTTCATTTGTGAGAATAAATAAATTAAAGGGAATTTATGGGAACAAATTAGTTGATTAAGAAGAATAAATAAATTAGGCAAGAATTAATGTGGTTAATTAAGAACGCAAATTTAAGAAATAAAGAGAACTGTAATTGTAAATTAATGCAATATGTGAGAATTAAATTCCTAAAAGATTATTAATGAAATTAATGTTTTTAATTAAAAGAGGATCATAAGTCAACAGTAAGAAGATTAAATTTAACAAATTAGTTAATTAAGAAGAATAAATAAATTATGCAAGAATTAATGTGGTTAATTAAGAACGCAAATTTAAGAGATAAAGAGAATTGTAATTGTAAATTAATGTAATTTGTGAGAATTAAATTCCTAAAAGGTTATTAATGTTTTTAATTAAAAGTGAGACAATAAATAAATAAGGTAATAAATGAGATTGGAATTCGAATAAGTTTACTAGATATGGACAAATGGATGAACGGGATTGATTTTAAATGAATCAATTACTAATTACAAATTAGTAACTTAACATTAAATGCTTTAATAAATGTCCATAGTTACTGGTGACAAACATGCATTTGTAGCATATAATTAGAGGGAATTTATGGGAAAAAATGAATAATTTGTGACTGATTTCATATGTGAGAATAAATAAATTAAAAAGAATTTGTGGGAACAAATTAGTTGATTAAGAAGAATAAATAAATTAGGCAAGAATTAATGTGGTTAATTAAGAATGCAAATTTAAGAAATAAAGAGAATTGTAATTGTAAATTAATGCAATATATGAGAATTAAATTTTAAAAGGTTACTAATGTTTTTAATTAAAAGGGGATCATAAGTCAACAGTAAGAAGGTTAAATTTAACAAATTAGTTGATTAAGAAGAATAAATAAATAAGGCAAGAATTAATTTGGTTAATTAAGAATGCAAATTTAAGAAATAAAGAGAATTGTAATTGTAAATTAATGCAATTTGTGAGAATTAAATTCCTAAAAGGTTATTAATGAAATTAATGTTTTTAATTAAAAGTGGGACAATAAATAAATAAGGTAATAAATGAAATTGGAATTCGAATAAGTTTACTAGTTATGGATGAATGAGATTGATTTTAAATGAATCAATTACTAATTACAAATTAGTAACTTAACATTAAATGCTTTGATAAATGTCCATTAGTTACTGGTGATAAACATGCATCTGTAACACATAATTAAAGGGAATTTATGGGAACAAATGAATAACTTGTGACTGATTTCGTTTATTAATGTTAAGTCATGATTTCAATAGACATTGTAATTAATGCATTATTCAAAGGAGGACAAAATAGGTATTGTAAAAAAAGTTTCAGACGGACACAAGTTTTCGAAGGCTCGGTAGAATTAAGAAAAACCGACAAAGTCGGTTTGATCATCAAGAAAATGAACATAATAACAGTGACCAAGAGAACTAACAACAGGCGATGTCTAAAGATCACTATGAATAATACCAAAAGGTAGCAAAGTGATTTAATAAATAATTTACTTAATTATTTAGATGTTGATTTTGTAATTTAATTCTTTGAATTAAATAATTATGATTATTTAATTTAAAATAATAATGGGATAATATAATTATTTCTGAAATAGTCGAAAATGGACGAATTTGCAATATTGTGTAATTTGGATAATATATGATATTTAATTAAATTTATATTCGAGTTATAATAACATATTTAATGAAAATTGAACGAACTAAATTATAATCTAATTAAAACGAGCTTGTAATGTCGCGGTAGTTCGTAATATTGAATTTTGAACTTCAACCGAATATACAGAATTCGTTATAAGTTGGATTTCTTTGAAATAAGAAACGATGGAATCTAATTAACTGTATTTTTCTAATGGAAAAGAAAAATCGAGATTTTGTTTTATAGATTTTAAGTTATGTCCAAATCAAATTTTTAAATAGCCGTTATGGAATCGTTTATAAGCCGAAACGATTTATTTATTTTTATAATTAAATATTTATTTCAAATTTGGATAATATTTTTGAGATGTATACTCAACTTAATTTATAGAATTTTACTGTAATTTTTAATTCGTAAAATAGGCAACTTTTTATTTAACGTGTTTTGCACCCTAAATCAGCTCTTTTGGGATTTCACAAAATAAATTAACTTCTCTGTACTATTATAATTGGGATCGTGGCAATTCTTCATCACAATGATATTTTTATTTTTTGTTGTTCTTGGCTCGTGTGTGTAGGAAGTAATGTGTAATGGGGTACACTCAACTTTATATGTTTAAAACAAAGGATGATATTATTTCTATCCATCATTTTCGTTAGTTTATATACACTACTATTTCGCCATTTTAACCCTTAACCATATAGTTTATTTTAGTTAGTCAATCCACTAATTTAATTTAGAAATCCCATAGGGGACAAAACTTATTGGCTCAGAAATTAAAATTTCCCTAAAACATAATAGTGTTGAACGGGTTCCGTGATCAATCATACAAACTCATATTTCTTTGTCATTAAAATAAGGATGCATTTTTTACAGGTCCCTGTTAAGGTTTTAAATTAGGCTCACATCTGGTTATAAACTTAATGTAAATTTAGTCCCTATTTTTCAAAAATTCACTAAAAAAATAAAAAAAATCGTAAATTCGTAATTAATTAAAACAATTAATTGTGAAAAAAATCAGATTGAATAAACATCAAAAACAACGTCAAAATCAAAAATTACATAAAAATAACGAAATGCATCAAAAGATGCATATGATTCAATTAGTTGCATACATTTATGTATTTATTTCAATTCTGCGTCAAAATTGCAGTATAAACGCATACTTGTATGCAATATTTTAAATACATGCAACTTTTCATGCATTTATTTAACAACTGCATACATATGTGCAGTTCGTTCACTTTTGCATATATTTTCACATATATGCACACATATATGCAGTTATACAGAAAAGCTGCATATATGTATGCAGTTATTCAAGAGACGTGCGTAAATATGTGCAAGCATATTTAAATAGTTGCATATATGTATGCAACTATTTGCAATAGTTGCATACATATATGCAACTATTTTTTTTTTCTTTGCGTGGACTTCTGGGATTATTTCCAGATTTTAGAATATTTTTTTTAATCAGTGGCGCATTTTTTTGAGGTAGAAATTGAAGAAGGCGGAAGTCCCTGAAATGAAGGAGGCGCAAGTGAAAATAGGGGGTGGGTTTACAGAAGAAACATGACAGGGATGTGGCGTCTATTTTAATAAGTTTTAGGGACCTGAGCCTTATTTTCACATAAAATAAAATCTAATACTTTAACTCTAAGTTTCAAGCACGCCAGACCTATTCTTGTACCCAACTTCACGCCAAAGGAACCCATACAATGTATTTTCAAATCAAACTGTAGTTCTTTCCTAGACAGTTCAAATCAAGGCAGCATCCTACGAAAAGAAAACTCATACCCATCAGGATAAATCACTGCAAATCCATACAACCTATTATTTGAATCTTCAAAGTTATAGGAGCTAATAATTGGCCATCAAGGTATCGAAATAGTATAAATATATACGCTTTCCCCTTTGTTTTCTTCTTCTTTCAAAACGTTTTGCTGAAACTTTTGATGGCTTCGAGTTTGTCAAATGAAACTATATCCTCCACGAAGTCCTAGACCAGCATACACATGAATCTTTGAAGGATGCTCTTCCCCTTCGTGTATGTATTCTCAGGATGGGACAGCAAAACGTTCAAAAGTTTTTCCACCCAGCATCGCGAGTTTTTGGTTTAACAAAGTTCGAGGCGGCGGGAAGATAAATGGGTGTGCGCATGAGGTTCTGGGACGCAAGGCAAGGAGTGCGGAGTGTCATGCTTTTGTGAAGAATGGTGATATCTTGGTTCGTGGTCCACCGTGCAGCGTGAGTTTTGGTGCCGGAGGACGATCTTGAAGGGTGATGCGGGTTGCCAAAAACGGTGATGAAGGGGTGCGAAAATTTAAGAGGAAGAGAAGCATGATTTTTGTTTGATTTTTGGGTGAGTAGAAAGGGAGTTGGGGAAGCAATACGCGGCATGGCATAAAGGAACTACAGCTTCGCGTTTTGTAATCTGGGGAAGAAACAGTTGACAGGCGAATCATGGGTTCTTAAAGGGTGCGATGGGCTGGGTGTAAAATCGTGAGGCCCAAACAAAGGCAAAAAAAGAAATATATAGAGATTTACCTGAAATTAAAAGGGTAAAGAGGTGCGTACAAATTTGTCTGGAGTCGGATATCTTTGTTAGGGAGGAAGAGAACTGTAGTGGGCAGTCAACATGGATAACGGGCCAGTTATACTGGGTAAGGCCCGAAATTTTAAAAATATATAGTTTTGTTATAATTTAAATATATACATTAGCTTGTAAATTGTAATATCGTATCCATACGTTATAAGAATCACGAACGGTCTGATCCGTTGGGATCGTGTGGACGCAAGCTACACGACGAAGCTGGTTTGGAACTGTTCGGAGCTCGTTTGAATTTATGTCATAATTAAACGTCTGATTCAAATCAACCGACGTTAATCGTTATTTAACGATTAACGATCAAAGTGTTATTTAACGATCAAAGTGAGTAAGCTTACTAACTCTGACCGGTCTTACAATTTTATAAATGTTATTTAATATTGATAAAAATGATTAAATGTTGTGTGTGATAGTTGTTTGAGTGATTTGCAAATAAATTGGTTGAAATAATATATATAGTTATACATATATAAGTCGTTAGTTTAATACTGATTACATTTATTAGTATATTTCAGAATGATCTGAAACTGGTATTATTCATGTTGATTAACATCTGTGGATGCAGGAAAACAGGTTGGAGGGATCCAACCGGATTCCTCAACAACTATATTATTGTTTTTCATATATTGCATTATGTGATGTGACAAATAATCTGGTGTCGATTTTTATGTATTTTGGGATGTTGAACAACACTGACCTGGAATAATTGGTAATTAAATACCATAAAATATATTCTGATATATTAGAAAAGAAATTGGTGTTTTAAAAAGGAATTCCTATTTTTAAAATAGAAATGGGATTTCGATTGGCTAGAATATAATAACTTGTTTAATTATATAAACAAGTAGTATGGTTTATAAATGATATTTTAAATAGGATGAAATAACTGTTATTAAATAATATGGAAAAAAATAAATTCAAGAATGAGTTAAAAAGGGAATTGAGAATTGTTTCAAAAGGAAATGAGAGAATTTATTTTGAAGCATGAACAGAATTAAATAAATCTATAAGGATTTATACTTAGAGTTCGACTATGTCGAATGTTTTAAAGATAATTTATTTTTAGAAATTATATATTATATAAATTAGAATTTGACTATGTAACTAATATTTGGTTTAAACCCAAAATTTTATAGTGGGATATGTAATCGAGATGAAATTATAAACCTGGTATATAATCAATAAGAAGTTGATTTATAAATGGAGTATATGAAGTGAAATATAAATATAAATTTATAAAATAACTCGATAAATAGGATTTGAACCTGTAATGGTATTTATAATTAAAAATCAAGATTTGATTGATATAACGAGTTCAGATTCTATAAAGGAATAAGAATCACGTATTAAAGTGAATAATGGTTTAAAAGCAAACGCTTTGCAATTTGGAATGGTGATAAAAGGAAATTGGAAAATATTAGAAGTGATAAATTTAGAAGTGAAATTTAGAAGTTGAGTTTACCTGAAACGGTGAGTTTATTCCGCAGTTCAGAACGTTAATCAAATAAAATCTATTCGAAAGAGAGTTATACACTAAAATTCGATATCGAATTCGAAAAGTATTGTTTATTTTCCATTTTTATAAAGTTTTATTTATTTATTTATTTATTTAAATTAATGGATAAAAGCTATATTTTTAAGTTAAATATTTCGGAAGTAGGGATTATAACGCTATCGTTGTAATCAATAAATTTTGGTTTAAAAGTTGATTCATAAACCGAATCCGAGAATTTGCATAAGAAATGATTTGATAAGAAATTAAGAGATGGGATTAAGGGAATTAAAAACTGACTAGTGACTAGCTAAGTTGAACGGCTTTCTGAGTGTTGATCTAATGTTGGTTTCGGCCTTCGAGGTTGATACTTAGGGAGTTGTTCTCTTACTAGTTTACGGTTAGGAACTAATGGATATAGGAGGTTAGTGATGTGTGAATAAGATATGGAAATGTTTTCCAATGTTAATAACGTATATATTCGAAATACGAGAAATAAGGAGTTGTGAATATATGAAAACGTTTCCCGAAAATTGTGAGAGGCTAAACGAGTTGGAGAAATACTTGAGTAGAGATATTAAAAGGAAATTGGGGAATGAATAAACTATTGATAAATTAAAGTAAAGGGGCTCGGTATTGATTGATGGTTGATAAATATAATTTCCATTTGGAAATTGGATCGTTGGTTGTATGGTATTTTCCTTTGATAGTTAAATCACCGACTATCAAAGTTTTGACCATTTTTCTGTTGTCAATACAGAGAAACTGGGGCCATATTTATTATCTGAAAACCACTCCGTATGGGCATAAGCGTTGTGAATCAAATATAATGAAGATAATTGAAGACGAAGTTTATGCGAGGGTTGTTCCAGCAAATCGTAGGTAGAAATTGCCTAAGATGGGTTTACAGAATAGTGTCTTCGGTTTGTCCAGTCCCAGACAACGTGTATGGACGAATGTCTGACAGAGTATATCTAATAGATTGCGTAAGTTGATCTCGTCAAAAGTAGTTACGTTGGTGGCGGAGGAATTCGTTTCTCTTAGCTTTATACGTGTGATATTTTTTGGGGAAATCAATTTGTGATTTGGTAGGTATGACGATGTGGCATTTAAATTAAATAAAGGTGTGATCTATTAAAAGATATGTTATGACCTCAAGCCTCATCAACCGGGAAATGACAAAAATCGGGCAGGCAGCATGGCTAAGTGAGTCACACCCAATTAGGGTATATTTTCACCATCTAGAGAATATTCATAGTTGTTACTTCTTTCACTTTTGTATCTCCCGAGAACAGTTATGCTGGTATACCAACCGTAAGGTGACAATATATTCGGAACATTCAAGCTAAATGAATGGTCGGTCATGTGTGGCTGAGTTACAAGATGTTCTTGTTAAGCTCCAGTGAATCTCCATTAGAGTACACTGATTTGAAGGTGGCTTAATACCTTGTCATAGATGGAAATTCATTCCCCAATAAGAGCCCGCGGTTTTTGATTGTATATTATATATATGGAACGTGAGATGCAAGCATTCCACTAGATTGCTATTTACTTGTATTAGACATTATTATGATATCAGATAAGTATTAATTTTAAGAAATGTTTAGAGTCATCGTAAGGTAAAAATCATCTGCATTTATGTGTAGATCGGTCTTGTGATTGTCCTTTCTTTTGAAAAGGATTTTGAAAAGTTAAACAGAAATGATTGGAGTTTACTCACACCAGTCCCATGACTGACCCATAATTTATTTTGTTTTATTTTCCCTAAAATCTTGGATGCCCAAATTTGTACGGGTAGTCAAGTAGTCGGGATTTTACATATATACTTGGAAGAGCTTGGAGCAGGAGGCTTCAGCATTTTTAGCTATCATTTATTTCCGCTGTGATATATATGATGTACTATATTTTATTCGTTTCGCTATGGGATTCGTATTTACTCTGATCCTGTTCTGTTATGATTCTTCTTCTTTTATTCTAACTTTCTTTCTATTTCTCGCCCTCTAACTTCTTTCTATTAATGATCGGGTACTTCCGACACTTGAATAGTCGACATGGTGTTTATGTTGATTGTCAGGGTCGAAAATCCTTGGGTCGTTACACCATATGTAATATATATATAAAAACATAAATAACATATATCAAATATTTTAACATTTACAACATCCATATCATATCGTAAGCTACACTATTCTAAATCTGACAAACTTTTGAAGATGTTCAATCCACATATAGAACATCATCTATGTAAATTTTGAACTCATTTTGATATTTGTAACATTTTCAAAATTTTAGTCAATTATTCATCATCCAAACATTTAAACTATAAATTTAAACATGGAGCCTTTTCAAAATCTTAACTCAATTGTTCATCATTCAAACACTTATTTGAACCATTAAAACTAATCTAATGTGCTAGGATACAAATGTCAAAATAAGATCAAAATTTATGTAGATAATCCTGTATATGTGGATTGAACATCTGTAAAAATTTATGAGATTTAAAATGGTGTAACTCGAGATATGATAAAGGTGTTAAAGGAGATGTTGCAAAACAAGAGTGTTCCCATATACATACATGTATACATATACATACATACATATACATACATATATATATATATATGAAGCATTCGATGATATTCTTATTTTTATAGCATTTATCTAGCTTTCTAATTTCCACCACAAATTTTGAATAAAATAGTATGTGCAGTGGAAAAAGGAAGAAAGTATTATTATTTAAACTGGAACTTATAATGGAAATCAGGTGGTTAGAGAGGTGTCGCAAAATAAGAATGTCACTGAACGCTTCTCCGTGTGTGCCTTTTTTGTATGTATGTGTGCATGCTTATTTTCTTATTAGTTAGAGTTAATTGTCCTTTTTTTCTAACTTGATCACAATAGATTTTATTTTCATATTATTGAACTCCTTTTTGTACACGTTTTAACTGCGTCTTTAATACATTACATTAGTTGGTTTCAATTCTTTTGAAATAGAAAAAGGCAATTTCTTCTAACTTGCTTTAATGTAATCTTATTTAAAAGAGCGTATGGCAACAAATTCATATCGAATATGGAAACGGAACTAGACAGTTGTGTAACTACATGCTAACTATTTTTAGAATCAAAAGTATTAGCTAATATAGTATAAGGCGAATGTAACCTCAAAGGTAATCATCATAGTCAAAAATTGATTACCAAATAGGGCTGTCAATGGATATCCGAAAAATCCGAAATCCGTCCGCATCTGTATCCGAAGAGCGGATAAATATCCGATATCCGGGAAAGCGGATGCGGATATAGGTATATCCGCATCCGAAAATTATCCATCCGCTTTTTTTTCCGATTATAGCTTAAATTATGTGTATTTTAACATAATTAAATATACTAATTTATTAATTTGCAAAATTACAAGTCTACTAAACACATGTTAATTGCTCAAAATTATATATTATCATCATATTTATTTGTTTTTAGAAATTTAGTAATCAATTAGGATGAAAAAGATTAATATTAAACTAAAAAAATTCATTTATATTCATTGATTTACCGATTGTTGGCGGAGTGGATAATTATCCGATATCCGTCCGTATCCGCGGATACGGATATCCGATATCCGATATCCGAAAATGGTTTCGGATACGGATATGGCACTATCCGTATCCGAAAGTATCTGTTGACAACCCTATTCCCAAAACATGCATGCTATATTATTGGCTTGAGTTAAAGCAATATCCTTGTTGGACTATTTGTAAATACTTATTATATTTTGCTATGCTCTATATGTTCAATTGAGTTATGAACATCTTTATCGTGTTATGGTTGTGTACAGTATGGTAAATAAAAGTCAGCTTGCTATCATTTATATATATATATATATATATATATATATATATATAGTTCTAAGTCTAACAAATTGATTAAGACTTGCTTATCTTATCCTTCTGCTTTAGAGCTCTTACTAAATAATTATGAGTTGAAATCATGCCAATGCTGCTGTTTTCCAAAAGAAAACATTATATTTTAGATTTGGACCCAATCTACATACGCTCGGTCATGTCTACATTATGCTTACAAGCAAGTTTTCAAATCTTGAATTTCGATCACTTTTCGTATGGGGAATTTCACATGAGCTATTTCATAACAGAGAAGAAATCAGATGAGAATAGTCTATCTTAGATGTACATCTCAAATTGGCATCTCATACTTTGAAGAACAACTCAGGTGTATCTAGTAGTAACTTATATGTCTAAAATTGATGTTTTAAAGATTTATTTGACAACTATAATATTCTCGGCATTGTTGCCAAAAATCTTAAAATTCTACGTTTCGAATCCGGTTTTAAATCAAATCTTTCCCTTTACGATTCAATTTATATTCTGATTTAAAGCAAGCTAATACTACACAATAATTATCATTCAATTCAAATTGATATATTCAATATACTTATTTGGGTCTGCAATTCCAATTTTAATCATTAAAACCCAAATTAAAATTGGAACAAGAGAGAAAATGATGTTTTAAGTTTAGATGTAGAAGTTTAAACATCAAAACTAACTTCAAAATACATGCATACTTTGAAATGTATGTTTTTTAATTCTACGATCTACAATTTAAACCCCATTTTAATTCATACTTTGAATTTTACGATTTACGATTTGAATCTCATTTTGAAAACCTTGTTTCTCGGTACAAATAAAAATATTACCATACATGACTTGCATAGAAAAAATAATTGAAACTAACGTCTTAACGAAGGGGATAACTTGATTAATTGAATATATTTGTTAATAATCTAGAACTATCCATTTATTTGAAACTAAAGAAGAAGTGAAGTTTTTTGTTATGACTCGTCAAGAGAAAAAGTAAAAAATATGTTCAATGCGTTGGTTAGTAGTAATTGGATTGAGTGATTTTTTTTCAATATATACAAATCTAATAAATAGTAAGTAAAAGTAGAAAATGTGTAATTTTAGTCGACATGCCATATCAAGTCTCGGGTATGGTGATAAATATGCAAGGGCGACCCAATCACTCTCTTAGTGGTACGCTACATCGACGTCCCAGTGTAGCGGTAAATGAGCAAGGGTTTTTGCATCTTTCTCGACGGGTGCGAGAGGCAAGGAAGCAGTTAGTGATAGCATGGTTCTATTAGCTAGTTGGAATATAGGGTCATTAGCAGAAAAGTTAAGAGAGATAGTGGATACTATGATTAGGAGACGTGTAAATATGTTGTGCGTTCAGGTTACCAAATGGATGAGTCAAAAAGCGAAGAAGGTGGAGGATACAGGCTTCAAGTTAAGGTACGCGGAAAAAGAGCACAACAAGAACGAGGTAGTCTGTAACAACCCGGAAAATCTGGGCCAGTTTAAAATTTTTATTTTGGCAATTTTAGCGAATTTTGAATATTTAAAATGAATTATTTTAAATAATATCGACGAGAAATTTATTTTGAATATAATTAGAACGTATATATTATATACGTCGTCGTCAGAATATAAATAATTATATATAATTATAAAAAGGAATTGAAAATGGCGCGGTAGTTCGATAATTCGATTTCAAACTTCAATTGAATGTACCGGGTGCAAAACAATCCGGATTTTAGTGAAACCAAAAATAATGAGATCTAATTGATAATATCTTTCCAACGAATCCGAAAAATCAAAATTTCGTAGCGGGAATCAAAAGATATGTCCAGTTGAAAATTCTGAATAGTCGCTATGGAATTCAGGCCCTTAAAAATGGACATTTTGCAAACGACCTCGGATTTCGACGAAACTAGTTTTGTTGGGTCCGGGATGTGAAGTTATTGCTAGGTTTCAAATTTCATAATTTTTCGAATCAATATGTGAGCGTGGCAAAGGAAAACGCGTTTGACCAGTTTCAGTTGATTTTAATCGACTGGAAATTGGTCATTTTTTCAACGGTCTCAGAATTCGACGAAACTAGTTTTGTTAGGACCGTATCGTCAATACGAAGCTAGAAAATATTTTTCTGGAATTTTTCTAGTTAGTATGTGACCCCGGTAATTTGAAATGTACGTTTAAAATTCAATATAATGATTTAAATGTAAATTAAACGGAAACTGATTCAAACAGTCGAATCAGCTTGCGATATATATCCCATTGTGTTCAGAATTGGGGTAATACGCTATGGACGACAGGCGGTGGGCCTCGTTTCGAGGTCGTATGAAAAAGTCAACTTAAGGTTGAATTAAATAATAATAAAATAAAAAAAAAATCCCCTTTCCTTTATCTCTGCCCCCCCCCCCCCTAATTTTCATTTCAGTAGATCAACAAAAAAAAAAAAGGGATCGCGACAGGCGATCGACGCCCCCCCCCCAATCGACCATCGCGACGCCGCCGGGGGGGGGGGGGGAGGGGGGGGAGTAGCCGTCGCCTCCCCAAGCTCGCATCACCCCTCTGCCTCTCTTCTCTCTCCTCCGCTCCCGATGACCCCAAATCCGCCATACCCGAAACCCCCTTCACCTGACAACCACCGCGACCTCCCCCCCCCCTCTTCGCATCGGGCGACGCGAGCCACACCAGCGCCCCCCTGATCCAGAAATGACGTGAACCCCTTCCTGCCGAGATAAATGTAAGTTTTTTTTTATAACTTTATACATTTATATATATAAATGTGGTAATTTGAATAGATAAGTTAAATAGAAAAAAACTGATTTTGTTTAAATAGAAAAAAACTGATTTTCTTAGAATTTAAAAACTGTTTTTTTTTAAAGAGTTATAAACTGATTTTATAATGAATTTATAAACTGATTTATAAAGGATTTAAAAACTGATTTTTAGGATTTAAAAACTGATTTATAAAGGATTTAAAAACTGATTTTTTTAAAAGGAAATAAAAACCTGATTTTTAAAAGGAAATTAAAATGATATTTACTATGGAGTAGACAAAATTAAATGTGATTTTTAATATTTGGGTAGCGAATAAAAATATAATTTTTCCATATATGGATAGCGAAAATATATGGATCTTTCTTTGATTACAAATTTGGTTTTCTTTGATTTGAAAATAAATTTTCTTTGATATGAAATAATGAATTTGATTATAGAAAATATATGGTTTTTCAATTATATAAGAAATGATTTTTCATAGTAAGAGGAGGAGATTTCTTTTTATAATAAGGAAAGTTGAGATTTTTGATATAAGGAAAGTCGAGATTTTTGATATAAGGAAAGTCGAGATTTTTGATATAAGGAAAGTCGAGATTTTTAATACATAGGAAAAATAAAGATATGGTTTTTCTTTAAATGACTTCGAATTAAAAATGTGATTTTTATATATTGAACTTTGAATTAAAAATGTGATTTTTATATATTGAACTTCGAATTAAAAATATGATTTTTATATGTAGAACTTCGAAGTAAAAATTCGATTTTTATATATTGAACAGCGTAGTAAAAATTCGATTTTTACATATGTAGTGGCTACGGGCGACGAAGCTGACGAAGATTCGAAAAAGAGGAAGACTTCTATCAGGAAAGAGTCGAGATGACTGGATAGCTATCTGTGAGAATTTCTCACCTTTCAATTTCTTTTCTAATTATATATATATATACTAGGATGCAGACGGTGCTTAGTAGCACCCGACACAATCGTCCACAGACCATGGACTTGTTTGTTTGGTTGCATAGCTTAGTTATATGATTTGATTTGAATTTGGTTGTTTGGTGATTTTGATTGATGTGTGAATGGCGTGGGCCTTCACTAGACCGGGGATAAGGCTAGGCCTTGTCCCGTTTCTAGTATCGTGCCGTTATGCCGCCGAAATTTTCTAAAATATGTTAGAAAATAAAAATATCATTTTATTGTGTAAATGAATTGAATAGAAATTCATAGGTTGAAATAAAATGTTTTATCGTTAAAAATATAATTTTTAACGTGAATGTGAATAAATGAATAGTTATAAACAAATCGGCCGATTTGTTTGTATATACACTGATTTGACTGATATTGATTGGGTCGATAAATTTTACACTTCACCCAACTGCACAAATAAAATCTGTGTTTGATTGTTTGAAACCCCACACGGGTGTTGGGATGGAATTTGAAGTTCACTCATCCTGATTGATTAAATATGTCGATCGATTGATTGACAGGCTGTTATAAGCGTTAGATATCTATATTTGATGCTTATACAGTGTAGTGCACTTTGGTTGATGGTTGATTATTTTTCAATGCTATTATACATGTGTTGTATGAAAATCCATATAATTAACTTTATATGGTAATTGATTGGGCCTCATTCCAGTTTTAAAATAGAAATATTTGAAATAGAAATATTCGAAATGGAATATTTGAAAATATCAATATATGAAGCCGTGTTGATTAGATTGACGCCATTTTGACGTGAACGATATTTATATCGATTTTATTCATTTTAAAATGAATATTAAGAAATGAATTGAATTGAAAACGATTTCGAAATAAATTGAATTGAAAACGATTTCGAAATGAATTGAATTGAAAACGATTTCGAAATGAATGGAATTGAAAACGATTTCGAAATGAATGGAATTGAAAACGATTTCGAAATGAATTGAATTGAAAACGATTTCGAAATGAATTGAATTGAAAACGATTTCGAAATGAATTGAAATGAAAACGATTTCGAAATGAATTGAATTGAAAACGATTTCGAAATGAATTGAATTGAAAACGATTTCGAAATGAATTGAATTGAAAACGATTTCGAAATGAATTGAATTGAAAACGATTTCGAAATGAATTGAATTGAAAACGATTTCGAAATGAATTGAAATGAAAACGATTTCGAAATGAATTGAATTGAAAACGATTTCGAAATGAATTGAATTGAATATGAATTCAAATTGAATTGAAATTTGAATTGAATAGAAAGGAATTTTAAAACGAATTTATAAAGAAGAATTCAATTTTGATTTGAATTGAAAAGGAAGTTGAAATGGCTTTTGAAACGGATTTAAAACTATTTATATAATTCGTTTTAAATAGAAATCGACGAAATATACTATATATATATTATATATATAATATAATGGCCTGAATAGAACGCGCCGCGCCGCGGCAGTTCGCGAATTTCGACCATTGATTTCAAACGGACATTACGGGAGATCCGACCGTCGGATTCTCCTAAAACCGGAACCGTTGGGTTCGTATCGAAGAGAGCTTTCTAACGAATGTGAGAAATTAGAAATCTAACGGTTGGATTTGGAATTATGTCCAAATCAAATTTGAAAAAGGTCGCTGTAAGTGCAGTTCGATGGCCATTGATGGAAATCGACTGTACGGGCCTTGATAAAATTATTAAAAATAGTAATAATTTGTGTAAAATCATAAGAAATGATTTGTGAAGATTTAGGATGAAAAACTCCATATTTGAAAGGATAAAAATAGATTCTTATCGAAATGAACTAGTTTTGAACTAGAATTATAATTCTATTTATTTTTAAATAAATAAATTGAATTTGAAAAGGGTTTTGAAAATAACCAAAATTTCCAATGATTGCATTGGAGTGGATTTGAATCGAAATTGTCTTCGGAATATTTCGATGTTGGAATTCGTGATTATACAGATGTTGTTATGGAAATTTGAAAGATATATATTTATATCGTTATTTCCAATACGACATTTGTTAGTCGTAGAATTTGATATTGAATATAAGCCGATATATTTTCTATTCAGAGCCTTGTATTGAATATCAAATGTGATTTGGGTTTGTCGCGAATGGTGTCTTCACTAACACTGTTCTTGAACCTAGTTGTGAAAAGATTAAATCTTTTTATTTAGATTTAATGAAGGGTACCAATTAAACGATATTTAATTGGAATTGAATTGGTATTGATTTTTGGGTTTATCGTGAACAGTGTTTTAAATAACACTTGTTCTTTAACCCGATAATTAATGGAATGTGATTTTGGGTTTATCGTGAATCGTGTTTTAAATGACACTGATTCTTTAACCCAGTTAAAGATTAAAACTAAGTGGAGTTTTAATGAATCTTTAATTAGATTGAGATGATCGAAAATGGGGTATCACCAGTTTTGCTCCAGGCGATGGTTGAATCTTTAATTAGATTTGAACGTGAAATGGTAATTGAATTTACCGATAACACTGTGGTGTTAGATATGAAGTATTACCAGTTTTACGTCATGGGATGAATAGGTTGGGATTGGGAAATAAAATAAATGATTACTTCGGTGTGGTTCGCTAATCCCGACCAGTTTGAATTGATATTCAAAGGAGATTAAAGAATAAATTTAAAGAATTTATCTTGGATAAAATTAATGGGAACTTTTCCCAAAGTATAGGAATATTTGAATAAAAGAATATTCTGAATTGGAATGAGGCGTATGTTGTGTTTGTGTAACACTTTTATAATATATACGCGCGTTATTCAGAAAGACCGGGTTTATCCCATTCTGAATAACTGTTCGACGTGGTGTCGAAGATGAAGACGATGGTCGAAGACCGGAAGTCTTCACGTCGTTTGGGTGATAACTGATGATCTTGATTGGGCTGTACACCCAAGAAGATGGAAACAGTTGGTGACCGTCCAGACGTACTTGGAGATCGATGGATATGCGGGGTACTAGGTGCCTCCGGTTTCGTTCAGACCCAGAACGGACTTGTAAATGGACTGTGTGTCTGACATTGGATTTTAGTCTGTGTGATTGATTTCTATTAAATATATATCTGTTTGGCGGCGGAGAATTTATTCTCTTGCTTAACGCCCTTCTCTGAGACGTACGAGCTCAGGGGTTATATATTGATGGATATCAAACGCATGGAGTGAATTGCCTGTGTGGCATGCCTAAGTGGCAATTGATCGAGGCTTCTGTTGAAAAGCAAAGTCTCGTGGTGATGATCAAAGCACGGCCTTTGTGGCGTAGCTTTGTGTAACGTTTACTTCGCGAGTTTCACACCCGGTATGAACCAAAAACGGGAGACGGACCTCAGGGAGGGCATGCGTTTCTTTCTAGTTAGAAGTGGCGTCAGTGGTTTTACACGCCCTGACGAGTTTGACTTATGTGGTTGTAGCTGTTGCGAGGCGCCTCGGTTTGATCGGACGATCCGGGTCCGATGGAGTCATTCGTTGGCTCATTTACGCCCCATAGGGCGGGGGAACGCATGTTCAGGGTTTAAGTTTAATCCACATCGGTGGACCGGCCCTGACGATCCAAAGGCTTGACAGAGTACTTGCCTGAGGCTCGGGCTAGACAGTCTCGAATCGGTTGAGGACTATCTTTTGCCTCGGTTCATAGACGGAAATCCAATTTCCAAATACGTGACATTTGCGGTTTTTAATTGTAGAACTAGTATGGTGACATAGTGGGATGGGGCGCTCATGCCGCCTATGATTGATACTTATGATTTGAAGTTGTTTTATACACTATGCACTTATAATAGTATCAAATAATCTGTTTTAAAACGTATCAAGCATTCCTTGGCTGTTATAAGGGAAAACCCTATCCTCGGCTGCGTTGCATTGTGTGATGGGACCTGGGTCTTATAACAGCTTCATTTTTCTTTACTTAGCATTGCGCTGTTATGTTTTATGCACTGGTATTCTTGGGAGGAAACCCGTTCCGTGTTATACGGCGTGGTCCCTTGATTTACCTAACTTTGAAAATAAAGATTAATAACTGTTTTAGTTCTCACACCAGTCCCATGACTGACCTGGAGTTTATTGTTTTAACCTAAACTCTGGGTGCCCCTATTTTGACACGGGCAGCTAGTAGTTTTGGTTTTGCAGATTTATATTCACAGGATCCTGGTTTACAGCTGGAACGATATCCGGAAAGCTTTGTATCCGTATATCTCATTCTAGTTGTGTATTGTATTATTTTTCCGCTGCTATGTATTTAAACGTAATTTAAATCTCTGATATTTCTGTGTAATATTCATTTATACTCTGTATATTCTTGTAATCTGATGCATTGTTGTAATATACAATGGAACGTTCTTCTGTATGCGTTCTGTTGTGGTTTGTTCTCGAACTATCCGACACTTTCCTTTACGGGGAAGTTGCGGGTTTTTACATAGTCATATTTACTGACAAGAACCTTAAGAAGGAAATGGTCGATGTCAAGAGGCAAGAGGATTGGATCATACTAGTCAAGCTGATAGTTGGAAGTGCGGTTCTGAACATTATTAGCGTCTATGCGATCCAGAAGTAGGCCTAAATAAAGAAGCCATGAGGAATTTCTACGAAGACTTAAATGTCAAGGTTAGAGATGTACTTAGTATTGAAAAACTTTTTATGGGAGTGGGGTTTTGAGAGAATGCATGATGCTTTTGGATATGGCAGTAGGAACCAAGAAAGAGAAGAAACATTGAATTTTGTTGTTTCTTATGGTCTCATGATTGCTAAAACCTTCTTTAGAAAGAGAATCACATCTGATTACTATTAATAGTGGTCAACATTCCGATCAGATTGAATTTATCTTTACTAGAAGATACGATTAACGAGATTGTGTAGATTGCAAAGTGAGACCTGGAGAATGTGTCATCTCACAACATCAGCTTTTGGTATCGTGTTTTATCTTCGAATGTTCAAGGATAAGACAACTAAATTTGTAGGATGAGATGATGGACAAAGGAGATGTCTCACACGTGTTTAAGGATAGAGTGATGAGAGAAGAGACATGGAACATGGAAGAAGAAGCAAATGACATGTGGAATGAGGTTGCAACATGCATTCGAAAAGCGACCACTAAGGTGGTTAGGATAACAAGGGGAAAAAAAATTATGGTGGTGGAACAGTGATATGTGAAAGACTATCAAAAAGAAGAAATGCTACAAATGTCTGCATCATAATAGAAGCAAGGATAACATGCAAAGGTACAAAGTGACAAAGAAGAGCGCAAAGAGAGCGGTGAGTGAAGCAAAAGATCGAGCGTATGAAGATCATTATCATGGTGAAAGAGACGTCTACGGCATAGCCAAGCTACGCGAGAGGAAGACAAGTGACTTCAACCAAGTTAAATGCATTAAGGACTTAGAATAATAGACTTTTGTAAAGGGTCACAAGATAAAAAATAGATGAAGAGATTATTTCGATAAGCGTTACAACGAATAAAGGATATCCCTACGATTGAGTTGGAAGATTCTTTGAACGACATCAGTAGTCATTTTATTTGGAAAATTTAAGAGGTATAGATAAAGGAGATACTAAAACGGATGAAAACTGACAAGTCAGCAGGGCCTGATGACATCTTCATTGAGGTATGGAGACGCCTTGGAGATGCATGGATAACCTAGCAAACTGAGTTGTTCAATAACATTTTCAAATCAAACAAGAATGTCAAATGAGTAAAGGAGAAGCATTTTAGTTTCAATCTTTAAGAATAAAGGAGATTTCAAAGTTGCACAAACTATAGAAAAATTAAGCTTATGGGTCATACAATGAAGCTTTATGATAGTGTCTTCAAACATCATTTAAGAAGGCTGACGAGTGTTTCAAAAAATTAATTTGGTTTCATGCCTATAAGAACAACCACAGAGATGATTTTCTTGATAAGGCAACTTATTGAGAGATTTAAAAAAGAAAAAGAAAGAGCTACACACGATAGTTATCGATTTGGAGAAAGCTTAATGAAACATATCCCTTTAACATGCAAGTTTGCACCATTGGCAGATCCCACCATAATATTTTTCTCTTCATAATCGTCGAACATCTCCTTCCAATTGTATATGTGAAAGCATCACCTAAAACAAGCATCCTATTTTTGCTTTTGTCTTTATCTACACATTGGACATTGTCATCATGTTTCTCACTATGATACACTTCATCGTCACTATTATCATTTTGTTCACTTTGATTTCCTTTCAGGACCTTCATCTTCTCCTTGTCTTTTTTAAGCTTAACTTCAACAGATGACTATCATGGTAATAGTGAAAGAAATTCCTCCCATTGTTAGATATATTTGATTGTTTTTCTATGTTTGATCAATTATCTCTCCTTGCAAGATTCACTTCTCCAATTAGATTTACAATTTCTTTTTTTCCCTTATTTTTTTATTTAGGTCATCCTTCGCATCTCCTCATTGAACAACTACTAGCCACTAGGGTTGTCAACGATACTTTCAGGTACCTATAGTACTATATCTGTATCCACAACCGAGACATTTTTGGATATCGGATATCTGTATCCGCGAATACGGATAGATATCAAATAGCCAACGATCGATAAATCAAGACATATAAATGAAAATATTTTAGTTTAACATAAATGTTTTTTAATTTCATTGATCATAAAACTATAAAAATAAACAGATATGATGAGATTAAATAGATATAGCTAAATATGCATTTAGTACATATAATATAAACCTTCGACTTAATAAAACAATAAATAAATCACATTCATTGTACTGAAATATATATATATATATATATATATATATATATATATATCATAATGATACAAAAATCGAATGGATAATTTTCGGATGTGGATATCTACGTATCCGTATCTATATCCATTTTTTCGAATATTGGATGTTTATTCACTTTTCAGATACAGATGCAGACGAATTTCGGATTTTTCGGGTATCCACTGACAGCCTACTAGTCACTGATTCCACTGAAATAATTTCATACGAGTTTTGAGTTGTTCAATGCAACCATGAGCGTTTTCTAACTTTTCAATAGAAAGCTCATCAATATCAAAGTTTGTGTATCATCATCCAGCTTATAATTCAAAACCATTAATTGATTTATGATTGCTTGAAGATCATTGAGATGCTCTCTGATTGACCTGGCTTCCTTAGGCTTTGAATATACCAATCTACCCATTAGAAGAATCATGTTCATCGTAGTGTTTTTTGCACAAATTCTTTTCAGTTTCCTCCGAATTCCAAAATCAAATATTTCATTAGCAACGATATAGCACATTGTGCTCCAAAAACATCGAATATCCATCATAGTTTTCCTATGCAAAATTTTCTACTTTACCTCAGATGCATTACTAGGTTTTTTTTCCCCCTTTATTCTCCAATGGTTTTACATATCACTGAGGTATAGAAATTCTTCTTCTTTGCCTTTCATTATCTTTAATTGATCCCATCAAGTTTTTAACACTTATCTTTTTCATGACCAAACTCTTCAAAAAAAAAATATGTAGTAAACGGTAATACTGGTTGTTAGTGTTTTCCAATGGTCTTTACAACAAGAATTTGAAAGAGAAAAAAAATTCCTCCAAATGATTCATATTAATTTCAAAAGAAAGAGCACAAAAGAAAACCAAAAAATTGTGAAGATTTCTCAATCCCTAAAACCCTAAAGAATAAACATTTCTTGTGCACATCTAATGAATATACATATGCATATTTACAACAACAAAATACTTGTACTAAAATTCCCAGTTATAACAATAAATAAATTGTTTCATCTAGTTAAAGCAAGTCAAGTATTTATCTTCCTTTTATTTATTCGAAAAGAGATTTTGAGACACAAGTTACCACCTCCAGTCTTATAAAATCTTCAAATAGGACAATAAATTAAGGTCACAGTTACATCTTAATTCATAATATTTCACATTTTTATTACCGCAATTATTCTAATGGCTATTAGCCTCTATCGCAAATGATTAGAGGGTGTAGCGCTTCCGACAGAGGTTTTAAATATCATGAATTTAAGTACTTAAGACATCATAATGAGTGTTATACTCGAATGAATTATCACTTTTGCTATATAAAAAATTCAATGTTTTAACATTTCCACTTCGTATTAATGAACATACACAAGCTTGTAGAAAAAAGTCTAACAATGACTTCTGCAGTAACAATAAAACTAAAAAACAAACAACCACAAAAACAAAAACAAAAACTCAAAATCAAAATCAAGAAAAAGGGGATAAAATCCACTTTTTACAAAAATGGTAAAGAAAATAATATCCAAAATCATGGGCCTCTGTTTGGGCAGGCATTGGCAAAATGGGAAGGATCTCCGCAAGTAAAACATCTACCTGAAACAGGTTCGCCAGTTGCGGATACAAAAGCTAATCCACTACCTTGATTTCTACCTCCTCTTTGCCCTCGGCCCCCACCACGGCCCCCTCTCCTTGATGTAGTCGAAGCCGAAGAAGATGCGCCACCACTACTAGACCCTGTTCCACGACCCCTTCCTCTTCCCCTCCCTCTCCCTCTTCCTCTTCCTCTTCCTCCCCCTATTTGGTTTTCTAAACTATCTTCCCATCTGCATGTACATATCCATTATTGCAGTTTAAGTATCACAGTATTGAATATGGGCAGTTTATGAAAATGAATCAATGCTGATGAAAAGCATTCAAGTTATAATGACCAAAAAGATACAAGTGCATACACAAAGAAACCGCACTCGTGGCTTTGGCATGAAAAGAACTTTCTTCCTCGGTTCGTTTCTGTGTTAGCTGTTCTTATGGGGCAAGGCTCACCGCATGAGTCACATGGAATTTGTTCTGCAAAATTATCAAGACACTATCACAAATGAAACAAGCATAAACAAAATGAAAACAAGGAAGAGAATACCTGTATTATTATTCCTTGAATGTTGGGGTCTGCTGGGTTGCGCACTACGAGAATGGGAGGGGCAATCATTTGATGAATGCCCTGTTTGTCTGCAGTGTGTACAAGTATCATGCCTAGGATTTGCTCTCCTTGTGCTGCTTGGGGCGTCATTGCCTCTTTGCCCTCTTGCTGTAAACAGTTGAACAGATGTATTTTCAGATACTTGAACTTGACACTATGTAACTGTAGTAAGTTGACAAAACATTTAGCTAGAAAGGGGAAGCTTGTAAACCTTTTAATATTAGATTTATCATGACCAAAATCTAGTTGTATGAAATTCAGAAAATATGCAAAAAGACCCCCTGCAAAAAAGTTTGTTATACTATCTTATGCAACAGACCTTCAGATCAACCACATAAGTGTTGATTTCAAACCATTATTTCTTCAAACTTTCGATGCTAACTATAGAAGTATCATTATCGTGATGTGGCCAATCAGATTAATGAATAAAATATTATGGTTATCTTTCATAGCCATGTACATTGTACACCTGATATGCTCCAGTCCAAACTATCCAAATAAAAGAAACTTGTAAAACATCTATTTGGAGCTAAAGTTAAACTTCCCAACAAACACCAACTTAATTGCCACATTCCACACAATTCAAAGCTCGTCGTTAAGACAAACCTGGTAAGCCAGAAGAAACTCGAGATCCAGTACCACATATCTCTATTAATTCTCTAAGTACTGCATCACAGCCAATACAGCCTGCAGAAACAAACATATAAAGCGGAAACCACCATCAGCTAAAAAGAAATGAACTTGACACTGTTATTACCAACATTACATTTGGATAAATCGATTACATGTTGTAGATAAAGAAGGATAACAAACAACTTCAAATTGTGTATATGTCATACTAGCAAAATAGGTAAGCACCTAATGACTCAAATATAGCTAGGGATCAGTGAATCATAGTTATAAGACAAAGAATAAAGAATTAACTCGATATCTTGAACCTTAAAATGGAAGATGACTCCATATGAATTTAAAGCAGATGATGATATGAATTATACTTCGCATGGATGAAGCATTCCAACATATGCTCAGCTACACGTAGCAAATTCTATTTGGCCGACATGTTTAATCCTCACAGTCTGCACTTATTATTTTCTAAAAACAAGGGATCGTTCTGAATGCTACTGTGTGTTGGTTAGATTATGGAGAGTCTCTACGTTGTCTGTTCGTTCGAAGACGGGGTAAAATTGATTTGTAGTATTAGGTGAGCCAATAGTACATACTGCGAAACTTTAAGTGTCATCTCCTTACATCTCACACTGGTTTATAAAGCTATTAGTTTGTGGATCATTTCATTTGTTATTTAGGCATGTATTCACCTGCGTAACAAAATTATGGGATCTCGATTGATAGAAGACAATACATAAATATCTCATAGAATTCAATACTTAAGACTGTGTCCATTAGTTAGGTTAATGTTAGCCCACTTCAGATTCACAATGAAATAATTATTGCTCCCATTTTTAAAATACAAATGTAAAAAGTATGCAACTAGTGCATTGTTATTGTAAAAGTTTGGTAAGTTGTAATTACAGCGGTTTTTATATATGATGTTAACAAGTGCGTAATGGGGGACAAATTAACATTATGCTTTTAGATATTAGACCAAGCAAAGCTAACGGTAATGTGAATTTAAAAAAAAGGGACAGTATTGTGGTGCATGCCTATCCATTTTCCAGTTAAGTGATCATTATTATTGTAATCCTTAAATAACGTTTGAATTATTCTTAACTTGGATGGTTTTTCAAAGCAATTATAAGTTAATTTGATCCAATCTAAACACAGTAGATGTCTTTGAAAATAAAATTGGAGTACCAAAAGATAGGTATTTCTACAATTATTTACTAACCTAAATGATCAACATCATAATTTGGTGGTATTTCCAGCCGCCGAAACTTAAATTGAATCTTGTATACAGGTCCTGTAGAGCGTAGACATAATAAAACCGTGACAATTATCTAAATAGAAATGTAAAGAAACAGCAACAGAAAAGGTAGTTTGGACCAAATAACGTCAATAGATGGTTGAACTAGAATTACCTGGAGCACAAGAAGGGCAGACATTAGTAGTGACAGTTGCTTCAGATATGGCAGCAGGTAGCCACACCACGTTCTTACACTGGTAGTAAATATTTTAATATATAATGTATTGCATGATCAATTTTGGCCAGGTAGAAGTATTGAAATAATGAATATTTTTTGTGGATGTAATGATGATAATCAGAGCACACCTACAGAAAAATTATTTATTTGTGATGGTTGTAGACATTAAAATCGAGTTGGGCAGAGTTGTAGATCCTCCACAAATGTGCATGTGAATATGTACGTATGTAACCCCCCCCCCCCCAAAACAGATATGTGTTGTTGATTTTTTTTTTTTGTGGGGGGTGGGGGGGGGGGGGGGAGGGGGGAGCAAGAGAGATCCGACAATTTACATTGGTGCTATCATATCTCCATTTCATACGAGGGTTCCATACATGTGTTTTCCAATGCAATACGATGATTTGAAACGCTGTTCCCTCAAGATTCAGAACATCAATTCCAAAGATCCGAAACGTTGATTTGAAAGATCCGAATGTCGATTATAACAATTTGAAACACTTTGTGATGATTTCAAAAGATAATTAATAACCATAGCTCAAGCAGTAAGACACATAGCATGAGTCGTAAAACTCTCCCTAGTGCACCTAGCTCGGTCCGCGAGCACCACATAAGTGGCTGATCTTAGCATATACACATGGTAAGCTGTTAGCATACCATTCATTTAATGCATTCCTCTTTCTGGTTAAATGTCATTTGTTCTAAAGAACACACCCAGTTAAGCATGCTAAGTAACTAACATACGCATAATTCCCAAATTAACATCGCAAATTTGACCAATTTGCTATCAAGCTATTTCCCTTACAAAAATTGCTGGATACAGGCAGCCTTGAGATGTTGATGTCAAAGGCAAAAAATTTGCTTTTACAACTATAATGATTAATACAAGAATAATATAAATTAAAATAAATAATGATAAAGGTATAGAAAGAAGAAGGAAAAAAATAGCAGAAAAGGAGAGAACAGCAGCAGAAAAACTAGTGGAGTGGAGAAGGAGAAAGAAAAGCATGCAAAAAAGGTGAAAATGAGGTCTTGACTCTTGTAATAACAAAATATATACCTGAATTCCTCAAAATATATACCAGAATTAATCTTCACATCAATCAACTGCAGCTATTTTGCTATTATAAATGTTGTAATAACATATTATTATAGATAATAATGTGTTACGCACACATATATACATTCATGCAAAAACACGGACATGCACATGCTCTCCGGAAAAGATGGACCGAAGTGTGTGAGTGTGCGTGTACGCGAGAGAGATGATGAAGGCCCTTTCTTCCTTTTTTTCTAAAATTCCTTCTTAACTTTCTGTAGCTATAATTCTGGATTCAATTAATATATCTTAGACATGATATTAGCATCTTATAAATCATCTTAAACTTTGAGATTATTTTGGAAGTTGTAACCAACTCAAAACCGCTTTTTGAATCAACTTATAAATAGGCATTTTTAGCGAACCACATTAATTTGTGGTTTCCAAAGAGTTCAAAATTGTGAATAATCTAAAAAATTGTAAATATGTTCTAAACGATAAAGAGCATACCTATAAATAATGTGTTTTTCAGAAAGTATAAATGATTTTTGAAACAACAGTTGAATCTACGGCGACTGCTCCTATCTATCTATTACTTAGACTTATAAGCAGGAACCATGCATTGCTTGTATCCTTAATTTTCCTCATTTCAAAATACAGCAACCCCATTCTCCGTTCTTTTCTTTTTTTCATCTGTGTACACATGTTCCCGTATTCGCTGCAACCACCGTTAAATTAGAAAAAAGGGGGAAATTCGAAATAAAAACCCTCCTCAAAATTGTTTACATACCCATTTTCCCTTCTTTGTTATAATTACAAGTAGTAAAAAAAAAAACTTGAAAACTGAGTATATCTGAAGAGACGGTGTCAAACATGAGCGCAAGGAAGTTAATGATTCATGTAATAAAACTTTGAGCTACGATTAGTATAAGGAGAGTGCTATTAGTCTTAGAGAATAGGACTAGTATATATCGGCATAAGGCGTAGTGTTGGTCTTCGATATCTATTACTACCAGTACTATTATTATCATCATTATCAGCACCATCATGGTTTTTTATTTATTTATTTATTCTATGGTTGTTACGGTTGAACCATCAACCGCTCAACCGCACCAATCATTTGCGCGGTTAGTATCTATAAAGGTAGCGGTTATGGCAAAGGTTGAAAAATAAGATTATCACAGTTAACCATACCAACCATAGGTGATTGTTTCATACAATATTTAACGTTTAAATATAAAAATGGTAATTTAAGTCAAAGGAATAGCTTATATATTAATAATATGTGTCTACATGAACGAATAATATAAGCGTGCATCGTCATTATGTATACAAATAAATACAGTTACAAAAAAACAGTTACAGTTATATGAATTTATCATAAATAATACATATAATTAGAAATATATGTACAAAATGTTTTAAAATTTGAAATACGACGATTAACCATCATAGATGGCTACTAGAATTTACAACCATCAACAAGGTTAAGGTACAGTTGATGGTAATAATGACGGTTATCATAACTGTAACAACCCGTAATTTATTCATTATTATTTGTTTAAGTATTTTAAATTTTATTTATGTTTTCGCCTTTAAATTTCTTGTTATTATTATTACATATATATTGACTTTGTCTTTTGGTTTTGGGTTCCATCTCTAGCCAACCCCAACTTGTTTGAGATTAATGGCTTAGTTATTGTATTGTTATAGTCAAATATAGATTTTGATTTATATTTCAGGTGAGCTTCGAATATTTCGTACGAGATGAGTGTCGAGAAAGATATGAATGAGATTTAATATGTCTCATCTAAGTGTGAAAAGGAGATTCGAACAAGGTACCGGAGATTTGAAACCTTGCTTAAAAATCACATAACTTTGACATGTAAAGTAAGCGAGCATTCTCATAATGATATGCAACAAGTCCCCTCTAGAATCAACAATTCATAAGTAATGAAAATTGACTTAGACAGGTACGAGTTTACATAGATATGGGTAGTTGCATCAATTTCCTTTTTTCTATAATAAATTTTCTAAAAAAAGCTGCAAAGTGCAAAATAACTGGAAATTTTATTGCTTGGAAAGATGAGTCTGAAAGCGAGTTTACATAGACATGTGGTAGTTGCATCAATTTCCTTTTTTTTATATAAAAAAAAAATACTGCGAAGTGCAAAACAACTGAAAATTTTATTGCTTGGAAATATTAAATCTCATTCATATCTTTGCTACACAGAGTAGACAAACAGGCTGGTAAACTCCACATATAATATGAGCAATAAATAATAAAAATAAAAGGCTAAATCTTGTAAACTGGGCAACCAGCTATTCAGACTTGTGAATAATTAAATGAACAGCAAATTCAAAATCAAGAAACTTACCAGTGGGTAACGTAAGCACCCAGCCATAAAATCACCACTCTGAAGAGAATAAACATGATGTCATGCAAAGGTTAAATAATTGTGTTTTTCTGAAAAGAGACATTCTTCGAGAAGATTGATTATAACTGAAAGTAAATGAAGTGAAGAAGAAAATAGTTACAGGTCTCCGCTTTAGTATCATGTCAGATTCATTGCATGCATTACAAGGTCTCACAACCTCCCCAAAATTTTGCGCCCCGCCAGCCGGTTGATTTGACCTGCAAATAAGTGGAGATCAAAGTGTTGTTAGTACATGACCAAACTTATGCAGCACAATATATGTGTATATATCATCTATGTAATAATATATGTGTGTGCTAGAATGGTTTATTACCTCTCAAAGAAAATACCCATTGCATCCAACAGGCTAGCCTTTTGCCTCCTAGCCTGCATCAATATCAGGAATAATGGTAGTATCAGGTTTACAAATAAGTGATTCCAGAAGTCATGAATTCTGACTGATTGTATAAACCAAAATCTCAGTTCAAATTGACGCTTGTTTCAATTTGGTTTCGAACATCGTTCAGACTCCAAAAGATTCTATTAGAAAGAGTTGAGAAATTACTCAATTAGTACACTATACATACATACATATATGACGAAAAAGGAAACACTGAGACATGGCGCTGTGCCTGTGGTGTGCGACTTTTCAAATTGAATCAAGCAGTTCCTTTCGATTTGTTTATTGTCTAAAATTATCAGCAACAGTATGCCTATTTAATGTTAATGCCTTGTTCAAACCATGTCGGTGCTAAATGGCTGTTTGGATTGTCTTGTATCTTTGCATTTATCAAATGTGCCAACGTAAATAAATCCAGAAACTCATTGTATAATATATATAATGCCAATATAGTAATTACATACTCATGAATCATGATGCAGTCAATTTATGAGATATTCCAGCATAATTTGACCCTTTCTCTATTATTTCCTTTTCTTTTCGGAATAAAATTTGACCACTTGATAATTTATAGTTAGCTTAGACAGATTATGAGAACCGATGGCGTGATGGCTTAACAATTCCTACGAAAATCATACTAATTATATACTCTTGAAATCGCACTGGTACGCTATATTAGAACAAAGTGACTTAATGCTGTAAGAGATTCACGTACACCTAAAAAACAATCTTTCACTTGTTGCAGACAACTCTGTAGAACGTCGGCTTTTCTCTTTCTTTCTTGGCTCACTGCCTTCATGTCCTCCTCCATCTTGGATCTAAGATATGGTTTCCAAAGTTCATACCTATAGAAATACAAAAAGTTCAGCACAATGTTATATACATAAACACAAAAATATGTGTAGCATATGAAAATTAGTTCTTGCCCCGTTTTACTATCACTATTCTTATCCAGTAATGGAGTTTTGCTAGGCAAGGTCACAAACCCAAGCACAACTGAATAAATCGATCCTATAATTTAGCACAAGGGGAAGGCATCTTCATCAAATCAGACTTATAACTAAAACAAAAACAAAAAATTTCAAAAAGTATATTCCTTGATAATTGCTGCATTTAGTTTTCCATAAATTTTTGTTTAACTGTTCAATCTTTGTAATAATTCTTTAACAGCATTGTTTGATTAAAGTTAATCGTCCAACTTTATGAGTTGAAGAGCATAGGAAAAATATCAAAATAGCAATATCGACATTACAATTACTTCAGCACCACTAGAAGAATATATAAGTAAAAATAGAAGTATTATTTACGGGTATGGGTAGACTCATGATAGTATGAGTACTTCAAACAGCCAAGAAAACATGCAGGAGAATGGTACATTTTATACCAATGGGGTGAGGATTTCATACTCTGATAGTCTAATGATAATCATATCTAATCTATCTACAATCACTAAGGCATTACATGGCTTGCATCTCTATCTTGCAATTAGTATTTGGTTAGTAGCATCAGTAAAACCATCATGAGAATAAATATAAAACCCCAAAAAAAAAAACATAGAGATGTTCTCTCCTACCAAATACCTTGATGAATAGAGAAGGTGTATGCCGCGGACACATTTCAGATTCTTGATCCCTTGATAGCAATATTTTGTCATTTAATATTTTAACAACTAAGGATTTAACCATCAATTTCAAAGAGTATATTTTATTATCTTTTGATTCGTGTTTATTTTGACATGTAAGTCAAATTCATTTTTTAATCTTTTCTTTAGTGTTAACCATCAACTGACAATGTTTACTAGATCATCACTAACCAGTTTCTTTTTGGCATTTTCTGTGATCAGAAATAGCAATGGGGATGGATAATCATTCTTATTTTTATTTACTTACAATTTGAGGCACTTCTTATGTTTACTGATCATCTTTCACTAATTTAATAAATAAATAAATGTTTTCTCGCTGACAAAAAACAAATTTTGTTCTACATGGTTTTGGCCAGCAGATTACTTTTCTAATTACTGCTCCACTTTCCTTCATTATTATTGATTCTTAACGTATAGCTAATTCTTATCAGTATCAATATTCATATATTCTGCAATTGAGTTAATAGCAGTTTTAAAAGCAAACATTATTTCTCTCTTTATTAGTGTAACCTTGCCACTTCTGCTAATATAATCTCCAACAACTTTTGTTGTTACCAGTTATTCTTGTTTAATGATTGTATAAACTCGATGTGATTATCAACAGTACAAAAAACCATCGCTCAAAAGATTCTAAAAATGAGTCTCCTTTAGCATTCACTCAATTCTCAGTTTTCTTTTCTTTTACAGCCGGGTATAATTAAAGTTGCCGCTATTCCAATCATCTTTTTAACAGATGAACGTTTTACATCATAAATAAGCAATTAAGCATCATCTGGATAAGTGCCAACTGGCCATTCAGATTTTATAAACACATACATACATTATGTGCATGTGTGGGGCTAGGATTGGCCACACCTCATGACCCCCTTATTTCTACCAAGCGTGCTTGCTTGCACATTACACACACACGTATGTATATATACACAAACACACATGTATGTGAGAGAGAGTGTGTGTGAAAGAGAGAGAGCTAGAATCAAGAACCTCCTTTATTTAGCCTGTGTTATCAAAGCGCGCTATAACGCCAAATAGCGCATAGCACACATGTTGCGCTATTCTACTTCTTATAGCGCAGGGGTCCCTTATAGCGCAGATATAGCGCGCTATTTTATCATAGCGCATAGCGATAAATAGCGCGCTATTTTATCATAGTGCAACATAGCGATAAATAGCGCGCTATTTTTCTTTTCACCTTTTAAGGTTTGGAGAGTGTGTAAAGACGCCCGGTCTGGCTGATTTAATTTGAATAATAACGTAGAAGGTCCATTTTGTTTCCTATTTAAACAATAACGTAACAAGTGAATCAACTTCTAACCTAGGGCAAAAATACTTTCTTTTTCAAATCAAATTTTGCTGCTAGAAAACTAAAGCTGACTTCAATCAGTTTGTTTATTGCTTTATTCAATTGATTTCGTGATTGGCTTTACATTTGTTTTCTTCCTCCAAATCTGAATTTTACAACTATCCATGTCTTTTTTTCTGAGACATTTTTCCCCTTTTATCTACTTTCTAGATGGACATGCAAGTTTCTTTTTGAACATACAGTTTCAGTTTTTTTTATTTCTTTTTTTCTTTTTTGAGATATTCTGAGCATACAGGTTTTGTTTTGTGTTTTTTCCTATGTTAACCTTTTGCTGAGATTTTTTTTTTTAAGAAAAAAAAAACTATTTTTTACTTTCTAGATGAACATACATGCTTTCATATTTCATGTGAATTGTATTTTTCATGCATTTTCCCTGTGTTAACTTTTTCCTGAGATCTTTTATATTTTATGCGAATTGTACTTTTCATGCATCTTTTTGGTAGAATCTCATCATAACTCACAAACAAGAATAAATTTCATCATAAGTCATTAATTTAAGAATAAATTTCAAATTGTGTAAGACATAAATATGTTATACCCATCAATAATTTTGAATGTACAATATGAAATTATTAACTTTTCTCTAACATAATTACATTTAACATTGAATAAAGATAACATATGCATGAAGTACGCTAGCATTGCATTTGGAGCCTTGAACGTCTTGGATATGAGAAAAGCATAAATTTCAGTTATGTATGATAATGCGATTAGTTGTATAAAAAAACATTATAGCGCGCGCTATAGCGCATAGCGCAAGCCTTGCGCTATTCGCTATTGACTACACTGTATTTAGCACCACTTGTAGCCTCCGATATCAGCCACAAGTTTATATTCAAATATTTGGTTCCAAGGTTATTACGACGCCAAGTCGAGCCACTACCGTCTAGAAGACTAGTCGACAAGTCGTCTGACTAGTCGTGACTAGTCGACAAGTCTTTTATATACATATATTTATTAGACTTAAATATATAATATAATTAGATATAAAGATAACATAATAATAGGTTCAAATTCAACAAAGATAACATAATAATAGGTTCAAATTCAACAAATATCCATAATAGATCCATAATAGGCTTAACGTAATAATACCCATTTCAACCGCTGTGATATAATTAAAATTTTAAAACAAATCAGTTAATTATTTAATTAGGTTATAAACTTATCAGTTAATTAAAAAAAATCAGTCACTTAAAAACAAATCAGTTAAGCCTAGGGTTAATTCTTATTAACAAATCAATTAATTAAAAACCGATCGAGTCTTCTGAAATAATTTTTACGATGGAAAAAAACAAATCATAACATTCCTGGGGCTGGCGGCGGAGGGAGGAGGAGCAGCGGCAAGGCACAAGTCGAGGGTTAGGTTTTTTTTAATTGATGCTCGATTTAGTGATCGATGCATTAATCGAGCACGAAAATGGATGTCAAGTGAGCTCAAGTAGGGTTTCTGTGCTCGAATTAGGGTTCTGGGCTCGAATTAGGGCTCGATTTGGCCCATCATCGTCGAAATGCACAAGTCGAGAGTCGTCGAATTCCTCAGAGCGACTTCTCGACTTGTCGACGACTAGTCGTCGACGTGATAACACTGTTTGGTTCATCTGACAAAAGAGAGAAAAATAAATATTTAAATAGAAACTTGTGACTAAAATCAGGAGTCTACAAAATAAATAAACATATATGTACGCATGTGTACGTATGTGTCTTTTCTATTGAAAATTGTTGTTTAAGGACCAGGAACCGAAGACCTTTTGAAGCACCTCCGGAGGCCTTACCATTTCGCTACTAGTATCCATGGGTGGGTGGGTGTGTAGTAGCCTATATGAGTACGTGTTTGAATGTATTATTTATAACATATCATAATTGTCAAGGCGAAAAAGCCTTAGGCCCTCGCCTATCGCTTTTTTTGCGCTTAGGGCTTTTTTGGGCGCCTTGAGTGACATTTTTTTTTAGTTTTCAGCTAAAAAAATGGATTTTAAAAATGCAATAAAACACAATTTTTATTTTAAAAAGGCATATAAATGCATTACTAGAAGAATAAAACACCATACAATTAACATAAATCAAACTAAGAATGTGCAAAGTCAATTAACTCAAGTTTACAAACAATAAAATACTTAAAATATAGAAACTAAAAACAAAATTACGTAGAGTCTTAAATAGAGTTTTAACCTTCCATGAACTAGGTTTTTTATGGACGATTCGATGAAAGAAATTTATGATTTTTCTTTTCAACAGGTTGACGAAAGAAAAGATGCCTTTTCTTTATAGAATACGCTCAAAATCAACAATCTAACGAGCATAATTTTTTTAGCGTGTTGGATTTTTGGGTTCCTATTGAGCCAAATGCTAAAATTTTCAATTTCTACTCAAATTTTGCAAAAAGCGTGCTTTTTTGGCGCTTCACAAGGCAAGCGCCTTGGTGCCTTTGGGGCTTTTTTGGCACCTCATGCATCATAGGTGCCTTGATAGGTAAAAAAGTCCCAGGCTGGGGCCTATGGCTTTTTGGAGCCTAGGCACGCCTAGGCGAGGGCTTTGATAACATAGTAACATATAAAGGTAATCAAATGACCAGGACATGTAAGTCAATTTCATATGTTTGTATGTGAGGTAACAATGTGAATGGTTATAGTTGGAACAGCATGCTATAACTCTATGAGTAAACATAAAACAAATACAATCGATGGTGCCATTAAATACAGGTCACCAGAAAAATCATACCCCATCTCATCGTAGCCAATCACCAGAGCTTCTCCCTGCAAATTGCCAAAGTAGTTATTACTATTAAAAAATCACAAACCGGATAATTTTAGGGAAATGAACAAAAATATCATTTGTAATATCCAAAAAATTAGTTTGTGCACCACTTAGCATATGCTACCCAGTAGTTTTAATATATGGACTCAAATATATTAACCGCTAATGTGCTACAAAGAGACAAATTTCCAAATGACAGCACATCTGTACTGCAACAGTAAGACTGGAAAATGTAAAATCCCAAAGTTAACCACCAAATATGCAATTTTGTTACTATGCATTAACACAATCAGCTTCGTATGATGATATAATGACTTTGCTTCTACAGTGCACAAATACAGAAAAATGTCATACAAGATTTGTCGGTGAGAAACGTGTGTTTGAGTCTTTTATAGCATAATATCGATCAAGCAACTTTTTGATGTGGTCATGCATTGTAGCATCGGTACCAATGCCAGCCTGCCAAAAAGGTTCTGTTAAGACTCATTACGAGTTATGTCTAGTAAGTACTCAATCTACTATAAATAACTTGCAAAAAAAAGGTAATTTCATACTTTGTCCATACAACTCAACAGATCTGCTTCACTTAAAAGCGGGGGAGGTCTTGTCATGCCTGAATCAAGTGTCAGAGTTGTTGGGAGAAACTGTCAAAATTGAAAGAATTCAGGGATGCATTACTTCTACGTTAATATTCAGTAAATGAAAGGAACAATGTGCGCGCACTCATCACATACAATCACTTCTTAGAACACGGGGTTACAAGTTGGAAACTTGATTTAGATCAAATGTAACTAGCCTTTACGTCGATGACCTTGAGATAGTCTCAAGGTTTTAAACCTCGGATTTCAGTCATATTTCTTCTCGAAAATTCTAGACTTGCTCTCGTATCAAGGGGGATCTCGGACAAAACGAGTGCATCTCGTGTGTCCACCTTGGATTTACATCTCGAATAATAAAGTTCATTTCGAGAAATTCTCGGTGTATATGTTTTCTCCAAAACCGATTTGCATACACAATAATATCTATAAATACTATCATAAAATAATAATTTTCACTTGATTTGTATTTTCATTCTTTTGTACTCCAAATTGTCCATTTCCACTTCTAATTAATTTAAACATCTAACCGCATGATTCAAAATTAAACTAAACATATAGAATTGAGAATTTTCATCAATAAATTACTTATTGTGAAGTTTCCTTAATTCTCTAATTAATCAAATAAATATTAAATCATTATCAAATCTCTACCTAATTGAATCTAGTCGTCTCCTAATTGAATTTAGTAGTTTCAAAATTATTCAAGCACTACAAATTTAATAAAGCATGATAGGAATATAACATCTAATCATTGATGATAAGGATTGGTTTCCTTATCAATTGGTCATATGCATATACAAATATCAGCCAAACTGTATTTCACACAGTTTTAACTTCCATCAAAATTCAAGTTGTCACGAAGAAGTTTTAATATTGACTGCGATACCGGAATTTTATCTCGGTCAGAATACTGAGACCTCAGCCGATATACAGAAAACGGAATTTTTGGTGAAATAAATTTTTTGTTTATGTCGCTCAAACTTCTTCATGAGACCACTCATGGAATACTGCGATGTTCCTTTACATAAAACGTGTTTCTTCTTTCTTAAGTGTTCCATTTGGTCCCTCATGCTTCCATTTTAGGAAAACGAGGCGGATAATGAAAGTTTAAGTACACATTTACCGGATGACTTCCTTCGGAACATATCAAGCAACCTTGGCACTAAAAAAAAGGATGAAATGTAGGCACCAGAATTATTTTTGGCAAGGTAATCAATAACAAGAAAGTGTCATCAATATATTGCATATTGGAACTTAAGGGATATTTTCCAAATATCAGCAAGTATCTGCGAATATTTACCAGTAATTTGAATCAATATTTGTTGCAAGATAGAAGTAAAGATAATAGGATGTTGATCATTTAATAGTCAATGCCTAAAACTATTGGAAACAACACAAATGCAATCTTTTCACCAGGACCGGTACTATATTTGTTAATTGTAAGTCCAGAATGTTCTGCTTTAAAAAAAATCTGAGTTTGTTTACTTCCCTCTGAAACAGTCATGGCATCGTAGGTATTCAAAATTACATCCCGGAAATCCCATGGACGGTCGATACTCAACACTGGACGAGCCATAAAAATAAAATAAAAAAATGAGCGTATTTTTCTCATTTGTCATTATACTGATTATTTGAATTATTTATTTATGTTTTCCATCACTTTTGTGAGATATACTTACAACTGGTGTACTGTTGGGATGGTTTAATTCCTTAGAACTTCCATCATTAATTTTAACCTTTTGTGTTTAGCCTATGTAGCTTGCATGTTTGAGAGAAAATGTATAACGTTCCCAGTAATGTATATTTGTATAATTAATATACTTGCCATTTCAACATGACATTTATTGAAATACTAGTGCATTCATTGTGTTTTTAGAATTCAATTTTGATCATCTGGTGTCATTCATATATCTTCCAATACCAATATTAGCTACTTAAATTTAAGTACAAGGGGAACCCTATTAAATATTTTTGTAGGGTTGAAATTATAGGTCACACTAAATGCTCAGAGAAAGGTGAAGGTCGACCAAAGATGATATGGGAGGAAGTAGTAAAAGAAACTTGAGAAATTAGAGTATATCCGAAGAGCTGGTATCGAAAAGAAGTGCATGGAAGCTAACGATCCATGTACCAGAACCTTGGACTTATGGTCAGTTCAGGGAGAATGTTATAAATTTTAGATTATAGGACTAGTCAATAGAGGCATAAGGCGTAGTGTTGGTCTTTGATATCTATCACTGGTATCATCATCATCATCATCATCACTTTGGTTTTTTGTTTATTCCTTATTATTACTATTATTATTTGTTTAATTATTTTATCTTTATTTATGTTTTCACCTTTAAATCTTTTGCTATTGTTATTACCTATAAATTAACTTTGTCATTTGGTTTTGCATCAATCTCTAGCCAATCCCAATTCGTTTGGGATTAATGGGTTAGTTGTTGATGAATAAATCTTGGCCTTCCTGCTCAAACATTAAATATCAAGTCACAACTGGAGGGATAGCGTACAATGCACCAACATATCACATAGGATGAAGGCAATAAACAGGAAGTTGGATTTATTTTTATTTTTTGAAAAAAAAAAGCACTCATATTCTCATGTATAATAATGTCACGATCTCTAATTTTGTCATCAAAAGTAAAAACGTCATGTTTTAGAGTTTTCTTTTTTAATAATGCTCAAAAGGGCAAACGGACCAGTGTTGATTAAGGAAAGAATACACCCAGAATCAGCTTTCCCTGATAGGAAAATTTGCCATGGTTCTTTATATGTTTTGCACCACGCCATCCCCCCCCCCCCCCCCCCCTCGCGTGGGGGCCTGCCTATCTTCTTCTTTTTTCAGTAAAGGTCCAATGGTGATGGATACATATTTGTAGGGCTGTTAGGGTAAGGATAAATTCATCATTATCATACCATTGTCAATCAATCGGTTACCCTTTTGAGTAAAATCGGTACGGTAACAACAAATTTATCATTTTCTATTGTAAAACATTGGTGATATTTTTTTCAAAACTAGCAATAACAATAATTTACCAGTCCAATTATGATATATAGACATTCTTACAATATGTTTTGTTATAGAAATTTAAAACCAGGCAAATGATCAAATTTAATTTAGTAATTCAGTATAAACAAGGATGAAGATGCTTCTTTTGTTTCACGTTGATATCTTTTATTAAGTGACAAAATGAAATGTATAGTGAAGCACCGTTAGTCCGTTACAATGTTAAAATGTGTCAAGTTATTGATTTTCCACCCAAAAAAAAAGGAAAAAAATAATAATAATAACCACTGGCAACGCAGCGGTAACCAGTTTATTGGCATATCAGCCTTCGGTATAACAATCAATTGGTAACAGTAACTGTAAAGATATTCTACCACTATAGTGTCACAATTTGACACCAAATTATACATGGTCCACTAATACCTAACCAACGATGTACCATAATTTTTAATAATGAAGGCAAAAATATTGTGAAATGTGGGAACTGATGCCCCCTCCCCCCTTTCCTTTCCTTTTATTCCTCAAACACGCATTCACACACCTAAAAGGGTCCATGGATTTGCACATAACATATTAAATTCTGGACCAGTTTGGGGAAAAAGTCACGTTCAATCAAACCCATGAGCATGCACTCGCAAGGAGTTCAAAGTTCAATCATATAACTCCTAATTAGTCGTAATGAGATAATTGCACTTCCCATTTGAGCTAAAGCTCATTGGCACAGTACCTTACAAGTCAAAACTCTCAAAGAGGTAATTACAGAACTAACCTGTTGCCCAACATCATAATTGGGGATTAGAGAGTCACCCCATGATTCAAATCGATAAATATCCAAATAGTTTTTCTGCAGAACAAGAATAATGGTGACTTTAAACATTGAGCAGCTAGCAAACATCAAATTATAGTTAAATGTATGATCTGCATCTAATCAGCGGTGTACTTCCAAGATAAAATAGTTAGATACAAAAGTGCCCTCTTATACCAACTCCTGCAGATAAAAGTTGTAGAAAAATATCACCAGCACAGCAACCATAAATCAGCAATGCGGACTTGACATTAATTATACTGCATGGATTAATAAATATCAACCATACACACGCTTGTCTCGCAAAAAAGGATACTTTGGGGTTAAAGGTGTCATGAGTTGAAGCGGGTATACACAATTTAATTCTCCTCGGGAGTTTACCAGCCTGTCGGGTTCTCCTAGGTATATTCCCAAAAAAAAAAAAAAAAAAAAAAGAGAGAGAGAGAGAGAGAGAGAGAAGAAAGAAAGGCAAATTATACTCTGGCACCAAGACATCACCCCTGGTATTCATAAAGTGGATACACAGTCGCACTTCATTTCAACCCTTGTCAAAGTTACAAAAATATCATTTAAGATTTTCATATTCTATTTTATTTCCATATTACAAGCATGCAAACATCATCTATGTCATACACCAGTAGACATGGAAAAAAGTTGTTATTTAAACTAACCATTTTCCAGCCAGGTGTTAGTAGGTTAACTGAATAAGTAGTGGGTGCCTTTAAAATACCAAGTAGACTGCGTAATTGAGGATACAGAGAAAAATATAGCCAGCGTGAAATTAGTAAAATACAGAATCACATATTACAATAGATGTTAGTATAATTTCAGAGTAAAATAGTAAAATACAGAAGAATCCTCTTAGATTAAAATCAGCTGTGTACGGAATCAGATTAACTCCAGTACATTTCGAATTAACCAGCCTGGCAAATCATTAATTCGCGATACAGACCCAAATTTTATCATATTTCGTAGGTTGAGAAAAAAAATTAACTGACTGAAAGAATAAAAGGACGACATTTTAGCTTATCAGTTATTAAGTACCAACCCCTTCCCCCCGCCCTTTTGTTTTAATCCCACACACAAGAGCACGCAACAAACTAATAGTCATAGCTGCAGAAATTTCAAAAGGCGCTTACAGCCAATATCTCACGCCCAGAAGCAGAAAATTGTTCGCCAGCTATATCAATCTCCACTGTGGTTTCAGCCCCTACAGCTGGCTGCGAAACACAGGCAAGGAAGTGGCGCACCACAAGTTCATACAACCTCTAGATATAAACAAGGCAACGACCAATAAGCATATATGAAATATACGCTAACATTGCATAAACAAACAACTTAACAATTAAACATAAGTTTTTTTTTTTTTTTTTTTTTTTTTTTTGTATCATAGCAGGAAGATAAGTCCATTTTTCTTTAACGTCAGCCTTTAGTGGTGCAAATTTATTCAGTCATATATATTAGTTTTCCTGGTTTTGGAAAGAAGTGGCATGACATGTATTTGAACATCTTGCTATACAACCAACACTGAGATTGGTTGTTGCAAACTTACCACATCTGTTATATTAAAAGGCTTACATGATGGTCTTGCGTCCACGATGATTCACCAGCGGAAAATTTAGTTGGATGGATTGGAGGATGAGCTTTATCATCATGACCACCGTTACTAGGATTCTTCCACAGTCTGCTTTCCGGATCCAAAAGTCTTTCAGCATATGAACCCCAAACTGGATGTTCCTTTTGGTCATTCACAATAGCCTAAATCAAAGTATTATGATACTGGAAATATCTATATGAAAAAAATGACAAACTTCAAAGCATTTGAACTTAACAATTCAAATATCGGTGACAATATAATGCATGCAGGGAAATAATAATTACACTCATTTTGCAAGGTACTCAGCACCGTTTGCTAGTAGCGTGCATTCAATGGAAATATTTTAACAAACATAACATACAGTCAGTGGTGAACATGAAAATTCAGATTAGTGGGCGAAGAACAATTTAGCAGTCAAAATCACGTTAAGTAAATCACGTTGTCATAAAAAGACTTTCAAATAGACGAAGAAGTCACCTTACGTGTGTTTCTTATAATCAGTTGTTAACGACAGATAATTAAATTAGTTAGGCTTTCATTTTATATACGTTACGAAACATCATAGGCTTACTCGACAGCCCACCAATAAGAAGAAGAAGAAAAAAATCACTGTTGAGGTTACAGCTAAAGAAACATAATTCCTTACAGCGTTACAGGCATTATAGATCCTATATTCGCGAAGGTGCATTTTGTATAGTGGGTTATATAGGGACATACAGAACTGTATGACATGTTTACATGGCACTTAATGCAGCACGAGGAATTTTGTTCTAAGACAACAAATGAATCCGATATTGATTTATAATCTATATTAAGGGCTGTGTGAAATAAATCGCCAAGCACATGAACATTGTACTTTGAAGCTTTATGCAGTGAGGTAAAATAGGAATATATGCATGAAAGCATATGGCAAATTGATCGCTACATGTGCACACATGCACATACCTACACACACATACGCATATATACATATACATTTAAATATGTATATAGAGAGAGGGAGAGAGGAACGATTAAGATCCTGCTTTAATTCTCCCAAAATTTGTCCTCTGGTTTTTTTTTCCTTTTCTAAACCTATATGTCACTGATTTTGCTATCTTTACGCATATGATGTTATCACATGGATAATTTTAACAAATTTTTCATGATTTCAAAAATTCTAACCCTTTCAAAACAACACGTTAAACCAATGGTTAAAGTAAATATTTTATACAGCTCACATTAACTTACATTTTTGAAAGAACGAAAAATTGCAAAATAATCTGAATTTTGTGAAACTGTTCTGTAACAAAAGTATATTATAACTAATATAATTAGCAAAATCTTATTTTCATATACTAAAAATTAACAGGGTGATTTTGAAAGAAATATGGATCTTGATCCTTCCTTCCACACACACACACACACACACACACACACACACACACACACACACACACACACACACACACACAGAGACAGACAGAGAGAGAGAGAGAGAGAGAATGAGAGACTATTTTGACAAAAGACAATACCCAAGTTCAAAAGCTTCGCATCCACTACCCCAATCATGGTTTGCATACCCCAGAGGGAAAGGTCCCTTCCCTTTGGCTGGTTGTGGGTGAGGAGGGATTATAGCCCATGAAACCATGAGTTCTAGCCATGTGCTCTAATCTTGTGAGCTACATATCCGACCCTGTCTGTACTATATCTGTTCCTGGGAACACCCTCAATGAGGAACCTCTCCTCGGCCATTTTGTTTTGGGTTAAGAAGATGAAGATGTGAGTGTGCTTCCTGCTTCTCTCTATAGCAACAATTTGTTCTATGGTGGGAAATGGTGTGCATGGGAAGAGAGAAGATATCATAATTGAGGTTTTAAATGAGAGGACCTCTGTATTTTTTAGTATAACACACACGTAGATACATATAATACATATTGTATATGTATGTGTGTAATACACATGCGCACATATCGTGTATGTATGTATATGTGTGTGTATATGCATGTATGTATGCATGTATGTATGTATGTATGTATGTATGTATGTATGTATGTATGTATATGTATGTATGTATGTGGGAAAGTCTATTTGGCCAAAAAATGGTGACACAGAATTGAACACAAAAATGTCAACCATTAGATCTCACCCTAAATTCCAACTTCCATGTAAAGACAAACAAATCCAATGATTCCAATTCGAGTGTTCAATTTTATGACCCGATAGCCGCTCCCTATACACCACCCCCCCCCCCCCAATATGTGTGTGTCAATAATTGAAAGATGACAAATATTATCCAATGCAGATACTGTTAAAAAAAATCAACAGTATTTCCTCTTGAGATAAATGTCAAAAATTTCTCATAATAAAATTAAACATAATTAACAAAAACCATAGTTTTAAGGCTATTATTTACAACGAAGGCACAATGACCTACCATGAGGTCAGTGTTCACTGAAAAGCTATCCGTCTCTGTGCGAGGATAACTAATGAAACCAGACATGTAAAGCTCCTCAGCTACCTACGTAGGTCAAAATAAGGATTATAGCATCGGTTGGTTAATGATACTTGGTTTTCAATAATCAGATTAATTTTATTTTTATTATGAAAGGCAATAGGTAGCGACAAAACATATATAGACTGATAGATTTAATAAATGTGAATATCCAAAAAAAATGAAGCACATGAGGAACACAAATGTATCGTTACTGGCGATACAAACACGCGTCAACTTCAATTCATATATCATCAAAGAGACATATGTAAACTGCAGTTAATTAGTATCTGCAAAGGAATTTAGTAAAACACTTTTGAAATATGTTGCCTACTCAAACCTTCATCGTGTGCTCAGAACTCATCCGGAAGTATCTGGATGCACGTTTTTGGAGCTCTAACGTGCTTAAGGGATATGGAGGGTACTTATTCTTCTGTTGTTTTTTGACATCGGTAACCTAAAAGAACAAGGCATGATGACTTTTGCCTGTTAAAAACATAAATAACGATAGAAAATTATCACATAAGGCTCACAGTTGCGGTTGGCTCTTCAACACACATCTCATAAATTATAACAGCACAAGTGTAATCAAATAGATGCCCGCGCCTGCATAAAATTAAGTAACCAAATTTAGCTAAATATTGAAGAACTGATGTGATAACTGCATGATAAACTTACATCCAATTAAAGATAGCAATGCCCTCATCTGAATTATGAGAACAATTTATTGTCCAAAATTCTTCAGGCTCGTGTGATTGAATTTCCCAAAAGCGCTCCACAATAAACCCAAGTGTGGGAAACTGGTGGGCAAAAGCAAAGAACATGTAAATATGTTCCAGCATTTACCATAAATAAATAAAAGAAATGTAAAGGCTAGGTCATAGGAAACCTTTTTTAGTTTGACCATATATTTGAAAACCAGTATCTACAGGTGCATTACTCATAAATTTTACGTTTTACTAAAAGGAGAGATATAGGTAAACAGGATATTTGGGATTCTTGTCAGGGTAAATGCCAACTAAGACAGAGGAGGCATCTAGGTACCCAGACTTAAAGTTGGCAGTTTTATCTCTACTATAAGGGTTTAGCTGAATTTAGCTGGAACTAATTAGCGTTCATGATCAGAACCTGACAGGGTCCATAACTTAAGACAGATTTCCGTTCGTCGCCAGCAAAATCCAGTATGAATGCATCTTGTAGTAGCATCGTTTGAAACCTTGTAAAGGAGGCTCCTATTCTGAGGTCAATTTCCTGTAAACAAAAACATGAATGTTCAAAAATGGATATAAACGGCCAAAATATTCGCAAGTAATGAATAAATAAACAAAAATTCACATGAATTAAGAAAATAGCAAGCCAGGATGCAATTACTTGATTTATTGTACAGGTTGCATTACAATATCGACAGGTAAGACATACACCCGCCAGCCATATTACCAGATACGCCACAAAAATCATTTGAAGAGGACAGGTTTTTTGTACTCGTTTGTCAACAAAATGGGTAGGGGAATATAGATGTAAAATCAGAGATCAAAGGTGGTGTTTTATGCGATATAATCATCAAGGGATAGTAGCGCATTTGATAAATTTAAATAAGTAAATCATGTCAATTTCACAAGAGTGCCTTTTTTATTTATTTTTTTTTTTTTTTTTAAAACCTGTCTTGCATCTACGGCATCGGCTTTGTTTTTGTCAGGTCGGACAAGATTCTGCACAGAATGATGTATCTCTCTGTCATTCAATAAAACAAAAATCATGCAAGTATTACTGGAAGAAGGGAAAAGAATTGTGAAGAAGGTTTTAAAAACTACTTGTTTGCCTCATTACCTGTCTATCAATGCAGAAAAATGAGCCCTCCATACGTTGAGTCGATGGTTTACTGAAGTGCAGACCTCTAAAACTTCAAATGCAATATTCTCACCTTCTCTATCACAATCAAGCCAGAGAATAAGCCACTGGCAGTTTCTTGCTTCCTCTTCCAGTGTCCTTTTGATATCCAACTTGTCCTGAGTTAACTCAGCCAAAAATAAAATATGAAATGCACAAGCTAGGCATGTTTCATGATAAAACCAGGCAGCATAAACTTACTGATATAAAACAAGGAAAATATAGTTATGTTTCCATACAGCATGCACGGCAACATGGCCCTGTCAGGAAATGTTTACTCCTTTTCACATTCTTCCTGCCAGTGCCAAGTCTAAACTTTAAAGTCCACACAGCTCTTAATACCTAGAAACAGAATCTAATTTTCTATTAAACACAAGGTGGACTAAGGTGATTTGTATAGTTTCAAGGTGCTAGGCAGATGACTAACCAGACTACAGGCAAATATTGCATTTGTCTAATCAGAAATTCTTGATATGAGCATATAACTATGAAATAATGCTCCTGCTGTAGAATTTAAAAAAGAAGTGTAAGCTATTTAAGTTTTCACGGACTTCTAATGGAAGCTGTTGCGTGTTGTTGGCAACGATGTGGACAATAAACTCATGATTATAGTGACATACATCCTTATGATTATAAAAAATTAACTTAGTTCCCCTTTATAAATTACATTCCTATTTTCGAAAAAAACAAAATTGAAATTCAGGATGATATTTGGATAATTTTAGTAACATTAATATGTGCTCTTAGGATATATGTCCATAACTCATAACCGCTGCAGTTCACATCGTAGCAGCCACTTTTAATTTGGAAACCAAAGAAACAAGAAAGAAACTCAAAAAAGATGGATGTAGAAAATAGGTTCTAAAATGAAGAGATGTAAAACAAATAACTTTAGAAAAGAGGGACGTGTCCTGAAATAAATTTCCACAAATTTAAAAATGCTTGCTAAGATGAATGTTGAACAATAAAGAACTACTTATGTTTTCAAAAAGAATACTGGTGGTGCAAACATTTACAGTAAAATAAATGAAAAACAAAAGCATAATGGCAAGGAGTTAAAAACTAGTTTTCCCTTGAAACCAAGGAGTTCGACCAAATATTTGATTTTATCTTCTTCTTCTTCTTCTTCTTCTTTTTTTTTTTTTTTTTTTTTTTTACAGTTGGAACCTGTAAGAAGAAAGAAGCGTTGTTGCTGCTGTCGATGTCATCTGTTTTTGCACTTAGTTGAGAACAAAGGGAATGATTTGACATTAAGTAATAAACTTACGTTGTGTATTTGATTCATATAAGAAAAGGAAAAAAGAAATTTGTGGTATTTGATTATAAAAAGTTGGTGAAACCTGCACTATATTGCATATTTTACCATTTATATTGTATTGCATTTATACTCTGTTGTAAAAAATCTTCTAGACTGTCGTCTAGGCGCTAGGTTAACTTTACCATCTAGGTTTTTCCTCGCCCACCTAGATGAGATTCACTGCATTATCTAAGCATATAAATAGTAGGTTTATAGACATCACATATGCATCAATTAAGGATTGATGCATCTTATAAACATTAAAATGTTTGCTTCTAGCGATTTTGTCTCCAAGGTTGCTTCCAGATTTATGATATCTCATTGTGAATCAGTTAATACATAACAAAATACTTTAAAAAGTATCTAAAATGCACGATGTGTGTACACAAGAACATGATGTGAAATATCGAAAAAGTATATGAAACAGACAAAATGATATTTATGTAACTGCGACAATAGCTGAACCAATGGACTCCATATCGGTTTACTTTATTAGCAGCAAAAATAGAAATACAAAATCTGAGAAATTGAACAAAATATGAAACAATCAAAATGATATTCATATAACTGCAATGACGATTGAAATGATGGACATCAGATCAATTTTCTTTATTAATAGTAAAAATAAAAATACATAATGTAAAAAATAGAATTTTCTTTCTTTTAATAAGATGCAAGATACAAAAGAATCGTATTTTGAATTCATTATAATTAACCATAAAAATATAAAAGTCTAAATTTGAATTTACCTGCATGAAGCATGTGGACACATACGTTGTCGTAAAATAAAATCAAGGTCAGCTTTATTTATCCTACTTTGATGTTATTATCTTGCTTTACATAAAATAATCTTCTTCGAGGGTCTCATTCTCAGATATTTAATATATATATATATATATATATATATATAATCTTATCTTTAAATATATTTTAGCTTTAATTGATAATTATTGAAAGCACTTGAATTTTGGAGTTTGTCACTTTCAGTAGTAGTTGACTGGCATACAATCACATCTAAAAAAATAAAATGATATCAAATGGCTGAGATCTATTGTGTAACCAAATTTGTTATCACATCTAAAAACACAATAAGATCTGACAGCTAAGATCTATTGTGTCACCAATTTTATCAACTTGTGTCCAAATAGAGTTTCTCATTTTAGTAGTCATTAACTGATTTAAAGAATAGTAAATTGTAGAGTTGTATGATTGATCTGCTTTGTCTGCACAAGCGTGGGCAATATGGAATTCATATACAAGCATACTAACAAATCAACAAATTACTGTTATCTTAGTAAAGATAAATAAGCATGTAAACACAATTTATCACTCTTGTGGTTTGTCTTGTTATTTTGTATAGAAATCATATATGACAGTGTGCAGTTGACAGACATTTTCCCCGTTTTTTGCGACAGCTCAATGCACACTTTAAAGAAAAGAGACGAGGGAGGACATTGCCAAGTAAGAATGTCTACGACTGGTATCCTTACTCGATAATGACTTTTTTATGTTGATCATTGAGAAGAATGCATTGAGCCGTTCTTTAAAAATGGAGTTGTTAAAGAAAAAAGGTTTTTTTTTTTTTTTGATAAGTGGAATAGGAAAATAAGTGCAGGAAAATAAATAATTTATAGGAAGAGAAATATTTATTGTGTCTGTATAATGTGGAAAATTATTACTTGTTCATTCAAAATACTATTGTCCTTTTCTTTTTCTTCTAATTAAAACAAAATCTTTACTCCCCTCAATGCCATTAAAAATTCACGATTCCTGATTGAAAATCCATTTGTCGCATTTTCAATCTAAATTGAGTTGGGGATTGTTCGTATGTAGACTGAGATGAATCTTACTGTGCTTTAAAGATGAATATATATATATATATATATATATATATATATATATGAATGAGCGTTCAATGGCACCCCAAATAGTGCACAATGTCACCCCAAATAGTGCAGCACCCCTAAATACCCCCTGATTTCTACCACATATCCCGTTTCTCTCTCCCTCCGCTCATTCTCTCACCTCACACTCGCTTGTTCTAATATAAATGCTTGGTTTATATAAAGGGGCAAACGGGATGCTCACTATTTGGGGTGCCATTGAACGCTTATATATATATATATATATATATATATATATATATAGAGAGAGAGAGAGAGAGAGATAGAGAAGTCTATTTAGACACAAAATTAAACACAAAAAATCTCAACCATTAGATCTCCCCCGGAATTCCACTCAACACAAAAAGACAAATGAATCCAACGGTTCACGATTCGTGTCTCTAATATTGTGTTTAATTTTGTACACCGGTTTATGGCTATATGCTATTCCATATAGCGTCTTCGAGCTCAGGTAGTTCCGAAACCTAATTTTGAAGCGGTGAAGCACTCCATCCAATCTTGGTTCTAGGGTGATCTCATCAACATTTTATCCCACAAGACTTAATATCCATCCTCTTGCTATCGATGATCCGCCTTTTGAACACATTCCTCTCCCGCTCCCTCCGGACTTAGCCTCCCTTACTTTCGCATATGGAGTGCCATAATAAAAAATAGGGCCCTGGATAACCTTGGGATATGGAGCAGTACTTTGGCTTTGGCACAGACTGACTTATGGCCTGCTACTTAATTTGCCCTATTCACTTCGAGTGGGTTTCGTAAGTCTCGTCATAAACGAAGGTTGTCCTATAGCCGCTCGCTTTCGTATGTATTGCGGATATGAAAGAAAATGCTTGTTTTGGCTACCCTTATCCCAAAACTTATTTTTGTGCCATCTGGTAAGGCAGGTGAATTTTTCATCTTAAGTAGACAACAGCATTGACATCTAATCACTCTGCCCACTATAAATTGTTAAATCTACGTACCCTATAACGTTCAGACACAATTATCTTCTATAGTCTAATTGTAAATAAATCAACCATTAAGTTTAACATAAGCATTGCATTACATTACACAACACAGTCAAAAGTAATTCAACAAGAGAAACGTACCTGAGGCACAAATTTCTTGACAGGAGCAGTATACAGATCAGCTGGATCGCAAGAATGCCACTTTCTGTAGCGATCGTCAAAATCCAGCTCCATCAAATGACCTGTAACTGACGTCATCATCATATGACAAGTTTGCGACTGGATCGTGTACTCGAATTCGAAAATCTTGTTGTATCGTGACCGCCCTTCGCGCGTTCGGTAGCCTCCTGAAGGGCGGGAGAGGATTTCGGCTACTGATTTCGCCACCGACGGCTTTTCCGCCACGTTGAGCACTCGGATTGGGCGGGATGACATTTTTGGTGGCGACGAAACAGCGTACTGGAATATTTTCAAACGGGGATACACTGTGGGAGACAGAGGCCAGTTGCAGTCAAAATTTATGGCCCGTTTACGCTTGGCTAATTCTATTGCCACCCCCGGTTATTGCCTTTCCCACCCCATTGAAATCTTTAAAAAATAAAATGACAAATTTACCCTTATTTTTTATTCAAGTTAACTTATTCACTTTTCTATTATGTTATACATTTTATTAGTTAAAAATTGCAACGATAACAAAATATTTTGAAAAGACAAATGATTCCGCACAAAAATAATATTTTTATAAAGAAAATGATGTTAATTTCAAATTTGCTCTTTTCATTTTTCATGTTTTTTCGACCTAACGTTATTTGATTTTAAGATTTTTAGTATATACATCGTTTATTTATTTTTAAATTTAGCTAAAATATAACAATTTTTGTAGATTGTAAAAAGTACCAAAAAATGTAGACTATAGCTTTATCGTTTTTAGATCTCATCTGTTATTTGTTTCCATCGTTAATGTAATGGTATTTGTTTTTAAAAAAAATAAAATAAAGGGTAGTTCTGATATTTTTTGGGGTGGGAAAAGCAAAAAGTGAGGTGTGTTGTTTTTTATTTGGACGGTGGGGTGAGAAAGGTAAAAAGCGGAGTGCGAATAGATTTAGCCTTTACGCTTATATGCTTTGAAACGTCCGTGATGTCCTAACTTTTCAAAAAAAAAGTATGCAGAATAAATTGTTACATTGGCGTCCAACGCTTCGAATTTATCGTGCTCTTTCCCCTCAATGGTTGCTACTCACTCCTTCCACCCACATCAACAACAATCTGTACTTTCCTTTTTTCAATTTCTACCAAATTAGCGAGCATTTTTCAAGTCGTTTCTACAAGTATATTTTTCTTTTAAAAAAATCTGCATTTTGCCCTTTTTATTTTTTATTACCATGCATTCTTCTGATTGTGTCACTGCTCATGTTTCTTTTGGCTCATTGCTTTATGAGCATCCAAAGAGGATGAGCTTTTCATGGACATACGCATTGATTTTATATAAGATGGGAAGACTTAAGTCTATTGGCTTTATACGCTCACTGCAGAGCATTTATCGGCAGTTGATCTCTAATTGATCTCACATTCAGATAGAAAACAAATTAAACAATCTTAAGCACTCTTGGACTGATTGGGATAAACCACTGCAACTGGAAGAAGAGACCTAGGATGAAGAGAACAATCAGTTTTATAGGTTGCGTAGGCTACATAACAAAGGGCACTTGTAGATATGGAATGCCTCTCATTTCACCAGCTCTGCCTTTCGTTGCCGTCGATATAGCGGTGTGCTCCACTTGAGTGGTTAGAAATGTCACACACGTTCAGTCCAGAAGTAGGCATGTCATTGGACGATTGTTAGTTCATACTATTCGTCTCACCCACATCATGCAACGTTGTTGTTTTATACTTTTGTTGTTATACAAAATTAAGTGGTGATAGATTATGATGATTTTTTGTGAATATCTCACAAATTTGAATTTGTTGGAAGCAATATTGATAATAAAAATACACAAGATTTATATTGTACGAGTTGAGTCCATTCTGCAATTATCATATGCAGCTTTAGTTTGTTTTTTGCTTGTATTTGAATTCAAAATGCATTAGTTTATTTTAATGAAAAATCAAGTAATTTTGTCCGCAAGTAGTGGTCCAGTGGTAAGATACCCGCTTTCCATTAAAGGGGTCGTAGATTCGATTCTTGTTTGTCCTACTGTCATTTCAAGGCGTAAAGGTGGATCCTAGGTACCCATGAACGCGTTAATATGGTTGGGGGCATAAAGCCTTTGTGTTGGGCTGGCTAACCCCTGGTCGGACCACATAGTTGGGAGCTCCTCTTGTAGGAGTTTTACAATAAAAAATCAAGTAATTTAAGTTTTATTGTTTGCAATCATTAAACTCATATTAAACAATAAAATAAATAAATAATTATAAACCGATTAAATTAAAAACCATAACTTAAGCGTCATGCACAAATGCTCTACTCAAATACCTCATTCATAGTTGCAAAAGTTTTCCACGTTCTCTCAACTTCTCTTTTAGTATACTTTGTTTTTGTCCATTGTAAACATACTCAAAGACTGGTCAAATCTTCTCCTTAACTGGGGAATTCACAAAGGATGAATCATTTCAGTTGTTCAACATCGTGTCTCAAGTGTGTTCTATTTTATGTCCATAGGGTCGGCCCTTTTCTACATATATATAAGTAATAATGTTGACATCGTTCGAAAGATATTGGTATTGCCTCATAATAGTGGGAAGGGACCGTTAGATCATCTCCCGCGGTTGAATGTTGAACATTCAACTCTTAAAATTTAGGGGATTAACCCATCAAAAGGGCACATGTTTGATAGGCGCTTAATTTCTTGGAGCCCATTAAATAAGCGCCCTTCTCTGACCCTTATTTGCAGGCAATCAAACACCGAGCACATATTAAATAGGTGCAGAAGACATGTCCAACCCTCTCTTCAAATAACTTCATTTTCATTTTTTTTATTATTCCAAAGAATGTTCAAAGTCTTATTGCGTTACCAAAATTCGTAGGTCGTAACATTTGACGATAAACAAAAGAGCTGGATGGTCTTCTTCACATTACTTCTGTCCCTAAGACGACGAGTTACGGATTGTGTACGATCTGCTTAAGGATATATGCATCGCACGTTGACCACTTTCGATGTGGTCAAAGTATAATTGAAAATATGAAACAACTATTAATACCTGAAGTATTACATTAACTATATACTAACCATGGATTGTTTTTTATCATATGGGCTCGTTACTTGCCTAATATGTTGACTAATGTAAGCTTATTGGATATTAACCGTGAGCCATTTATTTATTTTGTAGTCGCAATGCATCAGTCGTCGGGGTCGTTATTCAAAGTGTATAACATACTACTAAGATTACTTCCTCGCGGTCTAGTTGCCAGGCTACAGGACAAACCTTTTGCAATTTTCTTATAGATTCGAACTTCACGACCGTCTAATCATTCTCACATACCTACCTTAGCTGAAAGGTAACGGTCTATGATACACACTTTTCATTTTTAGATTTTGAGTTTGGCATTATGTCCGCTGATTTTCATATTAGGGCTGAAACATGAGAATCAAATATTTTGTCATTTTTCTTCTAGCGATGTTCCCCATACATATCTACAAGAGTGTATTGCAATCTACATTAGTATTGATGTTATGAGTGGTGTTGTATTTAAAAAAATTCTCATACATTATTTGGTTCAACTTCTTTTCGAACCAAAAGAGAACCATTAAACTGTTGTACTTCGCAGCTGATCTAAATCAACTCCATGTTATAGAGTGAGGTTTTATGCTTAGATGTTTGTACGACTCTTAATTCTTAGGTTGTTGGGAATGTGAGGTAGAAGTTTGGATTTTTATACATTTTATCATTTTGAAATTATGAAAATACGATAAATATACATTTTGCATTGTTATAACAACTAACAATGCACTGTAGACATACTACTCACACATAAGACGATGATAGGGTCTTTAGCTGGTTTCTCATGTGCATAATATGAGATAAGGAACGACTTGATGGAGGTCATATTTGAGATGCAAGGCTAACCTTTTAAGAGCACTATGGCTTTATACTAGATCTCATGACAAAGACCAGTCAAGCATATTATGGTCATCCTCTTTCTATTGCATATCACCTGCATCTATGGAGAATTCTTTTATATGCAAGAGCCTTTCCTCCTAATTGGTATATAGGAGAAACATGTTGGTATCAAGTCATTGGAAGATACATATTCTTATAGAGCATTATCTTACGATAACATGTTCGACAGTTGTCGGGTCATTAGGTCATATCATATATATTGGGCCTGAGACATACCAAATGGAAAGATGTTTCGATGCATTACTAATACCTAGTCGGTGAGGATCCGACGCATATTGGGTTAGAGTTGCTCCTTAACTCTACATGTTACCTGATTACACTCAAGGAGTGAACTTCAATCATCTAGGTCCACTTCCAATCACTAGTAGAATTTAGGCATATCCATTTTCTTTTGATCACACTACATCCCAGTACTCTCAGCAACCTATGAACTTTGGTCTTGATGACATTTTTTGAGCATATCATATCGATAGTTCTTTTATCGAGCATCCGCTGGTATATCCATAGGATTAGGCTATTATTGGTATCCATATAATTGAATTGTACCTATCTTTCAAGTAATTCAATAAGTCAACAATTCATTACATAGTATTAGTCAAACAACCATATGGTGAAGTATTACTTATAATTACAATATGCGAGTAGATTTTATGAGCATAAATGAAATATTGTCGCCATTCAACATATGGAACTCGTTCATACTTAGATTCTTAGTCTGCAACATCAATAGACTCAACGAGTAATAAGGCATAGATTGATCATCTGAAGGCTTGGCTGGCTACAATCTAAGTCGAAGATGGAAGTCCTGCTGGTTTTGATGATGATGACTTATTTAATGGCGAAGACGGTGTGGTACACTTAAAATGACTATTGACTCTATTATTTAAAGGCATCTATATTACTTTTATGTTTTATTTAATTCTATTATTTGAAATTTTGTTATGTTATTGTTTATATGATAGTTCATTCTATGCGCTTGTTGCATTCAAACTACATTGCTACATAACAAACAATGATATTATTTATGTTACCATCATTCGATTGTAATATGCGGTCTTTGTTAGTATGGTGTACAATGATATTTTCAATATGACCATTGCTTGATTCTATTATGCCGTCGTTATTTATTTCATTATACTATAGTGAATTGTTCTACTATATGACCGATGTTGGTATAATGTGCACGTAATACTATTTATATGACTGTTGCTCATTTCATTAGATGACCATTGTGAATTTCAAGACTATATAACATCATCGTTGATCTTACTGAAAATCATTTATCAAGTTTGTATAAGAAAATACAGAATTTGTTTATCATATAACGCCAGCGAATGCTCATGTGACCCTTTACCCAATATAACCAACAAGGTTAGAGATAACATGTGAGCAACAATTGCAAGAAGAAGTTGTAGCGGGAGGCTCTTTAACAATCTATTGATTATGTATGTACGAATCTCCAATGGTCATTATGAGATATGATCTTAATGTCGGGCGTCCTTACTTAAGACGTGGATTTCATGTGTGGATCAATAACTCTCTATCTCAACACGCAATTGACCACACAATGAGATTGCAAAGGGAATTAGCTTTGATAAAAAATCAAGTAAATACAGTAATGGTTCATAAGCAAGAGTTAGCTCTTATCTAATAGGCAAGGCTCAACATCCTTTTTTGCAGTTGTTTTCTTAAGGCTACCATTGACATAATGACAGTGGTTGGTACAAACAATGGACATCGTATCTATAAATATTTTACACATCTGTGTGTGGTCCATCATTGGCTCGACTTGTAGCTCTCTGGAAGAGCTAAACAGTTGGCCTTAGATGAGATTCAACTGCTTAAAACAAACTAAGATCACTTTATATTCGGCGTAGCAATTAGTTTGTTTTCTATATCTACACAGTTTATCATGTAATGGTTTCTATATCATGTAGCATTTAATGTATCTACAATGCAATGCATTATGTAGTATATCGTTATTTATGCTTATTTCTACCACTTGTTAAATTTGATATGGTCGTGCTCTGAATTATTCGTCTTCCATTTGACCATAACGTTTTTTGGCAAAGCCGACCACTTTTTAAAGAGACCATAAACACTTATTATTATAAGAAATAATAATTACAAATGATGCAGGAGATTTTCTGGATATCAATCTACTACAAATATGGTTTTTAAGGTGGTCCGTCTACAACCATCCTATCTAGGTTACAGAACTGGAGCTAGACACTATTTCTGGGCTGCAGGTTACAAACTCCACAAATGGAGTAAATTACATTCACTGTTATAAAAACAAATAGAGACAAACTAATCACGAAGACCTATGCAGCAGATATCTTAAGTACAATGACCTATGCACGTGCTATACAAGGCAGCAACACTATGAAAGGACCACCCAGCAAAAAGCCAGTCCTACTCGAATTCCACAAAAACACCATGACTAAGGCCATGGTACTTGCAGCAAAACAAACAAGAAGCATATGACATAGACAGAACTTTCTTCCAAAAACAGATCATAACAAAGAAGTAGCCAAGCAAAGCCTAAGCAATCTCTAGAACCGACTTTAGCAATGTGTGAGATGGAAGGTGCAACGATCTGAAATTTTGGAATTAATTTAAAATTTTGAAAATACGAGTTTTTAAGAAATTAAATAATCGCACATGTTTCTGGATACATGCACTCATTTTTAAATACGATTTCAAAAAAATATGACGGTAAGATAAGTTATTTAAATTAGTTTTATCAACTTATCAGTTTGAACAATTTTGGTCAGAAACACTGTTCACCAAAATTATAAATTTTGAGATTTTGAGTTAAGCATTTGTATACGACTTGTTTAATAATTAAGGCAAAGTTAGTAAATTTTAAAATTAATTTAAAAGTGAAAATTTTAAAAATCAATATTTTAATATTATATTAAGGGTCCATTTGTCACAGGCCCCTATTAAGTTTTAAAATTAGGCTCACATCCGATCCTAAACTTATTGTAAATTAGGTTCCTATTTTTCAAAAACATATAAAAAATTATAAAAAAAATAAAAAATCACGAAAATTCATTATTAAATAAAACACATTCACGCCAAAAAAATCAGGTGGAAAAACAATCAAAAACCACGTCAAAACTCAAAATAACACAAAATCAGCGAAACAACCGGTTTTTGCATCAAAAGATGCACCTATTTGTAAATAGTTGCACACATTCATGTTAATATTTCAGTGTTGCGCCCAAACTGCAGTATAAATGCATATATGTATGCAGTTAAACTGCATTACATACATCCTTTCATGCATATATTCAAATTTGGCCTGTTTTTTCAAGCATTCGCCGTTTTCAGACATTGTTGCACACATTTATGCTCTTGTACAAAATAAATGCATGCATTCATGCGTATATTCGCAAACCATCGTCCATTTTAAATATGTTGCACACATGCATGCATATATACAGAATAGTTGCATTCATGTATGCAACTTTTCGTCATACGAAAATCTCAGTTCAACTTTGTATGCATAAATTTATGCAGTTATTTGCTAATAGTTGCATACATGTATGCGTATATTGGTCCAGATTTTTCAGCATAAATACACTATATAAATATATGCATACATACATGCTACTATAAGCAATAGTTGCATAAAAGTATGTAACTTTTTTTTTTCAAATTGCGTGTACTCCTGGGATTATTTCCAGATTTTAGATTATATTTTTTTATGCATGAGTGCATTTTTTTTTGCAAAATTGGAAAAGGCGAAGGGGTATGTGGCAGGAGGCGGGTGGGACAAAATGTTTTGGGCGGCAGCTGATTCTAGGGACCGGAAACGCAAAGAAAGTGTGGCTGGATGTGGCATTAATTTTGAATTTTTTTAGGGATGTGAGCCTAATTTTCACTTATATTAATAACCTGAAAAAGACCATTTTTGAAACAGTCTCAAAGTCTGGCGAAACCACTTTTATTGGATCTGTAGTATCAAAATATGGTAGGGTTTGAAATTTCAAGTCAAACGGAGTTGATACGTGAGCGTACCAATATAAACATATGCTGAAAAAAACTAGTCAAATTTTAGTAAAAGCTAGAAATAAGGTCATTTTTCAAACGGTCTCCGAATTCAATGAGACAAGGGTCGTTTATATCGTAATTGTGAAACGTAGCTAGATTTCAAATTTTGTAATATTTGGAGTTAGTATGTGGTCATACGACTAGAAACGAGTTTACGTCGCATAATTAATTAAGAGATAATTAATACTCTTATACACTAGTTCCTATAAGCCACCACAATTAGATAACTAATGTACCCTCTTGTACACTTGTCATTTTCTTCCTATAGGTCATTTTCCTTGTACTTTAAGTCCATGTGTCATTTTCTTTTTCTTTTTTATTTCCTTTTCTTCTTTTCCTTTCTTTCCTTTTTCACTTTTCCTTTAACCTCCACCTCCTTCCTCCAAGCTTTTGCCATGGCCGTCGCACCCCTTCTCTTTCCTAGGCTATTCAGCACCCTCCTCGACTTCACCCCTATCTGAGCCACCTCTCCTCCCCCTCGTCCTCCTTGCCGTGGCCCCCTCTTCCCCTTAAACACCCAAAAATTCCATCTTTTTAACATATTTTGCAATTACACCTAAATTAACACCCTAAGCACCAACCGTTCCACCTATACACCCCACAACCAGCCCTCATACCTGCGCCTAACCTCCCTCAAGCATTTTCACAGCCAAAAACATAGGCCCCACTGAAAGCGTGAACCCTACAAGCTTCATCTCCCCTCCCATTTTCCCCGTATTCACAGATCTGCAAGCGTGTGTGCATCTGACGAGTTTAGGGAACCCATAGCCTAAAAAACAAAGTCCAATAAGCTACCGGAGATATTTATAAGCTCCGGTGGAGTGTAATAGTCGAGTATGTGACTTCGAAGTCCATTCGCGCAAAAGATTGGCGTAATGGAACCCACGACGAGAACCTTTTAACGGTTTAAAGGCTAGTTAGCCATTGATCAATGTTTGGGCACTCAATTGATTTTATATTGACTTATGATTAATAGTATTAGTTAATAATATGGTTTAGTGATGCTTAAAGTAGAAAAGATTCGATTTTTAATACACATGTAGTTACTTAAGTAAGTGAGAGCTTGTAAACCATAAAAAAGCTAGTTAACTTTTAACTTGTCTTTGCAAATTTGTATGAGTTTATTTCAACTTATGATGTTGTATGTGAGTTCATAGGATGGTTTCATAGTTCTTGGGGTGGTTTAATATGACTTAGTATGAAAAAGTTTTGATCTTTAAGTGAGATATATACCTTCGCTTGCATATATGACACTTAGAATAGTTGTTATGAACGTTGGGATGGGTTAAACCTTAAATGGTCGTTGATATGGACATTAACTTAATATTTGTTGTTATGTAGTTAATAAACTACCATAGAAGTGTTTCGATTCGATTATAATCGAAATATGGTTAGAATAGAACTCGTCGAGCAGCGGCAATTCGCGAACTTCGACCTATAACTTCCAACTGATGTACTAGGAGATCCGACCATCGGATTTTTCCGAAACCGAAAACATTGGATTAGAAATAAAAAGAGCTTTCAAATGATATGTTAAAATTTAAAATCCAATAGTTATATTTTAAGATAAGTCTAAATTAATATTTGGAATGGTCGTTGTAAATGCAGTTCGATGATCGTAATTGGAAATCAACTGAATGTCATACTGAAATTATTAAAAATATGGAAAGATTATATTAAATTGTAATAACTGATTTGAAAGTGTTATGAGCCAAATATACTTGGTTTTTGATATTTATTGTGGTCGATTGACTGTTTGGATTGTGCTCGACTAGTTTATGAGAAAATATGCTTTTATATTTAGCATTGGGTTGGGTAGAAAATACTTGTATGCTAACCCCTTGTGATTTATTTTGCGATTTGACTATGAGGTGTTTAGCGAGGTTGTTGGGTTCATTTTAATTTAATGAATGGTCTTTAAAATGGGATTGAGAGAAAGAAAATGTTATTCTCGATTTTGGATAGGGAATGTTTTATAAAAATGTTTTATAAAACAGTAAGAATTTCAAGACTAAACCCGATGTTTTCGAAATGATTTGGAAATGGATTGTGTTTGACATTGTATTTCATAACATAACCTATTAGTTGTTGTTGATGATATATCTGTGATGGCGGAGAATTTATTCTCTTAGCTTAACACTCTTCTTCGAGACATTTGAGCTCAAAGGTTATATTATTAATAAAAACTGATCATATGTGTGAATTAACAATGTGGTACCATCGTTTGAAAGTACTTGTGATTATTATTATTGTGAAATGGTTTATCCCCGCTTCGAGATATAAAATGGTTTAGTATGTGGCTAAAGACTCGGGTAACTCTAATGACTAAAAGTATGGGTGTGACCAGGTACCTTAAATGGTTAGTGGCTGATGTAGTCCTACTTCGTTAGTGGGAGGTGCATGGTGTAGTCCTACCCCTTTAGTGGGAGATGCACCTATTCATATCGATCGAATAAAGGTGTGTACCCTTTGCCTTATTGATGAGAGAACCCCCTATATTTGGTTGCATGCATTTTGTTATGCATTGATTGTTATATTTTGGAGTTTAATTTTCCAAGTGATTTTGTTTGAGATCCTGAAGTGAAAGCTAATTTGATATGAAAGCTAGATATGTATTTCAAATGATTTGAAATATTAAATCGAGAATAAAGACCAAAGAAATAACTTCTGTAAAGTTAATTAGATTTTGAAAATCTAAGTTTGGGAACTAAGCCTAAATAGGTAGTTTGAGAAATTGCATATTGTTTGATGCATCGTAGGCTCCATAGGTATATTTTTGGTAGTTGTTTGCGCATTAGAATTCATGTGGAGTAAATCTGTTCTGTGTTATACGACGTGGTCCCATGATATGCCTTATTTTAAAATGTTAAGTTTGATTGTAGGGTTTCTGGCTCATACCAGTCCCATGACTCACTCGTAATTTGTATTTCCCTTGCAAACTATGGTTCTCATATCTTACACACGGGCACCCGGGTAGTTTGTTTTGCAGATACTTTTCTTCACTAGGATTCTGGATTGAAGCTAGAGTTGTGTACAGAGCATCGATAAGTCTTCCGCTGAATGTAACTTTGTATTTTCGGTGTGCATTGTAATCATTTTTCTTTGTATTTATTTTTTACTATGATATTTTTGTACTCTGATGTAAATTGTTGTAATAACAATAAAAAGTTCTTTTGTTTCTACCAGATGTTGTTGTATGCCCAATGTTAACGGTTCGAGAATTTCTGACTTTTGGATCGGACATGTGCGGCTTACGGTCCATTTGAAATACGGGAATTTTCGGGTCGTTACAGATGGTATGAAAGCTTTGGAATACAAGTCGTTTGAACAAAATGAAACAACTCATCAGAGATGGGATTAATAACATCCTATAAGAACAACTCGTTAGACATGGGATTAATAACATCCTATAAGAACAACTCGTTAGAGATAAGATCAGTAGTATCCTAGAATGAGTGACTCATTAGAGATGGGGTAAGTAATACTCTAGAATGAGTTAAGATTATTACGTCTTCCTTCCTTTTTGGAGACACAAAGTTTTTAAGTGGAGGAGATTGTAATGACCTAAAATTTTGGAACCAATTTAAAATTTTGAATATACGAGTTTTTAAGAAATTAAAATAACTGCACATGGTTCTAGATACGCACATTCATTTTGAAATACGATTTGAAAAAGTATAACGACCAGATAAGTTATTTAAATTAGTTTTATCAATTTATCTGTTTGAACAATTTTGGTTAAAAACACTATTCATGGAAATTATAAATTTTGAGTGAAGTATTTGTATAAGACTTATTTAATATTTAAGTCAAGGTTAGTAAACTTTTAAAATTAATTTAAAAGTGAAAATTTTGAAAATCAATATTTTAATATTATATTGATAACCTAAAAAGGACCATTTTTGAAACAGTCTTGGAATCCGATAAAACCACTTTTACTGGATCCATAATATCAAACTATGGTAGAGTTTGAAATTTCAAGTCAAACAGAGTTAATATGTGCGCATATGCAATATAAATGTATGTTGAAATCTAGTTAAATTCCGGTAAAAGCTAGAAATAAGGCCATTTTTTAAACGGTCTCCGAGTTCGATGAGACTAGGATCGTTAGAACCATAATTGTTAAATATAGTGAAATTTTCAAATTTCATAGTTTTTGGAATTAGTATGTGGTCATACGACTAGAAACGAGTTTACGGCGCATAATTAATTAAGAGATAATTAATACTCTTATACACTACTTCCTATAAGCCACAACAATGAGACAACTAATGTACCCTCTTGTACAACTGTCATTTTCTTCCTACAGCTCACTTCCCTTGTACTTTAAGTCCATGTGCCATTTTCTTTTTTATTTCCTTTTCTTCTATTCCTTTCTTTCCTTTTTCACTTTTCCTTTAACTTCCACCTCCTTCCTCCAAGCTTTTTCCATGGTCGTCACACTCCCTTCCCCAAGATGTTCATTACCCTCCCTGCCCTCCTCCCTACCTATGCGACCTCTCCTCCTCCTCCTCCTCCTTGCTGTGGCCACCTCTTCCCCTTAAACACCCAAAAATCCCATCTTTTTAACCTATTTTATAATTACACCCAAAGCACCCACCTTTCCACCTCTACACCCCACAACCAGCCCCCATACTTGCGCCTAACTCCCCTCCAACACATACACAGCCAAAAATGTAGGCCTCGTTAAAAGCTCAAACGCCCACAAGATTCATCTCCCTTCCCATTTCCCCCGTATTCACAGATCTGCAACCGTGTGTGTGTCTGATGAGTTTAGGGAACCCATAGCCTAAAAAATAAAGTGTAATAAGCTACCAGAAATATTTTTAAGCCCTAGTGGATTGTAGTAGTCGAGTGCAAGAGTTCAAAGTCCATTTGCACAAAAGATTGGCGTAGTGGAACCTACGGTGAAAACCTTTTAACCGTTTAAGTGCTAGTTAGCTATTGATCAATGTTTGGGAACTCGATTGATCTTATATTGACTTGTGGTTAATAATATGGTTTAATAATGCTTATAGTATAAAAGATTCGATTTTTAAGTAATACACATGTAGTTAGTTAAGTAGGTAAGAGCTTGTAAACCATAAAAAAGGCTAGTTAACTTTTTAACTTGTGTTTGTGAATTTGTATGAGTTTTTTTAACTTATGATGTTGTATGTAAGTTCATATGCTGATTTGATAATGTTTGGGGTGGTTTAATATGGCTGTAACGACCCGCATTCTACACACCGGAGGATCGTAGAATATTTATTTCTTTTTCATGTGAAGTCGTATGGTCATGTAACTTTAGGAGACGACTATTGGGGTCATTTCCCATGTTCATGATTTTTTTCGTTTTTTTAAATGACCGTTTTGCCCCTATCTGATCTTGTTTTGGCCATAACTTTTGATTGGTAATGAATTTTGACGTGAAACCACTTCCATTAGATTCGGATGATGGTTTACCTTTTCGTAGAGTGGTCATATGTGAAAAACGGACTTACCGTTTAGGAGATATAGACGAAATAAGGTTTAGAAGGTGAAAAACTGCTTAACCTGGCCAAATGAAGTGATTAGTGAATGGGCTCATAACCCATTTCGGGATTAGGGTTATGGGGAGGCTGAAATGAGTTAGGTTTTCATTCTATTTCAGTTTTATAACCGGCATTTATCTCTTAGAAACCCTAACAATGGCCTCCACCTTCTAATTTCATCCCAAATCGCTCTCTAATCAAGGATTAAGCTTAGCAACATTAAATTAAGGACAAATAGCACCAAAGCAAGGTTGGAGCTGCTGTTAGACATCAATATTCGCCCAAATAAGTGGAGTTTCAATTCTGAAAGTTTTATTTGTGGCCGTGATTAGCTTTGTTTTTACATTATTTACAGTTAATTAGGGTGATTAGTGTTAATTAGCGAATTTAAACATGATTAAATTCTGGAAAATTATTTATAAATTTCGAAACATTGCTTTAGGCCTCTGTTAGGAGTTTGGGTTGGTTTGGTTAAGTTTTGTTAATCCTACCACTAGATTTGCTTAAACATACTTAAGGGGAAAATAAGGGTTTTTGGGTATGTTTGATCCATTTTACATGCTATGATTGTTGTTTTGGTGTTTATTGTTGATTCTCTATGTTGCTATGACTATATGGTATGCTTTGTAATTGATTAGAACAGTTAGAATTGTCGAAAACGCTGTCGTATGGTGTAAAAACAGTCGCTGGAAGTTGCAGGAAAAACATGTAGGGACCGGATCAGATCGCCCCTACCCGAGCCGACCCCGCTCGTGGTACACACCCCCTTCACGAACCGGAGTTGTACAAGCCGTTTCTCCTCGAGCCTCACGAGTCGCCTGTTTGAATCATGATGACGAGCCAGCACCAGGAGATAGACCACGAACCAGGAAGCACGAGATGACCGGTGTGCCACCTACGAACCAGAATGACATACCGTGGACTAGAGTTGGAGCATGTCACGACCCGAGCCTGAGAAGGATCACGACCTAGAGATGAAGTCATGAACCGACCCGACCTGGAGAGGGATCCATGACCCGACCCGAGCGAGGTTGATGACCATGGACTGAACGAGAAGAAGAGAACCGATCTGAATAGAAGCTTGTTTCTGAACCGATCTAGAGGAGACCAAACCCAAGATGCAAAGGTAGTCCAAGTGGAAAGTTTGTATTCAGGATCCAGTTGGGATCCAATGATTTAACTTCATGATTGGACTTTGTTGCAGGACGTGTGCTAAGGAGTTATCGACATCCATAACTTTGATTCACCACCAAGACGGATGTTAGCCTACGTATCAGTGCAGTAGGGTAGTTATTACTCCACAGGGCAGAGTGATCGTAGCATTGCTATGAGTCAGTGCAGTGGAGTTGTTATGACTTCATGGGGCAGAGGGGACATAGCAAGGACTAGTGGCTATGGATCAGTGCAGTGGAGTTGCCATGACTTCATGGAGTAGAGTGATCCTATCAAGGATTTAGGTGATCAAAGTAGTGAATATCGTATGCTTTACACACTGAGTGAGAGATGTGAGGATGGTTGCTATGCTTGATTGTTTGCCATCACTATGACATGCACACCCCCACCCCCACCCCCGTATCCTTTACACCATATGTTAGTGGCACCTTAGAGTATTGTACGGTATGTTGTGCTAACTCTTTGGTTGCAGGTCCAGGTTCAGGTATGGTTTAGTATACCTGTTATTGTTCTGTTTTGTTGCTTATCGCTCATACCAGACTTTTGTATGACCCAGAGTTTTATATCTCTTCTTATTACTCTGGGTGCTCTTAAACGGGCAGACTAGAGACAGGTTAGCTAGTTGTGCATGAGTAGCCGTCCAGTGACGAGCATGAGGCTTACACATACTATTCTCTATATATTCTCCTAGTGTCGCTGTTGGTCACTACTTTGGGCATTATGTAACACCCCACATCCGTTAGTGTCACTCACAAAGGGAATGCACTAAGTTCTATGGAGCATTTTGGGTAAAAGATGCAGATAAATTACAAGACAGACAAATATTAAACAGCGGAAAATAGAACTTTGCTTTATTGATAAAATAGTCTGTACAAGATTCTTTTACAATATCAGAGTATCATCTGTCTTTACAAAATAAAGATGCATAAAACAACATTTTATATTCCCCAATGTAGCAAGAGCCAGCCATAGCATCTGAAAGAGAATCCAAGGACGACTTCGTCAAATCTTCAAGCTGGGGAAAGAGCAACGGTCAAATCTAATCCTGAGTTATATTATTCCCTCCTCAACTACCTGGGGGGGAAACGGAAGAAAAGAAGCGAAAGAAAAATAGAGTCAGACATAAAGCCTGAGTAAGTCAGTAACTTCTAGCATGTGAACAGGGAAAAATGAAACGACATGAATTAACTGAATACAAGACAATACCATGATGATAGGGTCAACAGGATAAGATAAGATTACCACAAGATATACTAAGGCAAGATAAACTGGATATACTTTAATACTTTCTCTGCTTCGCTATTACCTTATTATTTTGGTTTCTATATCTCTGCACCGCCTAACTAGTGTCCCTACTAGTAACGATAACGTGATCCCAATCCCTGTAGTTTCCGTTGCCTTCAGGCATCCATTTATTATTTAATTACCTAGATCTAATCTAGGGTTTTCTATCAAGTGCCTTCTAGATTCAACTAGAACTTACGCTATTTTTCTGAATGCTTCTTGGATTCAGGGTTTATGCCACCTAGCTCCAAACTAGGGATTATGCTACCTGTCGAACGATGCCCTTTAGTCTAGGACACACCACCTAGGGTGGTACATGTTCCTAGACTTTTCCCACGCATGTATCGCGAATCGTTATCGCTTGTCTAGATGCACATGTCCAGTAATGTGCGGTCCGAGTTCCGCTGTCAGGGCTACTCTAGAAATACGGAACTCGGTCGGGAGCTTTCAATATCTGTCGATGCAGATGCTAAGGTCTGTTTTTCCAGTGGCTATGGTCCCACTCGACCCCTCCCTCAACTAATGGAAGGCCACCCTTGTAAAATGAGAACTGTACGAAGGCCCCTATCTGCCCCACTAATTTCTATGGCCAACAACACCCCGCAACCACAACTAGATAGCAAGTATGTGGTCCGTATGAGTCCTCCAGCCTTCCCGCTTCACGTGTCTCGCTTGACTGAAGATGGTAGGTAGACGACGAGTTGCTATCACAGGGCTTCCGTCTTTTCGCCGAATCACGTTGGTCCATCCTAGTCTTTTGGTTGCCATATATTGCAACCAAGGCATACCCTTGGCTCTTCTACCGCAGACCTTAACCTCTGTGCGCCCAGGCGGATCATCTGCAGCCTCACAGAGGGATACCAAGAGTACCCTCACGTCCCCTCGAAGCCTCGGGCTTCGTATCCCAATTCGTTGGAGTCTTCTTTAAAATCAGATGGACGTCCGCTCCTTCGTGTTATACTAAGAATTACTACTTAGTTCTACTAACTAAGGTTTACCACTTAGTTTCCAAATTCCTTGTTTTCTTAACTAAGTTTTAATACTTAGTCCCCTTTTCAACTGAGGTTTACTACTTAGTTTTCTTTCTCGCCAGGTTGGATTGGTTAAGTGTCTTTAGTCGATTCAAGCTATCTTAACCCTCTTCCCTTATCCTGTTAAACTGGTTAAGTGTTATCCCTTTATGCTTTTTACTTAACCCTATTCATTTATCATATTCTGATGGTTAAGCGTTCAAGTTTACTTTACCCTATGGTCTAGTCCAGCTAACATATTAAATTGGCTAAGTGTATTACTTAACCCCAACCTCTAGTCTAATTAACATGTTAAATTGGCTAAGTGTATTAACTTTACTTAACCCTACCTTCTAGTCTAGTCAACATGTTAATTTGGCTAAGTATTCCCATGGACTTAACCCTCCCATTCTAGCTTTAACTGTGCTAAGTTCGTTAAGTGTTCCTTAACCTTCCCATTCTAGCTTAACTGTGTTAAGTTGGTTAAGTGTTCCTATGGACTTAACCTTCCCATTCTAGCTTAACTGTGTTAAGTTGGTTAAGTGTTTCTATGGACTTAACCCACCCATTCTTGCTTAACTGTGTTAAATTGGTTAAGTGTTTCTATGGACTTAACTCTCCCATTCTTGTTCTAGCTTTAATTAATAAATTAAAGCCGCAACCTCTCACATTAGACAGATATTGCTGCGGTTACTGGATGTGCCGGTCGGTTCCGGGCAGGTTTACACCGCAACTCATCTAACCTCGGGTTATGCATATTCATGTTTTCTAAGTTCAAAGGGTTTTTGATTAATTTCCAAATCTGGTTTTGAAAACAACCATCCCGTCCTTCGGATCAGTTAGGGATAGCCAGGGAGGGCAGGAAACTTGTATTTTCCAAACCCAAGCCTAGACACTATCCTCTCTGTCACCCTAGAACTTTCAGGTGTATGTGTTATTCAAAGAGAAAACCTTTCTTTTGTCCATATATAAATTGTCAACAATTTATCTTCAAAGTCCATTTTCCCTTTTTAAATAAACTTGGCCTATAGCATTTTCATTTTGTCCTGCCCACTAGTATACTTATATTCTAGGCCCAAGTCCTAACCCAACTTGCAGTTCAGGCCATTTCCTATTTCATTGCCAAAACTAGATTAAATATCCTAGTTTATAATTTATGGCCAAAACTTTACCTACATGCATGTTACATATTTTGCGGTAAATGAACAATTTATCATTTATGACAAATTCTATAAGTAAATTTACTCCTAATTTACTTATTTCATTATTACACTTTTAATGTACATTGTCACATTTATTACTATGGCCCGTTCCCTCTTATTTATCATATTTATACTTTTTGGTATGTAAATTATACCAAATTAAGTGTCACTAACCATAATTTATTCTAAATATGATAATTTCTCACAATTATGGCTAAATTCAAAATTGTGCTAATATACTTATTCCAAATCTTTAATTAACACAATTTTGATTTAACATTCCTAATTCACAGTTTATGGTAAGACTGGAATTATTATTCTAGCTTACATTTCATGCCTAAAATTTAGCTTACTTGCTAATACTAAATTTAATATGTAAAACTTATCCAATTTGCATTCCTATGAACATGCCATAATACATATTCCCAATTTATGCCAATTTCCAAGCTTATAACTACATTTATGTTCATTTTCATATTTTCCCCAAATTGCATTCCCACCGTTCGTATAATCGTGATTTAACCTAGATTGTAAATAAATCTAGATTCGTAGAAAATAGGGAATGAACCAAAGATGCTATGAAAAGGGATAATAACTGGCATAAAAGGTTTGGATAACGACGTAGGTTCAAGAATATGGGTAGACCTAACTTAATAGGTAAATTCCCACGGTCTAAAACCAATAGAATAGGTTCAAGAACATGGGTAGACCTAACTGAATAGGTAAATTCCCACAGTCTAAAACCAAAGAAAGACAAGGAACAGATAAAATAGATAATCGGTTTAGACCCAATTTCATAGCCACAAAACTTAAGCAACAATTTTCCTAATTATGAATCATAGGCAAAGTTCATAGTTATAGGCAATGTTCATAGTCCAAAAGGGAAAATAATTCCCATAGTCATAAGTCATTGTCATAGGCAATGTCATAGTCATATGTTGTATGTCCCAAATCAAGGTTCATGTTCGTAATTCAAAGGCAATAGGTTCATGGTCATAGTTCTCATAATCATGATCATAGGCATAGGCATATCCTCTTTGTTCAATAGTCATAGGCCGTCAATCAAAGTCATAGTATGTTCTGGGCCATAGTCAAGAATTAGATCCAAAAACTTAAATAAACACAGATCCAAGTGAAGAGATTAGGCATTTTTCTTATATCCTTTTAATTTCATGTCACAAGTAAAAATAAAACGTTCAAGTCTAGAAATAACCAACTTACAGAAATTAGATCTAGAATAGAAGAACGACGATGCTAAGATTCGTATGTCGTTGCTCGAGGTTTGTTGATTTAGCCTTTGAATTCTTCACTTTGATTTGAATCTTCTCTTGAACAGATTTGAGCAGCATCTCCATGTCTTGAATTTATATTTTATTTTAATTATTTAAGAAAATTTAGAGGAGGGGAAGAAGCCATGAATCTTAGCAGCATAAGGATAGAAGAGAATTGGTGCAAAGAGAATGAAGACTAGGGCTGTTTATATAGCTGCTCAAGACCTTATCGTACACGCAGCGCTGAGTCAGCATTGAACCCAGTTAAGAAAATAGTCCAGGTACGTAGATGAATTTAGCCAAACCTTATCATACACGCAGTGCTGAGTCAGCATTGGGTCCCACAAGCTATTTTGGCGTAGAAATTTGAATTTCGAATGAATTGTTTTGGCGTAGAAGTTTGATTTTCGAACTTTTGAATTTTTGGAATTTATTTAACTGTTTTATTCACATGAAATATTCTTATATGTATACAATTCCTCTAACGACCATTTTACGCGTATATATACGCACAACTTTCATTTTATTTTCAAAATTCAAATGATGTTGCCATATTTCATTGACTGTAGCCTTATCTTGAATTTTATCTTTCGTATACATATATTTTTGCATATATAAATTTATATTCTCATATGTATATATATATATATTTTCTTTATTTCCTTATATGTACGTTCTTATCCTTTCAAATTTTGAATTTGTATACGTACATATATTTGCATGTTCAGTTGGCCCTCTCTAAAACAAAGATAAAAAAATTATGCCGTCGCCGGGGTTCGAACCCCCGACCTCCATGCTACAAATCCAATGCCTTAACCAACTGAGCTACAGAGGCTTTTGTTAATAAGTCTTAGAACAATAATAATTATTGTTCTCTCCTTACTTCTCTTTTTCATGTTAGTTACAATACTTAAATTAAACAACTGCATGGATCTTTTTCTTTTAATTTTTTCCCTTTAAAAATTAATTATACTTTAATTTGAGAATCTTAATGTCACAGAATTACGGGGTGTTACACATTAGTAGTGTACCTTTCCTTTCTTTTGCTTAGAGACAGTTTTTAAATTGTAATAATGATGAAGTGGAACATAAGCTGTATTTGGATTTTCCGCTGCTATGATGTTTAGTTTTCAGCTTATGCACCGTCTCGCCTGTTTTTATGTCAAAGTATGTTATTATTATATTTTATTCTATGCGCTGTGAGACATTCTACAGGTTCTTTGTTAGTCCTTTGTCAAGTTTCCTTCCCTTTCCTTTCTTTGGCGACCGTCCTGTGCTAGTTGGACATTGGCACATCGCACTTTCCTTTGAAATGTCGGCTGGTGCGAGGTGGGCCGTCACATTTGGTATCATAGCTCAAGGTTGCGTAGTTAACCTAGGAAAAGACACCAGAGAGAGATAGTACGTATATGAGAGTGCATATTTGTGATATTTTGGTTTTTAAAAGCTATATATATACTATTAGTATATTTAAGGATGAAGTCGAATTGCACTGACACCACTGAAGAGATGGTTAATCGTTTTCACCTTACAGATTGAAGGATGAGCCGATATACTAGGGATACTGGTAAAGGAGCTAATAATGGGAATGCTCCTGATATAAGGACGATTTTCACTGACCTTATGAGAGAGATGCTTAGAGATGTTCAGAGGGCAGCTCCTAACGCTACAAATGGTGGTGGTGCAGCGGTGTAGGTGCCTACGGCCGATTTCGCCAAGCTCTATAAGGACTACACTAGTCTTGGTGGGAAACCGTTCCACGGAACAGAGTCGGTTACAGATGTTTAGGATTAGTTGGATAGTTGTGAGCGTATCTTCGAAGACTTGGGTATCGAGGATGCAATGAAGAGAAGGCTAGCATCCCATCAGATGTAAGGACGGGCGATGAATTGGTGGAATGCTATTAAGGTAGCTACTCCGGAGGATCAAGTTACTTGGGATCAGTTCAAGACCCGCTTTAGCGGTAAGTTTACCCCAGCTGCTCAGAAATCAGAATTATTTAGGAAGTTCTTTGAGCTTAAGCATAATGGTAGGGCAGTCTCAGAATATATTGTTGAGTTCAATACTTTATTGAAATATGGATTATCCCTTATCGACACTGCTGAGAAGAAGAACAAAAAGTTCATAACTGGCTTGGATGGGTACTTGGGGGAAAGGCTTATTAACCACATCGATGAGACGTTTGAATCGATTGTGGGGAAAACATTGAGGTCAGAGAGCCTTTATCCTAAACCTAAGACTGAAGTCACTGTTGCATCTGCAGAAGACCCAAAACCGCAAGCAAGTGGTGGAGGCAAGAATAATTCTCAGAATAAGAGGAAGCAAAACCAAGCTAAGGATGGTCAGAAAAAGAGTAAGAAAGATGTTGAATGCTTTAGCTGTGGCAAGAAGGGCCATTATGCTAAAGAATGTTGAGCAAAGCCAACGGACAAGAAGTGCTTCAACTGTGGCCAAGTGGGACATCACAAGGATAGATGTTCGCAAACCCCTAAAGAGAAGCAGATTGTGAAAGCATATGCTCTTAATGTTGTTCCTTCTTCGTCGAATGCCTCAACCGCAACGGAGAAAGGAAAGAATGTCGTCATTCAAGGTATGCTTTGTGTTTATGATGTTCATGTTCGAGTATTGTTTGATACCGGGGCTTCCCGTTCCTTCATATCTAGTGACCTAGTAGATAGGTTAGGACTGGAACCCGAGATAGTCGATAGACCTTTAGTTGTGACGAACCCGATTGGTGGTTCGATTAGCCTCAGTATGATGCTGTAATGTGGTCTTATCGAGTCATGGATGTCTGTTTGTTTGTGACTGCTTTGTTTTGGGCTTTACTGGGTTTGGCATTATTTTGGGAGTCGATTGGCTCTAAAGATATGGGGGTGGTGGTAGACTGTGAGGGCTTTTTGGTGACAGTTAGAGCGGATGATAGGCGGAGGGTAGTGTTTGGTGGTCTACCTAGTGATAGGGTAATGGCTAGTTTTCTAAATTCCCTCGACATCCTGCATGATGAGTTGTCAGATGTGCCCGTGGCTGGCCAGTATCCGGACGTCTTCGAGGAAGTGACCGGACTTTCACCACACCGAGAGATTGAGTTCCATATTGATTTAGTGAAAGATGCCAGACGTATAGTGATGCCACTTCGTCGTATGACACCAAGGGAGCAGCGAGAGCTCAGGGCGCAAGTAAGCGATTTGTTGAAGAAGGGATTTATCAGAAGAAGTGTCTCCAAGTGGGGAGCACCAGTCGTGTTTGCTACCAAGGCAGATGGTTCCCTTCGTTTATATGTGGACTACCGCGAGTTGAATAAGGTGGCGAGGAAGAATAAGTATCCTCTACCGCGGATAGATGATTTGTTTGATCAATTGAGTGGCACGAGAGTGTTCTCCCAGCTGGATCTCACGACAAGTTTTCGTCAGCTTAGAGTAGAAGCTGAGAGTATAGCTAATACAACATTTCGGACGCCATCTGGATTTTATGAGTAGTTGGTCATGCCATTCGAGTTGACCAATGCACCAGCATATTTTGTGGATCTTATGAATATGGTATTCAGAGATCAGTTGAATAAGTTTGTTCTTGTGTTCATGGATGATATCTTGGTTTATTCAAGGACAGAGGAAGAACACAAGGAACATTTGAGGATAGTGATGGAGGTGTTGAGAAAACACCAATTGAGAGCGAAGTTTTCTAAGTGTCACTTCTGGAGAAGGGAAGTGAGGTTCTTGGGCCATGTCATTTCAGAGAATGGTATTGCCGTGGACCCTGCGAAGGTGGTTACGGTACAAGATTGGTCTGCGCCCAAGAATGCAACGGACATAAGAAGTTTCTTGGGATTAGCTGGATATTATCGCAAGTTTATTCAAGACTTCTCCAAGATAGCAGCACCGTTGACTCGGTTGATCAAGAAAAATCAAGCTTTCGCCTGGGATGAAAAGTTCGAGAATGCATTCAAGAGTCTAAAGGAAAAGTTGACATGTGCACCAGTATTAGTCATTCCTGAGGGGAATGAAGAGATGACAGTATATACAGATACAGATGCATGTGGTACCTGGCTAGGTGTTGTACTGCTGCAAGGAGGTAGGGTTGTAGCTTATGCAAGTCAGCAACTGAAATCGCACGAGAAAAGATATCCTACCCACGATTTAGAATTGGCAGCGATCATGTTCGTGTTAAAGAAGTGGAGACATTATCTCTTGGGAGAAAGATTCGAGTTGTTTACTGACCATAAGTTGTTAAAGTATCTTTTCTCTCAGAAGGATCTAAATCTCCGACAACAAAGATGGTTAGAATTCTTGGCTTCATATGATTTTGATATCGCATATACACCAGGAAAAGGCAACGCGGGATGCCTTGAGTAGGAGACATGGCCAGTTTAGGGGCTATGATTCTGGAATGGAAGCAATTGGAGTATATCGCTGGGTATGACTTCAGACCAAAGTGTGAATTAGATCCAGAAATGTTAGCAAGTTTGACGATCTGAACTACTTTGATTGAGCAGATTGGTTCCAGCCAGAGGGACGATCCTAACCTATTGGAAATCATCTCAAAGTTAGAGATTGGAATCGACGAAGAGATGAACAAGTATGGGCTTAATCGAGATGGATGGCTTAGAAAGAATGGAAGACTAGTTGTTCCCAACGTGAATGGATTGAGAGATGAAGTGCTTAGAGAATGTCATCACTCGAAACTGACTATACATCCCGGTGGTAACAAAGTGTATCGAGACACGAAGTAGACCTACTACTGTGAAGGATGAAAAGAGACGTTAGGAAGTTTATATCCAAATGCATGAATTGCCAGTTAGTTAAAGCGGAGCAAAAGAAACCTAGTGGTTTGTTGCAACCATTGGAAATTCCAGAATGGAAATGGGAACAAGTCTCAATGGATTTCATTGATGGGTTACCAAGGACTAGATTGGGCCATGATAACATTTGGATGATTGTGGACCGATTGGCCAAGGGTGCAAGGTTTATACCTATCAAGTCGAACAGAACAGCAGCTAAGTTAGCGGAACTATATATGAAGTGGGTAGTGAGATTTCATGGAATACCCAAAGGCATTGTGAGTGACCGAGATCCGTTGTTCATTAGTGGATTTTGGAAGAGCTTACAAGAGGCGTTAGGATCAGAATTACATCTCAGTACCGCGTATCATCCTCAAACCGATGGTCAGATAGAAAGGGTGAATCATATATTAGAAGACCTCTTAAGAGCTTGTATATTGGATTTTGGTGGATTATGGGATGATCATTTACATCTAGTGGAGTTTGCATATAATAATAGTTATCAATCCAGTATTGGTATGGCTCCATTTGAAGCCTTGTACGGAAGACCGTGCAACTCACCGTCATGTTGGCTAGAAACCAATGAGAAATTTGTGCTTGGGCCAGATGTGATAAGAGAAACCTCAGATAAGATCAAAGTTATCCGACAATGAATAAAGGCTGCCCAAGATAGGCAAAAGAGTTATGCTGATAAGAGGCAAAGAGATTTAAAATTCTCCATTGGCAACTTGGTGTTTGCCAAGATTTCTCCTTTAAAGAGCGTGATACGATTTGGCAGGAGAGGCAAGTTAACACCAAGATTTGTTGGTCCATTCTCAGTTCTCGAGCAGTTGGGAATTTGGCGTATAAAGTTGAATTACCAGAGAAGATGGCAGGAGTTCATAACGTATTTCATGTTTCCCAGTTAAGAAAATTCGTGCACGACCCCGATATGACTATTTCACCGGATCAGTTGGACGATATCGAGGTTAAACCCAAGGCGGTTGGGAACTGCAGACCTATGCGTATTGTTGGGAATGATACCAAGCAGCTTCGAAGGAAGGCGGTGAAACTAGTCAAAGTCCAGTGGGGTGATGATGAGGAAGACTGTACTTGGGAAACATAGGAGAATATAAGGAGGAAGTATCCAGAACTCTTTGCCTGGTAAGGTTTTTATATTGGTATAATACTCCCTCGTTAGTAAACTGCATGCTAGGATAGGCTTGTTGTGTTGTTTTGTATGCTTTATTGTTTTGTTAATGATTGGTAGGAATGCGGGATCCTTTGTATGTTTTGGGTTAAGGAATTTTTGGGACGAAATTTCTTAAGGGGGGAGAATGTAACGACCAGCATTCTACGAATATGAGGATTGTAGAATATTTATTTCTTTTCATGTGAAGTCGTATGGTCGTGTAACTTTGGGAGACGACTATTGGGGTCATTTCTCATGTTCATGATTTTTGCCATTTTTTTAAATGACTGTTTTGCCCCTAGCTGATCTTGTTTTGGCCATAACTTTTGATTGGTAATGAATTTTGACCTGAAACCACTTCCATTAGATCCGGATGATGGTTTACCTTTCTGTGAGTGGTCATATGTGAAAAACGGACTTACAGTTTCGGAGATATGGACGAAATAAGGTTTAGAAGGTGAAAAACTGCTTAACCGGGTCAAATGAGGTGATTAGTGAATGGGCCCATAACCCATTTCGGAATTAGGGTTATGGAGAGGCTGAAATGAGCTAAGGTTTCATTCTATTTCAGTTTTATAGCAGCCATTTACCTCTTAAAAACCATAACAATGGCCTCCACCTTCTAATTTCATCCCAAATCGCTCTCTAATCAAGGATTAAGCTTAGCAACATCAAATCAAGGAGAAATAGCACCAAATCAGGGTTGGAGCTACTGTTAGACATCAGTATTCGCCCAAATCAGTGGAGTTTCAGTTCTGAAAGTTTTATTTGTGGCCAATGTGAGTGATTAGCTTTGTTTTTACGCTAAATACAGTTAATTAGGGTGATTAGTTGTGACATCCCATCTCCATTAAGGTCATTCACAAAGGGAATGCCTTAATTTTGGTGGAGCGTTTATTGTGTATTGAACCGAAAAGTAAACAAGACAGATAAATATATTGGTACTTGGAAAATGAAAACCACTTTTATTACAGCGGAGAAATAGTTTAGTTTCATCACATCAAAAACCAACTACAAAACTAAACACACTTATTATCCATCTTGGCAAATAAGTTCTAAGTACATAAAATAAAAGCATAACCCCAACATAAAATAGCCATAAATAAGATAGGTTGAAGAAAAGAGGTGGAAATAAAGGGGGTCAGACATAAAGTCTGGTGAGTGCAATAATTTTAACTATATAATCATTAAAGTAACTAGGATAAGGCATAAGCTGGTAAATAAGGAAATGACTGCGAACCAATGGGCATGACAGAGTAAACAAAGGAAATAAGATGAACAAAGATAACGTTAAAGGCGCACCTAATCATTATAAGATAATTACTACATTGCACCACACTAAACACCCTAAAAGTAGATCCCACCCACAGAACTTAATAGTGATAATGGTAGTTTCATGTTCCCCTAGCTGCCTTCATAGGTGTCGTCTGCCCCTATCTCCACTAGTACCCACTACCCCCATTCGATCGGCTCCCTAAATCGTAGATACCCGTGCCGGTCCCATAGTGGGGTGTATCACTCCCCAATGTGGCAACCCGATACCACCAAAGATGCACGGTTTTATACCTACACGATGCAACAACGTCTTACCTACCAGCCCGGGCTTACACACGCACATGACCCCGTTGGACTTGCGTTGCCACCGTTAACCCGTTTTGACCTCTTACAATCAAACCCAGTACGCGTGTCCTGTCCTCGACTTGGTCGAGCCCACAAAGATACTTAATGGGTTACTGGTCTGATAAGGCCCCCCTATGCCTGACACAAGCCTTCCACCTATGCTTGGTCCCCACTAAGGTTTCCCCACTTAACCTCATTCTTATTCATGTCTTCTTACATGTTTCACTTGGTTAAGTGCATCTAATCGTATTTCACATGCCACCCAAGGCACCCACTTAATTTCACATGCCACCCAAGGCACTCACTTAACCCCCCATGCCCCACCACTTGTTTATCTGGTTAAGTGTTACTTAATTCATTAGAACCATAACCTCGTAAAGACCTCCCACATTAGACTGGCATTTGCGGTTGCTGGATTTGCCGGGCGGGTCCGGGCAGTCTTATACCGCAAACGAGCCTTACCTCGTGTCTTTACACCTGTTACGAATTTAATTCATGTCTCTGACCTCTCACATTAGACTGGCATTTGTGGCAGATGGATTTGCCGGGCGGGTTCGGGCAGTCTTACACTACAAAAGAGTCTAACCTCCTGTCTTAGGCGGTTTATTATTACACATCTTTATTTAACCCCAAAGTGGATTAATATCCCTATTCAAATTTGTAACTAAATTCCAAATATACTTATGTCCATAATAGTTACCTAAATTATGTCCATTTATTTCAGGTATACAAATTATACCAATTATTGCCTCAAATTAATTGTATCCTTTTAAGGCCATTACATGTCAATTCTCAATATGTGTATATTCAATATTACCCCCATTGTCCCCACGTTGTTCGTTCGCTTATCACGACATATATATATATATATATACATATATATTAGACTAGCAATTAGTCTAACACATAAAAGGGAAGAAACACCACAAATTTGCATAACACACAAATTGGATCTAACTTACAAATAAGGATTACAACATATCTAGCATAAAATTGGTATTTTCATGAATCTAAACATAGGCCTAAAGGTGTGAACTTGCATGTATGAATATAGTTTTCACCAAAAACTTGCATATATGAATATAGTTTTCACCCAAAACTTGCATAGACCATAGTCACACACTTGCATAAAACTATTTATGTCATAGATCTAAACCTAAAGGTGTAAACTTGCATATATGTGAATCCAATTTCTACCTAAACTTGCATATAGTCATTTTACTTGGTTCACATGTAAACTTGTGTACAATTCACATAGAAACTAGCATATAATCTACACCCAAACTTGCATATAAAATGATGCCAAACATGAATCAAGTTGAATATAGGTGATTGGGCATATACAAAGGAATCCACAACAAAAACTATCATTATGAACAACTATCATATATTCACCAAAATATCACATTTTTCCAATGTTTCACAAACATAGCCATATAACCCAAATTATAACTCAACCCAATTAACTTGTTAATTATCTTATTAAAAAAATTGAACTCACAACTCAAAGAAGGTCTTGAGTTCTGGGATCTGTGTTCTGAAATTGATTTAGCTCGCCTTTGAAGTAGAAAAAATTGTTGTTGTTGTTGTTGTTGTTGTTGTTATAGACTTGAGTTAAATTGAGTTGATTAGCTTTTCTTTGCACCTAGTTGGTGGCGGCTACTCTAGGTTGCAGGGTGATAGCATGACGACCATGGTTCTAATTTTTATTAGGTTTTAGGGTTTGAGTCTACATGTGTTTATATAGAGATTAGGATTAATTTTACGCCATCCGATCAACCTAGAAGCAACCCGAACCATCCAAAAAGACAACTCAGCTCTAATGACTCAGCAGCAGCTCAGAATTGGGCTTAATTCAAATCTACCCGGAGGGAGGGGGGGGGGAGGTCGACCCCAAGTCAACCTATATGGTAGGTCGACACTAAGGTCGACCCCCTGGTCGACCTGGCCTGGGGCGGGAAATTTCCTGCCCTGCCCGGTTCTGAGTCTGAATTCGATTTTGAATTTAAATTTGAATTTCTGGAAACTTCTGACAGCCATAACTTCATTATACGAAGTCCAGTTTATGCAAACTCAGACTCTATCTCAACCAGAATTCCGAGACGAACACAATAGCGTAACCCATTTCTCTTGATTCTCACATTTAAAATTAATTATTCCTAAATTCATTAGTTTAATGTTAACAGAAAACATGGGGTGTTACATTCTCCCCTCCTTAAAGGATTTCGACCCCGAAATCTTCAAGTTACGAAGAATACATATCCTACCATCCAATCGTCCATCTACTCAACCATCAAACACAGGCATCCATTGTCCTTAAAAGATTTCTAATGCTTTCATGTTTATATGCACAGTGTGTGTACATGTCTGTATCTAATGCAAAATCAGGTGGTCTAATGATTCAGTTGACCTCCTTAACGCAATTTATTGTAGTGCCATGCGTCCATTGTGTATGCAAAAGATCCCTAATGATACATATTATTTCTACATGTGTGCACAACCATTCATCTTAATGCAGCATCCATATGATAACACAACCATTATACATCCATTAGCCTAAATAAGAACACATTTATATGCAATATGAAAGTGATTGAGCCGATCTAGTGCCTAATGTGTGTGTATATGCATCCACGAGCAACCACTTGCAAACACTTGCATCCACTAGCATCCATCGATCATAACATGTTTCAAATACATGTTTACATCCATTGGCCTCTACCTAAGGATAAATAATACGACCGAGGAGATACACTAAAAAGGTAGATACAGGCTTGAATAAACTTAAGGAAAAAGAGATCAAAGATGTACCCTTAAAAAGAAAAGGGTAGGCTGCACGTATTTTGGCCTCAGTCTCCTAAGTCGCGTCTTCCTCAGCGTCACTCCATTAAACTTTGACAAGCTTAACTTTATGGTTGCGTAGCATTTTGACTTCCATCCCCAAGATACGAGTTGGAACTCTTCTCACAGTCGCTTCTCGTTCCACTTCGACTTCCTCTAGTATGCTTGGCTCCACAACTTCTGCCGACTCATGTAAGCACTTTCGTAGCAGAGAGACATGAAAAACATCATGAACTCCAGCCAGTCTTTCAGGTAGCTTTACTCTGTAGGCCATCGTCCCAATCCTTTCGATGATAGGAAATGATCCTACAAATCGTGGTGCCAACTTTCCTACGGACCCAAAGCGGATGACATTCCTCAAAGGAGAAACTTTAAGGAACACCTTATCCCCAACCTCAAACTCAAGGTCGGTCCTTCTCTTGTCTGCGTAGGATTTCTGTCTATCTTGGGCAATCTTGATTCTCCTTCGTATCAAGTCCACTTTCTCTGAAGTCTCTCTAATCATGTCCGGCCCAAGTATAAGTTTATCTGTGGACTCCCACCAACAAGTTGGTGATCGACATGGCCTTCCATATAAAGCTTCGAAGGGTGCCATGCCTATAGTGGCTTGGTAGCTATTGTTATAAGCGAATTCCACCAAAGGAAGATGATCCTCCCAAGATCCTCCAAAGTCAAGAATGCACAGTCTCAAAAAATCTTCCAGTGCTCTGTTCACCCTTTCCGTCTGATTTGAGGGTGATGGGTTGTGCTTAAACATAGCTGTGTGCTTACGGCCTCTAGCAAACTCCTCCAGAACTCGCTTGTAAAGATAGGGTCTCGATCACTCACTATGCTGGAGGGTATCCCATGGAGTCGAACTATCTCCTTGAGATAAATGGAGGCTAAAGACGAGGCGGTCCTCCTACTCTTGACAGGTATAAAATGAGCGCTTTTCGTGAGCCTGTCCACTATTACCCAAATACCGGTATTGCCCCTTCTTGACCTAGGCAACCCATCAACAAAGTCCATCGAGATGCTTTTCCATTTCCATTGCGGAACTTCTAGAGGATGAAGCAAACCGCAGGCTTCTTCTGCTCTGCCTTGACTTGCTGGCATATCATCCATTTCGAAACAAATTCAGCTACATCCCTCTTCATGCCATTCCAAAAGAAAACTCTTTTAATATCTTTATACATCTTGTCTCCACTGGGGTGTATGGTCATCTTGGAATGGTGTGCTTCTTCCAGAACCATCTACACCAAATCTCTTGCGGGATGCATAGTCTTCCATCCCACTCAACCAACCCTTATCATCGATGGAGTATCTATTGAGGTGACTAGAAGTCTCTCCCCTAATCAGCTTATCTATCACATCAACTAGCTGAGGGTCTTCACGTTGCGCGGTTCCTATTGAGTCCAACAAAGTAGGCCGCACCTCTAGCATTTCCATCAAGCCAGTCACATAATCAATAGAGGGTCTAAAATCAAAATTTGCTATGTACTCCAAACTTTGCCTTTCTATAAAGAGAGGACTTAATGTCAGCTTCTTTTTACTTAGGGCGTCTGCTACTACATTGCCCTTGCCAGGAGTATATGAGATCTCAAAGTCGTATGAGGCGAGAAACTCCATCCATCTTTGCTGCCTTAGATTGAGGTCTTTCTGCGAGAAAAGGTACTTCAATGATTTATGGTCAGTATACGATTCAAATTTCTCACGTAAGAGATAGTGGCGCCAAGACTTAAGCGCAAAAACAATGGCTGCTAAATCTAGATCGTGGGTTGGGTAGTTTTTCTCATGCACTTTCAACTGCCTTCCACCATAAGCTACTACCTTCCCCTCTTGAATCAAAACAGCGCCTAATCCCATACCGCCTGCATCTATGTATACCATAAACATCTTTCTCCCGTCTGGTAATGTCAAAACTGGGGCTGTTGTCAAGGCCCTCTTCGACCGTTGGAATGCGACTTCGCAATCCAAATCCCAAGTGAAAGTCAGGTTTTTCTTCATTAACCTTGTAAGTGGAGGTGATATTTTCACAAAGTCTTTAATGAACTTGCGATAAAAGCCTGCTAGTCCAAGAAAACTTCGGACTTCGGTTGCATTCTTTGGAACCTTCCAATCCTGGACCGCAACTACTTTTGCAGGGTCCACAGCTAACCCTTCTTTGGACACCACATGCCCAAGAAATCTTACATCTTCCTCCAGAAGTGGCACTTGGAGAATTTTGCTTTTAACTGATGTGCACGGAGAGTATCCATGACTTCCCTTAAATGCAAAGCATGCTCTTCCTCATTCTTCGAGAAAATCAGAATACCATCTACGAAGACCACCACGAATTTATTGAGAAATTCCTGGAACACTCTATTCATCAAATCGATGAAATAAGCAGGAGCGTTTGTCAAGCCGAAAGGCATGACGAGCCATTCGAATAAACCGTCCAGGGTTCTTAACGCGATCTTATCAATGCTATCTTCAACCACCATTAGCTGATAAAATCCGGTAGCCAGATCTAATTGGGAGAAAACTGTTGCACCTACAAGCTGATCGAACAAATTGTCTATTCTTGGCAGTGGGTGCCTATTCTTCTTGGTCAGCTTGTTTAGCTCCCTATAATCAACGCATAGGCGAAGTGAACCGTCCGCTTTGGTTGCGAACACCACTGGAGCACCCCATTCAGAAATACTCCACCTTATAAACCCTTTTTCTAGCAGCTCCTTAACTTGCTTGCTAAGCTCCTTCCTCTCCCTTAGAGCCATGTGTCTAACGGGTAAAGTAATGGGTTTTGCGTTATCAACTAGGTACATGCGGAAGTCTATCTCCCGCTTCGGAGGCAAGCCCTCTACTTCCTCAAAGACATCCGAGTATTCACGGACTACTCTAACAGACTGCAAATTCTCAACAGACACGTCAAGCGATTCTAGATAACCTAGCATAACAGAGTTCATGGGATTACAAGAGATTTCGAGAGTGTTGCCCAAGCGAGTCATAAGCCTAACCTCTCTCTTTTCACAATCTAGGACAGCTCCATTACTGGATAGCCAATCCATGCCCAGAATTAAGCCATAGCCCATGAAGCCCAAAACATAAGCATCACATCCAAACCCAACACTAAGTATAGAAATTTCCAAATCCAAACAAATCATCGACAAATATGCTGAGCCCCCAATTGGATTTGAAACAACTAAGGGATCCTCTACTATACAGGTGTTTACGTGTAGTGACTCAACTAAAGCAGTAGATATGAAAGAATGCAATGCACCAGAATCAAAGAGTGTGCGAACAGGATGATCAAAAAGATAAACTAAACTTTCAACGGAAATTGTTCTACCTCGTTCTTGCAGCAGTGTGGCCACGAGAGCCTGGACCTGCCCCTTGCTTGCCCTGGTGCCATGAGAGCCTGAATCTGCCCTCCAGAGGTAGGCCCTGCCCTCTGTCCTTTCTTTAGGCAGTCCTTAATCAGATCTCCTGCCTCGCCGCCGTGGGAACAACCAATCTTCTTCTTCTTCCTACAGTCTTTGCTAAGATGGCCTGGTGTTCCACAGTTAAAGCGTCTTTTCTTTCCCTTGCCAATGTTGTCTTTACCACCATTCTTGTTCTGTTGTTGCTGTTGTGGTTTCTTTTTATCCCCTTTCTTCTCAGGTGCCTTATTGGCATTGGCGCCTTTCTCCTCTTCATGCATAAGCGCCATGTCAACCAGTCTTTCAAAGGTGGCCCCTATAGGGATGTGGGTCATAACTAACCCATGTAGCGGCTCGTTCAAACCCTTAACAAATCTCAGGGCCTTCTTTTCGGGTGTATTCACCAAGTCCAAGCCAAATCTCGCCAACTGATTGAACTTGTTGACATATTCTTTCACTGATAGATTTCCCTGCCTCAATGCCAAAAACCTTTCCATGTATAGATTCTCTTCGGCCCGTGAGAGAAACTTTGCCTCAAACCTACGCCTGAAATCTGATCATGTATCAACTGGACGCTCTCCATTCGTGACCTCCCACCAAAACGAGGCCTCATCCTTCATTAACCAGGCAGCTAATTGGACCTTTCTTCCATCTTCTACCTCAAAGATTCCAAACAATTCTTCCACCTCCTTTAGCCAGTTTCGAGCTTCAACAAACGTCTCCGACCCGTGAAAAGGTTTTCCGCCCATTGCCCAAAAGTCCTTGCATATCTCTGCGAAAGTATCAACACGGGGGAGGGGGAGGATGAGGAGCATTTGCTGGGCCTGCGAGTTGGCCCTAGCTTCTAGATACCTTCTAAACCATCCTGGTATCGGTATCCCCTCGGGTATCTCGGGAATTCCATACATGCTGAAAAGAACATGAAGAGATTCAAACGGAGAATTCGAAAGAAAGATATATGGCTCTTGGGGGTTATGTTTTTAAAATAAACTTTTCTCTTGAAAATACTCTCCTTAAAACGTATTTTTGAAGGTCCTTTATGAAAATGCTTTTTGGAAAAATAGTTTTCAAAATATCTTATCTGTTCTGGTAACCTTCAGCTCTGATACCACGTGTGACACCCCATCTCCATTAAGGTCACTCACAAAGGGAATGCCTTAATTTTGGTGGAGCGTTTATTGTGAATAGAACAGAAAATATTAGTACTTGGAAAATAAAAACCACTTTTATTGCAGCGGAGAAATAGTTTGGTTACATCACATCAAAAACCAACTACAAAACCAAATACACTTATTATCCATCTTGACAAACAAGTTCTGAGTACATAAAATAAAAGACATAACCCCAACATAAAATAGCCATAAATAAGATAGGCTGAACTTTACTCCAGCAATCCAAGCAACTTCCAAAAGAAAGAGATAAAGTTGTCCAAATCAAGCTCCACTAGTACTAGTCCCACCCTGAGAACCTTGGGGGGGGGGGGGGGGGAGGAAGAAAAGAGGTGGAAACAAAAGGGGTCAGACATAAAGTCTGGAGAGTGCAATAACTTTAACAATATAATCATTAAAGTAACTAGGATAAGGCATAAGCTGGTAAATAAGGAAATGACTGTGAACCAATGGGCATGACAGAGCAAACAAAGGAAATAAGATGAACAAAGATAACGTTAACACTACAACAAAATGACCATATTACAACGGTGGAAAACAGTTGTAAAAGACTTTTTACAATGGTGGGGCAACCGTCGTCTATTAAGAAATTGTAATAGATTAAAATCTTTTGCAACTGTTTTCCACCGTTGCGACACCGTTGTGAAATGTATATTTTACAACTGTTTTCCACTGTTGCGACACCGTTATGAAATGTATATTTTACAACTGTTTTCCACTGTTGTAATAAACTTTATTACAACTGTTTATAACTGTTGTAATATATTTTTATTAAATGTATTATTTAAAGTTGTAATACATGAACAAAGTATATACAAATTATTAATAAAAGAATTCATTTCAGAACAAATTATCTACAAAACTGAAGATATCAAACAAACTTGAATCATGAACCAAAACAATATATTAGAATTATCAAACTCTCATCATTTTTTTATAAATTATACAAATATCTCAAGTACATAAAACAACCACAAAGTCCATTATCCAGGACAACAGTCAGATTGCCAATACATTAAGAACTAAAAAAGAAAGAAAATGGATATGTAACATCAACACTAGAATGTGCTAAAATTTTAACTAACCAAAAAAAAAAACTCCATACGTAGTGCTATTATCCCCCAGATTCTGCAACACTATCATTCTTGTTTACCAACGTTGTCTTCTGCAAGTGTAAACATAACCCACTTTCATTATCAACCAATTCAAAAGATGTATATATAAACATGAAATGAAGACTAAAGATGGATAAGGCAATCACATACTCAATTCAAAACTGAAATACATTTCTGAAGTAATATAACAAACAACAAAACACAGTTGCACAAGGCATACACATACACTTATGATCGACACTCACTGTGACACACTCAAAAGGGGAGAAAATTACAAAATAAATCATAGGGCAAGGATTCAATAGCAAGCAGTAAATAACCCATAGAGGAAGCCAACACCAAAATTGCATAGCACCAAGACACCAGGGAATATAACATCAAACATTCCATACCAGCAGCAAGCTTCAGAAACCAAGTAGAAGCTACATAAGCCAGCATCAAGTTACACTAATCAAATTTGCACACCAGAACATTACATACCATCAACCAAGACTGGGCATATGACTTAAACTATATTTTGACAAGCAACAAACAACAAGGAAGCAAGAGGAAAACCTCAACCACCTGAGAGTATCTACCATTACTAGTGAAGAACACCATACTTGACCAAGTAAAGTCATTGGGAAATAAAGATCGTAGTGGCACAAAAAAACTCTACTGACATAACAACTGAGTCCCCCGTAGCATTAGTTATCACCGAGGATCATAGTTTAAAAGGGTAAATATGCTAAAGTTACATGCGTGTTATCATAGTTTTCGTTTTCTATGGCATGCCTATATATTGAGCTTTGTTGTACTGTTTGTTCAAATCTGATATGAACAAATTTTTTCTTTACGTATTCCTTCTTAGTTTAGAACATGTACAAAAATAATAAAAAATCATAGATTTGAAGTTGTGATAATCTAAAAGTTTAGATCTATTATTTTTCAGACTTGATTATATATAGATCTTAAAGTGATAAGCAATTATTAATATTTAATTCTATTGATCAGACTTGATTATATATAGATCTTAAAGTGATAAGCAATTATTAATATTTAATTCTATTGATCTTATTCTTTAGTTATGGTTATGAAGGTTTTATCCATTTAGATCTTATTCAGTCATAGATCTAATTTTTTAAATCTAACTTTTTTTTATTATTCAAACTATATATTAATAATGTTATTTTTTTAGATCTTAGGTAGATGCGAAATATTGGACCTTAACCATGCATGTACAATTTTGTTTATTATGACATGGTTAAAAGAAGAAGAAAAACCTTTATAAACATTTTTGCCCACTGCTCCTCCACCGCACCACAAACCCATCCACTAGCCTGCTCCTCCTCCACTTCTCTGACCTTCAACTGCACCACTCCCTTCCGATTAGACTGCACTTACTTGCCACCCATCGACCTCAGCTAGTCTCTCCACCCTAAACTCCCTGCAGCCACGTCCCCTAATTAAGCTCCTCCGACCCGTATTGCAACTCAATTGTACTAATCGACGCAGCCCAATCACCCAGCTGAAACCCCTGTACTATTTGTGTTCCCATCTTATTCAAGGCCAAATCAATAAGCGATATACTAAAATAAAATTAGAAAGGAAAAAAATACTAGCATATGAAAATGCAAATGAAATGGGAAACACATAAATTAAGCACCTTTTCGCCTTTTCAACAAGTTGGAAAAAGTCATAACTGAAGATCTATACTAAGCATAGGAATTGAATGTTGTGCCTTTTGTCATTCGCTTGGTCGAAGTGGGAGTCCTCGCGGCCGCAAACCACCTAATTAATCACATCTAACACGAGTAACCACGACACCGCTTAGTCGTCTTCGTCCTTGAGTCGCCACTATCGTTGAAATCCTGAGTTGCATCAAATATGTGCTATGCCAGGACAACCCGCTGCTTTCCCATTTCCTATGTCGTGAATCTAAATTATTCCTTGTCAGTTGTGATGCATCAAATGGATTTCGAAAAACCCTAGATGAGTTTGGAATTGGGGGAAGATGAAGGAGCTGCGAACTTGGGATTTGGTGAATAGGGATGTGATGAGGAAATTTTAAATTAAAGATATAGCTGTCACTGTGGAAAATTACATTAGCTACCCCGCCAAAAAATTTCGGTTACCGCTTCTTTCTTTTTCCAACCGTAATGTCCGCTATTGTGGTCCTGATGCGTGCCATAGGTAACATTACTTATTATGGTGATTTGTTAAACACTTTCGACATTTGAATCATTCTATTATAATAAGTCACCTAAGTAAATATTCACTTTGATTATGAAGTCGAAATATAGATATAGTTTAATTCTATGTTTTTGAAAAAGCCATGTAAGTTTTCTAAAAAATTGATTGTTATGTAAAGTTTCAAATTTAAAAAAAATATTTATTAGTTTTGAATTTATGAAATGCCAAATTTTATAAATATTTTAAAATGTAATTTATAAAAGTGGCAAAAAATAAAAGTTGTTTAATATAATATATTACAACAGTCAAAAATGAAAAGTTGTTATAGGCATTTATTACAACTTACAAAGCAAAACAGTTGTTAAAAATAAGTTTATTACAACTATCGAGGAAAAAAGTTGTAAAAAACCTTTATTACAACAGACGTTTTGTGACCGTTGTAAAAATACAGTTGTAATGTAGTCATTTTGTTGTAGTGCAAAGGCGCACCTAATCACTATAAGATAATTACTACATTTCACATCAACAAACACCCTAAAAGTTGATCCCGCCTACAGAACTTAATAATGATAATGGTAGTTTCGTGTACCCCTAGCTGCCTTCATAGGTGTCGTCTGCCCCTATCTCCACTAGTTGTACCCACTACCCCCATTCGATCGGCTCCCTAACTCGTAGATACCCATGCCGGTCCCACGGTGGGGTGTATCACTCCCCAAAGTGGCAACCCGATACCACCAAAGATGCATGGCTTATACCTACACGTTGCAACAACGTCTTACCTACCAGCCCGGGCCAACACACGCACATGACCCCGTTGGACTTGCATTGCCACCGCTAACCCGTTTTGACCTCTTACAATCAAACCCAGTACGCGTGTCCCATCCTCGACTTGGGTCGAGCCCACAAGATACTTAATGGGTTACTGGTATGATAAGGGTCTCCCATGCCTGACACAAGCCTTCCACCTATGCTTGGTCCCCACTAAGGTTTCCCTACTTAACCCCATTCTTATTCATGTCTTCTTACATGTTTCACTTGGTTAAGTGCATCTAATCGTATTTCACATGCCACCCAAGGTACCCACTTAATTTCACATGCCACCCAAGGCACCCACTTAACCCCCATGTCCCACCACATGTTTATCTGGTTAAGTGTTACTTAATTCGTTAGAACCGTAACCTTGTAAAGACCTCCTACATTAGACTAGCATTTGCGGTTGCTAGATTTGTCGGGCGGGTCCGGGCAGTCTTATATCGTAAACAAGCCTAACCTCGTGTCTTTACAACTGTTACGCATTTAATTCATGCCTTTGACCTCTCACATTAGACTGGCATTTGTGGCTGCTGGATTTGCTGGGCGGATCCGGGCAGTCTTACACCACAAAAGAGTCTAACCTCGTGTCTTAGGCGGTTTATTATTACACATCTTTATTTAACCCCAAAGTGGATTAATATCCCTATTCAAATTTGTAAATAAATTCCAAATATACTTATGTCCATAATTGTCACCTCAATTATGTCCATTTATTTCAGGTATACAAATTATACCAATTATTGCCTCAAATTAATTGTATGCCTTTTAAGGCCATTACATGCCAATTCTCAATATGTGTATATTCAATATTACCCCCATCGTCCCCACGTTGTTCATTCGCTTATCATGACATATATATATATATATATATATATATATATATATATATATATTATACTAGCAATTAGTCTAACACATAAAAGGGAAGAAACACCGCAAATTTGCATAACACACAAATTGGATCTAACTTACAAATAAGGATTACAACATATCTAGCATAAACTTGGTATTGTCATGAATCTAAACATAGGCCTAAAGGTGTGAACTTGCATATATGAACTTGGTTTCACCCAAAACTTGGATATATGAATATAGTTTTCGCCCAAAACTTGCATAGGCCATAGTCACAAACTTACATAAAATTATGTATGTCATAGATCTAAACCTAAAGGTGTAAACTTGCATATATGTGAATCCAATTTCTACCTAAACTTGCACATAGTCATTTTACTTGGTTCACATGTAAACTTGTGTACAATTCACATAGAAACTAGCATATAATCTACACCCAAACTTGCATACAAAATGATGTCAAACATGAATCAAGTTGAACATAGGTGATTTGGCATATACAAAGGAATCCACAACAAAAACTGTCATTATGAACAACTAGCATATATTCACCAAAATATCACATTTTTCCAATGTTTCACAAACATAGCCTTATAACCCAAATTATAACTCAACCCAATTAACTTGTTAATTATCTTATTAAAAAAATTGAACTCACAACTCAAAGAAGGTCTTGAGTTCTGGGATCTGTGTTCTGAAATTGATTTAGCTTGCCTTTGAAGTAGACAAATTTGTTGTTGTTGTTGTTGTTATAGACTTGAGTTGAATAGCTTTTCTTTGCTCCTAGTTGGTGGCGGCTACTCTAGGTTGCAGGGTGATAGCATGACGACCATGGTTCTAATTTTTATTAGGTTTTAGGGTTTGAGTCTACATGTGTTTATATAGAGATTAGGATTAATTTTAGGCCATCCGATCAACCTAGAAGAAACCTGAACCATCCAAAAAGACAACTCAGCCTTAATGACTCAGTAGCAGCTCAGAATTGGGCTTAATTCAAATTGGGGGGGGGGGGGGGTGGGGTAGGTCGACACTAAGGTCGACCTGGCCTGGGGTGGGAAATTTCCCGCCCTGCCCGGTTCTGAGTCTGAATTCGTTTTTGAATTTAAATTTGAATTTCTGGAAACTTCCGACAGCCATAACTTCTTCATACGAAGTCCAATTTATGCAAACTCGGATCTACCTCAACCAGAATTCCAAGACGAACATAATGGCATAACCCGTTTCCCTTGATTCTCACATTTAAAATTAATTATTCCTAAATTCGTTAGCTTAATGTTAACAGAAAACCCGGGGTGTTGCATTGGTGTTACTTAGCAAATTTAAACATGATTAAATTCTGGAAAATTATTTATAAATTTCGAAATATTGTTTTAGGCATCTGTTAGGAGTTTGAGTTGGTTTGGTTAAGTTTTGTTAATCCTACCATTAGATTTGCTTAAACATGCTTAAGGGGAAAATAAGGGTTTTTGGGTATGTTTGATCCATTTTACATGTTGTGATTGTTGTTTTAGTGTTTATTGTTGATTCTCTATGTTGCTATGACTGTATGGTATGCTTGTGATTGATTAGAATAGCTAGAATGGTCGAAAATGCCATCGTATGGCGTAAAAACAGTCGTTGGAAGTTGCAAGAAAAACATGCAGGGACCTGATCGGATCGCCCCTAGCCGACCCGACCCCGCTCGTGGTACACACCCCCTTCACGAACCAGAGTTGTACGAGCCGTTTCTTCTCGAGCCTCACGAGTCGCCTGTTTGAATATTGATGACAAGCCAGCACCAGGAGATAGACCACGAACCAGGAAGCACGAGACGACCGGTGTGCCACCTACCAACCAGAATGACATACCATGGACTGGAGTTGGAGCATGTCTCGACCCGAGCCGGAGGAGGATCAAGACCTGGAGATGAAGTCACGAACCGACCCGACCTGGAGAGGGATCCACGACCCGACCCGAGTGAGGTTGACGACCATGGACTGAACGATAAGAAGAGAACCAATCTGAATAGAAGCTTGTTTCCGAGCCGATCCGGAGGAGACCAAACCCGAGATGCAAAGGTAGTCCAGGTGGGAAGTTCGTACTCAGGATCCAGTTGGGAACCAATGAGTTAACTTCATGATTGGACTTTGTTGCGGGACGTGTTCTAAGGAGTTATCGGCGTCCATAACTTTGATTCACCACCAAGACGGATGTTAGCCTACGTATTTATGCAGTGGGGTAGTTATTACTCCATGGGGCAGAGTGATCGTAGCATGGCTATGAGTCAGCGCAGTGGAGTCATTATGACTTCATGGGGGCAAAGTGGACATAGCAAGGACTAGTGGCTATGGATCAGTGCAGTGGAGTCGCCATGACTCCCTAGGGCAGAGTAATCATAGCAAGGATTTAGGTGATCAAAGTGGTGGATATCGTATGCTTTACACACTGAGTGAGAGATGTGAGGATGGTTACTATGCTTGATTGTTTGCCATCACTATGACATGCACACCCCCACCCCCGTATCCTTTACATATGTTGTGGCACCTTAAAGTATTGTACGGTATGTTGTGCTAACTCTTTGGTTGTAGGTTCAGGTATGGTTTAGTGTACCTGTTATTGTTCTGTTTTGCTGCTTATCGCTCATACCAGACTTTTGTCTGACCCAGAGTTTTATGTCTCTTCTTATTACTCTAGGTGCTCTTAAACGGGAAGACTAGAGACAGGTCAGCTGGTTGTGCACGAGTAGCTGTCCGGGGACGAGCAGGAGGCTTACACGTACTATTCTCTATATATTCTCCATGTGTTGCTGTTGGTCATTACTTTGGGCATTAGTAGTGTACCTTTCCTTTCTTTTGCTTTAGAGACAGTTTTTAAATTGTAATAATGATGAAGTGGAACATAAGATGTATTTTGATTTTCCGCTGCTATGATGTTTAGTTTTCAGCTTATGCACTGTCTCGCCTGTTTTTATGTCATAGTATGCTATTATTATATTTTATTCCATGCGCTGTGAGACATTCTACAGGTTCTTTGTTAGTCCACCGTTAAGTTTCCTTCCCTTTCCTTTCTTTGGCGATCGTCCCATGCTAGTTGGACATTGGCACAACGCACTTTCCTTGGAAATGTCGGCTGGTGTGGGGTGGGCCGTCACAATGGCCTAATATGGAAAAGATTTCATCTTTAAGTAAGATATATACCGTCACTTGCATATATGACACTTAGAATAGTTGTTATGAACATTGGGATGGGTTAAACCTTAAATGGTCATTAATATGGACACTAACTTAATATTTGTTGTTATGTAGTTAATAAACTATCATAGAAGCGATTCGATTTGATTATAATCAAAGTTTGTCAGAACAGAACTCGTCGTGTAGCGGCAATTCGCGAACTTTGACTTGTAACTTCCAACTGGTGTACCAGGAGATCCGACCATAGGATTTTTCTAAAACTTAAAACATTGGATTAGAAATAAAAAGAGCTTTCAAATGATATGTAAAGATTTGGAATCCAACAGATAGATTTTATGATAAGTCCAAATCAATATTTGAAAAGGTCATTGTAAATGCAGTTTGATGACCGTAATTGGAAATCAACAAAAATGGCCATATTAAATTACTAAAAATATGGAAAATTATGTTAAATCATGATAACTAATTTTAAAGAGTTATGAACCAAACATACTTTGTTTTTTATATTTGTTGTGGTCGATTGATTGTTTGGATTGTGCTCGATCGGTTTATGAGAAAATATGCTTTTATATTTAGCATTGGGTTGGGTAGAAAATAATTCTATGCTAACACCTTGTGATTTATTTTGCGGTTTTACTATGAGGTGTTTAGCGTGGTTGTTGGGTCCATTTGAATTTAATGAATGGTTTTTGAAATGGGTTTTTGATGAGAGAAAGAAAAATGTTATTCCCGATTTTGGATAGGGAATGTTTTATAAAAATGTTTTATAAAACATAAAGGATTTCGAGGACTAAACCTGATGTTTTCGAAATGATTGGGAAATGGATTTTGTATTTGACATTGTATTTCATAACATAACCGATTAGTTATTGTTGATGATAAACCTTTGGTGGCGGAGAATTTATTCTCTTAGCCTAATACTCTTTTTCGAGTCGTATGAGCTTAAAGGTTATATTATTAATAGGAACTGATCATATATGTGAATTGACAATGTGAAGTACTATGGTTTGAAAGTACTTGTGATTATTATTTCAAAATGGGTTTTCCCTGCTTTAGGATATAAAATGGTTTAGTATGTGGCTAAAGATTCGGGTAACCCTGACGACTAAAAGTGTGGGTGTGACTCAGGTACCTTAAATGGTCAGTGGTTGGTGTAGTCCGACCCTGTTAGTGGGAGGTGCATGGTGTAGTCCTACCCCTATAGTGGGAGATGCACCTATATATATCGAGCGAGTAAAGGTGCGTGCCCTTTGCCTTGTTGATGGGAGAGACCTCCCGATATTTGGTTGCATACATTTTGTTATGCATTGATTGTGATATTTTGGAATTTAAATTTCCAAGTGATTCAGTTAGAGATCCAGAAGTGAAAGCTAATTTGATATGAAAGCTAGATATGTATTTCAAATGATTTGAAATAACAAATCAAGAATAAAGTCCAAAGAAATAACCTTTTTTTGGCAAAGCCGACCAATTTTTATAGTGTTCCGTAACACTCTTTTATTATGACTAATAATAAAATTATAATACAGTACAGGTGCCAGTAGTTTGTAGTCAACTAATACGGTTTTTAAGGTGGACCGTCCATTGCCTACGGTAGTTATTGTGGGTCGTCCACACTATCTAATAAAGATTACAGTACAAGAGCTAGTACAATCACTAGACTACTATAATTTCATTCATACTCCACGCAAGAAGCCGAGACATTACATGGTAAAAATTACAATACTACAAAAAGTAGTTTCTTACATATGAATACAAAGAACACAGTACAGGACTGAACAGTAAAAAGCAAGGTATCCATCAATTTAACATGCTTAGTCAACAGTAGGATAGGACGTGGTAGTGCGACAACCAATAATAGCAAACAGTGGCTAACAAATGACATGATCTCTACTCCAGAAAAGAAGCAATAGCTTGCACAGTTCCATGGAAAGTGACAATACGGTATAGCTGAAGAGCTACATGAATGAGGGAGACGATATTAACCCACCAGAAATGACATCAAAAATGAGAGATAAACTTCACCAGCATCACTGTAACTCCAATGGCAATTTAGAACCAAAACACCTCACTCACAAACAACAAACTAAACACCATTGTGTAAACTACTCGTGGGAAAATGTTGTATAACAAAACATCACTTAATCCAGAAGTAATACAGTCGAGTGAAAAAAATCACCAACCGAAATAACAGTAATAGTTTGTGCGAGGCATCTCCTGTATTGCCATCAATCATTGATGATAACCCGACTATACCAAACCAAGATCTCATTACATTTGTAATAACAACAGAGAATGCAAGATTTTCTCTTCGATTTGGTATATGATAGTCCTATTTTGGATTGCGAAGCTGTCGGGAAAACGCGTCCAAAGTCTGCTGTCCAAAAACTGTCCAAATGCTGTCTTTTCGCAATTTTCGACGAAATGGCACATTTTCGGAAGGAAGACCAGTAGGCGAAAGTTTTCTGGAATGGCGCGTTTAAACTAAAAAAAAAAGATGTTGTGAAGATTGGAGCTCGTTTGCAAATTCTGGAACCAAAACAGCAAATCCGGGCAATAGAAAATATGTGAGTTCTCTCAGCTTTAAAGCTTCTATGGTTTTTGACGTATGAAGTATGTAAAAATATGATTTTTATACTTATAGCGAATTAAAAATATGATTTTTATATAATAGAAATAATAAAAATATGTTTTTTATAATATAAGATAATAAAAATTGATCTTTATACATGTAGTAGAGATATAAAAGTACGATTCTTATATATATGAAGTGACGATATAAAAATGTGATTTTTATCTATGTAGCGTTGTTATAAAAATATAAAATTATTTTTAGAAAGATAAAAATATAATTTTTACCGTATGTATATCATTTATAAAATAATCATACAAAGAGATAATTATTGATTGGTTAAAAATATAATTTTTAATGTAGGTATACCACATAGATTGACAATCAAAGCACGGTGGAGTGGAAACCAAAGGTGAGAACTTCTCACTTTTATTTATTTTCTAGTTAAAATACATACCATGATGCAGACGGTGCTTAGCAGCACCCGACACCCGTCGTCCACGGACCATGGTCGGCTTGTTTGTTTGATTGATTATGTGGTGAAAATTGATTGTGTGATGTGGAATGGAGTAAAGTAATTTATAGTTAAAAATATAATTTTTAACATGTATATGAATAAATGAAATATTTATAAAAAAATCAGACGATTTGTTTATGTACACACATTTGACTGATATTGATTGGGACGATAAATTTTACACATCGCCTAACTGTATAAATAAAATTCATTATTTGTTGATTGAAACCCCACACGGGTATTAGGATGATATATGACATACGCTAATCCCAATAATTAGTTGTATGTCGATCGATTGATTGACAGGCTGTTATAAGCGTTAAATATTTATATGTGATGCTTATGTAGTGTAGAATGCACAATGGATGATGGTTGACTGTGTTTGATTATTGTTGTGTACATGTGTGTATGAAATCCATATAATCAAATTATATGGTAATTGACTGTGTCTGATTCCAGTTCAGAAAATAATGAATATTTTAAAATAACGAACATTTTAAAATAACGAATATTTTAAAATAATATTCAGTAAAAAAATCAAAATCTGATTTTGACGTCCGATTTGGGATGGACACTAATATATTTAAATATATAAAGCCGTATTAATTAGATTAACGCCATTTTGACGTAAAAGATATTTATATCGATTTTATTCATTTTTATAATGAATATCGAAAAGGAATTGATTTCAAAATATAAGGTAGCGTTTGGTTTATTTTGTGTTTTGCATTTTTAGTTTTCGGCGTTAATTATGAAAGTTGTGAAGATTTGAAGTGTAGCGGTGGCGATGGATCAAAGGAAAAGAGAGTGACGGAGGGGACCGCGGGAATGGTGGATAGACGGATTAGTTATTGTCATTCCCTTGTTTCTTAAAATATGAAAAATAATAAAAAGTTGTTTTCGGTTTTGTGTATTAACTCCGTTTTGTAAAACGGTCATTTTCCACGATATATGTGCATTGTCGGTATTTTTGTATATGTGAAAACTCAAAATTGAAAAATCTAAACCAAACGCTACCTAATGTTTTGAAAATATTATCATTTATATATCGATGATATGGAATATTCAATTTTGATTAGAAATTGAATATGAAGTTGAAATCGTTTTGAAAACGAATTTAAAACGATTTATGAAACACGTTTTAAAAGGAAATCAATGAAATATATATATATATATATTATATATATAATGACCTAAATAGAACACGCCGTGCTGCGGCAATTTGCGAATTTCGACCATTGACTTCGAGCAGACATTACGGGAGATTCGACCGTCGGATTCTCTAAAACCAGGACCGTTGGGTTCGTATCGAAAAGAGCTTTCTAACGAATATTAGAGATTTGAAAATCTAATTACTAGATTTGGAATTATGTCCAAATCAAAGTTGGAAAAGGTGGCTGTAAGTGCAGTTCGATGACCATTTATGGAAATCGACTGTACGGGCCTTGATAAAATTATTAAAAATATCAATAATTTGTATAAAATCATATTAAATGATTTGGAAAGAACTGGGATGAAAAATTCCATATTTGAAAAGATAAAAATATATTTTTATCGAAATGAACTAGTTTGAAATAGAATAATATATCCAATATTTTTAAAATAAAGAAATTGGATTTGAAATGGTTTTAAAAATAACCAGGATTTCCAATATATGAATTGGAATGGATTTGAATCAAAATTATGCTCGGAATATTTCGATATTGGATTTCGTGTTTATTTATTGTGGAGGAATTTGGAATATATATATATATGTATATATCATTATTCCAATACGATATTTGTTGGTGGTGGTTTTTGATATTGAATATAAGCCGATATATTTTCTATCCACAGCCTTGTAATTTATATCAAATGGGATTTGGGTTTGTCGTGGATGGTGTCTTCATTAACACTGTTCTTAAACCTAGTTGAGAAAAGATTAAATCTTTTTATTTAGATTTAATGAAGTATACCAATTAATTGATATTTAATTGGGATGGAACTGAAATTGGTCTTTGGGTTTATCATGAATGGTGTTTTAAATATTGTTCTTTAACCCGATTAACAATGGAATGAGATTTTGGGTTGTCGTGAATGGTATCTTCAATAATACTGTTCTTAGACCCAATGGAGTTAAGCAAATCAGAAACTAACTGGAGATTAGTTAAGTTGAACGGTTTCCTGGGTATTGATCTGATGTTGGTTTCGGCCTTCGGGGTTAATACTTAGGGAATTGATCACTTGCTAATTTACGTTTAAAGGCTGATGGAATGGAATGTGATTTTGGGTTTATCGTGAACCGTGTTTTAAATGACATTGGTTCTTTAACCCCGTTAAAGACAGGATATGGTTTCCCAAGTTAAATAATCATTGGTATTGATTTTTGGGGAGATTAAAACTAAGTGGAGCTTTAATGAATCTGTAATTAGATTGAAATGATATCCAAAGGAAGATTAAAGAATAAATTTAAAGAATTTATCTTTGATAAAATTAATGGGAACATTTCCCAAAGTATATGAATATTTGAATAAAAGAATATTCAGAATTGGAATGAGGCGTATGTTGTGTTTTATAGCACTTGTTTATTATATACACGAGTTATTCGGAAAGGCCGGGTTTATACCCATTATGAATAACTGATTCGACGATAGGTCGATGATGAAGACGATGGTTGAAGACCGGAGGTCTTCACATCGTTTGGATGATTACTGATGTCTTGATTGGGCTGTACACCCAGGCCGAGGTAATAAGTGATGATCGTCCAGATGTACTTGGAGATCGACGGATATGCAAGGGCCTCTCCCCTATATTGGACTTATGAGGGAGGAATAAGGTGCCTCTGGTTTCTTTCAGACCCAGAACGGACTTCTAAATGGATTGTGTATCTGACATTGGGTTATATGCCTATTGATTTCTATTTAATATATACCTGTTTGGCGGCGAAGAATTTATTCTCTTGCTTAACGCCCTTCTTTGAGACGTACGAGCTCAGAGGTTATATATCGATAGATATCAGTCGAATGGCATGAATTGCCTGTGTGGCATGCTGAGATGCAGTGATCAAGGCTTTTGCTGAAAAGCAGAGTCTTGTGGTTGATGATCAAAGCACGGCTTTAATACAACGTAGCTTTGTGTATTGCGTTAATTCGCGAGCCTCACACCTCGGTATGAGTTAAAAACGGGATAAGGACTGTTGGGAGAACACGACGTTTCTTTCTAGTTATGGGTGGTGTCAGCGTTTTACTAGCCATGACATCGTCTTTGTGGATGTTGGAATGCGAGGTATCTCAGATATATCGGTTTCTTCGGAGCCGATGGATAGGTCCGATAGGACCGGGAAACGTGTATTCAGGAATTGCCTATCCACTAACGTAACTGTAGACCGGCCCAGCCGATTCCAAGGGTTCTCCGCGGGGAATCCTGAGGCATTTGCTAGAGTGTCTCGAAGCCGGTGAGGAGCTTGCCCCTTGCCTTGACTCATGATGGAAATCCAATTTCCAATACGTGACACTTCGGTTTTGATTGTAGAGCCTAGTATGGCGACATAGTGGTATGGAGCACTATGCCGTCTATGATTGATACATTTATATTTGAAGTTGTTTTCATACACTTTACACTATAATAGTATCAAAATGATTTGTTTTAAAATGTACCAAGCATGTTTGGCTGTTGTAAGGTAAAACTCTATCCTACGGCTTGCGTTGCATTATGTGATGGGACCTGAGTCTTATAATAGCTTCATTTTTCCAAAAAGCATTTGCGTTGTTTGTTTTATGCTCTGGTATTCTTAGGAGGAAAGCCGTTTTGTGTTATACGGCGTGGTCCCTTGATTTACTTTATTTTTAAAGTAAAGATTTACTAACTGGTTTAGTTCTCACACCAGTCACATGACTGACCTAGAGTTTACTGTTTTAACCTAAATTCTGGGTGCCCCTATTTCCACACGGGCAGCTAGCAGTTTTGGTTTTGCAGATTTATATTCACAGGATCCTAATTTACAGCTAGAACGATATTTAGAAAGCTGTATATCTCCTTCAGTGGTGTGTTGTATTATTTTTCTGCTGCTATGTAATGTATTGTAATCTCTGATATTTATTGAATGTATTTTGTTTATTCATAATCTGGAATATTCTTGTATTCTGATGGAATTGTTGTAATTAACAATGAAATGTTCTTCTGTTTGTATTTTGATTCGTCTTGTTTTCAAAGCAATCCGTTCTTCCTCTTCTCGGGAAGTTTCGGGTTCTTACAGTGGTATCAAAGCTTTAGTTTACAGAGCTCGAGAACAAGGCACATTAGAACCATATGAAAGAATTCATCAGAGGTTGGATTAGTAATATCCAATAAGAACGACTCGTTAGAGATGGGGTCAGTAGTATCCTAGAACGAGTGTGAAGAGTATATTTAAAAAAAAAACTAACTTTGTTTTGAAGATTTAAACCTTATTCAACTTATTTGAATATTTATTTGTATTGAATTTGGACAACCCAATATATAAAGATTTTGCATATACGCCTTGCAAACGTATATTCGAAGTTTTAATATACTGGATAGATAGAATCACACTCTAGTCACCCGGGAATGATTCTGATGATGGCGCACCATCATCAGTATTTATGTTCGAGCGTCGAAAGTGGGATATCTATATATTTCCAATTGACTGGTGTGAGAACCAAAAACTAGATAGGGCTATTGTGTGAATTGGCATCAAAAACATGATTTTCAGTATATATGTCAAAATTATGAATTTGAAATGTTAATTCACTAATTGATTGATGGTTGTGTTGTGTGATTATTCATTTAAACCATTATGTGAATGTATGGTAAATTTAGGCAAAATGGAATCAAATATTGAATTATATTGAAAACTGTTTGGATATGCATGCATGTACATATATATATATATATATATATGTGTGAACAAGTCATTGCAAGGAGGCTAGAGAAGAGGAATATAATTGTATTCCCGACAAATAGGTACATGTTTACAAATTTATTAGGTTTGGATGATATTATGAGCCGATTGGCTTTTTCTTTTTCTTTTTGAGATGAGAGGGCCTGTGTGGCGGTTTGGGGATTTTCCCGGTGCTCCTGTGCAAAGGAGGTTATGGCGAATTTTTTCGAAAATTTAGGGTGTTAGCCAAATTTCTGAAGAATTGGAAAGTTTTTAGAAACTGAAAAGTTGAAGAACTTAAGCCATAATGAAAATAATGAAAGTGGAGTTGGTTTGTAAAACAACTCTCAGCTCCGTTCCTTTTTTAGGACGAAAAGATTTTAAGTGAGGGAGATTGTAGCAACCCGGAAAATTCGAACCAATTTAAAAATTTTATTTTGGCAATTTTGAATATTTAAAATGAATTATTTTAAATAATAACGACGAGAAATTTATTTTGAACAGAATTAGAACGTATATATTTATTTGAATCGATGTTAGAATATAAATATTTATTTTTAACTATAAAAGGAATTGGAAATGGCGCGGTAGTTTGAAAATTCAATTTCAAATTTCAAATGAATGTACATGATTTAAAATAAACCGGATTTTGGCGAAATCAAAAATATTAGGATCTATTTGAAAATATCTTTCCAACGGATCTGAAAAACCCAAATTTCATAGCGGGAATAAAAAGTTATGCCCAGTTGAAAATTCAGAATAGTCACTATAGAAATATAACCCCCAAAAAAATCACATTTTGCATACGGATGAATTTGGACTCGAAACCACTTCCATTGAGTTCAAAATGCCATTTGCAACTCCGAAAAGTATAAGCTTCGATATGTACCGAGATCCGGAATAGTGAGAATGGGATGGGGTTTTCGGTTATCAATGCGTAGCCATTAAAAAGTGAAATTTTGCATATGAGCTCAGAATTCGACGAGATAAATTTTTCTGAATTCATAATGACAAATCATTGTTGAGTTCCAAAATGCACGTCGAAAGGAGTTATATGTGGCCTTGCGAGCTAAAACAATTCAGGGTAAACAGGCAGTCATTTACAAAGGAACGTTATTGATACGACCTCAGAATTCGATTCCCTTTTTTTGGATTCGTATCGTCTAAAAATGGTTAAATCCAAAAGGGCATGATTTTTGGAGTTAGTGTGTGAGCGTGCAAGAAGAAAAGGTGTGCTAAAATCGCATTTTTGAACAATATTTGAGCATCTTTGACAATTTTAACGGATGGTCAAATGAACTCAAAATTCGACGAAACTTGTTTCGTTGGACTCGTCTTCACGTGTACTATGTCATATCCGAAATTTGCAGTCGGACAATTTGGGAGAAACTAGCATATAATCTCTTTCTCCTCTTTCTTTCTTCATTATTCCTTCTTCTTCTTTCAAGCAAAAAAGAAAATAAATGGCCTCCCTCCCCCAAAACCTGCTGCCACCGCCCTCCTCCCCGCTGCCGCACCCCACGAGCGCCGCCACTAGCTCCGGCCACCCCCTCCTCTTCCTCTCTCTCCTCTCTTTCTCCCCCTTTCATGAACCCTAGTCCCTAAATCCACGAACACCCGCCACCGTGGACCCCACCGCCGCACCACCACCATCTCAGCCATGTCAGCGGGCCCTACCACCGCCACCCACTGCCCAGCTCCGGCCATGGGCCACTCCTCCTCCAAAAACCCATTTTTCACAAATTTCTCGTTTTGCATTTAACCCCCTGTCACTATTTTCCAATAATTCCCAAACCGTGCATTTTTGGCCAAAACTCCACAGTACCAAATTCGAAGAGCACGATTTTCTTTTTGATTTGGTATATGATAGTCCTGTTTTGGATTGCGGAGCTATCGGGAAAAAGCGTCCAAAGTCTGCTGCCCAAATACTGTCCAAATGTTGTCTTTTCGCAATTTCCGGCGAAATGACACATTTTTGGAAGGAAGACCACCAGGAGAAAGTTGTCCGGAATGGCGCGTTTAAATTAAAAAAAATGGTGTGAAGATTGGAGCTCGTTTGCAAATTCTGGAACTAAAACAACAAATCCGGGCGATAGAAAATATGTGAGTTTTCTCCGCTTTAAAGCTTCTATGGTTTTTGACGTATGACGTGTGTAAAAATATGATTTATATACTTATAGAGAAATAAAAATATGATTTTTATATTATAGAAATAATAAAAATATGATTTTTATAATATATAGATAATAAAAATTTGATCTTTATATATGTAGTAGAGATATAAAAGTACGATTCTTATATATATGAAGCGATGATATAAAAATGTCATTTTTATCTATGTAGCGTTGTTATAAAAATATAAAATTATTTTTATAAAGATGAAAATATAATTTTTAGCTTATGTATGTCATTTATAAATGTTAGCCTACTTTGTGAACTAGGCAACACAAAGTCAAGATGTCAAGCATTGAAGAACCTTTCTAATTAGAAGACTTCGGTTCGGATCGGAGAGACCATCAATACTCAGATCGGAGAAGACACTACAACCTAGATCGGACAGCTGCAGTTATTCGGGTCGGGTCAAAACAGCGTATCGGTTCGGATCGGATAAAGTCTTCTGTTCGGATCGGTGAACTATTGCTGAGGAAATTAGTAAGGCATAGTTGTTCGGATCGGAGGGCAATATAGTCTCAATTGGATCGGAAAGCCACTTGGTTGCTATGGAGATAGATCGGAGCGGAGCGGAGCAGACTAAAGAGGAGAGAGCGTTGTTTCCAAGCCAATCCGGGTCGGATCGGATATCCCGATCCGAACCCCTTGTACGTGTCCCTCCGACCCGAACCCACTTTCCATATCATTATCCAGCATAAGCGCCTGGATATCCGGATCGGCTATGACCAGTTCCTGCCCATAACGTCCATTATTCTGATGCGTTGTCAACATAGAAATCAATCCGAATCCGATGCTGATGGGATGAGTGACACGTGGCTCCGATCCGGATCGGGCTCTGAGCAAATTCACACCTATAAATACCCCGTCTGGAGACAAAGAAAAGGATTTTTTTTCTGGCATTTTGGAGAGTTCAACCACCTTCATAACCCGAATTCCAGCAATCCCGAAAAATCCAAATCTCCTTTCATTATTTGTTTTCTATAATTGAGTGATTATAAGTGAGTTGTGAGAGGAATCAAGTGAATATTTCATTGTACTTGCAACTAAATCAGTAAATATAGTGAGAGACAAATGGACGTAGGCATTTCTTCGCCGAACCACTATAAATCCTGTGTGTTCATTTTTATTTTTATCTTATTTCATTTGCTTTCAGTTAATTCGGGTGTTAGAACCACTTTTTGGTCTAACATTTTGGTGCTTTCACTGAGAACCTCATCTGAATTCTTTATTTTTCGGGATTTCTTCCTACTTTTTGGACCGTTGAGTTCAAAGAAGTTAATCCTTAAGTTTCTACGCTCTTTTATATTTGTTGAAGTGATTGTCAAAGAATCATGGCCAAAGGAAAAGGCAAAGAAGTTCAATCTGGTCGAGGAAATGGAGCTGGCGAAGATCAGCAAAATGCGGTTGTAACAAGGTCTCGTGGGCAGAGTTCAGCAGCAGGAAGAACCAATGCAGGAAATCCGAGCCGCCAAAAGGGGGAAAGCTCCGATCCGATCCGGGTTGGAGATTCTGAAGCAGTGCATTCCCCCAATCTGAACCGACCCGAGCAGCTTGCCACGTACCGATCCGACCAGGCTCCCCAGCTCCGAACCGACCCGACCTCCTATCTCCGATCCGACACTTGGTGAAGCTGGAACCTCCACTCGAGTCCCTACGAAAGCTCCGATTCCAGCCACCAGGGTTAGTGATCAGGTCAATCCATCTACACCCATCACTCAAGGAGATTTCTCGCGCTTACTTGACATGCTTGAGAGCACAAGGGAGGCTATGAAAGTCCACGAGCGCACTAATCTCATGATGCAGGAAAATATGAGGCTCATGAGTCGGGAGATTAGTGAACTCCGTCGACAGAGAACTCCATCACTGGTTCGTCACACACCAATGGATCAATCTTCATCTTCCGAGGAAGAGCGGCCCCGTGAACGAAGGCCGCTCGAACAACCTCAGAATGTGGAGCAGCTGACATTTGGATCTTTGGGATCTCGTGAGGATATTGCACGAGCGCTAGGAAACAATGACCCCACTCGGGGGCAAAGACTCCAGTCCCCTCCTCCCGAGATCGACCGGGAGCGCAGCGAACGGAATCGAGCAGAAGCAGCTCGAAGAAGAAGGGCATCTCCTGAACAAGAGCCCAGAAGGAACTCGGATACTAGGGCCAGGGAACCTGAGCGGCCCCTAACTAATGCTGATGTGCAGGCAATGGTTCGCCAGATCATGTCCGAGAGCCGGAACTATACAAATGAAGATTATGGCAAACCGAAAGAGAAAGTCTGAGACGGCTTCAAAAGAAAATGTGCAGAGTAATATCGCCGTGAAGCAGTCTGGGGAAAGTTCTGGCAAGGTTGAAGTAAATGTGGGAAACAAGGGTGGAAACAACAATGCTGGAAACGGGGGTAACAACAACAATAACCGTAATCCGAACGGTAACAGAAGAAACAGAAATAGGGGAAGTGATCCTAACAAAAGACCCCGATTCCAGACCTACGAGAATTATACACCATTGAACGACACCCTGGAAAATATTTACCTGGATACGTACAATGTGTTACAGTACAAAAGACCGCCACCTCGTGATTCGACCAAGAAAGAAATGGCGACAGGGAAATTTTGTTTGTTTCATGGAACTCATGGGCATTCAACCAATGAATGTCGGCATTTGAGGGATTTGATTGAGAAGCTGCTGCGTGAAGGGAAGTTGGATGAATACAAGGTTGCCCCGAGGGACAGGGGGCAAGGAGAGCAAGCTCCAAAACAGATTCTACCTGCTCCCAAGCCTACGGCGCAGCAGAAAGGTAAAGGAATAGTTATTAACTCCATAGTGGGCGGACCTCACCCGGCAATCCGAAGTTTCAGGTCAATGGATCAATATGTAAATGCTGCCAAGCATCTAGACGTGAATGAAGGTGATGATTTGGAAGATATCACCCCCATAAAACAACAGAAGACCATGTTTGACGACGTGGTATTCCGCAGCCGAGATAATACTGGGATCCAATCACCCACTGATGATCCGTTGGTTATTACTACCACCATTGGGCCGGCCTTGGTTCATAAGGTATTAGTAGACAACGGAAGTTCCGTTAATATTTTGTTTAAAAAGTCATTTGATCAGATGAAGCTTGAGTTCGAGGATTTGAAGCCATGTGAAGGATGGATCAGAGGCTTCAACGGGGCATCAACAGCTCCCATGGGATACATAGAATTGCCCGTGACCTTGGGGCAAGGAGAACGCAGAAGAGTGCGGATGCTTCAGTTCGTAGTATTGGACGTAGATTCGCCTTATAATGCATTTTTGGGGAGGCCTGCCCTTGCTGAATTCAGAGTTTGTATTGCCCCCTGGTGTTTATTGCTTAAGTTCCCAACCGAAGCTGGAACTGGAGTAATGAGAGGGGATCAAGTTTCCGGACGGGCCTGTTATGTGGCCGAACTAAAGATGTTGATGAAAGGACTTAACATCGAGAGTGAAGATGCCTCGCCTCCCCCAAAGGGGGGCTCGGCGTAGCAATTAGAGAAATCGGCCCTGAAGGAGTTGCTAAAAGGAACGCCTGAAGACCTGGATCCCGGAAAAGACGAGGAACCAGAGACTAAGAATGCAACTCCTAATGAAGCGACAGTGGAAATTCCCATTGATGACGCTGATCCGACAAGAGTCTTGAAGATTGGGTCTCAATTGGATCCATGTCGGGCCAAAGAACTAACGGACTTTTTGAAGGCGAACTTGGACGTGTTTGCCTGGACCCACGCTGACATGTGTGGGATATCGCCATCCATTATAAGTCACAAATTGAATGTAAATCCGAAACATCCGCCTGTGAAGCAAAAGAGACGCATGCTGGGCCCAGAGAGGTCGGCTGCTCTCAAAGAGGAAGTAGAGAAGTTGAAGCAGAATGGATTTATTCGAGATTCGACATATCCTGACTGGATATCGAATCCCGTCTTGGTAAAGAAGCCAAACGGAAAGTGGCGGACTTGTATTGATTTTTCAGATTTGAACAAAGCTTGCCCAAAAGATAGTTTCCCACTTCCCAGGATTGACCAGCTTGTAGATTCGACGGCAGGTCATGAACTTCTCTCTTTCATGGACGCATATTCTGGGTACAACCAAATTCCTATGCACGTGCCAGACCAAGAACATACGAGCTTCATTACGAATTTGGGATTATATTGCTATGTCGTAATGCCATTCGGATTGACAAACGCCAGAGCTACTTATCAGCGCTTGGTGAACAGAATGTTTTATAATCAAATAGGAAAGACTATGGAAGTTTATGTGGATGATATGCTTGTCAAATCGAAACAGTCCTCCAGCCATACGCAAGACTTGGCGGAAATGTTTGGTATCCTGCGAAAGTATCGGATGAAATTGAATCCTCTGAAATGCTCATTTGGAGTGGCATCGGGAAAGTTCCTTGGCTTCATTGTGAGCTCCCGAGAAATTGAAATCAACCCTAGCCAGATAGCAGCGATTATCGAAGAGCCGAGGAGAATTAAAGACGTCCAAAGTCTTGCAGGGAAAGTAGCGGCGCTGAGTAGACTCATCTCCAAAGCCACAGACAAATGCGTTCCATTTTTTGATCTAATTAAAAGGGGAAAGAAAAACTTCGAGTGGACTCCGGACTGTGTTGAAGCCTTTCGAAATTTATTGGAACTGCTAGAGAAACCGCCGATTTTGTCAAAGCCAGTGGATCATGAAGAATTGTTTGTTTACTTGGCAGTCTCGGCTCACGCCGTTAGCACAGCCCTGGTTCGAGAAGAAGACAAAGTACAAAGGCCAGTGTATTATGTAAGCAAGAAATTAGCAGCGGCAGAGCGCAACTATCCAAAGATTGAGAAGCTTGCTTACAGCCTCCTAATTGCATCCCGAAAACTTCGTCACTATTTCCAAGCTCATCCAATAACCATATACACCGACCAGCCCTTGAGGCAGGTGCTGCAGAGACCCGAAGCATCGGGAAGGTTGATCAAATGGAATATAGAATTAAGCCAGTTTGATTTAAATTTTCAACCACGAAAGTCGATCAGGGGGCAAGCTCTGGCAGACTTTATTGCGGAGTTCACCATCCCAGAGGAGGAAATAATCGATGACAGAGTGATTAAGACCGAGGATGAGTTAAAGATAGATTCGTGGAAACTATACACAGATGGAGCCAAGAACAACCGAAGGTCTGGAGCTGGAATCGTTTTAGTCACTCCCGAAAGACGGTCGTTATATTACGCCCTGCGATTAGAATTTTCGGCAACTAACAATGACTCTGAATATGAAGCCCTGATTGCCGGGCTAAAGCTTGCTAAAGACCTCGGAGTAAAAATGTTAGACATATTCTGTGACTCTAAAATCGTTGTTTGCCAAGTGCGAGAGGAATTTGTGGCTCGGGGGCCTCGACTTATCGCTTACCTCAGGAAAGTGAGGGAGCTATTGAGTAGGTTGGAGTGGTACAACATAACACATATCCCAAGAGCTGAAAACCAGAAGGCAGATAGGCTGGCAAAGCTAGCTAGTTCCGACAATCCAGAAGAGAATGAAATAATTCCAATTGAAACGTTGGAATCGCCAAGCTTTGAGTCAATGGAAATTGAGCTCACTTTTGAAGCGGAACCGGAGAAAGAGTCGTGGATGACCCCAATTAAGAACTTCCTTAAGGATGGAACACTCCCGTCAAAGAAGAGTGAAAGAAGGGCTGTAGTTCGCAAGGCTACCAGATATGTCATACAAGATGATACTCTTTATAGGCAAGGATTTTCTATGCCCCTATTACGATGTATAGCACACGACGACATCAAGCGTGTACTAAGAGAAGTACACGAAGGTGAGTGTGGAGATCATACAGGAGGTCAGACTTTCGCAAAAAAGATATTGCGATACGGATACTTCTGGCCTACAATTAACAAAGATGCAGCTGATTATTCACGACGCTGCGATAAGTGCCAGAGATTCGCCAAAATCCCCAGAGCACTGTCGACCCAACTTAAATCAATGGTGAGTCCTTGGCCATTTGCCACATGGGGAATTGATATCATTGGAGTTCTTCCGATTGCTAAAGGAGGAGCAAAATATGCAATAGTGGCCGTGGACTATTTTACGAAGTGGGTGGAAGCTGAGCCCTTGACCAAGATCACGGCAAGAAAGGTGATAAGTTTTGTGGTCAGAAATATTATATGCCGATTCGGGATCCCAAGGACGATTATAACTGACAACGGAACCCAATTTGATAGTACTGAATTCAGAAATTTCTGCCAGAAGTATAAGATAGACAAACGATATACTGCAGTTGCCTATCCGCAATCGAATGGGCAAGTAGAGACAATAAACAAAGTAATAAAATCCATCCTCAAGAAACGGTTAGAGCGTGCAAAGGCAAAATGGGTTGACGAATTGCCCCTAGCTTTGTGGGCATATCGAACAACATTTAAAACGGCCACCGGTCATACCCCTTTCTCTCTCTCCTTTGGCTCAGAAGCTGTAATTCCAGTTGAACTGGAAGTTCCTTCCCACAGGGTGACATATTATGACCCGATGACGAATCGGGCACTCTTACTTGAGTCTCTTGATGAAGTCGAAGAAAAAAGGGACGAAGCAGATTTGCGTGCGGCAAGACATCGACGTCAGATGGCACGCTATTACGACAAAAAAGTTCGCCTCAGGACTTTTGAACCAAGAGATTTGGTGCTAAAGAGAGTCTTTCCATCCCTTCCTCACCTCGGTCCAAAATGGTAAGGACCCTTTGTCATCCAACGGAAACTTGAAAAAGGAACCTTCAAGTTAACGACCGTAGATGGCGAAGAAGTCCCTAGAGCATGGAATGCCCAACACTTAATGCGATATTTGGATTAGAAATGCTGTACTTTGTGTTATTTTTCTTATGAACTCTGTAATAAGGCACGACTTGCCTTGGGAAAATCTGACGATATGAATGAAGAACTATAAAGTGGATGTAGGCTACGACTTAGCCGAACCACTATAAAAATATTGTGTGTTATTTACTTTTATGCATTACATATATACATTCATCAGTTATTCTGTTGTGATTATAAAATACAGGATGACTCAAAGACTAAAAAGGTTGAAAACAGTTTAGACATAAAAAGAAGCACAACGACTATTTGTGCGATAAGACATAAAAGAATGAGAAAACGACATTCTTAACTCTAACTCTCCAGAGAGAGAGAGAGTATAAAAGCGTCTCCGACTGAGCGCTGAAAAAGAAATTCTTCTCCTAACTCTAACTTTCCAGAGAGAGAGAGTATAAAAGCGTCTCCGACTGAGCGCTGAAAAAGAAATTCTTCTCCTAACTCTAACTTTCCAGAGAGAAAGAGAGTGTAAAGGCGTCTCCGACTGAGCGCTGAGAAAGAAATCTTTCCCCGCTGAAAGACCGCGGAATGAGTAGATTACTGAGCTCGAACTCTAACTCTCAAGAGAAAGAGAGAGAGAGTATAAAAGAAATGCCAGAAAAAACGACAGGTACTGACGACACAGGAAGTGCTATCCCGTCAGAGAATCGGGAGCATTCAGATTGCTTGATTAAGCATTAAATAATTTGTGGGAATTGACTGGGGACACGTATGTATACGCATATTTCCCCCCTCCATAACTTCGTTTCATAACTATAGACATGCATTTTCACATAAGTGCAGAACTACTAACAAACAAAAATTGCAGAAAATGAGTTATTTTTATTTACAAATGAATGAATTTGTACAGGAAAATAGCTAAAAAAGAAAGTGCAGGAGCCACTCTTGTAGCAGCAATTATTGGTTCACTAAATGCTAAAACGATACAAGGCAATCCACTATTTAGATTTTGAATGAGCCTTGGACTTCTTGGCGGCTTTCTCCGCATCCTTTGCCTCTTTCTCAGCCTCTGTCAAGATTCGTTTTGACTTCTTTTTTCCTGATGATACGGTGCTGGAGCCAGTAGACTGCTTCCCGGAGGGCGGAGCGCTGGAATCAAGGGAAGATTTTTTAGCAAGTTCCTCTGTAATAGATCTAGTTGAGAGCTTAACAACTAACCTTGATCCCGCATCCACAACTGCGAGGGGTTTGAGGGCTTCAGGGTCGAGTTCTTCGGTTTTTAATTGCAAGCGCTTGTCTTGATCAGCCTTCATTGCAGCCAAGGTAACGTCATCAGCACTTTTTGACTCCCCGATTATTGCAACTTCTGGTTCCTCTTCCTGACCCCCGTCACCGCCATCATCCCTTAAAGCTGCTATCATTTCTTCATCATGGGGAGTGGCCGTCTTAGTCGGCTCACTTCCTTCTCCCAAGTCTATAGAAGCAGCCTTGTCTTCCCCTCTTTTGGCCTTTTCTGCGGGCTTTGCCCCGGTGGTGGATCCCTGAGTCACATCTGTCTTTTCGGATGACTCAACACCTACAGAATGAGAAGCAACAGTTATCAACTCAGGCGAAAACAATGGGTCTTTCATCGATTGTTCAATCACGTGGCGAAAGGTAGAAATAGCCTTGGCAAATTGAAGAGAAAAGGTAGGGATACCTTCCGAAGACTTCTCGGCAGGGGTGACTACTACCTCTGGTGCTGTTTCAGGAATAGGGGATAGCAGAGTTGTTCGGGGAATTCCCGGATTTTCAGGATCATACCCCTCTACTTCAGAAGTTGCAGGGGCAGAAGAAGAGGAACCAGCTTCGAGAACAGTTTTTTGTTTAGACTTCCGTCTCTCTTCTTCCATGGCCTCAGCAATGAGGCGGCGCCCTTCAGCTAGGCGCTCCGGTTCATTATCCCTCAAGTATTTCTCCATTAGCTTATCTTCATCAATGGAATCGACCTTAAGTTCCTCTTTTTCCCACTCGATGATCTGATTCCACACTTGAACTAGAGTGGATGGATAGTCCTCGATCCAAGAAATGTTTCGGCGACGGATGATATGTGCGAAGAATTCAATCATTAGTTCGCCGAAACCCTGAATATCAGCCTCCGCCTCTGATAATTGCTTGCGGGCTTCCTCCGCAGATTTGATAGCACACTCCACATTGCCCTCGGCCAGGGCAACCCTGTTCTCTGCTTCCAACAGCCTTGAAGCCAAGTCAGCATTCTTCTTTTCTAGTTCAGCACTCCTCTGTGCTAACTCGGCATTTTTCCGCTCAAGGTCAGCATAAGCAAGGCGTGTCTTAGCAGCTTATGACTTAGCCTCGTCAGCTTGCTTTTTTAATTCAGAACGCTCTTGAGTGTGAGATTCAAGCAAGTCATGGTAACGTTTTTGCATGTCCTCGAATTGTTGTTTGAAGTTAGAAGCGTCCCTTTGAGCGACAGCTAGCTGAGTTTGAGTGTCTTCCAAATCTTTTCCTAGAGCTTTTAAGGCCTTGGCATCCTCCTCCGCGGTCTTTTGCATTGAATCAGTATTTGTGATTAGAGTACGGATGATTCTAGAAAGATTGCGTGAATATTTAAACATCTCAGAATACTGCTTTTCCACCGCATCAATCTTTGCTTTGGCCTCATCTGCCCACTTAGAAGAAATAGGTTCAAGGGAAGGTAAGAAAGTCAAAGTCTCGAAGTAGTGTTCGGGAAATTGCTCCTCCAAATATGCCCGCTTTACTGCGGTTTCCGCATCTAGTGGGGGAGGAGCGGGGATTGTCAACTCAGTGTCCCTGTGTGAGGAGGATTCGGTAGCTTCTTTGTCTGTCCTAGGTCGTTTAGTAGCAGGGACCTTGTGCTTACTCCGAGACCCGGTTTCTTTCGGAGGACTTCTCTCTTTACTGCGCTTTTCATGGGAAGAAGTGGAGTCTTTAGACGGTGGTCTGTCCTCTTCCCTGCGGCTTTGATAACCCTTGTATTTCTCTTGTTCCTGCCGAACTGGAGAGCGAGAACGTGAGGGTCGAGAGCGATAGGGATCATAAGGCCTTCTCTCCTCCCTACCACGATCATCCCGACGATCATACTCGATGTCCTGGGGAGGATTGGACTTGCTGCGGCGAAGCTTCCTGATATCATAATAGGATCGAGACATCGTACCTGAATAATAAGACAAATGAAATTTAGAATTAATGGATTCACGGAGAAAGAGGTGCAATGAATGCTAATGCTGTTGTGTAAAGTGTATCCTAAGTGGTGTGTTTCCCCCAACCAACCCGAATCTGAAGCTAGACTAGTATGGGCAGGCTCTTTAGCCTTAGCCGGAGTGGTCTCTTCAGAAGAGGTAAAGACTAAAGGATCCTTCCTGAAATCCTCTGAAGTGTATATAGTTTCAGGCAAGGGGAGATCCCCCAAACCCTGAAATATTTGGTCATCAGTACTAGGGATATTCCCCTCGGAAGTATTAAGTGGCGACTCATGGGAGGATGTTGACTTTTCCAGAGAAGTAGCCTCCTCGGGGGCAATATATCCTTCACGATGCTTTTCGGCCATATTAGCCAATTCATCATCTTGTGTAGAAGATGGAGAAGGTGAAGTTCGAAGAGGCGCTGTAGGAACTCCTGAGCCTTCTCCTGTCTCTGGGACTACCTCCACTGGAGGAATGTATGCGTATGGAGCCGTCCCATGACCGATGCTACGAAAAACGGATAACAGCCCATGAAAGTGAAGGTATTCGTCTTTAAGGACTTCGTCGATAGTCAAGAATTTCTGATCGCCATTAAGAAGTCGGTGCATCCGGTCAAAGAACACCTGATCTGATATCTGTTTGGGATTGTCGACTGCAAATAAAAAGGAAAACAAGTTAAGGTGATGATTCAAGTGTATAGAGCCCGGATTTAGAAAATCAGTGCTTTACTTGATTTTGTCCACCTCCTGGCACATCCAGGTTGTCGTTTCACGAAGAACCATTCTAGTCTGGAATCTCCGGCTTTACTGCTGAATGGTGCTGAGATTATCTTCCTTTTTGGAACTGACTCAAAGTAGCAAAAAGATGGAGTCTCTCGAGTCTGATGCTTGAAATTATAGAAGAAGTGAACGTCATCGAACGTGAGCTCTATGCCTAAGATTTCGCGATATGCTATGTACAAAGTGTGCAAGTAGGCATATGAATTGGGATGCAGCTGCATGAGAGCAATCCGCATTTGTCTTAAAAAGTCAACGATGAAGGGAGAGAATGGAGGAATGGCGCCGACCATGCACATCAATCGAGTGACCGCCATATATCCTTCTGGAGGGTTGTGGGGACGGTCAGAGCGTGAGGGCACTAGAGTGTCCCTTTTCATTATCCCGTACTTTAAGCAAATTCGGACCAGTCGATCATTGTCGATTGTTGATTCAACAGAGTCTGGAGGTGATTCCAATATAACGGCCGATTCAAATTCATCAGGGGCTCGATCGTCACCAATCCCTCCTTCCTCCTCAAAACCCAGAGAAACTTCATTCTCTGAAGACACCTCGTTGCTTTCCCGATTTCCAACCCCGTAGTCTGGACCCTCACTGTCCCATTCTGGATCCGAAGGAGAAGATATATCCTCGAGAGTGATTTTGTTAGAGGTTTCCGGGGCTTCTTTCCTCTCAGCTAGTCTGGAAGAGCGTGTGGGTCTCATTGTCATAGAACTATTGAAGAAGCAATAGCACGAATTAGAGTAAATTAGCCCGTACCCCCCTGTGCATGTGCGTGAACTAAAATGTGTGCAGTGAATGTGAGAAATGCAAAGTCAAGATGCAACAATGTAAGGCGAACTTTGAAGAGAAAGTGATGGTCAGAGTAGTTCTTAATGTTCATTTATGTTCGCAAGGCACTATCCTGACTGTTCATAAAGTTGGAAGTAATATCTAGCATTGTTTTAAATAGTTGGACAAAATTTTGTGCTTTAGATTGAGTGGTTCTCGGTTCGGTTCGGGCAGGCATCATGGGATCGGACTGAAGAAAAGTTGGGCTCTAGATGAAAAGTTATGTTCAACCGGATCGGTTCGGAGACATGTAATAGGAGCGGATCGGATGAGTTTGAATACCGACGCCTCCTATTAATCTGTTTTCATCCTCCGATCCGATCCGATAGGCTATCCCCTGTTTTCCATTTTCACTCTCCCGACCCGAACCAGAAAGATAAAACTTTGCTCTCCTCCTCCATCTTCCCTGTTTCCTCGCCCGAACCAATTTCTCATGTCTTTTATTTTCTTCTTCTTCCTCAATCACCTCCGAACCCAATCCCATATTAACAGCCCCAGTTAGGAGCAAGCGTACGCCTTCTCCAACCTATCGACGCCTCGAGGTGGTAGCAGAGATATCAGCGACGGTGGTAGAAGAGGGGATGGCCGTGTCATTGAGATTGAACCATAAATATGCTCAAATCATTCATAATAAACCGTAAATTACAACTGAAATCAGTTAAAGAGAAGCTTAATTGAAGTTATGACCTACCGATGCAATTGATTTAAGAATACGAAAAGGAGTTTTGGTTTTTTTTGGGAAGTTTGGATTTTCGTTTTGTTTTTCCTTTGGAGTAATTCCTGGAAGAACGGCGAAAGTAAAAGAAGAAGAAAGAAAGAAGGAGACAGGGGCAGAGAATATATACAGGAGGGAGGTAGCTACTCGTATTCCCCTCCTATCTTTCCGCTCGGTTCGAAGTACGAGCCCAACAACCCACATCTTCTGGCCCATTAGTCTATTGCGAGGCATAGGAAATCCATTCGGGTCGGAACCCGAACCGAACTGGATGACGAACGACAACTTGATATGTGAACTCAAAAGGAAGGATGAAGGTATTGTGCAATAGCAATCAAAGCATGCTCCGTTTCCAACAGAAGCAACCTTTGAGGGGGCATAATGTTAGTCTACTTTGTGAACTAGGCAACACAAAGTCAAGATGTCAAGCATTGAAGAACCTTTCTAATTAGAAGACTTCGGTTCGGATCGGAGAGACCATCAATACTCAGATCGGAGAAGACACTACAGCCTAGATCGGACAGCTGCAGTTATTCGGGTCGGGTCAAAACAGCATATCGGTTCGGATCGGATAAAGTCTTCTGTTCGGATCGGTGAACTATTGCTGAGGAAATTAGTAAGGCATAGCTGTTCGGATCGGAGGGCAATATAGTCTCAATTGGATCGGAAATCCACTTGGTTGCTATGAAGATAGATCGGAGCGGAGCGGAGCAGACTAAAGAGGAGAGAGCGTTGTTTCCAAGCCAATCCGGGTCGGATCGGATATCCCGATCCGAACCCCTTGTACGTGTCCCTCCGACCCGAACCCACTTTCCATATCATTATCCAGCATAAGCGCCTGGATATCCGGATCGGCTATGACCAGTTCCTGCCCATAACGTCCATTATTCTGATGCGTTGTCAACGTAGAAATCAATCCGAATCCGATGCTGATGGGATGAGTGACACGTGGCTCCGATCCGGATCGGGCTCTGAGCAAATTCACACCTATAAATACCCCGTCTGGAGACAAAGAAAAGGATCTTTTTTCTGGCATTTTGGAGAGTTCAACCACCTTCATAACCCGAATTCCAGCAATCCCGAAAAATCCAAATCTCCTTTCATTATTTGTTTTCTATAATTGAGTGATTATAAGTGAGTTGTGAGAGGAATCAAGTGAATATTTCATTGTACTTGCAACTAAATCAGTAAATATAGTGAGAGACAAGTGGACGTAGGCATTTCTTCGCCGAACCACTATAAATCCTGTGTGTTCATTTTTATTTTTATCTTATTTCATTTGCTTTCAGTTAATTCGGGTGTTAGAACCACTTTTTGGTCTAACATTAAAATAATCATACAAAGAAATAATTATTGATTGGTTAAAAATATAATTTTTAACGTAGGTATACTACATAGATTGACAATCAAAGCCCGATGCACTAGAAACCAAAGGTGAGAACTTCTCACTTTTATTTTATTTTCTAGTTAAAATATATACTAGGATGCAGACGGTGCTTAGCAGCACCCGACATCCGTCGTCCATAGACCATGTACGGCTTGTTTGTTTGATTGATTGTGTGGTGAAAATTGATTGTGTGATGTGGAATGGAGTAAAATATTTTATAGTTAAAAATATAATTTTTAACATATACATGAATAAATTAAATATTTATAAACAAGTCGGACAATTTGTTTATGTACACACATTTGACTGATATTGATTGGGACGATAAATTTTACACATCGCCCAACTGTATAAATAAAATTCATTATTTGTTGATTGAAACCCCACATGGGTATTGGGATGATATATGACATACACTAATCCCAATAATTAGTTGTATGTCGATCGATTGATTGACAGGCTGTTATAAGCGTTAAATATTTATATGGGATGCTTATGCAGTGTAGAATGCACTATGGATAATGTTTGATTGTGTTTGATTATTGTTGTGTACATGTGTGTATGAAATCCATATAATCAAATTATATGGTAATTGACTGTGTCTGATTCCAGCTCATAAAATAATGAATATTTTAAAATAACGAACATTTTAAATAACAAATATTTTAAAATAATATTCAGTAAAAAATCAAAATTTGATTTTGATGTCCGATTTGGGATGGACACTAATATATTTAAATATATAAAGCCATGTTGATAGGATTAACGCCATTTTGACGTGAACGATATTTATATCGATTTTATTCATTTTTATAATGAATATTGAAAAGGAATTGATTTCAAAATATTATGTTTTGAAAATATTATCATTTATATATCGATGATATGTATTCAATTTTGATTAGAAATTAAATATGAAGTTGAAATCATTTTGAAAATGAATTTAAAACGATTTATTAAATACGTTTTAAAAGGAAATCGGTGAAATTATATATATATATATATATATATATATATATAATGGCCTGAATAGAACGCGCCGCGCTGCGGCAGTTCGCGAATTTCGACCATTGACTTCAAACGGACATTACGGGAGATCCGAACATCGGATTCTCCTAAATCAGAACCATTGGGTTCGTATTGAAAAGAGCTTTCTAACGAATATTAGAGATTTGAAATCTAACGGTTGGATTTGGAATTATGTCCAAATCAAATTTGGAAAAGGTCACTGTAAGTGCAATTCGATGGTCGTTTATGGAAATCAACTGTACGGGCCTTGATAAAATTATTAAAAATATCAATAATTTGTGTAAAATCATGTTAAATGATTTGGAAAGAATTGGGATGACAAATTCCATATTTGAAAAGATAAAAATATATTTTTATCGAAATGAACTAGTTTTGAAATAGAACAATAAATCCAATATTTTTAAAATAAATAAATTGGAATTGAAATGGTTTTAAAAATAACCAGGATTTCCAATATATCAATTGGAATGGATTTGAATCAAAATTATGCTCTGAATATTTCGATATTAGATTTCATGATTATACGAATATTGTGGACGAATTTGGAAGATATATGTCGTTATTCCAATATGATATTTGTTGGTTGTGGTATTTGATATTGAATATAAGCCGATATATTTTCTATTCAGAGTCTTGTATTTAATATCAAATGGGATTTGGGTTTGTCGTGTATGGTGCCTTCATTAACACTGTTCTTAAACCCATTGAGAAAAGATTAAATCTTTTTACTTAGATTTAATGAAGTATACTAATTAATTGATATTTAATTGGGATGGAATTGAAATTGGTCTTTGGGTTTATCGTGAATGGTGTATTAAATAACACGTGTTCTTTAACCCAATTAACAATGTAATAAGATTTTGGGTTGTCGTGAATGGTATCTTTAATAATATTGTTCTTAGACCCAATGAAGTTAAGCAAATCAGAAACTAACTGGAGATTAGTTAAGTTGAATGGTTTCTTGGGTATTGATCTGATGTTGGTTTCGGCCTTCGGGGTTAATACTTAGGGAATTGTTCACTTGCTAAATTACATTTAAAGGCTGATGGAATGGAATGTGATTTTGGGTTTATCGTGAACCGTGTTTTAAATGACATTGATTCTTTAACCCCGTTAAAGACATGATATGGTTTCCCAAGTTAAATAATCACTGGTATTGATTTTTGGGGAGATTAAAACTAAGTGGAGCTTTAATGAATCTGTAATTAGATTGAAATGATATCCAAAGGAAGATTAAAGAATAAATTTAAAGAATTTATCTTTGATACAATTAATGGGAACATTTCCCAAAGTATATGAATATTTGAATAAAAGAATATTCAGAATTGGAATGAGGCGTATGTTGTGTTTTATAGCACTTGTTTATTATATACATGAGTTATTCGGAAAGGCCAGGTTTATACCCATTCTGAATAACTGATTCAACGATAGGTCGACGATGAAGACGATGGTTGAAGACCGGAGGTCTTCACATCGTTTGGATGATTACTGATGTCTTGATTGGGCTGTACACCCAGGCCGTGGTAATATGTGGTGATCGTCCAGATGTATTTGGAGATCGACGGATATGCAAGGGCCTCTCCCCTATATTGGACTTATGATGGAGGAATAAGGTGCCTCTGGTTCCGTTCAGACCCAGAACGGACTTCTAAATGGATTGTGTACCTGACATTGGATTTTATTCTATGCCTATTGATTTCTATTTAATATATACCTGTTTGGCGGCGAAGAATTTATTCTCTTGCTTAACGCCCTTCTTTGAGACGTACGAGCTCAGAGGTTATATATCGATAGATATCAGTCGAATGGCATGAATTGCCTGTGTGTCATACTGAGATGCAGTGATCAAGGCTTTTGATGAAAAGCAGAGTCTTGTGGTTGATGATCAAAGCACGGCTTTAATACAACGTAGCTTTGTGTATTGCGTTAATTCGCGAGCCTCACATCTCGGTATGAGTTAAAAACGGGATAAGGACCGTTGGGAGAACACGACGTTTCTTTCTAGTTATGGGTGGTGTCAGCGTTTTACTAGCCCTGACATCGATGATTATTTTACCTTTGTAGATGTTGGAATGCGAGGCACCTCAGATATATCAGTCTCTTCGGAGCTGATGGATAGGTCCGATAGGACCGGGAAACGTGTGTTCAGGAATTGCCAATCCACTAATGTAAGTGTGGACCGGCCCAGCCGATTCCAAGGGTTCTCTGCGGGGAATCCTGAGGCATTTGCTAGAGTGTCTCGAAGCCGATGAGGAGCTTGCCCCTTGCCTTGACTCATGATGGAAATCCAATTTCCAATACGTGACATTTCAGTTTTGATTATAGAGCCTAGTATGGCGACATAGTGGTATGGGGAACTATGCCGTCTATGATTGATACATTTATATTTGAAGTTGTTTTCATACACTTTACACTGTAATAGTTTCAAAATAATTTGTTTTAAAATGTACCAGGCATTTTGGCTATTATAAGGTAAAATATTATCCTCCGGCTTGCGTTGCATTGTGTGATGGGTCCTGAGTCTTATAATAGCTTCATTTTTCCAAAAAGCATTGCGTTGTTTGTTTTATGCACTGGTATCCTTGGGAGGAAAGCCGTTTTGTGTTATACGGCGCGGTCCCTTGATTTAATTTATTTTTTAAAGTAAAGATTTACTAACTATTTTAGTTCTCACACCAGTCACATGACTGACCTGGAGTTTATTGTTTTAACCTAAACTCTGGGTGCCCCTATTTCCACACGGGCAGCTAGTAGTTTTGGTTTTGCATATTTATATTCACAGGATCCTGATTTACAGCTGGAACGATATTCGGAAAGCTCTGTATCCGTATATCTCCTTCAGTGGTGTGTTGTATTATTTTTCCGCTGCTATGTAATGTATTGCAATCTCTGATATTTATCGAATGTATTTTATTTATTCATACTCTGTAATATTCTTGTATTCTGATGGACAATGAAATGTTCTTCAATTTGTATTCTGATTCGTCTTGTTCTCAAAGCATTCCATTCTTCCTCTTCTCGAGAAGTTTCGGGTTCTTACAAGTTTACAATTTACAGATTATATGCCAAGCACCGATCACTAGAAGAAGTAGCAAACACCAAAACAAACTAAAACCACCCAAAAGCATAATGGATAACCAGATCTATTGAAAAGATGAGATCTTGAAAAACATTGAATACTCGAATGCAAAAGCGTACCATCACTATCCAAAGACGAGATGCGAGACAACTTTACATAGGAGAATTGCTACAAGACAGGAACCTCTACTTCAGTGACTTCCATCCACAAACACCAGTGACACCAGTTGAAGGTCCTTCATCCAAAACACACAAGTGGTGGAGTAGATAGCACGGGGTTTCCTGTTATGAACAAGCGATTTGGATGGGAGAGCTATCCGAGACACCGATAGGATGGAGAAAATTTGTAGAAATGAGGCAGAAGGATGATAGTGGTTTTCAGAGCTCGGCACGATTTCATGTGGAAAAGCTTGGATCTGTTAAAGGCAAAGAAATTGAGAGAGGGGAAACATGCATCGCGAAAGCTAGATTTAGGTAAGAAGATGAATTGGTGGAGATCGAAGTGAAGAGGGATCAGAAGAGGCGGAACGAGAAGATAAGAAGAGAAAGTCGAGCAACCCTAGTCACCATTAACGTTTCCCCAAACCAAAGAAGCTTTTTTTGTGAATAATGTGTGTTATGACAAATAAATAACTTTTGTAAAATTAATTAGATTTTGAAAACCTAAGTTTGGGAATTAAGCCTAAATAGGTAGTTTGAGGAATTGCATATTGTTTGATGCATCATAGGCTTCATAGGTTTATTTTGGTAGTTGTTTGTGCACTAGCATTCGCATGGAGTAAACCCGTTCCGTGTTATATAGTGTGGTCCCGTGATATGCCTTACTTTAAAATAAGTTAAGTTTAACTGTAGGGTTTCTCGTACCAATCCCATGACAGACTCGTAGTTTGTTTTTCCCTTGCAAACTCGGGTGCCCATATTTTACACACGAGCAGCCAGGTAGATTGTTTTGTAAATATTTTTCTTGACCAAGATTCTGAATTGAAGCTAGAGCTATGCCGAGAGCATCGATCCGTCTTCCGCTGAATGTAATATGTATTTTCAATGTGCATTGTAATCATTTTTCTCTGTGTTTATTTTGTACTATGATATTCTTATACTCTAATGTAAATTGTTGTAATAACAATGGAAAGTTCTTTTGATTATGTCTGATGTTGTTATATGCCCAAAATGGTTCAAGGATTTCTGACTTCTGGATCAGACCTGTGTGGCTTACGGTTGATTCAAAAGGCAGGAATTTTCGGGTCGTTATAGAAGGAAATGTAGACCACATCCAAATAACATCATTGAGAGCATAGCTTCACCTGGAATGCTGAAAGGGAGACAGTGGATTAATCAAGACCGACAGACCAGAACTCAGCACCGAACCAAAACATGGCACAAGCAAATGTCCAAACAAACTTTCCTAGCTCAACAGAGCAGCTAAACCTCCAAAAATCCAAGGATACAACCCAAAGAAATCACTTAGCTAGCAAAAGCAACAAGCCATTCATCTTCCTAGACGAATAAATTAATTCCAACAAGTTGAAAATTGTAGACACACTAAATATCATACACACCAAAATGAACCAACACAACCAACATAACAGGCCAAAGTTGCCAAATCATTTATACAATGGCTCACCGAGCAAGAGACAAAGCATCGCAACCCCCATGCAACTCGGTAAATAAAAGAAAAACATTCACAAACCATGAACATATGTTGGTGAGTCGCGAAGTCAAATCAACGTACATGAAGTCGCTATGATCCATGCCCCACTGCGATGGAACCAAACCTTCCATAAAATCACAAGCTGAAACCACTATCTGACAAGTAACAAGCCAAAGACAAAGACTGCACAGTTGCCTCAAGGACACCATACCTATCCTCATTCCACCTAGAATAACCAGACTAACCTCGGACAAAAGAACACCTGGAAATATACAGCACGAACTCGCTAGGACACCTTGCGAAGCACATTACTGGAAGTCATTCAACCGTGGTAATGTGTAAACAAACTGCGGCGACCACGTCAAAGAGCCAGAAACCACCAAGTAGAGCGACCACGCCAAGAAGTAGAAGGGAATATCGGGGAGAGAATGGGAATTGGAAACAGATGACAAGTGGGTCATTAGGAAAAAGGGAAGTTTGGAGGTTAAGGTTTAAATCTTAGAACTAAAATTGGGTTTGGTGGATCTCCTACGCAGGCGAAAGCAAGGGGAAGGAAAGAAAGAAGCTGAGAAGGGAAGACAATTTGGAAGGAAGTAAAGACAGAGAAAAGTGAATGGAAGAAAGCGAAAGAAAAGAATGGGGAAATCCTTGTTGCTATTAATGGAAGATCCAACGAACCGAAACCTTTTGCAGCGTATGTTCGGGATTACCACAATCGAACTTCTCTGTCTGCTACTGTTAAAGTTAAGATTACCACACTTTGAATTCTTTATCTACCAATTATTAACCTAAGTTGACAACTCTCTGAATGTTTGTTTTCCATTTGGTTTTCTCCATTTTTTTAAAGTTAGGATGACCAAACTTTTCTTTTGTCTTCTACTTGTTAAATTTGAGATGACCACACAATGAGTTCTTTAAAATTCTTTGTTTTCCACTTGTTAAATTTGAGATGACCACGCTTTGAATGATTTGTCTTTCACTTGTTAAAGTTGAGAATGCAACACTCTATATAAGTGTTAGTCACCCATGATAGGTTGCTATAGTTGAGATGACAATACTCTGGAATAATGTTATCCACAAATGTCAATATGTGACAGTTGAATTGACATTGGTCAAAAACAATGTTGTATAACCATATCATGTTGCAGTGCACATACTAGTTCACTTATATATAAGGACTCAACGTCCACCGAAAACGTCACATTGTAAAACTTCATTATTTCTCTCATCAGAAAAATAAATACTAAATTGGGGGTCTCATGTTTTCTCAAATGTATTATGGAGTTCAATGATGATTCCATGAAAGAAGATATCCTTTGAGGAAAAGCTAAGGAAATACAATAGACAATAAACCTATGTCATAGGAAAAATATGGTTCCACATCCAGAAAAACAAGATGGATCGGTCGCTGGTCAGAAATATATAGACCATAATCAATTTGCTTTTTTAAAGACCTCATGCAAGACTACTTAATTCAGTTTGCAAGTGTTAACTCGGTGTGTTTACGAGAGAATATAAAATGAGAATAGATATATTCTTGAAAATTTTGAATGGAATTTAGACAATAATAGATAGTTTATTTATTAGTCAAATGCTTTAAGAATGCCAGGTTTTAGTGGCAAAAAATGATTGTAGTGAGGATATTAGCTTATGACACTCCCGTGGTGCATTGGACCGTGCATATAGTATTACAAAGACTATTTGTAACACCCCACAAAAATATACCTAAATATAATAAGAATTAATGAAAATCAATAATTAAGTAATAATATATAAAGGGCTAAAAAATAGCTTTCTTGCAGCATTAGGAAATTGGCCATGAAAATATAATAGTTAAATTCGTGGCAAGATTCTGATCAATTTTCATATATAACATGTTAGAATTCGAGCGTGTATGAAATAATTACACTTAAAAGAAGTTGAATGTTAAATATACATGCAACAGTGTTCGAAATTCAAATTATTATATAAATATAGGGAATAATATATGACCAATAAATGAGTGATTGGAATATTCCATCCAATTTGAATTTGTGTGTATATATAAATACACAAAAAATTCAAGAATAACGTTTAAAAAGCAAGATATAAATGAAATAAATAATGTTATATAATAAAATGTTTCCAGTCCTCAAATACGTTCACTAGGTGTAACACCCTGTATTTTCCGTGAATATTAAAATAACAAAATTAGGAACACTTAACTTTTAGAAGAGGAATTAAGAGAAATGGGTTACGCCATTTCGTTTATCTCGGAATTCTGCTTGAGATAGATTCGAGTTTGCATGAATCGGACTTCGTATGAAGAAGTTATGGAGGTTAGAAGTTTTTCAAGTTTAAGCAGAAATTAAATTAAAATAATAATTAAATAATTAAAGCATATTCGAATTTCAAAACTTCAGAAAAAAACTAAGCGGGAAATTTCCCGCTCAGGGGTATGGACATAGGTGTCGACCCACCCTAGGGGTGTCGACCCTCCTGTAGGGTCGACACCTGCAAACTGATCTGGACAGTGATGATTTTCTGAGGTGTTAGAGCATACGTGCCATGTTCTGGTTGGCTCTCTTGGGTTTGGATGGCTTTGATGACTCCTAGGTTGATCTAAAGGCCCATATTAATCCTAAACATCTATATAATCACCCCAAACCTCAACCCTAGAACTCATAACCCTATTCTATAAATCCGTCATGTTGTCCATGTCTAAGCTAGCCTAGCCTCCATCTTCTCTGAACTAGAAATCAAGTTAGAAAGCTCCGAACCAAATCCAAACTAGAGAATCAAACGTCTACATCAAGGGTTAAGCTTAACAAATTCAGAAATCAGATCCCAGAATACAAGATCCGTTCCTTTTCTGTAAGTTTAGTTATTATTCATATTTGAACACCTAATATAAATCATGACTGTAATAATCGGATCTAGAACCGTGCCTAATTCTGATCCCTGCTTATCCTTTTGTCAAATCTGAATTGCCTATGCCTATGAGACCATTGTGATTGATATAATGAAACCTATCATGCCTATGAGACTGTTGTGATTGACATAATGAAACCTATCATGCATATGAGACTGCAGTGATTGACATAACGGAACCTATCATGCCTATGAGATCGTTGTGATTGATATGATGGAACCTATCATGTTGTACATCCTATGCTTATGAGACTATTGTGATTGATATAATGGAACTTATCATGTTGTACATCAAAATTAGTGATTCTCTTAAGTCCAATTCTATCTAATCTTTATACCTATGGTGTAAATTTCTTAGCCTGCCCACACTTATTGTTAATGTACAACATGCCTATTGAAAACATGATTCTTGAATTGGGTACACCTTTACATGCCTGTTTTTCCTTATGCCAATTCTTATACTCCTTCTCTATTTTCCCCCTTTTTATTTTCTTTTATGAATACTAGGTTCATTCAGAACATAGATTGAATCTCGTTGTACATGCGATTATAACGCGGGAAAATTGGGTATAATTTAATTGAGTAAACTTTGGGCATAACAAGTGAATGTGGCATAAAACTTGTACTGACTACACTTGGGGAATATTGACATAAAAAGACCTAAACTTGGACACATATGACAAATATGTAAATTGGCTAAAGCTGAACATGCTAAACCCGAGGTTAGATTGAGTTGCGGTGTAAGACTGCCCGGAACAGCCCGGCACATCCAGTGACTGCAAAAATATAGATCTAATGTGAGAGGTTAGCGCATTAAGCCCAAAAATCCGAGGTTAGATTGAGTTGCGGTGTAAGACTACCCGGAACCGCCCGGCACATGCAGCGATTGCAACAATATAGATCTAATGTGAGAGGTTGGTGCTTTAATGAATGGATTAAAGCTAAGTGGCGGACATGCTAAGAATGGTAGGGTTAAGTTAATTAAGGCAACACTTAACCAATACAACATGTTAATTAAACAAATGGGTGGGTTAGGTTAATTTGAGAACACTTAACCGTTATAACATGTTGATTAGTAAACCCTAGTAACGGGGACCCATTTCAGCAGTAACTCACATAGATGTATCACAGTACCCTGAACTAGGCAGGGTAGGGCACAATTACTGGGCTGATTATAAGCAGTCAAAATAGCGGCGGGTGGTGCAGTAGTGTAGGTTCCGGCGGAGTATGGGCGTGCACGTACTCCGAAGTGGAAAAAGCAGGCATTGGGCATCAGTAGTATACACTATGCATCTTGAATTTGTGTCGGATTGCCGCCATAGGAATTGATACACCCCATGGCAGGACCAGCACAGGTATCTACAATCAAGTGGGGTCGAATGACACAAGTAATAAATGCATGCGAGTAGAAGCCGATCGGAAAAGGGATCACTTTGTTATGAACATATGATGGTAGTTGAAACATTCATTGGAAGGTGCAGAGAAATGGAAATCAGTGCAAAAGTATATTCAGTTTATCTTGCCTTATCTTATGTTATCTTATTGCTATGGTATTGTCCTATGTTCAGTTTATTCATGTCATGATCCTTTTACCTATTTACATACTGAATAATCACTGGACTTGCTAGGCTTATGCCTGACCCGTTTTCTTTCGCCTTCTTTTCTTCCGCCCCCCCAAAGGTCCGCAGGGAGGGAATACTTCAGCTTAGTGCAGACCTTTTCCTGCTTGAAGAGAGTAGATGCATTGCTTGGATTCTCTTTTCTTGGGGTATGGCCGTGGTTACACTTTTATTTGGGATTTATGCTGCTTTACTACTGTTTTATGCTTCTTTATGTACTTGGAGTTTTAAATCAAGACAGATGTTTTATTGTAATAATTTAGAAGTTGGGTTTTGAGACAATGTTTGTAATGTTTTGACTGAACCACGCTATTTATGAAATGATTTCAGTTTTCCACTGTTTATATGTCTATCTTGTAAATTATCTGTGCCTTTTACCTAAAATACTTCACCAAAGTTAATGCATTCCATTTGTGAGTGACCTTAACAGAGGTGGTGTGTTTCACTTTGTATCAGAGCGATGGTTTACCATATCAGATAAAAGTTTTTGAAAACCATTTTTCAAAAAGAAGTTCAAAGAAGCATTTTCAAGAAAATTGTTGTTTTATTTTAAAGGCATAATCCCCAAAGCCATATGCACTATCTTTCTATCTTTTGTTTTGAACTTTTCTTTCTGTTTTAGCATGTCTGGGGATCTTAATCTTCCCGAGAGTGTACCGATACCTGGCTGATTCAGAAGGTATCTGGAGGCTAGGGCTAATGACGTAGGCCCAGCAGACATTCCTCCTCCCCCAGTTGCAGCCGTTCCTCCTCCTCCTCCTCCGCATGTGATTGCTTTCTCGAAGATATGTAGAGACTTTCAAGCTATAGGTGAAAAGAACTTTAATGGGACTGAGTCATTTGTGGAAGCAAGGAGTTGGCTCAAGGAAGCAGAAGATTTGTTTGTTATCTTCGAAGTGGATGATAGGCAGAAGATACATTTGGCTGTATGGTTACTTAAGGACGAAGCCTCTTACTGGTGGGAAGTTACTAATGTTGAGATACCAGTTGAAACTTGGGAGGATTTTAGTATGAGATTTGAAATGAAGTTCCTCTCGCAAGCTGAACGAAGGTTACAGATGGAGAAGTTCGTTGCTCTCAAACAGGGAAGCCTATCAGTTAAGGAATACGTCAACAAATTCAACCAGCTAGCAAGATTTGGACTGGAATTAGTAAACACTCCACATAAAAAGGCTCTCTGATTTGTTAAAGGGTTAAATAAGTCACTCCACAGCCTAGCTATGACCCATATACCTATGGGTGCGACTTTTGAGAGACTGGTGGACATGGCACTGTTACAGGAGGAAGACAAGTATGGCAAGAAAGAGGCAAAGGTGGAAGAACCTCTAGACAAGAAAGTGGAGGGATCGCAGAATAAGAAGACAGTTTCTAAAAAAGGTGGGAAGAATAACAAACCCCGCGACAAGAGGAAGTGTAAATATTATGGCATACCTAGACATCTAATTAAAGACTGCAGAAAGAAGAAGAGGAAGATGAGTAGTTGTTTTCAATGCGGCGAGACAGGACATATGGCTAAGGATTGCCCAAGAAGGCAAGGGCAAAAGCAAGGGCAGAGGAGTGGATCTACTTCTGGAGGGCAGATTCACGCCCTCCTTGCAACTCCACAAGAAAGAGGTAGAAATATTTCTGTTGAGAGTTTAGTTTATCTTTCTGATCATCCAGTTCGTACTCTTTTTGATTCTGGCGCATCGCACTCTTTTATATCTACTGCTTTAGTTGAATCTCTGCACCTAGATACCAGTATAGTAGAGGATCCCATGGTTGTTTCAAATCCAATTGGGGGTTTGGCTTATTTGTCAATGATTTGTTTGGATTCGGAAATTTCTATACTAAGCGTTGGGTTTAGATGTAATGCTTACGTTTTGGGTTTCATGGGCTATTGGTTGATTCTAGGCATGGATTGGTTATCCAGTAATAGTGCCATCCTTGATTGTGAAAGGAGAGTGGTTAGACTTATGACTCGCCTCGGTAACACTCTCGAAATCTCTTGTAATCCCATAAACTCTGTTATGCTTAGCTATCTAGAATCTCTTGATACGTTTGTTGAAAACTAGCAATCTGTTAGAGTAGTCCGTGAATACTCGGATGTCTTTGAAGAGGTGAAGGGTTTACCTCCGAAGCGAGCGATAAACTTCCGCATATACCTTGTTGATAATGCAAAACCTGTTGCTTTACCCATTAGACACATGGCTCAAAGGGAAAGGAAAGAGCTTAGCAAGCAAGTTAAAGAGTTGCTTGAAAAGGGGTTCATAAGGCGGAGTATTTCTGAATGGGGTTCTGAATGGGTTGCTCCAGTGGTGTTTGCAACCAAAGCAGATGGTTCACTTCGCCTGGGCATGGACTATAGGGAGCTAAACAAGCCGACCAAGAAGAATAGGCACACTTCCTAGAATAGACGACTTGTTCGACCAGCTCGTAGGTGCCTCGGTTTTCTTCCAACTAGATCTGGCTGCCGGATTTCATTAGCTAAGAGTATCTGAAGACAAAATAGATAAGACCACGTTCAGGACCCTGGATGGTTTCTTCGAATGGCTTGTCATGCCTTTCGGCTTGACAAACGCACCCGCCTATTTTGTAGACTTGTTGAGTAGAGTGTTCAGAGAGTTCCTTAATAAATTTTTAGTGGTCTTCGTGGATGACATTTTGATTTTCTCAAAAAGTGAGAAAGAACATGCTTTGCATTTAAGGGAAGTTATGGATACTCTTCGAGCACATCAACTGAAAGAAAAATTCTCCAAATTCCATTTTTGGAGAGAAGAAGTAAGGTTTATTGGACATGTGGTGTCCAAAGAGGGGATAGCTGTGGATCCCACAAAAGCAGTTGCAGTGCAAGATTGGAAGATTCCACGGAATGTAACCGAAGTACGAAGTTTTCTCGGGCTAGCGGGCTTTTAAAGAAAGTTCATTAAGGACTTTGCGAAGATCTCAACCCCACTAACTAGGTTGACGAAGAAGAACCTAACTTTAGCTTAGGATTTAGATTGTGATGTTGCTTTCCAACGAATGAAAAGGGCTCTGACAATGGCCCCAGTTCTGACATTACCTGATAGGAGTAATATTTTTGTCGTATACACAGACGCATGTGGTACCGGACTAGGCGCTGTCTTGATGCAAGAAGGCAAGGTAGTTTGTTATGGGGGAAGGCAGTTGAAGGTACATGAGAAGAACTACCCAACTCATGATTTAGAACTAGCTTCCATTGTTTTCGCTCTTAAGTCATGGCGTCATTACCTGCTAGGAGAAAGGTTCGAATTGTTTACTGACCATAAATCGTTAAAGTGCCTTTTCTCACAGAAAGATCTTAACTTAAGACAACAAAGGTGGATGGAATTTCTTGCCTCATACGATTTTGAGATTGCTTATACCCCTGGCAAGGGCAATGTGGTAGCAGACGCCTTAAGTAAGAAAAAGCTGACCATAAGTCCTCTCTTTGTAGAAAGGCAAAGCTTGGAGTACATAGCAAACTTTGACTTTAGACCCTCCTTTGAATTTGTACCTGGTTTGTTAGCATCGCTAGAGGTGCAGCCTACTCTTTTGGACTCAATAGGAACCGCGCAACGTGAAGACCCTTAGCTAGATGTGATGGATAAGCTAATTAGAGGTGAGACTTCTAGTGACCTCAATAGATACTCCATCGATGACAAGGGTTGGTTGAGATGGGACGGAAGACTATGCGTCCCACAAGCAAGGGATTTGGTGAAAACCGTTCTCGAAGAAGCACACCATTCTAAGTTGACCATACATGTAGCAGCCTACGTCCATTAATGTCACTCTCAAAGGGAATGCATTACCTTTCATTGAGTATTGTTGGTGTATAGAATAGAATATAACAATACAGATACATATATTGGTACTTGAAAAATTAAAACAACTTTTATTGCAGCGGAGAAATAGTTTGGTTACAGCAACATCAAAAACCAACAATAAAACCAAGTACACTTAATTTCCATCTTGACAAATTATTTTCTGAGTACATCAAGTAAAAAGCATAACCCCAACATAAGTAGCCATAAAAGAGATAAGCTGAACTTTACTTTCAGCAATCCAAGAAGTTCCAAAGGGAGAGAAGATCCAAATCAAGCTCCACTAGCATTAGTCCCACCCTGAGAACCTGGGGGGGGGGGGGGGAGGGGAGGAAGAAAAGAGGCGAAAACAAAGGGGGTCAGACATAAAGTCTGGCGAGTCCAATAACTTTAACAATATAATTATTAAAGTAATTAGGATAATGCATAAACTAGTAAAACAAGGAATGACTATGAAACAAATGGGCATGACAAAGCAAATAAGAAGAATAAGATAACGTTAATTGCGCCTCCAACACTATAGGATAATTACTACACTGGACCATTACTAGTCACCCTAAAGGTTGATCCTGCCTACTGAACATAATAACAATAATGGTAGTTTCATGTACCCCTAGCTATCTTTATAGGTGCCGCCTGCCCCTATCTCCACTGGTTGTACCCACTACCCCCATGTGATCAGCTACCTAACTCGTAGATACCCTTGCTCGTCCCACAGTGGGGTTTATCACTCCCCAAAGTGGCAACCCGACACCACTAAAGATGCATGACTTATATCTACACGATACAACGTCTTACCTACCAGCCCTGGCCCACGCACGCACATGACCTGTTGGACTTAGGTTGCCACCGTTAACCTGTTTTGATCTCTTACAATCAAATCCAGTAAGCGTGTCCCATCCTCGAGCTCACAAAGATACTTATGGGTTACTGGTTTGAAAAGGGTCCCCCATGCTTGACACAAGCTTTCCACCTATGCTTGGTCCCGACTTAGGATTTCCCACTTAACCCCTCTTATTCATATCTTCTTACATGTTTCAATTTGGTTAAGTGCTTCTAATCGTATTTCTCATGTCGCCCATGCCATCCAATTAACCCCATGTCCCACAACATGTTTATCTTGGTTAAGTGTTACTTAATTCATTATAACCGTAACCTTGTAAGACCTCTCACATTAGGCTATCGTTTTCGGTTGCTGGATTTGCCGGGCGGGTCCGGGCAGTCTTATTGTAATGACCCGCATTGGCAGAGGAATTATAATTATTTTATTTAATTATATAAATGGTGAATTAAAGGATTTAATGGTCGTGGAATTAAATAACTGGGAATATTTAATTAAAATAATAAATTAAATAATATATTTAATTCAGAAATAATCAAAAATATTGGAAATCACAATATTCAGTGAACGGGGTCATCCCCGTGATTTAATTCAACTTAGAGTTGAAGTATATTGACGAATATATTCAATCGACGACAGTTTGAACATAGAATTTTAATATAATTAAAATAGAGCTCGAAATGGCGCTGCTGTTCGCTATTTAGCGATTTGAACTTCAACTGAATGTACAGGATTCGTTTTAAGCCGAATTTCTGTGAAACAAGAAATGTGTGGAGCTGGTGGAGTATATCTTTCTAGTGGAAGAGAAAAATCGGGATTTCGTCGTGTAGATTATGATTTACGTCCAAATCAAATTTCAGAAAAGTCGCTGTGGAATTCCTTTATAATTTGCGACGCTTTATTTATGTTATAAAAGGATTTTCGATATAAACTGAATATCGATAAATCTAAAATCTGAAATATCAAACTGTAAATTCTGATATGATATTCTGGAGCTGTACGATATCATATGTGAAGATATACGATAATATTAATTTATTAATATTTAATTTAATTTTATTTAAATATATTTATATATTTAAATGGGTCATCTAGAGCTTTAAAAATAGCCAGTTTTGCAAACGAAGTCGGAATTCGACGAAACCAGTTTTGTTGGGTCCGCAATGTCGAATAGTTGTTAGATTCCAAGTTTGGTGATTTTTAGAGTCACTTTGTGGCCGTATGGATATTTAGAGTGAAAAACAGTCAGTATTTCGACAGTTAAAAATACGCTGTGTGAGCAAACGGAGTCGGAATTCGACGAAACCAGTTTCGTTGGGTCCGTGATGTCGAACCCTAACTACATGTCAATTTTCGTGATTTTTAGGTATGTGTGTGATTACACCGATATTTAGAAGTCAAAAACGAGTTAACGATGGAGAATATACTGGGAATATTCCCTCAACGAAAATATCTAGATATTTTTTTAGGCCTATAAATATACCACTAAAAATCCTTATAACCTAATTTCATCAAACATTACCGCCGCCGCTCATTTGTTTTCATACAGCAAGATTTCATGAGCTAAATAAATCAATGGAAATTCAAATCAAATTCTAAAAATCCTCAAACAAGCTTATTTGAATTCCTTTATCGATCCTCTTCGATCCTATACAGGTTTGGTTGGGATCGATCCATTTTTCTCGTCACTGGTTTGTACAGAGCAGGTTCGAAGTACCTAGGGTTCGTTGGTAGGGGATTTGTGGTACTTCGAGTGAGAGTTTGAGGTTGGTTTGGGATTTTGTTCGATGAATGGTGTCTGCTCACGGAGTTTGAGCGATTCTGGTGATCATTGGCATCGCGCGTTGCCTGTAGCAGGAAGAAAGGGGCTGGTCGATGCAACTGGAGGGAGGGGTGCGGGTTTAACAATTGTGGTAGGAGTTTGTGGAGTGTTGGAAGGGGATTGCTACGGTGGTTTTGGTTTGGGAGCTCGTGGAGTTTGTGATGATCGGTGGAGGGACAAAGGATAGGAAATGGCCACGATGAAGGAGCTGTAGCCTCAATTGGGAAGACGGGTTATAAACATAGGCGGGTGTGGGCTTCAAGTGGGAAATTGGGTCGTGTTTGGTAAGAGAGAGGCCCGAATATATTTGATTTAAGTTAATTCTAGTTTTAAAATATCGTATTTACTTGTGAACACTGTATCTAGCTCGTACGAAGCCCGATTAACAAACCGTAAGTTGCGTTGGGATCGTATGGACGAGAGCTTCACAATGAAGCTGACTGGAAGTGGATAGGAGCTCGTATGAATTTATGGAGAAATAAACTGTTTGATTCAGATCAAACAACAGTTTATCGTTCTTTAACGATGAACTGCCAAAGTGAGTAAAACTCACCAACTCTGAACAGTTTATAATTTCATGTTGTATTTTTAGAACTGTTAGATATTGTCTGTTTGACTATGTGTTGGTTGATTGATTGAACTGCTAGTCAGTTAGTAGAAATATTATATATATATGTATATATATATAAACTGTTAAATATCTATATGTCGATTCTGTTTATCAGAGTATTTAACAGTGAAGTGAAATCAATGTTATTCTATTGTCTAACATCTGTGATGCAGGGAAACAGGTTGGAGGAATCCAACTGGATTCCTCAACAGTTATTTTACTGTGATTTATATATTGTGATATATAATGTGATATATAATCTGTTGGCAATTATATGTGTTTGGACGATATTGAACATCGTGATTTGAGATGATTGAATACCATAACATACCGGAATGTTGGTAAGGAATAATTTCAAAGTGATATTGAAATAAGAGATATTTATAAATTTAAATATTTATAAATAAGGAATATTTATAAATTGGGATATTTATAAATAGGAGATATTTTAAAAAGGAAAATAAATTCAAAACATTTCTTTTTGAATGGAAAAGCCTGTGTGGCGAGTTTGGGGATTTTCCCGATGCTCCCGATACAAATGAGGTTATGGTGAATTTTCCTGGGAATTTAAGGAGTTAGAATATTTTTAAGAATAAATTTGAAAAGGGAATATTTGAAAACCATTTGCAAATAGAATAAAATAGAGAAAAGAAATATTTGTAAACCATTTACAAATAGAATTGAAAGGGGAATATTTAGAAAATAAATAGAGTTAATAAAAATGAAATTGGTTTATAAAGGAAACCGTTATAAAAAGGAAACCGTTATAAAAAGGAAACCGTTATAAAAAGGAAAACGTTATTAAAAGGACATTTATAAAGTGAAGAACCGTTACTAATAGTAAATCTTTATAAATGAATAAACGTGTTAAAAAGGGGATCTTTTTAAAATGGATAAACGTTATAAAAAGGAGAAATCGAATATGGTATTCGAAGTTAGTTAATCGAATATGGTATTCGAAAGGAGAAATCGAATATGGTATTCGAAGTTAGTTAATCGAATATGGTATTCGAAGTTAGTTAATCGAATATGGTATTCGAAAGGAGAAATCAAATATGGTATTCGAAGTTAGTTAATCGAATATAGACATTCAAAAGGAGTTAATCGAATATGTTATTCGAAAGGGGTTAGTCAAGTCGAGTTAGTCAAATAGAGTTAACCAGTTGGAGTTAATTAGTTAGAGTTAATCGATTAGAGTTAAAACGAACTAGAGTAAATCAAGTGTAGTTATTTGAGATAGAGTTAATCAAACATAGTTATTCAGGATAAGTTGCCATCTCGTACGACTGCTAGCGTAATTCGCAGGGCTGTAAATAGCCTACGGCGGTCGGATGTTTCCTGAGGGAATCAGGCGTAACCATTGTGATCGCTGCGATCTAGAGTCAAGCAAATGGAGTTAAATAGAGTTATCAAATATTAGTTATTCGAATGGAGTTGAATAGAGTTAAATGGAGTTAAATAGAGTTATCGAATATTAGTTATTCGAATGGAGTAAATGGAGTTAAATCGAATATTAGTTATTCAATAGGAGTTAATCAAGTTGAGTTAAATAAATCCAAGTTAGTCGAGCCTAGTTAATCGAATCGAATTGGTCGAACCAAGTAAGTTAAGTTAGTCGAGTTAAGTTCGTCGAGTTAAATTAATCGATGTTAGTTTCATCGAAAGGAGTTATCGATGTTAGTTTCATCGAAAGGAGTTATCGATTATAGTCTGATCGAAGTGAGATTTATCGAATAAGAGTCATTTGAAAAGAGATTATCGAATATAGTTTATTCGAAAGTGAGATTTTCAAATATGAGATATTTAAAAAGAAAGACTTATCGAATATTAGTTATTCGAAGAGAGATTATCGAATATCGTTTATTCGAGAAGGTGTATTCAAATATAGTATATTCGAAAGGAAGGAGTTAATCAAATATAGGTTATTCGAAGAAGAGTTAATCAAATAGAGATTTCTCAAAGAGAGTTAATCGGCAAATTCGATTATATCGAATTCGGGAAAGTACTTATACTTTCCAGTGTTTAAATAGAGATTTATTTATTTATAAATAAATAAGTGTTAGGTTAATTATTCACTAATAAGAATAGAAGTTATAATTAAAGTTAGAATATTCGAAAGGAGGGATTATAACGTTATCGTTATAACCAATGTTTTAAATATAGAAGTGGATTAGTAAAATTGAATCCGAGAAAGGCGTAAAGAAGTTGTTAAAGATTAAAAGATAAACTTTGACCATTTCGAAGTTATAACGTTGTTCAGTTAAGGTCTGAGAGGTAATTATACCCCAACTTGAGTGACTTCCTTCTTAACTAAGAAATGGTAAGGTTTGATCGTAAAGGAGTTTTGGAAATGTTTTCCAAACGAGAATCAGAAATGTTTTCTGATAAAAGAAAAATAAGAATTTAGAATATAGGGAAACAGGAGATAAGTAAATAAATGAACTAAAGAGATTTATGTTAAATGATGTTTGTTCGATATAATTTCCATTTGGAAATAATATTGTTGTTTGCACACTTGTTTTTCTTTGATAGTTAACTCACCGACTATCGAAGTTTTGACCATTTTAACGTTGCTAATATGGAGAGACCGGTTGGATTATTATCCAAAGAACCACTCTGTATTGGCATAAGCATCGCGAATCATATATGCCAAAGATAATTGAAGACGGAGTAAAATGCAAGGGCTGTTGTATAAGTCTTAGATAACAGTGACTAAGATGGATATACGGAATAGTGCCTTCGGTTTGTCCAGTCCCAGGACAACTTGTATGGACGAAGGTCTGACAGAGTATATCTAATGGATCGCGTAAGTTGATCTGTTCAAACGTATTCACGTTTGGTGGCGGAGGAATTCGTTTCTCTTAGCTGTATACCCGTGTTATTTTTGGATAAGTCAATTTGTGATTTGGCGGGTATGACGATGTGACATTCTAAGTGAATGAGGATGACTTGTGTTGATGAATGTCTGACAGAGTATTTCCAGAGAGGTCACGTACATTGATTTCTTCAACCGTACCAAGAGTGGAAGCGGAGAAGGAAACTTCTTTAGCTAACACGTAATGTAATGTTGTAGACGTCAATTAGTGATTTTCGATGGACCTAACAATGTGGCATTCGAAGTGAATCTGATGTGATGATAAAGCGTAGCTTCTAGCCTCATCAACCAGTAAATGACAGAAATCGGGCAGGCAGCATGGCTAAGTCGGTCGCACAGAAGTAGGGTGTATAATCACCTATCTAGAGAATATTCATTTGTTTCTTACATCTATCTATGCTGCCCCATATATATATACGGGAACGGTTGTTGATCCCAACCATTGGTGATGTACATTCGATACACTCAAGCGAAATGAGTGGTCGGTCATGTGTGGCTGAGTTACAAGATGTTCTTGTTGAACTCCGGTGTATCGTTCCTAGAGTACACTGATCGGAAGGTGGTTCCATACCTTGTCATAGTTGGAAATCCATTATCCAATACGTGCTTGCGATTTTGATTGTATACTATATATGTAGAACGTGAGATGAAAGCGTTTCTGCTAGTTGATATCTATTTGTACATAGACATTATTATAATATCAAAAGGTTTTTGATATAAAGATATTTTGGATTCTCATAAGGGAAAAACCCGTTCCATTCTGCGGCGTGGTCTTATGAGATATCGTTTACTTGTTCATATACTCGTTTAAACTGTTTTACTCATACCAGTCCCATGACTGACCCGGAGTTTACTTTGTTGTTTTCCCTAAACTCTTGGGTTCCTAATTTTGAACGGGCAGTCAAGTAGTCAGGAATTTACAGATATACTGGAAGAGCGTGGAGCAGGAGGCTTCAAGATCATATAGCTATAGTTATTTCCGCTGTGTTTTAAGTGTTGTACTCTGATAAGTGCTATTGTATACATAACTGTTATATTTCAAAGTTATGTTATATATTATATGTTATTCGTTCCGCCGTGAGGTTCGTGTTACTCTGATGTTGTGTTCTTCTTCTTCTTCTATTCTAAGTTTCTATCTTATCTATCCTCACCCTCTAATTTCTTTCATTAATTACCAGGATTTTTCGATGTTTTGGTTATCGACATCGTGCTTACGTCGATAACCAAAGTCGCCGAAAATCCGGGTCGTTACACTTATGCCGCAAACGAGTCTAACCTCGTGTCTTTACAATTGTTACGCATTTAATTTATGCCTTCGACCTCTCACATTAGACTACCATTTGTGGTTGCTGGATTTGTCGGGCGGGTCCGGGCAGTCTTATACTGCAAACGAGTCTAACCTCGAGCCTTAGGAATTTATTATTACACATAATTATTTCACCCCAATATGAATTAATTATCCCTATTCAAATTTTCAATAATTTCCAAATTAAACTATGTCCATAATTGTCATCTAAATTATGTCCATACTTTTTAGGTATATAAATTATACAAATTAATGTCTCAAATTAATTATATGCCTTTAAAGCCATTTTATGCCAATTCAAAATATGTATTATTTAATATTTTCCCATTATCCCCACGTCGTTCGTTCGTTTAACGTGAAATATGTTAGACTAGCAAATAGTCCAACTCATATAAAAAGAAAAGCAACATCACAACTTGCATAACACATAAAATAGATCTAACTTGCGAATAAGAATTATAATATAAGTTTGCATAGCCAATAACTTGCATAGGCAATGGACATATAGAACATAAATTTGCATAAACTACCATGGATCTAAATATAGATCTAAACATGAAATTGTGAACTTGCATATATGAATTTGGGTTTCTCCTAAACTTGAATACGTGAATATGGTTTTCACCCAAACATGCATATGAATTCCTACAAACTTGCATATGAATTCCTACAAACTTGCATATGAATTTAAACATGTAAACTAATATCACATGTTTTGCATATAAACTAGCATATGTATATACTTGATTCACATATAAACTTGTGTATAATTCGCATACATACTTGCATAAGATTCACATACAAACTAGATACATAGAAACAGACTTGCATAAGATTCACGTACAAACTAGCATATGATTTACATCCCAAACTTGCATATAAACTGATATCATAAAATGAATCAAGTTAAACATATGTGATTGGACATATGAAATAGATCTACCAACATAAGTTAACAAAACTGTCATATGTTCACCAACAGACGATAATTAAGTTAAATAACATCATATGATTCGACAGATATGTTCTCATAATCCCAATTATAACTCATCATAATTAATTTATTAATTATTTTGTGAAAGAAATTGTACTCACAAAGACAGGTTAGAGAAGAGAATAATTCGTTCGTCGTTTGTATTAGAATTCTGACTTGTAATTCCTAAGCTTTAGGAAGAAGAACTATCCTAGTAGCAGCATGGAGGCCAAGAGACTAATTTAGTTTAGGTTTAAGGCTTGAGTCTATGCGTGCTTATATAGAAGTTTAAATCAACATTAGCCGTTAGATTATCATGGGAGCAACACAACCGTCCAGACTAGATAGAGTTATCCAGAATTGCCACCTATGCCCTAGTGACTCAACAACAAGTCAGGAATGACTTAGCAACAAGTCAGGATCATCTCATTTCAGATTTGCCCGGGGGGGTAGGTCGACGCCCTGGTCGACCTGTATAGGGGAGGTCGACCCCTTGGTTGACCTGGCCTTGGGCGGGACAAATCCCACCCAGCCCGCTTCCTCGTTTGGGCCATAACTTCCTCATACGAAGTTCGATTTACGAAAACTTGGACAAGCAGAATTTCGAGACGAACGCAATGGCGTAACCCGTTTCCCTTCATTCTCACTTTAACAATTAAGTATTCTTAAATTTGTTAATTTTAATATTTAAAATTACGGGGTGTTACATTCTCCCCTCCTTAAAGGATTTCACCACCCGAAATCTCCAAGTTAAGGAGAATGTATATCCTAACATCCAATCATCCATCCACTCAACCATCAAACACAGGCATCCATTGTCCTTACAAGATTTTCAATGTCATATGAACATATGCAAAAAGTGTGTGTATATGTTCCCTGTCCAATGAAAAATCATGTGGTCCACTGATTCAGTTGACCTCCTTAATGCAAATCGTGATAGTGCCATGCGTCCATTATGCATGCAAAAGAATCCTTACGATACATATTACTTCTACATGTGTGCACAACTATTCATCAAAATGCAACATTCATATGATAACATAACCATTATACATCCATTAATTTAAATATGCACACACATATATATGTAATATGGAAGTGATTGAGCCAATCTAGTGCTTAATGTGTGTGTACATGCATCCGCGAGCAACCACTAGCAACCACTTGCAACCACTCGCAAACATCAATCATAATATGTTTCAAATACATGTTTATGTCCATTGGTTTCTACCTAAGGATAAAGAATAGGACCGAGAAGACATACTTAAAAGATAGATATAAGCATGAATAAACTTATGGAAAAAGAGACCAAGGAGGTACCCTCAAAAAGAAAACGGTAAGCTGGCGTATTTTCCTCTCAGTTTCCTAAGCCGCGTCTTCCTCAGCATCACTTCATTGAACTTTAACAAGCTTGACTTCACGGTTGCGTAGCTTTTTGACTTCCGTACCCAAGATATGAGTTGGAACTCTTCTCACAGTCGCTTCACATTCCACTTCTACTTCTTCTAGTATACTTGGCTTCACCACTTCCGCAGACTCATGTAAGCACTTTCGTAGTTGAGAAACATGGAAAACATTATGAACTCCAGCCAATCTTTCCAGTAACTCTACTCTGTAAGTCATCGTCCCAATCCTTTCAATGATAGGATATGGTCTTATAAATCTTGGTGCTAGCTTTCCTACAGACCCAAAGCGAATGACATTCCTCAAAGGAGATACATTAAGGAACACCCTATCTCCAACCTCAAACTCAAGGTTGGTCCTTCTTTTGTCTGCGTAGGACTTCTGTCTATCTTGTGCAGCCTTCATCCGTCTTCTTATCAAGTCTACCTTTTCTGAGGTTTCTCTAATCATGTTTGGCCCAAGTACAAGCTTGCCTGTAGACTCCCACTAATAAGTTGGTGATCGGCGTGGTCTTCCATATAAAGTTTCGAAGGGCGCCATGCCTATGGTGGCTTGGTAGTTATTGTTGTAAGCGAATTCCACCAAAGGAAGATGATCCTCCCATGTACCTCCAAAGTCAAGAATGCACAATCTCAAGAGGTCTTCCAATACTCTGTTCACCCTTTCGTCTGACCATCGGTTTGGGGGTGATAGGCCATGCTTAAGCATAATTGTGTGCCTACAGCCTCTTGCAAACTCTTCCAAAACTCGCTCGTAAAGATAGGATCTTGATCACTCACTATGCTGAAGGGTATCCCATGGAGTCAAACTACCTCTTTAAGATAAATGGATGCTAGGGACGAGGCAGTCCTCCTACTCTTAACAGGTATAAAGTGAGCGCTTTTAGTGAGCTTGTCCACTATTATCCAAATACTGGTATTGTCCCTTCTTGACCTAGGCAACCCATCAACAAAGTCCATCGAAATGCTATCCCACTTCCACTGTAGGACCTCTAGAGGATGAAGCAGACTACCAGGCTTCTTCTGCTCCGCTTTGACTTGCTGTCATATTAAGCACTTAACGATGAACTCAGATACATCCCTTTTCATGCCATTCCAAAAGAAAACCCTTTTTTATATCTTCATACATCTTGTCTCCACCTGGGTGTATGGTCAGCTTAGAATGATGCGCTTTTTCGAGAACCGTCTTCACTAAATCCCTTACTTGTGGGACGCATAGCCTTCCATCCCTTCTCAACCAACCCTTATCATCGATGGAGTATCTATTGAGGTGACTAGAAGTCTCACCCCTAACTAGCTTATCCATCATATCAACTAGCTAAGAGTCTTCTCGTTGCGCTGTTCCTATTGAGTCCAAAAGAGTAGGACGCACCTCTAGAGACGCTAACAGGCCTGGTACAATTTCAGAGGAGGGTCTAAAGTTAAAGTTTGCTATGTACTCCAAGCTTTTCCTTTCTACAAAGAGAGGACTCAAGGTCAGCTTCTTTCTACTCAAGGCGTCTACTACCACATTGCCCTTGCCAAGGGTATAGGAAATCTCAAAATCATATAAGGCCAGAAATTCCATCCACCTTTGTTGTCTTAAGTTAAGATCTTTCTGTGAGAAAAGGTATTTTAATTATTTATGGTCAGTAAACAATTCAAACCTTTCTCCTTGTAGGTAATGATGCCATGACTTTAGAGCGAAAACAATGACAGCTAGCTCCAAATCATGAGTTGGGTAGTTCTTCTCATTTACCTTCAATTGCCTTCCCCCATAACAAACTACCTTGCCTTCTTGCATCAAGACAGCGCCCAACCCTGTACCGCATGCGTCTGTGTATACGGTAAACATTTTGCTCCTATCAGGCAATGTCAGAACTGGGGCTGTTGTTAGATCCCTTTTCAAACATTGGAAAGCAATATCGCAATCCAAATCCCAAGCGAAAGTTAGGTTCTTCTTTGTTAATCTTGTGAGTGGGGCTGAGATTTTTGCAAAGTCTTTAATGAACTTTCGGTAAAAGCCCACTAGCCCGAGAAAGCTTCGGACTTCGGTTGCGTTCCGTGGAACCTTCCAATCTTGCACCGCAACTACTTTTGTGGGGTCCACAGCTATCCCCTCTTTGGACACCGTATGTCCAAGAAACCTCACTTCTTCTCTCCAGAAATGGCATTTGGAGAATTTGGCTTTCAGTTGATGTACACGAAGAGTATCCATGACTTTCCTTAAATGCAAAGCATGCTCTTCTTCATTCTTCGAGAAAATCAAAATGTCGTCTAGGAAGACCACCACAAACTTATTAAGGAATTCCCTGAACACCCTGCTCATCAAGTCAACAAAGTAAGCGGGTGCGTTTGTCAAGCCGAAAGGCATGACAAGCCATTCGAAGAAACCGTCCGAGGTTCTGAACGCGGTCTTATCAATGCTGTCTCTAGCCACTCTTAGCCGATGAAACCCGGTAGCCAGATCTAGTTGGGAGAAAACCGATGCACCTAAAAGCTGATCAAACAAATCGTCTATTCTTAGAAGTGGGTGCCTATTTTCTTGGTCAGCTTGTTTAGCTCCCTATAATCAACGCATAGGCGAAGTGAACCATCCGCTTTGGTTGCGAATACTACTAGAGCACCCCATTCAGAAATACTCCGCCTTATAAACCCTTTTTTGAGCAACTCTTTGACTTGCTTACTGAGCTCTTTTCTCTCCTTTGGAGCCATGTGTCCAACGGGTAGAGTTACGGGTTTTGCATTATCAACAAGGTATATGCAGAAGTCTATCTCCCGCTTCGGAGGTATGCCCTTCACCTCTTCAAATACATCTGAGTATTCCCGGACTACTCTAACAGACTGCATGTTTTCAATAGACGCATCAAGAGATTCTAGGTAGCTATGCATAACAGAATGTATGGGATTACAGGAGATTTCGAGAGTGTTACCGAGGCAAGTCATAAGTCTAACCACTCTCTTTTCACAATCGAGGATGGCACCATTACTGGATAACCAGTCCATACCTACAATCAACCCATAGTCCGTGAAGCCAAGAACGAAGTCATTGCATTCAAACTCAACGCTCAAGAAAGGCACTCTCAAATCCCGACAAATCATTAAAAGATGAGCCAAACCACCAATAGGACTTGAGACAACTATGGGATCCGAAACTAGACTAGTACTTAGGTGCAGTGTTTCAACTAACGAAGCAGACACAAACGAGTGTGAAGCGCCAGAATCAAACAAAGTACGAACAGGACGATCAAACAGAAAAACCAAACTTTCAACAGAAACGTTTCTACCTCTCTCCTGTCTTGGTGCCATGAGAGCATGAACCTTCCCTCTTGCCTGCCCTAGTGCCATGAGAGCCTGAACCTGCCCTCCAGAAGTAGACCCTGCCTTCTGCCCTTGTCTTCTCGAGCAGTCCTTAATCAGATGTCCTGCCTCACCACAGTTGAAACAGCCCGTCTTCTTCTTCTTCCTACAGTCCTTGCGCAGATGGCCTGGTGTTCCATAATTAAAGCACCTTTTCTTTCCCTTACTATTGTTATCCTTACCACCTTTCTTGGGTTGCTGCTGTAACTTCTTTTGTTCCCCTTTCTTTTTTGGTGCCTTATTAGCATTAGCGCCTTTCTCCACTTCATGCGTAAGCGCCATGTCAACTAGTTTCTCAAAGGTAGCCCCTATAGGAATGTGGGTCATAGCCAACCCATGTAGCGGCTCATTCAAACCTATAACGAATCTTAGGGCCTTCTTTTCAGTTGTGTTCACCAAGTCTAAGCCAAATCTCGCCCACTGATTGAACTTGTTGACATACTCCTTTACTGATAAATTCCCCCGCTTCAATGCCAAGAACCTCTCCATGTATAAATTCTCTTCTGTTCGTGAGATAAATTTCATTTCGAACCTATGTCTGAAATCCATCCATGTCTCCACCGGACGCTCTCCATTCGTGGCCTCCCACCAAAACGAGGCTTCGTCCTTCATCAACTAAGCAACTAATTGGACCTTCCTTCCATCTTCTATATCGAAGATACCAAACAAATCTTTCACCTCCTTGAGCCAATTTCGAGCTTCAAAAAACGTCTCTGGCCTGTGAAAAGGTTTCCCGCCCATTGCCCGAAAGTCTTTGCATATCTTCAAAAAAGTATCAACACGGGGAGGGGTGGAGGAGGAGTGGCTGCAGCTGGGGGAGGAGGGATGTCTACTGGGCCTGCGGCGGTGGCCCTAGCCTCCATATACCTTTCGAACCAGGTTGGTATCGGTATTCCCTCGGGTATCTCGGGTAATCCAGACATGCTGAAAAGAAAAAGGAAGAGATTCAAAACGGAGAATCAAAGGAAAGATATATGGCTCTTAGGGGTTATGTTTTTATAACAAACTTTTCTCTTGAAAGTACTCTCCTTAAAACATATTATTGAAAGAATTTCTTTATAAAATGCTTTTGAAAAACAGTTTTTCAAAATCTCTTATCTGTTCTTATAACCTTCAGCTCTGATACCACGTGTAACACCCCACGTCCATTAATGTCACTCTCAAAGGGAACACATTAACTTTCATGGAGTATTATTGGTGTATAGAACAGAATATAACAAGACAAATACATATACTAGTACTCAAATAAAACAACTTTTATTGCAGTGGAGGAATAGTTTGGTTACAACAACATAAAAAACCAACAATAAAATCAAGTACACTTAATATCCATCTTGACAAATTATTTTCTGAGTACGTAAAGTAAAAAGCATAACCCTAACATAAGTAGCCATAAAAGAGATAAGCTGAACTTTACTTTAAGCAATCCAAGCACTTCCAAAGAGAGAGAAAGATCCAAATCAAGCTCCACTAGCACTAGTCCCACCCTGAGAACCTGGGAGGGGAAAAGAAAGAAAAGAGGCGAAAACAAAGGGGGTCAGACATAAATTCTGGAGAGTCCAATAACTTTAACAATATAATTATTAAAGTAATTAGGATAAGGCATAAACTGCTGAAACAAGGAATGACTGTTAAACAAATGGGCATGACAAGGCAAACAAGTAGAATAAGATAACGTTAATTGCGCCTCCAATACTATAGGATAATTACTACATTGCACCATTACTAGTCACCCTAAAAGTTGATCCCGCCTATTGAACATAATAATCATAATGGTAGTTTCGTGTACCCCTAGCTATCTTTATAGGTGCCGCCTGCCCCTATCTCCACTAGTTGTACCCACTACCCCCATGCGATCGGCTACCTAACTCGTAGATACCCGTGTTGGTCCCATAGTGGGGCGTAACACTCCCCAAAGTGGCAACCCGATACCAATAAAGATGCACGTTTTATATCTACACGATGCAACAACGTCTTACCTACCAGCCTGGGCCCATGCACACACATTACCCCGTTGGACTTGCGTTGGCACCGTTAACCCGTTTTGACCTCTTACAATCAAACCCAGTAAGCGTGTCCCGTCCTCGATCTAACTCGAGCTCACAAAGATACTTAATGGGTTACTGGTTTGAAAAGGGTCCCCCATGCTTGACACAAACTTTCCACCTATGCTTGGTCCCCACTTAGGATTTCCCACTTAACCCCTCTTATTCATGTCTTCTTACATGTTTCAATCTGGTTAAGTGTTTCTAATCGTATTCCACATGTCACCGACTTAACCCCCATGTCCCACCATATGTTTATCTTGGTTAAGTGTTACTTAATTCATTATAACCGTAACCTTGTAAGACCTCACACATTAGACTACCATTTGCGGTTGCTGGATATGTCGGGTAGGTCCGGGAAGTCTTATACCGCAAACGAGTCTAACCTCATGTATTTACAATTGTTACACATTTAATTTATGCCTTCGACCTCTCACATTAGACTACCATTTGTGGTTGCTGGATTTGCCGGGCGGGTCCGGGCAGTCTTATACCACAAACGAATCTAACCTCATGTCTTAGGTGTTTACTATTACACATAATTATTTCACCCTAATATGAATTAATTATCCTTATTCAAATTTTCAATAATTTCCAAATTAAACCATGTCCATAATTGTCATCTAAATTATGTCCATACTTTTTAGGTATATAAATTATACTAATTAATGTCTCAAATTAATTATATGTCTTTAAAGCCATTTTATGCCAATTCACAATATGTATTATTTAATATTTTCCCAGTATCCCCACATCGTTCGTACGTTTAACATGAAATATGTTAGACTCGCAAATAGTCTAACTCATAAAAAGAAAAGCAACGTCACAACTTGCATAACCCATAAAATAGATCTAACTTGCGAATAAGAATTACAACATAAGTTTGCATAGCCAATAACTTGCATAAGCAATGGACATATAGAACATAAATTTGCATAAACTACCATGGATCTAAATATAGATCTAAACATGAAATTGTGAACTTGCATATATGAATATGGGTTTCACCTAAACTTGCATATGTGAATATGGTTTTCACCCAAACTTGCATATGAATTCCTACAAACTTGCATATGAATTTAAACATGAAAACTAATATCACATGTTTTGCATATAAACTAGCATATTTATATACTTGATTCACATATAAACTTGTGTATAATTCGCATACAGACTTGCATAAGATTCACATACAAATTAGCATATGTAGAAACAGACTTGCACAAGATTCACATACAAACTAACATATGATTTACATCCCAAACTTGCATATAAACTGATGTCATAAAATGAATCAAGTTAAACATATGTGATTGGACATATGAAATAGATCTACCAACATAAGTTAACAAAACTGTCATATGTTCGCCAATAGACGATAACAAAGTTAAATAACATCACATGATTCACCAGACATGTTCTCATAATCCAAATTATAAATCATCATAATTAATTTATTAATTATTTTGTGAAAGAAATTGTACTTACAAAGACAAGTTAGAGAAGAGAATAATTCGTTCGTCGTTTGTATTAGAATTCTGACTTACAATTCCTAAGCTTTAGGAAGAAGAACTATCCTAGCAGCAGCATGGAGGGCAAGAGACTAATTTAGTTTAGGTTTAGGGCTTGAGTCTATGTGTGTTCATATAGAAGTTTAAATCAACATAAGCCGTTAGATTATCATAGGAGCAATCACAACTGTCCAGACTAGATTGAGTTATCCAGAATTGCCACCTATGCCCTAGTGACTCAGCAACAGGTCAGGAAAGACTCAGCAACAAGTCAGGATCGTCTCATTTCAGATCTGCCCCGGGGGGTAGGTCGACCCCCAGGTCGACCCCTTTGTCGACCTGTATATGGTAGGTTGACCCACTGGTCGACCTGGCCTTGGGCGGGACAAATCCCGCCCAGCCCGCTTCCTCATTTGAATTTTGAATTTTGAATTTTAATCTGAGCTGTTTTTAATTTATATAAAATTACTGAAACTTCTGAGGGCCATAACTTTCTCATACGAAGTCTGATTTATGAATACTTAGACTCTATTCCAAGCAGAATTTCGAGACGAATGCAATGGCGTAACCGTTTCCCTTAATTCTCACTTTAACAATTAAGTATTCTTAAATTTATTAATTTTAATATTTGAAATTACGGGGTGTTACAATGCACCCAGGTGGGAACAAGATGTATAAAGACATAAAAAGGGTTTTCTTCTAGAATGGCATGAAGAAGGATGTAGTTGAGTTTTTCTCGAAATGCTTGACATGCCAGCAAGTCAAGGCAGAGTAGAAGAAGACTGGTGGTCTGCTTCATCCTCTAGAGGTCCCACAATGGAAATGGGATAACATTTCGATGGACTTCATTGATGGGTTGCCTAGGTCAAGAAGGGGAAATACCAGTATTTGTGTAATAGTGGACATGCTCACTAAAAGCGCTCACTTTATACCTGTTAAGAGTAGGAAGACTGCCTCATCGTTAGCATCCGTTTATCTTAAAGAGGTGGTTTGACTGCATGAAATACCCTCTAGCATAGTAAGTGATCGAGATCTTATCTTTACAAGCGAGATTTGGAAGAGTTTGCAAGAGGCCGTAGGCACACAGCTATGCTTAAGCACTTCCTATCACTGTTAAACCGATGGCCAGATGGAAAGGATGAACAGAGTATTAGAAGATCTTTTGGGATTGTGCATGCTTGATTTTGGAGGAACATGGAAGGATCATCTTCCTTTGGTGGAGTTCGCATACAGCAATAGCTACCAAGCCACCATAGGCATGGCATCCTTTGAGTATTTATATGGAGGACCATGCCAATCACCAACTTGTTGGTGGGAGTCTACAGACAAGCTCATACTTGGGCCTGACATGATCACAAAAACTTCAGAGAAGGTGGACACGATACGAAGACGAATGAAGACCGCACAAGATAGACAAAAGTCCTACGCTGATAAAAGAAGGACCGACCTTGAATTTGAGGTTAGAGACAGAGTTTTTCTTAAAGTATCTCCTTTGAAGAATGTCGTTCGCTTTGGGTCCGTAGGAAAATTGGCACCAAGATTTGTAGGGCCATTTCCTATCATTGAGAGGATGAGGAAGATGACTTATAAAGTAGAGCTGCCTGAAAGATTGACTGGAGTTCATAATGTTTTTCATGTATCTCATCTATGGAACTGCTTACATGAGTCTGCGGAAGTTGTGGAGCCGAGCATACTAGAGGAAGTAGAAGTGGAGCGAGAAGCGACGGTGAGAAGAGTTCCAACTCGTATCTTGGGTACAGAAGTTAAAAAGCTACGTAATCGTGAGATCAAGCTAATTAAAGTACAGTGGAGTGACGCTGAAGGAGACACGACTTGGGAGACTAAACACAAGATACACACATCCTACCCTTTTCTTTTTGAGGGTACATCCTTGATCTCTTTTTCCATAAGTTTATGCATGCTTGTATCTATCTCTTAAGTTTATATCCTCAGTCTTATTCTTGATCCTTAAGTAGAAACCAATGAATGTAAACATGTATTTGAAAACATGTCATGATTGATGGTTGCAAGTGGTTGCTAGTGGTTGCTCGTGGAAGCATACACACACACTAGGTACAAGATCGGCTCAATCACTTTCATATTGCATATGCATATATGTATTTATATATGGATTGAAGCTTGATGTGTTATCATGTGGATGTTGCATTTGTATGAATGATTGTGCACTCACGTAGAAGTTACAATATACGATTAGGAATAATTGCATACATGATGGAATCATAGCACCGACATGATTCGCATCAAGGAGGTCAACTGAATCTGTAAACCACCTGATTTTGCATTAAATAAGGACATATACACACACTATGCATATGATCATGAAAACATTAGAAATCTTTCTAAGGACAATGGATGCCTGTGATTGATGGTTGAGTAGATGGATGTTGGATGTTAGGATACATTCTTCTTAACTTAGAGATTTCGAGGACGAAATCCTTTAAGGAGGGGAGAATGTAACACCCCATATTTTCCGTGAATATTAAAATAACAAAATTAAGAACACTTAATTTTTAGAAGAGGAATTAAGGGAAATGGGTTACGCCACTTCGTTCGTCTCGGAATTCTGCTTGAGATAGAGTCCGAGTTTGCATGAATCAAACTCCGTATGAAGAAGTTATGGAGGTTAGAAGTTTTCAAGTTTAAGCAGAAATTAAATTAAAATAATAATTAAATAATTAAAGTAGATTTAAATTTCAAAACTTTAGAAAATAGCTGAGCGGGAAATTTCCCGCTCAGGGGTGTCGACCCCCCTAGGGGTGTCGACATGGGTGTCGACCCCCCTGTAGGGTCGACACCGGCGAACTGATCTGGACAGTGACGATTTTCTGAGGTGTTAGGGCATATGCGTCATGTTTTGGTTGGCTATCTTGGATTTGGATGACTTTGATGACTCCTAGGTTGATCTAAAGGCCCATATTAATCCTAAACTTCTATATAATCACCCCAAACCTCAACCCTAGACCTCATAACCCTATTTTATGAAGCCGTCATGCTGTCCATGTCTAAGCTAGCCTAGCCTCCATCTTCTCCAAACTAGAAATCAAGTTAGAAAGCTCCAAACCAAATCCAAACTAGAGAATCAAATGCCTACATCAAGGGTTAAGCTTAACAAAGTCAGAACTGGATCGGTCCAATTAATATACTGGAAACTTTGACTTTCAGTTTGATATGAAAAAATTGACTTTCGAGTGAGGGATCCTCCTACTGGTTCGGAATAGAAGAAGTACCAGCGGTCCAAGTCTGATCAAGAACATGTCAAGTCTTCCTGTTCAGTGACAAACCAAACAGGACCCTCTAGTAAGGTGCATAGCAAAGAGGCCCTATTTTCGATGTACTAGATCTCATGAGCAGATTGTATCCATTAGGCAAATATCAGATCCCAGAATACAAGATCCATTCTTTTTCTGTAAGTTCAGTTATTATTCAGATCTGAACACCTAATAGAAATCATGAATGTAATAATCAAATCTAGAACTATGCCTAATTCTGATTCATGCTTATCCTTTTGTCAAATCCGAATTGCCTATGCCTATGAGACTATTGTGATTGATATAATGAAACCTATCATGCCTATGAGACTATTGTGATTGACATAATGAAACCTATCATGCCTATGAGAGTGTTCTAATTGACATAATGGAACCTATCATGCCTATGAGACTGTTGTGATTGATATGATGGAACCTATCATGTTGTACATCCTATGCCCACGAGACTATTGTGATTGATATAGTGGAACTTATCACGTTGTACATCAAAGTTAGTGATTCTCGTAAGTCCAATTCTATCTAATCTTTATACCTATGGTGTAAATTTCTTAGCTTGCCTACACTTATTGTTAATGTACAACATGCCTATTGGAAACATGTTGTAACACCCCGAATTTTGAATGATTGAATTAATTAAATTTAAGAACACTTAATTTTTAAAAGAGGAATGAAGGGAAACGGGTTGCACCATTGCGTTCATCTCGGAATTCTGCATGGAATAGAGTCCATGTTTTCGAAAAAGGAGTCCGGACGAAGGAGATATGGCCCTCGGAAGATAACGAAAAAAAATTGAGTAGGCCGAACCAGGTTCGACCCCCCAAGGGGGAGGTCGACCCCCAGGTCGACCTAGGAGTACCCAGGTCGACACTATGGTCGACCTCCCCCTTGGGAGGTCGACCTCCCTGGTTGGTCTGCTCAATTTTTTTTCTTATTGTCCGAGGACCGTATCTACTTCGTCCGGACTCCGTTTTTTGAAAACTTGGACTCTATTCCATGCAGAATTCCGAGACGAACGCAATGGTGCAACCCGTTTCCCTTCATTCCTCTTTTAAAAATTAAGTGTTCTAAAATTTAGTTAATTTAATCATTCAAAATTCGGGGTGTTACATTTTCCCCTACTTAAAGGATTTTGTCCTCGAAATCTCTAAGTCAAGAAGAACGTATCCTACCATCCAATCATCCATCTACTCAACCATCAACCACTAGCAACCATTGTCCTTAAAAGATTTCTAATGCTTTTCATGTACATATGCATAGTGTGTGTATATGTTCGTATACTAATGCAAAATCAGGCGGTCCACTGATTCAGTCGACCTCCTTAATGCAAATAATGATAGTGCCATGTATCCATCATGTATGCAAAGAATCCTATACATATCATTACTACATGTGTGCATAACCATTCATTCAAATGCAACATCCATATGATACACACATTCAATGTACATTCATTTTACTAAATACATCCATTTATATGTAATATGCAATCTGAAAGTGACTGAGCCGATCTACTGCCTAAAGTATGTGTATATGCATCCACGAGAAACCACTAGCAAACACTTGCATCCACATGCATCCACCATACATAACATGTCTCAAATACATGTTTCAACCATAGGACTACCCTATCTAAAGGTCAAAGATACTAGCGAGAGGACATACTAAAGATAGAACAAGTACATGCTAAGCGATAAAGGAGAAATTAAAAGACATACCCTCCAAAAGAATAGGGTACAATGAACGCATCTTCTCTTCCGTCTCCCAAGTAGCGTTGCTCTCATCATCTTCCCATTGCACTTTGACTAGCTTGACCTCTCGATTCCTCAACTTCTTAATCTCCAACCCAAGAATGCATGTAGGAGCTCGTCGAATCGTCGCATCATGCTCTATCTCCACCTCTCTAAGCAAGCTCGACTCTCCACTTCCACGGTCTCGTACAAGCACTTCCTCAAACGTGATACATGGAATACGTCGTGTACACCACTAAGTCTCTTGGGCAACTCCACTCTATAGGCCATCTGTCCAATCCTTTCCTTAATAGGAAACGACCCTACGAACCTTGGTGCTAACTTTCCAACGGACACAAAGCGAACAACATTCCGTAATGGAGACACCTTGATAAAGACCATGTCCCCAATATCAAATTCATGATCTATCCTCCTCTTGTCCACATACAATTTCTGCCTATCTTGCGCCGTCTTCATCCTCCTTCAAATCAAATCGATCTTTTCCAAAGTCTCTCTAATCATATCGGGCCCAAGCAAGATCTTATCCGTAGATTCCCACCAACATGTAGGTGAATGACAAGGCCTTCCATAGAGAGCCTCGAAAGGTGCCATGCCAATGCTAGAGTGAAAACTATTATTATACGCGAATTCCACCAAGGGAAGATGCTCCTCCTATGTACCTCCGAAGTCTAAAACACATAGCCTCAAAAGGTCCTCTAGAATACAATTCACCCTTTCGGTCTGGCCATCCGTCTGAGGATGATATGCGGTGCTCAAACATAACTGAGTCCCTACCGCCTCTTGCAAGCTCTTCCAAAACTCGCTAGTAAAAATAGGGTTGCGATCGCTCACTACGCTAGAAGGAACATCGTGCAAACGAACTATTTCTCGAATGTATACGGAGGCTAACCGTGGAGCAGTCCTCTTACTCTTTACGGGAGTGAAATGGGCGCTCTTAGTAAGTCTGTCTAACACAACCCAAATCCCCGTATTACCCTTCCTCGATCTCGGTAACCCGTCAACAAAGTCTATCGAGATACTCTCCCACTTCCATTGTGGAACCTCCAATGGGTGAAGTAGCCCACCGGGCTTCTTTTGCTCTGCTTTTACTTGTTGGCACATCAAGCATCTAGCGACGAACTCGGCCACATCCTCTTCATACCGGCCCAAAAGTAAACTCGTCTCATGTCAATGTACATCTTGTCCCCTCCGGGATGAATGGTCATCTTCGAACGATGTGCATCATCAAGAATGGTCTTCCTCAAGTCCTCGTCTCGTGGTACACAAAGTCTACCGTCCCTACGTAACCAACCCTTATCATCTAGGGTATACCTACTGAGATGGCTCGATGACTCCCCCTTATGAGCTTCTCTACCAACTCAACCAACTGTGGGTCATCTCGCTGTGCTTCATCAATCCGTCCCAAAAGCATAGGTCTGACCTCTAAGGATGTTAGCAAACCGGGTACAAAGTGAATGGAAGGTCTGAAGTCAAATGTAGAGATAAAATCTAAGCTTTGCCACTCAACAAACAATAGACTCAAGGACAGCCTTTTCCTACTTAAGGCGTCTTCCTTCACGTTACCCTTTCCAGGAGTATATGCTATCTCGAAATCGTAGGACGCTAAGACTTCCATCCACCTTTGCTACCTTAAGTTCAAGTCCTTCTGAGAGAACAAGTATTTTAGCGATTTGTGGTCTGTGAACAATTCGAATTTCTCGCCAAGAAGGTAATGGCGCCAAGACTTAAGCGCGAAAACCATAGTGGCCAACTCTAGGTCATGTGTAGGGTAATTTCTCTCATGCACTTTCAACTGCCATCCTCCATAGGCTATTACCCTCCCCTCTTGCATTAAGACCGCGTCTAGTCCTGTCCCACAAGCATCGGTATACACGGTAAATGGCTTACTCCCATATGGCAACACTAAGACTGGGGTTGTGGTCAAAGCTCTCTTTAAACGTTGGAACGCATCATCACAATCTACGTCCCATGTGAAAACTAGGTTCTTCTTCGTCAAGCGTGTCAATGGGGCTGATATTTTTGCGAAGTCCTTGATAAACTTCCTATAGTAGCCGACCAACCCCAAGAAACTCTTCACCTCGGTAGCATTTTTAGGGACTTTCCAATCTTGGATGGCCATCACCTTCGTGGGATCCACAGCTGTCCCTTCTTTGGAAACCACGTGCCCTAAGAATCGCACTTCCTTCCTCCAAAAGTGACATTAAGAAAATTTAGCTTTAAGGTTATGCGCTCAAAGGGTCTCCAACACTTCCCTAAGATGTAGGGCGTGCTCTTCCTCGCTCTTAGAAAAGATCAAGATGTAATCTAAAAAGACCACCACGAATTTATTAAGGTACTCCCTAAACACCCTACTCATCAAGTCAACAAAGTATGCGGGGGCGTTTGTCAAACCGAAGGGCATTACAAGCCACTCATAGAAACCGTCCGGAGTCCTAAAGGTAGTCTTGTCTATGCTGTCCTCAGCCACTCTCAGTTGATGGAAACCAGTGGCTAAGTCGATCTGCGAAAACACTAAGGCGCCAACCAACTAATCAAAGAGATCGTCAATCCTCGGCAGTGGGTGCCTATTCTTCTTAGTAAGTTTATTAAGTTCTCTATAGTCCATACAAAGTCTAAGGGACTCATCCGCCTTCGTGGCAAATACTACTGGAGCACCCCACTCTGATATACTACGTCTTATGAACCCCTTCTCAAGCAACTCCCCTACTTGCTTATTGAGCTCCCTCCTCTCATGAGGAGCCATGTGGCGTACTGGCAGAGATACTGGTTTTGCATTGTCCACAAGATAAATACGAAAGTCTATCTCACGTTTTAGAGGTAGACCCCTCACCTCATCGAAGACGTCAACATATTCACGGACTATACGAACAGAATGTAAATCACCATTGGATGCGTCAAGTGACTCAAGATAACTAAGCATCACCGATCCTCTAGGGTCACAAGAAATATCAAGGGTCTTTCCACTACCAGTCAACAATTTTATGACCCTTCGTTCACAATCTAGGATGGCACCATATCTGGCTAGCCAATCCATCCCTAGAATCAACCCATAGCCCATGAAACCAAGCACAAAAGCATTACATTCAAAACCAATGCCTAAGATCGACAATCTCAAATCCCTACAGACCATGGATAAATGAGCCGACCCACCAACATGATTTGAGACTACAATGGGATCCACAACAAGACTAGTATTTAAGTGCAGTGTTTCAACTAACGATGTAGAGATAAACAAATGTGATGCACCAGAATCGAATAAAGTACGGACGTGATGATCAAATAGAAAAACTAAACTCTCAACAGAAATGTTTCTACCTCGTTCTTGCAGCGGTGGGACTGCGAGAGCCTGGACCTGCTCCCTTGCCTGCCCCGGTGCCATGAGAGCCTGAAGCTACCCTCCAGAAGTTCTTTGCCCTTGTGCCTGTTTCTTTGGGCGGTCCTTAACTAGATGACCTGCCTCTCCAAAGTGGAAACAACCAGTCTTCTTCTTTTTCCTACAGTCTTTACTCAGATGGCCTGGTGTCCCACAATTAAAGCACTTCTTCTTTCCTTTTCCATTATTGTTCTTCCCGCCCTTCTTGTTTTGTTGTTGCTGCTGTGGTTTCTTTTGACCCCCTTTCTTCTCGGGTGGCTTATTAGCATTGGCGCCCCTCTCCTCTTATGCATAAGCGCCATGTCAACTAGTTTCTCAAAGGTAGCCCCCATAGGGATGTGGGTCATAGCTAACCCATGTAGTGGCTCATTCAAACCCTTAACAAATCTCAGGGCCTTCTTTTCAGGTGTATTCACCAAGTCCAAGCCAAATCTCGCCAACTGATTGAACTTGTTGGCGTATTCTTTCACTGATAGATTCCCTTGCTTCAACGCCAAAAATCTTTCCATATATAAATTCTCTTTAGCTCGTGAGAGAAATTTTGCCTCAAACCTATGCCTGAAATCTAGCCATGTATCAACTGGACGCTCTCCATTAGTGACCTCCCACCAAAACGAAGCTTCGTCCTTCATCAACCAAGAAGCCAATTGGACCTTCTTACAATCGTCCAAATCGAAAAAGCCAAACAGATCCTCCACTTCTTTCAACCAATTTCTAGCTTCAATGAACGTTTCAAACCCACTAAAAGATTTTCCACCCATCGAACGAAAGTCTTTACATATCTTGGAGAAAGTATCTCCACGTGGAGGAATGACTGGAGCTGGGGGAGGAGGAGAAGGAACGTTGGTCGGTCCCGCGGCAGCGGCCCTAGCCTCGAGATATCGACGAAACCAACCGGGTACATGAACACCCTCTGGTATCTCAGATGCTCCAGACATGCTGAAAAGAAAAAGAAAGAGTTTTAAAACAAGGGAAGCGAAAGAGAGATGTATGGCTTGCAGGGATTATGCTCTTTAAAGTTAACTTTCCTTGAAAATAGCTTCTTTAAAACAAGTTTTTGAAAATACTTTCTAGGAAAATAATACTTTTGAAAACACTTTTCAAAACTTTTTATCTGTTCTTGTAACCATAGCTTTGATACCATGTGTAACACCCCAAGTCCATTAATGTCACTCACAAAGGGAATGCATCAATGTCCATGAAGCATTATTGTTGTATAGAACAGATAAATTACAAGAATAAATAAATAAAACAACACAGCGGAAGTTAAAACTTATTTTATAGCATCATAACTCAAAACGAGTTTACATAAGTAGTCTCCAAAACCATTACAACAGGATCAGTAGTCTTTTCCAAAAACTTCAAAGTACATAAAGAAGCAAATACTTAAATAACATAAATGCATAAATCCCCACTGAGCATAAGCAAAGCCATAAAGATGATAGAGTCCCAAGCGATACGTCTACTCTCTTCAAGCAACTGAAAGAAATCGACACTAAGTTGTAGTATTCCCTCCTTTAAAAATTAAGTGTTCTTAAATTTAGTTAATTCAATCATTCAAAATTCGGGGTGTTACACATGATTCTTGAATTGGGTACACCTTTACATGCCTATTTTTCCTTCTGTCAATTCTTATGCTCCTTCTCTATTTTTTCCTTTTTATTTTCTTTTATGAATACTAGGTTCGTTCGGAACTTAGATTGAATCTCGTTGTACGTGCGATTATAACACGGGAAAATTGGGTATAATTTAATCGAGTAAATTTTGGGCATAACAAGTGAATATGGTATAAAACTTATACCGACTACACTTGGGGAATATTGACATAAAAAGACCTAAACTTGGACACATATGAAAAATACGTAAATTGGATAAAGATGAACATGGCTAACCTGAGGTTAGATTGAGTTGCAGTGTATGACTGCCCAGAACTGCTCGGCACATCCAACGACCAAAACAATATAGATCTAATGTGAGAGGTTAGCAAATTAAGCCCAAAAACCCGAGGTTAGATTGAGTTGCGGTGTAAGACTGCCCGGAACTGCCCGACACATCTAGTGACCGCAACAATATAGATCTAATGTGAGAGGTTGGTGCTTTAATGAATGAATTAAAGTTAAGGGACGTACAGGCTAAGAATGGTAGGGTTAAGTTAATTAAGGCAACACTTAACCAATACAACATGTTAATTAAACAAATGGGTGGGGTTAGGTTAATTTGAGAACACTTAACCGTTATAACATGTTGATTAGGAAAACCTAGTAACGGGGACCCATTTCAGCAGTAACCCACATTGATGTATCACGGTACCTTGGACTAGGCAAGGTGGGGCACGATTACTGGGTTGATTATAAGCGGTTAAAATAGCGGCGGGTGGTGCAGCACTATAGGTTCTAACGGAGTATGGGCGTGCACATACTTCGGAGTGGAAAAAGCAGGCACTGGGCATCAGTAGTATACATTGTGCATCTTGAATTTGTGTCGGGTTGCCACCATGGGAATTGATACACCCCATGGCGGGACCAGCACAGGTATCTACAATCAAGCGAGGCCAAATGACACAAGTAATAAATGCATGCGAGTAGAAGCCGATCGGAAAAGGGATCACTTTTTTATGAACACATGATGGTAGTTGAAACATTCATTGGTAAGCAGAGAAATGGAAATCAGTGCGATAGTATATTCAGTTTATCTTGCCTTATCTTATGTTATCTTATTGCTATGGTATTGTCCTATATTCAGTTTATTCATGTCATGATCATTTTACCTGATTACATGCTGAATAATCACTGGACTTACTAGGCTTGTGTCTGACTCGTTTTCTTTCGCCTTATTTTCTTCCGTTCCCCCCCAGGTCCGCAGGGAGGGAATACTTCAGCTTAGTGCAGACCATTTCCAGCTTGAAGAGAGTAGATGTATTGCTTGGATTCTCTTTTCTTGGGCTATGGATGTGGTTACACCTTATTGGGGATTTATGCTGCTTTACTACTGTTTTATGCTTCTTTATGTACTTGGAGTTTTAAATCAAGACAGATGTTTTATTATAGTAATTTAGAAGTTGGGTTTTGAGACAATGCTTGTAATGTTTTGACCAAACCACGCTATTTATGAAATGATTTCAGTTTTCTGTTGTTTATATGTCTGTCTTGTAAATTATCTATGCCTTTTACCTATAACGCTTCACCAAAGTTAATGCATTCCCTTTGTGAGTGACCTTAACGGAGGTGGGGTGTTTCACTAGGAAAAAGGACGATCAGGAGGTTTATTGCCCCCTTGGAGGGGTGTCGACCGCCATTTAACTATCTTCTAGGGGAGCGATCAGCCGCTTGGTGCGGCTAGAGCCCAATGAGGCTTTGTTTTGGAGGTATTTTAGGTTGGTATTTATAAAATGGATAGCCTAGATTAAACCTATGTTAATCTAATGGTTTCTATTCATCTACACACCTACAAATACCACCTAACTCATCCTACTAATCTCTAAACCCTCATTCTCTCTGTGCCCCTATTCTGCTGCTATCATTCCATAGGTTTAGGTTTTTCTTCTATCCCAAACCTATTTTCATTTCAAATCTAATCTTATTTAGATTATATTCTTGAATTCTATATTATATATATATGAGATCCAAACCTATACGATTTTCTTATATAGATCCGCAATAGAATCGAAGAACGATGAATTCAATATCTCAAATTATTGTTTTATCTTCTCCAAAAATTTCTGTTAATGAAAATATGTAACGTCCCGTATTTTTGATAGTAAGATATTTAATTTATTTTATTTTATTAAATATTGATTTGGAATTTTAAATGAATTTAAAATATATAATTCGTTTGTATAACGAAGTTTAAATATTTAATTTATGTATAATTATAAAACGAACTCAAAACGTCGCGGTAGTTCGTTTGATCTTCAATTGAATATACAAAATCCATATTAAGTTGGAATTCTGTGAAACAAGAAATGTTTGAATCTATTTGATTATAATTCTCTAATGGAAGAGAAAAATGGAGATTTTGTGTTATAATTTGTTAGTTATGTCCAATTCAAATTTTCAAATAGTCACTATGGAATTATTTATAAATTATAGCGATTAATTTAATAATCTAATTCGATTTAAAATGGTCTTTCATTAGTTTAGAGATTGGAGAGTGGGGCCATAGCCATTGAGAAAGAGACAGACCAATCTATGGATGTCTGTATCGTAGGCCTAATGAAGTTGTCTTTTATACATATAGAAATCCCCCAACCGAGTTCTGTGGGGATCTCAGGATTATGGCTCTTTCATAGCGCAATGATAAAGGCTTAGTACGCTTTCGTTGCGTGGCCTAGTACCCTTTCGTAGCGTAGCAATGGAGACTTAGTACGCCTTCATAGCTGTGACAACCTGAAAATCAACACATTTTGAATTGATAATAATCCATACATATCCGACCCAAAACTATACATATCTTCCTTTGTAGTTAGTGCGCTTAGCGGCGGTGATATGAAAAGGTGTACGGGGATATAGCGAGGGCACAAATAGGTTCATTAGATGTAAAACCAAATATGTGAAAATTAGTTAATCAACTTTCTCATATTAACTATGTGCAAGAAACTAATGTCAATTAATCTTATACAGCGAAATCAAGGAGTATCATAGTTATGCATGCAAAATTAGATGAATGCAAGTTATTACTATTGAATCACGAGATTTTGTTCAATGTCAAGTTAAAAGAATAAGTCAACATATCACAATCAAGACGTCTCGCAAACACATCAAAGACTCTACATGTATGTTAGTTATTTTATATTAAGATGAGTTTGGTGTTAGATTATAATGTTTAAATCTGTCCTTTTATTTTTAAATTCTCAGTAAAACTTCATGTATAAATGAGAATATGGAAAATGCACAATTCAGTCAACTTAATTAACCAGTTTATTTGATTGAATATGTGTGCACATAAAAGTTGTATACATGTTCCAGATTATGTTGACTAAATGTACCTATTTAGTCGACTGAATCTGATCGAATACAAAACTTTTATTTGCTTCCAGTTCAGTCGACTGATAATATTCAATTTACTAAATAGGATTCGAACTGTTATATTTTGAAGAGACATGACTTTTTTGAAGAGTTTCCTTGATCTTAAAAAGTTGCAACTCTCTGAATTCGATTGTGAAACTTCACCAGCAGTTGTAACTCTTCATTCACTATATATATACATACAAGAACAACATCTCAAACAACTTACTCGATCCCATTCTTATCTATTCTATTGAATTCAAGTTCTTGCACATTTTAATTGCTCAATTCTTCCATTCTTAATCTCTTTGAATTATATTGTTATAATTCAAATATCATTTGAATTCAAAAGAGATCACAATCCTATTCCATCTCCACCTACTCACGTTTCTTATTCTATAAATTCAAGGAGAAGATGACAAGATGTTGTATATCATTCGTGACAAATCATTGTTATGCTACAACACAACTAAGTCATTCATTTTCTTGTAATAAAGTCCTTCAAAGGCGGAAAAAAAAATCCTGAAGGCAATTTAGGTGGTGAAGTCATGTAAACGAGTCTAGGCAAAATAATCCCTAGTTGGTATAGTCTAGGTGGAAAGAAGTCCTGTAATGTCGGTAGAGACTTGTTCCTCCGGGTGAAGAGGGGGTTTTATAGTGAAAGGGTTAAGGGTATCCTAGGGATTTGACATAGGACAGTGCTCCGAACCAGTATAAAAATTCCTTGTGTTATTTACCTTTATTTACAGCTTTTATATTGCTTACCAGTGATATCATTTCCTGATATTTTTCTCATTAAATATTTACTTGTATATATCAAAGTTGGTATATCATCCGCTAGAACTTTCGCATTTAGTATACTATTTTCTTTTCCATATTAGTGGATCCTACTAGGTCTTTTCAATTATTACCATATATTAGGCACTTATGCCTTAAATTTAGCCAATTACGCTAAATTTATTGAACTTTAAAAATAGAACTAGTCAAATAAAGCTATATATATATTAGTACTATTAAAGTGAACGCTAAAAAGCCCTGATTTAGCGAATGCAGTGGAAAATAACATGGCTAAAAGCGGATCTACTGTTCATCAGCACTAAGTTGAAATAGCATAGCAGTTGAAGAGTGTTGTGGGCTATATCGGGGCTTTAAATGCGTAAACAAGGAGGGACAAAGCACATTGGCCACTTCTTATATTTCTTCACAACAATGAAATATTCAATTTTTCTCTTATCTACTCACACATGAAGAAATGAAAAAAAAATTAGAGGCGTTCATTCTTTTTTTTTGGCCACTTTTCTTCTCCTACCTTTTCGCTTTTCACTTCCCTTCTGATTCCTTTCTCTTCTTATCAGGAAAATGAAAATCCATTAATTTTAATATACAACCCATTCACACATGGAACATAATTTGTTTCCTATTTTTATTTTATTTTTTTGCAACCAAACATATGAAATGATTAAATATATACATGCAGTTATGTGTGTGTATGTATATATATGTTTGTGTGTGTGGAATGTGCATAGTTTCTGTTAGTGTTGGTGTGTATGACTTGCATGTTGGGGTATGTTTAACTCTATGTGTGTTTTTGTGCTATAAACATATTTGTGTGTGTGGGGGGGGGGGGGGGAGGAGGGGGTGGGGTGTTGTGTGTGAGTTCATGCTTGGGTATGTTGTGTTCTGGTTGTGTGGTGTTATACATGAGTGTTGTGGGTCTGGAGGGGTGTGTGAGAGTGAGTGTGCATGTTGGCATAAGTGTCTATAAATGTATACATAATGTGTGTGAGTGTATAGATATATGTGCCTGACTCTGTGTGTATATATGTGCGTGAGTATATATATGTCTGACTCTGTGTCTATATATGTATATAAATGTATATACTGCTCTTTATGTGACAACAAGGAGGAAACTACCAATTACATATTTTTCAACTGTGTCTATTCTTCCTACATTTGGCTTTCATTAAAAATTAAGTTAGGTCTTCACCCTTAACTACATTCTACAATGGAAGATAAACTAACCCAAATTAACTCTACGTTTACCACAAAAGACAAGATCCAAGTTCTAGCATATAGAGCTATTACATGTTCAGTTTATTTTATTTGGTAGGAACGAAATGTTCACATTTTTTCAAACAAGAAAATCGACTCCAATGCCAAGTTGAAGCAGATAGAAAAGGAGGTATCCTACCTTATAAGGGATAACAAGAGCAAATCAAAGAGTAGTGATAGGAATCAACAGCTGCTACTTCGTTGGGGAGTGTATCTTCACGATACAGGATGATTTTGACGAAGTTCAGGTAGTTTGGGGAATTGAAGAAGAAGCGGGTTTATTTAATTTTAAATTGTTTAGTCATGAATGTACGTCTCAGTGTAACTATGATGTGATATTGTTTTGTTTATATATATATGTACTCTTTTTTCTTGCTAAGTACCCAGTGGGGGGTCGCAAGGTTTTGACGAGGCAAATATATAAACATTTTAATTGGTATCGTTAATAAAGTCTACCAATTTTCAATACACACACACACACACACACACATATATATATATATATGTGTGTGTGTCCATGTTTTATAGCACCCATTTAGCACCCTACCCTTTCATAAGCTACAGTTTGTAGTTGTTCTTCAATCTACATATGTTATGACACCCCATGTCTATTAATGTCACTCTTTAACAGAATTCATTAAGTTTCGTGAAGCGTTATAGGTAAACAAAAACAGAAACATCACAAGACAAATATAAAATAATAGCGGAATTTAAAACTTTATTAAACAGAAAACATCGTGGTCCAAAACCCAGTTACATCATAAGCCTGAAATACAGAAAATCCATTACATCATTTTAAAATTTCTATCTTGCACTAAAATCATCAGAGTACAATAACACATAGTCTCCAAAATATAACCATATCCAAGAGGACAGGAAATCAAAGCGGTACGTCTAAGCATCTCCGAGCAGAATCAAAGAGAGAATCAAAATCAAGTCCTAGTATTCCCACCTTGAGAACCTGGAGGGGAGGGGGACGAAAGAGAGAGAAGAGGAAGCAAAAAGGGCCAGACATAAAGTTCGGTAAGTCTAGTTTCTTTTAGCATATAAATAAGTAAAAGCATCATGATAGGCATATAAACCGGATGAGAGATATCTGTATCATAAGACAGGTTTTACCCCCAACAAAGATGATAGGTTTTACCCCCAATAGGAATAATGGGCTTCTAATTGAGCAAGACTAGACGTACTACCCTAATTACTACCCCAATCGATCGGCCCCCTACCCCATAGAGACCGTCTGCTGGCCCCATAGTAGGATGTATCACTTCCTAAAGTGGCAACCCTTTTATTAACAATATGCACAACCATCTACTGATGTCACAACGTCTTAATTTTCCCGAGCAAGCCAGACCCATGCACGCACATGACTCTGTTGGATCCCGCGCTGTCGACATCTCCACCTATATGAACCTCTTATAATCAACTCAGTAAGCATGCCCTGACCCCGACCTAGTTCATGGTTCCCCATTTGATACCAAGATGGGTTACTGACTGATACGGGTCCCACACGACAAATGATGCAAGCTACCCCTTAGGCTTACATCCTCACTACTAGGATTTTGAAAGGTTATGACTAGTAGTTTAACAAGGTTGCATAACCCCAACATGTAATACAGGTTAAGTTTGTCGGGCTTTAATAAGATTAACTTAACCCCCACTGATTCTAGCAAGTTTACTTAACCCCTACCCAATTCGACAGGTCCATGTAATCCCATAAATTTTAAATAGGTTAAGTATTTCCAGATAAAAAGTTATTATCATATTTCCTTTTATGTTTATTAATGGACTAGACCTCTCACATTGAGTCTACCACTTGTGGATGCTGGATATGTCGGGCGGTTCCAGGCAGACTTCTACCACAAGTCAGACTTAACATCGTGTCTTAGCACCGTTACATGTACATTTATGCACTCGACCCCTCACATTAGAGTGACCACTTATGGATGCTGGATTTGCCGAGCGGTTCCGGGCAGACTTCTACCACAAGTGCAATCTAACCTCGTGTCTAAGTGTGGTTATAGTTTCTAATTACTGTAAATCTAGGCATGTTCATTATCGAACCAGTTTTTTCATGTTTATCCAAGGTTATGCCCTAAATCCCAATCTGATAAGTTATGCCCCAAGTTAAAGTTTTAGATTAAGGTGTCGATTATGCCCCAAATCCCAATCATGTTTTACAATGTATATTATGCCCCAATTTATCATACCTAGCTGTTCCCAATTTCGTACGTTTGCATATTTCAGTGATAAGCCTAGGCTCAAAGGTAGCCTGGATATAAAAATAAAAAGGGAAGGAGGGAGAGAAGAGAACAGGAATAAGCATAATAACAAGACATGCATACTATATCAGAAATAGGCATACTAACTGAATGGGCATATGATGGAAAAATTAGGCATGATAACAGAACAATCATATCAGGAATAGGCATATGAAAACTAATTAGTAAATTAGGTGAACAAGTAATAGCAGAAATGATTAGTTATGATTCAAGTTATTAACAGGCACCGATTTAGATCCAACCTATAAGCATATTAGGATTACTTTTTACATGTTTACATCTAAAAATAACATAAACTCACTGTGACTGGATCTAAAGAACAGAGAAGTGATTGTTGATGTTGAAGCAGAGATTCTTGAATACCTATAACTTGTTGCAGATGAATAGGCTAGTTTAATTTGAGTTGGGGCAGCACCTCATTGTCTCCATTGTTTTTGGGTGAATAAAACAATGTAAATGAGTTCCTATTTATAGCCTAAGGTCAACGAATCTTGCTTATAAATGTGTCCAGGTGCAGGGGAAGAATCTGCCCCAGATCTCGGTGGGGTCGACCCCGGGGTTGATACCCCTGTAGAGGGGTCAACCCATAGGTCGACACCCATGTGGTGGGATCGACCCATGGGTCGACACCCATAAGGGATTAGGTCGAGCCCTAACGGACCGATTTCCCTCCCTTTTCTGCTTCGTGATTTTGAGTTCTGTATTTGTTTTATATATATTTATGCTTATATGTATACAAACTTCAAACCTTAATATATTCTTCGTACGATGTCTGATTTACGCAAACTTGGGGTCTATCTTAAGCAAAACTATGAGATGAGCCCAATGGCCAGTCTGTTTCTCTTTATTCACAATATTTGATTAAGTATTGTTTAGTTTATCATTATAATGTTCTTTAAAATTTCGGGGTGTTACATTCTCCCCTAATTAAAGGATTTCATCCCTGAAATCTTTAAGTAAAGAAGAATGTATATCCTAACATCCATCGCCCATCTACTCATCCATTAATCATTGGCATCCATTGTCCTTAAAATATTTCTAATGCTTATATGAATATATGCAAAGGTGTGTGTATATATCCTTATACTAATGCGAAAGATCAGGCGGTCTGCTAATTAAGTTGACCTCCTTAATGCAATGTATGTTAGTGCCATGAATCCAACATGTATGCAAACAATCCTAGTATATCATGTAAATGATATATGTGTGCACAAGCATCCATCCAAATGCAAAATCCATATGATGATACAATCATTTCCATCCATAAAAGAAAATTATGCACATGTATATATATGTAGTATGAGAGTGATTGATCCAATCTAGTGCCTAATGTGTGTGTGTATGCATCCACGAGCAACCATTAGCAAACACTTGCATCCACTTACATCCATCAAACATAACATGTCTCAAACACATGTTCACATCCATGGATTTTCTACCTACAGGTCGAAGATTCGATCGATAGGATATACTCTAATGACAGAAGCAAGTACGAATAAAAGCTTTGGAAAAACAAGTTAGGAACATACCCCTGAAAAGAAAAGAGTACGAAGCACAAATCTTGTCTTCAGTCTCCCAAGTTGCATCCTCGGGATCTTCCCCCCATCGAACTTTCATCAACTTGACCTCTCGGTTGCGTAACTTCTTGACCTCTGATCTAAGAATATGGATATGGAACTCGTCTAATTATAGCTTCCCGTTCTACTTCTACTTCGTCAAGCATACTCGACTCAACTACTTCTACGGTGTCATGCAAGCACTTTCGTAAATGAGAAACATGGAAAACATCATGAACACTGGCCAGTCTCTCTGGTAACTTCACTCTATAAGCCATTTGACCAATCCTTTCTGTTATGGAAAATGGCCCTACAAATCTGGGTGTCAATTTCCCTATAGATCCAAAGCGAACCACATTCCACAAAGGTGATACCTTGATGAAAACCAAGTCTCCTACTTCAAACTCAATATCCGTTCTTCTCTTATCGTCATAGGACTTCTGCCTATCCTGAGCTATCTTCATGCATTTGCGAATAAGATCAATCTTTTCTGAAGTCTCCCTAATCATCTTAGGTCCAAGTAGAAACCTTTCCGTAGACTCCCACCCAAAAGTCGGTGATCTACAGGGTCGTTCCTATAACACCTCGAAGGTTGCCATGCCAATACTAGCTTGATAACAGTTGTTGTAGGCGAACTCTACCAATGGAATATATTCTTCCCAAGTCCCTCCAAAGTCTAAGATGCACAGTCTTAAAAGATCCTCAAGGACTCTATTCACCATTTCCGTCTGTCTATCGGTCTGAGGGTGATAGGTTGTGCTCAAACACGACCGTGTACCTAATGCCTCTTGCAAGCTCCTCCAAAACTCATTAGTGAATATGGGGTCACGATCACTTACTATACTGAAAGGTACTCCATGTAGATAGACTATCTCACGAAGATAAACTGCTACCAACCATGTTGTCGTCCTCTTACTCTCAACAGGAATGAAACGAGAGCTCTTAGTAAGCATGTCAATTATAACCCAAATACTGGTGTTTCCTTTTCTTGATCTAGGCAAACCATCAATGAAAACCATAGAGACTCTCTCCCCCCCCCCCCCACTGTAGGACCTCCAAAGGATGAAGTAAACCACTGGGCTTCCTTTGCTCTGCCCTGACTTGCTGGCAAATCAAACACCGAGAAACAAACTCCGCTACATCTTTCTTCATTCCATCCCAAAAGAAAACCCTCTTCATATCTCTTTACGTCTTATCACCTATAGGATGAATAGACATTCTAGAATGATGGGCTTACTCAAGGACTATCTTCAACAAACTCCCAAGTTGAGGGACACAAAGCCTTCTGTCTTGTCGCAACCACCCCATCATCCGTGGAATATCCATTGAAGTGCCTATCCATGATGTCTTCTATCTGTGAGTCTTCTCGCTGCGAAGTTCCTATTTGATCCATAAGAGTAGGTCGTACTTCTAACGATGCTAACAAACCAGGTATAAGACCCGTAGATGGCCTAAAATCAAAGGTCATATATACTCCAAGCTCTGCCTTCCTTTGAATAGTGGGCTCAAAGTCATCCTCTGCCTACTTCGTGCATCCACCGCCACTTTACCCTTGCCAGGGGTATAAGAAATCTCAAAATCATAGGAATCAAGGAACTCCATCCATCTCTGTTGCCTCAGATTGAGATCCTTTTGCAAGAACAAATACTTGAGAGATTTATGATCAGTGTACAACTCGAACTTCTCTCTAAGTAGATAACGGCGCTAAATCTTAAGCGTGAATACTATGGCAGCCAACTCTAAATCATGGGTAGGGTAGTTCTTCTCATGTAATCTTAACTGCCTATCCCCATAACGTACTACCCTTCCCACTTGCATCATAACCGCACCAAGCCCTGTACCGTATGCATCAGTGTACACTGTGAACACTTTGTTCCCATTAGGCAAGGTCAAGACTAGGGCTGTTGTTAGATCCCTCTTCAATCGCTGAAAAGCATCTTCATAGTCAACACCCCAAGAAAAAGTCAAATTCTTCTTCGTTATTCTGATGAGTGGCTGATATCTTTGTGAAGTCCTTAATGATCTTCCTATAATAGCCTGGTAAACCAAGAAAACTCCTCACCTCCGTTGCATTCTTTGGAATCTACGAATCTTGAACTACAATTACTTTCGCGGGATCTACTGCTATCCCATCCTAAGAGACCACATGCCCTAGAAATCTCACTTACTTTCTCCAAAAATGACATTTGGAGAATTTTGCCTTTAGCTGATGCGCTTGGAGAGTTTCCAAAACCTCTCTTAAATGTAGGGCATGCTCTTTCACGCTCTTCGAGAAAATCAAGATTTCATCTACAAAGACCACAAACTTATTTAGAAACTCCCAAAACACTCTACTTATCAGATTCACAAAATAGGCGGGTGCATTCGTCAAACCAAAAGGCATGACAAGCCACTCGAAGATACCATCTGGAGTTCTAAAGGCAGTCTTGTCTATACTGTCTTGGGCCACCCTCAATTGATGAAACCCCATGGCCAAGTGTAACTGGGAGAAGGTGCTCCAAGAAGCTGGTTAAACAGATCATCTATCCTCGAAAGTGGGTGCTAATTTTTCTTAGTGAGCATATTCAACTCCCTGTAATCCACGCATAAGCGAAGCGAACCATCTGCCTTAGTGACAAATACTATTGGAGCACCCTATTCAGATATGCTTCGCCTAATAAACCCTTTCTCAAGTAGCTCTCCTACTTGGTTGCCGAGCTCCCTTCTTTCTCTCGGAGACATGTGGTGCACAGGTAATGCAACTGGCTTTGCATTGTCCACGAAGTATATACGAAAATCAATCTCGCGCCTCAGAGGTAAGCCCCGAACCTCCTCAAAAACATCAAGATGCTCACAGACTATTGGTATAGATCGTAAATCATCAATAGATGCATCTAGCGACTCTAGGAAACTAAGCATGAAAGACTCCTTATGATCATAAGAAACCTCGAGGGTCCTCTCATGGCAAGTCAAAAGTCTAACGACCCTCCTCTCATAATCTATAATGGCACCATACATGGCTAGCCAATCCATCCCTAGAATCAAACCATAGCCATGAAACCAAGCACGTATGCGTCGCACACAAACTCGACACCTAACACATATATTCTCAAACCTCGACAAATCATATACAAATGAGCCATACCTCCAATGGGGTTCGAGACAACAATGGGATCCAAAACCATACTTGTACTAAGGTGCAAAGACTCAACCACAGACAGATATAAAAGAATGGGAAGCACCCGAATCAAAAAGAGTTCTAATAGGATAATTGGAAAAAGAAATCAAACCTTCAACAGAAACTTTTCTACCTCTATCTGGTACACCAGCCACGAGAGCATGCACTTCCCTCCAGAAGATCCTACCTTTTAGCCCTGTCCTTGCTTATTTGGGCAATCCTTAATAAGATGTCCGACCTCCCCACATAGGAAGCAAGCATTCTTCCTTTTTTTGGCAATCTTTGCTCAAATGACCCACGCGTCCACAATTAAAACATTTCCTTTTCTCTGGGGATTTGTTGTTCTTTCCACCCTTCTTCTGCTGTTGTTGTTCCTTCTTTGGCCACACTTTCTTATTTTGCGATTCATCAAACTTAGCCTCTTTCTTTTCATCTTTATCTTCTTCGTGCATTAATGCAATATCAACAAGCTTCTCAAAAGTCGCTCCCATCGGAATATGAGACATAGCTAATCCATGAGGGGTTTATTCAGTCCTTTAACAAACCTCAAGGCTCTCTTGTGCTAGTTATTCACTAGTTCCAAATGAAACATCGGTAATTGATTGAACTTATTAACATATTCTTTGACAGACATACCTCCTTGCTTAAGTGCCAAAAACCTTTCCATCTGCATACTTTTCTTGGCTTGAGAGAGAAACTTCATCTCGAATCTCTATCAGAAATCATCCTAAGTCTCAACTAGACGTCCCACATGCGTCACTTCCCACTAGAATGAAGCCTCATCTTTTCGCTGCCAAATGACCAATTGAATCTTCCTATGGTCGTCAACCTCAAAAATCCCAAATAAACCCCTTGTCTCTTTAAGCTAATTCCTTGCTTCTACAAAAGTCTATGTTCCTCGGAATGGCTTTCCTCCCATAGAATAGAAATCCTTGCATACTTTGAAGAAAGTATCAGCTTGCAATAAAGGCTAGAGCTGGGGGAAGGGAGTCTGCTTGGCCTCCGGTAGGCATGATAGCCTCAAGATACCTATGGAACCAAGCCGATATCGTAATGCTCTTAGGAAGAATCATTTCCCCAGACATGTTGAAAAGAAAAGGAAAAGGTATTCAAACAGAGAATTAAAAGATATTTTATATGGCTATGGGGAATATGCTTTTCAAAATATAATTTTCTTTTGAAAAATGCTTTCTTTTAAAACCTTTTTGAAAACAATTTTCAAAATCTTTTAAATGTTCTAGTAACCGTCAGCTCTGATACCAATTGTGACACCCCACGTCCGTTAATGTCACTCTTTAATAGAATGCATTAAGTTTCGTGAAGCTTTATAGGTAAACAGAAACAAAAACATCACAAGATAGATATAAAATAACAGCGGAATTTAAAACTTTATTAAATAGAAAACATAATGGTCCAAAACCTAGTTACATCATAAGCCTGAAATGCAGAAAACCCATTACATCAGTTTAAAACTTCTGTCTTGCACTAAAATCATCAGAGTACAATAATATATAAAAAGCATAGTCCCCAAAATATAGCCATATCCTAGAGGACTGTAAATCAAAGTGGTACATTAAGCAGCTCCAAGCAGAATGAAAGAGAGAATCTAAATTAAGCCTGAGTATTCCTACCCTGAGAACCATGGAGGTTGGGGGGGAGGGGGGGGAGGGAGGGGGAGGGACGGAAGAAAGAGAAGTGGAAACAAAATGGTCTGACATAAAGTCTGGCGAGTCCAGTTACTTTCAGCATATAAATAAGTAAAAGCATCATGACAGGAATATAAACTGAATAACAGATAATAGTATCATAAGATAGGTAAAACAGAATGAGTAGGGTGAGTAGGATAAGAAGAACAGAATATATTGTGCTTCTCTAAAAAATTTTCTACACCAATACTAGTATAATAGAAACAAGATGATCCCTACAGAAATAGATGGTAGACATAGGTGTGCTTCTAGTGACGGGTTTTAACCCCAACAAGAATAACAGACAGCCCAACAGAAATGACAGGTGTTACTCCCTACAATAATATTGGCCTTCTGAATGAGCAAGAATAGATGTACCCTAATTACTACTCCAATCGATCGACTCCCTACCCTGTAGACACCCTGTGCTGACCCCATAGTAGGATGTATCACTTCCTAAAGTGGCAACCCCTTTATTAAAGAGACGCACAACCATCAACTGATGTCACAACGTCTTAATTTTCCCAAGCAAGCCGGACCTATGCACGCATGTGACTCCGTTGGATCCCGCGCTGTCGACACCTCCACCTATATGAACCTCTTATAATCAACTCATTAAGCGTGCCCTGACCCCGACCTAGATCAGGGTTCCCCGTTTGGTACCAAGATGGGTTACTGACTGATACGGGTCCTACATGACAGATGATGCAAGCTACCACTTAGGCTTACATCCCCACTATTAGGATTTTGACAGGTTATTCCTAACAATTTAACAAAGTTGCATACCCCAACATGTAATACAGGTTAAGTTTGTCGGGCTTTAACAAGATTAACTTAACCCCCATTGATTCAAGCAAGTTTACTTAACCCCTACCCAATTTGATAGGTCCATGTAACCCCCACGGATTTTAAATAGGTTAAGTATTTCTGGTTAACAAGTTATTATCATATTTCTATTTATGGCTATTAATGGATTAGACCTCTCACATTAAGTCTGCCACTTATGGATGTTGGATATGTCATGCAGTTCCGAGCAGACTTCTACCACAAGTCGGACATAACCTCGTGTCTTAGCATCGTTACGTGAATATTTATGCACTCGGCCCTTACATTAGATTGACCACTTGTGGATGCTGGATTTGCCGGCGATTCCGGGTAGACTTTTACCGTAAGTAATCTAACTTCGTGTCTAAGTGCGGTTACAGTTTCTAATTACTGTAAATCTAGGCATGTTCATTATTAAACCATTTTTTTCATGTTATCCAAGGTTATGCCTTAGATTCCAATCGGATAAGTTATGCCCCAAGTTAATGTTTTAGATCAAGGTGTAGATTATGCCCTAAATCCCAATCATGTTTTACCATATAAGTTATGCCCTAATTTCCAACGTTCCCAATTTCATACGTTCACATATTTCAGCGATAGGCCTAGGCTTGAAGGTAGCCTAGCTATAAAAATAAAAAGGGGAGGAGGTAGAGAAGAGAACAAGAATAAGCATAATAACAAGACAGACATACTATGTTAGAAATAGGCATACTAACTGAATAAGCATATGGTGACAGAAATAGATATAATATCAGAATTGGCATATGATGACAAAATTAGGCATGATAACAGAACAGGCATATCAGGAATAGGCATATGAAAACTAATCAGTAACTTAGGTGAACTAGTAATAGCAGATCCGATTAGTTATGATTCAAGTTATTAACAGGCACCAATTTAGATCCAACCTATAAACATGTTAGGATTACTTTTTACATATTTACATCTAAAAATAACATAAATTCACTGTGATTGGATCTAAAGAATAGAAAAGTGATTGTCAATGTTGAAGCAGAGATTCTTGAATACATATAAAATATGCTAGTTTAATTTGAGCTAGGGAAGCACCTCGTTGTCTCCATTGTTTTTCGGTGAATAAAACAATGGAAATGAGGTCCTATTTATAGCCTAAAGTCAACGAATTTTGCTCAGAAATGTGTCTAGGTGCATGGGAAGAATCTTCCCCAGATCTCAGTGGGGTCGATCCTGGGGTCGATATAGGTGTCGACACCCCTGTGGAAGGGTCGATACATGGGTCGACACCCATAAGGGATGGGGTCGACCCCTAACAGGCCAATTTCCCTCCCTTTTCCGCTTCGTGATTTTGATTTCTGGATTTGTTATATATATATTTATGCTTATGTATACAAACTTCAAACCTTAATGTCTTCTTCATGCAATGTCTGTTTTACGCAAACTTGGGGTCTGTTTTAAGCAGAATTCTGAGACGAGCGCAATGGCGCAGTCCACTTCCCTTAATTCCCAATATTTAATTAAGTATTCTTTAGTTTGTCATTATAATATTCTTTAAAATTTTGGGATGTTACATATATATTATCATCTATCCAAAATTTGAGCTCATTACAACATTTGTAACATTTTCAAAATCTTAGCTCAGTTATTAAACATTCATACGTTTATTCGAGCCGTTAAGTCTAAACATCAAATATATTATTGTATGAATGTCAAACCAAGCTCAAAATCTTGATAGATGATAATATATATGTGGATTGAGCATCTACAAAATTTTGTTGTATTTGGATTAATATAGCTCATGGTAGGGTAGGAGTCATAAAGGAGTGCTGTAAAACAGGGGTGCCCTGGATATGTGTGTGTTGCGTGTATATATATGTTTACTATATATGTGTTTGTGTGTGCATATGTAATGTCGTGTGTGGCTTGAGAAGTGTGCAGGTGCATGTGATGTTGGTGGACCTTTAAATCCTTTTAGGCTTGCATGAGAAAGGAGGACAATCCGTAGATGAATGCATGCCTTGTTGGGCTATACTGGGTGGGTTAGAGTATTAATATAATTATTTTATATAATTGTTTTGATATACAAATAGATATAGTTTAAGTTGAAACATTTTTATCTCACCTATACGGAATTCGTTTTAACCACGTATTTCGATGTTATATTCATAGTGACCGGTATAACATGTTAGCATACATGTTTGAAAATATTTGATTAATTAAATATAGAAAAATATTTATTATAGATTTAATTCCATTTAATGTAATTAAATAATTGTATTTATAGTGAGACCTGTTAGCAAAATCAAACACCGTTCTGCTATTGAATCAGGCATTTGTTTATATGTTGTTAAGTAATATTGATAGAATTTGCATCGTCCTTTATTGTTGACTATTATTGTCTGATTGATTGTGTCGATTGAGTTCAATCAATTTGTGAGCAAATACCAATTTCTATTCAGTGTTGGGTTGGGTAGAAAATATTTATTGGCCAATGCCTTGTGATTTATTTCACGATTTGACTGAAAGGTGTTTAACGACAAGATTTAATCCATTTAATTTGTGAACGTAAATTTAAATGAATTGTTTTTGAAGATGATTCTTATAAAAAAAAAGATTGAATGAAATGTTTGATTTCAAAATAGAGAATATATGAAATAAATATTTTGAAGATAATAACAGGTTTATAAAATGTGTTTTATAAATAAAGGGAATTTCGATGACTTAAATCCCAATATTTAAAAGATTTTGAAAATAATAACACCATGATTTGTAGATATTTCTGATTATTATTAAAAAATGATTAATGATTTCGGGATGTGAAATGACTTATTATGTTACTAGAGATTCGGATAACCCGTGACTAAAAACTGGGTAAGCGGTTGTTGGGATCCTTGGAGATGGCCTATTCTAGATGACTAGAGAGACTTACTTTATATATTGACACGTATGACGGCTAGGACCCATCGGCCTTGTTATCAGATGAAACCTCCCAATCTGGTGGCATATATGTTGATATAAATGATTTTATTGTGGAATATTTTTGATTTTCGAAAATGATTTGTTTTCAAATCCCGAATTGACGTATGATTTGATATTAAAGATGTATAAATATACATACTGCAACGACCTGCATTTTACGCATCGAAGGGTTGTAGAATATTTATTTCTTTCACATACGAAGTCATATAGCCATGTAACTTTGGGAGACTATTGGGGTCATTCCCATGTTTATGATTTTTGCCAATTTTTAAATGACCGTTTTGCCCCTATCTGATCTTGTTTCAGCCATAATTTTTGATTGGTAAGGAGTTTTGACTTGAAACCACTTCCATTAGATTCGGATGATGGTTTACCTTTCCATAGAGTGGTCAGCCAAATGGAATCACCGTTTGGGAGATATGGCTGAAAAAAGGGTTAGAAGGTGAAAAACAGCTTAACCGGGCCTAATTAGGGTGATTAGCAAGAGGGCCCATAACCCATTTCAGGATTAGGATTATAGGAAGGCTGAGAACAATAGGAAAACGAATTTTATTTCATTTTTCAACCGCCTAAAACATTTCTCTAACCCTAGCAATGGCCTCTACCTTCTAATTTCATTCCAAATCACTCCTAATCGCTTTCTAATTGAAAATTAAGCCAAGCTACATCAAATCAAGGAGAAATAGCACCAAATCAGAGTTGGAGCTGCTGTATTGCATAGAGATTCAACCCAAATCAGAGATAGTTTTAGATCTAAAGTTAATTTATGGCTAAGGTGAGTGATTTGCATAGTTTCTCACTAATCACAGTTGATTAGGGGTAATTAGTGTTAATTAGCGAAATTATAACTCAGAAAAATCTGGAAAAATTTGTAAAATTCTAAAATATTATTTTAGGCCTTTGTTAGAAGTTTGGGTTAATTTGGTTAAGTTTTGCTAATCCTATCATTAGATTTGCTTAAACATGCTTAAGGGGAAAAATATAGGTTTTGGGTATGTTTGATCCATTTTAATACATCATATTGTTGTGTTGGTGTCTGTGGTCGATTAACATGTTGCTATGACTGTATGGTATGCTTTGTAATTGATTAGAAGAGTTAGAATGGTCAAAAACGCCGTCGTATAGCGTAAAACAGTCGTTGGAAGAGTTGCAGGAGTAGTTGTACTAGAGACGAGCAGGAGGCTTCCACGTACGATATATATAGATATTTTCCCTGTGTCGCTGCTGGTCACTACTATGGGCATTAGTAGTGTACCTTTCATTTCTTTTGCTTCAGAGACAGTTTTAAAGTTGTAATAATGATGAGGTGGAACATAAGCTGTATTTGGATTTTCCACTGCTACGTTGTTTAATTTTCAGCTTATTCACTGTCTCACCTGTTATATGTCAAGTATGTTATTATTATATTTTATTCTGTGCGCTGTGAGACATTCTACAGGTTCTTTGTTAGTTCAAAATTCCTTTCTTTAGCGATTGTCCCGTGCTAGTTGGACATTGGCATAGCGCACTTTCAATGGAAATGTCAGCTGATGCGGGGAGGGGAGGAGGGCGTCACATTTGGTATTAGAGCTCTATATTGCGTAGTTAACCTGGGGAAGACACCATAGAGAGATAGTACGTATATGAAAGCGCATATTTGTGAAATTCTGGTTCTCAAAAGCTATATATATATACTATTAGTATATTTAAGGATGAAGTTGCTTTGCACTGGCACTACTGAAGAGATGGTTAATCATTTCCTCCTTACAGATTGAACGATGAACCGATATGCTAGAGGAACTGGTAGAGGGGTTAACAATGGGAATGCTCCTGATATGAGGACGATGTTTACTTACTTCATGAGAGAGATGCTTAGAAATGTGCAAGGAGCAGTTCCCAATGCTGCAAATGGTGGTGGTGCAGCGGTGCAGACGCCTAGATCCGATTTCGCCAAACTTTGCAAGGATTACACTAGTCTTGGTGGGAAGCCGTTCCACAAGATGGAATCGGCTATAGAAGTTCAGGATTGGTTGGATAGCTGTGAGCGTATCTTTGAAGACTTGGGTATCGAGGATGCAACAAAGAGAAAGCTAGCATCCCATCAGCTGCAAGGACGGGCGATGAATTGGTGGAATGCTATTAAAGCATCTACTCTAGAGGATCAAGTTATGTGGGATCAGTTCAAGGCCCGATTCAGTGATAAGTTTATCCCAGCTTCTCAGAAATCAAAATTGGTTAGGAAGTTCTTAGAGCTTAAGCAGAATGGTAGGGCAGTCACGGAGTATATTGCTGAGTTCAATACTTTATCGAAGTATGGATTATCTCTTATTGACACTCCCGAGAAGAAGAATGAGAAGTTCATAACAGGCTTAGATCAGTACTTGGGGGAAAGGCTTATTAACCACATCGATGAGACGTTTGAATCGATTGTGGGGAAAGCTTTGAGATCAGAGAGTCTATACCCAAAGTCAAAGATTGAGGTTGCATCTGCAGAGGAATCAAAACCGCAAGCAAGCGGTGGAGGAAAGAATGGTTCTCAGAATAAGAGAAAGCAGAATAAGACCAAGGATGGCCAGAAGAAAAAAAAAGAAAGATGTTGAGTGCTTTAGCTGTGGCAAGAAGGGCCATTGTAACAAACTGTATTTTTATAACATGTTAAAAAAAGAAATCAAGGCAGAATTAAATTTTAAAATCAGAATTAGGGGAAACGGGTTACGCCATTGCGTTCGTCTCGAAATTTTTCATGAAATAGAGTCCGAGTTTTCAAAAATCGGAGTCCGGATGAAGAAGTTATGGCCTGTACAAGTTTCAGCAGTTTTCAGGCAGCACTGGACCAGGGGGGTCGACCATAGGGTCGACCTACCCCCTCCCCCCAGGTCGACCTACCCCCCAGGTCGACCATAGTGTCGACCCCCCCACCTTATAGGTCGACCTGGTCGGCGTGGTTTGACCCAGAACTCATTTTGAAGCCTGAGACATGTTTTGATGGTCCAGATTGATTCTAGGGTTAATCTAAGGGCCTAAACTAGTTGCTACATATAAAAACACCGTTAGACCTAACCTAATTCATAACAAATCATTCTTACACCATTATGCTGCTAAAATACCTCTTGAACCATGGCCGCCGCCCCCAAATTAAAGAACAAGCATTCAAACTCAATCCAATTTGAAGATTAAAGCTTGTACAATGATTCAAGACAATAAATCAACACTACTACAACGTTCTACGACAATTTCAGTTCCTAATTCACTAGTCATGCTCTGTAAGTTCTAGTTGTTTTTAGATTTAAACATTTAATTATAATATGGACATGAAATAAAGTGGAATTGGATCTAAGTATGTTTATCAATTCTGGTCTATTTCTGTTGCTCCTTGAATCTTCTGTTTTGGGACTTGTCTATCTTTATGTTCATGACAAGTTTATGATCGATTCAGCAGTTTTCTTGATTTGTGATGACGTTATCATCAAGTTGTAATATTTATGTCTATGATGATGTTTTCCTCTGATCTCATTTTTATTCAATTTCTATCTCCCCCAATTTATTTTCTTTTCATGAACCTTGGTCAATTTCGGACCTTGGCCTAAAGTCGCGATTTGCATACGATATGTATACGGGGGAATTATGTGATTATTGCCGTTATGAACATGATGTAATAATTGGCAACATGAAATTGGATATTATCATTGTATTTGCAAGTTTGGGCTTGATCTGTAAATTTTGGTATAATCTTATTATGAACAAATTTGCAAAAATATTATATACATGGAATTTGGCACAAATAGGATCTATATAATGTAACATGAGATTTGGTATATATAACATGTATTTAATTTGGCATGTAAATTAAACCACGAGTTCGGGCCTATGTAAATTAAACCAAAAGATTTGGCTTACAATTGGGCATATGTAGAATTGGGGATTTGAATATAAAAGCGATTGTAAATTTGATAATTGGCATAAATATGTATTATGAACTTGGGTAGTTGGCGTGTGTTGTAATAAAAAGATTACAATTTGGGATAACTACATCATGAATCCTGATTTGGGTTTATTTGGGCATGATACATGCAATTTTGGCTAGAACTCGATATGGGTGAAATAGCATAAACTTGGCATACATGTAAATAGGCAAGAATTGGACATATGTAAACTGAATAGGTTAGGTGTGTATATACACATATATATATATATAAATTGGCATGTAATTTTGGAACTTGGACATATGTTTTTAATACGTAAAGTTGGGAATTTGAAACATGAAAATGACTGTGTATTGGATAATTGACTTGAACACGAACATGAACATTTCTATATGTTAAACACGTGAACTGGCATTGGGGTTTTGGGGGGGGGGGGGAATACGACCATTAATGAACCTTTGACACGAGGTTAGACTCGGTTTGTGGTGTAAACCTGCCCGGAACCGCCCGGAAAATCTAGTAGCCACAAAGTGTCAGTCTAATGTGAGAGGTCGAAGGCCAAATTGTAGGCGTAACGGTTTATGACACGAGGATAGACCCAGTTTGTGGTGTAAATCTGCCCGGAACCGCCCGGCAAATCCAGTGGCCACAAAATGCACGGTCTAATGTGAGAGGTCATGATTCGTTCGTCATAATGAATGAATTAAGGGATACTAACCATAATAAGACGTGGGTATGGTTAGAGGGCTAGGTGGGATGACATGGAAATTTGACATGTAAATATGGACCTAACTGGTATGAGTTAAGAACATGTAAAACTTATAAATGTAGGCTCAACCAATATGTTATGGATGGGTGGGTTAAGTAACGTGGCTAGGCTAATGACACTTAACCGTTATAACATGACTAGCGGATGGGTTGGGTTAACTTGAATAGGTTTATAACACCCAACCTATATAACCTGATGCGTGGTAAGGTTAAGTAACAACAAAGGGTAATTCTTAACCGTCACAACCTGAAAAGTAGGTGGGCTAAATCAATATACTTAACCAATTTAACACGATGTTTTGATAGGGTTAAGTCATGAACCACTTGAATATACTTAACCAATTTAACACGATGATTTGATAGGGTTAAGTCATGAACCGCTTGAATATACTTAACCAATTGGACACGATGATTTGATAGGGTTAAGTCATGAACCGCTTAAATATACTTAACCAATTGGACACGATGATTTGATAGGGTTAAGTCATGAACCGATTGAATATACTTAACCAATTTAACACGATGATTTGATAGGGTTAAGTCATGAACCGCTTGAATATACTTAACCAACTTGGCAGATGATTCGTAGGGCTAAGTCATGAACTTGAACAACAACACTTAGCCAATTTGACATGACACGTAGGCGGGTTAAGTCACGAACTTGAATGACAACACTTAACCAACTTGACATGCTAGACTGATGGGGTTAAGTTTCGAATTTAAATGACAACACTTAACCTACTGAACGGAAACCCTAGTTGCGCGGTCCTTTTCAGCAATAACCCACTAGATGTATCACGGTACCCTGGGACTAGGCAGGGTGGGGCATGATTACTGGGCTGATTGTAAGCGACCAGAACGACGGCTGTGTGGGTGCGCCAGTGTAGGTTCTAACGGAGTGCGGGTGTGCACACACTCCAGAGCTGAAAAAGCAGGCATTGGGCACCAGTAGGTTTACACTGTGCGTGCTTGATTCGTGTCGATGGCTGGCACCATAGGGCTTGATACACCCTATGGTGGACCTAGCATAGGTAACTACATTTCGTGATTGGGCCGTATGACACAGACACATGAACGAGCTAGGACTTGTAGGGAGCCGATCGATTAATAAATCGTTACGTGGAATTCGTTATGTAGCATAATTCCTAGTGGTCCTAGGTGGCATAAACCCTAAACGAATCTAGAAAACGTTCAATAGGTAGCATAAGCCCAAGTGGTCCTAGGTGGCATAAATCCTAGTTGAACACGCGACAGTTCATGATAAGGAAACCTAGACAGAACAAGGGTGGCAGTCCAAACGATTCCAAGAATGGTGGCACTACGTTGAAGTAGTATAGATATACGTGATGAAACCCGTACGATATACGGCAAGGGACTGTACATATACATGGAAAGGATGATACGGGTTGGGATACTAGTACAGTTGGTGCAGAGAATATAGGAAATCAAAGAAAATAGTGGAATGGTGAAGCTTAGAAATCTTGCGATGTTATACTTAAATAGAAACCTTGCAGTGTGATACTTGGTAGGAACCTTGTGATGATACTCTTAATAGGAATCATGGGATGTTATACTTGATTCATCGTGCCTGTAGCTTACCTTGTCATCATGCTTATGTTTACTTTCAGTTTATTCATGCCATGTTATCTTTACCTGTTTTTATGCTGAAAGCCACTAGGAATTACTCAGTCTTTATGACTGACCCAGTTTGTTTTGCCTCTTTTTCTTTCGTTCCCCCCAAGGTTCACAGGGTGGGAATACAGCTTTGTTCGGATCTTACCAAGCTCCAAGGCTCTTTCATGTACTGCTTAGATTTCTCTTGGCTATGGCTTGCTTTGCTGTTTTACTTGGGGAATGATTTATGACTATGGTTTTATGCTTCTTTACCATTGCAAGACAAATTTCGATGTAATGGATTTAATAGCCTTTTGATGCAAAAGGCTTTAGACCTTTCTAGATTTTAAAGCAATGAAATTTGGTTCTTCTTCCGCTGTTTTATATGTTCTGTCTTGTAATATTTCTATGTATGTTTACCTAGATAATGATCTACCAAAGCTAGTGCATTCCCTTTGTGAGTGACCCTAGCGGAGGTGGGGTGTTACATTTGGTATCAGAGCAGAAGGTTACCAGACTGGGCAAAAGTTTTTAAAACCTTTTGAAATTATTTTCAAAAACCATTTACAAAGAAGCATTTCTCAAGAAAAGTTTTATTTTTAAAGGCTATTCCCCAAAGGCCATTAGCATTATCCTTTGTTTCCTTTCCTTTCTTTCCTCCATCTATAGTCACATTAGTTCCATCTGCGACTAACCTTATTTCAAGCTTTGAAGGTTTGTCGTGCGATGGAGGTAGTTCTCGAGAGACCTATTAACACGTTTAATAAGAGGGGATAAGGGTGGTTAAGGCGAAAGAGGCTCAGAACAATAAGGTAGAAATGTTTCTGTAGGAAAGCCTAGTTTATCTTTCTATCCTGTCCGTACCCTTTTGATTATGGTACATCGCATCCTTTTTATTTATGCTTCGATAGTTGAGTCTCTGCACCTTAGTACTAGCATAGTAGAGGATCCCATTTTTGTCACAAATCCTGTGGGGAATCGGCTCATTTATTCATGTCTTGTTTGGATTTGAGAATGTCTATGCTAAGAAATGCTTATGTTTTTAGGCTACGGGTCAATTCTAGGGATGGAATGGTTATCCAGTACTGGTACCATTCTTGAGTATGAAAAGAGGGTAGTTAGACGCTTGACTTGCCTTGGTAATGCCCTCGAAGTCTAGTGTAACCCTTAGGGTTCTGCCATGTCTAGTTACCCAGGATCTCTTGATATATTTATTGGTCCGCTCGAGTAGTGTTCGCCACTAAGGTGGATGGTTCATTTCGCTAATGCATGAGTTATAGAAAATCACCTTAGTAAGTACACTTGGCAACATGGTTGGTGTTTGTTTATTTTCAAGAGATAATTCATTTATGTGGAATACCTTCTAGTAAGCGAATGAGATCCGAGATTCACTAGTGAATTTTGGAGAGCTTGCATGAAACCATGAGTACGCATTTATGTTTAAGCCGAGTATACTAGAAGAAGAATAAGTAAAAGTGGAACGAGAGGCAACAGTGGAATGAGTTCCAACTCATATTTTGGAAACAAGAATTAAGAAGCTACGAAATTGTGAAGTTAAAGACGGTGAAAGAACAATGGAGTTAAGCTCAAGGAAATGCGACTCAGAAGATTGAAGACTAGATACGCGTATCATATCTCTTTTTAAGAGTATATTCTTGATCCTTCTTTTCCTGTAGAGCTTATTTGCATGCTATCTTTCAAGTATATCCTCTCGGTCCTATTCTCAATCCCATTTCTGTTAGAAACCCCATAGGGAGCATGACTCGTCTGTTAGTAATACATTTTGGGGATTGAGGGTGTCCGTTGGGTTGACTAAAATCTTTGGGTTTTATAGTATACGAGTTGGTTTTAGGAAGGGATTTCCTTGTGATCTAAAAGGAGTCCATCATGCTTAGTTTCCTAGAATCATATATATTGGTTTTGGGCTGGTGTTTAGGGTACAAAGTTTTTTTTACTTGCTTCTATCATTCGGTTATACCTTTAAGTAGGAACTAATGGATGTAAACATGTGTTTGAGACATGTTATGGTTGATGGTTGCAAGTGGTTGCAAGTTGTTGCTCATGGATGCATGAACACACATTAGGCACTAGATCGGCTCAGTCACATCTCATATTGCATATGCATGAATGTTTATACTTGTTTATGGATGAGATTGAATGTGTTATCATGTGGATGTTGCATATGGATGGATGTTTGTGCACACATATAGTGTTTATGTGACTAGGACTATTTGCATACATGTTGGACTAATGGCACTAAACATATTTTGCATTTAAAAAGATCAATCAGGCCTGATCATTTGCATTGGATAAGGAACATATACACACACTTTCTGCATATGTTCATACAACATTAGAAATCTCATAAGGACAATGGATGCCTGTGATTGATGATTGAGTAGATGGATGATTGGATGGTAGGACACATTCTTCTTAACTTGAAGATTTCAGGGACGAAATCCTTTAAGGAGGGGAGAATGTAACAACCCGTATTTTTATAACATGTTAAAACAAGAAATCAAGGTAGAATTAAATTTTAAAATTAGAATCATGGGAAACAGGTTACGCAATTGCATTCTTCTCGAAATTTTACATGAAATAGAGTCTGAGTTTTCGAAAATCGGAGTCCGGATGAAGAAGTTATGGCCTGTACAAGTTTCAGCAGTTTTCAGGCAGCACTGGGCCAGGGGGTTCGACCATAGGGTCGACCTACCCCCCTCCCTAGGTCGACCATAGGGTTGACCATAGGGTCGACCTACCCCCCAGGTCGACCATAGTGTCAACCCCCTACCTTATAGGTCGACCTGGTCGGCCTGGTTTGACCCAGAACTCATTTTTGAAGCCTGAGACGTGTTTTGATGGTCCAGATTGTTTCTAGGGTTAATCTAAGGGCCTAAACTAGTTGCTACACCTATAAAAACACCCTTAGAACTAACCTAATTCATAACAAATCATTCTTACACCATTATGCTGCTAAAATACCTCTTGAACCATGGCCACCGCCCCCAAATTAAAGAATAAGCATTCAAACTCAATCCAATTTGAAGATTAAAGCTTGTACAATGATTCAAGACAGTAAATCAACACTACTACAACGTTCTATGACAATTTCAGTTCCTAATTCACTAGCCATGCTCTGTAAGTTCTAGTTGTTTTTAGATTTAATTATTTAATTATAATATGGACATGAAATAAAGTGGAATTGGATCCAAGTATGTTTATCAATTCTGATCTATTTCTGTTGCTCCTTGAATCCTCTGTTTTGTGACTTGTCTATCTTTATGTTCATGACAAGTTTATGATCTATTTAGCAGTTTTCTTAATTTGTGATGATGTTATCATCAAGTTGTAATATTTAGGCCTATGATGATGTTTTCCTCTGATCTCATTTTTATTCAATTTCTATCTCCCCCAATTTATTTTCTTTTCATGAACCTTGGTCAATTTCGGACCTTGGCCTAAAGTCGCGATTTGCGTACGATATGTATATGGGGGAATTATTGGATTATTGCCTTTGTGAACATGATGTAATAATTGGCAACATGAAATTGGATATTATCACTGTATTTGCAAGTTTGGGCTTGATCTGTAAATTTTGGTATAATGTTGTTATGAACAAATTTGCAAAAATATTATATACATGGAATTTGGCACAAATAGGATCTATGTAATGTAACATGAGATTTGGTATATATAACATGTATGTAATTTGGCATGTAAATTAAACCACGAGTTCGGGCCTATGTAAATTAAATCAAAAGATTTGGCTTACGATTGGGCATATGTAGAATTGGGGATTTGAATATAAAAGCGATTGTAAATTTGATAATTGGCATAAATATGTATTATGAACTTGGGTAGTTGGCGTGTGTTGTAATAAAAAGATTACAATTTGGGATAACTACATCATGAATCATGATTTGGGTTTATTTGGGAATGATACATGCAATTTTGGCTAGAACTCGATATGGGTGAAATAGCATAAACTTGGCATACATGTAAACATGCAAGAATTGGACATATGTAAACTGACTAGAATTGGGTATATATATATATATACATACATATATATATATATATATATTGGCATGTAATTTTGGAACTTGGGCATATGTTTATTAATATGTAAAGTTGGGAATTTGAAACATGAAAATGACTGTGTATTGGATAATTGACTTGAACACGAACATGAACATTTCTATATGTTAAACACGTGAACTGACATTGGGGTTTTGGGGGGAATACGACCATTAATGAACCTTTGACACGAGGTTAGACTCGGTTTGTTGTGTAAACTTGCCCGGAACCGCCCGACAAATCCAGTAGCCACAAAGTGTCAGTCTAATGTGAGAGGTCGAAGGCCAAATTGTAGGCGTAACGGTTTATGACACGAGGTTAGACCCAGTTTGTGGTGTAAATCTGCCCGGAACCGCCCGGCAAATCCAGTGGCCACAAAATGCACGGTCTAATGTGAGAGGTCATGATTCGTTCGTCATAATGAATGAATTAAGGGATACTAACCATAATAAGACGTGGGTATAGTTAGAGGGTTAGGTGGGATGACATGGAAATTTGACATGTAAATATGGACCTAACCGGTATGAGTTAAGAACATGTAAAACTTATAAATGTAGGCTTAACCAATATGTTATGGATGGGTAGGTTAAGTAACGTGGCTAGGATAATGACACTTAACCGTTATAATATGACTAGCGGATGGGTTGGGTTAACTTGAATAGGTTGATAACACCCAACCGATATAACCTGATGCGTGGTAAGGTTAAGTAACAACAGAGGGTAACACTTAATCGTCACAACCTGATAAGTAGTGGGCTAAATCAATATACTTAACCAATTTAACACGATGATTTGATAGGGTTAAGTCATGAACAGCTTGAATATACTTAACCAATTTAACATGATGATTTGATAGGGTTAAGTCATGAACCGCTTGAATATACTTAACCAATTGTACACGATGATTTGATAGGGTTAAGTCAGGAACCGCTTAAATATACTTAACCAATTGGATGCGATGATTTGATAGGGTTAAGTCATGAACTGCTTGAATATACTTAACCAATTTAACACGATGATTTGATAGGGTTAAGTCATGAACCGCTTGAATATACTTAACCAACTTGACAGATGATTCGTAGGGCTAAGTCATGAACTTGAACAACAACACTTAGCCAATTTGATATGACACGTAGGCGGGTTAAGTCACGAACTTGAATGACAACACTTAACCAACTTGACATGCTAGACTGATGGGGTTAAGTCTCGAATTTAAACGACAACACTTAACCTACTGAACGGAAACCCTAGTTGCGCGGTCCTTTTCAGCAGTAACCCACTAGATGTATCACGGTACCCTGGGACTAGGCAGGGTGGGGAACGATTACTGGGTTGATTGTAAGCGACCAGAACGACAGCTGTGTGGGTGCGCCAGTGTAGGTTCTAACGGAGTGCGGGCGTGCACACACTCCAGAGCAGAAAAAGCAGGCATTGGGCACCAGTAGGTTTACACTGTGCGTGCTTGATTCGTGTCGATGGTTGGCACCATAGGGCTTGATACACCCTATGGTGGACCTAGCACAGGTAACTACATTTCGTGATTGGGCCGTATGACACAGACACATGAACGAGCCAGGACATGTAGGGAGCCGATCGATTAATAAATCGTTACGTGGAATTCGTTAGGTAGCATAATCCCTAGTGGTCCTAGGTGGCATAAACCCTAAACAAATCTAGAAAACGTTCAATAGGTAGCATAAGCCCAAGTGGTCCTAGGTGGCATAAATCCTAGTTGAACACGCGATAGTTCATGATAAAGAAACCTAGACAGAACAAGGGTGGCAGTCCAAACGATTCCAAGAATGGTGGCACTACGTTGAAGTAGTATAGATATACGTGATGAAACCCGTACGATATACGGCAAGGGACTGTACATATACATGGAAAGGATGATACGGGTTGGGATACTAGTACAGTTGGTGCAGAGAATATAGGAAATCAAAGAAAATAGTGGAATGGTGAAGCTTAGAAATCTTGCGATGTTATACTTAAATAGAAACCTTGCAGTGTGATACTTGGTAGGAACCTTGTTATGATACTCTTAATAGGAATCATGGGATGTTATACTTGATTCATCGTGCCTGTAGCTTACCTTGTCATCATGCTTATGTTTACTTTCAGTTTATTCATGCCATGTTATCTTTACCTGTTTTTATGCTGAAAGCCACTAGGACTTACTCAGTCTTTATGACTGACCCAGTTTGTTTCGCCTCTTTTTCTTTCGTTTCACCCCCCCTCAGGTTCGCAGGGTGGGAATACAGTTTAGTTTAGACCTTACCAAGCTCCAAGGCTCTTTCATGTACTGCTTGGATTTCTCTTGGCTATGGCTTGCTTTGCTGTTTTACTTGGGGAATAATTTATGACTATGGTTTTATGCTTCTTTACCATTGCAAGACAGATTTCGATGTAATGGATTTAATAGCGTTTTGATGTAAAAGGCTTTGACCTTTCTAGATTTTAAAGCAATGAAATTTGGTTCTTCTTCCGCTGTTTTATATGTTCTGTCTTCTAATATTTCTATATATGTTTACCTAGATAATGCTCTACCAAAGCTAGTGCATTCCCTTTGTGAGTGACCCTAGCGGAGGTGGAGTGTTACACCCATTATGCTAAAGAATGTCGAGCGAAGCCAGCGGACAGGAAATGCTTCAACTGCGGCCATGTTGGACATCACAAGGATAAATGTCCGCAACCCCAAAAGAAAAGCAGATTGTGAAAGCATATGCTCTTAATGTTGTTCCTTCTTCGTCGATTGTCCCAACTACAACGAAGAAAGGAAAGAATGTCGTTATCCAAGGTATGCTTTCTGTTTATGATGTTCCTGTTCGAGTATTATTTGATACTAGGGCTTCGTGTTCCTTCGTATCTAGTGACCTGGTAGATAGGTTGGGATTGGAACCCGAGATAGTCGATAGACCTTTAGCGATGACGAACCCGATTGGTGGTTCGACTAGCCTTAGAATGATTTGCGTAATCTGATCTTATCAAGTCATGGATGCATGTTTGCTTTTGATTGCTTTGTTTTGGGCTTTACTGGGTTTGGCATTATTTTGGGAGTCGATTAGCTCCATAGGTATGGGGTGGTGGTAGACTGTGAGGCTTTTTGGCGACAGTTAGAGCGGATGATGGGCGGAGGGTAGTGTTTTGTGGTCTACCTAGTGATGGGGTAATGACTAGTTTTCTAAATTCCCTTGACATCTCGCATGATGAGTTGTCAGATGTGCCCGTGGCTGGCCAATATCCGGACGTCTTCGAGGAAGTGACCGGACTTCCACCACACCGAGAGATTGAGTTTCATATTGATTTAGTGAAAGATGCCAGGCCTATAGTGATGCCACTTCGTCGTATGGCACCAAGAGAGCAGCGAGAGCTCAGGGTGCAAGTAAGTGATCTTTTGAAGAAGGGATTTATGCGAAGAAGTGTTTCCGAGTGGGGAGCACCTGTTGTGTTTGCTACCAAGGAAGATGGTTCCCTTAGATTGTGTGTAGAATACCGCAAGCTAAATAAGGTGATGAGGAAGAATAAGTATCCTCTACCGCAGATAGATGATTTGTTTGATCAGTTGAGTGGCGCGAGAGTGTTCTCCCAATTGGATCTCGCGATGGGTTTTCATTAGCTTAGGGTGGAAGCTGAGAGTATAGCTAAAACGACCTTTCGGAAGTCGTCTGGATTCTATGAGTGGTTGGTCATGCCATTCGGGTTGACCAAAGCCCCATCATATTTTGTGGATCTTATGAATAGGGTATTCAGGGATCAATTGAATAAGTTTGTTCTTGTGTTCGTGGACGACATACTTGTCTACTCGAGGACAGAGAAAGAACACAAGGAACATTTGAGAGTAGTGATGGAGGTGTTAAGAAAATAGCAATTGAAAGCAAAGTTTTCTAAGTGTCACTTCTGGAGAAGGTAAGTGAGATTCTTGGGCCATGTTGTTTCAGAGAATGGTATCTCCATGGATCCTGCGAAGGTGGCTACGGTACAAGATTGGTCTACGCCCAAGAATGCGACAAACATAAGGAGTTTCTTGGGGTTAGCTGGATATTATCGTAAGTTTATCCAAGACTTCTCCAAGATAGCAGCACCGTTGACTCAGTTGACCAAGAAGAATCAAGCTTTCGTCTGGGACAAAAGTGCAAGAATGCATTCAAGAGTCTAACGGAAAAGTTGACATGTGCACCAGTGTTAGTCATTCCTAAGGGGAATGAAGGGATGAAAGTATATATAGATGCATGTGGTACCGGACTAGGTGTTGTATTGATGCAAGGAGGTAGGGTTGTAGCTTATGCAAGTCGGCAACTAAAACCGCATGAGAAAAGATATCCTACCCATGATTTGGAATTGGCAGCGATCGTGTTCGCATTGAAGATGTGGAGACATTATCTCTTGAGAGAAAGATTCGAGTTGTTTACAGATCATAAATTGTTAAAGTATCTTTTCTCTCAGAAGGATCTAAATCTCCGACAACAAAGATGGTTAGAATTCTTGGCTTCCTATGATTTCGATATCGCATATACACCAGGAAAGGGCAATGCGGTAGCTGATGCATTGAGTAGGAGACATGCCAATTTAGGGGCTATGTTTCTAGAATGGAAGCAACTGGATTATATCGCAGGGTACGATTTCAGACCAAAGTGCGAATTAGATCCAGAAATGTTAGCAAGTTTGACGATCAGACCCACTCTGATTGAGCGGATTGGTTCCAGTCAGAGGGACGATCCTAACCTATTGGAAATCATCTCCAAGTTAGAGATGGGTACCGATAAGGATATGCACAAGTATGGGCTTGGTCGAGATGGATGGCTTAGGAAGAATGGAAGACTAGTTGCGCCCAATGTCAATGGATTGAGAGATGAAGTACTTAGAGAATGTCATCACTCAAAACTGACTATACACCCTGGTAGTAACAAAATGTATCGAGATATGAGGCAGACCTACTACTGGGAAGGAATGAAAAGAGACGTTGGGAAGTTTCTATCCAAATGCATGAATTGCCAGCTAGCTAAAGCTGAGCAAAAGAAGCCTAGTGGTTTATTGCAACCATTAGAAATTCCAGAATGGAAATGGGAACAAGTCTCAATGGATTTCGTTGATGGGTTACCAAGAACTAGATCGGGCCATGATAGCGTTTGGGTGATTGTGGACCGACTGACCAAGAGCGTAAGGTTTATACCTATCAAGTCGATTAGAACGACGACTAAGTTAGCGGAACTATATATGAAGTGGGTAGTGAGATTTCATGGAGTACCTAAAAGCATTGTGAGTGACCGAGACCCGTTGTTTACTAGTGGGTTTTGGAAGGTATCAATCCAGTATTGGTATGGTCCCATTTGAAGCTTTGTATGGAAGATCGTGCAACTCACTGTCATGTTAGTTAGAAACCGGTGAGAAATTTGTGCTGGGGCCAGATGTGATAAGAGAAACCTCAGATAAGATTAAGGTTATCCGACAACGAATGAAGGCTGCTCAAGATAGGCAGAAGAGTTATGCTGATAAGATGAGAAGAGATTTAAAATTCTCCATTGGCGACTTGGTGTTTATCAAGATTTCTCCATTAAAGAGCATGATACGATTTGGTAGGAGAGGCAAGTTAACACCAAGATTTGTTGGTCCATTCCCAATTCTCGAGCAAGTTGGGAATTTGGCATATAAAGTCGAATTACCAGAGAAGATGGCAGGAGTTCATAACGTATTTCATGTTTCCCAGCTAAGGAAATTCGTGCATGATCCTGATATGACTATTTCACCTGATCGGTTGAATGATATCGAAGTAGAGCCGAGGCAGTTGGGAACCGCAAGCCGATTCGTATTGTCGAGCACGATACGAAGCAACTTTGAAGGAAAGCGGCGAATCTAGTCAAGGTTCAGTGGGGCAAAGATGAGCATGAATGTACTTGGGAGACAGAGGAGAGCGTTAGAAAGACATATCCATAACTCTTTACTTGGTAAGATTTTTAATTGCAATTTAGTTTTCCACATGCTAGAATAGACTTGTTTGTTGTTTTGCATGTTTAATTGTTGTGAATGGTTGATAGGCATGCGGGATCCTTTGCTTGTTTCTTAGTTAAGGAATTTCGGGGGCGAAATTTCTTAAGGGGGGAAGAATGTAACGACCCGCATTCTACGCATCGAAGGATCGTAGAATATTTATTTCTTTCACATATGAAGTCGTATAGCCATGTAACTTTGGGAGACGACTATTGGGGTCATTTGCCATGTTCATGATTTTTGCTAATTTTTAAATGATCATTTTACCCCTAGCTGATCTTGTTTCGGCCATAACTTTTGATTGGTAAGGAGTTTTGACCTGAAACCGCTTCCATTAGATTCAGATGATGGTTTACCTTTCCGTGAGTGGTCACATTAGCCAAACGGGCTAACCTTTTGGGAGATATGGCTGAAACAAGGTTCAGAAGGTGAAAAACAACTTAACCGGGTCTAATTCGGGTGATTAGCAAGAGGGTCCATTAGCCATTTCGGGATTGGGGTTATGGGGAGGCTGAGAACAGTAGGAAAACGAATTTTATTTCATTTTGCAGCCGCCTTAAACATTTCTCTAACCCTAGCCTTGGCCTCCACCTTCTAATTTCATCCCAAATCGCTCCTAATCGCTTTCTAATTGAAGATTATGTCAAGCTACATCAAATCAAGGAGAAATAGCACCAAATAAGAGTTGGATCTGCTGTGTTGCATAGAGATTCAACCCAAATCAGAGATAGTTTCATATCTAAAGTTAATTTGTGGCTAAGGTGAGTGATTTGCATAGTTTCTCACTAATCACGGTTGATTAGGGGTAATTAGTGTTAATTAGCGAAATTATAACTCAGAAAAATCTGGAAAAATTTGTAAAATTCTAAAATATTGTTTTAAGCCTCTGTTAGAAGTTTGGGTTAATTTGGTTAAGTTTTGCTAATCCTATCATTAGATTTGCTTAAACATGCTTAAGGGGAAAAATATAGGTTTTGGGTATGTTTGATCCATTTTAATACATCATATTGTTGTTTTGGTGTCTGTGGTTGATTATACATGTTGCTATGACTGTATGGTATGCTTTGTGATTGATTAGAAGAGTTAGAATGGTCAAAAACGCCATCGTATGGCGTAAAATAGTCGCTGGAAGAGTTGCAGGAAAATATGCAGAGGACCGAATCGGATCGCCCCCTTCTGAACCGACCCGTTTATGACCCACGAACCGACCCTGACCCACTCGTGAAGAGTAGCCACGAACCGAACCACTCCAGCTCCAGCTCTAGCACCACGAACCGATGTTCCGAAGAGAACATCATCATGAATTGAGGAGCCCGACCCGAACCTAGTGGGTGCACACGAATCGAACCAGAAGCCACGAACGAGTAGGACCGAACTGAGGGAGGAAGTTCACGCTTGAACTGTGAAGCTTGGCCACGAGCCGACCCGAAGGAGGAACCGGACTCGACCCAGGGGGAGATCACAATCCGAACGTCGACTGGATGGAGCATCACGACTGAACCGAATCAAGGAGCTTGGACACGAGGAATAAGCTACGAACCAAATGAAGACCGATCCGTTGAAGACCAAAACCCGAGATGCAGAGGTAGTCCAAATGGGAAGTAGAACTCAGGATCCAAATGGGAACCAACGGGTTAACTTCATGAGTTGGACTTTGCTGCGGGACGTGTGCTAAGGGGTTATCGACGTCCATAACTTTGATACACCACCAAGACGGATGTTTGGCTACGGATCAGTGCAGTGGAGTAGATATTACTCCATGGGGCAGAATGATCATAGCATGGCTATGAGCCAGTGCAGTGGAGTCGTCATGACTTCACGGGGAAAAGTGGACATAGCAAGGACTAGTGGCTATGGATCAGTGCAGTGGAGTCGCCATGGCTCCATGGGGCAGAGTGATCATAGCAAGGATTTGGGTGATCAAAGCGGTGGATATCGAATGCTTTACGCACTGAGTGGGAGATGTTAGGATGGTTGCTATGCTTGATTATTTGACATCACTATGACATGCACACCCTCACCCCCGTATCTTTACACCATATGTTACTGTCACCTTAGAGTATTGTGCATCTTGTTGTGCTAACTCTTTGGTTGCAGGTCTAGGTTTAGGTATGGTTTATTATACCTGTTATTGTTCTGTTTTGCTGCTTATGGCTCATACCAGACTTTTGTCTGACCCAGAGCTTTATGTCTCTTCTTATTACTCTAGGTGCTCTTAAACGGGCAAACTAGAGACAAGTTAGGTGGTATGCACGAGTAGCTATACTAGAGACGAGCAAGAGGCTTCCACGTATGATATATATAGATATTTTCCCTGTGTCACTGCTGGTCACTACTATGGGCATTAGTAGTGTACCTTTCATTTCTTTTGCTTTAGAGACAGTTTTAAAGTTGTAATAATGATGAAGTGGAACATAAGCTGTATTTGGATTTTCCACTGCTACGATGTTTAGTTTTCAGCTTATGCACTGTCTCACCTGTTTTGTGTCAAGTATGTTATTATTATATTTTATTTTATTCCATGTGCTGTGAGACATTCTACAAGTTCCTTGTTAGTTCAAAATTCCTTTCTTTTTCCTTCCTTTGGCGACCGTCCCATGTTAGTTGGACATTGGCACAGCGCACTTTCAATGGAAATGTCGGCTGGTGCGGGCGGGCCGTCATACATACACACACACGCATATATATATATATATATATATATATATATATAATTTTGATGATTTGAAACGAAATGAATTTTAAGTTAAAAGATATTATTTCAAAAGAATCCATTTCAAAAATAAATGAAGTTGATTAGGTTTGATAAATCTAAATTTGAAGATTAAGCCTAAAGGGTAGTTTGGGAATTACATCGTTTTTTGTGCATCGTAGGCTCAATGTGTCTTATTTGTGAATAGGTGAACTACGTTAGTTTGATCTTATATCTAATTGGGTATCCTATTGGATAGGGGTACAGAAGCAGTCACATGTGGTAGTGATGCAACCCAATAATTAAAAAACAATTTTTTTGTTTGTTGTTGGTTATTTATGTTGTGATGTGTTATATTTCCTTCTTACTATATTAATCCATTGTTGATGCATTTGTTGAGTTTGCAGGAGCAGTTATTGCTGTCTATCTTATCTGATCTACTCAGTGGTATATTTATCGTATTTATTGTATTATAGCACGCCTATTGTATTAGATGATCTCTGAAAGTTTGGATAATAAAAATTTGTATCCTATACATTCAGTAATGTCGAATATTTATCAAATATTGTGTAGTAGATATGTAGTTTTAATTAGTAGTTTTATAACAAACATATATTTTGGCAATTTTAACTATTCAGAAAATCTCGGTCATTTCATTAAGCTTCTTTACTTTTTTGTATTTTTGTTTCTGGCTTATCATTTATGCAATGTAGCTCATTTTTTCCAGATTTCACATTCTTATTCTTGAGGTTAAGACTATCAATTGTTAAAGCAAGTCCGTGACACGTTAAAATCAAATCTAAGTATGTATGATTTAACACCTCACTGTAGTCATCATCACTGTCACCATGAGTTGAATGTCTCATCAAACACAAATTTTCTTCTGGTTTATCATTATTAATGTACTCTTCTCCTTCATTATCACCATGAGTTGGATATGACCGATCTTTCCATATCTATGAAATTCGATTTCTTCATCTGAATTATTTGAATTCCTGAATGATCTTGACATAGATCCTTTCTTGTTGGTTGAGGATTTGAAGTAACTGTTGACCACTCCTTAAAACATTTTACCAACATTGCTAACTTAGTGATTAGATTATTTTTGTCACTGCTATCAAGAAAGCCATTAAGCTCTATTGAATTCCTTTTGAATTAATTTTCACGGCCATCTCTTATCTTGAGTTCCAACTCATAGGTCATGAGACTCCTAATTAACTCCTTCATACTTTGTTTGTTTAGATATTTGGATTCTTGTACAATAGTAACTTTTGCCTCTAATTTTTTTGGTATAATTCTTAGAATTTTTCAAGCTAACTCAACTTTAGTGCACCCATTTTTCAAAGATTTAATATTGTATACCAACACAGAAAAACGACCATATATCCCTTTTAAGCTTTTGTGCTTGAACATCACCAAAATTTAATGTTCATTGATTAGCAGAGCAGGATGTGATTCTTTGACATGAGATGTAACTTCATGTGCCACTACCAAAGTGTGCTAAGTTTCGTGTGCACTCAAAAAGTGAGGAACTCAATTAAGTTCAATCTTATAAAGTGCACAAAATGAGCATATATAGCTTTTATATTTAATGAAACTATTTTGTTATCAACTGCATTCCATTTGTCATTAGGTTTAGCAAGTTCCATACCACTGATTGTCATCTTAGGTGGAGTGTACGCTCAGGGTCGGTCCTTCTCTCTGGGTTTCCCAAGGCAAGTTGGTCCGTAAGCAAGAAAGTTAAGGTAAAATATTGCCCTGTAAGGATTTGAAGGTGGGAAGAGTGGCGATAAAAAAATATTATCAAGCTAGGAATCGAACTCGGGAGTTTTGAGCACCAAAGCTTGCCTGCTACCAACCAACTAAGTATTCCTATGGACTAAGATTGAAACAAACTATGTTACATTCTACAAAATTAAACTGTCATACCTCTCCCTCCCCTCCAACTCGTTGCCCCCGCTTGGGGGGTTGCCCAAGGCGGATGTCTGATTTGCCTGGCCCAAGGGCCAGGTCTCTGTACACTATCTCTACCATATCCCAAACATCAAAATCAACAGAGATCAAATATATTTTCATCCAATCCTACCGATAAGCATAACCGGTTCAATTAAACATGAGTTGCCTAATTATTGACTGACATTCACAAAAACATTATTACAATTGGATACGTCTCTAGGGTAAATCAGCATATAGCTCCAGTACCACTTGTTAAGATCGTGCAATATACCTTAGAGGGGGATTGCATATGGTATTTAAAACATTTCGTGGGTAAATAACGCGGAAACGTGAAAAGAAAAGTAAAGAGTCATATATATATATCCAGTTTCGAATACTATCCAGTTAGTGCCTACTTCTTGCTCCAAAATTACTACTAGGATCATATACTCAATGCTTACAACACTTGTAAATTCACAATCTCTGTTGGAATATACTAACCTTATATCTAATAACCCTGCCATATCTTCACATCAAAATCATAGATGTACAAACACATAGCTCAAATCCAAATACTAGATTTCAAAATACAAAGCAAAAGAAGTATACAAAAAGTAAAATATAATGATAATTAGATAGGGAGTTACTATTTATACCCCAATTTCCTCTTTCGGTCACTAGGCCTGTTCGGATGTTCACCACTAGACGAAAATTTGTCAAATTTTACACTGTTCGGCGGTCATTCACGGCCGAAAAACATAAAGTCCGATCAGTCGTTCACCACCGAACAACCTTTGGTAGTGGCCGAAAGAGATTTTTGGGATACCAATACTGGCACACAAGTAGATATCCCCTTCATAAATCATGTGACCACCGTGTAAACATTTCTTTCTACCGTTTGACAAGACAAATTTTCTTAGAAACAAAATTCCTTTTCTTATTTTAATTTTGTTAGATCAAAATTTGGCTCTAACATCCAAATTGTTCTGATTTGTTGAGAATTATAACTGAAAAATGAGAAAAAAGAAGAAAACACACAAAGTTTATAGTGGTTCGGCGTTAACGAGCCTATGTCCACTTTATATGCTATTGATTATACTTTGAATGCTAGTACAACCAATGATTTCTCTCAAACTCACTCTTACAATTATGATTTTTCTCAATAATCTCGAAGAAATACTGATGAGAAATAGTGGTGCGACAGTAATGGTGGAATCAATACTCAATACTGCCAAAAGATCCTTAAAAATGCCAGTCTCTGGGCTATTTATAGATGATTCTGTCAGGTGGTTCGCGGTCACACGTGGTGTAGATCCTGAGAAAATCGGATCGGATCGAGCGTTGAGGAGGAATTGGTCAATATGACAGTTGTGGGCAGGTGTCGCGAGATCCGTGCATTTTGGAACGCTGAAGACCCGTTCGTGGTTTGAACAAGTCAGTTGCTTCGCTGCGCGTCGGGGGATCGGATCGGAGCGAGGTGGTGGCATTGGTGCGGATCGAGTTGTGATGAGGTGGACGGGTCGGGTCGCGAATAATGCTGGCGATTCGAGAGGCGCGATCCGTGAGTGCGATCCGCTGGTGCGATCCGATCTTTCATGGACTCGAGGAACGTAGTTCCATACTTTCTTCTTGTGTGTGAACCTTGGTGGCTTGGTCCAAAAAGCTAGCCAACATTTTGCCCCTTCGAAGTATGTTTTATCGAGGATGGAACATGCTTCGAAATTGCAGAGACGTCCTTTCGCGAAGCGACGCAATTCAAAGGTCGTGCCTGTCTGAGAAGTCTTGCTACTTCGGAAAAGTCGTATCTTTTTGATAGGTATAAATATTAGTATAGTCTTCGATCATTTTTCGTTCATTGAACAATTCTTTTCTGGAATTTTTCGGAGACTTCGTCGTCGAGTTCACCAGGTAAATTTTTGATTTTTTTTAAATAGTCCGGATCGCACTCTTGTATCGCGATCCATGGCCACGGATCGTGATCTAGTGACTTGACGGGCTTCATGGCGAATCGAGGTGGGCTTCAGCCCGCGGCCCGCTCGGTTCGAAAAAAACAAAAAGTAGGAGACTAACGGTCGTGATTTCCTCTATATAAGCCCGAACCCTCTCCACTCTTTTCCCTTTCTTCTTCGTTTACCACGCGCCGACGCCTCCTCCGATAGAAAAAACCCTATTACTTCGTCAAATCTCAAAAATCTTCCTTGCTTTCCCAAATTTCGGAAAGGTAATTCCATTAAAAGCTTTATCTCTCGTGATTTTTGAGTTTTTAACTGACTTGAGGGAGAAATGAGTGGAATTCGGTGGTTTTTGAGGCGTTGGAGGCCGTGGAGACGCCATGGCCGACGAGTTCCAATCGCTGGAGAGGAGGAGGAGGAAGAAGAAGGAAAGGGAAGAGCAGGTTGGTTCGTTTCGTGAGCGAGGCTTGGGTACAAGCGAGGCAGTGGATCGTGGAAATGGCAAGGGAGCGGATCGGATTGGGGAGATGGCAAGGGAGCGGATCGGATCGGGGAAATGGTGAGGGAGCGGATCGGGGAAATGGTGAGGTAGCGGATTGGGTCGCAGTCTTGAGCGGAGTATCAGCTTAAGTGAGGATGGAAAGATGTGGGTTGCGATAATCATTCCACGAACCGAACCATGCCCCACGATCCACTCTCCGTGATTCAGTTCCTTACCCTGCGATCCATTCTCTGCGATCCGGTTCCTTACCCTGCGATCCGTTCTCTGCGATTCGAACCCTAATCCACGATCCGGATGGATGAGTGATCCAATGAACTTGTTGAACACTCAATGCAACTTAATTCTAACATGCCAATGGACAATTAGGTTAGAGCCTTTGAGATGAACTTTCTGGACTGGACAGAAGCATAACTTGACCGCATATGACGACTAATACTTCGATGATTTTGATAACCTTTATGCTTTTTCTTTAAGACATGCACAGGCACACACTTGCACTTACACACACGGGGGGACGGGTAATTATATTCTTATTTCTCATGCTTTCTCGCCTAAACAGTAATGTCGGATAATCGTTCCCCTTCAAGATCTGACACAGAGACGGATCCCGAGGTGTATGAGCATTTCAACCCCGAGGTTCTTCCAACTAATCCAGAGGGTGCAGATCCTGGATCCGAATATGAGGCAGAAACAGAATCGAACCCGTCTGAGAGTACGTCGCTTGATGAAGAGTCAGAGGTAGACGGCTGAGCTCCCAACGAAGTCCCTGGTGCAATAGAAATAGAGAATTTCACAAACTCTCTAGCTTCCAAACTTGATGACATAAAGCTTACTAGAATTTGCTTGAGACATGGGATCCCCTGAGATGATGTGAGGACACCCGACAGCGAAGATAGACCTCATTTGGCTCCGGAGGGGTATATGACAGTCAACCGACTCATGTGCTGGGTAGGAGCTATTCCTCCGTTTCCTCCAATCGTCATTGAGACCCTAAAACGATTGGGCATTACTCCAATGCAGCTTCATCCCAATGCCTACGCAGCTTTATACACTCTATATATCGCATATACGGAAATCCTGCAAACCGAGCTCATGTTTAAAGATTTAAAATTCTTTTATCTTTTCAAGCATCACTCCTCGGCAACCCCAAATTTCTCTTTCTTCGAATCGGTAGCAAATAGGAAGGTTCTGTCTGACGGATACAACAACATAGGGGATCCCAAGGCCGATTGGTTCTATATAAAGAGACAGGCTGGGTGTTCAAGAAGATGGCTTAAATCAAGTAAACTTTAAACTTTTGACTGAATAACTTGTTTAAGAAATCGAAGCATTAACATGCACTTTTTTTTCTCTAAGCAGATCACGCCTTTCCCAAGACGGAAGGCTCGGTATACAATAATCGACTGTCTCTTCTTCTACAAAGCAAATCCGATTTTCTAAAGATCAAGAAGTGCATTACTGACGAGAACCTTCACAAGCACTGCCTTCTGGATATAAGGTTTGGAATTGGTGCAGGCGGCAAACCCTACAAATACGTGCCCCCAACAGAGGGAGAAGGAACGTCACGGGCAGCAGAAACAATTAAATTTCGTAAGGGTCCTTCGCCGATAATCATCCAGGACGACGAGGACCTAAACATATATAGAGGAGATGAGGCCCGTGATGATAGGTCTAAGGAAATCCCAGTTTCTCCGGGGGGATTGCCCCCAAGGGCCTCTCTTCCGGTTGAACCTATTGCTCCTAATGATTGAACAGAAGAGCAGCTATTTAAAGAGCCGAGCAAAATTCCTTTTCCTGAAGATATATATACACAGGGAGACTTCGAAGGGGAGCCATTTTTCCCTGTTTCTGAGGAAACAACTGTTCCAGTTGGAGAACGAGAAACTACTCGGATGAGCCTGACTTCGGGACCTGGTCTGTTAGGGGGAATAATATGGGATGCACAAATCACATGCACTGCCTGACCCCACACTTTTATATCAACAGAATTCAAGGTTTTAATATGCTCTTATTTCTTTTGCAGGAAAGATGTCTCGCAGGCGATCTTATTCCTATCGCTCTCTCCGTGAAGGTACACCTAGCCTTCATCCAAATCCTGAGCGTTCTCGCGGCCTTTCCCACAAGCCTACTTCTTCACTATCCAGGTCTCCATCAAAACCAACCTCTGGCAAGCTTCCCAGTCATTCGGTGCCACCTACATGGGGAAAACAACTTCCCAAAGACTAACCCCTCCGAAGAGTGTACCTTCTCACAGTAGGTCATCAAAAAGACACTACGAGTCCAAGGATAAAAGCAAGGATCCAATTAAGGATTCTGAGAAGGAGAAGATTGACATTTTCCCTTCCAACCAACAAGGTTTGATTGCCCCCGGGTCACGAGATTACATCCATGGTCCTGAGACTCAGGCTAAGCTGGAAAAGTTGCGAGAACAATTCCCCGACATCTTCTTCGAAAGGATGATGTTTGTTCCAGCCTTGGAACCAGTCCCTAGGAACTGGGATAATGAAGTCATCGGGCACATTCGCCATGTAGCCAGGCAGTATGAAGCGATGAAGAAACATGTTGTTAATGTTTCAGAGGTCATCCGAACGCTTGAGATGGAAGCACATAGATCCAGAGTGAAGATAGATAACAATGAAAGGGCCAGGGCAAAAATGGAGAAGGACTTAGAGGACGCACAATCTCTGCTTGCCTTGGCTCAACGAGACGCTAAAGCTTACAAAACAGAGCTGGAGGAGGCCATGCAACGTTTCCATAATGAACTTGATTCTAATAGCAAAGAGCGAGCGTTATTGAAGCAAGAGGTAGAAGATCTCAGGATGGCCAACTCCGAACTGGAAACAGCACAGGATCACTTCGAGGCCGAAAGAGCTGCTTGGGGGAAAGAAAAGGCAAGTTTGAAAGATAGCTTAGCTCTGGCCGAAAAGGAGAAGGTGATCCTGAATGATCAACTCGCGCGTGCAGAGAAGCGCGCTATTCTTGCTGAAAATAATGTGGAGAGTGCCATTGAAATGGCCACTATTTCCAATGAAAAGCTCCTTGAGAGAGAGAAGGAGATCGAAGGATTTGAAGAAATGTTATTCGACTTCCTTGGTCAGGTCATCAAAACCCGTAATATCTCCTGGATCCCAGACTATCATGTCACTCTAGCCAACATATGGGATGCAATCGTTGAGAGCGAGAAACAACGATTAGGAGTTGACGAGATTGATGAGAATGAGTTGATGCGGAACATTTTGAGGGATAATGAGCCTGAGGATCTAGAGAAAGGCAGACGCCTACTCCAAGAAGAAATTGAAAAAGAGAAATCTCAGGCGAAGGGCAAAGAGAAAATGGAAGAAGGCCCGAGCTCAGCTGCAGAGCCCAAGGCTTCCGAAATCGAGGAATATAATCCAGATTACCCATTGATTCCTCTGGGTCCAACTCCTCCAGCTTTCGGGGGTTCTTCTGCTAGCTTGGATGGAGGATCGGCGGAAGGTATCTCTATATTTTCTCCGCAACTTGCCAAAACAATTGTCACTTGTCGTCGCTTGTCGGACAATCAACTGAGCAAACCGCATTTTCTCCCAAAATAACATTTGTTTCTCATGATACAGGTAGCGGGCCGGTTGATAAGGATGATGAAAAGAAGGCAGGGGCAGAGAAGATTGACATCCTGCCAGGCGTTGGTGCTGATGTCCCCCCAGATGCTGAAACTATCGAGGCTTTGAGAGACATGGACGGGCGCCACGATGGGGATGAAGAGGAAGTCGCCATTAGCAAAGAGAGCGGAGGCGGTGATGAGGAAATCTTAGCTGAACAACAGGCCGAAGGGGAGGAGCAGTTGCTCCTTATGAAAGGGAGACAGGATCCAGTATATGTTCCCCTATCTCCGAGATCGACCCCAAAACTGGGTTGGTCGTAAGATTTTCTTCCCGATCGATAACTTCACAACTAGCCTCTCAGTCCTCTAGTTCTTCACTGGAGCCTCTCGTTGATAAGAGGAAGAGGAAAAAAGGTGGTCGTTCGGATGTTGACAAGGAGGCATCGGGGAAGCAGAAAAAGAGCAAGAAGTCTACATAGTCCCGTCCCCGCAGCATAAGTAGGCGGCATATGTCAGTTCATATTTTGTCCTTAGGATTTTTTAGGCTTTCCACTGGCCATGAAATGTAATTGTGAGAATGGCCCTCACTTTTGTTTAGGTTCCTCTTTATCTTGTAGGTTTGTAGCTTATGAATGAAAGTTTATTTCTTTTTACACTGTTGTGTTCCTGCAAGTTTATCATACTTAGTCACGAATACAAATACTCAAATCATGAATCATTCTAACAATAAAACTTTTTTTTTAAATTTCTGCACTACACTTCTGCGTGCATATATGTGTATGGGTGTGTCCCCAATCAACCATTAATATGGTGTCTGGCCATGGTTTATTGGGGATTGATTAGATTCATGTGTGTGCCGCCCCCATTCCCGGAGATGAGGGGTTCGGGCTCCATTTTTCATTCTTGTTCCCAGTCGTGTAACGGGATAGGAGCCCTTTAGCGGCATATGTCATCATGCCTGTTTGATCCCCGATTCTTCAGCGGGGTAGAAATTCTTGTGACGCTAAGTCTCTATCGCCTTTATACTCTCCTGATCCTTCAGCGGGTTAGAATTTGTGTGATGCTAAGTCTCTAGCGCCTTTATACTCTCCCGATCATTCAGCGGGTTAGAGTTCGAGCTTGGTTTTCATTCTGCTCCCCGATCCTTCAGCGGGGAGAGAGTTATGGGGGCGCTGAGTCTCCCGCACCTTTCTCAGCGCTTAATCATAGACGCTTTTATACTCTCTTGGCGGTCGCCAAGGTTAGATTTCAAGCTCAGCTGTTCTGTCGCTCCCCGATCCTTCAGCGGGGTAAGAGCTCTTTCTCAGCGCTCAGTCGGAGACGCTTTTATACTCTCCTGGCAGTCGCCGAGGTTAGAGTTCGAGCTCAGCAGTTCAGTCGCTCCCCGATCCTTCAGCGGGGTAAGAGCTCTTTCTCAGCGCTCAGTCGGAGACGCTTTTATACTCTCCTGGCAGTCACCAAGGTTAGAGTTCCGTCAAGGCGGTTCCGATCATGGTACACTGCCGTGACTTATGGACATCGCCTTCATGTCCGTTATGCTCTCTCTCGGCTCTGTAAAGTTAGAGCGCTATCAAAGATATGATTACTTTATCGTACCCTCAGAGTTTTGACTGTTGATTGCACTCCATTCTGATGGAAGGCACCTATAATTATATGTTCCTGTGATCGTTGTATGGTTCACAGCAATTTCCATAAAAGTAGAACGACAGATAAATAATAGTGTAATAAAGGTAAACGACACACAATATTTTTATAGTGGTTCGGTCGAATCATGACGTACGTCCACTTTATAATCTTTTGCTTAAGAAATCGGACTATTCTAGGCAAGTCGTGCCTTGTACATGGTCATTAATAAAGCAAAAGAACAGATCTGACATCTTTACGTTAGATACGACCGTTGGGCATTCCACACTCTTGGGATTTCCTTTCCATCTACGGTTGCTAGCTTGAAGGTTCCATTACCAAGCTTGCACAGAATGGAGTACGGTCCTTCCCACTTCGCACCCATATGAGTTGGGGGTGGAAAGACACACTTCAGAACCAAGTCTCCGGGTTCAAAGGTTCGGGCTTGAACCTTTTTGTTGTAGTATCGGGCGACCTGTTGCTTGCATCTCAAGGCACGCAGGTCTGCTTCATCCCTCTTCTCTTCGATCATATCCAGGGATTCAAGGAGCAATTCGTTATTAGTCATCGGAACGTAATAAGTCACTCGGTGAGAAGGTACTTTTATTTCAACCGGGATGACTGCTTCTGCTCCAATAGCAAGAGAAAAGGGGGTATGGCCTATTGCCGATTTATACGTTGTCCTGTAGGCCCATAGTGCTAAGGGTAATTCATCAACCCACATGGCTCTGGCCCGCTTCAGTCTTCTTTTCAGAATGGACTTAATCACTTTATTCGCCGCTTCGACCTGTACGTTCGACTGCGGATGCGCCACAGAGGTGTATCGTTTCTCGATGTGGTATTTCTGGCAGAAGTCCCTGAATTCAGTGCTATCGAACTGAGTTCCATTGTCAGTTATAACGATCTTTGGAATCCCAAATCAACAGATGATGTTCCTAACGATGAAGTTGATCACTCGTTTGGTTGTGATTGTAGTCAGTGGCTCAGCCTCGACCCACATAGTGAAGTAGTCTACAGCTACAATAACGAACTTCGCTCCGCCCTTAGCTATGGGGAGACTTCCGATGATATCAATTCCCCATATAGCGAAAGGCCATGGGCTTGTCATCGTTTTTAACTGATTAGGAGGTGCCCTAGGTATCTTTGAAAAACTCTGGCATGCATCACACCGTCGTGCGTACTTCGTCGCATCTTTGTTTATGGTAGGCCAGAAATAACCATGCTGCAACACCTTTTTTTCCAATGTTTGCCCTCCAGTGTGATCGCTGCATTCACCCTCATGTACCTCCTGCAGTACACGCTTGATGTCGTCATGAGCTATACACCGGAGAAGGGGCATCAAAAATCCCTGTCTGTAAAGGACTCTGCCTTGCAGAACGTATCGGAAAGCTTTACGAATTACTTTACGCCTCTCGCTCTTCTTGGTCGGAAGCGTTCCATTCATCAAGAAATTCTTTAGAGGGGTCATCCATGACTCCCTTTCTGGTTCCGTCTCTAGTACCGGATCAATTTCCATCTGATCTATACTAGGAGACCGAAGTACTTCAACTGGGGCTAGCCCGGTCTCTTCAGGATCGTCAGAACTAACCATCTTCACCAACTTATCCGCCTGTTGGTTCTCTGACCGCGGAATATGAGATATGTTGTAGTGATCGAAGCCGTTCAGCAACTCCTTCACTTTCTCCAAGTATAAAATCAATCTTGGGCTTTTGGCTTGGAATTTTCCAGTGACCTGGTTTACAACTAACTTGGAGTCGCAAAATATGTCCAACTTTGTGATTTCCAACTCCTTTGCGATCCTTAGCCCGGCTATCAGGGCTTCATATTCGGAGTCGTTGTTAGTGGCGTGAAACTCCATCCGGATAGCATAGGATATCAGCCGTTTCTCAGGAGTTTCAAGCACTACTCCAGCGCCGTATCTCTTGTCATTCCTAGCGCCATCAGTATACAATCTCCAGGCACTGAGATCGAGAAGTAACTTTGGTGAGTCAGCTTCTTCGTTCGCTATATCTTCCTCCGGGACAGTAAACTCTGCTATGAAATCGACTATCACTTGCCCCCGTATTGACCGCCGGGGCTGAAAGTTCAGATCAAATTGACTCAACTCAATGTTCCATTTGTGTAGTCTTCCAGACGCTTCTGGTCTCTGTAGAACTTGCTTGAGTGGATGATCAGTGTACACGGTGATGGGATGAGCCTGAAAATAATGTCGAAGCTTTCTAGAGGCAATCAACAAACTGTACGCCAACTTTTCTATCGTTGGATAATTACGCTCTGCTGCCGCCAATTTTTTGCTCACGTAATACATTGATCTTCGAACTTTATCTTCTTCTCTCACCAATGCTGAGCCAATCACGTGGGACGACACTGCCAAGTACATAAATAAGTCCTCGTGATCCACCGGCTTAGATAATATCGGAGGTTTCTCCAGGTGACTCAGCAGGTTCTGAAACGCTTCTATGCAGTTAGGCGTCCATTTGAAGTGGCGTTTTCCTCGCTTTATCAATTCGAAGAATGGGATGCATTTGTCCCTAGCCCTGGAGATGAATCTGCTTAGTGCTGCTACTTTCCCTGTAAGGCTTTGCACATCTTTAATTTGCCTAGGCTCCTGAATGCCTCTGATTGCTGCGATCTGGTCTGGATTAATCTCAATCCCGCGAGAACTGACGATGATTCCCAAGAATTTTCCGGGAACATTTCTTGGGTTTAGTTTCATCCCGTACTTTCGAAGAATGCCAAACATCCCTGCCAAGTCTGTAGTGTGATTGGAGGATTGCCTGGACTTAACCAACATGTCGTCGATGTATACTTCCATTGTTTTCCCAATCTGGTTATAGAACATTCTGTTCACTAACCGTTGATATGTAGCGCCTGCGTTCTTCAAGCCAAAGGGCATTACCACGTAACAGTATAATCCCAGATCCGTAATGAAGCTAGTGTGTTCTTGATCTGGAACATGCATTGGAATCTGGTTATATCCTGAATAAGCATCCATAAAGGAGAGAAGTTCATGGCCTGCCGTTGAGTCCACCAACTGATCGATCCTAGGTAACGAAAAACTGTCTTTTGGGCAGACTTTATTCAAATCCGAGAAATCGATACACGTTCGCCACTTCCCGTTGGCCTTCTTTACCAGAACTGAATTTGAAATCCCGTCTGGATAGTTTGAGTCTCTGATAAATCCATTACTCTTTAGCTTTCCAACTGCTTCTTTCAAGGCAGCGGACCTCTCTGGGCCCAGCATTCGCCTTTTTTGTTTTACCGGAGGATGCTTAGGGTTAATGCTTAATGAATGGCTCATGATTGATGGAGATATCCCACACATGTTTGCGTGGGTCCAAGCAAATACATCCAAGTTATCTTTCAAGAAATCTGTCAGTTCTTTAGCTAAATTCGGATTTAACTGGGATCAAATCTTAAGGACCTTCTCTGGGTCACTATCATCGATCGGTACATCCACAGTTGTCTCATTGGGAGTCGCCATTCTGCCCCTAGGTTCTTTATCCTCTCTGGGATCTATATCCTCGGGCAACTCTCGGGGCGACTCACCTACGGTTATCCTCTTTAATTGCTATGAGGTCTCCGCCCTTGCTGGGGGAGAAGCGCCCTTGGTTTCTATGTATCCTCCATTGCGGAGTAGCTTTATCTCTGCAATATAACATGCTCGTGCGACAACCTGATCTCCTCTGACAATACCAACACCAACTTCTGTAGGAAACTTCAATAACAAGCACCAGGGGGCTATACAGGCTCTGAACTTTGCTAGGGCCGATCGGCCCAAGAAGGCATTATAGGGCGATTGAATACCCAAAACCACGAAGGGAAGAATTCTCACTCTCCGGCGTTCTCCTTCCCCAAGTGTAAATGGTAGCTCTACATATCCCATTGGAGCGGTGGATGCTTCGTTAAATCCACGGATCCATCCCTCACAGGTCTTCAAGTCTTTTATCTCGAGATTCATCTGGTCGAATGTCTTTTTGAAAAGAATGTTGATGGGACTCCCGTTATCCACCAAGACTTTATGAACAGTGGTCGGGCCAATAGGAACTGTGATTACAAATGGATCTTCGGTCGGAGCATGGACTCCAATGCTTTCTCGTTCGCGGAAAATGACGTCGTCGGACATCATCTTTTGTTGCTTTACCGGGACATTGTCCTCAGGGTTGCTACACTCTCCTACCTCGAGGTGCTGCTTAGCCGCATTGACATACTGATCCAATGGCTTGGAACCGTGCCCGGCAAGATAAAGCCCTCCAATTATGGTATTGATAACAAGGTCCTTTCCCTTTTGTTGGGCAGTTGGCCTGACAGCAGGTTGATTCTGGTTCTGGTTTGGGGCCTGTACGGCTTGCCCCCTGTCTCTGGGTGTCACTCTGTATTCATCCAATTTTCCTTCTCGAAGAAGCTTCTCGACCACATCTCTTAGGTGACGGCATTCATTTGTTGAGTGACCGTGAATCTGATGGAAGAAACAGAACTTCCATGTCTCACGTTCTTTCTCCGTCGACTCTCTGGGAGGAGGCCTTTTATTTTGGAGGACGTTGTACGAATCCATGAAGATATTCTCCAAAGTATCGTTTATTGGCGTATAAATTTCAAAAGACCTGGGATGAGTCCTTCTCTGGGAGTCGTTCCCTCGATTCCTTTTTCGGTTATTGCCATTACTGTGATTACCATTGTTTCCTGACTGGCGACCACCCTAGTTCCGGTTTTCGACATCAACTTCGACCTTCCCCGAGCTGTCTCCTGTCTGATTAATGGCGACATTGCTCTGGATTTCCTCCTTGTCTGCCATTTTTGCCTTCCGGTTAGCATATACCTCCTCCTGACGTAAGTGCACGTTAGCTTTTTGGTAGAATAACTCTCTAGTATGAGGTGGCTTGCCGGCCAGGTATCTCCCAAATTCGGTGTCTTTATCTACCCCATCAATCAGGGCTGCCACAACAGTTAGCTCATGAGGATCTTTGACTTCAGTAGCAGCTAGGTTGAAACGGTCTAGATACACCCTCAAACTCTTGCCTGGTCGTTGCTTGACAAGGAACAAGTCAATCACACTCTTTGTCCTTTGTGCATAGATGCGGAACTATTCCACAAACCTTTCACTCAACTCCCTGAAGCTGGAAATTGATCTTGCTGGTAAGCTAGTAAACTATAATAATGCTACATCCTCCAGGAATATAGGAAACGCTTTGCACTTGACAGCGTCAGAAGCTGCGGCAGCGGTCATTGACCAAGAATATCTCATCAGATGTTGGATGGGATCAGATATGCCCGCGTAACGGTTCATCTACGGCATGTTGAAGCGCCTCGGGAACGTCACATCTAAAATGTCATCAGTGAAAGGGGTGTGACTGCGGTCAATTCCCCAATCTTCATTCCGTTGTCCACGGCTACCTGCCAGAATTTGATGGATCATAGCTGCAACATTTGGACTGGTCAGCGGAGGCTCGGGATCAGCGCTTCTTGCTCGGTGGAACTCTCTGATCTCCCTTCCAGGGGCAGCTACGAAATCTGGGGCTCGGATTGGGCTTCGCTGCCCCCTGTTACCATAAGCATTTGTACGGCGAAGGGGCTGAGGTAGTCTATTCTCAACAGGGCTGTCCACACCTCGAGCTCTGGGAGTTGTGGCACGATTATTCACATTGCGGTTTGAGGGCCCTGAACCCAGTACCTCTTCTTCCCGTGATGGCAGGGTTCCAAATCGGAGATGCTCTATGTTTTCAGGCATCTCATACAGTCGTCGCGGAGGTCTTGGCGATTCCTCTGACGAAGAAGAGTACTCTGGGGTGAGCGGACGAACTGGGGGCGTCCTTTGCCTTGCAAGATCATTGAGCCTTCTATCCATAGCAGTCAAGTTCTGTCGCAGCACGGAGCTCTCCTGCCTTTCTGCAGCCAATTCATCAAACAACCTCTCCCACATTTCAGAAAAGCGAGAAAGATCTCCCTCGGTAACAGGAGCAGAAGGGTCGTATTGATCATCAACATTTTTTCTTATGTGCAGAGAACTTGAACCAGGTCGAGCAGAGATACCGGGACGGGAAGTGTGAGCCATAACCTCCTTTCCAGGTCGAGTTATAGTCTGGTCATCATTTCGGATCGCTGCGGATCGATGTCGGTGGCTCGTTGCGCCCCCTTGGTTCGGTTCGTGGTGACGCTGGGTAGAGGGTTCGGTGCATTGTCATGGGATCGTGTGACAACCCCTTCAGCAGTCCGGTTCGCTCCGCCCTCATCATCCTGGATCGTGGCGCCCTCATCTGCTCGGATCGTCACGCCACGGTCGGTTCAGATCATGCCTTGGTCCTCGCGATCTGCGAGACCCACCTCGACCTGCTCGTGAACACTTTCTTCAATTGCCTCATTCGCTTGCGAAGCTCGTACTTCCTTAGACTTCTTTCCAGCCATGATATCAGATGTCGCTGGAATCTTCAGAAATCTGAACAGTAAAGTTTTGGGACTGTTTTCTTTAGACTTTCAAATCCAAATAGTAGAATAGCAATCCGGTAGGCTGAGAATTGAATTCTCAGTGAAAGCACCAAAATGTTAGATCAAAATTTGGCTCTAACACCCAAATTGTTCTGATTTGTAGAGAATTATAACTGAAAATGAGAAAAAAGAAGAAAACACACAAAGTTTATAGTGGTTCGGCGTTAAAGAGCCTATGTCCACTTTATATGCTATTGATTATACTTTGAATGCTAGTACAACCAATGATTTCTCTCAAACTCACTCTTACAATTATGATTTTTCTCAATAATCTCGAAGAAATACTGATGAGAAATAGTGGTGCGACAGTAGTGGTTGAATCAATACTCAATACTGCCAAAAAATCCTGAAAAATGCTAGTCTCTGGGCTATTTATAGCTGATTTTGTCAGGCGGTTCACGGTCACACGTGGTGTAGATCCCGAGAAAATCGGATCGGATCGAGCGTTGAGGAGGAATTGGTCAATATGACAGTTGTGGACAGGTGTCGCGAGATCCGTACATTTCGGATTGCTGAAGACCCGTTCGTGGTTTGAACAAGTCAGAGGCTTCGCTGCGCGTCGGGGGATCGGATCGGAGCGAGGTGGTGGCATTGGTGCGGATCGAGTCGTGATGAGGTAGACGGGTCGGGTCGCGAATAATGCTGGCGATTCGAGAGGCGCGATCCGTGAGTGCGATCCGCTGGTGCGATCCGATCTTTCATGGACTTGAGGAACGTACTTCCATACTTTCTTCTTGTGTGTGAACCTTGGTGGCTTGGTCCAAAAAGCTAGCCAACAAATTTGTTCCTTCTTCCTCAATCATCTCTTTTAGCAGTAGATCGTGATAGATGTTGCGAATCTTGTTCTCCCAAAAACAAGAAGGCGTTGTTGCATTATGCTTGGGAGAATGGAACTACAGAAAATGATTGGCTACCTTCGCTATCTGTCACGCTTTCCAAAACTTAATCCCATAGTCTTGAGCACGCGATGTTAGGACCCTGTTTTGTTGCCATTCTTCTTGTTATCATGTGCGTGATGAACAATAGATTCAAATACAGAGAAAACAATTGAACAGAAAATTAAACAAGAGATAAATGAAAGAACTTGACTTTATTTAAATTGTCACAAACATTTGTTGAAATTCGATGGAAAGTTTAAAGAGAGAAAACTCCCATACAAATCAACACACACTAAATGAGGACATCTGCCCCTATTTATACACGTTAACATCATTCAAATGGGTCATTTGAAATCCCAGTTAACATGAGTCAACCCAGACTTAAATTAAACAACCACACTCGTGCACTTGTGCACGTGCACATTAGAATACCCTTCAAGTAAGGGTTCCAGTACCCATGGTAGGAACCAGGGTAACGTCAGTACCATTCTCATGTTACTAGATGTCCTTTGATTTATGTAATGAGGCTCCTTCAAACCTGCCTTTATTGATAAAAGTGTTTGATGGAATGACACTTGATTCTTTCTCCCTGCTAACACCTTCTTTTCGGCAGCTATGATATTTATCTTACTTCAAATCTATGGCTAATAGATACTGGTGCCTAACACTCCCCTCCCCTTCAAATTCTGACTTTGTCTCAAGGTTAAACATGTGGAATCTCTTAACAAGCGACCAATAATATAACCATGTGGCTTCATCATTTCCTCTTTCCTTCCATTTTACCAAGACCTGTATAACTGCCTTGTTGTTTCTCGAGAAGATCCTTCTATCTATTTTAACTTCTGGTTCCTCAATGATTTCCTCCACAAACGTATGATTGTTTTGCTGAATTATAACACCTTTCCCTAACCTCTTCTTCAATTGAGACACATGAAAGACATGATGTATTCTTGTAGTAATTGGCAATTCTAATTCGTATGCTACTTCCCCCACCTTTCTAATGATTTTAAAAGCACCGAAATATTTGGGTGAAAGTTTAATGGTTTTAGATTGACTCACTGTTATCTCCCTGTAAGGCTGCAACTTCAAATATACCCAATCACCTTCTTGAAACTGCCTCTCTAAACGATTAACATAAGCATATTTCTTCATCGTCTCTCATGTAAGTTTCAAACTGTCTTTCAATAGATGTAGTACAATGTCTCTTGAATACAATTCTTGCTCCACTTTGGTATTTCAGCAGTTTTGGGTGCATATGACAGCAACATGGGAGGCGCAACACCATACACGGCCATAAACGGCGTCATGTTAATTGAACTCTGCCAACTTGTGTTATACTAGTATTCACCAATATGAGCCATTCTGACCACTCATTAGGCTTATGGCATACAAAGCATCGTAAATAACTCTCTAAAATCTTATTAACTACTTCAGTTTGGCCAACCGATTGAGCGTGATATGCTGAACTTAATTTCAGTGTATATCCTTGTAACTTCATTTTTTCTTGCCAAAAGGAGCTAGTGAAGATGGCGTCTCAGTCAGATACTATAGTATTGGGCATGCCGTGAAGCTTGAAAACACCGTCAAAGAACATTTGCGCTACCTATATAGCTGTATAGGGGTGTTGTAAAGGAAAAAATGCGAATACTTTGATAACCTATCAACTACCACATATATAGCTGTATACTTGTTACTCTTATGAAACACGATTATAAAATTCATAGATATGTCCCTCCAAATGGTGTCAGGAATTGGTAAAGGTTGTAATAAACCAAGAATGTATATATTTTCATGCTTGATCTTTTGACACATCTCACATTATTTTATGAACTTCTGCACATCATTTTTCAGCCCTTTCCAATAAAAACCTTCTTTAATCGATGCTGTGTCTTTTTTGTTCCTGCATGGCCACCCAAAAGCGTGGAGTGATGCTCCTGTAACAATATTTGGATGATATCCTTACAGTCATTGTTTATAAAAAAATTCCTTTGTAATACAACAACCGTTCAATTTCTCCATACTTGTTGTTCAAAATCTGGTCATCATCTTCTGATATTTTATTCATTTTCCCAGTCTATCTTTAATTCCTTTAACCAACTTCCTTCTATAGTGGTTATAGCATGGCATTGATTACTAATAATTTTAGTTTTCTGGATTCATGCAGCATAGACAAAGAATCAGCGACTGTGTTCTCTCTGCCCTTCTTGTACTCAACTTTATAGTCGAACCCATGAAGTTTAGCTAAACACTTTCCTTGTATACCAATTGTGAGTTTTTGAGTTAGCAAATGTCTCAAATTCCGATGATCTGTTCTTAAAATGAATCTCCTTCCTATTAGATATTGCGTCTACTTTTTTGTAGCTAATAAAACCGCCAATAATTCCTTTCCATATGTAGATAACATCAAATTTCTTCCCTTCAAGGCTTGGTTAAGGTATGCAATCGGTTTTTCCTCTTGAATCAATACTGGTCCTACCCTCAAACCACTTGCATCATATTTGAGTTACAAACTCCTTGCTGAAATCTGGCATACTCAACACTGGTGGAGTAATTAAGCAATCCTTTAGTTGATTAAATGTTGTGGTTGCTTGCTTATTCCAGAGAAATGATTTTTTCTTTAAGAGGTTAGTAGGGGGCTTTGAAATATTCCTACAATGCTTAATGAATTTTCTATAGTATCCGATGGGACCCAAGAAACGTCTTAATCCCCTCAAATTCTTTGGTTGTGGCCAGTCTTTTACTGCACTTATCTTGTCTGAATTGACTGCAATACCATTTTTAGTGAAAACATAAACCAAGTAGTTGACTTGTTTTTGAGAAAATGTACATTTAAATAGCTTTATCACCAGGCGTTTCTTTTCTAGAACCTGGAAAACAGATGTTATATGCTGCAAATGGTCAGACATAGTCTGGCTATATATTAGTATGTCATCAAAGAAAACTAACAAAAACTTTCATAAATAAGGTTTAATATTTCATTCATGAGAGCTTGAAATGTTGACGGGCCATTTGATAAGCCAAAAGACATGATTACAAATTCATAATGCCCCTCGTGTGTTCTAAAAGCCATTTTTTGTATGTCATGCGGTGCATACAAATTTGGTGAACCTGATTTAAGATCTAGTTTAGTAAAAAATACAGAACCATATAATTCATCCAATAAATCATCTATTAAAGGGATAAGATACTCATCTTTAATTGTATGCTTGTTGAGTGCTCGGAAGTCCACACACATTCGCCATGACCCATCTATTTTCCTGACCATTACTACAGGTGATGAATATTCACTCATGCTTGGCCTAATAACACCATTTTCTAACCTTTTTTAATTAACTTTTCTAGTTCATTCATGATATGGTAAGAGTGTCTGTAGGGTTTTAAACACACCAGTTTAGTAGCAGGTAATAATGGTATTCTGTGATCACAACTACGTGCAGGAGGTAGCTCTTTATTAGCATTCATGACAGTAGGGAATTTACTTAAAATATGTTGAACTTCAGGTAGAATGGCGACATTATTTTCAAAATCAGAAAAACTGATTTTCCTTCAACAAAGAAGCAAAGTGACTTGGGCATTAGGTTTCTTTTAATATGCTTTTACAATCAACAAACTTGTTGTTGCTCGTGATGCCATTCCATAAATATTCTACCCCATTCCATTGAAATTTGATTTGCATTTTTACAAAATTAAAGGATATCTCCCTTAACTCTTTCATCCATTGTGCACCCAATATGATTTGGCAACCCTCTAGAGGCACTATCAATAAATCAATACGTATTTCACATCCCTAGTACTTAAACCAAACTACTGTACATATACCTTTTCCATGTATCTTTTCACCATTAGCAACTTGCACTGTGTACTCAACTGTTTCCTGCACTGATAGATTTAGTTTCTTGGATAATTCTGAATTGAGAAAACTGTGAGGGGAGCTAGAATTAATAAGCACTTCCACCATCTGTTTATTAATATAGCATCACACTTTGTTGATTGAGTAGGAATACTACAAAAGGCACTTAAGGTAATGGATTATGCTTGCTCTTCTTCCTTGTTTGCGTCAGTGGACACATCTTCTTGTAACTCTAGGTAGTTGTGAACTGGAATTTCTTCCTTGTTTTCCTCAGAATCTTCTTCTTGAAATGGCATAACTTCTTCAATGATATAAATTTGCTTTGTTTTACATTCTTTGCCTGGATGCCATTTTTTGTTACAACCAAAACAATTTTTTTTCCATCTTCTTTCAAGAATTTCCTGAGGTGTAAGCCCTGTCTTTTTCACACTAACTTCTTTGTTGATTGCTTGTTTCTTAACAGTCTTGAATCCCACTGAAGGTTTATTTAATGTATTAATTTTGGCCTTCTTTTTATTATTCTTTTGCACACGAATACTTTGGCCAAACTTACAGCCTACTTGAAATCAATGGGATGCAATGTGAGTACATCAAACTTTATCTCATCTTTAAGTCCACCCACAAATTTCTCTAACAAGAACTGATCATTTAAAGCATCACACATACTTTGCAAGTGTTCATATTGAGATAAGTAAGCTACAATCGTGGTAGTTTGTTTCAGATTAGAAATGGCTTCATAGGGTTTTACGAACTCCTCAGGTGCAAACCTTACCAACAATTCATCTTTAAAGACGTTCCAATATTCATAATTTGGTATCTTTTTTACCAGCCAGATATACCACTTTCTTGCATCCTCTCGGGGATGAACCGAGCAGGTAGGTACCCATTCAGTTTCTAGTGTATTATGATATTGGAACAAGTGCTTAACCTGGTTAAGCCATTCAACGACTTCTTCATTTCCATTATAAGTGGGAAAGTCCAGTTTGATGACAGTATTCTATAGTAACCTCGGTGAATGTCTATTGGCGGCGGTGGCGTTATTGTCTGGTTGCACATGAACAAGGGAGGCCGAAGTTGAGGTTTCTTGATTCTATTTCATTTGCAATCATTGGGATGATGGATATAAGGAACCCTAGGATTTTCTTATTGCAATTTCATATCCTTGAATTCTCTCACAATGTTATTTAGGGTTTCTTGCAACACGTCCGTCATCGAATTCATTCCATGCTGAGATTCTTGTAGTTTCCTAATATTCAGGGCAGTTTGAGCATTGATGAGACCTTGCCTTGAATCGTCGACAACACCTTCTTTATCAAACTCCCCAGTTTTCTCTAGTGCTTCAACATCGGAATTTTGATGTAATTCCAATCCATTTGGCTCTGATACCAAAGTATTAGGATCCTATTTTGTTGCCATGCTTCTTGTTATTGTGCACGCCATGAACAACATATTCAAATACAGAGAGAGCAATTGAACAGAAAATTAAAAAGAAGTAAATGAAAGAACTTGACTTTATTTGAATGATCACAATCGTTTTTTGAAATTCGATGGAAAGTCTAAAGAGAGAAAACTCCCATACAAATCAACAAACACCAAATGAGGACACTCTGCCCCTATTTATACACTTTAACATCATTCAAATGGCTCGGCTGAAAGCCCAGTTAATATGAGTCAACCTATACTTAAATTAAACATGCATACTCGTGCACTTGTGCATGTACACATTAGAATACCCATCAAGTAAGGGTTCCAGTACCCATGGTAGGAACCAGGGCAAAGTCTGTACCATTCTCATTTTGCCAAATGTCCTTTGATTTATGTGGTAACGTGGCTCCTTCAATCCTGCCTTTATCGATGAAAGTATATGACAAATGCCACTTGATTTTTTCTCTCTGCTAACACCTTCTTTTCGTCAGCTCTGATATCTATCTTGCTTCAAATCTATGGCTAATTGATAATGGTGCCTAAAACTCCCTTCCCTTTCAAAATTTGACCTTATCTCAAGGTCAAACGTAGGGAATCCCTTAACAAGCAACCAATAATCTTCCCATGTGGCTTCATCATTTCCTCTTTGCTTCCATTTTACTGAGTCTTGTGTTACTACCTTGTTGGTTTTTTGGGAAAATCCTTCTATCTAATATAACTTTTGGTTCCTTAATGATTTCTTCCACAAATGTAGGATTGTTTTGCTGAATTTTAACACCTTGCCCAAACCTCTTCTTTAATTGAGACACGTTAAAGACAAGATGTATTCTTGAAATAATTGGCAATTCTATTTCGTAAGCTACTAACCACACCTTTCTAATGATTTTATAAGGACCAAAATATTTGGATGAAAGTTTTTTGGTTTTAGATTGACTCACTGTTATCTGCTTATAACGCTGCAACTTCAAATATACCTAATCCCCCTTTTGAAACTGCCTCTCTGAGTGATTCACATCAACACATTTCTTCATCCTTTCTGGTGTAAGTTTCAAACTGTCTTTCAGTAGCTGTAGTACAATGTCTCTTGAATACAATTCTTACTCCACTTATAGTAGTTTTGCAGTTTTGGGTGCATATGACAGCAACATGGGAGGCGCAACACCATACACAGCCATAAATGGCGTCATGTTAATTGAACTCTGCCAACTTGTGTTATACTAGTATTTAGCCACTGTGAGCCATTTTGACCACTCAATAGGATTATAGCATAAAAAACATTGTATATAACTCTCTAAAATCTTATTAACTACTTCAATTTGGCCATTCGATTGAGGGAGATATGCTTAACTTAATTTCAGTGTATATCCTGGTAACTTCATTAATTCTTGCCAAAAAGAGCTAGTGAAGATGGCGTCTCGGTTAGATATTATACTATTGGGCATGTCGTGAAGCTTGAAAACACCATCAAAAAATATTTATGTCACCTACATAGTTATATAGGGGTGTTGTAAAGGGAAAAAATGTGAATACTTTGATAACCTATCAACTACCACATATATAGCTATATACTTGTTGCTCTTAGGTAATCCGATTTTAAAATCCATAGATATGTCCCTCCAAATGGTGTCAAGAATTGGTAAGGGTTGTAATAAAATAGGAATGTTTATATTTTCATGCTTGTTCTTTTGACACATCTCACGTTCTTTTATGAAATTCTACACATTAGTTTTCAACCCTTTCCAATAAAAACCTGCTTTAATCGATGTATGTATTTTTTGTTAATGCATGGCCACCCAAAGGCGTGGAGTAATGCTCCTGTAATAATATTTGGATGATATCCTTACAGTCATTGGTTATAATTTTGTTTCCTTTGTAATGCAGCAACCATTCAATTTCTCCATACTTGTTGTTCAGTTTTCCTTCTTTAAATCTGGTCATCATCTTATGATATTTTACTAATTTTCCCAGTCTATCTTTTAACTCCTTCAACCAACTTCCTTCTACAGTGGTTATAACTTGGCATTGATTACAAATAATTTCAGTTTTCTAGGATTCAGGCAGCTTAGACAAGGAAACAACAGTTATGTTCTCGCTGTCCTTCTTGTACTCAACTTTATAGTCGAGCCCATGAAGTTTAGCTAACCACCTTCCTTGTATACCAGTGGTGAGTTTTTGAGTTAGCAAATGTCTCAAACTCCGATGATCTGTTTTTATAATGAATCTCCTTCCCATTAGATATTGCATCCACTTTTTTGTAGCTAATAAAACCTCCAACAATTCCTTTTCATATGCAGATAACATCAAATTTCTTCCCTTCAAGGCTTGGCAAAGGTATGCAATCGGTATTTCCTCTTGAATCAGTACTGCTTCTATGCCCAAACAACTTGCATCACATTCGATTACAAACTCTTGTTGAAATCTGGCATACTCAACCAGTAATTAAGCAATCCTTTAGTTGATTAAATGCTGCGGTTGCTTGCTCATTCCAGAGAATTGATTTTTTTCTTTAAAAGGTTAGTAAGGGGCCTTGCAATAATCCCATAATGCTTAATAAATTTTCTGTAGTATTCAGTGAGACCTAAGAAACCTCTTAATCTGTTGAAATTCTTCGGTTGTGGCCAGTCTTTACTGCACTTATCTTGTCTGGATCGACTGCAATACCATTTAGTGATAACATGACCTAAGTAGTTGACTTGTTTTTGAGCAAATGTACATTTAAATAGCTTTATCAACAGGTGATTCTTTTCTAGAACCTACAAAACAAATGTTATATGCTACATATGCTTAGACATACTCTAGGTATATATTAGTGTGTCGTTAAAAAAAATAACAAAAACTTTCAGAAATAAGGTTTGAATATTTCATTCATGAGAGCTTGAAATGTTGACGGGGCATTTGATAAGCCAAAAGGCATGATTACAAATTCATAATGTCCCTTATGTGTTCTAAAAGTCGTTTTGTGTATATCATGTGGGTGCATACGAATTTAGTGATAATCTGATTTAAGATCTAATTTAGTAAAAAAAAAATACATAACCATATAATTCATCCCGTAAATCATCTATTAAAGGGATAGGATACTTGTCTTTAATTGTATGCTTGTTGAGTGCTTGGAAGTCCACACACATTTGCCATGACCCATCTTTTTTCCTGACCATTACTACAGATGATGGATATTCACTTATGCTTGGCCTAATAACACAGTTTTCCAACTTTTCTTTAATTAACATTTCCAGTACATTCTTGATATGGTAAGAGTGACTGTAGGGTCTCAAACATACCGATTTAATAGCAGCTAATAATGGTATTCTTTGATCACAGCTGCGTGCAGAAGGTAGCTCTTTGTTAGCATTCCCGACTGTAGGGAATTTACGTAAAATATGTTGAACTTCAGGTAGAGTAGAGACATTATTTTTAGAATCAGAACAACTCATTTCCCTTCAAAAAAGAAGCAAAGTGACTTGGCATTGGGTTTTTCTTAATATGCTTTTACAATCAACAATCTTGTTGTTGCTCATGATGCCATTCCATAAATACCGTATCCCATTCCATTGAATTTTGATCTGCACTTTTGCAAAATTAAAGGATATCTCCCCTAACTCTTTCATCCATTGTGCACCCAATACGATTTGGCAACCCTCTAGAGGCACTATCAATAAATCAATATGTATTTCACAAACCTGACACTTAAACAAAACTCCTTTACATATACCTTTTCCGTGTATCTTTTCACCATTAGTAACTTGCATTGTGTACTCAGTTGTTTCCTGCACTAATAGATTTAGTTTCTTGGACAATTCTGAATTGAGAAAACTATGAGTGGAGACAGAATCAATAAGATCTCCCACCATCTGTTCATTAATATAGCCTCGAAATTTGATTGTTGATTGAGTGGGAATACTGCATAAGGCAATTAAGGTAGTGGATTATGTTTTCTCTTCTTCCTTGTTTGTGTAAGTGGACACGTCTTCTTGCAATTCTAGGTGGTCGTGAACTGTCATTTCTTCCTTGTTTTCCTCAGAATCTTCTTCTTGAAATGGCATAACTCCTTCAATGATTTGCTTTGTTTTACATTCATGGTCTGGATGCCATTTTTCATTAAAACCAAAACAAAGATTTTTCCTTCTTCTTTCAAGAATTTCCTGAGCTGTAATCCCCTTCTTTTTCACACTAACTACTCTGCTGATTGCTTCTTTCTTAACAGCCTTTAATCTACCTGAAGGTTTATTTAATTTATTAATTTTATCCTTCTTTTTATTCATTCTTTTGCACTTGAATACTTTGGCCAAACTTACAGCCTACTTGAAATAAATGGGATGCAGTGCGAGTACATTAAACTTTATCTCATCTTTAAGTCCACCCACAAATTTCTCTAACAAGAACTGGTCGGGTAAAGCGTCACACATACTTTGCAGGTGTTCATACTGAGATAACTAAGCTCCAACGGTGGTAGCTTGTTTCAGATTAGAAATGGCTTTATAGGGTTTCACGAACTCCTCAGTTGCAAACCTTCCCAGCAATTCATCTTTAAATATGTTCCAAGATTCATAATTTGGTACCTTTTGACAAGCCATCTGTACCACTTTCTTGCATCCTCTTGGAGATGAAACCAGTAGGTAGTAGGTACCCATTCAGTTTCTGGTGTATGATGATATTGGAATAAGTGCTCAACCTGGTTAAGCCAATCAACGACTTCTTCGTTTCCATTATACGTGGGAAAGTCCATTTGGATGACAGTATTCTGCAGTAACCTGGGTGGGTTGTGTGAATTTAGGGGAACATGTGAATTCCTATTTGTGGTGGTGGTGTTACTATCTGGTTGCACATGAACAGGGTAGGCTAAAGTTGAGGTTTCTTGATTTTGTCTCATTTGCAGTCGTTGGGATGGTGGAATATAAGAAACCCTAGGTTTTGCTTGTTGCAATTTCATATCTTTGAAATCTCTCTTAATGTTTTTAGGGTTTCTTGCATCATGTCCATCTTCAAATTCATTAGATGCTTAGTTTCTTGTAGTTCCCTAATATTCAGGGCAGTTTGAGCGTTGATGAGATCTTGCCTTGAATCGTCGACAACACCTTCTTTATCAAACTCCCCAGTTTTCTCTAGTGCTTCATCATCGGAATTTTGATGTAATTTCGATCCATCTGGCTCTGATACCAAAGTTTTAGGACCCTGTTTTGTTTCCATGCTTCTTGTTATCGTGTGCGCCATGAATAATAGATTCAAATACAGAGAGAGCAATTGAACAAAAAATTAAACAAGCAGTAAATGAAAGAACTTGACTTTATTTGAATTATCACAAATGTTTATTGAAATTCGATGGAAAGTTTAAAGAGAGAAAACTCCCATACAAATTAATACACACCAAATGAGGACACTCTGCCTCTATTTATGCACTTTAACATCCTTTAAATGGGTCGGTTGAAAGCCCAGTTAAAATGAATCAGCCTAGACTTAAATTAAACATGCACACTTATGCACGTGCACATCAGAATACCCTTCAAGTAAGGGTTCCAGTATCCATGGTAGGAACCAGGGTAACGTCTGTACCATTCTCATGTTTCCTGATGTCCTTTGATTTGTGTGATGACGTGGCTCTTTCAAACCCGCCTTTATTGATGAAAGTGTTTGATGAAATGCCATTTGATTCTTTCTCCCTGCTAACACCTTCTTTTCGGTAGCTCTGATATTTATCTTGCTTCAAATCTATGCCTAATTGATATTGGTGCCTAACACCCGACGTTGGAATAGTCTTCAGTTCAAGCGATTTCCTTTTAAAACACATTATTGAAAGAGATCGACTTTGTTATCATGGATTTGTAAACGTGGCTTGCAACCACCTCCTTAAATTATTCACAACCCATCCAATCGCCATTCACTTCGTAGTTAAAAATGGGGAGAATTTTCTTTTTCGTATTATCAGCAATTTCCATATTTTTCTTTCCAAACTGCTTTTGTTGGATGGTTCATGATATTGTTTATCAAGGGTTCCAAATGTATCTGTTTTGTTAAAAATATAGTTAAATTTATGAAATTAGAGACTTTAAGAACTAAAATGAAATTTTATTAAGTTTGAATGAGACAGAATTGAGTATTATACATTCTGCTACAGTATTTATAATTATTGAAAAATATACATTTGTAAAGTAAATGAGGGCATGGTTCACTTTGCTCTTGTGAACTCGCTGAACTTCATAATAGGCCTACGTTATAAATATAGAGACACCACTAGTATGATGCATTACTATTGCAATCTTTTAAAAATCAAAATGATTATCTTTATGCTTATATTGGATTCACCATAGTTTTGGATTAATCAGGGGGAAGTTGGTGTTAGGAATCAAGTGCTCTCACGAATGAATAAAGCATGGTGTATGGAAAAGCAGTCAAATTTGAGAAATTTTTTTAAGCCTACAATTGAATTGTCCCTCGTATCATCCTAAGTGTCATGAGCTAAGGCATAGAAAACTTCCAAAATGTAAAGAAATTTCCATGAATCAAAATCTGGATGCCGATCTTCCAAAAAACTTTAACTCGCCTGTCAGTAAAAATGATTCTCGTGATGCCAATCTAGCGCCTCTATCTTTCAATAAGCAAGAAAGTAAGGATGCTATCAATGTGTGGCTTAGTTCCATGCCCCCGACGCAATATTCTAAATCTCAGCACAACATCTCCATATCAAAAATTACAGCTCGTCAGATGGTCCGGTTAGATTCCAATACCTTCCCGATCTCTACTATTTCATTGGTCAAGTCGTGTAACGACCCGCCTTTCAGCTCGCCTCTAACCGGTAATTAAATTGACTCGAGACATTCTTAAATAAGATAGTTAGGGGTACTTACACAATGGAACTAAACAAAAGAATTTTTTCATTATCATTACAACAAAATTTTACATCAGAGTACAATATATATCAGAGTACAACGATAAATACATACACTGCGGAAAATATACACAGAAATTAAAAATACTTTGGACATATCTCTAGCTTTAAATCCATAATCGGCTCCAAAATGAATCCAAGACTAATTCTGCAAAAATCCTTTACTACCAAGCTTCCCGTGTGAAAAATATGGCACCTAGAGTTTAGGTGAAAGAACAATAAACTTTAGGCTGGTCATGGGACTGGCATGAGAAACTAAAATAGTTCTCTCTTTAAAAAGCAAGGTAATTCATAAGACCACGCCGTATAAACACATAACGGTTTTTTTCTTACGAATACCAGTGCATAAAAATTTGCAATGCTTTTTGAAATTGAAGCTGCCATAAGGTCTCTCGGCGCACACACCATGCAAACGCAGACTTGGGAAACGTTTCTCCTTATGATAGCTGAACTTGCTTGATACGCGAAAATCATTTGGTATTTTTATTAGTGTCTAAATGTGGAAATCACTTTCACAAATAAATGTTTCAATCCTAGCCATCATAATGTCCAATACCATTATATTGACATATAGGTTTACAACTAAAACCGTACAAACTCGTAGTGGAGAATGGATTTCCAACAAATGACAAGGCTAAGGAACTTCCTTACCTATGGGAACATCTCTAAAGGAATGTCCCGAGAACAACCTACAAGTTCTCTGCCAACACAAGGCGGGATACCGACCCAACACCGGGCTCCTGCAACATTAACAACCACAAAAGTAGAAGTTGTCACATAAGTAATACCTAGTCTCCATAACTGTAACGGCCCGGATTTCGCCCGACCCAATCGATCATTAGATCGACCAAGACCGTTCAAAACCTGAATATATTAACTTTAGGAATACAACAACATCAGAACAACAACAACAGACCTTTATAAACATCATAATAATGTTACATCAGAGTACAAAATTTTAGAGTACATCGAATAAAATTACAGTGGAAGATAAATTACAATATTTTAATACATTGCAGCAGAAACAATAAAATAGATACAGCGGAAGACAACTATGCTTTGGACACAGCTTTAAGCTTCAATCCAGAATCCTGCTCAAAATATCTGCAAAATAAGCTACTCGATTGCCCATGTAGAAAAGAGGGCACCCAAGTTTGCAAGTGAAACAAACTACAGGTCAGTCATGGGACTGGTGTGAGAAATCTTACTTAACAAACCTAATAATAAGGCTAATCTCAGGACCACGCCGCTAACGTGGAATGGGTTTACTCCATTGGATTGCCAGTCCATAAAAATAAAGTAAATCATTAAACAATGCAATGCTTTTTAGAAAAATAAAACCATTATAAGACCCAAGTCCCATCACACAATGCAACGCAAACCGGAGGATAGGGTTTCACCTTATAATGGTCAAAAGATGCTTGATACGATAGAAACAGATTTAATATTTGGGTTATAGGTTTTTAATAAAAACATTTCAATCATAATGTATCAATCATAGACGGCATAGTACCCCATCCTACTATGTCGCCATACTAGTTCTACAATCAAAACCGCATGAGGTCGTATTGGAAATTGGGTTTCCATCATGAGTCAAGGCTAGGGAGGAGCTCCTTACCGATTCGAGACACTCTAGCTAATGTCTCAGGATCCCCCGCAGTGAACCCTTGGAAAGCTGCAGGGCCGGTCCACACATACAATTTTGTGGATTGGCAATTCCTGAACACATGTTTCCCGGTCCTATAGGACCTATCATCCGAGGTGCCTCATTCCATCATCCACATAAGTAAAATGCTGGGTCGTGTAAAACCCAAACACCACTTCTAGCTAGAAAGAAACGTGCTGCTCTCCCTGCGTTCCCTTCTCCCGTTTTAGACTCCAACCGGGTTGTGAGGCTCGTGAAGCTACGTAATACACAAAGCTATGCTTATTCAAGCTATGCTTTGATCATCAACCACAAGGTCTGCTTTTCAACAAAAGCCTTCATCATTTGCATCTTAGCATGCCACATTGTCAATCCATACCATACCATTGACTCCTACCAATATATAACCTCTAAGCTCGTACGTCTTAGAGAAGGGTGTTAAACACCAAACAAATATATACCTAGAAGATATCAACGAATATCGTATAAAGGAATACAACGTTAGACATACAATCCATTTTCAAGTCCGTTCTAGGTCTGAACGAAACCGGAGGCACCTTATTCCTCGCATATCCGAACAATCAACAAGTAGTCTGGACGACCACCATTGTAGCCCCTTCAAGGTAGCTACTCCAATCATGGGCGTCAATGGTAACTCATTCATTCGACGTGAAGATCGTCGGTCTTCAATCATCGTCTTCAACTCTTCGACTTAGATCGACGAATAATCATTTGAAATGAGATTGAACTCGGACTTTTCAAATGATCCTCATTTATATATATATATTTAAAATCATTTCTAATCGTTAATATTAATTTATAACGATTAATCTCTATTTTTATTTATATAAAAATAATTGAATTTTATTTAACAACACTTCATGTCAATAGGCGACCTTGGCGCTGTTTTCACCCAAATTTGTTTTACAAGTTTCTCTAAATATAACTGTTGGAATTTAAAACAATTCATATCGTTTGAAAGGTCTTCCCAAAGCAAACCTAACGGTTTCCGTTTTGGGAAAATCCGACGGTCGGATATTTTGGTATAACCGTTTAAAGTTACGATTGTTGAACCGCGAACTACCGCGCACGATTCGTTTAATTATAATTTACATATATATACTTATATATAATTCCGTCATCCATTTCATTTCACTATATTTTGTTAACATTGAATATCCCTATTTGTGTATATAATATCGAGGTATAACATGGCACACAATAATGTTTATTTTTTTTATTATAATTCACATACACATGCTATATCCAACAATGTATTTTTTTCTTCTTTCATCTTTCAATTTACACCAAATGTATATTTGGTTTCACTATTCCTTTTTAATGAAAACCTATTCCTTAAAATGTAAATTTCTAATCCTTTTATTTACATAAAAAAAATGTAAATTTCTATTCCTATTTTATTTACACTGAGAAATGTAAACTTATATTTCAATATATTATTATATTGAAAATGTAACTTTTATTTTATATTCTATTTACATTGGAAAATGTAAATTCCTAATCATTCTTTTATTTCTCTTATTTACATTGAAAAATGTAAATTCTTTTATTTACGTATATAAGAAAAAAAATCTATTTCATTCTTATTTACATTGAAAAAATGTATGTTTCTATATTTCACTAATTACATATAAAAATGTAACTTCCTAATTCCCTACTTCTTTTTAATGCATATAAAAGGTCAATAAAGATGTAATCTTTATTTCTATACTTTCTGTTCTAATTTACATTTCCTAACAAAATGTTCTTTATATTCTAGTTTACATTTTGAATGTAATTTTCCTTTTCATTGCTTATTTACCTAAAAAGTAAATTTTCCTCTTTCATTGTTTATTTACATAAAAATGTAAATTTCCTTTATTGAAAATTTATTTACATTAAAAAGGTAAATATCATATTTAAATTCTTTTACTGAAAATCTATTTACATAAAAATGTAAATATCACTCTTTTATTCTTTTAGTGAAAATCTAAGTTTTCACTTTTAATTACATAGAAATGAAATTTTATCTTTCTATAAATCTAATTACATATAAATGTATTTTTCTTACTTTAAATCTAATTACATAAAAATGTAATTTTATCTTTTAATTCAATTCACAAGGAAGGTGCAAAATTTTACTTTTAATCCTATTCATAAGGAATAAGTAAATTTTTATTTTTAATTCTGTTTACAAAAAAGACGTAAAATTTCCCTTTTATTTCCTTTCCTTTTCACTAACATGTTCTAATGAACAAAAATGTTAATTTTGTTTAACTAAAATCTAAATAACAAAAATGTTAATTTTGCTTAACATAATCTAATTAACAAAAAATGTTAATTTTGCTCTTGTCGTCAATTCTAACACAACAAAAATATAAAGTGTTATATATGTTTTTGTCGTCAATTCTATCACAATAAAATATATAAAGTTTTTGTCATCAATTCTAACACAATATAATAGATAAAGTTTTTGTCGTCAATTCTAACACAACAAAATACATATAGTGATATATTTGTTTACTTAGCATTTTATAACTAAATGTTATTTTAACCAATCTTAACATTTTATATCTAAAATGTTATTTTTCTTTTACTTTAACAATTTTCTATTTAACAAAATGAACATTTTGTTTTACATACCTTTCTATTTAACAAAATAAATATTTTGTTTTTCTACTTTTCTATTTCATAAAATAAATGTGTTGTTTTTTTTCTACTTTTCTACTTCGTATGCATAAACATGACATTAAAATGTGATTCTTATGAAATGGATTTTTATTTACATGTGAAATGTAAACAAAAAATGTGATTTTCAAATATCCCCTTTTTATTAAAATTAAAATGCAAATAAAAATGTAAATTCTAAATATGCCCTTTTATTTCTATTAAAATGTAAATGAAAATGTCTTTATCCAATTTGCTTTTTTTATTTACACATAAAATGTGAATAGAAATGACTTTTCCAATTTGTCTTTTTATTTACACATACAATGTAAATAAAAATGTCTTTACAAAATATGCTCTTTTTATTTATGCATATAATATAAATAAACATGTGATTTGGACCTACAATTTAATGTTATAAAATAAACATGATAACCTAATAATCTGTTTTGAAGGAACAAATTATTTTAATTCAACAACTGTACCCAAATGATAATTTTTGACAATATAATGTCAATAAAAGAATCACAACAAATATGATATTTTGAATGGATTTAGAATTCCTAATCTCATCTGATTCTTAGGCAAGATGATATTTTTTTTATTGGACTAAAAATTCAGTTTAATCCAATTTTTATACAACATGATGATAATTATTGGATCTATACAGATCCATATACACAACCACAGATCAAAAACAAAACATGACAAATCACACAAAAAACATCAATAATCTTATCACGTCGCAGATCTAATATATTTACGTACATACAATGATTCAAACAATCGAGATAAATAATTAAATCATCTAATTATTTAAAAATTAGAAATCTCACAGATGGTTTTAATTCTGACCAGTTCAGATCTGTGAATTTCCCCAAAATTGGATCTGCTCAAAATCAGTCCTAGTCAGTTTCATCGTGTAGATCTGATCAATACGAGTCCAACGCACCTTGAATCGTGAGATTCTGATTAAAAACGGATAAGTTATGGTCATTTTTCTATTAACACTATTTTAATTATAATTAAATTAAATTTAATTAATCACACTTAGCTTAAGCGTTGCCGTTCCTTCCCTTCTTCTTCTATGTTGCCAAGGCCACTCCTTTCATCTTTTTGAACCCATTTCATTCAAAATTAGGTTTCCACTTTACAATTAATTCATGATGTTCGAGGACGATCGGGTGGTAGGACGTTGAAGAGGGAGGGGATTTTGGCGCAGGGAAGGTGGAGGGTGCGGTGGGCCCAGGGGTGGTGCGGCGGGCTGTTTTGGGCGCGGGTTGAGGGGTTCGGTTCTCGGAATTCGGATCACTAGAGACTGATCAAGTCGTATTGAATCGAAGAGGAGGAAGAGAGCTTCGATATGGTATGAAGAGTGAGGTTTAATTTAGGAAGAAGAGGGAGATTTTGGTGGAGGAAAGAGGAAGCATTTCGGCCATGAGATTATAAGGGTGGCGGCTGAGTTGTTTAGGGGATTAGGGTTAGGGTTTTAATCCATATTTATAATATTTAATTAGTTTATTAGCCCGTTAAGGCCTGATTTGGCTCGAACTCAAAATTAGGCATGCTTACTGTCAAACTATGGGTTTTGACATCTTCTGAACGCAATGGCGCTAGTGGGAAAGCCCAATTTTGAAGTTTACAGCACATTTACTTTATTTTTAATATAAATCATTTAATTTTAATTCAACCGTACGAATAAATTCACCTGGGCCACAAATTAACTTCGAAAAATCCCGAAAAATATATTTAGCTATGTTTTGGCGCTGTGGACCTAGAAAAATTAATTTTGTTCAATTCTGAGCCTATTTTAAAAAATGGCATTTTTTTTAAGTCGATTAAAATTGACCGAAACAGACAAAACACAAATCTTTTTGCCACGGTCACAAATTAATTCTAAAAATTATGAAAAATTAAACTTAGCAATAATTTGACATTCCGAATCCAACAAAAGTGGTTTCGTCGAAAACAGAGGTCATTTGAAAAATTGCTATTTTTAATATTAAAAGATATATATAAATCTTACAACAACTATTCTGAAATTTAAACTGGGCATAACTTTTGATTTCCGCTATAAAATTTCGATTTTTCGGATTTGTTGGAAAGATATTTTAAAAGAGATTCTAATATTTTTGGTTTCACTAAAATCCGTTAAATTTTGCATCCTGTACGGTCAGTCAAAGTTCAAGTTTGACTTTTCAAACTACCGCGCTGTTTCTAACTCCTTTTATAATTAAAATTAAATTATTCATCCTAACTTTGATTTAAATAAAATTTTAATCATTATTATTTTAAATAAATTATTTTAAATATCAAAACCCATTAAAATTAGTTAAAATAAAATTTTAAATTTACCCCAAAATTTAGGGTTGTTGTAGTCTCCCCCACTTAAAAACTTTTCGTTCTCTAAAAAGAACAAACCTAAAGTTGTTTAAGTAACTAACTCATCTTTTATTTTTTCTCAATTGGTTTCTATAATTTTATTAGTTGAACTAATAATTACACTACACAACCGTCAATCAATTAGTTGATTAACTTTCCAAATATATATAACTTTTATTTATTCAAAAATCATATTTTCTAAAATTGATTTATATATAATTAAAAATATGTTAACTATAAACTTGTCACTCTTAACTCATTCTAGGGCATTACTAACCCCATCTCTAATGAGTTTTCTCATTCTAGGATACTGCTGATCCTATCTCTAATGAGTATTCTTATTGGATATTATTAATCCAATCTCTGATGAGTGTTTTGTTCAGTTCTAATGAGTTGTACCCCAAAGATTTGAGCTAACCAGAGCTCTGATACCACTGTAATGGCCCGCACCTCCATTCACGCAAGATATTATCCCCAACTTAGCCACCATATAGGTGTGGGGTTTTTCTCCTCAAAAGGCCTCGGCGTTAGTAAGAGATGGACTCTACTATATAAGTACCCACTTCACAAAGGCTTCCACGATGTGGAACTTAGGGGTATTACATTCTCCCCTCCTATAGAGCCCAACGTCCCCGTTGGCTCACAAACACCTCACCCAGGCACTGTGGTCCACACAGGAGCCATAATTCCGGCTGGGTATTGGCTCTGATACCAACTGTAATGGCCCGGATTTTGCCTGACCCGATCGATCGTTAGATATACCAAGACCGTTCAAAACCCGAATACGTTAACTTTGGGAATACAACAACATCATAACAACAACAACAGACTTTTATAAACATCATAATAATGTTACATCAAAGTATAGAATATCAGAGTAACATCGAATAAAATTACAGCGGAAGATATATTACAATATTTTAATAATTTGAAGGCGGAAACAATAAAATAGATACAGCGGAAGACAACTATGCTCTGGACACAGCTTTAAGCTTCGATCCAGAATCCTGCTCAAAATATCTGCAAAATAAGCTACTTGACTGCTCGTGTAGAAAAGAGGGCACCCGCGTTTGCAAGTGAAACAAACTACAAGTCATTCACGGGACTGGTGTGAGAAATCTTACTTAACAAACCTAATAATAAGGCTAATCTCAGGACCACGTCGCTAACGCGGAATGGGTTTACTCCATTGGATTGCCAGTGCATAAAAATAAAGTAAATCATTAAACAACGCAATGCTTTTTAGAAAAATGAAACCATTATAAGACCCAAGTCCCATCACACAATGCAACGCAAACCGGAGGATAGGTGTTGGCTCGCTTTTTGACCAAGCCATCCAGGATCATTCATAAGAAGAAAGCACGAAACCGCATTCTCTAAGAACATGAAGGAATGGATTGCATCATCGTCTCACCCCATATTGGATCGCCCACCATCGGATCGCGCACTATCGACTCGTCCATTCCATCAGCGAAACGAGACCTCTATACGGCTCGATCCGATCCGAACTAATATTGTTGCCCAGAGCGAACCGATCCGATTCCCTGATGCATGGTGAACCCTCTGGCCCGTTCAAGCGCGAGCTAGTCTTTAGCGATCCGAATCGCACGGATCTTGCGACACGTGTCCCTAACCGTCATTTGGACCGATTCTCCCCATCTGCACGATCCGATTATCAAGCAGATCGCGACACCTGTCCATAACGGCTAATTTGACCATTTCCTCAACGGTGGCGATGTGATCCGATGTTCTCGGGATTCGTGCCACGTGTTACCACGACCCGCCTGACAAAATCAGCTATAAATAGCCCGGAGCTTGGCATTTTTTGGGATCTTTTTGGCAATATTGAGTACTGAATCCGCCATTGTTGTCAAACTACTGAAATATTGAGAGAAATCCTTGTTGTATTAGCTTTCAAAGCATAATCAATAATATATAAAGTGGACGTAGGCTCGTTAACGCCGAACCACTATCAATTCTGTGAGTTATTTTCTTTTTCCTCGTTCTTCATTTGAAATTCTATAACATTCAGAACAATTTGGGTGTTAGGTCCAAATTTTGATCTAACATTTTTGGTGCTTTCACTGAGAAACTCAGTCCTAAAGTTTCACTATTCAGTTCTTTGAAGATTCCAGCGATTCAGATATCATGGCTGGAAAAAGATCTAAGGAGGTGCGAGCTTCACAGACCAACGAAACGATTGAGGAGAGTGTACACGAACTGGGCAACGAAGAAACTCTGGATCGCGGAGCGCAGGGGGCGAACCGATCCGATGAAGACACCACGTTCCGAGTCGATGAGAACGAGACGATCCGGGCCGCTGAAGGGGTTGTTACTCGATCCCGAGGTAAGACCTCGCAGCCTCCGCGTACCACGACCACGAGTCTACCTCAGGGGGGCGCAGCGAGTCGCCATCCACGAACCGCAGCTATCCGAATTGATGATCAAACTACAACTCGACCTGGAAAGGAACCTATGACCCGCTCCTATCGTCCTGGAACCTCTGCTCGACCCGGTTCGAGCTCTTTGCGCATAAGAGAGAGTGATGATGACCAATATGATCCTGCTGCTCCTGTCACTGAGGGGGATCTCTCTCGCTTCGCCGAAATGTGGGATAGATTGTTTGATGAGTTGGCTGCCCAAAGGCAGGAAAGTTCCATCCTGCGGCAAAATTTGATGGCTATGGATAGAAGATTTGATGAGCTAGCAAGGCAAAGAACATCGCCGGTTCGTCCACTCACCCCAGTATATTCTTCTTCGTCTGAAGAATCGCCGAGACCTCCGCGACGATCGTATGAGAGAGCCGAAAACATAGAACAGCTTCGGTTCGGAACCCTGCCATCACAGGAAGAAGAAGCGCTAGGGGCGGGGCCCTCAAACCGTAATGTGAATGATCAAGCTACGGCTCTCAGGACTCGAGATGTGAACAGTCCTGTGCATAACAGACCACCTCAGCCCCGTCGCCGCACACATACTCATGATAATAGGGGGCAGCGAAGCCCTGTCCGAGCCCCGGATTTTGTGACTGCTCCCCGAAGAGAGATCAGAGAACCTCGCCGGGCCAGAGGCACTGACCCTGAACCTCCTTTGACCAGTGCAAATGTTGCAGCCATGGTCCACCAGATTCTGGTAGATAGCCGTGGACAACGGAATGAAGATTGGGGGATCGACCGCAGTCACACCCCTTTCACTGATGATATTTTGGATGCGACTTTTCCAAGGCGTTTCAACATGCCACAAATGAACCGATATGCAGGAAGATCTGATCCTGTCCAGCACCTAATGAGATACTCTTGGTCGATGACCGCTGCCGCAGCCTCTGACGCTGTTAAGTGCAAAGCGTTTCCCATATTCCTGGAGGACGTGGCCTTGTTATGGTTTACTCGCCTGCCGGCGAGGTCGATTTCTAGCTTCAGGGAGATGAGCGAGAAGTTTGTAGAACAATTCCGTATCTACGCACAGAAGACAAAAAGTGTGATCGATTTGTTCCTTATCAAGCCGCGACCAGGCGAGAGTTTAAAGGTGTACCTGGATCGTTTCAATTTGGCCGCTACTGAGGTTAAAGATCCCCATGAACCGACCATTGTCGCAGCACTGATTGACGGAGTAGATAAGGACACTGAATTCGGGAGGTACCTGGCAGGCAAACCGCCACACACTAGAGAGTTATTCTACGAGAAAGCCAACGTACATTTACGCCGGGAAGAGGTATATGCTAACCGAAAGGCTAAAACAACTGATAAGGAGGAAATTCAGAGCAATGTCGCCATCAAACAGACGGGAGACAGCTCGGGGAAAGTTGAAGTTAACGTCAGAAATCAGAATCAGGGTGGTCGCCAGCCAGGTAACAACAATAATAATGGTAATGGCAACAACCGGAAGAGGAACCGAGGGAACGACTCCCAGAGAAGGACTCGTCCCAGGGCCTTTGAAAGTTATACACCAATAAGTGATACTCTGGAAAATATCTTCATGGATGCGTGCGAAGTCATCCAGAATAAGAGGCCACCTCCCAGAGAGTCGACAGAGAAAGAGCGTGAAACAGGGAAGTTTTGTCTCTTTCATCAGATTCACGGCCATTCGACGAATGAATGTCGTCACCTAGGGGATGTAGTCGAAAGGCTGCTTCGAGAAGGAAAGTTAGATGAATACAGAGTAACACCCAGGGACAGGGGGCAAGCAGTGCATGCCCCGAATCAGAACCAAAATCAACTTGCTGCTAGGCCGACTGCTCAGCAAAAAGGAAAGAATATTGTTATTAATACCGTGATCGGAGGACTTTATCTCGCTGGGCACAGTTCCAAAGCATTGGATCAATACGTCAATGCGGCCAAACAACACCTCGAGGTAGGGGAATGTAGCAACCCCGAGGACAGTACCCCGGTGAAGCAGCAGAAGATGATGACCGATGATGTTGTTTTTCGAGAACGAGAAAGCATCGGAGTCCATGCTCCAACAGAAGATCCACTTGTAATTACAGTACCCATTGGGCCAGCCACTGTTCATAAGGTTCTGGTGGACAACGGGAGTTCCGTCAATATTCTTTTCAAAAAGGCCTTTGACCAGATGAATCTCGAAATAAAAGACTTGAAGCCCTGCCAAGGATGGATCCGTGGATTCAACGGAGCATCCACCGCTCCAATGGGTTATGTAGAGTTACCAGTTACACTTGGGGAAGGAGAACGCCAGAGAGTGAGAATCCTTCCCTTCGTGGTTTTGGATGTTGAATCGCCCTACATTGCCTTCTTGGGCCGACCGGCTCTCGCAAAGTTCAGAGCCTGTATAGCCCCCTGGTGCTTGTTATTGGAATTCCCCACAGAAGCTGGCATTGGTATCGTCAGAGGGGATCAAGTTGCTGCGCGAGCATGTTATGTTGCCGAACTAAAGTTACTTCGCAATGGAGGGGATATCGAAACTAAAGGTACCTCACCCCTTCGGGGGCGGAGACCTTATAGCAACCAAAGAGGATAGTCGTTAAAGAGTCGCCCAAAGAGATGCCCGAGGATATAGATCCCAGAGAGGATCAAGAACCCGGGGGCAGAATGGCGACTCCCAACGAGACAACTGTGGATGTACCGATCGATGACAGTGACCCGGAGAAGGTCCTTAAGATTGGATCCTAGTTAAGTCCGAATCTTGCTAAAGAATTGACGGATTTCTTAAAAAACAATTTGGATGTATTTGCTTGGACCCACGCGGACATGTGTGGGATATCCCCATCAATCATGAGCCATTCCTTGAGCATTGACCCTAAACATCCTCCAGTAAAGCAAAAAAGGCGAATGCTGGGCCCAGAGAGGTCCGCTGCCTTGAAAGAAGAGGTTGGAAAGCTAAAGAGTAATGGATTTATCAGAGATTCGACCTACCCAGACTGGATTTCGAATCCAGTCCTGGTAAAGAAGGCCAACGGGAAGTGGCGAACGTGTATCGACTTCTCGGATTTGAACAAAGCCTGTCCAAAAGATAGTTTCCCGTTACCTCCGATTGACCAGTTGGTAGACTCGACGGAAGGTCATGAGCTTCTCTCATTTATGGATGCTTATTCAGGATACAACCAGATTCCGATGCATGTTCCAGATCAAGAGCACACTAGTTTTATCACTGATCTGGGATTATATTGTTATGTGGTGATGCCCTTTGGCTTGAAGAATGCGGGCGCTACATATCAGCGCTTAGTCAACAGAATGTTTTATAACCAGATCGGGAGAACAATGGAAGTATACGTCGACGATATGTTGGTTAAGTCCAAGCAATCTTCTCAACACACTAGACTTGGTAGAGATGTTCGGCATTCTTCGAAAATACGGAATGAAACTCAACCCAACCAAATGTTCGTTCGGTGTTGCTTCTGGAAAATTCTTGGGATTCATTGTCAGTTCCCGTGGTATTGAGATTAATCCAGACCAGATCGCGGCAATCAAAAACATTCAGGAACCTAGGCAGATTAGGGATGTGCAAAGCCTTGCCGGAAAAGTGGCCGCGCTAAGCAGATTTATTTCCAGGGCTACGGATAAGTGCATCCCATTCTTTGAATTAATAAAGCGAGGAAAACGCCACTTTAAATGGACACCTGACTGCGTAGAAGCATTTCAGAATTTGCTCAGGCACTTGGAGAAACCTCCGATTTTATCTAAGCCAATAGATCACGAGGATTTATTCATGTATTTGGCAGTGTCATCCCATGCGATCAGCTCAGCATTGGTAAGGGAGGAGGATAAGGTCCAAAGACCTATGTATTATGTGAGCAAAAAATTGACAGCAGCAGAGCGTAATTATCCACGGATAGAAAAGTTGGCGTATAGTTTACTGATTGCCTCTAGAAAACTTCGGCACTATTTTCAGGCACATCCTATCACCATATACACCGATCATCCACTCAAGCAAGTTCTACAGAGACCGGAGGCATCTGGAAGGTTACTCAAATGGAATATTGAGTTAAGTCAATTTGATTTGAACTTTCAGCCCAGACGGTCAATTCGGGGGCAAGTGATAGCCGATTTCATAGCAGAGTTCACTGTCCCTGAGGAAGATATAGCAAACGAGGAAGTTGATCCTTCAAAGTTACTTTTCGATCCTAATGCCTGGAGATTGTATACTGATGGCGCTAGGAACGACGAAAGATCCGGCGCTGGAATAGTGCTTGAAACCCCCGAGAAACGATTGATAACCTATGCAATCCGAATGGAGTTTCATGCCACTAACAACGATTCCGAATATGAAGCTCTGATAGCCGGATTAAAGATTGCAAAGGAACTAGAAGTCACAAAGCTGAACATCTTCTGCGACTCCAAGTTAGTTGTGAATCAAGTCACTGGAAGATTCCAAGCTAAAAGTGCAAGATTGATTTTATACTTAAAGAAAGTAAAAGAACTGCTGAATGATTTTGATCACTACAGCATATCTCATATTCCGCGGTCAGAGAATCAGCAGGTAGACAAGTTGGCAAAGATGGCTAGTTCTGACAATCCTGAAGTAACTGGGCTAGCCCCCGTTGAAGTACTTCGGTCCCCTAGCATAGATCAGATGGAAATCGACCTAGTACTAGAGACGGAACCAGAAAGGGTGTGACGGCAAGGAATTTCGCTCGGTCCGAACCAGTCGCTAAACCGATTCAGGCCGTTCGAAACGCCCTATCGTTTGAGAACAAGCCACAACAGAACGCATACAGAAGAACGTTTCATTGTATATTACAACAATGCATCAGATTACAAGAATATACAGAGTAAAAATGAATATTACACAGAGATATCAGAGATTTAAATTACATTTAAATACATAGCAGCGGAAAATAATACAATACGCAACTAGAAGTAGATATACGGATACAAAGCTTCCCGGATATCGTTCCAGCTGTAAACCAGGATCCTGTGAATATAAATCTGCAAAACCGAAACTACTAGCTGCCCGTGTCAAAATAAGGGCACCCAGAGTTTAGGTTAAAACAATAAACTCCAGGTCAGTCATGTGACTGGTGTGAGAACTAAAACAGTTATTATTCTTTATTTTAAAGTTAGGTAAATCAAGGGACCACGCCGTATAACACGGAACGGGTTTCCTCCCAAGAATACCAGTGCATAAAACGAACAGCACAATGCTAAATAAAGAAAAATGAAGCTGTTATAAGACCCAGGTCCTATCACACAATGCAACGCAAGCCGGGGGATAGGGTTTTCCCTTATAACAGCCAAAGAATGCTTGATACGTTTAAAACAAATCATTTGATACTACAATAAGTGCATAATGTATAAAACAACTTCAAATCATAAGTATCAATCATAGGCGACATGAGCGTCCCATGCCACTATGTCGCCACATATAGGTTTACAATCAAAACCGCAATGTCGTATTTAGAAATTGGATTTCCGTCTATGAACCGAGGCAAAAGATAGTCCTCAACCGATTCGAGACTGTCTAGCCCGAGCCTCAGGAACAGCCGCAACTGCCCCTTGGAGCGACATGGCCGGTCCACCGATGTGGATTATTATGCCTGAACACTACGTCTCCCCACCCTATGGGGTGTAAGTCTGGTCCGTCAGCCGACCAGAATGCATCGGCCGAAACCGATATAACCGAGGCGCCTCGCAACAGCAATAACCACATAAGTCAAACTCGTCAGGGCGTGTAAAACCACTGACGCCACTTCTAGCTAGAAAGAAACGCAAGTCCTCCCTGAGGTCCGTCTCCCGTTTTTGGTTCATACCGGGTGTGAAACACGCGAGGTAAACGTTACACAAAGCTACGCCACAAAGGCCGTGCTTTGATCATCACCACAAGACTTTGCTTTTCAACAGAAGCCTCGATCAATTGCCACTTAGGCATGCCACACAGGCAATTCACTCCATGCGTTTGATATCCATCAATATATAACCCCTGAGCTCGTACGTCTCAGAGAAGGGCGTTAAGCAAGAGAATAAATTCTCCGCCGCCAAACAGATATATATTTAATAGAGATCAATCACACAGACTAAAATCCAATGTCAGACACACAGTCCATTTACAAGTCCGTTCTGGGTCTGAACGAAACCGGAGGCACCTAGTACCCCGCATATCCATCGATCTCCAAGTACGTCTGGACGATCACCAACTGTTTCCATCTTCTTGGGTGTACAGCCCAATCAAGATCATCAGTTATCACCCAAACGACGTGAAGACCTCCGGTCTTCGACCATCGTCTTCATCTTCGACTTATCGTCGTATCAGTTATTCAGAATGGGATAAACCCGGTCTTTCCAAATAACTCGCGTATATTTTAAATAAGTGTTACACAAACACAACATACGCCTCATTCCAATTCATCAGTCACTAACCGTAAATTAATCAAGAGAATAATTCCCCAAATATTAACCCCGAAGGCCAAAACCAACATCAGATCAATATCCAGAAAACCATTCTGCTTGGCTAACCGACAGTTAGTTTCTAAATTCACATTCATAGGGAAAGGTTCCCATTAATTTTATCAAAGATAAATTCCTTGAATTTATTCTTTAATCCATTTTTGAATATCAATTCAAACTAGTCGGGATTAGCGAACCTTACCGAAGTAATCATTTGTTTTAATTTCCCAACCCCAACCTATTTATCCCATGAAGTAAAACTGGTAATACTTCATATCTAACACCACAGTGTTATCGGTAAATTCAATTACCATTTCACGTTCAAATCTAATTAAAGATTTAACTATCGCCTGGAGCAAAACTGGTGATACTCCACTTCGATTATTTCAATCTAATTAAAGATTCATTAAAACTCCACTTAGTTTTAATCGTTAACTGGGTTAAAGAATCAGTGTCATTTAAAAACACAGTTCACGATAAACCCAAAATCACATTCATTAATTATCAGGTTAAAGAACGAGTGTTGTTTAAAACACTGTTCACGATAAACCCAAAAATCAATATCAATTTTTTTTTCCAATTAAATATTATTTAATTGGTACACTTCATTAAATCTAAATAAAAAGATTTAATCTTTTCTCAACTGGGTTCAAGAACAGTGTTAGTGAAGACACCATTCACGACAAACCCAAATCACATTCGATATTCAATACAAGGCTCTGAATAGAAAATATATCGGCTTATATTCAATATCGAATTCTACGACTAACAAATGTCGTATTGGAAATAACGATATAAATATATATCTTTCAAATTTCCATAACAACACCTGTATAATCACGAATTCCAACATCGAAATATTCCGAAGACAATTTCGATTCAAATCCACTCCAATGCAATCATTGGATATTCTGGTTATTTTTAAAACCCTTTTTAAATTCAATTTATTTATTTAAAAATAAATAGAATTTTAATTCTAGTTCAAAACCAGTTCATTTCGATAAAAATTTATTTTTATCTTTTCAAATATGGAGTTTTTCATCCCAATTCTTCTCAAATCATTTCTTATGATTTTACACAAATTATTACTATTTTTAATAATTTTATCAAGGCCGGTACAGTCGATTTCCATCAACGGCCATCGAACTGCACTTACAGCGACCTTTTTCGAATTTGATTTGGACATAATTCCAAATCCAACCGTTAGATTTCTAATTTCTAATATTCTTTAGAAAGCTCTTTTCGATACGAACCCAACGGTTCCGGTTTTAGGAGAATCCGACGGTCGGATCTCCCGTAATGTCCGTTTGAAATAAATGGTCGAAATTCACGAACTGCCGTGGCGCGGCGTGTTCTATTCAGGCCATTATATTATATATATAATATATATAATATATTTCGTCGATTTCTATTTAAAACGAATTATATAAATAGTTTTAAATTCGTTTCAAAAGCAATTTCAACTTCCATTTCAATACAAAGCAAAATTGAATTCTTCTTTATAAATTCGTTTCAAAGTTCATTTCTATTCAATTCAAATTTCAATTCAATTTGAATTCATTTCAATTCGCTTTCAATTCAATTTGAAATCGTTTTCAATTCAATTCATTTCGAAATCGTTTTCAATTCAATTCATTTCGAAATTGTTTTCAATTCAATTCATTTCGAAATCGTTTTCAATTCAATTCATTTCGAAATCGTTTTCAATTCAATTCATTTCGAAATCGTTTTCAATTCAATTCATTTCGAAATCGTTTTCAATTCAATTCATTTCGAAATCGTTTTCAATTCAATTCATTTCGAAATCGTTTTCAATTCAATTCATTTCGAAATCGTTTTCAATTCAATTCATTTCGAAATCGTTTTCAATTCAATTCATTTCGAAATCGTTTTCAATTCATTTCATTTCGAAATCGTTTTCAATTCAATTCATTTCGAAATCGTTTTCATCGATATAAATATCGTTCACGTCAAAATGGCGTCAATCTAATCAATACGGCTTCATATATTTCTATTTTCAAATATTCTATTTCAAATATTTCTTTTTCAAAATAGTTGTCAATACTAAAATATTTCGTTCAACACATGACCAATCTCAATGGATGAGTACTGTCAACACATGAACTTTTATTTTATATTGATAAAGATATAAATTTTATTACTAAAATATTTCGTTCAACACATGACCAATCTCAATGGATGAATACTGTCAACACATGAACTTTTATTTTATATTGATAAAGATATAAATTTTATTACTAAAATATTTCGTTCAACACATGACCAATCTCAATGGATGAGTACTGTCAACACATGAACTTTTATTTTATAATATTCTTTATTTTTCAAATTGGAATGAGGCCCAATCAATTACCATATAAAGTTAATTATATGGATTTTCATACAACACATGTATATAATAACATTGAAAATAATCAACCATCAACCAAAGTGCACTACACTGTAAAAGCATCAAATATAGATATTCAACGCTTATAACAGCCTGTCAATCAATCGATCGACATATTTAATCAATCAGGATGAGTGAACTTTAAATTTCATCCCAACACCCGTGTGGGGTTTCAAACAATCAAACACATATTTTATTTGTGCTGTTGGGCGATCTGTAAAATTTATCGTCCCAATCAATGTCATTCAAATAGGTGTACATAAACAAACCGTCTGGTTTGTAAATGAATATTCTATTTTATTCACTTCACGTTAAAAATTATATTTTTAACGATAAAACATTTTATTTCAACCTATGAATTTCTATTCAATTCATTTACACAATAAAATGATATTTTTATTTTTCTAACATATTTTAGAAAATTTCGGCGGCATAACGGCACGATACTAGAAACGGGACAAGGCCTAGCCTTATCCCCGGTCTAGTGAAGGCCCACGCCATTCACACATCAATCAAATCAATCTCATCTCACCAAACAATTCAATTCAAACAAATAATTCAACTAATCTATGCAACCAAACAAACAAGTCCATGGTCTGTGGACGATTGTGTCGGGTGCTACTAAGCACCGTCTGCATCCTAGTATATATATATAACTAGAAAAATTAAATTGAAAGGTGAGAAATTCTCACATATAGCTATCCTAGCTCCACGGCACTTCTAATGCAGGAAATCTTCGCCAACTCGCCTTTTTATCGCCTTTGTTGCCCGTAGCCACTACATATATAAAAATCGAATTTTTATTTCAAAGTTCAATATATAAAAATCGAATTTTTATTTCAAAGTTCAATATATAAAAATCGAATTTTTATTTCAAAGTTCAATATATAAAAATCGAATTTTTATTTCAAAGTTCAATATATAAAAATCGAATTTTTATTTCAAAGTTCAATATATAAAAATCGAATTTTTATTTCAAAGTTCAATATATAAAAATCGAATTTTTATTTCAAAGTTCAATATATAAAAATCGAATTTTTATTTCAAAGTTCAATATATAAAAATCGAATTTTTATTTCAAAGTTCAATATATAAAAATCGAATTTTTATTTCAAAGTTCAACATATAAAAATCCTATTTTTATTTCGAAGTTCAGTATATAAAAATCATATTTTTAATTCGAAGTTCAACATATAAAAATCCTATTTTTAATTCGAAGTTCAACATATAAAAATCCTATTTTTATTTCCAAGTTCAGTATATAAAAATCATATTTTTAATTCGAAGTTCAACATATAAAAATCCTATTTTTAATTCGAAGTTCAACATATAAAAATCCTATTTTTATTTCCAAAACATCGCTGTAAGTTTCTTATTTTAAAATTACTGTAAATTTCAATTTTAAAAACACTGCTATTTTTATTTCATAAAAACTATGTTATTTTATTTCTAAATACACTACTTCTCCCTATTTTAAAACTTTTCAAAATACAAATTCTATTTATATTCTATATGTATTTTCAAAATAAATTCTTTTACAAATTCTATTTATATTTTCATTTTAAAGACCCTATATTTTCAGATTTAAAAACAATTTATTTTCAGCTTTAAAAACAATATATTTTCAGATTTATAAACAATGGCAACATATATATAATTTCATAATTTTAACAATGTGAATTATATTTAAAATTGAAATTTAAACAATGCATTAAATATAAACTACCTGCGTCACTTTCTACCTGTTGTTCTTCGTTGCCAGGGACAAGTTCGAACACCCCTTCAATTCTAGGGTCTTGATTTGCGGCCACCACCCATAGCCGGACGTCGATCGGAGGAGTCCCCTGCGCGCGCCTAGGAGGCGCCTTCCACCTCCTTGAACAGCGTTGAGCTCGCGGGTCCCACGATGGCCAAAAGTGCCATTGAGCGGTAGAACTTTGGAGAAGGAATCCGCCCCAAACCCTTTACGATAATCGATGCTACCCCCATAGATTTGAAGAGGGTAGGAGCCTCTTCGATTTTGCCTTTGGGGCATGGAATTGCACTGATCGAATTCGGCAGAAATTAGGAGGGATGTTTGGAGCGGCAACTGCCGTCGTTTCTGAAGGAGGCGGGTTTGAAAGAGAGTGAACGAGGTTTTGGCCATTTTTAATATATATATATATATATTTATTTATTTTAATATTTTCTATATAGAAAGTTGACTTTTCATACGAACACCAAACGGGACCCAACGACTGTCGCCCCTAGCACAATACCCCCATTCCGAACTCAATGGGATATGTATCGCAAGCTGATTCGGCTGTTACAATCAGTTTTCGTTAAATTTACATTTAAATCACTATATTGAATTTTAAACGTACATTTCAAATTACTGGGGTCACATATTAACTCTATAAATTGCAGAAAAATATTTTCTAGCTTCGTATTGACGATACGGTCCTAACAAAACTAGTTTCGTCGAATTCTGAGACCGTTGGAAAAATGGCCAATTTCCAGTCGATTAAAATCAACTGAAACTGGTCAAACGCGTTTTCCTTCGCCACGCTCACATATTGATTCGAAAAATTATGAAATTTGAAATCTAGCAATAACTTAACATCACGGACCCAACAAAACTGGTTTCGTCGAAATCCGAGGTCGTTTGCAAAACGACTATTTTTAAGGGCTATATATTATATAAAATATATATAAATTCCATAGCGACTATTCTGAATTTTCAACTGGACGTATCTTATCATTTCTAAGATGAAATCTCAGTTTGCTAACTTCGTTACAAAGATATAGTTATACAGATTCAAATATTTCTTGTTTCGTTCAATTCTGACTTATATTGAATTCTGTATATTCATTTGAAATTAGAAATCGAATTTTCGAACTACCGCGCCATTTTCAATTCCTTTTATAATTATATATAATTATTATATATTCTAACGACGACGCGTATAATATATACGATCAAATTATATTCAAAATAAATTTCTCGTCGATATTGTTTAAAATAATTCATTTTAAATAATCAAAATTCGCTAAAATGGCCAAAATAAAAATTTTAAACTGGCCCAGATTTTCGGGTTGTTACAATCTCCCCCACTTAAAACTTTTCGTCCCCGAAAAGGAACAAAGTCGAAAGTGGTTTGATTATTCAGCTCTACGTTCGATTTGGCTTCCATTCTCCAACTTTTCAGTTTCTGAGAATTTCCAAAATTTCAAAAATTTGGCTAACACCCTAAATTTTTGAAAAAATTCGCCATAACCTCCCCTGCACCGGGAGCATCGGGGAATTTCAAATAGCTTCCCCGGTCCTTCAGATCTCAAAAAGAAAAAGAAAAAGCCAAGCGGCTAGCCAATAGGCTCATAAAATCATCATCACCCAAACAAAACAGGAAATTATGTAGTAAACATGAACCTATTTGTCGGGCAAACAAATTTTATTCTCTGCTCTAGCCTCCTTGCTATGACCTGTTCAATGATATATATGTATATGCAAGCAAATGCGACCAATTTCAATACAATTCATTATTTGATACAATTAGGCGTAATGGTTCAAAATTATCAAACAATTAAACAAACAACACAATCATCAATTAATTAGTGAATTAGAGTTTCAAATTCATAGTTTCGATACGTAGTCAAAAATCATGTTTTTGATGCCAAATCACAACAATTAGCCCTATCTAATTTTGGTTCTCACACCAGTCTAATGGAAATATATAGATATTACACGTTCGTCACTCGAATATAAATTCTGATGATGATATATCAATCATCAGAATCACTCCCGGGCGACTAGAGCGTAATTCTATATCTATCCAGTATATTAAAATTTCGAATACACGTGGATCAGACGTATACGCAAAATCTATATATACTGGATTGTCCACATCAATATAAATAAACAACCAAATACGAATAGTTGATTTAGATTTTCAAAACAAAATTTGTTTTCATTTGAAAAATATACTCTTCACACTCGTTCTAGGATACCACTGATCCTATCTCCAACGAGTCATTCTAATTGGATATTACTAATCCAATATCTGATGAATTCTTTCGTATGGTTCTAATGTGTCTTGTTCTCTGCTTTGTAAACCAAAGCTCTGATACCAACTGTGACGGCAAGGAATTTCGCTCGGTCCGAACCAGTCGCTAAACCGATTCAGGCCGTTCGAAACGCCCTATCGTTTGAGAACAAGCCACAACAGAACGCATACAGAAGAACGTTTCATTGTATATTACAACAATGCATCAGATTACAAGAATATACAGAGTAAAAATGAATATTACACAGAGATATCAGAGATTTAAATTACATTTAAATACATAGCAGCGGAAAATAATACAATACGCAACTAGAAGTAGATATACGGATACAAAGCTTTCCGGATATCGTTCCAGCTGTAAACCAGGATCCTGTGAATATAAATCTGCAAAACCGAAACTACTAGCTGCCCGTGTCAAAATAAGGGCACCCAGAGTTTAGGTTAAAACAATAAACTCCAGGTCAGTCATGTGACTGGTGTGAGAACTAAAACAGTTATTATTCTTTATTTTAAAGTTAGGTAAATCAAGGGACCACGCCGTATAACACGGAACGGGTTTCCTCCCAAGAATACCAGTGCATAAAACGAACAACGTAATGCTAAATAAAGAAAAATGAAGCTGTTATAAGACCCAGGTCCTATCACACAATGCAACGCAAGCCGGGGGATAGGGTTTTCCCTTATAACAGCCAAAGAATGCTTGATACGTTTAAAACAAATCATTTGATACTATAATAAGTGCATAATGTATAAAACAACTTCAAATCATAAGTATCAATCATAGGCGACATGAGCGTCCCATGCCACTATGTCGCCACATATAGGTTTACAATCAAAACCGCAACGTCGTATTTGGAAATTGGATTTCCGTCTATGAACCGAGGCAAAAGATAGTCCTCAACCGATTCGAGACTGTCTAGACCGATCCTCAGGAACAGCCACAACTGCCCCTTGGAGCGACAGGGCCGGTCCACCGATGTGGATTATTATGCCTGAACACTACGTCTCCCCACCCTATGGTGTGTAAGTCTGGTCCGTCAGCCGACCAGAATGCATCGGCCGAAACCGATATAACCGAGGCGCCTCGCAACAGCAACAACCACATAAGTCAAACTCGTCAGGGCGTGTAAAACCACTGACGCCACTTCTAGCTAGAAAGAAACGCAAGTCCTCCCTGAGGTCCGTCTCCCGTTTTTGGTTCATACCGGGTGTGAAACACGCGAGGTAAACGTTACACAAAGCTACGCCACAAAGGCCGTGCTTTGATCATCACCACAAGACTTTGCTTTTCAACAGAAGCCTCGATCAATTGCCACTTAGGCATGCCACACAGGCAATTCACTCCATGCGTTTGATATCCATCAATATATAACCCCTGAGCTCGTACGTCTCAGAGAAGGGCGTTAAGCAAGAGAATAAATTCTCCGCCGCCAAACAGATATATATTTAATAGAGATCAATCACACAGACTAAAATCCAATGTCAGACACACAGTCCATTTACAAGTCCGTTCTGGGTCTGAACGAAACCGGAGGCACCTAGTACCCCGCATATCCGTCGATCTCGAAGTACGTCTGGACGATCACCAACTGTTTCCATCTTCTTGGGTGTACAGCCCAATCAAGATCATCAGTTATCACCCAAACGACGTGAAGACCTCCGGTCTTCGACCATCGTCTTCATCTTCGACTTATCGTCGTATCAGTTATTCAGAATGGGATAAACCCGGTCTTTCCAAATAACTCGCGTATATTTTAAATAAGTGTTACACAAACACAACATACGCCTCATTCCAATTCATCAGTCACTAACCGTAAATTAATCAAGAGAATAATTCCCCAAATATTAACCCCGAAGGCCGAAACCAATATCAGATCAATATCCAGAAAACCATTCTGCTTGGCTAACCGACAGTTAGTTTCTAAATTCACATTCATAGGGAAAGGTTCCCATTAATTTTATCAAAGATAAATTCCTTGAATTTATTCTTTAATCCATTTTTGAATATCAATTCAAACTAGTCGGGATTAGCGAACCTTACCGAAGTAATCATTTGTTTTAATTTCCCAACCCCAACCTATTTATCCCATGAAGTAAAACTGGTAATACTTCATATCTAACACCACAGTGTTATCGGTAAATTCAATTACCATTTCACGTTCAAATCTAATTAAAGATTTAACTATCGCCTGGAGCAAAACTGGTGATACTCCACTTCGATTATTTCAATCTAATTAAAGATTCATTAAAACTCCACTTAGTTTTAATCGTTAACTGGGTTAAAGAATCAGTGTCATTTAAAAACACAGTTCACGATAAACCCAAAATCACATTCATTAATTATCAGGTTAAAGAACGAGTGTTGTTTAAAACACTGTTCACGATAAACCCAAAAATCAATATCAATTTTTTTTTCCAATTAAATATTATTTAATTGGTACACTTCATTAAATCTAAATAAAAAGATTTAATCTTTTCTCAACTGGGTTCAAGAACAGTGTTAGTGAAGACACCATTCACGACAAACCCAAATCACATTCGATATTCAATACAAGGCTCTGAATAGAAAATATATCGGCTTATATTCAATATCGAATTCTACGACTAACAAATGTCGTATTGGAAATAACGATATAAATATATATCTTTCAAATTTCCATAACAACACCTGTATAATCACGAATTCCAACATCGAAATATCCCGAAGACAATTTCGATTCAAATCCACTCCAATGCAATCATTGGATATTCTGGTTATTTTTAAAACCCTTTTTAAATTCAATTTATTTATTTAAAAATAAATAGAATTTTAATTCTAGTTCAAAACCATTTCATTTCGATAAAAATTTATTTTTATCTTTTCAAATATGGAGTTTTTCATCCCAATTCTTCTCAAATCATTTCTTATGATTTTACACAAATTATTACTATTTTTAATAATTTTATCAAGGCCGGTACAGTCGATTTCCATCAACGGCCATCGAACTGCACTTACAGCGACCTTTTTCGAATTTGATTTGGACATAATTCCAAATCCAACCGTTAGATTTCTAATTTCTAATATTCTTTAGAAAGCTCTTTTCGATACGAACCTAACGGTTCCGGTTTTAGGAGAATCCGACGGTCGGATCTCCCGTAATGTCCGTTTGAAATAAATGGTCGAAATTCACGAACTGCCGCGGCGCGGCGCGTTCTATTCAGGCCATTATATTATATATATAATATATATAATATATTTCGTCGATTTCTATTTAAAACGAATTATATAAATAGTTTTAAATTCGTTTCAAAAGCAATTTCAACTTCCATTTCAATTCAAAGCAAAATTGAATTCTTCTTTATAAATTCGTTTCAAAGTTCATTTCTATTCAATTCAAATTTCAATTCAATTTGAATTCATTTCAATTCGCTTTCAATTCAATTTGAAATCGTTTTCAATTCAATTCATTTCGAAATCGTTTTCAATTCAATTCATTTCGAAATCGTTTTCAATTCAATTCATTTCGAAATCGTTTTCAATTCAATTCATTTCGAAATCGTTTTCAATTCAATTCATTTCGAAATCGTTTTCAATTCAATTCATTTCGAAATCGTTTTCAATTCAATTCATTTCGAAATCGTTTTCAATTCAATTCATTTCGAAATCGTTTTCAATTCATTTCATTTCGAAATCGTTTTCAATTCAATTCATTTCGAAATCGTTTTCATCGATATAAATATCGTTCACGTCAAAATGGCGTCAATCTAATCAATACGGCTTCATATATTTCTATTTTCAAATATTCTATTTCAAATATTTCTTTTTCAAAATAGTTGTCAATACTAAAATATTTCGTTGAACACATGACCAATCTCAATGGATGAGTACTGTCAACACATGAACTTTTATTTTATATTGATAAAGATATAAATTTTATTACTAAAATATTTCGTTCAACACATGACCAATCTCAATGGATGAGTACTGTCAACACATGAACTTTTATTTTATATTGATAAAGATATAAATTTTATTACTAAAATATTTCGTTCAACACATGACCAATCTCAATGGATGAGTACTGTCAACACATGAACTTTTATTTTATAATATTCTTTATTTTTCAAATTGGAATGAGGCCCAATCAATTACCATATAAAGTTAATTATATGGATTTTCATACAACACATGTATATAATAACATTGAAAATAATCAACCATCAACCAAAGTGCACTACACTGTAAAAGCATCAAATATAGATATTCAACGCTTATAACAGCCTGTCAATCAATCGATCGACATATTTAATCAATCAGGATGAGTGAACTTCAAATTTCATCCCAACACCCGTGTGGGGTTTCAAACAATCAAACACATATTTTATTTGTGCTGTTGGGCGATCTGTAAAATTTATCGTCCCAATCAATGTCATTCAAATAGGTGTACATAAACAAACCGTCTGGTTTGTAAATGAATATTCTATTTTATTCACTTCACGTTAAAAATTATATTTTTAACGATAAAACATTTTATTTCAACCTATGAATTTCTATTCAATTCATTTACACAATAAAATGATATTTTTATTTTTCTAACATATTTTAGAAAATTTCGGCGGCATAACGGCACGATACTAGAAACGGGACAAGGCCTAGCCTTATCCCCGGTCTAGTGAAGGCCCACGCCATTCACACATCAATCAAATCAATCTCATCTCACCAAACAATTCAATTCAAACAAATAATTCAACTAATCTATGCAACCAAACAAACAAGTCCATGGTCTGTGGACGATTGTGTCGGGTGCTACTAAGCACCGTCTACATCCTAGTATATATATATAACTAGAAAAATTAAATTGAAAGGTGAGAAATTCTCACATATAGCTATCCTAGCTCCACGGCACTTCTAATGCAGGAAATCTTCGCCAACTCTCCTTTTTATCGCCTTTGTTGCCCGTAGCCACTACATATATAAAAATCGAATTTTTATTTCAAAGTTCAATATATAGAAATCGAATTTTTATTTCAAAGTTCAATATATAAAAATCGAATTTTTATTTCAAAGTTCAATATATAAAAATCGAATTTTTATTTCAAAGTTCAATATATAAAAATCGAATTTTTATTTCAAAGTTCAATATATAAAAATCAAATTTTTATTTCAAAGTTCAATATATAAAAATCGAATTTTTATTTCAAAGTTCAATATATAAAAATCGAATTTTTATTTCAAAGTTCAATATATAAAAATCGAATTTTTATTTCAAAGTTCAATATATAAAAATCGAATTTTTATTTCAAAGTTCAATATATAAAAATCGAATTTTTATTTCAAAGTTCAACATATAAAAATCCTATTTTTATTTCGAAGTTCAGTATATAAAAATCATATTTTTAATTCGAAGTTCAACATATAAAAATCCTATTTTTAATTCGAAGTTCAACATATAAAAATCCTATTTTTATTTCCAAGTTCAGTATATAAAAATCATATTTTTAATTCGAAGTTCAACATATAAAAATCCTATTTTTAATTCGAAGTTCAACATATAAAAATCCTATTTTTATTTCCAAAACATCGCTGTAAGTTTCTTATTTTAAAATTACTGTAAATTTCAATTTTAAAAACACTGCTATTTTTATTTCATAAAAACTATGTTATTTTATTTCTAAATACACTACTTCTCCCTATTTTAAAACTTTTCAAAATACAAATTCTATTTATATTCTATATGTATTTTCAAAATAAATTCTTTTACAAATTCTATTTATATTTTCATTTTAAAGACCCTATATTTTCAGATTTAAAAACAATTTATTTTCAGCTTTAAAAACAATATATTTTCAGATTTAAAAACAATGGCAACATATATATAATTTCATAATTTTAACAATGTGAATTATATTTAAAATTGAAATTTAAACAATGCATTAAATATAAACTACCTGCGTCTCTTTCTACCTGTTGTTCTTCGTTGCCAGGGACAAGTTCGAACACCCCTTCAATTCTAGGGTCTTGATTTGCGGCCACCACCCATAGCCGGACGTCGATCGGAGGAGTCCCCTGCGCGCGCCTAGGAGGCGCCTTCCACCTCCTTGAACAGCGTTGAGCTCGCGGGTCCCACGATGGCCAAAAGTGCCATTGAGCGGTAGAACTTTGGAGAAGGAATCCGCCCCAAACCCTTTACGATAATCGATGCTACCCCCATAGATTTGAAGAGGGTAGGAGCCTCTTCGATTTTGCCTTTGGGGCATGGAATTGCACTGATCGAATTCGGCAGAAATTAGGAGGGATGTTTGGAGCGGCAACTGCCGTCGTTTCTGAAGGAGGCGGGTTTGAAAGAGAGTGAACGAGGGTTTGGCCATTTTTAATATATATATATATATTTATTTATTTATTTATTTTAATATTTTCTATATAGAAAGTTGACTTTTCATACGAACACCAAACGGGACCCAACGACTGTCGCCCCTAGCACAATACCCCCATTCCGAACTCAATGGGATATGTATCGCAAGCTGATTCGGCTGTTACAATCAGTTTTCGTTAAATTTACATTTAAATCACTATATTGAATTTTAAACGTACATTTCAAATTACTGGGGTCACATATTAACTCTATAAATTGCAGAAAAATATTTTCTAGCTTCGTATTGACGATACGGTCCTAACAAAACTAGTTTCGTCGAATTCTGAGACCGTTGGAAAAATGGCCAATTTCCAGTCGATTAAAATCAACTGAAACTGGTCAAACGCGTTTTCCTTCGCCACGCTCACATATTGATTCGAAAAATTATGAAATTTGAAATCTAGCAATAACTTAACATCACGGACCCAACAAAACTGGTTTCGTCGAAATCCGAGGTCGTTTGCAAAACGACTATTTTTAAGGGCTATATATTATATAAAATATATATAAATTCCATAGCGACTATTCTGAATTTTCAACTGGACGTATCTTATCATTTCTAAGATGAAATCTCAGTTTGCTAACTTCGTTACAAAGATATAGTTATACAGATTCAAATATTTCTTGTTTCGTTCAATTCTGACTTATATTGAATTCTGTATATTCATTTGAAATTAGAAATCGAATTTTCGAACTACCGCGCCATTTTCAATTCCTTTTATAGTTATATATAATTATTATATATTCTAACGACGACGCGTATAATATATACGATCGAATTATATTCAAAATAAATTTCTCGTCGATATTGTTTAAAATAATTCATTTTAAATAATCAAAATTCGCTAAAATGGCCAAAATAAAAATTTTAAACTGGCCCAGATTTTCGGGTTGTTACAAAGGGAGTCCTGGATGACCCCTCTAAAGAATTTCCTGATGGATGGAACGCTTCCGACCAAGAAAAGCGAGAGGCGTAAAGTGATTCGTAAAGCCACCCGATACGTTCTGCAAAGCGGAGTTCTTTTCAGACAAGGGTTTTCAATGCCCCTCCTTCGGTGTGTAGCCCACGATGACATCAAACGTGTGCTGCAAGAAGTCCACGAAGGCGAATGTGGCGACCACACTGGAGGGCAAACTTTGGCAAAAAAGGTATTGCTGCATGGTTATTTCTGGCCTACCATAAACAAGGATGCAGTAAGATATGCACGACGATGTGATGCGTGCCAGAGATTTTCAAAGATACCTAGAGCGCCTCCTAGTCAGTTAAAAACAATGATGAGTCCATGACCTTTCGCTATGTGGGGAATTGATATCATAGGAAGTCTCCCCATAGCAAGGGGCGGAGCAAAGTTCGCTATTGTGGCCGTAGATTATTTCACTAAGTGGGTCGAGGTTGAACCACTAACTACAATCACAACCAAACGAGTGATCAACTTCATCGTGAGAAACATCATCTGTCGATTTGGGATTCCAAAGATTGTAATAACAGACAACGGAACTCAATTCGATAGTGCTGAATTCAGAAACTTCTGCCAAAAATACCACATCGAGAATCGGTACACCTCTGTGGCGCACCCACAATCGAACGGACAAGTCGAAGCGGCAAATAAAGTAATTAAGTCCATTCTGAAAAGAAGAATGAAGCGGGCTAGAGCCATGTGGGCTGATGAATTGCCCTTGGCACTATGGGCCTACAGGACAACATATAAATCGACAACAGGACATACCCCGTTCTCCCTTGCTTTTGGAACGGAAGCAGTTATCCCGGTTGAGATAAAGGTACCTTCTCATCGGGTGACTTATTATGATCCAATGACCAATAATGAATTGCTCCTTGAGTCCCTGGATATGATCGAAGAAAAGAGGGATGAAGCAGACCTGCGTGCCCTGAGATGCAAACAACAGGTCGCCCGATATTACAACAAAAAGGTCCGAGCCCGAACCTGGGAACCCGGAGACTTGGTTCTGAAACGTGTCTTTCCACCCCCAACTCATATGGGAGCGAAATGGGAAGGACCGTACTCTATTCTGAGCAAGCTTGATAATGGAACCTTCAAGCTGGCAACCGTACATGGAAAGGAAATCCCCAGAGTGTGGAATGCCCAACATTTACGGCCATATTTAACATGAGAGTTTCAAATTTATTCTTTTGCTTTGTTAAAAAACTATGTACAGGGCATGATTTGCCTAGAATAGTCTGATTCCTTAAAGCAAGAGATTATAAAGTGGACGTAGGTCATGATTCGACCGAACCACTATAAAAATACTGTGTGTCATTTGCCTTTATTGCATCTTTATTTATCTGCCTGTTTCTTTTTATGAAAATCAAGGTGAATAATGCAGGTACCCGAAGTCCGGTGCCAACCATTCCTCCCGTAGACTGTTCGGAGGAACTCAAAGCCTTGGCAAATGCCCAAACTGCTTGTTCGACTGGTTTTAATCCACGGAGCTTGGGTTAAAATGTAAACCTAGAACGAGATTGATGAGCGTGCATGATTGCCGACCGCTTGATCCGTAACTCTAACTCTCCAGAGAGAGAGAGAGAGTATAAAAGCGTCTCTGATTGAGCGCTGAGAAATAGCTCCTTCCCCGCTGAAGGATCGGGGAGCGAATAAGTCGCTGAGCATGAACTCTAACTCTCCAGAGAGAGAGAGAATATAAAAGCGTCTCTGATTGAGCGCTGAGAAATAGCTCCTTCCCCGCTGAAGGATCGGGGAGCGAATAAGTCGTTGAGCATGAACTCTAACTCTCCAGAGAGAGAGTATAAAAGCGTCTCTGATTGAGCGCTGAGAAATAGCTCCTTCCCCGTTGAAGGATCGGGGAGCAGATGAATCGCCGAGCGCAAAACTCTAACTCTCCAGAAAGAGAGAGAGTATAAAAGCGTCTCCGATTGAGCGCTGAGAAAGAACTTATTCCCCGCTAAAGGAACAAGGGCTGACTGAACTACTGTTATCCCATGAAATCTCCTATGTCCCCATATTCAGAAATAGGGGACAACTTGCCGACAGTACTAATCAATCCTTAGTAAACCCCAGTCAGATGCTACAGTAACAACTGATTGGGGGCACATGCACTCGTATACATACACTGAACTTTGATACAGCAGTGCAACATAGCATGAAAATCCTTCTTTTTGTTGTTTGACTGAGTTTTAATTATTATTAGATGGCCTATGACTAAGCATGGAAAGTTTATTTGGATACAGGTACATAAGGATGCAAAAAGAGATAAACTTTTATTTATGTACTGCGAACCAACAAAGTGAAAGATAACCTAGAAAAGAAAGTGAGGGCCAGTCTCACAATTACATTTCTTGACCAGTGGAAAGCCTAAGGACAAAACATCAACAAACAACAAATATCCTATTTACGCTTTGACCTCTTCTCTTGCTTTTGCCTCTCCAGCTTCGCCTTGTCGGTATCAGACGGATCCCCTTTCTTCCTCTTCGTTTTGTCGATAAGAGGAACGTCCGACTCCTTTGAAGATTCCTCTTCCACCTCTTTTCTCTTTCTCCTATCAGAAAGAGAAGTTGGGAAGTCATCGGGGTTTGCAAAGTGAAGCTGTCGACTGATGGATTTGGGCTGAATCTTCACAATCATCCCAGTTTTGGGATCGAATTCTGCAAGAGGGACTACGTCCAAAGCCTCATCTCCCACCTTCCTCGAAGCCAACTCTTTCTCCTGCCTGGCTTTTCGGCTGGCCAAGGTTTCCTCGTCATCATCATCGGCCTTTTTGGCGCCGATAGTGTCTTCTTCGTCATCTACATGGCTCCCATCCATGTCTCTCAAGGCTTCGATGGTCTCAGCATCTTTGGGCGCATCAGTGCTAGGTGCCGGGATGCTTTTTTCTGCTGTTGTGACCTCGGCCTGCTTTGGTACGTCAATACCAGCACCTGGCAAGACAGCCTCCTTCTCCACTTCCTTTTCTTTTTCAGCACCCATGTCGACGGGCTCGCCACCTGTATTACGAGGAGCACATGTTACTAACTCAAGTGGTTGTTCCACCAAACGACGACAATTCACAATTGCTTTGACAAACTGCGGGGAGAAAAGGGAGATACCTTCCGCAGACCCTCCTTCTTGAATACTCGTAGGAGCTCCAACAATAGCGGGAGTTAGGCCCAAGGGGATTAGCGGATCATCAGGATGGTACTCCTCAACTCCGGAGGTTTTAGGCCCCACGGCGGAACTGGAACCTTCATCAATTTTGCTTTTACCTTTAGCCAAGGTTTTCTCCTTTTCCATCTTCGCCAGAATCAGGCGACGACCCTCTGCCAGGTCCTCAGGTTCATTGTCTCTTAGGATGCTCTTCATCAGTTCATCCTCATCGATTTCTTCGACTCCCAATCTATGTTTTTCACCCTCCACAATGGAATCCCATAAATTGGCCAAAGTAACATGGTAATCCGGGATCTACGAGATGTTGCGAGTCTTGAGAACCTGGCCAAGGAAATCGAAAATCATCTCTTCAAACCCCTCGATCTCTTTCTCTCTTTCGAGGAGCTTGTTGTTAGAAGCAGTGGCCAATTCAATGGCACTTTCAACGTTCTTTTCGGCAAGGGCTGCCCTTCTCTCCGCATCCGAGACCTGGTCGTTCAAAATCACCTTTTCTGCTTTAGCCAGAGCCAAACTTTCTTTTAAACTCGCTTTTTCTGCCTCCCAAGCAGCCTTCTCAGCTTCAAAATGGCCTTGTGCTGTTTTCAACTCGATGTTGGGCATTTTGAGATCTTCAACCTCCTTCTTTAAGGCCATTTTCTCTTGGCTATTAGAGTCCAGTTCTGAATGAAAGCGCTGCTTGACATTCTCTAATTCAGTCTTATAATTTTCAGCGTCCCTCCGTGCTAAAGCAAGCTGGGACTGAGCATCTTCCAGGTCCTTCTCCAATTTTGTCCTAGCCCTTTCGTTATTTTCAAGTTTTGCTTTAGATCTGTGTGCTTCTATTTCGAGTGTTCGGATGACTTCCGAAAGGTTAACTGCGTGTTTTTTCATCATCTCATATTGCCTGGCTGTGTGCTGGATGTGCCCGATAACTTCATTATCCCAATTTTTAGGGACCGGTTCCAAGACAGGAACAAATACCATCCTGTCAAAGAATATGCCTGGAAATTGTTCCCGCAGCTTTTCCAGCCTACCTTGGATCTCAGGACCAAGGACGTAATCCCGTGACCCGGGGGCAGCTAACTCTGGTTGGCTGGTGGGGACAATGTCACTTCTCTCCTTCTCAGTCTCTTTGGATGAATCTTTGTCCCTATCTTTAGATTCGTGATGCCTTTTGGACGACCGACTGTGGGAAGGTGCACTCTTTGGAGGAGTCAACTCTTTTGGAAGTTTCTTTCCTCCTGTCGGAATTGTCGGATGACTTGAAGGCCTGGTAGAGGTTGATTTTGGTGGAGATCGAGGTTGCGAGAAACTTGGCCTATGAGAAGGACCGCGAGAGCGCTCAGTATCCGGGTGAAGGCTGGGTGTGCCCACACGAAGAGAACGATACGAGTAAGATTTCCTGCGGGACATCGTTCCTGCAAAAAAAGAGAAGAGCATATTAAAACTTTGAATACCCACGATATAAGAGAGCAGGGTCAGATAGTGTGTGTGATGTGTGCATCCCATATAATTCCCCCTAACAGACCCGGGCTTGAAGACAGGCTCATCTGACCAGTTTCTCGTCCTCTAGTTGGAGCACTGGTCTCTTCAGGAGCAAGGAAAAAAGGCCCCTCTTCAAAGTCCTTTTCTGTATATACAACATCGGGTAAAGGGTTTTTATTCAGCTCATCAAATAACTGCTCTTCCGTCAAGTCATCGGCAGCAACGGTTTCGATTGGAGCAGAAATAGGAATTTCCTTGGACACGTCACCGCGGGCCTCATCCCCTCTGTATATGTTCAAGTCTTCATCGTCTTGGATGACAATCGGAGAAGGACTCTTGCGAAATTTAGTTGTTTCTATCGCTTGTGAAGTTCCCTCTCCCTCAGTTGGGGGCACGTACTTATAAGGTTTGCCGCCGGTCCCAAGTCCAAATCTTCTGTCTAGAAGACGATGCTTATGAAGATTGTCATCAGTAATGCATTTTTTGATCCTTAAAAAGTCGGATCTGCTTTGTAAAAGAATGGACAACCGGTTGTTGTATAGTGGACCCTCTGTTTTCGGGAAGACATGATCTGTTTGAAACAAAGAAAAAGGAGGGAGAGTGTTAACGCCTAAACTTCTTGAACAAGATATTCGATTAGAAGCTTAAAAGTTTACTTGATTTGAGCCATCTTCGTGAGCAACCAGCCTGTTTCCTTATATAAAACCAATCAGATTTAGGGTCCCCTATATTGCTGTACCCATCGTACAGAACCTTCCTATTCGCCACTGATTCAAAGAAAGAAAAGTTTGGAGTTGCCGAAGAACGGTGCTTGAAAAGAAAGAAGAATGTCAAATCTCTGAATTTAAGTTCGGCATGTAGGATCTCCGCATATGCAATGTATAGGGTATATAGCGATGCGTAGGCGTTCGGATGGAGTTGCATCGGAGCGATTCCCAGTCGTCTTAAAGTTTCGATGGCAATCGGAGGGAACAGAGGGATGGCTCCTACCAAACACATGGTTCGGCTAATCGCCATATATCCTTCTGGCGCTAGATGGGGTCTATCTTCGCTTCCGGGCGTCAAAACATCATCCCAAGGAATTCCGTGCCTCAAGCAGATTCGTTTAAGCTTTATATCATCGAGCTTAGATGCTAAAGAATCAGAGAATTTATCTATTCCGAGTGCGCCGGGAATCTCGTCGGGAGCTCGCCCATCTATCTCAGAATCGTTGCTGGATGAAGTACTTTCTGCCGGATCTGATTCTGTGGCTTCGTACTCAGATCCAGAATCTTCACCTCCCGGATTGATTGGAGGAATTTCAGGGTTGTACTGTTCAGGAATCTCGGATTCCGCTTCTGTCACGGATCTTGAAGAAGAGTGATCATTCGACATTGCTGCTAGGACGAGAAAATATGAACAATAAGATTAACGCTACCCGTCCCCCGTGTGTTCAAGTGCCGGTGTGTGTGCTTGTGTGTGCGCATTAAAAATAAAGCGTGAAAGCAATCAAGATCATCAGAAAAATTAGTCGTCATATGCAGTCAGATTGTGTGGTCATTTAGTCTAGAAAGTCCAAACGTCAAGGCTCTATCCTAACTGTTCAGAATTTTATGGTGACAAGGCGTTGATTAAAGTTTGAAACTTCTCTGCATCGTCAGCTATGAGTCGGATCGCAAGGCAGAGGGATCGCCCCTCTTGGATCGCAAGGCAGAGGGATCGCCCCTCTTGGATCGCAAGGAAGAGGGATCGCCTCTTTTTGGATCGCAGACCAAAGGGATCTGTAACAACCCGAAAATCTGGGCCAGTTTAAAATTTTTATTTTGGCAATTTTAGCGAATTTTGATTATTTAAAATGGATTATTTTAAATAATATCGACGAGAAATTTATTTTTGAATGTAATTCGACGTATATATTATATACGTCGTCGTTAGAATATAAATATTTATATATAATTATAAATAGAATTGAAAATGGCGCGGTAGTTCGATAATTCGATTTCAAACTTCAATTGAATGTACCGGGTGCAAAACAATCCAGATTTTAGTGAAACCAAAGATAATGGAATCTAATAGTGAATATCTTTCCAACGAATCCGAAAAATCAAGATTTCATATCGGGAATCAAAAGATATGTCCAGTTGAAAATTCTGAATAGTCGCTATGGAATTCAGGCCCTTAAAAATGGACATTTTGCAAATGACCTCGGATTTCGACGAAACCAGTTTTGTTGGGTCCGTGATGTCAAATTATTGCTAGGTTTCAAATTTCATAATTTATCGAATCAATATGTGAGCGTGGCATAGGAAAACGCGTTTGACCAGTTTCAGTTGATTTTAATCGACTGGAAATTGGCCATTTTTCCAACGGTCTCGGAATTCGACGAAACTAGTTTTGTTAGGACCGTATCGTCAATACGAAGATAGAAAATATTTTTCTGGAATTTTTCGTGTTCGTATGTGGCCCCGGTAATTTGAAATGTACGTTTAAAATTCAATATAATGATTTAAATGTAAATGCAACGGAAACTGATCGAAACGGTCGATTCAGCTTGCGGTACATATCCCAGTGTGTTCGGAATAGGGGTGAAACGCTATGGGCAACAGGCGGTGGACCTCGTTTAGAGGTCGTATGTGAAAGTCAACTTTTTAATAATTAAAAAAAAAAAAACAATATATATTTTTCTCCCCTTTAATTCGTTCTGCCCCCCCCCCCCCCCCGTTCATTCTGCAAATCGAGGAAGAGAAGAAAAAAAACACAAAACCCTCGAAGACGACCAGAGGCATCGTCGATCTCCCCCCCTTCCACCACCGCCCTTCGTCGAGGGCGCCACTGGAGGTCGGCCTCCCAGCGCCGCCTCCTTCCCCTCGTCTCCTCCTTCAGACTGACGTGCGAAGCCCCCCTATCGCGAGACCCCCAGTGATGACGCCGACGAACTGAAGGCCGCCCCAACCCTCCGCCTCCTCCTGCCGCCGACATCGACGCCTTTTTTTCTTTCTTCGAGATGCAGTAAGTTTTTCTACTTTATTTTATTTTCATTTTTATTTTTATCTGTAATTTCGATTGTAAAGGTTCAAAACTAATTTCGATTTTAAGATTTAAAACTGATTTCGATTTTTAAAGTTTAAAAACTGATTTTATATAAAAGAAAAATAAAAACTGATTTTATATAAAAGAAAAAAAAAGATTTGAACTTTGAATAGAAAAAAGATTTGAACTTTGAATAGAAAAAAGATTTGAACTTTGAATAGAAAAAAGATTTGAACTTTGAATAGAAAAAGATTTGAACTTTAAGAAGTAAAAATCATATTTTTATATATTGAAAGTCGAAGTAAAAATCAGATTTTTATATATTGAAAGTCGAAGTAAAAATCAGATTTTTATATATTGAAAGTCGAAGTAAAAATCATATTTTTATATATTGAAAGTAGAAGTAAAAATCAGATTTTTATATATTGAAAGTAGAAGTAAAAATCATATTTTTATATATTGAAAGTCGAAGCAAAAATCAGATTTTTATATATTGAAAGTCGAAGTAAAAATCATATTTTTATATATTGAAAGTAGAAGTAAAAATCATATTTTTATATATTGAAAGTAGAAGTAAAAATCATATTTTTATATATTGAAAGTCGAAGCAAAAATCATATTTTTATATATTGAAAGTCGAAGTAAAAATCATATTTTTATATATTGAAAGTCGAAGTAAAAATCATATTTTTATATATTGAAAGTCGAAGTAAAAATCAGATTTTTATATATTGAAAGTCGAAGTAAAAATCATATTTTTATATATTGAAAGTCGAAGCAAAAATCAGATTTTTATATATTGAATAGCATCGTAAAAATTCGTTTTTTTACATGTGTAGAGAATACGGGCGAAAGCGACAAAAAGGCGAGTTGGCGAAGATTTCCTGCAATGAAGTGCCGTGGAGCTAGGATAGTTATCGGTGAGAATTTCTCACCTTTCAATTTCTTTTTCTAGTTATGTATATACTAGGATGCAGACGGTGCTTAGTAGCACCCGACACAATCGTCCACATACCATGGACTTGTTTGTTTGACTATTTGGTGATTGATTGCGATATTGGTTTGAATGTGGTTTGTGGTGTGAAAAATCGAATCGATAAATTGGTTAGGATTAGACGTGCGCCGTTATAAGGCGAAGGAGTAAGGCTAGGTTAGACTCTTACTCCAAATTTTGTGGTTTGCATAACGAATTGATTTGATTGATGTGTGAATGGCGTGGGCCTTCACTAGACCGGGGATAAGGCTAGGCCTCGTCCCGTTTCTAGTATCGTGCCGTTATGCCGCCGAAATTTTCTAAAATATGTTAGAAAATAAAAATATCATTTTATTGTGTAAATGAATTGAATAGAAATTCATAGGTTGAAATAAAATGTTTTATCGTTAAAAATATAATTTTTAACGTGAAGTGAATAAAATATTCATTATAAACCGGACGGTTTGTTTATGCACACCTATTTGAATGACATTGATTGGGACGATAAATTTTACACATCGCCCAACTGCACGAATAAAATATTTGTTTGATTGTTTGAAACCCCACACGGGTGTTGGGATGAAATTTGAAGTTCACTCATCCTGATTGATTAAATATGTCGATCGATTGATTGACAGGCTGTTATAAGCGTTGAATATCTATATTTGATGCTTTTACAGTGTAGTGCACTTTGGTTGATGGTTGATTATTTTCATTGTTATTATATACATGTGTTGTATGAAAATCCATATAATTAACTTTATATGGTAATTGATTGGGCCTCATTCCAATCGTGAAAATAAAGAATATTTTGATAATAGGAAATATTTGAAATAGAATATTTGAAAATAGAAATATGTGAAGCCGTGATGATTAGATTGACGCCATTTTGACGTGAACGATATTTATATCGATTTTATAACGATTTCGAAATGAATTGAATTGAAAACGATTTCGAAATGAATTGAATTGAAAACGATTTCGAAATGAATTGAATTGAAAACGATTTCGAAATGAATTGAATTGAAAACGATTTCGAAATGAATTGAATTGAAAACGATTTCGAAATGAATTGAATTGAAAACGATTTCAAAATGAATTGAATTGAAAACGAATTCAAATTGAATTGAAAACGATTTCGAAATGAATTGAATTGAAAACGATTTCGAAATGAATTGAATTGAAAACGATTTCGAAATGAATTGAAAACGAATTCAAATTGAATTGAAAACGAATTGAAATGAATTCAAATTGAAGTGAAATTTGAATTGAATAGAAATGAATTTTGAAACGAATTTATAAAGAAGAATTCAATTTTGATTTGAATTGAAAAGGAAGTTGAAATTGCTTTTGAAAAGAATTTAAAACTATTTATATAATTCGTTTTAAATAGAAATCGACGAAGTATATATTATATATATTATATATATAATATAATGGCCTGAATAGAACGCGCCGCACCGCGGCAGTTCGTGAATTTCGACCATTTATTTCAAACGGACATTGCAGGACATCCGACCGTCGGATTCTCCTAAAACCGGAACCGTTGGGTTCGTATCGAAAAGAGCTTTCTAATGAATGTTAGAAATTTGAAATCTAACAGTTGGATTTGGAGATACGTCCAAATCAAATTCGAAAAAGGTCGCTGTAAGTGCAGTTCGATGGCCGTTGTTGGAAATCGACTGTACGGGCCTTGATAAAATTATTAAAAATAGTAATAATTTGTGTAAAATCATAAGAAATGATTTAGAAAGGATTGGGATGAAAAACTCCGTATTTGAAAGGATAAAAATAGATTTTTATCGAAATGAACTAGTTTTGAACTAGAATTATAATTCTATTTATTTTTAAATAAATAAATTGAATTTGAAATGGTTTTGAAAATAACCAAAATTTCCAATGATTGCATTGGAGTGGATTTGAATCGAAATTGTCTTCGGAATATTTCGATGTTGGAATTCGTGATTATACAGGTGTGGTTATGGAAATTTGAAAGATATATATTTATATCGTTATTTCCAATACGACATTTGTCAATCGTGGAATTCGATATTGAATATAAGCCGATATATTTTCTATTCAGAGCCTTGTATTGAATATCGAATGTGATTTGGGTTTGTCGTGAATGGTGTCTTCACTAACACTGTTCTTGAACCCAGTTGAGAAAAGATTAAATCTTTTTATTTAGATTTAATGAAGTGTACCAATTAAATAATATTTAATTGGAATTGAATGGATATTGATTTTTGGGTTTATCGTGAACAGCGTTTTAAACAACACTCGTTCTTTAACCCGATAATTAATGAATGTGACTTTGGGTTTATCGTGAACTGTGTTTTAAATGACACTGATTCTTTAACCCAGTCAAAGATTAAAACTAAGTGGAGTTTTAATGAATCTTTAATTAGATTGAAAAGGTCGAGAATGGAGTATCACCAGTTTTGCTCCAGGCGATAGTTAAATCTTTAATTAGATTTGAACGTGAAATGGTAATTGAATTTACCGATAACACCGTGGTGTTAGATATGAAGTATAACCAGTTTTACTTCATGGGATGAATAGGTTGGGATTGGGAAATTAAAACAAATGATTACTTCGGTAAGGTTCGTTAATCCCGACTAGTTTGAATTGATATTCAAAAATAGATTAAAGAATAAATTCAAGAAATTTATCTTGGATAAAATTAATGGGAACCTTTCCCTATGAGTGTGAAATTTAGAAACTAACTGTCGGTTAGCCAAGCAGAATGGTTTTCTGGATATTGATCTGATGTTGGTTTCGGCCTTCGGGGTTAATATTTGGGGAATTATTCTCTTGATTAATTTACGGTTAGTGACTAATGCATTGGAATGAGGCGTATGTTGTGTTTTTGTAACACTTTTATAATATATACGCGAGTTATTCGGAAAGACCGGGTTTATCCCATTCTGAATAACTGATACGACGATAAGTCGAAGATGAAGACGATGGTCGAAGACCGGAGGTTTTCACGTCGTTTGGGTGATAACTGATGATCTTGATTGGGCTGTACACCCAAGAAGATGGAAACAGTTAGTGATCGTCCAGACGTACTTGGAGATCGATGGATATGCGGGGTACTAGGTGCCTCCGGTTTCGTTCAGACCCAGAACGGACTTGTAAATGGACTGTGTGTCTGACATTGGATTTTAGTCCGTGTGATTGATCTCTATTAAATATATATCTGTTTGGCGGCGGAGAATTTATTCTCTTGCTTAACGCCCTTCTCTGAGACGTACGAGCTCAGGGGTTATATATTGATGGATATCAAACGCATGGAGTGAATTGCCTGTGTGGCATGCCTAAGTGGCAATTGATCGAGGCTTCTGTTGAAAAGCAAAGTCTTGTGGTGATGATCAAAGCAAGGCCTTTGTGGCGTAGCTTTGTGTAACGTTTGATTCGCGAGTTTCACACCCGGTATGAACCAAAAACGGGAGACGGACCTCAGGGAGGACTTGCGTTTCTTTCTAGCTAGAAGTGGCGTCAGTGGTTTTACACGCCCTGACGAGTTTGACTTATGTTGTTGTTGCTGTTGCGAGGCGCCTCGGTTTGATCGGACGATCCGGGTCCGATGGAGTCATTTGTTGGCTCATTTACGCCCCATAGGGCGGAGAGATGTAGTGTTCAGGCATAATAATCCACATCGGTGGACCGGCCCTGACGATCCAAGGCCCACCTGAGTCTGGGACCTGAGACATGGGCTAGATTGTCTCGAATCGGTTGAGGACTATCTTTTGCCTCGGTTCAAAGATGGAAATCCAATTTCCAAATACGTGACATTTGCGGTTTTATTTGTAAACCTATATATGGCGACATAGTGGCATGGGACGCTCATGCCGCCTATGATTGATACTTATGATTTGAAGTTGTTTTATACACTATGCACTTATTATAGTATCAAATGATTTGTTTCAAACGTATCAAGCATTCTTTGGCTGTTATAAGGGAAAACCCTATCCCCCGGCTTGCGTTGCATTGTGTGATAGGACCTGGGTCTTATAACAGCTTCATTTTTCTTTATTTAGCATTGCGCTGTTTGTTTTATGCACTGGTATTCTTGGGAGGAAACCCGTTCCGTGTTATACGGCGTGGTCCCTTGATTTACCTAACTTTAAAATAAAGATTAACTGTTTTAGTTCTCACACCAGTCACATGACTGACCTGGAGTTTATTGTTTTAACCTAAACTCTGGGTGCCCTTATTTGGACATGGGCAGCTAGTAGTTTTGGTTTTGCAGATTTATATTCACAGGATCCTGGTTTACAGCTGGAACGATATCCGGAAAGCTTTGTATCCGTATATCTCCTTCTAGTTGTGTATTGTATTATTTTCCGCTGCTATGTATTTAAATGTAATTTAAATCTCTGATATTTCTGTGTAATATTTATTTATTTATACTCTGTATATTCTTGTAATCTGATGCATTGTTGTAATATACAATGAAATGTTCTTCTGTATACGTTCTGTTGTGGTTTGTTCTCGAACTATCCGACGCTTTCCTTTACGGGGAAGTTGCGGGTCTTCACAGTTGGTATCAGAGCTTTGGTTTACAAAGCTGAGAACAAGGCACATTAGAACCATACGAAAGAATTCATCAGATATTGGATTAGTAATATCCAATTAGAATGACTCGTTAGAGATGGGATCAGTAGTATCCTAGAACGAGTGTGAAGAGTATATTTTTAAAATAAAACCAATTTTGTTTTGAAAATTTAAATCAACTATTCGTATTTGATTATTTATTTATATTGATTTTGGACAATTCAGTATATAAAGAATTTGCATATACGCCTTGCAAACGTATATTCAAAGTTTTAATATATTGGATAGATATAGCATCGCACTCTAGTCGCCCGGAGATGATATTGATGATAGCGATCGCATCATCAACATTTATGTTCGAGTTTCGAAGGTGTGATTTTTTATATATTTCCATTAGACTGGTGTGAGAACCAAAACTTATATAGTTAGAATACATTGTTGTGAATTGGCATCAAAAACATGATTTTCTTTATATGTAGTAAAATTATCAATTTGAAACGTTAAAGTCACTAATTGATTGATGTTTGGGTTGTTTGTTTCATTGTTTGATAATTTTGAACCATTATGCCTAATTTGATCAAATATTGAATTGTATTGAAATTTGGTCGCATTTGCTTGCATATACATGTATATCCTTGAACAGGTCATAGCAAGGAGGCTAGAGCAGAGAATAAAATTTGTTTGCCCGACAAATAGGTACATGTTTACTACATAATTTCCTGTTTTGTTTGGGTGATGATGATTTTGTGAGCCTATTGGCTAGCCGCTTGGCTTTTTCTTTTTCTTTTTGAGATCTGAAGGACCGGGGAAGCTATTTGAAATTCCCCGATGCTCCCATTGCAGGGGAGGTTATGGCGAAATTTTTCGAAAATTTAGGGTGTTAGCCAAATTTTTGAAATTTTTGAAAATTCTCAGAAACTGAAAAGTTGGAGAATGGAAGCCAGATCGAACGTAGAGCTGAATGATCAAACCACTTTCGACTTTGTTCCTTTTCGGGGACGAAAAGTTTTAAGTGGAGGAGATTGTAACAACCCGAAAATCTGGGCCAGTTTAAAATTTTTATTTTGGCAATTTTAGCGAATTTTGATTATTTAAAATGGATTATTTTAAATAATATCGACGAGAAATTTATTTTTGAATGTAATTCGACGTATATATTATATACGTCGTCGTTAGAATATAAATATTTATATATAATTATAAATAGAATTGAAAATGGCGCGGTAGTTCGATAATTCGATTTCAAACTTCAATTGAATGTACCGGGTGCAAAACAATCCGGATTTTAGTGAAACCAAAGATAATGGAATCTAATAGTGAATATCTTTCCAACGAATCCGAAAAATCAAGATTTCATATCGGGAATCAAAAGATATGTCCAGTTGAAAATTCTGAATAGTCGCTATGGAATTCAGGCCCTTAAAAATGGACATTTTGCAAATGACCTCGGATTTCGACGAAACCAGTTTTGTTGGGTCCGTGATGTCAAATTATTGCTAGGTTTCAAATTTCATAATTTATCGAATCAATATGTGAGCGTGGCATAGGAAAACGCGTTTGACCAGTTTCAGTTGATTTTAATCGACTGGAAATTGGCCATTTTTCCAACGGTCTCGGAATTCGACGAAACTAGTTTTGTTAGGACCGTATCGTCAATACGAAGATAGAAAATATTTTTCTGGAATTTTTCGTGTTCGTATGTGGCCCCGGTAATTTGAAATGTACGTTTAAAATTCAATATAATGATTTAAATGTAAATGCAACGGAAACTGATCGAAACGGTCGATTCAGCTTGCGGTACATATCCCAGTGTGTTCGGAATAGGGGTGAAACGCTATGGGCAACAGGCGGTGGACCTCGTTTAGAGGTCGTATGTGAAAGTCAACTTTTTAATAATTAAAAAAAAAACAATATATATTTTTCTCCCCTTTAATTCATTCTGCCCCCCCCCCCCCCCCGTTCATTCTGCAAATCGAGGAAGAGAAAAAAAAACACAAAACCCTCGAAGACGACCAGAGGCATCGTCCCTCCCCCCCTTCCACCACCGCCCTTCGTCGAGGGCGCCACTGGAGGTCGGCCTCCCAGCGCCGCCTCCTTCCCCTCGTCTCCTCCTTCAGACTGACGTGCGAAGCCCCCCTATCGCGAGACCCCCAGTGATGACGCCGACGAACTGAAGGCCGCCCCAACCCTCCGCCTCCTCCTGCCGCCGACATCGACGCCTTTTTTTTCTTTCTTCGAGATGCAGTAAGTTTTTCTACTTTATTTTATTTTCATTTTTATTTTTATCTGTAATTTCGATTGTAAAGGTTCAAAACTAATTTCGATTTTAAGATTTAAAACTGATTTCGATTTTTAAAGTTTAAAAACTGATTTTATATAAAAGAAAAATAAAAACTGATTTTATATAAAAGAAAAATAAAAACTGATTTTATATAAAAGAAAAAAAAAGATTTGAACTTTGAATAGAAAAAAGATTTGAACTTTGAATAGAAAAAAGATTTGAACTTTGAATAGAAAAAGATTTGAACTTTAAGAAGTAAAAATCATATTTTTATATATTGAAAGTCGAAGTAAAAATCAGATTTTTATATATTGAAAGTCGAAGTAAAAATCATATTTTTATATATTGAAAGTAGAAGTAAAAATCAGATTTTTATATATTGAAAGTAGAAGTAAAAATCATATTTTTATATATTGAAAGTCGAAGCAAAAATCAGATTTTTATATATTGAAAGTCGAAGTAAAAATCATATTTTTATATATTGAAAGTAGAAGTAAAAATCATATTTTTATATATTGAAAGTAGAAGTAAAAATCATATTTTTATATATTGAAAGTCGAAGCAAAAATCATATTTTTATATATTGAAAGTCGAAGCAAAAATCATATTTTTATATATTGAAAGTCGAAGTAAAAATCAGATTTTTATATATTGAAAGTCGAAGTAAAAATCATATTTTTATATATTGAAAGTCGAAGCAAAAATCAGATTTTTATATATTGAATAGCATCGTAAAAATTTGTTTTTTACATGTGTAGAGAATACGGGCGAAAGCGACAAAAAGGCGAGTTGGCGAAGATTTCCTGCAATGAAGTGCCGTGGAGCTAGGATAGCTATCGGTGAGAATTTCTCACCTTTCAATTTCTTTTTCTAGTTATGTATATACTAGGATGCAGACGGTGCTTAGTAGCACCCGACACAATCGTCCACAGACCATGGACTTGTTTGTTTGACTGTTTGGTGATTGATTGCGATATTGGTTTGAATGTGGTTTGTGGTGTGAAAAATCGAATCGATAAATTGGTTAGGATTAGACGTGCGCCGTTATAAGGCGAAGGAGTAAGGCTAGGTTAGACTCTTACTCCAAATTTTGTGGTTTGCATAACGAATTGATTTGATTGATGTGTGAATGGCGTGGGCCTTCACTAGACCGGGGATAAGGCTAGGCCTCGTCCCGTTTCTAGTATCGTGCCGTTATGCCGCCGAAATTTTCTAAAATATGTTAGAAAATAAAAATATCATTTTATTGTGTAAATGAATTGAATAGAAATTCATAGGTTGAAATAAAATGTTTTATCGTTAAAAATATAATTTTTAACGTGAAGTGAATAAAATATTCATTATAAACCGGACGGTTTGTTTATGCACACCTATTTGAATGACATTGATTGGGACGATAAATTTTACACATCGCCCAACTGCACGAATAAAATATTTGTTTGATTGTTTGAAACCCCACACAGGTGTTGGGATGAAATTTGAAGTTCACTCATCCTGATTGATTAAATATGTCGATCGATTGATTGACAGGCTGTTATAAGCGTTGAATATCTATATTTGATGCTTTTACAGTGTAGTGCACTTTGGTTGATGGTTGATTATTTTCAATGTTATTATATACATGTGTTGTATGAAAATCCATATAATTAACTTTATATGGTAATTGATTGGGCCTCATTCCAATCGTGAAAATAAAGAATATTTTGATAATAGGAAATATTTGAAATAGAATATTTGAAAATAGAAATATGTGAAGCCGTGATGATTAGATTGACGCCATTTTGACGTGAACGATATTTATATCGATTTTATAACGATTTCGAAATGAATTGAATTGAAAACGATTTCAAAATGAATTGAATTGAAAACGATTTCGAAATGAATTGAATTGAAAACGATTTCGAAATGAATTGAATTGAAAACGATTTCGAAATGAATTGAATTGAAAACGATTTCGAAATGAATTGAATTGAAAACGATTTCGAAATGAATTGAATTGAAAACGATTTCGAAATGAATTGAATTGAAAACGATTTCGAAATGAATTGAATTGAAAACGATTTCGAAATGAATTGAATTGAAAACGAATTCAAATTGAATTGAAAACGATTTCGAAATGAATTGAATTGAAAACGATTTCGAAATGAATTGAATTGAAAACGATTTCGAAATGAATTGAAAACGAATTCAAATTGAATTGAAAACGAATTGAAATGAATTCAAATTGAAGTGAAATTTGAATTGAATAGAAATGAATTTTGAAACGAATTTATAAAGAAGAATTCAATTTTGATTTGAATTGAAAAGGAAGTTGAAATTGCTTTTGAAACGAATTTAAAACTATTTATATAATTCGTTTTAAATAGAAATCGACGAAGTATATATTATATATATTATATATATATAATATAATGGCCTGAATAGAACGCGTCGCGCCGCGGCAGTTCGTGAATTTCGACCATTTATTTCAAACGGACATTGCGGGAGATCCGACCGTCGGATTCTCCTAAAACCGGAACCGTTGGGTTCGTATCGAAAAGAGCTTTCTAATGAATGTTAGAAATTTGAAATCTAACGGTTGGATTTGGAGATACGTCCAAATCAAATTCGAAAAAGGTCGCTGTAAGTGCAGTTCGATGGCCGTTGTTGGAAATCGACTGTACGGGCCTTGATAAAATTATTAAAAATAGTAATAATTTGTGTAAAATCATAAGAAATGATTTAGAAAGGATTGGGATGAAAAACTCCATATTTGAAAGGATAAAAATAGATTTTTATCGAAATGAACTAGTTTTGAACTAGAATTATAATTCTATTTATTTTTAAATAAATAAATTGAATTTGAAATGGTTTTGAAAATAACCAAAATTTCCAATGATTGCATTGGAGTGGATTTGAATCGAAATTGTCTTCGGAATATTTCGATGTTGGAATTCGTGATTATACAGGTGTGGTTATGGAAATTTGAAAGATATATATTTATATCGTTATTTCCAATACGACATTTGTCAATCGTGGAATTCGATATTGAATATAAGCCGATATATTTTCTATTCAGAGCCTTGTATTGAATATCGAATGTGATTTGGGTTTGTCGTGAATGGTGTCTTCACTAACACTGTTCTTGAACCCAGTTGAGAAAAGATTAAATCTTTTTATTTAGATTTAATGAAGTGTACCAATTAAATAATATTTAATTGGAATTGAATGGATATTGATTTTTGGGTTTATCGTGAACAGCGTTTTAAACAACACTCGTTCTTTAACCCGATAATTAATGAATGTGACTTTGGGTTTATCGTGAACTGTGTTTTAAATGACACTGATTCTTTAACCCAGTCAAAGATTAAAACTAAGTGGAGTTTTAATGAATCTTTAATTAGATTGAAAAGGTCGAGAATGGAGTATCACCAGTTTTGCCCCAGGCGATAGTTAAATCTTTAATTAGATTTGAACGTGAAATGGTAATTGAATTTACCGATAACACCGTGGTGTTAGATATGAAGTATAACCAGTTTTACTTCAAGGGATGAATAGGTTGGGATTGGGAAATTAAAACAAATGATTACTTCGGTAAGGTTCGTTAATCCCGACTAGTTTGAATTGATATTCAAAAATAGATTAAAGAATAAATTCAAGAAATTTATCTTGGATAAAATTAATGGGAACCTTTCCCTATGAGTGTGAAATTTAGAAACTAACTGTCGGTTAGCCAAGCAGAATGGTTTTCTGGATATTGATCTGATGTTGGTTTCGGCCTTCGGGGTTAATATTTGGGGAATTATTCTCTTGATTAATTTACGGTTAGTGACTAATGCATTGGAATGAGGCGTATGTTGTGTTTTTGTAACACTTTTATAATATATACGCGAGTTATTCGGAAAGACCGGGTTTATCCCATTCTGAATAACTGATACGACGATAAGTCGAAGTTGAAGACGATGGTCGAAGACCGGAGGTTTTCACGTCGTTTGGGTGATAACTGATGATCTTGATTGGGCTGTACACCCAAGAAGATGGAAACAGTTAGTGATCGTCCAGACGTACTTGGAGATCGATGGATATGCGGGGTACTAGGTGCCTCCGGTTTCGTTCAGACCCAGAACGGACTTGTAAATGGACTGTGTGTCTGACATTGGATTTTAGTCCGTGTGATTGATCTCTATTAAATATATATCTGTTTGGCGGCGGAGAATTTATTCTCTTGCTTAACGCCCTTCTCTGAGACGTACGAGCTCAGGGGTTATATATTGATGGATATCAAACGCATGGAGTGAATTGCCTGTGTGGCATGCCTAAGTGGCAATTGATCGAGGCTTCTGTTGAAAAGCAAAGTCTTGTGGTGATGATCAAAGCAAGGCCTTTGTGGCGTAGCTTTGTGTAACGTTTGATTCGCGAGTTTCACACCCGGTATGAACCAAAAACGGGAGACGGACCTCAGGGAGGACTTGCGTTTCTTTCTAGCTAGAAGTGGCGTCAGTGGTTTTACACGCCCTGACGAGTTTGACTTATGTTGTTGTTGCTGTTGCGAGGCGCCTCGGTTTGATCGGACGATCCGGGTCCGATGGAGTCATTTGTTGGCTCATTTACGCCCCATAGGGCGGAGAGACGTAGTGTTCAGGCATAATAATCCACATCGGTGGACCGGCCCTGACGATCCAAGGCCCACCTGAGTCTGGGACCTGAGACATGGGCTAGATTGTCTCGAATCGGTTGAGGACTATCTTTTGCCTCGGTTCATAGATGGAAATCCAATTTCCAAATACGTGACATTTGCGGTTTTATTTGTAAACCTATATATGGCGACATAGTGGCATGGGACGCTCATGCCGCCTATGATTGATACTTATGATTTGAAGTTGTTTTATACACTATGCACTTATTATAGTATCAAATGATTTGTTTCAAACGTATCAAGCATTCTTTGGCTGTTATAAGGGAAAACCCTATCCCCCGGCTTGCGTTGCATTGTGTGATAGGACCTGGGTCTTATAACAGCTTCATTTTTCTTTATTTAGCATTGCGCTGTTTGTTTTATGCACTGGTATTCTTGGGAGGAAACCCGTTCCGTGTTATACGGCGTGGTCCCTTGATTTACCTAACTTTAAAATAAAGATTAACTGTTTTAGTTCTCACACCAGTCACATGACTGACCTGGAGTTTATTGTTTTAACCTAAACTCTGGGTGCCCTTATTTGGACACGGGCAGCTAGTAGTTTTGATTTTGCAGATTTATATTCACAGGATCCTGGTTTACAGCTGGAACGATATCCGGAAAGCTTTGTATCCGTATATCTCCTTCTAGTTGTGTATTGTATTATTTTCCGCTGCTATGTATTTAAATGTAATTTAAATCTCTGATATTTCTGTGTAATATTTATTTATTTATACTCTGTATATTCTTGTAATCTGATGCATTGTTGTAATATACAATGAAATGTTCTTCTGTATACGTTCTGTTGTGGTTTGTTCTCGAACTATCCGACGCTTTCCTTTACGGGGAAGTTGCGGGTCTTCACAGGATCACTCCTTCACGAACCGTTGCAACCCCCACGATACGCGCCTTTGCTGCCACCACGATCTCTCGTCCCGCCTTCATCTTCTCCTCTCCTTGCCCACGATCCGAACCGGCCTTCCCTCTTCTTCTTCCTTCTTCGTTTTCCTCTTCTCCCTTCCATCCTCGAACTCCGAGCTCTACGTTAGTCAGCCATGGCGTTTTGATGTTTTCTTCTGAAAAGCGCAAATTTCCATCGTTTCTCCCTCAAATCAGTCAAGAAAATTCATGAAAGAGCGACGCTCGCAAATAAGAATGCTTTTTGTGGAGTTACCTTTCTAAAAATTGAAGGAATGCTTGGATTTTTGAGTGTTGGAAAATTTGGGTTCGTTCTTCGATGGTGTAGGCGAAACGACACGGCAGAAGGAAAGAAGAAGGAAAGTGAAGAGGGGAGGGTCGACTTATATAGGCAAAGAGGGCGACCGTTTGTCTCCCCTTCTTTGTCCTATTCGATCCACGAAAGACCAGTGGGCCGCGAACCAAAAGCCCACCATGACTCGAGGGGGAGCCCGCTTCGTTCCGAGGTCCAAGTGCACACCCAAGAACGGAACGAACGTCTCGCTGACAGATCGCGACTCGAGCCCGCGATACGAATCAATAAATTCAAAAATGAGGACTCTGAGAAAATCCCAGAAAGAGAAGAGTTTGTGACCCGTGATTCGATGGGAAGATACGATTTTATAGCTTCGAAGCATGTTCCATCATTGATAAAACATACTTCGAGGGGGCAAAATGTTGGCTCGCTTTTTGACCAAGCCATCCAGGATCATTCATAAGAAGAAAGCACGAAACCGCATTCTCTAAGAACATGAAGGAATGGATTGCATCATCGTCTCGCCCCATATTGGATCGCCCACCATCGGATCGCGCACTATCGACTCGCCCATTCCATCAGCGGAACGAGACCTCTATACGGCTCGATCCGATCCGAACTGATATTGTTGCCCAGAGCGAACCGATCCGATTCCCTGATGCATGGCGAACCCTCTGACCCGTTCAAGCGCGAGCTAGTCTTCAGCGATCTGAATCGCACGGATCTTGCGACACGTGTCCCTAACCGTCATTTGGACCAATTCTCCCCATCTGCACGATCCGATTATCAAGCAGATCGCGACACCTGTCCACAACGGCTAATTTGACCATTTCCTCAACGGTGGCGATGCGATCCGATGTTCTCGGGATTCGTGCCACGTGTTACCACGACCTAACTGACAAAATCAGCTATAAATAGCCCGGAGCTTGGCATTTTTTGGGATCTTTTTGGCAATATTGAGTACTGAATCCGCCATTGTTGTCAAACTACTGAAATATTGAGAGAAATCCTTGTTGTATTAGCTTTCAAAGCATAATCAATAATATATAAAGTGGACGTAGGCTCGTTAACGCCGAACCACTATAAATTCTGTGTGTTATTTTCTTTTTCCTCGTTCTTCATTTGAAATTCTATAACATTCAGAACAATTTGGGTGTTAGGTCCAAATTTTGATCTAACAATAGGGTTTTACCTTATAGTGGTCAAAAGATGCTTGATACGATAGAAACGGATTTAATATTTGGGTTATAGGTTTTTAATAAAAACATTTCAATCATAATGTATCAATCATAGACGGCATAGTACCCCATCCTACTATGTCGCCATACTAGTTCTACAATCAAAACCGCATAAGGTCGTATTGGAAATTAGGTTTCCGTCATGAGTCAAGGCTAGGGAGGAGCTCCTTACCGATTCGAGACACTCTAGCTAATGTCTCAAGATCCCCCGCAGTGAACCCTTGGAAAGATGCAGGGCCGGTCCACACATACGATTTTGCGGATTGGCAATTCCTGAACACAAGTTTCCCGGTCCTATAGGACCTATCATCCGAGGCGCCTCATTCCATCATCCACATAAGTAAAGTGCCAGGCCGTGTAAAATCCAAATACCACTTCTAGCTAGAAAGAAACATGCTGCTCTCCCTGCGTTCCCTTCTCCCGTTTTAGACTCCAACTGGGTTGTGAGGCTCGTGAAGCTACGTAATACACAAAGCTATGCTTATTCAAGCTGTGCTTTGATCATCAACCACAAGGCCTGCTTTTCAAAAAAAGCCTTGATCATTTGCATCTTAGCATGCTACGTTGTCAATCCATACCATACCATTGATTCCTACCAATATATAACCTCTAAGCTCGTACGTCTTAGAGAAGGGTGTTAAACACCAAATAGATATATACCTAACAGAGATCAACGAATACCGTATAAAGGAATACAACGTCAGACATACAATCCATTTTCAAGTCCGTTCTAGGTCTGAACGAAACTGGAGGCACCTTATTCCTCGCATATCCGAACAATCAACAAGTAGTCTGAAAGACCACCATTGTAGCCCCTTCAAGGTAGCTACTCCAATCACGGGCGTCAATGGTAACTCATATGTCGGTCTTTAATCACCGTCTTCAACTCTTCGACTTAGATCGATGAATAATCATTTGAAATGAGATTGAACTCGGACTTTTCAAATGATCCTCATATATATATATATATAATTTAAAATCATTTCTTATCATTAATATTAATTTATAACGATTAATATCTAGTTTTATTTATATAAAAATAATTGAATTTCATTTAACAACGCTTCATGTCAATAGGTGACCTTGGCGCTGTTTTCACCCAAATTTGTTTTACAAGTTTCTCTAAATATAACCGTTGGAATTTAAAACAATTCATGTCGTTGGAAAGGTCTTCCCAAGGCGAACCTAACGGTTTCAGTTTTGGGAAAATCCGACAGTTGGATATTTCGATATAACTATTTAAAGTTACGAATGTTGAACCGCGAACTACCGCGCGCGATTCGTTTAATTATAATTTACATATATATACTTATATATAATTCCGTCATCCATTTCATTTCACTATATTTTGTTAACATCGACCCTATTTGTGTATATAATATCGAGGTATAACATGGCACACAATAATGTTTATTTTTTTTATTATAATTCACATACACATGCTATATCCAACAATGTATTTTCTTCTTCTTTCATCTTTCAATTTACACCAAATGAATATTTGGTTTCATTATTCTTTTTTAATGAAAACCCATTCTTTAAAATTTAAATTTCTAATCCTTTTATTTACATAAAAAAAATGTAAATTTCTACTCCTGTTTTATTTACATTGAGAAATGTAAACTTATATTTCAATATATTATTATATTGAAAATGTAACTTTTATTTCATATTCTATTTACATTGGAAAATGTAAATTCGTAATCATTCTTTTATTTCTCTTATTTACATTGAAAAATGTAAATTATTTTATTTACATATATAAGAAAAAAATTCTATTTCATTCTTATTTACATTCGAAAAATGTATGTTTATATATTTCACTAATTATATATATAAATGTAACTTCCTAATTCCCTACTTCTTTTTATTGCATATAAAAGGTCAATAAAGATGTAATCTTTATTTCTATACTTTCTATTCTGATTTACAATTTCTAACAAAAATGTCCTTTTTATTCTAATTTACATTTCCTAACAAAATGTTCTTTATATTCTAGTTTACATTTTGAATGTAATTTTCCTTTTCATTGCTTATTTACCTAAAAAGTAAATTTTCCTCTTTCATTGTTTATTTACATAAAAATGTAAATTTCCTTTATTGAAAATCTATTTACATTAAAAAGGTAAATATCATATCTAAATTCTTTTATTGAAAATCTATTTACGTAAAAATGTAAATATCACTCCTTTATTCTTTTAGTGAAAATCTAAGATTTCACTTTTAATTACATAAAAATGAAATTTTATCTTTCTATAAATCTAATTACATATAAATGTAATTTTCTTACTTTAAATCTAATTACATAAAAATGTAATTTTATCTTTTAATTCAATTCACAAGGAAGGTGCAAAATTTTACTTTTAATCCTATTCATAAGGAAAATGTAAATTTTCATTTTTAATTCTATTTACAAATAAAGATGTATAATTTCCCTTTTATTTCCTTTCCTTTTCACTAACATGTTCTAATTAACAAAAATGTTAATTTTGTTTAACTAAAATCTAATTAACAAAAATGTTAATTTTGCTTAACATAATCTAATTAACAAAAAATGTTAATTTTGCTCTTGTCGTCAATTCTAACACAACAACAAAAATATAAAGTGTTATATATGTTTTTGTCGTCAATTCGATCACAACAAAATATATGAAGCTTTTGTCGTCAATTCTGACACAACAAAATAGATAAAGTTTTTTTCGTCAATTCTAACACAACAAAATACATATAGTGATATATTTGTCTACTTAACATTTCATAACTAAATGTTATTTTAACCAATCTTAACATTTTATATCTAAAATGTTATTTTTCTTTTACTTTAACAATTTTCTATTTAACAAAATGAACATTTTGTTTTACATACCTTTCTATTTAACAAAATAAATATTTTGTTTTTCTACTTTTCTATTTCATAAAATAAATGTGTTGTTTTTTCTACTTTTCTACTTCATATGCATAAACATGACATTAAAATGTGATTCTTATGAAATGGATTTTTATTTACATGCGAAATGTAAACAAAAATGTGATTTTCAAATATCCCCTTTTTATTAAAATTAAAATGCAAATAAAAAAGTAAATTCCAAATATGCCCTTTTATTTCTATTAAAATGTAAATGAAAATGTCTTTATCCGATTTTGTCTTCTTATTTACAGATACAATGTAAATTAAAATGTCTTTTCAAAAATATGCTCTTTTACTTACAAATAAAATGTAAATAAAACTATGATTAACACATGTGCCTTTTTATTTACGCATAAAATATAAATAAACATGTGATTTGGACCTACAATTTAATGTCATAAAATAAACATGATAACCTAATAATCTGTTTTGAAGGAACAAATTATTTTAATTCAATAACTGTACCCAATTGATAATTTTTGACAATATAATGTCAATAAAAGAATCACAACAAATATGATATTTTGAATGGATTTAGAATTCCTAATCTCATCCGATTCACAGGCAAGTTGATATTTTTTTATTGGATTAAAAATTCACTTTAATCCAACTTTTATACAACATAATGATAATTATTGGATCTATACAGATCCGTATACACAACCGCAGATCAAAAACAAAACATGACAAATCATACAAAACAACATCAATAATCTTATCACGTCGCAGATCTAATATATTTACGTACATACAATGATTCAAGCAATCGAGATAAATAATTAAATCATCTAATTATTTAAAAATTAGAAATCTCACAGATGGCTTTAATTCTGATCTGTTCAGATCTGTGAATTTTCCCAAAACTGGATCTGCTCAGAATCAGTCCTAGTTAGTTTCGTCGCGCAGATCTGATCAATACGAGTCCAACGCACCTTGAATCGTGCGATTCTGATTAAAAGCGGATAAGTTATGGTCATTTTTCTATTAACATTATTTTAATTATAATTAAATTTAATTAATCACACTTAGCTTAAGCGTTGCCATTCCTTCCTCTTCTTCTTCTACGCTCCTTTCATCTTTTTGAACCCATTTCATTCAAAATTAGGTTTCCACTTTACGATTAATTCATGATGTTCGAGGACGATCGGGTGGTAGGATATCGAAGAGGGAGGGGATTTCAGCGCAGGGAAGTTGGAGGGTGCGGTCGGCCCAGGGGTGGTGCGGCGGGATGTTTTGGGTGCGGGTTGAGGGGCTCGGTTCTCAGAGTTCGGATCCCTAGAGACCGATCAAGTCGTATAGAATCGAAGAGGAGGAAGAGAGCTTCGATATGGTATGAAGAGTGAGGTTTAATTCGGGAAGAAGGAGATTTTGGTGGAGGAAAGAGGAAGCATTTCGGCCATGAGACTAGAAGCGTGGCGGCTGAGTTGTTTAGGAGATTAGGGTTAGGGATTTAATCCATATTTATAATATTTAATTAGTTTATTAGCCCATTAAGGCCTGATTTGGCCCGAACTCAGAATTAGGCATGCTTACTGTCAAACTATAGGTTTTGACGTCTTCTGAACGCAATGGCACTAGTGGCAAAGCCCAATTTCGATGTTTACAGCATGTTTACTTTATTTTTAATATAAATCATTTAATTTTTATTCAACCGTACGAATAAATTCACCTGGGCCACAAATTAACTTTGAAAAATCCCGAAAAATATATTTAGCTATGTTTTGACGCTGCGGACCTAGAAAAATTAATTTTGTTCAATTCTGAGCTCATTTGAAAAATGGCCTTTTTAAGTCGATTAAAATTGACTGAAATTGACAAAACACAAATCTTTTTGCCACGGTCACAAATTAATTCTAAAAATTATGAAAAATTAAACTTAGCAATAATTTGACATTCTGAATCCAACAAAAGTGGTTTTGTCAAAAATAGAGGTCGTTTGAAAAATGGCTATTTTTAATATTAAAAAAAAAATATAAATCCTACAATGACTATTCTGAAATTTAAACTGGGCATAACTTTTGATTCTCGCTATAAAATTTCGATTTTTCGGATTCGTTGGAAAGATATTTTAAAAGAGATTCTAATAATTTTGATTTTACTAAAATCCGTTAAATTTTGCATCCTGTACGGTCAGTCAAAGTTCAAGTTTGACTTTTCAAACTACCGCGCTATTTCTAACTCCATTTATAATTAAAATTAAATTATTCATCCTAAACTTGATTTAAATAAATTTTTAATCATTATTAGTTTAAATAAATTATTTTAAATATCAAAACCCATTAAAATTAGTTAAAATAAAATTTTAAATTTACCCCAAAATTCAGGGTTGTTACAATACCATGGTACACTCTTTATCTAGAAGGGGATAACAACCCATACCTTGCTGCATCCTTCCTGTTTTGGCCATTTCCAGGGTGTAAGGCTTGTCAAAGTCTCGTTACACAAAGCTACGCTCTCTAAGCCATGCTTCGATCATTAATAGCACATAACTTAGTATGCAACACTGTCATTTCATAATACGTGACAAATGGTTACTAACCATACAACCTTTGAGCTCGTACGTCTCAAAAAAAGGTGTTAAGCTAAGAGGATAAGTTATCTGCTACCAAAAAATATGTTTAGCAACAACCGAGTCAATATATTATAAAATACAATGTCAGACACACATCCATACAAGTCCGTTCTGGGTCCGAATGAAACCGAAGACACCTTATTCCTCGTCCAAAAAAGGAGAGAGGCCCTAGCATATCCATAATTCCTCTAAATACGTCTGAACCACTGCTATAATACTGATGCATCCATCTCAAGTATAAAGCTACCCATGAGAGACATTTAGCGAGCAGTCCTTTCGATGTGAAGGTTTCCAGTGTTTAGCATCGTCTTTAATATCTTCGATTTTTTTCCATAACGTTGTACTATTATTTGTAATATTTTTATGTCGAACTCAAATTTTTAATTTCAGTCTTTCCAAATAACACTTGCTCTTTTAAAACTATATAGAAAACAAGATTCACTAAGTCTCTCTTTCATTTCACTTGGTTAATTAAAACCTTATTATTCATTTCCTAAATCCCTTTTCAAAACATATCTTTTAAACCAAATACAATAAAAAAAATTAATTTAATTCATTTTTTCTCTAAATCCTTCCTATTTCTAAAATAGGATCATTAGCTATTGTTTCAAATAGCGTTTGTAATCCTCTTTAGATTCCAACTCATAACTTAACCTTAGTGGGTTAAAGAATGATGTTATTAAATACACCATTCATAATAAACCCAAAATCAATTGATATTACATATAAGATTTGTATATAAATTATATCAACTTATATCTAGTATCAATTTCCATATTCAACAAATATTATAAGCGAAATAATTGTATAATTACCTTTAAAATTACTTGAATAGTATAAGTTCTCTTCTGTGGAATTTACAATCAAATATCCAAAGATTATTCCCTTCCAAATCCAATTTATAATTTTGGAAAACCCAATATCATTTTTAAGTAAACTCAAACTACTTATGGTAACATTCATTTAAATGTTTAAATCTTTCTAAAACATTTTATTGATCATTTTAAAATAATTACTTAAGTTATAAATGAAAACAAATGAGTTTAAAACCTTTAAATAAACCATTATTGGAAAATGTTGTACTAGCATTATAAAAAGCGCTGCAAACAGGCTTATAATAGCTAGTTTAGCCTAAACGACTTTTATATTATCCAAAACATCACATTATCAATTCAATCACTTTTAGATGATTTATAATGATTTCACATTTTTTTCCATATTTTTATTTATTTAAAAATAGTTGGTTACCGTTATGGTCATCGAACTACACTTATAGCGACCTTTTCAAGAACGGTTTTACACATAACCTGAAATCGGCATATTGAATTTCAAAATTTCCTTTTGTATTTGAAAACTGTTATCTTTAGGAAGAAAATCTTTTTTGTTTCGAAGAAATCCGATTTAAAGTGCTCTTTTTATAAACATTTGAAGTTTATAGTCGAAATTCACAAAGTGCAGCAGCGACACTAGTCCTATTCAAACCATATTTTATTTTTAAATTCAGAACCTATTTGGTTTACTTTAAATATGATTAAAAACATATTTAGACTTGTTTGAAAATAGTTTTTCAAATTTAACTTTAAAATTCAAATATTCATATCAAATGATATTATTATATTATTAAAATAATATTATTTTCAAGATTAATCCTCTTAAACTCAAACTTTCTTGAAATACATTAAAAAATAAAGTAAGATAGTTTTAACAATAAATTTGAGTTTTCAACATTATTTATATAGCGAACTCGTCTTCACTTTTTAAAGTTACTATTCAAAACTGATTTCAAATTTGAACATGCCATAAATACTTGAGTTGTTTTTTCAATTTGAATTCCACCTTTACAAAAATTATTCGTAATTACATTTCCAAATCATTTCGGGTACAAAATCCTAATTTTTTTACACCTTTATTTAATTGAATATGATATCCAATTATATTCGCGAAATGGACCGAGACTGTTAGCCTACTTTATGAACTAGGCTACACAAAGCCAAAAGACCACTTGATGAGGAGTGCTGACTGGAAGAGTGCATGCTAGAGACCCGGATCGGTTTGGAGACCCAAACTGAACCCGTATATCATGAACTGGAAAATTGAAGTATGAAGGAAGAATCGGATCGGTTCGGAAGTATCTGATCCGCTCCCCTTTTTCTCTGCATTTCCGATCCGAACCCCATAGCGATTGGACTGTAAACATTTTTCCACGATCCCTATAACACCCCGTATTTTCTGTAAACATAAAGTAAGAAAACAAAGTATAATTAATTTTTAAAAGAAGAATTAAGGGAAATGGGTTACGCCATTTCATTCGTCTCGGAATTCTGATTGAGATAGAGTCCGAGTTTGCATAAATCGGACTCCGTATAAAGAAGTTACGACCTTTAGAGGTTTTCAGAAAATTTAAACAGCTCAGTCGAAATTCAAAATTCGAATTCAAAATACACACCCGGGCTGGGCGGGAAAATTCCCGCCTAGGACCCAGGTCGACCAGGGGGTCGTCCTGGGTAGAACAGGTCGACCATGGGGTCGACCTGGGGGACGACCTCCCCCTTTTCCAGATCTGAGGACAGATCCATTTTTCTGCATTTAGACGCCCGTTCTGACCAGATTCGTTGCTCCTAAGCTATTTAAACACCCCCAAAACTCACTTTCTCTCCACACAACTTCATTTCGCCTATACTCTGCCCTAATTCATATTAAAATAAATCAATGGCGTCGCTACTCTGCTGAAACCTAAGCTAGAACTAGTGCTTCTTCTTCTTCCAATCTGAATAGGATTAAAAGATAACAAATCAACGCCTACATCAACAGAAAGCTAAATCAACTCCAGAAAATCAGATCCCAGAATTGTTCTTCTCTTTCTTAAACCACGAATTGTGAGTACAGTTATTTTCAGATATGAAATTTAATTATGATCTTGACATGGTTATAAATCTGAATTGGAGATTATGCATATTCTTGTTTATCAGATCTGTTTTATCTTATTATTGTAACTATTCTATATCTCTTCCTTCCTTCTGTTCTATAGCCAGGCTACCATGAGCTTGAGCCAAATCACATAAGAGATTGACGCATGAACGCTAAATTTTGGGAAAATAATGAATGATGCACAACTGGATATGACTGATTTGTGACTGATTTAAGAAAAGGGCATATGTTGTAATTTAAGATCTAGATCTAGGCATACTATATATGACGGTTTATGACTTGGAAGAAGGAGAATTATTGTATGACAACATATGACTTGTAATTTGGGAACATAATGCATGTTATAATTCAAGATCTGATTTTTGAGGACATAATATATGTTGTAATTTAAGATCTAAATTTGGGGGCATATTTTATATGACAATCTATGACTTGGAAGAGAAAGGATATATAATTTAGGCGTAAAAGATCTATATTAAAATAGGATAACTATTAATTGTGAATATGCCTAAATGGAGATTTCAGATATTTGGCATACGCCGAAACTAAAGACTATAATTTGGCATAATTCATATTGTATACCATGATTTGGGATTTTTGGAGAATATTCTGTACTATGTTAATTTAACTAGAAATTTGGGGCATATGTTATATCGTGAATTATGACCATAATTTACACATGTAAATTTAGGCTTAATTTTATGATTAAGCGAGGTATGTCAATGGAATTTTAAGGGGTGATTAAATCTGTTAAATTGCCTAATCTGTTAAATCTGTTGAAACTGAATACAGTAATTTGGGTATGAAAATCAGTAAGATCGATCAATTTTTTTTTGAGAAAAACATGTTAATAGTACTTTGGATAATATGCTGTAACTTGTAAAGTAGTTAATTTGTTGAATTGGCATAATTAGTCTGATATTGGCATAATCTGTGAATGAATACTTTAGCTAAAATAAGAATGCTGAGACACGAGGTTAGACACTGTTTGCGGTAGAAGCCTGCCCGGACCCAACCGGCTTAACCAACAACCACAAACTGTCAGTTTAATGTGAGAGGTGGTAGGCATAAAGATGCTTAGACACGAGGTTAGGTCTGGCTTGTGGCAGAAGTCTGCCCGGAACCGCCCGACACATCCAGCGGTCACAAGTTACCGACCTAATGTGAGAGGTCTGTGCATTACTATTTAATTAATGCAAATCTAAGATAAATATGATGCCTAAAACGTATTGGGTAGATAAGATTAAATCAACTGGACTGATGAATCTAATAAACCCATTTGAAAATGTATAAGCCCAATACAAGGTTAGGTGAAACAATCTGTAAGTCTGTTAATCTGTAATCTGATCCGCTGAGTCTGAAAACTTGTTAATCTGTGTATCTGATCTGTTAGTCTGAAAACTTGTTAACTTATATGTCTGATATGAGAACTAGTTAATCTGAACTTTGTACATCTGGAATCTGTAAGCAAGTAAATCTGAAATCTGTTAGTCTGGGGACACAAGGTTAGGAGGGGCAATTAATTATGTTATATGTTGTTTTGGACCCACATTAGTTAGTAACCCTTTCTGGTATCAAAACTATGACCCAACACTAGGTAGGGGTCCACGGCACGCTTACTGAACTAATTGTAAAAGGTTCACTCTGATAATGGCGAGGGGTGTTGATGGCGCATTCCAACCGGGTCATGTGCATGCATGGATCCGATCTGCTCTGTGGTTGTAAGACACCATGACATCTGTAAATAGGTCTGTGTCTATAGGTTGCCACTTTAGGGTGTGATACACCCTTCTGTGGGGCCTGCACAGGGTATTTATGTATTAGGGAGCCGATCGCTAGGGGTAGAATTTAGGGTACACTTAGTTCTGTCTGTTTCTGTTGGGGTACCATCTGTTTTTGTTGAGGTGGTAACACCTGTCTGTTTCTGTGTGGTACCATCTGTTGCGGTGGTAAAGGCCCATTACTAGTGTACACCTAATTCTAACATTCTGTTTCCGTAAGGAATATTCTGTTTCCGTCTCTGATTCCGTTTTTTGCTTCTGTCTCTATACCGTCTGTCTCTATTCGGGTGGTAAAGCCCCATTACTGGCATTCTGTTTCTGTACATCTATCTCTGTTCGGGTAGTAAAGGTCCATTACTGGCATTCTGTTTCTGTACATCTGTTTCTGTTAGGATGGTAAAGGCCCATTACTAGCATCGTGTTTCTAAAGAGATCGTTCTGTTTTCTGTTTAGATATTAGGACCACACCTAATTATGTTATACTATTTTAGTGTAGAGGAGTGAAAACCAAGTAAGAAGCTTAGTTTAGCCTATATCATTATGTCTCTTCTGTTAACCTGCTACTCCTATTATGCTTATCTCCCATCTAGTTTTATTTACATGTCATGATACTGTTACCTGTTTATATGCTGAAAGTCACTAGACTCACCCGACTTACGTCTGACCTAGTTTGTTTGGCCTATTTTCTTCCGTTTCCCCCCAAAGGTTCTTAGGGTGGAAACATAGGAGCCTGATGCAGGTTCCATCTGAATTGAAGTGCCAGAAGTGCTTGAAATATTGCTTAGCTTTGATTCTACCTATTTATGGCATTCCCTATTGGGGATTATGGCTTTAAAATTATGCATTCTGAAGAATTTTGTATAAGACTAATATTTGCATACTTGGGTTTTGGTATTATGATGTAACCAAACTTATTTCTGTTTCTGTTGTATAAAGTTATAAATTTTTCAAGTACTACTTTACATATCTGTGTTGTGAATTTCTGTTCTGTTTACTTATAACATTCCACCAAAGTTACGGCATTCCCTTTGTGAGTGACCTTAACGGAAGTGGGGTGTTACACTTGGTATCAGAACTGAAGGTTACCAGATTTGATAAAGTTTTTTGAAAAGGTTTTAAAAAGGAAGTATTTTCAAAAGTAAAGTTTATTTTGAAAGACATAATCCCCAAAAGCCATATATTTGTCTTTTCGAATTCTCCGTTTTGAACCTCTTCATTTTCTTTTCAGCATGTATGGGTTACCCGAGATGCCCAAGGGCATACCGATACCAACTTGGTTCAGAAGGTACCTAGAGGCTAGGGCCACCGCCACAGGCCCAACAGACGTTCCTCCTCCTCCCCCCTTCCCCGTGTTGATACTGTTTTGAAGATATGCAAAGACTTTTGGGCAATGGGCTGGAAACCTTTTCACGGATCAAAGACGTTTGTTGAAGTTCGAAATTGGCTTAAGGAGGTGGAAGATTTGTTTGGTATCTTTGAGATAGAGGATGGAAGGAAGGTCCAATTAGCTGCTTGGTTAATGAAGGACGAAGCCTCCTTTTGGTGGGAGGTCGTGAATGGAGAGCGTCCGGTAGAGACATGGATGGATTTCAGGCATAGGTTCGAGATGAAATTCCTCTCACAAGCGGAAGAGAATTTAAACATGGAGAGGTTCTTAGCATTGAAGCAAGGGAATTCATCAGTGAAGGAGTACGTCAACAAGTTCAATCAGTTGACAAGATTCGGCTTAGACTTGGTGAACACACCTGAGAAGAAGGCCCTGAGATTCGTTAAAGGTTTGAACGAGCCGCTACACGGGTTGGCAATGACCCACATTCCTATGGGGGCTACCTTTGAGAAATTGGTTGACATAGCGTTAATGCATGAAGAGGAAGCCAAAAGTGAGAAGAAAAGCTTGAAGGATCACAGAACAAGAGACAGTGGCCCAAAAAGGAAACACAAAAGAAGAATGAAAAGTCTGAAGATAAGAAGGAGAAAAAGTGCTTTACTTGTAGAAGCTTGACTCATTTGAACAAGGATTGCAGAAAGAGGAAGGGCGCTTGCTTCAACTGCGGAGAAATGGGACACTTCATTAGGGACTGCCCGAAGAAACATGGGCAAGGGCAGAGGGCAAAACTTACTTCTGGAGGGCAAGCGAATGCTCACGTGACTAGTAGATAGGGTAGAGACAAGAAAATTTCTGTAGAAGGATTAATTTCCTTATCCGATTATTGAGTTAAAACTCTCTTTGATTCTGGCATTTTGATTCTGTAATTGAGACTCTGCACTTTAATACTAGTCTTGTTTCTGATCCCTCTATAGTCTCAAACTCCATAAGGGTTACGACTCATCTATTTGTGATAAGATGGGGTTTGAAGGTATCTGTGTTAAGCATTAAGTTGACTGTGTTGCATATATTCTGGTTTTTGTGGGATATGGTAGGGTTTTATCATGCTTAGTTTCCTAAGAATCATTTGATAATCTGATCTGTACCAGTAGTCTGTAAGTATTTGAATATTTCTGAAATGGATAGGGGTTTTTACTCGAAGCGTGAAATAGATTTCCAGTTTTGACATTGTTTAATGGGAGTAATTCTATAAGTGTCAATCTGATGTTGATTTCGGTCTTCGGGGTTGATACTTAGGGATTTATTCTCTTAACCGATGTCTGATGGGAATAGAACTTTTGTACTTGCTTCTATCACTTGGCTGTATCCTATCGATCGATCCTTTGACCTTTAGGTAGAAACTAATGGGTGAAAACATGTGTTTGAGACATGTTATGTTTGATGGTTGCAAGTGGATGCAAGTGGTTGTTAGTGGTTGCTCGTGGATGCATATACACACACTAGGCACTAGATCGGCTCAAAAACACTCTCATACTGCATATGGATGTATGTGCATTTTTTTTTTGTGGATGCAAAATGATTGACTCATCACATGGATGTTGCATTTGGATGAATGGTTATGCACTCATATAGAGATGATGTGTATCAAATAGGATTTCTTGCATACATAAGTGGACTCATGGAACGAACATAATTCGCATTAAGGAGGTCAACTGAATCAGTAGACCGCCTGATCTTTGTATTAGATAAGAGACATATACACACACTTTTGCATATGATCATACAACATTAGAAGTTTTCTAAGGGCAATGGATGCTTGTGGATGATGGTTGAGTAGATGGGTGATTGGATGGTAGGACACATTCTTCTTAACTTGAAGATTTCGGGGATGAAATCCTTTAAGGAGGGGAGAATGTAACACCCCGTATTTTCTGTAAACATAAAGTAACAAAACAAAGTATAATTAATTTTTAAAAGAAGAATTAAGGGAAATGGGTTACGCTATTGCGTTCGTCTTGGAATTCTTCTTGAGATAGAGCCCGAGTTTGCGTAAATCGGACTCCGTATGAAAAAGTTACGACCTTCAGAAGTTTTCAGAAAATTTAAACAGCTCAGTCGAAATTCAAAATACACACCCGGGCTGGGCGGGAAAATTCCCGCCTAGGACCCAGGTCGACTAGGGGGTCGACCTGGGTAGAAAAGGTCGACCATGGGGTCGACCTCCCCCCTTTTTCCAGATCCAAGGACAGATCCATTTTTCTACATTTAGACGCCCGTTCTGACCAGATTCGTTGCTCCTAAGCTATTTAAACACCCCCAAACCTCACTTTCTCTCCACAAAACTTTATTTCGCCTATACTCTGCCCTAATTCATATTAAAATAAATCAATGGCATCGCTACTCTGCTAAAACCTAAGCTAGAACTAGTTCTTCTTCTTCTTCTTCCAATCTGAATAGGATTAAGAGATAACAAATCAATGCCTCCATCAACGGAAAGCTAAATCAACTCCAGAAAATAAGATCCTAGAATTGTTTTTCTCTTTCTTAAACCATGAATTGTGAGTACAGTTATTTTCAGATATGAAATTTAATTATGATCTTGACATGGTTATAAATCTGAATTAGAATTATACATATTCTTGTTTATCAGATCTGTTTTTCTGTGTGGAGCTATCTTATTATTGTAACTATTCTATATCTCTTCCTTCTTTCTGTTCTATAGCCAGGCTACCACGATCCTGAGCAAAATCTCATAAGAGATTGATGCATGAACACTAAATTTGGGAAAAATAATGAATGATGCACAATTGGATATGACTGATTTGTGACTGATTTAAGAAAAGGGCATATGTTGTAATTTAAGATCTAGATCTAGGCATACTATATATGATGGTTTATGACTTGGAAGAAGGAGAATTATTGTATGACAACATACAACTTGTAATTTGGGAACATAATGCATGTTATAATTCAAGATCTGATTGTGAGGACATAATATATGTTGTAATTTAAGATTTAGATTTGGGAGCATATTTTATATGACGATTTATGACTTGGAAGAGAAAGGATATATGATTTAGGTGTAAAAGATCTATATAAAAATAGGATATCTATTAATTGTGAATACGCCTAAATGGGGATTTTAGATATTTGACATACGCTGAAACCAAAGGCTATAATTTGGCATAACTCATATTGTATATCATGATTTGGGGTTTTTGAAGAATATTCTGTACTATGTAAATTTAACTAGAAATTTAGGGCATATGTTATATCATGAATTATGACCATAATTTAGGCATGTAAAATTAGGCTTAATTTTATGATTAAGCGAGGTATGTCAATGGAATTTTAAGGGGTGATTAAATCTCTTAAATTACCTAATCTGTTAAATCTGTTTCAAACTGAATACGGTAATTTGGGTATGAAAACCTGTAGGCTCAATCAAATTTTTTTTTGAGCAAAACATATTAATAGAACTCTGGATAATCTGCTGTAACTTGTAAAGAAGTTAATTTGTTGAATTGGCGTAATTAGTCTGATATTGGCATAATCTGTGAATGAATACTTTAGCTAAAATAAGAATGCTGAGACACGAGGTTAGACTCTGTTTGCGGTAGAAGCCTGCCCTGAGCCAACCGGCTTAACCAGCAACCGCAAACTGTCAGTCTAATGTGAGAGGTGGTAGGCATAAAGATGATTAGACACAAGGTTAGGTTTGGCTTGTGGCAGAAGTCTGCCCGGAACCGCCTGGCACATCCAGCGGCCACAAGCTATCGACCTAATGTAAGAGGTCTATGCATTAATATTTATTAATGCAAATCTAAGATAAATATGATGCCTAAAACATATTAGGTAGATATTGTTAAATCAGCTGGACCGATGAATCTAATAAACCCATTTGAAAATCTATAAGCCCAATACAAGGTTAGGTGAAACAATCTATAAGTCTGTTAATCTGTAATCTGATCCGTTAAGTCTGAAAACTTGTTAATCTGTATATTTGATCTGTTAGTCTGAAAACTTGTTAACTTATATGTCTGATCTGAGAACTAGTTAATCTGAACTTTGTACATCTGGAATCTGTAAGCAAGTAAATATGAAATCAGTTAGTCTGGGGATACAAGGTTAGGAGTTTTGTCATCTGTTGTTTGGGACCTATATTAGTCAGTAACCCTTTCTGGTATCAAAACTATGACCCAACACTAGGTAGGGGTCCAGGGCACGCTTACTAAACTAATTGTAAGAGGTTCACTCTGATAATGGCAAGGGGTGTTGATGGCGCATTCCAACCGGGTCATGTGCGTGCATGGATCCGGTCTGCTCTGAGGATGTAAGATACCGTGACAACTGTAAATAGGTCTGTGTCTATAGGTTACCACTTTAGGGAGTGATATGCCCATCTGTGGGGCCGGCACAGGGTATTTATGTATTAGGGAGCCGATCGCTTAGGGGCAGAATTTAGGGTACACTTAGTACCATCTGTTTCTGCTGGGGTACCGTCTGTTTCTATTAGGGTGGTGACACCTATCTGTTTCTATGTGGTACCTTCTGTTGGGGGTGGTAAAGGCCCATTACTAGTGTACACCTAATTCTAACATTTTGTTTCCATCTCTGATTCCGTTTTCTGCTTTTGTCTTTATACTGTCTGTCTCTGTTCGGGTGGTAAAGGCCCATTATTAGCATTCTGTTTCTGTACATCTGTCTCTCTTCAGGTGGTAAAGGCCCATTACTAGCATTCTGTTTTTGTACATCTGTCTCTGTTAAGGTGGTAAAGGCCCATTACTAGCATCCTGTGTCTGAAGAGATCGTTCTATTTTCTGTTTAGATATTAGGACCACACCTAATTCTGTTATACTAGTATTAGTGCAGAGGAGTGAAAACCAAGTAAGAAGCTTAGTTTAGCCTATATCATTCTGTCTCTTCTGTTAACCTGCTACTCCTATTATGCTTATCTCTCATCCAGTTTTATTTACATGTCAAGATACTGTTATCTGTTTATATGCTGAAAGTTACTAGACTCACCAGACTTACATCTGACCTAGTTTGTTTCGCCTCTTTTCTTCCGTTTCCCCCAAGTTCTCAGGGTGGGAACATAGGAGCTTGATTCAGGTTCCATTTTCTTGAAGTGCCAGAAGTTCTTGAAATATTGGTTGGCTTTGATTCTACCTATTTATGGCATTCTCTGTTGGGGATTATGGCTTTAAAATTATGCATTCTGAAGGATTTTGTATAAGACTGATATTTGCATACTTGGGTTTTGGTATTATGATGTAACCAAACTTATTTTTGTTTCTGCTGTAATAAAGTTATAAATTTTTCAATTACTACTTTACATATCTGTCTTGTGAATTTCTATTCTATTTACTTATAACGTTCCCTCGAAGTTAAGGCATTCCCTTTGTGAGTGACCTTAATGGAAGTGGGGTGTTACAATCCCTTAAAGTGCGGAGCGATTACTTGCCCATTATCCCATGATCACCCACTAACTTAATGAGCTGTCACCACTATGGCGCCTCCGGCCCCGACTTTCAAGGAATGAAGTCCACGTGTATCCGAACCGTATCCATTTTAGGGAGATTTTCCACCTATAAATACACCACAAAGGATCTTTTGGCAAGTTCTTGACTCAAACATCTGTTATATCCGAATTTCATCATATTAATTAGATCATCATCAATCTTTGAAGAACATTTCTACGAGTGCTGAGTGAAATTATCCATTGTAAAAGTGAGATTGAGTGAAAACAATCATTGTACTTGTACTCCTATCATCAATTAAAGAAACTCAGAGTGGACGTAGGCTCTTTAATGTCGAACCACTATAAATTGGGTGTTCATGTTCATTTTTATTTTCATTTCTTTTAGAATTATCAATAGTTTGGGTGTTAGAACCATTTTTGACCTAACATTTTGGTGCTTTCACTGAGAAATTTCTCAAATTCTCTATATTTTGGGCTACCATTCTACTATATGGGTTTGTATATCCGAAGAGGATAGTCCGTACAGTCAATATTTCTGAAATTTTCTTCAAAAAAGATTTCGACAAATTCAATATTATGACCAAGGGAAAGGAAAAGAAGTGCAGAATGTGCGGGAATGTGGAATAGGTGAGTATCAACAAGCTATGATTATTACTAGGTCGAGAGGACAAGGCTAAGGAGCTAACTGATCCGGCAGGACATCTCCATCTCCATCTGAACAGGCGCCGATCCGATCCGGTGGCTCCGAACCGATCTGGTATGTTTCCCGGAATGTTGTTGCCAGCTTTCCACCGATCCATCCTGCAGCGGCAGGGGAAGACCGATCCGAACTGAATCTGGCTGAAGTTGGTACCTCTACTCGAGCTCCTACAGATCCTCCGATACCAGCCGTGGCAACTGATGATCAACCCGCACCTTCTGCACTAGTAACCCATGGGGAATTTTCCTGCTTGCTTGATAAGCTTGAGAGCATTAGGGATGCTTTGGAGGATCACAAATGTGATAATGTTCTCATAAGGGAAAACATAAGGATTATGAATAAAGAAATAAGCGAACTTCGCAGAAAAAGGGTGTCCTCTCCGGTTCGTCATCCTACTATGGACCATTCATCATCTTCTAATGAACAATGCCTACGTGAAAGGAGGCCATACGAAAGGCCCAAAAATATGGACCAACTAACATTCGGATCATTGGGGTCCCGTGAAGATGCAGCCCGTGTTCTGGGACCTGATGATCCTAGTTTGAGGGAACCAATGTTGTTACCGATGCGAGGATCACATATTCTACCCAGGGATCCAAATATTACCAATCCTACCCAGGGGCAACTCCTTCATCCTGTCCGTCCTATGAATGTCTAGGACTGCAGGAGTGATATACATGTAAATGTGTATATTTTATCCGCTTGTTTATCTAGTTTTCTATTTAAAATAATTAACATTGTGTATTTATAGCTATGTTTTCAGATTATTGATAAAAATCTTGGTTTAGAGCATTTGATGGATAAAGCATGAAGAATTTACTTAAAAAGAATGAAGATGAAATTTCTAAAGCCTGAAGAGTTTAAAGCTTGAAGAACAGTTGCAAATAGAGTTCAGTTGGGTAGATTAGGCTCACTAAAGACTCATATTGCATTCACATTGGCTCATTTGCAAGGCCTCTCACTCTACAGTTGCGTTCACACTAGCTTATGTGTTAGTTGGGCTAATTCTTTAGTCCCACATTATGGAATTTGCCAAGTAGCCTTTGTCATATCAGCTATAAATACACTTTATCTCATTCATTGTAAGAACACACTTAGTTTTATTCTGTAATCTTTCTCTTGGAATAAAACTCTTCTTCCTCTGTTCTATTTAGTTTTAGTTTTGTTTATGTTCATGTTATTTAATTTCTGTTTTTCTTCTTCTTTAGCTATGTCTAGCTAACCCCCTTTGATTAGGGGGTAGTGACGCTAATAGATATGATTCAACATGAATCACATAGCCAATAGATGAGGACTTTATATATGTAGATCTAGATCTGAATCAAGGGTTAGCTCCGAACCTTCATATTCTGTGACGTTTAAGAGTTATGCTCCTTCACAGGGTATATCCGTGTTCGATCTAACAATTATCAGATTTAGATCTAATTTTAGGTTTTTAGAAATTAATTTGTGAATCTGTCCTGATAGTCTATGGTTGTTTAAGAGCTCAGCTCCTGCATAGGCTATGCTTGTCGTTATTTACTTATTTGTTTTTAAGAATCTATTTATCGTTGATTCGTGTTTGTGACAGAAACATGAATTAGATCTATATTTATTTGTTGGCTATTGATGAGTGTGAATCTAATCTATGTCATTATCCCCTAATTGCTTTCTCTTATTAGATAAATCTCTCTTCTTTATTTAATTGTTGTTATTTCCTGTGTTTTCAATCAATCAAAATCTTGGAATAACTTGATTGGATTTATTAATTAAAATATTTTTGGTCCCAGAGTTCGACACCCTCTACAACAATCCTTGTTGTTTAGAAAAACCGAACGGATTTTACAATTGTATAATTTGTTCGTAAACAAATTTTGGCGCCGTTGTCGGGGACCAAAATAATTTTTAATTTTAAATCGTTCGAGTTATAGTTTTATTATTTTATATTTTTGTTTTTGTTTTTTTTTAAAAAAAACACAAAAAAAAATATTTTATTTTATTTTGTTCCTTTTTTGTTTTCTAGCATAGATAGAAAAAAATCTTATGAGTCGATTTGGTATTTGATTTGTGATACCTTAATCTACCAAATAAGAAAAATTTTTGCCAATTTTTGTTTGACTTTCTTGCCTTTAGTTTACAATTTCTTTCCCTCTTTCACATATTTCTTTTCCTTTTTACATTTAGATTCCCTTCTCTGTTTCACCATTTTCCCTGTCCACGTCCACCTCATCTTCAAAACCCGTCATCACAAACCACGCCACAAGTTTACTCAGCCAACCGCAAAGCCTCACCACGCCCCATTGCTTTCAGCACACCGTTCATCAACGTTTACCACCACATACACCTTACTATCCAACCACCATCGTCAACCCAATCATACTTCATCATACCCCCGAACACCATCCTCCTTTCATCACAACGCACCATATTCTGTCTCCAGCACATCCTCTCATCATACCATTAATTCCATAATAGTACTTGTCACCAAAGAACACCCTGTCTACTTATCCCAAACAAATTCCCATCCACCAAGTTGCATAAAAAAAAGAAAAAAATTAAAAAAATTAATCTATTTCTACAATTTTTTTTCTCTGTGTCTTCAAAACTGTCTGAGTCTCCACCACATCATCAAATCCACGCCTGCTTTCAACCGTTGTCTCCCTGTTCAACAACATTTTCCTGTGCCATTATCCTCTCAAGTCACCACAAAATAACACCCTCTCCCTTCCCAATCCCACGCAACCACGGTACACCATCACAGTACAATCCTCTCCAACACAACTTGCATTCTTCATGTCCAAATCCACACAGCACCATACTCCTCTGTTCACAAAGTTTGATTAGTTTCACCAAAACTAGCAGACAATAAACCTCTGGCTCCTATCCCTTAGCACCAAATCCGCAACAAAAAATCACCTTACTGCCAAGAAACCACATCCAATTGTCAACTCGCAACCCCCCAAAATGCCATCCAAAGTCCGAACATCGAATTAGCCTCACAACGCAGGCTCGCCACCTCAAAGAAAAAAAGAAAAGAAAAACCCAATCCAAGAACGAACTGAAATCGAAATCGAGCACACCCAAATTGCACCGCATCACTTTCAAACCGAAACCCTGCAGATCCCAGCTCACGAAGCATCTTCAAACCGTAATCAGTCCCCCCTTCGAATGCATTAAATCCTATTCATGAAACCCCAAAGTTTAATTTTTTTTTAAAAAATCGAAACATGTTCGATTTAATTGGGCAGCGCAGCTTCTAATTTAGTTCGTCTGTGTAAATTTAGTTTGCAAGAAAAAAGGGGGTTTTTATTTCTTTTTGGGTTAGGGAAGTGGGCCGTGCATATGTATGGTCTTTGTTTTTTGTGCTAATCAGTTTTAATTCTGTGGTCCTTGTTTATGTGTTTTCCTTCCTTTTCACCTTTTTGAAGTATTGTTTCAGCAAAGTTTAATTTTTTTTTTAAATCATATAGGGCTTAATTGTATTGTGATAGTTGATTTATTTGGAACGAATTATTTCTTGGTGTCTAGACTACGGCAGAGAAATAACCGTTTATAAATATTACGGTGATTCGTAAATATTATATCGGTTGTTACTCTGAAGGTACTTAAACCTTCGGCTGCATTGCTAGGGTGATTCCTGGTGCACCGATAACTCCTGTTCGTTAACTGGCTGAGAAATCTTTTGGTCTAAGTAATCAAATGTGTCACTATATAATTTTGAGTTAGGATCCATCAAGGACAGAAAATTTCATTGTAGCTAATTTCTGTGTGTGATTGTTTTGTGTATAAAAAAAATTCAAAATTCCTCAAAAACGAATAAAAATTTGGAAAACAAATAAAAAAATTTACATTTTTTTCCTCTCTTTTAAATCTCGCTAGTCTGTAGGTCGTACTTTTCCAAAAAAAAAAATCCCATTTTCAAAACCTTTTAACTTCTCACCTCTCTCTGAATTTCTCCATTGTCTAAATTTCTTTGACGAAATCTCTTCTTCTTCTTTCTGGTGCATGCAAACTTGGACCCATGACCAAGAATCTCGTCGTTTAGTTAGAATCGAACCACCTTTTCTTTCCTCAAAACCCAGTTCACTCGACCAACCCTTAGAAATGGGTAACGAACCCGCACCTCGTACCCTGATGGACAGAATCCTCCCCAATAGAGTTTCTGTCGCTTCTTGCATTCAATTAGCCAATCCTGTGGGTAATCACTTTGAAATACGATCGAGTCAGATAAACATCCTTCCCAAATTTGGAAATTTTTCTCATGATGAACCATATAGTTTCTTAACGAAATTTGAATATGCTTGTGCAACCTTTAAATTACAACAGTTATGTGAGGATGGTATTAAACTTCGTTTGATTCCGTTCACACTAACTGACTCCGCACAAAAATGGTTTTGCAGCTTACCCCCAAATTCAATTAAAAAATAGGATGAATTTACAGCAGTTTTCCTTAAAAAGTTTTACCCCCTAGAAAAAACAGCTAGAGTCAGAAATGAAATCACCAATTTCCACCAAAAAGGGGGTGAATCTTTTTGGCAATACTTCAAAAGATTTAAAGAACTACTGTTGAGTTATCCCCATCATGGTTATGAAACATGGTCGTTATGTCAAACTGTATCCGATGGACTTGATAATAGTACTAGGCAAATGTTAGAGTCCATGTGTCAGGGCAATTTTCTAAAACAGACTAACGTAGAAGCTTGGGAATTTCTGGATGAGTTAGCAGAAAAATCGAAACAATGGGAATGAACCAATGAAAAATCTCTCTATTCGCGATCAAGCAGTAATTCTGTCGAGTCCTCCTCTTCTTCTAATACTCTTGTTGATGCCATCCTGAACGTTGTTAGAACACACACTCAGTCTAATAACGTTTCCCAAGCTATGTGTCACATATGTCTTGACACTAATCACATGGCTGATGACTGTCCCCAGTCCCTTGAGCAAGTAAACGCTTTCAACAGACCCAATAACCACCCAAATCTTTCTTATGGTCCGAATAACCCTCTAATGAATAGACCTTTGAATCGAGCATTTCCAAACAATGCCGTGAACCCTCCTCTTAGGCAAAATCAGTACACTTCGTACCAGGCTCCTTTCCACAATCAAATGGTTGCTCCCCAATATGAAAAACGCCTCTCTACGATTGAGGGGAATTTATCTGAGGTGAGCAACCTATTAGCGCAAATGACTAAGCAAAGTGTTGAAAATCAAAACAAGTTAGACAACTCCTTGCAATCATATATGCAAAACACGAATCAACAAATGAGTGAACTTCAAAAACAAATGTCTCAACTTAACGCTAGATTAAGTGAAAGGGAAAAGGGTTCGTTTCCGAGTCAAACCATCCAAAACCCTAGAGGACAAAATTCAAACCCCAACCAAATTCACATCATTCAGGATTCAAACGTTAGTCAATTGAATGCTGTCACGACTTTTAGATCTGGCAAAAAGATTGATAACCATATGGCCAACCCAAATGCTTTACCGGACAATCTTCCAAACCCCACCGAAAATTCGACCAACTCGGATATGAACATTGAGCCAATTTCTGACAAGGACCATCCTCAAACTCAAGTAGCCCAACCTACTGGGTTGTCTGCTCCATTTCCTCATAGACTCCGACCTAGGAAAAAGACGGATCAACTAGAAAAGATCCTTGAAATATTTAAGTAAGTTAAAGTGAACATTCCTCTTTTAGATATTATACAACAAGTTCCACAATACGCAAAATTTCTAAAAGATATGTGCACTCAAAAACGTCATATACATGTACCCAAGAAAGTGTTTCTAGCGACAACTCTAAGCGAAATCTTGTCCCAATCGATGCCGGTGAAATACAAAGATCCTGGTTGCCCCACAATATCGTGTACTATTGGTGACAAGAAAATCGATAGATGCCTACTAGACTTAGGTGCTAGTGTTAACTTGCTTCCATATTTCGTCTATCGTCAAATAGGGCTAGGAGAACTGAAATCCACCAAGGTTACCCTTCAGCTTGCAGACCATTCAATTAAGAAACCTGTGGGAGAAATCGAGGATGTTTTGATCAAAATTGGTGAATTCATCTTTCCAGTTGATTTCATTGTCCTAGAAACTCAACAGGTAAGCAATCCTACGAACCAGATCCCTTTGATTTTAGGACGACCCTTCTTAGCAACCACTAATGCGCTTATCAACTGTAGAAATGGGTCTATGAAACTTTCTTTCGGTAACATGACTGTCGAGCTAAACATCTTCAGAACTGAAAACTCTCCTAACTCTTATGTGGACCAGTTTTCTGAAATCCATGCTGTCCATGATAATGAATCTGAGCTCGACCATCTGAGCAACGAAATGGAATCAAATTATGAAACATTATTTCAAGATATTCCTGAAAATGTCTCTGATTCAATTTCTGTTGAGCCGCTCACAATTGAGCCAATTCCTCAACCAATTTCTTCGGTTGAGTCATCCCCAAAATCTGAACTCAAAGTGCTGCCCAGTCATCTTAAGTACGCTTACTTAGGAGACAATGAAACTTTTCCTCTCATCATCGCTTCTGACCTTACTTTAGAGCAGGAACAATTGCTCCTTCCCATTTTTAAGAAAAATAAGGAAGCAATTGGTTGGTCCATGGCTGATATTAAGGGGATTAGTCCTTCGATTGTTCAACATCGAATCCACCTTATAGATGATGCCAAACCCACTCGGGATCCCCAGCATCAACTAAACCCCATCATGAAAGAAGCAGTTCGTGCTGAAATCCTTAAATGTCTAGACAATGGAATCATCTACCCGATTTCTGATAGTCAATGGGTTAGTCTGATTCATGTCGTACCTAAGAAATCAGGGATTACCGTGATCCAAAATGAAGCTAACGAGCTTATCCCAACCTGCACCCAGACCAGTTGGCATGTTTGCATTGACTATAGGAAACTTAACGCTGCAACACGTAAGGATCATTTCCCTCTGCCATTTATCGATCAAATGTTAGAACGACTAGCTGGTCATGAGTACTATTGTTTCCTTGATGGGTACTCGGGCTATAATCAAATGCCTATCGCTCTTGAGGACCAAGAGAAAACCACTTTCACTTGTCCATTTGGTACATTTGCGTACCGTCGTATGCCTTTTGGCCTCTGTAATGCACCTGCAACCTTTCAGAGGTGTATGATTAGCATTTTTTCTGATATGATCGAGCGATTTTTAGAAGTTTTCATGGATGATTTTTCCATATTTGGTGATTCTTACTCTGAGTGTTTACATCATCTTGATCTTGTTCTTAACCATTGCAAAGATAAACACTTAACTCTTAATTGGGAAAAGTGTCACTTCATGGTCAAACATGGCATTGTTTTAGGACATGTCATCTCTAATGAAGGAATTGAAGTAGATAAAGCCAAAATCGAAGTTATCTCGAATCTTCCCATTCCCAAATCCGTTAAGGACATCTGATCCTTTTTAGGTCATGCTGGTTTTTACCGTCGCTTTATAAAAGATTTTAGCAAAATTACTCGACCTTTGACCAATCTTCTTGGTAAGGATGTTCCTTTCGACTTCAATTCTGATTGCATTTCATCTTTTGAGCATCTTAAAAATGAACTTGTCTCTGCTCCGATCATCTGCTCTCCCAACTGGAAGCCGCCTTTTGAAATCATGTGTGATGCCTCAAATTTCGCTGTTGGCGCTATCTTAGGACAACGCATCGATAAAATTCTTCATGTAATTTACTACGCGAGTAAGACTTTGAACGTTGCCCAAATCAATTATACGACCACTGAAAAAGAACTTTTGGCGGTTGTTTTTGCTCTAGAAAAATTCAAGCCTTATCTAGTTGGCTCACACATCACGGTTTATACTGATCATTCCGCACTTAGGTATCTTTTCTCTAAAAAGGATGCTAAGGCTCGTCTCCTTCATTGGATCCTTCTACTTCAAGAATTTGACCTTACCATTAAGGATAAAAAGGATCTGACAACGTTATTGCGGACCACTTGTCTCGTCTTCCAAATGCCCCGTCTTCTTCTCTTCCGTTCAACAAGAATTTCCCCGATGAACAGCTGTTTTCTTTATCCACTGATCCTTGGTTTGCTGACATTGTCAACTACTTAGTCACCAAGCAGATCCCTTCTTTTTGGTCTAAGCAGGATAAACACAAATTCTTTTCCCAAGTGAAACATTTTTATTGGGACGACCCCTATCTTTTCAAGTATTGTCCCGACCAAATCATTCAAAGGTGTGTTCCCGACACTGAAACTCACAGTGTCCTCTCTTTCTGTCATGACCAAGCCTGTGGTGGTCACTTCGGTCCCAAAAAGACAGCTGAAAAGGTTCTCCAATCAGGTTTCTATTGGCCCGACCTTTTCAAAGACGCGTACAAATTTTGCAAAACTTGTGATCGATGTCAATTCTTAGGGAAAATTTCTAAACGGAATATGATGCCCCTAAACCCCATTCTAGGGGTCGAAATTTTTGATGTGTGGGGTATAGACTTCATGGGTCCCTTCCCTAATTCTTTTGGGAACCTTTACATTCTCTTAGCTGTTGACTATGTTTCCAAATGGGTCGAAGCTGTTCCATACAAAACAAACAATAACAAGGTTGTTGTGCGCTTCTTGAAAGAGAATATCTTCTCTAGGTTTGGCACACCTCGCACAATAATCAGTGATAATGGAACACACTTCTGTAATCGTTCTTTTGAAGCTCTCATGAGAAAGTATTCGATAACCCACAAGTTATCCACTCCTTACCATCCTCAAACTTGTGGGCAAGTTGAAGTATCGAATAGGCAGATTAAACAAACCCTGGAGAAAACTGTGAACCGAAATCGCAAAGATTGGTCCCAAAAGTTAACCGACGCTCTTTGGGCTTACCACACTGCTTTTAAAACAAACATAGGTATGTCCCCTTATCGGTTGATTTTTGGTAAGCTATGTCACTTGCCAGTTGAACTAGAACATAGGGCATTATGGGCAATAAAAACTTTAAATCTTGATTTAGAACAAGCAGGTGAGCATAGGAAGCTTCAACTTAATGAAATTGATGAAATTCGAAATGATGCATATGAAAATGAACGAATTTACAAGGACAGAACGAAAGTTTTTCATGATAAATCAATTTTATGTAAAACTTTCATGCCAGGACAAAAAGTTCTCTTGTATGACTCAAGATTGCATCTATTTCCGGGTATTTAAAATCTAGATGGACATGACCTTACATTGTACGGACTGTTTTTCCATATGGTGCGGGAGAAATTGAGAATCCAACCGATGGATCATCCTTTAAGGTTAATGGTCAACGCCTTAAACCTTACTTGGAACCAATACCTAACCAAGAGGAAGAGCTCATGGTCCTCCATGAGCCACATTACATTCGGTAAGACGCACTAACCCTCTTTTGTACATATGTTAATAGTCTCTTATTTTATTTTTCCTTTCACTAAGATATGTCTAATTAAGACTGTGAGGACACACTCACACTCAAGTGTGTGTGGGGGGGGGGGGAATTTACATTACATCAGCAATCAAATTTTATGAACTAGGTCATTCATTGAATAAGGATTAACTTAAATTCATAAATAACACCTTGGTTCTTGTTTGATAAGTTGAATTGTTGGGTGATGGGAATGAACGATATTTATTCATTGAGTCGTAATGTGTCTTTTTAAGATGCTAGCTTGAGACTGTGCAGACGTTAGTCGTGTTCTGGAGTAAGCGTGTCAACCCTTGTTATGCATGTTAGAATGTGCAAGTAAAAAAAATCAAAAAAAAAAACCAAATAAAAATGAATTTGCACCTACATTTGTTGGATTTTCTGAGTTCATTTTCATGCATAATATTTTATTTTCCTCTCAAATTTTCAAAATCGTAAGTTCTAAAATCCACTTGGCCCAATTAAGGAGAAATGACTCATTGTAGCATTCTTCTTCGATACCCCACATTATTCAAACCCAAGTTTTAGTCGAATTACATCCATGTTTCGACAAGTTTTCTTATATTGGTATACTTAAGAACCTTGTACTGATTTATTTTCAAAGGTTCAGAAATGTCACTTTTTATATCAATATTACACTACCCACTCCGTACTTGTTTTAAGGTAGGATAACCATATACCACATCTTATTTTATATGGGTTATCTATCTTACGAAACTTTTCTTATCATTCCTTTCAGCTTTTTGTATAACATCAATCCAGACTTGTGTGTTGAATTAGAGTTATAGAAGTAGAGTGACTAAGGCACAAAACTTTCCTTTCATGAAGTGGTGGTTATGATTGGTTTAGTATAGGAGGAATCAAATGAAATAATACGGTGTCATTCCATTCCATTTCCGCTCATCATTCATCATGCAAATATGAAAAAAAAAGTGAAACAAAAGAGAAAAAAAATGAAATAAAGAGAGAGTCTCTCTGAATAAAATAGTCATTCATCATTCTTGACTATAAAGCATTCATTTCCATTCCATCTACATCCATCATACCGTACTTAGAAGCGAGGATTGTAGTTGAGGAGATGAAAGGAAACAAAACGTCCATATGTGCCTTAGTATTATTTTATCTTTTGTAGCTTGAAATTCAACTAATACACTTGCCCTCTTATCTAGAATATATTTAGAACTTACAAAAATTTTCCTTCATCTATGCATAACTCATATCCAATACATTACAGTTACATTGGTGCAAAAATTGTTTAAAAAATAAATAGAAGAATAAAGAAATGATTGGGTGCACATTGTCGATGTGTAGAACTTTGTTTGACACCACGCTCTTAACCTTCAAGACAATTACAGTGTTATCAAGGAATTACGATTCAGCTTGAAATTTTTTTGTTCATTTTTGCACTAATTATGGGATGGACAATTTGGCGCTAAACCATTGTTATTGAAGTTAGGTGAAATCCTTGGAATGTGAAAGACCTTAAATATATTGTTTGATTAATCCGCGTACATAAGACGCTTTGAATTTTGTGGGTAGTATCCGCTGAAAACCCTCACGAAACAACACTCGTCCTACTGGGGACACCCAGAGGTTTAACGGCTTGTTGCATACGCTAAATGCAAATGTGTTTCCTATGAAAGTGTGACATATCTTAGTTTAGTTTATTCGAGGATGAATAAAAAGATAAGTGTGGGGGTATTTGATATACACGTAAATGTTTATATTTTATCCACTTATTTATCTAGTTTTCTATTTAAAATAATTAACATTGTGTATTTATAGCTGTGTTTTCATATTATTGATAAAAATCTTGGTTTAGAACATTTGATGGATAAAGCATGAAGAATTTGCTTAAAAAGAGTGAAGTTGTAATTTCTAAAGCCTGAAGAGTTTAAAGCTTGAAGAACAGTTGCAAATAGAGTTCAGTTGGGTAGATTTGGCCCACTAAAGACTCATATTGCGTTCATATTGGCTCGTTTGCAAGGCCTCTCACTCTACAGCTGCGTTCATACTAGCTTATGTGTTAGTTGGGCTAATTCTTTAGTCCCACATTATGGAATTTGCCAAGTATCCTTTGTCATATCAGCTCTAAATACACTTTATCTCATTCATTGTAAGAACACACTTAGTTTTATTCTATAATCTTTCTCTTGGAATAAAACTCTTCTTCCTCTGTTCTATTTAATTTTAGTTTTGTTTATGTTCATGTTATTTAATTTCTGTTTTTCTTCTTCTTTAGCTATGTCTAGCTAATCCCCTTTGATTAGGGGGTGATGACGCTAATAGATATGATTCAACATGAATCACATAGCCAATCGATGAGGACTTTATATATGTAGATTTAGATCTGAATCAAGGGTTAGATCTGAACCTTCATATTCTATGTCGTTTAAGTGCTATGCTCCTTCACAGGGTATATTCATGTTCGATCTAACAATTATCAGATTTAGATCTAGTTTTAGGTTTTTAGAAATTAATTTGTGAATCTGTCCTAATAGTCTATGGTTGTTTAAGAGCTCAGCTCCTGCATAGGCTATGCTTGTCGTTATTTACTTATTTTTTTTTCTAAGAATCTATTTATCGTTGATTCGTGTTTGTGACAGAAACATGAATTAGATTTATATTTATTTGTTGTCTATTGATGAGTGTGAATCTATTCTATGTCATTATCCCCTAATTGCTTTCTCTTATTAGATAAATCTCTCTTCTTTATTTAATTGCTGTTATTTCCTATGTTTTCAATCAATCAAAATCTTGGAATAACTTGATTGGATTTATTAATTAAAATATTTTTGTTCCCAGAGTTCGACACCCTTTACAACAATCCTTGTTGTTTAGGAAAACCGAACGGATTTTACAGTTGTTTACAATTGTATAATTTGTTCGTAAACAAGGAGGCGGGGAGGTTCTGTTACCAACCGAAACCCAAGGGAGTCACCTAAAGCAGGTGATAGGCGCATGAGGAGAGAAAGAAGCAGGGATCCCGAACCAGCTCTAACCAACGCGGAAGTAGAAGCGATGTTGCGTCAAATCAAGACCGATAGTCGCCGATATACCAATGAAGACTGGGGTATTGAACGCAGTCGTACTCCGTTTACTGATGACATCCTGAACTTCCAATTCCCTTGACGGTTCAATTTGTCACAAATGGATCGATATAATGGAAGAACAGATCCAAAACAACATATGATGAGGTATGCGTGGTATATGAATGCTGCAGCTGCACCTGACGCTGTAAAATGTAAAGCCTTCTCGATATATCTAGAAGATGTTGCATTAATGTGGATTGCGCGACTTCCCCCGCGATCAGTGCTGAGTTTTCAAGAACTAAACGAGCTTTTTATCAAACAGTTCCGACTCCATTCCTAAAATGCTAAAAGTGCTATCGAACTGTCCATAATTAAACAGGCTCCTGGAGAATCTCTGAAATCATACTTGGATTTCTTCAACTTAGTAGTTACTGAAATAAGAGATCCCCATGAACCAACTATTTCGATGGCCTTGATTGAAGGGGTCGATCCAGATACTGAATTCGGAGGTTATTTAGCTGGGAAGCCACCAATGACTAGGGAGGCTTTCTATGAAAAGGAAAATATTCGTCTATGGCAAGAAGAGATATACGCCAATCGAAAGAGAAAGTCTGATTGAGCTTCGAGAGAAGATATTTAAAGTAATGTTGCTATGAAATAGTTCGGAGACAGATCAGGGAAAGTTGAAGTAAATGTTCGCAACAAAAACGAAAGAAGTAACAACAGGAATGGAAACGACAATATGAGGAATAGGAACTGAGGAAACAATTCTGGTAAAAGACCTCGATTCCAAACTTTTGAAAATTATTCGCCGCTTAATGACACATCGGAAAACATCTACCTGGATACTTACAACGTCTTGCAATATAAAAAGCTTCTCCTAGAGACTCCACGAAGAAGAAAGTGGCGACTGGAAAATTTTGTCTGTTTCATGGAACCCGCGGACACTCTACTAATGAGTGTCGGCATTTGAGAGACATTGTTGAAAAACTATTACGAGAAGGAAAGTTAGATGAATATAAGGTTTCCCAAGAGATAGAGGGCAAGGAGGACAGACCCCGAATCAAAATCATTCTGCTTCAAAACCCATAGCTCAGCAAAAAGGTAAAGGAATTGTCATTAACACTATGGTGGGGGCCCCCATCCAGCTGGCCATAGCTACAGGGCAATGGATCAATATGTAAACACAGCCAAACACCTTGAAATAGGAGAATGCAATAACCTCGAGGACACTTGTAACGACCCGGGGAATTTGCAACCTTGGTTATCGACATAAACTCAATGTCGACTATCCAAGCATCGGAAATACCAGATTGTTAATGAAAGATGTTAGAGGGTGATGATATATAAGATAGAAAATTAGAACAGAAGAAGAAGAACATACAATATCAGAGTAAACACGAATCTCACAACGGAACGAATAAAATATAGTATACAACACAACTTGGAAATACAAATCTGTCATTTGAGTATAACACTTACATCACATCGGAAATAAATAATAGCTATATAATCCTGAAGCCTCCTGCTCCAGCTTTCCAAGTATCTGTAAAAACCTGACTACTTGACTGCCCGTACAAAATTGGGCACCCAAGAATTTAGGGAAAACAAAACAAAATAAACTCTGGGTTAGTCATGGGACTAGTATGAGCAATACCATTTAAAATAGTTTGAGCAATTAAACGATATCTCATAAGACCACGCCGTATAAAAGAACGGGGTTTTCCCTTATAAGAACCCAAAACACTTGGTCCATGTAACAACCCGTAAAATCTGGGCCAGTTTAAAATTTTTATTTTGGCAATTTTAGCGAATTTTGGTTATTTAAAATGGATTATTTTAAATAATAATCGACGAGAAATTTATTTTGAATATAATTCGAACGTTTATATTATATACGTCGTCGTTAGAATATAAATATTTATTTATATTTATAAAAGGAATTGAAAATGGCGCGGTAGTTCGAAAATTCGATTTCTAATTTCAAATGAATATACAGAATTCAATATAAGTCAGAATTGAACGAAACAAGAAATATTTGAATCTGTATAACTATATCTTTGTAACGAAGTTAACAAACTGAGATTTCATCTTAGAAATGATAAGATATGTCCAGTTGAAAATTAGAAATAGTCGCTGTGGAATTTATATATATTTTTATATATATAAGGCCCTTAAAAATAGCAATTTTGCAAACGACCTCGGATTTCGACGAAACCACTTTTGTTGGGTCCGTGATGTTAAGTTATTGCTAGATTCCAAATTTCATAATTTTTCAAATCAATATGTGAGCGTGGCAAAGGAAAACGCGTTTGACCAGTTTCAGTTAATTTTAATCGACTGGAAAATGGTCATTTTTCCAACGGTCTCAGAATTCAACGAAACTAGTTTTGTTAGGACCGTATCGTCAATACGAAGCTAGAAAATATTTTTCTGGAATTTTTCTAGTTAGTATGTGACCCCGGTAATTTGAAATGTACGTTTAAAATTGAATATACTGATTTATATTGTAATTTTGAGAAAAACTGTTCGAGACGATTGGATTGGCTTACGAAAGATATCCCGTTGTGTTCATAATGGGGGTATTTAGCTAGGGGCGACTGTCGTTGGGTCTCGTTTGGAGTTTGTATGGAGAGGAGGGTATTTTTAGAATTAAATAAAATTATATATATATAAAAACCTAATTTTCTAAAACCCTATTGGTCAAATTTTCAGTTCGCGGTCAACCTTCTTCTTTCCGCCTCCACCCTAACAAGCGATCCAGAAGCTCCAGCTTTCCTCACCACCGATCTTCCACTCCAAGCCCTATCCACGAAACTTCAATTGTGAAAAACCTTCGGCTCCTCGAGTTCTAGCAATCCAACGGGCAAGATCAAAAAACCACCTCGTTAATCGATTGAAATCCTGGCTCGAAGTCGCCAGCTTCGCACGCACCTCCAGGTCGGAGGAAACCACCGAAGTGGACGCCAGTCATGGCGGAGGCAGTAGGTGCGAAGGCGCACCTCATGGTGGCCGGCGATCGACTCCAGGGCGCCTCGTTTGGCGTGCGTCAGGGGAGGAGGGTCTGGACGAAGTGGGTGCTCTGATTTTCAATGAGGCCTGAAGCAATATGGAGGAGTGGTTCGAGCAGTCCAGGAAGAAAAACAGTAAGCTCTCTTGTTTGTTTTTTTTTATTTTCAAATGCATAGTTTAAAATTCAGTTTAAAATTATAAATGCATTGTTTGAAAATCAGTTTTCAAAAATGTAAGACACTGAATTTTATTTTCATATTTGATAATAATAGCATTATTTTAAAATGTAATATATATATATATATATATATTAGTAATAAAAATGTAATTTTTAATAAAAATATAAAATTAGCTTTATATATGAAATGAAAATAAATATCATTGTTTTGGAAATGAAAATCGTATAAAGTTTTGTTTTTAAATATATTGAACTTCGACAGGAAAATGGGATTTTTATATATTGAACTTCGACAGGAAAATGGGATTTTTATATATTGAACTTCGACAGGAAAATGGAATTTTTATATATTGAACTTCGACAGGAAAATGGGATTTTTATATATTGAACTTCGACAGGAAAATAGGATTTTTATATATTGAACTTCGAAATAAAAATTCGATTTTTATATATTGAATAGCGAAGTAAAAATTCGATTTTTATATATTGAATAACATAGTAAAAATTCGATTTTTACATATGTAGTGGCTACGGGCAACGAAGATGACGAAGATGTGATAGCGATGAAGATTTCTATCAAAGAAGTGCCGAGGAGCTAGGATAGCTATCTGTGAGAATTTCTCACCTTTCAATTTCTTTTCTAATTATATATATATACTAGGATGCAGACGGTGCTTAGTAGCACCCGACACAATCGTCCACAGACCATGGACTTGTTTGTTTGGTTGCATAGATTAGTTGAAATATTTGTTTGAAATGAATTGAATTGTTTGGTGAGATGGAATTGATTTGATTGATGTGTGAATGGCGTGGGCCTTCACTAGACCGGGGATAAGGCTAGGCCTTGTCCCGTTTCTAGTATCGTGCCGTTATGCCGCCGAAATTTTCTAAAATATATTAGAAAAATAAAAATATCATTTTATTGTGTAAATGAATTGAATAGAAATTCATAGGTTGAAATAAAATGTTTTATCGTTAAAATATAAATTTTTAACGTGAAGTGAATAAAATAAAATATTCATTTACAAACCAGACGGTTTGTTTATGTACACTTATTTGAATGACATTGATTGGGACGATAAATTTTACACATCGCCCAACAGCACAAATAAAATATGTGTTTGATTGTTTGAAACCCCACACGGGTGTTGGGATGAAATTTGAAGTTCACTCATCCTGATTGATTAAATATGTCGATCGATAGATTGACAGGCTGTTATAAGCGTTAAATATCTATATTTGATGCTTTTACAGTGTAGTGCACTTTGGTTGATGGTTGATTATTTTCAATGTTATTATATACATGTGTTGTATGAAAATCCATATAATTAACTTTATATGGTAATTGATTGGGCCTCATTCCAATTTGAAAAACAAAGAATATTATAAAATAAAAGTTCATGTGTTGACAGTACTCATCCGTTGAGATTGGTCATGTGTTGAACGAAATATTTTAGTAATAAAATTTACATCTTTATCAATATAAAATAAAAGTTCATGTGTTGACAGTACTCATCCGTTGAGATTGGTCATGTGTTGAACGAAATATTTTAGTAATAAAATTTACATCTTTATCAATATAAAATAAAAGTTCATGTGTTGACAGTACTCATCCATTGAGATTGGTCATGTGTTGAACGAAATATTTTGATAATAACAACTATTTTGAAAAAGAAATATTTGAAATAGAATATTTGAAAATAGAAATTTATGGAGCCATGTTGATTAGATTGACGCCATTTTGACGTGAACGATATTTATATCGATTTTATTCATTTTAAAATGAATATTGAAGAGTGATTTCGAAATCGAATATTTTGAAATGAATTGAATTGAAAACGATTTCGAAATAAATTGAATTGAAAACGATTTCGAAATGAATTGAATATATAACGATTTCGAAATGAATTGAATATATAACGATTTCGAAATGAATTGAATATATAACGATTTCGAAATGAATTGAATATATAACGATTTCGAAATGAATTGAATATATAACGATTTCGAAATGAATTGAATATATAACGATTTCGAAATGAATTGAATATATAACGATTTCGAAATGAATTAAATATATAACGATTTCGAAATGAATTGAATATATAAACGATTTCGAAATGAATTGAATATATAAACGATTTCGAAATGAATTGAATTGAAAACGATTTCGAAATAAATTGAATTGAAAACGATTTCGAAATGAATTGAATATATAACGATTTCGAAATGAATTGAATATATAACGATTTCGAAATGAATTGAATATATAACGATTTCGAAATGAATTGAATATATAACGATTTCGAAATGAATTGAATATATAACGATTTCGAAATGAATTGAATATATAACGATTTCGAAATGAAATGAATTGAAAACGATTTCGAAATGAATTGAATGGAAAACGATTTCGAAATGAATTGAATTGAAAACGAATTCAAATTGAATTGAAAGCGAATTGAAATGGATTCAAATTGAATTGAAATTGGAATTGAATAGAAATGAATTTTAAAACGAATTTATAAAGAAGAATTCAATTTTGATTTGAATTGAAAAGGAAGTTGAAATTTCTTTTGAAACGAATTCATTATATAATTCGGTTTAAATAGAAATCGACGAAATATATATTATATATATTATATATATAATATAATGGCCTGAATAGAACGCGCTGCGCCGCGGCAGTTCGTGAATTTCGACCATTTATTTCAAACGGGCATTACGGGAGATCCGACCGTCGGATTCTCCTAAAACCGGAACCGTTGGGTTCGTATCGAAAAGAGCTTTCTAATGAATATTAGAAATTTGAAATCTAACGGTTGGATTTGGAGATACGTCCAAATCAAATTCGAAAAAGGTCGCTGTAAGTGCAGTTCGATGGCCATTGATGGAAATCGACTGTACGGGCCTTGATAAAATTATTAAAAATAGTAATAATTTGTGTAAAATCATAAGAAATGATTTAGAAAGAATTGGGATGAAAAACTCCATATTTGAAAAGATAAAAATAGATTTTTATCGAAATGAACTAGTTTTGAACTAGAATTATAATTCTATTTATTTTTAAATAAATAAATTGAATTTGAAAAGGGTTTTGAAAATAACCAGAATATCCAATGATTGCATTGGAGTGGATTTGAATCGAAATTGTCCTCGGAATATTTCGATGTTGGAATTCGTGATTATACAGGTGTTGTTATGGAAATTTGAAAGATATATATTTATATCGTTATTTCCAATACGACATTTGTTAGTCGTAGAATTCGATATTGAATATAAGCCGATATATTTTCTATTCAGAGCCTTGTATTGAATATCGAATGTGATTTGGGTTTGTCGTGAATGGTGTCTTTACTAACACTATTCTTGAACCCAGTTGAGAAAAGATTAAATCTTTTTATTTAGATTTAATGAAGTGTACCAATTAAATAACATTTAATTGGAATTGAATCGATATTGATTTTTGGGTTTATCGTGAACAGTGTTTTAAATAACACTCGTTCTTTAACCCGATGATTAATGAATGTGATTTTGGGTTTATCGTGAACCGTGTTTTTAAATGACACTGATTCTTTAACCCAGTCAAAGATTAAAACTAAGTGGAGTTTTAATGAATCTTTAATTAGATTGAATTGATCGAAAATAGAGTATCACCAGCTTTGCTCCAGGCGATAGTTAAATCTTTAATTAGATTTGAACGTGAAATGGTAATTGAATTTACCGATAACACTGTGGTGTTAGATATGAAGTATTACCAGTTTTACTTCATGGGATGAATAGGTTGGGATTGGGGAATTAAAACAAATGATTACTTCGATAAGTTTCTTAATCCCGACTAGTTGAATCGAAATTCAAAGGATGATAAAAGAATAAATTCAGGAAATTACCTTGGATAAAATTAATGGGAACCTTTCCCTATGAATGTGAAAATTAGAAACTAACTGTCGGTTAGCTAAGCAGAATGGTTTTCTGAATATTGATCTGATGTTGGTTTCGGCCTTCGGGGTTAATGTTTGGGGAATTATTCTCTTGATTAATTTACGGTTAGTGACTGATGAATTGGAATGAGGCGTATGTTGTGTTTGTGTAACACTTATTTAAAATATACGCGAGTTATTCGGAAAGTCCGGGTTTATCCCATTCTGAATAACTGATACGACGATAAGTCGAAGATGAAGACGATGGTCGAAGACCGGAGGTCTTCACGTCGTTTGGGTAATTACTGATGATCTTGATTGGGTTGTACACCCAAGAAGATGGAAACAGTTAGTGATCGTCCAGACGTACTTGGAGATCGATGGATATGCGGGGTACTAGGTGCCTCCGGTTTCGTTCAGACCTGGAACGGACTTGTAAATGGATGGTGTGTCTGACATTGTATTCCTTTATATTGTATTTGTTGATCTCTGCTAAATATATATCTGTTTGGCGGCGGAGAATTTATTCTCTTGCTTAACGCCCTTCTCTGAGACATATGAGCTCAGAGGTTATATATTGGCAGAAATCAGTGGTACGATATGGATTGACAGTGTGGCATACTGAGATGCAGTGATCCAAACTTTTGTTGAAAAGCAAAGGTTGGTGGTTGATGATCAAAGCGCAGCTGATATAGCATGGCTTTGTGTATAGCGTTGATCCGCGAGCCTCACAGCCCGGGATGGTGGTAAACTGATGGTTTGATCAGTATACATTTTTTTTAGTGTAGTGGATTCGGTCGACCGATATTGAGCTTCGTGCTCGGAGGGATAGAGTAAGCGGTGTTTTCTCTTGCTGGGACGTAAGCCGCGGTGATACTTGAGTCCCCAAAAGTGCGGATGTGCATAGCGGTGTTTTCTCTCGCTGAGACGTAAGCCGCGGTGATTTGTACTACGCGAGCGATCTTTCGAATCAGGAGCCACCATGATGGAAATCCAATTTCCGATACGTGTATTTCGGCTTTATTTGTAGAGCCTAGTATGGCGACATAGTGGGATGGGGCACTCATGTCGTCTATGATTTATATTTATGATTGAAGTTGTTTTGACACTATACACTTATTATAGTATCAAATGATTTGTTTTAAACGTATCAAGCATGTTTGGCTGTTATAAGGGAAAACCCTATCCTCGGCTGCGTTGCATTGTGTGATGGGACCTGGGTCTTATAACAGCTTCATTTTTCTTTATTTAGCATTGCGCTGCTGGTTTTATGCACTGGTATTTTTGGGAGGAAACCCATTCTGTGTTATACGGCGTGGTCCCTTGATTTACCTAGCTTTAAAAATAAAGATTAATAACTGTTTTAGTTCTCACACCAGTCACATGACTGACCTGGAGTTTATTGTTTTAACCTAAACTCTGGGTGCCCTTATTTTCGACACGGGCAGCTAGTAGTTTTGGTTTTGCAGATTTATATTCACAGGATCCTGGTTTACAGCTGGAACGATATCCGGAAAGCTTTGTATCCGTATATCTCATTCTAGTTGTGTATTGTATTATTTTCCGCTGCTATGTATTTAAATGTAATTTAAATCTCTGATATTTCTGTGTAATATTGATTTATACTCTGTATATTCTTGTAATCTGATGCATTGTTGTAATATACAATGAAATGTTCTTCTGTATGCGTTCTGCTGTGGTTTGTTCTCGAACTATCCGACGCTTTCCCTTACGGGGAGGTTGCGGGTCTTTACATGTGGTATCAGAGCTTTGGTTTACAAAGCTCAGAGAACAAGGCACATTAGAACCATACGAAAGAATTCATCAGATATTGGGTTAGTAAAATCCAATGGGAATGACTCGTTAGAGATGAGATCAGTAGTATCCTAGAACGAGTGTGAAGAGTATATTTTTCAAATGAAAACATTCTTTGTTTTGAAAATCTAAATCAACTATTCGTATTTGATTATTTGTTTATATTGATTTTGGACAATTCAGTATATAAAGAATTTGCATATACGCCTTGCAAACGTATATTCAAAGTTTTAATATATTGGATAGATATAGCATCACACTCTAGTCGCCCGGAGATGATTCTACTAATGACTATATAGCATCAGTAGTGTGTGTTCGAGTTTCGAAGGTATGATTTTCTATATATTTCCTATTGACTGGTGTGAGAACCAAAATTAGATAGGGCCTATTGTTGTGATTTGGCATCAAAACAAGATTTTCAGTATATGTATCAAAATTATGAATTTGAAACGTTAAATTCACTAATTGATTGATGTTTGTGTTGTTTGTTCATTTGTTTTCTAATTTTGAACCATTATGCCTATTTGAACCAAATATTGGATTATATTGAAAATTGGTTGCATTTGCTTGCATATACATATATATCTTTGAACAGGTCATAGCAAGGAGGCTAGAGCAGAGAATAAAATTTGTTTGCCCGACAAATAGGTACATGTTTACTACATAATTTCCTGTTTTGTTTGGGTGATGATGATTTTGTGAGCCTATTGGCTAGCCGCTTGGCTTTTTCTTTTTCTTTTTGAGATCTGAAGGACCGGGGAAGCTATTTGAAATTCCCCGATGCTCCCATTGCAGGGGAGGTTATGGCGAAATTTTTCGAAAATTTAGGGTGTTAGCCAAATTTTTGAAATTTTAGAAATTCTCAGAAACTGAAAAGTTGGAGAACGGAAGCCTGACCGATCGTAGAGCTGAATAATCAAACCACTTTCGACTTTGTTCCTTTTCGGGGACGAAAAGTTTTAAGTGGGGGAGATTGTAACAACCCGTAAAATCTGGGCCAGTTTAAAATTTTTATTTTGGCAATTTTAGCGAATTTTGGTTATTTAAAATGGATTATTTTAAATAATAATCGACGAGAAATTTATTTTGAATATAATTCGAACGTTTATATTATATACGTCGTCGTTAGAATATAAATATTTATTTATATTTATAAAAGGAATTGAAAATGGCGCGGTAGTTCGAAAATTCGATTTCTAATTTCAAATGAATATACAGAATTCAATATAAGTCAGAATTGAACGAAACAAGAAATATTTGAATCTGTATAACTATATCTTTGTAACGAAGTTAACAAACTGAGATTTCATCTTAGAAATGATAAGATATGTCCAGTTGAAAATTAGAAATAGTCGCTGTGGAATTTATATATATTTTTATATATATAAGGCCCTTAAAAATAGCAATTTTGCAAACGACCTCGGATTTCGACGAAACCACTTTTGTTGGGTCCGTGATGTTAAGTTATTGCTAGATTCCAAATTTCATAATTTTTCAAATCAATATGTGAGCGTGGCAAAGGAAAACGCGTTTGACCAGTTTCAGTTAATTTTAATCGACTGGAAAATGGTCATTTTTCCAACGGTCTCAGAATTCAACGAAACTAGTTTTGTTAGGACCGTATCGTCAATACGAAGCTAGAAAATATTTTTCTGGAATTTTTCTAGTTAGTATGTGACCCCGGTAATTTGAAATGTACGTTTAAAATTGAATATACTGATTTATATTGTAATTTTGAGAAAAACTGTTCGAGACGATTGGATTGGCTTACGAAAGATATCCCGTTGTGTTCATAATGGGGGTATTTAGCTAGGGGCGACTGTCGTTGGGTCTCGTTTGGAGTTTGTATGGAGAGGAGGGTATTTTTAGAATTAAATAAAATTATATATATATAAAAACCTAATTTTCTAAAACCCTATTGGTCAAATTTTCAGTTCGCGGTCAACCTTCTTCTTTCCGCCTCCACCCTAACAAGCGATCCAGAAGCTCCAGCTTTCCTCACCACCGATCTTCCACTCCAAGCCCTATCCACGAAACTTCAATTGTGAAAAACCTTCGGCTCCTCGAGTTCTAGCAATCCAACGGGCAAGATCAAAAAACCACCTCGTTAATCGATTGAAATCCTGGCTCGAAGTCGCCAGCTTCGCACGCACCTCCAGGTCGGAGGAAACCACCGAAGTGGACGCCAGTCATGGCGGAGGCAGTAGGTGCGAAGGCGCACCTCATGGTGGCCGGCGATCGACTCCAGGGCGCCTCGTTTGGCGTGCGTCAGGGGAGGAGGGTCTGGACGAAGTGGGTGCTCTGATTTTCAATGAGGCCTGAAGCAATATGGAGGAGTGGTTCGAGCAGTCCAGGAAGAAAAACAGTAAGCTCTCTTGTTTGTTTTTTTTTATTTTCAAATGCATAGTTTAAAATTCAGTTTAAAATTATAAATGCATTGTTTGAAAATCAGTTTTCAAAAATGTAAGACACTGAATTTTATTTTCATATTTGATAATAATAGCATTATTTTAAAATGTAATATATATATATATATATATATTAGTAATAAAAATGTAATTTTTAATAAAAATATAAAATTAGCTTTATATATGAAATGAAAATAAATATCATTGTTTTGGAAATGAAAATCGTATAAAGTTTTGTTTTTAAATATATTGAACTTCGACAGGAAAATGGGATTTTTATATATTGAACTTCGACAGGAAAATGGGATTTTTATATATTGAACTTCGACAGGAAAATGGAATTTTTATATATTGAACTTCGACAGGAAAATGGGATTTTTATATATTGAACTTCGACAGGAAAATAGGATTTTTATATATTGAACTTCGAAATAAAAATTCGATTTTTATATATTGAATAGCGAAGTAAAAATTCGATTTTTATATATTGAATAACATAGTAAAAATTCGATTTTTACATATGTAGTGGCTACGGGCAACGAAGATGACGAAGATGTGATAGCGATGAAGATTTCTATCAAAGAAGTGCCGAGGAGCTAGGATAGCTATCTGTGAGAATTTCTCACCTTTCAATTTCTTTTCTAATTATATATATATACTAGGATGCAGACGGTGCTTAGTAGCACCCGACACAATCGTCCACAGACCATGGACTTGTTTGTTTGGTTGCATAGATTAGTTGAAATATTTGTTTGAAATGAATTGAATTGTTTGGTGAGATGGAATTGATTTGATTGATGTGTGAATGGCGTGGGCCTTCACTAGACCGGGGATAAGGCTAGGCCTTGTCCCGTTTCTAGTATCGTGCCGTTATGCCGCCGAAATTTTCTAAAATATATTAGAAAAATAAAAATATCATTTTATTGTGTAAATGAATTGAATAGAAATTCATAGGTTGAAATAAAATGTTTTATCGTTAAAATATAAATTTTTAACGTGAAGTGAATAAAATAAAATATTCATTTACAAACCAGACGGTTTGTTTATGTACACTTATTTGAATGACATTGATTGGGACGATAAATTTTACACATCGCCCAACAGCACAAATAAAATATGTGTTTGATTGTTTGAAACCCCACACGGGTGTTGGGATGAAATTTGAAGTTCACTCATCCTGATTGATTAAATATGTCGATCGATAGATTGACAGGCTGTTATAAGCGTTAAATATCTATATTTGATGCTTTTACAGTGTAGTGCACTTTGGTTGATGGTTGATTATTTTCAATGTTATTATATACATGTGTTGTATGAAAATCCATATAATTAACTTTATATGGTAATTGATTGGGCCTCATTCCAATTTGAAAAACAAAGAATATTATAAAATAAAAGTTCATGTGTTGACAGTACTCATCCGTTGAGATTGGTCATGTGTTGAACGAAATATTTTAGTAATAAAATTTACATCTTTATCAATATAAAATAAAAGTTCATGTGTTGACAGTACTCATCCGTTGAGATTGGTCATGTGTTGAACGAAATATTTTAGTAATAAAATTTACATCTTTATCAATATAAAATAAAAGTTCATGTGTTGACAGTACTCATCCATTGAGATTGGTCATGTGTTGAACGAAATATTTTGATAATAACAACTATTTTGAAAAAGAAATATTTGAAATAGAATATTTGAAAATAGAAATTTATGGAGCCATGTTGATTAGATTGACGCCATTTTGACGTGAACGATATTTATATCGATTTTATTCATTTTAAAATGAATATTGAAGAGTGATTTCGAAATCGAATATTTTGAAATGAATTGAATTGAAAACGATTTCGAAATAAATTGAATTGAAAACGATTTCGAAATGAATTGAATATATAACGATTTCGAAATGAATTGAATATATAACGATTTCGAAATGAATTGAATATATAACGATTTCGAAATGAATTGAATATATAACGATTTCGAAATGAATTGAATATATAACGATTTCGAAATGAATTGAATATATAACGATTTCGAAATGAATTGAATATATAACGATTTCGAAATGAATTAAATATATAACGATTTCGAAATGAATTGAATATATAAACGATTTCGAAATGAATTGAATATATAAACGATTTCGAAATGAATTGAATTGAAAACGATTTCGAAATAAATTGAATTGAAAACGATTTCGAAATGAATTGAATATATAACGATTTCGAAATGAATTGAATATATAACGATTTCGAAATGAATTGAATATATAACGATTTCGAAATGAATTGAATATATAACGATTTCGAAATGAATTGAATATATAACGATTTCGAAATGAATTGAATATATAACGATTTCGAAATGAAATGAATTGAAAACGATTTCGAAATGAATTGAATGGAAAACGATTTCGAAATGAATTGAATTGAAAACGAATTCAAATTGAATTGAAAGCGAATTGAAATGGATTCAAATTGAATTGAAATTGGAATTGAATAGAAATGAATTTTAAAACGAATTTATAAAGAAGAATTCAATTTTGATTTGAATTGAAAAGGAAGTTGAAATTTCTTTTGAAACGAATTCATTATATAATTCGGTTTAAATAGAAATCGACGAAATATATATTATATATATTATATATATAATATAATGGCCTGAATAGAACGCGCTGCGCCGCGGCAGTTCGTGAATTTCGACCATTTATTTCAAACGGGCATTACGGGAGATCCGACCGTCGGATTCTCCTAAAACCGGAACCGTTGGGTTCGTATCGAAAAGAGCTTTCTAATGAATATTAGAAATTTGAAATCTAACGGTTGGATTTGGAGATACGTCCAAATCAAATTCGAAAAAGGTCGCTGTAAGTGCAGTTCGATGGCCATTGATGGAAATCGACTGTACGGGCCTTGATAAAATTATTAAAAATAGTAATAATTTGTGTAAAATCATAAGAAATGATTTAGAAAGAATTGGGATGAAAAACTCCATATTTGAAAAGATAAAAATAGATTTTTATCGAAATGAACTAGTTTTGAACTAGAATTATAATTCTATTTATTTTTAAATAAATAAATTGAATTTGAAAAGGGTTTTGAAAATAACCAGAATATCCAATGATTGCATTGGAGTGGATTTGAATCGAAATTGTCCTCGGAATATTTCGATGTTGGAATTCGTGATTATACAGGTGTTGTTATGGAAATTTGAAAGATATATATTTATATCGTTATTTCCAATACGACATTTGTTAGTCGTAGAATTCGATATTGAATATAAGCCGATATATTTTCTATTCAGAGCCTTGTATTGAATATCGAATGTGATTTGGGTTTGTCGTGAATGGTGTCTTTACTAACACTATTCTTGAACCCAGTTGAGAAAAGATTAAATCTTTTTATTTAGATTTAATGAAGTGTACCAATTAAATAACATTTAATTGGAATTGAATCGATATTGATTTTTGGGTTTATCGTGAACAGTGTTTTAAATAACACTCGTTCTTTAACCCGATGATTAATGAATGTGATTTTGGGTTTATCGTGAACCGTGTTTTTAAATGACACTGATTCTTTAACCCAGTCAAAGATTAAAACTAAGTGGAGTTTTAATGAATCTTTAATTAGATTGAATTGATCGAAAATAGAGTATCACCAGCTTTGCTCCAGGCGATAGTTAAATCTTTAATTAGATTTGAACGTGAAATGGTAATTGAATTTACCGATAACACTGTGGTGTTAGATATGAAGTATTACCAGTTTTACTTCATGGGATGAATAGGTTGGGATTGGGGAATTAAAACAAATGATTACTTCGATAAGTTTCTTAATCCCGACTAGTTGAATCGAAATTCAAAGGATGATAAAAGAATAAATTCAGGAAATTACCTTGGATAAAATTAATGGGAACCTTTCCCTATGAATGTGAAAATTAGAAACTAACTGTCGGTTAGCTAAGCAGAATGGTTTTCTGAATATTGATCTGATGTTGGTTTCGGCCTTCGGGGTTAATGTTTGGGGAATTATTCTCTTGATTAATTTACGGTTAGTGACTGATGAATTGGAATGAGGCGTATGTTGTGTTTGTGTAACACTTATTTAAAATATACGCGAGTTATTCGGAAAGTCCGGGTTTATCCCATTCTGAATAACTGATACGACGATAAGTCGAAGATGAAGACGATGGTCGAAGACCGGAGGTCTTCACGTCGTTTGGGTAATTACTGATGATCTTGATTGGGTTGTACACCCAAGAAGATGGAAACAGTTAGTGATCGTCCAGACGTACTTGGAGATCGATGGATATGCGGGGTACTAGGTGCCTCCGGTTTCGTTCAGACCTGGAACGGACTTGTAAATGGATGGTGTGTCTGACATTGTATTCCTTTATATTGTATTTGTTGATCTCTGCTAAATATATATCTGTTTGGCGGCGGAGAATTTATTCTCTTGCTTAACGCCCTTCTCTGAGACATATGAGCTCAGAGGTTATATATTGGCAGAAATCAGTGGTACGATATGGATTGACAGTGTGGCATACTGAGATGCAGTGATCCAAACTTTTGTTGAAAAGCAAAGGTTGGTGGTTGATGATCAAAGCGCAGCTGATATAGCATGGCTTTGTGTATAGCGTTGATCCGCGAGCCTCACAGCCCGGGATGGTGGTAAACTGATGGTTTGATCAGTATACATTTTTTTTAGTGTAGTGGATTCGGTCGACCGATATTGAGCTTCGTGCTCGGAGGGATAGAGTAAGCGGTGTTTTCTCTTGCTGGGACGTAAGCCGCGGTGATACTTGAGTCCCCAAAAGTGCGGATGTGCATAGCGGTGTTTTCTCTCGCTGAGACGTAAGCCGCGGTGATTTGTACTACGCGAGCGATCTTTCGAATCAGGAGCCACCATGATGGAAATCCAATTTCCGATACGTGTATTTCGGCTTTATTTGTAGAGCCTAGTATGGCGACATAGTGGGATGGGGCACTCATGTCGTCTATGATTTATATTTATGATTGAAGTTGTTTTGACACTATACACTTATTATAGTATCAAATGATTTGTTTTAAACGTATCAAGCATGTTTGGCTGTTATAAGGGAAAACCCTATCCTCGGCTGCGTTGCATTGTGTGATGGGACCTGGGTCTTATAACAGCTTCATTTTTCTTTATTTAGCATTGCGCTGCTGGTTTTATGCACTGGTATTTTTGGGAGGAAACCCATTCTGTGTTATACGGCGTGGTCCCTTGATTTACCTAGCTTTAAAAATAAAGATTAATAACTGTTTTAGTTCTCACACCAGTCACATGACTGACCTGGAGTTTATTGTTTTAACCTAAACTCTGGGTGCCCTTATTTTCGACACGGGCAGCTAGTAGTTTTGGTTTTGCAGATTTATATTCACAGGATCCTGGTTTACAGCTGGAACGATATCCGGAAAGCTTTGTATCCGTATATCTCATTCTAGTTGTGTATTGTATTATTTTCCGCTGCTATGTATTTAAATGTAATTTAAATCTCTGATATTTCTGTGTAATATTGATTTATACTCTGTATATTCTTGTAATCTGATGCATTGTTGTAATATACAATGAAATGTTCTTCTGTATGCGTTCTGCTGTGGTTTGTTCTCGAACTATCCGACGCTTTCCCTTACGGGGAGGTTGCGGGTCTTTACAGTCCAACATTCAAAAACCTTTTAAAAGGAGCGATAATCTTTATATAAAACTCATTTGATATTATAATAATTCCTATCAACCACAATATAATAATCATCTAGCAGAACGTTTTCATCTCACGTTCCACATACATAATATATAATCAAAAACTGTAGGTGCTTATTGGGTAATGAATTCCAACTAGCAAGGTATGGGACCACCTTCCGATAGTGTATCTCTGGAGAGGAATACACTAGGTTCAACAAGAACATCTAGTAACCCAGGATAAATTTGATCAATCGCTCATTTTGCTTGAGTGTATCGAATGTATTATCACCAACGGTTGGGATCAGCAATCATTTCCCGAAAGGGACAGCATCGAAAAAGATTATAGAAGTAAATGGATGTAACAACCCGTAAAATCTGGGCCAGTTTAAAAATTTTATTTTGGAAATTTTGATGAATTTTGATTATTTAAAATAGATTATTTTAAATAATATCGATGAAAAATTTATTTTGAATAGAATTCGAACGTATATATTATATAGATCGTCGTTGGAATATAAATATTAATTTTAAATTATAAAAGGAATTGAAAATGGCGCGTTAGTTCGATAATTCGATTCCAAAATTCAAATGAATATACCGGGTGCGAAATAAACCGGATTTTAGTGAAACCAAAAATATTAGATTTATTTGAGGATATCTTTCCAACGAATCCGAAAAATCAAGATTCCATAGCGGGATGCAAAAGTTATGGCCAAATGAATTTTCAGAAAGGTCGCTATGGAATTTATATAGTCCGTGAAATTGGCCATTTTGCAAACGACCTCGGAATTCGACGAAACCACTTTTGTTGGATCCGGGATGTGAAGTTATTGCTAGGTTTCAAATTTCATAATTTTTGAAGCTAGTATGTGAGCGTGGCAAAGGAAAATGTGTTTTGGTTGATTTCAGTCAAATCAGGTCGACCAGAAAATGGCCATTTTTCAAACGGTCTCAGAATTCGATGAAATCCGTTTTGTTGGGACCGTATCGTTGCAACACAGCCAGATATAATTTTTCTGCAATTTTTAGAAGCAGTATGTGGCCCCGACAAATTTAAATGTATGTTCAAAACAAAATTTGAATGTTTTATATTTTAATTTGAAGAATAACTGGCTGTAACAGTCGAATTGGCCTACGAAACATATCCCATTGTATTCGGAATGGGGGTAATTAGCTAGAGGCACAGTCGTTGGGATCGATTTGGTGTACGAATCGAAAAGCAACTTTTTGGAATAAATTGAATAATTAAATAAATTATAAATAAACCCCCTCTCAGGTCAAACCCTATTCTCTTAAGCCTCGTAGTCAACTTCAAAAAGAAAGCCCGCCGTCAGTGCCTCAAACCCCTTTCCAAATCGAAGTTGGCCGCTCCACTTAAAATCGCCCCTCCATTGACAATCGCTCTGCCCTTCTAGCCGCCACCATGGGTCAGCCTCGCCCGTTCAACGTCGTCTCTTCCTCCACTAATCAACCACCGCAACCTCGAAAAAAAACCGCCCATGCCCTTTTTAAAACCCTAAATCCCTCGCGCCCGAAACAGCCAATGCCGATTTGAAGGGCCGCCATCGCCTGACTGGGCCGCATCCGACTGCCGTGCGCCAACAAAACCCCCCTCCCTCCGTCATCTCTCCACCCTTCCGGTGAGCTTTTCAATTGAATTTTCATTTTAGCTTTTGTTTTTACATAGATTTTTAAAGGAGAAAGGTATAGATTTTTAATACGATAAAAGAATAGTTTTTAAAATATATAAATTTGTCATTGTTTTGAAAATATAGATATCGTTGTTTTGAAAATATAGATATCGTTGTTTTGAAAATATAAATGTCGTTGTTTTGAAAATATAGGATTGTTAGCAAATAAAAATATGATTTTTATATATGAAGCGAAATAAAAATTCGATCTTTATATAAGTAGCGGATTGAAAATAGTATTTTTATATAATAGAGAATACAAAAATATAACTTTTATCGTATGTAAGGAATAAAAATATAATTGTTATATAGCAGAGATTATACAAAAAAAAAATTATAAGATAGAGAATATAAAAATACGATTTTTATATATGTTGTAGTGGAAAGATTTGATCTTTATAAATATAGTGGTGTAAAAATATGTTTTTTTAGTTGAAAGTTAACAAATAAAAATGTGATTTTTATATATGTAGTTATTACGGGCAACGAAAGTGACAAAGGGCAAGAACGACGGAGATTTCCACATAAGAAGTGTCGTGGAGTTGGGATAGCTTTGGTGAGAACTTCTCACTTTTAATTTTATTTCTAGTTAAAACATATACTAGGATGCAGACGGTGTTTAGTAGCACCCGACACCCGTCGTCCACAGACCATGGACGGCTTGTATGCTTGTTTGTATGATTTTGATGTGTAGTTGATCGTGTGATGTGATGTGATGTGAAATGAAATAAAATATTTATATAGTTAAAAATATTTTATAGTTAAAAATAGAATTTTTAACGCGTATATGAAAGGAAATAAAAATAAACAAATCGAACGATTTGTTTATATACACATTTGACTGATATTGATTGGGAAGATAAATTTTACACATCGCCCAACTGCATAAATAAAATTTGTGTTTGATTGTTTGAAACCCCACACGGGTATTGGGATGATATATGACATACACTAATCCCAATAGTTAGTTGTATGTCGATCGATTGATTGACAGACTGTTATAAGCGTTAAATATTTATATTCGATGCTTATACAGTGTAGAGTGCACTTTGGATGATGGTTGATTATTCATCTTTGTTATTGTATACATGTGTTGTAGAAAATCCATATAATTAACATTATATGGTGATTGATTGGGCTTCATTCAATATTTGAAATAGAAATATTTGATTGGAAATATTTGAAAAAGAAATATTTGAATAGAAATATTTGAAAAAGAAATATTTGAAATAGAATATTTGAAAATAGAAATATATGAAGTCGTATTGATTATTGACGCCATTTTGACGTGAACGATATTTATATCGTTTTTATTCATTTTATAATGAATAACGATTTTATTCATTTTATCATGAATATCGAAAGTGATTTCAAAATCTGATATTTTGAAAAGAATTGAAATTCAAACTGAATTTGAATTGAATCTAATAGAAAACGAATTCGAATTGAATCGAAAACGAATTTGAATTGAATTTAATAAAAAACGAATTTGAATTGAATTGAATTGAAAACGAATTTGAATTGAATTTAATAAAAAACAAATTTGAATTGAATTGAATAGAAAACGAATTTGAATTGAATTTAATAAAAAATGAATTTGAATTGAATTGAATAGAAAACGAATTCGAATTGAATTGAATTTAATAAAAAACGAATTTGAATTGAATTGAATAGAAAACAAATTCGAATTGAATTGAATTGAAAACGAATTTGAATTGAATCGAATAGAAAACAAATCTGAATTGAATTGAATTCAATTGAAAACGAATTGAAATAGAATTGAAATCGATTTGAATTGAAATCAAATAGAAGTGAATGTAAAAAGAATTTATAAGGGAAAATTCAATTTTGATTTGAATTTGAAATAAAGGTTGAAATTGTTTTTGAAACGAATTTGAAATGATTTATAAAATTCGTTTTAAAAAGGAAATCAACGAAATATATAATATATATATATATTATATATATATAATGGCCTGAATAGAACGCGCCGCGCCGCGGCAGTTCGTGAATTTCGACCATTGACTTCGAACGGACATTGCGGGAAATCCGACCGTCGGATTATACTAAAACCAGAACCGTTAGGTTCGTATCGAAAAGAGCTTTCTAACAAATATTAGAAATCTAACGGTTGGATTTGGAATTATGTCCAAATCAAATTTGGAAAAGGTCGTTGTAAGTGCAGTTCGATGGCCGTTGATGGAAATCGACTGTACGGGCCTTGATAAAATTATTAAAAATATCAGTAATTTGTGTATAATCATAAGAAATGATTTGGGAAGAATTGGGATGAAAAACTCCATATTTGAAAAGATAAAAATAGATTTTTATCGAAATGAACTAGTTTTGAACTAGAATTTTAATTCTATTTATTTTTAAATAAATAAACTGGATTTGAGATGGTTTTGAAAATAACCAGAATTTCCAATAATTATATTGGAATGGATTTGAACCAAAATTGTCTTCGGAATATTTTGATGTTGAATTTTGCGATGATACAGATATTGTTATGGGAATTTGAAAGATATATACATATCGTTATTTCCAATACGACATTTGTTAGTCGTAGAATTTGATATTGAATATAAGCCGATATATTTTCTATTCAGAGCCTTGTATTTAATATCAAATGTGATTTGGGTTTGTCGTGAATGGTGTCTTCATTAACACTGTTCTTAAGCCCAGTTGAGAAAAGATTTAATCTTTTATTTAGGTTTAATGAAGTGTACCAATTAAATAATATTTAATTGGAATTGATTTTTGGGTTTATCGTGAACAGTGTTTTAAATAACACTTGTTCTTTAACCTGATAATTAATAGAATGTGATTTTGGGTTGTCGTGAACGGTATCTTCAATAATACTGTTCTTAGACCAAAAGGAGTTAAGAAAATCAGAAACTAACTGGAGATTAGTTAAGTTGAATGGTTTTTGGGGTATTGATCTGATATTGGTTTCGGCCTTCGGGGTTAATATTTAGGGAATTGCTCACTTGCTAATTTATTGTTAGGGTCTGATTGAAATGTAATGGAATTTTGGGTTTATCATGAACTGTGTTTTAAATGACATTAGTTCTTTAACCCAGTTAAAGATTAAAACTAAGTGGAGTTTTAATGAATCTTTAATTAGATTGAAATGAGAATTGGTAATTTTAAATCATCAAAATTTGGAAATGATCGAAAGGGGAGTATCACCAGTTTTGCTCTGAGCGATAGTTGAATCTTTAATTAGATTTGAACGTGAAATGGTAATTAAATTTACCGATAACACCGTGGTGTTAGTTATGGGGTAATAACAGTTTTGCTCCATGGGATGAATAGGTTGGGATTGGGAAATAAAATAAATAATTACTTCGGTGTGGTTCGCTAATCTCGACTAGTTTGGAAAACCATAATTTGGGTTGATATGACATCCAAAGGAAGATTAAAGAATAAATTGTAAAGAGTTTATCTTTGATAAAATAAATGGGAACCTTTCCCTAAGGATATGAAATTTAGAAACTAGCTGTAGGTTAGTTAAGAAGAATGGTTTCTTGGGTATTGATCCGATGTTGGTTTCGGCCTTCGGGGTTAATATTTGGGGAATTGTTCTCTTACTAATTTACGGTTAGTGACTGATGAATTGGAATGAGGCGTATGTTGTGTTTTATAGCACTTGATTATAAGGTACGCGAGTTATTCAGAAAGGCCGGGTATAACCCATTCTGAATAACTGATTCGATGATGAGTCGAAGAGATGGAAGACGGTGCAAGACCGATGATCTTCACATCGAATGGATGGGTGCTACTGATGCTCACGATGGGAGTAGCTACCTTGAAGGGGGCTGAAGTGGTAGCCGTCCGGACGTACTTGTTGATTGTACGGATATGCGAGGAAAGTGCCTCCGGTTTCGTTCAGACCTAGAACGGACTTGTAAATGGATGGTGTGTCTGACATTGTATTCCTTTATATTGTATTCGTTGATCTCTGCTAAATATATATCTGTTTGGCGGCGGAGAATTTATTCTCTTGCTTAACGCCCTTCTCTGAGACATATGAGCTCAGAGGTTATATATTGGCAGAAATCAGTGGTACAATATGGATTGATAGTGTGGCATGCTGAGATGCAGTGATCCAGACTTTTGTTGAAAAGCAAAGTTTGGTGGATGATGATCAAAGCGCAGCTTTAATATAGCACGGCTTTGTGTATAGCATTGATTCGCGAGCCTCACACCCCGTTATGGTGGTAAACTAATGGTTTGATCAGTATGCTTTTTAGAGGATGGGCACCTTCGTGGTGTCGTGGATTTGGTCGACCGAGATTGAGCTTAGTGCTCAGAGGGATAGGGTAAGCGGTGTTTTCTCTCGCCAGGACGTAAGCCGTAGTGGTACTCGATTTCCCAAAAGTGCGGATGGGCATTACGGTGTTTTCTCTAGCTGAGACGTAAGCCGTTATAGATGGCACTACGCGATCGATCTTTCGAATCAGGAGCCACCATGATGGAAATCCAATTTCCAAATATGACATTTTGCGGTTTTGATTGTAGAGCCTAGTATTGGCGACATGATATATGGTACCCATGCCGTCTATGATTGATATATTTATATTTGAAGTTGTTTTCTTCATTTATAGTAATAATATAAGATGAAATTTTGCGTATCAAGCATATTTGGCTAGTATAAGGGAAAACCCTATCCTTCGGCTTGCATTGCATTGTGTGATGGGACCTGGGTCTTATAATAGCTTCATTGTTCTTTATTTAGCATTGCGCTGTTTGTTTTATGCACTGGTATTCTTGGGAGGAAACCCGTTCCGTGTTATACGGCGTGGTCCCTTGATTTACCTAACTTTAAAAACAAAGATTAATAACTGTTTTAGTTCTCACACCAGTCACATGAGTGACATGGAGTTTGTTGTTTTAACCTAAACTCTGGGTGCCCCTATTTCCACATGGGCAGCTAGTAGTTTTGGTTTTGCAGATTTATATTCACAGGATCCTGATCTACAGCTGGAACGATATCCGGAAAGCTCTGTATCCGTATATCTCTTCTAGTTGTGTTTTGTACCATTTTCGCTGCGATGTATTTAAATGTAATTTAAATCTCTGATATTTTCTGTGTAATATTAATTCATACTCTGTATATCCTTGTATTATGATGGAATTGTTGTAATTTACAATGAAATGTTCTTCTGTTTGCGTTCTCATGTGTGTTGTTCCCAAAGTATCGGCGCTTTCCTTACTGGGGAAGTTACGGGTCTTCACAATGGAATTTCTCTAGATCGGGTGACAATACACCCTAATTGGCAGCTAACCACTTAGCCATGCGACTTACCTAAATTTATATCATTTCCTGCTTGTGAGGCTAGAGGCTATAACATATAGATCACACCTTTATTTACATTGAATGCCACGTCGTCATACCCGCCAAATCACAAATTGATTTCCCAAAAAATACCATGGGTATACAGCTAAGAGAAACAAATTCCTCTGCCACCAAACATAAATAAATTTAAAGAGATCAACTTACGCGATTTATTAAATATACTCTAACAGACATTCTTCCATATAGGTCGTCCTAGGACTGGACAAACCGAAGGTACTATTCTGTAAATCCAGCTTAGGCAATTTCAACCTAGGATTGCCAGAACAGCCCTTGCATAAACTCCTTCTTCAATTATCTTCATCAAATTTGATTTGCAATGCTAATGTCCATACAGAGTGGTTTTCAGATAATAAATCTGACTCCGGTCTCTCCATATTGACAATGGAAAAATGGTCAAAAACTTTGATAGTCGGTAATTTAACTATCAAAGAAAAACATGTGTATAACAACGGTCATATTTCCAAATGGAAATCTTACCGACCAATCATCAATCTACTTTTTCTCTTTTTGAATTAATTCATCATTAATTTATTCAGTTACCCATTCCATATCTCCATAAATTCTTATTTTCCAAATTTAGAAAATATACCTTCTTAACATTGGAAAACGTTTCCATTTCTTATTCACGCTCAGCTATCATTTCACGTCCATCAGACTTTAACCCTAAATTAGTAAGAGAACGATTCCCTAGGTATTAATCCCGAAGGACGAAACCAACATCAGATCGATACCCTGTAAACCATTCAACTTAACTAATCTCTAGTCAGTTTCTAATTTCCTTTAACTCCGTTTTTCTTAACTTCTTAACAAATCATTGCTTATGCAACTCTCGGATCCAGTTTACAGACCCTATTCTTTCATAAAACGTTGGTTACAACGATAATGTTATAATCTCTACTTCTGATATAATCTAACTACAAATTATACCGTTATTTTTTAAATTAAATAATAATAATTTATTAAATAAATAAATGAATCTTGATTTAAAAATGGAAAGTAAATAGTACTTTCCAACATTCGATATAATCGAATCCCAATGTATAATTCTCTTTCGAATAAACTATATCCGATTTAACTCTATTTTGAATAACTAATTTCGATTAACTCTTTTTCAAATTATCTACCTTCGATTTAATTCTCTTTCGAATAACTAATATTCGATTAACTCTTTCGATATTCATAGCTGAATTACAATCAAAATCATCCACTGATAATTATTTTTAATTTATTTATAAACATTGTTTATAAATCACACTACTTGTTTTTATTATTAAACAAGTTATTTATTCCTAGCCATTTGAAATTTCATTTCTATTTGAATTCCTATTTCCAAAATCCGATCTTCTTTATAAATGTTTTTATTTTCAAAACATTTATTTTAATCCATTATTAATATTCAATATGAATAACATTTCTTTTATAATCTTCTTCTTTGCAAAAATACTTTCCTTAATCCATTATTCATATTCAATATGAATAATATATTCTTTATATAGTTAAAACAGTTTGGTTTCGTATTTAAAGTAATAACTTATTTTAATTATTCTAATTATACTTCTGTTTATAAACAATTCATATAAAATCTTATTTTATGTTCAACACTTGATAATTCCATTAATAAGTCTCGTTAACTCTACGTTCATATTCAGTTTCAAATATCAATGTTAAAATCGATTCTTTCTTCTCTATATAAGTTCTGACTTATATATTCCATTTATCCAATGATAAATATTTTACTTAATTTATAAAATATTACTTAAATTAATCTTCTCAATTCATCTGTTAAAAACATATTTTTTTATTTAATATCTATTTTAAATAAATCAATTCATATTTCTTTCATAACTCGAAATCTCCTTTTTATAATTCTATTTATTTTCCAAATATTTCATTTTATAGAACCTGTTGATTTTATAAAATGCCTTTATTTCAATATACACATTGAAATCTGTTATAAAATCCCTTGATTTTATATAGTATTTTATTTCAACATGCGTATTGAAATTTATCTTTAAAAAAAAAACGGTTGATTTTAAATAATATTCTTATTCCAATATGCACATTGAAAGTTTTCTTTTTTACATCCCAGGGTTTCTGATGGTATTTAAAATACTTATAACAATGATAAATATCATTCTAACACACAAAATCAATAACAGATTACATATCACATTATATATCACAATATATGAAAATAGTAAAATAAATGTTGAGGAATCCAGTTGGATCCCTCTAAACTATTTCCCTGCATCTACAGATGTTACACAATGGAATTCATATCAAATTCATTTCAATATGACATATTCTGATGAACAAAATCAATGTTTGTTTAACGATATGTGCATATATCATTATCTATAATTTCAACCAACAAATTAGCAATTCAACTAAATAATCATCATACAGCAGTCAATCAACGTTTATCATTAATAGATTATATTTATAAAAATATAAACTGTACAGAGTTAGTGAGATTTACTCACATTGGTCATTCATCGTTAAATAACGATAAGCGATCGTCGGTTTGATTTAGGCGTTTAATTTTGCCATAACTGGAGATGAGCTCCAATTCTCTCCAAACCGGTTCCATGGTGTAGCCTCCGTCAATAGATCCTAACGGATTTGATCGTTCGCAATTCTGATAACATGGGTATAAGATATTAAGGTTACAAGATCGTATACTATTTTAAATTAAATTAGAACTTATATTTTAAATTTTAATTTTAATTGGGCTAACCATTCATAAGGCCCAAACCCATTGTTCAGTACTCAAACCGGCACGTTCCTTCTCCAAAACCGGCAACAGTACTCTTGCTACTCAAACTCCCCATTTCCAAAAATTCCTTCCTCTCATTCTTCTTACTGCTTCACGATTTAAAGATTTTCTACCTTCGTTCACGTATTATGTTCCCCTAACCTTCTTCTTCCACAATAACCTGCTTCAGGTTAATTTATTCTACCACAACCATGCTTTTTCTTCAATCCCCCTTCTTCATGAAACTCAAAGACCCATATTTTCCTCATTCGCAACTCTTCCTATCGCACCCACATCATATCGTGGAAAACAGTCCGCACACTCCACTTTCGACAACTTCCACCACCGAAAACTCTATCATTAGTGCCAAACCCAAAACTGTGTCACCATTCCTTTTCTACAGAAATACAACTCCCCCACTTTACTACTCCTCATGCAAGAAGCATTGCCACGTAAAACCTTTTTCTCTTGCATACTGACCCTTATCTTGCTGCCAAAAGAAATCGCAGGCGAGGAAAATTGTTCGCACCATTAAATAGATACACATAGCGTTGAAGCTTTACTTTCCGTAGCTTACGATTTCCGGCCCTGCCCTCGCCACAGCATACTTCTATTTTTACCGAGTATTTGATTTTCTTTGGATTTTTAGACGCCATGAATACAACTTGAATCTTCCTCGAGGCAAAAGAAATTGGAAAGAAACTTGTGTGCTCGTGAATCCCACTGTGTTTTGTTTCATGATTTTAGAATTTCTTTTCTTAAACTGTATGGATTGTTTGTAATTGTTTGTCATTAAAGTTCGGCAAATCTCTAAAGTATAAGAAATATAGTAGTCTTTTTCGCATATATACACCCAGAGGAGATACTTAGTGATGAAGTATTCGGATAAGCAGGTTATTACTGTTATTTTTCTTAGGCATGAGGCTATCTCAGTTTTAGTGTAGGCTGTCATCACTTGTCCCCTCCTAGTTATCTGTTTTGATTTGAATTCATAGGCTTGTAGTGAGTAGGCATCGAATTTTCCATTCAGCAACACTTCAAGCTTAGTTCTGAAGCTTTCTGGCTATAAATACAAATATTTGTGGCTACAAAATGTTCGTAGGCCCGTGGATTCGTATTCAAGGAAACTCTTATGTTACAATAAATTATACTACCAATCATTTTCATGTATAAGGTTGCTATTGTAACAAGGGGAATACATCATAATATACGTGTCCTTCATTTTAGCGCAGGCACGCTTAACATAAATAGCACTATAATTATACAATGAAAAAAATGACTAAATGATACTTACGATTTAAGTGTATATTTCAGCTCATTCTCGCCTTACGCAAATAAAAACAAATAAGAAAAATACTACAACTATGTATATAGAGAACTTGATTGACATTAAAGTTTGACCTCAACATCAAGACCAGCAAGGATATGTCCATGCTTATTTTAAAAAGTCATCCATCCCGATGTACCCAATTCCGTTCACTTATGAGCTACCATGGGAAAATAAAAATACCACCATGCCGAATGATGTGTCACGATTCCAAAATATAATAAAATAGACCAGTTAATTTATTTTGTGATTTCTCAAAATGTTAATATAGGGTGTAGAACATTTCAAATAAAAAGTTGCTTATTTTCCAAAATAAAAATTACCGAAAAATTCTATAAATTAAATTATAGCTACGTCTAAAAGGATTTGTCCAAATTTGAAATCGATATTTAATAAAAATTAAATAACCGTTATGGCCTGTAAGCGATTTCATAGCGACTATTTAGAAATTTGATTTAGCCATAACTTACAATCTACAAAGCGAAATCCCCATTTTTCTTTTCCATTAGAAAAATATCGTCCAACAGATTTGAACGTTTCCTGTTTCACATAAATCCCGACTTAAAACGGATTCTGTATATTTGTTTAAAGTTCGAATCGCCAAATTACGAACTACCGCGCCATTTCGAGATTGATTATAGTTATATTATAATTATACGTTCAAAATTCGTTTAAATAATATATTCATTATTATAATTCAATTCTAAACTGAATTAAATATTGTAAATAATCTAATTCACACGATATTGTGAGTTCTACTATTTCCGAAATTAAATATATTATTTTATTATTTAATTTAATTAAAAATTCACTATTATTTAATTCTGGTAATTTTAAATTATCAAACCATATTTTAAATAATTAAATAAAATGTTTATAATACCATAAAATACGGGTCGTTACATTCTTCCCCCCTTAAAATAATTTCATCCTTGAAATTGCTAAGGTAGAAAACAAACCCTAATACTGGGTTTAAAATCATTTGTTTACTTCTTAACTTTAGTTTTAGCTGATCCAATTTATTTCAATTAAAATATTAATTTATTATGATTAACGAAAATTTTCAAAAATCCTAAAAAAAAATTAACACCTTAAAATTTTGAAAAATTTCGCCAGCACCTCCTTTGTACTGCTCAATCGGTACAACTACAACTCGCCACTGTTGGCCTTCTCTAACCCAAAGAAAATCAAATAGCTAAGCGGCTCATAAATCACCAAACCCATATATAAATAAACTTGTATCTTTTTGTCGGGATTATCATTATCTCATTTCCATCTGCTACCAATTATAGCAGGTATCAATGCCACCCCAATCAAACTTCAACCAATTCGTTCTTAAAACAATTATTCTCTTATACCCCAGCCAAATTTCATTTCAAACTCGAGTTCCATTCTTGATTCCAAACTCCTAACTCACCAATTCAATACCATTTCAGATTCCTATCTCATAATTCAAAATCTGATTCAACTTGATATATTATATTCCAATTCAATTTCCAGTTAATTGGTTCCAATTCATATTTGTTTCCACAAATTTCTATTTAATTTGGTTTTAATTCAAACAATCTTTTTCTGGGAGTTTTAAAACAACTTATCTTTCCAAAAATCAAATATTCCTTTTTCGGACTTCAAAACAACATGTTTCTCCAAAACAATTCAAAATAATATCTTTGGTAGTAATCCATCACTTAAAACTCCAAAACAAACACGGATGATGTGGCCAATATCATCAGAGTTATTTCCCAGTGATCGAAGTGAGTTTAATACTGCATAACATTTCAAACCCATTTTCGAACACTTCCATTTTGAAATTTATTTCAAAATATCACTCACACTGCTTGTAAAACAATTTAAAATCTCCTAAGATTTTAAAACACTCATATATTTAATCCAAATCCATTTACAAACACTTATCCAATTGTCCAAAGTTTTAATTCCAATTCAGATTTTAAATTCAGATTTAATCTATTTGATTTCATATACTACACTTATATGAATTATAACTGGTTATTTACATAACCATTTAATTTACAATCTTACTCGATTATAATAACAACCAACACATCCAATAAACTATAATATTTCCAATATTTATATATTCTTTATATTAAAACATAATGTAACGTCACGTAATTTTGGTAGTCGAATATTTAATATATTTTATTATTTGAAATATTGATTTGGAATTTTATACGGATTTATAATATTTAATTCGTTGATATAACGAAGTTTGAATGTTAAACTTACATATAACGAAATCGAAACGTTGCAGCATTTCGTAATTTACGATTTGAGATTAATGTATACCGGTACGGATAGAAAGCGCTCAATGACAATTGACAATGAAATTAAATAATCATACAAAATAGAACGTTCAAATCAATGCTTTGCTTACCTTATGATGAGGCACGTGCTTTGGACATGGGAAATTTTCGATATATTACATAGGCATTAGGAATAATTTATTTTTCTAAAAAAACCGTTTTCGACGAAACAAGTTTTATTGAAATGCGTACAACTAATTATTGATAGATTTTCAGTTTGGAGCCAATTGGAATTTTATAACGACCCGAACTCCCCCGGTAAGGAAAGCCCGGATTGAGATTAGAACAACACACATCGAAACCCAGACGGAAGAACATTTCATTGTTATTACAATAATTCCATCAGATACAAGAATATACAGAGTATAAATGAATAAATTACATTCAACAAATATCAGAGATTTAAATTACATTTAAATACGTCACAGCGGAAATAATACAAAAGCACAACTAGAAGTAATGCACGGATACAGAGCTTTCCGAGCATCGTTCCAACTGTAAATCAGGATCCTGTGAATATAAATCTGCAAAACCAAAACTACTAGCTGCCCGTGTGGAAAATAGGGGCACCCAGTGTTTAGGTTAAAACAATAAACTCCAGGTCAGTCATGTGACTGGTGTGAGAACTAAAACAGTTATTTAAAACTTTACTTTAAAAGATAGTAATTCAAGGGACCACGCCGTATAACACGGAACGGGTTTCCTCCCAAGAATACTAGTGCATATAACAAAACATCGCCATGCGTTTTGGAAAAACGAAGCTATAATAAGACCCAGGTCCCATCACACAATGCAACGCAAGCAGGAGGATAGGGTTTTCCCTTATAATAGCCAAACATGCTTGGTACGTTTAAAACAAATCATTTGATACTATTATAAGTGTATAGTGTCAAAACAATTTCAATCATAAATAGCAATCATAGACGGCAAGTGTACCATATATCATGTCGCCATACTAGTTCTACAATTAAAACCGCAATATCACATATTGGAAATTGGATTTCCGTCATGAGTCGAGGCAAGGGGCAAGCTCCTCTCCGATTCGAGACACTCTAGCAAATGTCTCAGGACCCCACTATGATCCTTGGCTCTTCAGGGCCGGTCCTCGCCTAACTTTGGACGATTAGTTATTCCTGAACACACGTTTCCCGGTCCTTACAGACCTATATCCGAGGCGCCTCGCATTCCAACAACCACACAGGTGAAAAGTATATAAATGTCAGGGCTGGTAGGTCACTGACACCACCCTAGCTAGAAAGAAACGCTGTGCTCTCCCTGCAGTCACTATCCCGTTTTTGACTCATACCGAGGTGTGAGGCTCGCGAATTCAAGTTATACACAAGGCTACGCCACACAGGCCGTGCTTTGATCATCAACCACAAGACTTTGCTTTTCAACAGAAGCCTTGATCAATTGCCACTTACGCGTGCCACACTGGCAATTCACTCCATGCGACTGATGTCCATCGATATACAACCTCTGAGCTCGTACGTCTCAGAGAAGGGCGTTAAGCAAGAGAATAAATTCTCCACCGCCAAACAGATATATATTTAATAGAGATCAATCAACACAGAATAAAATCTAATGTCAGACACACAATCCATTTACAAGTTCGTTCTGGGTTTGAACAAAACCGGAGGCACTTTCCTCGCATATCCATCCATCTCCAAGTACGTCTGGACGATCATCAACTGTTTCCCTCATCTTGGGTGTATAGCCCAATCGAGATCATCAGTAATCACCCAAACGATGTGAAGACTTCTGATCTTCAACCATCATCTTCTTCTTCGACATCTCGTCGTATCGGTTATTCAGAATGGGTATAAACCCGGCCTTTCTGAATATCCCACGTATATAGTAAAAAAATGTTACACAAACACAACAAACGCATCATTCCAATTCAAAATATTCTTTTATTCACAAAATCACATTCTTAGGGAAAGGTTCCCATTAGTTTTATCCAAGATAAATTCTTCTAAATTTATTCTTTAATCTTCCTTTAGATATCATTTCTAACTAGTCGGGATTAGCGAGCCACACCGAAGTAATTATTTATTTTATTTCCCAATCCCAACCTATATATCCCATGGAGAAAACTGGTAATACTCCACATCTAACACCACGGCGTTATCGGTAAAATTAATTACCACCTCACGTTCAAATCTAATTAAAGATTTAACTATCGCTTTAGAGCAAAACTGGTGGTACTCCATTCTCGATCACCTTTCAGATTTGATAATTTAAATTATCAATTCACATTTCAATCTAATTAAAGATTCATTAAAACTCCACTTAGTTTTAATCTTTTCAAAAATCAATATCCTGCCTTTAACTAGGTTAAAGAACCAATGTCACCTAAAACACGATTCACGATAAACCCAAAATCACACTCTATTGTTAATCGGGTTAAAGAACAGGTGTTGTTCAAAACACCGCTCATGATAAACCCAAAAACCAATTCAAATTCAATTCCAATTAAATATTATTTAATTGATACCCTTCATTAAATCTAAATAGAAAGATTTAATCTTTTTCTCTATTGAGCTTAAGAACAGTGTTAATGAAGACACCATTCACGACAAACCCAAATCACATTTGATATTAAATACAAGGCTCTGAATAGAAAATATACCGGCTTATATTCAATATCAAATCCTGAAACCAACAAATATCGTATTAGAAATAACGATATAAAATACATCTTCCAAATTCCCATAACAATGTATGTATAGTCACAAAATCCAACATCGAAATATTCCGAAGATAATTTCGATTCAACTCCAGTCCAATTCACGTATTGGGAATATTGATTATTTTTAAAATCACTTTCAAATTCAATTTATTTATTTCAAAAATAAATTGATTTTAATTCTTGTTCAAAACTAGTTCATTTCGACAAAAATATATTTTTATCCTTTCAAATGTGGAATTTTTCATCCCAGTTCTTTCCAATTCACATATTATGATTTTACACAAATTATTAATATTTTTAATAATTTTATCAAGGCCCGTACAGTCGATTTCCATCAACGGCCATCGAACTGCACTTACAGCGACCTTTTTCAAATTTGATTTGGACATAATTCCAAATCCAACCATTGGATTTCAAATTTCTAATATTCATTGGATAGCTTTTTTCGATACGAACCCAACGGTTCCGGTTTTAGGAGAATCCGACGGTCGGATCTCCCGTAATGTCCATTCGAAGTCAATGGTCGATATTTATGAACTGCCGCGGCGCGGCGCGTTTTATTCCGGCCATTATATATATATAATATTATATATATTTCGTCGATTTTGTTTTTAAATCGTATTTTATAAATCGTTTTAAATTCGTTTTCAAAACCATTTCAACTCTATATTCAATTTCAAATCAAAATTGAATATTTCATATCATTACTTTATAAATGATAATATTTTCAAAACGTTATATTTTGAATTCACTTCTTTTCTATATTCATTATAAAAACGAATATAATCGATATAACTATCGTTCACGTCAAAATGGCGCAACTCTAATCAACACGGCTTTATATATGTATTTCAATAAATTCGTTATTCTATTCAACAAATGAATATTTATTCTATTCAACACATGAATCTATATTTCTTTCAACACACGACCAATCTTAACACATGAGTACTGTCAACACACAACTATTTTTGTTATGTAAAATATTTTATAAAACTATGGTATCTATCATTTGATTTTTAATTAGACTCCTACTGTAAAGTAGTTCTAATTTTAAATATGATAAAGATGTAAATTTTATTATTTAAAATATTTTACTCAACACATGAATAGTTTCAACACATGAACATCGTCAACACATGACTATTTTTATATTCAACACATGAATTTTCTTTTATAATATTCATTATTTTCCCGATTGGAATGAGGCCCAATCAATCACCATATAATGTTAATTACATGGATTCCATACACCACATGTATATAATAGCAATGATAAACAATCAACCATCATCTAAGGTGCACCACACAACTGCATAAGCATCAAATATAAATAATCAACGCCTACACAGTCTATCGACCAATCGATCGACATACAATTAAATAATTGGGATTACTGTACCCAAATATCATCTCAACACCCGTGGGGGGTTTCAAATCAAAAAACACAGATTTTTATTTGTGCAGTTGGGCGATGTGTAAAATTTATCATCCCAATCAATATCGGTCAAATCAGTGTATATAAACAAATCGGCCGATTTGTTTATAAATATTTATTTACTCACATTCACTATATTCATATTCACGTTAAAAATTATATTTTTAACGATAATTAATTTATTTCGACCATCTACAAATTATTATCGATTTCACATCAACATCACAAACAATTTTCACAACACATCAATCAAACAAACAAGCCATCCATGGTCTGTGGATGACGGGTGCTGCTAAGAACCATTTGCATCCTAATATAAATATATAACCAAAAAAAGAAATTAAAGTGAGAAGCTCTCACAAATAGCTATCCCAACTCCACGACACTTCAAATGTAGGGAATCATCGCCGTTCTCGCCTTTTGTCACTTTCGTTGTCCGTAGCCACTACATATATAAAAATCACATTTTTATATTGTTGCTATGTATATAAAGATCATATTTTTATATTGCAACTATATAAATAAAAATTATATTTTTACATCGTTACTATATAGATAAAAATTCTATTTTTACATCGCTACTATATAGATAAAAATTCTATTTTTACATTGTTACTATATAGATAAAAATTCTATTTTTACACCGCTACTATATAGATAAAAATTCTATTTTTACATCGTTACTATATAGATAAAAATTATATTTTTACATCGTTTTTTATATAATAAAGATTATATTTTTATCACGCTATTCTCTATATAAAGATATTGCCTTTTCAAATATAAAGATCTGGCCTTTTCAAATATAAAGATTTTGCCTTTTCAAATATAAAGATCTCACCTTTTCATATATAAAGATTTCGTCTTTTCAAAAATAAAGATCTCACCTTTTCATATATAAAGATTTCGTCTTTTCAAAAATAAAGATCTCACTTTTTCATACATAAAAATACGATCTTTCTCTGTTTAAAAATGCGATCTTTCTATGTTTAAAAATACGATCTTTCTATGTTTAAAAATACGATCTTTCTCATTCACAATCACTACCCTTTCCTAAAATCTAACCTTTTCCTTTGCTAACTAAAAATCAGACCTTTGCTTAAATAAATAAAAGAAAATAGAATTTTTCTTCAATGTATTTAAATCAAGTTAACTAACTAAGAATTAAAATGAAATTAGAACTCACATTAGAAGGAAAAGGGGGCTATGGTTGCGCGTCGGAGTGTGTGCAGGTGGAGGGAGGCAGCGCTTGCTGACTAGTGGCAAGCGGTGGCTAGGGCTTCGATTTGGGAGGAGGTCGAGAGGGAGGATCGGAAGGGTGGAGGTGGTCGGGGGTTCGCGGGTTCAGGGAGGTCGGGGGAGGCTCCAGCGGAGGAAGAAAGAAGGGGGAGAAGGGAGGAAGAAGAGGAGGGGGGTTCCTGCTGGGTGGCGGCGCCAGAGGCGCGCCGCCACTGTTGGCCGCGGCGGCGGATTTCCTCCCCACCGTCGGCACTTTCTTCTATTTTTTTATTTTGAATGAATCGAGGATGAAGGGGGGGGGGGCTGAGAGAAAGGAGAGTGAGAGGGATTTTCTTTTTATTTTTTTATTTCAAAAAAAGTTGATTTTTTATTTCGACCTCGGAACGAGGCCCACTGCCTATCGTCCATAGCTAATTACCCCTATACCGAACACAATGGGATATGTATCGTAGGCTGATTCGATCGTTTCGATCAGTTTTCGTTAAAATCAACATATAACTCTATATATTGAACTTGAACGCGCATTTCAATTTACTGGGATCACATACTAACTCTATAAATCCAAGAAAAATATATTCTAGCTTCGTATTGACGATACGGTCCTAACAAAACTAATTTCGTCGAATTCTGAGACCGTTGGAAAAATGGCCATTTTCCAGTCGATTAAAATCAACTGAAACTGGTCAAACGCGTTTTCCTTTGGCACGCTCACATATTGATTCGAAAAATTACGAAATTTGGAATCTAGCAATAATTTGACATCACGGATCCAAAAAAGTGGTTTCATTCGAAATCCGAGGTCGTTTGCAAAATTTCCATTTTTAAGGGCCTGAATTCCATAGCGACTATTCAGAATTTTCAACTGGACATATCTTTTGATTCCCACTATGAAATTTTGATTTTTCGGATTCGTTTGAAAGATATTCTCAATTAGATCCTATTATTTTTGGTTTCACTAAAATCCGGTTTTTTTTGCACCTGGTATGTTCAATTGAAGTTTGAAATCGAATTATCGAACTACCGCGCCATTTTCAATTCCTTTTATAATTATATATAATTATTTCTATTCTAACAATGACGTATATAATATATACGTTCGATTTCTATTCAAAATAAATTTCTCGTCGATATTATTTAAAATAATTCATTTTAAATATGCAAAATTCACTAAAATTGCCAAAATAAAATTTTTTAACTGGCTCGCATTTTCCGGGTTGTTACATTCTCCCCCACTTAAAACTTTTCATCCCCGAAAAGGAACAAAGTCGAAAGTGGTTTGATTAATCAACTCTACGTTCGATCTGGCTTCCATTCTCCAACTTTTCAGTTTCTGAGAATTTTCAAATTCTTCAAAAATTTGGCTAACACCCGGAATTTTCGAAAAATTTCGCCATAACCTCCTTTGTACGGGGAAAGGTTTGGAAATTTATTGGGCCGTATTAGGTACCCAATAAATCCTAATAAGTATACACATATTTATAGTGATATATTCTGGTGTTTACAGGGGAGCGTGTATTGATAATAACTCCAGAGAATAAATTCTCGTCACCCCGTCAAAGCCTGAGGGAGTGTGTATTTTAAATGCTCCAGAGGATAAATCCTCGTCACCTCGTCCCATGTGGGAAATAAATAATCCATGTGCCGTATCTAATAACTAGAGAGACGTGATTATTGTCAACTCTAGACCCGTGTGGGGTTTTCATTAATCTGGAAATTTTATCGTTACAATTTAAATAGTCCATATCAGTCATCAGTTCAACCTGTAAAATATAGTCATCGCCATACAAGCCTCTCGCTCGTATGGTAAATCTTCCACCTCGTCACATAAGCTCCAAATGCTTATGTGGTATATGATGAAGTATGCCTATCTTCCAGAAGTATGCCATGTAATGTAGTTCAAAATTAATTGTTACTATCCTATGGCGATGTTTATTATTTCACACAGAATAACCAGCACTCCGCATCCAATGGCATTCACATGAGTTGATATAATAATATTTTGCATCCAACTCATTAAGGTTTACCTATTTGTCAGGCACGCAAATAAAATCTTTACTCAACAGCTATCCAATTTCCTGTTCAAACATATATATTGCACAAGTATATATTTCTAACTATTTTCTAATCAGTTCAATGTGTGATTTATTGAATAATTTTGTTCTGGTTTTATTGATGATATTCTAATCTTCTCTAAATCAAAGGCCAAAAAGGAACATAACAATGGAAGCCGAAAAGGAACGAAGCCGAAAGTTGTTTAACAAATCAACTCAACTTCCATTATTTTGACTACGGCTTAAGTTCTTCAACTTTTCAGTTTCTAAGAACTTTTCAAATTTTTCAAAAATTTGGCTAACACCCTAAATTTTCGAAAAATTTCGCCATAACCTCCCTTGCACCGAGAGCACCGGGAAAATCCCGAAATTGCCATACAGGCCTTCTGATCTCAAAAAGAAAAAGAAAAAGCCAAGCGGCTAGCCAATAGGCTCATAAAATCATCATCACCCAAACAAAACAGTAAATTATAGTAAACATGTACCTATTTGTCGGGCAAACAAATTTTATTCCTCTGCTCTAGCCTCCTTGCTATGACCTGTTCAATAGATATACATGTATATGCAAGCAAATATGACCAATTTTCAATACAATTCAATGTTTGGTTCAATTAGGCTAAATGTTTCAAAATTATTAAACAAATAAACAAACAACACAAACATCAATTAATTAGTGGATTAACGTTTCAAATTCAGAATTTTGATACATATACAGAAAATCATGTTTTTGATGCCAATTCACAACAATAAATCTATCTAGTTTTGGTTCTCACCCCAGTCTAATGGAAATATACAGATATCACACCTTCAAAATACGAACATAAATACTGATGATGTGGCCACATCATCAGAATTATCCCCGGGTGTCTAGAATGTGATTCTATATCTATCCAGCATATTAAAACTTCGAATATACGTTCATGACGCGTATACTCGAAATCTTTATATATTGGATTGTCCAAATTCAAAATAAATAAATATTCAAATACGTTTAAAACGATTTAAATTTCAAAACAAAATTTGTTTTCATTTGAAAAATATACTCTTCACACTCGTTCTAGGACACTACTGATCCTATCTCTAACGAGTCGTTCTAATTGGATATTACTAATCCAATATTTGATGAATTCTTTCGTATGGTTCTAATGAGTCTTGTTTTCGAGCTTTGTAAACCAAAGCTCTGATACCACTCTATAACGACCCGAACTCCCCCGGTAAGGAAAGCCTGGATTGAGATGAGAACAACGCACATCGGAACACAGATGGAAGAACATTTCATTGTTATTACAACAATTCCATCAGATACAAGATTATACAGAGTATAAATGAATAAATTACATTCAACAAATTTCAGAGATTTAAATTACATTTAAATACATCGCAGCGGAAAATAATAAAAAAGCACAACTAGAAGTAATGCACGGATACAGAGCTTTCCGAGCATCGTTCCAGCTGTAAATAAGGATCCTGTGAATATAAATCTGCAAAACCAAAAGTACTAGCTGCTCGTGTGGAAAATAGGGGCACCCAGAGTTTAGGTTAAAACAATAAACTCCAGGTCAGACATGTGACTGGTGTGAGAACTAAAACAGTTATTTAAAACTTTACTTTAAAAGAGAGTAATTCAAGGGACCACGCCGTATAACACGGAACAAGTTTCCTCCCAAGAATACTAGTGCATATAACAAAACAGCGCCATGCTTTTTGGAAAAACGAAGCTATTATAAGACCCAGGTCCCATCACACAATGCAACACAAGCCGGAGGATAGGGTTTTACCTTATAATAGCCAAACATGCTTGGTACATTTAAAACAAATCATTTGATACTATTATAAGTGTATAGTGTCAAAACAATTTCAATCATAAATATCAATCATAGACGACATGGGTACCATATATCATGTTGCCATACTAGTTCTACAATTAAAACCGCAATATCACGTATTGGAAATTGGATTTCCGTCATGAGTCGAGGCAAGGGGCAAGCTCCTCTCCGATTCGAGACACTCTAGCAAATGTCTCGGGACCCCACTCTGATCCTTGGATCTTCAGGGCCGGTCCTCACCTAACTTTGGAGGATTAGTTATTCCTGAACACACGTTTCCCAGTCCTTACAGACCTATATCCGAGGAGCCTCGCATTCCAACAACCACACAGGTGAAAAGTATATAAATGTCAGCGCTAGTAGGTCACTGACACCACCCAAGCTAGAAAGAAACGTCGTGCTCTCCCTGCAGTCATTATCCCGTTTTTAACTCATACCGAGGTGTGAGGCTCGCGAATTCACGTTATACACAAGGCTACGCCACACAGGCCGTGCTTTGATCATCAACCACAAGACTTTGCTTTTCAACAGAAGCCTTGATCAATTGCCACTTACGCGTGCCACACTGGCAATTCACTCCATGCGACTGATGTCCATCGATATACAACCTCTGAGCTCGTACGTCTCAGAGAAGGGCGTTAAGCAAGAGAATAAATTCTCCACCGCCAAACAAATGTATATTTAATAGAGATCAATCAACACAGAATAAAATCCAATGTCAGACACACAATCCATTTATAAGTTCGTTCTAGGTTTGAACGAAACCGGAGGCACTTTCCTCGCATATCCATCCATCTCCAAGTACGTCTGAACGATCACCAACTGTTTCCCTCATCTTGGGTGTACAGCCCAATCGAGATCATCAGTAATCACCCAAACGATGTGAAGACTTTCGGTCTTCAACCATCGTCTTCTTCTTCGACATCTCGTCGAATCGGTTATTCAGAATGGGTATAAACCCGGCCTTTCTGAATATCCCACGTATATAGTAAACAAATGTTACACAAACACAACGAACGCCTCATTCCAATTTAGAATATTCTTTTATTCACAAAATCACATTCTTAGGGAAAGGTTCCCATTAATTTTATCCAAGATAAATTCTTCTAAATTTATTCTTTAACCTTCCTTTGGATATCATTTCTAACTAGTCGGGATTAGCGAGCCACACCGAAGTAATTATTTATTTTATTTCCCAATCCCAACCTATATATCCCATGGAGAAAACTGGTAATACTCCTCATCTAACACCACGGCGTTATCGGTAAAATTAATTACCACCTCACGTTCAAATCTAATTAAAGATTTAACTATCGCTTTGGAGCAAAACTGGTGGTACTCCATTCTCGATCACCTTTCAGATTTGATAATTTAAATTATCAATTCACATTTCAATCTAATTAAAGATTCATTAAAACTCCACTTAGTTTTAATCTTTTCAAAAATCAATATCCTGCCTTTAACCGGGTTAAAGAACCAATGTCACTTAAAACACGATTCACGATAAACCCAAAATCACACTCTATTGTTAATCGGGTTAAAGAACAGGTGTTGTTCAAAATACCATTCACGATAAACCAAAAAACCAATTCAAATTCAATTCCACTTAAATATTATTTAATTGATACCCTTCATTAAATCTAAATAGAAAGATTTAATCTTTTTCTCTATTGGGCTTAAGAACAGTGTTAATGAAGACACCATTCACGACAAACCCAAATCACATTTGATACTAAATACAAGGCTCTGAATAGAAAATATACCGACTTATATTCAATATCAAATCCTGAAACCAACAAATATTGTATTGGAAATAACGATATAAAATACATCTTTCAAATTCCCATAACAATATATGTATAGTCATAAAATCCAACATCAAAATATTCCGAAGATAATTTCGATTCAACTGCAGTCCAATTCACGTATTGGGAATATTGATTATTTTTAAAATCACTTTCAAATTCAATTTATTTATTTCAAAAATAAATTGATTTTAATTCTAGTTCAAAACTAGTTCATTTCGACAAAAATATATTTTTATCCTTTCAAATGTGGAATTTTTCATCCCAGTTCTTTACAATTCACATATTATGATTTTACACAAATTATTAATATTTTTAATAATTTTATCAAGGCCCATAAAGTCGATTTCCATCAACGGCCATCGAACTGCACTTACAGCGACCTTTTTCAAATTTGATTTGGACATAATTCCAAATCCAGCCGTTGGATTTCAAATTTCTAATATTCATTGGAAAGATCTTTTCGATACGAACCCAACGGTTCCTGTTTTAGGAGAATCCGACGGTCGGATCTCCCGTAATGTCCATTCGAAGTCAATGGTCGAAATTTACGTACTACCGCGGCGCCATGCGTTCTATTCAGGCCATTATATATATATATATATAATATATTATATATATTTCGTCGATTTCCTTTTTAAAACGTATTTTATAAATCGTTTTAAATTCGTTTTCAAAACCATTTCAACTCTATATTCAATTTCAAATCAAAATTGAATATTTCATATCATTACTATATAAATAATAATATTTTCAAAACGTTATATTTTGAATTCACTTCTTTTCTATATTCATTATAAAAACGAATATAATCGATATAACTATCGTTCACGTTAAAATGGCGCAACTCTAATCAACACGGCTATATATGTATTTCAATAAATTCGTTATTCTATTCAACAAATGAATATTTATTCTATTCAACACGTGAATCTATATTTCTTTCAACACACGACCAATCTCAACACATGAGTACTGTCAACACACAACTATTTTTGTTATGTAAAATATTTTATAAAACTATGGTATCTATCGTTTGATTTTTAATTAGACTCCTACTGTAAAGTAGTTCTAATTTTAAATATGATAAAGATGTAAATTTTATTATTTAAAATATTTTACTCAACACATGAATAGTTTCAACACATGAACATCATCAACACATGACTATTTTTATATTCAACACATGAATTTTCTTTTATAATATTCTTTATTTTCCCGATTGGAATGTGGCCCATCAATCACCATATAATGTTAATTATATGGATTCCATACACCACATGTATATAATAGCAATGATAAACAGTCAACCATCATCCAAGGTGCACCACACAACTGCATAAGCATCAAATATAAATAATCAACGCTTACACAGTCCGTCGACCAATCGATCGACATACAATTAAATAATTGGGATTAGTGTACCCAAATATTATCCCAATACCCGTGTGGGGTTTCAAATCAACAAACACAGATTTTTATTTGTGCAGTTGGGCGATGTGTAAAATTTATCATCCCAATCAATATCAGTCAAATCAGTGTATATAAACAAATCGGCTGATTTGTTTATAAATATTTATTTACTCACATTCACTATATTCATATTCACATTAAAAATTATATTTTTAACGATAATTAATTTATTTCGACCATTTACAATTTATTATCGATTTCACATCAACATCACAAACAGTTTTCACAACACATCAATCAAACAAACAAGCCATCCATGGTCTGTGGATGACGGGTGTCGGGTGCTGCTAAGCACCGTCTGCATCCTAATATAAATATATAACTAGAAAAAGAAATTAAAGTGAGAAGTTCTCACCAATAGCTATCGCAACTCCACGACACTTCAAATGTAGAGAATCATCGCTGTTCTCGCCTTTTGTCACTTTCGTTGCCCGTAGCCACTACATATATAAAAATCACATTTTTATATTGTTGCTATGTATATAAAGATCATATTTTTATATTGCTACTATATAGATAGAAATTATATTTTTAAATCGTTACTATATAGATAAAAATTCTATTTTTACATCGCTACTATATAGATAAAAATTCTATTTTTACATCGCTACTATATAGATAAAAATTCTATTTTTACACCGCTACTATATAGATAAAAATTCTATTTTTACATCGTTACTATATACATAAAAATTATATTTTTACATCGTTGTTTATATGATAAAGATTATATTTTTATCACGCTATTCTCTATATAAAGATTTCGCCTTTTCAAATATAAAGATCTCGCCTTTTCAAATATAAAGATTTCGCCTTTTCAAATATAAAGATCTCACCTTTTCATATATAAAGATTTCGTCTTTTCAAAAATAAAGATCTCACCTTTTCATATATAAAGATTTCGTCTTTTCAAAAATAAAGATCTCACCTTTTCATACATAAAAATACGATCATTCTATGTTTAAAAATACGATCTTTCTCTATTTAAAAATACGATCTTTCTATGTTTAAAAATACGATCTTTCTATGTTTAAAAATACGATCTTTCTCATTCACAATCACCACCCTTTCCTAAAATCTAACCTTTTCCTTTGCTAACTAAAAATTAGACCTTTGCTTAAATAAATAAAAGAAAACTGAATTTTTCTTCAATGTATTTAAATCAAGTTAACTAACTAAGAATTAAAATGAAATAAAAACTCACATTAGAAGGATAAGGAGGCTGTGGGTTGCGCGTCGGAGTGTGTGCTGGTGGAGGGAGGCGGCGCTCGCGGACTGGTGGCAAGCGGTGGCTAGGGCTTCGATTTGGGAGGAGGTCGAGACGAGGATCGGAAGGGTGGAGGTGGTCGGGGGTTCGCGGGTTCAGGGAGGTCGGGGGTGGCTCCAGCGGAGAAAGAAGGGAGAAGGGGGAGAAGGGAGGAAGAAGAGGAGGGGGGTTCCTGCTGGATGGCGGCGCCAGAGGCGCGCCGCCCCTTGTGGCCGCGGCGGCGGCTTTCCTCCCTGCCGTCCGCTCTTTCTTCTATTTTTTTTTATTTCGAATGAATCAAGAATGAGGGGGACGGGGGGGGGGGGGGGGGGGGCAGAGAGAAAGGAGAGTGAGAGGGATTTTCTTTTTATTTTTTTATTATTTTATTTAAAAAAAGTTAACTTTTTATTTCAACCTCGAAACGAGTCCCACCGCCTGTCGTCCATAGCTAATTACCCCCATTCCGAACACAATGGAATATGTATCGTAGGCTGATTCGATCGTTTCGATCAGTTTTCGTTAAAATCAACATATAACTCTATATATTGAACTTGAACGCGCATTTCAATTTACTGGGATCACATACTAACTTATAAATCCCAGAAAAATATTTTCTAGCTTCGTATTGACGATACGGTCCTAACAAAACTAATTTCATCGAATTCTGAGACCGTTGGAAAAATGGCCATTTTCCAGTCGATTAAATCAACTAAAACTGGTCAAATGCGTTTTCCTTTGCCACACTCACATATTGATTCGAAAAATTACGAAATTTGGAATTTAGCAATAATTTGACATCACGGATCCAACAAAAGTGGTTACGTCGAAATCCGAAGTCGTTTGCAAAATTTCCATTTTTAAGGGCCTGAATTCCATAGCGACTATTCAGAATTTTCAACTGGACATGTCTTTTGATTCCCGCTATGAAATTTTGATTTTTCGGATTCGTTGGAAAGATATTCTCAATTAGATCCTATTATTTTTGGTTTCACTAAAATCCGGTTTATTTTGCACCGGGTATGTTCAATTGAAGTTTGAAATCGAATTATCGAACTACCGCGCCATTTTCAATTCCTTTTATAATTATATATAATTATTTATATTCTAACGACGACGTATATAATATATACGTTCGATCTCTATTCAAAATAAATTTCTCATCGATATTATTTAAAATAATTCATTTTAAATATGCAAAATTCACTAAAATTGCAAAAATAAAATTTTTAAACTGGCTCGCATTTTCCGGGTTGTTACAAATTTGTTTTATCGATGCGTGAAATCTAAAGGTAAGCCAGTAAATTAAAATAACAACGTTTTGCAAATGGAGTCCATTTCCAACGAAATTTATTTCATTGGGACCAAAATGTCAAGACATAGTAGTGTGATTATTTTCGTTATTTTTGGGGTTTGTTCATGGTCATGTAAAAAAATTAAAACGTCGGTTGACCGTTAACATACATACCAAATTCTCTTATACCTTGCGCCGAAATTTCTCAAACACCTAGCATCTGAAACTAGCTTGTCCTTGCGCTAATTAATGTAATTATTTTTACCATTCCACTGTTCAGTTCCTTGCGCTACAAACCATTTAGTTACTTGTGATGCAATCCATCTAAACACCGTGATAGCCAAGTATTTTTTTTCTAAAATCACGCAATAGCTAATCTACGAATCTCTACAACCCTATAGCCTAATTTCCTTGCGTGCCACGTATTTTTCCATTATATAAACATAGCAACTCCATCCATACTTTCCATTCTTGCTTTTTCCTTCGTTTCAGCATGGTGAGATGAACCCAACTTTCTCCTAAATAAATTAAAAGGAAAATAGTAAAAACCCTTCCACTTTTCCAAATTAGCCAACGAAATCAACATAACAGCAGAAATGGGTTTTGCTCGAGATAGGAACAGGTGAGGTGTTGTGAACGTGAACAGGGAAGAAGCTGTTGCATTCATCGTCAGGAGAGGATCGGAGCTCGGGCTAGTCGCGCGGTGACTCTGCGAGGCCGACGGAAGCTTCGCAATGGTGAAAATGGTAGCAAGGGAGATGTTGGATTTGAACGAGGCAGTGAAGGAGTGTACTCGAGTTTGTTCCCTTTAGAGCAAAAGGCCCTGTGGGTACTGACGACGCCCCAGGTGGACGTGGAAGATACAACTCGAGATGGAAGGCTCTTGGGATCCGTGGTGGAGTAGCATAGTGTAATTTCCCATATTTTAGTGATATAATAATTAATTAATTTAATTATATAAATAGCGATTTAGAGAATTAAATGGTCGTTTAATTAAATTATATGGAATGTTTAAATAATATAAATAATAGAATAATATATTTATTTCCGAAATAGTCGGAAATAGTGGAATTCACAATATGGGGGTGAATTGGATTATTCAAAATATTTAATTCAGTTTAGATTTGAATTATAATCACGAATATATTTAAATAACGACAGTTTGAATGTATGAATTATAATATAATTATAATCATGCTCGAAATGGCGCGGCAGTTCGTTATTTGGAACTGAATGTACAGTGTTCGTTTTAAATTGGATTTCTATGAAAAAAGAAAGGTTCGAAGCTGGGGAAGTATATTTTTCTAATGGAAGAGAAAAATCAGGATTTCAATGTGTAGATTTTGATCTATGTCCAAATCAAAATTTTAATAGCCGCTATGGAATTCCTTTATAATTCATATCGATTTATTTATATTTTAAAAGGATTTAAATATATAAATCGAATATCAATATAACTGGGAAGTTGGAAATATCGTTTAAATCCCATTGGAGCTGTATGATATTCTATAGTGAATATATACGATAATATTAAATTATTTTTATTTTATTTAATTATTTTTAAATATATTTATATATTTGAATGGGTTATTTAGAGCTTTAAAAATAGCTAGTTTTGCAAACGAACTCCGTTTTCGACGAAACTAATTTTGTTGGATCTATAAGTTTAAATTATTGTTAGATTTCAATTTTTGTGATTTTTAGAGTTAGTATGTGGCCATACGGGATTTTAATGTGAAAAACAGTCAGTATTTTGATGGTTAAAAATACGCTATGTGAGCAAACGGAGTCGAAATTCGACGAAACTAGTTCCATTGGGTCCGTAATGTCAAACTCTAGTTGTATGTCAATTTTCATGATTTTTTGGATATTGTATGTGGTTATAGTAATTTTTATTCAATGATACAAAGAGAAACAGGATGAAAAATAAAATAACTAACAAATATCTAAACCCTTTCCCTTATAAGTATACCTTTAACTCCCTTAAACCTAATTTACTTCATTGCTCAGGTCAATCTTTTTTCCGCCGTTGTTTTTCCTTCTTACAACAAAAATGGCAAGCTATAGAAAATCAAAGGAAATCACACAAAATTTTATAAATCCTTTTTATACATGTTTGTGTTGCTGCGATCCTCCTCTTCGATTCAGTATGCGTTTTATGAGATTCGATGACATTTTTGGTCGATTGAAAATGTACAGCGTGAGGCTATAGGAACTAGGTTTCATATTATCCAGAGATTGAAGACATGGTGCTTGAACTCGATCCCGTTTTCGAGAATAGGACAGGAAACCGAACCTATGTGCATCCGTTGGGGTGATACGGTGATGAAAAGCTATGGTGGCTTCACTGTAGCCGTGTGGAGGAGCTGACCAATGCAGTCGAGATGGAGGCGCGAGCTGTTGTTGGTTGGGATAGGATGGAGTGGCTTTTGATGGAGAATGTCGTGGGGAAGTTTGTATTCGAATCGATGGAGAAACATGAGTGCAGTAAGATGGAGAAGATTCGGTAATGGCTGTTTTTTTTTTTGAAATCCGTTTTTTTCTTGTTTGAGGAAGATGACTGTAGCGGGCTTGGGGGGAAGAGTAATGGGCTGACATACCAAATGTTACGCCCATTTGTTAAAAGGAAATTTAATTTATTTTAATTTAAATTGTATAGGATATTATAAAATGTATAACTTATATCGGAATTCAGTGAAACAAGATCCGACAGGATTATATGGACGAGGGCTACAACATGAAACTGACTGAGAATGAATTCGAGTCAGTTACAATTTATAGCGAAATAAATTGTCCATCTGAATCAAGCGATGGTTATCGTTATTAACGATGATCGTCCAATGTGAGTAAAACTCACCAACTCTATCAGTTCATATTTTTTTAACGTATATTTAGAACTTACAAATGATGATTGATTGCTGTGTATTGACTGTTTGGTTGAACTGCTAAGTAATTAGTTGAAACTATAGATCTGGTTATATATATATATGTATATATATAAATTGATTCTGTTTAGCAAAATATTTCATAGTGAAATGAAATTGATGTTAATTGGATTGTGTAACATCTGTGGATGGAGGGAAACAGGTCGGAGGAATCCAAATGGATTCCTCAACATTTATTTTACTGTTTTTCATATATATTGTGTTATATGATGGGATATTAAATCTGTTGTTGATTTTGTATGTTGGAATGATACCGATCATTGTTGTATGGTACGTTACATACCATAAGTTATACTGGAATGTAGAAAAAGGGGATTTTCAAAGTGTATTTTGAAAATAAAGTATTTATATAAAATCAATGGTTTTATATATAAAAGGAAAAGGATTTTATAAAAGAAAATATTTTTATAAAATCAAAGAACAAATATAAAAGGAAAATATTTGTGAAACAAATTGAAAAGGAAATATTTGTGAAAACAAATAGAAAAGGAAATATTTGTGAAAACAAATAGAAAAGGAAATATTTGTAAAACGTTTACAAATAGAATTGAAAAAGAAATATTTGTAAAACATTTACAAATAGAATTGAAAAGGAAATATTTATTTGTTAAATAAATAAAATTATAAAAGGAATATTTATTTGGAAAATAAATAGGATTATAAAAGAAATTAACGAGACAAAAAAGAGTTATCAATTAGAGTTAAAGCATAGAGTAAATTGAATAGAGTTATCGACTAGAGTTAATCGAATAGTGTTAATCAATTAGAGTTATCGATTAGTGTTAATCGAATAGAGTAAATCAATTAGAGTTATCGATTAAAGTAAATCGAATTAGAATTAATCGATTAGAGTTAATCGAGATAGAGTTAAGTGAATAGAGTTAATTGAATAAGAGTTAGTCGAATATTAGTTATTCGAATAGAGTTAATCGAATTAGAGTTAATCAGATTAGAGTATGTCAAATGTTAGTTATTCGAAAGGAGTTATCGAATATAGTTTATTCGAAAGGAATTAATCGGATATAGTTTATTCGAAAGGAATTAATCGAATATAGTTTATTCGAAAGGAGTTATCAAATATAGTTTATTCGAAATGAGTTATCAAAAATAGTTTATTCGAAAGGAGTTACCGAATATAGTTTATTCGAAAGGAGTTATCGAATATAGTTTATTCGAAAGGAGTTATCGAATATAGTTTATTCGAAAGGAGTTATCGAATGTAGTTTATTCGAAAGGAGTTATCTAATATAGTTTATTCGAAAGGAATTAATCGAATATAGTTTATTCGAAATGAATTAATCGAATACTGTAACACCCCGAATTTCGGTTAATGCTAAAATTCACAAATTAAAGAATAACTAATCCCAGATGTGGGAATTAGGGGAAACGGGTTGCACCATTGCGTTCGTCTCGGAAAAATACGCGAAATATACTCTGAGTTTTCGAAAATCGGAGTCCGTATGAAGAAGATATGGACGAACGAAGTTAGGCAGAAAAACCGAAAACTAGCCAGAATGCACTGGCGCACTTGTGAAGTGCGCCAACACAAAAATGAACTGGCGCACTTGTGAAGTGCGCCAACACATTTTTACACTGGCGCACTTGGGAAGTGCGCCCGTGCCGAGCCAGGAAACCTGCACAGTTTCTAGAGAGTTCTGTGGTAGGGTGCACCAGTTTGGGGTTTGGGCTTGGTCTTAGGGCTGGTTTCTGGAAGGTTCCGAAATCTAAGGGTTCTAATCTAATTTAGGGTTAATCTAATGGCCTAAAACACTTGCCTAATCTATAAATACACCCTAATACTACCCTAATTCATACTAAAAATAGAAATGATGCCACCATGCCGCCAAAATCAAACTTGAGAGGAACCTCCACTAGTTTATGAAGAAAGTTGCAAGCTAATCAACCTCTAATCATCATCTTCTTCTTGTATAGCAACTAGTTCTACTACATAAGTTTGCTAGTCTTGGTTTTGGTGAGTTCCTATAGCTTTAATAATCAATTGTTAAATTGATTATGGTAGGATGTGATAAGACATGGCTATGTTTGTGGATAAATGTGTTTATGCAAGTTTGTATGATATGTGTTTTGCAAGTTTTATGCTATATGCAAGTTTAATGCCATGTTTTATGATGCAAAACACTATGTTGAACATTTATTCATATGTAACATGTTATGCAAGCTATATGGGAGATTATATGCAAGTCTATATGTAACATGTTATGCAAGTTATGTATTTGGTTTTATGCATGCTAAGTATTTGGTTTTATGCATGCTATGTATTTGGTTTTATGCATGCTAAGTATTTGGTTTTATGCATGCTATGTATTTGGTTTTATGCATGCTAAGTATTTGGTTTTATGCATGCTATGTATGTGGTTTTATGCATGCTAAGTATTTGGTTTTATGCATGCTAAGTGTTTGGTTTTATGCAAGTTTGTCTCTTTTTATGATATGCATAATATATGCAAGTTTGTCTCTAAGTATGACATGTTATGCAAGTTCATATGCAAGTTATGATACATGTTCATATGCAAGTTATGATGCAAGTTCATATGCAAGTTATGATACATGTTCATATGCAAGTTATGATGCAAGTTCATATGCAAGTTATGATGCAAGTTCATATGCAAGTTATGATGCAAGTTCATATGCAAGTTATGATGCATGTTCATATGCAAGTTATGATGCAAGTTCATATGCAAGTTATGATGCAAGTTCATATGCAAGTTTATGTGCAAGTTCATATGCAAGTTTGTCTCTTTTTATGACATGCATAATGCAAGTTTGGGTTAAATGCTAGTTGGGTTTAATGTATACTCATATATGCAAGTTGACACCTTTTGAACCCATGATAAAGTTATAAGCTATGTTGGTTAAACCCATGACATTTGTGATGAATCTTCCCTTTTATTATGTCACGTTACGAGAACGAATTACGTGGGGAACGATGGGGTTAGTATGCATGTTAATAAAATGATGTGGAATGGGTATGCTTAAGAGTAACATAAATTAAATGGACATAATTGGGAATTTACCTATTGAGTTAGGTCTACCCATATTATGGAGTTGGGAATTTACCTATTGAGTTAGGTCTACCCATACTACGGAGTTGGGAATTTACCTATTGAGTTAGGTCTACCCATATTCTGGAAAACATGATTAATTAATTAGGGATAATTAATATAAATTATAAGGGTGATTAATTAGGTGTAATTAATCGACTAAGACACGAGGTTGGACTCAGTTGTAGCGTAAAACTGCCCGGACCCAACCGGCTTAACCAGTTGCTACAAATGTTAGCCCAATGTGAGAGGTCTTAGGCACAAATTAAATACGTGATTAAAGTAAAGACACGAGGTTAGACCCTTTTTATGACGTAAGGCTGCCCGGACCCAACCGGCATATCCAGCAGTCATAAAAGACGGTCTAATGTGAGAGGTCTTTATGAGGTCATGATCTTAATTAATTAATTAAGAAACACTTAACCATATTAGCATGTAGAGGGACATGAGGGGTTAAGTGGGTGCCTTGGGTGGCATGAGGAATCTAGTGGGTTGCCTTGGGTGGCAATAGAAAATACGATTAGAATACTTAACCAAAGAGGAACATGTAATTAAACATGGGTAAAGGGTTAAGTAAGTGCTTTGGGTGGCATGTGGAAATCTAGTGGGTGCCTTAAGTGGCAATTGATATATGATTAGATGACTTAACCAAACCTTAACATGTAGGTGGGCATGATTATAACAGGGGTTAAGTGGGATACACTAGATAAAATAACAAGCTTAGGTGGTAGCTTGTGGGGGCCCATTTCAACCAATATCCCAAACGTATCTTAGTGGGCTCGACTCTAGTCGAGTGACAGGACACACATATTGGGCTTGACTATAAGAGGCCAAAATGGGTTAGCGGTGGCAACGCATGACCAACGGGTTTCATATGCGTGTGTGGACCCGGGCTGGTAAATAAGACGTTGTTGCATCGTGTAGATATAAGCCGTGCACCGTTAGTTTTATCAGGTTGCCACGCTGGGGAATGGTACACCCCACGGTGGGGCCAGCACGGGTATCTACGTTAGGGAGCCGATCGAATGGGGAGTAGTGTGTACACCTAGTGGATTGTAGGGCCCCGTGGCGTCTACTTAGTCACCTAGGGGTACGCGAGAACTATTAAGTTAATTTTATAAGTCCATGGGTGGGATCAACCTTTAAGTTAGGAATGACTGGTGTGGTGCAGTGTAGGAATTACCCTTGGGTGGGTAGATCTGGGGTGGTGTAATCCAGTAATTATCTTTGGGAGGATAAATGCGTCTTTTCGGTTATCTTAGTACATCCTGTGTTTAGTTGGCTACTTAGTGTAGTCATTATCCCCAGAGGTACCGTACCTTGTTTATATCATACCCTAATTACTTTAATGATTGTATTGTTAGGGTTATAGGACTCGCTCAGACTTATGTCTGACCCCGTTGTTTTTATCTTTTTTCCCAACCCTTAGGTTATCAGAGTGGGCCCAGTACGAGTGGGCTTAGATCAGGCTGCTTTATTCTCTTTTGGAGCTTGGACCATAGATGTAGAGCTCAGCTTACCCTTTCTTTTATGGCTATCAGTTCATGTATTGGGATTATGTACTTTTATTTATCAGGATGGATATTTTGTACTTGACTCTTATTATGGTTTTGTGATGTAACCAAACATGTTTTACTTTCCGCTGCAATGAAATGATGTTTTAAAATTTTCAAGTATTACTTATATCTGTCTTGTTGTAATTTTTCTGTTCTATATTCACTTAAAATACTCCACCGATGTTATGGCATTCCCTTAGCGAGTGACCATAGCGGGTGTGGGGTGTTACACGTGGTATCAGAGCTTAAGGTTACCAGAACAGATAAAATTTTTAGAAAAACTATTTTCTAAGAATATTTTTGAAAGGAGTATTTTCAAAAACATGTCTTTTAAGAGAAAAGTTTTTGAAAGAAAAGCATAATCCCCAATAGCCATATCTATATCTTTCGAATTCTCCGTTTTGAATCTCTTCCTCTCTCGTTTTGAGTTTCCCCTCCGCGTATAGATGACCTTTCTAAGATAGATAAGAACGGAAAACCACTTTAAGGGACTTAGACGTTAGTCAGATTAGAAGTTGGTTCAAGAAGGAGGAGGACTGGTAGGTATCTATTGGATAGACGAAGGGAGGAAGGCTCAAATAGTTGTTTGGTTAATGAAGGATGAAACCTCATTGGTGGGAGGTTACGAGTGGAGAATGGGATGAAGAAGGCGAGTAGTTATCCTTTTGGAGGAATAGGACACCGTATTAGGATTGTCCAAAGGGGCATGGGCAAGGTATGGAATTCCTGGAGGGTAGTTGTATTCCCTCGCGGCTAGTGTACCAGATGGGGATAGGACCGTCTAGGTTGGAATTAGGATTTCTTTATTATACGGTTCGAACTTTATTTGATTCTGACGCATCGAGTTCGTTTATCTCATCATTGTTAGTTGAGTCACTGCACTTAGACACCAGTTAGTAGATGATCCCTTAGCTGTTTCAAACCCAATTGGGGCTCTATGAAGTGTTTGGGTTTAAAAGTTGCTATACTTAGCGTTGAGAGTAGATGTGATGCTTTTTGGGCTTCACGAGCTATGGGTTAGTTTGGGCATGGACTGGTTATCCAGTAGGGGTGTCGTTCTTGATTTTGAAGGGAGAGTTGTTAGGCTTATGACCCGCTTGGGTAACACTCTCGAGATCTCTTGTAATCCCATGGAATCTGTTATGCTAAGTTATCTAGAATCGCTTGACACGTCGGTCGAGAGTTTGCGATCTGTTAGAGTGGTCCGGGAATACTCGTATGTGTTTGAGGAGGTGAAGGGCTTACCTCCGGAGCGGGAGATTGACTTCCGAATATATCTGGTAGACAATGCTAAACCTGTATCTTTACCAGTGCGCCACATGGCTCCTCGCAAGAGGAGGGAACTCCATGAGCAAGTAGGCGATTTGCTTGAGAAGGGGTTCATAAGACGAAGTATATCGGAGTGGGGTGCTCCAGTAGTTTTTGCCACGAAGGCGGATGGGTCCCTCAGATTTTGTGTAGGCTAAAGAGAACTAAATAAAATCACAAAGAAGAATAGACACCCATTGTCGAGGATTGATGATCTCTTTGATCAGTTGGTTGGCGCCTCAGTATTTTCGCAAGTTGGACTCAGCCACAGGGTTTCGTCAGTTGAGAGTGGCTGAGGATAGTATAGAGAAGATTGCCTTTAGGACTCCGGATGGTTTTATGAGTGGCTGGTGATGCCATTTGGTTAGACGAACGCCTCCGCATACTTTGTTGATTTGATGAGAAGGGTGTTCAGGGAGTACCTAAATAAGTTCGTGATGATCTTGGTGGATGACATCTTGGTCTTTTCTAGGAGCGAAATAAGTTTTCGTATGTGCTCAATAGGTTGAGCAAAGCCCGTTATGGGATAAACGGTGGTTTTGGAGCGAGACTGGCAAGGACATCCAGAGTTGGACAAGGGCTTAATTATTTAGCCGTTTTTACTAGTATCATCTCACGTAGGTCGTCTGAATTCGAAGGAGGTATCCCTTGGGTGTTTGTCTGATATTGGTTTAGGCCTTTGGGGCTTGCATTTGGGGGATGTCGAGTTCGACTAGGGTGGTCTGCGTGAGAGATGGATAGTTGTGACGATTTTGCATGGGAGAATATCCTGATTTTCTCTAGAAGTGGAGAAAAGCATGCCCTACTTCTTAGGGAAGTGTTGGAGACTCTTTAAGCGCATTGTCTTAAGACAACAAAGGTGGATGGAATTCTTAGCATCCTATGAGTTTGAGATAGCGTATACCCCTGGCAAGGGTAACGTGGTGGCAGACGCCTTAAGCAGAAAAAGGCTGTCTTTGAGTCCATTGTTCGTGGAATGGCGAAGCTTGGAGTTTAATTCTATGTTTGACTTTAGACCTTCTGTTGACTTTGTACCCGGTTAGGCCTACTCTTTTGGGGCGGATTGGCGAGGCTCAGCGAGACGACCCACAGTTGGTTGAGTTGGTAAAGAAGCTTATAAGGGGGGAGTCGTCCAGCCATTCGGGTAGATACACCATAGATGATAGGGGATGGTTGCATAGAGACGGTAGACTTTGTGTACCGCAAGATGAGGGTTTGAAGAAGGCTATTTTGGATGATGCACATCGTTCAAGAATGACTATTCATCCCGGTGGAGACAAAATGTACCAAGACATGAAGAGAGTTTTCTTCTGAGACCGGATGTGGCCCAGTATGTGGCTAGATGCTTAGTGTGCCAATAAGTTAAAGCGGAGCAAAGGAAACCCGGTGGGTTGCTACACCCATTGGAAGTTCCGCAATGGAAGTGGGATAGTGTCTCGATGGATCTCATCGATGGGTTACCGAGATCGAGGAAGGGCAATACGGGAATTTGGGTTGTGGTAGACAGACTTACCAAGAGTGCCCATTTTATACCCGTGAAGAGTAAGAGGACCGCTCCATGGCTTGCTTCAGTCTATGTTAGAGAGATTGTTAGATTGCATGGCGTACCATCCAGCATTGTGAGTGATCGAGATCCTATCTTCACTAGTGAGTTTTGGAGAAGTTTGCAAGAGGCGGTAGGGACTCAGTTGTGTTTGAGCACCGCATATCATCCTCAGACGGACGGTCAGACCGAGAGGGTGAACCGTATCTTAGAAGATCTCTTGAGGCTTTGTATCTTGGATTTTGGAGGTACATGGGAAGAACATCTTCCTTTGGTGGAGTTCGCATACAATAACAGCTTTCAGTCTAGTATTGGCATGGCACCTTTCGAAGCTCTTTATGGAAGGCCTTGTCGATCTCCTACATGTTGGTGGGAATCTACGGATAAGATCTTGCTTGGGCCAGATATGGTTAGAGAGACTTCAGAGAAGATTGATTTGATTCGAAGAAGGATGAAAGCAGCGCAGGATAGGCAAAAATCTTATGCGGATCGGAGAAGGACGGATCTTGAGTTTGAGGTTGGGGATATGGTTTTTGTCAAAGTATCTCCGTTGAGAAATGTTGTTCGCTTTGGATCTGCTGGGAAGTTAGCACCAAGGTTCGTAGGGCCGTTTCCTATTAAGGAAAGGATTGGACGAATGGCATATAGAGTGGAGTTGCCCGACAGACTTAGTGGTGTACATGATGTATTCCATGTGTCACATTTGAGGAAGTGCTTGCATGAGACCGTAGAGGTTGTAGAGCTGAGCTTGCTTAGAGAAGTGGAAGTAGAGCGTGATGCGACTATTAGACGAGCTCCTACTCGCATCCTTGGGTCAGAAACTAGGAAGTTGAGGAACAGAGAAGTTCAGCTAGTTAAAGTGCAATGGGGAGAAGACGAGGGCAATGCTACTTGGGAGACGGAAGCGAAGATGCGTTCTTTGTACCCATTTCTTTTTGAGAGTATGTCTTTTAACTTCTCCTTTATCGTTTGTCTAGTACTTATCTTATCTTTAGTATGTCCTCTCATTAGTACCTTTGACCTTTAGATAGGGTAAACCTATGGTTGAAACATGTGTTTGAGACATGTTATGTTTGATGGATGCATGTGGATGCAAGTGGTTGCTAGTGGTTGCTCGTGGATGCATGTATACACACTCTAGGCACTAGATCGGCTCAATCACTTCATATTGCATATTGCATAAAATTGTGTGTAGGAAGCTATATTTATGGATGTATAATGATTGTGTTATCATATGGATGATGCATTTTGGTGAATGATTGTGCACTCATGTAGATATTGTATGTGTCGATAGGGTTCTCTCGCATACATAATGGATGCATGGCACTATCATGGTTTGCATATGTTCATACATTAGATAGGGAACATATACACACACTTTTTGCATATGCTCATACATCATTAGAAACTGTTTTAAGGACAATGGATGCCCGTGTTTGATGGATTGAGTAGATGGTTGTTTGGATGGTAGGATATGCATTCTCCTTAGCTTAGAGATTTCGGGGACGAAATCCTTTAAGGAGGGGAGAATGTAACACCCCGAATTTCGGTTAATGCTAAAATTCACAAATTAAAGAATAACTAATCCCAGATGTGGGAATTAGGGGAAACGGGTTGCACCATTGCGTTCGTCTCGGAAAAATACGCGAAATATACTCTGAGTTTTCGAAAATCGGAGTCCGTATGAAGAAGATATGGACGAACGAAGTTAGGCAGAAAAACCGAAAACTAGCCAGAATGCACTGGCGCACTTGTGAAGTGCGCCAACACAAAAATGAACTGGCGCACTTGTGAAGTGCGCCAACACATTTTTACACTGGCGCACTTAGGAAGTGCGCCCGTGCCGAGCCAGGAAACCTGCACAGTTTCTAGAGAGTTCTGTGGTAGGGTGCACCAGTTTGGGGTTTGGGCTTGGTCTTAGGGCTGGTTTCTGGAAGGTTCCGAAATCTAAGGGTTCTAATCTAATTTAGGGTTAATCTAATGGCCTAAAACACTTGCCTAATCTATAAATACACCCTAATACTACCCTAATTCATACTAAAAATAGAAATGATGCCACCATGCCGCCAAAATCAAACTTGAGAGGAACCTCCACTAGTTTATGAAGAAAGTTGCAAGCTAATCAACCTCTAATCATCATCTTCTTCTTGTATAGCAACTAGTTCTACTACATAAGTTTGCTAATCTTGGTTTTGGTGAGTTCCTATAGCTTTAATAATCAATTGTTAAATTGATTATGGTAGGATGTGATAAGACATGGCTATGTTTGTGGATAAATGTGTTTATGCAAGTTTGTATGATATGTGTTTTGCAAGTTTTATGCTATATGCAAGTTTAATGCCATGTTTTATGATGCAAAACACTATGTTGAACATTTATTCATATGTAACATGTTATGCAAGCTATATGGGAGATTATATGCAAGTCTATATGTAACATGTTATGCAAGTTATGTATTTGGTTTTATGCATGCAAAGTATTTGGTTTTATGCATGCTATGTATTTGGTTTTATGCATGCTAAGTATTTGGTTTTATGCATGCTATGTATTTGGTTTTATGCATGCTAAGTATTTGGTTTTATGCATGCTATGTATGTGGTTTTATGCATGCTAAGTATTTGGTTTTATGCATGCTAAGTGTTTGGTTTTATGCAAGTTTGTCTCTTTTTATGATATGCATAATATATGCAAGTTTGTCTCTAAGTATGGCATGTTATGCAAGTTCATATGCAAGTTATGATACATGTTCATATGCAAGTTATGATGCAAGTTCATATGCAAGTTATGATGCAAGTTCATATGCAAGTTATGATGCAAGTTCATATGCAAGTTATGATGCAAGTTCATATGCAAGTTTATGTGCAAGTTCATATGCAAGTTTGTCTCTTTTTATGACATGCATAATGCAAGTTTGGGTTAAATGCTAGTTGGGTTTAATGTATACTCATATATGCAAGTTGACACCTTTTGAACCCATGATAAAGTTATAAGCTATGTTGGTTAAACCCATGACATTTGTGATGAATCTTCCCTTTTATTATGTCACGTTACGAGAACGAATTACGTGGGGAACGATGGGGTTAATAAGCATGTTAATAAAATGATGTGGAATGGGTATGCTTAAGAGTAACATAAATTAAATGGACATAATTGGGAATTTACCTATTGAGTTAGGTCTACCCATATTATGGAGTTGGGAATTTACCTATTGAGTTAGGTCTACCCATACTACGGAGTTGGGAATTTACCTATTGAGTTAGGTCTACCCATATTCTGGAAAACATGATTAATTAATTAGGGATGATTAATATAAATTATGAGGGTGATTAATTAGGTGTAATTAATCGACTAAGACACGAGGTTGGACTCAGTTGTAGCGTAAAACTGCCCGGACCCAACCGGCTTAACCAGTTGCTACAAATGTTAGCCCAATGTGAGAGGTCTTAGGCACAAATTAAATACGTGATTAAAGTAAAGACACGAGGTTAGAACCTTTTTGTGACGTAAGGCTGCCCGGACCTAACCGGCATATCCAGCAGTCATAAAAGACGGTCTAATGTGAGAGGTCTTTATGAAGTCATGATCTTAATTAATTAAGAAACACTTAACCATATTAGCATGTAGAGGGACATGAGGGGTTAAGTGGGTGCCTTGGGTGGCATGAGGAATCTAGTGGGTTGCCTTGGGTGGCAATAGAAAATACGATTAGAATACTTAACCAAAGAGGAACATGTAATTAAACATGGGTAAAGGGTTAAGTAAGTGCTTTGGGTGGCATGTGGAAATCTAGTGGGTGCCTTAAGTGGCAATTGATATATGATTAGATGACTTAACCAAACCTTAACATGTAGGTGGGCATGATTATAACAGGGGTTAAGTGGGATACACTAGATAAAATAACAAGCTTAGGTGGTAGCTTGTGGGGGCCCATTTCAACCAATATCCCAAACGTATCTTAGTGGGCTCGACTCTAGTCGAGTGACGGGACACGCATATTGGGCTTGACTATAAGAGGCCAAAATGGGTTAGCGGTGGCAACGCATGACCAACGGGTTTCATATGCGTGTGTGGACCCGGGCTGGTAAATAAGACGTTGTTGCATCGTGTAGATATAATCCGTGCACCGTTAGTTTTATCAGGTTGCCACGCTGGGGAATGGTACACCCCACGGTGGGGCCAGCACGGGTATCTACGTTAGGGAGCCGATCGAATGGGGAGTAGTGTGTACACCTAGTGGATTGTAGGGCCCCGTGGCGTCTACTTAGTCACCTAGGGGTACGCGAGAACTATTAAGTTAATTTTATAAGTCCATGGGTGGGATCAACCTTTAAGTTAGGAATGACTGGTGTGGTGCAGTGTAGGAATTACCCTTGGGTGGGTAGATCTGGGGTGGTGTAATCCAGTAATTATCTTTGGGAGGATAAATGCGTCTTTTCGGTTATCTTAGTACATCCTGTGTTTAGTTGGCTACTTAGTGTAGTCATTATCCCCAGAGGTACCGTACCTTGTTTATATCATACCCTAATTACTTTAATGATTGTATTGTTAGGGTTATAGGACTCACTCAGACTTATGTCTGACCCCGTTGTTTTTATCTTTTTTCCCAACCCTTAGGTTATCAGAGTGGGCCCAGTACGAGTGGGCTTAGATCAGGCTGCTTTATTCTCTTTTGGAGCTTGGACCATAGATGTAGAGCTCAGCTTACCCTTTCTTTTATGGCTATCAGTTCATGTATTAGGATTATGTACTTTTATTTATCAGGATGGATATTTTGTACTTGACTCTTATTATGGTTTTGTGATGTAACCAAACATGTTTTACTTTCCGCTGCAATGAAACGATGTTTTAAAATTTTCAAGTATTACTTATATCTGTCTTGTTGTAATTTTTCTGTTCTATATTCACTTAAAATACTCCACCGATGTTATGGCATTCCCTTAGCGAGTGACCATAGCGGGTGTGGGGTGTTACAAATACAGTTTATTCGAAAGGAGTTATCGACTATAGTTTATTCGAAAGGAATTAATCGAACAATGGTTATTCGAAAGAGAGTTATCGAATATTGGTTATTCCAGAGAGAGTTAATCAAATATTAGTTATTCGAAGAGAGTTAATCGAATATTAGTTATTTGAATTAGAGTTATCAATTAGAGTTAATCGAATAGAGTAAATCAATTAGAGTTATCAAATAGAGTTTATTCGAGTAGAGTTAAAGGAGTTTATCGAATATGTTTATTCGAATAAAGTTAAACGAGTTAATCGAATATAGTTTATTCGAATAGAGTTAAACGAATTAACCGAATATAGTTTATTCGAATAGAGAAAGGAGTTATCGAATATAGCTTATTCGAAAGGAGTTAATCGAATATAGTTTGTTCGAAAGGAGTTAAGAGATAAGAGTTAATGAATTAAGTTAATCGAGTTAAAGTTAATGGAGTTAGGGTTAATTAATTTAAGTTAATTGAGTTATATTTTGGAGTTAGATATTTCAGAAGTAGGGATTATAAAGCTATAGTTATAATCAGTTTTTCAATAAAGAAGTGGATTCATAAATAAAATCCGAGAGTTACGTAAGGAAGTTGTTAAAGATTTAGATGGTGAACTTTGTCTATTTCGAAGTTAGAAATGTTGTTAAGTTAAGGTCTGAGAGGTAATTATACCCTAACTTGATTGACTTCGTTTTTAACTAAGGAATGGTTAAGGTTCGATAGTGAAGGTTGGTTAAGTGGATTTAGTTAATGAGGTAATGGTTTGAGTTGGCATAGCAATGTTTTATTTAAACATCAGTTTAATTCCAATGAATGAGTTTTGGAAACATTTTTCCAAATATAATCAGTGATATTTTCTAATCCAAGAAAATGAAATGTTTGATGATAAAGAATACTGAGGTGATAGTGATACGTGAAAAAGAGATGGAAATGTTTTCCAATGATTAATAACGGATATATTCTAAATTTAGAAAATAAAGAATGTTGAATATATGGAAACAGGAAAGAAATAAATTAATGAACTAAAGAGATAAATGTTAAATGATGATGTAATCGATAGAAATTCCATCTAGAAATAATATCGTTGTTTGCACACATGTTTTTTGATAGTTAACTCACCGGCTATCGAAGTTTTTGACCATTTTTCCATCATCAATACGGAGAGACCGGGATCAGATTCATTATCTGAAAACCACTATGTACGGGCGTTAGCGTTGCGATCAAATATAATATAACAACCCGGAAAATCTGAGCAAATTTAAATTTTTTATTTTGGCAATTTTAACGAATTTTGAATATTTAAAATGAATTATTTTAGATAATTGAAGACGAAGTTATGCAAGGGTTGTCCTGTTTACAGAATAGTGCCTTCGGTTTGTCCAGTCCCAGGACAACCTGTATGGAAGAATGTCTGACAGTATGTACGTTTGGTGGCAGAGTAATTCGTTTCTCTTAGCTGTATACCCGTTGTATTTTTAGGGAAATCAATTTACGATTTGGCCGGTATGACGATCTGACATTCAAAGTGAATAAATGTGTGATCTGCCAGAGTCAAGCGTGGCCTCTAGCCTCACAACCGGGAAATGACAAAAATTGGGCAGGCAGCATGGCTAAGTGGTTGGCTGCCAATTATGGTGTATTATCATCTATCTAGAGATTCATTTCATTCTATAATCTATTGTCAATGCTGTCCCATATGGGAAACGTTTGCTGATCCCAACCGTTGGTGATATACATTCGATACACTCAAGCGAAATGAGTGGTCGGTCATGTGTAGCCGGGTTGCAAGATGTTCTTGTTGAACCCAGTGTATTCCTCTCTAGAGGTACACTATCGGAAGGTGGTTCCATAGCTTGTCATAGTTGGAAATCCATTACCCAATAAGTGCTCGTGGTTTTGATTGTATACTATATATGTGGAACGTGAAATGAAAGCGTTCTGTAAGATGATTATTATATTGTGGTTGATAGACACTATTATAATATCAAAAGAGTTTTGATATAAAAGATCATTGTTTCTTTCAAAATGATTTGAAAGTCAAATCAAACTGATTTGGATTCTCATAAGGGAAAAACCCGTTCTGTTATACGGCATGGTCTTATGAGGTATCATTATTTTTCCAAACTATTTTAAATTGTTTACTCATACCAGTACCATGACTGACCCAGAGTTTATTTTGTTTTATTTTTCCTAAACTCTTGGGTGCCCAATTTGTACGGGCAGTCAAGTAGTCAGGATTTTACAGATATACTTGAAGAGCTAGAGCAGGAGGCTTCAGGATTTTATATAGCTATTGTTATTCCGCTATGTTGTAAGTGTTATACTCTAAAAATGTGACTGTATACATATACTGATTTTATTTCAAAGATATGTATCTATTTTATATTGTTCATTCCGCTGTGAGATTCATGTTTACTTTGATGTTGTATGTTCTTATTCTTCTATTCTAAGTTTCTATCTTATCTATTCTCACCCTCTGTTTTCTATCTATTAGTTTTCTGGTTTTTAGTGCAATTGGGGTTGGACTTGTGTTATTTGGTCAGATCAAATTGTACCGGAATTTCGGGACACTACAGCTGGTATCAAGGCTTAAGGTTAAGTAATTACCTTGGCTCTGTGGCGTGACTCAGTAGAGATAGGTTTAGCAATACCCTAGATTGAGTTTGAGTGTATATATACGAGTGAACGTATTTGTTATTTGATATAAAATTGTTTTATATTGTGGTGATTGATTGGTTGAGTTGTTTATGGGTTCTGGTCGATCAGTTTGATCCACTGTATCGGTAGGAGTTTCTAAGCACTCGGATACGATGAGTCGACACGATATGTTTTGAAAAAAGGGTAAATGAAAATAAGTTTACCCAAAGTATATTTTTATATAGGGAAGATGTATACATTGGAATTATAATATATTGGATATATTGGTTGTTATTATAACCGAGTAAGATTATAAATTAATTGGTTATGTAAATAACCAATCAGAATTCATATAAGTGAAATATGTGGAATCAGATGAATTAAATCTGAAGTTAAAATCAGGATTGAAATTAAAACCCTGGAAATTTGGAATGGTGTTTGTAAATGGATTTGGAGTTAATATAAGAGAATTTTAAAATCCTGGGAGATTTTAAGTTGTTTTACGACATTGTGAATGGTGTTTTGAAAATGATTTCAAAATAGAAGTGTTTTCAGATAAATTTTTGAAATTGTTATAGTATTGAACTCACTTCGATAGCTGGAAAATAACCCTGATGATGATGACCACATCATCAGTGTCATTTTCGAGTTCTAAGTGACGGATTACTACCAAAGAGACTGTTGTTGAAATTGTTAAGAAAAATAAGTTGTTTTGAATTTCGAAAGCGAAAATTTAATTTTGAAAAGTGAAGCTATTTATAACTCCCAAGAAGAGATTGTTTAAATTGAAAATAAATTAAGTAGAAATTGGGAAAAGCAAATTGAAATTGAAATAAAATTGGATTAGAATGATATCGAGACAAGTTGGATTTGTGAGATTTAAAATGTTATTGGATAATGGAATCAAGATTGGGACTTTGGTTTGAAATGAAATTAGACTTAGGTATAAGCGAATGGTTGGATTTGTGGACAAAACAGATTTGGAATTTGATTGGGATGACATGGGTATATGCTGAATTAACAGCAGATGGAAATGATGTAATGATATGCCTGACAAAAAGGTACAAGTTTATATTTCATATAGTATGAGATTTTTATGAGCCGATTTGGCAAGCCGTTTGGCTATTTGATTTTCTTTTGGGTTGAAGAAGGCCCAGAGAGGCGAGTTGTAGTTGTACGGATTGACCAGTACAAAGGAGGTGCTGGCGAAATTTTCGAAAAGTTAAGGTGTTAGAAAATTTTCAGGATTTTGAAAATTTTCGTTAGTAGGAATTAATTAATATTTTAATTGAAATCAATTGGTTCAATTGAATCTGAAGTTAATAAGTAAGCCAAATAATTTTTAATGCAGTAATAGGGTTTGTTCCCTACCTTAGCAATTTCGAGGACGAAATTATTTTAAGGGGGAAAGAATGTAATGTCCCGTATTTAGCGATTAAATAATTAATTAATTTAATTATATAAATAGTGATTTAGAGAATCAAATGGTCGTTTAATTAAATTATAAGGAATATTTAATTAATATAAATAATAGAATAATATATTTATTTCCGAAATAGTCGGAAATAGTGGAATTCACAATATGGAGTGAATTGGATTATTCAAAATATATAATTCAGTTTAGATTTGAATTATAATCACGAATATATTTAAATAACGACAGTTTGAATGTATGAATTATAATATAATTATAGTCAAGCTCGAAATGGCGAGGCAGTTTGCTATTTGGCGATTTGAACTTCAACTGAATGTACAGGGTCCGTTTTAAATCGGATTTCTGTGAAACAAGAAACGTTCGGAGCTCGGGAAGTATATTTTTCTAATGGAAGAGAAAAATTGGGATTTCATTGTGTAGATTTTTATTTATGTCTAAATCTAATTTTTAATTAATCGCTATGGAGTTGTTTTATAATTCATATCGATTTATTTATATTTTAAAAGGATTTAAATATATAAATCGAATATCGATATAACTGGGAAATTGGAAATATCGAGTTATAAATCCCATTGGAGCTATATGATATTCTATTGTGAATATATATGATAATATTAAAAAATTATTTAATTTAATTATTTTTAAATATATTTATATATTTAAATGGGCTATATAGAGCTTTAAAAATAGCCAGTTTTGCAAACAAACTCAGTTTTCGACGAAACTAATTTTGTTGGATCTATAAGGTTAAATTATTGTTAGATTTCAATTTTCGTGATTTTTAGAGTTAGTATGTGGCCGTATGGGATTTTAATGTGAAAAACAGTCAGTATTTTGATGGTTAAAAAATACGTTGTGTGAGCAAACTGAGTCGGAATTCGACGAAACCAGTTTCGTTGGGTCCGTAATGTCAAACTCTAGTTGTATGTCAATTTTCATGATTTTTGGATATTGTATATGGTTATAGGAATTTTTATTCAATGACTAAAAGAGAAATAGGATGAAAAATAAAATATCTAACAAATATCTTCCCAAAATATCTAAACCCTTTCCCCTATAAATATACCTTTAACTCCCTTAAACCTAATTTACTTCATTGTTCAAGTCAATCTTTTTTCCGTCGTTGTTTTTCCTTCTTACAACAAAAATGGCAAGCTATAGAAAATCAAAGGAAATCACACAAAATTCTATAAATCCTTTTTTATACATGTTTGTGTTGCTGCGATCCTCCTTTTCGATTCAGTATGTGTTTCATGAGATTCGATGACATTTTTGGTTGTTCGAAAATGTACAACGCGAGGCTATAGGAACAAGGGTTCATGTTATCCAGAGATTTAAGCCATGGTGCTTGAACTCGATATCGTTTTCGAGACTAGGACAGAAAACCGAACTCGTGTGCATCCTTTGGGGTGATGCGGTGATGAAAAGCTACGATGGCTTCAGTGTAGCCATGTGTGGAGGAGCTGACCGATGCAGTCAAGATGGAGGAACGAGCTGTTGTTGGTTGGGATAGGATGGAGAGGATTTTGATGGAGATTGTCGTGGGGAAGTTTGTATTCAAATCGATGAAGAAACGTGAGTGCGGTGAGCTGGAGAAGATTCGGTAATGGCTGCGTATTTTCTAAATTCCCTTTTTTTTCTTGTTTGAGGAAGATGACTGTAGCGGACTTGGGAGGAAGGGTAATGGGCCGATATACTAAAGGTTAAGCCCATTTGTTAAAAGGAAATTTAATTTGTTTTAATTTAAAATGTATAAGATATTATAAAATGTATAACTTATCCATACGGTATCGGAATTCAGCGAAAGAAGATCCGACAGGATCGTATGGACGAGGGCTACAACATGGAACTGACTGAGAATGAATTGGAGTCCGTTATAATTTATAGTGAAATAAATTGTCCGTCTGAATCAAGCGATTGTTATCGTTATTAACGATGATCGTCCAATGTGAATAAAACTCACCAACTCTATTAGTTCATATTTTTTAACGTATATTTAGAACTGATAAATGATGATTGATTGCCATGTATTGACTATTTGGTTGAACTGCTAAGTAATTGGTTGAAACTATAGATCTGGTTATATATATATACATATATATATATAAATTGATTCTGTTTAGCAGAATATTTCATAGTGAAATGAAATTGATGTTAGTTGGATTGTGTAACATCTGTGGATGCAGGGAAACAGGTCGGAGGAATCCAACTGGATTCCTCAACATTTATTTTACTATTTTTCATATATTGTGTTATATGATGGGATATGAAATCTGTTGTTGATTTTATATGTTGGAATGATACTGATCATTGTTATATGTTACTTTAGATACCATAAGGAATACTGGAATGTAGAAAAAGGGGATTTTCAAAGTGTATTTTGAAAATAAAGTATTTATATAAAATCAATGGATTTTATATATAAAAGGAAAAGGATTTTATATATTTTTTTATATAAAATCAAAGAACAAATATAAAAGGAAAATATTTGTCAAACAAATTGGAAAGGAAATATTTGTGAAAACAAATAGAAAAGGAAATATTTGTGAAAACAAATAAAAAAGGAAATATTTGTAAAACATTTACAAATAGAATTGAAAAGGAAATATTTGTAAAACATTTGCAAATATAATTGAAAAGGAATTGAAAAGGAAATATTTATTTGTTAAATAAATAAAATAATAAAAGGAATATTTATTTGGAAAATAAATAGGATTATAAAAAGGAATTTACAAGATATAAAAGAGTTATCGATTAGAGTTAAAGAATAGAGTAAATTAAATAAAGTTAATTAAATAGAGTTATCGATTAGAGTTAATCGAATAGTGTTAATCAATTAGAGTTATCGATTAGAGTTAATCGAATAGAGTAAGTCAATTAGAGTTATCGATTAAAGTTAATCGAATTAGAATTAATCGATTAGAGTTAATCAAGATAGAGTTAATTGAATAGAGTTAATTGAACAAGAGTTAGTCGCATATTAGTTATTCAAATAGAGTTAATTGAGTTAGAGTTAGTCGGATTAGAGTATATCGAATATTAGTTATTCGAAAGGAATTAATCGAATATAGTTTATTCGAAAGGAATTAATCGAATATAGTTTATTCGAAAGGAATTAATCGAATATAGTTTATTCGAAAGGAATTATCGAATATAGTTTATTCGAAAGGAGTTATCGAATGTAGTTTGTTTGAAAGGAGTTATTCAATATAGTTTATTCAAAAGGAGTTATCGAATATAGTTTATTCGAAAGGAGTTATCAAATATAGTTTATTCGAAAGGAGTTATCGAATATAGTTTATTCGAAAGGAATTATTCGAATATAGTTTATTCGAAAGGAATTAATCGAATATAGTTTATTCGAAAGGAGTTATTGGATATAGTTTATTCGAAAGGAGTTATCGAATATAGTTTATTCGAAAGGAGTTATTGAATATATTTATTCGAAAAGACTTATCAAAATAGTTTATTCAAAAGGAATTAATCGAACATAGTTTATTCGAAAGGAATTAATCGAATATAGTTTGTTCGAAAGGAGTTGTTGACTATAGTTTATTCGAAAGGAATTAATCGAATATTGGTTATTTGAAAGAGTTGGTTATTTGAAAGAGAGTTATCGAATATTGGTTATTCGAGAGAGAGTTAATCGAATATTAGTTATTCGAAGAGAGTTAATCGAATATTAGTTATTCGAATTAGAGTTATCAATTACATTTATTGATTAGAGTTAATTGAATAGTGTAAATCAATTAGAGTTATCGAATAGAGTTTATTCGATAGACTTAAAGGAGTTAATCGAATAAAGTTTATTCGAATAGAGTTAAACATGTTAATCGAATATAGTTTATTCGAATAGAGTTAAACGAGTTAATAGAATATAGTTTATTCGAATAGAGAAAGGAGTTATCGAATATAGTTTATTCGAAAGCAGTTAATCGAATATAGTTTATTCGAAAGGAGTTAAGTGATAAGAGTTAATGAATTAAGTTAATCGAGTTAAAGTTAATGGAGTTAGGGTTAATTAATTTAAGTTAATTGAGTTATATTTTGAAATTAGATATTTCAAAAGTGGGGATTATAATGCTATAGTTATAATCAGTTTTTCAATAAAGAAGTGGATTCGTAAATAAAATCCAAGAGTTACGTAAGGAAGTTGTTAAAGATTTAGATGGTGAACTTTGTCTATTTCGAAGTTAGAAATGTTGTTCAGTTAAGGTCTGAGAGGTAATTATACCCCAACTTGATTGACTTCATTTTTAACTAAGGAATGGTTAAGGTTCGATAGTAAAGGTAGGTTAAGTGAATTTAGTTAATGAGGTAATGGTTAGAGTTGGCATAGCGATGTTTTACTTAAACATCTGTTTAATTCCAATGAATGAGTTTTGGAAACATTTTTCCAAATATAATCAGAGATATTTTCTAATCCTAGAAAATGAAATGTTTGATGACAAAGAATACTGAAATGACAGTGATACGTGAAAAAGAGATGGAAATGTTTTCTAATGATTAATAACGTATATTTTCTAAATTTAGAAAATAAGGAATGTTGAATATATGGAAACAGAAAATAAATAAATTAATGAACTAAAGAGATAAACGTTAAATGATGATGTGATCGATAGAAATTCCATTTGGAAATAATATCGTTTTTTGCACACGTGTTTTTCTTTGATAGTTAACTCACCGGCTATCGAAGTTTTTGACCATTTTTCCGTTGTTAATGCGGAGAGATCAGGATTAGATTCATTATCTGAAAACCACTCTATATGGATGTTAGCGTTGCGATCAAATATGATGAAGATAATTGAAGACGGAATTATGCAAGGGTTGTCCTGTTTATAGAATAGTGCCATCGGTTTGTCCAGTCCCAGGACAACTTGTATGGAAGAATGTCTGACAGAGTATATTTAATAGATCGCATAAGTTGATCTCTTCAAACGTATGTACGTTTGGTGGCAGAGAAATTCGCTTCTCTTAGTTGTATACCCGTTGTAGTTTTAGGGAAATCAATTTGTGATTTGGCGGGTATGACGATGTGACATTCAAAGTGAATAAATGTGTGATCTGTCAGAGATAAGCGTGGCCTCTAGCCTCACAACCGGAAAATGACAAAAATCGGTTAGGCAGCATGGCTAAGTGGTTGGCTCCCAATTAGGGTGTATTATCACCTATCTAGAGATATTCATTTCATTTTATAATCTATTGTCGATGTTGTCCCATTCGGGAAACGGTTGTTGATCCCAGCTTTTAGTGATATACATTCGATACACTCAAGCGAAATGAGTGGTCGGTCATGTGTGGCAGGGTGCTGTCCCATTCGGGAAATGGTTGTTGATCCCAATTTTTGGTGATAAACATTCAATACACTCAAGTGAAATGAGTGGTCGGTCATGTGTGACTGGGTTGCAAGATGTTCTTTTTGAACCCAGGGTATTCCTCTCTAGAGGTACACTATCGGAAGGTGGTTCCATACCTTGTCATTGTAACGACCCGGGAAAAAGACGACCTTGATTATCCGATATACAACACATATCGAACATCAAGGGTCGACAATTACCAAATAGTTAATGAAAGAATCTAGAGGGTGAGGATAGATAAGATAGAAAATTAGAATATAAGAAGAAAAAGAAGAACACAACATCAGAGTAACACGAATCTCACAGCGGAACGAATAAAATATAATATATCACATAACTTGAAATCAAAAGCAGTATATGCATACAATACCATTATCAGAGTACAACCCTTGCATCACAGCGGAAATAAACAATAGCTATATAAGTCCTGAAGCCTCCTGCTCCAAGCTCTCCAAGTCTATCTGTAAAATCCTGACTACTTGACTGCCCGTACAAATTTGGGCACCCAAGAGTTTAGGGAAAACAAAACAAAATAAAACTCTGGGTCAGTCATGGGACTGGTGTGAGTAAATTCCAATCATTTGGTTTAACTTTTCAAAATCCTTTTCAAAAGAAAAGATAATCGTAAGACCAATCCACTCATAAATACGGATGGCTTTTACCTTACGATAACCCAAAACACTTTGGAAATCATATATTATCTGATATTATAATAATGTCTAATCACAAGTAATTAAAATCTAGTAGAATGCTTGCATCTCACGCTCTACATATATAGTATACAAATCAAACTCGCGGGCACTTATTGGAGATTGGATTCCGACTTTGACAAGGTATGGGACCACCTGCCGATAGTGTATCTCTAGAGGCGAATACACTGGGTTCAACAAGAACATCTTGCAACCCGGCACTCACATGACCGACCACTCATTTCTCTTGAGTGTATCGAATATATATCACCAACGGTTGGGATCAGCAACCGTCCCCCGAATGGGGCAGCATCGATATATTTTAAGAAGTAATTGGAATTTCTCTAGATAGGTGATCATACATCCTAATGGGTGCGACCCACATAGTCATGCTGCCTGCCCGATTTTTGTCAATTCCCGGTTGATGAGGCTAGAGGTCATAACGTATCTTTTGACAGATCACACCTCCATTACTTTGAATGCCACATCGTCATACCCGCCAAATCACAAATTGATTTCACCAAAAATACCACGGGTATACAGCTAAGAGAAACGAATTCCTCCGCCACCAAACGTAAGTACGTTTGAAGAGATCAACTTACGCGATCCTTTGAATATACTCTGTCAGACATTCGTCCATTCACGTTTGTCCTGGGACTGGACAAACCGAAGGCACTATTCTGTAAATAGGATAGCCCTTGCATAACTCCGTCTTCAATATATTCAGCATACTTGATTCGCAATGCTTATGCCAATACGGAGTGGTTCTCTGGATAATAATCCAACCGGTCTCTCCATATTAACAACGTAAAATGGTCAAAAACTTTGATAGTCGGTGATTTAACTATCAAATGAAAACATGTCTGTGTGCAAACAACGATATTATTTCCAGATGGAAATTCTATCGATCAATCATCATTCATCATCAAATTATCATAAATTTACCCTTTTCCTTATTCTTGTTTTCCTATATTTCTTATTTACTATATTTAGAAAATATACGTTATTAACAATGGAAAACAATTCCATTTCTCATTTTCTATATTCAGAAAACGTTTCTGATTTTCATTTGGAAGACATTTCCAAATCTCCTTCATTGGGTTTAAACTGATGTTTGAATAAACATCGCTATGCCAACACCAACCATTTCGCTCATTAACTAAATTCACTTAACCCCTTTCACTCTCGAACCTTATCCACTTCTTAGTTAAAAACGAAGTCAATCAAGTTGGGGTATAACTACCTCTCAGACCTTAACTAAACAACATTTCTAACTTCGAAATAGACAAAGTTCAAACTTTACTCTTTAAGAAACTTCCTTGCGAACTCTCGGATTCTATTTATGAATCCACTTCCTTTACTGAATCATTTGATTATAACTATAAATGTTATAATTCCATGCTTTCAAAATATGTTAACTTAAATATATTTCCATATCTTAATTTGGATAAATAAACAACCAACTACTTTATTAACAGATAATTAAAACTTGATTTGAAATGGAAAGTAAACATTACTTCCCTTGATTCGATATAATCGAATTTCCATGTATGATTCACTCTCGAATAATCACTATCCGATAATTCTCTTTCGAATAAACTATATTCGATTCCCCTGTTCGAATAACTAATATTCGATAATCCTTTTCTTCGAATAACTAATATTCGAAAAATCTCACTTCGAATAAACCATATTCAATAATTCTCTCCTTCAAATAACTATATTCGATTTAACATACTTCGAACGAACTATATTCGATTACTCTTCTCGAATAAACTATATTCGATAACTCTACTTCGAATAGGTGATATTCGATTAATTCCCTTTTTGACTAACCCTACTTAATTTACTAATACTCGACTAACTCGACTTAATTAACTTCTATTGATTAATTACTATTTGATTTAACACCATTTGCTTGACTCTAGATCGCAGCGATCACAATGGTTACGCCTGATTCCCCCAGGAAACATCCGACCGCCGTAGGCTATCTGCAGCCCTGCGAAATACGCTAGTAGTCGTGCTAAATGGAAATTCATCCTTAAATAACTTTGTCTATTTTTAACTCTATCTCGAATAATTAGATTCGATCAATTCTAATTGAATAACTAATATTCAATTAACCCTTATTCGATTACTATATTTGAATAACTCTAGTTCGATTTGACTCAAAACGATTAACTCTAACTGATTAACTCTAACTGGTTAATTCTAACTGAATAACTCTAACTGGATAACTCTAACTGAATAACTCTAACTGGTTAACTCTAACTAACTAACTCTAACTGTTTAACTTTACGGTTTAACTCTGACAGTTTAACTTCAACGGTTTAACTCTAACAGTTTAACTCCAACTGTTTAACTCTAACAGTTTAACTCCAACTGTTTAACTCTAACAGTTTAACTCCAACGGTTTAACTCCAACGGTTTAACTCTAGTTGATTAACTCTTTTGAATTAATCCCTTTGACTTTTTCTCTTTTGAATAATTCCTTTGGAATAATTCCTTTGAATTACTTCCCTTGAATAGATTATTTTTCTATTCGTTTACTCAACAAATAACTATTCTCTTTTCGCTTCTATTTATTTAACAAATAAATATTCCCTTTAACTTTTCTATTTATTCAACAAATAAATATTTCTTTTAACTTTTCTATTTATTTAACAAATAAATACTTCTTTCAACTTTTCTTTATTCCCTACATGAATATTCCCTTCTCAATTCCATTTGTAAATACTTTTACGAATGTTTCCCTTTTTATTTCTATTTGTAATCGTTTCACAAATATTTCCCTTCTATTTGATTTCACCAATATTTTCCCTTCTATTTGATTTCACCAATATTTTCCCTTCTATTTGATTTCACCAATATTTGTTTTTTTACAAATGCTTTGATTCTATAATCATTTTCTCTCATGAAATTCTCTTCCTTTTATATATAAAATCTATTGATTTTATATAAATAATTTATTTTCAAAATAAACTTTGAAAATCCCTTTTCACTTTCTAGTATCACTTATGGTATAAAAATACCAAATCAAAAGGTTCAATCATCATCCAAACACACAGGTTCAACAACAGATGATATAACACATCATATATCAGAATATATGAAAAACGGTAAATAAATGTTGAGGAATCCAGTTGGATTCCTCCGACCTGTTTCCCTGCATCCACAGATGTTACACAATATAATTCACATCAATTTCATTTCAATATGAGGTATTCTGATAAACAAAATCAACATCGGTTAACGATATATATAACTATATCGGTATTTTCAATCAATTGACTAGCAGTTCAACCAAACAATCAACACTCAGCAATTCAACCGATAATTATCAGTTCTAAAAATACTTTATAAAAATATAAAGTGTTCAGAGTTAGTGAGATTTACTCACCTTGGACGGTTTATCGTTGAATAACGATAATCGGTCATTGATTTGGTTCAGACGTTAAATTTCACCATAAATCCAAACGAGCTTCAATCCACTTGCGGTCAGTTCCATTGCGTAGTGCTCGTCCATACGATCCCAACGGATCTTGTTTCGTTAAATTTCGTAAATGTATGCAAAAGTTATGCTATTTACAATATTTACCTAATTTAAATGAATATATATTTAATTAAATTAATTAAATTATTTTTATCTTAATTAATTTCTAATTGCGTTATTAGCCAAATTACCTTCCCTGCCCTTCTAAAAAATCATATTTTCCCATCTCTAGCCATATCCATTTTTTTTTTAAAATTGAAAAACCATTTTAATATTAATTAAATTTAATTTTCAAATAAAATATTTAAAAATATTCATTTAATTATAACTTAAAATTTTTAACCCGGATCAAAAATCTGCTTCCACTCATTTTAAAGTATTTTTCGATAAGAATCCAACGGTCCTTGTTTCGTGGAAATCCGACTTGTTTTGAAAAAATTATAATCTTTTAAAGTTTATGGTTAAAAATTACGAAAATGCCCCTGGTCTGTTTTAAATTCAAATTAAATTCAAATTAAATTTTAAATTTAAATTTAAATTAATCATCCCATCCGTCGGATCAGTTAGGGATAGCCAGGGAGAGCAGGAAACTATATTTTCCAAACTCAAGCCTTAGACACTATCCTCTCTGTTACCCTTAGAATGTTCTGATATTTATTTTTACAAATTCTATTTTAATTATAATATATATATATTACACAAATAAATAAATAAATATTATTTAAAAACTTACGCCGCGAAGCCCAAGCCTCTGCCTAAGAGTCCCTAGCTCCCCGTCTTGCCCTCCTTTCTCCATTCCTCCCCTTTTCCCTATTTCCTAATATTATATTATTATTTCTGCCATTGCCAAAGCTTGAAAGAGGAGGAGGAGGAGTGAGTTTAAAATGAAGGGGGGGGGGGGCTATTTATAGTCGAAGGAGTCACATGGATTGCTGAGGTGGCGCGAATCCAACGGTCGAAAATGGATGGCTAGGATTAATCCTTAAATTAATTAAATTATAAATAAATTTAATAATTTATGAATAGTAAAGTGTGTTTTCTCAACCCTATTCGGACGTTAATTTGACTTACTTATTGATACCTTATCCAAAATCTTTTTCAACCATGTTGTTCAATTTTTCTTGCTCTTCAATACTATATAAAAATATATCAATTTTGAATTTGTTTGAACTTTCAAATAATTTAAATTCAAATTCAAAATAGTGTTTTGTGTTAGTTTCAACACCTTCCGGTCTCATGTTGGAGTATCAAACGATAACGGTTTTCAGAAATTCTTCCACCATCTGGTCCGGTTTTTAACGTACTTCAATCCTATGTATTCAAATCAAAAATCGGAGTTCGTTTAGATTTTCAAATAATTTATTTAAATTTTGTTTCCTTAATAACTTTCTATATCCGTTATAGGATTTTCCCAGATTTCATATATAGCTAATATCCTATGTTTAGAATTTTCCTGGATAGGTCTCAGGTTCCAGTTTTGCCGTTAGCATTAGCAAATTCCAATTACCGTCAAAATTTAATTCAAATTTTGGCCTTTTATTTTTTTTATTTTCCACATACTGATGTCATTTTTGACGTAACTTGGTTGGTTACCTAATTTCATCATTTCGGATTTAATGAAACTGATTTCATCGAAATCCGAGTTCGTTAGCTACTACATCCTTTGTAAACGTACTATTTTAAATTAAAAAATTATCCTTTTATACTGCCAGTTCACATTATATTGCAGATCCACTAAATTTCTACCATTTCGGAATAAAATAAAATATTCAAAATTATTGAAATTAAACCATTTAGAATTCCAAAATAAAAAAAAAACATTTTTAAATAATAACTAAATGGTCAAAAAATCTGGGCCCTTACATTCTTCCCCCCTTAAAATAATTTCGTCCTCGAAATTGCTAAGGTAGAAAAATGAATTTTATAACTAGGTTAAAATTATTTGGTTACTCTGATTTCACTAAACCAATCTATTCTAATTAATTTATTAATTTATTTCTATAAACAAAAATTTTCAAAAATTCTGAAAATTTTCTAACACTCGAAATTTCTGAAAAATTTCGCCAGCACCTCCTTTGTACTGGTCGATAGCTCAAACTCCAACTCGCCTCCCTAGGCCTTCTTCAACCCAAAAGAAAATCAAACAGCCAAGTGGCTTGCCAAACAGGCTCATAAATCTCATCAAACTCATATGAATATGATTGTGTACCTTTTTTGTCGGGCATCCAACTCTTCTATCAATTTAGCATATACCATTATCATCCCAATCAAACTCCCAATCACTTTTATCTTCAACACGACCATCCGCTTATAACCAAGCCAAATTTCAATCAAACTGCAATTCCAATCTCAATTCAAATTTCTTGCTCGACCATCCATTTCTATCCCAAATTATCTCTAATCTAGTCCAATTCTACTTGATACCATTCTATTTCAATTCAACTCAATTTCCACTGAACTGCCTTCAATTCAATTTCAAATTTGCTTTCACAAATTTCTATTTAATTTGTGTTTATTTCAATAATCAGTACCTGGGAGTTTCAAATAGCTTTGCCTTTTCCAAAAATTAAATATCCCTTTGGAATATCAAAACAACTCGGTTTCTCAAAACAATTCAAAAACAAAATCTTTGGTAGTAATCCATCACTTACAAACTCGAAAATGAGCATCGATGATGTCCGGATCAACATCGGAATTTATTTTCCAGCTATCGAAGTGAGTTCAATACTATAGCACTTTCAAAACTCATTTTTAAACATTTTCATTTTGAAATTCATTTCAAAATATCCCTTTTCAATGCTTGTAACAAATTTAAAATCTCCCAGGATTTTAAAATTCACATATATTCAATTTAATTCCATTTACAACGCTTATTCAAATTTTAGCAATTTTAATTCCAATTCTGAACTTAAATTCAGATTTAATTCATCTGATTTCATATATTTCACTTATATGAATTTTGATTTGTTATTTACATAACCATTTCACATTTTATAATCTTATTCGATTATAACCACAACCAACACATTCAATATACTATAATAATTTCAAATATCTATACTTTGCTTATATCAAAATATAATTTGGGTAAAATTATTTCATTTACCTTTTTTTCAAAACATATTGTGACGACCCATCGTATTCAAGTGTTTATAAACTCCTATCGATACAGTGGATCAAACTGATCGACTAGAACTCATAAACGACACAACCAATAAATCTCCACGGTATAAAATCATTTTATATAAAATAACAAATACGTTCACTCTTATATATACACTCAAACTCAGTCTAGGGCATTACTAACCCCATCTCTACTGAGTCACGCCACAGAGCCAAGGTAAATCACCTAACCTTCAGCTCTGATACCAACTGTAACGACCCGGGAAAAAGACGACCTTGATTATCCGATATACAACACATATCGAACATCAAGGGTCGACAATTACCAAATAGTTAATGAAAGAATCTAGAGGGTGAGGATAGATAAGATAGAAAATTAGAATAGAAGAAGAAAAAGAAGAACACAACATCAGAGTAACACGAATCTCACAGCGGAACGAATAAAATATAATATATCACATAACTTGAAATCAAAAGCAGTATATGCATACAATACCATTATCAGAGTACAACCCTTGCATCACAGTGGAAATAAACAATAGCTATATAAGTCCTGAAGCCTCCTGCTCCAAGCTCTCCAAGTCTATCTGTAAAATCCTGACTACTTGACTGCCCGTACAAATTTGGGCACCCAAGAGTTTAGGGAAAACAAAACAAAATAAAACTCTGGGTCAGTCATGGGACTGGTGTGAGTAAACTCCAATCATTTGGTTTAACTTTTCAAAATCCTTTTCAAAAGAAAAGATAATCGTAAGACCAATCCACTCATAAATACGGATGGCTTTTACCTTACGATAACCCAAAACGCTTTGGAAATCATATATTATCTGATATTATAATAATGTCTAATCACAAGTAATTAAAATCTAGTAGAACGCTTGCATCTCACGCTCTACATATATAGTATACAAATCAAACTCGCGGGCACTTATTGGAGATTGGATTCCGACTTTGACAAGGTATGGGACCACCTGCCGATAGTGTATCTCTAGAGGCGAATACACTGGGTTCAACAAGAACATCTTGCAACCCGGCCCTCACATGACCGACCACTCATTTCGCTTGAGTGTATCGAATATATATCACCAACGGTTGGGATCAGCAACCGTCCCCCGAATGGGGCAGCATCGATATATTTTAAGAAGCAATTGGAATTTCTCTAGATAGGTGATCATACATCCTAATGGGTGCGACCCACATAGCCATGCTGCCTGCCCGATTTTTGTCAATTCCCGGTTGATGAGGCTAGAGGTCATAACGTATCTTTTGACAGATCACACCTCCATTACTTTGAATGCCACATCGTCATACCCGCCAAATCACAAATTGATTTCACCAAAAATACCACGGGTATACAGCTAAGAGAAACGAATTCCTCCGCCACCAAACGTAAGTACGTTTGAAGAGATCAACTTACGCGATCCTTTGAATATACTCTGTCAGACATTCGTCCATTCACGTTTGTCCTGGGACTGGACAAACCGAAGGCACTATTCTGTAAATAGGATAGCCCTTGCATAACTCCGTCTTCAATATATTCAGCATACTTGATTCGCAACGCTTATGCCAATACGGAGTGGTTCTCTGGATAATAATCCAACCGGTCTCTCCATATTAACAACGTAAAATGGTCAAAAACTTTGATAGTCGGTGATTTAACTATCAAATGAAAACATGTCTGTGTGCAAACAACGATATTATTTCCAGATGGAAATTCTATCGATCAATCATCATTCATCATCAAATTATCATAAATTTACCCTTTTCCTTATTCTTGTTTTCCTATATTTCTTATTTACTATATTTAGAAAATATACGTTATTAACAATGGAAAACAATTCCATTTCTCATTTTCTATATTCAGAAAACGTTTCTGATTTTCATTTGGAAGACATTTCCAAATCTCCTTCATTGGGTTTAAACTGATGTTTGAATAAACATCGCTATGCCAACACCAACCATTTCGCTCATTAACTAAATTCACTTAACCCCTTTCACTCTCGAACCTTATCCACTTCTTAGTTAAAAACGAAGTCAATCAAGTTGGGGTATAATTAACTCTCAGACCTTAACTGAACAACATTTCTAACTTCGAAATAGACAAAGTTCAAACTTTACTCTTTAAGAAACTTCCTTGCGAACTCTCGGATTCTATTTATGAATCCACTTCCTTTACTGAATCATTTGATTATAACTATAAATGTTATAATTCCATGCTTTCAAAATATGTTAACTTAAATATATTTCCATATCTTAATTTGGATAAATAAACAACCAACTACTTTATTAACAGATAATTAAAACTTGATTTGAAATGGAAAGTAAACATTACTTCCCTTGATTCGATATAATCGAATTTCCATGTATGATTCACTCTCGAACAATCACTATCCGATAATTCTCTTTCGAATAAACTATATTCGATTCCCCTGTTCGAATAACTAATATTCGATAATCCTTTTCTTCGAATAACTAATATTCGAAAAATCTCACTTCGAATAAACCATATTCAATAATTCTCTCCTTCAAATAACTATATTCGATTTAACATACTTCGAACGAACTATATTCGATTACTCTTCTCTAATAAACTATATTCGATAACTCTACTTCGAATAGGTGATATTCGATTAATTCCCTTTTTGACTAACCCTACTTAATTTACTAATACTCGACTAACTCGACTTAATTAACTTCTATTGATTAATTACTATTTGATTTAACACCATTTGCTTGACTCTAGATCGCAGCGATCACAATGGTTACGCCTGATTCCCCCAGGAAACATCCGACCGCCGTAGGCTATCTGCAGCCCTGCGAAATACGCTAGCAGTCGTGCTAAATGGAAATTCATCCTTAAATAACTTTGTCTATTTTTAACTCTATCTCGAATAATTAGATTCGATCAATTCTAATTGAATAACTAATATTCAATTAACCCTTATTCGATTACTATATTTGAATAACTCTAGTTCGATTTGACTCAAAACGATTAACTCTAACTGATTAACTCTAACTGGTTAATTCTAACTGAATAACTCTAACTGGATAACTCTAACTGAATAACTCTAACTGGTTAACTCTAACTAACTAACTCTAGCTGTTTAACTTTACGGTTTAACTCTGACAGTTTAACTTCAACGGTTTAACTCTAACAGTTTAACTCCAACTGTTTAACTCTAACAGTTTAACTCCAACTGTTTAACTCTAACAGTTTAACTCCAACGGTTTAACTCTAGTTGATTAACTCTTTTGAATTAATCCCTTTGACTTTTTCTCTTTTGAATAATTCCTTTGGAATAATTCCTTTGAATTACTTCCCTTGAATAGATTATTTTTCTATTCGTTTACTCAACAAATAACTATTCTCTTTTCGCTTCTATTTATTTAACAAATAAATATTCCCTTTAACTTTTCTATTTATTCAACAAATAAATATTTCTTTTAACTTTTCTATTTATTTAACAAATAAGTACTTCTTTCAACTTTTCTTTATTCCCTACATGAATATTCCCTTTTCAATTCCATTTGTAAATACTTTTACGAATGTTTCCCTTTTTATTTCTATTTGTAATCGTTTCACAAATATTTCCCTTCTATTTGATTTCACCAATATTTTCCCTTCTATTTGATTTCACCAATATTTTCCCTTCTATTTGATTTCACCAATATTTGTTTTTTTTATAAATGCTTTGATTCTATAATCATTTTCTCTCATGAAATTCTCTTCCTTTTATATATAAAATCTATTGATTTTATATAAATAATTTACTTTCAAAATAAACTTTGAAAATCCCTTTTCACTTTCTAGTATCACTTATGGTATAAAAATACCAAATCAAAAGGTTCAATCATCATCCAAACACACAAGTTCAATAACAGATGATATAACACATCATATATCAGAATATATGAAAAACGGTAAATAAATGTTGAGGAATCCAGTTGGATTCCTCCGACCTGTTTCCCTGCATCCACAGATGTTACACAATATAATTCACATCAATTTCATTTCAATATGAGGTATTCTGATAAACAAAATCAACATCGGTTAACGATATATATAACTATATCGGTATTTTCAATCAATTGACTAGCAGTTCAACCAAACAATCAACACTCAGCAATTCAACCAATAATTATCAGTTCTAAAAATACTTTATAAAAATATAAAGTGTTCAGAGTTAGTGAGATTTACTCACCTTAGACGGTTTATCGTTGAATAACGATAATCGGTCATTGATTTGGTTCAGACGTTAAATTTCACCATAAATCCAAACGAGCTGCAATCCACTTGCGGTCAGTTCCATTGCGTAGTGCTCGTCCATACGATCCCAACGGATCTTCTTTCGTTAAATTTCGTAAATGTATGCAAAAGTTATGCTATTTACAATATTTACCTAATTTAAATGAATATATATTTAATTAAATTATTTTTATCTTAATTAATTTCTAATTGCGTTATTAGCCAAATTACCTTCCCTGCCCTTCTAAAAAATCATATTTTCCCATCTCTAGCCATAACCAATTTTTTTTTTAAATTGAAAAACCATTTTAATATTAATTAAATTTAATTTTCGAATAAAATATTTAAAAATATTCATTTAATTATAACTTAAAATTTTTAACTCGGATCAAAAATCTGCTTCCGCTCATTTTAAAGTATTTTTCGATAAGAATCTAACGGTCCTTGTTTCGTGGAAATCCGACTTGTTTTGAAAAAATTATAATCTTTTAAAGTTTATGGTTAAAAATTACGAAAATGCCCCTGGTCTGTTTTAAATTCAAATTAAATTCAAATTAAATTTTAAATTTAAATTTAAATTAATCATCCCATTCGTCGGATCAGTTAGGGATAGCCAGGGAGAGCAGGAAACTATATTTTCCAAACTCAAGCCTTAGACACTATCCTCTCTGTTACCCATAGAATGTTCTGATATTTATTTTTACAAATTTTATTTTAATTATAATATATATATATATATATTACACAAATAAATAAATAAATAAATATTATTTAAAAACTTACGCCGCGAAGCCCAAGCCTCTGCCTAAGAGTCCCTAGCTCCCCGTCTTGCCCTCCTTTCTCCCTTCCTTCCCTTTTCCCTATTTCCTAATATTATATTATTATTTCTGCCATTGCCAAAGCTTGAAAGAGGAGGAGGAGGAGTGAGTTTAAAATGAAGGGGGAGGGGGGGCTATTTATAGTCGAAGGAGTCACATGGATTGCTGAGGTGGCGCGAATCCAACGGTCGAAAATGGATGGTTAGGATTAATCCTTAAATTAATTAAATTATAAATAAATTTAATAATTTATGAATAGTAAAGTGTGTTTTCTCAACCCTATTCGGACGTTAATTTGACTTACTTATTGATACCTTATCCAAAATCTTTTTCAACCATGTTGTTCAATTTTTCTTGCTCTTCAATACTATATAAAAATATATCAATTTTGAATTTGTTTGAACTTTCAAATAATTTAAATTCAAATTCAAAATAGTGTTTTGTGTTAGTTTCAACACCTTCCGGTCTCATGTTGGAGTATCAAACGATAACGGTTTTCAGAAATTCTTCCACCATCTGGTCCGGTTTTTAACGTACTTCAATCCTATGTATTCAAATCAAAAATCGGAGTTCGTTTAGATTTTCAAATAATTTATTTAAATTTTGTTTCCTTAATAACTTTCTATATCCGTTATAGGATTTTCCCAGATTTCATATATAGCTAATATCCTATGTTTAGAATTTTCCTGGATAGGTCTCAGGTTCCAGTTTTGCCGTTAGCATTAGCAAATTCCAATTACCGTCAAAATTTAGTTCAAATTTTGGCCTTTTATTTTTTTCTTTTCCACATACGGATGTCATTTTTGACGTAACTTGGTTGGTTACCTAATTTCATCATTTCAGATTTAATGAAACTGATTTCATCGAAATCCGAGTTCGTTAGCTACTACATCCTTTGTAAACGTACTATTTTAAATTAAAAAATTATCCTTTTATATTGCCAGTTCACATTATATTGCAGATCCACTAAATTTCTACCATTTCGGAATAAAATAAAATATTCAAAATTATTGAAATTAAACCATTTAGAATTCCAAAATAAAAAAAAACATTTTTAAATAATAACTAAATGGTCAAAAAATCTGGGCCCTTACAGTCATAGTTGGAAATCCATTACCTAATATGTGCTCGTGGTTTTGATTGTATACTATCTATGTGGAACGTGAGATGAAAGCATTCTGCAAGATGATTATTATATTATGGTTGATAGACACTATTATAATATCAAAAGAGTTTTGATATAAAAGATCATTGTTTCTTTCAAAATGATTTGAAAGCTAAATCAAATTGTTTTGGATTCTCATAAGGGAAAAACCCGTTCCGTTATACGGCGTGGTCTTATGAGGTATCATTATTTTTCCAATCTATTTTAAATTGTTAACACATACCAGTCCCATTACTGACCCAGAGTTTATTTTGTTTTATTTTTCCTAAACTCTTGGGTGCCCAATTTGTACGGGCAGTCAAGTAGTCAGGATTTTACATATATACTTGAAAAGCTGGAGCAGGAGGCTTCAGGATTTCATATAGCTATTGTTTTTCCGCTGTGTTGTAAGTGTTATACTCTAAAAATGTTAATGTATACATATACTGATTTTATTTCAAAGATATGTATCTATTATATATTGTTCGTTCCGCAGTGAGATTCATGTTTACTCTGATATTGTATGTTCTTCTTCTTCTTCTTCTTCTATTCTAAGTTTCTATCTTAGCTATTCTCACCCTCTGTTTTCTTTCTATTAGTTATCTGGTTTCCAGTGCAATTGGGGTTGGACTTGTGTTATTTGGTCAGCTCAAATTGTACCAGAATTTCGGGACACTACACATAGGGTAGGAGAAAGATGTGAGAAGGTGCGCACTAAAATGGAGTCTCTGTGATGTTCTGGTGGTAGCCGATGAAGGAAGCAGCGGAGGTCGAGTATGTGGCACGGAGGACTGGTGCAATCAGGACGAGGTAGGTGGATACGACGGGAGGAACCATGGGGAAGTTGCATGTGTGTGAGGGGTAAGCTGGTGAAGAATGGACGTGAGGGATTATGCAGGGCGTTCGCCGACACCATGGTGATGATTTGTGCTTGCTGATGGGAATGTGGAGTGGTGCGTATGAATGACAGGTGGAAAGAAGGGAGAGAAACAGTTCAGTTTCATGCCATTTTAAGGGGGTTGCGTTGTACAACAATATGGAGTAGGGCGAGGAATAATGAATGAACGAGGAGTGGCTTCGGAAATATGAAACAGAGCAGGTATTGTTTTAAAATATGAAGATGAACAGTAAAGATATTAAATAGGCATAATCTTAATTAAATTTTCTAATTATATATATTAATTTAACCGACCCTGGTGCATTATTATAAAGTGCCAAACCCAATTTTATTCATTTATTTATAACAACTGTGCATATATATACCCTACCTAATGATGTTTAAACATTTGCCTAATCCAAATTAGAAATGGACCAGTCACGGTTATGGTTGCCTTGTTGTGTAGTGCTGCATGTCTAAAATGTTTGTATATGACTGATCAAAAAGTTACGGTGGACCACATACATTTTATTATATACATATGGATATTATGCCTGATAGTGCTACTTTTGCCTAATCGGATTATAATGTGCGTAAGTATAATATATTATATACACTATAACATGTCTGGACGGGCTCTTTAAAATGCCTAATTGAGGGTTCTTAAAACGTAAGTAAATTTTTTTGGTTAAATCATTTTCGAAGTTTATACGTGGCCTTGAAACAGTTTAATAATGGCTAATTTTATTTTGCTTGATCAACATTTCGAAGATGTTTCGAGAAATAGACAGTGCGTGAAGCAACACGTTAGTACATGTGTATAATTTTAGCAATACGCCTAAATATAATTAGTAGGGGATTAACCATTATCTCCGAACATGTCTAAATAACGTTAGTGAACGTCAAGAAAGAGTTAGTAAATAAATTATTTAGAGTTTAATAATATTACTTAAATTGATGTGTAACGTTTAAAGTTTACAACTTGGTCATCCAGTTATGGAATTGGAGGAAACAAGGGACGATGGAAACGTATCCGCAAGCACAACGTTATGGAATTGTAACTGACATAGCGACCGCAGCTGGTCGTTTAGTTAAATTAAACCCTTGTTTAATTTAACTAAAACAGACCGTTTCAACGACAAATGGAAACCCAAGGTGAGTTCAGCTCACTCAGTTTTATCCCATTAATATTTCATATAAGTCGGGTTTAAATATTTATGTGCTATGATTGTTATTTGATTGATGGATGCTGAATATATATGTGGTGACTGATCCTGTTAAATTAAACATTCGTTTAATTTAATTTTAATCAATCGTTACTTTTAACCGTTGTAACCAATGAAGGTAACTTACCTCACCGGTCACATTTATAATAATATAAACGTGTTGGATTTATAGATGAATGTTTGGATTGCTATTATTGGTTGATTTTTGAATATTGTATCTGTTTATTGAAATAAACGATATTGTTGAAATAACATATTTGGATGTAGGGAAAACAGGTTGGAGGGATCCAACTGGATTCCTCAAATTTATTATTTATTTTTACATTACAATTACATGAACTGTTTAACCCATATGATTGGATGATGGATTTGATCATTGACTGTTGAATCTAAATTCAACGATTGTTCTGTTTTAACCAATAGACAGTATTGGTTGAGTAATTGGTGGCAGTTGGCCCAAAAATATTTTGTTTTATAAATATTGATTTACCATCAGGTGAATCAACGGTAATGAAATTATAAATATATTTTATAATTGAAGATGGATTTGAAATTGATAGATTTGAATAATGGTTTTAATAAAAGGAAATTAATATGTATTAGTTATTATTTAAGAAGCTATTAAATGATTTTGTAACGAGATTATAACTAGATGAGCAGTGATGAATGTAATGATAAATAGTTAGATTAATTGTTTAAAAGAGACAATTAAACGAAATTATTTAAATTAATTATATTATTAACTAATATAAAAGAAGGACTAATTTGAGTTGATTAACGAGATAAGCATGGTTTGAACTGATGAAGTTAACAAAGTTATTTGAAATTAGTTATTTGATTAATTTATTTTAATTAATCAAATAAAATAGTTTAACAAATATTTATTTTAACTTTAATAAGATTTAAAAGGAAATTACTGCTTAATTAAGTTAAATAAGATGTTAACTATTTCAATAATAGTTAATGATGATGTAAATATTTATTTTTAATAAATAATAATTTAAGTGATCAATTTGTAAATGAGATTCTTTAAGGTAAGTAATCAAGATTGATATTGGAACCCATTTAGTTTTTTTGAAAAGTATTGATGAACAGTTTTATATCAAAACCGAGATTTATAAACAAAGTTATATAGGAGATTTTAAGCCAAGGCGATAACTTAAAGTAAGTGTTTGAATTAAGGAAAGAAAAGCGGGATACAATAGGATTTTTATATTGAACCCAAGTTCTATAAACAATGTTATAAAAAGGAGTGTGAGGCTAAAACATTAATATTAAATTAAGTTTACTTAATTCTGGAATTATGAGATGCGATCTAAATTCGCTGTATTAAATGAGAGATGAAGTTTCATCAATTATAACCAAAACAGGATTTGGTTTGACAATGGGATGAATATGGGTTTTGGTATTACAACTAATATCTATCTTAAGATAAGAACGTTGTTGGTCAAGGTCTGAGAGGTAATTTAAAATACCCCAACTTGAACGACTTCAGGATTATTGAGGGATGCCATTAGTTGTAATGGTGAAGATGTTAAAAGGGATTATCTTCAGAAATAGTAATATAACATTATTTGAAGAATATATATATATATATATATGGATTCCAAAATAAAAGGGAATTAAAACGGGCTTGAGAATATGAAATGATATTTCCATAGAAAAGGAAATAAAAGAGATTTGTGAAAATATAACAATATTTTCAAAGTAAGAAGGTAAGATTTAGAATAGGTTTATTCTAAAAAGATAAGTGAGAGTATAGTGTTCAAATGAGGAAACTAAAAGAGAGGTCGTAACGATTGTTTTACAAATGATGAGATGAATCGACGATAAATAATATATAGTGTTGTAATTAACATTTTGAAATAATAGTAAAATAGAAATCAGAGATAGTTATTTAATATATATTAAATATTAGATTGAAATGGTTTTGAGAAGATTAATATATTGAAATGAGAATCAAATACCATGTTTTTAAAATATAAAATGTTTTAGAAGTTTAAAAAAATCGTTAATTAATTATTTATAATTAAATGGGCCAAGTGATGCTGAGTACTAAACCAGTAAACCTATCTTTATTTTCATGATTGAATGATTGCTTATTTGATAGTTAAATAATCGACTATCAAATCTGACCAATACGATTGTTGGTACAGAAAGACCGGGATCGAATTTATATTCAAAAACCATTCCGTCCAACAAATACGAAATGTTGAAGATATCATATACGAAGAAATTGAAGACCGTAGATCTTCATAAAATGGTAGAATAACTTATGATCTCTGGTTTAGCGGCCAGAGATATACTGTGAATCTATCGTGGTTGAAATCGACGGATTTGCAAGGACTACTCGCTACTGATCTATAGGGTGATTCCTAGGATGCAGTAGGAGGGTGCCTTCGGTTTTTCCAGCCTCAGGACAACTTGTACGGACGAGTGTCTGACAGAGTATTTCCAAAGGGATTACATACGTTGATTTCTTCAAACGTACGAAGTTGGTGGCAAAGAAGGGAAACTGCATTAGCCTAACAATCTGAGTATTTTTGTGGAAATCAATTAGTGATTTTAGATGGATCTGACGATGTGACATTCAAAGTGAATGGTGGTGTGCTATTTGGGAAAGAGGAATTATAACCTCATTCCTCACAACCGGGAAATGACAAAAATCAGGCAGGCAGAATGGCTATGTGGGTCGCACCCATTAGGGTTATAATCACCTGTCTAGAGAAATTTCTTTTGCTTCTTTGATCTATCGATGCTGTCCCTTTTCGGGAAACGGTTGCTGATCCCAACCGTTGGTGATATACATTCGATACACTTAAGTGAAATGAGCGGTCGGTCATGTGTGGGTCGGGTTGCATGTAAAGACCCGTAAATTCCCGCCCTTTGAGTCGACCATAAACCACTCAAGTCTGACCCAAAAGTTGGAAATCCACGAATACTTTAACTTTGGGAATACAACACAATAGAACAATAACAACAGACTTTTATTACATCATGATAATATAACATCAGAGTACAGAATATCAGAGTACATCGAAAAAATAAAATAATACAGCAGAAGATAAATTTTACATTAAATAATACATTGCAGCGGAAGACCTTTCTAAGTTATGGACACAGCTTTAAGCTTCGATTCAGAATCCTACCAAAGAGATAAATATCTGCAAAAAGCTACTCGACCGCCCGTGTGGAAAATATGGGCACCCGAGTTTGCCAGTAAAACAAACTGCAGGTCAGTCATGGGACTGGTATGAGAAATCTTAGCTTAACTAATCTAAATAAAAGGCTAATCACAGGACCACGCCGCTAACGCAGAACGGGTTTACTCCATTGGATTGCCAGTGCATAAAATAAATTAAATCGTTAAACAACGCAATGCTTTTTAGAAAAATGAAACCATTATAAGACTCAAGTCCCATTACACAATGCAACGCAAACCGGAGGATAGACTTTTACCTTATAATGGTAAAAAAATGCTTGATACGATAAAAACGGATTTGATATTTTTATTAGTGTATATATGTTTCAAAAACATTTCAATCATAATGTATCAATCATAGACGGCATAGTACCCCATCCTACTATGTCGCCATACTAGTTCTACAATCAAAACCGCAAGGTGTCGTATTGGACATTGGTTTTCCATCATGAAATCGAGGCTAGGGATCGTCCCCTCCGATTCGAGACACTCTAGCAAATGCCTCAGGATTCCCCGCAGTGAACCCTTGGAGCGGTAGGGCCGGTCCCCACCAAACAGTAGTGGATTGGCAATTCCTGAACACACGTTTCCCGGTTCCTTTGAACCTATAGTATGACCACTTCCGGCCTATAAAACCCGAGGTACCTCAATCCATCATCCACATAAGTAAAATGCCAGCCAGTTTAAGCACCGACACTACTCCTAGCTAAAAAGAAACGTGTGCACTCCCTATGGTCCATATCCCGTTTTTGACTCATACTGGGGTGTGAGGCTTGCGAAGTCACGATAAACACAAAGTTATGCCTAAACAGGCTATGCTTTGATCATCAACCACAAGGCTCTACTTTTCAACAAAAGCCTTGATCCATGCATCTTAGCATGCCACATTGTCAATCCATACCATACCATTGATTCCTACCAATATATAACCTCTAAGCTCGTACGTCTCAGAGAAGGGTATTAAACACCAATCAGATATATATTTAGCGGAGATCAACAGATATTGTATAAAGGAATACAACGTCAGACATACGATCCATTTACAAGTCCGTTCTGGTCTGAACGAAACCAGAGGCACCTTATTCCTCGCATATCCGAACAATCAACAATACGTCCGGATGGCTACCCCTGGCTCCCCTTCAAGGTAGCTACTCCAATCATGGGCCTCAGTAGTAACACATCCATTCGATGTGAAAATCGTCGGTCTTCAATCACCGTCTTCAACTCTTCAACTTAAATCGTCGTATAATTATTTGAAATGAGTTAAACTCGGTCTTTTCAAATAATTCTCATTTAAATCATTTCATATCGTTCATATTTATTTGTAACGGTTTATCACTATTTTATTTATTTAAAATAGCTCAATTATAATTAAACGACGCTTCGGGTTAATGGCGGCCCTGGCGCTGTTTTTATCCAAATTTGATTTACGTATTTCTCGAAATCTAACTGTTGGATTTTAACAAAATTTATATCGTTGGAAAGATCTTCCCAGAGCGGTCCTAACGGTTCCGGTCTTGGGAAAATCCGACAGTTGGATCTTTCGGTATCATCTTTTAAAGTTACGATTTCAAATAGCGAACTACAGCAGCTTGATTTGTTTATTTAATTTATATATATATATATATATATATATATATATATAAAAATCGTTTCGAAATTTCAACTATTATAATCTATTCTTTTTATCGCATTTAAAATGACAATAAATATGCTTCTTTTAATTCTAATCTTTTAATTGAATAAAATATCAATAAAAATGTCGCTTTACATTTATTCTTTTTGTTTACACTTAAAATGTAAATAAAGATATCACTTTACATTTATTATTTTCATTTGTATCAAAAGGTAAATAAAAATATAACCTTTTAATTCAAATCTTTTTATTGTCTCTATTATGATAATAAAAATATTACATTAAATCCTATCTTCATCTAAAATGTAAATCTAAAATGTCACTTTTATTTCAATGTTTTTATTTACATCTAAAATAAAAATAAAAATACACTTTTTCAATTCATATTTTTATTCTCATCTACAATGTAAATAAAAATGTACTTTTCATATTCATGTTTTTATTTACATCTATAATGTAAATAAAATTGCACTTTTTAATTCAAGTTTTTATTCACATCTAAAATGTGAGTAAAAATGTACTTATTTTCATGTTTTTATTTATATCTAAAATATAAATAAAAATGTTTTTTTTTCAATTCATGCTTTTATTTATATCTAAAATATAAATAAAAATGTCAACTTTTATAATCATGTTTTTATTTACAACTAAATTGCAAATGAGAAATGTACTTTATATCTTCATATATTCATGTTTCTTTTTTATTTGCAATAAATTTGCAAATAAAAATGTACTTCCTTTTGTATGGTTTTTATTTGCATATAAAAAGGCAAATAAAAATATTCTTCTTTTTCTTTAATCATGTTCACACATACGAAATGTGCTTTTCCCTATTCATGTTTTTATTTGCAAGTAATTTGCAAATAAAAATATAATCCTCTTCTCGATATTTCCCATATTACATAAAAATGTGTTTTTAATGTAAAACATGATTCCATAATAAAACATGAATCTTTTGTCCGTTCTAATATTACATTGAAAATATGATCTTTTTATTCTCAAAGGAGAATAATGCTAAAATTGTCCCTTTTTCATATTATGTTTTTATTTACATCTAATATGTAAATAAAAATATAATTTTCTATAATCATGGGTTTTATTTACAACAAGAATGTAAATAAATAAAAAAAGTGCTTTCTAATTCTATGTTTTTATTCACATCTATAATGTGAATAAAAATGTACTTTTTCATGACAATAATGTATATTCTTGTCTTAAACCTTTTTGATAAACAAAAATGTCTGTTTTGGTTTAATTCTTTTTAGTGAACAAAAATGTTTATCTTGGTTTAATCCTATTCAACGATAAAAAAATGTGTATTTTTAGTTTCACTTTTTTTTAATTGACAAAAAGGTATATTTTGTCTCATTCTTTCTAATTGGCCAAAAATGTATATTTTGGTTTCACTAATATAACACATTTATTTCCTTACATTTTCTTATGTATCCTAATAACATATAAAAGTCAATTTTATATATGTTCACATTTTTCTATGAACTCTAATGTCATATAAAAGTATATTATATATATTCACATTTTTCTATGAACTCATTGGTAATCAATTTTCTATGTTATTCTAATATCATATAACATAATATCTTATATGTAAAACATTTTCTTTTCTAGTGATCCACATTACAATAAAAATGTAATTCTTATTGTCATCTCTTTTCTAATGTTATCAAAGAAATGTAATACTTATTATCTTCACTTTTCTAATGGCGGATAAATGAATATTTATTTGTAAATAGTTTTCTATATTATACAAATGACAAATAAATGATTATTTTATTTGCTAACCATATCCTATGACAAATAAATGGTTATTTATTCGCTGACAAATCCTATGTTATACAAGTGACAAATAAATGATTATTTATTTTCTAACAAAATCCTATGTTATAAAGTGACAAATAAATGATTATTTATTTGCTAACAAAACGGCGTTTTTATTCTTATATCACATTTTACATAAAAATGTAATTTCTATTTTCTTATCTTTTCTAATGTTTCATATCACAAACGTAATATTTATTGCCTATTCTCCCTAATGTTTCACACTACAATAAAAATATAATTTTTTATTGTCTATTCTTTTCTAATAGTAAAAATGAAATTTTTATTTTAATTCTAGTATCACATAAAATAATATTTTATATGTAAAACATTTCTACGAATTCAAATGTCATATAAAAATGATATTTTATATGTTAACAATTTTCCATGAATTCTAATGACATATAAAAAGGGTATTCACATAACTTGTTCTTTTTATTTACATAAGAGAATGTAAATAAAGGTGTTTACATAATTTTGTTCTTTTTACCAAACATACCATCTTGTAACAAAAATGATATTTTCATCTAATTTAACATTCTATAACCAAAATGGTATATTTATCAATTTAACATTATATAACTAAAATGGTGTTATAATTCTAATGTGACATTTCTTATCAAAGTGACATTATAATTCTTTAAGAGGCAATAAAAGACAATCCTTTTATTTTGACCTTTTATTTATAATCTTTTAATTCTAAACTTTTTTGACCCAAATGTTAAATTGGTTTCAATAACATGTTTTGACAAGGAGGTTATTTTATTTCTAATAACATGTTGTGATGAAAATGAATATTTTTAGCTCAACTAACATGTTTCTAATGTCAAATAAGAATGTGTTTTTATTTAACGTTACAGGTTCTCCAATTCTAATGTCTAAATAAAAAAAATATTTGTTCACATAACATATTTTAATGTTTAACATGGCAAATAGAAGAACACTTTATTTGCATACATTATTCTATGTTTAACATAACAAATAAAAAGTAAATTTTTTTATTTGTATACACATTCTAAGTTTCTAATGACAAATGAAAAGTAAATTTCCATATGTATAACAAATTCTACATTTCTAGTGACAAATAAAAAGTGATTTTTTTTGTCAACCTTTTTATTATGTTCTAATAACATATAAAAGAATATCTTAATATTTTATAACTAACATGTTATTTTTCTTTATCTTAACATTTTATCACTAAAATGTTATATATTTTTTTTTCAATTAACATTTTATAAATAAAATGTTATTTTTCTTAATCTTAACAATCATGAAATATTTGTTTTCAACGAAACAAACATAATATATTTTCAACTATTTTATACAAAAATGATACAAGGATTTGTTTCACTATTTTCCTAATTAACATAATTGTTAATTTACATCAACAAATCTAACTAACACAAAATGATCATTTGGTTTAATCTCATTCTCTAATTTACACAAATGTTAATTTTTTTTATTCACACCAATCCAATGATAATGTTATATATTTTAACATAACATAATTCTAATCTAACAAAATGACAATTTTATATCCACATGAATATGATTCAACAAATCACCACAAACACAATCCATCAGTCAAACTAGATTTTATACACAGCATATATGTGTATCATGTAGCGGATTTACATCTCAATCACGGTTAACTAAATATAAGATATATATATATATATATAATTAATAGAGAAATCTCACAAACAAATCTATATTAGCACATCCCATACAAATTAATCACTTAGCCAGCATATACTGCGAATCAGTGATTTATTCTAATTATTTTAAAATAAATAATAAAAAAAATAAATTAGGATTTCTCACATCGATTTTTACTCCAATCTGGTCTGCTCCAAATCACAGTTCCGTGGGTTCCATGTCGTAGATCAGAAAATTAAGATTTCAATGCATTTCGTTTCATTTGATTTCGTTGCTGTATGATAGAGACATGGATGTTTAAGGATTTAATTACATTAAAAATAATAATTAAAAATTAATCGTCTCCTTAATCTACCTTCCTCCACATCGATTATCTGTACATATACGAACCCATCGTTCAAATCTGAACATCGCCCACCGCCGTCGATCGGGACTGTTGACTTAGTAGTTCGTGAGAAGCTCTTCGATTCTGTATTTGGAGTTTTGAATTTGTTATGTGGATTGGAAGAGAAAAGAGGAGGGAGATCATTGTTCTTTAGCCATTGAAACAAAAGAAGGGGCGACGGCTATCTTTTGGGAAATAGGGTTTTAGGATGTTGTATAGTAGGAGGAAATAATATTTTTTTTATTTGATTATATATATATATTTTTATTTCTTACTTGTCTCTCTCTTCATATGCTGTAAGTTACAAAGGAAATAAATTGGCTGAGGTGGCGTATTTATTTCTCATTTATGTTTCCTTACATCCTCTTTTATTACATGCTACAATTACACATTTTCTTTTTCTTTTTTATTATTTGAATTTCAAAAGTAGATAACAATGAAAGGGAGAGAGAGAGAGGATAAAATGGAAAGAATTAATGCTATTTGTTTATGAACATGTAGTCTAAATTTGGAATTTTTAAAAGTTATATTTGAATTGACAAGGGAAATATTTAAGAGGACAACCAAAGATATGTACATATATATACATATACATATATATATATATATATGTATGTATTGTCAAAATTTATTTCATTTATAACCTACACTTTATTTTCAATCAATAAATGTCATTAAAGTTTCTATGTGACATTAAAAGAATAAAGTTCTAATGTAAAACATTTCATGTTTCTACATGACATTAAAAGATTAATTTTTAATGTTAACCAAATTCATGTTCTTACATGACATTGAAAAGTTAAGTTTTTTTTATTGTAAATTAAATTCATGTTTTACATGACATTAAAAAGGTAGACTTTTAGAACTAATCAAAATATGTACATTCACATTAAAAGAATAACTTTTTAATGTATCTCATATTTATATTCTTACATTCAAATAAAGACTAACTTTTATTTTTAAACATATTTACATTTTTTTTATATTGTTAAATTCTGATGTATTTTCTAAAAAAGTTTCCTTAAAATAAAATTTTAAATTGGTTCCAAAATTCCGGGTTGTTACATTGCAAGACGTTCTTATTGAACCCAGTGTATTCGCCTCTATAGATAGGCTATCGGCAGGTGGTTCCATACCTTGTCATAGTCGGAATCCAATCTCCAATAAGCGCTCGCGATTTTGATTATATACTATATATGTGGGGCATGAGATGCAAGCGTTCCGCTAGGTTGATATTTATTTGTATTTAGACACTATTATAATATCAGAAAATATATTGATTTCAAAAATGTTTAGGGTTATCGTAAGGTAAAAACCGTCCGTGTTTATGTGTGGATTTGGTCTTACGATTATCCTTTTCTTTCGAAAAGATTTTTGAACTTTAAAATCAAGTTGGATGATCCCTTTAAAACTTTGCAAGTTTTTCTCACTCTGGTTTACTAGACTGACCCGATGTTTGTAATGCTCAGGTTAGACCAGGTTGTACAGGTTCAGGTTACTGGGCGCTACGAAGTTCAAGAGACGTGCTGGAGGAGTTTAGACGTATTAGCTACTATTCCGCTGTGTGTTGTATAAAATGACAGGATATCATAACTGTCCAAAAATGTTGATGTACTCTAATAAATTGTAAGCTTTATTTTAAGCTCTCAATAAAGTTATTTATACATTATATTTTGTTCCATTACGATGTGAGTCTCTGATTTGGTTCAGGTCTAATATTTCTTTCTTTCTTATCTCACCCTCTAATTTCTTTCTATTGACATATGGGTTTCCAATATTACATGGATTGGATTGGTGTTGTTCGATCAGCTCAAAAGGTACCAGAAATTCAGGTCATCACAGTGGTATCAGAGCAATGGTTTAGTAATAACGTTGGCTTTGTGGCATGACTCGATAGAGATGGGGTTAGTAATACCCTAGATTGAGTTTGAATGCATATGTGTATATATATATATATGAGAGCGTATTTGTAAATTTTATATAAAAATGTTTGTATTGTGTTGTTTGATCCGTTCTTGTAACAGCCCGCATTTTATGTATCGGAATATCATAAAATATATTTATTTTATTCTATAATGGTTGGATCATTCTCATCTTTTAATATGTTGTTTATAGGGATGTGAGATATTTCCATAATTTTTACCGATTTTGTTTGTGACCATTTCCCCCCTGTCAGGCTTGTATAGGGCATAACTTTTGACTCGGGTCAAATCAGAGGGTGAGACCTACGCCATTAGAAAGGAATTAATGATTACCTTTCCGTAGAGTGGTTACATCAAGGATTTGGCTCAGCGGTTTGGGATAAATCGTTGTTTTAAGGTTTTTCAGTTGGCAATTCAGGTTTTGGAGCCTTGGTGGAATCCTATAAATAGGGGGTGAGAGTGGAGGGAAAAGATTTACTTTTTCCCGTTCTCTCATTTGAAGGCATTTGATCTCCTTCTTCCTCCTACACCTTTCCACCATTAAAAATCCAAATCTAAGGGAGGAAATCGAAGATCTACACCATTAAAGGCTAGATCTACATCATTTCAAAGGCATATTCATCAGATCGAGGGGTTTGATTTGGAGTACTCGCTGTTCGGATTCTTATTTCTATTGTTTTAGATTGTTTCGGCAAATCGTTGAGTGATTTACTTCTCTCACATGAATGCAATGAAGTATATGAGCGTTTTTGCATATTTCTCATCAAATTGGGATGTTTTACCATAGATTTACACCATTACAAGTTCATTTTTATATGCATCACCCTATGATCTAATCCAACAAGTTTTACTCAGTGATTTCATGTCATATTACATGTTTATGTTAGTTAGATCTCTCATGTTGATCATATGTTCATTTTAATGGTTTTTGGTGAGATTTACATATTTTTGTAGTAATCGTCATATTCATGCGGTTAGTAATGTTACGATATGTTTATGATTGTGTTTGATGAATTTAGTTGAGCTGGTTTCGTCGGGTTCATCGTTTGGCGAAGTTTTGGTCGAAATTGGAGTTGAATTGCAATATGCAGGAATTGGCTCGGCCATAGATTGAATCGGCCAGAAATTGGCTCGGTCAGGAATTGGCTCGGCCATAGGTTGAATCGGCCAGGAGTTGACTCAGCCAATAGGTTGAATCAGCCAGAACTTGGATTGAAACGAAGTTGGATCGGAAAGGAGTGGATCAGATCGGGCCATAAGTGGATCGGGTCGGTCTCATGTCCTGTCACAAAGAACAAGTCAGATTGGATCGGTCATCTTGGTTCGGATCAGTCATTTAGGGGAATTGGATCGCTCATCTTGGTTCGGTTCGGTCATCTTGGATCGGATCGGCCTAGTTTGGATCGGGTTGGTCTGGAAGAGGGCGGATCGGTCATGTTTTTAACAACGCTTTTAAACGCTGTGGTTGATAGTGATGAAACTATAGTTTGTTTTCAACAGGGTCATTTTCTGAAAAAGTACGTTTTTCGGGTACGGCTCAGATTTGGAGAAAAAGGTCTGAAAAAATATTTTTCGGGGGTAACCCCCCGAACCATAGCCGCAGTTCAGTGTTGTAATTAGCTCGGTGATGGTGTGACTTCAAAGTAAGTTCAAGTAGGAAGATTCGAAGTGTTGAGAGGTGTTCATTGATCGGAGTAGAACATCGAATGAAGTAACAACTCAAAGGTCGTGGGTTAGTGGATAATGGTTGCTCGAAAAGGTCGCTTGATCAGTTAATAATCGTCAAGGTTGGACGACTAGAGATATTGAAGGCTGAGAGATTATCGTTGTCGTAAGTTCAAGCAGGCTTAAAGCAGGGGTACGATAGGGGCACCCAATAGACCGGAAGGTTGCTGGTCAAGTACCTTGGGTATCATTGAAAGGCCTAGTTGTCAAGGTTGGACATTGTCAAGGTTGGACATATGGAGCTTATGCTAGAACTGGGGTTACCATTAGCCTTTGACATATGGCAAGGTTGGTCGTCATACGATTAATGGTGGTTTCAAAGCAGGATTGGCAGTGATAGCCAGAGTCAGTCATGGATGATTGGTTGTTCAGTGTGAGACTTATATAACCTGGATGTCATGTGTGTTTTCCATGATTGAATGGGTGTTCTAGTTTCCATGGATGAATGGTTGAATTGTTATTGTAAAGGCTACCACTGTCCGATGTAGGGAAGATAAGGTTGAGTTCTTCTCTGGTGTCGTGGGTAGATTAGTATGTTTATCTATCCTTTGTCATACAATTTATTGTTGAAGTTTGTTAGTTGTTTTATCGCTCACTAAGATTGCTGTCTGACTCAAGGTTTTATGTTTCCTCTACCTTGGGTTGTTCATCCGGTTGTGGATGGACAGACTAAGTAGCAGATGACAGGTGATGCTTTAGTGAGGACGATGGTGCTGATCGGTGGCGAGCATAAGGCTCACGTACCAGTTTTACTACTCTAATAACCGGGTTTCCGCTGTTTGAGTTTCTGAATAATGTAGTGAGGCTACTTTGTATAAACACTATTTCGAAGTTTGTGGATATTACTTTATGGTTATATGAAAGTCTTGTGTTTCTGCTTCACTATTACTACCTGTTGTATATGTTCTATTATATTTTATCCTTGTGCTGTGAGTTTACGACAGGTTCCGCTTGTGTTTACCTACTCTGATGATCGTCCATGACTGCCTTGTACACCTTTCATCACATTATTTCTTTTGTATAGTGCAGGGATTATAGGCGGTCGTCACAGTTCTAATGTTGAAAAGCCTTGTACTAGCGACCGACGCGATATTGTTTTCTAAAGAGGGTAAATGAAATTATTTTACTCAAAATATATTTTCATATAGAAAAGAAATAATTTCCTCAAATTATTGAGATATTGGTTGCCTTAATTAACTTGAATGAAATTCAAACTGGATTAAAATTTGAATGGTTCAATAGCCAGGAGATTTCCTATATAGGATTTGTGAAATTGAATGAATGAGTGTTTAACTTGAATAAGTTAAATAAGAAGGGAAAGTGAATGATTTTTGAAATAAAATCGGAATCAACATTTGAAATGGAGATGAATTAATTAAGACATCAAATAGTTAATTGAATAAGGATTTGGAACTTAACTTGGTTAAGTGGAGTTAAGAATTTATATTTGAGTTAAAATGGATTTTGGGGTCAAATGACTTCAATTTGGAATTTGGAAACTGAGTAAAATATAAATTGATTGGATTGATTAAGTTGGGTGTGTATTAATTAAGATTGGCCATTGATTGTTGATGATTTGTTCATAAATGGTTTGATAACATAATTAAATGAATTGGAAACTAAATTCTAGCATAATGAATCCGAATAAGATTTGATTAGTAAATAAAACTGAATAACTCTACATTTATTCTGACATTGGAAATGAGTTGAGTACAGGTTGAATGAAGAAGGATGAGCTGTTAATAGCTATGCTTTGGAATTTGAGTTTGGGTGCAAAACAAAAAGGTAAACCTTAATTATACGAATTATGTAATGACCCGCATTCTACGCATCGAAGGATCGTAGAATATTTATCTCTTTCACATACGAAGTCGTATGGTCATGCAACTTTGAGAGATGACTACTGGGGGTCATTTCCCATATTCATGATTTTTGTCGATTTTTAAATGACCGTTTTGCCCCTATTGATCTTGTTTTGGCCATAACTTTTGACTGGAAATGAGTTTTGACCTAAAACCACTTCCATTAGATCCAGATGATGGTTTACCTTTTTGTAGAGTGGTTACATTAGCCGAACGGCTCACCGTTTGGGAGATATGGCTGAAAAAAGTTTCAGGTGGAGGAAAACAGCTTACCTGGGCTTAACCGGGTGATTAACAGCTAGGCCCAAAGGGGAATTTCGGGATTTGGAGTATTTAAGGGCTGTTAGGGTTTAGAGAACACCATTTTTCTCATTTCACAGCCGCCACTTTTATTCTTGGAACCCTAGTAATGGTCTCCAACATCTAAAACACCCCAAATCACCTTCTAATCACTAATTAAGACAAATCCACATCAAATCAAGGAAGATCTTCACCAAATCAGTATTAGAACTGCTGTATTGCCTTGGTATTCACGCCCAAACAGAGAATCATTTCAGATTTGATATTTTATTAGTGGCTACGGTGAGTGATTTGCATAGTTCCTCACTAATTATGGTTAATTAAGGGTAATTAGTGATAATTAGCGATTTTATACATGTTAAAAATCTAGAAAAATGTTCATTAATTTTGAAATATTATTTTAGGCCTCTGTTAGAAAATTTGGTTGATTTGGTTAAGTTTTACTAATCCTATCATTAGCTTTGCTTAAACATGCTTAAGGGAAAATATGGGATTCTGGCTAGGTTTGATCTGTTTTAACCTATCGAATTATTATTTTTGGTGTTTGTGGTTGATTATACATGTTGCTATGACTGTATGGTATGCTTTGTGATTGATTAGAAGAGTTAGAATGGTCGAAAACATCGTCATTTGTTGTAAAATAGTCGTTGGAAAAGTCGTAGGAAATTTGTGCAGGGTTTCGGATCGGATCGGTTGGAAGGGCTCAGGTCGGATAGTGGATTGGGCAAGGGAGCACAGAATTAAACTAGAACTTAGCACAAGATAAAGAATGGAGAAAAGGAAGGCCATTGGGATCGTGTTGGAGTTGGGATCGGGATGAAGTTTGGCGTGGGGATCGGATCGGATTGGAGCTAGAAAGTGGGATCGGATCAAAATGACAAGAGGACATGGGATCGGATCAGACTAACTAGAGGGCTAGAGGACTGAACCGTATACAAGCAGAAGCACTCAAAACGAACCGAGTTGGAGGATGGCACCCGAACCGAACCGAATGAAGGAGCTGAGCCAAACCATGATTGAGAATCCGAACCGAACCGAACGAGAAATCTGAAGATGATGTATAGCCGAACCGAGCCAGACTTAAGCTACTTCTACTCGACGACTCATTTGAAGACCAACTCCAATCCGACCAAAACCCGAGATGCAAAGGAAGTCCAAATAGGGAGTAGAGCTCAGGATCCAGATGGGAACCAACGAGTTAACTTCCTGAGTTGGACTTTGCTGCGGGACGTGTGCAAAGGGGTTACCGGTGTCTATAACTTTGGATCACTATGGAGTGTGGGTATGTGGACGGATTCAGGGCCACAATGGCCTAGGTAGGACTATTGGCTATGGACCAATGAGGTGGGATCATGAAGCGACCCGAACTTCCCCGGTCTCCGAAGAGAAGAGAAAGAACGAATTACTCTGAGGACAAGACGAATCAGAACGCAAACAGAAGAACATTTCATTGTATATTACAACAATTCCATCAGAATACAAGAATATACAAAGTATGAATGAATAAAATACATTCGATAAATATCAGAGGTTATAATAAATTACAATGCAGCGGAAAAATAATACAATACACAACTGAAAGTAATACACGGATACAGAGTTTTCCGAGTATCGTTCCAGCTGTAAACCAGGATCATGTGAATATAAATCTGCAAAACCAAAACTACTAGCTGCCCGTGCGGAAAATAGGGGCACCCAGAGTTTAGGTTAAAACAATAAACTCCAGGTCAGTCATGGGACTGGTGTGAGAACTAAAACAGTTATTTAAAACTTCACTTTAAATCAGATATATCAAGGGACCATGCCGTATAACACGGAACGGGTTTCCTCCCAAGAATATCAGTGCATATAACAAAACAGCGCAATGCATTTTGGAAAAATGAAGCTATTGTAAGACCTAAGTCCTATCACGCAATGCAACGCAAGCCGGGGGATAGGGTTTTCCCTTATAATAGCCAAACATGCTTAGTACGTTTAAAACAAATCATTTGATACTACTATAAGTGCATAGTGTATAAAACAACTTCAAATCATAAGTATCAATCAGAGACGACATGGGTATCATATATCATGTCGCCATACTAGTTTTACAATTAAAACTGCAACATCACATATTTGGAAATTAGATTTCCATCTGTGAACCGAGGCAAGGGATCGTCCTCTACCGATTCGAGACTCTCTAGCCCGAGCCTCAGACAAGTACTCAGTCAAGCCTTGGAGCGACAAGGCCGGTCCACCGATGTGGATTAAAATGCCTGAACATTGCGTTTCCCCGCGCTTTGGGGCGTAAATGAGCCAACGGATGACTCCATCGGACCCGGATCATCCGATCTAACCGATGCGCCTCGCAACAGCAGCAGCCACATAAGTCAAACTCGTCAGGGCATATAAAACCACTGATGCCACTTCTAACTAGAAAGAAACGCATGTCCTCCCTGAGGTCCTCTCCTGTTTTTGGTTCACCACCGGGGCGTGAGGCTCGCGAATCCACGCTACACAAAGTTATGCCACACAGGCCATGCTTTGATCATCAACCACAAGACTCTGCTTTTCAACAGAAGCCTTGATCATTTGCATCTAAGCATGCCACACAGGCAAACCACTATATGCAACCGATATCAGTCACACAGAATGATATCCAATGTCAGACACACAGTCCATTTACAAGTCCGTTCTGGGTCTGAACGAAACTGGAGGCACCTAGTACCCCGCATATCCATCGATCTTCAAGTACGTCTGGACGACCATCAACTGATTCCCTCCTCTTGAGTGTACGGCCCAATCAAGATCATCGGTAGTTATCGAAACGATGTGAAGACCTCCGCTCTTCGACCACCGTCTTCAACCTCGACACCACGTCGAATCAGTTATTCAGAATGGGATAGACCCGGTCTTTCTGAATAACTCGGGTATATAATAAACAAGTGTTACACAAACACAACATACGCCTCATTCCAATTTAGAATATTCTTATACTTTAAGAAAGGTTCCCATTAATTTTATCAAAGATAAATTCTTTAAATTTATTCTTTAACCTTCTTTGAATATCAATTCAAACTAGACGGGATTAGCGAACCACACCGAAGTAATCATTTATTTCCCAATCCCAACCTATTCATCCCATGAAGTAAAACTGGTAATACTTCATATCTAACACCAGGGTGTTATTGGTAAATTCAATTACCATTTCACGTTCAAATCTAATTAAATATTTAACTATTGCTTGGAGTAAAACTGGTGATACTCCATTCTAGATCTTTTCAATCTAATTAAAGATTCGTTAAAACTCCACTTAGTTTTAATCTTTAACTGGGTTAAAGAATCAGTATCATTCAAAACACTGTTCACGATAAACCCAAAAATCAATACCAATTCAATTCCAATTAAATATTATTTAATTGGTACACTTCATTAAATCTAAATAAAAGATTTAATCTTTTTCTCAACTGGGCTTAAGAACAGTTTTAATGAAGACACCATTCACGACAAACCGAAATCACATTTGATATTAGATACAAGGCTCTGAATAGAAAATATATCGGCTTATATTCAATATCAAACTCAACGACCAACAAATATCGTATTGGAAATAATGATATACATATATCTTTCAAATTTCCATAACAACATCTGTATAATCACGAAATTCAACATCGAAATATTCCAAAGACAATTTCGATTCACATCCCTTCCAATTCAATTATTGGAAATTCTAGTTACTTTTAAAACCCTTTTCAAATTCAATTTATTTATTTAAAAATAATTAGAATTATAATTCTAGTTCAAAACTAGTTCATTTCGATAAAAATCTATTTTTATCTTTTCAAATATGGAGTTTTTCATCCCAATTCTTCCCAAATCATTTCTTATGATTTTACACAAATTATTACTATTTTTAATAATTTTATCAAGGCCCGTACAGTCGATTTCCATCAACGACCATCGAACTGCACTTACAGCGACCTTTTCCAAATTTGATTTGGACATAATTCTAAATCCAACTGTTAGATTTCTAATTTCTAATATTCGTTAGAACGCTCTTTTCCATACGAACCCAAAGGTTCCAGTTTTAGGAGAATCCGACGGTCGGATCTCCCGCAATATCCATTCGAAGTCAATGGTCGAAATTCACGCACTACCGCAGCGCGACGCATTATATTCAGGCCATTATGTTATATATATAATACATATAATATATTTTAAAACGTATTTTATAAATCGTTTTAAATTTGTTTTCGAAACGATTTCAACTTCATTTTTCAAATTCAAATCAAGATTGAATTTTTTAATATAAATTCATTTTAAATTCATCTCAAATTGATTTCAATTTAAATCGATTTTTAATTCAATTTCAGTTTGTTCTCAATTCAATTCAATTTCAATTCCAATTCATTTCTATTCAATTTCGATTCGAATTCATTACTATTCAATTTCAATTCGAATTCAATTCTATTCAATTTCAATTCTAATTCTATTCTATTCGAATTCATTTCAAACTGATTTGCATTCAATTTCAATTTGATTCGAATTCATTTTCAAAATATTCGATTTTGAAATCACTTTTCAACATTCATTATAAAAAAACGAATATAATCGATATAAATATCATTTGCGTCAAAATGGCGTCAATCTACTCAACATGGCTTCATATATTTCTATTTTCAAATATTCTATTTCAAATATTTCTTTTCAAATATTTCTATTTTCAAATATTTCTTTTTCAAATATTTCTTTTTCAAATATTTCTATTCAAAACTGGAATGAGGCCCAATCAATTACCATAGGTTTTATTTCTATGGATTTCCATACAATGCATGTATATATCAACAAGGACAAATAATCAACCATTATCCAAAGTGCATTTTACACTGTATAAGCATCAAATATAAATATTCAATGCTTATAATAGTCTGTCAATCAATCGATCGACATACAACTAATTATTGTGATTAGTGTATGTATTATCACCCCAATACCTGTGTGGGTTTTTCAAACAATCAAACGCAGATTTTATTTGTGCAGTTGGGCGATATGTAAAATTTATCGTCCCAATCAATATTAGTCAAATGTGTGTATATAAACAAATCGTTCGATTTGTTTACATATATTTATTTTATATACACGTTAAAAATTATATTTTTAATTATAAAATATTTTCCACTATAAAATATTTTATTTCATTCACCATCACACAATCAAATTTCACCACACAGCAATCAAACAAACAAGCCATCCATGGTCTGTGGACGACGGGTGTCAGGTGCTACTAAGCACCATCTGCATTCTAGTATATATATTTCAAACTAGAAATAAAAGTGAGGAGTTCTCACCGAGGGTTCCACTCCGCCGTGCTTTGCTTTTGAACTGCTGAACCATCTGGATTTGCTTGAAATTCCAATGCAGTTCTTGCCCCGCTGTTCATAATAAAAATTATATTTTTATTGCTTCTTTTCAATAAATAAAAATTATATTTTTATTCTTACTTCATTTATTTTTACAACGCTTATTTCAATATAAAAATTAGATTTTTATATTTCTACTTCTTATATAAAGATTGAATTTTTATTTTTATATTATCGCTATAAAAATCACATTTTTATTTCAGCATACATATAAGAAAGATCAGATTTTTATTTCGCTACCTATATAAAGATCAAATTTTTACTATCTATATAATATAAAAATCGTATTTTTATTATCTCAATAATATAAAAATCATATTTTTATTCTTTCTATACTATAAACAACATCTAATCTTTTCTTATATGAAAATCTCAACTTTTACGAATATAAAAATCCAATCTTTTCCGATACTTTGTTTTGATAAAAATCATATTTTTAAACTGATCTTTCATACATAAAAATCCTATTTTTATCGAAGTAAATATTATATTTTTACTTCACTAGTTCATATATAAAAATCAACCTTTCGATATATAACTAAAAATTATATTTTTATACTTTGTTTTTTTATTTTAAATAAAAAAGGTTTTCTATAAATAAAAACTGACTTTTTAAGTAATATTTCATATAAACCAAAGCCGATTTAAACTAGGTTATTATATAAAAATAAAACTGAATTAAAACTAGGTTTAAAAAATAAAACTCACCTTTTCCTATCGAAGAAGAGGGGTTCGACTGGAAGAGGGCGTTGTTGGGCCTGCGGCGCCGGAGATGGACAGGTGGGGGTGCGCAAATGGTGGCCCTGGCCAATAGCGGGGTCCGCGCACTGGTGGAGGCTTGGATGCTGACGCGACGGTCAATGGGAGGAGCGCGCACGAGTGGGGATTGGCGGAGAGAGGTGGCGGGTCTGGGCCTGAGGCGGTGCTTCGTTGATGTGGGTCGGGGGGGGTGTACGGGTTAGGGTTCTTCGAAGATGGAGAGAGAATAGAGGAGGAGAGAGAGCTGGAGGCGAGAGGGCGGTCATGGGGAGGCGGATGGCAATCGCGACAGGTGATTTAGGTTTTTTTATTTCTTTTTCGTTTTATCTGAGAGATAGAGAGAGAAAGGGAGTGTGGTGAGGTTATATAATAATATATATTATTTTATTATTATTTTAATTCTAAAAAGCAACTTTTATTTTCGACCTCGAAACAAGACCCACCGCATGTCGTCCATAGCTAATTACCCCCATTCCGAACACAATGGGATATGTATCGTAAGTTGATTCGATCGTTTCGATTAGTTTTCGTCAAAATCAACATATAACTCTATATATTGAATTTGAACGCGCATTTCAATTTACTGGGGTCACATACGAACCCGGAAAATTCCAGAAAAATATTTTCTAGCTTCGTATTGATGATACGGTCCTAACAAAACTAGTTTCGTCGAATTCTGAGACCGTTTGAAAAATGGCCATTTTCCAGCCGATTAAAATCAACTGAAACTGGTCAAACGCGTTTTCCTTCGCCACGCTCACATATTGGCTTGAAAAATTACGAAAATTGGAATCTAGTAATAACTTGACATCCCGGATCCAACAAAAGTGGTTTCAACGAAAACCGTGGTCGCTTGAAAAATGGCCATTTTTAAGGGCCGAAATTCCATAGCGACTATTCTGAATTTTCAACTGGACATATTTTTTGATTCCCGCTATGAAATTTGAGTTTGTCGGATTCGTTGGAAAGGTATTATCAAATAGATTCAAATATTTTTGGTTTCACTAAAATCCGGTTTATTTTGCACCCAGTATGTTCAATTGAAATTTGAAATCGAATTATCGAACTGCCGCGCCATTTTCAATAACTTTTATAATTATAAATAAATATTTATATTCAAATGACGACTCGAATAAATATATACGTTCGAATTCCATTCAAAATAAATTTCTCGTCGTTGTTATTTAAAATAATTCATTTTAAATATTCAAAATTCGCTAAAATTGCCAAAATAAAAATTTTAAATTGGCTCAGATTTTCTGGGTTATTACAATCTCCCCCACGTAAAACTTTTCATCCCCGAAAAGGAACGAAGCCGAAAGTTGTTTAACTAATCAACTCAACTTTCATTATTTTCGTTACGGCTTAAGTTCTTCAACTTTTCAGTTTCTAAAAACTTTCCAATTTTTTTTTTAAAATTTTTGGCTAACACCCTAAATTTTCGAAATTTTTTGCCATAACCTCCCCTGCACTTGAGACTTCGGGATATTTCATATAGCCTCCCATGGCCTTCTTCAATCCAGAAGAAAAAGAAAAAGCCAAGCGGCTAGCCAACCGGCTCATAAAATCATCATCACCCAAACAAAACAGTAAATTATGGTAAACATGTACCTATTTGTCGGGTAAACAATTTTATTCTCTGCTCTAGCCTCCTTGCTATGACCTGTTCAATGTAAGCACATGTATATGCAAGCATTTGCAACTACTTTTCAATACAGTTTACTATTTGGTTCCATTTGGCTAAATGGTTCAAGATTTCAGACAAATAAACAAACAACACAACCAGCAATCAATTAGTGAATTAGAATTTCAAATTCATAATTTTGATATATATACAGAAAATCATGTTTTTAATGCTAAATCACAACAATGTCTTCTATCTAATTTTGGTTCTCACGCCAGTCTATGGAAATATATAGGAATCCCACTTTCGTCACTCAAACATAAATTCTGATGATGTTTTGAACCACCATCAGAACATCTACGGGCGAATAGAGTATGATTCTTTATCTGTCGGATATATTTGAGGCTTCAATACACGTGGACGTATATTAAAATATATATATACTTGATTGTCCAAATGAATATAAATAAATATTCAAATACGTATAATATGATTTAAATTTTCCAAACAAAACTTGTTTTCATTTTAAAAATATACTCTTCACACTCGTTCTAAGATACTACTGATCCTATCTCTAACGAGTCATTCCCATTGGATATTACTAATCCAATATCTGATGAATTCTTTCGTACGGTTCTAATGATTCTTGTTCTCTAGCTTTGTAAACCAAAGCTCTGATACCAAAATGAAGCGACCCGAACTTCCCCGGTCTCCGAAGAGAAGAGAAAGAACGAATTACTTTGAGGACAAGACGAATCAGAACGCAGACAGAAGAACATTTCATTGTATAGTACAACAATTCCATCAGAATACAAGAATATACAGAGTATGAATGAATAAAATACATTCGATAAATATCATAGGTTACAATTAATTACAAAGCAGCGGAAAAATAATACAATACACAAATGAAAGTAATACACGGATACAGAGCTTTCCGAGTATCGTTCCAGCTGTAAACCAGGATCCTATGAATATAAATCAGCAAAACCAAAACTACTAGCTGCCCGTGCGGAAAATAGAGCACCCAGAGTTTAGGTTAAAACAATAAACTCCAGGCCAGTCATGGGACTGGTGTGAGAACTAAAACAGTTATTTAAAACTTTACTTTAAATCAGATATATTAAGGGACCACGCCGTACAACACGGAACGGGTTTCCTCCCAAGAATATCAGTGCATATAACAAAACAACGCAATGCATTTTGGAAAAATGAAGCTATTATAAGACCCAGGTCCTATCACACAATGCAACGCAAGCCATGGGATATGTTTTTCCCTTATAATAGCCAAACATGCTTAGTACATTTAAAACAAATCATTTGATACTATTATAAGTGCATAGTGTATAAAACAACTTCAAATCATAAGTATCAATCATAGACGGCATGGGTACCATATATCATGTCGCCATACTAGTTTTACAATTAAAACCGCAAAATCACGTATTTGGAAATTGGATTTCCATCTGTGAACCGAGGCAAGGGATCGTCCTCTACCGATTCGAGACTCTCTAGCCCGAGCCTCAGACAAGTACTCAGTCAAGCCTTGGAGCGACAGGGCCGGTCCACCATGTGGATTAAAATGCCTGAACATTGCGTTTCCCCGCCCTTTGGGGCGTAAATGAGCCAACGAATGACTCCATCGGACCTGGATCATCCGATCTAACCGATGCGCCTCACAACAGCAACAACCACATAAATCAAACTCGTCAGGGCGTGTAAAACCACTGATGCAACTTCTAACTAGAAAGAAACGCATGTCCTCCCTGAGGTCCTCTCCCGTTTTTGGTTCACCATCGGGGTGTGAGGCTCACGAATCCACGCTACACAAAGCTATGCCACACAGGCTGTGCTTTGATCATCAACCACAAGACTCTGCTTTTCAACAGAAGCCTTGATCATTTGCATCTTAGCATGCCACACAGGCAAAACACTCTATTCAACCGATATCAGTCACATAGAATGATATCCAATGTCAGACACACAGTCCATTTACAAGTACGTTCTGGGTCTGAACGAAACCGGAGGCACTTAGTACCCCGCATATCCATCGATCTCCAAGTATGTCTGGACGACCACCAACTGATTCCCTCCTCTTGGGTGTACGGCCCAATCAAGATCATCAGTAATTATCCAAACGACGTGAAGACCTCCGGTCTTTGACCACCGTCTTCAACCTCGACACCACGTCGAATCAGTTATTCAGAATGGGATAGAACCGATCTTTCTGAATTACTCGCGTATATAATAAACAAGTGTTACACAAACACAACATACGCCTCATTCTAATTCAGAATATTCTTATACTTTGGGAAAGGTTCCCATTAATTTTATCAAAGATAAATTCTTTAAATTTATTCTTTAACCTTCTGTGAATATCAATTCAAACTAGATGGGATTAGTGAACCACACCGAAGTAATCATTTATTTCCCAATCCCAACCTATTCATCCCATGAAGTAAAACCGGTAATACTTCATATCTAACACCACGGTGTTATTGGTAAATTCAATTACCATTTCACATTCAAATCTAATTAGAGATTTAACTATTGCCTGGAGTAAAACTGGTGATACTCCATTCTAGATCTTTTCAATCTAATTAAAGATTCGTTGAAACTCCACTTAGTTTTAATCTTTAACTGGGTTAAAGAATCAGTGTCATTCAAAACACTGTTCACGATAAACCCAAAAATCAATACCAATTCAATTCCAATTAAACATAATTTAATTAGTACACTTCACTAAATCTAAATAAAAGATTTAAATTTTTCTCAACTGGGCTTAAGAACAGTGTTAATGAAGACACCATTCACGACAAACCCAGATCACATTTGATATTAGATACAAGGCCCTGAATAGAAAATATATCGGCTTATATTCAATATCAAATTCTACGACCAACAAATATCGTATTGGAAATAATGATATACATATATCTTTCAAATTTCCGTAACAACATCTGTATAATCACGAAATCCAATATCGAAATATTCCAAAGAGAATTTCGATTCACATCCCTTCCAATTCAATTATTGGAAATTCTAGTTACTTTTAAAACCCTTTTCAAATTCAAATTATTTATTTAAAAATAACTAGAATTATAATTCTAGTTCAAAACTAGTTCATTTCGATAAAAATCTATTTTTATCTTTTCAAATATGGAGTTTTTCATCCCAATTCTTCCCAAATCATTTCTTATGATTTTACACAAATTATTACTATTTTTAATAATTTTATCAAGGCCCGTATAGTCGATTTCCATCAACGGCCATCGAACTACACTTACAGCGACCTTTTCCAAACTTGATTTGGACATAATTCTAAATCCAACCGTTAGATTTCTAATTTCTAATATTCATTAGAAAGATCTTTTCGATACGAACCCAACGGTTCCAGTTTTAGGAGAATCCGACGGTCGGATCTCCCGCAATATCCATTCGAAGTCAATGGTTGAAATTCACGAACTACTGCAGCGCGACGCGTACTATTCTGGCCATTAAATTATACATATAATATATATAATATATATTTCGTCGATTTTCTTTTAAAACGTATTTTATAAATCGTTTTAAATTCGTTTTCGAAACGATTTCAACTTCATTTTTCAAATTCAAATCAAGATTAAAATTTTCAATATAAATTCGTTTTAAATTCATCTCAAATTGATTTCAATTTAAATCGATTTTTAATTCAATTTTAGTTCGTTCTCAATTCAATTCAATTTCAGTTCCAATTCATTTCTATTCAATTTCAATTCGAATTCATTTCTATTCAATTTCATTTCGAATTCAATTCTATTCAATTTCAATTCTAATTCAATTCTATTCGAATTCATTTCAAATTGATTTGCATTCAATTTCAATTCAATTCGAATTCATTTTCAAAATATTCGATTTTGAAATCACTTTTCAACATTCAATATAAAAAAACGAACATAATCGATATAAATATCGTTTGCATCAAAATGCGTCAATCTAATCAACACAGCTTCATATATTTCTATTTTCAAATATTCTATTTCAAATATTTCTTTTCAAATATTTCTATTTTCAAATATTTCTTTTTCAAATATTTCTTTTTCAAATATTTCTATTCAAAACTGGAATGAGGCCCAATCAATTACCATAGATTTTATTTCTATGGATTCCCAAACAACGCATGTATATATCAACAAGGACAAATAATCAACCATCATCCAAAGTGCATTTTACACTGTATAAGCATCAAATATAAATATTCAATGATTATAATAGTCTGCCAATCAATCGATCGACATACAACTAATTATTGGGATTAGTGTATGTCTTATATCACCCCAATAACCATATGGGGTTTTCAAACAATCAAACACAGATTTTATTTGTGTAGTTGGGCGATGTGTAAAATTTATCGTCCCAATCAATATTAGTCAAATGTGTGTATATAAACAAATCGTTCGATTTGTTTACATATATTTATTTTATATACACGTTAAAAATTATATTTTTAACTATAAAATATTTTCCACTATAAAATATTTTATTTCATTCGCCATCACACAATCAAATTTCACTACACAGCAATCAAACAAACAAGCCATCCATGGTCTGTGGACGACGGGTGTCAGGTGCTACTAAGCACCATCTGCATTCTAGTATATATATTTCAAACTAGAAATAAAAGTGAGGAGTTCTCACCGAGGGTTCCACTCCACCGTGCTTTGCTTTTGAACTGCTGAATCGTCTGGATTTGCTTGAAATTCCAATGCAGTTCTTGCCCCGCTGTTCATAATAAAAATTATATTTTTATTGCTTCTTTTCAATAAATAAAAATCATATTTTTATTCTTACTTCATTTATTTTTACAACGCTTATTTCAATATAAAAATTAGATTTTTATATTTCTACTTCTTATATAAAGATTGAATTTTTATTTTTATATTATCGCTATAAAAATCACATTTTTATTTCAACATACATATAAGAAAGATCAGATTTTTATTTCACTACCTATATAAAGATCAAATTTTTACTATCTATATAATATAAAAATTGTATTTTTATTATCTCAATAATATAAAAATCATATTTTTATTCTTTCTATACTATAAACAACGTCTAATCTTTTCTTATATGAAAATCTCAACTTTTATGAATATAAAAATCCAATCTTTTCCGATACTTCGTTTTGATAAAAAACATATTTTTAAACTGATCTTTCATATATAAAAAATCCTATTTTTATCGAAGTAAATATTATATTTTTACTTCACTAGTTTATATATAAAAATCAACCTTTCGATATATAACTAAAAATTATATTTTTATACTTCGTTTTTTTATTTTAAATAAAAAAGGTTTTCTATAAATAAAAATGGACTTTTTAAATAATATTTCATATAAACCAAAGCTGATTTAAACTAGGTTATTATATAAAAATAAAACTGAATTAAAACTCGGTCTACAAAATAAAACTCACCTTTTCCTATCGAAGAAGAGGGGGTTCGACTGGAAGAGGGCGTTGTTGGGCCTGCTGCGCCGGAGATAGACAGGTTGGGGTGCGCAAATGGTAGCGCTGGCCAATAGCGGGGTCCGCGCACTGGTGGAGGCTTGGATGCTGATGCGATGGTCAATGGGAGGAGCGCGCACGAGTGGGGATTGGCGGAGAGAGGTGACGGGTCTGGGCCTGAGGCGGCGCTTCGCTGATGTGGGTCAGTGGGGGGGGGGGGGGTGTTACGGGTTTGGGTTCTTCGAAGATGGAGAGAGAATAGAGGAGGAGAGGGAGCTGGTGGCGAGAGGGCGGTCGTGGGGAGGCGGATGGCAATCGCGACAGGCGATTTAGGTTTTTATTAATTTCTTTTTCGTTTTATCTAAGAGAGACAGAGAAAGGGAGTGTGGTGAGGTTATGTATAATATATATTATTTTATTATTATTTTAATTCTAAATAGCAACTTTTATTTTCGACCTCGAAACGAGACCCACCGCCAGTCGTCCATAGCTAACTACCCCCATTCCGAACACAATGGGATATGTATCGTAAACCGATTCGATCGTTTCGATTAGTTTTCATCAAAATCAACATATAACTCTATATATTGAATTTGAACGCGCATTTCAATTTACTGGGGTCACATACGAACTCGGAAAATTCCAGAAAAATATTTTCTAGCTTCGTATTAATGATACGGTCCTAAGAAAACTAGTTTCATCGAATTCTGGGACCATTTGAAAAATGGCCATTTTCCAGTCGATTAAAATCAACTGAAACTTGTCAAACGTGTTTTCCTTTGCCACGCTCACAAATTGATTCGAAAAATTACGAAAATTGGATTCTAGCAATATCTTGACATCCCGGATCCAACAAAAGTGGTTTCGTCGAAAACCGAGGTCGTTTGCAAAATGGCCATTTTTAAGGGCCGAAATTCCATAGCAACTATTTTGAATTTTCAACTGGACATATCTTTTGATTCCCGCTATGAAATTTCAATTTGTCGGATTCGTTGGAAAGGTATTATCAAATAGATTCAAATATTTTTGGTTTCACTAAAATTCGGTTTATTTTGCACCCGATATGTTCAATTGAAATTTGAAATCGAATTATTGAACTATCGCGCCATTTTCAATAGCTTTTATAATTATAAATAAATATTTATATTCAAATGACGACTCGAATATATATATACGTTCGAATTCCATTCAAAATAAATTTCTCGTCATTATTATTTAAAATAATTCATTTTAAATATTCAAAATTCGCTAAAATTGCCAAAATAAAATTTTAAATTGGCTCAGATTTTCCGGGTTATTACAGGTCATTTGTAAGGATTTAGTCGTGACTCCATGGGGTAAGCTTAGTGGTAGCAATAGTTATACAAGTCGGACTCCGCCACTACCTCGATGGTCTAATGATCAAAGTGGTGGATATCGTATGCTTTACGCACTGAGTAAGAGATGTGAGGTTGGTTGCTATGCTTGATTGTTGCTTTTACTATGACATGCACACCCCCACCCCCGTATTCTTTACCCCATATGTTAGTGGCACCTTAGAGTATTGAGTGGTATGTTGTGCTAACTCTTTGTTGCAGGTCCAGGTTCAGATATGGTTTAGTATACCTGTTATTGTTTTGTCTTGACGCTTATCGCTCATACCATACTTTCGTCTGACACAAATTTTTATGTCTCTTCTTATTACTCTGGGTGCTCTTAAACGGGCAGACTAGAGACAGGTTAGATGGTATGCACGGGTAGCTGTATCGAGACGAGCAGGAGGCTCCCACATATGATATATATAGATATTCTCCCTGTGTCGCTGCTGGTCACAACTTTGGGCATTAGTAGTGTACCTTTTTCCATTGCTTTGCTTCAGAGACAGTTTGGAAAGTTGTAATAATGGTGATGTGGAACATAAGCTGTATTCAGATTTCCGCTGCAACGATGTGTAGTTCTAGTTTTCATCTTATGCATTGTCTCGCCTGTTTTATGTTAAGTATGTTGTTATTATATTTTACCCTATGTGCTGTGAGACATTCTACAGGTTCTTGATTAGTTCATTCTCTTCTTTCATTTCTTCTGACGACCGTCCCACACTAGTTGGGCATATGTACAGCGCACTTTTGGAAGAAATGTCGACTGGTGCAGGGCGGGCCATCACACTTGGTATCAGAGCTCTAGGTTGCATAGTTAACCTAGGGAAAGACACCAGGGAGAGATAATACGTATATGAGAGCACGTATTTGTGATTATTTTGGTTTTCAAAAGCTATATATATACTATTAGTATAGCTAAGGACGAAGTCGCACTGCACTGACACTACAAAGAGGATGGTTAATCGTTTCTCTTTACATATTGAACGATGAGCCGATACGCAAGGGGTGCCGGTAGAGGAGCCAATAATGGGAATGCTGCTGATATGAGGACGATTTTTACTGACCTCATGAGGGAGACGATTAGAGAAGTTCAGAGGGAAGCTCCTAATGCTGGTAATGGTGCTGGTCTAGCGGTGCAGGCGCCTAGGGCCAATTTCGCCAAGCTGAATAAGGATTACACTAGTCTTGGTGGGAAGCCGTTCCACAGAACGGAGTTGGCTACAGATGTTCAGGAATGGTTGAATAGCTCCGAGTGTATCTTCGAAGACTTGGGTATCGAGGATGCGATGAAGAGGAGGCAAGCATCCCGTCAGCTGCAAGGACGGACAATGAATTGGTGGAATGCTATAAAGGCAGCTACTCCCAAGGATCGGATTACTTGGGATCAATTTAAGGCTCATTTTAGCGATAAGTTCATTCCAACTGCTCAGAAGTCAGTGCTGTTTAAGAATTGTTGGAACTTAAGAAAAATGGCAGAGCTGTCTCGGAGTATATTGCCGAATTTGACACTTTGTCGAAATATAGGTTATCCCTAATAGATACTTCTGAGAAGAAGAACAAGAAGTTCATAACTGGCTTGGATTGATACTTGGGGGAAAGGCTTATTAACCATATCGATGAGACGTTTGAATCGATTGTGGGGAAAGCTTTAAGATCGGAAAGTCTTTACCTTAAGTCGAAGACTGAGGTCGCATCTGCAGAGGAGCCAAAACCACAAGCAAGCGGTGGAAGCAAGAGTGGTTCTCAGAATAAGAGGAAGCAAAACCAGAATAAGGATGGCGAGAAGAAGAAGAAAGATGTCGAGTGCTTTAGCTGTGGCAAGAAGGGCCACTATGCTAGTAATTGTCGAGCAAAGCCAGCATACAGGAAGTGCTTCAACTGTGGCCAAGTGGGACATCATAAGGACAAGTGTCCGCAACCCCCTAAAGGAAAGAAGATGGTGAAAGCATATGCCCTTAATGCTATTCCTTCCTTCGTCGAATGCCCCAACTGCGGCGGAGAAGGGAAAGATTGTCGTTATTCAAGGTATGCTTTCTGTTTATGATGTTCCTATTAGAGTTTTGTTTGATGCCGGAGCTTCCCGTTCCTTCATATCTAGTGACCTGGTAGATAGGTTGGGATTGGAGCCCGAGATTATCGATAGACCATTAGTAGTAACGAACCCGATTGGTGGTTCGACTAGCCTTAGCATGATTTGTCGTAATGTGGTCTTATCGAGTCATGGATGCATGTTTGTTTGTGATTGCTTTATTTTGGGCTTTACTGGGTTTGGCATTATTTTGGGAGTCGATTGGCACCAATGATACGGGATGGTGGTAGACTGTGAGGGCATTTTGGTGACAGTTAGAGCGGATGATGGGCAGAGGGTAGTGTTTGGTGGTCTACCTAATGATGGGGTAATGGCTAGTTTTCTAAATTCCCTCGACATCCTGCATGATGAATTGTCAGATGTGCCTGTGGTTGGCTAGTATCCGGATGTCTTTGAAGAAGTGACCGGACTTCCACCACACCGAGAGATTGAGTTCCGTATTGATTTGATGAAAGATGCCAGAATTATAGTGATGCCACTTCGTCGTATGGCGCCAAGGGAGCAGCGAGAGCTCGGGGTGCAAGTAATCAATCTTTTGAAGAAGGGATTTATCAAAAGAAGTGTTTCTGAGTGGGGAGCGCCAATTGTGTTTGCTACCAAGGCTGATGGTTCTGTTCGATTGTGTTAGACTACCGCGAGTTGAATAAGGTGACGAGGAAGAATAAGTATCCTCTACCGCGGATAGATGATTTGTTTGATCAGTTGAGTGGCGCGAGAGTGTTCTCCCAGTTGGACCTCGCAACAAGTTTTCATCATCTTAGAGTGGAAGCTGAGAGTATAGCTAAAACGACATTTCAGACGCCGTCTGGATTTTATGAGTGGTTGGTCATGCCATTCAGGTTGACCAATGCACCAGCATATTTTGTGGATCTTATGAATAGGGTATTCAGAGATCAGTTGAATAAATCTGTTCTTGTGTTTGTGGATGATATACTTGTTTATTGGAGGACAGAGGAAGAACACAAGGAACACTTGAGGATAGTGATGGAGGTGTTTAGGAAACACCAATTGAAAGCAAAGTTTTCTAAGTGTCACTTCTGGAGAAGGGAAGTGAGGTTCTTGGGCCATGTTGTTTCAGAAAATGTATCGCAGTGGAGCCTGTGAAGGTGGCTATGATACAAGATTGGTCTACACCCAAGAATGCAACAATAAGAAGTTTCTTGGGATTAGCTGGATATTATCGTAAGTTTATCCAAGACTTCTCCAAGATAGCAGCACCGTTGACTCAGTTGACCAAGAAGAATCAAGCCTTCGTCTGGGTCGAAAAGTGCGAGGATGCATTTAAGAGTCTAAAGGAAAAGTTGACATGTGCACCAGTGTTAGTCATTCCTAAGGGGAATGAAGAGATAACAGTATATACGGATGCATGTTGTACCGGACTAGGTGTTGTATTGATGCAAGGAGGTAGAGTTGTAGCTTATGCAAGTCGGCAATTGAAACTACACGAGAGAAGATACCCTACACATGATTTGGAATTAGCTGCGACCGTGTTCGCGTTGAAGATGTGGAGACATTATCTCTTGGGAGAAAGATTCGAGTTGTTTACCGACCATAAGTCATTAAACTATCTTTTCTCCCAGAAAGATCAAAATCTTCATCAACAAAGATGGTTAGAATTTTTGGCTTCCTACGATTTCGATATCGCATACACACCAGGAAAGGACAATGCGGTAGCTGATGCATTGAGTAGAAGACATGCCAGTTTAGGGGTTATGTTTCTAGAATGGAAGCAACTGGAGTACATCGCTGGGTATGATTTCAGACCAAAGTGCGAATTGGATCCAAAAATATTAGCAAGTTTGACGATCAGACCCAATTTGAATGAGCAGATTTGTTCCAGCCAGAGGGATGATCCTAACCTATTGGAAATCATCTCAAAGTTAGAGATGGGAATCGACGAAGAGATGAGCAAGTATGGGCTTAATTGAGATGGATGGCTTAGAAAGAATGGAAGACTTGTTGTGCCCAATGTCAATGGATTGAGAGATCAAGTGCTTAGAGAATATCATCGCTCAAAACTGACTATACATCCCGGTGGTAACAAGATGTATCGAGACATGAAGCAGACTTACTACCGAGAAGGGATGAAAAGGGACGTTGGGAAGTTTATATCCAAATGCATGAATTGCTAGCTAGTTAAAGCTGACCAAAAGAAGCCTAGTGGTTTGTTGCAACATTAGAAATTCCAGAATGGAAATGGGAACAAGTCTAAATGGATTTCATTGATGGGTTACCAAGGACTAGATCGGGCCATGATAACATTTGGGTGATTGCGGACCGATTGACTAAGAGTGCATGATTTATACCCGTCAAGTCGAATAGAACGACAACTAAGTTAGCTGAGCTATATATGAAATGGGTAGTGAGATTTCATGGAGTACCTAAAAGAATTATGAGTGACCGAGACCCATTGTTTACTAGTGGGTTTTGGAAGAGCTTACAAGAGGCGTTAGGATCAGAATTACATCTCAATACCGCGTATCATCCTCAAACCGACGGACAGACAGAGAGGGTGAATCGAGTATTAGAAGATCTCTTGAAAGCTTGCATAGTAGACTTTGGTGGATCATGGGATGACCATTTGCATCTAGTAGAGTTTACATATAATAATAGTTATCAATCCAGCATTGGTATGGCTCCATTTGAAGCATTGTATGGAAGACCGTGTAACTCACCATCATGTTGGTTTGAAACTGGTGAGAAGTTTGTGCCTGGATCAGATGTGATAAGACAGATTTCAGCTAAGATTAAGGTTATCCAACAACAAATGAAGGCTGCCCAAGATAAAAAGAAGAGTTATGCCGATAAGAGGAGAAGAGAGTTAAAGTTCTCTATTGGCGACTTGGTGTTTGTCAAGATTTCTCCGTTGAAGAGAGTGATACGATTTGGAAGGAAAGGCAAGTTAGCATCAAGATTTGTTGGTTCATTCCCAACTCTTGAGCAAATTGGGAATTTGGCATATAAAGTTGAATTACCAGAGAAGATGGTAGGAGTCCATAACGTATTTCATGTTTCCCAGTTAAGGAAATTCGTGCATGACCCCGATGTGGCACCTATCAGTTGGATGATATCGAGGTTGAACCCGAGGTGTTTGGGAACCGCAAGACATTGTGTATTGTTGGGAATGATATAAAGCAACTTTGAAGGAAGGTGGTGAATTTAGTCAAAGTTCAGTGGGGCGAGAATGAGAATGACTGTACTTGGGAGACAAAGTAGAGCATTAGGAAGACGTATCCAGAACTCTTCGCCTGGTAAGATTTCAGTTTCGCTTTAGTCTTTCCGCATGCTAGGATAGGCTTGTTTTGTTTGTTTTGCATGTTTGATTGTTGTATGTGGCTGGTAGGTATGCGGGATCCTTTGTATGTTTTGGGTTAAGGAATTTCGGGAACGAAATTTCCTAAGGGGGAGAATGTAACGACCCGCATTCTACACATCAAAGGATCGCAGAATATTTCTTTCTTTCACATACGAAGTCGTATGGTCATGGAACTTTGGGAGACGACTATTGGGGTCATTTCCCATATTCATGATTTTTGTCGATTTTTAAATGACCATTGTGCCCCTAGCTGATCTTTTTTCGGCCATAACTTTTGATTGGAAGGGAGTTTTGACCTGTAACCACTTCCATTAAATTCGGATGATGGTTTACCTTTCCGTAGAGCCGAACGGACTCACAGTTGGGAGATATGGCTGAAACAAGTTTCGGGTGGTGAAAAAGAGCTTAATTGGGCTTAACCGAGTGATTAACAGCTAGACCCAAAGGAGAATTTCGGGTTTTGGAGTATTTAAGGGCTGTTATGGTTTATAGAACACCCTTTTTCTCACTTTCACAGCCGCCACTTTTATTCTTGGAACCCTAGTAATGGCCTCCAACATCTAAAACACCCCAAATCACCTTCTAATCACTAATTAACCCAAATCCACATCAAATCAAGGAAGATCTTCACCAAATCAGTATTAGAACTGCTGTATTGCCTTGGTATTCGCGCCCATACAGAGAATCATTTTAGATTTGATATTTTATTGGTGGCTACGGTGAGTGATTTGCCTAATTCCTCACTAATTATGGTTAATTAAGGGTAATTAGTGATAATTAGCAAATTTATACAAGTTAAAAATCTAGAAAAATGTTCATTAATTTTGAAATATTGTTTTAGGCGTCTGTTAGAAAATTTGGTTAGTTTGGTTAAGTTTTACTAATCCTATCGTTAGCTTTGCTTAAACATGCTTAAGGGAAAATATGAGATTTTGGCTATGTTTGATCCGTTTTAACCTATCAAATTATTGTTTTTGGTGTTTGTGGTTGATTATACATATTGCTATGATTGTATCTTATGCTTTGTGATTGATTAGAAGAGTTAGAATGGTCGAAAACACCGTCGTATTGTGTAAAACAGTCGTTGGAAAAGTCGCAGGAAAATTATGCAGGGTTTCGGATCGGATCGGTTGGAAGGGCTCGGGTCGGATAGTGGACTGGGCAATGGAGCACCGAACCAAATTGGAACTTAGCACAAGATAAACAGGCGAAAAGGAAGGCCATCGGGATCGTGTTGGAGTTGGGATCGGACTGAAGCTTGGCGTGGGGATCGGATCGGATTAGAGCTAGAAAGTGGGATCGGATTGGAATGACAGGAGGACATGGGATCAGATCAGACTAACTGGAGGGCTAGAGGACTGAACTGTATCCAAGCAGAAGCACCCGAAACGAACTGAGTTAGAGGATGGCACCCGAACCGAATGAAGGAGCTGAGCCAAACCACGATGGAGAATCCGAACCGAACCGAACGAGAAATCTGAAGATGATGTATAGCCGAACCAAGCCAGACTTAAGCTACTTCTACTCGACGACTCTTTTGAAGACCAATTCCAATCCGACCAAAACCTGAGATGCAAAGGAAGTCCAAATAGGGATTAGAGCTCAGGATCCAGAAGGGAACCAACGAGTTAACTTCATGAGTTGGACTTTGCTGCGGGACGTGTGCAAAGGGGTTACTGATGTCTATAACTTTGGATTACTATGGAGTGTGGGGGTATGTGGACGGATTCAGGGCCACAGTGGCCTAGGTAGGACTATTAGCTATGGACCAATGAGGTGGGGTCATTTGTAAGGATTTAGTCGTGACTCCATGGGGCAAGCTTGGTGGTAGCAATAGTTATACAAGTCGGACTCCGTCACTACCTCGATGGGTCTAGTGATTAATATGGTGGATATCGTATGCTTTACGCACTGAGTGAGAGATGTGAGGATGGTTGCTATGATTGATTGTTGCTTTTACTATGACATGCACACCCCCACCCCCGTATTCTTTACACCATATGTTAGTGGCACCTTAGAGTATTGAGCGGTATGTTGTGCTAACTCTTTGGTTGCAGGTCAAGGTTCAGATATTGTTTAGAATACCTGTTATTGTTTTGTTTTGATGCTTATCGCTCATACCAGACTTTCGTCTGACACAGAGTTTTATGTCTCTTCTTATTACTCCGGGTGCTCTTAAACGGGTAGACTAGAGACAGGTTAGGTGGTATGCACGGGTAGCTGTACCGAGACAAGCAGGAGGCTCTCACTTATGATATATATATGTAGATATTCTCCCTGTGTCGCTGTTGGTCACTACTTTGGGCATTAGTAGTGTACCTTTTTCCTTTGCTTTGCTTTAGAGACAGTTTGAAAAGTTGTAATAATGGTGATGTGGAACATAAGTTGTATTTGGATTTTTGCTGCTGTGATGTGTAGTTCTAGTTTTCAGCTTATGCACTGTCTCGCCTGTTTTATGTTAAGTACGTTGTTATTATATTTTATCCTATGTGATGTGAGACATTCTACTTGTTCTTGATTAGTTCATTCTCTTCTTTCATTTCTTCTTACGAGCGTCCCATGCTGGTTGGGCATGTGTACAACGCACTTTCGGAAGAAATGTCAGCTGGTGCGGGGCGGGCCGTCACACTTGGTATCAGAGCTCTAGGTTGCGTAGTTAACCTAGGGAAAGACACAAGGGAGAGATAATACGTATATGAGAGCACATATTTGTGATTATTTTGGTTTTCAAAAGCTATATATATACTATTAGTATAGCTAAGGATGAAGTCGCACTGCACTGACACCACAAAGAGGATGGTTAATTGTTTCTCTTTACAGATTGAACGATGAGCCGATACGCAAGGGGTGCCGGTAGAGGAGCCAATAATGGGAATGCTGTTGATATGAGGACGATGTTTACTGACCTCATGAGAGAGATGCTTAGAGATGTTCAGAGGGCAGCTCCTAATGCTGGTAATGGTTGTGGTCCAGCGGTGCAGGCGGTTAGGGCCGATTTCGCCAAGCTGAATAAGGATTATACTAGTCTTGGTGGGAAGCTGTTCCACGGAACGGAGTCGGCTACAGATGTTCAGGAATGGTTGAAAAGCTGCAAGCGTATCTTCGAAGACTTGGGTATCGAGGATGCAATGAAGAGGAGGCTAGCATCCCATCAACTGCAAGGACGGGCATTGAATTGGTGGAATGCAATAAAGGCAGCTACTCCCGAGGGTCGGATTACTTGGGATCAGTTTATGGATCGTTTTAGCGATAAGTTCATTCCAACTGCTCAGAAGTCAGTGTTATTTAAGAAATTCTTGGGACTCAAGAAGAACAGTAGAGCTGTCTCGGAGTATATTGCCGAATTTGACACTTTGTTGAAATATGGGTTATCCCTAATGGATACTGCCGAGAAGAAGAACGATAAGTTCATAACTGGCTTGGATGGATACTTGGGGGAAAGGCTTATTAACCACATCGATGAGATGTTTGAATCGATTGTGGGGAAAGCTTTAAGATCGAAAAGTCTTTACCCTAAGTCGAAGACTGAGGTCATATCTGCAGAGGAGCCAAAACCAAAGCAAGCGGTGGAAGCAAGAGTGGTTCTCAGAATAAGAGGAAGAAGAACCAAAATAAGGATGGCCAGAAGAAGAAGAAAGATGTTAAGTGCTTTAGTTGTGGCAAGAAGGGCCACTATGCTAGTAATTATTGAGCAAAGCCAGTAGACAGGAAGTGCTTCAACTATGGCCAAGTGGTACATCACAAGGACAAGTGTCCGCAACCTCCTAAAGGAAAGAAGATGGTGAAAGCATATGCCCTTAATGCTATTCCTTCGTCGAATGCCCCAACTACGGTGGAGAACGGAAAGAATGTCGTTATTCAAGGTATGCTTTCTGTTTATGATGTTCCTGTTAGAGTTTTGTTTGATCCCGGAGCTTCCCGTTCCTTCATATCTAGTGACATGGTAGATAGGTTGGGATTGGATCCCGAGATTGTCGATAGACCATTAGTAGTGGCGAACCCGATTGGTGGTTCGACTAGCCTTAGCATGATTTGTCGTAATGTGGTCTTATCGAGTCATGGATGCATGTTTGTTTGTGATTGCGTTGTTTTGGGCTTTACTGGGTTTGGCATTATTTTAGGAGTCGATTGGCTCCAAAGATACAGGGTGGTGGTAGACAGTGAGGGATTTTTGGTGACAGTTAGAGCGGATGATGGGAGGAGGGTAATGTTTGGTGGTCTATCTAATGATGGGGTAATGGCTAGTTTTCTAAATTCCCTCGACATCCCGCATGATGAGTTGTCAGATGCGCCCGTGGTTGGCCAGTATCCGGATGTCTTCAAAGAAGTGACCGGACTTCCACCACACCGAGAGATTGAGTTCCGTATTGATTTGTTGAAAGATGCCAGACCTATAGTGATGCCACTTCGTCGTATCTCGCCAAGGGAGCAGCGAGAGCTTGAGGAGCAAGTAATCGATCTTTTGAAGAATGGATTTATCAAAAGAAGTGTTTCTGAGTGGGGAGCACCAGTTGTGTTTGCTACCAAGGCTGATGGTTCCCTTCGATTGTGTGTAGACTACAACGAGTTGAATAAGGTGACGTGGAAGAATAAGTATCCTCTACTGCAGATAGATGATTTGTTTGATCAGCTGAGTGGCGCGAGAGTGTTCTCCCAGTTGGATCTCACGACAGGTTTTCATCAGCTTAGAGTGGAAGCTGAGAGTATAGCTAAAACAACATTTCGGACGCCATCTAGATTTTATGCGTGGTTGGTCATGCCATTCGGGTTGACCAATGCACCAGCATATTTTGTGGATCTTATGAATAGGGTATTCAGAGATTAGTTGAATAAATTTGTTCTTGTGTTCGTGGACGATATACTTGTTTATTCGAGGATAGAGGAAGAACACAAGGAACACTTGAGGATAGTGATGGAGGTGTTGAGAAAACACCAATTGAAAGTAAAGTTTTCTATGTGTCACTTCTGGAGAAGGGAAGTGAGGTTCTTGGGCCATGTTGTTTCAGAAAATGTATCGCAGTGGAGCCTGTGAAGGTGGCTATGATACAAGATTGGTCTACGCCCAAGAATGCAATGGACATAAGAAGTTTCTTGGGATTAGCTGGATATTATCGTAAGTTTATCCAAGACTTCTCCAAGATAGCAGCACGTTGACTCAGTTGACCAAGAAGAATCAAGCCTTCGTCTTGGACGAAAAGTGTAAGGATGCATTTAAGAGTCTAAAGGAAAAGTTGACATGTGCACCAGTGTTAGTCATTCCTAAGGGGAATGAAGAGATAACAGTATATACGGATGCATGAGGTACCGGACTAGGTGCTGTATTGATGCAAGGAGTTAGGGGTGTAGCTTATGCAAGTTGGTAATTGAAACCGCACGAGAGAAGATACCCTACCCATGATTTGGAATTAGCAGCGATCGTGTTCGCGTTGAAGATGTGGAGACATTATCTCTTGGGAGAAAGATTCGAGTTGTTTACTTACCATAAGTCATTAAAGTATCTTTTCTCTCAGAAAGATATAAATCTCCATTAGCAAAGATACACACCAAGAAAGGACAATGCGATAGTTGATGCATTGAGTAGAAGACATGCCAGTTTAGGGGCTATGTTTCTAGAATGGAAGCAACTGGAGTATATCGCTGAGTATGATTTCAGACCAAAGTGCGAGTTGGATCCAGAAATATTAGCAAGTTTGACGATCAGACCCACTTTGATTGAGCAGATTGGTTCCAACTAGAGGGACGATCCTAACCTATTGGAAATCTTCTTAAAGTTAGAGATGGGAATCGACGAAGAGATAAGCAAATATGGGCTTGATTGAGATGGATGGCTTAGAAAGAATGGAAGACTTGTTATGCCCAATGTCAATGGATTGAGAGATCAAGTGCTCAGAGAATGTCATCACTCAAAACTGACTATACATCCTGATGGTAACAAGATGTATCAAGACATGAAGCAGACCTACTACTGGGAAGGGATGAAAAGGGACGTTGGGAAGTTTATATCCAAATGCATGAATTGCCAGCTAGTTAAACTTGACCAAAAGAAGCCTAGTGGTTTGTTGCAACCATTAAAAATTCCAGAATGGAAATGGAACAAGTCTCAATGGATTTCATTGATGGGTTACCAAGGACTATATTGGGCCATGACAGCATTTGGGTGATTGTGGACCGATTGACCAAGAGTGCAAGATTTATACCCGTCAAGTCGAATAGAACGGCAACTAAGTTAGCTGAGCTATATATCAAATGGGTAGTGAGATTTCATGGAGTACCTAAAAGAATTGTGAGTGACTAAGACCCATTGTTTACTAGTGGTTTTTGGAAGAGCTTACAAGAGGCGTTAGGATCAGAATTACATCTCAGTACCGCGTATCATCCTCAAACCGACGGACAGACAAAGAGGGTGAATCGAGTATTAGAAGATCTCTTGAGAGCTTGCATATTAGACTTTGGTGGATCATGGGATGATCCTTTGCATCTAGTAGAGTTTGCATATAATAATAGTTATCAATCCAGCATTGGTATGGCTCCATTTGAAGCATTGTATGGAAGACCATGTAACTCACCATCATGTTGGTTAGAAACTGGTGAGAAGTTTGTGCTTGGACCAGATATGATAAGAGAGACTTCAGCTAAGATTAAGGTTATCCAACAACAAATGAAGGCTGCCCAAGATAGGCAGAAGAGTTTTGCCGATAAGAGGAGAAGAGAATTAAAGTTCTCCATTGGCGACTTGGTGTTTGTCAAGATTTCTCCGTTGAAGAGCGTGATACGATTTGGCAGGAAAGGCAAGTTAACACCAAGATTTGTTGGTCCATTCCCAGTTCTTGAGCAAATTGGAAAGTTGGCATATAAAGTTGAATTACCAAAGAAGATGGTAGGAGTCCATAACGTATTTCATATTTCCCAGTTAAGGAAATTCATGCATGACCCCGATGTGGCTATTTCACCTAATCAGTTGGATGATATCGAGGTTGAACCCGAGTTGGTTGGGAACCGCAAGCCTTTCCATATTGTTGGGAACGATACAAAGCAACTTTGAAGGAAGGCGGTGAAATTAGTCAAAGTTTAGTGGGGCAAGAATGAGAATGGCTGTACTTGGGAGACAAAGGAGAGCATTAGGAAGACGTATTCAGAACTCTTTACCTGGTAAGGTTTCAGTCTCGCTTTAGTCTTTCCGCATGCTAGGATAGGCTTGTTTTGTTTGTTTTGCATGTTTGATTGTTGTATGTGGCTGGTAGGCATGCGGGATCCTTTGTATGTTTTGGCTTAAGGAATTTCGGGAATGAAATTTCCTAAGAAGGGGAGAATGTAACGACCCGCATTCTATGTATCGAAGGATCGTAGAATATTTATTTCTTTCACATACGAAGTCGTATGGTCATGAAACTTTGGGAGACGACTATTGGGGTCATTTCCCATATTTATGATTTTTGTCGAATTTTAAATGACCATTTTCCCCCTAGCTGATCTTTTTTCGGCCATAACTTTTGATTGGATAGGAGTTTTGACCTAAAACCACATCCATTAGATCCGGATGATGGTTTACCTTTCCGTAGAGTGGTCAGATTAGCCGAACGGACCCACTGTTGGGGAGATATGGCTGAAACAAGTTTCGGGTGGTGAAAAACAGCTTAATTGGGCTTAACCGAGTGATTAACAGCTAGGCCCAAAGGGGAATTTCGGGTTTTGGAGTATTCAAGTGCTTTTAGGGTTTAGAGAACACCCTTTTTCTCACTTTCACAACCGCCACTTTTATTCTCAGAACCCTATTAATGGCCTCCAACATCTAAAACACCCCAAATCACCTTCTAATCACTTATTAAGCCAAATCCACATCAAATCAAGGAATATCTTCACCAAATCAGTATTAGAACTGCTGTATTGCCTTGGTATTCGTGCCCATATAGAGAATCATTTCAGATTTGATATTTTATTGGTGGCTACGGTGAGTGATTTGCATAGCTCCTCACTAATTATGGTTAATTAAGGGTAATTAGTGATAATTAGCGAATTTATACATGTTAAAAATCTGGAAAAATGTTCATTAATTTCAAAATATTGTTTTAGGCCTCAGTTAGAAAATTTGGTTAATTTGGTTAAGTTTTACTAATCCTATCATCAGCTTTGCTTAAACATGCTTAAGGGAAAATATGGGATTTTGGCTATGTTTGATCCGTTTTAACATATCAAATTATTGTTTTTGGTGTTTGTGGTTGATTATACATATTGCTATGACTGTATAGTATGCTTTGTGATTGATTAGAAGAGTTAGAAAGGTCGAAAACACCGTCGTATAGTGTAAAACAGTCGTTGGAAAAGTCGTAGGAAAATTGTGCAGGTTTCGGATCGGATCGGTTGGAAGGGCTCGGGTCGGATAGCGGACTGGGCAAGGGAGCACCGAACCGAACTGGAACTTAGCACAAGATAAAGCATGGAAAAAAGGAAGACCATTGGGATCGTGTTGGAGTTGGGATCGGGCTGAAGCATGGCGTGGGGATCGGATCGGATTGGAGCTAGGAAGTAGGATCAGATTAGAATGACAGGAGGACATGGGATCAGATCAGACTAACTGGAGGGCCAGAGGACCAAACTGTATCCAAGCAGAAGCACCCGAAACGAACCGAGTTGGAGGATAGCACCCAAACCGAACCGAATGAAGGAGCTGAGCCAAACCACGATGGAGAATCCGAACAGAACGAGAAATCTGAAGATGATGTATAGCCGAACCAAGCCAGACTTAAGCTACTTCTACTCGACGACTCTTTTGAAGACCAACTCCAATCCGACCAAAACCTGAGATGCAAAGGAAGTCCAAATAAGGGAATAGAGCTCAGGATCCAGATGGGAACCAACGAGTTAACATCATGAGTTAGACTTTGCTGCGGGACGTGTGCAAAGGGGTTATCGATGTCTATAACTTTGGATCACTATGGAGTGTGGGGTATGTGGACGGATTCAGGGCCACAGTGGCCTAGGTAGGGCTATTGGCTATGGACCAATGAGGTGGGGTTATTTGTAAGGATTTAGTCGTGACTCCATGGGCCAAGCTTGGTGGTAGCAATAGTTATACAAGTCGGACTTCGTCACTACCTCGATGGGTCTAGTGATCAAAGTGGTGGATATCGTATGCTTTACGCACTGAGTGAGAGATGTGAGGATGGTTGTTATTCTTGATTGTTGCTTTAACTATGACATGCACACCCCCACCCCCATATTCTTTACAACATATATTAGTGGCACCTTAGAGTATTGAGCGGTATGTTGTGCTAACTCTTTGATTGCATGTCCAGGTTCAGATATGGTTTAGTATACTTGTTATTGTTTTGTTTTGATGCTTATCGCTCATACCAGACTTTCATCTGACACAGAGTTTTATGTCTCTTCTTATTACTCTGGTGCTCTTAAACGGGCAGACTAGAGACATGTTAGGTGGTATGCACGGGTAGCTGTACCGAGACGAGCAGGAGGCTCCCACATATGATATATATAGATATTCTCCCTGTGTCGCTGCTGGTCACTACTTTGAGCACTAGTAGCGTACTTTTTCCTTTGCTTTGCTTTAGAGGCAGTTTGAAATATAATGGTGATGTGGAACATAAGCTGTATTTGGATTTCCGCTGCTATGATGTGTAGTTCTAGTTTTCAGCTTATGCACTGTCTCGCCTGTTTTATGTTAAGTATGTTGTTATTATATTTTATCCTATGTGCTGTGAGACATTCTACAGGTTCTTGATTAGTTCATTCTCTTCTTTCATTTCTTCTGACGACCGTCCCATGCTGGTTGGGCCTGTGTCCAACGCACTTTCGGAAGAAATGTTGGCTGGTGCGGGACGGGCCGTCACACTTGGTATAAGAGCACTAGGTTGCGTGGTTAACCTAGGAAAAGACACCAGGGAGAGATAGTACGTATATGAGAGCGCGTATTTGTGATTATTTTGGTTTTCAAAAGCTATATATATATACTATTAGTATAGCTAAGGATGAAGTCGCACTACACTAACACCACAAAGAGGACGGTTAATCGTTTCTCTTTACAGATTGAACGATGAGACGATATGCAAGGGGTGTCGGTAGAGGAGCCAATAATGGGAATTCTGCTGATATGAGGACGATGTTTACTGACCTCATGAGGGAGATGCTTAGAGATGTTCAGAGGGCAGCTCCTAACGCTGGTAATGGTGGTGGTTCAGCGGTGCAGGCGCCTAGGGCCTATTTCGCCAAGCTGAATAAGGATTATACTAGTCTTGGTGGGAAGTCGTTCCACAGAACAGAGTCGACTACATATATTCAAGAATGGTTGAATGGCGGCGAGCGTATCTTCGAAGACTTGGGTATCGAGGATGCGATGAAGAGGAGGTTAACATCCCGTCAGCTGCAAGGACGGGCAATGAATTGGTGGAATGCAATAAAGGCAGCTACTCCCGAGGATCAGATTACTTTGGATCAGTTTAAGGCTCGTTTTAGCGATAAGTTCATTCCAACTGCTCAGACGTCAGTACAGTTTAAGAAATTCTTGGAACTCAAGCAGAATGGCAAAGATGTCTTGGAGAATATTGCCGAATTTGACACTTTGTCGAAATATGGGTTATCCCTAATGGATACTGCCGAGAAGAAGAATGAGAAGTTCATAACTGGATTGGATGGATACTTAGGGGAAAGGATTATTAACCACATCGATAAGACGTTTGAATCGATTGTGGAGAAAGCTTTAAGATCGAAAAGTCTTTACCCTAAGTCGAAGACTGAGGTCGCATTTGCAGAGGAGCCAAAACCGCAAGCAAGCGGTGGAGGCAAGAGTGGTTCTCATAATAAGAGGAAGCGGAACCAGAATAAGGATGGCCAGAAGAAGAAGAAAGATGTTGAGTGCTTTAGTTGTGGCAAGAAGGGCCACCATGCTAGTAATTGTCGAGCAAAGCCAGCAGACAGGAAGTGCTTCAACTGTGGCCAATTGGGACATCACAAGGACAAGTGTCCGCAACCCCCTAAAGGAAAGAAGACGGTGAAAGCATATGCCCTTAATGCTATTCCTTCTTTGTCGAATGCTACAACTGCGACGGAGAAGGGAAAGAATGTCGTTATTCAAGGTATGCTTTCTGTTTATGATGTTCCTGTTAGAGTTTTGTTTGATACCGCAGCTTCCCGTTCCTTCATATCTAGTGACCTGGTAGATAGGTTAGGATTGGAGCCCGAGATTATCGATAGACCATTAGTAGTAACGAACCCAATTGGTGGTATGACTAGCCTTAGCATGATTTGTCGTAATGTGGTCTTATCGAGTCATGGATGCATGTTTGTTTGTGATTGCTTTAGTTTGGGCTTTACTGGGTTTGGCATTATTTTGGGAGTCGATTGGCACCAAAGATACAGGGTGGTGGTAGACTGTGAGGGCTTTTTGGTGACAGTTGGAGCAGATGATGGGCGGAGGGTAGTGTTTGGTGGTCTACCTAATGATGGGGTAATGGCTAGTTTTCTAAATTCCCTCGACATCCCGCATGATGAGTTGTCTGATTTGCCTGTGGTTGGCTAGTATCCGGATGTCTTCGAAGAAGTGACTGGACTTCCACCACATCGAGTGATTGAGTTCCGTATTGATTTGTTGAAAGATGCCAGACCTATAGTGATGCCACTTCGTCGTATGGCGCCGAGGGAGCAGCTGAGCTTGGGGTGCAAGTAATCGATCTTTTGAAGACGTGATTTATCAGAAGAAGTGTTTCTGAGTAGGGAGCACCAGTTGTGTTTGCTACCAAGGCTGATGGTTCCCTTCGATTGTGTGTAGACTACCGCGATTTGAATAAGGTGACTAGGAAGAATAAGTATCCTCTACCGCAGATAGATGAATTATTTGATCAGTTGAGTGGCGTGAGAGTATTCTCCCAGTTGGATTTCACGACAGGTTTTCATCAGCTTAGAGTGGAGATGAGAGTATAGCAAAAATGACATTTCGAACGCCGTCTGGATTTTAAGAGTGGTTGGTCATGCCATTCGGGTTGACCAATGCACTAGCATATTTTGTGGATCTTATGAATAGGGTATTCAGAGATCAGTTGAATAAATTTGTTCTTGTGTTCGTGGACGATATACTTGTTTATTCGAGGATAGAGGAAGAACACAAGGAACGCTTGAGGATAGTGATGGAGGTGTTGAGAAAACACCAATTGAAAGCAAAGTTTTCTAAGTGTCACTTCTGGAGAAGGAAAGTTAGGTTCTTGGGCCATGTTGTTTCAGAAAATGTATCGCAGTGGAGCCTATGAAGGTGGCTATGATACAAGATTGGTCTACGCCCAAGAATGCAACGGACATAAGAAGTTTCGGATTAGCTAGATATTATCGTAAGTTTATCCAAGACTTCTCCAAGATAGCAACACCATTGACTCAGTTGACCAAGAAGAATCAAGCCTTCGTCTTGGACGAAAAGTGCGAGGATGCATTTAAGAGTCTAAAGGAAAAGTTGACATGTGCACCAGTGTTAGTCATTCCTAAGCGGAATGAAGAGATGATAGTATATACGGATGCATGTGGTACCGGACTAGGTGTTGTATTGATGCAAGGTGGTAGGGTTGTAGCTTATGCAAGTCAGCAATTGAAACCGCACGAGAGAAGATACCTTACCCATGATTTGGAATTAGCAGCGATCGTGTTCGCATTGAAGATGTGGAGACATTATCTCTTGGGAGAAAGATTCGAGCTGTTTACTGACCATAAGTCATTAAAGTATCTTTTCTTTCAGAAAGATCTAAATCTCCATCAGCAAAGATGGTAAGAATTCTTGGCTTCCTACGATTTCGATATCGCATACACAACCAGGAAAGACAATACGGTAGCTGATGCATTGAGTAGAAGACATGCTAGTTTAGGGGCTATGTTTCAAGAATGGAAGCAACTGGAGTACATCGCTGGGTATGATTTCAGACCAAAGTGCGAATTGGATCCAGATATATTAGCAAGTTTGACGATCAGACCCACTTTGATTGAGCATATTGGTTCTAGCCAGAGGGACGATCCTAACCTATTGGAAATCATCTCAAAGTTAGAGATGGGAATCGACGAAGAGATGAGCAAGTATGGGCTTGATTGAGATGGATGGCTTAGAAAGAATGGAAGACTTGTTGTGCCCAATGTCAATGGATTGAGAGATCAAGTGCTTAGATAATGTCATCACTCAAAACCAACTATACATCTCGGTGGTAACAAGATGTATCGAGACATGAAGCAGACCTACTACTGGGAACGGATGAAAAGGGACGTTGGGAAGTTTATATCCAAATGCATGAATTGCCAGCTAGTTAAAGCTGACCAAAAGAAGCCTAGTGGTTTGTTGCAACCATTAGAAATTCCAGAATGGAAATGGGAACAAGTCTCAATGGATTTCATTGATGGGTTACCAAGGACTAGATCGGGCCATGGTAGCATTTGGGTGATTATGGACCGATTGACCAAGAGTACAAGATTTATACCCGTCAAGTCGAATAGAACGACAGCTCAGTTAGCTGAGCTATATATGAAATGGGTAGTGAGATTTCATGGAGTACCTAAAAGAATTGTGAGTGACCGAGACCCATTGTTTACTAGTGGGTTTTGGAAGAGCTTACGAGAGGCGTTAGGATCAGAATTACATCTCAGTACCGCGTATCATCCTCAAACTGACGGACAAACAGAGAGGGTGAATCGAGTATTAGAATATCTCTTGAGAGCTTGCATATTAGACTTTGGTGGATCACGGGATGACCATTTGCATCTAGTAGAGTTTACATATAATAATAGTTATCAATCCACCATTGGTATGGCTCCATTTGAAGCACTGTATGGAAGACCGTATAACTCACCATCATGTTGGTTTGAAACTGGTGAGAAGTTTGTGCCTGGACCAAATGTGATAAGAGAGACTTCAGCTAAGATTAAGGTTATCCAACAACAAATGAAGGCTGCCCAAGATAGGCAGAAGAGTTATGCCGATAAGAGGAGAAGAGAGTTAAAGTTCTCCATTGGCGACTTGGTGTTTGTCAAGATTTCTCCGTTGAAGAGCGTGATACGATTTGGCAGGAAAGGCAAGTTAACACCAAGATTTGTTGGTCCATTCCCAGTTCTTGAGTAAATTGGGAATTTGGCATATAAAGTTGAATTACCAGAGAAGATGGTAGGAGTTCATAACGTATTTCATGTTTCCCAGTTAAGGAAATTCGTGCACGACTCCGATGTGGCTATTTCACCTGATCAGTTGGACGATATCGAGGTTGAACCTGAGGCGGCTGGGAACCGCAAGCCTTTGCGTATGGTTGGGAAAGATACATAGCAACTTTGAAGGAAGACAGTGAAATTAGTCAAAGTTCAGTGGGGCGAGAATGTGAATGACTGTACTTGGGAGACAAAGGAGAGCATTATGAAGACATATCCAGAACTCTTCGCCTGGTAAGATTGTAGTTTCGCTTTAGTCTTTCTGCATGCTAGGATAAGCTTGTTTTGTTTGTTTTGCATGTTTGATTATTGTATGTGGCTGGTAGGCATGCAGGATCCTTTGTATGTTTTGGGTTAAGGAACTTCGGGAACTAAATTTCCTAAGGGGGGGAGGGGGGGGGGGGGGGAATGTAACGATCCGCATTCTACGCATCAAAGGATCGTAGAATATTTATTTCTTTCACATACGAAGTCGTATGGTCATGAAACTTTGGGAGACTACTACTGAGGTCATTTCCCATATTCATGATTTTTGTCGATTTTTAAATGACCATTTTGCCCCTAGCTGATCTTTTTTTGGCCATAACTTTTGATTGGAAAGGATTTTTGATCTGAAACCACTTCCATTAGATCCGTATGATGGTTTACCTTTCCGTAGAGTGGTCACATTAGCCGAACAGACTCACCGTTTGGGAGATATGGCTGAAACAAGTTTCGGGTGGTGAAAAACAGCTTAATTGGGCTTAACCGGGTGATTAACAGCTAGGCCCAAAGGGGAATTTCGGGTTTTGGAGTATTTAAGGGCTGTTAGGGTTTGGAGAACACCCTTTTTCTCACTTTCACAGCCGCCACTTTTATTCTTGGAACCCTAGTAATGGCCTCCAACATCTAAAACACCCCAAATCACCTTCTAATCACTAATTAAGCCAAATCCACATCAAATCAAGGAAGATCTTCACCAAATCAGTATTAGAACTGCTATACTACCATGGTATTCGCGCCCATACAGATAATCATTTCAGATTTGATATTTTATTGGTGGCTACGGTGAGTGATTTGCATAGTTCCTCACTAATTATGGTTAATTAACGGTAATTAGTGATAATTAGCGAATTTATACATGTTAAAAATCTGGAAAAATGTTCATTAATTTCAAAATATTATTTTAGGCCTCTGTTAGAAATTTGGTTAGTTTGGTTAAGTTTTACTAATCCTATCGTTAGCTTTGCTTAAACATGCTTAAGGGAAAATATGGGATTTTGGCTATGTTTGATCCGTTTTAACCTATCAAATTAATGTTTTTGGTGTTTGTGGTTGATTATACATATTGCTATGATTGTATGGTATGCTTTGTGATTGATTTGAAGAGTTAGAATGGTCGAAAACACCGTCGTATGGTGTAAAATAGTCGTTGGAAAAGTCGCAGGAAAATTGTGCAGGGTTTCGGATCGGATCGGTTGGAAGGGCTCGAGTCGGATAGTGGACTGGGCAAGGGAGCACTGAACCGAACTGGAACTTAGCACAAGATAAAGCATTGCGAAAAGGAAGGCCATTGGGATTGTGTTGGAGTTGGGATCGGGCTGAAGCTTAGCGTGGGGATCGGATCGGATTGGAGCTAGAAAGTGGGATCGGATCGGAATGACAAGAGGACATGGGATCGGATCAGACTAACTGAAGGGCTAGAGGACCGAACTGTATCCAAGCAGAAGCACCCAAAATGAACCGAGTTGGAGGATGGCACCCGAACCGAACCGAATGAAGGAGCTGAGCCAAACCACAATGGAGAATCCGAACTGAACCGAACGAGAAATCTGAAGATGATGTATAACCGATCTGAGCCCGACTTAATCTACTTCTACTCGACGACTCTTTTTAAGACCAACTCCAATCCGACTAAAACCCGAGATGCAAAGGAAGTCCAAATAGGGAGTAGAGCTCAGGATCTAGATGGGAACCAAGGAGTTAACTTCATGAGATGGACTTTGCTGCGGGACGTGTGCAAAGGGGTTACCGATGTCTATAACTTTGGATCACTATGGAGTGTGGGGTATGTGGACGGATTCAGGGCCACAGTGGCCTAGGTAGGACTGTTGGCTATGAACCAATGAGGTGGGTTTATTTGTAAGGATTTAGTCGTGACTCCATGGGGCAAGCTTGGTGGTAGCAATAGTTATACAAGTTGTACTCCGTCACTACCTCGATGGGTCTAGTGATCAAACTGGTGGATATCGTATTCTTTACGCACTGAGTGAGAGATGTGAGGATGGTTGCTATGCTTGATTGTTGCTTTTACTATGACACACACACCCCCACCCCCGTATTCTTTACACCATAAGTTAGTGGCACCTTAGAGTATTGAGCGCTATGTTGTGCTAACTCTTTGGTTGCAGGTCCAGGTTCAGATATGGTTTAGTATACCTGTTATTGTTTTGTTTTGATGCTTATCGCTCATACCAGACTTTCGTCTGACACAGATTTTTATGTCTCTTCTTATTACTCTGGGTGCTCTTAAACGGGCCGACTAGAGACAGGTTAGGTGGTATGCACGGGTAGCTGTACTGAGACGAGCAGGAGGCTCCCACGTATGATATATATAGATATTCTCCCTGTGCCGCTGCTGGTCACTACTTTGGGCATTAGTAGTGTACCTTTTTCCTTTGCTTTGCTTTAGAGATAGTTTGAAAAGTTGTGATAATGGTGATGTGGAACATAAGCTGTATTTGGATTTCCGCTGCTATGATGTGTAGTTATAGTTTTCAGCTTATGCACTGTCTCGCCTGTTTTAGGTTAAGTATATTGTTATTATATTTTTTTCCTATGCGCTTTGAGACATTCTACTGGTTCTTGATTAGTTCATTCTATTCTTTCATTTCTTCTGATGATCGTCCCATGCTGGTCGGGCATGTGTACAACGCACTTTCGGAAGAAATGTCAGCTGGTGCGGAGCGAGCCGTCACAGATTAGTGATTGATTTTATACCCCTGAGTTGGATAGCCATTTGGTTTGAGTTTTCTTTGATAAGATGTGAGGCCCGGAGTGGCGTTTATAGTTGGTCCGATCGAGTAGTGCAGTGGAGGTACTAGCAAATTTTTCGTAAATTTATAACTTAGAATTTTGATAATAATTATTTTGGAAATAATTGGGATTGGAACATTCCTCTTACTTACTAATTTCTAGGACGAAATTCTTTTAAGGGGGGAAGGAATGTAACGTCCCGTATTTTTGGTAGTCGAATATTTAATATATTTTATTGTTTGAAATATCGATTTTGAATTTTATATGGATTTATAATATTTAATTCGATGATATAACGAAGTTTGAATGTTAAAATTACATATAATTATAAAAGGAAATCGAAACATTGCAGCATTTCATAATTTATGATATGAAGTTAATGTATATCGATATGAATAGAAAGCGCTCAACGACAATTGACAATGAAATTAAATAATCATACAAAATAGAACGTTCAGATCAATGCTTTGCTTACCTTATGATGAGGCACGTGCTTCGCACACGAGAAATTGTTCGATATATTATATAGGCATTAGGAATAATTTATTTTTCCAAAAAAAAAAACCGTTTTCAACGACATTAGTTTTATTGGAATGCGTATAGCCAGTTATTGATAGATTTTCAGTTTGGAGCCAATCGAAATTTGTTTTATCGATGTGTGAAATTTAAAGGTAAGCCAGTAAATTAAAATAATAGCGTTTTGGAAACGAAGTCCGTTTCCAACGAAATTTATTTCATTGGGACCAAAATGTCAAGACATAGTAGTGTGTTTATTTTCGTTATTTTTGGGGTTTGCGCATGGTCATGTAAAAAAATTAAAACGTCAGTTGAGTGTTAACATACATACCAAATTCTCTTATACCTTGCGCCCAAATTTCTTGAATACCTGGTGTCCGAAACTAGCTTGTCCTTACGCTAATTAATGTAATTATATTTACCATTCCACTGTTCAGTTCCTTGCGCTACAAACCATTTAGTTGCTTGCGATGCAAACCATCTAAACACCGTGATAGCCAAATAATTTTTTTTTGAATCACGCAACAGCTAATCTACGAATCTCTACAACCTTATAGCCTATTTCCTTGCACGGCATGTATTTTTCCATTATATAAACATAGCAACTCCGTCCATACTTTCCATCCTTGCTTTTTCCTTCATTTCAGCATGGTGAGATGAACCCAACTATCTCATAAATAAATTAGAAGGAAAATAGTAAAAACCATTCCACTTTTCCAAATTAGCCAACGAGATCAACATAACAGCGGAAATGGCTTTTGCTCGAGATAGGAACTGGTGAGGTGTTGTGAACGTGAACAGGGAAGAAACTGTTGTGTTCATCATCGAGAGAGGATCAGATCTCGGGCTAGTGGCGCGGTGACTCTGCGAGGTCGACGGAAGCTACGCAATGGTTAAATGGTAGCAAGCGAGATGTTGGATTTAAATGAGGCAGTGAAGGTGTGTACTCGGGTTTGTTCCCTTTAGAGAAGAAGGTCCTGTGGGTACTGACGGCGCCCCAGGTGGACGTGGAAGGTACAACTCGAGATGGAAGGCTCTTGGAATCCGCGGTGGAGTAGCATAGGGTAGGAGAAAGATGTGAGAAGGTGCACAATAAAATGGAGTAGGTGTGATGTTCCGGTGGTGGCTGATGAAGGAAGCAGCGGAGGTCGAGTATGTGGCACGGAGGACTGGTGCAATGAGGGCGAGGTAGGTGGATACGACGGGAAGAACCATAGGGAAGTTTCGTGTGTGTGAGGGGGTAAGCTGGTGAAGAATGGATGTAAGGGATTGTGCAGGGCGTTCGCCGGCACCATGGTGATGATTTGTGCTTGCTGATGGGAATGTGGAGTGGGGCATGAGAAAGACAGGTGGAAAGAAGGGAGAGAAACAGTTCAATTTCATGCCATTTTAAGGGGGTTGTGTTGTACAGCAATATAGAGCAGGGGGAGGAATAATGAATGAACGAGGAGTGGCTTCGGAAATATGAAACAGAGCAGGTATTGTTTTAAAATATGAAGTTGAACAGTAAAAATATTAAATAGGCCTAATCTTAATTAAATTTGGTAATTATATATATATATTAATTTAACCGACCCTGATGCATCATTATAAAGTGCCAAACCCAATTTTATTCATTTATTTATAACGGCTGTACACATATATATACCCTACCTAATGATGTTTAAACATTTGCCTAATCCAAATCAGAAATGGACTAGTCACGGTTATGGTTGCCTAGTTGTGTAGTGCTGCATGTCTAAAATGTTTGTATATGACTGATCAAAAAGTTACGGTGGACCACATACATTATATTATACACATATGGATATTATGCTGATAGTGCTACTTTTGCCTAATCGGATTATAATGAACGTAAGTATAACATATTATATAAACTGTAACATGTCTGGACGGACTCTTTAAAAAGCCTAGTTGAGGGTTCTTAAAACGTAAATAATTAATTTTGGTTAAATCATTTTCAAAGTTTATACATGGCCTTGAAACAGTTTAATAATGGCTAATTTTATTTTGCTTGATCAACGTTTCGAAGATGTTTCGAGAAATAGACAGTGCGTGAAGCAACACGTTAGTATATGGGTATAATTTTAACAATACGCCTTAATATAATTAGTAGGGGGATTAACTTATCTCCGAACATGTCTAAACAACGTTAGTGACGTCAAAAAAGATTTAGTAAATAAATTATTTAGAGTTTAATAGTATTACTTAAATTGATGAGTAACGTTTAAAGTTTACAACTTGGTTATCCAGTTAAGGAATTGGAGGAAACAAGGGACGATGGAACCGTATCTGCAAGCACAACGTTATGGAATTGGAACTGACATAGTGATCGCAGCTGGTCATTTTAGTTAAATCAAACCCTTGTTTAATTTAATTAAAACAGACCGTTTCGACGGCAAATGTAACCCGAAGGTGAGTTCATCTCACTCAGTTTTATCCCGTTTATATTTCATATAAGTCGGGTTTAAATATTTGTGTGCTATGATTGTTATTTGATTGATGGATGCTAAATATATATGTGATGAGTGAACCGATTAAATTAACATTCGTTTAATTTAATTTTGATCAATCGTTATTTTTAACGGTTGTAACCGATGAAGGTAACCTACCTCACCAGTCACGTTTATAATAATATAAACGTGTTGGATTTATAGATGAATGTTTGGATTGCTGTTATTGGTTGCTGTTTGAATATTATATCTGTTTATTGAAATAAAAGATATTGTTGAAATAACATATTTGGATGCAGGGAAAACCGTTTGGAGGGATCCAACTGGATTCCCCAAATTTATTGTTTATTTTTACATTGCAATTACATGAACTGTTTAACCCATATGATTGGATGATGGAGTTGATCATTGACTGTTGAATCTGAATTTAACGATTGTTCTGTTTTAACTAATAGACAGTATTGGTTGAGTAATTGGTGGCAGTTGGCCCAAAAATATATCATTTTATAAATATTGATTTAACGTCATGTGAATCGACGGTAATGAAATTATAAATATATTTTTAAATTGAAGATGGATTTGAAATTGATAGATTTGAATAGAGGTTTTAATAAAAGGAAATTAATATGCATAAGTTATTATTTAAGAATTTATTAAACGATTTTGTAACCAGATGAGCAGAGATTAACGTAATGATTAATAGTTAGATTAATTGTTTAAAAGAGACAATTAAACGAAATTATTTAAATTAATTATGTTATTAATTAATTTAAAAGAAGGACTATTTTGAGTTGATTAACGAGATAAGCACGGTTTAAACTGATGAAGTTAACAAATTTAATTGAGATTAGTTATTTGATTAATTTATTTTAATTAATCAAATAAAATAGTTTAACAAATATTTATTTTAACTTTAATAAGATTTAAAAGAAATTACTGTTTAATTAAGTTAAACAAGAGTTAACTATTCCTATAGTAATTAATGATGATGTAAATTTTCATTTTAAATAAATAATAATTTAAGTGATCAATTTGTAAATGAGATTCTTTAAAGTAAGTAATCAAGATTGACACTGGAACCCAATTAGTTTTTTCGAAATGTATTGATGAACAGTTTTATATCAAAACCGAGATTTATAAACTGAGTTATAAAGGAGATTTTAAGGCAAGGCGATAACTTAAAGTAAGTGTTTGAATTAAGGAAAGAAAAGCGGGATACAAAGGGATTTTTATATTGAACCCAAGTTCTATAAACAATGTTATAAAAAGGAGTGTGAGGCTAAAACATTAATATTAAATTAACTTACTTAATTCTAGAATTATGAGATGTGATCTAAATTCACTATATTAAATGAGAGGTGAAGTTTCATCAGTTATAACCAAAGTGGGATTTGGTTTGATATTGGGATGAATATAGGTTTTGGTATTACAACTAATACCTATCTTAAGATAAGAACGTTGTTGGTCAAGGTCTAAGAGGTAATTTAAAATACCCAAACTTGAACGACTTCAGGATTATCGAGGGATACTATTAGTTGTAATGGTGAAGATGTTAAAAGGAATTTTCTTGAGAAATAGTAATATAACATTATTTTATGAATATGGAAATATATATATATATATATATATGTATATGGATTCCAAAATAAAAGGGAATTAAAACGGGCTTGAGAATATGAATTGATATTTCCATAGAAAAGGAAATAAAAGAGATTTGTGAAAATATAACGATATTTTCAAAGTAAGAAGATAAGATTTAGAATAGGTTTATTCTAAAAAGGTAAGAGACGAGTATAGTGTTCAAATGAGGGAACCAAAGGAGAGGTCGTAACGATTGTTTTACAAATGACGAGATGAATCGACGATAAATAATATATGGTGTTGTAATTAACGTTTTGAAATAATAGTATAATAGAAATCAGAGATTGTTATTTAATATATATTAAATATTATATTGAAATGGTTTTGAGAAGATTAATATATTGAAATGAGAATCAAATACCATGTTTTAAAAATATAGAATGCTTTAGAAGTTTAAAATAACCGTTTATTAATTATTTATAATTAAATGGGCCAAGTGATGCTGAGTACTAAACTAATAAACCTATCTTTATTTTCATGATTGAATGATTGCTTATTTGATAATTAAATAACCGACTAACAAATCCGACCAATATGATTGTTGGTACGGGAAGACCGGGATCGAATTTATATTCGAAAACAATTCCGTCCAACAAATAGAAATGTTGAAGATATCATATACGAAGAAATTGAAGACCGTAGATCTTCATAAAACGGTAGAATTACTTATGATCTCTGGCTTAGCAGCCAGAGATATACTGTGACTCTGTCATGGTTGAAATCGATGGATTTGCAAGGACTACCCGCTACTGATCTATAGGATGATTCCTAGGATGCAGTAGGAGGGTACCTTCGGTTTGTCCAGTCCCAGGACATATGGATGAGTGTCTGACAGAGTGTTTCCAAAGGGATTACGTACGTTGATTTCTTCAAACGTACCAAGTTGGTGGCAAAGAAGAGAATCTTCTTTATCCTAACAATCTGAGTATTTTTATGGAAATCAATTAGTGATTTCTGATGGATCTGACGATGTGACATTCAAAGTGAATGGTGGTGTGCTATTTGGGAAAGAGGAATTATAACCTCAAGCCTCACAACTGGGAAATGACAAAAATCGGGCAGGCAACATGGCTATGTGGGTCGCACCCATTAGGGTGTATAATCAACTCTCTAGAGAAATTTCTTTTGCTTCTTTGATCTATCGATGTTGTCCCTTTTTAGGAAACGGTTGCTGATCCCAAACGTTGGTGATATACATTTGATACACTCAAGCGTAATGAGTGGTTGCTCATGTGTGGGCTGGGTTGGAAGACCTTCTTGTTGTACCCAGTGTATTCGCCTCTAGTGATACACTATCGGCAGGTGGTTCCATACCTTGTCATAGTCGGAATCCAATATCCAATAAGCACCCGCGGTTTTGATTGTATACTATATATGTGGAGCGTGAGATGCAAGCGTTCTGCTAGATTGATATTTATTTGTATTTATACACTATTATAATAACAGAAAATATATTGATATAAAAAATATTTTGGCTTATCATAAGGTAAAAACCATCTGTGTTTATGTGTGGATTTGGTCTTACGTTTGTCCTTTTCTTTCGAAAAGATTTTTTAACTTTAAAATCAAGTTCGGTGATCCCTTTTAAACTTTGCAAGTTGTTCTCACTCTGGTTCACCAGACTGAACCGGTGTTTGTAATGCTCGGGTTAGACCGGGTTGTACAGTTTCAGGTTACTGGACACTATGAAGTTCAGGAGACGTGCTGGAGGAGTTCAGACGTATTTGTTACGATTCCGCTGTGTGTTGAATAAAATCACAGGATATCATAACTGTCCAAAAATGTTGATGTACTCTGATAAATTGTAAGTTCTATTTTAAGCTCTCAATAAAGTTATTTATACATTATATTTTGTTCCATTACGATGTGAGACTCTGATTTTGTTCAGATGGTTCTTCTTCTTATTCTTCTATTCTAATATTTCTTTCTTTCTTATCTCGCCCTCTAATTTCTTTCTATTGACATCTGGGTTTACAGTACTACATGGTTTGGTGTTGTTTGATCAGCTCAAAAGGTACCAGAAATTTAGGTTGTCACACATAATTTGGGTAAAATTATTTCATTTACCCTCGTTTCAAAACATACTATGTCGGTTCATCGTATCTAGTGTTTATAAACTCCTACCGATAAAGTGGATCAAATTGATCGATCAGAAACCGTAAGCAACTCAACCAATAAATCTCTACAATATAAAATCATTTTATATCAAATAACATATACGCGCTTATATATATACACATACACTCAAACTCAATCTAGGGTATTACTAACCCCATCTCTACCGAGTCACGCCACAGAGCCAAGGTAATTACTTAACCTTCAGCTCTGATACCACTGTAACAACCTGGGGAATTTGCGAACTTGGTTATCGAGATAAACTCAATGTCGACTATCCAAGCATCGAAAATACCGGATAGTTAATGAAAGATGTTAGAGGGTGAGAATAGACAAGATAGAAAATTAGAATAGAAAAACAAGAAGAACATACAGTATCAGAGTAAACACGAATCTCACAGCGGAACGAATAGAATAAAGTATACAACATAACTTGGAAATACAAATCTGTCATTTGAGTATAACACTTACATCACATCGGAAATAAATAATAGCTACATAATCCTGAAGCCTCCTGCTCCAGCTCTCCAAGTATCTATAAAAACCTGACTACTTGACTGCCCGTACAAAATTGGGCACCCAAGAGTTTAGGGTAAATAAAATAAAAATAAACTTCGGGTCAGTCATAGGAGTGGTATGAGTAAAACCATTTAAAACAGCTTGAGCAATTAAACGATATCTCATAAGACCACGCCATATAACAGAACGGGTTTTTCCCTTATGAGAACCCAAAACGCTTGGTCCAACATTCAAAAACCTTTTGAAAGGAACAATAATCTTTATATAAAACTCATTTTATATCATATTAATGTCTATCAACCACAATATAATAATCATCTAGCAGAACATTTTCATCTCACATTCCACATACATAATATATAATCGAAAACCGCAAGCGCTTATTGGGTAATGAATTCCAACTGGCATGGTATGGGACCACCTTACGACAGTGTATCTCTAGAGAGGAATACACCGGGTTCAACAAGAACATCTTGTAACCTAGGCTAAACATGACCAGTAACTCATTTCACTTGAGTGTACCGAATGTATTATCACCAACAGTTGGGATCAGCAACCATTTCCCGAAAGGGACAACATCGAATCAGATTATAGAAGTAAATGGAATTTCTCTAGATCAGGTGACAGTACACCCTAACTGGAAGCTAACCACTTAGCCATGCGACCTACCGGATTTTATACCATTTCCTGGTTGTGAGGCTAGAGGCCATAACGTATAGGTCACACCTTTATTTACTTTGAATGCCACATCGTCATACCCGCCAAATCACAAATTGATTTACCCAAAAATACCATGGGTATACAGTTAAGAGAAACAAATTCCTCTGCCACCAAATGTAAATACGTTTGAAGAGATCAACTTACATGATCTATTAAATATACTCTGTCAGACATTCTTCCATATAGGTCGTCCTAGGACTGGACAAACTGAAGGCACTATTCTGCAAATCCATCTTAGGTAATTTCTACCTAAGATCACCAGAACATCCCTTGCATAAACTCCGTCTTTAATTTTCTTTATCATATTTGATTCGCAACGCTAATGCCCATACGGAGTGGTTTCCAGATAATAAATCTGATCCCGATCTCTCCATATTGACAACGGAAAAATGGTCAAAAACTTTGATAGCCGATGATTTAACTATCAAATAAAAACATGTATATAACAACGGTCGTATTTCCAAATGGAAATCTTACCAATCAGTCATCAATCAGCTTTTTATCTTTTTAAATTAATTCATCGTTAATTTATTTAGTTACCCATTTCCATATCTCCATAAATTCTTATTTTCAAAATTTAGAAAATATACCTTATTAACATTGGAAAACGTTTCCATTTCTTATTCATGCTCAACCATCATTTCATGCCCATCAGTCTTTAACCCTAAATTAGTAAGAGAATGATTCCTTAAGTATTAACCCCGAAGGCCAAAACCAACATCAAATCGATACCCCGTAAACCATTCAACTTAACTAATCTCTAGTCAGTTTCTAATTTCCTTTAACTCCGTTTTTCTTAACTTCTTAACAAATCATTGCTTATGCAACTCTCGGATCCAGTTTACGAATCATATTCTTTTATAAAACGTTGGTTATAACGATAACGTTATAATCTCTACTTCCAATATAATCTAACTCCAAATTATACTATTATTTCTTAAATTAAATAATAATAATTTATTAAATAAATAAATGAATCTTGATTTAAAAACGGAAAGTAAACAGTACTTTCCTACATTCGATATAATCGAATCCCAATGTATAATTCTCTTTCGAATAAACTATATTCGATTTAACTTTATTTCGAATAACTAATTTCGATTAACTCTTTTTCAAATGATCTACCTTCGATTTAATTCTCTTTCGAATAACTAATATTTGATTAACTCTTTCGATATTCACTGCAAAATTTACAATCCAAATTATTCACTGATAATTATTTTTAATTTATTTATAAACATTGTTTATAAATCACACTACTTGTTTTTATTATTAAACAAGTTATTTATTCCTAGCCATTTGAAATTTCATTTCTATTTCAATTCCTATTTTAAAAATCTGATTTTCTTTATAAATGTTTTTATTTTCAAAACATTTATTTTAATCCATTATTCATATTCAATATGAATAACATTTCTTTTATAATCTTCTTCTTTGCAAAAATACTTGCCTTAATCCATTATTCATATTCAATATGAATAATATATTCTTTATATAATTAAAATAGTTTGGTTTCGTATTTAAAATAATATCTTATTTTAATTATTCTAATTATACTTCTATTTATAAACAATTCATGTAAAATCTTATTTTATATTCAACACTTAATAATTCCTTTTATAAGTCTCGTTAACTCTACGTTCATATTCAGTTTCAAATATCGATGTTAAATTTGATTCTTTCTTCTCTGTATAAGTTCTAACTTATATATTCCATTTATCCAATGATAAATATTTTACTTAATTTATAAAATATTATTTAAATTACTCTTCTGAATTCATCTGTTAAAAACATAATTTTTTATTTAATATCTATTTTAAATAAATCAATTCATATTTCTTTCATAACTTAAAATCCCCTTTTTATAATTCTGTTTATTTTCCAAATATTTCTTTTTATAGAACCTATTGATTTTGTAAAATTCCTTTATTTCAATATACACATTGAAATCTCTCTTATAAAATCCCTTTATTTTATATAGTATTTTATTTCAATATACGTATCGAAATTTATCTTAAATAAACGGTTGATTTTAAATAATATTCTTATTTCAATATAGACATTGAAATTTTCCTTTTTACATCCCAGGGTTTCTTATGGCATTTAAAATACTAATAACAATGATCAATATCATTCTAACACACAAAATCAATAACATATTATATATCACATCATATATCACAATATATGAAAACAGTAAATTAATTGTTGAGGAATCCAGTTGGATCCCTCTAACCTGTTTCTCTGCATCCACAGATGTTACACAATATAATCCATATCAAATTCATTTCAATATGACATATTCTGATGAACATAACAATTTTTGTTTTACGATATGTGTATATATCGTTATCTATAATTTCAACCAACAAATTAGCAATTCAACCAAATAATCATCACACAACACTCGATCATCATTTATCATTACTAGATTATATTTATAAAAATATAAATTGTACAGAGTTAGTGAAATTTACTCACATTGGTCATTTCATCGTTAAATAACGATAAGAGATCGTCGATTTGATTCAGGCGTTTAATTTTGCCATAAATGGAGATGAGCTCCAATTCTCTCCAAACCAGTTCCATGGTGTAGCCTCTGTCAATACGATCCTAACGGATTTGACCGTTCACAATTCTAATTACATGGGTATAAGATATTAAGGTTACAAGATCGTATACTATTTTAAATTAAATTAGAACTTATATTTTAAATTTTAATTCTAACTGGGCTAACCATTCATAAAGCCTAAACCCATTGTTCAATACCCAAACCAGCAAGTTCCTTCTCCAAAACCGGCAACAGTACTCTTCCTACTCAAACTCCCCATTTCCGAAAATTCCTTCCTCTCGTTCTTCTTACTGCTTCATGATTTAAACATTTTCTTCCTTCATTCACGTATTATGTTCCCCTAACCTTCTTCTTCCACAATAACCTGCTTCAGGTTAATTTGTTCAACCACAGTCGTGCTTTTTCTTCAATCCCCCTTCTTCATGAAACTCATAGACACAAAGACCCATATTTTCCTCATTCGCTACAATTTCTTTCGCACCCACATCATATCGCGGAAAACAGTCCACACGCTCCACTTTCGATAGCTTCCACCACCGAAAACTCCATCATTAGTGCCAAACCCAAAACTGTTTCATCATTCCTTTTCTATAGAAATACAACTCCCCTACTTCATTACTCCTCACGCAAGCGGCATTGCCACATCAAACCTTTTTATCTCGCGTACTAACCCTTATCTTGCTGCCAAAAGAAATCGCAGCGAGGAAAATAGTTCGCACTATTAAATAGATACACATAGCGTTGAAGCTTTACTTTTTGTAGCTTGCGATTTCCGGCCCTGCTCTCGCACACAACAGACTTCTATTTTTACTGAGTATTTGATTTTCTTTGGATTTTTAGATGCGATGAATACAACTTGAATGTTCCTTGAGGAAAAAGAAATTGGATTGAAACTTGCATGCTCGTGAATCCCACTGTGTTTTGTTTCGCGATTTTAGAATTTCTTTTCTTGAACTGTATGGATTGTTTATAATTGTTTGTCATTAAAGTTCGGCAAATCTATGAAGTAGTAAGAAATGCAGTAGGCTTTTTTGCATATATACACCTAGAGGAGATACTTAGTGATGAAGTATTCGGATAGGTAGGTTATTACTGTTATTTTTCTTAGGCACGAGGCTATCTCAGTTTTAGTGTAGGCTGTCGTGAGTTATCCCCTCCTAGCTATCTGTTTTGATTTGAATTCATAGGCTTGCAGTGAGTAAGCACCGACTTTTCCATTCAGCAACACTTCAAGCTTAGTCCTGAAGCTTTCTGCGTATAAATCCAAATATTTGTGGCTACAAAATGTTCGTAGGCCCATGGATTCGTATTCAAGGAAACTCAAATTATACTACCAATCATTTTCATGTATAAGGTTGCTATTGTAACAAGGGAAGACATCATAATATACGTGTCCTTCATTTTGGCGCTAGCATGCTTAACATAAATAGCACTATAATTATACAATGAAAAAAAATGACTAAATGATACTTACCATTTAAGTGTATATTTCAGCTCATTCTCGCCTTACGTAAAAAAACAAATAAGAAAAATACTACAACTATGTATATAGAGAACTTGATTGACATTAAAGTTTGACCTCAACATCAAGACTAGCAAGGATATGTCCATACTTATTTTAAAAAGTCATCCATCTCAATGTACCCAATTCCGTTCACTTACGAGCTAGCACGGAAAAAATAAAAATACCACGGTGCCGAACAATGTGTCACGATTCCAAAAATATAATAAAATAGACCAGTTAATTTATTTTGTGATGTCTCAAAATGTTAATATAGGGTGTAAAACACTTCAAATAAAAAGTTTCTTATTTTCCAAAATAAAAATTACCGAAAAATTCTATAAATTAAATTATAGCTACATCTAAAAGGATTTGTCCAAATTCGAAACTGATATTTAATTAAAATTAAATAACCGTTATGGCCTATAAGCGATTCCATAGTGACTATTTAGAAATTTGATTTAGCCATAACTTACAATCTATAAAGCAAAATCCCCATTTTTCTCATCCATTAGAAAAATATCGTCCAACAGATTTGAACGTTTCTTGTTTCACATAAATCCAACTTAAAACGGATTCTGTATATTCGTTTAAAGTTCAAATCGCCAAACTATGAACTGCCATGCCATTTCAAGCTTGATTACAATTGTATTATAATTATATGTTAATTATATTATAATTATACGTTCAAACCTCGTTTAAATAATATAATCGTTATTATGATTCAATTCTATACTGAATTAAATGTTATAAATAATCCAATTCACACAATATTGTGAATTCTACTATTTCCGACTATTTCAAAAATTAAATATATTATTCTATTATTTAATTTAATTAAAAATTCACTATTATTTAATTTTGGCCATTTTTAATTACCAAACATATTTTAAATAATTAAATAAATTATTTATAATGCCGTAAAATACGGGTCGTTACAACACTGCTCCAGTGAAGCAAAAAAAACGATGTCAGATGATGTCATATTTCATGATAGAGATGATACTAGAGTTTAATCACCCACAGAAGACCCATTGGTGATCACTACCAATATTGTCCCAGCTTTAGTTCGTAAAGTGTTAGTGGATAATGGGAGTTTGGTTGATATTCTCTTTAAAAAAGCATTTGATCAGATGAAACTCGAAGCAAAAGACTTGAAGCTTTGCGAGGGATGGATTCGTGGCTTCAATGGGGCATCGACTGTTCCAATGGGGTATATAGAATTGTCTATTACATTAGGGCAGGGGAAACGCCAGAGAGTGAGAATCCTCCCGTTTGTAGTTTTGGACATCGACTCCCCCTATAACGCCTTTTTAGGCCAACCAACCCTCGTAGAATTCAGGGCTTGCGTTGCGCCCTGGTGCTTATTGTTGAAATTCCCGATCGATGATGGATTGGAAGTAATGAGAGGTGATCAAGCCACCGGACGAGCCTGCTACACGGCCGAACTAAAGATGTTTCTGAAGGAATTAAGCATTGAAGCTAATGGCACCTCCTCCCCTGCGAAGGAGAGTTCAACATAGCAATTAAAGGGGCCCGCCCCTAGGGAGTCGCCTAGGGAACTGCCCGAGGACATAGATCCTAGAAAGCACAAAGAGCATGCGGACAGAAAGGCGACCCCCAATGAAACGACTGTAGACATCTCCATCAACGATGTTGATTCGACGAAGGTTTTAAAGATAGATCCCAGCTGGATCCGTTCCAAGCAAAGGAATTGATTGACTTTTTAAAGGAAAATTTAGATGTGTTTGCCTAGACCCATGCTGATATGTGTGGGATATCTCCCTCCGCTATGAGTCACTCGTTGAGTATTAATCGAAAGTATCTATAATAACCCGCATTGGCAGAGGTATTATAATTAATTTATTTAATTATATAAATGGTGGTTTAGAGATTTAATGATCGTGGAATTAAATAATGGTGAATATTTAATTTAAAATAATAAATTAAATAATATATTTAATTCTGAAATAATCAGAATTGGCTGAAATGACGATATGGTGTGAACCGGATCATCTATGATATTTAATTCAGCTTGGAATTGAATTTGAATAACGAATATATTATTTAAATGACAGTTTGAACGTAGAGTTATAATATAATTAAAATCGAGCCCGAAATGGCGCTGCAGTTCGTAAATTGGCGATTCGAACTTCAACTGAATGTACAGGATTCGTTTTGAGCCGGATTTCTGTGAAACAAGAAACGTGTGGAGCTGGTGGAGTATATCTTTCTAATGGAAGAGAAAAATCGGGATTTCATCGTATAGATTTTGATTTACATCCAAATCAAATTTCAGAAAAAGTCGTTGTGGAATTCCTTTATAATTTATAAAGGAATTAATTATATTTTATATTTTAAAAAGGAATTTCAATATAAATAAAATATCGATTTAATCGGGAATTGAAATATCAAGCTAGAAATTCATATAGGAATGTTGTAGAGCTGTATGGTATTCCACTGTGAATATATACAATAATGTTAATTTATTGATATTTTATTTAATTATATTTTAAATATATTTATATATTTAAATGGGTCAACCAGAGCTTTAAAAATAGCCTCTTTTGCAAACGACCTCAGAATTTGACGAAACAAATTTTGTCGGATCCGCAATGTTAAATTATTGCTAGATGTCAAGTTTCGTGATTTTTAGAGTCAGTATGTGGCCGTACGTATTTTTAGAGTGGAAAACAGTCAATATTTCGACGGTTAAAAATACGCTGTGTGAGCATACGGAGTCGGAATTCGACGAAACCAGTTTCGTTGGGACCGTAATGTCGAACTCTAGCTAGCTATCCAATTTCGTGATTTTTGAATACTGTGTGTGATCACACAGATTTTTAGAACAGGAAAACGAATATAAAAGGACAAAATAAAATATTGAAATATTAATAAAAAAATATCCTAGTTATATGTGGACCTAAACAAACCCACGCAACCTTTTATTTCAGCCACAAACCTTACCAACCTCAAGCTATAAACACAAGAAAAATCTGTCGTGATAATATTTGCTCCTCCCAGTAACATGTCGATCTTCAAAAATTCAAAGTATATTCAAATAAAGGTTTATAAATCATCTTATATATATATGGATTCACGATACCATTTGCTTCAACCCCGTACCAGTTTTACCAGTCGCGATGCTACTGTCTGATGTTCGAAATCCTGGACAGTAAACTAGGGTTCGAATTCTTGAGATATGAAAGGGGTTTTGAGAGAAATAGAGGTTTGTACTGAGTTGGTGATGGGATTTCGAGTGAGTTCGCACCATTTTAGTGCATTCCGATGATAAATTGCATCGTGAGTTCCTGTAGCTCATATTGTAAGGAGGGAGATGCTATTTTTGTGGAAGTATCGAGTGATAGGTTTCTAGGATGGAGAGATAGAGGGAGTAAAGAGAAGAGTAACGGTGTTTATAATTTTGAAACCGTTAAGTAGAATGGGGGATTGAGGAATCCAAAGTTGCGTCAAAAATGGCCATTGCTGTTGTGTGTACTGGAGTAGTTCACGGCGAGGAAGAAGGGTATGGCATGGAGGGCCTTTAAAGGGAAATGGGCCGGTGCTTTAAAATGGGTAAGGCCGAAAATAAAGTTTGTTTAATTTAAAATAGTATCTGAATTTGTTAATTCAATAACTTTATCACACGTGATCAGAATCCAACAAAACAAGATCCGCTGGGATCGTATGGACGAGAGCTACACACTGGGACTGACTGGGAGAGAATTCGACCTCGTTACAATTTATGGCGAATTAAATTGTCCAATCTAAATCAAAGACAATTATTGTTCTTAACGATGATAGTCCAATGTGAGTAAATCTCACTAACTCTGAACAGTTTATAATTTCATGTTGTATTTTTAGAACTGTTAAATATTGGCTGTTTGACTATGTGTTGACTGTTTGATTAAACTGCTAGTCAGTTAGTTGAAGTTCTATATTGATTTTGTTTAACAGAATATATCATATGGAACTGAAAAGTGATGTTATTTATATTGTTTAACATCTGTGATGCAGGGAAACAGGTTGGAGGAACCCAACTTGGTTCCTCAACATTTATTTTACTGTTTTTCATATATTGTGATATATGATGTGATATATAATCTGTTGTCGATTATATGTGTTGGGACGATACTGATCATCGTGATTTGATATGTTGAATACCATAACATAGCGAAATGTTGATAAGGGAATATTTTCAAAGTGTATTTTGAAAATGAATTATTTATATAAAATCGATGGATTTTATATAGAAAAGGAAAAGGGTTTTTATAAAAGAAATATTTATAAAATCAAAGGATAAGTAGAAAAAAAGGAAATCATTTGTAAAGTGAAGAACCATTACTAAAAGTAAATCTTTATGAGTGAATAGTTTATTCGAAAAGGAGTTAATCGATGTTAGAGTTAAATCGATTAGAGTTAAAGTAAAAGGAGTTAATCGAATATAGTTATTCGAATAGAAAGCAAATGAGTTAATCGAATATAGTTATTCGAATAGAAGCAAAGGAGTTAATTGATGTTAGTTTAATCGATTAGAGTTAAAAAAAAGGAGTTAATCAATGTTAGAGTTAAATCGATTAGAGTTAAAGTAAAAGGAGTTAATCGATGTTAGAGTTAAATCGATTAGAGTTAAAGTAAAAGGAGTTAATCGAATATATTTATTCGAATAGAAAACAAATGAGTTAATCGAATATAGTTATTCGAATAGAAGCAAAGGAGTTAATCGATGTTAGAGTTAAATCGATTAGAGTTAAAGTAAAATGAGTTATTCGATGTTAGAGTTAAATCGATTAGAGTTAAAGTAAAAGGAGTTGATCAAATATAGTTATTCGAATAGAAAGCAAATGAGTTAATCGAATATAGTTATTCGAATAGAAGCAAAGGAGTTAATCGATGTTAGTTTAATCGATTAGAGTTAAAGTAAAAGGAGTTAATCGATGTTAGTTTAATCGATTAGAGTTAAAGTAAAAGGAGTTAATCGATGTTAGTTAATCGATTAGAGAATAAAGTTAAAAGGAGTTAATCGATGTTAGTAAATCGTTTAGAGTTAAAGTAAAAGGAGTTATCGGATATAGTTTATTCGAAAGGAGTTAAGTGAAATGAGTAAATCAATAGCGTTAGTCAAATAGAGCTAATCCAATAGTGTTAGTCCAATAGAGTTAATTAATAAGGGTTAATCGAATAAAGTTAAGTGAAAGGGGTCAATCGAATATAGCTATTCGAAGAGGGTTAAGTAAGGAAGTTAGTAAAAGGGATATAAAGTGAACTTTGCCTATTTCAAAGTTAGAAATGTTGTTCAGTTAAGGTCTGAGAGGTAGTTCTACCCCAACTTGATTGGCTTCATTTTAATTAAGGAATAGTCAAGGTTCGGCAGTAAAGGAAATGGTTTGAGTTGGCATAGCGATGGTTTGTTTAAACATCTGTCTATGTCCAATAAAGAAGCTTTGGAAATGTTTTCCAAATAAGAAACCAGAAATGTTTTCTAATAAAGAAAACAAGAAATGGAAATGTTTTCCATTGTTAATAATGTATATTTTCCAAATTTAGAAAATAAGAAATATTGAATATAGGGAAACAAGAGATAAGTAAATTTATGAAATAAAGAGATAAATGTTGAATGATGTTTGATCGATATAAATTTCCATTTGGAAAATGATATCGTTGTTTGCACACCTGTTTTCTTCGATAGTTAAATCACAGACTATCGAAGTTTTTGACCATTTTAACGTTGTTAATATGGAGAGACCGGTTGGATTATTATCCAAAGAACCACTCTGTATTGGCATAAGCGTTGCGAATCATATATGCCAAAGATAATTGAAGACGGTGTTATGCAAGGGCTATCCTGTTTACAGAATAGTGCCTTCGGCTCATCCTGTTCCTGGATGACTTGTATGGACGGATGTCTGACAGAGTATTTCCAAGATGATCACATATATTGATTTCTCCAACCATACCAAGAGTGGAAGCGGAGAAGGAAACTTCTTTTAGCTAACACATAATGTATTGTTGAGGACGTCAATCGATGATTTGATGGATTTGACGATGTGACATTCGAAGTGAATCTGGTGTGATGATAAAGCGTAGCTTCTAGCCTCACATCCGGTAAATGACAGAAATCGGGCAGGCAACATGGCTAAGTCGGTCGCACCGAAGTAGGGTGTATAATCACCTGATCTAGAGTTTCATTTACTTCTAAAAATCTATTGTTGATGTTGTCCCATTCGGGAAACGGTTGCTGATCCCAACCGTTGGTGATATACATTCGATACACTCAAGCGAAATGAGTGATCGGTCATGTGTAGCCGGGTTGCAAGATGTTCTTGTTGAACCCAGTGTATTCCTTTCTAGAGGTACACTAGCGAAAGGTGGTTCCATACCTTGTCATAGTTGGAAATCCATTACCCAATACGTTCTTGCGGTTTTGATTATATACTATATATGTAGAACGTGAGATGAAAGCGTTTCTGCTAGATTGATATATATTTGTACCTAGACATTATTATAATATCAGAATGATATTGCTTGTCAAAGATGTTGGATTCTCATAAGGGAAAAACCCGTTCCGTATTCACGGCGTGGTCTTATGAGATATCATATATATGTTAAACTGTGTTAAACTATTTTACTCACACCAGTCCCATGACTGACCCGGAGTTTACTTTGTTGTTTTCCCTAAACTCTTGGGTGCCTAAATTTGTATGGGCAGTCAAGTAGTCAGGATTTATAGATATACTTAGAGAGCTTGGAGCAGGAGGTTTCAAGATTTAATAGCTATTGTTTTTCCGCTGTTGTTGTAAGTGCTATATTCTGATAAAGTGCTATTGTATATATATATATATATAACTGTTTTACTTAAAAGTTATGTTATATGTTATTCGTTCCGCTGTGAGATTCGGGTTACTCTGATGATGTAAGTTCTTCTTTTCTTCTTCTATTCTAAGTTTCTATCTTATCTATCCTCACCCTCTAATTTCTTTCACTAATTACCAGGATTTGTCGATGTTTTGGTTATCGACATCGTGTTTATGTCGATAACCAAAGTCGCTCGAAATCCGGGTCATTACAGTTGGTATCAGAGCTGAAGGTTAATTGATTTACTTGGCTCTGTGGCGTGACTCGGTAGAGATAGGGTTAGTAATACCCTAGATTGAGTTGAGTGTATATATACGAGTGAGCGTATTTGTTATTGATATAAAAATGGTTTTATATTGTGAAGATTTATTGGTTGAGTTGTTTATGGGTTATGGTCGATCAGTTTGATCCACTGTATCGGTACGAGTTTATAAACACTCGAATACGATGGGTTGTCACGACATGTTTTGAAAAGAGGGTAAATTAAAATAAGTTTACCCAAGGTATATCTTGATAAAGAGAAGATATATATATGTCAAAATTATAATATAATGGATATATTGGTTGTTATTATAATCGAGTAAGATTATAAATTAAATGGTTATGTAAATAACCAATCAGAATTCATATAAGTGAAATACGTGAAATCAGATGAGTTAAATCTGAAATTTAAACCAGAAATTGAATTAAAACTATGGAAAATTCGATAAGTGTTTGTAAATGGATTTGGATTAAAAATAAGGAAAATTTAAGATCTTGGGAGATTTTAAATTGTTTTACAAGTAGTGTGAATTATATTTTGAAATGAATTTCAAAGTGGAAATGTTTAGAAATGGTTTTATAGTATTGAACTCACTTCGATCGCTGGAAAATAGATTCTGATGATGACAGCTGCATCATCAGTATTCATTTTCGAGTTGTAAGTGACGAATTACTACCAGAGATACTGTTTTGAATTTGTTTTGGGAAAGACAAGTTGTGTTAAATTTCAAAATGGGATTTATAATAAAAAATGAATAAAGAAAGATTGAAATAGAAATTAAATATAGAAATTCAAAGGGAGTTTGAATATATGAAATTCAATGGAAGTGATATAGAATTTGAATATAGAAATTCAAATGGGATTCATAATATAAAATTTGAATAGAAATTGAATAGAATTAACTAAGTCAAAGAGGAATTAGTTAATCGAGTTTTGAATTTGAAGTTGAACTTTGAAAGGTGAATTGGATTTGTAAATGGATATTTGAGATCGAATATAGAACTTAAATTTGAAATTTGGATTCAAATTAGTTAATAAGCAAGTTAAATATATATTTAAACATGTTATGTTCAAATATAAAAGTGAAATAGACTACAGAGTTAATTAACAAATTAATTAATGAATTAAGTTAAAACGATCAGGTATAGTTAAAATAGATTGGGCAGGTATAAATATACATGAGATAGGTATGGATAAGGTATGAAGGTATATAAATAGAATGCCCGACAAAAAAATATGTATTTAATTCACACATGAGATTTTTTGCGCCGTATCGGCTAGCCGCTTGGCTTTTCTTTTTCCTTTTGATTGGAGAAGGCCTATGCGGCAGTTTGGGGATTTTCCCAATGCTCCTGGTACAAAGGAGGTTATGGCAAATTTTTCCGGGAATTTAAGGAGTTAGAATATTTTTAAGATAATCTGATAGTAGAAATCAACGTATCGATATATATATAGAAGTCGATAAGGAAACGAACTTAGAAATAGAATAGTAAAATCAAAAAGGAAGACTAAGAATAAAATCTAGTAAGAATATAAAGAGGAAGCGTGCGTGTTTAAAAGTGAAGAAGTAGTTGTATGGTACTGATTATTTGAGTAAGTAGTCATATCTGTTTTGATGTTATAAATGATATTCAGTCAAGGTCTGAGAGGTAGTTATACCCCAACTTGATTGATTTCATTATTAACAAATAAATAGTAAGATTTCAGGCTTGGAGATCAATGTTGAATAAGAGTTAGTTGAATATAATATTTGGGTTGTCGTAACGATGTTTTACACAACATCCGTTTTAACCCAAATAAGTGTAACTTGGAAATAGAATGATAAATATTTCCTAAGTATAGAAATAAACGAGATCGGAAAAGAGATAAGTAATTGGAATATTTTCCAATTTTAAATAGAAGATATTATCTAAGCTTAGAAAAAAAAGGGAGGCGATATTCGGAAATGTTTTCCAAATAACATAAAAAGGACAATATGGTTATTGAAAATATTTGGTTAACAAATATTGATAAAGAAATAGAGAAGTGATTTAACTAATGGAAAATTAATTAAGGGCTCAGTGACATGTTCAAAAAGGAAAATTTGATTTATGAAAAGAGTAAACTGTTTAAAAACTCCCAGGGGAAGACTGTTTTGAATTAAAAACAAATTTAATAGAAATTTGTGAAAGCAAATTTGAATTAAAAGTAAAGCCAGTAAAGTGGTAACTGAGATTGAATCAGAATAATATCAAGACAAATTGGATTGTGAGATTCAAATTTGAAGTGTAATGTGATAATCAAGTTAAGAGTTGGGAATCGAGAAGAAACTCGAGTTGAAATGATATTTGGCTCGGATATAAGCGAATGGTTGTGTCGTGGATAAAAGCAGATTGGAATTTGATTGGGATGACCCTTGTATCCGCTGAATTGATAACAGGTGGAAAGGATATAATGATATGCCGACAAAAGGTACCGGTTTATAATATATATTGGGTATGAGATTTTTATGAGCCGAATTGGCAAGCCACTTGGTTGTTTGATTTTCTTTTGGGTTGGAGATGGCCCAGAGAGACGAGTTGGAGATATTGACTAGTACAAAGGAGGTGCTGGCAAAAAATTTCGAAGAGTTAAGGCGTTAGAAAATTTTTAGGATTTTTGAAAATTTTCATTGATAAGAATTAATTAATAATTTAATTGTAATTAAATTGGTTCAGTTGAAACTGAAGTTAAGAAGTGAACAAATATGTTCTAACTAGTCGATAGGGTCGTCCTCTACCTTTTAGCAATTTCGAGGACGAAATTATTTTAAGTGGGGAAGATTGTAATGACCCGCATTGGCAGAGGTATTATAATTAATTTATTTAATTATATAAATGGTGGTTTAGAGAATATAATGATCGTGGAATTAAATAATGGTGAATATTTAATTTAAAATAATAAATTAAATAATATATTTAATTTTGAAATAATCAGAATTGGCTGAAATGACGATATGGTGTGAACCGGATCATCTATGATATTTAATTCAGCTTGGAATTGAATTTGAATAACGAATATATTATTTAAACGACAGTTTGAACGTAGAGTTATAATATAATTAAAATCGAGCCCGAAATGGCGTTGCAGTTCGTAAATTGGCGATTCGAACTTCAACTGAATGTACAGGATTCGTTTTAAGCCGGATTTCTGTGAAACAAGAAACGTGTGGAGCTGGTGGAGTATATCTTTCTAGTGGAAGAGAAAAATCGGGATTTCGTCATATAGATTTTGATTTACGTCCAAAACAAATTTCAGAAAAAGTCGCTGTGGAATTCCTTTATAATTTATAAAGGAATTAATTATATTTTATATTTCAAAAGGGAATTTCAATATAAATAAAATATTGATTTAATCGGGAATTGAAATATCAAGCTAGAAATTCATATAGGAATGTTGTAGAGTTGTATGGTATTCCACTGTGAATATATACGATAATATTAATTTATTAATATTTTATTTAATTATATTTTAAATATATTTATATATTTAAATGGGTCAACCAGAGCTTTAAAAATAGCCACTTTTGCAAATGACCTCAGAATTTAACGAAACTAATTTTGTTGGATCCACAATGTTAAATTATTGCTAGATGTCAAGTTTCATGATTTTTAGAGTCAGTATGTGGCCGTACGGATTTTTAGAGTGGAAAACAGTCAGTATTTTGACGGTTAAAAATACGCTGTGTGAGCATGCGGAGTCGGAATTCGACGAAACCAGTTTCGTTGGGACCGTAATGTCGAACTCTAGCTAACTGTCCAATTTCGTGATTTTTGAATACTGTGTGTGATCACACAGATTTTTAGAAGAGGAAAACGAATATAAAAGGACAAAATAAAATATTAATAAAAAAATATCCTAGTTATATGTGGACCTAAACAAACCCACGCAACCTTTTATTTCAGCCACAAACCTTACCAACCTCAAGCTATAAACATAAGAAAAATCTGCCATGATAATATTTGCTCCTCCCAGTAACATGTCGATCTTCAAAAATTCAAAGTATATTCAAATAAAGGTTTATAAATCATCTTATATATATATATATATATATGGACTCACGGTACCATTTGCTTCAACCCCGTACCAGTTTTACCAGTCGCGATGCTACTGTCTGATTTTCGAAATCCTGGACAGTAAACTAGGGTTCGAATTCTTGAGATATGAAAGGGGTTTTGAGAGAAATAGAGGTTTGTACTGAGTTGGTGATGGGATTTCGAGTGAGTTCGCACCATTTTAGTGCATTCCGATGATAAATTGCATCGTGAGTTCCTATAGCTCATATTGTAAGGAGGGCGACGCTACTTTTGTGGAAGTGTCGAGTGATAGGTTTCTAGGATGGAGAGATAGAGGGAGTGAAGAGAAGAGTAACGGTGTTATTGAATTTTGAAACCGTTAAGTAGAATGGGGGATTGAGGAATCCAAAGTTGCGTGAAAAATGTCCATTGCTGTTGTGTGTACTGGAGTAGTTCACGGTGAGGAAGAAGGGTATAGCGTGGCGGGCCTTTAAAGGGAAATGGGCCGGTGCTTTAAAATGGGTAAGGCCGAAAATAAAGTTTGTTTAATTTAAAATAGTATCTGAATTTGTTAATTCAATAACTTTATCATACGTGATCAGAATCCAACGAAACATGATCCGTTGGGATCGTATGGACGAGAGCTACAAACTGGGACTGACTAGGAGAGAATTCGACCTCGTTACAATTTATGGCGAATTAAATTGTCCAATCTAAATCAAAGACAATTATCGTTCTTAACGATGATAGTCCAATGTGAGTAAATCTCACTAACTCTGAACAGTTTATAATTTCATGTTGTATTTTTAGAACTATTAAATATTGGTTGTTTGACTGTGTGTTGACTGTTTGAATGAACTGCTAGTCAGTTAGTTGAAGTTCTATATTGATTTTGTTTAACAGAATATATCATATGGAACTGAATAGTGATGTTATCTATATTGTTTAACATCTGTGATGCAGGGAAACAGGTTGGAGGAACCCAACTGGGTTCCTCAACATTTATTTTACTGTTTTTCATATATTGTGATATATGATGTGATATATAATCTGTTGTCGATTGTATGTGTTGGGACGATACTGATCATCGTGATTTGATATGTTGAATACCATAACATACCGAAATGTTGATAAGGGAATATTTTCAAAGTGTATTTTGAAAATGAATTATTTATATAAAATCGGTGGATTTTATATAGAAAAGGAAAAGGGTTTTTATAAAAGAAATATTTATAAAATCAAAGGATAAGTAGAAAAAAAATGGAAATCATTTGTAAAGTGAAGAACCATTACTAAAAGTAAATCTTTATGAATGAATTGTTTATTCGAAAAGGAGTTAATCGATGTTAGAGTTAAATCGATTAGAGTTAAAGTAAAAGGAGTTAATCGAAATAGTTATTCGAATAGAAAGCAAATAAGTTAATCGAATATAGTTATTCGAATAGAAGCAAAGGAGTTAATCGATGTTAGTTTAATCGATTAGAGTTAAAGAAAAGGAGTTAATCGATGTTAGAGTTAAATCGATTAGAGTTAAAGTAAAAGGAGTTAATCGATGTTAAAGTTAAACCGATTAGAGTTAAAGTAAAAGGATTTAATCGAATATAGTTATTCGAATAGAAAGCAAATGAGTTAATCGAATATAGTTATTCGAATAGAAACAAAGGAGTTAATCGATGTTAGAGTTAAATCGATTAGAGTTAAAGTAAAAGGAGTTAATCGATGTTAGAGTTAAATCGATTAGAGTTAAAGTAAAAGGAGTTAATCGAATATAGTTATTCGAATAGAAAGCAAATGAGTTAATCGAATATAGTTATTCGAATAGAAGCAAAGGAGTTAATCGATGTTAGTTTAATCGATTAGAGTTAAAGTAAAAGGAGTTAATCGATGTTAGTTTAATCGATTAGAGTTAAAGTAAAAGGAGTTAATCGATGTTAGTTATTCGATTAGAGAATAAAGTTAAAAGGAGTTAATCGATGTTAGTAAATAGTTTAGAGTTAAAGTAAAAGGATTTATCGGATATAGTTTATTCGAAAGGAGTTAAGTGAAATGAGTAAATCAATAGCGTTAGTCAAATAGAGTTAATCCAATATTGTTAGTCCGATAGAGTTAATTGATAAGGGTTAATCGAATAAAGTTAAGTAAAAGGAGTCAATCGAATATAGCTATTCGAAGAGGGTTATGTAAGGAAGTTAGTAAAAGGGATATAAAGTGAACTTTGCTTATTACAAAGTTAGAAATGTTGTTCAGTTAAGGTCTGAGAGGTAGTTCTACCCCAACTTGATTGGCTTCGTTTTAACTAAGGAATAGTTAAGGTTCGGCAGTAAAGGAAATGGTTTGAGTTGGCATAGCGATGGTTTGTTTAAACATCTGTCTAAGTCCAATAAAGAATCTTTGGAAATGTTTTCCAAATAAGAAACCAGAAATGTTTTCTAACAAAGAAAACAAGAAATGGAAATGTTTTCCATTGCTAATAATGTATATTTTCCAAATTTAGAAAATAAGAAATATTGAATATAGGGAAACAGGAGTTAAGTAAATTTATGAAATAAAGAGATAAATGTTGAATGATGTTTGATCGATATAAATTTCCATTTGGAAAATGATATCGTTGTTTGCACACTATTTTCTTCGATAGTTAAATCACAGACTATCGAAGTTTTTGACCATTTTAACGTTGTTAATATGGAGAGACCGGTTGGATTATTATCCAAAGAACCACTCTGTATTGGCATAAGCGTTGCGAATCATATATGCCAAAGATAATTGAAGACGGTGTTATGCAAGGGCTATCCTGTTTACAGAATAGTGCCTTCGGTTCATCCTGTTCCTGGACGACTTGTACGGACGGATGTCTGACAGAGTATTTCCAAGATAATCACATATATTAATTTCTCCAACCATACCAAGAGTGGAAGCAGAGAAGGAAACTTCTTTTAGCTAACACATAATGTATTGTTGAGGACGTCAATCGGTGATTTGATTGATTTGACGATGTGACATTCGAAGTGAATCTGGTGTGATGATAAAGCGTAGCTTCTAGCCTCACATCCGGTAAATGACAGAAATCGGGCAGGCAGCATGGCTAAGTCGGTCACACCGAAGTAGGGTGTATAATCACCTGATCTAGAGTTTCATTTACTTCTAAAAATCTATTGTTGATGCTGTCCCATTCGGGAAACGGTTGCTGATCCCAACCATTGGTGATATACATTCGATACACTCAAGCGAAATGAGTGGTCGGCCATGTGTGGTCGGGTTGCAAGATGTTCTTATTGAACCCAGTGTATTCCTTTCTAGAGGTACACCAGCGAAAGGTGGTTCCATACCTTGTCATAGTTGGAAATCCATTACCCAATACGTTCTTGCGGTTTTGATTGTATACTATATATGTAGAACGTGAGATGAAAGCATTTCTGCTAGATTGATATATTTTTGTACCTAGACATTATTATAATATCAGAATGATATTGCTTGCCAAAGATGTTGGATTCTCATAAGGGAAAAACCCATTCTGTATTCACGGCGTGGTCTTATGAGATATCATATATATGTTAAACTGTGTTAAACTATTTTACTCACACCAGTCCCATGACTGACCCGGAGTTTACTTTGTTGTTTTCCCTAAACTCTTGGGTGCCTAAATTTGTATGGGCAGTCAAGTAGTCGGAATTTACAGATATACTTGGAGAGCTTGGAGCAGGAGGTTTCAAGATTTAATAGCTATTGTTTTTCCGCTGTTGTTGTAAGTGCTGTATTCTGATAAAGTGCTATTGTATATATATAGCTGTTTTACTTAAAAGTTATGTTATATGTTATTCGTTCCGCTGTGAGATTCGGGTTACTCTGATGATGTAAGTTCTTCTTTTCTTCTTCTATTCTAAGTTTCTATCTTATCTATCCTCACCCTCTAATTTCTTTCACTAATTAGCAGGATTTTTTGATGTTTTGGTTATCGACATCGTGTTTATGTCGATAACCAAAGTCGCTCGAAATCCGGGTCATTACAGTATCCACCCATTAAGCAGAAGAGACGTATGTTAGGCCCAAAGAGGTCGGGAACCCAAAAGGAAGAAGTGGAGAAGTTGAAAGATAACGGGTTCATTAGAGATTCGACATATACCGACTGGATATCGAATCTTGCTTTGGTCGAGAAATCAAATGGGAAATAGTGAATGTGCATTGATTTTTCGGATTTAAACAAAGCTTGTCCAAAGGATAGTTTCCCACTTCTAAGGATTGACCAGCTAGTGGACTCAACAGCCGGACACGAACTTCTTTCCTTCATGGACGCGTACTTAGGATATAACCAGATTTCCATGCATGTGCCGGATCAAGAGCACATGAATTTTATAACAAACTTGGGATTGTACTGCTATGTGGTGATGCCGTTCAGACTAAAGAATGTCAGTGCTACATAATAGCGCCTGGTGAATCGAATGTTATATAACTAGATTGGAAAAACCATGGAAGTTTACGTAGATGACATGCTCATGAAATCCAGGCAATCCTCTAGTCATACACAAGATCTGGCAGAGATGTTTGACATCCTACGGAAGTACGGGATGAAGCTGAACCCCTTAAAATGCTCGTTTGGGGTTGCATCAGGGAAATTCCTCAGGTTCATTGTAAGTTATCGAGGGATTGAGATTAATCCTAGCCAGTTAGCAGTAATAAGGAACATAGAAGAGCCACAAAAGATTAGGAATGTTCAATGCCTGACAGGGAAGGTAGCCGCATTAAGTAGATTTATTTCCAAAGCCACGAAAAGTGTGTCCCATTCTTCGATTTAATCAAACGAGGGAAACGTAATTTCGAATGGACTCCCGACTGTGTAGAGGCCTTCGAAAATCTATTGGACTTACTAGTGAAACCCCCGATATTGTCGACACCGGTGGATCATGAAGATCCGTTCTTCTATCTGGCGGTGTTATCTCATGCTGTCAGCACAGCCTTAGTGCGTGAAGAAGACAAGGTCAAGAGGCCAGTATATTATGTAAGTAAGAAGTTAGCAGCTGCGAAATGCAATTATCCAAGAATAAAAAAGCTTGCTTATAGTGTCTTGATTGCCTCCCAAAAGCTCTGTCATTATTTCCAAACTCATCCGATAGTCATATACATCGATCAACCTCTAAGACAAGTATTATAAAGGCCCGAAGCATCGGGGAAATTACTTAAGTGGAATATCGAGTTGAGCCAGTTTGATTTGAATTTTCAACCAAGGAGGTCAATAAGAGGGAAGACATTAGCTGACTTCATATCAAAATTTACGGTTCCCGAAGAAGAAATAGTGGATGACAAAGTTGTTATTTCAGAGCATAAGCTAGAGCTTAGTCCATAGAAATTATATACGGACGGGGCTAAGAATGATCAAAGATCCAGTGCCAGAGTTGCTTTAATCACTCCTGAAGGACGATCGATTCACAACGCCCTACGATTAGAGTTTTCTGCCACCAATAATGATTCCGAGTACGAGGCCTTGATTGCCAGGCAGAAACTCGCTAAGGAATTGAGAGTAAGAACACTGGACATATTCTGTGACTCCAAGATAGTTGTTTGTCAAGTTCAAAAGGAATTTATGACCAGGGGACCTCGACTTATTACTAATCTTGAAAAAGTAGAGGAGTCGCTGGGCAACCTGGAGCATTATAGTATAACACACATTCCGAGAGCGGAAAACCAGAATGCAAATCGACTGGCTAAGCTAGCAAGTTCTGACAACCCTGAGGAAACCGAAATGGTTCCAATAGAGATATTGTAATAACCAAGCTTTGACCTAATGGAAATCGAATTAGTCATGGAAGCTGAACCAGAAAGGGAGTCGTGGATGACACCGATTGAAAACTTCCATAAGAGCGGAATTCTCCCATCGAAGAAGAGCGAGAGATGAGCTGTAACATGTAAAGCTGCAAGATATGTCTTACAGGGCGACGTCCTTTATCACTAAGGGTTTTCCATGCCTCTATTACGGTGTATAGCACACGACGACATCAAGCATGTACTAAAAGAAGTACATGAAGGTGAGTGTGGGGATCATACCGGGGGTCAAACTCTTGCAAAGAAGGTATAGCGATATGGTGATTTTTGGCCTACTGTGAAGAAAGATGCGGCTGATCAGTCACGACGATGCGAAAAATGCCAGAGATTCGCTAATGTTCAAAGAGCACCCCCAAGACATCTCAAATCAATGGTCAGTCCATGGTCGTTCGCAATGTGGGGACAAGACATCATTGGGACCCTGCCAATTGCTAAAGGTGGAGCTAAATATGCGATCGTGGCTGTGGATTATTTCAAAAAATGGGTAGAGGCCAAGCCCTTAACAACAATCACGACAAGAAAGGCGATAAGCTTTGTGGTCGGAAATATCATTTGTCGATTTGGGATACCAAAAACCATTATAACCAATAATGGAACCGAATTCGACAACGTGAAATTTAGAAACTTCTGTCAGAAGTATAAAATTGATAAGAGGTATACCGTCATAGCTTAGCCGCTCGAATGGACAGGTTGAAGCAATAAATAAAGTCATCAAGTCTATTCTTAAAAAGAGGTTGGAGTGAGCAAAAGCTATGTGGGTTGGTGAATTGCCGCTAGCTTTGTTGGCATATCGAACAACTTTTAAGACAGCTACTGGTCATACTCCTTTTTCACTCTCCTTCGGGTCAGAAGTAGTAATTCCAGTGGAGCTTAAAGTCCCCTCTCATAGGGTGACGTATTATGAACCAATGACGAACAAAGCACTCCTCCTAGGGTCCCTGGACATGGTTGAAGAGAAGAGGGACGAAGCAAACTTATGTGCTTCAAGGCATCGACGCCAAGTGGCATGCTATTATGACAGAAGGGTTCGCTTTAGAACTTTCAAACCTGGAGACTTGGTACTGAAGCAAGTCTTTCCACCTTCCGTTCATCTAGGCCCAAAGTGGGAAGGACCATTCACGATCTGACGAAAACTTGACAAAGGTGCTTTCAAGTTAGCAACCGTGGATGGTGAAGAAATTCCTAGAGCTTGGAACGCCCAACATTTGCGGTGATACTTGACCTGAAGTTGTACTATTTTCTTTTGTATTATATGCCATGTAAAAAGGCATGACTTGCCTAGAAAATTCTGGTTAATATAAACAAACGGTTATGAAGTGGACGTAGGTCACAACTTGGCCGAACCACTATAAAATATTGTGTGTGATTTACTTTATCCGTTCGAACCTTGTTTTGTATTTTTCCTATATTTGTCATAATGTAAGTCAAAACATTAGACATTTGAGTCGATATGAGAGAAAATGAAATGACCATTTGCCTAACGACATAAAAAGGATGGGAAGACGAGGTCCCGAACTCTAACTCTCAGAGTCGAGAGAGAGTATAAAGGACGGGAAGACGATGTCCTCGAGGCGTGAAGGTGCACCATGACAAAAGACCGCCTCGAATCCACTCTAACCTGACCATGCGACAGGAGAGTATAAAGCTACAAAGAATGTGTACCAATGAAAAAGAATTTTAACCCCGCCCGAAAGACCTGGGGGAAATTTAATCAATCTTGAACAAGCCTTAGCTAAATGCTATATTCAAGATTGATTGGGGGCATATACATCATGCACCTCGCCATTAATCATTCATTTTATAGTCATTCATTTTATGATATTTTCTCTGTTTAAGCATTTGCAGGAAATCACAACTGTGACTTAAATCAATACTTATGTTTTTTAATTTCTCTACACTAATAAAAACAAATGATGAACTTGCAAGCATTTGACATAGTGGGAAGCAAAATACTTTATTTACATACGTGCAGGTTTATACAAAAGAAATAAATAAACAAAGGTGAGGGCCGCACTCGCTACAACAACGGCGGACCAAGGAACAGACAGAATGAAAAATGGAATCGCCTCTTATTTGGACTTTGGAGTGGACTTCGCATTCTTGGCAGCTTTAAGTTTTTATTTCTCCTCATTTTCAGCCTCGGTCTGGATCCACTTTGTTTCTTCTTTCCTAGAACTGGAGCGCTGGGATCAGTAGAAGAACTTTTAGCAAGGTCTTAAGTGATTGATCTAGTTGAAAGTTTAACAACTAACCTTGACCCAGGAGGTACTATCGCAAGAGGCTTAAAACTTTTGGGAACTACTTCCTCAGCTTTCAGCTGCATATGCTTATCCTGCTTGGCCTTCATCTTCAGCAAAGTTAAATCATCGACATTCCCCGAATCCCTAGTCATAACAACATCAATATCTTCTTCATGTCCATCGTAGCCACCGCCATCTTTTAGAGCATCTATCATCTCCCCAACATGAGGAGTCTCAGTGTTAGGTGGCACGGGAGCTTTGTCGATAACCTCCTCCTTTTTGCCCTCAGCTCCCCCCTCTAGATTTTGCAGCAGTTACCTCATCACGTTTCTTCTGAGTCTCTTCGATAGACTTCTCATCGACGACGGTCTTCTATAGCAGTCTTTTTAGTTGGCTCAGTGCCTATAGAACGAGAGGTGATAGTTATTAACTTAGGGGAAAACGAGGGATCTTCAATTGGTCATCCAATAATATGACGAAAGGTCAAAATATCTCTTACAAATTGGGGTAAAAAGGTAGAGATACCTTCGGATGATTTCTCGATTGGGGTGGCTAGAGTCTCTAATACCAATTCGGGTATAGGAGAAAAAAGGGACGCCTTAGGAATTCCCGGATTTTCAGGATCATATCCCTCTATTTCGGTAGCCTTGGGGGCAGCATAAGAAGAACCGGTTTCAATGATATCTTTTCCTTTGGCCCGATATTTCTCTTCCTCCATAGCAGCAACAATAAGTCAACGTCCTTCAGCCAAACGTGTCGGCTCCTCAACCCTAAGGAACTTGTCCTTAAGTTTGTTTTTTGTCAATGGAATCCTCTTGAGCTCTTTCTTCTCCCATTCAATGATTTGGTACCATACATAAACCAGAGTTATCGGGTAATCCTCGATCCAAGAAATGTCACGACAACAGATCACCTGAGCAATGAACTCTATCATTAGCTCACCATTGACGTCCAATTCCTTCTGGGCCGCGGAGAGTTTCTCTTGAACCACTTCGGCAGATTTAATGGCGATGCTTGTATTCCCCTCAGCCAACACTGCTCTAGATTGAGCCTCTAGTGATTTGGCTTCCAGTTCGGCATTCCACTTTGCTAAATCAGTGTTTTTCTTCTCTAGCTTAGCCTTCTTATGTTCAAGGGAAGTGCAAGCTAATTGTACTTTAACACTCTCAGACTTAGCATCCTCAGCTTGCTTCTTTAGATCCAAGCGCTCTTGGCTATAGGATTCCAAGCAAGTGTGATAACACCTTTGTAGTTCTTCGTGGTGTTTTTTTATTTGGGCGAGAGAAAGCTGAACCTGTGCATCTTCTAAACATTTCTCCGATCTCTTCAAAATGCTTGCGTCATAATCGACCATTTCCTTCATGTGGCCAATATCAGTGATAAGATCCTTAATAATCTTGGAAAGATTACGCGAATCTCTATACATCTCTGTATATTGCCTGTCCACTAAATCAATCTTTGCTTTAGCATCATCAGCCCACTTCGAAGGAATAGGTTCAAGCGCGGGAAAAAATGCCATATGATCAAAATAATGATCCGGAAATTGTTTTTTTGGATTTGTTAGTCTTGCCTTGTTCTCGAAATCGAGAGACACGGGCTTAGATACAGATAATTTTATATCTCTCTGCTTGGCAGGTACAATGGACGTATCACCTTTTCCCGACCTCTTCTCAGGGACTTTAGGTTTGTCCTATAAGCCAGCATGCTTTGACAATGGCCTCTCTTGGGGATGCTTCTCTTTAGGAGGAGTCGGATCTTTGGAAGGTTGTTTGTCCCCTTCATGACGATTTTGATGGCTCTTGTACTTATCTGGGTCGGAACGACGAGGAGAATGAGAACGTGAAGAATAAGGATGGTTGGAATCATAATGCCTCCTGTCTTCCCTGTCGCGGCTTTCGCGACGATCAGAATCAATGTCGTAATCATATCTGGGTATGCTAGTACAAATTTTCCTGACATCATAGTAGGGACGTACCATGGTTCATGCAAAATAAGTTATGTAGCGTTCAGAACTAATGTTCACACAAAGCATAAGTGATGTGACGTGCAGTGTTAATGTGTTGTGCGCATCCTAAGTGATATTCCCCCCAACCAACCAGAGCCCGAAGTTAGGCTAGCATGTGTGGTCTCCTTAGCCTTCACAAGAGTAGTTTCTTCTGAGGAAGTAAAGGTCAAAGGATTCATTCCGAAATCTTCTAAAGTGTAACGGGTCTCGAGCAAGGGACAATTTCCCAAACCCCAAAATGTAGAGTCATCCATAGTGGGGCATCTCCTTGAGGAGCATCTAACAAAAATTCTTTTGGAGATAACGGTTTTTCAGGAGTGGCAGCATCCTCGGGAGTAATGTACTTATCTCTATCTTTTTTTTGCTATATTTGCTAAAATATCATCTTAGGTCGTGGAGGGAGAAGGAGGAAACCTGAGGGGAACTGTCGGATCTTTTGAACTTTCTCCCCTCTCAAGTGGAGTGTCGATTGGCCCTTCAACTAGAGGTATGTACACGTAAGGGCCTTCGGCGTGGCCTATGCTATGAGTTATAGCAATTAGACGATGCCAGTGGGGATATTCATCTAATAAGCACTCCTCGATAGTCACAAATTTTTTATCACCATTAAGTAACTGATTTAAACGATCAAATTGCACTGAATGCTTCTCTTGTGGTGGGTTAGGAACTGCAAGTGAAAACAGGCGGTGCTTAATGAATTTATGATAAAGGCTGGGACTAAAACTCGAAAAACCAAGGTCCTTACTTGACCTAATCCATCTTCTGGCACACCCAGGCTGCTGCTTGATATAAAACCATTCAGGTTTTGGGTCCCCAGCTTTGCTTTTGAACGGAACAGTGATGATTTTCCTTTTTGGCACCGATTCAAAGTATACAAAAGAGGGGTGTCATTGGTTCGATGCTTGAAATTGTAAAAGAAATGAACATCCTCAAAAGTTAGCTCTACACCTAGATTTTTTATAAGCTATGTACAGAGTATACAAATAAGCATAGGAGTTGGGATGAAGTTGCATGGGGGAAATCCGCAGTTGTCTCATAAAATTGACGACAAATGGCGGAAACGGAGGTATTGCTCCAACTAGACAGATTAGTCTAGCGATAGCCATATACCCTTCTAGTGGATTATGAGGACGATCTGTTTTTGAGAGCAACTCAGTATCTTTTTGAAGAATATCATGCTTCAAGTAAATCTATGAAAGTCTGTCATTGTCAATCGTTGATTTGACTAAGTCTTTAGGTGGTTCCAAGATAATATCACCCCCGAATTCATCCGCGGCACGATCATTTCCTACTCCTCCTCCTTCTTCCTCACCTAGAGAGACATCACCCCCGGATAATACATCACTTTCGTGACTTCCAATATCATAGTCTGGACCTGTACTATTCCAACCCGAATCTGAAGTGGAAGATACATCTTCAACAGGTGGATTCTCGGATGATCTGGCATCATCTTTTCTTTCTGCTAATCTAGATGAGCGTCTCTCAGCCATAATTTAATAACTATCGAAGAAACAATAGCAGGATTAGAGTATAATAACCCTCGTCCCCCCGTGCATGTGTGTGGACTAAATTATGTTAGTATGAATGCAATGCTAAAGTAAGAAAACAAAGAATTAGCATCAAATGAAAATAATATGGAATGTAGCTGCATGTTAGTCAAATCTACAAAGTCCAGTGTAGAAGGCTTTATCCTAACTATCCCTGAATTTGCAAGCAGTACTTAATCTTGGTTAGATCGGACTAAGTATATTTATGCTTCATGTTGAATGTTTTGGTTCGGATCATATATCCATGTCAGAAGTTCACATCTTTTATAGTCCGGAGCGGGTCGGAACTGAAGATGGGACGAGTTCGATTCGGATCAGATGAAAGTCATATAAAATGTTAAAGCTTAGTACTTTTCATAGATCCGATCTGACCCGAGAACATATGCTACATCCAGATCTTTCCTATAATCGCGCCTCTCGTTCCAACCTGACCCAGTTCAGTAAACCCACTTCTCCCTCTTTTGCTTCCCACTAATCCCGCCTTTCTAGAAGTATTATCTTCTTCGTATCCTCCTTTCCTCATGAAGATCCAAGTCCATCGTTCCTAAATAATCCTCGTTAGTAAGTTTTTAATGAATCGACGCCTTAGATCATGTCGACCACTTTATCGAGGGGGAAATGACATTGCCAACGACAATGGCGACGGAGAGAGGAAGTGTCGACGTTGATTCTCAATTCAACACAAAAATCACCCAAATTAACTCCAATTTCAGATTCAAACAAGAAAAAGATAAGTGATGCGAGAATTGGAAACCCACCTTCAAGCATAATCTAAACTCAGAACGGAATTTGAAATATTTTCAAGGGTTAGGGTTTTCTGTCTTCGAATTTAGGGCAAAAAAATCGCTAAAACAAGAAAGTAAAAGAAGAGAAGAGTGTGGGTTTATATATACTCAAAGGAAGAAGTCCATTCGTATTCCTTGAAGTGACTATTCGGCCCGACTCGAATGGAAGTGAGAAAAGAGAGATCCAAGGCCTTCTCTATTTCAGCCCAGTGAATAAACCATGGGCTAGACACGTACGAATCGAATAAGCTTCATCCGAACTGTAGCCACCAAAATCAATTCAGCACACGAAACCAACCCAAAAGAAGGAAAAATAAGCTAATAAGCATGCATTATTAAAGTTTACCTGGAGGAGCTACTTGGACATTAAAAAGAGTTCTTGAAGTGGTTCTAAAATAACGGAAGTGAGCTTAACCTTCATTCGTGTATTATAAACAACGAAAGATGCGACTTGATGAAGCAACACATCTCAACAAATGAATGGAAGCAAATATTCAATGATGCTAATTCGGAAGCCAACAAACAGATTATTTCGAAGCGCGCTTCACCTTCAATAAAAGTGCTCTTTGAGGGGGCAAATTGTTAGCCTACTTTATGAACTAGGCTACACAAAACCAAAAGACCACTTGATGAGGAGTGCTGACTAGAAGAGTGCATGCTAGAGACCTGTATCGGTTCGGAGACCCGAACTAAACCCGTATATCAAGAAGCGGAAATTTGAAGTATGAAGGCAGAATCGGATTGGTTCAGAAGTATCCTATCTGCTCCCATTTTTCTCTGCATTTCCGATCCAAACCCCAGAGCGATTGGACTGCAAACATTTCTCCACGATCCCTTAAGGTGCGGAGCGGTTACTTGCCCATTATTCCACGATCGTCGACTAATTTAATGAGTTGTCACCATTATGGTGCTTCCGACCCCGACTTTCAAGGAATAAAGTCCATGTGTATCCGAACTGGATCCGTTTCAGGGAGATTTTCCACTTATAAATACTATAACACCCCACCTCCATTAAGGACACTCACAAAGTGAATGCATTAACTTCAGTGGAGCGTCATAAGTGTATAGAACAAATAAATTACAAAACAGACAAAATTTAAACAGCGGAAAATAAATAAAACTTTACTTTATTGATAAAACAACAGCTTGGTAAAACAGCTTGTACAAAGATTGTTTTCCAACACTAAAACACCCTTACCCATTACAACAAAGTAGCTGTCTTGTTTACCAAAATAAAGAAGCATAAAATGACAATGATATTCCCCAAAAAAGCATGAGCCAGCCATAGCAGTGGAAAAGAGAGTCTAAAGCAGTACATAGTCTAACTTCGAGCTTGAAAATAAGACTGAGCTAAGTGGTGATATTCCCTCCCTGTGAACCGAGGGGGGGGGGAACGGAAGAAAAGAAGGCGAAAGAAAACGGGTCAGACATAAATCTGGTAAGTCCAGCGATTATTCAGCATGTAAATAGGTAAAAGACATCATGACATGAATAAACTGAATACCAGACATAACCATGACAATAAGCATAGCAAGACAACAAATGATGATCGTTAGATATGACAAGGTAAGATACAATGAATGCGCTTTGATTCTTTCTCTGATTTCCTATTTTCTCTGCACCACCCAACTAGCATCCTAACTAGCGTCTTTTATGGAACGATCCATATTCCCTACTAGTGTTTGACCTAGTATCCTGTGAAAAAGGATTTGTATTCCCTACTAGTGTCTCAACTAGTATCTTGTGTTATAAAATAAGGTGATCCCAACCCCGCAATTGTGGTAGCCTTCAGGTGTACATCTAGTATGAGGGTGTTACCTCAATCGGCCTAATTGCCATGAAGATGTTAGATGTACCCTTACTGCCTTATCGATCGGCTCCCTAGTTGTATTAATTTTTCCTTGTGTCTATGTCAATCGGCCCTTGCTTGTGTGTAGATACCCTATGCAAGTCCCACCATAAGATGTATGAATCCCTATGATAGCAACCCGACACAAATTTTAGATGCACAGTGTATACAACTGATGCCCGGTGCCAGTTTTTCCACTCTGGAGCACGTGCACGCCCATACTCCGTCGGAACTACACTACTGCACCCCATGCCGCTATTTTGACCGCTTATAATCATCCTAGTAATCGTGCCCCACCCTGCCTAGTTCAGGGTACCGTGATACATCTATGTGGGTTACTGCTGAAATGGGTTCCCGTTATTAGGGTTTTCTAGGGTCTATTCGTATACCCCCAAATTGGCTAATTGTTATCCATCCATTCAAGTTAACTTAACCCATCCACATGCCATGTCATGTTGGTTAAGTGTTTCTTATTAACTTAACCCTTCTCATTCATCATGTTGTAATTGGTTAAGTGTTTTCTATTAACTTAAACCTGTTCATTCATCATATTATGTTGGTTAAGTGTTACCTATTAACTTAACCCCACCCGTTCATCATGTTATTTTGGTTATGTGTCGTCAATGTAGTCGAGTTAACTTAACCTACACACTTATCATGTTACATTGGTCAAGTGTTGCCTTCTTGTGTTACTTAACCCTACCACTTGTCATGTTACATTGGTTAAGTGTTGCTTTGATTAACTTAGCCCAACCACCCTTAGCCTGTCTGTTTCTTAGCTTTAATTTATTCATCAAAGCACTAACCTCTCACATTAGATCTATATTGTTGCGGTCGCTGGATGTGCTGCGCGGTGCCGGGTAGTCTTACACCGCAACTCAATCTAACCTCGGATTTTTGGGCTTAATGCGCTAACCTCTCACATTAGATCTATATTATTACGGTTGCTGGATGTGTCGGGCGGTTCCAGGCAGTCTTACACCGTAACTCAATTTAACCTCGGCTTAGGCATATTCATCTTTTATGTTTACATGTAAATTATCCACCAGTGTTGTCAATTCAAGTCATGTCCCCATTTACCCTCTAAATTATGTCCATAATTCTAGGTATACAAATTCTACCATTTCATGCTACTAATCATTTACATGATTATGAGCCAATCTATGCCAATAGCATGTAGTTAAATATTTTTCCCCAACGTCTCCCCTGTTATTCGTTCGCATAATTCACATAGAACGTTAGGCTCGCAAATTAGCCTAACTTATAAAAAAAGGGAAACGAAAGAGACATGTAATATTTCAACAGGCATAAACAATATAGATCAACATGCGTAGTATAAATTTGGGATAGAACGACATAAACTTAATCAAGAACATGAACGCATTTATATTAGATCCAATTAACATGCGAACTAGCATAGGTCTAATTGTATAAGCATGAACTTATATAGATCTTAAACATGGGTACTAGCTTGGATCTAACATATAACATGTATGAACATAACTTAGCATGTAATTCAATGTACATAAAAGAACCACAAATTTAATACAACATGATAGGTTCAAATGTATCAATCCCAATAGTCTCAAAGGCATAGGATGTATAGGTCTCATCATATAAGTCACAACAGTCCAATAGGCATGATAGGTTTTTCTATGTCAGTCTCAACAGTCCAATAGGTATAATAGGTTTTTCTATGTCAGTCTCGATAGTCCAATAGGTATGATAGGTTTTTCTATGCCAGCCACAACTATCCAATAGGCATGATAGGCTTTTCTATGTCAGTCACAAATATCCAATAGGCATAAGAAATTCAGAATTCACAAAAGGATAGGCGCGAATAAAAGTAGGCATAGTTCTAGATCCAGTCATTACAGTCATGATTTCTTATTTGGTGTTTAAATCAGAACAATAACTGAACTTATAGAAAAAGGATGGATCTTGATTTCTGGGATCTGATTTCTGAATTTGAAAAGCTATCCTTTTATGTAGACATTTGATTTGATGTTCTTCTTAATCCATTACTAGTTTGGATTTGATTTTCTAGTTTGGAGAGGATGAAGGAGGCTAGGCTGGCTTGTGGATGAACATCATGACGACACCATAGCTTTAGGGTTATGATGTTAGGGTTTAGGTTTAGCTACATATATTTATATGTCTGTGATTATTTAGAGCCCTTAGATTAGGAGTCCATCCGAACCACCCAGCTCAAACACACATCATCCAACCACTCAGAAGAAGATACATCATTGCAGAACACTCCAGAATTCTATGCTGGATCGGTATGGGTGCACTTTGCAGGTGCGCTAGTGCATTTTTGTACTGGCGCACTTGTGAAGTGCGTTAGTGCATTCTAGTTGACTTCTGGTTTTTCTGCGTAACTTCGTTCATTCATATCTTCTTCATACGCTGTCCATTTTACGCAAACTCGGACTCTATCTCAAGCAGAATTCCGAGTTGAACGCAATAGCGTAACCCATTTTATCAAATTCTTCTTTTAATAATTAATTATTCTTTAATTATCTCTTATGTTTCGTTTTAAAATTATGGCGTATTACATTCCCCCTACTTAAAGGATTTCTTCCCCGAAATCTTCAAGTTAAGAACAATGTATATCCTACTATCCAACATCCATCTATTCAACCATTTAATCATAGGCACCCGTTGTCCTTAAAAAGGTTTCTAATGTTTTTCATGAACATATGCTTAGTGTGTGTATATGTTCTTACCCAAATGCAAAATCAGGCGGTCTACTGATTCAGTTGACCTCCTTAATGCAATTCATTATAATGCCATGCGTCCATTATGTATGTAAAAAAACCCTATTGATACATATCATTTCTATATGAGTGCACATCCATACATTCAAATGCATCATCCATATGATATCACCTCAAGTTTCAATCCATATATATAAAAATCCACTCATGCACACGCAATATGGAAGTGACGGAGCTGATCTAGTGCCCAATGTGTGTGTATGTGCATCTACGTGCAACCACTAGCAAACACTTACTTCCACTTGCATCCACCAAACATAACATGTCTCAAACACATGTTTACATCCATTGGCTTCTACCTAAGGATCGAGGATAGGACGAAGAGGATATACTTAAAAGATAAAGACTAGCATGCAGATAAATTTTATAGAAAAAAGAGAGATCAAGGATATACCCTCAAAAAGGGTATGATGCGCGTATCTAGTCTTCAGCCTTCTAAGTCGCATCTTCTTGAGCTTCACCCCATTGTGCTCTGACTGTCTTAACTTCAAGATTGCGTAGCTTCTTAATTTCTATTTCCAAAATATGAGTTGGAACCCATTACACTTTCACCTCTTGTTCTACCCCTTCCCCTTCTAGTATACTCGGCACTACAACATCTGCTGTGTCATGCTAACATTTCCTCAAAAGGTCTTCCAAAAGGTCTTCCAAAATTCACTAGATGGTATTCCATATGGAAGAACTATCTCTTGAAAATAAATAGATGCTAACCATGTCACCAAGTGTAGTTATTAAGGGGATTAGAGGTCTCTTCTCTACTTAACTTATCCGTTGCGTCAACTATCTCAAAGTCTTTTCTTTGTGAAGTCCCCTATTTGATTCAAAAGCGTAGTCTTACTCCTAGCGATGCCAACTACTAACTTAACCGAAGGTTTTTTTTAAATCAAAGGTTGATATGTATTCTGAACTTTTCCTTTTCACATAAAGAGGACTTGAAGTCAACCTTTTTCTTCTTAAGGCATATGCTACAACCTTAACCTTCCTTCTAACATCAAAATGGTGCCTAGTCCCACGCCGCATGCACCCATGTATACCATAAACCTTTTACTACTTTAAGGTGAAAGTAAAAACTGGGGCTATTGTAAGAGCCCTCTTCGATCATTAGAAAGCGACATCACAATCAATATCCCGAGCAAAGGTTAGATTCTTCTTCGTTAATCCAGTAAGTGGGGCTAATACCTTCGCAAAGTTCTTAATTAACTTCCTATATTAGCCCGCTAGTCCAAGAAAGCTTCTTACTTCTGTTGCATCCCTTGGGACCTTTCAGTCTTGCACCGCAACTATTTTTGCGGGATTTACTGCTATCCCTTCTTTGGACGCCACATGTCCTAGAAATCTTACTTCTTCTCTCCAAAAACGACATTTTGGATAACTTCGCCTTAAGTTGATGTGCTCGAAGTGTATCCATGACTTCTCTTAAATGCAAAGCATGTTCTCCCTCATTCTTTGAGAAAATCCAGATATCGCCCACGAAGACTACTACAAACTTATTAAGGAACTCTCTAAACACCCTACTCATCAAGTCAACAAAATAAGTGGGCGCGTTCATCAAACCGAAAGGCGTGACGAGCTGCTCAAAGAAACCGTCAGGGGTTCTAAAAGCAGTCTTGTCTATACTATCCTCATCTACTCTTAGCTGATGAAACCCTCTAACCAAATCTAGTTGGGAGAAAACAGACACACCTACAAGCTGGTCAAACAAACCGTATATTCTTGGAAGTGGGTGCCTATTTTTTCTTTAGTGAGCTTGTTTAATTCTCTATAATCCACACATAAGCGAAGTGAACCATCTACCTTAATAGAGAACACTACTGAAGCACCCCATTCAAAAATACTTTGCTAAATAAACCCCTTCTCAAGCAACTCTTTAACTTGCTTGCTGAGCTCCTTCCTCTCCCTAGGAGCCATGTGTCGTACGGGTAATGCAACTAGGTTGGCGTTATCAACCAAGTATATGCGGAAATCTATTTCACGTTTTGGGGGTAAACCCTTCACTTCATCGAAGACATTGGGATACTCATGGACTACTTGAACAGATTGCAAATTATCAACAGATGTATCAAGTGATACTAGGTAACTAAGCATGACAGAACCCTTAGGGTTACACGAGATTTCGAGGGTATCACCGAGGCGAGTCAAAAGTCTAACTACCCTCCTTTCACAATTGAAAACATCACTGGATAACCAATCCGTCCCTAGAATCAACCCATAGCCCATGAAAACAAAAACGTAAGCATTACATCTAAACTCAACGCTTAGTATAGATATTCCTAAATCCAAACAAATCATAGATAAATGAGCCGAACCACCAATTGGATTTGAGACAATAATGGGATCCTCTACTGTACAGGTACTAAGGTGCAGAGACTCAACTATGGAAGCAGATAGAAAAGAATGTGAAGCGCCAAAATCAAACAAAGTTCTAACAGGATGATTGAAAAGAAAAACTAAACTCTCAACAGAAACGTTCCTACCTCTCTTAGGTACACTAGCAGTGAGAGCATGCAATTGCCCACTAGAAGATTATGTCCTTGTCCTTGTCCTTTGGCAATCCTTGATAAGATGCCCTGCTTCACCATACTGAAAACAACCACCTGTCTACTTCTTCCTACAATTAAATAACCCGCTATACCACATAAAAGACACTTCCTCTTGTCACGGAATCTATTATTTCTTCCACCCTTCTTACATTCCAATCCTTGTTTGTGATTCTTCCAATTGGTATCTTTCTTTTCACCTTTCTCCTTCTGTGAGGATTAAGCCGTATCGACAAGCTTCTTATCCTTGGGGTTGTGCTCCTTAGCCTAAACTCCCTTATTCTTATCCTTACTATCCTTGTGTAGCTTATTGACAAGTTTCTCAAAACTACCTCCATCGCACAGCAACCTACAAAGCTTTGAAAGAAAAATTAGCCGTAGGTGAAACTACTGCGGCTATAGAAGGAAGTTAGGCACTTCGCCCTTTGACAGGTGTCATAGTCTCATTAAGCCTACAGGACCATGTTGCGATGAGGTTACCTCCCAAAAAGTCAGGAGCCCCGGAGACTTAGGAATGAAGGAAACAAAGGTTCAAACAGAGAATCAAAAGATAGTGCATATGACTTTTAGGAATATGCCTTTAAAACAAAACTTTTCTTTTGAAAATGCTTCTTTAATACTTCTTTTTGAAAAATAGTTTTCAATTTTTTTTACATGATCTGGTAACCATCAGCTCTGATACCATGTGTAACACCCTACCTCCGTTTAGGTAACTCACAAAGGGAATGGATTAACTTTAGTGGAGCGTCATAAGTGTATAGAAAAGATAAATTACAAAACATACAAAATTTAAACAATGGAAAATAAATAAAACTTTACTTTATTGATAAAACAACATCTTGGTAAAACAGCTTGTAAAAAGATTGTTTTCCAACATCAAAACACCCTTACCCATTACAACAAAGCACTTGTCTTGTTTAACAAAATAAAGAAGCATAAAACGACAATGATATTCCCCAAAAAAGCATGAGACAGCCATAGCAGTGGAAAAGAGAGTCCAAAGCAATACATCGTCTATCTTCGAGCTCGGAAAGAAGACTGAGCTAAGTGGTGATATTCCCTTCCTGTGAACCTGGGGGGGGAGCAGAAGAAAAGAAGGCGAAAGAAAACGGGTCAGGCATAAGTCTGGTAAGTCCAGTGATTATTCAGCATGTAAACAGGTAAAAGGTGTAACGACCCAGATTTCCGTAACATCAGAGTTGACTATATACATCATACGTCCAACCCAAATATCACGAAAATACGAAACAATTTTTTTTAAGAAAGAGGTAGAAGAAGAAACAGAAATAACAACACAGAATCTCACATCGCAGCGGAACAAAACATAATATATCATATCTTTGAAATACAAAATCTTAACTGTGTATCATACACTTATCAGAGTACAACACTTACAACACAGCGGAACAAAACTCTATATAACTAACGCTGAAGCCTCCTGCTCCAAGCTCCTTTAGATAGATCTGTAAAATCCCGAACTACTTGACTGCCCGTACAAATTTAGGCACCCAAGAGTTTAGGTAAAACAAAACAAATAAACTCCGGGTCAGTCATGGGACTGGTATGAGTAAACAGTTTAAAACAGTTTCAGAGAACTAAATGATATCTCATAAGACCACGCCGTATAACACGGAATGGGTTTTTCCCTTATGAGAATCCAAACACTTGACTTATCTTTCAAAATCTGTACATATACATGGAAAGGATGATACGGGTTGGGGTACTAGTACAGTTGGTGCAGAGAATTTAGGAAATCAGAACAAATAGATACCATTTTAATGGTGAAGCAGAGAAATCTTACGATGATAAAAATCATGCGAAACTATACTTAGTTCATCCTGAATGGGAACCTTGCAATGTTATACATGACAGAAATCCTATGATGTTATTCTTAGTTATCGTGCCTGTAGCTTATCTTGTAATCATGCTTATGTTTACTTTCAGTTTATTCATGCCATGTTATCTTTACCTGTTTTTATGCTGAAAGTCACTAGGACTTACTCAGTCTTTATGACTGACCCAGTTTGTTTCGCCTCTTTTTCTTCCGTCCCCCCCCCCTCCCCCCAGGTTCACAAGGTGGGAACACAGCTTAGTTCGGATCTTACCGAGCTCCAAGGCTATTTCATGAAGGCTTGGATTGCTCTTGGCTATGGCTTGCTTTACTGCTTTATTGGGGAATGATTTATGACTATGGTTTTATGCTTCTTTACTATTGCAAGATAGATTTTGATGTAACGGATTTAATAGCATTTTGATGTAAAAGGCTTTAGACCTTTCTAGATTTTAAAACAATGAAATTTGGTTCTTCTTCCGCTGTTTAATATGTTCTGTCTTGTAATATTTCTGTGTATGTTTACCTAGATAATGCTCCACCAAATCTAGTGCATTCCCTTTGTGAGTGAACCTAACGGAGGTGGGGTGTTACATTTGGTATCAGAGCAGAAGGTTACCAGACTGGGCAAAAGTTTTTAAAGCCTTCTGAAATTATTTTCAAAACCGTTTACAAAGAAGCATTTTTCAAGAAAAATCTTGTTTTATTTAAAGGCTATTCCCCAAAGCCATATGCACTATCTTTTGATTCTCTCCTTGAGTCTCTTCTCCCTTTCTTTTTCACCATAGTTTGTAGGCATGCGATACATGTCGGAGGGCAAAGTAGTGCCCAACCTCCATCTGTAGCCGCAGTAGTTTTACTTTCGAGTAATCATATCTCAAGCTTTGTAGGGTGCCGTGCTATCGAAGTAGCTTTCGAGAAACTTGTCAACAAGCTATACAAGGACAGTAGGAACGAGGATAAAGAACACAAGTCTAAGGATGAGAAACTTATTGATATGGCTTAATCCACGAAGAGGAAAAAGGTAAAAGGAAAGAGACCAAGTGAAAGAATAATAAAAACCCATGACAAGAAAAAAACATCGTTGGTATGGTAAAAAGGAACATGTAATAAGTATCATAGGACAAAGACAAGGGCAAAGAACAAGATCGTCGAGAGGGCAATTGTATGCTCTCACTACTAGCATACCTAAGAAAGGTGGTAACGCTTCTGCTAAAAGTTTAGCTGCTCTTTTCTATCATACCGTGGGAACTTTGTTTTTATATACATCGCATCCTTTTAATTCTGCTTCGATAGTTGAGTCTCTGCACCTTAGTACTAGCATAGTAGAGGATCCCATTGTTTTTCTCTCAAATCATGTTGGGGAATCCGCTCATTTATTCACGACTTGTTTGGATTTGAGAATGTCTATGCTAAGCTATGCTTATGTTTTTGGGCTATGGGTTGATTCTAGGGATGGAGTGGTTGTCCAGAAATGGTACCATTCTCGAGTATGAAAAGAGGGTAGTTAGACGCTTGACTTACCTTGGTAATGCCCTCAAAGTCTAGTGTAACCCTTAGGGTTCTACCATGCTTAGTTACCTAGAATCTCTTGATACATTTATTGATCCGCTCGAGTAGTGTTCGCCACTAAGGCGAATGGTTCATTTCTCTTATGCATGATTTATAGAAAATCACCTTAGTAAGTACATTTGGCAACACGGTTGGCATTTGTTTATTTTCAAGAGATAATTCATTTATGTGGAATACCTTCTAGTAAGTAAACGAGATCCAGGATTCACTAGTGAATTTTGGAGAGCTTGCATGAAACCATGAGTACGCAGTTATGTTTGAATCAGGTATACTAGAAAGAGAATAAGCGAAAGTGGAACAAGAGGCAATAGTGGAATGAGTTCCAACTCATATTCTGGGAACAAGAATTAAGGAACTACGAAAATGTGAAGTTAAAGATAGTCAAAGCACAATGGAGTTAAGATCAAGGAAATACGCCTTTGAAGATTGAAGACTAGATACGCGCATCATAACTCTTTTTAAGAGTATATCCTTGATCCCTCTTTTCCTGTAGAGCTTACTTGCATGCTATCTTTTATACATATCCTCTCGGTCCTATTCTCAATCTTATTTCTGTTGCAAACCCCATAAGGGGTATGACTCATCTGGTTGTAATACATGTTGGGGCTCGAGGGTGTCCGTTGGTTTGACTAAACTTTTTGGGTTTTATAGGATATGGGCTGGTGCTTAGGGAGTTCTTCTCCTATTCAGTATATATGTGACGTAGATTTCCATCTTTGACACTGCCTAATGGGCACAAAGTTTTTACTTGCTTCTATCATTCGGCTATATCTTTAGGTAGGAACAATTGGGTGAAATATGTGTTTGAGACATGTTATGATTGATGGTTGCAAGTGGTTGCAAGTGGTCGCAAGTGGTTGCTCGTGGTTGCATAACACACATTAGGCACTAGATCGGCTCAGACACATTTTCATATTGCATATGCATGAGTGTTTATACTTGTTTATGGATGAAATTGAATGTGTTATCATGTGGATGTTGCATATGGATGGATGTTTGTGCACACATATAGTGTTTATATGAGTAGGACTATTTGCATACATGTTGGACTCATTGCACTAAACATATTGTGCATTAACAAGAACAATTAGGCCTGATCATTTGCATTAGATAAGGAACATATACACACACTTTCTGCATATGTTCATACAGCACTAGAAATCTCTTAAGCACAATGGATGCCTATGATTGATGATTGAGTAGATGGATGATTGGATGGTAGGACACATTCTTCTTAATTTAAAGATTTCGGGGACAAAATCCTTCAAGGAGGGGAGAATGTAATAACCCGAATTTTTATAACATGTTGAAACTAGAAATCAAGGCAAAATTAAATTTTAAAATCAGAATCAAGGGAAACTGGTTACACCATTGCGTTCGTCTCGAAATTTTACATGAAATAGAGTCTGATTTTTTGAAAATCGGAGTCCGTATGAGGGAGATATGACCCTCCGAAGTTTCGGGAATTTTCAGAATAAAAAACAGATCGAAATTCGAAATTTGAATTCAAACCCCAGAACAGGCTGGGTGGGAAAATTCCCGCCTATGGACCAGGTCGACCTGGGGGTCGACTACAGTGTCGACCTCCCAGGGACCAGGTCAACTATAGTGTCGACCTGGGGGTTGATCTGCCTCCCGAACCGCTTTTCTGAACCAGATGCATTCTGATGTATTTAGGCTCATTTTATGTCCAGATTCGTCTGCCTAATCCTATTTAAACAGCCCCCTAGCCTCATTCTCTCCACACCATTTCTTTCTGTCCTTATGCTGCTTCTAAGATAATCAAATAAAAAGGAAGATAAAGGACAGCTCCTTCTCCCTCAAGACTACGCTTAGGGATTTGCAAATTGGGGGATTTCAATTAGAACACGGTCGATCAAATAGAGATTCAACAGTCAAATTCTGCTTTCTAATTCTCGATCCACGCACTGTAAGTTCAAGTTACTTTTAGATAAAAGCTGTAAATTTAATATCCATGTTGTAAATTGGAATTGGATCTATGTATGGTAATTGATTCGTATCTATTCTTATTCGTCTTGGATGTTGACTTTCGTGAATATTGCTTTGGACCTATTCATGTTATAAATCAAACTCTCTCGTGTCTATAACCTTAACATGCCTATGACGTTGAAACTATTGTTAATGGACAAGGACTATGACTGAGAACATAAGACTGCCTATGACTAATAAGACTAAGCCTATGACGGTGAACGAAAGACTGTTGCCTATGACTACGACAAGGACAATTGTGGCTAATCAACTATGACTCTTGACAATGAGAATTATTCCCTATAATTATGAACATAAGGCCATTATCTAGGACCATGACTTTGAAACTATTACTGTTAATTGCCTATGACTATTGCCTAGAACTACTTTGGATAATTAACCATGACTATTGTGATTAATCGCTTAGGATTCTTAGTTACGAGATTTCTACCTATGACCATGACTATTGGGGTTAATTATTGGGACTATTATAGTTGATTTAAACCCATGTTGTATACTGAATCTGCAGTTTGTTGGATCTCATACCAAGGGTGTGACTTGCTTAGTTTATTCGCTATTATGTATACCAAAACCATGGATCCATTATTCTTGTATTTGGCTTGCCTTTGCATGCCTATTATTTTATGTCAGCATTTACCATAACTATCACCTTATCTTGCTAGATTTGAAATCCTATATGCTAGTGATGTTGTAACCAATTATCTCAAGTTATGTCATGCTAGTCTTGTAACCCCTTCTATTTCTTTATGCTAGTCCCTTTTGCCTATCATAGTTTTGATGCTATTCCCTCTATTTCGAGATTTGGATTTATTTGTAGTATAGGTCGATTCACGTTCACGTGCGATGGGAATACGATTTGGGTCGAATAGGCAAAAACATGAATTGGTTATGAACATGAATTATGAACTTGATAAAAGGCCAAACTTGAATCATGAACGCTGTTATAACTTGAACCTGGATATGGACACGAACTTGACATCGACTTCACATGAAACTTGCCTTGAAAACTTGACACGAACTTGACACGAAACTTGAACATGGTCATGACACTTAGAATGAACATGAAAATGGCCAACTCGAGGTTTGGTTGAGTTTGTAGTGTAAATCTGCCCGGAACCGCCCGGCAAATCCAGTGGCTGCAAACAATAGGATCCAATGTGAGTAGTTGGTCATATCGCGCTTGAAACCCGAGGTTAGACTGAGTTGTGGTGTAAATCTGCCCGGAACCGCCCGGCATATCCAGTGACCACAACAACAGGTCTAATGTGAGAGGTTAAGGTGCATTAATGAATTAATGCCACATGATAGGGTTAAGTCATGAACTGCTTGAATATACTTAACCAATTTGACACGATGATTTGATAGGGTTAAGTCATGAATCGCTTGAATATACTTAACCAATTTGACAAGATGACTTGATAGGGTTAAGTCATGAACCGCTTGAATATACTTAACCAATTTGACACGATGATTTGATAGGGTTGAGTCTTGAACCGCTTGAATATACTTAACCAATTTGACACGATGACTTGATAGGGTTAAGTCATGAACCGCTTGAATATACTTTACCAACTTGACACATGATTCATAGGGCTAAGTCATGAACTTGAACGACAACACTTAGCCAATTTGACATGACATGTAGACGGGTTAAGTCTCGAATTTAAATGACAACACTTAACCTGCTGGACGGAAACCCTAGTTACGCGGTCCTTTTCAGCAGTAACCCACTAGATGTATCATGGTACCCTAGAACTAGGCAGGGTGGGGCACGATTAGTGGGCTGATTGTAAGCGACCAGAACGACAGCTGTGTGGGTGCGCCAGTGTAGGTTCTAACGGAGTGCGGGCGTGCACACACTCCGGAGCATAAAAAGCAGGCATTGGGCATCAGTAGGATTATCTGTGCGTGCTTGATTCGTGTCGATGGTTGGCACCATAGGGCTTGATACACCCTATGGTGGACCTAGCACAGGTGACTACATTTCGTGATTGGTCCATATGACACAGACACATGAACGAGCTAGGACTTGTAGGGAGCCGATCGATTAATAGATCGTTACGTGGAATTCGTTAGGTAGCGTAATCCCGAGTGGTCCTAGGTGGCGTAAACCCTAATCGAATCTAGAAAACGTTCAATAGGTAGCATAATCCCTAGTGGCCCTAGGTGGCATAAATCCTAGTTGAACACGCGATAGCTCATGATAAGGAAACCTAGCCATAACAAGGGTGGCAGTCCCAACGATTTCAAGAATGGTGGCAGTACGTTGGAGTAGTATAGAAATACGTGATGAAACCCGTACGATATACGACAAGGGACTGTACATATACATGGAAAGGATGATACGGGTTGGGGTACTATTACAGTTGGTGCAGAGAATTTAGGAAATCAGAGCAAATAGATACCATTTTAATGGTGAAGCAGAGAAATCTTGCGATGATAAAAATCTTGCGAAACTATACTTAGTTCATCTTGAATGGGAACCTTGCAATGTTATACATGACAGAAATCCTATGATGTTATTCTTAGTTATCGTGCCTATAGCTTATCTTGTCATCATGCTTGTGTTTACCTTCAGTTTATTCATGCCATGTTATCTTTACCTGTTTTTATGCTGAAAGTCACTAGGATTTACTCAGTCTTTATGACTGACTCAGTTTGTTTCGCCTCTTTTTCTTCCGTTTCTCCCCCCTCCCCCCCCCCCCAAGGTTCACAAGGTGGGAACACAGCTTAGTTTGGATCTTACCGAGCTCCAAGGCTATTTCATGAAGGCTTGGATTGCTCTTGGCTATGGCTTGCTTTACTGATTTATTGGGGAATGATTTATGACTATGGTTTTATGCTTCTTTACTATTGCAAGACAGATTTTGATGTAACGGATTTAATAGCATTTTGATGTAAAAGGCTTTAGACCTTTCTAGATTTTAAAACAATGAAATTTGGTTATTCTTCCGCTGTTTAATAAGTTTTGTCTTGTAATATTTCTGTGTATGTTTACCTAGATAATGCTCCACCAAAGCTAGTGCATTCCCTTTGTGAGTGACTCTAGCGGAGGTGGGGTGTTACACCGGGTCCACACACGCATATGAACCCGTTGGACTTGCGTTGCCACCGCTAACCCGGTTTGGCCTCTTACAGTCAAGCCCAGTATGCGTGTCCCATCCTCGACTTGGGTCGAGCCCACAAAGATACGTATGGGTTACGGGTTGAAACGGGCCCCCATTACTTGACACAAGCTATCCACCGAAGCTTTGTCCCCTCTAGTACATCCCACTTAACCCACTTCTTATTCATGTTCACTTACATGTTTCAATTTTGGTTAAGTATTTCTAATCGTATTTCAAATGCCACCCAAGGCACCCACTTAACCCCCTCATGTCCCACTACATGTTTATCTGGTTAAGTGTTATTCATTAAGATTGTAACCTCATAAAGACCTCTCACATTAGACTGACATTTGTGGCAGCTGGATTTGCCGGGCGGGTCCAGGTAGTCTTACACCACAAAAGAGCCTAACCTCGTGTCTTTATAATTGTTACGTATTTAATTTATGCCTAAGACCTCCCACATTAGACTGGCATTTGTGGCAGCTGGATTTACCGGGCGGGTCCGGGCAGTCTTTCACCACATAATAGCCTAACCTCATGTCTTAGATGATTAAACACTCCTAATTAATCATTCCCCAATTTGAATTACTTTCCCTATTCAAATTATCAATTAATTCCAAATTTAACTATGTCCATAATTGACTCAATTATGTCCATCTATTTATGGTATGTAAAATCATACCAATTTCATCACAAATTTATTTCATGCCTTTTTAAGGCATTATTGCCAATTAAATCTTTTAATATTATCCCCTTTACCCCACGCTGTACGTTCATTCGTTTAACATAAAATACACGTTAGACTCGAATAGTCTAACTCATGGAATAAAGAGAAAACATCACAACATACATATAATTAAAAATAGATCTAAACATAAGGGGTGAACTTGCATGTGTGAATGATGTTCTACATCTAAAACTTGCATAGGCCAAAGTTACAACTTGCATAAAACTACATATGTCATAGACCCAAATCTAAAGGTGTGAACTTATTGGGATAATGGTCACAAACTTGCATAAATCATGTATGTCATAGATCTACATCTAAAGGTGTAAACTTGCATAGGCGGTAACCACAAACTTGCATAACATGATTCATATTCAAACACATGTATTCATATAAACTTGCATATTTGATTTATGCAACATAACAATGGTATAAACTTACATCTAAACATGTAAACTAGCATATAGAATTTGGCATATAACTCACACATGTCATAGCCTAACTTTAGATCTAAAAATAGATGTCATGAAGCATATAATGTTATACATATAATCTTCCCCAACTTGCATATGATTCATGTCTTGATAAAAATCTTAACTTGCATACATATTATTTATCATATGAATCAACATAATCAAACTAGCATATGAACAACATGGTGATTTGATTATACATAAGCCAATCATAAAATTACAACATAGATGATCACAACTTTACAAGATAGCATCATAGAATTTACAACATAAACATCACAATTTTACTACATGAATAATTCACATCATATCCAAATAATCCACATCATAACTCAATCCAATTAATTTGCTAATTATTTTATTAAAATTATCGAACTCACAACTCAAAGAGGGTCTTGAGTTCTAAATTCTAAGTTATGAAGTTGTAATAGCTTTCCATTGAAGAAGATTCGTTGTTAAAGTTGAAAAGAATTGATTTAGACTAGCTTTCTTCCTCTCTAATCGGTGGCGGCTATGCTGAGTTGCTAGGTGACGGCATGGAGGCCATGAATCTAATTTTTGTTTTGATTTTAGGGTTTGAGTCTATAGGTGTTTTTATAGAGTTTAGGATTAGTTTAAGCCGTCCGATCAACCCAGAATTAATCCCAGCCAATCAGAGCATATCAGAAACCCTAATGAGTCAGCATCTAGTCATCAATAGGTCGTAAAACAAATCTGCTCGGGGGGTAGGTCGACCCCCAGGTCGACACTATGGTCGACCTGGTCAGGGCAGGTCTTCCCCCAAGTCGACCTGGCCCTGGCGGGAATTTTCCCGCCTTGCCTATCTGACTCCGAAATTTTGAATTTTCTGAAACTTCCGATGGCCATAATTTCTTCATACGAAGGCCAATTCACACAAACTCGGACTCTATCTCAACTACAATTTCGAGATGAACACAATGGCGCAACCCGTTTCCCTTAATTCTCCTGTCTGAGATTAGTTATTCTTTAATTTGTGAATATTAGTGCTAACAGAATTATGGGGTGTTACAAGATCCGACCGTCGGATTTTCCCGAAACTGGAACAGTTGGGTTCGCTTTGGAAAGATCTTTCCAACAATATTAAATTTTTCAAGATCCAATGGTTAGATTTCAAGAAATATGTAATTCAAATCTGAATGAAAACAGCGCCAGTGTCGTGTAGTGACCGGAAACGTTGTTTAATTAAAATGGGCTACTTTTATACAAATAAAAATTGCGATAAATCATTATAAAATATTATAAACGATATGGAATGGAAATAAATCAATTTCACTTGGTTTATAAAGAAATATTGATGGTTAGATTCATTAGACATTAATCTATAGAATTGAATTGAATTTAACCAAGAAAAGAAATTATTTGAATTATATATATATATATATATATATTTGAAAATTATTTGAAAAGGCCGAGTTAAACTCATTTCAAATAATTGAATGACGATTAAAAGTCAAAGGAAATGAAGACAGTGCAAGACCGGTAATCTTCACGTTAAATGGATTACTGTTGATGCCTTCGATATGGGTAGCTCCCTTAATGAGGTTACAGTGGTAGCGGACCGGACGTACTTATTGATTGTCCAGATATGTGAGGGCCTCTCTTCCGTATTGGTCATATGGAATAAGGAATAAGGTGCCTCTAGTTTTGTTCGGACCTAGAACGGACTTGTAAATGGATGTGTGTCTGACATTGGATTTCATTCGGTGTTGATTGATTTCTATTAAATATATCTGTTTGGTGGCGGAGAATTTATTCTCTTGCTTAACACCCTTCTTTGAGACGTACAACCTTAGAGGTTATATATGGATAGACATCAGTTGCATGGCGTGAATTGTCAGTGTGGCATGTTGAGATGCAAATGATCGAGGCTTTTGTTGAAAAGCAGAGTCTTGTGGTAGGTGATCAAAGCACAACTTTAATTAGCATAGCTTTGTGTATAGCGTTAATTCACGAGCCTCACACCCCGGTATGAGTCAAAAACGGGATCGTGACTGCAGGGAGTGCACGACGTTTCTTTCTAGCTAGGAGTGGTGTCATGGTATGGAGCCCAGACATTTTTAATTATGTGGATGATAGATTGCGAGGCGCCTCGGATATTGGTCGCTAGTGTCCAAGTGATAGGTCCGATAGGACCGAGAAATGTGCGTTCTGGAATAAATAATCCTCAAAAGTAAGAGAGGACTAGCCCTGAAGATCCAAGGGTTGCTAAGGGTGCGATCCTGAGGCATTTGCTAGAGTGTCTCGAAACCGGTGAGGATGATCCCTTGCCTTGACTCATGATGGAAACCCAATTTCCAATACGACATTATAGATTTGATTGTAACCATATACGGCGACATAGTAGGATGGGGTACTATGCCGTCTAGGATTGATACATTTATGTTGAAAGTATTTTAAACCGTCTAGACGCTAGTAATAATATCAAATGTTTTTTGTTTTATATGTATATAGCATATTTGGCCATTAGAAGGCAAAACTCTATCCTTTGGCTTGCGTTGCATTGTGTGATGGGACCTGAGTCTTATAATGGCTTCATTTTTCTAAAAAGCATTGTGTCGTTTAAATAATTTACTTTATTTATGCACTGGCAATCCAATGGAGTAAACTCGCTCCGTGTTAGCAGCGTGGCCCTGTGATTTACCTTATTATTAAATAAGTTAAGTAAGATTTCTCATACCAGTTTCATGACTGACTAGTAGTTTGTTTTCACTTGCAAACTCGGGTGCCCCTTATTTATACATGGGCAGCCAAGTTATCAGGTAGCTGGATTTATTTTGGATATGCACCATAGCATGAGGTGCTCTTTTGGCTGAAGACGAAGACTATCTTTTATCACATATTTTGGACATTTAGACATCACATTATGTGTGATGTATTTGATGATGTTATAGACTTATTATCTACATGTTGGATCCTTTTATGTACTAAGTAGTATCATGTATCTGTGTAACTCTGATGATGATGACATTTATGATTCCGCTGTTATGATGATGTATATTATTCTATAATTTCATATGTTATGCTATTATCTGTGATCTGATGATGTTATTAATGTGTTATATTCCAACGATTATCCTTGCTTCCGTGGCTCGGGGGTTTGGGATGTCACATCAAAATCAAACTTCAACTTTTAACTGAATATTATATTAAAATATTTGCTTATTGAGGATTGAAATGAGACTCAACCAATTACAATATAATTTTATTTATATGGATTTGATACATCACATGTATTTAACTATAGTGATAAACAACTATTAAACATCCAATTCGCATCTAGAGTGCATCTACAACTGTATAAGCATTAAATAATTAAATAACGCTTACAACGGTCTATCAATCAATCAATTGACAAACAACTACACACAAGGGAGATGTGTGAATTAAGACCCGTATGGGGTTTTCATCCATTAATAGTGATTATTATTTGCATACTTAGGCGATGGGTTAAATTATCGTTCCAATACCCATGTGGGTTTTACATCACAATCTATGTGAACTTATATACATACTTAGGAGACGTGTGAATGAATTGTCATCCCAAATTAATTTATAAAATAAATGTTTCATTTAGCCATGCATATATTCGTAGTTTAATAATATGACATTAAAACTGTAAACACCCATCAATCAACAAACAAACATTGCAATCATAGGGAATCAATATATATTCGGTTATTAAATAGAATAACTATACAAATTAGTTGAGTGAGAGAGTTCTCACATTGATCGATTTTAAAATTGTTATAAAACAATTGTTTTCAGTTAAATTAAATGGCACGTTTAATTTAATCAAAATTTCCAACCATTTCTTAATCTGTTCAGGTCTATTCCATGGCATAGTGCTTGACGATGTGATTCCAACGCACTCAATTTCATCGAATTCTGATTAGATATGAGAGAGATACACTTGTTTATACATCGATATATTAATGTAACAACCCGAAAATATACCACTTGAATTTACGGATATTCAATAAAATATAAATATTGAAGTGATGAGTCGTAACTAAAATAAAGCTCTTTTAAATAATAAAGAGTGATAGTGAAATAGTTTTTAAAACTAATGTACAAAAATATTTAATTTGATGTGAAATTTAAAATATGACCGGAAGTCGTTTATCAAATTGATGACCTTTCATCAACTAAAATTTATCAGAAAGGTCATGACGCTCTCGTGCATGCTAACACACATCATATAATAAGTTAGCATGGTTGTATGTATTCACGTGAGGGAAAATAATTTAGTATGAAGCGACTTATTATGTAAGCTAAAAGATATAAATTTAAAATGAGAATATTATCATGTAAGCTAAATGATATCAATTTAAAAAGAGAAGCTGATCATGTTAGCTAAATGATATAAATTTTAAAAGAGAAGCTTATCATGTAAGCTAAATGATATAAATTTAAAATGAGAAGCTTCTCATGTAAGCTAAAAGATATAAACTTAAAATGAGAAGCTTATCATGAAAGCTAAAAGATATAAATTTAAAATAAGAAGCTTATCATGTAAGCTAAAAGAAAAAGAAAAAAGGATAAGGACACATAGCCCTCATAAGTGTACATATGTAGAAACATCTTAGGACACCTACTTAGGCATGTGTCATCATCTTATGGTTTGCATGAAGATAAGGAGGACAAGTGTCCAAACCAAATTACCAAACTAGCCTTGAAAACTACTATGTAAAGGGTGGAAAGGTTCATTCTTTTTCATGCATTCACAAACATAAAACCATGATAAGAAAAAGAAGAGAGGTTTGGGAGAAGATTAGAGGATAAATACAAGATAAAGGCACAAGTACAAGGTGAGAAAAATTATTTAAGTTCATGTATTCATTTCATATTTTGAAGAAAAGTTGAGAAATTTATGAATAAATGATTTGACTTGAAACCCTGAAAATGACGTTTGGTATTCTGGGCATAACTTTTGCAATTCTTATTGAAATTACGACTTCTCTATCAATTTTGAAAGATAACTCAAAGGGATACAACTTTCACCTATGGTACTTTTTTCTAATTCGGCCATTTGCATACCCGAAAACTGAATGCAAAGTGAGGTGAAAATCAGCCCAAAATGGACATGTTAAAAATGCCTCATGATGTTTGATTTTATGTATTAAATTGGTAAATGATTTTGGGGTTTTCTTTTGATTATAATTAAGTAGACAAAGAGAAATTCTTACTGTAAAAAGTTTAGAGTCAAAAACTATTTTTATCATAGAGAAATAGCGTGAAACATTATGCCTAAAAACAGGTTAAAATCTGATTTTCGTAACTTTTTATAGCACTCTGAAACACTATCTTTTCTATTTATGAAGCATGGAACCAAGCAGAACCTTTTTATAGCGCCCAGAAGTGCTGCAGTAGCTGATTTGAGTCTAAAATCATTATAAACCACCCATAACTTGTCACAACATTTTTGGAAGTGTTGCCTTCTCTTTGAATTTACTATGATGTATTTTAAAACAAACAGAACTTTTCATAGCATGACTGAAATGCTGTTATAGATGTTTTGAGTATAAAATCATGGTAAACTATTCCTAATCCTCTCAAATTTGGACATGAGTTTCCTTATAGTATCATAAACAGACTGATAAAGTCGAGGATGTTAAATAAAAGTAAAAGTGAGTCAAAAGGTGTTAAAATTGAGAACAAGGAAGGTTGATGAATTTCGATGATTCGAGGAAAATAATTGATTACTTGGGAGTGATGATAAGTACTATATGATGTTCTACGAGACTTTTGCATGAACATGTCAAGGAGTATTGTAAGTATACTTATCATCTAATCCGTAATTATTACATAAGCTTGTGTTTTAATTTAAAGATGCCTATGACTTTAACATACTATATTGGTTGCGATCTTTGCTTTGACAAGACATCAACATATACAACTGATGATTGAGGACATTTATGATTAGTCTTTAAATGAGATATGATTAGTGTTTAAATGAGGTATAAATAATATGTAAACGAGGTATGAATACAGTTCAATCAAGGCATGAATAATATGTGATTAAATGAGGTATGATTAGTTTTTTAAGCAAGATATAAATTGGGTGTATTTTTGTTTTAACGAGATAATTAATGGTGTTGAACTTAACTATTTTAGTTCAACCTTTGAATATCTTTCCAAACATATATTAGAGAAGTATAAAGGTGGTTTGAGATTTGTTTATGAAGGAGTTTTTTCATCAAGAAGATGACTAGTATTTATAATAAAAAAAATGTTTACCAATTGAAAGAAAGTTCTACAAGAGATACATAGATGTCTTTCCAAATGAGCATTTACAAAAGGTATTTTACCCCTACATGATATACAGAGTATTTTTGGAAGTAAATATTGATTTTAAATTTTTTATATAAAGAAGAACTACGTTGGCTTGATCACGTATCCAATTGCTTACCCAATTAGATAAAGGTACGTAGGTAGTCACAAGGGGTAGTGATGCAGCTGCTTTATTAATAAAATATTTTTTTATTATTTGATATTTCGTCTTATGTTGGTGCATTTTTCATGTTTATTATTTAAGCCATGCTAAGTGTTTATCAAGTGTGCAGGAATGAATATCGATGTCCATCTAATTAGAGTTGCACAAATGTGGATTTACGGTAATTGTGTTTAATTCATATTTAAGCACAAATGGTTAATCAGATAATTGGTATTTATTAAAATTTTATCCAGAGCATTTAGTGATGTTGTATATTTACCAAATAAAATGGTAACCGTCATTGTTTGTTTTGGAAAGGATTTCTGGCAAATTTTTTACTGGTCCGAAATTCCGGGGCATTACAAAGTGGTATCAAAGCTTAGGATATGTGCGTAAATAAAATTTCACATAAAATTAGAAAATCATTCTAAATTTTTTGAAATGAAGTTACCTTAATCTGATAAATATAACTGGATAGGGCTAGGCACCATTCCTCTGACCAGGGTTTTGAGTTATATTTATTTTGTGTGTTTAACTTTTGTTTAGTGTTTGTACTAATAATAATAATGTGTTGATTCATTTTTAAGCACCACATAAAGAGATATAACGAATTTGTAAGTGCATATGATTAGTTATAAATTAGTGAAGGAATGAAGTGGGTTATAAAGGAAGGTATGTGGTAGCATGAAATCGATGCAATGGAGTGGCTTAAAAGGAATGTGGGATAACAGCGTACCAAGGAAGGAATTAAATGAGCTCGGGGAAACAAAGTTGAGGAAGATCAAAAGGAGTAAATTGAATACTGCATTCATGCAAAACGAAGGTAAGAAAATATATTTGAGTAATTATATCCTTACGTAATATGATATCAGAGTTATTTAGCACTGACGATGTTACCTTGAAGCTGCTAAAACTTGTCTTAATAATCCAATCATAACTTTTGATTCCTTGATTTGGGTTTAATCGAAGTTAATTTCATTGGGAATCTAGATTAATTATCTAGAATACTTACATCATACACATTTTTTTTTGAGAGTTTACCGTCTCAAAAAACACTTTTGCAAACTGATTATGTGTAAAACGAGGTTGATCTCATTCAGTGCAAATGTCATAAGTAGTGCCCTATATAAATTTTTTGGGATACATCGAGTAATATGAAAAGATTGATGCGAAAAAAAATGTTTATACTTAGGATGATTTTTGAAGTTGAAAAAGTGGATTTTCCAAAATGAAATGGTTATCCATATGGAAGTAATGATTACAAAGTATAAAAGTACTTTGAGAGAATACTTTGTTTAAACTTAGTAAATATTTTTATGGATTATTTCATTAATGATGGATACTTTTGGATGATGATGACGATGTCGGTATAAGACAATAGATCTTGGGTAGTGCACTATTACTCTATGTTGGTATTGAGCCGAGTAGAGTACATCCTACTTGATGACGGGATGCCGCCATAAGACAATAGATCTGGGATAATGCAACTATTACTCTATGTTGGTACCGAGCCGAGTACATCCTTTGATGATGGGATGCCGACCGTAATAGGATAAATATCCTAAATTGAGTAGATTGGATCAACTTTGATGAATATAATCATATTTAAAAAAAGAATATTGATGTAATGACCCGGAAATTCTGAGGCAATTTAAAATTTTTATTTTGGCAATTTTGATGAATTTTGAATATTCAAAATGAATTATTTTAAATAATAACGACAAAAAATTTATTTCGAATAGAAATCGAAAATATATATTTATATAGATTGTCGTTAGAATATAAATATTTTATTTTAATTATATAACGAGCCTGGAATGGCGCAGTAGTTTGAAAATTCGATTTCAAAGTTCAAATGAATGTACCGGGTGTAAAATAAATCGGATTTTAGTGAAACCAAAAATATTAGAATCCATTTGACAATATATTTCCAATGAATCCGAAAAATTGAAATTTCATAGCGGGGATAAACAGTTATGTCCAGTTAAAAATTCAGAATAGTCGCTATGGAATTTTGGGCCCTTAAAAATGAAAATTTTGCAAACGACCTCGGTTTTTTACAAAACCACTTTTGTCGGATCCATGATGTCAAGTTATTGCTAGGTTTCAAAATTCATAATTTTTTGGATCAATATGTGAGTGTGGCAAAGGAAAACGCGTTCGACCAGTTTCAGTTGATTTTAATCGACTGGAAAATGGCCATTTTTCAAACGGTCTCAGAATTTGACGAAATTAGTTTTGTTAGGACCGTATTGTCAATACGAAGCTAGAAAATATTTTCGGGAATTTTTAGAGTCCGTATGTGGCCCCGGTAAATTGAAATGTGTGTTCAAACTCAATATGTAGAGTTATATTTTGATTTGGACGAAAACTGATCGAAACGATCGAATCAGCTTACGATACCTATCCCATTGTGTTTGGAATGGGGGTAATTAGCTAAGAATGACAGGCGGTGGGTCTTGTTTAGAGGTCGAAAATAAAAGTTGCTTTTTAGGAAATTTAATAATAAAATTTATTTATTTATTTATATAATAGCCCTTCCCTCTCCCTTTCTTCCTTCAGATTCACTCATTAAAAAAATAAAAAAATAAAAAAAAAACCCGACGCCGTCAGAACCCCCCCTCCCCCCGTCGAAGTTAGGCCTCGCGCCCCCGGTAGCGTCGCCGCCGACAGAAATCCCCCCTCCAATCCCCAAACCCGCAACCCCCCTCCTTCTCTCTCCTTTCTTCCCCAAAAATTGCCCCCCTGTCCAAACCCTAGGCCCACCTCCTGCGACAACGCCACCCCCCTTGATGACCTCCGATCTCCCCAGCGGGCCTAACCCCCTCCGATTGTAAGTTCTTTTTATTAATTTAATTATTTATGTAGGAAAAAAGGCTGATTTCTTTTATGTATATTTTATGATTTTAAAACTATGATTTTTATATACAACATGAAGTCTAGATTTTTATATAAGAATTGATTTTTAAAACTGAAATGAACTGATTAAACTGATTTTTAGTCTAGGAAAATTTGATTTCTAAGTGCAAAAGAATCGATTTTTATATATTGAATAGCAAAGTAAAAATTCGATTTTTATATATTGAATAGCGAAGTAAAAATTCGATTTTTATATATTGAATAGTGAAGTAAAAATTCGATTCTTATATATTGAATAGCGAAGTAAAAAATCGATTTTTATATATGAAGTAGCGATAAAAATTCGATTTTTATATATGAAGTAGCGATAAAAATTCGATTTTTACATATTAAGTAGCGTTAAAAATTCGATTTTTATATATTGAATAACAAAGTAAAAAATTCGATTTTTACGTATATGAAGTAGCGATTTAAAAGTTAGATTTTAATACATGAAGTGTTATAATAAAAATGAAAATTTTATTATAAATTTAGCGTTATTAAAAATGTGATTTTTATATATGTAGTGGCTACGGGCAACGAAATTAACAAAAGACGAGCGACGAAGATTCCTACATAAGAAGAGTCGTGGCATTTGATTTAGCTAGTCGGTGAGAACTTCTCACTTTAAATCTTCTTTTCTGGTTAAAAATATATACTAGGATGCAGATGGTGTTTAGTAGCACCCGACACCCGTCGTCCACAGACCATGGAAGGATTGTATGTTTGATTGTTTGTTGTGATGAAAATTGATTGTGTGATGTGAAATAAAATAAATTATTTATATAGTTAAAAATATTTTATTGTTGAAAATATAATTTTTAATGTGAATGTGAACAAATAAATATTCATTTACAAACCGGACGGTTTGTTTATGTACACCTATTTGAAGTACATTGATTGGGACGATAAATTTTACACATCGCCCAACTACACAAATAATATTCAGTGTTTGTGGATTGAAACCCCACATGGGTGTTGGGATGATATTTGGCGTACACTAATCCCAATTACTTAGTTGTATGTCGACCGATTGGTCTACAGACTGTGTAAGCGTTAATTATCCATATTTAATGCTTATGCAGTTGTGTGGTGCAGTTTGGATGATGGTTGATTATTTATCGTTGCTATTATATACAAGTGTTGTGTGGAATCCATATAATTAACATTATATGGTAATTGATTGGGCCTCATTCCAATTGGGAAAATAGAGAATATTATAAAATAAAGATTCATGTGTTGACAGTACTCATGTGTTGAGAATAGTCAAGTGTTAAAAGAAATATCGATTCATGTGTGGAGTAAAATATTTTAACAATAAAATTTACATCTTTATCATATATAAAATTAGAAACTAACTGGAAAATAGATAAGATGAGTGGTTTCCTAGGTATTGATCTGATGTTGGTTTCGGCCTTCGGGGTTAATACTTAGGGAATCGTTCTCTTACTAATTTACGGTTGGAGTCTGATTAAAAATTAAACGATAGAAATCATAATTATATAAAATAGTCACATGTTAACAGTACTCATTTGTTGAGATTAGTCATGTGTTGAAAGAAATATAGATTCATGTGCCGAATAGAATAAATATTCATTTGTTGAATAGAATAACGAAGTTATTGAAAAATATAAAGTCGTGTTGATTAGAGATGCGCTATTTTGACGCGAACGATATTTATATCGATTATATTCGTTTTTATAATGAATATTTAAAAGAGATTTAAAAATCGAAAATTTAGAAAATGAATTTGAATTGAACTGAATACAAAATGAATTCGAATTGAATTGAATATAAAATGAATTCGAATTGAATTGAAAAGAAAATGAATTCGAATTGAATTGAAAAGAAAATGAATTCGAATTGAATTGAAAAGAAATTGAATTTGAATTGAATTGAAAAGAAAATTAATTTGAATTGAATATAAAATGAATTCGAATTGAAATGAATTCAAATCGAATTAAAAACGAACTGAAATTGAATTGAAATCGATTTGAATTGAAATCAAATAGAAATGAATGTAAAAAGAATTTATATTGGAAAATTCAATTTTGATTTGAATTTGAAATGCAGGTTGAAATTGTTTTTGAAACAAATTTGAAACGATTTATAAAATTCGTTTTGAAAGGGAATCGACGAAATATATATAATATATATATTATATATATAATGGCCTGAATAGAACGCGCCGCGCCGCGGTAGTTCGTGAATTTCGACCATTGACTTCGAACGGACATTACGGGAGATCCGACCGTCGCATTCTCCTAAAACCGAAACCATTGGGTTCGTATCAGAAAGAGCTTTCTAACGAATACAAGAGATTTGAAATCTGACAGTTGGATTTGGAGATATGTCCAAATCAATTTCAGAAAAGGTCGCTGTAAGTGCAGTTCAATGGCCGTTATTGGAAGCCGACTGTACGGGCCTTGATAAAATTATTAAAAATATTAATAATTAGTGTAAAATCGTAAGAAATGATTTGGAAAGAATTGGGCTGGAAAATCCCATATTTGAAAAGATAAAAATAGATTTTTATCGAAATGAACTAGTTAGTAACTAGAATAATAATTTATTTATTTTTAAATAAATAAATTGGAATTGAAATAGGTTTCAAATAACCATAATTTCCAATATATGAATTGGAATAGATTTAAATCGAAACTGTCTTTGGAATATTTCGATATTAGATTCCGTGATTATACATATATTTTGGAGGAAATTTGGAAGATATATTTTATATCGTTATTTCCAAAGCAATATTTGTGGGTTTCAGAATTTGATATTGAACATAAGCCAATATATTCTCTATTCAGAGCCTTGTATTTAATATCAAATGGGATTTGGGTTTATCGTGAACGGTGTTTTAAATAACACTTGATCTTTAACCCGATAATAAATAGAACGTGATTTGGGTTTATCGTGAACTGTGTTTTAAATGACGTTAGTTCTTTAACCCAGTAAAAGGAGTTTTAATGAATCTGTAATTAGATTGAAATGTGAGTTGATAATTTAAATTATCAAATTTGGAAAGTGAACGAGAATTGAGTATCACCGGTTTTGCTCCAAAGCGATAGTTAAATCTTTAATTAGATTTGAACGTGAAATGGTAATTAATTTTACCGATAACACCGTGGTGTTAGATATGGAGTATTACCAGTTTTGCTTCATAGGACGAATAGGTTGGGATTGGGAAATAAAATAAATAATTACTTCGGTGTGGTTTGCTAATCCCGACTAGTTTGGAAAACCTTAACATGGCTTGAAATGACATCCAAAGGAAGATTAAAGAATAAATTTAAAGGAATTTATCTTTGATAAAATTAATGGGAACCTTTCCTTAAGAATGTGAAATTTAGAAACTAACTGTAGGTTAGCTAAGAAGAATGGTTTTCTGGGTATTGATCTGATGTTGGTTTCGGCCTTCGGGGTTAATATTTGGGGAATTGTTCTCTTACTAATTTACGGTTAGTGACTGATGAATTGGAATGAGGCGTATGTTGTGTTTGTGTAACATTTGTTTATTATATACGCGGGTCATTCAGAAAGGCCATGTTTATACCCATTCTGAATAATCGATTCGACGATATGTCGAAGATGAAGATGGTGGTTGAAGGCCGGAAGTCTTCACATCGTTTGGGTGATTACTGATGATCTTGATTGGGCTGTACACCCAAGGTGAGGGAATCAGTTGGTGATTGTCCAGACGTACTTGAAGATCGATGGATATGCGGGGAAAGTGCCTCCGGTTTCATTCAGACCCAGAACGAACTTGTAAGTGGACTGTGTGTCTGACATTGGATTTAATTCTGTGTTGATTGATCTCTATTAAATATACATCTGTTTGGCGGCGGAGAATTTATTCTCTTGCTTAACGCCGTTCTCTGAGACGTACAAGCTTAGAGGTTGTATATCGATGGACATCAATCGCATGGAGTGAATTTCCTGTGTGGCATGCCTAAGTGGCAAATGATCAAGGCTTCAGTTGAAAAGAAAATTCTTGTGGTTGATGATCGAAGAACGACCTACGTGGCATAGCTTTGTGTATAGCGTGGATTCGCGAGCCTCACACCTCGGTATGAGTCAAAAACGGGATAGTGACTGTAGGGAGAACACGACGTTTCTTTCTAGCTAGAGGTAGTGTCAGTGCTTAAATTGGCTGACATTTATACTATTTTTACCTATGTGGTTGTTGGAATGAGGCGCCTCGATTTTAGGTCTGTTAGGACCGGGAAACGTGTGTTCAGGAATAATTAGTCCTCAAACGTAAGGGAGGATCGGCCCAGAAGCATCCAAGGGTTACCTAGAGTGTGTAGTCCTGAGACATTTGCTAGAGTGACTCGAAGCGGAGAGGAGCTTGCCCCTTGCCTCGACTCATGGCGGAAATCCAATTTCCAATACATAATATTTTGGTTTTATTTGTAGAGCCTAGTATGGCGACATGATATATGGTACCCATGCCGCCTGTGATTGATATTTATAATTGTATATAAAATCAGAAACTAACTGGAAACGAGCTAAGATGGGTGGTTTCCTGGGTATTGGTCTGATGTTGGTTTCGGCCTTCGGGGTTATTACTTAGGGAATCGTTCTCTTACTAATTTACGGTTGGAGTCTGATTAAGAATCAAAAGATAAAATTTCGCGTATCAAGCATTCTTTGGCTGTTATAAGGTAAAACCCTATCCTCCGGCTTGCGTTGCATTGTGTGATGGGACCTGGGTCTTATAACAGCTTCATTTTTCTTTACTTATCATTGCGCTGTTTGTTTTATGCACTGGTATTCTTGGGAGGAAACCCGTTCCGTATTATACGGCGTGGTCCCTAGATTTACCGAATTTTAAAAATTGAATTAATAACTGTTTTAGTTCTCACACCATTCACATGACTGACCTGGAGTTTATTGTTTTAACCTAAACTCTGGGTGCCCCTATTTTCGACACGGGCAGCTAGTAGTTTTGGCTTTGCAGATTTATATTCACAGGATCCTGATTTACAGCTGGAACATTGCTCGGAATGCTCTGTATCCGTGTATTACTTTTAGTTGTGTTTTGTATTATTTTTCCACTGCAGTACTGTATTTAAATCTCTGTTGTTCTTTGATGTCTAATATTTATTCATACTCTGTATATTCTTGTATTCTAATGGAATTGTTGTAATAAACAATGAAATGTTCCTCTGTTTGCATTCCGATGTGTGTTGTCCTCAATTATATCCGTGCTTTCCTTACCTAGGAAGTTCTGGTCGTGTTAGTTTGGTATCAGCGCTTTGGTTTACATAGCTCGAGAACAAGACACATTAGAACTGAACGAAAGAATTCATCAGATATTGGATTAGTAATATCCAATTAGAATAACTCGTTAGAGATGGGATCAGTAGTATCCTAGAATTAGTGTGAAGGGTATATTTTTAAAATGAAAACCAATTTTGTTTTGAAATTTAAATCATTTTATATGTATTTGAATATTTATTTATTTTGAACTTGGACAATCGAGTATATAAAGATTTCGCGTATACGCGTCATGAACGTATATTCGAAGTTTTAATATACTGGATAGATATAGAACCGCACTCTAGTAGCCCGGAGATGTTCTGATGGTGGTTCGAAACATCAACAGTATTTATGTTCGAGCTTCGAAGGTGTGATATCTATATATTCCCATTAGACTGGTGTGAGAACCAAAATATAGCTAGAATACATTGTTGTGAATTGGCATAAAAAATGTGAATTTTGTATATATATATCAAAATTATGAATTTGAAACGATAATCCACTAATTGATTGCCGGTTGTGTTGTTTAATTGTTGGTTTCATTTATTTGATAATTTTGAACCATTTGGCCAAATTGAACCGAATATTTAACTGTATGGAAAATTGTTTAAAAATGCATGCATATACATGTACTTACATTGAACAGGTCATAGCAAGGAGGCTAGAGCATAGGAATAAAATTGTTTGCCCGACAAATAGGTACATGTTTACAAATTTATTGGGTTTGGATGATTTTGTGAGCCGATTGGCTAGCCGCTTGGCTTTTTCTTTTTTTGTTGGATTGAAGAAGGCCATGGGAGGCTATATGAAATATCCCGAAGTCCCCGGTGCAGGGGAGGTTATGGCGAAATTTTTCGAAAATTTAGGGTGTTAGCCAAATTTTTGAAAAAATTGAAAAGTTCTTAGAAACTGAAAAGTTGAAGAACTTAAGTCGTAAAGGAAATAATTGAAGTTGAGTTGATTTGCAAAACAACTTTCGGCTTCTTTCCTTTTCGGGGACAAAAAGTTTTAAGTGGGGGAGATTGTAATAATCCAGAAATTCTGAGCCAATTTAAAAATTTTATTTTGGCAATTTTGTTGAATTTTGAATATTCAAAATGAATTATTTTAAATAATAATGACAAAAAATTTATTTTAAATAGAAATCGAAAGTATATATTTATATAGATTGTCATTAGAATATAAATATTTTATTTTAATTATACAACGAGCCTGAAATGGCGCGGTAGTTTGAAAATTCGATTTCAAAGTTCAAATGAATGTACTGGATGCAAAATAAATCGGATTTTGGGGCAACCAAAAATATTAGAACCCATTTGACAATATCTTTCCAACAATCCAAAAAATTGAAATTTCATAGCGGGGATAAAAAGTTATGTCCATTTGAAAATTCAGAATAGTCGCTATAGAATTTTGGGCCTTAAAAATAGAAATTTTGCAAACGACCTTGGTCTTCGATGAAACCACTTTTGTTAGATCTGTGATGTCATGTTATTGCTAGGTTTCAAAATTCACAATTCACAATTTTTCGAATCAATATGTTAGCTTGGCAAAGGAAAATGCGTTTGACCAGTTTCATTGATTTTAATCGACTGGAAAATGGCCATTTTTCAAACGGTCTCAGAATTTGAAGAAATTAGTTTTTTTTAGGACTGTATCGTCAATACGAAGCTAGAAAATATTTTTCGGGAATTATTAGAGTCCGTATGTGGCCCCGGTAAATTGAAATGCGCGTTCAAATTCAATATATAGAGTTATATTTTGATTTTGACGAAAACTGATTGAAACGATCGAATCAGCTTACGATACCTATCCCATTATGTTCGGAATGGGGGTGATTAGCTAGGGACGACAAGCGGTGGGTCTTGTTTAGAGGTCGAAAATAAAAGTTGCTTTTTAGGAAATTTAATAATAATAATATATATATATATATATTTTTATAATAGCCCCTCCCTCTCCCTTTCTTCCTTCAGATTCATTCAATAAAAAAAGAACCCGACGCCGACAGAACCACCCCCCTCCCCCCCGTCGAAGTTCGGCCTTGCGCCGCCATCGACAGAAACCCCCCCCCCCCCCAATCCCCAAACCTGCACCCCCTCCTTCTCTCTCCTTTCTTCCCCAAAAATTGCCACCCTGTCTGAACCCTAGGCCCACCTCCTGCGACAACGCCACCCCCCCCCTGATGACCTCCGATCTCCCCAGCGGGCCTAACCCCCTCCGATTGTAAGTTCTTTTTATTTAATTAATTATTTATGTAGGGAAAAGGGCTGGTTTCTTTTATGCATATTTTATGATTTTAAAACTATGATTTTGATATATAACATGAAGTCTAGATTTTTATATAAGAATTGATTTTTAAAACTGAAATGAACTAATTAAAGAACCGATTTTTAGTCTAGGAAAATTTGATTTTTAAGTGCAAAAGAATCGATTTTTGTATATTGAATAGCGAAGTAAAAATTCGATTTTTATATATTGAATTTTGAAGTAAAAATTCGATTTTTATATATTGAATAGCAAAGTAAAAAATCGATTTTTATACATTAAATAGCAAAGTAAAAATTCGATTTTTATATATGAACTAGCGATAAAAATTCGATTTTTATATATAAAGTAGCGATAAAAATTCGATTTTTATATATGAAGTAGCGGTAAAAATTCAATTTTTATATATTGAATAGCAAAGTAAAAAATTCGATTTTTACGTAAATGAAGTAGCGATTTAAAAGTTAGATTATAATACATGAAGTGTTATAATAAAAATGAAATTTTTATTATAAATTTAGCGTTATTAAAAAAGTGATTTTTATATATTAGTGGCTACGGGCAACGAAATTAACAAAAGACGAGCGACGAAGATTCCTACATAAGAAGAGTCGTGGCGTTTGATTTAGCTAGTCGGTGATAACTTCTCACTTTAAATCTTCTTTTCTAGTTAAAAATATATACTAGGATGCAGACGGTGTTTAGTAGCACCCGACACCCGTCGTCCACAGACCATGGATGGCTTGTATGTTTGATTGTTTGTTGTGATGAAAATTGATTGTGTGATGTGAAATAAAATAAAATATTTATATAGTTAAAAATATTTTATCATTAAAAATATAATTTTTAACGTGAATGTGAACAAATAAATATTCATTTACAAACCGGACGGTTTGTTTATGTACACCTATTTGAAGGACATTGATTGGGACGATAAATTTTACACATCGCCCAACTACACAAATAATATTCAGTGTTTGTGGATTGAAACCCCACACGGGTGTTGGGATGATATTTGGCGTATACTAATCCCAATTACTTAGTTGTATGTCGACCGATTGGTCTACAGACTGTGTAAGCGTTAATTATCCATATTTAATGCTTATGCAGTTGTGTGGTGCAGTTTGGATGATGGTTGATTATTTATCGTTGCTATTATATACAAGTGTTGTGTGGAATCCATATAATTAACATTATATGGTAATTGATTGGGCCTCATTCCAATTGGGAAAATAGAGAATATTATAAAATAAAGATTCATGTGTTGACAGTACTCATGTGTTGAGAATAGTCAAGTGTTAAAAGAAATATCGATTCATGTGTGGAGTAAAATATTTTAACAATAAAATTTACATCTTTATCATATATAAAATTAGAAACTAACTGGAAAATAGATAAGAATAGTGGTTTCCGGGGTATTGATCTGATGTTGGTTTCGGCCTTCGGGGTTAATACTTAAGGAATCGCTCTCTTACTAATTTACGGTTGGAGTCTGATTAAAAATTAAACGATAGAAATCATAATTTTATAAATAGTCACATGTTGACAGTACTCATTTGTTGAGATTAGTCATGTGTTGAAAGAAATATAGATTTATGTGTTGAATAGATTAAATATTCATTTGTTGAATAGAATAACGAAGTTATTGAAAAATATAAAGCTGTGTTGATTAGAGATGCGCTCTTTTGGCACGAACGATATTTATATCTATTATATTCGTTTTTATAATGAATATTGAAAAGAGATTTAAAAATCGAATATTTAGAAAATGAATTTGAATTGAATATAAAATAAATTCGAATTGAATTGAATATAAAATGAATTCGAATTGAATTGAAAAGAAAATGAATTCGAATTGAATTGAAAAGAAAATGAATTCGAATTGAATTGAAAAGAAAATGAATTTGAATTTAATTGAATATAAAATGAATTCGAATTGAATTGAAAAGAAAATGAATTCGAATTAAATTGAAAAGAAAATGAATTTGAATTGAATTGAATATAAAATGAATTCGAATTGAAATGAATTCAAATCGAACTGAAAATGAACTGAAATTGAATTGAAATCGATTTGAATTGAAATCAAATAGAAATGAATGTAAAAAGAATTTATAATGGAAAATTCAATTTTGATTTGAATTTGAAATGAAGGTTGAAATTGTTTTTGAAACAAATTTGAAACGATTTATAAATTTCGTTTTAAAAGGGAATTGACAAAATATAATATATATATATATATAATGGCCTGAATAGAACGCACCGCAGTAGTTCATGAATTTCGACCATTGACTTTGAACGGACATTACGGGAGATCCGATCGTCGGATTCTCCTAAAACTGGAATCGTTGGGTTCGTATCGAAAAGAGCTTTCTAATGAATACAAGAGATTTGAAATATGACGGTTGGATTTGGAGATATATCCAAATCAATTTCAGAAAAGGTCGCTGTAAGTGTAGTTCGATGGCCGTTATGGGAAACCGACTGTACGGGCCTTGATAAAATTATTAAAAATATTAATAATTGGTGTAAAATCGTAAGAAATGATTTGGAAAGAATTGGGCTGGAAAATCCCATATTTGAAAAGATAAAAATAGATTTTTATCAAAATGAACTAGTTAGTAACTAGAATAATGATTTATTTATTTTTAAATAAATAAATTGGATTTGAAATGGGTTATAAATAACCAGAATTTCCAATATATGAATTGGAATGGATTTAAATTGAAATTGTCTTTGGAATATTTCGATATTAGATTCCGCGATTAAACATATATTTTGGAGGAAATTTGGAAGATAAATTTTATATCGTTATTTCCGAAGCGATATTTGTGGGTTTCAGAATTTGATATTGAATATAAGCCGATATATTCTCTATTCGGAGCCTTGTATTTAATATCAAATGGGATTTGGGTTTATCGTGAATGGTGTTTTAAATAACACTTGTTCTTTAACCAGATAATAAATAGAATGTGATTTGGGTTTATCGTGAACTGTGTTTTAAATGACATTAGTTCTTTAACCCAGTAAAAGGAGTTTTAATGAATCTGTAATTAGATTGAAATGTGAGTTGATAATTTAAATTATCAAATTTGGAAAGTGAGCGAGAATGGAGTATCACCGGTTTTGCTCCAAAGCTATAGATAAATCTTTAATTAGATTTGAACGTGAAATGGTAATTTTACCGATAACACCGTGGTGTTAGATATGGAGTATTACCAGTTTTGCTTCATGGGATGAATAGGTTGGGATTGGGAAATAAAATAAATAATTACTTCGGTGTGGTTTGCTAATCCCGACGTACTTGGAGATCAATGGATATGCGAGGAAAGTGCCTCCAGTTTCGTTCAGACCCAGAACGAACTTGTAAATGGACTGTGTGTCTGACATTGGATTTTATTCTGTGTTGATTGATCTCTATTAAATATACATCTGTTTGGCGGTGGAGAATTTATTCTCTTTCTTAAGGCCCTTCTCTAAGACGTATGAGCTCAGAGGTTGTATATCGATGGACATCAATCACATGGAATGAATTGCCTGTGTGGCATGCCTAAGTGGCAAATGATCAAGGCTTCAGTTGAAAAGCAAAGTCTTGTGGTTGATGATCAAAGCACGCCCTACGTGGCATAGCTTTGTGTATAGCGTGGATTCGCGAGCCTCACACCTCGGTATGAGTCAAAAAAGGGATAGTGACTACAGGGAGAACACGAGTTTCTTTCTAGCTAGATGTAGTGTCTGTTCTTAAACTGGCTGACATTTATACTATTTTTACCTATGTGGTTGTTGGAATGAGGCGCCTCGATTTTAGGTCTGTTAGGACCGGGAAACGTATGTTCAGGAATAATTAATCCTCAAACGTAAGGGAGGACCGGCCCTGAACCATCCAAGGGTTACCCAGAGTGTGTAGTCCTGAGACATTTGCTAGAGTGTCTCAAAGCAGAGAGGAGCTTGCCCCTTGCCTCGACTCATGACGGAAATCCAATTTCCAATACATAATATTTCGGTTTTATTTGTAGAGCCTAGTATGGCGACATGATATATGGTACCCATGCCGCCTGTGATTGATATTTATGATTGTATATAAAATCAGAAACTTACTGGAAACGAGCTAAGATGGGTGATTTCCTGGGTATTGGTCTGATGTTGGTTTCGGCCTTCGGGGTTATTACTTAGGGAATCGTTCTCTTACTAATTTACGGTTGGAGTCTGATTAAGAATCAAAAGATAAAATTTCGCGTATTAAGCATTCTTTGGCTGTTATAAGGTAAAACCCTATCCTCCGGCTTGCGTTGCATTGTGTGATGGGACCGGGGTCTTATAACAGCTTCATTTTTCTTTACTTAGCATTGCGCTGTTTGTTTTATGCACTGGTATTCTTGGGAGGAAACCCGTTCCGTATTATACGGCGTGGTTCCTTGATTTACCGAACTTTAAAAATTGAATTAATAACTGTTTTAGTTCTTACACCAGTCACATGACTGACCTGGAGTTTATTGTTTTAACCTAAACTCTAGGTGCCCCTATTTTCGACTCGGGCAGCTAGTAGTTTTGGTTTTACAGATTAATATTCACAGGTTCCTGATTTACAGCTGGAAAAATGCTCGGAAAGCTCTGTATCCGTGTATTACTTTTAGTTGTGTTTTGTATTATTTTTCCGCTGCAGTACTGTATTTAAATCTCTGTTATTCTTTGATGTGTAATATTTATTCATACTCTGTATATTCTTGTATTCTGATGGAACTGTTGTAATAAACAATGAAATGTTCTTTTGTTTGCGTTCCGATGTGTGTTATCCTCAATTCTATCCGTGCTTTCCTTACCGGGGAAGTTCGGGTCGTGTCAATTGATTAGAATCTATTTTGAAAATACTACTCTCTGGTACATTTTGATGGGTATTGCAACAAGGAGAGTATAACATAATTAATGTATTGACTTTGATGAATATAATCATGTTTTGAAGATATATCATGAGATGTCTATATTACTCTCTGGTACATTTTATTGAGTACCGCAATATGGAGAATACATCCTTACTTGATGATGATGAATCGATGAGCTAGATTACGATGAATCTCTGGTACATTTCGGTGGTTACCAAATAAGAAGAGTATGTCTTTAATGCATGATTTGGCATTGGCTGGAGGCTCTAGAATTTATTCCAAATTGAGTGTATGTTCACGGGAAGGAGACAGGGTATCCATGTGGATTGCAAAGAACTATAATCCTAAATTTGGGCATAAAAAGAAGCTATGGCATGCCTGATCCAGTAATAGCTTGCAGATTTGATGGAATATTGGTCACAAATTGAAATGTTCAGGTATGTCTTAGAATTTCGATTTATGAAATAGTTTTGAAATTATCCTTTCAATTAAATTCGTCGAATACTTAGAGTTTTATATGTGTAACTTTTGTCATTCTTTTGGTTAAGTATTACATAGAATTTCGGGGACGAAGTTCCTTTTAAAGGGAAAAGAAAGTAACAACCTGAAAATATACCGCTTGAATTTACGGATATTCAATAAAATATATATATATTGAAGTGATGAGTCGTAACTAAAATAAAGCTCTTTTAAATAATAAAGAGTGATAGTGAAATAGTTTTTAAAACTAATGTACAAAAATATTTAATTTGATGTGAAATTGAAAATGTGACTGGAAGTCATTTGTCAAATTGATGACCTTTCATCAAGTAAAATTTATCAGAAAGGTCATGACGCTCTCATGCATGCTAACACACATTATATATTAAGTTAGCATGGTTGTATGTATTCATGTGAGGGAAAATAAATTTAATATGAAGAGGCTTATTATGAAAGTTAAAAGATATAAATTTAAAATGAAAAGCTTATCATGTAAGCTAAATGATATCAATTTAAAAAGAGAAGCTTATCATGTAAGCTAAATGATATAAATTTAAAAAGAGAAGCTTATCATTTAAGCTAAATGATATAAATTTAAGATGAGAAGCTTATCATGTAAGCTAAAAGATATAAATTTAAAATGAGAAGCTTATCATGAAAGCTAAAAGATATAAATTTAAAATAAGAAGCTTATCATGTAAGCTAAAAGAAAAGGAAAAAAGAAAAGGACACGTAACCCTATTAGGTGTCCATGTGTAGAAACATCATAGAACACCTAAGTAGGAATGTGTCATCATGATTTGCATGAAGATAATGAGGACAAGTGTCCAAACCAAATGTAACGAACTGGGATTTTCGACTCCGAAAATCAACACAAAACTACCATGTTGACTATTCAAACATCGGAAATACCTGATCATTAATAGAAAGAAGTTAGAGGGTGAGAATAGATAAGTTAGAAAATTAGAATAGAAGAAGAAGAACACAATCAGAGTAAACACGAATCTCACAGCGGAACGAATAAAATATATCATAAAATAACTTTGAAATAAAATGGTATATATATGCAACAACATTATCAGAGTACAACACTTACACACAACGGAAATAACAATAGCTATATAATCCTGAAGCCTCCCGCTTCAAGATCCTCCAAGTATATCTGTAAAGACCTGAACTACTTGACTGCTCGTACAAATTTGGGCACCCAAGAGTTTAGGAAAAACAAAATAAACTCTGGGTCAGTCATGGGACTGGTGTGAGTAAACTCAAATCATTTGGTTTAACTTTTCAAAATCCTTTTCAAACGAAAAGATAATCGTAAGACCGATCCACACATAAACACGGATGGCTTTTACCTTACGATAACCCAAAACAGTTTTGGAAATCAATACTTTTCTGATATTATAATAATGTCTAATCACAAGTAGTTAACAATCTAGCAGAACGCTTGCATCTCACGTTCCACATATATAGTATACAAATCAAAATCACGTGCGCTTATTGGAGATTGGATTCCAACTATGACAAGGTATAGGACCACCTGCCAATAGTGTATCTCTAGAGGCAAATACACTGGGTTGAAAAAGAACATCTTGCAACCCGGCCCACACATGACCGACCACTCATTTCACTTGAGTGTATCGAATGTATATCACCAACGGTTGGGAGCTACCCATCGTTCCCCGAAAAGGGACAGCATCGATAAAAGATAAACGAATGAAATGGATTTTCTCTAGATAGGTTATATACACCCTAATGGGAGCGACCCACTTAGCCATGCTGCCTGCTCGATTTCTGTCATTTCCCGGTTGATGAGGCTTGAGGTCACAACGTATCTTTGACTGTAACGACCCGGAAATGCGAGCCAGTTTAAAATTTTTATTTTGGCAATTTTAGCGAATTTTGAACATTTAAAATGAATTATTTTGAATAATATCGACGAGAAATTTTGTTTTGAATAGATTCGAACATATATATTTATATACGTCGTCGTTAGAATATAAATAATTATATATAATTATAAATAGAATTGAAAATGGCGCGGTAGTTCGATAATTCGATTTCAAACTTCAAATGAATGTACCGGGTGAAAAATAAACCGGATTTTAGTGAAACCAAAAACATTAGGATCTAATTGATTATATCTTTCCAACGAATCCAAAAAATCGAACTTTCATGGCGGGAATCAAAAGATATGTCCAGTTGAAAATTCTGAATAGTCGCTATGTAATTCAGGCCCTTAAAAATGGGAATTTTGCAAATGACTTCGGATTACGACGAAACCACTTTTGTTGGATCCGCGATGTCAAACTATTGCTAGGTTTCAAATCTCATAATTTTTCGAATCAATATGTGAGCGTGGCAAAGGAAAACGCGTTTGACCAGTTTCAGTTGATTTTAATCGACTGGAAAATGGCTATTTTTCCAACGGTCTCAGAATTCGACGAAACTAGTTTTGTTAGGACCGTATCTCCAATACGAAGCTAGAAAATATTTTTCTGGAATTTTTCGAGTTAGTATGTGACCCCGGTAAATTGAAATGCGCGCTCAAATTCAATCTATAGAGTTATATGCTGATTTTAACGGAAACTGATCGAAACGGTCGAATCAGCTTGCGGTACATATCCCATTGTGTTCGGAATGGGGGTGAAACGCTATGGATGATAGGCGGTGGGCCTCGTTTCGAGGTCGAAATAAAAAGTCAACTTTTTGAATTAAATAATTAAATAAAATAAATAAAATCTTTCCTCTCTCTTCCCCTTATCTCCTCTGCCCCCCTTGATTTCGAACCCGATCCATTCAGAAAAGAAAAGAAAAAAACAAAACAAATCGCCCCACCAGCGACGGAAACCGCCTGCCGCCGCCTCAGACGTGGCATCACCCACCGCCAGGACCCCACCGCCCCCTCTCCTTCTTCTTCCTCCTCCGCTTGTTCTCCTCGCGCAAGCCCCCAGTCCCGAGCCCACAAACCCAAACCGCACCCCCCCTTCAGCCCTAGCGCCGCCTCCCCCTGTCAACGCCGCCGTGGCCCCCTCTACCTCGTCGCACCCCCTCCCTCCTGCAAAGACAATAAGATTTTTCTTTTTATTTATATTTAAAAATGATTTTTCTTGATTGATTTTAAAACTGAAATTATATGATTTTTATTTGTTTAAAGTTTGATTTTTATTAGGAAAGATTAAATTTTTAGATTAGAAAAGCATAGGGAATAAAAAGATGATTTTGTTCATAGTAAAGGTGGGATTTTTATGATGAAGTGAGCATTGTAAAGATGGGATTTTTATTTTTGTGAATATCCTATAAAAGTGTGATTTTTATGTGAAGGATAATAATATAAAAATTCAATTTTTATATATATGAAGTAGAGATAAAAATACGATTTTTATATAGAAAATAACGAAGTAAAAAATCCGATTTTTATATATTGAATAGTAGAGATAAAAATTCGATTTTTATATATTGAATAGCAAAGTAAAAAATTCGATTTTTATATATTGAATAGCAAAGTAAAAATTCAATTTTTATATATTGAATAGCAAAGTAAAAATTCGATTTTTATATATTGAATAGCAAAGTAAAAAATTCGATTTTTATATATCGAATAGCGAAGTAAAAATGTGATTTTTATATATGTAGGGAATACGGGCACTGAAAATTGATAAAAGGGCGAGAATGACGAAGATTTCTACATAAGAAGAGTCGTGGCGTTGGATTAGCAATTCTGTGAGAACTTCTCACTCTAAATTTCTTTTTCTAGTTATATATATATATACTAGGATGCAGACGGTGCTTAGCAGCATCCGACACCCGTCGTCCACAGACCATGGACGGCTTGTATGCTTGTTTGATGTGTTGTGAAATTTGTTTGTGTTGTTGATGTGAAATCGATAATAAAATGTAGATAGTTGAAATAAATTAATTATCGTTAAAAATATAATTTTTAACGTGAAAGTGAATAAATGAATATTTATAAACAAATTGGCCGATTTGTTTATATACACTGATTTGACTGATATTGATTGGGATGATAAATTTTACACATCGCCCAACTGCACGAATAAAAATCTGTGTTTGTTGATTTGAAACCCCACACGGGTGTTGGGATGATATTTGGGTACACTAATCCCAATTATTTAATTGTATGTCGATCGATTGGTCGACAGACTGTGTAAGCGTTGATTATTTATATTTGATGCTTATGCAGTTGTGTGGTGCACCTTGGATGATGGTTGATTGTTTATCATTGCTATTATATACATGTGTTGTATGGAATCCATATAATTAACGTTATATGGTGATTGATTGGGCCTCATTCCAATCGGGGAAATAATGAATATTATAAAAGAAAATTCATGTGTTGAATATAAAAATAGTCATGTGTTGATGATATTTGTGTGTTGAAATTATTCATGTGTTGAATAGAATATTTTAATAATAAAATTTACATCTTTATCATATTTAAAATTAGAACTACTTCACGGTGGAGTCTGATTTAAAAATCAAATGATAGATACCATAATTTTATAAAATATTTTACATAACAAAAGTAGTGATGTGTTGATAGTACTCATGTGTTGAGATTAGTCGTGTGTTGAAAGAAATATAGATTCATGTGTTGAATAGAATAAATATTCATTTGTTGAATAGAATAACGAATTTATTGAAATATATAAAGCCGTGTTGATTAGAGTTGCGCTATTTTGACGTGAACGATATTTATATCGATTATATTCGTTTTTATAATGAATTTAGAAAAGAAGTGATTTTAAAATATAACGTTTTGAAAATATTATCATTTATATAGTAATGATATGAAATATTCAATTTTGATTTGAAATTGAATGTAGCATTGAAATGGTTTTGAAAACGAATTTAAAACGATTTATAAAATACGTTTTAAAAGGAAATTGATGAATTATATATATAATATATATATATATATATATTATATATATAATGGCCCGAATAGAACGCGCCGCACCGCGGCAGTTCGTGAATTTCGACCATTGACTTCGAATTGACGTTGCGGGAGATCCGACCGTCGGATTCTCCTAAAACCGGAACCGTTGGGTTCGTATTGAAAAGAGCTTTCCAATGAATAATAGAAATTTGAAATCTAACTGTTGGATTTGGAATTATGTCCAAATCAAATTTAGAAAAGGTCGCTATAAGTGCAGTTTGATGGCCGTTGATGGAAATCGACTGTACGGGCCTTGATAAAATTATTAAAAATATCTATAATTGTGTAAAATCATAAGAAATGATTAGGGAAAAATTGGGCTGAAGAATTCCACATTTGAAAAGATAAAAATAGATTTTTATCGAAATGAACTAGTTTTGAACTAGAATTAAAATCAATTTATTTTTGAAATAAATAAATTAAATTTGAAAGTGATTTTAAAAGTAATCAGTATTCCCAATACGTGAATTGGACTGGAGTTGAATCGAAATTATCTTCGGAATATTTTGATGTTGGATTTTGTGACTATACAGATATTGTTATGGGAATTTGAAAGATATATTTTATATTGTTATTTCCAATACGATATTTGTTGGTCTCTGGATTTGATATTGAATATAAGCCAGTACATTTTCTATTCAGAGCCTTGTATTTAATATCAAATGTGATTTGGGTTTATCGTGAATTGTGTTTTATATGACATTGGTTCTTTAACCCAGTTAAAGACAGGATATTGATTTTTGAAAAGATTAAAACGAAGTGGAGTTTTAATGAATCTTTAATCATATTGAAATGTGAATTGATAATTTTAATTATCAAATCTGAAAGGTGATCAAGAATGGAGTACCACCAATTTTGCTCCAAAGCGATAGTTAAATCATTAATTAGATTTGAACGGGAAATGGTAATTAATTTTACCGATAATACTGTGGTGTTAGATATGGAGTACTACCTGTTTTGCTCCATGGGATGAATAGGTTGGGATTGGGAAATAAAATAAATAATTACTTCGGTGTGGTTCGCTAATCCCGACTAGTTTGAAATGATATCCAAAGGAAGAATAAATTTAGAAGAATTTATCTTGGATAAAATTAATGGGAACCTTTCCCTTAGAATGTGATTTTGTGAATAAAAGAATATTCTGAATTGGAATGAGGCGTTCGTTGTGTTTGTGTAACATTTGTTTATTATATACGTGGGTTATTCAGAAAGGCCAGGTTATACCCATTCTGAATAACCGATTCGACGAGATGTCGAAGATGAAGATGGTGGTTGAAGACCGGAAGTCTTCACATCGTTTGGGTGATTACTGATGATCTTGATTGGGCTCTACACCCAGGGTGAGGGAAACAGTTGGTGATCATCCAGACGTACTTGGAGATGGATGGATATGCGAGGAAAGTGCCTCCGGTTACGTTCAGACCCAGAACGAACTTGTAAATGGATTGTGTGTTTGACATTGGATTTTATTCTGTGTTGATTGATCTCTATTAAATATACATCTGTTTGGCGGCGGAGAATTTATTCTCTTGCTTAACGCCCTTCTCTGAGACGTACGAGCTTAGAGGTTGTACATCGATGGACATTAGTCGCATGGAGTGAATTGCCAGTGTGGCACGCGTAAGTGGCAATTGATCAGGGCTTCTGTTGAAAAGTAAAGTCTTGTGGTTGATGATCAAAGCACGGCCTGTGTGGCGTAGCTTTGTGTATAGCCTGAATTCGCGAGCATCACACCTCGGTATGAGTCAAAAATGGGAGACGAACCCAAGGAGTGCACGACGTTTCTTTCTAGCTAGGGTGGTGTCAGTGACCTACCAGCCCTGACATTTATATACTTTTCACCTGTGTGGTTGCTGGAATGCGAGGTGCCTCGGATATAGGTCTGTAAGGACCGGGAAACGTGTGTTCAGGAATTGCCAATCCTCAAAAGTAAGAGAGGACCGGCCTTGGAGGTTCCAAAGGATCATAGTGGGGTCCTGAGGCATTGCTAGAGTGTCTCGAACGCGAAGAGGAGCTTGCCCCTTGCCTCGGCTCATGACGGAATCCAATTTCCAATACGTGATATTGCGGTTTTAATTGTAGAACTAGTATGGCGACATGATATATGGTATCCATGCCGTCTATGATTGGTATTTATGATTGAAATTATTTTGACACTATACACCTATAATAGTATCAAATGATTTGTTTTAAACGTACCAAGCATGTTTGCCTATTATAAGGGAAAACCCTATCCTCCGGCTTGCGTTGCATTGTGTGATGGGACCTGGGTCTTATAATAGCTTCATTTTTAAAAAGAGCATTGCGCTGTTTTGTTATATGCACTAGTATTCTTGGGAGGAAACCCGTTCCGTGTTATATGGCGTGGTCCCTTGAATTACTCTCTTTTAAAGTAAAGTTTTAAATAACTGTTTTAGTTCTCACACCAGTCACATGACTGACCTGGAGTTTATTGTTTTAACCTAAACTCTGGGTGCCCCTATTTTCTACACGGGCAGCTAGTAGTTTTGGTTTTGCAGATTTATATTCACAGGGTCCTGATTTACAGCTGGAACGATGCTCGAAAAGCTCTGTATCTGTGTATCACTTTCAGTTGTGTTTTGTATATTTTTCCGCTGCTATGTAATTTATTGTAATCTCTGATGTTTATCGAATATAATTTATTCATTTATACTCTGTATATTCTTGTATCTGATGGAATTGTTGTAATAACAATGAAATGTTCTTCTGTCTGCGTTCTATTTTGTCTGGTCCTCAACGCCATCCGTGCTTTCCTTCACGGGGAAGTTCGAGTCGTGTCATTGACAGATCATACATTCATTTACTTTGAGTGCCACATCGTCATACCCGCCAAATCACCCATTTTAATTTGCTCAAAAATACCACGGGTATAAAGCTAAGAGAAACGAATTCCTCCACCACCAAAATGTAAGTACGTTAGAAGAGATCAACTTACGTGATCCGTAGGATATACTCTGTCATACATTCTCCTTTTACGTTTTTCCTGGGATTGGACAAACCGAAGGCACTGTTCTGTAAACAGGATAGCCATTGCATAACTCCGTCTTCAGTTATTTTCATCATAATTGATCGCAACGCTAACGTCCATACAGAGTGGTTTTCAGATAAAAATCTGATCCCAGTCTCTCCGTATTGAAGATGGAAAAATGGTCAAAAACTTTGATAGTCGTTGATTTAACTCTCAAAGAAAAACAGGTGTGCAAACAACGATATTATTTCCAGATGGAAATTCTATCGATCAATCAACAATCAACATTTTCCCTTTTTAAATTAACTTATTATTAATTTATTCATTTTCCCTTTCTATACATTTTCTATATTATAAAACATTTCCGATCTTTATTTGGAAATTGTTTCCAAAACTCCTTCATTAGATTTAAACAAACATTTAAATATAACATCACTAAGCGAACTCGAACCATTACACTCATTAACTAGATTCACTTAACCAACCTTCACTATCGAACCTTAACCATTCCTTAGTTAAAAATGAAGTCAATCAATTTGGAGTATAATTACCTCTCAGACCTTAATTGAACAACATTTTTAACTTCGAAATAGACAAGGTCCACCTTTAAACCTTTAACAACTTCCTTATGAAACTCTCGGATTTCTATTTATGAATCCACTTCTTTACCTAAATTATTTGATTATAACCACAGTGATATAATCTCATATTTTCGAAATATAATAACTTAAAAATAACTTTTCTTTATTAATTTGGATAATTAAACAAACAACTAATTTATTAACAAATAAGTAAAAACTTGATTTGAAATGGAAAGTAAATATCACTTTCCTTAATTCGATATAATCGAATTCCAATGTATAATTCACTCTCGAATAATCTCTATTCGATAGCTCTCTTTCAAATAAACTATATTTGATAACTCTTTCTTCGAATAACTATATTCGATAATCTCCCTTCGAATGATTTACATTCGACTAATTCTCTTTGAATGATTTACATTCAATTAATTCTCTTCGAATGATTTACATTTGATTAATCTCCTTTCGAATAAACTATATTCGATTAACTCCCTTAATTCTATTTGAATAAACTATTTCGGATAACTCCTTTAATTCTATTCGAATAAACTATTTTGAATAACTCCTTTGGATTAACTCATTTGGATTAACTCGGTTTGATTAACTCATCTTGACTAACTTACTCGATTAACTCAACTTGATTAACTTACTTGATTAATTCAACTTATTTAACTCCTATCTAATAATTAATATTCGATTAACTTATATTCGAATAACTATGTCTGTTTTAACTTTTTTCCAATGGCTAATATTCGATTTAACTCCATTCGCTTGACTCTAGATCACAGCGATCACAATGGTTACGCCTGATTCCCTCAGGAAACTTCCGATCGCTGTAGGCTATCTACAGCCCTGCGAATTACGCTTGTTGTCGTACGAAATGGAAACACATCCAAAATAACTATGTTTGACCAACTCTATCTCAAATAACTACATTCGATCAACTCTAATTGAATAACTAATATTTAATTAATTCTAATTTGATTAACTCTATTTGATTAACTCTATCTAATTAACTCTAACTGATTAACTCTAACTGATTAACTCCTTTGATTAACTCTGCGTTTATTCAGTTTCAAATATCGATGTTGAAATCAATTCTTACTTCTCTATATAAGTCCTGACTTATATATTCTATTTATCCAATGATAAACATTTTATTTAATTTATAAAATATTATTTATAAATTTATCTTCTTACTTTAACTGTTAAAACAGATTCTATTTAAAATCTTTGCTTTAAATCCTTAGCATGTTATACCCGTGTGTGAAGCACGGGTCTAAACCTTTCAAATGTAAAATTCTCCTTTTATACAATTCTAGTCACCTTTCAAGTATTTCCTTTTATAATCTATTTATTTACAAAATAAATCCCTTTTTCATAATTATATTTATTTATAAAATATTTTCTTTTTATAAAATCTGTTGATTTTATAAGTAATTCCTTTTATAATCTAACTATTCCCTTTACACATATTTCCCCTTTATATTCTATTTATTTCAAATAAATATCCCTTTTCAATTATATTTGTAATAGTTTACAAATATTTCTTTTTCAATTCTATTTGTAAATATTTTACAAATATTTCCCTTCAATTCTATCTATTTGATTGACAAATAAGTATTCCTTTTTAATCTATTTATTTTCTAAATAAATATTTTCTTTTTATAAAATCTTTGATTTTATAAATATTTCTTTTTCAATATAACATTGAAAATTTCCCTTTTAGCATTCCAGTATCCCTTATGGTATTTAACATACCATATAACAATGATCGGTATCATTCAACCATACAAAATCAACAACAGATTTCATATCACATCATATAACATAATATATGAAAAATAGTAAAATAAATGTTGAGGAACCCAGTTGGGTCCCTCCGACCTGTTTTATAACAACCCGGAAAATCTGAGCCAGTTTAAAATTTTAAAATTGGCTATTTTAGTGGATTTTTAATATTTAAAATAAAATATTTTAAATATTAACGACAAAAAGTATGTATGAATCGATGTTTGAAAATAAATATAATTAATTCTAATTATAAGCAAGGCCTGAAATGGCGCGGTAGTTTCAAATTTGGAATTCAAACTTTGACTGACTGTATTGGGTGCAAAATAAAACGGATTTTAGTGAAGAAAAAATTATTTAAATCTGTTAGTAAATATCTTTCTAACGAATCTGAAAAATCGAAGTTTCATAGCGGGAGTCAAAAGTTATGGCCAAATGAATATTCAGAAAGGTCGCAATAGAGATTATATCGCCCTTGAAAATAGACATTTTGCAAATGACCTCAGAATTCGACGAAACCACTTTTGTTGGATCCAGGAAGTCAAATTATTCTAGGTTTCAAATTCCATAATTTTTGAAGTTAATATGTGAGCATGGCGAAGGAAAATGTGTTTGGTCAATTTTAGTTAAATTGGATCGACCAGAAAATGGCCCTTTTTCAAACGGTCTCAGAATTCGATGAAACTAGTTTCGTTGGGACCGTATCATCAAAACATAGCTAGATTTATTTTTTAGGAATTTTTAGAATCAGTATGTGGCCCCGGCAAATTGAAATGTATGTTCAAATCAAATATTGAATGTTTTATATTTTAATTTGAAGGAAAACTGACTGAAACAGTCGAATGGGCCTACGTAACATATCCCATTGTGTTCGGAATGGGGGTATTAAGCTAGGGGCAACAGTCGTTGGGTTTGGATTATAGTTAGTAGGTGGAAGGGGGTATTTTTGGAATTTTAAAAATATATAAATATAAAAAAATCCTATTGGCCAACACTATTTTCTCTCTCCCCGATTAATACCCCAGGCGATGGCGGAAGTTGTTCACCACTTCCAGCCCGATTTCTTTCAATCCGCTCCATGAAACACCTCGACCCAATTTGGAATTCTGTAGAAAATCCCTTCCTCTTCAAATCCAAACCTGTGGCGCCTGTATTCGTGGAGTTCTATCGCTCCAAAGTTGGAGTGTTCATCGCGCTGCAGTGGATCAACGCCGCCATCAAGTTCGCCTGCACCACCACGGTTGCGCGCGCCTCTCCAAGCTGCTCCACGTGGTGTTGGCCGATCGTCATATCACTGCGCGGATTCGAAGAAAAATCGTGACATGGTTTTGAAGATTTTCAGAGAGGTACGGCTTTATATTATTTAAACTATTCTATAGCATTTTAAAGCACTACGGTTTTTGATTTCACAATAAAAATCATATCTTTTTCGTTTGTGGTCGAAATTCAGTGAAACAAGAGACACCGAGACCATGAGGACGTCTTCTACATTCTAAAAGAGACCGCATATTTTTCCGAGTCTTCTACAATTTTTGGTGGATTGGAACCCAATGTGAGATTTCTAAATTATAAAAGATAAGGAAAACAACGATGAATAAATTATATAGTCGAAGTATGAGTTATATAAGTGTTGTACACCTCATGTATAAGCGTTGTATAAGTTGTATGTTCGATGTATAAATTATATATGCGTTGTTAAAATTATATATGTGTTGAAATGATTGAAATGAAATTGAAATATATTTATATACGAATATATATATATATATATACACTCCCCTCGTCCACAGACACGATATATAACACCCCATGAATTCTATAACATTAAGCTTCACAAATTAATGTATAATTAATCCAAATGAAAGAATTAAGCGAAATGGGTTACGCCATTGCGTTCGTCTCGGAATTCTGCTTGAGATAGAGTCCGAGTTTGCGCGAATCGGACTCCGTATGAAGGAGTTATGGCCTTCGGAAGTTTCAGGATAAAATTTAAATCCAAACATCTCATTTTAAATTTCAAAATTTGAATTTCAGGTTCAAATTGGGCTGGATGGGAAAATTCCCGCCCAAAGGCCTGGTCGACCACTGGGTCGACCAAGGTGTCGACCTGGCCTCCCCAGGTCGACCATAGTGTCGACCTAGGTGTCGACCTGCCAGTCGACCTGGCTGGTCGACCTGGCTGGCAAGGTCTGGCTCTGGCTCGAATTTCTGTGGCTCTGTGTGTCACTAGGGCTGACGTGTCACCTCTTGATTGGCTCTTTGAACTTTGGATGGCCTAGATTCCTCCTGTCTTCATCTGACGGCTCAAAATAAATTAAAAATCTATAAATACACCCTAAGTCTCAACTGAAAATTCACAAAAAAAATAAGAAAGGAGTCGTCATGCCGCTAGGGAGGAATTGAACATAGCCGTCAAGAGAGAAAAGCCTAGAGATGAATCAAATTAAGAAGAAGATTAAAGTTTAATCAAATTAATCAACGCAATGTTAGTCTACCCAAAGGAGCGCATCTCAATTTCAGAATTCAGAATCCAAAATTCAAGATTCTGTATTCATTGTAAGTATAGTGACCTTTCAGAATATGAATAAAAACTGTGACGTGATTCGATGTGAATGAAAATAGAATTGTGTTATTGTATTGTATAAATTCTATGTATTGTGATGGTTCTATCATGACTTGTGTATTGATGTTTGTGGCATAAATTTAATTGATGTAAGCCTATTGAACAATTGTATGTGAAAACAATGGCACTTGTAAGTTTGTGGAAAAAACTAGAATTTGATCCCTTTATGTTTATGCCTATGACATGGACCTTATACATTCACTAAGTCTAAATTAAGGCTTATGTAAACATGTTTTAGACTCGAAACCTTTTATGCCTACATGACCCAAAATCTATGATATCATTTTCATGTTTATTTGCAAGTATAATTGGATCTATGTTAAGTATCGTTTGGGTTTCATAAACTATGCAAGTTCATGTTTATTTGCAAGTATAATTGGATCTATGTTAAGTATTGTTTGGGTTTCATAAACCATGCAAGTTCATGTTTAAATAGGCTATGTGATTAGATTGAACATTTTGGTGAATATACAACATGCTAGTTTTGTGGTTGACATTATGCCAAGTTCAACATGTTTAAACACAAGTTTGTATAAGTCTAAACTATGCCATTTCATATGTTACCTACTTAGTTATGCATTGATTTGAATGCAAGTTCACATGACCCATATTATATGTTAGTTGAATCGCTAAATTGCAAGTTCATGCGCCACACACCTTTATGTATTACATGTTTTTGATTTCCCTTTTTTCTCACGTTTATAAAGTTGGGCTGAAGTGTGACAAGCCCAACACATGTTATAATGTTGCGAACAAACGGGGGTAATACGTTGGGTGTAAAACATTGAAAATATATGTTGGCATGTTTGGCACATGCCAACGACAATGACATTTAAAGTGATATGAATTGTTATACCCAAGAATAAAAGACTTGACATTTACATATATAATTGACAAATAATAAAATATGTAAATTTAAAAAACACGATATGCTTAACCCGAGGTTGGATTGAGTTGTGATGTAAACCTGCCCGGACCCGCCCGACTGTCCAGTAGTCACAACAATACCTATCCAATGTGGGTGGTTAAGCATTGAACCCAATAATGACCCGAGGTTAGACTGAGCTACGGTATAAACCTGCTCGGAACCGACCGGCATATTCAGTGACCATAGCAATACCTATCTAATGTGAGTGGTCAGGTGCTCCTAAGAGGCTAAGGACAGATGGTAGGGTTAAGTCAACTATAACACTTAACCAAATTCAACATGTTAACAAGAATTGATGGGTGGGTTAGGTAAATACAGACACTTAACCACTTAACATGTTTTAATAGAAAATCCCGGTAATGAGGGACCCGTTTCAGCAGTAACCCAACTTAGGTATCAACGGTACCCTGAAACTAGGCAGAGTGGGGCACGATTACTGGGCTGATTGTAAGCGGTCAAACGACGACGGTGGGTGCACAGTGCAGGTCTAACGGGGTGCAGGCGTGCATACACTCCGGAGCAGACAACCAAGGCACTGGGGACACCGGTAGTATAACCTGTGCCTTCTAGAATTTGTGTCGGGGCAGCCACCATGGGTCTAGATACACCCCATGGTGGGACCAGCATAGGTATCTACAAATCTTGGGGGCCATATGACACATGTTAACGGGAGTAGGAGCCGATCTTTTAATAAGAATGGGGACCACTTCACCCTTACCATGGGATGCCAGTTAGAATAAACTCAAGTAGGTGCAAAGATATAGTATGGGTGCGATAGTACATTCGACACTCCATTAGCTTGTGACACCATCCTATTTTCAGTATATATCTATCATGCCCTTTTCCTATTCACATACTGAAGAGTTACTAGATTTACTCATGCTTTATGTCTGACCCTATTTTCTTTTCGTCTTCTTTTCTTTCATTTCCCCCCTCCCCCCAGGTCCACAGGGAGGAAACAACTCAACTCAGTCAGTCTCTTTACAAGCTCCAAGAACGTAGATGTATGATTTGGGTCTCTTTTGCTCGGACTATGGCTTTCGATATCACTATGGTGATTTTTGTCACTTTATTTATGTTTTATGCTTCTTTAATAATCAAGACAGTAATGAGGTTGTAATGTTGGAAGTATTTTGAGACAATTATGGAATGTTATGTTTTGAACACGTATTGATGAAATAAAAGTCTGTTTGTTTTCCGTTGTTTAAAATATGTATATTTATATTTGTCTTGAGTTTATCTATGGCTTTTACTTATAAACCTCCACCAAAATTAAGGCATTCCCTTTGTGAGTGACCATAATGGAGGTGGGGTGTTTCACTTGGTATCAGAGCATAGGTCTACCAGATAAGATAAAAGTTTTTGAAATTGTTTTTAAAAATAAAGTTTAAAGAAGCATTTTTCAAGAAAAAAAATGTTATGTTTATAAAAAGTCAAAATCCCCCAAAGCCATGTGCCCTATCTATCTCTCTATCCTTCGTTTTGAATTTTTCCTTTTTGTTTCAGCATGTCTTGAGACCTTAACCTCCCGGAAGGAGTGCCGATACCCGGTTGGTTTAGGAGGTACTTAGAAGCAAGGGCCAATGGTGCGGGCCCAGCAGACATCCCGCCTCCAGTGGTCGCGGTTCCTCCTCCACCTCCTCGTGGAAATGCCTTCGCAAAAACATGTAGAGACTTTAAGGCTATGGGTGGAAAAGACTTTTATGGAACAGAGTCCTTTGTAGGAGCAACAAACTGGCTAAAGGAGACTGAGGATCTGTTTGTCATCTTTGGAATGGATGACAGGCAAAAGATACAACTGGCGGTATGGTTGCTTAGGGATGAGGCTTCCTATTGGTGGGAAATTACCAATGCTCAGCGGGCGGTGGAAACATGGTAGGATTTCAGGACAAGGTTTGAGATGAAATTTCTCTCCCAAGCAGAAAGAAGCCTGCAAATGGAGAAGTTTCTAACTCTGAAACAGGGAAGCATGACGATCAGGGAATATGTTAATCGGTTTAATCAGCTGGCCAGATTTGGGCTAGACTTAGTAAACACCCAACACAAGAGGGCACTTCGCTTCGTCAAGGGTTTGAATGAGCCTCTACACAGCCTTGCTATGACCCATATATCAACGGGAGCGACTTATGAAAGCTTGGTGGACATGGCGTTGCTACACGAGGAAGACTACGGCAAGAAAGAAACTAAGGTGGAAGAGAAGAAAGAGGGTCTACAAGCAAAGAAAATAGACTTCAAGAAAGAAGGGAAGAACAATAAGCCTCGTGAGAAGAGAAGGTGCAATTTCTGTGGCATTGTGGGACATATAGCAAAGGACTGCCGAAAAAGGAAGGCGAAGATGGGTGGTTGCTTCCATTGTGGAGAGACTGGGCACCAAGCTAAGGACTGCCAAAGAAGAAAGGGCAGGGACAGAAAGCCGGATCCACTTCAGGGGGTCAGGTTCATGCGCTAGTGGCACCTCAGCAGGAAGGAGGTAGTAATATTTCTGTAGAAAGTGTAGTCTATCTTTATGATCATCCAGTTCGTACACTTTTTGACTCTGGCGCATCACACTCTTTTATTTCATCTGCATTAGTAGAATCTCTGCATCTAGACACTAGTATGTAGAAGATCTTAGTAGTTTCAAATCCAATTAGGGGCTCCGCTTATTTGTCAATGGTTTGTTTGGGTTTGAAAATCTCTATTCTCAGTGTCGAGTTTAGTTATAATGCCTTTGTCTTGGGCTTCTCGGGATATGGTTTGATCTTAGGCATGGACTGGTTATCCAGTAATAGTGCCATTCTTGATTGTGAGAAAAGAGTAGTTAGACTCTTAACTCGGCTTGGTAACACTCTAGAAATTTCTTGTAATCCCTTTAATGCTGTTATGCTTAGTTATCTAGAGTCGCTTGATGCTTCTGATGAGAATTTGCAATCAGTAAGAGTAGTCCAGGAATATCTGGATGTCTTTGAGGAGGTGAAAGGCTTACCTCCAAGGCGGGAAATAGACTTCCGCATATATCTTGTGGATAACGCAAAGCCTGTAGCTTTACCTATCAGACACATGGCTCCAAGGGAGAGAAAGGAGCTCAGTAAGCAAGTTAAAGAACTTCTCAAAAAAGGGTTCATTAGACGGAGCATTTCGGAATGGGGTGCTCCAATGGTGTCCGCAACCAAAGCGGACGGTTCGCTTCGCCTTTGCGTCGACTATAGGGAGTTAAACAAATTGACCAAAAAAAATAGGCACCCTCTTCCCCGAATCGACGATTTGTTTGATCAGCTTGTTGGTGCGACGGTCTTCTCCCAGCTTGATCTGGCAACTGGGTTCCATTAGCTAAGAGTAGCTGAAGATAGTTTAATAAAAAGGCGTTAGAACCCCACACGGTTTCTCTTGATAAACGCACCCGCTTATTTCGTAGACCTAATGAGCAGGGTGTTCAGAGAATTCCTCAACAAATTTGTGGTTGTCTTCGTAGATGATATCTTAATCTTCTCAAAGAATGAGGAAGAGCATGCTCAGCATCTAAAAGAAATCATGGAAACTCTTCGAGCTCATCAACTAAAAGCCAAAATCTCCAAGTCACTTCTAGAGAAAAGAAGTAAGATTTTTGGGGCATATAGTGTCCAAAGATGGGTTGGCCATGGACCCCGCAAAAGTGGTGGCAGTGCAAGATTGGAAGACACCTAGAAATGCAACCGAAGTTCAAAGCTTTCTTGGGCTAGCCGGTTTTTATCGAAAGTTTATTACGGATTTCGCGAAAATCTCAGCCCCACTCACAAGGCTAGCAAAGAAGAATCTGGAGTTCACTAGGGATTTGGATTACGAGTTTACTTTCCAACGATTAAAAAGGGCTCTCACAACAGCCCCAGTTCTGACTTTGCCAGATGGAAGCAAAATGTTCATAGTATACACGGATGCATGTGGAACGGGACTAGGCGTTGTTCTAATGCAAGAAGGAAGGGTAGTAGCATATGGCGGAAGATAATTAAAAGTTCATGAATAGAACTACCCAACCCACGATCTTGAGTTAGCCACCATCGTCTTTGCGCTTAAGTCTTGGCGCCATTATCTCCTAGGTAAGAAGTTTGAATTGTACACTGACCATAAATCGTTGAAATATCTCTTCTCGCAGAAGGATCTTAACTTGAGGCAGCAAAGATGGATGGAGTTTCTTGCCTCGTATGACTTTGAAATTTACTATACTCCCGGAAAAGGCAACGTAGTAGTAGACGCGTTGAGCCGAAAGAAACTAACCTTAAGCCCGCTCTTTGTGGAAAGGCAAAGCTTGGAGTATATAGCCAGTTTTAACTTTAGGCCCTCCTCGGATTTTGTACCGGGTTTGTTAGCATCTCTCGAAGTACGCCCTACTCTCTTAGACTCAATAGGGGCTGCACAACGTGAAGACCCTCAGCTTGTGGATGTGATTGATAAACTTATTAGGGGTGAGACTTCTAGTCACCTCAGTAGATACGCCATCGATGATAAGGGTTGGCTGAGGCGAGATGGAAGATTATGCATCCCACAAGCAAGGGAGTTGACAAAGAAGGTTCTCGAGGAAGCGCATCATTCCAAGATGACTATACACCCTGGTGGTGATAAGATGTACAAGGATATAAAAAGGACTTTCTTTTGGAACGGCATGAAGCAAGACGTGGCAGATTTTGTTTCTAAGTGCATGACCTGCCAACGGGTCAAGGCGGAACAGAAGAAACCTGGAGGACTACTTCACCCTTTAGAGGTCCCACAGTGGAAGTGGGATAGCATTTCAATGGACTTCATTGATGGACTACCTAGGTCGAGAAGAGGCAATACTAGCATTTGGGTAATAGTGGATAGGCTTACCAAGAGCGCCTACTTCATACCTATCAAGAGTAGAAGGACTGCCTCATCTCTAGCATCTCTTTATCTCAAGGAAATAGTTCGACTCCATGGGATACCCTCCAGCATTGTTAGTGACTGAGACCCTATCTTCACAAGCGAGTTTTGGCAGAGTCTGCAAGAAGCTGTAGGCACACAGTTATGTTTGAGCACGGCCTATCACCCCCAAACTGATGGCCAGACGGAAAGGGTAAATAGAGTTTTAGAGGATCTTTTGAGACTTTGCATTCTTGACGTTGGATAGACTTGGGAGGATCACCTTCCTTTAGTGGAATTTGCCTACAACAACAGGTATCAAGCTACCATCGGTATGGCACCCTTCGAAGCCTTGTATGGAAGACCGTGCAAATCATCAACTTGTTGGTGGGAGTCTACAGATAAGCTTATACTTGGGCCAGATATGATTCAAGAGACTTCGGAGAAAGTGGACTTGATACGTAGGAGGATGAAGACTGCCCAAGACAGACAAAAATCCTACGCCGACAAAAGAAGGACCGGCCTTGAGTTTGAGGTTGGGGACAAGGTTTTCCTTAAGGTATCACCTTTAAGGAACGTCGTTCATTTTGGATCCGCAGGAAAGCTTGCACCAAGATTTGTAGGACCATTTCCTATCATCGAGAAGATTGGGAAGATGGCTTATAGATTAGAGCTACCCGAGAGACTGGCCGGAGTTAACGACGTCTTTCATGTTTCTCACCTCCGGAAGTGTTTGCATGAGTCTGTGGAAGTGGTGGAACCTAACATTCTAGAAGAAGCCGAAGTGGAACGTGAAGCAACTGTGAGGAGAGTTCCAACCCGCATCTTAGGAACTGAAGTGAAAAAGCTACGCAACCGCGACTTGGGAAACAGAGGACAGAATACACGCTCCTACCCTCTTCTTTTGGAGGGTACACTTTGATCTCTCTTTTTCCTTAAGTTATGCTTTATCTATCTTTTTAGGTATATCTCCTCGGTCCTTTTCCTAACTCCTTAGGTAGAAAATAAATGGATGCAAACATGTATTTGAAAACATGTTATGGATGATGGCTGCAAATGGTTGCTAGTGGTTGCTCGTGGATGCATATACACACACACCCTAGTTTATAGATCGGCTCAGTCACTTCATAATGCATATGCATATATGTATTCTCGTTTGTATATGGTTGAAAACTTGATATGTTGTCATATGGTCGTCGCATTTGTATGAATAGTTGTGCACTCATATAGAGTTATGAGTAGGAAAATTTGCATACATAATGAATTCATGACACTTACATGATTCGCATTAAGGAGGTCAACTGAATCAGTAGACCGCCTGATTTCTGCATTAGATAAGGACATATACACACACTATGCACATGATCATGAAGCATTAGAAGTCTTTTAAGGATAGTGGATGCCTGTGTTTATTGGTTGAGTAGATGGACTGTTGGATGGTAGGATATACATTCTTCCTAACTTGAAGATTTCGGGGACGAAATCCTTTTAAGGGGGGAGAATGTAACACCGCGTGAATTCTATAACGTTAAGATTCACAAATTAAAGTATAATTAATTCCAAATGAAAGAATTAAGGGAAATGGGTTACGCCATTGCGTTCGTCTCAGAATTCTGCTTGAGATAGAGTCCGAGTTTGCGCGAATCGGACTCTGTATGAAGGAGTTATGGCCTTCGGAAGTTTCAGAATAAAATTTAAATTCAAACAGCTCAGTTTAAATTTCAAATTTCGAATTTCAGGTTCAAACTGGGCTAGGCGGGAAAATTCCTGCCCAAAGACCAGGTCGACCACAGGGTCGACCATGGTGTCGACCTGGCCTCCCCAGGACGACCATAGTGTCGACCTGGGTGTCGACCAGCCAGTCGACCTGCCTCGTCGACCTGGCTGGCTAGGTCTGGCTCTGGCTCGAATTTCTATGGCTCTGTGTGTCACTAGGGCTGACGTGTCACCTCTTGATTGGCTCTTTGAACTTTGGATGGCTTAGATTCCTCCTATCTTCATCTGACGGCTCAAAACAAATTAAAAATCTATAAATAAACCCTAAGTCTCAACTGAAAATTCACACAAAAAAATAAGAAAGGAGTCGTCATGCTGCTTGGGAGGAATTGAACATAGCCTTCAAGAGAGAAAAGCCTAGAGACGAATCAAATTAAGAAGAAGATTAAAGTTTAATCAAATTAATCAACGCAATGTTAGTCTACCCAAAGGAGCACATCTCAATTTCAGAATTCCGAATCCAGAATTCAAGATTCTGCATTCGTTGTAAGTATAGTGACCTTTCAAAATATGAATAAAAACTGTGACGTGATTCGATGTAAATGAAAATAGAATTGTGTTATTGTATTGTATAAATTCTATGTATTGTGATGGTTCTATCATGACTTGTGTATTGATGTTTGTGGCATAAATTTAATTGATACAAGCCTATTGAACAATTGTATGTGAAAACAATGGCACTTGCAAGTTTGTGGCAAAAACTAGAATTTGATCCCTATATGTTTATGCCTATGACATGGACCTTATTCATTCACTAAGTCTAAATTAGGGCTTATGTAAACATGTTTTAGACTCGAAACCTTTTATGCCTACATGACCAAAAACCTATGATATCGTTTTCATGTTTATTTGCAAGTATAATTGGATCTATGCTAAGTATCGTTTGGGTTTCATAAACTATGCAAGTTCATGTTTATTTGCAAGTATAATTGGATCTATGTTAAGTATTATTTGGGTTTCATAAACCATGCAAGTTCATGTTTAAATAGGCTATGTGATTAGATTGGACATTTTGGTGAATATACAACATGCTAGTTTTGTGGTTGACATTATGCCAAGTTCAACATGTTTAAACACAAGTTTATATAAGCCTAAACTATGTCATTTCATATGTCACCTACTTAATTATACATTGATTTGAATGCAAGTTCACAAGACCCATATTATATGTTAGTTGAATCGCTAAATTGCAAGTTCATGAGCCACACACCTTTATGTATTACATGTTTTTTATTTCCCCTTTTACTCATGTTTATAAAGTTGGGCTGAAGTGTGACAAGCCCAACACATGTTATAATGTTGCGAAAAACGGGGGTAATAATGTTGGGTGTAAAACATTGAAAATATATGTTGGCATGTTTGGCACATGCCAACGACAATGACATTTAAAGAGGTATGAATTGTTATACCCAAGAATAAAAGACATGACATTTACATATATAATTGACAAATAATAAAATATGTAAATTTAGAAAACACGATATGCTTAACCCGAGGTTGGATTGAGTTGTGATGTAAACTGCCCGGACCCGCCCGGTTGTCCAGTAGTCACAACAATACCTATCCAATGTGGCTGGTTAAGCATTGAGCCCAATAATGACCCGAGGTTAGACTGAGCTACGGTGTAAACCTGCCCGGAACCGACCGGCATTTCCAGTGACCGTAGCAATACCTGTCTAATGTGAGTGCTCAGGTGCTCCTAAAAGGCTAAGGACAGATGGTAGGGTTAAGTCAACTATAACACTTAACCAAATTCAACATGTTAACAAGAATTGATGGGTGGGGTTAGGTAAATACAGACACTTAACCACTTAACATGTTTGACTATAAAATCTTGGTAACGAGGGACCCGTTTCAGCAGTAACCCAAGTTAGGTATCAACAGTACCCTGAAACTAGGCAGGGTGGGGCAGATTACTGGGCTAATTGTAAGCGGTCAAACGAGGACGGTGGGTGCACAGTGCAGGTCTAGCAGGGTGCCGGCGCGCACACACTCCAGAGTAGACAACCAGGGCACTGGGGACACCAGTAGTGTAACCTATGCCTTCTAGAATTTGTGTCGGGGCCGCTACCATGGGTCTTAATACACCCCATGGTGGGACCAGCATAAGTATCTGCAATTCTTGGGGGCCGTATGACACATGTTAACGCGAGTAGGAGCCGATCTTTTAATAAGAATGGGGATCACTTCACCCTCACCATGGGGTGCCAGTTAGAATAAACTCAAGTAGGAGCAGAGATATAGTATGGGTGCGATAGTACATTCGACACTCCCTTAGCTTGTGACACCATCCTATTTTCAGTATATATCTATCATGCCCTTTTCTTATTCACATACTGAAGAGTTACTAGATTTACTCTGGCTTTATGTCTGACCTTATTTTCTTTTCGTCTTCTTTTCTTTCGTCCCCCCTCCCCCCAGGTCCACAGGGAGGAAACAGCTCAGCTCAATCAGGCTCTTTACAAGCTCCAAGAACGTAGATGTATGATTTGGGTCTCTTTTGCTCGGACTATGGCTTTCGATATCACTATGGGGATTTTGTCACTTTATTTATGTTTTATGCTTCTTTAATAATCAAGACATTAATGAGGTTGTAATGTTGGAAGTATTTTGAGACAATTATGGAATGTTATGTTTTGAACACGTATTGATGAAATAAAAGTCTGTTTGTTTTTCGCTGTTTAAAATATGTGTATTTATATCTGTCTTGAGTTTATTTGTGGCTTTTACTTATAAACCTCCACCAAAATTAAGGCATTCCCTTTGTGAGTGACCTTAACGGGGGTGAGGTGTTTCACTATATTTATTGGTTGTGATATTGTTTGGATAATTGGTTGATGTAAAATTTGGTGAAAAACATGAATGATTGATTGTGGTTGAAAAATATCTGTTTGTGGTTGAGAATTATTTTGGATGAAACCACATAGGATTAGTTCGTGGAAAAGAAAAATAAACATGCTCGTCTATGTACGAATTCGATGCATGAAATCCCTATTGTCAAAAACCGCGAGGTTTTAAGGTAGAGCGAGGAGCCATACTAGGGACAGTGCAGGTTTTAACTACCCTGCCGTTATGCCGCTGAAATTTTCAATAATATTCATATGTTAGAATTATTTTCATGTGTTGAAACTAATTCATGTGTTGAATAGAAATTCATGTAATGACCCGGGAATATCTGGACGAAAACAAAATTTTGTAAAAAATTAAAAATGAGCAAAATAAATTAACCCATTATGTTGATAATTCATTTATAAAGGCCAGAACAGGTAAGGTAAGTTTTATTAACAATGACCGAGTGTAGCTAAATTAAATAACGTAGGTGTAACTAAACTAAGTAATGACAGCACTACTAAAGCGCTGTGACAAAGCGTTACTAAAGGAACTGTAGCTAAAGCATTACAAACACCCCGCAACAAAAACGTTGCAAACCTTTAATTAGAGTTTAACTTGATTTTTAGAGACAAAGTAAAAAAAGCTTGTTAACTAGATAACGTGTGCATTAGTCTACACCTATTCTAAGCTACCCAGACCAAGTGCACTCGACCATTTTAAACATACACTTGAACCCTTTCTCTTGCGCAAGAAAACTAGAACAAGTCAAGTAAATAGGTACAAAGCAACTAGGTGATTTAAAGAGAACAAGACACAACTAATTTAATGTTTGGACTCCAGCATGTGTGCGCAAGCTTTTCATAGCAGAAACTTTGTGGAGTGATACTCCAAACCCCACACCAACTCGAGTACAACAATGGCCTAGCTAGACACCAAAGTACATGCAAATAAAGAGGCCAAAGCTCCACCATTCTTGCGCAATAAAACAAAAGGTACTGTTGTAGTTTAAAGCCCATCACACGCACATGTTAATGCACCCATACACTATCCAAACCAAGGCCCATTTGTGTAGTTTACTTCATAGCTAAGTGTAAGTACATGTATGAAAGGGACTAATTACAAAATGAATTAATACTTAACAAATTATAGGATGTGTGATGATTCTTCTCTAGCCTTGCCGCAGGCATTTAATGCCATGGATTTACTTACAAATTGATTTAAGATTTAATGTAGAAATAGGTGGAAACTCTAAGACCATAGGAACCAAGCCATGTGTATTTATCCTTAGAAGCTTCCCATTGTTTATGAAAATAAATTAGAGATGTACAGACCTTTGTCATCAAGTAAAAACCAAGTGTGTGGCCATACTTTCTCTAACAAAGCCATGAGCATATATGCCAAACCAAGATGTTGCTTTCATGAACAATCCTCCTACAACAAATCTCTGCCCAAGTATATATGATAGGAGTAATTAAGATTTAGTAGTTTAATGATAAAGGAAAACTATTATAATACATTATTTGCTAGCCTATAAATATGTGTACATTTGCTCCATTTTACTGTCACCTGAAATCAAGCTAAAGGAGAAGGAAACTGGAAAACAAATACAACATCACAGCTACCATTTAACTGTGAGTAAACACTCACTAAACTCACCTTAGTTCATGCTTACAAGTGCTTGAGAATGCCATGCTATGTTTTGGTTGATTTACCGCTGAGTTATACATAAAAGCTTGCTGTCTTGGATTATTTACTACTGTGATCTAACTTACAAATGCACACATAGATCTGGACTGAATCCATGCATATATACAAGTCATTTTACATGTTAATATTGCATAGCATAGCTGAGTTATATGTTTATATAGTTAGAATACTCAAAACATCCCATACCGTTAAAACAAACTTGCCAACATGAAAATAAAACATCTCGAATTCGATTCTCAAGGTAGCAGGGGGATGCGCACTTCAGTAACATGATTTTACAAAAAGGAATCAAGGTTTTTAGATAAGGGGATTGAGAGAAATGTATTTTTGTCGAAATATGGGTTTTTGTTGAGTATGGATGATCCATGACATTATGGATCAAATGATTGTGGTTGTAGGTGCGTAATAAGCTCTAGATCCTAGGAAAAATACAAAACAATTTTTATAACGTGTGAGTTTTGGATTTGGGACGAAAAATGGGTGCATTTATTGTTTGTACTCGAGCAGGTTCGAAGTCAAACTGCTCCTCGTCTACGGCAAGAGTGGTCACCGCACCGGTGGTAAAGGAGAGCGGGGGTCGCCATCGAAGAGCAATTGAAGGCGCCGGGGCTCCAGCGGCCTGAGGTAGCGGTTTGGGAAAGTTTCTCTGATTGGAGAAACTGTGCGTAAAAGTTGACAGGTCGCATTTTTTTGATCACTAGAAATCAAGTGATCCGCACAGGCGGATCACTATTTTCCAGGTGATCTGGTACTGCCAGATCACAGATCTAGCGAGTGCCAGATCACAAGGAATGGAGTGATCTGCCTAGGCAGATCATGTAAATCTGAGCTGATCCGAGAAGTTGAACTTTTGAAAATAAAAAGTATGGAAAATTTATTTCGAGGATTTATTTAATTAATTTACTTAATAATTAAATAAATAAGACTTTAATTAATTATATAAATTAGGGATAATTTATATAACTTATTATCAGACATTTGTAAACAGTAACCAAGTTGTAGATTATTAATCTGAGAATAGGAAATGATTATTTTATTAGATCGAATGCACTGATAAATAAAATAAGATTAGATCAAGAGAAAGAATTAACTGTCGATATTAGATCCAAACGTTTTGACCCCGGGTTTTATAAAAGGGGATTTTACACTAGAAAGGATTAAAAGCCCGTGCTTCGCATACGGTATGGCACGATATTGAATAAAGGAGTTAAACTAATATTTTTTGAAATAAAAATATTTAAAGAAAATGTGAATTTTTGAACAGGAATTCAAATAGAATTACTGAAATTAGAAACTGACAAGAACTAGTAAGTTGAATGATTTCATGAGTATCGATCTGATGTTGGTCTCGGCCTTCGGGGTTTATACTTAGGAAATTGTTCGCATACTAGTTACAGTAAGAGACTGATTGATGTGAAAGAATAGTGATACATAATTAAGCTTTGGAAATGTTTTCCAATGTAAATAACATATATTTTCTAGACAGAGAAAATAAGGAAATATGTATATATATATATATATATACATATGTATATATGTATATGAAAATGATTGATCAATAGAAATTCCAATTGGAAATAAGATTGTTGTTTGCACATGTGTTTTCATTTGGTAGTTAAATCACAAACTATCAAAGTTTTTGACCATTTTAACGTTGTAAATATGGAGAGATCGGTTGGATTATTACCCAAAGAACCACTCTGTATTGGCATAAGCGTGACGAATCAAATATGCTGAAGAAATTGAAGACAGAGTAAAACACAAGGGTTATTGTATAAATCCTAGGTAAAGATTTCCTACGATGGATATACTGAATAGTGCCTTCGGTTTGTCCAGTCCCAGGACAACTTGTATGGACGAACGTCTGACAACGTACTCCTAACTAATCACGTACGTTGATCTTTTCAAACGTATTTATGAGTGGCAGAGGAATTCGTTTCTCTTGCTTTATACTTGTAATGTATTTTTGAAGAATTCAATTAGTAAATTAGCGGGTTTGACGATGTGACGTTCAAAGCAAATCCAAAGAGTGGCATGTTACGTTTAGCCTCAAGCTTCACAACTGGAAATGACAAAAATCGGGCAGGCAGCATGGCTATGTGGGTCGCACCCATTAGGGTATATTGTCACCATCTAGAGAATATCCATTATTGTTACTTCTTTTGTTTCTGTATCTTCGGATTACGGTTATGTGGGCCCAACCGTCGGTGATAATATATTCGATAAACTCAAGAGAAATGAGTGGTCGGTCATGTGTGGCTGAGTTGCAAGCTGTTCTTGTTGAACTCTAGTGTATCGTTTCTAGAGTACACTGATCGAAAGGTGGTTCCACACCTTGTCATAGTTGGAAATCCATTATCCCTAAGTGCCAAGCGATTTAGTTTGTATACTACATAGTAAAATGTGAGATGAAAGCATTTTACTAGATTATAAATTATTTGTGGAACCCTAGACATTATCATAATATCTGGTTTAAGTATGCAATCTGTTTTGATCTCATAAGGTAAAAACACATTCCGTATTCACGGTATGGTCTTATGAATCATTGTGATTTATTAAAACTTGTTTATAAATCGTTTACTCATACCAGTCCATGACTGACCCGGAGTTTATTTTCTGTGTTTTCCTTAAACTCTTGGGTACTCATAATATTTATTATGAGTAGACAAGTGATCCAGGATTTAAGGTTACTTTGGAGTAGCAGGATGGCAGACCCTGGAGCGTTGGCTTATCTATCTTATGTTATGTATAGTTATCCGAATGTTGGTTTAGTTATGATGTTATGTACTATCATTATGCAAGTTAGTATTACGATTGATTATTATGTAATCGATGTGACCTGTATCCCTATGTATCCAGTACTTTAAATGTACTTGAATTTTTAATATGTAATATTTTGGGTTATTATATATTGTCCTAAGTTCCGCTGTGAGATTCTGATGTCTTTTCTTAGTTCAATTCTTCTATCTATTTCTTTTCTTATATAATGATACAACTTCCGAGGTACCGGAAAGTTGGGTCGTTACAGTTGGTATCAGAGCTTAGGTTACAGTATACCTAGGCTTTGGGTGAGTGTTGAGAGAGCGTATTTTAAATTTGGATGTTATTATATATATATATATACTTAGGATAGATCGACTTTAGTTTTATAAATTAGGTATCTTAATATCCAATCGAGTTTTGTTGTTAACCTGTTACATTCAGGTTAGTAAGTATGAATACCCATGCACGCAGAGGTCGAGCTGGTGGAACCACCACTACCAATGGTCGTAACACTACTTAGATTCCAGTAGAAACCGTGGTAGAAGTTGCACCAGTTATACCAGTTGCACCAGTTATGCCAGTTGCACCAGTTCAACCCAGGTCGAACTTTACAACGATCTGTAAGGAATATCAAACACTGGGAGGGAAAGTTTTCAAAGGAACGGAATCTTTCATCGAAGTCCAAGCGTGGCTAAGATCTTGTGAAAGAATTTTCAAAGGACAAGATTTGAATGATGAACAGAAACGACTTTTGGCTTCATGGCAACTTCAAGGAGCAGCAGCAATCTGGTGGGACGCATAGACTGCGAACGTTTCTGAGAATGATTTTTCCTGGGGAAGGTTCAAAGAGGAATTTGAGGCCCAATTTTTACCTGCAGCTGGAAAGACTAGGATGTACCGAGATTTCATCGATCTAAAGCAGGGAAACATATCAATAGCAGAGTACGAAAATAAGTTCAACGCACTCTCTTGTTTTGGCCCAGACCTGATCATTACCTCGCTCAAGAAGAACAAAATGTTCATAGCTGGTTTGAAAGAAAATTTACAAGATAAGGTGATTGGACATATGAAGAGTCCATTCATCGGCATAGTCGATAAGGCAATCCGTTATGAGGCACTAAGCACGAATAAGCCAGTAGCAAAGGCACAAACCGAAGAAGCCAGTGAGGAGAATCCTCTAAAGAGGAAACTTAATCCGAACTGGAAGGGAAAGGGAGAGATGGGATAGAAAGCTAAGGAGAGTTTCAAAAATACCATATGCCACAACTGTAAAGAGAAGGGTTACATTGCTAGGTTCTGTAAGAAGCCAGCAGCAGAAAAACCACAGCAACCTCAGCAGGAACCACAGGAATCGAATAACGCTTCTGTCCGACCTTATTTATGCTATAAGTGTTATCAGCCTGGACATATGATTAAGGATTGTCCACTTATGAAGAAAGGAACGCAACCAACAGTCTTTTCCATAATGGATAAGCCATCAACCTCCGTGGATGTGAAAATGGAAGAAGTGATAGAAGGTACCTTATTCTTTTTATTATAAAGTTAGGATTTTGAGATTTAAATCATATCAGATTAGTGAGTCCCGAAAACGAAGATAACTAATTTAGGAATTAATTCGTATAAAAATTTAACAGAGTTAAGTAAAACTGGAAATAGAGATCGTTGAATATAGATTCAAGTAAAAAGAGAATTCGGGGCAGATAAATATATTTGAATGAGTCGATTCAAATTAAGGAAGTATATATGATTTGGAATTTATTTTTCAGATGTAATCAAGATATTTTTGAGATAAGATGAAGTTAAGAAATTTGAACCTAATGGGAAATTGGTTTAGTTGAGTAAATTTCCAAGTATTTGTCTGATGTTGAACTTGGTCTTCCGGATTGATACTTAGAAGATTATCCGCTTACCGATCTACGGTTAGAAACTGATGAATGTTGAGAAATAATAATGCACTAATAGAAATGTTTTCTAACGGTAGTAACAAATGTTTTAGTTATGGAAATAACTGTGATAAATAACAATTGGCTGATGTGTGTTGATTATTTATAGATATAAGTTTGTAACTTTAATTATAACTTGAATCTACGCGTTAATTACAAATTTCGAGGATGAAATTTTTATGAGGAAAGATTGTAATGACACGAGATTATCCTGGACGAAAACAATATTTTCTAAGAAATTAAAAATGAGCAATACATTAATAAATTAACCCATTATGTTGTTTATTCATTTATAAAGGCCAGAACAGGTAAGGTAAGGTTTATTTACGACGACCGAGTGTAGCTAAATTAAATAACGTAGGTGTAACTAAACTAAGTAATGACAGCACTACTAAAGCGCTGTGACAAAGCGTTACTGAAGGAACTGTAGCTAAAGCATTACAAACACCCCGTAGCAAAAACGTTGCAAACCTTTAACTAGAGTTTAACTTGATTTTTAAAGACAAAGTAAAAATCTTATTAACTAGATAATGTGTACATTAGTCTACACCTATTCTAAGCTACCTAGACCAAGTGCACTCGACCATTATAGACATACACTTGAACCCTTTCTCCTACGCAAGAAAACTAGAACAAGTCAAGTAAATATGTACAAAGCAACTAGGTGATTTAAAGAGAACAAGACATAACTAATTTAATGTTTGGACTCCAGCATGTGTGCGCAAGCTTTTCACAGCAGAAACTTTGTGGAGTGATACTCCAAAACCCACACCAACTCGAGTACAACAATGGCCTAGCTAGACACCAAAGTACATCCAAATAAAAAGGCCAAAGCTCCACCATTCTTGCACAATAAAACAAAAGATACTGTTGTAATTTAAAGCCCATCACATGCACATGTTAATGCACCCATACACTATACAAACCAAGGCCCATTTGTGTAGTTTACTTCATAGCTAAGTGTAAGTACATGTATGAAAGGGACTAATTACAAAATGAATTAATACTTAACAAATTATAGGATGTGTGATGATTCTTCTCTAGCCTTGCCGCAGGCATTTAATGCCATGGATTTACTTACAAATTGATTTAAGATTTAATATAGAAATAGGTGGAAACTCTAAGACCATAGGAACCAAGCCATGTGTATTTATACTTAGAAGCTTCCCATTGTTTATGAAAACAAATTAGAGATGTACAGACCTTTGTCATCAAGTAAAAACCAAGTGTGTGGCCATCCTTTCTCCAACAAAGCCATAGGCATATATGCCAAACCAAGATGTTGCTTTCATGAACAATCCTCCTACAACAAATCTCTGCGCAAATATATATGATAGGAGCAATTAAGATTTAGTAGTTTAATGATAAAGGAAAACTATTATAATACATTATTTGCTAGCCTATAAATATGTGTACATTTGCTCCATTTTACTGCACCTGAAATCAAGCTAAAGGAGAAGGAAACTGGAAAACAAATACAACATCACAGCTGCCATTTAACTGTAAGTGAATACTCACTAAACTCACCTTATTTCATGCTTACAAGTGCTTGAGAATGCCATGCTATGTTTTGGTTGATTTACCGCTGATTTATACAAAAAAGCTTGTTGTCTTGGATTATTTACTGATGTGATCTAACTTACAAATGCACACATAGATCTGGACTGAATCCGTGCATATATACAAGTCATTTTACATGTTTATATTGCATAGCATAGCTGAGTTATTTGTTTATATAGTTAGAATACTCAAAATATCCAATATTGTTAAAAAAAACGTGCCAACATGAAAACAAAACGTCTCGAGTTCGATTCTCAGGGTAGTAGGTGGATGCGCACTTCAGTAACATGATTTTAGAAACAGGAATCAAGATTTTTAGATAAGGGGATCGAGAGAAAATGTATTTTTGTCAAAATATGGGTTTTTGTTGAGTATGGATGATCCATGACATTATGGATCGAATGATTGTGGTTGTAGGTGCATAATAAGCTCTAGATCCTAGGAAAAATACGAAACAATTTTTATAACGTGTAAGTTTTGGTTTTGGGATGAAAAATGGGTGCATTTATCGTTTGTACTCGAGAAGGTTCGAAGTCGAACTGCTCCTCGTCCATGGAAAGAGAAGTCACCCCACCGGCGGCGAAGGAGAGCGGGGGTCACCATCGAAGAGCAGTTGAAGGTGCCGGGGCTCCAGCGGCCTGAGGTGGCGGTATGGGAAAGTTTCTCTAATTAGAGAAACTGTGCGTAAAAGTTGACAGGCCGCATTTTTTGATCACTAGAAATCAAGTGATCCACACAGGCGGATCACTATTTTCCAGGTGATCTATCATTGCCAGATCACCAGATCAGGCGAGTGCCAGATCACCGGATCTGGTGAGTGCCAGATCACAAGGAATGGGGTGATCTGCCTAGGAAGATCATGTAAATCTAAGCTAATCCTAGAAGTTGAACTTTTGAAAATAAAAAGTTCAGAAAATTTATTTTGAGGATTTATTTAATTAGTTTACTTAATAATTAATTTAATAATTAATTTAATAATTAAATAAATAAACTTTAATTAATTATATAAATTAGGGATAATTTATATAACTTATTATCGGACATTTGTAAATAGAAATCAAGTTGTAAATTATTAATGTGAAAATAGGAAATGATTATTTTATTAGATCGAGTGCACTGGTAAATAAAATAAGATTAGATCAAGAGAAAGAATTAATTCTCGATATTAGATCCAAACGTTTTGACCTCGGGTTTTATAAAAGGGGATTTTACACTGGAAAGGATTAAAAGCCCATGCTTCGCATACGGTATGGCACGATATTGAATAAAGGAGTTAAACTAATATTTTTTGAAATAAAAATATTAAAAGTAAATGTGAATTTTTGAACAAGAATTCAAATAGAAATACTAAAATTAGAAACTGACTAGAACTAGTAAGTTGAAAGATTTCATGAGTATCGATATGATGTTGGTCTCGGCCTTCGGGGTTTATACTTAGGAAATTGTTCGCATACTAGTTACAGTCAGCGACTGATTGATGTGAAAGAATAGTGATACGTAATTAAGCTATGGAAATGTTTTCCAGTGTAAATAACATATATTTTCTAGACAGAGAAAATAAGGAAATATGTATATATATATATATGTGTGTGTGTGTGTGTGTGTGTGTGTGTGTGTATGTATACATACATATATATATATATATGAAAATGATTGATCAATAGCAATTCCAATTGGAAATAAGATTGTTGTTTGCACACGTGTTTTCATTTGATAGTTAAATCACCGACTATCAAAGTTTTTGACCATTTTAACGTTGTAAATATGGAGAGACTGGTTGGATTATTATCCAAAGAACCACTCTGTATTGCCATAAGCGTGACGAATCAAATATGCTGAAGAAATTGAAGACGGAGTAAAATACAAGGGATATTGTATAAATCCAAGGTAAATATTTCCTACGATGGATATACTGAATAGTGCCTTCGGTTTGTCCAGTCCCAGGACAACTTATATGGACGAACATCTGACAAAGTACTCCTAACTAATCACGTACGTTGATCTTTTCAAACGTATTATGAGTGGCAGAGGAATTTGTTTCTCTTGCTTTATACTTGTAATATATTTTTGAAGAAGTCAATTAGTAAATTAGCGGGTTTGACGATGTGACGTTCAAAGCAAATCAAAAGAGTGTCAAGTTACGTTTAGCCTCAAGCTTCACAACCGGAAATGACAAAAATCGGGCAGGCGGCATGGCTATGTGGGTCGCACCCGTTAGGGTATATTGTCACCATCTAGAGAATATTCATTATTGTTACTTCTTTCATTTCTGTATCTTCGGATAACGGTTATATGGGCCCAACCATCGGTGATAATATATTCGATACACTCAAGAGAAATGAGTGGTCGATCATGTGTGGCTGAGTTGCAAGATGTTCTTGTTGAACTCCAGTGTATCGTTTCTAGAGTACACTGATCGAAAGGTGGTTCCATACCTTGTCATAGTTGGAAATCCATTATCCCTAAGTGCCAAGCGGTTTTGTTTGTATACTACATAGTAAAATGTGAGATGAAAGCATTTTACTAGATTATAAATTATTTGTGGAACCCTAGACATTATCGTAATATCTGGTTTAAATATGCAAACTGTTTTGATCTCATAAGGTAAAAACCCGTTCCGTATTCATGGCATGGTCTTATGAATCATTGTGATTTATTAAAACTTGTTTATAAATCGTTTACTCGTACCAGTCCATGACTGACCCGGAGTTTATTTTCTGTGTTTTCCTTAAACTCTTGGGTACTCATAATATTTATTATGAGTAGACAAGTGATCCAGGTTTTAAGGTAACTTTGGAGTAGCAGGATGGCAGACCTTGGAGCGTTAGCTTATCTATCTTATGTTATGTATAATTATCTGAATGTTGGTTCAGTTATGATGTTATGTACTATCATTATGCAAGTTAGTATTACGACTGATTATTATGTAATCGATGTAACCTGTATCCCTATGTATCCAGTACTTTAAATGTACTTGACTTTTTTAATATGTAATATTTTGGGTTATTATATATTGTCCCAAGTTCCGCTGTGAGATTCTGATGTCTTTTCTTAGTTCAATTCTTCTATCTATTTCTTCTTATATAATGATACAACTTCTGAGGTACTGGAAAGTTGGGTCATTACAATTCATGTGTTTATTGAAGTTCATGTGTTGAATAAATTCTTTGAAAAATAAAAATAACATTTTTATTATATATATATATACATATAGACTATATAAAATATTAGTGTTTTAAATAAATCGTTTTAACACCAAAAATAACATTTTTACCTTATGTATGAACTAATAAAATAATCGTGTTTTGAAATAAATTGTTTTACAATAATAATCACATTTTTATTATTTATATAAACTATAGAAAGCATTCATGTGTTGAATAAAGGAATAGAACGATAAAAATCATATTTTTATCGTGTGTGTGAAGTCGAAAACATTCATTTGTTGAATATATAGATTGAACAATAAAATCTACATTTTTATTGTGGAAATGTAGTGCTAAAAATATTCATGTGTTGAATAAATATTTTGATGATAAAAATATCGTTTTTATCAAATATATAAAGTGAAAATGGTTTTGAAATCGAAGGAAGAATTATATTTTTATACATTTATATAAATATAATTAAAACAAATTGAATAACGAAGCTGCGGTTCATGTTTTGAAACCGTGATTTCAAACGATTAGTGCGGGAGATCCGACTATTGGATTTTTCCCGAAACCGAAACCGTTGGGTTCTCTTTGGAAATATATTTCCAACGACACCCACTTTGTGAAGATCCACGGTTGGATTGTCTGAAATGTTTAATTCAAATCTGAAGAAAAACAGCGCCAGAATCGATTATATATATATATATATATATATATAATTAAATTAAATCGAATAACGACGCTGCAGTTCGTATTTTGAAATCGTAACTTCAAACGATTGTACCGGGAGATCCGACCATCGGATTTTCCCAAAACTGAAACCGTTGGGTTCGTTTTGAAAAGATCTTTCTAATGATATAAAATTTGTGAAGATCCAACGGTTAGATTTTCAGATATATGTAAATAAAATCTGAAGAAAAACAGCGCCGCGGCCGCGTTATGGCCTGAAGCGTCGTTTGAATGAATTGGATATTTTTAAACAAATAAAAATAGTGATAAATCGTGATAAAATATTATAAATGATATGGAATGGAAATAAACTGAGTTTGCTTGGTTTATGTGATATTTGATGGTTGAATGTGTTTGGCGTGAAAATTACATTAAAGAACAGAATTAGTGATATCGAATAATTTAACCATTGAAATGAATTGATTTGAAATTCTAAATATACGTGAATTATTTGAAAAGGCCGAGTTTATTCTCATTTCAAATAATTGATCGATGATTGAAAGTTGAAGATATGAAGACGGTGCAAGGCCGATGATCTTCACGTTGAATGGAGGGGTGCTACTGATGCTCATGATATGAGTAGCTACCTTTAAGGGGCTGAAGTAGTAGTCATCCGGGCGTACATGTTGATTGTACGGATATGCGAGGTATTGAGTGCCTCCGGTTTCGTTCAGACCCAGAACAAACTTGTAAATGGACTGTGTGTCTAACATTGGATTTTGTTCTATGTTGATTGATCTCTATTTAATATATATTTGTTTGGCGGTGGAGAATTTATTCTCTTGCTTAACGCCCTTCTCTGAGACGTACGAGCTCAGAGGTTATATATCGATAGAAATCAGTCGCATGGAGTGAATTGCCCGTGTGGCATGCCTAAGTGGCAGATGATCAAGGCTTCTGTTGAAAAGCAAAGTCTTGTGGTTGATGATTAGAGCGCGGCCTGTGTGGCATGGCTTTGTGTATATCGTTGTTTTGCGAGCCTCGCACCCCGGTATGAACCAGAAACGGGAGAGGACCTCAGGGAGGGCATGTGTTTCCTTCTAGCTAAGGTGGTGTCAGTGACCTACCAGCCTTGACATTTATATTATTTCCACCTGTGTGGTTGTTGTTGTTGTTGCGAGGCACCTCGGATATATCGGTGACTGTGTGGGGCCGATGGAGTCATTTGGCTCATTGGCGCCTCAAAGGGCGCGGAAACGAAGTGTTCAGGAATTTTAATCCACATCGGTGGACCGGCCCTGATGATCCAAGGGTCACTTGAGCTCTGATCCTGAGACACGGGCTAGAGCGTCTCGAATTCGGTAAGGACTATCTTTTGCCTTGGTTCATGATGGAAATCCAATTTCCAAATACGACACCGTGCAGTTTTGATTGTGTATATATACATATATATATATATATATATATATATATATATATATATATATATATGGCGACATGATATATGGTACCCATGCTGTCTATGATTGATAGTTATGATTGAAATTTGTTTTTGAAACATATTGTAACACCCCACGTCCGTTAGTGTCACTCACAAAGGGAATGCACTAAGTTCTGTGGAGCATTTAGGGTAAAAAATACAGATAAATTACAAGACAGACAGGAATTAAACAGCGGAAAATAAAACTTTGCTTTATTGATAAAATAGTTTGTACAATGATTTCTTTACAATATCAGAGTATCATTTGTCTTACAAAATAAAGAAGCATAAAACAACATTTATATTCCCCAATTTTAGCTAGAGCCAGCCATAACATCTGAAAAGAGAATCCAGGCAAACTTCGACAAATCTTCAAGCTGGGAAAGAGTGACAGTCCAACTTAACCTGAGCTGTGCTATTCCCTCCTTTTACTACCTGGGGGGGGGGACGGAAGAAAACAAGACGAAAGAAAAACAGAGTCAGACATAAAGCCTGAGTAAGTTCAGTAACTTCTAGCATATGAACATGGAACAACAAAACGACACGAATTAACTGAATACAAGATAACACCATGAGGATAGGGTTGGCAAGATTAGACAAGATTAACACAAGAGATGCTAAACTAAGATAAACTGGGTATGCTCTAATACTTTCGCTGCTTCGCCATTTCCTTGTTATACGGATTTCTATTATCTCTGCACTGCCTAACTAGTGTCCCAACTAGTAACGATAACGTGATCCCAATCCCTGTATTTTCCATCGCCTTCAGGCATCCATTTATTTATTTGTTACCTAGATTTCATCTAGGATTTTCTACCAAGTGCCTTCTAGATTCAACTAGAGTTTACGCTGTCTGCTGAACGCTTCTTGGATTCAGGATTTATGCCACCTAGTTCAACTAGGAATTATGCTACCTGTCGGACGATGCCCCCAAGTCTAGGACACAGTACCTAGAGTGGTATATGTCCCTATACTTCCCCACGCATGTATCGCGAATCGTTATCGCTTGTCTAGATGCACATGTCCTGTAATGTGCGGTCCGAGTCCTGTGTCAGGGAAAATCAAGGAATACAGAACTCGGTCGGGAGCTTTCAGATATCTGCCGATGCAGATGCTAAGGTCTGTTTTTATTCTAGTGGCTATGGTCCCACTTGACCCCTCCCTCAACTAATGAAAGGCACACCTGGAAAAATGAGAACTATACGCCGGCCCCCGGTGCCCCTACTATCCTATGGCCATCATCACCCATAACTAGATAGCAAATATATGGTCTTTTGGAGTTCTCCGCCTTTCCGCTTCACGTATCTCGATTGACTGAAGATGGATGGTAGACGACGAGTCGCTATCACAGGGCTACCGTTTGCTCGCCGAATCACGCCGGTCTATCCTAGTCTTTAGGTTGCCATGTATTGCAACCAAGACATGCCCCTGGTTCTTCTACGCAAACCTTAACCTCTGTGGGCCCAGGCGGATCATCTGTAGCCTCATAGAGGGATACCAAGAGTACCCTCACGTCCCCTCGAAGCCTCGGGCTTCGTAACCCAATTCGTTGGAGCCTCCTTTTTACTCAGACGGACATTCGCTCCTTCCCGTGTTATACTAAGAATTACTACTTAGTTTTACTACTAAGATTTACCACTTAGTTTCCAAAATCGTTATTTTCTTAACTAAGGTTTACTACTTAGTTCTCTTTCCCGTCAATTTGGATTCGTTAAGTGTCATTAGTCAATTCGAGCCAACTTAACCCTCTTCATTCATCCTGTTAAACTGGTTAAGTGTTATCAGTGATTCATGATGACTTAACCCTACCGTAAACCAAGTTATATTGGTTAAGTATTTCTTATTACTTAACCCTACCCGTTCATCCTGTATTGGTTAAGTATTCCTTTTTAACTTAACCCTGCCCGTTTGTTTTAACTAACATGTTATTAATGGTTAAGTATTATCCATTCATGTTTTAGACTTAGCTCTATTCCTTTATCACAACCTGATGGTTAAGTGTTCAAGTTTACTTAACCCTACGGTCTTGTCTAGCTAACATATCAAATTGGCTAAGTGTATAAGATTTTACTTAACCCCAACCTCTGGCCTAGTTAACATCTTAATTTGGCTAAGTGTATTAACTTTACTTAACCCCACCTTCTAGTCTAGTTAACATGTTAATTTTGGCTAAGTGTATTAACTTTACTTAACCCCTACAAATCTTGTCTTGCTACCTTGAGTTTGGTTAAGTGTCTCTATGGACTTAGCCCTCCCATCCTAGCTTAACTGTGTTAAGAGTCAGTCTAAACCTAACCCCACCCATCAGTGTAGTTATCATGTTGAACTGGTTAAGTGTCTTAGTTAACTTAACCCTACCATTCTTGTTCTAGCTTTACTTAAATAGATTAAAGCCGTGACCACTCACATTAGATAGATGTTGTTGTGAATACTGGATGTGCCGGTTGGTTTCAGGCAGGTTTACATCGCAACTCAGTCTAACCTCGGGTTAGGCATATTCGTGTTTTCTAAGTTCAGAGGGTTTCAATTTATTTTCAAATCAAGTTTTGAAAGTAACCATCCCGTTCGTCGGATCAGTTAGGGATAGCCAGGGAGAGCAGGAAACTTGTATTTTCCAAACCCAAGCCTAGACACTATCCTCTCTGTCACCCTAGAACTTTCTGGTGTGTCATTAAAAGAGATGTCGTTAATAAACCTTTAATTTGTCTAAATTTATATTTCATCATTCAGGTCAAATTCTATAAGTAAATTATTTCTAATTTACTTATTTCCTAATTTCTCTTTTAATGTAAATTGTCTACATTCATTCTTATGGCCCATTTCCCTTTCTAAATCATATTTATGCTTTTTGGTATGTGGACTATACCAAATTAAGTGTCACTAACCATGATTTTGCTAAACCTTCCAATTACTCCCAATTATGGCCAATTTCACATTTATGCCAATATACTTACCATGCCAAATTAGCTAATCCAATTCCGATTCAACATTCGAATTCTAGACTTATTACTCTAGTTCACTATTCATGTAAATGCTAGGTTTACACGTCAATACTAGATTCAAATTACACATCTTATAATTTATGTCAAATTTATCCAATTTTCATTTCTATGAACATGCCATAATACATGTTCCCAATTTATGCCAATTTCCAAGTTAAACTACGTTTTTAGTAAATTTCATATTTTGCCCAAACCGCATTCCCACCGTTCGTATAATCGTGATTCAGTCTAGATTATATATAAAGCTAGGCTCGTAGAAAATAGGGAATGAACCAAAGATGCTATGCAAAAGATAGACATACTAACTGGCATAAAAAGGGTTGAATAACGATGTCGGTTCAAGAACATGGGTAGACTTAACTTAAAAGGTAAATTCCCAAGGTCTAAAACCAAAGAAAACCAAGAATAGATAGAATAGAGACGTAGGTTCAAGAACATGGGTAGACCTAACTTAATAGGTAAATTCCCAAGGTCTAAAACCAAAGAAAACCAAGAATAGACAGAGTAGGTAATTGGGTTTAGACCCAATTTCACAGTCAAAAACTTAAGCAACACTTTCCTAGTCATGAATCATAGGTGTTTAGTCACAATTGTCCTTGTTATGTCATAGGCAATAGTTTATGTTCCCTAATCAAAGGCATAGGCTTAGTCAGGGAAATAATCCTCATAGTCATAGTCACAGTCATAGGCAATGTTCATAGTCATAGGCAATGTCCATAGTCGTAGGCAATGTTCATAGTCATAGGCAAATGGTTTTAAGGTCCATAGTTTCATAGTCATGGTCTTATTTGTCCTCGATTCATAACAGTTCTTAATTTGGTCCAAAGAAAATAGGCACTGATTCAAATAGAGAGAATTGGCATACTCTTTTATTCCTTTAATTTCATGTCACAAAAAGAGAAACGTTCAAATCTAGAAATAACTTACTTACAGAGATTTAGATTAGAAAAGAAAGATGGCGTTGCTATGATTCATAGAAAATCAGTCGTTGAAGTCGTTTGAACCTCTTCTTGAATCCTAGCTTGAATCTCTTCTTCTTGAAAGTCTTTGAGCAGCATCTCCTCGTCTTGATTTATTTTATATATATTATTCTATTTATTATTTAATTAAGAGGAGGAGAAGAAGCCATGTTCACTAAGAATCTTTGCAGCATAAGGGTAGAGAAGAATTGTGAATAGAGAAGGAGACTAGGGCTGTTTATATAGTGTAGAAGTCAACGAATCTAGTCAGGATGGCGTCCGAATACAGAGAAACGAATCTGGTGCAGAAAACAGAAAAAACGGGGTGGGGGGGGTCGACCCCCAGGTCGACTACCCAGTCGACCTGGGTGACCCAGGTCGACTGCCCAGTCGACCTGGGTGACTTGGGCGGGAAAATTCCCGCTCAGCCCATTCTGGGTCCGATTTGAATTTTGAACCTGACCTGTTTTGAAATTTGAACTTCGTTGAATCTTCCGGAGGCCATATCTTCCTCATACGGACTCCGATTTACGCAAATTCGGACTTGTTTTCATGTAGAATTCCGAGACGAACGCAATGGCGCAACCCGTTTCCCTTGATTTTGATCTTAAAATTTAATTCTGCCTTGATTTGTGAATCTTAGTGTTAAAGAATTACGGGGTGTTACACATATATACACTAGCAATAATATCAAATGATTTGATCAAGCATATTTTGGCCATTATAAGGTAAAACTCTATCCTCCGGTTTGTGTTGCATTGTGTGATGGGAACTGAGTCCTGTAATGGCTTCATTTTTATAAAAAGCATTGCGATGTTTAAAAGATTTACTTGTTTTAAAGCACTGGCAATCCAATGGAGTAAACCCGTTCTGCGAAAGTGGTGTGGCCCTGTGATTAGCCATATTGAAAAGTAAGTTAAGTAGATTTCTCATACCAGTCCCATGTGTAACGACCTGCATTCTATGCATCGGAAGATCGTAGAATATTTATTTCTTTTTCTTAGTAAGTCGTATGGTCGTGTACTTTTAGGAAACGACTAGTAGGGTCATTTCCCATGTTCATGATTTTTGTCGATTTTTAAATGACCGTTTTGCCCCTAGTTGAACTTGTTTTGACCATTACTTTTGATTGGAAAGGAATTTTGACTTGAAACCACTTCCATTGGATCCGGATGATGGTTTACAATTCCGTAGAGTGGTCATATTAGCCAAACGGACTCACCGTTTGGGAGATATGGCTGAAACAAGTTTCAGATGGTGAAAAACAGCTTAATTGGGCTTAACCGGGTGATTAACAGCTAGGCCCAAAGGGGAATTTCGGGATTAGGAGTTTAAAAGGGCTGTTAGGGTTTGGAGAATACCTTTTTCTCATTTTTCAGCCGTCACAATTCATTCCTCTTAACCTAGCCATGGCCTCCACCCTCTAAATCTCTTCAAAACACCTCTTTATCACTTTCTAATTGAAGATTAGGCTTAGCAAACATCAAATCAAGGAGTATTAGCACGAGAACCGAGGTAGAGCTGCTGTGTAAGATTGGGAACAGCGCCAAATCAGAGAATATTTCAGTTTTGGGGTTTTAGTGGTGGCAAAGGTGAGTGATTAGCTTGCTTTTACACTAATTACGGTTAATTATGGGTAATTAGTGAAGATTAGCGAATTTATACATTAATAAATTCTGGAAAAATTCCTAAAATTCTATAATGATGTTTTATGGCTCTGATAAAAATTTGGGCTAATTTGGATAAGTTTTGCCAATTGTATGCATAATCACGGTTAAGAAGGATTAAGGGGAAAACATGGGTTTCTGGGTATGTTTGATCTAAAGTATTTCATGTAAATGATGTTTTAATGTTTTTGATTGATTCTGTATGTTGTTACTGCTGTTTGGAATGTTTTGTAATGTCATAGGAAGTTTAGAATGGTTGAAAACGCCGTCGTTCGGCGAAAATAGCTTGCTGGAAAAACTTGCAGATTTTCAGAACCGGTTAGGAAGATCCAATCCGAACCGGATAGGAGGAGGAGATCCGATCCGAACCGGATAGGAGGAGGAGATCCGAACCGAACTGGATAGGAGGAGGAGATCCGATCCGAACCGAATAGAAGGAGGAGATCTAAACCGAACCGGATAGGAGGAGACACCCGAACCGAACCGGATAGGAGGAGGAGATCCGATCCGAACCGAATAGAAGGAGGAGATCCAAACCGAACCGGATAGGAGGAGACACCCGAACCGAACCGGATAGGAGGAGGAGATCCGAACCGAACCGGATAGAGGAGGAGACCTGAACTGAACCGGATAGGAGGAGGATGCCCGAACCGAACCGAATAGGAGGAAGAGACCCGAACCGAACCGAAGAAGACCATAACCCGAGATGCAAAGGTAGTCTAAATGGGAAGTTTGTACCAAGGATTCAGATGGGAATCAACGAGTTAACTTCATGATTGGGCTTTGCTGCGGGACGTGTGCTTAGGGGTTATCGATGTCTGTAACTTTGGATCACTATGTATAGGGGGTACGTGAACGGATTCAGGGACACAGTGGTCTAGGTACGACTAAAAGAGCTATAGACCAATGAAGTGGGGTCATTTGTAAAGGTTTATTCATGACTCCATGGGGTAAGCTTGGTGGTAGCAGTAGTTGTACAAGCCGAACTCCGTCACTACTTCGATGGGTCTAGTGGTTGAAAGCGATATACATCGTATGCTTTATGCACTGAGTGAGAGATGTGAGGATGGTTGCCATGATTGAATTGTTTGCTATCACTATGACATGCACACCCCCACCCCCGTATTTCTTTACACCATATGTTGATGGCACCTTAGAGTATTGTACAGTATGTAGTGCTAACTCTTTGGTTGCAGGTCCAGGTTCAGGTATGGTTTAGTATACCTGTTATTGTTCTGTTTAGCTGCTTATCGCTCATACCAGACTTTTTGTCTGACCCAGAGTTTTATGTCTCTTCTTATTACTCTGGGTGCTCACACGAGCAGACTAGAGACAGGTTAGCTGGTGATGTACGGGTAGATGATCCGGAGACGACCAGGAGGCTTCCACGTAATATATATATATATATAGTATTCTCCCTGTGTTGTTGAAGATCACTGCTTGGGCATTGTTGGTGCATCTTCCACTTTAGCTTTCTTTTGTTTAGAGACAGTAGATTTTGAAAAGTTGTAATAAGCTGTATTTGGATTTCTGCTGCTCTGATGTTGACATTTATTATTAGTTATCAGCTTATGCATTGTCTCACCTGTTTTATGTCAAGTATGTTATTATTATATTTTTATTCCATGTGCTGTGAGACATTCTACAGGTTCCTTGATTAGTTCATTCTCTTCTTTCTTTTCTTATGACGACCGTTCCGTGCCAGTTGGACATGTGTACAGCGCACACTTGGAGGAAGTGTCGGTTGGTGCGGGGCGGGCCGTCACACTTGGTATCAGAGCTCTAGGTTGCGTAGTTAACCTAGGGAAGTTATCAGGGAGAGATAATATACGTATACGAGAGAGCGTATTTGTGGTTATTTTGGTTTTCAAAAGCTATATATATACTATTAGTAGTATAAGAATGAAGTCGTACTGCACTAGCACCACTATGGAATCGTTAATCGTTTCCTTTTTCAGATTGATGATGAGCCGAGATACTAGAGGTGCTGGTAGGGGAGCCAATAATGGGAATGCTGCTGACATGAGGACGATGTTTACTGACCTCATGAGAGATATGCTTAGAGATGTACGGAGGGCAGCTCGCAATGGTGGAAATGGTGGTGGTCCAATAGTGCAGGCGCCAAGAGTCGACTTCGCCAAGCTGAACAAGGATTATACTAGCCTTGGTGGGAAGCCGTTCCACGGAACGGAGTCGGCCACAGATGTTCAGGATTGTTTGGATAGTTGCGAACGTATCTTCGAGGATTTGGGTATCGAGGATGCGATGAAGAGAAAGCTAGCCTCCCGTCAGCTGCAAGGGCGGGCAATGAATTGGTGGAATGCTATAAAGGCAGCTACTCCCGAAGATCAGATTACTTGGGAGCAGTTTAAAGCACGCTTTAGCGAGAAGTTCATTCCAGCTGCTCAGAAGTCAGTGCTGTTTAAGAAATTCTTGGAGCTCAAGCAGAATGGCAGAGCTGTCTCGGTGTACATTGCTGAATTCGACACTTTGTCAAAGTATGGGTTATCTCTTATTGATACTGCCGAGAAGAAGAATGAGAAATTCATAACTGGGTTAGATCAGTACTTAGGGGAAAGGCTTATTAACCACATCGATGAGACGTTTGAGTCGATTGTAGGGAAAGCATTAAGATCAGAGAGTCTCTACCCTAAGCCGAAGACTGAGGTTGCATCCGCAGATGAGCCAAAGCCACAAGCAAGTGGTGGAGGCAAGGGTGGTTCCCAGGATAAAAGAAAGCAGAGTCAGACTAAGGATGGCCAGAAGAAAAAGAATAAACAAGATGTTGAGTGCTTCAGTTGTGGTAAGAAGGGCCATTATACTAGTAATTGTCGGGCCAAGCCAGCGGATAGGAAGTGCTTCAACTGTGGCCAAATGGGACATCACAAGGACAAGTGTCCGCAACCCCCTAAAGAAAAGCAAATGGTGAAAGCACACGCCCTTAATGCTATTCCTTCTTCGTCAAATGCCCCAACTGCGGCGGAGAAGGGAAAGAATGTCGTCATTTAAGGTATGCTTTCTGTTTATGATGTTCCTGTTAGAGTTTTGTTTGATACCGGAGCTTCCAGTTCTTTCATATCTAGTGACCTGGTAGATAGGTTGGGATTGGAGCCCGAGATTGTCGATAGACCTTTAGTAGTGACGAACCCGATTGGTGGTTCTACTAGCCTTAGCATGATTTGTCGTAATGTGGTCTTATCGAGTCATGGATGCATGTTTGTTTGTGATTGCTTTGTTTTGGGCTTTACTGGGTTTGGCATTATTTTGGGAGTAGATTGGCTCCGAAGATACGGGGTGGTGGTAGACTGTGAGGGCTTTTTGGTGACAGCTAGAGCGGATGATGGGCGGAGGATAGTGTTTGGTGGTCTACCCAGTGAGGGGGTATTGGCTAGTTTTCTAAACTCCCTCGACATTCCGCATAGTGAGTTGTCAGGTTTGCCCGTGGTTGGCCAGTATCCGGATGTTTTCGAAGAATTGACCGGACTTCCACCACACCAAGAGATTGAGTTCCGTATTGATTTGGTAAAAGATGTCAGACCTATAGTGATGCCACTTCGTCGTATGGCACCAAGGGAGCAGCGAGAGCTCGAGGTGCAAGTCAGTGATCTTTTGAAGAAGGGATTTATCAGAAGGAGTGTCTCTGAATGGGGAGCACCAGTTGTGTTTGCTACCAAGGCGGATGGTTCCCTTCGTTTGTGTGTAGACTACCGCGAGTTGAACAAGGTGACGAGGAAGAATAAGTATCCTCTCCCGTGGATAGATGATTTGTTCGATCAGTTGAGTGGCGCGAGAGTGTTCTCCCAGTTGGATCTCGCGACAGGTTTTCATCAGCTTAGAGTGGAAGCTGAGAGTATAGCTAAAACGGCATTTCGAACGCCGTCTGGATTTTATGAATGGTTGGTTATGCCATTTGGGCTGACTAATGCCCTGGCATATTTTGTGGATCTTATGAATAGGGTATTCAGAGATCAGTTGAATAAGTCTGTTCTTGTGTTCGTGGATGATATTTTGGTTTACTCAAGGAACGAGGAAGAACACAAGGAACATTTAAGGACAGTGATGGAGGTGTTGAGGAAACACCAATTGAAAGCAAAGTTTTCTAAGTGTCACTTCTGGAGGAAGGAAGTGAGATTCTTGGGCCATGTTGTTTCAGAAAATGGTATCGCCGTGGATCCTGCTAAGGTGGCTACGGTGCAAGATTGGTCTACGCCCAAGAGTGCAACAGACGTAAGAAGTTTCTTGGGATTAGCGGGATATTATCGTAAGTTTATCCAAGGCTTCTCCAAGATAGCAGCACGTTGACTCAGTTGACAAAGAAGAATCAAACTTTTGTTTGGAACGAAAGGTGCGAGGATGCATTCAAGAGTCTAAAAGAAAAGTTGACAAGTGCACCAGTGTTAGTCATTCCCAAGGGGAGTGAAGAGATGATGGTATATACAGATGCTTGTGGTACCGGACTAGGTGCTGTGTTGATGTAGGGTGGTAGGGTGGTAGCTTATGCAAGCAGGCAACTGAAACCGTATGAGAAGAGGTATCCTATCCATGATTTGGAATTGGCAGCGATCGTATTCGCATTGAAGATGTGGAGACATTATCTCTTGGGAGAAAGATTCGAGCTGTTTACTGATCATAAGTCGCTGAAGTATCTTTTCTCTCAAAAGGATTTGAATCTTCGTCAGCAAAGGTGGTTAGAGTTCTTAGCTTCATATGATTTCGACATCGCATATACACCGGGAAAGGGCAATGCGGTAGCCGATGCGTTGAGTCGAAGACATGCCAGTTTAGGGGCTATGTTCCTTGAATGGAAGCAACTGGAGTAAATCGCGGGGTTTGATTTCAGACCAAAGTGCGAATTGGACCCAGAAATGTTAGCAAGTTTGACGATCAGACCCACTTTAATTAAGCGGATCGGCTCTAGTCAGAGGGACGATCCTAACCTATTGGAAATCATCTCCAAGTTAGAGATGGGTATCGATGAGGAGATGAGCAAGTATGGGCTTGATCAAGATGGATGGCTTAGAAAGAATGGAAAGCTCGTTGTACCCAACGTCAATGGATTGAGAGATGAAGTGATTAGAGAATGTCATCACTCAAAACTGACTATACACCCCGGTGGTAATAAGATGTATCGAGATATGAGACAGACTTACTACTGGGAAGGGATGAAAAGAGACGTTGGGGAGTTTATATCCAAATGCATGAATTGCCAGCTAGTTAAAGCCGAGCAAAAGAAGCCTAGTGGGTTGTTACAGCCATTAGAAATTCCCGAATGGAAATGGGAGCAAGTCTCGATGGATTTCATCGATGGTTTACCAAGGACTAGATCGGGACATGATAACATTTGGGTGATTGTGGACCGATTAACCAAAAGTGCAAGATTTATACCAGTCAGATCGACCAGAACGACAGCTAAGTTAGCAGAATTGTATATGAAGTGGGTAGTGAGATTCCATGGAGTACCTAAAAGCATTGTGAGTGACCGAGACCCGTTGTTCACTAGTGGGTTTTGGAAGAGCTTACAAGAAGCTCTAGGGTCAGAGTTACATCTCAGTACCGCATATCATCCTCAGACCGACGGTCAGACGGAGAGGGTGAATCGTATTTTGGAAGATCTCTTGAGAGCATGTATATTGGATTTTGGTGGATCATGGGATGACCATTTGCATCTAGTAGAGTTTGCATATAATAATAGCTACCAATCCAGTATCGGTATGGCTCCGTTTGAAGCTTTGTACGGAAGACCATGCAACTCACCATCATGTTGGATAGAGATTGGCGAGAAGTTTATGCTTGGACCAGATGTGGTGAGGGAAACTTCAGATAAAATCAAGACCATTCAACAACGAATGAAGGCTGCCCAAGATAGGCAGAAGAGTTATGCCGAGAAGAGACTTAAAATTCTCCGTTGGCGACTTGGTGTTTGTCAAGATTTCTCCGTTGAAGAGCGTAATACGATTTGGCAGGAGAGGAAAGTTGGCACAAAGATTCGTTGGCCCATTCCCTGTTCTCGAACTAGTCGGGAATTTGGCATATAGAATTGACTTACCAGACAAGATGGCGGGAGTTCACAACGTATTTCATGTTTCCCAGTTAAGGAAGTTTGTGCACGACCCTAATGTGGCTATTTCACCTGTTCAGTTGGACGATATCGAGGTTGAACCTGAGGCGGTTGGGAACCGTAGGCCTATGCGTATCGTTGGGAATGATACGAAGCAACTTCGAAGGAAGACGGTGAAACTAGTCAAAGTCCAGTGGGGTGAGGATGAGAAAGACAGTACTTGGGAAACAGAGGAGGACATAAGGAAGAAGTATCCAGAACTCTTTGCCTGGTAAGATTTTATTAGCGATTTAGTTTTCCGCATGCTAGGTTATGTTTGTTTTGCTTGTTTTGCATGTTTGGTTGCTGTGAATGATTGTTAGGCATGCGGGATTCATTGTTTGTTTCTTTGTTAAGGAATTTCGGGGGCGAAATTTCTTAGGGGGGGGGGGGGGAGAATGTAACGACTTGCATTCTACGCATCGGAAGATCGTAGAATATTTATTTCTTTTTCTTAGTAAGTCGTATGGTCGTGTACTTTTGGGAAACGACTAGTAGGGTCATTTCCCATGTTCATGATTTTTGTCGATTTTTAAATGACCGTTTTGCCCCTAGTTGAACTTGTTTTGACCATTACTTTTGATTGGAAAGGAATTTTGACTTGAAACCACTTCCATTGGATCCAGATGATGGTTTACAATTCCGTAGAGTGGTCATATTAGCCAAATGGACTCACCGTTTGGGAGATATGGCTGAAACAAGTTTCAGATGGTGAAAAACAGCTTAATTGGGCTTAACCGGGTGATTAACGGCTAGGCCCAAAGGGGAATTTCGGGATTAGGAGTTTAAAAGGGCTGTTAGGGTTTGGAGAATACCTTTTTCTCATTTTTCAGCCGTCACTATTCATTCTTCTTAACCTAGCCATGGCCTCCACCCTCTAAATCTCTTCAAAACACCTCTTAATCACTTTCTAATTGAAGATTAGGCTTAGCAAACATCAAATCAAGGAGTATTAGCACGAGAACCGAGGTAGAGCTGCTGTGTAAGATTGGGAACAGCGCCAAATCAGAGAATATTTCAGTTTTGGGGTTTTAGTGGTGGCAAAGGTGAGTGATTAGCTTGCTTTTACACTAATTACGGTTAATTATGGGTAATTAGTGAAGATTAGCGAATTTATACATTAATAAATTCTGGAAAAATTCCTAAAATTCTATAATGATGTTTTATGGCTCTGATAAAATTTTTGGCTAATTTGGATAAGTTTTGCTAATTGTATGCATAATCACGGTTAAGAAGGATTAAGGGGAAAACATGGGTTTCTGGGTATGTTTGATCTAAAGTATTTCATGTAAATGATGTTTTAATGTTTTTGATTGATTCTGTATGTTGTTACTGCTGTTTGGAATGTTTTGTAATGTCATAGGAAGTTTAGAATGGTTGAAAACGTCGTCGTTCGGCGAAAATAGCTTGCTGGAAAAACTTGCAGATTTTCAGAACCGGTTAGGAAGATCCGATCCGAACCGGATAGGAGGAGGAGATCCGATCCGAACCGGATAGGAGGAGGAGATCCGAACCGAACCGGATAGGAGGAGGAGATCCGATCCGAACCGAATAGAAGGAGGAGATCCGAACCGAACCGGATAGGAGGAGACACCCGAACCGAACCGGATAGGAGGAGGAGATCCGATCCGAACCGAATAGAAGGAGGAGATCCGAACCGAACCGGATAGGAGGAGACACCCGAACCGAACCGGATAGGAGGAGGAGATCCGAACCGAACCGGATAGAGGAGGAGACCCGAACTGAACCGGATAGGAGGAGGATGCCCGAACCGAACCGAATAGAAGGAAGAGACCCGAACCGAACCGAAGAAGACCATAACCCGAGATGCAAAGGTAGTCCAAATGGGAAGTTTGTACCAAGGATTCAGATGGGAATCAACGAGTTAACTTCATGATTGGGCTTTGCTGCGGGACGTGTGCTAAGGGGCTGTCGATGTCTGTAACTTTGGATCACTATGTATAGGGGGTACGTGAACGGATTCAGGGACACAGTGGTCTAGGTACGACTAAAAGAGCTATAGACCAATGAAGTGGGGTCATTTGTAAAGGTTTAGTCATGACTCCATGGGGTAAGCTTGGTGGTAGCAGTAGTTGTACAAGCAGAACTCCGTCACTACTTCGATGGGTCTAGTGGTTGAAAGCGGTATACATCGTATGCTTTATGCACTGAGTGAGAGATGTGAGGATGGTTGCCATGATTGAATTGTTTGCTATCACTATGACATGCACACCCCCACCCCCGTATTTCTTTACACCATATGTTGATGGCACCTTAGAGTATTGTACAGTATGTAGTGCTAACTCTTTGGTTGCAGGTCCAGGTTCAGGTATGGTTTAGTATACCTGTTATTGTTCTGTTTAGCTGCTTATCGCTCATACCAGACTTTTTGTCTGACCCAGAGTTTTATGTCTCTTCTTATTACTCTGGGTGCTCACACGAGCAGACTAGAGACAGGTTAGCTGGTGATGTACGGGTAGATGATCCGGAGACGACCAGGAGGCTTCCACGTAATATATATATATATATATATATATATATATATATATAGTATTCTCCCTGTGTTGTTAAAGATCACTGCTTGGGCATTGTTGGTGCATCTTCCACTTTAGCTTTCTTTTGTTTAGAGACAGTAGATTTTGAAAAGTTGTAATAAGCTGTATTTGGATTTTCGCTGCTCTGATGTTGACATTTATTATTAGTTATCAGCTTATGCACTGTCTCACCTGTTTTATGTCAAGTATGTTATTATTATATTTTATTCCATGCGCTGTGAGACATTCTACAGGTTCCTTGATTAGTTCATTCTCTTCTTTCTTTTCTTATGACGACCGTTCCGTGCCAGTTGGACATGTGTACAGCGCACACTTGGAGGAAGTGTCAGTTGGTGCGGGGCGGGCCGTCACACCATGACTGACTCGTAGTTTGTTTCACTTGCAAACTCGGGTGCCCCTATTTCTACACGGGCAACCTTGTATTCAGGTTTTAGCAGGCTCTTTCTGGATAGCTGGAGCTGAAGATGGATTCTATCACTTATCTCATTTTATGTTGTTCAGCTCCTGTTGTACATGTTATGTATGGCTGAACCGTATTTTGTACTAAGTATGATCCTGTATACTGTGTAACTCTGATGATTATGTTTATCCAGTGTATTCTATTGTACATTATCTGGTGTATTCATTTGTTTCTGTTCTGCTGTTATTTGTTTATGTGTTATATTCCAAAGATTACCCTTGCCACCGTTTTATGGGGTTTGGGGTCGTCACATGTTTCCCTGCATCCACAGATGTTCAACAGTAAAATTAACATCAATTTCATTTTACTATGAAATATTCTGCTAAACAGAATCAATATTTGATTAATGATTTATATCTATATCGTTATCTATATTTTCAATCAACTGACTAGCAGTTCAACCAAACAGCCAACACACATCAAACAACCATCATTTATAAATTCTAAAAATATTTTATAAAAATATAAAATGAGCAGAGTTAGTTAGATTACTCGCATTGATTTGTTATCGTTAAATAACGATATCCGTCCGTTGATTCAGGTCGGACAATTTATTTCGCCATAAATTCCAACGAGCTTCGATTGACTCCCAATCCATTCCATGGCGTAGCCATCGTCCATACGATCCCAACGGATCTTACCATTCGAAAAACTGATAAAGTATGGAAAACTTATTGATTTAACAAGTTAATGCACTATTTAAACTAAAATAAACATAAGTTAAATTATAAATGGGACTCACACTTTCAACCCTCGTCCTAAGTCCATGCGCGCTGACCCGATGAGAAATCATCTTCTTCCCGGAAATGAAAACGCAACCAAACAGAACCAGGTATGGCCATTTCCATATTTTGAAAGCATCAAACTCCACAGTCCCTTCATAAAAATTCAAACGAATGAAACAATACTCTCCCCATCAAAAACTGTTCAACCTCAGCACCAACGTCTGGAGTTCGATCTCAGCCCGTACGTTGGCACTACCAAACCCAGCGACACCAATCAACCCCGGAATCCACCAATGTTGGCTACCAGAAGCGAATCTTCAAGCTGTACTTGAAACCAAGGTCAGTTTCCACCATTAACACCTCAAATCCGAGAAGATTGAAGCCCTAGGTCGAATGTGAGTTTCTGAGCACCAGAAACACGCATCGCACCCAATAAGAGGAGTATAGAATTGAAGAGCATCCCAGTAGCAACTTAAAATGTATATATTAGGATTTTACGATTTTTGTTTGAGTTTCTATGATTTTAAAGATTGCGTTTTGCTTTGAGAAGGAGAAAGAACGGCGGCCGTGAGTTATTGACCAGACAAATGATTTTTTCTAGGTTTAGAGAAGGTTATGGATTATATATAGGTAGGTTTTATATTTTTTTTTTATTTGATTATTTTATTTGTTTTTAAGCAAACGTTATTTGTATTTGTCCTCTAAAATTCCTGTGATCACATACGATACCTAAAAATCACGAAAACTGGCATTCAACTGCAATTCGACATTACGGTCTCAGCGAAACTAGTTTCGTCGAATTCCGACTCCGTTTGCTCACACAACATATTTTTAAAGGTTAAATTATCGACTGTATTTCACATTAAAATCCCGTACGGCCACATACTGGCTTCAAAAATCACGGAAATGGAAATCTGGCAATAATTTAATATTACAGATTCAACAAAATTAGTTTCGTCGAATTCTGAGGTCGTTTGCAAAACTGACTATTTTTAAAGCCCTAAATAACCCTTTTAAATATATAAATGTATTTAAAAACAATTGAATTTAATATAAAAAAATAAATATTATTGTATATATTCACACTAGAATACCATACAGCTCCACTCGGATTTATAACTCGATATTTCAAAATTCCCAGTTATATCGATATTCGATTTATATTAAAAACCCTTTTATAATATAAATAAATCGATATAAATTATAAAGGAATTCCATAGTGACTTTTCTAAAATTTGATTTGGACATATGTCAAAATCTACATGACGAAATCCTGATTTTTCTCTTCCACTAGAAAAATATACTTCACCAATTCCTAACGTTTCTTGTTTCATAGAAATCCGATGTAAAACGAACCCTGTATATTCAGTTGAAGTTCAAATCGCCAAATTACGAACTGCAGTGCCATTTCGAGCTCGATTTTAATTATATTAAAATTCTATGTTCAACTATCATTTATATAATATATTCGTTAATATAAATTCAATTCTAAACTGAATTACATATTTTGAACTGCCCAATTCAGACCATATCGCCATTTCAGCCCGTTCTGATTGTTTCAGAATTAAATATATTATTCTATTATTTATTTTAATTAAATATTCAAAATTATTAAATTCTGGTCATTTTAAATAGCCAAACCATTATTTAAATAATAAAATAAATTATTTGTATACCGTAAAAATACGGGTCATTACATTCTTCCCCCCTTAAAATAATATCGTCCTCGAAATTGCTAAGGTAGAGAACAAACCCTATTGACTAGTACAAAATTTATTTGTTTACTTACCAACCTTATTTCAACCGAACCAGTTTAATTTCAATTAAAATATTAATTAATTCTTACCAACGAAAATTTTCAAAAATCCTGAAAATTTTCTAATACCCGAAATTTTCGAAAAATTCCCCAACACCTCCTTTGTACCGGTCAATAGTTCAAACCCAAAATCGCCTCTCTAGGCCTTCCCCAATCCAAAAGAAAATCAAATAGCCAAGCGGGTTGCCAAATCGGCCCATAAATCACCAAATCCATAAAAATAAACGTGTACCTTTTTGTCGGGCATATCATTATATCCTTTTATTGTGCTGCCAATTCAGCATATACCAAAGTCATCCCAATCAATCTCTGATCAATTTATCCTCAACACAGCTATTCGCTTAAACAAGCCAATTTACCATTTCAAACTCAAGTTTCATTCTCGATTTCAAACTCCTAACTCATCAATCCAATACCATTTCAGATTCCCATCTCACAATTCAAAATTTGATTCCACTTGATATATTATATTCCAATTCAATTCCCAGTTAATTGATTTCCATTCAATTTATATTTGCTTTCACAAATTTCTATTTAATTTGTCTTTGATTCAACAATACTTCCTGGGAATTTTAAACAGCTTTGCTTTTCTAAACCAAATATTTCCTTTCGGATTTCAAACAACTTGTTTTCCTCAAAACAATCCAACACAAAATCTTTGGTAGTAATCTGCCACTTAGAACTCGAAAATGAACACTGATGATGTGGCCAGCATTATCAGAGTTATTTCCCAGCTACGGAAGTGAGTTCAATACTATATCACTTTCAAAACCATATTTAAACATTTTAATTTTGAAATCTTTTTCAAAATATCATTCACAATACTTGTAAAACAATTCAAAATCTCCCAGGATTCTAAAATTCTAATATATTCAGTTCAGTCCATTTATAAACATTTTTCACATTTTTAGGGTTTAAATTAAGATTTAGTTCACTTCGTAACACTTATAAGAATTCTACTTGGTTATATATATAACCATTCAATTTATAATCTTACTCGATTATAATAACAACAAACACATCCAATATTAGAAAATTTCCAATATATATATATATTCTTTATATCAAAATATATTTGGGTAAAATTATATTATTTACTGTCCTTTCAAAATGTATTTTGTCGACCCATCGTATTCGAGTGTTTAGAAACTCATATCGATAAAGTGGATCAAACTGATTGACCAGAATTCACAAACTACCCAACCAATAAATCTCCATAATATAAAACAATTTTGTATATCAAATAACAAATACGTTCACTCGTATATATACACTCAAACTCAATCTAGGGCATTACTAACCCCATCTCTACTGATTCATGCCACAGAGCCAAGGTATTCACTTAACCTTCAGCTCTGATACCACTGTAACGAACTGGGATTTTCGACTCCGAAAATCAACACAAAACTACCATGTTGACTATTCAGACATCGGAAATACCTAATCATTAATAGAGAGAAATTAGAGGGTGAGAATAGATAAGATAGAAAATCAGAATAGAAGAAGAAAAATACAATCAGAGTAAACATGAATCTCACAGCAGAACGAATAAAATATATTATAACATAACTTTGAAATAAAGCGGTATATATATGCAACAACATTATCAGAGTACAATACTTACACACAGCGGAAATAACAATAGCTATATAATCCTGAAGCCTCCTGCTTCAAGATCCTCCAAGTATATCTGTAAAGACCAGAACTACTTGATTGCCCGTACAAATTTGGGCACCCAAGAGTTTAGGGAAAACAAAAACAAAATAAACTCTGGAGTCAGTCATGGGACTTGTGTGAGTAAACTCAAATCATTTGGTTTAATTTTTCAAAATCCTTTTCAAACGAAAAGATAATCGTAAGACCGATCCATACATAAACACGGATGGCTTTTACCTTACGATAACCCAAAACAGTTTTGGAAATCAATACTTTTCTGATATTATAATAATGTCTAATCACAAGTAATTAACAATCTAGCAGAACGCTTGCATCTCACGTTCCACATATATAGTATAAAAATCAAAATCGCGGGCGCTTATTGGAGATTGGATTCCAACTATGACAAGATAAGGGACCACCTGCCGATAGTGTATCTCTAGAGGCAAATACACTGGGTTCAACAAGAACATCTTCCAACCCGGCCCACACATGACCGACCACTCATTTCATTTGAGTGTATTGAATGTATATCACTAACGGTTGGGAGCTACCCACCGTTCCCCGAAAAGGGACAGCATCGATAATAGATAAAAGAATGAAATGGATTTTCTCTAGATAGGTGATATACACCCTAATGGGAGCGACCCACTTAGCCATGTTGCCTGCCCGATTTTTGTCGTTTCCCGGTTGATGAGGCTTGAGGTCATAACGTATCTTTGACAGATCATACATTTATTTACTTTGAGTGCCACATCGTCATACCCGCCAAATCAACCATTTTGATTTCCTCAAAAATACCACGGGTATAAAGCTAAGAGAAACGAATTCCTCCATCACCAAAACGTAAGTATGTTTGAAGAGATGAACTTACGCGATCCGTGGGATATACTCTGTCAGACATTCGTCCATTTACGTTTGTCCTAGGATTGGACAAACCGAAGGCACTATTCTGTAAATAGGATAGCCCTTGCATAACTCTGTCTTCAATTATTTTCATCATAATCGATCACAACGCTAACGTCCATACAGGGTGGTTTTCAGATAAAAATCTGATCCCGGTCTCCCTGTATTGAGGACGGAAAAATGGTCAAAAACTTTGATAGTCGGTGATTTAACTATCAAAGAAAAACAAGTGTGCAAACAACGATATTATTTCTAGATGGAAACTCTATCGATCAATCAACATTCAACATTTTCCCTTTTTAAATTAATTTATTATTAATTTATTCATTTTCCCTTTCTATACATTTTCTATATTATAAAACATTTCCGATTTTTATTTGGAAACCGTTTCCAAAACTCCTTCATTAGATTTTAACAGACGTTTAAATATAACGTCACTAAGCGAACTCGAACCATTACATTCATTAACTAGATTCACTTAACCAACCTTCACTATCGAACCTTAACCATTCCTTAGTTAAAAACGAAGTCAATCAATTTGGGGTATAATTACCTCTTAGACCTTAACTGAACAACATTTCTAACTTCGAAATAGACAAGGTCCACCTTTAAACCTTTAACAACTTCCTTACGAAACTCTCGGATTTCTATTTATGAATCCACTTCGTTACCTAAATTATTTGATTATAACCATAGTAATATAATCTCATACTTTCGAAATATAATAACTTAAAAATAACTTTTCTTTATTAATTTGGATAATTAAACAAACAACTAATTTATTAAATAAGTAAAAACTTGATTTGAAACGGAAAGTAAATATCACTTTCCTTAATTCGATATAATCGAATTCCAATGTATAATTCACTCTCGAATAATCTCTATTCGATAGCTCTCTTTCGAATAAACTATATTTGATAACTCTTTCTTCGAATAACTATATTCGATAATCTCCCTTCGAATGATTTACATTCGATTAATTCTCTTTGAATGATTTACATGCAATTAATTCTCTTCGAATGATTTACATTCAATTAATCTCATTTCGAATAAACTATATTCGATTAACTCCCTTAATTCTATTTGAATAAACAATTTTGAATAACTCCTTTAATTCTATTCGAATAAACTATTTTGAATAACTCCTTTGGATTAACTCATTTGGATTAACTCGGTTTGATTAACTCATCTTGACTAACTTAACTCGATTAACTTAACTTGATTAACTTACTTGATTAATTCAACTTATTTAACTCCTATCTAATAATTAATATTCGATTAACTTATATTCGAATAACTATGTCTGTTTTAACTTTTTTCCGATGGCTAATATTCGATTTAACTCCGTTCGCTTGACCCTAGATCACAGCGATCACAATGGTTACGCTTGATTCCCTCAGGAAACATCCGATCGCCGTAGGCTATCTACAGCCCTGCGAATTGCGCTTATAGTCATACGAAATGGAAACACATCCTAAATAACTATGTTTGACCAACTCTATCTCAAATAACTACATTCGATCAACTCTAATTGAATAACTAATATTCAATTAATTCTAATTCGATTAACTCTATCTGATTAACTCTATCTAATTAACTCTAACTGATTAACTCTAACTGATTAACTCCTTTGATTAACTCTGCGTTTATTCAGTTTCAAATATCGATGTTGAAATCAATTCTTACTTCTCTATATAAGTCCTGACTTATATATTCTATTTATCCAATGATAAACATTTTATTTAATTTATAAAATATTATTTATAAATTTATCTTCTTACTTTATCTGTTAAAACAGATTCTATTTAAAATCTTTGCTTTAAATCCATAGCATGTTATACCCGTGTGCGAAGCACGGGTCTAAACCATTCAAATGTAAAATTCTCCTTTTATACAATTCTAGTCACCTTTCAAGTATTTCCTTTTATAATCTATTTATTTACAAAATAAATCCCTTTTTCATAATTCTATTTATTTATAAAATATTTTCTTTTTATAAAATCTATTGATTTTATAAGTAATCCCTTTTATAATCTAACTATTCCCTTTACACATATTTCCCCTTTCTATTCTATTTATTTCAAATAAATATCCATTTTCAATTCTATTTGTAATAGTTCACAAATATTTCTTTTTCAATTCTATTTGTAAATGTTTCACAAATATTTCCCTTCAATTCTATCTATTTGATTAACAAATAAGTATTCCTTTTTAATCTATTTATTTTCTAAATAAATATTTTCTTTTTATAAAATCTTTGATTTTATAAATATTTCTTTTTCAATATAACATTGAAATTTTCCCTTTTAACATTCCAGTATCCCTTATGGTATTTAACATACCATATAACAATGATCGGTATCATTCAACCATACAAAATCTACAACAGATTTCATATCACATCATATAACATAATATATGAAAAATAGTAAAATAAATGTTGAGGAACCCGGTTGGGTCCCTCCGACATGTTTCCCTGCATCCACAGATGTTAAACAATAAAATCAACCTCAATTTCATTTTACTATGAAATATTCTGCTAAACAGAATCAATATTTGATTAACGATTTATATCTATCGTTATCTATATTTTCAATCAGCTGACTAGCAGTTCAACCAAACAGCCAACACACATCAAACAACCATCATTTATAAATTCTAAAAATATTTTATAAAAATATAAACTGAGCAGAGTTAGTGAGATTACTCACATTGATTGGTTATCGTTAAATAACGATATCTGTCCGTCGATTCAGGTCGGACAATTTATTTTGCCATAAATTCCAACAAGCTTCGATTCACTCCCAGTCAATTCCATGGCGTAGCCACCGTCCAGACGATCCCAACGGATCTTACCGTTCGAAAAACTGATAATGTATGGAAAACTTATTGATTTAACAAGTTAATGCACTATTTAAACTAAAATAAACTTAAAGTAAATTATAAATGGGCCTCACACTTTCAACCCTCGGCCCAAGTCCATGCGCACTGACCCGATGAGAAATCAAATTCTTCGCGAAAATGAAAACGCAACCAAACAGAACCAAGTATGGCCATTTCCATATTTTGAAACCATCAAACTCCATCGTCCCTTCATAAAAATTCAAACGAATGAAACCAATACTCTCCCCATCAAAAACCTTCAACCTCGGCACCAACATCTGGAGTCTGATCTCAGCCCGTACGTTGGTGCTACCAAACCCAGCGACACCAATCAACATCGGAATCCACCAACGTTTGCTACAGAAGCGAATCTTCAAGCTGTACTCGAAACCAAGGTCAGTTTCCACCATCGACGCCTCAAATCCAAGGAGATTGAAGCCCTAGGTCGACTGTGAGTTTCTGAGCACCAAAAAAATGCATCGCACCCAATAAGAGGAGTGTAGAATTGAAGAGCATCCTAGTAGCAACTTAAAAATGTATATATTAGGATTTTACGATTTTTGTTTGAGTTTCTATGATTTTAAAGTTTGCGTTTTGCTTTGAGAAGGAGAAAGAACGGCGGCTGTGAGTTGTTGACCAGACAAATGATTTTTTCTAGGTTTAGAGAAGGTTAAGGATTATATATAGGTAGGTTTTATATTTTTTATTCGATTATTTTATTTGTTTTTAAGCAAATGCTATTTGTATTTGTCCTCTAAAATTTCTGGGATCACATACGATACCTAAAAATCACGAAAACTGACATGCAGTTGCAGTTCGACATTACGGTCTCAACGAAACTAGTTTCGTCGAATTCCGACTCCGTTTGCTCACACAACATATTTTTAAAGGTCATATTATTGACTATATTTCACATTAAAATCCCGTACGGCCACATACTAACTTCAAAAATCATGGAAATGGAAATCTAGCAATAATTTAATATTGCGGATTCAACAAAATTAGTTTCGTCGAATTCTGAGATCATTTGCAAAACTGACTACTTTTAAAGCCCTAAATAACCCTTTTAAATATATAAATGTATTTAAAAACAATTAAATTTAATATAAAAAATAAATATTATTGTATATATTCACACTAGAATACCATACAGCTCCACTGGGATTTATAACTCGATATTTCAAAATTCCCAGCTATATCGATATTCGATTTATATTAAAAACCCTTTTAAAATATAAATAAATCGATATAAATTTTAAAGGAATTCGACAGCGACTTTTCTAAAATTTGATTTGGACATATATCAAAATCTACATGACGAAATCCTGATTTTTCTCTTCCACTAGAAAAATATACTTCACCAATTCCTAATGTTTCTTGTTTCACAGAAATCCGATTTAAAACGAACCCTGTATATTCAGTTGAAGTTCAAATCGCCAAATTATGAACTACATCGCCGTTTCGAGCTCGATTTTGATTATATTAAAATTTTGTGTTCAACTGTCGTTTATATAATATATTCGTTAATATAAATTCAATTCTAAACTGAGTTACATATTTTGAATTGCCCAATTCAGACCATATCGCCATTTCAGCCCGTTCTGATTATTTCAAAATTAAATATATTATTCTATTATTTATTTTAATTAAATATTCAATATTATTAAATTCTAGTCATTTTAAATAACCAAACTATTATTTAAATAATAAAATAAATTATTTTTATACCGTAAAAATACGGGTTACCAAACTAGCCTTGAAAACTATTATATAAAGGGTGGAAAGGTTCATTCTTTTTCATGCATTCACAAACACAAAACCAAGATAAGAAAAAGAAGAGAGGTTTGGGAGGAGACTAGAGGATAAATACAAGATCAAGGCATAAGTACAAGGTGAGAAAATATATTTAAGTTCATGTATTCGTTTCATGTTTTGAAGAAAAGTTGAGAAATTTATGAATGAATGATTGGACTTGAAATCCTGAAAATGACGTTCGATATTTTGGGAATAACTTTTGCAATTCTTAATGAAATTATGACTTCTCTATCAATTTGGAAAGATAATTCAAAGGGCTACAACTTTTACGATGGTTCTTTTTCTAATTCGGCCATTTGCATACCGGAAAACTGAATGCAAAGTGAGGTAAAATCAGCCTGAAATGAACATGTTAAAAATTCCTCATGATGTTTGATTTTATATATTAAATTGATAAATGATTTTGAGGTTTTCTTTTGATTATAATTAAGTAGACAAAGAGAGATTCTTACTGTAAAAAGTTTGGAGTCAAAATCTATTTTTTATCATAGTGAAACAGCGCCAAACATTTTTCCCAAAAACGGATTAAAATCTGATTTTTGGAACTTTTTATAGTACTCCGAAACGCTATCTTTTCTATTTATGAAGCATGGCACCAAGCAGAACCTTTTTATAGCGCCCAGAAGTGTTGTAGTAGTTGATTTGAGTCTAAAATCATTATAAACCACCCAGAAAGTTGTCTTTTCTCTGAATTGACTATGAAGTATTTTAAAACGAGCAGAACTTTTCATAGCATGACTGAAACGTCGTTATAGTTGTTTTGAGTATAAAATCATGGTAAACTATTCCAAATCCTCTCAAATTTGGACTCGAGTTTCCTTATAGTATTATAAACAAATTGATAAAATCGACGATGTTATGTTAAATCAAAGTAAAAGTGAGTCAAAACGTGTTAAAATTGAGAACAAGGAAGGTTGACGAATTTCGATGATTCGAGGAAAATAATTGATTACTTGGGAGTGATGATAAGTACTATATGATGTTCAATGAGATTTTTGCATGAAGATAGCAAGGAATACTGTAAGTATACTTACCATCTAATCGGTTATTATTTCATAAGCTTGTGTTTTAATTTAAAGATGCCTATGACTTTAACATACTATATTGGTTGCGATCTTTGCTTTGACAAGAAATCAACATATACGACAAATGATTAAGGATATTTATGATTAGTATTTAAACAAGATACGATTAGTGTTTGAACGAGGTATAAATAGTGTGTAAACGAGGTATGAATACTATTCAATCGAGACATGAATAGTATGTGATTAAAGGAGGTATGATTAGTGTTTTAAACGAGGTATAAGTTGGGTGTGTTTTTTAACGAGGTAATTAATGGTGTTGAACTTAACTACATCAATTCAATCTTTGAAGATCTTTCAAACATATATTAGAGAAGCATAAAGGTGGTTTGAGATTTGTTTATGAAGGAGTTTTTGCATGAAGAAGATGATTAGTATTTATAATAAAAAAATGTTTACCTTTTGGAAGAACGTTCTACAAGAGATATATAGATGTCTTTCCAAATGAGCATTTACAAAATGTATTTTACCCCCACATGATATAAAGAGTGTTTTTGAAAGTAAATATTAATTTTAAATGTTTTGTATAAAGAAGAACTACGTTGGTTTGATCCTGTATCTAATTTCTTACCCAATTAGATAAAGGTACGTAGGCAATCACAAGGGGTAGTGATGCAGCTGCTTTATTAATAAAATATTTTATTATTATTTGATATTTCGTCTTATGTTGGTGCATTTTTCATGTTTATTATTTAAGCCATGCTAATGTGTTTATCAAGTGTGCAAGAATGAATATCGATGCCCATATCATTAGAGTTGCACAAATGTGGATTTACGGTAATTGTGTTTAATTCATATTTAAGCACAAATGGCTAATCAGATAAGTGGTATTTATTAAAATTTTATCCAGAGCATTTAGTGATGTTGTATATTTACCAAATAAAATGGTAACTGTCATTGTTTTTTTGCAAAGGATTTTCGGCAGTTATTTTACTAGTCCAAAATTCTGAGGCGTTACAATTAATAACATTATTAACAAATAAATTAAATTATTTATTATCCTAAATTTCTTAACCCCTTCGTTAATCGCCCAAGTTTCCATTGTCTTCTTTGTTTACAAGCAACAACCACCTTGCAAGCCCTAATCTACTTACGCACACGTCCCCACGTCGCCAGAGATAGATCAGACACCCCCACCTGAAGCGCCTTCACGTGCTCCTCCAACACCCAGAATTCTAGGAAACTTGATCACCCCTCTCTTTCTCCTGAAACTCACCTCGAACGCGCCACCTTCGTGCTAGAAAATCAAGCAGCACACAACCTAAAACCAATCTCATACGCATAGAATGAAAGCTCGCGGAAAATACAACAATCTTTGTTTTGGAATCCTGAAAAAATTCGATCTAGATCAAATGTGATTAAGGAATCAATTTGGAAAGACGGTGGCCATTGAATTTTTAGGGCCGACTCAGGAATGATAGAAAATAGGGTTTTGTTATTGTTAGTTTATATATATCATATTTAATATTTTAATTCATATGTTACACGTTTAACACTCTAAACTCCTACGACTTTCACCCCTAATCAAATACCCTCATTCCAGACACAATGGGATATGTTTTGTAAGCTGATTCGATTATTTTAATCATTTTTTATCAAAATTAAAACATAACGTTAAATATTTAATTTAGACGTATGTTTTAATTTTCCTCGACCACATACTGACTCCAAAAGTTACGAAATTTGAAATCTTGCTATGTTTTACAAATACGGTGCTAATGAACTTGGTTTCATCGAGTTTGGAGACCATTTGAAAAATGACCTTATTTCTAGCTTATTGATTTATAACTAAATTTAAGCACGGGTTTATTTTTATCACGTTTACATACGAATTCTAATTGACTTGAAATTTTAAACCTAACAATAACTTGATGTTCCGGATCCAACAAATTCGGTTTCATCGAAAACGGAGATCGTTTGCAAAATGGCTATTTTTAAGGGCTTAAATAATATTAATATATTAATAGATTGCATAGCGACTATTTTAGATTTTATTTGGACATAACTTACAATTTATAATATGAAATCTAAATAGATCTTAACATTTCTTGTTTTGTTGAAATTCGAATTTTATTAAATTATGTTTATTCACTTAAAGTTCGAAATGAAATCTTCAAACTACCATGCTGTTATGAGCTCGTTTGAATTAAGTTATACGTTCAAACTTCGATTTAAATAAATTCAAAGTCGTTATTCTCAAAATAAATCGTTTAAAATATCTAAAATTAATTAATAATCAAAATTTAAATTGACTAAAATTACGGGTTGTTACAGTCTCCTCCTACTTAAATTTTTTTGTCTCTGAAAAGGAAGAAACTGAAGACCATTTACTTAACCAACTCAACCTTCATTCTAGCTCAAGTTCTTTAACTTTTCGGTTTCTAAGGACTTCCTAATTTTGTGAAATTTGGCTAATGCCTTAAATTTTAAAAAAAATTTGCCATAATCTCCTTTGTACGGGTTGATCGGTACAACTACAACTTGCCTTTACAGGCTCTCATCTATCAAAAGAAAATCCAAAAGTTAATTGGCTCATAAAATCATCTTACCCAAGCAATATACTAAATCTGTGTCTTTTTGTCAGTAATGCAGTTTTATTCCTCTTCTCGGCAACTAGCCAATAACCCGTCTGACATATATACATGTCCAATTCAAACTAATTTTTAATTCAGTTCAACTTTAGATTTGATTTGGATTAATTTACCTTTCACTCTCATATTGGTCTTATTATTTCAATATTTAATTAGTTAAACTAATTATCACACATGACAACCAGCAATCTGTTGGTATATTAACTCTTCAAACATATAACTATTATATACTCAAAAATATATTTTCAATGCCAATCACAAACATTAAACTCTAACTAAGTTTTTGATCCTCACACCAGTCAATTGGAATCATATAGGCATCCCACTTTCAAAACTCGAACATAAACACTGATGATGCTAGCAATCATCAAAATCATCCCCGAACAACTAGAGTGTGATTCTATATCTACCCAATATATTCGAGACTTTGAAGCACTTTAGTTACGCGTATATTCAAAATCTTCTTATATCGATAGTCCAAACTCAGTATTAACTAAAATACTCAAATACTTATTATATGATATGATTTTCAAAACTAAATTCGTTTTTATAAATAACACTCTTCAAACTCATTCTAGTGCATTACTACCCCTATCTCTAATGAGTTATTATTATAGGATGTTACTAATCCCATCTCTGACGGGTTCTCTCATGTAGTTCTAACGTGTCGTATTCTTGGAGCTTTGTAAAGCAAAGATCCGATACCAACTGAAACGACCCGAACTTCCTGACCGACTTAAACCGAACAAGAAGACAGGTTGCTTTGAAAACACAATGCGTCATAACATAGAACAAGAGAACATTTCATTGCTATTACAACAATTTACATCAGAGTACAAGATATTAAAGTACAAATAAATAATATATAGCGGAAAAATATCAAAGACTAATAAATTATAAATCAACAGAAATATAATGTGCAGCAGAAAACATCAACTAAAACAGCTGAAGGAAATACTCGAATACAAAGCATTCCATAGTATAGCTCCAACCATAATCAAGGATGCTGTTAATGAAATATCTGCAAAAACCAAAAATACTAATCGCCTGTGTAAAAAATATAGGCACCCATAGTTTAGGTGGAAAACAATAAACTCCGAGTTAGTCATGAGACTGGTGTGAGAATTAAAACAGTTATTAAATTTTATTTTAAAGTTATGTAAGTCATGGGACCACACCTTATGATACGGAGTGGGTATACCCCTAGGAATACCATTGCATAAAACAAACCACGCAATGCTAAAAAAATGAAGCTATTATAAGACTCAGGTCCCATCACACAATGCAAGCTCAAGACCAAGTATAGAGTTTTACCTTATAATAGACAAACATGTTTGATATACGAAATTTATCTTTCACTATTATTATAAGTGATAAATTTCATATGTAAATGTATCAAACCTAGACGACAAAGTACCCCATCCTGCTATGTCACCATATAGCTTTACAATTAAAACCGTAAAATTGCATATCAGAATTTGGATTTCCATCTATGAACCAAGGTAATGGATCTTCCTTTTCGATTCGAGACACTCTTGCACATGCCTCAGGACCCACATGCATGTGCACCTAGGATCATGAAGGGTCGATCAACCGTCGTTGATTAGTTATACTTGAAAAATATGTTTCCCGATCCTATTGGACCTAAAACCTGGTTAGTACATCGACCATCTTCGATAGTATGTAGACCTTCAAGGGCCTTGTGCGGCCAAATCCAAAGTACCTTGCTTTCCATCATCCAACATCTACATAAGTAAAATGTCTGGGCTCCATACCATAACATCACTCCCAGCTAGAAAGAAACTCATATCCTCCATGTTGTCCTTCATCCCATTTTTGATTCATACAGGGGTGTGAAGCTCGAGAATTAACGCTATACACAAAGCTACGCTATAGTAAAGCCATGTGTTGATCATCATCCACAAAGCCTTGATTTTCAACAAAAGCTTTGATCCATGCATCTTAGCATGCCACATTGTTAATCCATGCTATACCATTGATGTCTACCAATATATAACCTCTGAGATCGTACGTCTCAGAGAAGGGTGTTAAGCTAAGAGAATAAATTCTCCACCACCAAACATATATATATATATATATATATATATATATATTAGAAGAGATCAACGAATACAGTGCGAAGTACAATGTCGTACATACCATCCATTTGCAAGTACATTCTGGGTATGAATGAAACCAGAAGCACCTTATTGCTCATCCGTATGTCCAATACCGAAGAGAGGCCCTCGCACATCCAGTAGATCTCCAAGTACGTTTGGAAAACCACCACTTATTACCTCGTCTTGGATGTACCTACCAATCAAGACATCAATAATAATCCAAACGATGTGATGATCTCTGGTCTTCAACCACCGTGTTCATATCTTCGACTTTTAATCGTCATATCAGTTATTTAGAATGGGTTAAACCTGGTTTATCCGAATAACTCGCGTATCTTATAATCAAGCGAGATATAAAAACATCATACGCCTCATTCTAATCCATGGTATTCTTTTATTAAAATATTCATTATACTGGGAAAGGTTCCCATTAATCTTATCAAAGGTTATCTCATTTAAACTTATTGTTTAATCCATACCTTGGAAATCATTTCAAAAGATATTATAATATCTTTTCACAACTTAAACCAGATTAAGGTTTATAAAACTAGTCAGATTTATCGAGCCTTATGGAAGTAATCATTCATTTTAATATCCCAATCCCAACCTATTCACCCCATGGAGAAAAACTGGTGGTACTCCATATCTAACACCCATTGTGTTATCGGTAAATTTAATTACCATTCAACGCTCCAAATCTAATTAAAGATTTAACTATCGCATAGAGTAAAACTAGTGGTACTACATATCAAACGATTCTTGAATTCGATACATTTAATTACCTCATTCACATTTCATTCTAATTAAAGATTCATTAAAAATCCAACTTAGTTTTAACCTCAAAAATCATTACTTAATGATTAATCATTTTTTGGGGAAATTAATCCTTCCATTACTTGAGTTAAAGAACAAATGTCATTTAAAACACCTTTCACGATAAACCTAAAATCATCTTCCATTTAACATAGAATCTTCACGAAAATTTGATCAATGTATAATCGGTATAAATTTCTGTATTAGACTAAAACCATAAACGGAATAACGGCAAAGCCTTTAAAATTACTTAAATAGTACAAGTCTTCCTACATGAAATTTCGTCTTGATTATCGCTAAATCGAATTTCATTCAATTCCAATTTAATATATTAAATTGGAAAAACTTCTCTTTGGAAAATTCCGTTAAATCTAAATTAAAAGATTTATAAATTTCAAATCATAACTTCATTGTTAATTGGAATTAAGAGCTAATATTATTTAAAATATTGTTCACAATGAACCCAAAATCAACTTTCATTTAATTGCCATTAAATTTATTAAATGGGATATTTGTGACGGCCCGCCCCGCACCAGCCGACATTTCCCTGAAATACGCTGTACATATGCCCGATTAGCACGGGACGGTCGCCAAAGAAAGGAAAAGAAAGGAATTTGGACTAACAAGAAACCTGTAGGATGTCTCACAACGCGTGGAATAAAATATAATAATAACATACTTGACATAAAATAGGCGAGATCGTGCATAAGTTGAAAACTAAACCATAATCATCATAGCAGCAGAAATTCAAAATACAGCTTATTGCAACTCCAACATACTGTCTCTAAAGCAAAGAAAAAGATGCACTACTAATGCCCAAAGTAGCGACCAGCAACAACACAGGGAGAATATCTATATATATCATACGAGGAAGCCTCCTGCTCATTCCGGTACAGCTACTCGTGCATACCACCTAACCTATCTCTAGTCTGCTCATTTAAGAGCACCCAGAGTTATAAGAAGAGATATAAAACTCTGGGTCAGAAAAAAGTCTGGTATAAGAAATAAGCAGCAAAACAGAACAATAACAAATAAACTAAACCATACCTGAACCTGGACCTGCAACCAAAGAGTTAGCACACAAGATGTACAATACTCTAAGGTGACACTAACATATGGTGTAAAGATACGGGGGAGGGGATGTGCATGTCATAGTGATGGAAAACAATCAAGCATGGCAACCATCCTCACATCTCTCGCTCAGTGCATAAAGCATACGATATCCACTGCTTTATCCACCCAAATCCTTTGCTATGATCACTCTGCCCCATGAAGTCATTATGGCTCCACTGCACTGATCCATAGCCACTAATCCCTTGCTATGTCCACTCTGCCCTCATGAGGTCATGACGACACCACTGCACTGGCTCATAGCCATGCTACGATCACTCTGCCCTATGGAGTAATAGCTACCCCACTGCACTGATCCTTAGCCTAACATCCGTCTTGGTGGTGAATCAAAGTTATGGACGTTGATAACCCCTTGGCACACGTCCCGCAGCAAAGCCCAATCATGAAGTTAATTCGTTGGTTCCCGACTGGATCCTGAGTTACAACTTCTCATTTGGGCTAACTTTGCATCTCGGGTTTTGAACGTCATCCCGTTCGCACTTCATTTTCCTTTCAATTTGTTCGTTATCCAAGCTCAAAGATCAGATCATGGATCCCCCCCTAAGCATCGGTTTGTGGCTCGTCCTCCTGTCCTCGTCTTGTGGTGATGATCCTGAGTCGTGGTTGTGAGCTCCACTCATGGGTCTTGGTCGTGATGGTGGGCTCGGTCGTGACCAAGCTTCGGGTCATGACATCATGCTCGGTTCGTGGTGAGGGTGCTCTAGCATATTTCGTGACTTTCTTCAAGGCGAGCTCCATCGGGTCGGTTCGTGTTTTGGCTCGTGAAGGGTAGGTGTCCACGGTCCGGGTCATTCTCTTCTGGTCAGGTCGGTTCGGTGGCACATGCTCGTGAGTGGGGGAAAAAGGGCGATCCGATCCAATCCCTTTCCTGCACTTCTTCCAGCAAACCGTTTACGCCACACAACGGCGATTTCGACCATTCTAACTATTCTAAGCAGTCATAAGTCATACCAAATAGTCATAGTAATATATAACATCAACCATAAACACCAAAATGATAAATAACCATGTCAAAATGGATCAAACATACCCAAAACTCATGCTTTCCCCTTAATCATGTTTAACAATAACTAATGATAGGATTAGCAAAACTTATCCAAATTAACCCAAATTTCTAAAAGAGGCTTAAAATAATATTTTAGAATTTTTAAACATTTTTCCAGAATTTAATAATGTATAATTTAATTAGCCGTAATTAGTGGAAAACAATGCAAATTACTTACCTTAGCCATAAATTAATCTTAGATCTGAACTTTGCTACTGTCATAGATCAAATTCCAATACTTAGCAGCAGCCCCAACTCTGATTTGCCACTAGACTTCCTTGATTTGGTGTAGATTAAGCTAATACACGATTAAACGGTGATTTAGGATGAATTTAGAAAGTGGAGGCCATTGTTAGGATTGAAGAGAGGTAAGTGGCGGCTGGAAAATAACAAAGAAAAGGTTTCTCTAACCCTAATCTACCCTCATATAGCTCTAAACCCGAAATCCCCCAATGGGCCTAGTTGTTAATCATCCGGTTAAGCCGTTGTTTTTCACCTTCTAAACCATTTTTCAGCCATATCTCCCAACAGTAAGTCTGTTTGACAAATGTGACCACTCTACAGAAAGGTAAACCATCATCCGGATCTAATGGAAGTGGTTTCAGGTCAAAACTTCTTACCAATCAAAAGTTATGGCCGAAACAAGATCAGCTAGGGGTAAAACGGTCATATAAAAATCGAAAAAATCGTGAACATGGGAAATGGCCCCAATAGTCGTTCCCCAAAGTTACACGGCTATAAGACCTCATATGAAAAAGAAATAAATATTCTACGATCCTCCAATGCATAGAATGCGGGTCGTTACAGTATTAATTAAAAGATTTATTTCCTTCTCAACTGGGTTTAAGAACAGTATTATTAAGTATATCGTTCATGACAAACCCAAAATCCAATTTAATATTAAATACAAGGCTTTAAATGGAAATCATATCGACTTATATTCGATATCAAATTCTGAAACCAACAGGTATCGTTTTAGGAATAACGATATCTATATCCTCCAAAATCCTCAGCGATATCCATATAATCACGGAATCCAATATCGAAATACCCAAAGATAATTTCCATTCAATTCCTATCCAATTTATTCATTGGAAAACTCTGGTTATGTTAAAACCATTTCAATTTCTTTCAGCTCTTTATTCTAGTTATTAACTAGCTTTTTCAGATAAAATATATTTTATCTTTTCAAACTTGGGGTATTTCATTCAAAATCTTTTCAAATCATTTACTATGATTTAGCATACTTTTTCCCTATATTTAATCATTTAAAATTAGGCCCTTTCCGTTAAATGACATTTCAGGTCATTTAACTACATTGGCGCGGTTTTTGTTTAAATTTGAATTGAACATTTCTCAAAATCAAACCGTTAGATTTCAAATATCTTATTATCATTTGAAATATTTTTTCAATACGAACCCAATGGTTCCGATTTCAGGAGAATCCGACGACTGTATCTCCTGGTTCGTCAATTCAAAGTTATGGGTTGAACTTCGCAAACTATCGCTACACGACACGTCCTATTCAATCCCGAATAGATTTATAATCAAAATATAAAATTGAACATGCTTCCAAAATAAGTTATAAATATTATAAATTATTCACAACTACCATTTGAAATCTTATTTCAATCTTTTACTTTCAAAATCAAATCTCTTCGTATTAAACCATTACATTATATATAATAGATTTCGTCAATTTCCATTCAAAACATATTTTATAAAACGTTTATAAGTTCATTTAAAACTATTTCAACTTCCACTTTGATTTTAAATCAAAACTGAACATCCCATATTATTATAATTTAAAAAAAATAATATTTCCAAAATATCATACTTTGAAATCCAATTTTCTTGATATTCATTATATAAATGAATAAAATCGATAGAAAAGTCCGTTCGAGTTAAAAAGTCGTTTATTTACTTAACTCGGCTTCATTTTTTGGAATTGTTATCAATTTCAAACTAAACTTGAACAAACTATGATTAAATGAAAATTAATTCATCTCAATAATAAATATTCATTGGTATTTTAATATTTTCATGTCCATCCAAAATCGGACATCAAAATCAAACTCCAACTTTCCAATGAATATTATATTAATAAAATATTCATTTATTCTGGATTGAAATGTGATTCAACCAATTACCATATAATTTTATTATATGGATTTCATACATCAAATTTATTCAACAATGGTGATAAAGAACTATTAATCATCAATTTCGTATCTAGAGTGCATCTACAACTATATAAGCATTAAATAATTAAATAACGCTTATAACGGTATGTCAATCAATTGACATACAACTACACACAAGGGAGATGTGTGAATTAATTATCATTCCGAGAGTCGTGTGGGGTTTTCATCCAATAACAGTGATTATTATTTGCATATTTGTGCGACGTGTAAAACTATCATTCTAATACCCGTATGGGGTTTACATCATAATCTATGAGAACTTATCTACATACTTAGGAGACAAGTGTATAAATTGTCATCCCAAAATAATTTATAATATAAACAATTCATTTAACCAAACATATATTCACAGTTTAATAATATGACATTAAAACTATAAACATCCATCAATCAATAAACAAACATTGCAATCACAGGCAATTAATAAATATTTGGTAATTAAATAGAATAACTGTACAAATTAGTTGAGTGGGAGAGTTCTCACATTGATCGGTTTTGAAATTATTATAAAACAATTGTTTTAATTAAATTAAACGGCATGTTTAACTTAATCAAAATTTCCAATCGCTTCTGAATTAGTTCGAGTCTGTTCCATTCCGTAGTGCTCGATGATGTAATTCCAATGAACTCAGTTTCATCAAATTCTGGTTAAATATGAGAGAGAGATACCCTCATTTATACACTGAATATTTTAATAACATTATTAACAAATAAATCAAATTATTTATTAACCTAAATTTTCTTAACCCCTTCATTAATCACACATGTTTCCTTCGTCTTCTTTGTTTACAAGCAGCGAACCACTTCGCAAGCCCTAATCTCCTCATGCACGCATCCCCATATCGCCGGAGATATATCAGACATCCCCACCTAAAGTGCCTTCACATGCGCCTCCAATTCCCAGAGTCTAGGCAACTTAATCACCCCCTCTCTCCTAAAACTCGCCTCAAACGTACCACCTTCATGCTCGAAAATCAAGCAGGACACAACCCTAAAATCGATTTCATCCGTACAGAATGAAAGATCATGGAAAATAAAACAATCTTTGTTTTGGAATCCCGAATTAATTCGATATAGATCGAACGTGATTATGGAATCAATTTGGAATGACGGTGGCCATTGAATTTTTAGGGCCGACGTTACTCGTATAATGCTCTGAACTCCAAACGAACTCTAACGACTTTGTCCTCTAATTAAACACCCCCATTTCAGACACAATAGGATAAGTTTCATAAGCTGATTTGATTGTTTTAATTAGTTTTTATCAAAATTAAAATACAACATTAAATATTGAATTTAGACGTATGTTTTAATTTGCCTTGATCACATGTTGAATCCAAAAATTACAAAATTTGGAATCTTGCTATGTTTTATAAATATGTTTCTAATGAACCGAGTTTCATCGAACTTAGAGACCGTTTGAAAAATGACCTTATTTCTAGCTTATTGATTTATAATTAACTTGAACACGCATTTATTTTTTCCATGCTTACATACGAATTCTAATTGACTTGGAATTTTAAACCTACAATAACTTGATGTTTCGGATCCAATAAAATTGGTTTCGTTGAAAACGGAGGTCATTTGCAAAATGGCTATTTTTAAAGGATTAAATAATATTAAAATATTAATAAATTTCATAGCGACTATTTTAGATTTTAATTTGGACAAAACTTACAATTTATAACATGAAATCTCAATTTCTGACATTAAAGATATTATTGAATAGATCCTAAATTTCTTGTTTTATTGAAATCCGACTTATATTGAATTTTGTATATTTATTTAAAGTTCAAAACGAAATTTCAAGCTACTATGCCATTACAAGCCTATTTTAATTAAATTATACATTCAAACTTTGTTTTAAATAAATTCTAAGTCATTTATTCTCAAAATAAATCATTTAAAATATTGAAAATCCATTAAAATCAAATAAAAATCAAATTTTAAATTGACCAAAATTACGGGTTATTACATAAAAACAAGCTCGTAAGGTCACGGTCGTAGTTTTACGTATTCGTTATAAGTCACATTTTTTTGAAATAATAAACGTTCGAATCTATTAAACTATATTTCCCTATTGGAAGATATATGAGTAGCACTGGCCCTAGAATAACTGGTATTTTAATACTATAAAAATATAATTTAAATAAAGATAAAATGAATTTGTGTTCAAAATGAAAATCTATTTTTTCGATATAGAAATTTAATTTCGAATGGGCTAGAGTGTAATAACTTGCTTTAATAATAAAAATAAGTAGTTTGATTTGTAAACGATGTTTATAAATGAAGAGAAATAATTATCATTGAATAATTTGGGAATGTAAATTCAAGAATGAATTTAAAGAGAAATTGGAAATCGTTTTAAAAAAAGAAAACAATGAATTTATTTTGATGTTCGAAATGCAAATTGAATTGAAATAAATCCATAATGATTTATAATTAGAATTCGTCGAATGTTATAAAAATAATTTACTTTTATTAATTATATAATATATAATTTAGAAATTGACAAGATAGTTTGTATTTGGTTTGAAACCAATAATTTACAATCAAATATGTAATCGAGATTAGGTTATGAACTTGATATATAATTAACAAGAAGTTTACTTGTAAACGGAGTTTATGAAGTATGAATTTATAAAATAACTTGATAAATGGAATTTTAATCCATGAAAGTATTTACAAACAAACTCAAGATATATTTGACAATATGAGTCTAGATTCCTACGATGGAATAATATTCATGTTTTAAAGTGAATAATGATATAAAAGCAAACGTTTTGTAGATTAAAATGGTTATAAAAGGAAATTGGCAAATGTTTGGAAGTGATAAATTCAAAAATGAATTTAGAAATTGAGTTGAGCCGAAATGGTAAATTATTCCGAAGTTCGAAACGTTAATCGAATATAGGATATTTAAAAGAGAATTATTGAATAGAGTTTATTCGGAAGAGAGTTACATATCAAAATTCAATTATACTAAATTCAGGAAAGTACTATTTATTTTCTAATCTTAATCAGGATTTATTATTTATTAATTTATTTAGTTATTATTTTATTCAAATTAATTAATAAAAATTATATATTTAAGTTAATATTCCGAAAGCGGGGATTATAACGTTATCGTTGTAATCGATATTTTCCATAAAAGAAGTGGATTCGTAAACTAAATATGAGAGTTAAATAAGAAATGTTTATAGAAGATTGAAGTTGTGAATTTTTTCTATTTCGAAACTAAGAATGTCGTTCGGTTAAGATATGAGAGGTAATTATACCCCCTACTTGATTGATTTCATTTTTGACTAAGAAATGGTTAAGGTTCGTTAGCGAGGATTGGCTAGAGATACGGTTAGTTAATGAGTGATTAATGGGTTGATTTGTCGTAACGGTGTTTATATAAGACATTTGTTTAAATCCATATAAATAGATTCTGGAAACGTTTTTCAAATATAATCAGAGATATTTTCTAAGCATATAAATTGAATATTTATACTGTTTGATTATAAGTACAATTTTGTTTGATCTTTAGAATGTAGAGAAAAAATAGTTTTTTTAGGTTATAGTAATGTCCTTGCATAGCGGTGTCCAAAAGACAAGAAAGATCCCCTAAAAAGTCATTTGGTATCCCATTCATAGTTGTAGAAAAGCTCGGATCAGCCACGTAAGTAGGAAAAATGGGATCAAGTGTCTAATCGAGTAAGGAAAAATTTGAATTCGATCCTTGATTTTATAGGGTAGGTATCGATACCATGAGCGAATCGGTATGTTTTTTCGTATCTAATCATGTGTTCCTTTGAGGGCTAAGTCTTCAATTCTTTTGCTTGATCATTTCATTTCTGAAGTGATCTGATGTCCTGGTCATTTAATTTTGCTTGATCTAACCCATTGCAATGAGGTTAGCCTGCTCTATTTCTTTATATCGATCCACCTATCTTGTGTGATACTAATCCTATATGTTGATCTAGCAATCACTAGATGTGAGATTCTTTGTGCGGATCCATCTTTTTTTGGTGATTGGGCTATGCCGATCCTTTGTTTCTGCGTGCACTAATCTGATAACCTAGATACGAATGTCAATTCGATTGGAGGAATTGGGCAAATACGTAATACTATTTTTATGAATCGACCCAAGTATTTTGGGTGATCCGCCTAAAATGATCACCCTTTTTTTTGTATGCTAATCCGAGCTTTTGGCATGATTAGGTAAGTGCCGGATCAGTCTAATCCCATGATTCTTAGGGTGATCGCACTGTAGCAATCAATAATTTTTAAGTGATCGATTTGATTCTTTGCATGATCGATCAAGTGAAAGTCATGTGAACAGTAAGCCGATCGGTCCTTTTTTGAATGATTGCACGATGTAAGGAGTCGATCGACTTGAGTCGATTTAATTTCTAATTTCAAAGAAAATGTCGATTTCGACATTTAGTCCAACTTTATACTAGTCCAGGCTCGAGCCATGAGCGATTTGGATGTCCAAATCCAAAGCATAATGGCTTTTCCAATAAGGCGGGTTAGCACTAGAGAAGATTTTAAGACTGGGTATGAATAAGAAGATCTACGCCAGACCCTTCATGGATCAGATTCATTACATGAAAATTCAATCATTCAAAGTAGAGAAGGCCAAATATGATAGAATGATAAAGGAAAGAAATGATGAGATAGCGATGATAAAATAGGAAAGGGAAGTCGCTTTAGAATCTATGACTAAGAGTGATAATCTATTGTAGGAGGCATTGGGAGCTCACACTACCACCTAACTTATTGTTAAAGATCAACTAGGAGATCCTCATAAGGTGAATTTCAAGATGAAGAGGAGTTTACTAAAAGAAGATGATGTTATCATGGATTCTGACATAACCATTGCATAATAGGTCACTAAAAACACTCGACTTTGGGAGGAGTTCCATAGGCCGATAGAGGAAAAGAAGAAAGTTTCTGAGATAGTGAAGAACAACCGATGACTAAGATTCTTGAAAATCATGTGTTTGGGAAATCTCACTAAAGGTCGATATAGATATCGGTGCAAGTTGAGTGAATCATATGGACTTCAATGCAAGTCGAGTGATTCATATCAATATGAACTTCGGGGCTACTTTTTCTGATCTCCATCGTGATAAGTTCTATATATCTTGTAAAGACTTGGTATAGCTACAATTGTTCATTGCATATTATAGTTATTTTAGTCCTTAAAGGAATTTTGAACATGAAATTAATTTAATGAGGGGAGAATGTATCATCCCTTATTTTGGTCAACATTAATTGGGATATTTATTTAGATAAGAGTAATGTAATCAGACTGTTGAGTCGAGATTCATATATATATATATATATATATATATATATATATATAAGAAAAGTTTTGGCCTTAGAAACCAAGTATAATAAATTAAACATAAGTAGAATTATAGGAAAGGAAAAGTGGGACATACTTGGCCTCATGTAGAAGATCTTTTCCTACACTTTTACCCTCATTATTTTCATTCTCATAAACCCTAAAAGCAACTCTAAGAGGTCATCCATTAAAGAACTCTAGGAGAAGAGCAAACTAGAGAAAAGCTTAGGAAGATTAAAGCTTTAGATTCAACAACAGAAAACCTCGACATATTAACACTAACCAAGGTGAGTAATGATTTCTAATGCTTATATAATTCATTTTGAGGAATGTCCAAATTGTTTTATTTTTGCATGAGTGTTTTCCTTTTTTAGACAGATGTTAATGTGTTAATTGGATAGCGCAATACTTAAATAGCTTAAACATGCTTGCTTGCATGTGAAAATGAGAATGCTTTAGGTTATAACTAATAATTAAACATTCCTAATTTACTTGAAATTTTTATAGGATGTTTATTTGGGAGATAGGTTTTCATTTGCTAATCTTGTATGAATTTTCTAGGCCTAGCTACAAGCTAATTACGAGAAAAATTAACTATGGGTTTTATTAATTATTTATATTTCATATTTTTATAAATGATAGAGGATGATATATTCTTAAATCTGTGAAATTTTGGGAATTTTCCCATGCGTGGATTGATCGATATGAATTTTCTAAGTTGGTAAGACTTAGGGTGTAATAATTTTAATTTAGGCATTAACTTTATAAATTGAATATTTCTACTTTCGAAAAGAATAGATTACCGTAAAAGTATGCTATTGATTAGTACCTATTTATATAAACCAATAAGATTTCAAGAATTGTTGGAGATTATGAGAAGCACACCCATAAATGGTAATAAATCGGTTATCTATGTATTTAGTGTTAGTGTATCATTACCCTTATTTGGAAACTATCCTTCATACCCAGTGTAACGGTTGGAAGCACCTTTCGATTCCTTCAATAAGCTTTGGATCCTTGTAATGTCATTCGATGGCATATGAATATTCCAGTTTCCTACTTTGTAAGTGAGGATTCCACCTCTGCCTTTTGTTTTGGGTCATTGGTCATTTGATTTTAGTTTTTAAAGTATCAAATCCAATTTGGGTTATCGCCTTTGCACATAAGCTCTGATTATCGTGTTTAGACGACGTCGACTATTTTTGAAAGTATGGTAAAGAGATTACTTTCTTTATTGTTTTAAAAGGCGTTAAGGATTTCGATTCTAAACATTCAGCACATTCAACTAAAGGAACGTTTTACTTTAACTTAGGTTTTTAAAAGATAGAGGCTTATCACCTTCGGAACTTTTGGCTGTGTTGAAGGTATCCACTTTAGAACTATATTTTAACTTAAAGATTTCCACTTCGTCCCGCTTCAAAGGGTATAATTTTGGAACCTCAAATTATAATGAAAGAGGCGCTTTTACCTATGTTTAAAATAATAAGCTTAGAGGTTATCGCTTCAATGCTTATTGAAGAACCTGAAGGGGCTTGACTTACTAGAACTCTATTTTATAAAGTTAGAGAGTTTGGCATCTCACTTCTCTTTAGCGGAGAAAAGGCTTTTTTCTTCTAAACAATGGTTTTAAATTAAAAAGAGGTTATTGTCTCTAAATCCTTCAATGCAACCGATGGGGCGGGTTTAAACGAAAGCCTTATTACAATAAATAACTTGAGTGAGAATGTTTGCTTAGGCCTGTTTTCTTGCATTGGTTTGGCTTGCTTATTTTTTTCATTGGGTTATTTCACATTTCCTTCAACACCCGGGGAAGGGGATGAAAGGGGTTTATTGAGACGACCCAAAATCCCGTTCTCACGGAAACAAGGGTTATCTTAGGAATATAACACAGAAACAGAAAATAGCAGAACAGAACTAAATAAATACACCAGATAATGAACAATAGAATATACTGGATAAAAGTAATCATCGGAGTTACACAGTATACAGGATCTTACTTAGTACAAATACAGTTCAGATATACATAAATGTCTACAGCGGAAATAAACAAAAATATGTACAATAGGAGATGAACAGCATAAAAAGAAATAATGATAGAATCCATCTTCAGCTCCAGCTATCCAGAAAAAGAACCAGCTAAACCTGAATACAAGGCTGCCCGTGTAGAAAAAGGGGCACCCGAGTTTGAAAGTGAAACAAACTACGAGTCAGTCATGGGACTGGTATGAGAAATCCACTCAACACATATATAATTGGCTAATCACAGGACCACGCCACTTTCGTGGAACGGGTTTACTCCATTGGATTGCCAGTGCTTTAAAACAAATCTTTCTTTTAAACATCGATATGCTTTTTGTAAAAATGAAGTCGTTATAAGACTCAGTTCCCATCACACAATGCAACGCAAACCGGAGGATAGAGTTTTTACCTTATAACGGCCAAATATGCTTGATATGAATAAAACAAAGGCATTTGATATTATTGCTAGTGTTTATATGTTTTGAAAACAATTTCAAATCATAACTATCAATCATAGACGACATGAGCGTCCCATGCCACTATGTCGCCAAATGTATATATACAATCGAAACCGCACGATGTCGTATTTGGAAATTGGATTTCCGTCATGAACCAAGGCAAAAGATAGTCCTTACCGAATTCGAGACTGCCTAGCCCGAGCCTCAGGCAAGTACTCTGTCAAGCCTTAGGATCGTCAGGGCCGGTCCACCGATGTGGATTAAAATGCCTGAACACTGCGTTTCCCCGCCCTTTGGGGCGTAAATGAGCCAACGAATGACTCCATCGGACCCGGATCGTCCGATCAAACCGAGGCGCCTCGCAACAGCAACAACCACATAGGTGAAAAGTATATAAATGTCAGGGCTGGTAGGTCACTGACACCACCCTAGCTAGGAAGAAACGCAGGCCCTCCCTGATGTCCTCTCCCGTTTTAGGTTCATACCGGGGTGTGAGGCTCGCGAATTCACGTTATACACAAAGCTACGCCACACAGGCGGTGCTTTGATCATCACCACAAGACTTTGCTTTTCAACAGAAGCCCTGATCACTGCATCTTAGCATGCCACACAGGCAATTCATGCCATGCGACTGATGTCCATCGATATACAACCTCTGAGCTCGTGCGTCTCAGAGAAGGGCGTTAAGCAAAAGAATAAATTCTCCGCCGCCAAACAGATGTATATTTAACAGAAATCAATCAACACAGAATAAACTCCAATGTCAGACACACAGTCCATTTACAAGTCCGTTCTGGGTCTGAACGAAACCGGAGGCACTAAATACCTCGCAAACCCTTCGATCACCACGTACGTCTGGACGATCACCACTCATTATCCATATTTCGGGATGCCTCCCAATCAGGACCTCGGTTACCATCCAAACGAGGTGAAGATCTCCGGTCTTCGACCATCGTCTTTATCTTCGACTTTCAATCGTCGGTCAATTATTTGAAATGAGAATTAACTCGGCCTTTTCAAATAATTCTCGTATATTTAGAATTTCAAATCAATTTATTTCAATGGTTAAATTATTCGACAACATCAATATTGTTCTTTAATGTAATTTTCACACCAAACACATTCAACCATCAAATTCAACATAAATCGAGCAAATTCAGTTTATTTCCACTCCATATTGTTTATGGTACTTTATAATGATTTATCGCTATTTTTATTTATTTTAAAATAGCTAATATATTCAAAACGACGTTTCGGGCCATAACGTGGCCGTGGAGCTGTTTTTCTTCAGATTTGATTTACACATATCTGAAAATCTAACCGTTGGATCTTCGCAAAATTTACATCATTAGAAAGGTCTTTTCAAAACGAATCCAACGGTTCCAGTTTCGGGAAAATCCGACGGTCGGATCTCCCGGTACAATCGTTTGAAGTTTCGATTTCAAAATACGAACTGCAGCGTCGTTATTCGATTAAATATATAATTATATTTATATATATATAAATATAATCGCTTCTGGCGCTGTTTTTCTTCAGATTTGAATTAAACATTCCAGACAATCCAACCGTTGGATCTTTACAAAGTTGGTGCCGTTGGAAAGATTTTTCCAAGGCGAACCCGACGGTTGTGGTTTCGGGAAAATCCAATGGTCGGATTCCCCGTACTAGTTGTTTGAAATCATGGTTTCAAAATACGAACTGCACGGCTTCGTTTCGTTTTAATTTTATTTATATTTATATATTTATATAAATATAGTTCATTTAATGATTTCCATATCGTTTTCACTTCAAATATTTTTCTAACACCTTAAAATTTTGGAAAATTTCGCCATAACCTCCCCTGCACCGGGAGCATCGGGAAATCGCAAATAGCTTTCCCGGTCCTTCTAATCTCAAAAAGAAAAAGAAAAAGCCAAGCGGCTAGCCAACAGGCTCATAAAATCATCACCCAAACAAAACAGTAAATGTGTACCTATTTGTCGGGCACAAAAATTTTATTCCTCTTCTCTAGCCCCTTTGCTATAACCTGTTCAATGAATATGCATGTACATATATATATATATATACAGTTCTTATCATTTATCATTTTCTATTTAACTTCATATTTGATTTCTATTTGGTTTAAAAACACCATTCATTCTAATGTTACATAAATAGGTGCAAATCATTTCAGTAGCTAATTAATGAATATTTCAACTCATATATGTTTATTTTGAACAAGTGGCTATTTTTAACACTTCACATTTCAACGATTTATGCATACAATAAAAATGTGATTTTTATGGTAACACAATTCATTTCAAAACACTATTTTTCTATATAGTTCAAGTTGGTGATAAAAATGGGATTTTTATTATAAAACAATTTCTTTTAAAACGAGATTATTTTACACAGTTCATATAGTCGATAAAAGGTGATTTTTATTATCAAACAATTTATTTCAAAATATGAATACCATTCAACACATGAATTTCTAATCAACGAATGAATATCAATTCAACACATGAATGTTTTCTATAGTTTCTATATATAGATAAAAATGTGCTTTTTTATTATCAAACAATTTATTTCAAAATATGAATACCATTCAACACATGAATTTCTAATCAACGAATGAATATCAATTCAACACATGAATGTTTTCTATAGTTTTTATCTATAGGTAAAAGGTGATTTTTATATTTTAAAACGCGAATACCATTCAACACATGAATTTTTAATCAACGAATGAATATCAATTCAACACATGAATGTTTTCTATTCAATGAATAAATATAGTTTAAGCATATGAAAATAATTCAAACACACGAATATTATTCAAAATTTCGGCAGCATAACGGCAGGGTAGTTAAAACCGGGACCGTCCCTAGTACGGCTCCTCGCTCTACCTTAAAACCTCGCGGTTTTTGACAATGGGGATCATGCATCTAGTTCGCACGCAGGCGGCATGTATATATTTATTTCATTTTCACAAACTAATCCTATGTGGTTTCAACCAAATATTTCTCAATCACAAACGGGTATTTTTCAACCACAATCAACCAATATCAATCACAAACAATCCCAAACAACCATTCGCTATCAATCAATTTTCACACCAATTTCAATCAATAAATATCGTCCATGGTTTGTGGACGAGGGGCGTATATATATATATATATATATATATATATATATATATATTTTTATATATATAGCAATTCAGATTTATTTCAACACATATATATTTATTTTAAAAGAAATTGAAGAGTGAGAAATTCTCACACATTTATAATTTTAAAATCAGAAATCTCACCAATAGCTATCCAACTTCACGACACTTCACTTTGAGAAATCTTCGCCATTCTCGCCTTTTGTCGCTTCGTTGCCCGTATTCTCTACATATGTAAAAATCGAATTTTTACTATGTTATTCAATATATAAAAATCGAATTTTTATTATGCTATTCAATATATAAAAATCGAATTTCAAAAATATAGATTCCGCCTTTTCGAAAATAAAGATTATATTTTTAATATTCCTATGATGTAAAAATTATATTTTTATTACTTTAAAAATATAAAAATCATATCTTACATCTTTTACTTAATAAAAATTCCGTCTTTTCTATTTTAAAGATCAAATCTTTTTCTTTTTAAAGTCAGTTTTAAATCTTTTCCTTTATAAAGTTTAAATCTTTTCCTTTATAAAGTTTAAATCTTTTCCTTTATAAAGTTTAAATTTTTTCTGATTTAAAATCAGTTTTAAATCTTTTCTGTTTTAAAATCAGTTTTAAATCTTTTTAAAAAAAATCAGTTTTAAATCTTAAAAAAAATCAGTTTTAAATCTTTTAAAAAAAATCAGTTTTAAATCTTTTCTAAATTCAGTTTTTAAACCCTAAAATCGAAATTAGTTTTAAACCCTAAAATCGAAATCAGTTTAAACCCTAAAATCGAAACCAGTTTTTAAAGAATTAAAATAAAAATAAAATAAAATACTTACTTTAACCTGCGAAGAAGGAGGGGAAAAAGAAGACGTCGGTGGCAGGCAGTGGTCTTCGGTGGTGGTGGCGTCGATGCTTCAGGGGGGGCTGCTCGATTTGATTCGACGGGGGGGGATGCGTCGCGAGGGGGAGGAGCGGGATCGGCGCGTGGTGGGGGGGTTCGGCGGTCGTCAGGGCGGTGGCGTCGCTGCTGCTCCGTCCTTCTTCTTTTCTCTTTTTTTTTTGTTTTCTGATTTGGACTTCGGTAATGAATTACAGGGGGGGCCAAGGTATAGGAGGGAATTAAAATTATTTTTATTATTTAATTTTTCAAAAAAGTTGACTTTTACCTATGACCTCTAAACGAGGCCCACCGCCTGCCGTCCATAGCATTTAACCCCCATTCCGAACACAATGGGATATGTATCGCAAGCTGATTTGATTGTTACAATCAGTTTCCGTTGAATTTTCATTTAAATCACTATATTGAATTTTAAACGTACATTTCAAATTACCGGGGCCACAAACTAACTAGAAAAATTCCCGAAAAATATTTTCTAGCTTCGTATTGACGATACGGTCCTAACAAAACTAGTTTCGTCGAATTCCGAGGTCGTATGCAAAATGTCCATTTTTAAGGGCCTGAATTCCATAGCGACTATTCAGAATTTTCAACTGGACTTATCTTTTGATTCCCGCTATCAAATTTCGATTTGTCAGATTCGTTGGAAAGATATTATCTAACAGATTTAAATATTTTTGGTTTCACTAAAATCCGGATTGTTTTTCACCCGGTACAGTCCGACAAAGTTTGAATTCAATTTTTGAAACTGCCACGCCATTTCAGGCCTTGTTTATAATTATAATTAATTATATTCGTTTTCAATTGTCGATTCAAACTCAGTTTTCATCGCCATTATCTAAAATATTTATTTTAAATATTTAAAATCCATTATTTTAGCCAATTTAAAATTTTTAAATTGGTTCAGATTTTCTGGGTCGTTACAATCTCCCCCACTTAAAACTTTTCGTCCCCGAAAAGAAACAAAGTCGAAAGTGGTTTGATAAATCTACAATCCCACAATACAACAACCAATTTGTTTCTAACCTTTCTAAAATATTCTGATCAAATCCTATATTCCTTTAAAATCATTCAGAGTATAGAATAAATAGTGCAACTCCATAGGAAGAAAATTGCAATAGAATAGAGAATTAAATGGTAATGCAAAGTAGGGTAAATGTACATTGCACCAGAGTCAATCAGAGATATCTACTCGGCATCTAGGATAAGCTTTCTGAATGCTCTCCTCAGTTTCCCAAGTACAATCTCGTGGATCTCCACTCCATTGCACTTTGACTAAGTGAACCTTCTTGTTCCTCAGCTCTTTGGTTTCTTTGCCGATAATCTTTAGCGGCTCTCGCCTCACAGCTAATTCTGGGGTTATTTCAATATCCTGCTGAGCTGCTTCTTCCACGATCAAGTCTGGATCATGAACGTGTTTTCGAAGTTGAGATATATGAAATACATCATGCACTCCAGGCAACCAGTCAGGCAGTTTGACCCTATAAGCGAGAGTTCCGATCCGTTCCAGAATAGGAAACGGACCAATGAATTTGGGCGCTAACTTTCCAGTTTTACCGAACCGGATTACTCCTCTCATCGGCGATACTTTCAAATATACATAGTCGCCAACTTCAAATGATATATCTCTTCTTCTTCTATCGGCATAGCTCTTTTGTCGGCTTTGAGCGGCGAGTAATCGCTTCTTAATAAAATCGACTTTGTCGGCAGCTTCGCGAATCATATCAGGACCCAACACAAGTCTATTTCCAGGTTCGACCCAACAAGCAGGAGATCGGCACGGTCTACCATACAATGCTTCGAATGGCGACATTGTCAGACTCGCCTGATAGCTGTTGTTATAAGAGAATTCAGCCAAATGCAGATGGTCTTCCCATGATCCACCGAAATCTAGAACACAAGCCCGCAATAGATCTTCTAAAATGCGATTCACCCTCTCAGTCTGACCGTCTGTCTGAGGATGATAAGCGGTGCTCAAGTTCAACTTCGTTCCTAGCTCGACTTGAAATGCTTCCCAGAATTTGCTAGTGAATATTGTATCTCTATCACTGACTATACTGAGCGGCACTCCATGTAGTCTAACTATTTCCCTGAAGTAAATCTGCGCCAGACTCTGAGCAGTTCTGTTTGATCTGACAGGTATAAAATGGGCGGTCTTCGTGAAGCGATCTACGATCACCCAAATACTATCATTTCCTTTTCTGGTTCTAGGCAGACCATCAATGAAATCCATGGAGATATGCTCCCACTTCCAACCAGGAACTTCTAGCGGTTGTAATAATCCAGCTAGTTTCTGTTGGTCGCTTTTGACTAGCTGGCAAGTAGGGCATCGACTAACATATATCGAGATGTCTCTTTTAAACGACTTCCACCAGAATGTGCGTTTGATATCGTTATACATTTTATTCACACCTGGATGGATACTGAGCTTAGATTTGTGGCATTCATCAAGCACATCTCTTCTGAGTTCAGGAATTTCTGGAACGCAAATTCGTCCTTCTAACCTCAGAATCCCTTCGCTGTCTAACTGGAAATCCGAAGCATTGCCTTCACGAATTCGCTGACTTATTCCTTTGATAAATTGGTCATCTTCTTGGAGAGCCGATATCTTATCAATCAACGAAGTCGCAATGATGAAACTGGCGATCATTTCATTCTTTCGGCTTAACGCATCGGCTACGACATTGGCTTTCCCTGGAGTATATATAATTTCAAAGTCATATGCTGCAAGAAACTCCAGCCAACGCTGCTGCCTCAAATTTAAGTCCTTCTGAGTGAACAGATACTTTAACGACTGGTGATCTGTAAACAGTTCGAATCTCTCGCCTAGAAGATAGTGTCTCCAGATTTTTAAAGCGAACACAATAGCCAATAACTCAAGATCATGAGTTACGTAGTTCTTCTCGTGTGGCTTCAGTTGACGGCTAGCATAAGCAATTACTTGACCTCTTTGCATTAACACGGCGCCAAGGCCTTCTCTAGAAGCATCAGTCCAGACTTTCAAATCTTGGTTGCCATCGATGATGGTTAGCACTGGAGCAGTTGTTAACCTCAACTTTAGCTCTTCGAAAGCTTCCTCACTCTCTTGAGTCCATTTGAACTTAGAATGCTTCTTTGTAAGCTTCGTTAAGTGACCAGATATCTTCGAAAAGTTTTTAACGAACTTCCGGTAATAGCTAGCCAATCCGAGAAAACTACGGACTTCAGTGGGGGTGCTGGGCTGTTTCCAGTTCTGAATAGCTGTGATTTTACTTGGATCCACAGCGATTCCTTCTTTCGATACAACATGGCCCAGAAATTTCACTTCATCTTGCCAAAAGATACATTTGGAAAATTTGGCTTTTAATACATTCCGTCTGAGAATTTCCAAAACCTGTTCCAGATGTTTTTCATGTTCGGCCTTTGATTTAGAGAAGATTAGAATATCGTCAATGAAAACCAGAACAAATTTATTCAAAACTCCCCTGAATACTCTGTTCATCAGATCGACGAAGTAAGCTGGAGCGTTACATAAGCCGAATGGCATTACTAACCACTCGTAGAATAGGTCGGGGCCTCTGAACGCTGTCATTGGAACACACTCTTCGGTAATTCGAAGTTGATGGAATCCTGTAGCTAGGTCCATCCTTGAGAATACTTGTGCGCCATTTAATCGATCCAACAGATCATCAATCCGCGGCAATGGATATTTGTTCTTTATTGTATGTTTGTTCAGATCACGATAATCCACACATAGACGTAGAGTACCGTCTGATTTTGGGACAAACACCACTGCTGCTCCCCAATCAGAGAAACTAGGCCTGATCAGACCTTTCCATACTAGCTGTCGTGTTTGATTGTCTAATTCCTCCTTCTCTTTCAAGGACATTCTTCGAATAGCGTGAACTACTGGCCTTGCATTGGGAATCAAAGCAATCTGGAAATCTATTTCTCTTTGCGGAGGTAAGCGAACAACTTCTTCGAACACATCCGCATAGTTCTTGACGACAGGAATGTCTTTGATGAGGTCTGGAATATCCTCAGTAACTTCAGGGATATTTTCTGTTTGAGCTGGAGAAACATTCAAAGCTGCCCAGAAGTCCTTTCTATTTGATGTCGGGCCTTCACACGGAATGGTTATATAACTCCCTGATTTAATCTTAGCTCTAACAACTCTCTCGGCGCATCTAACCTCTGCTTCATATTTGGTTAACCAATCCAATCCCAGAATAAAATCGAATTCATCAAAATTCATGACGACAGAGATAATAGGGAATTTATTGCAAGAAAAAGAGACGGGCACGGCACAAACCCAACTGAGATTGATGGAACCTCCAACTGGATTTCGGACAGTCATTGGCTCTTTGAGCTTCTTCAAATTCAAATCCAACTTCTTGACTGCACTCTTTGCAATAAAGCTTCGTGATGCGCCTGTGTCAAACAGTACTTTAACTGGAATGTTTTTGACATTGAGCGTGCCTTCTAAAACATCAGACCTTTCCTGAGCAGACGGGGAGGTAGGTACTTCTACCACTTCATTTACATGTACTGCTTTAGGTTCCTTTGAGAGTTGGCACTCCCGTGAAATATGACCTACTTGATGACACTCATGGCATGTCCTTTCACCATGTGTGTTCCTTTTCTTAGTGGATTCAGATTCATTCTTCTTCTGCTTCTTTAAAGATTTACATTTTCTGGACAAATGGCCCTGTTTATTGCAGTTAGAGCATGTGGCGGCTGTTACAGGTTTCTTCTCAGCTTTGGCCCTTTTCCTCTTGGCACTGGGCTTCTTACTGACCTCAGACATCATACTGGCTTCAGGAATATCAGTTTCCGAATCTCCTTTGTCACTACAACAAACTTCTTCTTCGTCACGCAACATTCCTTTCTTATGAAGATCTTCATACTGATAAGCCATGTAAATCATTTCTGGAAAAGGAAGCTTCACATGCCCCAATACTTTATTTTGGTATTTCCTTTGAAGCCCATTGATAAATCTCATATTCTTCCCCTTCGGATTTTGAATTAGATGAGGGGCAAAGTGAGAAAGTTCATTGAATTTCTTATGATATTCGGGAATTGTCATGTCTCCTTGTATCAGATAAGAAAATTCATCACATAATCGCTCAGTTGCTTCGGGAGGAGTAAATCTTTCTAAGAAAATCACTTTGAATCTGTCCCAGGTGATATCACCTTCTGGATTATCCTCAATAACTGAATCCCACCAAAACAAAGCTTCATCTTTGAGTGCCCAGGAGGCCAGTAATCTTTTCTGGTCATCCCCAAGCTTTAATGCTTCGAAGATTTTCTCAGCCGAACGAATCCAAGCTTGTGTCTTCATAATAGATTCTTCACCAGAGAACGGTATTCCACCCATATTTCGATATTTGATTAATAGGGCCTCAATATCCGGTTCTGCATTCCTTCTGCTTCTGACACTCATTTTCTAGTACTTCTGCAAATGGCAGATCAAGTGTCAGGTCACAGAAAAGGTAATTTTCAAACATAGAAACATATACTTCAAATGTAAATGTGTCTATCGAGGTGTATTCATTCTGCTTTACTCATACTAGGATACTGCTGATCCTCTCTGTATAGAGTTACCCGTCCTAGAACACTACTGGTTCTATTTCTGATGAGTTCGTTCAAATGTTATATTCCAGAACTAAGTTTAACCAAAGCTCTGATACCACGTTGAGACGACCCAAAATCCCGTTCTCACGGAAACAAGGGTTATCTTAGGAATATAACACAGAAACAGAAAATAGCAGAACAGAACTAAATAAATACACCAGATAATGAACAATAGAATATACTAGATAAAAGTAATCATCAGAGTCACACAGTATACAGGATCTTACTTAGTATAAATACAGTTCAGCTATACATAAATGTCTACAGCGGAAATAAACAAAAATATGTACAATAGGAGCTGAACAGCATAAAAAGAAATAATGATAGAATCCATCTTCAGCTCCAGCTATCCAGAAAAAGAACCAGCTAAACCTGAATACAAGGCTGCCCGTGTAGAAAAAGGGGCACCCGAGTTTGAAAGTGAAACAAACTACGAGTCAGTCATGGGACTGGTATGAGAAATCCACTCAACACATATATAATTGGCTAATCACAGGACCACGCCACTTTCGTGGAACGGGTTTACTCCATTGGATTGCCAGTGCTTTAAAACAAATCTTTCTTTTAAACATCGATATGCTTTTTGTAAAAATGAAGCCGTTATAAGACTCAGTTCCCATCACACAATGCAACGCAAACCGGAGGATAGAGTTTTTACCTTATAACGGCCAAATATGCTTGATACGAATAAAACAAAGGCATTTGATATTATTGCTAGTGTTTATATGTTTTGAAAACAATTTCAAATCATAACTATCAATCATAGACGACATGAGCATCCCATGCCACTATGTCGCCAAATGTATATATACAATCGAAACCGCACGATGTCGTATTTGGAAATTGGATTTCCGTCATGAACCAAGGCAAAAGATAGTCCTTACCGAATTCGAGACTGCCTAGCCCGAGCCTCAGGCAAGTACTCTGTCAAGCCTTAGGATCGTCAGGGCAGGTCCACCGATGTGGATTAAAATGCCTGAACACTGCGTTTCCCCGCCCTTTGGGGCGTAAATGAGCCAACGAATGACTCCATCGGACCCGGATCGTCCGATCAAACCGAGGCGCCTCGCAACAGCAACAACCACATAGGTGAAAAGTATATAAATGTCAGGGCTAGTAGGTCACTGACACCACCCTAGCTAGGAAGAAACGCAGGCCCTCCCTGATGTCCTCTCCCGTTTTAGGTTCATACCGGGGTGTGAGGCTCGCGAATTCACGTTATACACAAAGCTACGCCACACAGGCGGTGCTTTGATCATCACCACAAGACTTTGCTTTTCAACAGAAGCCCTGATCACTGCATCTTAGCATGCCACACAGGCAATTCATGCCATGCGACTGATGTCCATCGATATACAACCTCTGAGCTCGTGTGTCTCAGAGAAGGGCGTTAAGCAAAAGAATAAATTCTCCGCCGCCAAACAGATGTATATTTAACAGAAATCAATCAACACAGAATAAACTCCAATGTTAGACACACAGTCCATTTACAAGTCTGTTCTGGGTCTGAACGAAACCGGAGGCACTAAATACCTCGCAAACCCTTCGATCACCACGTAAGTCTGGACGATCACCACTCATTATCCATATTTCGGGATGCCTCCCAATCAGGACCTCGGTTACCATCCAAACGAGGTGAAGATCTCCGGTCTTCGACCATCGTCTTTATCTTCGACTTTCAATCGTCGGTCAATTATTTGAAATGAGAATTAACTCGGCCTTTTCAAATAATTCTCGTATATTTAGAATTTCAAATCAATTTATTTCAATGGTTAAATTATTCGACAACATCAATATTGTTCTTTAATGTAATTTTCACACCAAACACATTCAACCATCAAATTCAACATAAATCGAGCAAATTCAGTTTATTTCCACTCCATATTGTTTATGGTACTATATAATGATTTATCGCTATATTTATTTATTTTAAAATAGCTAATATATTCAAAACGACGTTTCGGGCCATAACGTGGCCGTAGCGCTGTTTTTCTTCAGATTTGATTTACACATATCTGAAAATCTAACCATTGGATCTTCGCAAAATTTACATCATTAGAAAGGTCTTTTCAAAACGAATCCAACGGTTCCAGTTTCGGGAAAATCCGACGGTCGGATCTCCCGGTACAATCGTTTGAAGTTTCGATTTCAAAATACGAACTGCAGCATTGTTATTCGATTAAATATATAATTATATTTATATATATATAAATATAATCGCTTCTGGCGCTGTTTTTCTTCATATTTGAATTAAACATTCCAGACAATCCAACCGTTGGATCTTTACAAAGTTGGTGCCGTTGGAAAGATTTTTCCAAGGCGAACCCGACGGTTGTGGTTTCGGGAAAATCCAATGGTCGGATTCCCCGTACTAGTTGTTTGAAATCATGGTTTCAAAATACGAACTGCACGGCTTCGTTTCGTTTTAATTTTATTTATATTTATATATTTATATAAATATAGTTCATTTAATGATTTCCATATCGTTTTCACTTCAAATATTTTTCTAACACCTTAAAATTTTGGAAAATTTCGCCATAACCTCCCCTGCACCGGGAGCATCGGGAAATCGCAAATAGCTTTCCCGGTCCTTCTAATCTCAAAAAGAAAAAGAAAAAGCCAAGCGGCTAGCCAACAGGCTCATAAAATCATCACCCAAACAAAACAGTAAATGTGTACCTATTTGTCGGGCACAAAAATTTTATTCCTCTTCTCTAGCCCCTTTGCTATAACCTGTTCAATGAATATGCATGTACATATATATACAGTTCTTATCATTTATCATTTTCTATTCAACTTCATATTTGATTTCTATTTGGTTTAAAAACACCATTCATTCTAATGTTACATAAATAGGTGCAAATCATTTCATTAGCTAATTAATGAATATTTCAACTCATATATGTTTATTTTGAACAAGTGGCTATTTTTAACACTTCACATTTCAACGATTTATGCATACAATAAAAATGTGATTTTTATGGTAAAACAATTCATTTCAAAACACTATTTTTCTATATAGTTCAAGTTGGTGATAAAAATGGGATTTTTATCATAAAACAATTTCTTTTAAAACGAGATTATTTTACACAGTTCATATAGTCGATAAAAGGTGATTTTTATTATCAAACAATTTATTTCAAAATATGAATACCATTCAACACATGAATTTCTAATCAACGAATGAATATCAATTCAACACATGAATGTTTTCTATAGTTTCTATATATAGATAAAAATGTGCTTTTTTATTATCAAACAATTTATTTCAAAATATGAATACCATTCAACACATGAATTTCTAATCAACGAATGAATATCAATTCAACACATGAATGTTTTCTATAGTTTTTATCTATAGGTAAAAGGTGATTTTTACATTTTAAAACGCGAATACCATTCAACACATGAATTTCTAATCAACGAATGAATATCAATTCAACACATGAATGTTTTCTATTCAATGAATAATTATAGTTTAAGCATATGAAAATAATTCAAACACACGAATATTATTCAAAATTTCGGCAGCATAACGGCAGGGTAGTTAAAACCGGGACCGTCCCTAGTACGGCTCCTCGCTCTACCTTAAAACCTCGTGGTTTTTGACAATGGGGATCATGCATCTAGTTCGCACGCAGGCGGCATGTATATATTTATTTCATTTCCACAAACTAATCCTATGTGGTTTCAACCAAATATTTCTCAATCACAAACGGGTATTTTTCAACCACAATCAACCAATATCAATCACAAACAATCCCAAACAACCATTCGCTATCAATCAATTTTCACACCAATTTCAATCAATAAATATCGTCCATGGTTTGTGGACGAGGGGCGTATATATATATATATATATATATATATATATATATATTTATTTATATATAGCAATTCAGATTTATTTCAACACATATATATATATTTATTTTAAAAGAAATTGAAGAGTGAGAAATTCTCACACATTTATAATTTTAAAATCAGAAATCTCACCAATAGCTATCCAACTTCACGACACTTCACTTAGAGAAATCTTCGCCTTTCTCGCCTTTTGTCGCTTCGTTGCCCGTATTCTCTACATATGTAAAAATCGAATTTTTACTATGTTATTCAATATATAAAAATCGAATTTTTATTATGCTATTCAATATATAAAAATCGAATTTCAAAAATTAAGATTCCGCCTTTTCAAAAATAAAGATTATATTTTTAATATTCCTATGATGTAAAAATTATATTTTTATTACTTTAAAAATATAAAAATCATATCTTACATCTTTTACTTAATAAAAATTCCGTCTTTTCTATTTTAAAGATCAAATCTTTTTCTTTTTAAAGTCAGTTTTAAATCTTTTCCTTTATAAAGTTTAAATCTTTTCCTTTATAAAGTTTAAATCTTTTCCTTTATAAAGTTTAAATCTTTTCCTTTATAAAGTTTAAATCTTTTCTGATTAAAAATCAGTTTTAAATCTTTTCTGTTTTAAAATCAGTTTTAAATCTTTTTAAAAAAAATCAGTTTTAAATCTTAAAAAAAAAATCAGTTTTAAATCTTTTAAAAAAAATCATTTTTAAATCTTTTCTAAATTCAGTTTTTAAACCCTAAAATCGAAATTAGTTTTAAACCCTAAAATCGAAATCAGTTTAAACCCTAAAATCGAAACCAGTTTTTAAAGAATTAAAATAAAAATAAAATAAAATACTTACTTTAACCTGCGAAGAAGGAGGGGAAAAAGAAGACGTCGGCGGCAGGCAGTGGTCTTCGGTGGTGGTGGCGTCGATGCTTCAGGGGGGCTGCTCGATTTGATTCGAGGGGGGGGGGATGCGTCGCGAGGGGGAGGAGCGGGATCGGCGCGTGGTGGGGAGGTTCGGCGGTCGTTAGGGCGGTGGCGTCGCTGCTGCTCCGTCCTTCTTCTTTTCTCTTTTTTTTTTGTTTTCTGATTTGGACTTCGGTAATGAATTACAGGGGGGGCCAAGGTATAGGAGGGAATTAAAATTATTTTTATTATTTAATTTTTCAAAAAAGTTGACTTTTACCTATGACCTCTAAACGAGGCCCACCGCCTGCCGTCCATAGCGTTTAACCCCCATTCCGAACACAATGGGATATGTATCGCAAGCTGATTTGATTGTTACAATCAGTTTCCGTTGAATTTTCATTTAAATCACTATATTGAATTTTAAACGTACATTTCAAATTACCGGGGCCACATACTAACTAGAAAAATTCCCGAAAAATATTTTCTAGCTTCGTATTGACGATACGGTCCTAACAAAACTAGTTTCGTCGAATTCCGAGGTCGTATGCAAAATGTCCATTTTTAAGGGCCTGAATTCCATAGCGACTATTCAGAATTTTCAACTGGACTTATCTTTGGATTCCCGCTATCAAATTTCGATTTGTCAGATTCGTTGGAAAGATATTATCTAACAAATTTAAATATTTTTGGTTTCACTAAAATCCGGATTGTTTTTCACCCGGTACAGTCCGACAAAGTTTGAATTCAATTTTTGAAACTGCCACGCCATTTCAGGCCTTGTTTATAATTATAATTAATTATATTCGTTTTCAATTGTCGATTCAAACTCAGTTTTCATCGCCATTATTTAAAATATTTATTTTAAATATTTAAAATCCATTATTTTAGCCAATTTAAAAATTTTAAATTGGTTCAGATTTTCTGGATCGTTACATTTATGGGTCGGAAGGGGATTCTAAACCCGCTATTTATAAAGGATGCTTTCGGTAGGGAACCAATATATCACTTTTAATATGACACCTTGCCCACGAAAAGCTAAGAAACTACTTAGAACTAGAAAGAACCCATATTATGCTTTTGCATATGTATGAGAACATTGAGAACACCAATAGGATACATGAAAGGAAGATGTGGGGATAACAATTACACCCAGAACTTAAAGGAACACACATGGGATAGCAATAAGAGAAATTTGAGGTACTAATTATAGTCGAAACATACTGGGATGGTTAATCCCACAATATTGAGTGGTTCATGGCTATGCAATTAAAGCTCTGCAAAATCCTCGCTATAGCCCGTAGTGCTCTTCGACCTCTATGTTATTTCAATTTAATGCTGATGAACAGTAGTTCCACTTTAAGCCCCACTATTTTCCATTTCATCCGCTAGATCAATGCTTTTTAGCACTCACTTTAGCAATATTAATATACAAAGGATGACTTGACCGGTTCTTTTTTAAAATAAATCAAAAAAATTAATGTAAAAGCTAATTTTAAGTCATAAGTGCTTTATATATGATAAAATTCTGTAGTAATCCTCGAATCTAGTGTGCATAAACATGATATTATTTGATTTTGTTATATAATATTAATTAATATTCGTTTCTTCTACAAAAATGATGCAAGAATGGTGCAAAAATGATAATTAATTAATTTTAATTATATAGTTCTAATTAATATTTTCTCACCTTCTCTATTTCCCCGCTTTATCCTCGCTACCGCTTTTTTACACCTATACCGATATAAAACTGCTAAGCGCTTTAACTGCACAGGTTCTTGATCAACCAAAGCTAGAACCATGTGGTATGTGAGAGTTACTCGCATTGCCTTATTGAAAGGTTCATAGTCATTCAAAAGTAAAACAATGGGGGTATGTAATGGATAATCCATATTTATGAAATAGTTCCCAACGTCTAGGGGATGGTTGTGTGGAAGGGGGAAGAGATAAATAAAATGTTGGGGAGTCATTCACAAATGTTTAACACAGGTAGGAAACTTGAATACAAGTGGGTAACTTATATACATACATAAGAAACCATTAAGATGGATAGTCAGGGTAACGGAGATAGGGAATCCACCACATGTTGCTTGTTGCACCTTATCACTATTGTTATGTTATTATGTTCTAACCACTGAAAGTGCAAGTGCATAGGCTTGATTATTATGTTTCAGTACTAGTAGGGAAAACTCGTTTTGCTTAGCAGCGTAGTCTCACTAGATATTGCTTGGTTTTAGGTAGATAAATCATTACTCACACTAGTCTTTTGACAAACTTTGTTTTCTGTGAAATTCTTTGGTACTCAATTGAGTAGGCCGAGGATTGAGGTTTTCCAGGTTTTATACTAATAATCTTCTGAAGGTGTGTAGGAGGCAGTAGCTATCTAGAAGTTATTTCCTATTATTTGCTTTAGTTTGAACATATGTAAAGGCATCGTAGTTTAATGCCTATATCTTTAAACTTTGGTCACCTAAAGGGACTTCTTCATAAGTCCCTCTTGGAGGTTATATTCTGTAATAATTATATTTGATCCAAACGGGTTTTTCCAAAGGGAATGTAATGAATGATATTTATCAATGATTGTTCATTAAATTTCTTTCATATTTTTGTGTTCTCTAATGATCTGATTTATTAACAAGTTGTTTCATGTCATCAAAAGTTAATACTATAGATGATTGCAACATCTGCAGCGCGTTGCTTTGGGTCTTAGAAAATGAGGAGTTACAAATTAGTGTCAGAGCATAGGTTTATGCAACTTAAAAATGTTTTGTTGAAAAATCTTTTCAAATTGAAACCCAAAGATCATAGTAAAGTATCATGGTATGCGATAGTGTTACTTTAATGTACTTATATTTTTATTATGCAAGAATATATACCCCATGGTCAAAAGGTCATCCTTTGGTATGTTACAAAGGTTCTTCTATAGATAATAAGTAAGATATGGAGAGAAGGAGTTCAAGACTGAATCTTGGTGGCGGAAGCACTACCACAAATGGAAACGCCCAAACTGAAGTAGATTAAGATCGTCAGGCTAATGAGAACAGGACGTTGCAACCCACCAGCTGATATGCAGAACACGTATTAGTTTTTTGTCCAAATAATGCAAGCCAAAGCTTCTACTATTAGAGGAAACCCGAGCTTCTTTGAAAAGAAGAGGAAATTCTTTAAAGGATAGAAAGCTCAGAAGGGGTGAAGATCGGGAAGAGCAAGGTTGACGTTGTCTACTTCAAATGTTATAAAGGTTCACTTATCAATATAATATAGGTCAGAGAAGGTCAAGAAAGTTGACGGCAAAGCAAAATTTTTGATGTTGCAACTACAACAAGTTAAGGCACTACAAAAGTAAGTGTACAGAAGCAACTAAGGGGAAGGTACTTGCTTTGGAACCTTCATCTTCTGGACCCACTGCTGCGGAGAAGGTAAAATCCATTTTGGAAGGCACATCTTTGATTCATTGCATATTTGTGTGAGTCCTATTTGATACTGAAACATCACAGTCATTTATTCCTAAATGTCTGGTAGATAAGTTATCACCAGGACAATCATATCTTATTACTACCTTTAGGGTAGCTAATCCCATATGGGGCATGCAACTATGGGGATGAGGCGTGATAACCTAGAATTTCAATTACTAGCTTACACTTTTGCTTGTGATTATATGTGCTGGATTTCGAAGTCTTCGGGATCATTTTGGGTATGGATTAGTTAAATCGTTATGATGCTAGAATATTTTGTCAAGATAGGGTGACATCATTGAAGCACCCTAGTTGTGTTCATCAGAATATATATTCAGTGGAGGACACAAGTATGAAATTGCCCGCCTTGTTAGGTGCACTGGATTGGAAAGACGATGTAAGGCTGATTCCTATCGTAAAGGAGTTTGCATATGTTTTTGAACCTATCGTGGGTTTACTGCAGAGGAGAGCTATCGATTTTACGATTGACCTTGTACTTCGAGATGAACCTGTAAGTAGACCATGTAGTTGAATGACACATATAGAGATGAGAGAGCCAAATATGCAACTATTGGATTTGGAGGGAAAGAGTTTCATATGTCCAAATAGTCCACCATGGAATGTGGTTGCAATGTTCATGAAGAAGCCGGATGGATCTTTAAGGATATGCATTGACCACCGGAAGCTCAACGAAAAGATAGTGAAAAATAAATATCCTTTACCAAGAATTGATGATTTATTTGATCAGTTGAGCAGTGACTAGTTATTTTCTCAATTAGGCTTAGCCATTAGTTTTCATCAACTGCAGGCAAAAGAAGAGAATATCTCATTGATGACGTTTTGGACAAGATATGGATGATCATGCCTTTTGGATGAATCGAGTTTTCTAAGAGCTATTGGATAGATTTTTGCTAGTCTTCATAGAAGATATTTTGGTGTATTCCAAGGATGCGAGGGATCATGCGACTCACCTTCGGATTGTACTTAAGACTTTTAGAAAGCACCAATTAAATGCTAAGTTTTTCAAATGTCACTTCTGGGAGGAAGAAAAGAAGTTTTTTGGTCATGTGGTATCAGGAGAAGGGTTGTCCAAGGATCTAGCTAATGTTGAGGCTATAAATAGTTAGAAGAAGACAATGAGTGTTACCGAGATAAGAAGATTTCTTGGATTAGTCGGATATTACTGAAGATTTATCAAGCATTTATCGTGGCTAGTGGCACCTCTTACAAAACTAACCAGGAAGAATGTTAAATTAATTTGGTCAAATAAGTAAGGAAGTGTTTTAGGAACTAAAGCACTTATAGACCAATGCTCCGGCATTGGTAGTACCGGATAGTAATCAAGACTTTGTAGTGTACCAATGCTTGTGAACTGGGCTAGGAGTTATTCATGTGCACAAAGGAAGAGTTATCACATACGCTTCCAGATAGCTTCGACCACATGAGGTTAAATACCCAACTCATGATGGTGAGTTAACGGTCGTTGTCTTCTCTTTGAAGGTCCGTAGGTGTTACTTATTGGAAAAGAGATTCGATTTGTTCACGGATCATAAGCCTTTTAAATATTTCTTCCCTCAAAAGGATTTGAATATGAGACAACAGAGATGGCTTGAGTTCTTGGCAACTTATGATTTCAGAATTTTATACATTGGGGAAACGGAACAAGGTCGCCGATGTCATTAGCAGGAAACATCAGGATGTACTGTTAGGCTGTTAGCTATGTTGGTAGAATAGGAAATTTTAGAAGCATTCCTATATGTGATGTATGGATTAGACCTACGGTAAGTTCGAGTGGAAAAACAGTTACATTGTCATATTTATATGTTCGGCCAGTTGTAATCGAAAGAATCTCTTCGAAGCAAGAAGAGGATCCCGTATTGACCGAAGGATCAGAAGACTCCAAACAGAAGTAGTGAACGATGGATTGAAGGATTTCAACCTTCGTTGCAATGAATGGTTGAGAAAAAAGGAAAATATATGTGTCCCTAATGTTGGTGATCTAAGAAAGGATTTTCTTAGAGAATGCCATCGCTCTAAATGCATAATACGTCCTAGAGGTACAGAAATATGTCAGGACATAAAGAGGAGTTTCTTTGGGAATGCATGGAGAAAGATGTTAGCTTATGGGTGAAACAGTGCACGGACTATCATCAAATAAAATCTAAGCATCAAAAGACTAACGATCCTCTTCAACCATTAGATATTCAAGTCTAGAAGTAGGATTCTATATCCATGGATTTCATTGACAGACCATCGAGATCCATAGGGGGGAACAAAAGTGTACGAGTCATCGTGGATCGATTGAGCCAGAGTGGTTACTTTATTCTTGTTAGGATAACCAAGAAGGATGTTGTGTTGTGAGAATTATTCATGAAGAATATAGTTAGACTTCATGGAATTCCTAGTAACATCATAAGCAAAAGAGATCCATTGTTCACTAAAAATTTATGGAAGATTCCTCAAAATGCTTTGAGAACCAAGCTCAAAATGAGAATCGTTTATCACCCATCGACGGAAGTTAAAACTAAAAGAGTAAATAAGTTATTGAAGATGTGTTGAAAGCATGTGTTCTAGATTTTGGTGGCTTATAGGAAGACCATTTGCAATTGGTTGAGTTTTCCGATAGCTACAGCTTTCAGGTTCAGGCTACTATAAGAATGATATTGTTTAAAGCATTGTATGGAAGGTCGTGCAAGTAACCATCTTGTTGGTTAAAGACCGAAGACAGATTTGTTCTTGGTTCAAAACTGGTGAAGGAAGCTGCAGAAAAGATTGAGTTAATCTGAGGTCAAATGAAGGAAGCTCAATTAAGGTAGAAGAGTTATGCTGATAAAAGGCATAAAGGCATCATGTTCTCTGTAAGAGACCTGATTCTTGTCAAAGTATCACTGATGAGAGATGTGGTTCATTTCAGGAAACTTGGGAAACTAGCACTGAGGTTTGTTAGGCTCTTTGCTATCGTGGAGAGAATTAGGAAACTAGCATATCGAGTGGAGCTACTATATAGTTTTGCAGTCATTCATAATGTGTTTCATATCTCACATCTACAAAAGTATATGCATGAGCTAGACGCTACCATTGATCTAAGGATGCTGGAAGAGGGGGAACCAAACTTGACTTTTGTGCGACAACTAGTTCAGATTGTGGCAAGAGACGAGAAGAAGCTGAGGAACAAAACGGTCAAACTGGTTAAAGTCCAATGGAGCAATAATGCTAAGTACTATACTTGGGAGATAGAAGACAAGATTAGGGCTACTTTTCCTGCTTAGTGGCACGCTATATATTGATTCACAGACTTATTAACTAACTGGCTAAACTAGTATAGCTAGTATTGTTGGTTGCTTTCTATGGTTGTTTTAGTCCTTTACTGAATTTCAATGACAAAATTCTTAGGATGTAACATCCCTCATTTAGGTAAAGATTATTTAGGATATTTAATTGGATGAACTAGATAAGAATAATGTAATTAGATTGTAGAGTTGAGATCTGTATGTATAAATAAACAAGGTGTTGTCCTTAGAAACTAAGTAGAATGAATTAAACGTAAGTTGGATAATGTTTAGGGAAAAGTGGGAACACTTTGCCTCATATATAAGCTCTTTTCCTACACCTTTATCCTCATTATTTTCATTCCCATAAACCGTAAAAGGAACACTGAGAGATAAGCCATTAAAGATCTCAAGGAGAAAAGAAAAGCTTAGGAAGATTAAAGCTTAGATCTTATAGCAACAAAGCTCAACACTGATCATGGTGAATAATGATTTATAACTCATACTTAATTCGGTTATAGGGAATATCCAAATATTTTTATTATGTATATGAGTTTTCATGTTTAGATGGATGTTAACGTATTATTTGGATAGAGCAACACTTGAATAGCTTAAACATGCATGCTTGCATGTAAAAATGAGTAGCTTTTAGGGTAAAACCTATGTTAAACATCTTCAATTTACTTGAAACTATTATATGATGTTCATAATATGTTTCGGGAGATGAATTTCATAATTTTTTAAGCTTGCATGAATTTTCTTAGTCTACTTTCAAGCTAACTAGGAGAAAAATTAATAAAGGGGTTTAACTAATTACTTTAGGCTTAAATTTTTATGAATGATAAAGGGTGATATTTTTGAAATTATGGGGATTTCCCCCACATACGGATTAATTGATATGAATTTTCTAATTTGGCTAGACTTAAGGTGTAATTAATGTTAATTAAGACATTAACATTATAGATTGAATATTTGTATTTTTGAAAAGAATAGGTTACCGTAAAAGCCTGTTACTGATCAACACCCACTTATACAAACCAATGAGATTTCAAGAATTATTTTGGAGATTGTGAAAAGCACACATATAAAAGAAAATAAATCAGTTTTCTATGTATTTACTGTCAATGTCATCGTCTTTAATTGGAAACCATCATTCGCACTCTTCGAAACAGTCTGAAGCACCTTCCGCCTCCTCCAAAAAGCTTCAAATGCTTGTAATGTCACCCATTGGCATATGAAGTATTCGGGTTTCTGCCTTCGTAAGTGAGGCTTCTGCTTTTGCCTTTCATTTCAGATCATTGGTCACTGGCTTCGAATTTTTAAAGTATCAACTCCAACTGGACCTATCACCTTTTCACATAGGCTTTGTTCATCGCATTTGGATGATATGACTATTTTCAAAAGTATAGTAAAGAGGTTGTTGTTTTAAAAGGCATTGAGGCTTCCGTCTCAATAAGCTATGGCTAAGCTGAAAGAGAATGTTTTTCTTTGACTTGGTTTTATAAAAGATAGAGGCTTATAATCTCTGAACCATTTGGTTGTGTCGGAGGTATCCACTTTGGAACTATATTTTAGCTTATAGGTTTCCATCTCCTCATCTCTCGACCATATGAGGGGATTTAATTTCAAAACCACAAATTGGACAGAAAAAAGGCTTCCTTACTTTCAAATAATAAGTTTGGATGGTATTGCCTCATTGCCTATCGGAGGACCCAAAGGGACTTGTTTTTACTAGAATTTTATTTTTTATAAAGCAAGAGAGGTTGTCATCTCACTTTCCTTTGGTGAAATGAAGAGGGTTGTTTTCTAAAAGGTGGTTTTAAAAAAGAGGCTATCGTCTGTATACCCTTCATCGGAACTAAAGGGGTGGGTTTAAACGGAAACCTTATTTCAATAAACAACTTGACTGTGGATATTTACCTAGCTTGTTTGTTTCCATTGGTTTTTCTTGTTCTTTGTATTCATTGGGTTATACTATGTTTCCTTCGACACTCGGGAGAGGAGTCACGGGGGGTTTTGGGTCGAAAGGGAATTCTGAATCCGTTGTTTATAAATGATGCTTTCATTAGGGAGCCAATGCATCACTTTTAATGTGAAACCTTGACTAGCAAAAGCTAAGGAATTACTTAGAACTGGTAAGGAACCATGGTATGCTTTCGCATATGTAGGAGCACATTGGAGACACCAATGGGATACATGCAAGGTTTTGAATCTCTGAGGTCGATCGCATTTAGTCTCTGGGATTTTAGAGACATGATCTTATATGGGAAGAGATCTCGGATGAGATGTGTCTAACTCGGAGGTTCATCTCAAATTTCCATCTTGGGTCCGAAGGTTCATATCAAAACAATCTCATTGTACATAATATGTTAAAAAATTATATTCTTACACAATGATTTTTGTGAATGCTTATATTCGAAAGGTGATTTATAGCGAGATTTGCTATTTCGTTTTGGGTGGAGCCCAAAACGAGATCTCGGGCGATATTTTCGAGATCTGAAATAGTGGATGCATGAAAGGAGGATGTAGAATACCAAGTACACCTGAAACTTAAAGGAACACATTAGCGATGCTAATCTGGTAAAAGAAAAAGATACTGGAATGGTTAATCCCATAATACTAAGGGGTTCTTGGTCAATTGAAAGCAGAACCATGTGGTGTGTATACAGTTTCAGATCTAGAAAATATCATCGGGATATGCTCCGAGATCTCATTTTGGGCTTCTCCCAAAACAAAACAACAAATATCACTGTAAATCTCGTTTCGAATATATCATCTGAGAAATTGCAATATCGAACGATATATCAACTGAGACGAGATACTGAAATATCGTCCGAGATCTTGGGTTTTTTAGTTAAAATTTAAAATCGTTCCTAAATCAAAATAATTATTAAAAAAACTTAATAGCCACAATAAGATCCTACTATTTTATATTTTGCATGTTAAACGACCATATCGCATATTCATATGTGTTCTATAATGTGTATGATCTTCATATTCATCATTTGTAGTATGTTACCTATGAAATAATATATTTTATGTTCTACTTATGTTGCATTGTTTATGTTCTTTGTCCAATAATGTTCATGTTCATGGATCATAAGTTGTTTGCACTAATCTATTTGTATTGTGTTATTTTTAAAAGCATATTGTGATTTATGAATATGAATGTTCTTTCGTAAATAAAGAACAATGAAGTGATTTTCCACTTCAAGTCTAAATTATTATTTTATAATAGCATCCATGAAAATTATAATGTAAGAATATCATTTCTTAGCATATCATGCATCTTGATATTGTTCTAATATGAGCTTTCAGATCTGATATGGAAATCTTAGACAAACCCCGAATTAGGCTCATCTCATCGGAGAGCTCCCCCGATACGAGATTAAGTCTTTAAAATCGTTGAACTAAAACACGACTGTACCCAATATTTAAAATCTTGGGTGTGTGAGAGTTACCTGAATTACCTTATTGAAAGGTTCATAGTTATCTGAAAGTAAAACTATGGGGGTGTGTGATAGTTGATCCATATCTATGAAATACATTTCGTTGTCTAAGGGATGGTTAATCTATTTAGTGAAAAAGGGAACAAAGACAAATAAAATAATGGGAAATCATTCACTGATGTTCAACTCAAGTAAGAGACTTGAATACAAGTGGGTAACTTGTATATGTACATATGAAACCCTTAAGGCAAATAGCCAGGGTAACAAGGATGGGAATCCACTGCATGTTGTTTGTTGCACCTTATAACTATTTTTACATTATTATGTTCTAACCATCGATAGTGCAGGTGCACAGGCTTGGTTATTATGTTTCAGTACTAGAGAAGGAAAACCAATTCCACTAAGTGACATAGTCTCATTAAATATTATCAGATTTCTAGTAGATAAAATATTATTTACACCAGTCTGTTCACTGACCTGAAGCTTCTATTTTTTCCTTAAACTCTCAGGTATTCATTTGAGTAGGCTCAGGGTTGAGATCTTTTAGGTTTCACTCCAACAAATAAGCTTCTGAAGGAGTGCAGGAGGCAGTAGTTACCTAGGAGTTGTTTCACTTATTTCTTTAGTTCGAATGTAAAGGCATCGAGGTTTAATGCCTACATCTTCAGACGGGTGAAACACCCCACCTCCGTTAAGGTCACTCACAAAGGGAATGCCTTAACTTTGGTGGAGCATTATAGGTAAAAGACACAGATAATTTACAAGACAGATATATATAAGCAGCGGAAAAACTAACTTTATTTCAAACGTGGTTCACAACAAAACATTACAGCAAATTATTTCAAACCAACTTCCAAATCACTACATCAAAATCTCTGTCTTGATTATTACATAAAGAAGCATAAAACACAATAAAACTGCATAAATCCCCAAGTAGTAGTGTGTCCAAAGCCATAACCAAAGATAAGAAGTTCCAAGCTATACATCACAGAGTCTTCAAGCTTGGAAAGATGAACGGTCCAAATTAAGCTGAGCTATTCTCTCCCTGGATACCTGAGGGGGGAAACGGAAGAAAAGAGAGTGAAAGAAAATGGGTCAGACATAAGTCTGGTAAGTCCAGTGATTGTTCAGTATATAAACTGATAAGAGAACCATGACTTGAATAAGCTGGACACAGGACAATAATAAGGAAATAAGGTGACATAGGATAAGGTAAGATAAACAGGGCAAGATAAACAAGGCAAGATAAACTAATCATACTAACACACTCATGTCCATATACTCTGCACCTACTAGATATTTTAACCATTGTCATGAGTTCAAACCCAGTGATTCCCTTTCATTGATCGGCTCCTACTCGTACGCATTTACCACTTGTGTCTTACTACCCCGCTCGATTGTAGACACCTGTGTTGGTCCCACCATGGGGTGTATCAAACCCTATGGTGGCAACTCGACACGATTCAAGATGCACATTGCATAACTACTGATGCCCAGTGCCTGCTTTTTCCATTCCGGAGTACGTGCACGCCCGTACTCCGTCGGAACCTACACTGACGCATCAACCACCATCGTTTTGACCGCTTATAATCAGCCCAGTAATCGTGCCCCACCCTGCCTAGCTCAGGGTACCATGATACATCTATGTGGGTTACTGCTGAAATGGGTCCTCGTTACTACGGTTTCCTAGTCAACATGTTAAATTAGTTAAGTGTCCAAGTTAACCTAACCCCACCCATCAGTTTAGTTAACATGTTGCATTGGTTAAGTGTTGCCTTAATTAACTTAACCCTATCATTCCTGACTTAGCTTTAATTCATTTATTAAAGAAAAAACCACTCACATTAGACAGGTATTGTTGCGGTTACTGGATGTGCCAGCTGGTCAGATCCAGGCAGTTTTACATGCAACTCAGTCTAACCTCGGGTTTCTTTGGGCTCGACGCACTAACCTCCGACATTAGGTATATATTGTTACGGTTGTTGGATGTGTCGGGCGGTTCCGGGCAGTCTTACACCGTAACTCAATCTAACCTCGGGTTAGGCATATTCGTCTTTTCTAAATTTACATATTTACCTCTTTATATTTATATGTAAATTATTGTCATTCAAGTCAAGCCCCACTTTCCTTTTCAAATCAAGTTCATAAATTTTAGGCATAAAAAAAATTTATACTACTTTATGCCATAAAACATTTACATGTTCATGAGCCTAATATGCCAATTATACATAATTTCATATTTTTCCCCAACGTTACCCCTGTTAAACGTTCGCATGAATCACGTAAAATGTTAGGCTCGATACATAGCCTAACTTATACACAAAAGGGGAAAAAGAGGAACATGTAATAATTCCAACATCACAAAAATATGGTTCTAACTACACATGTGTCATATTAATATAGCATAGAACAATATACACTTAATTATGAACTTGCAAATTTATATCTACTCAACATGAATCATGAAATAGGGGTTTTACATAGAACTACATAAACTTAACATTAGGCATGTAATTGTGAATTTCACAATTTAGTTGGATCTAATCTAACATGAATCTAATCATATTAGCATGTAGTTTTGGGTCATAGACGTGAACATGGTTAAACTTGCATAAAATTCCCAAATTGACATACAACATATAGATGTCATTACCAAATCATGCGACATAAAATGTCATCGCCCAATTATACAACATAGTATGTCATCGCCTATTTACACAATATGATATCCATCGCCAAATTATAAAATATGGAATGCCATCGCCAAATTACACAATATGATATCCATCGCCAAATTTATACAATATGGTATGTCATCACCAAATTACACAATATGATATCCATCGCCAAATTATAATATGTCATTGCCTATTGTCATCACCAAAATATGCAACATAATATGTCATTGACGAATTATACAACTTATGGATCTATTTCAAAGCATTTAACATTTATCATTATATTACATAAAACATGATCACAAACATGATAAGAGTCATGGTCTTAATCAATCTAGTTTTAACAAAAAGGATAGGCATCGATTTACATTAGGTGATGTTCTACATCCAGTTATTTAGTCACAATTCTAATATCGTTTAGGTCTAAATGATAACTGGACTTACAAAAAGGAGGCTAGTCTTGAGTTCTGAGATCTGTATTCTGAATTTGAATAGCTCTTCTTTGTTGTAGACATTGGATTCTCTTAGTTGAATTAGATTTGATTTGCAATTCCTACTTTCTTTCTAGTTGAATGAGAATGGCGGCTATTCTAGGTTGACTGCTGACAGCATGACGGTCTTAGGAATATTTTTGTGTGGCTTTAGGGTTTAGATTTAGGTTGCTTATATAGAAGTTTGATTTAATATGAGCCGTCAGATTAACCTAGAGCAAATCAAAGCCATTCAAACCTATGAGAACCAACCAGAATGTGCCACGCAAGCCCTAATGACACATCAATTCGTCACAGGAGAAAACACGTCAGATTTTAGATTTGACCTGAGGGGGAGGTCGACCCCCAGGTCGATCTGTATGGGGGGAGGTCGACCCCGTGGTCGACCTTCTGGTCGACCTTCTGGCCGACCTGGCCTTGGGCGGGGATTTTCCCACCCAGCCCGCTTCTGATTTTGAATTTTGAGTTTTCTGAACTTTACTCTGAGCTATTTATTTTTAAATTCTGAATCTTCTGAAGGTCATAACTCCTTCATACGGATTCCGATTTATGCAAACTCGGACTCTATCTCAAGAAGAATTCCTAGATGAGCGCAATGGAGTAACCCATTTCTCTTAATTCTCACATTTGAAACTAATTATTCTTTAATTCTTTACTTTAATGTTTACAGAAAATACGGGATGTTACATTCTCCCCTCCTTAAAGGATTTCATCCCCGAAATTTTCAAGTTTAGAAGAACGTATATCCTACCACCCAATCGTCCATCTACTCAACCATCAAACATAGGCGTCCATTGTCCTTAAAAGACTTCTATTGCTTCATGATCATATGCATAGTGTGTGTACATGTCCTTATCTAATGCAAAAACAGGTGGTCTACTGATTCAGTTGACCTCCTTAATGCAAGTCATGTCAGTGCCATGAGTCCATTATGCATGCAATCATCCTAATCATACTTTCTACATGAGTGCACAATCATTCATACAAATGCAACGTCCATATGATAACACGTCAAGTTTCAATCATATACAAGTACATATATGCATATACAATATGAAAGTGACTGAGCCGATCTAACACCTAATGTGTGTGTTTATGCATCCACGAGCAACCACTAGCAACCACTTGCAACCATCAATCATAACATGTTTCAAGTACATGTTTGCATCCATTGGCTTCTACCTAAGGATCGAGGATAGCACTGAGGAAAAATACTAAAAAGATAGACGAGCATGAACAACTTAAGGAAAAAGAGATCAAAGATGCACCCTCAAAAAGAAAAGGGTAGGCTACGCGTATCTTGGCCTCAGTCTCCCAAGTCGCGTCTTCCTCAGCGTCACTCCATTGAACTTTAACAAGTTTGACTTCGCGGTTGCGTAGCTTTTTGACTTCTGTACCCAAGATACGAGTTGGAACTCTTCTCACAGTCGCCTCTCGTTCTACTTCTACGTCCTCTAATATGCTTGGTTCCACCACTTCCGCAGACTCATATAGGCACTTTTGTAGGTGAGAAACATGAAAGACATTATGAACTCCAGCCAATCTTTCGGGCAACTCTACTCTGTAAGCCATCCTCCCAATCTTTTTAACGATAGGAAATGGACCATAAATCTTGGAGCCAACTTTCCTACGGACCCGAAGCGAACGACGTTCCTCAAAGGAGATACTTTAAGGAAAACCCTGTCCCCAACCTCAAACTCAAGGTCGATCCTTCTTTTATCTGCGTAGGACTTTTGTCTATCTTGGGCAGTCTTCATTCTTCTTCGTATCAAGTCCACTTTCTCTGAAGTCTCTCTAATCATATCTGGTTCAAGTATGAGCTTGTCTGTAGCCTTCCACCAACAATTTGGTGATCGGCATGGTCTTCCATATAAAGCTTTGAAGGGTGCCATGCCTATGGTGGCTTGGTAACTATTGTTGTAGGCAAACTCCACCAAAGGAAGGTGATCTTCCCATGTTCCTCCAATGTCAAGAATGCATAGTGTCAAGAGGTCTTCTAATACCCTGTTCACCCTTTTCATCTAACCGTCGGTTTGAGGGTGATAGGCCGTGCTTAAGCATAGCTGTGTGCCTACAGCCTCTTGCAAGCTCTTCCAAAACCCGCTCGTAAAGATAGGATCTTGGCCACTTACAATGCTGGAGGTATCCCATGGAGTCGAACTATCTCTTTGAGGTAAATGGATGCTAAAGATGAGGCAGTCCTTCTACTCTAAATGGGTATAAATTGAGCGCTTTTTGTGAGCCTGTCCACTATTACCCAAATACTGGTATTGCCCCTTCTTGGCCTAGGCACCCATCAATAAAGTCCATTGAAATGCTATCCCATTTCCACTACGGGACTTCTAGAGGATGAAGCAAACCACCAGGCTTCTTTTGCTCCACCTTGACTTGCTGGCATATCAAACACTTAGTGACGAATTCAGCTACATCCCTCTTCATGTCATTCCAAAAGAAAACTCTTTTTACATCTTTATACATTTTGTCTCCACCTGGGTGTATGGTCAACTTGGAATGGTGTGCCTCTTCGAGAACCTTCTTCACCAAATCCCTTGCTTGTGGGACGCAAAGCCTTCCATCCCGCCTTAACCAACCTTTATCATCGATGGAGTATCTATTGAGGTGACTAGAAATCTCACCCCTAATTAGCTTGTCCATCCCATCAACTAGCTGAGGGTCTTCCCGTTGCGCGGTTCCTATTGAATCCAAAATAGTAGGCCGCACTTCTAGCAATGCTAACAAACCAGTCACATGATCGATGGAGAGTCTAAAGTCAAAATTGGATATGTACTCCAAGCTCTACCTTTCAACAAAGAGAGGGCTTAAGGTTAGCTTCTTTGTACTCAAGGCGTCTGCTGCTATTTTTCCCTTGCCAGGGGTATAGGAAATCTCGAAATCATAGGATACCAAGAATTCCATCCACCTTTGTTGCCTCAAGTTAAGATCCTTCTACGAGAAAAGGTACTTCAACGATTTATGGTCAGTATATAATTCAAACTTCTCACCTAGGAGATAATGGCGCCAAGACTTAAGCGCAAAGACGATGGCAGCCAACTCTAGGTCGTGGGTTGGGTAGTTTTTCTCGTGTACTTTCAACTGCCTACCTCCATAAGCTACTACCTTCCCTTCTTGCATCAAGACAGCACCTAGTTCCGTACCACACGCATCCGTGTATACGGTAAACATCTTGCTCCCATCCGGCAATGTCAGAACTGGGCTGTTGTTAGAGCTCTCTTTAATCGTTGGAAAGCAATATCGTAATCCAAATCCCAATTGAAAGTTCTTCATCAACTTCGTAAGCGGAGCTGATATTTTCGCCAAGTCTTTGATGAACTTTCAGTAAAAGCCCGCTAGCCCGAGGAAGCTTCGGACCTCGGTCGCATTCCATGGGGACCTTCCAATCTTGCACCGCAACTACTTTTGTGGGGTCCACGGCTAACCCTTCCTTGGATACCACATGTCCAAGAAATCTTATTTCCTCTCTCCAGAAGTGGCATTTGGAGAATTTGGCTTTCAACTGATGTGCTCGAAGACTATCCATGACTCCTTTAAATGCTAAGCATGCTCTTCCCCACTCTTTGAGAAAATCAAAATGTCATCTACGAAGACCACGGCAAACTTATTGAAAAACTCCATGAACACTCTGCTCTTCAAATCAACGAAGTAGGCGGGTGTGTTTGTCAGGACGAAAGGCATGACAAGCCACTTGAAGAAACCATCCGGAGTTCTGAATGCGGTCTTATCAATGTTGTCTTCAGCCACTCTCAGCTGATGAAACCCGGTAGCTAAATCTAGTTAGGAGAAAACCGATGCACCTACAAGCTGATCGAACAAGTCATCTATTCTTGGTAGTGGGTGCCTATTCTTCTGGGTCAGCTTGTTTAGCTCTCTATAGTCAATGCATAGGCGAAGCGAACCGTCCGCTTTAGTTGCGAACACTACTGGAGCACTCCATTCAGAAATACTCTGCCTTGTAAACCCCTTATCAAGCAACTCTTTGACTTGCTTGCTGAGTTCTTTCCTCTCCCTTGGAGCCATGTGTCTAACGGGTAAAGCAACGGGTTTTGCATTATCAACGAGGCATATGCGGAAGTCTATCTCCCACTTAGGAGGTAACCCTTTAACCTCTTCAAAAACATCCGAGTATTCACGGACTACTCTAACAGACTGCAAATTCTCAATAGACGCATCAAGAGATTCTAGATAGCTAATCATAACAGAGTTCATGGGATTACAAGAAATTTTGAGAGTTTTACCGAGGCGAGTCATGAGACTAACCACTCTCCTTTCACAATCGAGGATGGCACCATTACTGGATAGCCAATCTATGCCTAGAATCAACCCATAGCCCGTGAAGCCCAATGTAACAACCTGGAAAAAGGCAATCTTGGTTATCCGATATACAACACATATCGAACAACCAAGGATCGAAAATACCGGTAGTTAATGAAAGAAGTTAGAGGGTGAGAATAGATAAGATAGAGACTTAAAATAGAAGAAGAAGAAGATACAACATCAGAGTAACACGAATCTCATAGCGGAACGAACAACATATAATAGATAACATATCCTTGAAATAAAATCAGTATATGTATATAGTAACATTATCAGAGTACAACACTTACAACACAGCGGAAATAACTATAGCTATATAATCCTGAAGCCTCCTGCTCCAAGCTTTTCTAGTATATCTGTACATCTCGACTACTTGACTGCCCGTACAAAATTGGGCACCCAAGAGTTTAGGGAAAACGAAATAAAATAAACTCCGGGTCAGTCATGGGACTGGTATGAGTAAAATAGTTTAAAACAGTTTGAGCCATTAAACGATATCTCATAAGACCACGCCGTATAACGGAACGGGTTTTTCCCTTATGAGCATCCAAAATAATCTTTATATCAAAACTCATTGGTATTATAATAGCGTCTATCAATCACAATATAAAAATCATCTAGCAGATACGCTTTCATCTCACGTTCTACATATATAGTATACAATCAATACCGCAAGCACGTATTGGGTAATGGATTTCCAACTATGACAAGGTATGGAACCACCTTTCGCTAGTGTACCTCTAGAGAGGAATACACTGGGTTCAACAAGAACATCTTGCAACCCGGCCAAACATGACCGACCACTCATTTCGCTTGAGTGTATCGAATGTATATCACCAACGGTTGGGATCAGCAACCGTTTCCCGAATGGGACAGCATCGACAATAGATTTTTAGAAATAAATGAAAACTCTAGATCAAGTGATTATACACCCTAATAGGTGCGACCTACATTGCCATGCTGCCTCCCCGATTTTTTGTCATCTCCCGGATGTGAGGCTAGAAGCTACGCTTATCTTTTACATGCCACATCTTCATTCACTTAGAATGTCACATCGTCATACCCACCAAATCATAAATTGATTTATCCAAAAATAACACATGTACACAGCTAAGAGAAACGAATTCCTCTGCCACCAAATGTGAATACGTTTGAAATGATCAACTTACGCGATCTACCAGACCTACTCTGTCAGACATTCATCCATACAAGTTGTCCTGGGACTGGACAAACCGAAGGCACTATTCAGTACATCCATCTTAGGCAATTGTTATCTAAGATTTATACAATAGCCCTTGCACTTTACTTCGTCTTCAATTATCTTTGGCATATATGATTCGCAACGCTTATGCCAATACGGAGTGGTTCTTCGGATAATAATCCAACCGGTCTCTCCAGATTAACAACGTTAAAATGGTCAAAACTTTTATAGTCGGTGATTTAACTATCAAATGAAAACATGTCTGTGTGCACACAATGATCTTATTTCCAAATGGAATTATCGATCCAGTCATCAACACACACACACACACACACACACACACATATATATATATATATATATCCTTATTTCTATGTTTAGAAAATATACGTTATTAGCACTGGAAAAAGTTTCCATGGCTTACTTACGTATCACTATTCTTCCACATCTATCAGACTCTAACTATAAACTAACAAGAGAACAACTTCCTAAGTATAAACCCCGAAGGCCGAAACCAACATCAGATCGATACTTTGGAAACCATTCAACTTATTAATCTCTTGTTAGTTTCTAATTTTTGTTTAACTCCATTTTGATTAACTATGTTCGATTAACTCCTTTTTTCTTAACTCTTATTCGAATAACTAATATTCGATTTGCTCCATTCGCTTTACTCTAGATCGCAGCGATCACAATGGTTACGCCTGATTCCCTTAGGAAACATCCACCGCCGTAGGCTATCTGCAGCCCTACGAATTACGCTAGCAGTCATGCAAAATGGCAACTTATCCTGAATAACTATGTTTGACTAACTCTATTCGACTAACCATATTTGATTAACTCGACTTCGAATAACTAAATTCGATTAACTCTTTTATATCTTGTCAACTTCCTTTTTATAAATCCTGTTTGTTTTCTAAATAAATATTCCTTTATTCTATTTATTTTCTAAATAAATATTCCTTTATTCTATTTATTTAATGATAAATATTCCTTTTATAAAATCCTTTGATTTTATAAATAAATTTCTTCCTTTTATAAAATCCTTTGATTTTATAAATAAATCTCTTTTCAAATATATACTTTGAAAATTTCCTTTTTACATCCTAATATTTTTTTTCACGGTGTTCAGAATACCAAATAACCACGATCAATATCGTTTAAACACACATAATCATCAACAGATTATATATCACATCATATATCCCAATATATGAAACAAAACAGTATTTAAATATTGAGGAACCCAGTTGGGTCCCTCCAACCTGTTTCCCTGCATCACTGATGTTAAACAAGCACGAATATAAAATATTCTGTTAAACAGAATCAATATTTTATTAATGATTTATATATTTATATCGTTATCTATGATTTCAATCAATACACAAACAATTCAACCAAACAGTTAACACACAGCAATCAACAGATAATTATCAGTTCTAATAATACATTGTAAAAATAGAACTGTTCAAAGTTGGTGAGTTTTACTCACCTTGTCCGTAATCGTTAAATAATGATTTACGGTTGTTGATTCTGATCCGGCAATTTATTTCGCTATAAACTGAGACGAGCTCCTATTGTTTCAAACTAGTCTGGTAGTGTAGTATTCTTTGATACGGATTCCACAGCACCCCATTTTCCATCCCTGCCCAAGAACTCAACCTCCAACCCGCAAATTTCCTCTTCTTTCCCAATGTCAAGATTTCCAACTCAGCCCCAACACTCGAGCTCACGTTCCCAATATTCATCTACATAGCCATTTCCTAATTTCGAAGCCCCTCAACATCCTTGTCTTCTTCCATGATTTTAACTAGAACTGCAAACTCCTGTCTACTACAGAATCAATCCCTGATCCAACTTCTCATCTGCCAAACCTGCTCACTCCTATTCCATCTTCTCCAGTTACGAACCCCGCTTTAGACACCCAGCCACTAACTTTATGAACTAATCTTTCCTCTTCACTACATCTGCCAGTACCTTCCTCCAATCCTCACGCTAGACTTAAACACCCACTTCCCTTATACTGCTATCACAGTATGCCACCACTCCTTCACAAGCCACACCGCCTGACCTCCATGTCACCCTTGACCCAGCAATTCCATCAACCTGCTCACGCATGTAAGCTCCTTCCGCCACAAACACTGTAACACCCCGTATTTTCTATGAACGTATAAGTAACAAATCAGAGAATAATTAATTTTTTAAAAATAAGAATCAAGGGAAACGGGTTGCGCCATTGCGTTCGTCTCGAAATTCTGCTTGACAACAAGTCCGAGTTTTCGAAAAATGGAGTCCGTATGACCAAATTATGACCCTTCGAAGTTTCAGGAATTTAAATAAAATAAAACCGCTCGAAAATAAAGCCAGAAATTCGAAATTCAAACCCAGAGAAGGCTGGCGGGAAAATTCCCGCCCATATACCCAAGTCGACTAGGGAGTCGACCCCCCCCCCCCAAACTAGGTCGACTAGGGTGTCGACCTCCCCATGACCAGGTCAACTAGGGAGTCGACTTGGGGTCGACCTGCTCTCGAAACCCAGTTTTTGAACCTGGTTCATTCTGATGTATCCGGTCTCGTTTTCTGTCTAGATTCGTCCGCCTAATCCTATATAAATAGCCACCTAGCCTCATTTTCTCTACACAATTTCATTCTGTCTATATTCTGCCTCTGTTCTAATTAAAAATAAAAATGGCGTCGCTACTCTGCTGGAATCAAAACTTGGACTGATGCATCTTCTTCCAACCTGAATAGAATTAAAAGCTAAATCAAATCTCAAATCAAAGTTTAGAGCTACAACAACAATTAAAGAGGAGTAATTCAACATTTCTGCATCAACAACAGTTTATTATCCTTTCTTAAAACCACGAAAGGCAAGTACAGTTATTTTCCGATATAAACTTTAATTATGGTGGTGGCATGATTATAAATCTGAATCCGAGGTTATGTATATTCTTATCTGTCAGATCTGTTTTTCCGTGACTATTCTGTACCTCTTTCTTCTTTCGGTTCTATAGCCAGGCTACTACGAGCCTGCGCCGAATCTCATAAGAGATTAATGCACGAATGCTTAATTTTGGGGACAAATAATGAGTAATGCATAATTGGACACGTAACTGTTCCCTATGAGACAATTGCCTATGACTATGATTCATGACTATGAGACTATTGCCTATGACATTGAATAAGAAACTATTGTAATTAGTCGCCCATGACTATTGTGGTTAATTGCCTATAACTATTGTAGTTAGTTTCTTATGCATATTCCCTTAATGATGTTAGATCTCATATTTAATATGTAACTCTGCTAGTTTATTCCCATTCACTGTTATGTACATCGAGCCTAGAGTAGCCATTATCATTGCATTTGGTTCATTATAGCATGCCTATTCTTTCTTGTGCTTATCCCATATTCCTTCTGTTAGGGCCATTTCATGAGTATTTAGAGAACTTGTGGAAACATGTTATACGGGGATTGGGCGTAGCTTAATTAAGTTAATTTGGCATAGCAAATATGTTGGCATAATCTGAATCGGCTATAATAGAGAATGATTTACATGTGTATTAGTCCTGGACATAAATGGTAAACTAGAATATTAAATCTAGTTTTTACATGAACTGTAAATGGGAATATTAAGGCTAAATTTTGGGGCATATATTGTATTATGTATTATGACCTTGATTTGGGCATGTAAGTTTAGGATAAATTTATAATTAGGCAAGATATGTCAATGAAACTTTAAGAAATGATTAAATCTGTTATATTGCCTAATCCGCTAGTTCTGTTCTATTGCCTAAACTGCTAATTAGATTGAATTGCCTAATCTGCTAATTATGTTAAAATTGCCTTATCTGATAGACCTGCTAAATCGCCTAATCTGCAAGATCTGTTGTCTGTTTAGTCTGTTGAATGGCGTAATCTGTTGGAACTGAAATGCTGAAATTTGAAGTACGTAAATCTGTAGCCTCGATTTAAAATTGAGCAAAACTTGTTAATAGAACCTCGAATAATTTGTTGTAACTCGTACAGAAGTTAATTTGTTAAATTAGCATGATTAGTCTGATATTAGCACGGTCTGTGAATGAATGCATTGGCTAAACATGAAACATGGCTAACTCGAGGTTAGAATCAGTTTGCAGCATAATCCTGCCCGGAACCGCCCAGCACATCCAATGGCCGCCGACAATAGGTTCTAATGTGAGAAGTTAGTCGTAACATGCTTGAAACCCGAGGTTAGACTCAGCTTGCAGCAGAAACCTGCCCGGAACCAACCGGCCTAACCAGTGGCCGCAAATTGTCAGTCTAATGTGAGAGGTCTGTGCGTTAATTTTTAATTGGTACAAATCTGAGATAAATATGATGTCTAAAACGTGTTGGGTGGGTAGGGTTAAACCAATTGGACTAATGAATTTAACAAACCCGTTTCGTGAATCTGTAGGCCCAATTACAAAGTTAGACAAATCTGTAAATCTGTTAAATCCGTATATCTGATCCGTTAGTCTGAAACTTGTCTGATCTGTGAACTAGTTGATCTGAACTCTGTATGTCTGAACTTGTAAACAAGTTAATCTGAAATCTGTTAGTCTGGGGACACAAGGTTAGGAGGGAAATTACTTGTGTCATCTGTTGTTTAGGACCCATATTAGTTAGTAACCCTTTCTGGTATCAAACTTTGACGCAACAGTAGGTAGGGTTCGGGCATGCTTACTGAACTAATTATAAGCGGTTCATTCTGATAATGGCGAGGGGTGTTGATGGTGATTTCCAACCGGGTCATGTGCATGCATGAATCTCGGTCTGCCTCTGAGGATGTAAGACGCCGTGACATTTGTAAATTGGTATGTGCCAATTGGTTGTCACTTTAGGGAGTGATACACCCTATAGTGGGGCAGATACATGGTATTTATGTATTAGGGAGCCGATCGCTTGGGGTAGGGTTTTAGGGTACACTTAGTTCTGTCTGCTTCTGTTGGTATCGTCTGTTTCTGTTGGGTGGTAACACCTGTCTGTTTCTGCGTGGTACAGTCTGTTTGGGTGGTAAAGGCCCATTTACTAGTGTACACCTAATTCTACATTCTGTTTCCGTAGGGATTAATTTGTTTCTGTTTCTGTACCTTCTGTTCGGGTGGTAAAGGCCCAGTATTAGCATTCTGTTTCTGTCTGTTTCTGTTGGGGTGGTAAAGGCCCATTACTAGCATTCTCTTCTGTGGAAATTATTTTGTTCCCGTTCCTGTTTCAGTTTAGACATTGGGGTGACACCTAATCCTGTTATACTAGTATTAGTGCAGAGAAATGAAAAGTAATATTATTCTGTTTCTTCTGTTTAACCTAAGTACATTCGCTGCTCCTGTTACTGTTATCTCTTATCCAGCTTATTTTCATGTCATAATTATTATTATCTGTTCATATGCTGAATGTCACAGGACTTGCCAGACATGTCTGACGTTGCTTGTTTTTTCCCCTTTTTCTTCCGTTCCCCCCCTCCTCCTAGGTTTTCCAAGGAGGGAATACTTTAGCTTGATCCAGATTTCTTCTGCTTGAAGTACTTAGAGTGCTTAAAATATGGCTTGACTCCTTATGGCAGCTTCTATGGGGATTATGATTTTACAGTTTTGTACTCTGATGATTTTCTGAACAAGACTGATATTTATGTACTTGAGTTTTTGGTAAAGATGTAACCAAACTGATTTCTTTTTTCCGCTGTAATAAAGTTATAATTTCTCTAGTATTATTTATCTGTCTTGTAAATTTATGTTCTGTCTACTAAAACGCTCCACCGAAGTTAAGGCATTCCCTTTGTGAGTGACATTAATGGAGGTGGGGTGTTACACTTGGTATCAGAGCTGAAGGTTACCAGATTTGATAAAAAGTTTTGAAAACTATTTTCAAGAAGGTTTTAAAAAGGAAGTATTTTCAAAAGTAAAGCTTATTTTTGAAAAACATAATCCCCAAAAAGCCATATATCTATCTTTTCAGTTCTCCGTTTTAAATCCTTTTCTTTCATTCCAGCATGTCTGGGAATCTTAACTTTCCAGAGGGCGTGCCAATACCTGGCTAGTTCAGGAGGTACTTAGAGGCTAGGGCCAACGATGCAGGCTCAGCAGATATTCCTCCTCCAGCTACAGCAATTCCTCCTCCCCCCTCCTCGTGCAATTGCTTTTTCAAATATCTGTAAAGACTTTAGGGCTATGGGTGGAAAGGATTTCAAGGGAACTGAATCATTCGTAGAAGCAAGGAACTGGCTCAAAGAAACTGGGGATCTGTTTGTTATTTTCGTGGTGGATGATAGGCAGAAGGTACAATTGGCGGTATGGTTGCTCAAGGACGAAGCTTCCTATTGGTGGGAAGTCACTAACGCCGAGAGGCCGGTTGAAACATGGATGGATTTCAGAACAAGGTTTGAGACGAAATTCCTCTCGCAAGCTGAACGAAGTCTACAACTGGAAAAGTTCTTATCTCTTAAGCAAGGAAGTATGACGGTCAAGGAATACGTCAACCAGTTCAACCAACTGGCTAGGTTCGGACTAGATTTAGTCAACACCCATCATAAAAAGGCTCTCCGCTTTGTTAAAGGATTGAACGAGCCACTGCACAGCCTAGCCATAACCCATGTACCCATGGGAGCGACTTACGAGAGATTGGTGGATATGGCACTATTGCACGAGGAAGACAACGGCAAGAAAGAGGCAAAGAAGGAAGAGCATGGCCCAAAAAGGAAACACAAAAGAAGGGTGAAAAGTCTGAAGATAAGATGGAGAAAAAGTGCTTTACTTGTGGAAGCTCGACTCATCTGAACAAGGATTGCAGAAAAAGAAAGGGCACTTGCTTCAACTGTGGTGAGATGGGACACTTCACTAGGGACTGTCCGAAGAAACAAGGGCAAGGGCAGAGGGCAGGACCAACTTCTGGAAGGCAGGCGAACACTCTCGAGGCTAGTGGATAGGATAGAAACAGGAAAACTTTCTGTAGGAGGTTTAATTTCTTTATCTGATTTTTGAGTTAAAACTCTTTTCTGATTTTGGCATTTTGATTCTGTAATCGATACTCTGCACTTGAATATTAGTATTGTTTCTGACTCCGCTGTAGACTCAGACCCATAAGGGTTATGACTCATCTAAGCGTGGTAAGTTGGGTATCTGTGTTGAGCGTTAAGTTGACTATGACGCATACATTCTGGGTTTTTATCATGCTTAGTTTCCTAAGAATCATTTAGTAATCTGATCTGTACTGGTAATCTGTAAATATCTGAATATTTATGATAAGGTTGGGATTTCCAGTTTTGACATTGTCTAAAGAGGGTAATCCTCTAGGTGTCAATCTGATGTTGATTTCGGTCTTCGGGGTTGATACTTAGGGGAATTTGTCTCAAGGTCTAATGGAAACCAAGTTTTTGTTTGTCTGCACTCGCTCCCATCACTCAACTGTATCCTATCGATCGAGTCTTCGACCTATAGATAGGAATCCTATGGATGTAAACATGTTTTTGAGACATGTTATGTTTGATGGTTGCAAGTGGATGTAAGTGGTTGCTAGTGGTTTCTCGTGGATGCATATACACACACTTGGCACTAGATCGGCTCGAAACACTCTCATACTGCATATGGATATGTGAGCATTTTCAATTTTTGTGGATGCAAAATGATTGACTCATCACATGGATGTTGCATATGAATGAATGGTTGTCACTCATATAAGAATAATATGTATCAAATAGGAAAATTGCATACATGTTGGACTCATGACACTGATATAGTTCGCATTAAGGAGGTCAACTGAATCAGTGGACCGCCTGATCTTTGCATTATATAAGGAACATATACACACACTTTTGCATATGTTTATACAACATTAGAAGTTTTCTAAGAACAAATGGATGCTTGTGGATGATGGTTGAGTAGATGGATGACTGGATGGTAGGACACATTCTTCTTAACTTGAAGATTTCGGGGACGAAATCCTTTAAGCAGGGAAGAATGTAACACCCCGTATTTTCTATGAATGTATAAGTAACAAATTAGAGAATAATTGATTTTTAAAAAATAAGAATCAAGGGAAACGGGTTGCGCCATTGCGTTTGTCTCGAAATTCTGCTTGACAACGAGTCCGAGTTTTCGAAAAACGGAGTCCGTATGACCAAGTTATGACCCTCCGAAGTTTCGGGAATTTAAATAAAATAAAACAACTTGAAAATAAAGCCAGAAATTCGAAATTCAAACCCAGAGAAGGCTGGCGGGAAAATTCCCGCCCATATACCCAGGTCGACTGGGGAGTCGACCCCCCCCCCCCTCCCAACTAGGTCGACTGGGGAGTCGACTGGGGTGTCGACCTCCCCATGACCAGGTCGACTGGGGAGTCGACCTGCTCCCGAAACCCAGTTTTTGAACCTGGTTCATTCTGATGTATCCGGTCTCGTTTTCTGTCGAGATTCGTCCGCCTAATCCTATATAAACAGCCACCTAGCCTCATTTTCTCTACACAATTTCATTCTGTCTATATTCTGCCTCTGTTCTAATTAAAAATAAAAATGGCATCGCTACTCTGCTGGAATCAAAACTTGGACTGATGCATCTTCTTCCAACCTGAATAGAATTAAAAGCTAAATCAAATCTCAAATCAAAGTTTAGAGCTACAACAACAATTAAAGAGGAGTAATTCAACATTTCTGCATCAACAACAGTTTATTATCCTTTCTTAAAACCACGAAAGGAAAGTACAGTTATTTTTCGATATAAACTTTAATTATGGTTGTGGCATGATTATAAATCTGAATCTGAGGTTATGTATATTCTTATCTGTCAGATCCATTTTTCTATGACTATTTTGTTCCTCTTTCTTCTTTCTGTTATATAGCCAGGCTTCTACAAGCCTACGCAGAATCTCATAAGAGATTAACGCACGAACGCTAAATTTTGGGGACAAATAATGAATAATGCATAATTAGACACGAAACTGTTGCCTATGAGACTATTGCCTATGACTATGATTCATGACTATGAGACTATTGTCTATGACATTGAATAAGAAACTATTGTAATTAGTCGCCCATGACTATTGTGGTTAGTTGCCTATAACTATTGCAGTTAGTTTCTTATGCCTATTCCCTTAATGATGTTAGATCTCATATTTAATATGTAACTTTGCTAGTTTATTCCCATTCACTGTTATGTACATCGAGCCTAGAGGGGCCATTATCATTGCATTTGGTTCATTATTGCGTGCCTATTCTTTCTTGTGCTTATCCCCTATTCCTTTTGCTAGGGCCATTTCATGAGTATTTAGAGAACTTATGGAAACATGTTATTCGGGGATTGGGCGTAGCTTAATTAAGTTAATTTGACATAGCAAATATGTTGGCATAATCTGAATTGACTATAATAGAGAATGATTTACATGTGTATTAGTCCTGGACATAAATGGTAAACTAGAATACTAAATCTAGTTTTGACATGAATTGTAAATGGGAATATTAAGGCTAAAATTTGGGGCATATATTGTATTATGAATTATGACCTTGATTTGGGCATGTAAGTTTAGGCTAAATTTATAATTAGGCAAGATATGTCAATGAAACTTTAAGAATGATTAAATCTGTTATATTGCCTAATCCACTAGTTCTGTTATATTGCCTAAAATGCTAATTAGATTAAATTGCCTAATCTGCTAATTATGTTAAAATTGCCTTATCTGCTAGACCTGCTAAATTGCCTAATCTGCAAGATCTGTTTAGTTTGTTGAATGGCGTAATCTGTTGGAACTGAAATGCTGAAATTTGAAGTACGTAAATCTGTAGGCTCGATTTAAAATTGAGCAAAACTTGTTAATAGAACCTCGAATAATCTGCTATAACTCATACAGAATTTACTTTGTTAAATTAGCATGATTAGTCTGATATTAGCACAGTCTGTGAATGAATGCATTGGCTAAACATGAAACATGGCTAACTCGAGGTTAGAATGAGTTTGCGGCATAATCCTGCCCGGAACCGCCCGGCACATCCAGTGGCCGCAAACAATAGGTTCTAATGTAAGAAGTTGGTCATAATGTGCTTGAAACCCGAGGTTAGACTCAGTTTGCGGTAGAAACCTGCACGGAACCAACCGGCTTAACCAGTGGCCGCAAACTGTCAGTCTAATGTGAGAGGTCTGCGCGTTAATTTTTAATTGATACAAATCTGAGATAAATATGATGTCTAAAACGTGTTGGGTGGGTAGGGTTAAACCAATTGGACTAATGAATTTAACAAACCCGTTTTGTGAATCTGTAGGCCCAATTACAAAGTTAGACAAATCTGTAAATCTGTTAAATCCATATATCTGATCCGTTAGTCTGAAACTTGTCTGATCTGTGAACTAGTTGATCTGAACTCTGTATGTCTGAACTTGTAAACAAGTTAATCTGGAATCTGCTAGTCTGGGGACACAAGGTTAGGAGGGAAATTACTTGTGTCATCTGTTGTTTGGGACCCATATTAGTCAGTAACCCTTTCTGGTATCAAACTTTGACCCAACAGTAGATAGGGTCCGGGCACGCTTACTGAACTAATTATAAGCGGTTCATTCTGATAATGGCGAGGGGTGTTGATGGTGCGTTCCAACCGGGTCATGTGCGTGCATGGATCCCGGTCTGCCTCTGAGGATTTAAGACGCCGTGACATCTGTAAATAGGTCTGTGCCAATTGGTTGTCACTTTAGGGAGTGATACACCCTACAGTGGGACCGACACAGGGTATTTATGTATTAGGGAGCCGATCGCTTGGGGTAGGGTATTAGGGTACACTTAGTTCTGTCTGTTTCTGTTGGTACCGTCTGTTTCTGTTGGGTGGTAACACCTGTCTGTTTCTGCGTGGTACCGATTGTTCGGGTGGTAAAGGCCCATTTACTAGTGTATACCTAATTCTACATTCCGTTTCCATAGGGATTAATCTGTTTCTGTTTTTGTACTTTCTATTTAGGTGATAAAGGCCCATTATTAGCATTCTGTTTCTGTTGGGGTGATAAAGGCCCATTACTAGCATTCTCTTCTGTGGAAATTATTCTGTTCCCGTTTCTGTTTCAGTTTAAACACTGGGGTGACACCAAATCCTGTTATACTAGTATTAGTGTAGAGAAATGAAAAGTAATATTATTCTGTTTCTTCTGTTTAACCTAAGTACATCCGCTGCTCCTGTTACTGTTATCTCTTATCCGGCTTAATTTCATGTCATAATTATTATTATCTGTTCATATGCTGAAAGTCACTGGACTTGCCAGACTTTATGTTTGACCTTGCTTGTTTTCGCCCCTTTTACTTCCGTTCCACCCCCCCCCCCCCCCCCCCAAGGTTTTCCAAGGAGGGAATACTTTAGCTTGATCCGGATTTCTTCTGCTTGAAATACTTAGAGTGCTTAAAACTCCTTATGGCAGCTTCTGTGGGGATTATGATTTTACAGTTTTGTACTCTGATGATTTTCTGAACAAGACTGATATTTATGTACTTGAGTTTTTGGTAAAGATGTAACCAAACTGATTTTTGTTTTCCGCTGAAATAAAGTTATAATTTCTCTAGTATAGTTTATCTGTCTTGTAAATTTATGTTCTGTCTACTAAAACGCTCCATCGAAGTTAAGGCATTCCCTTTGTGAGTGACCTTAATGGAGGTGGGGTGTTACAAACACTATCTCGTTCCTCCCTGAAAATGATCAACTCGAACGATAGCAAGATCCCCGTTCCCAGGCCTCAACTTCCTCATCGCAAGGATCCATTCGAACTCGAGTTCAGAAACGGATCTCAGGTTTCACGCCTCAGCCCTAGGCTCGCTACTCGGGAAACACGCTTCAGCAATTCCCATCGCACACAAAAACAAGACTACCAGGCTGTAGCTCTCAGTCTTTGGATTCGAACTATATACTTTTTGAGATTTATTGGAATTGTTTTGATTTTTGAGGATTTAAAACCCACGATATTGGTTTGCTAAGATGAAGGATGGCGACGGATTGGATTTCGTGAGTTTGCTGAAGAAAGAATTAGGTTAGAAGGTTTTTTTTTCGTATTTTATATGTATTGTTTCCTTCATACTTAAGTAATATGAACCGACGTGTTTCCATCTTATGCGAGGAATATTTCCCGGTGGAGAACGAAGACACGTAACAACATCAGAGGCCATTCGTTTAGTGAAATATGTTTTGCAAACATTAGTTATCCTATAAAGATACCCGTTGTGTACAATTCTATTCGAATATGAATCGATAACGACAAAACTAAGAATGGCGTGGTGACATGCAAGGTGTCACGATTCCGAAAATATAATAATACCGGTAGTTTAACTCATTTTGTGAAACCTCAAAATGTTAATTACAGGGTGCAAAATGCTCCAAATAAAAAGTTGCTTATTTAATTAATTAAAAATTACCATAAAATTCTAAAAATTAAAGTATCGTTATGTCTCAAAAGAACCTTGTCTAAATTCGAAACCGATATCTAGTTATATCGAATAAACCGTTATGGTCGATAAACAATTCTATAGCGACTATTTTAAAATTTGATTTGGACATAAATCAAAATCTACACGACGAAATCTCGATTTTTCTCTTCCACTAGAAAAATATACTTCACCGGCTCCATACGTTTCTTGTTTCACAGAAATCCAATCTAAAATGAACCCTGCACATTCAGTTGAAGTTCAAATCGCCAAATCGCGAACTGCAGCGCCATTTCGAGCTCGATTTTAATTATAATATAATTATACGTTCAAACTGTCGTTCAAATACTATATTCGTCATTCTAATTCAATTCTAAACTGAATTAAATATCACAGATGATCCTGTTCACACCATATCGTCATTTCAGCCAATTCTGATTATTTCAGAATTTAATATATTATTTAATTATTATTTTAATTAAATATTAAAAGTTATTTAATTTAAACCGTTAAATTCTCTAATTCACGATTAAATAATTAAATTAATTAATTATTATATCGCTGAAAAATGCGGGTCATTACATTCTTCCCCACTTAAAATAATTTCGTCCTCGAAATTGCTAAGGTAGAAAACAAACCCTATTAACTAGTTAGAACTTATTCGTTCACTTCTTAACTTCAGTTTCAATCGAACCAATTTAATTTCAATTAAATATTTAATTAATTCTTATCAATGAAAATTTTTAACGCCTTAACTTTTCGAAAAAATTCGCCAGCACCTCCTTTGTACTGGTTGATAGGTCAAACTCCAACTCGCTACTCTGGGCCATCTCCAACCCAAAAGAAAATCAAACAGCCAAGCGGCTTGCCAATCGACTCATAAATCTCATGCTTATATCAAATATAAACTTGTACCTTTTTGTCGGGCATATCACTATGTCCTTTGCATCTGTTACCAATTCAGCAGATACAAGGGCCATCCCAATCAAATTCCAATATGTTTTTATCCACAGATCCAACCATTCGCTTATACCTAAGTCGAATTCAATTTCAAATCGATGCCATTACCAATTTCAATTCTTAATTTACTAGTCCAATATAATTCCAGATTATCTCTAATCAAGTCTAATCCTACTTGATAACAATCTATTTCAATATGATTTTCACTTAACTGGCTTTTAATTCAATTTCAATTCTATTGGCTTTTACAAATTCTACTTTAATTTGTTTTAATTCAAACAACCTTTTCCTAGGAGTTTTAATCAGCTTTGTTTTTCTCAAAACCCAAACTTTCCTTTGCAGGATTCAAATAACTTGTTTTTCTAAACAATTTCAAAAACAATTTCTTCGGTAGTAATCCATCACTTAGAACTCGAAAATGAACACTGAGGATGTGGCTAGCATCATCAGAGTTATTTCCCAGTGATCAAAGTGAGTTCAATACTATATAACTTTTCAAAACCATTTCTGAATATTTCCATTTTGAAATCAGTTCAAAATATCCTTTCAATGTTTGTAAATAATTTAAAATATCCCAGGATTTTAAAATTTTCTTATATTTAATCCAAATCCATTTACAACACTTTTCCAAATTTCCAGGGTTTGAAATTTCAATTCTGCTTTAAATTTCATATTTCATTCATCTACTTTCATATACTACACTTATATGAATCCTGATTGATTATTTACATAACCATTTAATCTATAATCTTACTTGATTATAATAACAACTAATATATCAATATATATCTTCTCTATATCAAAATATTGTTTGGGTAAACTTGTTTTCATTTACCCATTTTTCAAAACATATCGTGTTGACCCATCGTATTCGAGTGTTTAGAAACTCCTACCGATACAGTGGATCAAACTGATCGATCAGAACTCATCAACAACTCAACCAATGAATCCCCACAATATAAAACAATTTTTTATATCAAATAACAAATACGTTTACTCGTACATATACGCTCAACTCAATCTAGGGTATTACTAACCCCATCTCTACCGAGTCACGCCACAGAGCCAAGGTAATTACTTAACCTTAAGCTCTGATACCAACTGTAACGACCCGGAAAAAGGCGATCTTGGTTATCCGATATACAACACATACCGAACATCCAAGGATCGAAAATACCGGTAGTTAATGAAAGAAGTTAGAGGGTGAGAATAGATAAGATAGAAACTTAGAATAGAAGAAGAAGAAGAAGATACAACATCAAAGTAACAAGAATCTCACAGTGGAACAAACAACATATAATAGATAACATATCCTTGAAATAAAATCAGTATATGTATACAGTAACATTATCAGAGTACAACACAGCGGAAATAACTATAGCTATATAATCCTGAAGCCTCTTGCTCCAAGCACTTCCAGCATATCTGTAAATCCCGACTACTTGACTGCCCGTACAAAATTAGGCACCCAAGAGTTTAGGGAAAATGAAACAAAATAAACTCTGGGTCATTCATGGGACTGGTATGAGTAAAACAGTTTAAAACAGATTGAGCCATTAAACGATATCTCATAAGACCAAGCCGTATAACGGAACGGGTTTTTCCCTTATGAGAATCCAAAATAATCTTTATATCAAAACTCATTGATATTATAATAGTGTCTATCAATCACAATATAATAATCATCTAGCAGAAACGCATTCATCTCACGTTCCACATATATAGTATACAATCAAAACCGCAAGCACGTATTGGGTAATGGATTTCCAACTATGACAAGGTATGGAACCACCTTTCGCTAGTGTACCTCTAGAAAGGAATACACTGGGTTCAACAAGAACATCTTGCAACCCGGCCACACATGACCGACCACTCATTTCGCTTGAGTGTATCGAATGTATATCACCAACGGTTAGGATCAGCAACCGTTTCCCAAATGGGACAGCATCGACAATAGATTTTTAGAAATAAATGAAAACTCTAGATCAAGTGATTATACACCCTAATAGGTGCGACCTACATTGCCATGCTGCCTCCCCGATTTTTTGTCATCTCCCGGATGTGAGGCTAGAAGCTACGCTTATCTTTTACATGCCACATCTTCATTCACTTAGAATGTCACATCGTCATACCCACCAAATCACAAATTGATTTATCCAAAAATAACACAGGTACACAGCTAAGAGAAACGAATTTCTCTGCCACCAAATGTGAATACGTTTGAAATGATCAACTTACGCGATCTACCAGACCTACTCTGTCAGACATTCATCCATACAAGTTGTCCTGGGACTGGACAAACCGAAGGCACTATTCAGTACATCCATCTTAGGCAATTGTTATCTAAGATTTATACAATAGCCCTTGCACTTTACTTTGTCTTCAATTATCTTTGGCATATATGATTCGCAACGCTTATGCCAATACGGAGTGGTTCTTCGGATAATAATCCAACCGGTCTCTCCAGATTAACAACGTTAAAATGGTCAAAACTTTTATAGTCGGTGATTTAACTATCAAATGAAAACATGTCTGTGTGCACACAATGATCTTATTTCCAAATGGAATTATCGATCCAGTCATCAACACACACACACACACACACACACATATATATATATATCCTCATTTCTATGTTTAGAAAATATACGTTATTAGCACTGGAAAAAGTTTCCATGGCTTACTTACGTATCACTATTCTTCCACATCCATCAGACTCTAACTATAAACTAACAAGAGAACAACTTCCTAAGTATAAACCCCGAAGGCCGAAACCAACATCAGATCGATACTTTGGAAACCATTCAACTTATTAATCTCTTGTTAGTTTCTAATTTTTTTTTAACTCCATTTTGATTAACTATGTTCGATTAAATCCTTTTTGCTTACCTCTTATTCGAATAACTAATATTCGATTTGCTCCATTCGCTTTACTCTAGATCGCAGCGATCACAATGGTTACGCCTGATTCCCTTAGGAAACATCCACCGCCGTAGGCTATCTGCAACCCTACGAATTACGCTAGCAGTCATGCAAAATGGCAACTTATCCTGAATAACTATGTTTGACTAACTCTATTCGACTAACCATATTCGATTAACTCGACTTCGAATAACTAAATTCGATTAACTCTTTTATATCTCGTCGACTTCCTTTTTATAAATCCTGTTTGTTTTCTAAATAAATATTCCTTTATTCTATTTATTTTCTAAATAAATATTCCTTTATTCTATTTATTTAATGATAAATATTCCTTTTATAAAATCCTTTGATTTTATAAATAAATTTCTTCCTTTTATAAAATCCTTTGATTTTATAAATAAATCTCTTTTCAAATATATACTTTGAAAATTTCCTTTTTTACATCCTAATATTTTTTTTCACGGTGTTCAGAATACCAAATAACCACGATCAATATCGTTTAAACACACATAATCATCAACAGATTATATATCACATCATATATCCCAATATATGAAACAAAACAGTATTTAAATATTGAGGAACCCAGTTGGGTCCCTCCAACCTGTTTCCCTGCATCACTGATGTTAAACAAGCACGAATATAAAATATTCTGTTAAACAAAATCAATATTTTATTAATGATTTATATATTTATATCGTTATCTATGATTTCAATCAATACACAAATAATTCAACCAAACAGTTAACACACAGCAATCAACAGATAATTATCAGTTCTAAGAATACACTGTAAAATTAGAACTATTCAGAGTTGAGAGTTTTACTCACCTTGTCCGTAATCGTTAAATAACGATTTACGGTTGTTGATTCTGATCCTACAATTTATTTCGCTATAAACTGAGACGAGCTCCTATTGTTTCAAACTAGTCTGGTAGTGTAGTATTCTTTGATACGGATTCCACAGCACCCCATTTTCCATCCCAGCCCAAGAACTCAACCTCCAACCCGCAAATTTCCTCTTCTTTCCCAACGTCAAGATTTCCAACTCAGCCCTAACACTCGAGCTCACGTTCCCACTATTCATCTACATAGCCATTTCCTAATTTCGAAGCCCCTCAACATCCTTGTCTTCTTCCATGATTTTAAATAGAACTGCAAACTCCTGTCTACTACAGAATCAATCCCTGATCCAACTTCTCATCTGCCAACTCACTCATATTCCATCTTCTCCAATTACGAACCCCGCTTCAGACACCCTACCACTAACTTCATGAACTATTATTTCCTTTTCACTACATCCGCCAGTACCTTCCTCCAATTCTCACGCTAGACTTAGACACCCACTTCCCTTTTACTGCTATCACAGTATGCCACCACTCCTTCACAAGCCACACCGCCTGACCTCCATATCACCCTTGACCCAGCAATTCCATCAACCTGCTCACGCATATGAGCTCCTTCCGCCACAAACACTATCCCGTTCCTCCCCGAAAACGATCAACTCGAACGACAGCAAGATCCCCGTTCCCAGGCCTCAACTTCCTCATCGCAAGGAACCATTCGAACTCGGATTCAGAAACGGATCTCAGGTTTCACGCCTCAGCCCTAGGCTCGCTACTCCGGAAACACGCTTCAGCAATTCCCATCGCACACAAGAACAAGACTACCAGGTTGTAGCTCTCAGTCTTTGGATTCGAACTATATACATTTTGAGATTTATTGGAATTGTTTTGATTTTTGAGGATTTAAAACCCACGACATTGGTTTGCTGAGATGAAGGCAGGTGGCGGATTGGATTTCGTGAGTTTGCTGAAGAAAGAATTAGGTTAGAAGGGTTTTTGTTTGTATTTTATATGTATTGTTTCCTTCATACTTAAGTAATATGAACCGACGTGTTTCCATCTTATGCAAGTAATATTTCCCGGTGGAGAACGAAGACACGTAGCAACATCAGAGGCTATTCGTTTAGTGAAATATGTTTTGCAAACATTAGATATCCTATAAAGATACCTGTTGCATACAATTCTATTCAAATATGAATCTATAACGACAAAACTAAGAATAGCATGGTGACACGCAAGGTGTCACGATTCCAAAAATATAATAATACCGGTAGTTTAACTCATATTGTGGAACCTCAAAATGTTAATTACAGGGTGCAAAATGCTCCAAATAAAAAGTTGCTTACTTAATTAATTAAAAATTACCATAAAATTCTAAAAATTAAATTATCGTTATGTCTCAAAAGAACCTTGTCTAAATTCGAAACCGATATCTAGTTATATCGAATAAACCATTATGGTCGATAAATAATTCTATAAACTATTTTAAAATTTGATTTGGACATAAATAAAAATCTACATGACGAAATCTCGATTTTTCCCTTCCACTAGAAAAATATACTTCACCGGCTCCATACGTTTCTTGTTTTACAGAAATCCAATTTAAAACGAACCCTATACATTCAGTTGAAGTTCAAATCGCCAAATCGCGAACTACAGCGCCATTTCGAGCTCGATTTTAATTATAATATAATTATACGTTCAAACTGTCGTTCAAATAATATATTCGTTATTCTAATTCAATTCTAAACAGAATTAAATATCATAGATGATCCCGTTCACACCATATCACCATTTCAACCAATTCTGATTATTTCAGAATTTAATATATTATTTAATTATTATTTTAATTAAATATTCAATGTTATTTAATTTAACCCATTAAATTCTCTAATTCACGATTAAATAATTAAATAAATTAATTATTATATCGCTGAAAAATGCGGGTCATTACACCTATAACATAGGCATTGCATCTAAACCCCACACTTAGTATAGAAATTTCCAAATCCAAACAAATCATTGACAAATAAGTTGAGCCCCCAATTGGATTTGAAACAACCAAGGGATCCTCTATTAAACCGGTGTCTAGGTGTAGAGATTCAACTAAAGAAGTAGGTATAAAAGAGTGCGATGCGCCAGAATCAAAGAGTGTACGAATAGGATGATCAAAAAGATAAACTAAACTCTCAACATAAACATTTCTACCTCGTTCTTGTGGAGGTGCCATGAGAGCGTGTACCTACCCTCCAGAAGTAGATCCAGCTCTCTGCCCTTGCCATTGCTTTCTTGGGCAGTCCCTAGCCATGTGTCCTGCCTCGCCGTAGTGGAAACAGCCACCCATCTTCCTTTTCTTCTTCCTGCAGTCCTTAACCATATGTCCAGGAATGCCACAAAAATTACACTTCCTTTTGTCATGGGTTTTGTTGTTCTTCCCGCCCTTCTTGGAATCTGTCTTCTTGCTCTGTGATCCTTCCCCTTTCTTATCCTGTGGTGCTTCCACCTTTGTCTCCTTCTAGCCAACCTTATCTTCTTCTTGTAACAGTGCCATGTCCACCAGTCTCTCATAAGTCGCACCCAAAGGTATATGGGACATAGCTACGCTGTGCAATGGCTCATATCCCCCTTTAACAAAGCGGAGAGCCTTCTAATGTGGAGTGTTCACTAACTCCAATCCAAACCTAGCCAGTTGATTGAATTGGTTAACGTATTCCTTGACCGACATACTTCCCTGTTGAGAGCTAAGAACTTCTCCATCTGTAGGCTTCGTCCAGCTTGTGAGAGGATTTTCATTTCAAACCTCATTCTGAAATCCATCCAAGTTTCAACTGGTCTTTCAACATTAGTAACTTCCCACCAATAGGAAGCTTCATCTTTGAGCAACCACACGGCCAGCTGTATCTTCTGTCTATCATCCACTTCGAAGATATCAAACAAATCCTCAGTTTCTTTGAGCCAGTTTCTTGCTTCCACGAAGGATTCATTTCCATTAAAGATCTTTCCACTCATGGCTTGAAAGTCCCTACATATTTTTGAGAAAGCATTTGCACGAGGAGGAGGAGGAGGAACCGCAGCAGCTGGGGGAGGAGGAACGTCTGCTGGGCCTGCGGCGTTAGCCCTAACCTGTAACACCCCGTATTTTCTGTGAACATAAGAATGACAAATCAGAGAATAATCAAATTGTAACAGAATAATTAAGGGAAACGGGTTATGTCATTGCGTTCGTCTCGAAATTCTTCTTGGAATAGAGTCCAAGTATGCGTAAATCGGACTCCGTATGAAGAAGATATGGCCTTCAGAAGTTTCAGTAAAAACCAGCCCGAAATTCAAAAATCAGATTTCGAAATTCAAAACAGACACCCGGGCTGGGCGGGAAAATTCCCGCCCAGGGCCCAGGTCGACACTAGGGTCGACCTTAGGGTCGACCTCCCCCACCCCCCTTCCCCCCTTTTTCCAGATCTGGAGACAGATCCATTTTTCTGCACCTGGACTCCTTTCTGACCGGATTCGTGAGCTCTAACCTATTTAAACACCCCCAAACCTAACTTTCTCTCCATATAATTTCATTCTGCCAATACTCTGCCTCTATTCTAATTAAAAATAAAAATGGTGTCGCTACTCTGCTAGAATCAAAACTAGAACTAGTGCATCTTCTTTCAGTCAGAATAGAGTTAAAAGAGAACAACTATTTTCTAATCTAATCCATAGTCTACGCCAAAGGGGTGCTATTCAGTGTCAGAATACAGATCCCGGAAATCAAGAATCGTTCCCTTTTTGTGAGTATAGTTATTTTCAGATATGAAATTTAATAATTATCTTGACATTTTTGTGAATTCGGATCTGAGGTTATGCATACTTTTCTGTGGATCTATCTTGATTGTGATTGTTCTGTATTTGTTCCCTCTTTCCTTCCTTTTTGTTTATAGCCAGGCTACCACGAGCCTATGCTAAATCTCATAAGAGATTAACGCACGAACGCTAAATTTTGGGACAAATAATGGATAATGCATAATTGGACATGACTGGTCTTTGACCGATTTGAGAAATGGACATATGTTGTAAATTAAATCTAGATCTATGTATACTCTGTAATTTGGAAGAAGAGAAATCATTGTATGATAACATATGACTTGAAACTTGGGGGACATAACGCATGTTTAAAGTTAAGATCTGATTTTGAGATGTTATCATTTAAAGATCTAGATTTTTAGGCATATTTTTATGTAACGATTCATGATTTGAAAGAAAAAAAAAGAATATGTGACTTAGGCGTAGAGACCCATATTATACTAGGATAACTATCAATGTGAACACGCCTAAAAGTTGATTTTTGGATAATTGGCATTAAAGGATATAACTTGGCATAATTCATAGAGTATATCATGATTTGGGGTTTTTTTAGAGAATATTCTGTACTGTGCAAAGTTTAACAAAATATTTGGGCATATTTTGTATTATGAATTATGACAATGATTTAGGCATGAAAGTTTAGGCTTATTTTATGATTAGGCAAGATATGTAAATAGAATTTTGGAAATATATAATCTGCTAAATCTGTTGAATTGCCTAATCTGTTATCTGCTAAATCTGTTGAATCGCCTAATCTGCTAGATCTGTTATCTGTTGAATTGCCTAATCTATTGAAAACTAAATAATTGTAATTTGGGTATGAAAATCCGTAGGCTCGATCTAAGATTGAGTAAAACATGGAAATTTGATTAATCTGCTATAACCTATAAAGAAGTTTAATCTGTTAAATGAACAGAATTAATCTGATATCTGTATAATCTGTATTGGAATGAATTGACAACGACACGAGGTTAGACTCTGTTTGTGGTAGAAGCCTGCTCGGAACTAACTGGCTTAACCAGCAACCACAAACTGTCAGTCTAATGTGAGAGGTCATAGGCATAACTAAAATATGCTTAGACACGAGGTTAGGCCTGGCTTATGGCAGAAATCTTCCCGGTACCGCCCGGCATATCCAGCGGCCACAAGCTACCGACCTAATGTGAGAGGTCTATGCATTAATATTTAATTAATGCAAATTTAAGAGAAATGTGGTGTCTAAAAACGTGTTGGGTGGATAGGGTTAAACCAACTGGACTGATGAATCTAATAAACCCGTTTCGTGAATCTGTAGGCCTAATACAAAGTTAGACAATATGTAAGTCTGTTAAATCCGTACATCTGATCTGTTAGTCTGAAAACTTGTTAACTTGATTGTCTGATCTGTGAACTAGTAATCTGAACTCTGTCTGAAATCTGTAAACAAGTTAATCTGAAATTTGTTAGTCTGGGGACACAAGGTTAGGAGGGGAATTACTTGTGTCATCTTTTGTGTGGAACCCATATTAGTCAGTAACCCTTTCTGGTATCAAAATTTTGACCCCACGCTATGTAGGGGTCCGGGCACGCTTACTGAACTAATTATAAGCGGTTCATTCTGATAATGGCGAGGGATGTTGATGGCGCGTTCCAACCGGGTCATGTGCGTGCATGGATCCGGCCTGCTCTGAGGATGTAAGACACTGTGACATCTGTAAATAGGTCCGTGCCAATAGGTTGCCACTTTAGGGAGTGATACACCCTACTGTGGGGCCGACACAGGGTATTTATGTATTAGGGAGTCGATCGCTTGGGGATAGGACTTAGGGTACACTTAGTTTTGTCTGTTTCTGTGGGTACCGTTTGTTTCTGTTGGGTGGTAACCCTGTCTGTTTCTGCGTGGTACCGTCTGTTCGGGTGGTAAAGGCCCATTACTAGTGTACACCTAATTCTAGCATTCTGTTTCTGTAAAGATTATCATGTTTCCGTTTCTGTTTCAGTTTAGACATTAGGGTACACCTAGTTCTGTTCTGTGGGTACCGTCTGTTTCTGTTGGGTGGTAACATCTGTCTGTTTCTGCGTGGTACCGTCTGTTCGGGTGGTAAATGCCCATTACTAGTGTATACCTAATTCTAACATTCTGTTTCCATAAGGATTATCCTGTTTCTGTCTCTGATTCCGTTTCCGATTCTGTTTCTGTACCTTCTGTCTGTTGGGGTGGTAAAGGCCCATTATTTGGGTGGCAAAGGCCCATTATTAGTATTATGTTTCCGTACCTTCTGTCTGTTGGGGTAGTAAAAGCCCATTATTAGTATTCTGCTTCTGTACCTTCTGTCTGCTCGGGTGGTAAAGGCCCATTACTAGCATTCTGTTTCTATAGAGATTATTCTGTTTTCGTTTCTGTTTTAGTTTAGACATTAGGGTAACACATAATCCGGTTATACTAGTATTAGTGCAGAGAAGTGAAAAGCTTAGCTTAGCCTATATCATTCCGTTTCTTCTGTTAACCTGCTATTCCTGTTACGGTTATCTCTCATTCAGTTTTATTTACATGGCATGATACTATTATCTGTTTATATGCTGAAAGTCACTGGACTCACCAGACTTATGTCTGACCTAGTTTGTTTCGCCTCTTTTCTTTCCGTCCCCCCCCCCCCCCTCAAGGTTTTCAGGGTGGAAACATAAGAGCTTGATTCATATTCTCTCTACTTGAAGTGTTTGAAGTATTGCTTGGCTTTGGCTCTATCTTTCCATGGCAGTTTATATTGGGGATTATGGCTTTAAAAACTATGCATTCTGAAGGCTTTTGTACAAGACCGATATTTATGTACTTGAATTCCGATATTGTGATTTTTGAAAGATGTAACCAAACTTATTTCTGTTTCTGTTGTAATAAAGTTATAAAATTTTCAAGTACTACTTTATCTATCTTGTAAATTTCTGTTCTCTCTACTAACAACGGTCCACCAAAGTTAAGGCATTCCCTTTGCGAGTGACCTTAACGGAGGTGGGTGTTACACTTGGCATCAGAGCTGAAGGTTACCAGATTTGATAAAAAGATTTTGAAAATATTTTCAAAAAGGTTTAAAAAGGAAGTATTTTCAAAAGTAAAGTTTATTTTGAAAAACATAATCCCTAAAGCCATATGCCTATCTTTCTATCCTTTGTTTTGAATCTTTCCTTTTCTTTCGTTTCAGCATGTCTGGGGATCCTAACCTTTCGGAGGGCGTACCGATACCTGGCTGGTTCAGGAGGTACCTAGAAGCTAGGGCTAATGATGCGGGCCCAGGAAACGTCCCTCCTCCCCCAGCTGCAGCGGTTCCTCCCCCTCCTCCTCTGCGCGTGAACACTTTCCCGAAGATATGTAGAGACTTTCGAGCCATGGGTGGGAAGAACTTTAATGGAACTGAATCCTTCGTGGAGGAAAGGAACTGGCTCAAAGAAACTGAGGATTTATTCGTTATCTTCGAGGTGGACAATAGGCAGAAGATACAGTTGGCAGTATGGTTGCTTAAGGACGAAGCTTCTTATTGGTGGGAGGTCACAAATGGAGGGCATCCAGTAGAGACATGGATGGATTTCAGGCATAGGTTCGAGATGAAATTTCTCTCACGAGCGGGAGAGAGTCTATACGTAGAGAGGTTCTTGGCATTGAAGCAGGAGAATTTATCAGTGAGAGAGTACATCAATAAGTTTAATCAGTTAGCGAGATTCGGCTTAGATTTGGTAAATACACCGCATAAGAAGGCACTAGGGTTTGCTAAAGGTTTGAACGAGCCGCTACACGGATTGGCAATGTCCCACATTCCTATGGGGGCTATCTTCGAGAAATTAGTTGACATGGCATTGATGCATGAAGAGGAAACCAAAAGTGAGAAGAAAGAAGAAAAGCTTAAAGGACCATAGAACAAGAAGGCATGGCCCAAAAAGGAAACACAAAAGAAGGATGAGAAGTCTGAAGACAAGAAGGAGAAGAAGTGCTTTACTTGTGGAAGCTCGACCCATCTGAACAAGGATTACAGAAAGAGGAAGGGCACCTGCTTTAACTGTGGTGAGATGGGACACTTCACTAGGGACTGCCCGAAGAAACGAGGGCAAGGGCATAGGATAAATCCTACTTCTAGAGGGCAGGCGAATACCCTCAAGGCTGGTGGATAGGATAGAAATAGGAAAACTTCCTATACAAGGTCTAATTTCCTTATCTGATTGTGGAGTTAAAAATCTTTCTGATTCTACCATTTTGATTCTGTAATTGAAACTCTGCACTCTAATACTAGTCTTATTTCTGATCCCGCTGTAGACTCGGACCTATAAGGGTTATGACTCATCTGTTTGTGATAAGTTTGGGTCTGAGGGTGTCTGTGTTGGGCATTAAAGTTGACTGTGACGCATACATTCTGGTGTTTTGTGGGATATGGTGGAATTTTATCATGCTTAGTTTTCTGAGAATCATTTGATAATCTGATATGTACCAGTAGTCTGTAAGTGTCTGAATATTTATGAAAAGGATAGGGGTTTTTCTTCAAAGCGTGAAGTAGATTTCCAGTTGGACATTTGTTTAATGGGAGTGATTCTCTGAGTGTCAATCTAATGTTGATTCGGTCTTCAGGGTTGATACTTAGGGGGTTATTCTCTTAAACCGATGTCTGATAGGAACAAAGCTTTTGTTTTAATTGTACTTGCTTCTATCCCTTGGCTGTATCCTATCGATCGAATCTTCGACCCTTAGGTAGAAACTAATGGGTGTAAACATGTGTTTGAGACATGTTATGTTTGATGGTTGCAAGTAGATGCAAGTGGTTGCTAGTGGTTGCTCGTGGATGCATATACACACACTAGGCACTAGATCGGCTCAAAAACACTCTCATACTGCATATGGATGTGTGTGCATTTTTCAGTTTTGTGGATGAAAAATGGTTGACTCAGCACATGGATGTTTCATATGAATGAACGGTTGTGCACTCATATAGAAATGATATGTATCAAACAGGAAAATTGCATACATGTTGGACTCATGGCACTGACATAATTCGCATTAAGGAGGTCAACTGAATCAGTGGACCGTCTGATCTTTGCATTAGATAAGGAACATATGCACACACTTTTGCATATGCTCATACAACAATAGAAGTTATCTAAGGACAATGGATGCTAGTGGATGATGGTTGAGTAGATGGGTGACTTGATGGTAGGACACATTCTTCCTAACTTGAAGATTTCGAGGACGAAATCCTTAAGGAGGGGAGAATGTAACACCCCGTATTTTCTATGAACATAAGAATGACAAATCATAGAATAATTAAATTGTAATAGAATAATTAAGGGAAACGGGTTACGTCATTGCGTTCGACTCGAAATTCTGCTTGGAATAGATCCAAGTTTGCGTGAATCAGACTCCGTATGAAGAAGATATGGCCTTCAGAAGTTTCAGGAAAAACCAGCCCGAAATTCAAAAATCAGATTTCGAAATTCAAAACAGACACCCGAGCTGGATGGGAAAATTCCCGCCCAGGGCCTAGGTCGACACTAGGGTCGAGGTGGGGGTCGACCTGGGTAAACAGGTCGACACTAGGGTCGACCTCCCCCCCCCCCTTTTTTCCAGATCTAGAGACATATCCATTTTTCTGCACCTGGATGCCTTTCTGACCGGATTCGTGAGCTCTAACCTATTTAAACACCCCAAACCTACTTTCTCTCCACACGATTTCATTCTACCAATACTCTGCCTCTATTCTAATTAAAAATAAAAATGGCGTCGCTACTCGGCTAGAATCAAAACTACAACTAGTGCATCTTCTTCCAATCTGAATAGAGTTAAAAGAGAACAACTATTTTCTAATCTAATCGATAGTCTACGCAAAAGGAGCGCTATTCAGCGTCAGAATACAGATCCCAGAAATCAAGAATCATTCCCTCTTTGTGAGTACAGTTATTTTCAGATATGAAACTTAATAATTATCATGACATTTTTGTGAATCTGGATCTGAGGTTATGCATACTTTTCTTTGGATCTATCTTGATTGTGACTGTTTTGTATCTGTTCCCTCTTTCCTTCCTTTTTTTTTATAGCCAGGCTACCACGAGCCTGCGCCAAAACTCATAAGAGATTAACGCACGAACGTTAAATTTTGGGACAAATAATGGATAATGCATAATTGGACATGACTGATCTTTGACTAATTTGAGAAATGGACATATGTTGTAAATTAAATCTAGATCTATGTATACTCTGTAATTTGGTAGAAGAGAAATCATTGTATGATAACATATGACTTGAAACTTGGGGGAAATAACGCATATTTAAAGTTAAGATCTGATTTTGAGATGTTATAATTTAAAGACCTAGATTTTTGAGCATATTTTAATGTAACGATTCATGATTTGAAAAAAAAGAATATATGACTTAGGCGTAGAGACTCATATTATACTAAGATAACTATCAATGTGAATACGCCTAAAAGTGGATTTTTGGATAATTGGCATTAAAGGATATAACTTGGCATAATTCATAGAGTATATCATGATTTGTGCTTTTTAGAGAATATTATGTATTGTGCAAAGTTTAACTAAAAACTTGGGCATATGTTGTATTATGAATTATGACCATGATTTAGGCATGAAAGTTTAGGCTTAATTTATGATTAGACAAGATATGTAAATAGAATTTTTTAAATATATAATCCGCTAAATCTGTTATCTGCTAAATCTATTAAATTGCCTAATCTGCTAAATCTGTTATCTGCTAAATCTGTTGAATTGTCTAATCTGCTAATTTGTTGAATTGCCTAATCTGCTAGATCTGTTATCTGTTGAATTTCCTAATCTGTTGAATCGCCTAATCTGCTGGATCTGTTATCTGTTGAATTGCCTAATCTGTTGAAAACTAAATAATTGTAATTTGGGTATGAAAATCCGTAGGCTCGATCTAAGATTGAGTAAAACATGGAAATTTGATTAATCTGCGGTAACCTGTAAAGAGGTTTAATATGTTAAATGAACAGAATTAGTCTGATATCTGTATAATCTGTATTGGAATGAATTGACTATGATACGAGGTTAGACTCTGTTTGCAGCAGAAGCCTTCCCGGAACCAACCGGCTTAACCAGCAACCGCAAACTGTCAGTCTAATGTGAGAGGTCGTAGGCATAACTAAAATATGCTTAGACACGAGGTTAGGTCTGGCTTGTGGCAGAAGTCTGCCCGGAACCGCCCGGCATATCCCGCGGCCACAAGCTACCGACCTAATGTGAGAGGTCTATGCATTAATATTTAATTATTGCAAATTTAAAAGAAATGTGGTGTCTAAAAACGTGTTGGGTGGATAGAGTTAAACCAACTGGATTGATGAATCTAATAAACTCGTTTCGTGAATCTGTAGACCCAATACAAAGTTAGACAATCTGTAAGTCTGTTAAATCCGTACATCTGATCTGTTAATCTGAAAACTTGTTAACTTGATTGTCTGATCTTTGAACTAGTAATCTGAACTCCGTCTGAAATCTGTAAACAAGTTAATCTGAAATATGTTAGTCTGGGGACACAAGGTTAGGAGGGGAATTACTTGTGTCATCTGTTGTGTGGAACCCATATTAGTCAGTAACCCTTTTTGGTATCAAAACTTTGACCCCACGCTATGTAGGGGTCCGGGCACGCTTACTGAACTAATTATAAGCAGTTCATTCTGATAATAGCGAGGGGTGTTGATGGCGCGTTCCAACCGGGTCATGTGCGTGCATGGATCCGGTCTGCTCTGAGGATATAAGACACCGTGACATCTGTAAATAAGTATGTGCCAATAGGTTGCCACTTTAGGGAGTGATACACCCTACTATGGGGCCGACACAGGGTATTTATGTATTAGGGAGCCGATCACATGGGGTAGGACTTAGGGTACACTTAGTTCTATCTGTTTTTGTAGGTACCGTCTGTTTCTGTTGGGTGGTAACCCTGTCTGTTTCTGCGTGGTATCGTCTGTTCGGGTGGTAAAGGCGCATTACTAGTGTACACCTATTTCTAGCATTCTGTTTCTATAAAAATTATTCTATTTCCGTTTCTGTTTCGGTTTAGACATTAGGGTACATCTAGTTCTGTCTGTTCTGTGGGTACCGTCTGTTTCTGTTGGGTGGTAACACCTGTCTGTTTCTGCGTGGTACCGTCTGTTTGGGTGGTAAAGTCCCATTACTAGTGTACACCTAATTCTAACATTCTGTTTCCATAAGGATTATTCTGTTTCCGTCTCTGATTCCGTTTCCGATTCTGTTTCTGTACCTTCTGTCTGTTGGGGTGGTAAAGCCCCATTAGTTGGGTGGCAAAAGCCCATCATTAGTATTCTGTTTCCGTACGTTCTGTCTGTTAGGGTGGTAAAGGCCCATTATTAGTATTCTACTTCTGTACCTTCTGTCAGTTCGGGTGGTAAAGGCCCATTACTAGCATTCTGTTTCTGTAGAGATTATTCTGTTTCTGTTTCAGTTTAGACATTAGGGTAACATCTAATCCGGTTATACTAGTATTAGTGCAGAGAAGCGAAAAGCTTAGCTTAGCCTATATCATTCCGTTTCTTATGTTAACCTGCTATTCCTATTACGCTTATCTCTCATCCAGTTTTATTTACATGTCATGATACTATTATCTGTTTATATGCTGAAAGTCATTGGACTCACCAGACTTATGTTTGACCTAGTTTGTTTCGCCTCTTTTCTTTCCGTCATCCCCCCCCCCTCAGGTTTTCAGGGTAGAAACATAGGAGCTTGACTCAGATTCTCTTTGCTTGAAGTGTTTGAAGTATTGCTTGGCTTTGGCTCTATCTTTCCATGGCAGTTTATATTGGGGATTATGGCTTTAAAAATTATGCATTCTGAAGGCTTTTGTAAAAGACCGATATTTATGTACTTGAATTCTGATATTGTGATTTTTGAAAGATGTAACCAAACTTATTTATGTTGTAATAATGTTATAAAATTTTCAAGTACTACTTTATCTGTCTTGTAAATTTCTGTTTTTTCAACTAAAAACGCTCCACCAAAGTTAAGGCAATCCCTTTGCGAGTGACCTTAACGGAGGTGGGGTGTTACATAGCCTCTAGGTACCTTATGAACCAGCCAGGTATCGGCACGCCCTCTGGAAGGTTAAGATCCCCAGACATGCTGAAATGAAAAAGGAAAGATTCAGAACAAAGGATAAAAAGATAGTGCATATGGATTTGGCGGATTATGCCTCGTTTTTTTTAAATAAAACATTTTTTCTCGAAAATTGCTTCTTTAAATATCTTTTTTGAAAAACTTTTATTTGATCTGGTAAACCTTTGCTCTGATACCAAGTGAAACACCCTACCTCCATTAAGGTCACTCACAAAGGGAATGCCTTAACTTTGGTGGACCATTATAGGTAAATGACACAGATAGTTTACAAGATATATATATATATAAGCAGCGGAAAACTAACTTTATTTCAAACGTGGTTCATAACAAAACATTACAGCAAAATGTTTCAAACCAACTTCCAAATCACTACATCAAAATCTCTGTCTTGATTATTACATAAAGAAGCATAAAACACAATAAAACTGCATAAATCCCTAAGTAGTAGTGTGTCCAAAGCCATAACCAAAGATAAGAAGTTCCAAGTTATACATCACAGAGTCTTCAAGCTTGGAAAGATGAACGGTCCAAATTAAGTTGATCTATTCCCTCCTTGGTACCTGAGGGGGGAAACGGAAGAAAAGAGAGCGAACGAAAATGGGCCAGACATAAGTCTGGCAAGTCCAGTGATTATTCAGCATGTAAACTGATAAGAGAACCATGACTTGAATAAGCTGGACACAGGACAATAATAAGGAAATAAGGTGACATAGGATAAGGTAAGATAAACAGGGCAAGATAAACAAGGCAAGATAAACTAATCATACTAACGCGTTTATGTCCATAATCTCTGCACCTACTAGATATTTCAACCATTATCATGAGTTCAAACCCAGTGATTCCCTTTCATTGATCGGCTCCTACTCGCACGCGTTTACCCCTTGTGTCATACGGCCCCACTCGATTGTAGATACCTGTACTGGTCCCACCACGGGGTGTATCGAATCTTATGGTGGCAACCCGACATGATTCAAGATGCACAGTGTATAACTATTGATGCCCAGTGCCTACTTATTCCATTTCGGAGTACATGCACGTCCGTACTCCGCCGGAACCTACACTGACGCACCAACTACCGTTGTTTTGACCACTTATAATCAGCCCAGTAATCGTGCCCCACCCTGCCTAGCTCAGGGTACCATGATACATCTATGTGGGTTATTGCTGAAATGGGTCCTCGTTACTAGGGTTTCCTAGTCAACATGTTAAATTTGTTAAGTGTCCAAGTTAAACAAACCCCACCCACCAGTTTAGCCAACATGTTGCATTGGTTAAGTGTTACCTTAATTAACTTAACCCTACCATTCCTGACTTAGCTTTAATTCAATTATTAAAGCACCAACCACTCACATTAGACAGGTATTATCGCGGTTACTGGATGTGCGGTCGGGTCCTGACAGCTTTACACTGCAACTCGGTCTAACATCGGGATTCTTTAGGCTCGATGCACTAACCTACCACATTAGATATATATTTTTACCATTGCTGGATGTGTCGGGCGGTTCCGGGCAGTCTTACACCGTAACTCAATCTAACCTCGGGTTAGGCATATTCGTCTTCTCTAAATTTACATATTTACCTCTTTATATTTATATGTAAATTATTGTCATTCAAGTCAAGCCCCGCTTTCCTTTTCAAATCAAATTCATAAATTTTAGGTATAAAAAAAATTTATACTACTTTATGCCATAAAACATTTACATGTTTATGAGCCAAATATGCCAATTATATATAATTTCATATTTTTTCCTAACGTTACCCCCGTTAAACTTTCGCATGAATCACGTAAAATGTTAGGCTCGATACATAGCCTAACTTATACACAAAAGGGAAAAAAGAGGAACATGTAATAATTCCAACATCACAAAAATATGGAACTAACTACACATGTGTCATATGAATATGGCATAGAACAATATACACTTAATTATGAACTTGCAAATTTAGATCTACTCAACATGAATCATGAAATAGGGGTTTTACATAGAACTACATAAACTTAACATTAGGCATGTAATTGTGAACTTCACAAATTAGTTGGATCTAATCTAACATGAACCTAATCATATTAGCATGTAATTTTGGGTCATAGATGTGAACATGATTGAACTTGCATAAAATTCCCAAATTTACATACAACATATAGATGTCATTACCAAATCATGCGACATAGAATGTCATAGCCCAATTATACAACATAGTATGTCATCGCCTATTTACACAATATGATATCCATCGCCAAATTATACAATATGGAATGTCATCGCCAAATTACACAATATGATATCCATCGCCAAATTTATACAATATGGTATGTCATCACCAAATTACACAATATGATATCCATCGCCAAATTATAATATGTCATTGCATATTGTCATCGCCAAAATATGCAACATAATATGTCATTGACGAATTATACAACTTATGGATCTATTTCAAAGCATTTAACATTTATCATTATATTACATACAACATGATCACAAACATGATAAGAGTCATGGTCTTAATCAATCTAGTTTTAACAAAAAGGATAGGCATAGATTTACATTAGGCAATGTTCTACATCCAGTTATTTAGTCACAATTCTAATATCATTTAGGTCTAAATGATAACTGGACTTACAAAAAGGAGGCTAGTCTTGAGTTATGGGATTTGTATTCTGAATTTGAATAGCTCTCCTTTGTTATAGACGTTGAATTCTCTTAGTTGAATTAGATTTGATTTGCAATTCCTACTTGCTTTCTAGTTGAATGAGAATGGGGGCTACTCTAGGTTGAGTGTTGACAGCATGACGGTCTTAGGAATATTTTTGTTTGGCTTTAGGGTTTAGATTTAGGTTGCTAATATAAAAGTTTGATTTAATAGTAGCCGTTAGATTAACCTAGAGCAAATCAAAGCCATTCAAACCTAAGAGAACCAACCAGAATGTGCCACGCAAGCCCTAATGACAAAGCAATTCGTCACAGGAGAAAACACGTCAAATTTCAGATCTGACCCGAGGGGGAGGTCGACCCCCAGATCGACCTATATGGGGGGAGGTCGACCCCTGGTCGACCTGGCCTTGGGTGGGAGTTTTCCCGCCCATCCCGCTTCTGCTTCTAATTTTGAATTTTGAATTTTCTAAACTTTACTATGAGCTGTTTATTTTTAAATTTTGAATCTTCTGAAAGTCATAACTCCTTCATACAGATTCTGATTTACGCAAAATCGGACTCTATCTCAAGCAGAATTCCGAGACGAACACAATGGCGTAACGCGTTTCCCTTAATTCTCACATTTGAAATTGATTATTCTTTAATTTGTTACTTTAATGTTTACAGAAAATACGGGGTATTACAACTGGTCACATGAGGGGGCAACTTCATATGTCGCTCTCGATGGCTATATTTTATAATAGTTGTATAAAATGCGAATAGAGTTTTGCGAAAGGGAAAGTAATGAATGATATTTACAATGAATGTGATTTAAATTTCTTTCATATTTCCAAGTTCTCTTATGATATGATTTATTATCTAGTTGTTTCCTATCACCGAATGTTAATACTATAGATAATTGCAGCAACTCTAATGCTTAACTTTGGATCTTAGAAAATGACATGTTACATTTGTCCAATCTAAATTTATAAACTAAGCATGGATTCAACTTTCTCCATATAAGTGCAGTGTTTTATGAAATAATTCAAATGAGGGAAGCATAATTGCAGATTAGATATGATAGTTCGTCTTAATCCAATGTGTGATTCACTATCACAAAATCATACTATATAGGACAAGTGTAATCTAATAATTGTAGCAAAAAACATTTCAATGGATTTGAGCAACGAAATAATGAAGAAATGGAAGCTTCGAATATCTCAAGAATGAAGATAGCAAGAGTTTGACCAAGTGTGGAGAAACTCACATCAGACACTAAATTATATGATTCATCACCGGTCAGTGCCATACCAATTAAGATGATTCTTTTTCTAAGTGATTTAATGCTTGACGTTGAATGTAATGACCCGCATTTTTACTCACTTCAAACCGACAAAAACTCGAACCCACGTCGATTCAACGCAAGCAAAAATACGTTTCGTTATGGTTCATCAAAGCAAAACACAGCGGAAAACAAAACTCACAGCAGAAAAGATAAAATATAATATTAAAATATCATTGCAACAGAAAAATTTTTTTGAAACAAAAACACTTTAAAATAAAAGCCCGATTTTGCATACCTTTGTCGACTTGACATAATATACCGATAATAGAGTACATTCGGCTATCATATGAAGCCCTAATTCTCTGCCGAACTCCAAGTCTACAGCTTCCATCCTGGAAACACTCGCTCGGATCTGACCCAGCGATAAATACTCGGGTTAAACGTGGGTTATACGAATTATAAAATAATGTAATCAAACCTAACCATAACGACCATAACCAAACACAACAACCCTTCATCCATAGCAACCATAAACCAAGTTTGAAAACATGACTTTTCGAAAATGAACGATTACAAGCCCCAGGTGTAACAACCCGAAAATCTGAGCCAGTTTAAAATTTTTATTTTGGCAATTTTAGCGAATTTTGAACATTTAAAATGAATTATTTTAAATAATATCGATGAGAAATTTATTTTGAATAGAATTCGATGTATATATTATATACGTCGTCGTTAGAATATAAATAATTATATATAATTATAAATAGAATTGAAAATGGCGCGGTAGTTCGATAATTCGATTTCAAACTTCAATTGAATGTACCGGGTGCAAAATAAACCAGATTTTAGTGAAACCAAAAATAATAGGATCTATTGGTGACTGTCTATCCAACGAATCCGAAAAATTGAGATTTCATTGCGGGAATCAAAACATATGTCCAGCTGAAAATTCTGAATAGTCGCTATGGAGTTCAGGCCCTTAAAAATAGGAATTTTGCAAACGACCCCGGATTTCGATGAAACCACTTTTGTTGGGTCCGCGATGTCAAATTATTGTTAGGTTTTAAATTTCATAATTTTTCGAATCAATAGGTGAGCGTGGCATAGGAAAACGTGTTTGACCAGTTTCAGTTGATTTTAATCGACTGGAAATTGGCCATTTTTCAAGCGGTCTTAGAATTCAATGAAACTAGTTTTGTTAGGACCGTATCGTCATTACGAAGCTAGAAAATATTTTTCTGGAATTTTTCGAGTTAGTATGTGGCCCTGGTAAATGGAAACGCTCGTTCAAATTCAATATATAGAGTTATATGTTGATTTTGACGAAAACTGATCGAAACGATCGGATCATCTTACGATACATATCCCATTGTGTTCGGAATGGGGGTAATTGGCTATGGACGACAGGCGGTGGGCCTCGTTTAGAGGTCGTATGTAAAAGTCAACTATTTGAAATTAAAATTAAAAAAAAACTCTCTCCTCCACGTTATCTCCTTTGCCCCCCCCCCCCCGTTTTCTTCAAATCGAATCAGAAGAACGAATAAAAAAACGTGTGTCGATATCGCGCAGCCCCCCCCCCCCCCTTTTGTTGCCGACCGCCGCCGCGTCCAGGGAGCCGCCGCCCCCTACCTCCGACCTTCACCTCCTCCTCCTTCTTCCCTTCTCCTCCCTCGCGACACCGCAGCCCCCCTGCCCTATAGCCACCGCCACCCAAAACCCTAGCCCCTGGCCACCGTTCGAACCCCTTCCGCCGCCACATGCCCCTCCTCCGCCTCTTCTTCTCCTCCTCCAGTCAGAGACCGACGGTGAACCCCCCCCCCCCCCTCCTCTTTCAATAAAAAAAGGTGAGTTTTACTCTTTTATTTATTTAGCTTTATGTAATTAGTTTAATTAACTTTGTATATTAATAAAAATCTGATTTTTATATAGGTAAGATAGTGAAAATATCATCTTTATATAGTGACGAATATAAAGATTTGATTTTTATATTATAGAGAGTTCAAATATAATTTTTATTATATATAGAAGTTAAAAATATAATTTTTATCGCATGTAAAGGTTAAAAATATGATTTTTATATAGTAGAGTAATAAAGATGTGATTTTTATAATGATGAAATAGAGAAGGCGAAATCTTTATATAGAGAATAGCATGATAAAGATATAATTTTTATTATATGAACACCGTTGTAAAAATAGAATTTTTATCTATATAGTAGCGATGTAAAAATAGAATTTTTATCTATATAGTGGCGATGTAAAAATAGAATTTTTATCTATATAGTGGCGATGTAAAACTAGAATTTTTATCCATATAGTAGCGATATAAAAATAGAATTTTTATCCATATAGTAGCAATATAAAAATAGAATTTTTATCTATATAGTAGCGATGTAAAAATAGAATTTTTTATCTATATAGTAGCGATGTAAAAATAGAATTTTTATCCATATAGCGTGAGTATAAAAATGTGATTTTTATATACACAACAACAATATAAAAATGTGATTTTTATATATGTAGTGGCTACAGGCGACGAAAGTGATAAAAGGCGAGAACAGTGAAGATTTCCTACATTAGAAGTGTCGTGGAATTGGATTAGCTATCGGTGAGAACTTCTCACTCTAAATTTCTTTTTCTAGTTATATATATATACTAGGATGCAGACGGTGCTTAGCAGCACCCGACACCCGTCATCCATAGACCATGGATGGCTTATTTGTTTGATTGTTGTGTTGTGAAATTTATTTGTATTGTTGATGTGAAATCGATAATAAATTGAAGATGGTTGAAATAAATATATTATCATTGAAAATATAAGTTTTAACGTGAATGCGAATAAATAAATAATTATAAACAAATTGGCCGATTTGTTTATATACACTGATTTGACTGATATTGATTGGGTCGATAAATTTTACACATCGCCCAACTGCACAAATAAAAATCTGTGTTTGTTGATTTGAAATCCCACACGGGTGTTGGGATGATATTTGGGTACACTAATCCCAATTATTTAATTGTATGTCGATCGATGGGTCAACAGACTGTGTAAGCATTGATTATTTATATTTGATGCTTATGCAGTTGTGTGGTGCACCTTGGATGATGGTTGATTGTTTATTGTTGCTATTATATACATGTGTTGTGTGGAATCCATATAATTAACATTATATGGTGATTGATTGGGCCTCATTCCAATCGGGAAAATAATGAATATTATAAAAGAAAATTCATGTGTTGAATATAAAAATAGTTATGTGTTGACGATGTTCATGTGTTGAAACTATTTATGTGTTGAGTAAAATATTTTAAATAATAAAATTTACATCTTTATCATATTTAAAATTAGACACTACTTTACGGTGGAGTCTGTTTGAAAATCAAACGATAGATACCATAATTTTATAAAATATTTTACATAACAAAAATAGTGATGTGTTGACAGTACTCATGTGTTGAGATTAGTCGTGTGTTGAAAGAAATATAGATTCAAGTGTTGAATAAAATATAGATTCATTTGTTGAATAGAATAACGAATTTATTGAAATATATAAAGCCATTTTGATATGAGTTGCGCTATTTTGACGTGAACGATATTTATATCGATTATATTCGTTTTTATAATGAATATAGAAAAGAAGTGATTTCAAAATATAACGTTTCGAAAATATTATCATTGATATAGTAATGATAGGAAATATTCAATTTTGATTAGAAATTGAAATAGTGTTGAAATGGTTTTGAAAACGAATTTAAAACGATTTATAAAATAAGTTTTAAAAGGAAATCGACGAAATATAATATATATATATATATTATATATAAAATGGCCTAAATAGAACGCGTCGCGCCGCGGCAGTTCGTGAATTTCGACCATTGACTTCGAATCGACGTTAAGGGAGATCCGACCGTCGGATTCTCCTAAAACCGGAACCGTTGGGTTCGTATCGAAAAGAACTTTCCGATGAATATTAGAAATTTGAAATCTAACGGTTGGATTTGGAATTATGTCCAAATCAAATTTAGAAATGGTCGCTGAAAGTGCAGTTCGATGGCCGTTGATGAAATCGACTGTATGGGCCTTGATAAAATTATTAAAAATATCTATAATTTGTGTAAAATCATAAGAAATGATTTAGGAAAAATTAGGCTGAAAAATTCCATATTTGAAAAGATAAAAATAGATTTTTATCGAAATGAACTAGTTTTGAACTAGAATTAAAATCAATTTATTTTTGAAATAAATAAATTGAATTTGAAAGTGATTTTAAAAATAATCAATATTCCCAATACGTGAATTAGACGGGAGTTGAATCGAAATTATCTTCGAAATATTTCGATGTTGGATTTCGTGACTATACAGTTATTGTTATGGGAATTTGAAAGATATATTTTATATCGTTATTTCCAATACGATATTTGTTGGTTTCAGAATTTGATATTAAATATAAGCCGGTATATTTTCTATTCAGAGCCTTGTATTTAATATCAAATGTGATTTGGGTTTATCGTGAACCTTGTTTTAGATGACATTGGTTCTTTAACCCAGTCAAAGGCGGGATGTTGATTTTTGAAAAGATTAAAACTAAGTGGAGTTTTAATGAATCTTTAATTAGATTGAAATGTGAATTGATAACTTAAATTATCAAATTTGAAAGGTAATCGAGAATGGAGTACCAACGGTTTTGCTTCAAAGCGATAGTTAAATCTTTAATTAGATTTGAACGTGAAATGGTAATTAATTTTACCGATAACACCGTGGTGTTAGATATGGAGTATTACCAGTTTTGCTCCATGGGATAAATAGGTTGGGATTGGGAAATAAAATAAATAATTACTTCGGTGTGGTTCGCTAATCCCGACTAGTTTGAAATGATATCCAAAGGAAGATTAAAGAATAAATTTAGAAGAATTTATCTTGGATAAAATTAATGGGAACCTTTCCCCTAAGAATGTGATTTTGTGATTAAAAGAATATTCTGAACTGGAATGAGGCGTTTGTGTGTTTGTGAAACATTTGTTTATTATATACATGAGTTATTCAGAAAGGTCGGGTTTCTACCCATTCTGAATAACCGATTCGACGAGATGTCGAAGATAAAGACGGTGGTTGAAGACCGGAAGTCTTCACATCGTTTGGGTGATTACAGATGATCTCGATTGGGCTGTACACCCAAGATGAGGGAAACAGTTGGTGATCGTCCAGACGTACTTGGAGATGGATGGATATGCGAGGAAAGTGCCTCCGGTTTCGTTCAGACCCAGAACGAACTAGTAAATGGATTATGTCTGACATTGGATTTTATTCTGTGTTGATTGATCTCTATTAAATATACATCTGTTTGGCGGCGGAGAATTTATTCTCTTGCTTAACGCCCTTCTCTGAGACGTACGAGCTCAGAGGTTGTATATCGATGGATATTAGTCGCATGGCGTGAATTGCCAGTGTGGCACGCGTAAGTGGCAATTGATCAAGGCTTCTGTTGAAAAGCAAAGTCTTGTGGTAGATGATCAAAGCACGGTCTGTGTGATGTAGCTTTGTGTATAACTTGAATTCGCGAGCCTCACACCTCGGTATGAGTCAAAAACGGGATAGTGACTGCAGGGAGAGCACGACGTTTCTTTCTAGCTAGGATGGTGTCAGTGACCTACCAGCCCTGACATTTATATACTTTCCACTTGTGTGGTTGTTGGATACGAGGCGCCTCGGATATAGGTCTGTAAGGACTGGGAAACGTGCGTTCAGGAATAATTAATCCTCAAAAGTAAGAGAGGACCGGCCCTGAAGATCCACGGATCAGAGTGCGGTCCTGAGACATTTGCTAGAGTGTCTCGAACGCGGAGAGGAGCTTGCCCCTTGCCTCGGCTCATGACGGAAATCCAATTTCCAATACGTGATACTGCGGTTTTATTTGTAGAACCTAGTATGGCGACATAGTGGTATGGGTCATTCATGCCGCCTATGATTGATATTTATGATTGAAATTGATTTGACACTATACACCTATAATAGTATCAAATAATGTATTTTAAACGTATCAAGCATGCTTTGGCTGTTATAAGGTAAAAACTCTATCCTCCGGCTTGCGTTGCATTGTGTGATGGGACCTGGGTCTTATAACAGCTTCATTTTTCTTTATTTAGCATTGCGCTGCTTGTTCTATGCACTGGTATTCTTTGGAGGAAACCCGTTCGGTGCATACGGCGTGGTCCTTTGATATACCGAATTTTAAAATAAAGATTAATAACTGTTTTAGTTCTCACACCAGTCACATGACTGACCTGGAGTTTATTGTTTTAACCTAAACTCTGGGTGCCCCTATTTTCCACACGGACAGCTAGTAGTTTTGGTTTGCAGATTTATGTTCACAGGATCCTGATTTACAGCTGGAACGATGCTCGAAAAGCTCTGTATCCGTGTATCACTTTCAGTTGTGTTTTATATATTTTTCCGCTGCTATGTAATTTATTGTAATCTCTGATATTTATCGAATGTAATTTATTCATTTATACTATGTATATTCTTGTATCTGATGGAATTGTTGTAATATACAATGAAATGTTCTTCTGTTTGCGTTCTATTTTGTCTTGTCCTCAATTCTATCCGTGCTTTCCTTCACGTGGAAGTTCGGGTCGTCTCACCAGGTCCCATCACACAATGCAAGCGCAAGCCGGAGGATGGGGTTTGCCTTATAATCGCAAATCATGCTTGATATAGTTTAAACAAAACATTTCATATTATAATAATGTCTCGGGTGTGGTAAAACCCTTCCAAAAATATCTTATAGCTCGCTTAGTGTCCCATACCACTATATTAGCTACATAGGTATACAACTGAAAATCGTAAAAGGGTTTGTATTGGAGTGTGGATTTCATCATGATGGTTACTGATTTGAAAGATCTTCCTAGCATTCAATGGATACCATGTTTGTACACAACACCGCACCCATTTTCTCAGGTTGGCGGAATTTAATCCCTACAACCTATCAGTAGGCAGGCCACCTAACATACTGAGTCGACTGAATCCATGCAAAACATAAAGTCATGCTGATCTGACCATCAGCATACCATTATATCGGAGTATGAGGCTATCACGAGGTCTCGTCATACACAAAACTACGCATTTAAGCCATGCTTTGATCATCATCACAAGCCCTGCTTTTCAACATAAGCCATGATCACTGCTCAGCACTTAGCATGCCCCGTGGTCATTCCATGTCAGACATGCAATCCATCCACAAGTTCGTTCCGGGAATAGGAACGAAACCGAAGTCACTTGATTTCACGTCCCCGCCTGGGAGTGCAAGTTCTTGAAATCTGATATGCTTAAAGTACGATCAGATAATTTCGTTACTTTAACCTCTTGATGTGCGACCCCGAGGCATCAACAAGCTATCCATCCCATGTGAAGAGTACCAGTCTACAACCATTATCATCGAGAACTTAATCCTTTCACGTAGTATAATTTTCGGAATGAGTAAAAACTCGGCTTTTCCAAATAATTAGCGCATCATTTAAAACCAAATAGTTTACAGGATCTCATGAACCTCATTCCATTCTTTTGTTCAATCCATTCATTAAAACTATATTAAGTTTTAAGACGTCAAACTCTTCATTTCTACCTCATGGAGCAAAACTGGTAATACTCCTTTTTTAATCATCTTATGTTTTGGTATGTTTAATCACCTTCCAAATTCTATTCCTTCAAATCTTGTTGAAAGATTTCAAATCAAATATTCTGATTACTTAACTTCAAATGCCAAGTTAAATCTTTCCAATAATCCTTATCGATTATTCGCCATTTGCCTCATGTAAAACCAAGTTCATTCCTTTCCCAAAAATCTTCATAAATAAAGATTTCACTTGCTTAACTTTGAAAATTATCTTACCTTTTCATGAGCCAAAAAAACAATGTTATTGAAGACATCATTCACAACAAACCCAAAATCACATTTCTTTTTATATTGGAATCTCTACAGAAATCATATTGGTTTATAATCGACATAAACCACCATATCCAACAAACACTATAAGCGGGATAACGGCACAGCCTTTTAAATCCCTCGAATAGTCTAAGTCATCATCCATGGAGACTTATCTCAGTCAATGACCAATCTGGTTTCTATTCAATTTCAATTTAACTAAATAGATTGGAAACTTGGATTCTAATTTACTCTTATTAATAATCTCATTTATTAATAAATAAACTCATTTATGTTTAAATGAAGATCTTATTAAATGCTTAAACCGGGTTATATTGATGTCGACAGGTGAAGTATTCATGAATTTCAGATACACAATGGTTTCGTCTGGGTTCAACAGAAAACATCCATATCAGTACGAAGCCGCTTACCTACGGGTTCATTTTAGTTGCTAAATAGCTCACTTTAACATGGTTCATTTTTATCTTACCAAATATTAATATATTTGGTCCAAAACAGTTTTAACTCATTTAATACGATTTATAATGATTTTCCATATTTTTATATAATTCATAAACACCTTTTTACGAAAAATCCAAATTTGGCACTTGAACTACCGAAACTGGATTTTCCGGCCAAACTGATTTAGACTTGTAGGAAAATCCGACCATTGAAAATGTTTATTTTTCCTTTGTTGGAAAGTTATTCAAATTTCGGAAAAAACGTGATGCGTTCCAAGAAAATCCGATGGTTAGACGTCTCGGAATTTCAATTTCAAATTCCCGGTCGAAATTCGCTAAATGTCGCTACGCGACGTGTCCTATTTGAACCCAAAAGTGACTTATTATTGTAATTGAGTCGAAGTACTTCAAAATAAGTCAATAATTATTTAAACTGTATTAAATAACTTTTAGCATTCAATTTCCACATTTTTGCCCTTTAGATCAATTATTCCACATTTAAATATTTAAATTAATATTTAAATCATTAAAATAATATTATTCTTCAAAAATGATTATTAAAGTCTCAAAATTGGCTGATGCCCATTATAAAAATAAGTAAGAACATTAAAACCATAATTTCGCAAAACCGAGTCTGTTTGTTAGGCAAACGCAACTTTAATTTAATATTCATCGTAAAATCAATTTACTATTCGTTTCAATATTCGATAAGCCATAACTTGTTCTTAACTTCTTCAAATCCAGTTCGTTCTTTTGCAAAAATTCTTTGTTATGAACTCAATTTCATTTCCGAAAAGTATTGGAACTTAAATTCAAACTTTTATTTTTCTCGATTATTTTATTATTAAAATAATCATTTAAGATCCAATTTTTGGAATGAAACTCATTCAACTTCTGTATAACCCGAGAATTTGGGTCTATACAAACATCCAATAAACATAAACAAGATGTCATGTGTCTAACGAGTTGCAACAAAACTCGTTAATTACTTAGTCAAATATGTCAATTTGGTTTCTATATTGTGAAAATTAGGTTGCGTCCTCTATTATAGTTTCAAATGTAAGCCACGTCCCTCCCATGTTTTCATTTCAAACCCGATCCCTGTTTTCAAACCTTCCGCCTTTTACTTTTTTTTGCCCAAAAAAAAATGCGCTGTTGAGTAAAAAAATTCTAAAATATGGAAATGTTCTCGGAAGTCCACACCAATAAAAAATTTGCATACATGTATGCAACTATTACCAATAATTTCACACGTATATGCAACTATTGGATATGTTGTTTCTTTTGAAAATCTGGACAGAAACTTGCATACATGTGTGCAACTATTTTGAAATACTTGCACACATGTATGCAAGTATTACATGAAAAAAAACTTAACTGAAATTTTGCCTACAGATTGTTGCACACATGTGTGCTACTTTTCTATTTGCACACCTAAATGCAAATAAATGTGAATTGATTTGCACGGTTGCGAATTATTGCACATTTTTATGCAAGAATTCTACAATACTTGCACAGATGTATGCAAGGAAATCAACACAGATGCATAACAGAAATTCTTGCATGGATGCGTGCAAGAAAATTCATATACATGCATATTGTTATGCATTTAACTGCAGTTTCGTTGTTTTCTGTTTTTTTTTTGTTTTTGACGTCCTTTTTGATGGTTTTATATTTGATTTTTTTTAACGTTTACGTGTTTTATTTAAATAAGAATTTATATGATTTTTTTTATATTTTTTATTATTATTTACTAAATTTTCGAAAAATTGGGACTAAATTTACAATAAGTTTTGGATCGGATGTGAGCCTAATTTTGAAACTTTATAGGGACCTATGCCAGATGGACCCTTCTATATTTCCAAATTTTTTTGCCATAACTTCCCCGATACGGAAGCATCGATACAACCACATTATTGCCTTAAAAGGCGGTCCAAATCACATATCAAACCAAATGGTGTTCACAACCATTGGTCATCCCAATCCAAATATCAGACACTATAACATCCGAAAAGCAACCACGTACACAATTTAGTGGACATTTAGGACTGGTGTGAGTCATCATCCCAATACCCTGTGCATGGGTTTACTAATAAACAACATTATGTGTAATAAAGACATGGGACTAGTGCAATTTCATCCCACGACCGGTGTAGGGTTTCCAAACAATATCAAACATTAAAGCCACACAACAACATGCGTGTTACCATCTTACACAAACAAATAACACAAGCAAATGTATAGGGATAAACCACTCACCATCCCAGTAGGTTCCTTCAATTCCTACACTGTAGGGCCATCACAGCTTTGCGCACTCTCTCGAATGTTTAACAACCTAGCCATTAAGTGTTATAGTTCACATTAGCCCTTGTAATATTAATACCTTTTCTAATTAATATGAATATACTTTTAAATATATTGATTTCCAAATCTAACTATATTCATACATGAGAATACCTTCTCCATGGACTTAGCTAACTTAAATTCATGATTAAAATTTTCGAAAATCATTATAGCTTTCATAATATTGCACCTAATTTTGCTAATCGCTTAAATAGGAAATTAGCTTATTACCTTTAGGATCTAACTTCTAATCTCAACAGATTCACATATAAATTTCATGGAAGTGATAAGATATTAACTACAACCTTAATCCATGAATATTTCACCACAAATTCACCTTGTTTCCTCTTTTAGGAATTTATACAAACACCTTGTAAGCATATTGTTAAAACTAGTTTTAAACACTTTAAATCAAACTATTTCTTACCCAGAAGCTTGCAGATCTTAGCCTAAGGTATATAAGTCCTTCCCTTAGCTTTTCCTTCTATTATCTTCTTCTTTTCCCTTGAAAATACATTTTTTATTATTTGATAAGGGGGAAAACGTGAGCAACAAGTGGGAGGTGGGAGGAGATTTTATGTAAGAGGAGGTGATTAAATGGAAGAGCTTGGTTCTCCTTTACTTCTCTCTTTTCCCTTTAATTTCTCCTTTGATTTTCTTCCTAATTTTCTTTTTTTATTTTCTTAAATCACCGTGATGTTTTCGATCATGGCAATGGAGGAAGGGAGGAGCAAAATTCTTTCATGAAAATGGAGAGATAAGGATGGTCTACGACATATATATATATATATATATATATATACATATATATATATATATATACACATATATAATAAAGGGCTATTGCATGGATGCTTGACAGATGGCTTATGGATAAGCATGGAAGATCACATGGCTTAAATTCATCTTTATCTTCATGAATAGTAACTTTTGTTTTCTCAAGCACCTTCCGGCCTCGTGTCGGAGTATCAAACGATAATGGTTTTCAGAAATTCTTCAACCATAAGGTCCGGTTTCTAATGTACTTCAATCCTGTGTGTTCAAATATAAAATCTGAGTTTGTTTTCATTTTCAAATAATTTATTTTAGTTTTGTTTTGTTAATAACTTTTTATATTCGACAAGCAATTTCTTAGACTTTATACACAGATAATATCCTACGTTTAGAATTTCCTTGGATAGGTCTCAGGTTCCAGTTTTGCCGTTAGCACTATCAAATTCCAGTTACCGTCAAAATTTAGTTCAAATTTTGGTCTTTTATTTTTTCTTTTCCACATACGAACGTCGTTTTACGTGAACCTTCCCTGAGTACTAAAATTCACTATTTCGGATCCAACGGAGGTGGTCTCACAATCTAGCGATATCCATTCTCAAGATATTCTCAAAATCGTTTGTTTTTAGTTCAAATTTTAACCTTTCAATCTTTAATCAATATTAAACGGATTTTGTTTTTGGCCAAACTTGGCTGGTTACCTAATTTCATTATTCTGGATTCAATAAAACCAGTTTCGGGATCTAGAAATAAATATTTCTTATACCTCCTTTGTAAACGTGCTATTTTTATATTAAAACTCATTATTATAACTTTGTTCCAATTATATCATTATCCATTTTCAATTTTATTTTGATTCTTATGAAATTCGGAAGTTATAAATTGGTTCCAAATTTCTGGGTTACATCCCCCCCCCCCCCTTAAAAGATTTTTTTTCCGCAAAATCGAAGACAGAACCAAAGATTGTCTACTCAATCATGTTATAACAAAGTTTACCAAAAAGATACCATAATATTATAAACATATATCCATTCAACCATTCAAATACATACATTCGAACAAACTTCCTTGTATATTTACATTCTCAAAATATTTAAAACCTTAAGATAATATTACTAATTAAACGGCCATTTCCTTCTGGCCTACTACGGGATTCTTATCCTAATTCGTCATTAAGTGGTAAACTCGATTTTTCTTTATTACAGTACTTGACAGTATGTCCTACTTCCCTACACCGGAAGCATCTTATCTCCCCGCCGAGTTTCATTTTCCTTCTGGACAATTGTGGATATAATGCCCTTTCTGCTTACATCGGAAACAAGTTACGTCTTTTTGCACCTTTTCCTTGCTCTCCTTTTTATTTTTGTTTTTCATTGGGCATAGGACTGCGTAATGTCCCTCTTTATGGCATTTATAATAGCAAACACTTACAAATTTTCCTTTGTTTTTATCTTTTCTGGAGTGGCTACAAATATACTTGCGTAGGTCCAACCTATTTTCTTCTTCTATCTGCCCATAAATCCTTTTCGTTTGTTTGCGAGTCATCTTTCTAGGTTTAAATCCAGATGGATCGCAGTTATCCTTACCCTACAACATTTAATATTTTATTAAAAGAGTTTTATAATTTCTTAACAAATACCTCGATTGTCCAAAATCATCGAGAATTCAAATTTTTTAATTAGTTATACTAATTATTATCTCCAGCAATCAATTAGTGGATTAAATTTTCAAAAGCATAACTTTCATCACAACATATATCCTTTTAACGAAAATATACTTTTGGACAAAATTATTCCATAAAAACTGGGTTAGACTTCTCTGTTTAAGTGTTTAGAAACACCTACCGATACAGCAGTACCTTACTGCACCGACCAATGTTCATAACTCACTTAACAAATCAATCCAACACAAAACCATTTGTATATCAATTTACAAATACGTCTCTCATATATACACACACACTCACACCCAACTCATTCCAAGATATCACTAACCCTATCTCTAATGGGTTACTTGTCCTAGGAAACCACTAATCATATCTTTGACAAGTCTATATTCCATAGAGTCAAGGTTATCGCTTAACCTTAAGCTCTGATACCAACTGCAACGACCCGCATATTTAATCACTTCAAACCGATAAAAACCCGAACCCACGTCAATTCAACGCAAGCAAAAATACGTTTCATTATGATTCATCAGAGGAAAACACAGCGGAATACAAAACTTACAGCGGAACAGATAAAATATATAATAAAAATATCATTGCAGCAGAAATTTTTTTTGAAACAAAAACACTTTAAAAATAAAAGTCTGATTTTGCGTACCTTTATCGACTTAACATAATATACCGATAATAGAGTACGCCTGGCCTTCATATGAAGCCCGATTCTCTGCGGAACTCCAAGTCTTTAAGCTTTCATCCTGCAAACACTTGCTCGGATCTGACCCGAACGATAAACACTCGGATCAGGCTTGGGTTATATCAATTATAAAATAATGTAATCAAACCTAACCATAGCTACCATAACCTAACACAGCAACCATTCATCCGTAGCAACCATAAACCAAGTTTGAAAACATGACTATTAGAAAAATGAACGATTATAAGCCCTAGGTCCCATCACACAATGCACGCTCGAGCCAAAGGATGGGGGTTTGCCTTATAATCGCAAAACATGTTTGATGTAGTTTAAACAAAACATTTCATATTATAATAATGTCTAGGGTATGGTAAAATCCTTCCGAAAATAACTTATAAATCTTAGCTCGCATACTCTCCCATACCACTATGTTGGCTACATAAGTATACAACTGGAAATCGTAAAAGGGTTCATATTGGAGTTTGGATTCCATCGTGATGGTTACTGATTCGAAATATCTCTTGGGCAATCAGCGGATACTAGGGATGAGCAGGAAAACCGGTTACGAACCGAAACCGAACCGAAACCGCATAAAACCGCTAAAAACCGCATCTTAAAAAACCGCACCGAAGTAAAACCGCAAAACCGATGAAACCGCACCATTAGTATGGTCCCTGTTCGGTTTTCATCCTTTTTCAAACCGCAAAACCGAAACTGCACCGAATGTTACTAATACGTAAATTTTAACGCTACCTTCTCAAATTTAGCTTCAGGCAAATCTGTACGTTCACTACTTGGCAATCATGGAAGCAAAAGAGCAGCACTCTAACTGCACTGCTATATTGACTCAAGTTGCCAAGATTACTCATGACATGTTGATGGAAATGTCTGATCATAGAAAGGATCTACAAAAGAAAACAAAACTAATATTGAACACCTTGAGAAGCTATCAAGACCTACCACCAGGCAAAGCTCTTATTGTATTAGTTACAGAGGTTAAAAAGAGGCGGTATGCTACTACTGAGAAGTATCTAGAACAAGTTCTACATATTGCTTTCGGTCCAACAGAATTATGATTTGGATTACATCCATTGCCTTGATGTCATCTATAGTAAGATGGTATTAGGATTGGACCGATTGGTCATTACAGTAAAAGAGTTTTCATTTGCATGTGAAGATCAATATCACACACTGAACAAATAAAAAAGCCTCTGCCTCAGCTTTAAACATCTCATGTGCATCATCATCTAAGGGAACGATGTTTTTTTTGTTAATTGGTTTTAAAAGCGAAACCGCACTTTTAAAAACCGAAACCGCACTTTTAAAACCAAACCGCACCAACGGTTTTTGGTCTGGTTCCGGTTCCTACTTTTGAAAACCGCACTCTAGCGGTTCCGGGTGCGGTTTTAAGTCAAAACCGCACCATGCTCATCCCTAGCGGATACCATGTTTGTACACAACACTGCACTCATTTTCTCAGGTTGGCGGAATTTAATCCCTACAACCTATCAGTAGGTAAGCCACCTCACCTACTGGGTCAACCGAATCCATGCAAAACATAAAGTCATGCTGATCTGAGCATCAGCATACCATCATACCGGCGTGTGAGACTATCACGAGGCCTTGTCATACACAAAGATACGCATTTAAGTCATGCTTTGATCATCACCACAGAGTCCTGCTTTTCAACAAAAGCCTTGATCATTGCTCAGCACTTAACATGGTCATTCCATGTCAGACATGCAATCCATCCACAAGACCATTCCAGGAATAGGAACAAAACCGAAGGCACTTGATTCCACGTTCCCGCCTGAGAGTGCAAATCCTTAAAATCCGATATGCTTCAAGTACAGTCAGATAATGCTATTACTTAACCTCTTGAGGAGCGACCCCGAGGCATCAACAAGTTAACCATCCGATGTGAAGAGTACTAGTCTTCAACCATTATCATTGAGAACTTAACCCTTTCACGTCATATAATTATTGAGAATGAGTAAAACCCGGCCTTTCCAAATAATTAGTGCATCTTTAAACCAATTGGTTTACAGGATCTCACGAACCTCATCCCATTCTTTTATTCAATCCATTCATTAAAACTATATTAAGTTTGAAGACATCAAACTCTTCGTTTCTATCTCATAAAGCAAAACTGGTAATAGTCCATTTTTAATCATCTTATGTTTTGGTAATTTTAATTAACTTCCAAATCTTATTCCTTCAAATCTTGTTGAAAGATTTCAAATCAAATATTCTAATTACGTAACATCAAATTTCAAGTTAAATCTTTCCAATAATCCTTATCGAATATTTTCCATTTGCCTTATGTAAAAAAATCTTCATTTCTTTCACAAAAATCTTTATAAATAAAGATTTCATTTTCTTAACTTGGAAAATTATCTTACCTTTTCATGGGCCAAAGAACAATGTTATTGAAGACATCATTCACAACAAACCCAAAATCATATTTCCTTTTATATTGGGATCTCTAAAGAAACCATATTGGTTTATAATCGATATAAACCTCCATATCCAACAAACACTATAAGCGGGATAACGGCACAGCCTTTTAAACCCTTGAATAGTCTAAGTCATCATCCATGGAGACTTATCTCAGTCAATAACCAATCTGGTTTCTATTCAATTTCATTTTAATTAAATAGATTGGAAACTTGGATTATAATTTAATCTTATTAATATTTTCATTTATTAATAAATAAACTTGTTTATTTTAAATGAAGATCTTATTAAAAATTTAAAACGGATTATATTGATGTCGACATGTGAACTATTCATGAATTTCAGATACACAATGATTTCGTCTGGGTTCACTAGGAAACATCTATATCAGTAGGAAGCCGCTTCCATACGAATTGGATAAATCAACTAAAGACACCTTTATATTTAAATAAAGGTCTTATTAAAAGTCAAAACTGGATTTCCTGACGACTTCACTTTAGTTGCTAAATAGCTCACTTTAACATGATTCATTTTTATCTTACCAAATATTAATGTATTTGGTCCAAAACACTTTTAAATCATGTAATACAATTTATCATAATTTTTTCATATTTTTACATAATTCATAAACACTTTTTTACGAAAAAATCCGAATTTGGCACTTGAACTACCGAAACTGGATTTTCCGGCCAAACTGATTTAGACGTGTAGGAAAATCCGACCGTTGAAAATGTTTCTTTTTCTTTTATTGGAAAGCTATTCAAATTTCAGACAAAACGTGATGCTTTTCAAGAAAATCCGACGGTTAGATGTCCCGGAATTTCAATTTCAAATTTCGGGTTGAAATTCGCTAACTATCGCCACGCGAGGAGTCCTATCTGAACCCAAAAGTGACTTATTATTGAAAATATGTCGAAATACTTCAAAATAAGTTCAATAATTATTCAAACCATATTAAATAACTATTGGAATTCAATTCCCACATTTTTGACCTTTAGATCAATTATTCCACATTTAAATAATTAAATTAATATTTAAATATTTAAAATAATATTATTCTTTAAAAATGATTACTGAAGTCTCAAAATTGGCTGATGCCCATTATAAAAATTACTAAGAACATTGAAACCATAATTTCACAAAACCGGGTCTGTTTGTTGGGCAAACGCAACTTCAATTTACTATTCATTGTAAAATCGATTTACTATTCGTTTCAATATTCGATAAGCCATAACTTGTTATTAACTTCTTCAAATCCAGTTCGTTCTTTTGCAAAAGTTCATTGTTATAAACTCAATTTCATTTTCGAAAAGTGTTGGAACTTAAATTCAAACTTTTATTTTCCCCGGTTATTTTATTATTAAAATAATCATTTAAAATCCAATTTCTGGAATGAGACTCATTCAACTCCTGTATAACCCGAGAATTTGGGTATATACAAACATCCAATAAACATAAACAAGATGCTATGTGTCTAACGAGTTGCAACCAAACTCGTTAGTTAATTTACCATATATGTCAGTGTCAACTTGGTTTATATATTTCTAGAAAATTTTGTCATAACCTCCCCTATACGGGAGCATCGATACAACCACACTATTGCCTTAAAAGGTCGTCCAAATCACATATAAAACCAAATGGTGTTCATAACCATTGGACAACCCAATCTAAATATCAGACATTATAACATCCGCAAAGCAACCACATACACAATTTAGTGAACACTTGGGACTGGTGTGAGTCATCATCCCAATACCTTGCGTAGGGGTTTGCTAATGAATAGCAATCCGTGTAATAAACACATGGGACTAGTGTAATTTCATCCCACGACCTGTGTAGGGTTTCCAAGCAATATCAAACATTTCAAGCCACACAACAACATGCATGTTATCATCTCACATAAACAAATACCACAAGCAAATGTGAGGGATAAACCACTCACCATCATAGTAGGTTCCTTCAATTCCTGCACTGTAGGACCGTCACAGCTTTGAGCACTCTCACGAATGTTTAACAACCTAGCCATTAAGGGTTATAATTAACATTAGCACTTGTAATATTAATACCTTTTCTAATTAACATGAATATACTTTTAAATATATTGATTTCCAAATCTAACTATATTCATACATGAGAATACCTTCTCCATGGACTTAGCTAACTTAAATTCATGATTACAATTTTCGAAAATCATTATAGCTTTCACAATATTACACCTAATTTTGCTAATCACTTAAATAGGTAATTAGCTTATTACCTTTAGGATCTAACTTCTAATCTCAACAGAGTCACATATAAACTTCATGGAAGTGGTAAGATATTAGCTGCAACCTTAATCCATGAATATTCACCACAAATTCACCTTGTTTCCTCTTTTAGGAATTTATACAAACACCATGTATGCATATTATTAAAACTAGTTTTAAACACTTCAAATCAAACTATTTCATACCCCACAAGCTTGCAGACCTTAGCCTAAGGTATACAGGTCCTTCCCTTAGCTTCTCCTTCCATTATCTTCTTCTTTTCCCTTGAAAATCCTTTTTTATTTGATAAGGGGGAAAAACGTGAGAAGCAAGTGGGAGGTGGGAAGAGATTTTATGGAGGAGAAGGTGATCAAATGGAAGAGCTTGGTTCTCTTTTACTTCTTCTCTCTTTTCCCTTTAATTTCTCCTTTGATTTTTTTTTTCCTTAAATCACCATGATATTTTCGGCCATGGCAATGGAGGAAGGGAGAAGCAAAATTCTTTCATGAAAATGGAGAGATAAAGATGGTACAGGATATATATAATAAAGGGTTATTGCATGGATGCTTAACACGTGGCTTATGGATAAGCATGGAAGATCTCACGGCTTAAATTCACCCTTATCCCCATGAATAGTAACTTGTGTTTTCTCAAGCACCTACCAGCATCGTGTCGGAGTATCAAACGACAACATTTTTCAAAAATTCTTAACCATAAGGTCCGGTTTCTAGCGTACTTCAATCTTATGTGTTCAAAACAGTTCGTTTTTATTTTCAAATAATTTATTTTAGTTTTGTTTTGTTAACATCTTTTTATATTCGATAAGGAATTTCCTCAGACTTTATACATAGATAATATCCTACGCTTAGAATTTTCTTGGATAGGTCTCAGGTTCTAGTTTTGTCGTTGGCACTATCAAATTCCAATTACTATCAAAATTTAGTTCAAATTTTGGTCTTTTATATTTTCTTTTCCACATACGAACGTCGTTTTACGCGAACCTTCCCTGAGTACTAAAATTCACTATTCTGGATCCAATGGAGGTGGTCTAACGATCTAGCGATATCTCTTTCTCAAGATATTCTCAAAATCGTCTGTTTTTAGTTCAAATTTTAACCTTTTATCTTTAACCAATATTAAATGGATTCTGCTTTTGGCCAAACTCGGTTGTTAACCTAATTTCATTATTCCAGATTCAATAGAACCAGTTTCAGGATTTGTAAATAAATATTTCTTATACTTCCTTTGTAAACGTGCTATTTTTATATTAAAACTCATTATTATAACCCTGTTCTAATTATATCATTATCCATTTTCAATTTTATTTTTATTCTTATGAAATTTGGAAGTTCTAAATTGGTTCCAAATTTCCGGGTCGTTACATTGAAGTAAAGAGAAATACAAGAAGAGACATTGGTTGGTACCAATCAATAATTAGCGATACCGAACAACGGTGAATTCAAGATCTGAATGTTAGAGTTTGAAGACTTTAGCAGTGCTTGCTGAAAACGTGTGCTTTGACTCGTTTTTGTTGGTATTTCAGATCTGAAGTTCTCATTCAAATCAGATCTAATAATTGTCATGCTTGAGTTAGTCTACAAATAAAGAACCGACAAAAACTACGAAAGAAATTTTGAACCCGTGATTCTTATACAAGGAAACTTTGTCAAATTTAAAGCTCATCAATTTGAATCTAGGAATCATTTTAATTTGATTGTATTAGCAAAACTAAATCAACAATAGTGTTAAATAGTGGTTGCGGACACAAGAGTTAACCAAGGCACCCTAGGAACCATTTTTCTCTCTTTCTTAAGATTTAACACTTGCTTATATTCATTTTTATCCTACTAGGAATGATTGCCTGTTTTATTTGCATATAATATTAGCTCACTAAACTTTAATGTGAGTGAAGTACAATATCCTAATAGAATTAGCCACATAGTTTTATGCAAGCTCAAATATAAACTTATACATGCGACTAAGGAAATCGACTCCACCAATAAAATCTAAGAGTTCGGTTCTTAGTAGTTATATTATCTATATGATCTACCAAAATATGTCTACTTAATAAGGTTGAGAATTTATTGGTAAAATCAAATAAACCGATCAAACCAATTAATTTAATCGTCTTTGTTTGGCTTTGTTTGTTAATTGATTGGTTTTTGTTTTGTTTTAATATCACTTTGATTTATTAGTCAGTTTTGGTTTTCAATATTTGAAAATTGAACCACTAATTAAACCTTATTTAGAAATTAAAATTATTTTAAAGTTTAAACATCACCACTGCCAATGTTATTATCTAGAATATTTTTAAAACAATGTTAATTTTCTTTCAATTAAATAATTTTTAAAGATAAGTTTGTTTTTTGAAATGTTTGATTCATATGGACCCGATTTATTGGTTTATTCTTATATTATGTCAACAACAAGACCAAATTCACTTTAAGATAAATCAAATAAATCAACCAAATCAACATTACCTGTTTGATTGGTTTTGATTTTAACAAATATCAGCTTAATTTGGTTCAGTTTATGTTTTCTAAGTACTTATTTTGGTTTCAACATTTTTTTATTGATTTAAACCAAACAAGCCACTTGCTCATCACTTGCTTAGTATATTTGTTATATTCATATCCTTTCTGAATTTCCAAGATTGTTGGATTTCAATAACACTAATTATAGGGATGACAATAAAAACGGGACTAATAATCCAATCTCGAATCCGGTTTATGTGATGAAAAATACCATTTATACCTGATGAAACCTATCATGGAAGGCTCAATCAAAAACCATGAATATGTTATTTTAAGAACCAACCCAAATCGAACCACGGATAGAGTTCGATTTAGACTTCAGAACTTATAGTTTAAACCCAATTTTACCTAGAACAAAGACTAATCGAGTTTGGTCCACACCAAGAAGTTTGATTGCCACTCCTACCAATTGAAAATTAGAACAATAAGGTCGTTGATGGACATCCGACAAATCTAAAATATATCTGCATCCATATTCAAAAAAAAAAAAAAAAATCCAAACTTCAAAAAAAAGAAAAAAAGACGTGGATGGGAATGGCTTTGTTAATGCTTACATGTTCGGGTTTTAGTCAAAATTATAATTTATTATGTACTCCAGTACAATTAAAAATAATTATATTTTTAGTAAGCAATTTATGCTATATGCATTAAAGGCATATTACAACTCAAACCGTTTATTATCATATATATTTTGATAGTGCATATAATTAATAGGATTGAAAAAAGTTATATATTAAATTAAGAGTTCATTCAAATTCCTTGATTATAACGAATGTAATAATTACCATATCCATTTGCATCCATAAATGCAAATATCCGAGACCAATTTAAAATGCAGATGTGGATACAACACTACATGCTTTCAATAATATTAAGCATCCGTTGACAGGAAGCCAGTTACTATTTGAATGCAAGAGAACAAAGGAATTTCAACCCTTCAGTCTACAAATGTCTGTTGCCAAAATATGATCCTTGGCAACTCGATCAAAGCACGACCGGAATACCAAAATCAATCAACGTATATATTATTGGCAGAACATGATAGAAACAAAAGTTCTTACTTTATGCACCTAGATATAATAATTAAAAAGAATAAGCAGAAAAGCATAAAGATATCCGCTTTGCATGTTCTTGTTTTCTACTTGTAAACTGCGTCACTCAGCACCAGAGTTAAAAACACCGAGTTCCACATCATTTTCGCGTTCATGCAAAAGAAAAGAAAAAAGGAAACAAAAACACTGAAACCTGGTGTTCAAATCCCATTAGTTGGCTTATACATCAAGTTATATCCAGCAACATCATAAGAAGAAGAAGCAGCAGCATACCCATTAACCTCCATTGTGCTCCCATAACCCTCGACCGGCCACTGATTTTGGACCGATAAAGCATTCACCCCATTACTATAGCTTGATGCCATAGACCTTAGTTCCATAAATTCATTATAAGGTACAAATGAGTCGTACACCATGTTCGATACTTCATCGCTATAGCACTCGGGTAGCTCAAACTGATAATGACCGTTATTCATATGGTGATGTTCTTCTCTTTGGAAATTATTGCAGCCGCCTTCATCATCGAGCAAGTCATTGATGATGTCAAGATGAGGAAAATCATCTTCATAAGAGCTTAGTTCACAACTACCGCCAGCTCTAATGTTTGCCACGGATTCTTGTTGAATTGACTCTAATGGAAAACCTGAATTCAGCGTAAAAGATGGCTTTGGTTGAGGCAAGGAAATAGAGGAACTAGACGTGGAAAGATGAGATGCAGGTGCTGATTTGATACCCATAATGGCATTCCTATATGACTGCGGTTCTAAGCTTTGGGCTGCTAAGCAGGTAGTGGAGCTCAAAGTTCTTGATAGCTGATGATCAGATGTCGAAGCGACAGGGTCAGGCACATTTTGTTTCGGGGGTGAAGTGGCAGGAGCACTAGAAGGCCTTGACACTGAAGGATATCGAGTATTATAACGTTTTAGAGCATTGGGTTTTGAAACTGGAAGGCTTTGAGTTGATTTTGATGCAAGTGGTTCTGGTTTTTTAGCTTTGATCATGACTGGAACTTGATCATTTTTCGCAGCCGAAGGCTGCTTTTGACGTGATTTTGTAGGGAAGGTGCTAGAAGACGACGATGGCTCAGTCACAAAGATGGAGGCGGTTTCTTCTGTGGTTTGATCATTGATGATTACCGTGTTCCCAGAAATTACAGTTATTTCTTCCTTGAAGATTCAAAAATAAACTCTCATGATTAAAGTCTTAAAGGTAGATTAGAAACTTGGTACAAAAAGTTAACATAATGGAAGGTTGAATATTTCGTAATTTTATACTAGAAATGGAGGTTTCTACTTATCGGACAGACCTAAGGTTCACATCAATATTAATAAAGGAAAAATCAATACCTTAGCATTTGAATGTTTTGGCTTTGAAATTTGATCGTCCAAGTTGTTGAGTCTATTCTCATATTCAGCTGCAGTATCGCTAGAAATACCAGTGCTAGTAGCTAATCGAGCAGTATTAAATGCAGGATATGTATCCTTATTCTGCTGCCTTTTACCCCTGCAAAATCATGAAATACTAAGGAAAAAAAAAAGTAATTTGAAAGCTATGACTCTGTTTTATATGGACAAGCCAGGACACTGTTCTTATTTTAAAATACTATTTGCTCTTATTTTAAAACTGTAACCAAAAACAGCTAGGACATTGTTCTTACCTTTGATCCCATACATTATTCTAAAAGCCACTAATTGAAAGGAACAAATATTAAATACTCAGAAAAACAAAATAACAAATCACTCCTATAAGTTGAAGCACTACAGCGTCTCAAAAATGTTCCAGTGCATATAACACTTGGCAAGGAATTAGAAGTGAAAGATACTTTGAGCAGGAGTAAAAGAGTCCACGAAACAGGTAAAAGCTAGCAGCAAAAGAAAAGAAGAAAAACCGTTGCAGTACCTCCTTTTGCTTTTGTATGGCCCATTCACAATTGAACGGATTGAGTCAGTTGAACACGTAGAAGAACTATCATCCACAAAGGATGAACTTCTATTGTCTACATGCTCATTCGGAATTTCACTACTTGTGCTGCTACAAGCTTCAGCTACAGGTTCAGAAATATCAGTTCTTTCTATATCAACTTGTTCGTTTTGTAAAAAGACGTCCTCTGAGTTTCCTTCCTCAGGACTTCCTTGTAACTGAATGGTTTCATTCTTCTCACCATCTATGTTCTTACGAATACTTCGCCTCTGTTTAGCCTGGGTAAATGCAGAAGAAACAAATCGGTTACAAAATTAGTTCCTAAACGTAACATAGTGGTTACTTTTTTATTACTAGCAGAATTGCTTAACATTTTATTTTTTTGATTGTGCAACGAAATGATACAAAAAACAATGACGGATACACAACCATCCTGAATAATATACCCTTCCACAGAGTAAATTTTGATACTAGAGGCAAGCACCAAACCTGCTTTTTCTTTGCTCTTTTCTCTCGTTTTTCACTTTCAGCTTGTTCGGCGGCTTCTTCTTCACGAATAAGTTCCTCTTGTCTTTTTAGTGCAACCATCTCTTTATATGCTAAATCAACTCGACTGCTGCAATGAAACATATTTTATATAAGAGAACTATGGAATATCAACAAGAAGACGCAAAACAATAAGTACTGCATATCAGGGCTCAAAAAGATACAAGTTCAAGATAAATAGTAATCCAGACAACAGATGTGGATGTTGAGAGTTCAACCTGCTTAAATATACACATAGACACTTTAGCTAAATGGTACTTGAATTCGGCATATAAATGTCAAACCCATCGATCCAGAAAACGATGAGAGCTTTTCAAGACCAAGAGCTAACACCATGATTGACATGTAGTGGAAGAGACCAAGTTAAGAACAATGTACATGGATTGCAAAAGTAAAAATATATCAACCAAAACTGTGGTAAGGTAGAATATATCAACCAAAATTGTGGTTGTAATAAGTTGGAAAAGGCATGCCTAATGTTTATAAGGATATTAATGGATGCATTGACAATGGTTGGTACCAAATGTTACAAATGGTTAAAAAAAACACCTATAAGAGTCTGTTCATCTAGCCTAGCAATAAGGACTTTTGGCTCTTTCATTGATGGTAGTTTCAGCACAGCAAAGGGCATTGTTACTGACACTCCAGTTTTGGTTAAGAGAGGGGGGTGGGGTCTCAGTTGAAATTCGGCGGTGGTACGTCAAGTTTAGACCTGAAAGTCGGCTAAGAGCCACCGAAAATGATTAAAATCGAAAAACGGTATGTATATACCGAATTTTCCTTTTAAGACGTGACGCCCCTCAAGCAAATCTGGAGTGTCAGCAACAACGCCCCAGTTAAAAACATCATTATTTCTTCCTTCATCTCACAATTTGGCTTTGGTCTGTATGGGAAAGTGATCAAATTGAATAAATTTACTGTGATACCCTACTTTCTCCTTTTGGGATATCTTTAGAACATCAAATAAATTTTAACGAGGATGAGGAGAGGAGCAATAAGATGAGGGGGAGCAGTGGAAGGACAAGAATCAGCAGGAACTGGAGCTGCTGTAGCAGAATATGACGATGATCACTATAACTGTTTAAAAGAAGGGCCGGAATAACACATACACCCAATAGCAACAACTAATGACGCCTGCTCTCCCACTTGGGGAGATGGTAGCCGTGAAACCACTAGGCCAGGTCAGGGCCTTCATGATCGCTAATAGACCCATCCATACAAGTATTGTATTATTTATTGGTGCTGACCATGAGGGCAAGTGAATATTCCATAATGACATCTCTAGCAGTTTGATTCTCTTGTACTGGTTTATGAAAATCGAAACACCAACACAAATCACTAGTAAGATCATTTAAATCTATGTGTGACTTCATAGAATATTCCTAAATGCCCTACTGGATGTTTATGATCACAAGAAATCTGAAGTCCACTGTGCACCAAGATCTCAAAAACAATAGTAACTATAATTATCAAAGTCTGTACATATTTAAAAAAATCAAGTAAATTACCTGAATATATGGGCTAAAACAAAAATTTCCAAGGTCCACCGACCAAGCTCTGTAAGGCGCTTCTCATCGTGCATAATAGAACCTCTGTTAAATTCATCATTAAAACATCCATCCTGCATTGACAAATTATTAATAAAAAAATGTAGAGATCAAAGATAATTATGTAATCAGGGAATCTATTGGAAATTCAAACAAATAACAAAACATTCCAAAGATAAAACAGAAATAGGTGGAGGAAATATTCGCCTGTTAGATCCAGTAGTAAGACACAGCAATATAACAGAAAATGGAAATACGTTATGCAATGTTGAAGCATCAAGCTGGAAAAAAATGAAATGGAGAGAAGTTGCTTTGCATTTTGATTTAAGTTTAAAAGAATGATAAACAAAATCCTCCGTAATATTGATCTAACAAGGAGGATATCGATGGATTATTCTTTACGAAGATGAAGGTGATTATCAATAACAATGGGTTAAGCAATGTGAGATGCAAATGCGCAGGGAAAGATAAAAGTGTCATGGTGATGAAAACCCAAGAAATTAAATTAAGATTGCAAATTATATGGGAAATAAATATACTTTTGGACGATTTGTCAAACTCTTCTCTTCTTTTGATGGAAACGAAAGCCGGGGTAACTCCAAAGCTGCTCTCTCAAGTAGCCTGAACACATCATCGGCCAATACAAACATGTCATCCACAATACAAACATACGGAGCTGATGGTTCATTCTTTTCCAATTTATTGGTTGTAGATTTTTTAGTTTTTCTTTGGCTTTCAAGCGCCATCAGACCACTATGAAGGGAATCCATAATGATTGTTGATGATACTTCCTTCTCTACAAAGAATTGTTTCACAGCCATTTTCAAGACTGAATCTTTATTGTCTCTAGACATGTGGCATCTTATGTTCTGGTCAATTCCAAACCAAAATGTTTGAATGCTGCAGCGAATAAAAGATGAAAAATTACAACCGCGGCAAAAGAAGAAAGTATTAATACCAATTCTAAATCACCCACAAAATTAGTGAAATGTAACACCCAGGTGAAGCTCGATCAATATTAGAAGTGGGTCCTACGTTTTGGCACATGATCGTCGACCCTAGTTTTCAGAAAAACAAAGGCTCGGAACTTGGCTTGACGCACTTGATGAAGATGACAGTTGTTATCAAGGTACAATAGCTTTTTTTTTTCTTTTTTGGTGGTATGGATCAACATAAAAGGTATCAAAAGCATATTCCTAGTCAGAATTGTTGGTTATAACACGTTGTAACAGGTACGTAAATTATGTTGCCACACCAGCAATAAACAAGATGTCGACGTAATGTTCAGATGGACCGTTTGCATATAGCTAAACTAGTGTGGGTTCCCAGAAAGCAGTGGTTTAACACCCGAATAAATTAGCCTTACATAGTTACATCAGAAAATAGAACACTCATATAAATGATAATCTTTCACTTCAAATACATCATGACTCGGTTTTGAGAAAACAAAAAGCACCCCAGTCCGGCTTTGATCTGTATGGCAGAGGTGGCTAAGCCCATTATAGTTTTCATGTTTGTGCTCTCACCAGGCTCCCACGTAATTCGCAATGAATTGCTTTAATATCGTATCTATTCAATTTTTTGGTTACCCTGTCCCCAATAAGTGATCAAAATTGACATTATCATAGCATTTAAAGGCATCAAGCGAGTAAAGTAAAAGGAAATCTAGTGGAAACCATGCATGCTTAGAGCAGTTAAGAGTAACCAAAATCAAATGCAATGATTAAAAAAAAATAAAAAAATAAAAAATTACCTCGACCATAATTCTTTATCGCCGATCAATGTTTGAAGCTGTAGCCTCCTCTCATCTACATACTTCGCACAAATTTGTTCTACATTGGACAGATAAACTCGTATTAGCTCTCTTCTGTATGGAAAGTCTAGGCATCGGAATGGGCGGTTTTCATTTATCCTTCAAGATGTAAAAAACAAACGAATGTTACCATAATTAAGACCAGAAACTAGCATTTTGTTAACGCTAACTGCTATTTCCATAATTGTAAATAAAAAAATATCTATGTGCACATGCAAACTTCTAATCCTCATGCATTTTTATTTAAATCATATACATCCATTCTTTGTTTGAGAATTAGCTTGACAGATTTGGTACATGTTAGATTACTACTTGATTATAGGAAGAACAACATAACCCAAAACATTTCCATAAAAAATTGCCACAAAAGAAAATTATTGGTTTAAACTTTATATGCAAACTACATAGAATATGATGTGAATAGCTCTATTATATAAACACTTTTACCAGTTAATGGAAAAGTAGGCGATTACATGATAACCTAATGTCCTGTCCCTGATCATAGTTTCCATTTGAATAGACATAGACGCAACTGGTTTGTAGAATGGGCTTTTATGAAAGCACCATTATTATTTATTACAATAAGGATCTAAAAAGATTGTTTTTTATAATGTAAATTGAACGCTTTAAGTTCACAATAATAAAATCGTTTACAAACAGTAATTAAAATTAGTAAAAGCTACATCATAAATCCAAATCCAAAATCTTCAAATTAATTGCAATTGTGACGATTTAAGTTGGTTGCATTTTTAAAATGCAGGCATCAACGAAGAAACAGAAAATGCATATCTGATAAAATCTCTATAAATATCAGTATGTTATAAGATTAAGATGAATGAAATATACAATTTTATAAATATCATTCCCCATTTTTAGCAAAAAAACATAAATTAAACATACTTGCATTTATTCCATTTTAATAAAGAAATAAATGAAACAGCCCCAGCTGTTGTACAAAATGCAAGAATAAACAAGGGTCAGATTACATTTCTGTAAAGTTTCAATTGACCGCTTTATATTTGCAAAATGTTCAAAGGAGACCAATTTATTTACTGGTAACGCTAAAAAAATTTATAGTATTTTTGAACCAAAAAAAAAAAACAAGGGTTTAAAAATAACATACCGTTTGTAGAATCAACTAAAAAATAGGAGATGACTACTTTCAGATTATGACATTGGATGACCGGGTCATCTTAGTAAGAGAACAGAGAGATTCGGGGAAAATTTGTTATGTGGTCAGTTAGGTTGATGATAGTTACTAGTCAAGCTTTTAGTTATAACCCAAAACATCCATTAAAAGATAAGTACAATAATGTTGATCAGCATCAAGTTAAATGAATTTGCAAATTGCAACACCCATTTTGTAGAACTCGTACAATCTAGTTCCATATTTACTTCACGGAATTTTTAACAGCTTTGTGTACATTACTTTAAAACTTATATTAACAAAGAGTGATATGGAAAAAAAAAATAACTCTACTGAACTCGTGTATTAATTTACAAATAACATCTGCAAATGTGAAACCTTCTTCTAAGTTCAATTATCAATGGCATAATGGAATTTTCTGTTTGATGGTCCAATTATCATTCATCAAAAATGTTAACATGTAAGCCACACATTGCACTAGTAACACATGCCCATTAATAAGGAGAAGATTGATGGTCCAATTATCATTCATCGAAACTGTTAACATGTAAGCCACACATTGCACTAGTAATACATGCCCATTAATAAGGAGAAGAATTGAGCACGCGCGTACACGTTTGGGCAGTTAAAGCGCTCATCGGTTCTATAGCGGAAGAGACGCAAAAAGGTGTAGCAGGGATAAAGCAAAGAAATAGCAGAGGCAGAAAACGGTTCATCGTATGTGAAAAATAATATTTAAAATTAAATAATTATCGTTCTTGCGTTACACGTATAGAAGAAACTAACAATTAGTTAATCTTATATAACAAAATCAAAGAATATCATGGTTACACATGCTAGATTTAATGGTTATAATAAATTTCTATAATATATTAAACACTTATATCTTAAAATTAGCTCTTTACGTTAACTTCGTTGAATTTTATAAAAAAGAGAACTAGTCAAATCAAGCTCGATATATTAATATTGCTAAAGCCTTGATTTAGCTGATGCAGCGAGAAATAGCGGAGCTAAAAACGAATTTATTATTCATCGGCGTCAAATTGAAAAAAGTGCAACGGTTGAAGAAAGCTACAAGCTATAGCGGAGATTCAGCGGGGCTTTAATTGCATAGGTACACACACATAAATTTTTGATTAATTCCTTCACATCAATGTTGTAAAAGCACACTTTAAAAACGTTTTTGCAGCTCATTTTTCATTGTTAGAAAAAGTGGAGTAATACTTAATGACATCTAGGAAAGATTTATCAATCAAACGGTGGAGGCAATTAGACCCAACCCGGCGGACCTGGACCCAACCCGACAGATATCGGTTCATGACGGATCGGATTTTCTCAGGACTATATTATACATTTCAAAAATCTAGATCCGACTAGACCAGAACTTCAATTTGAGTTGGGTCGATCGGGTTCGTTTGGCTAGTAACACTAAAAATACATATATTTCAATGCTCTTGCATTGGGGGTCTTCCAAGTCGGATTTGATGGGGTCTTTGTTGTATTTTTCTAAATCCGACCCAAGACTCGTTGGATTCGGTTCGATTTTTCGATTCTCATTTCTAATTGCTAACCCAAACGCAGAAGTACATTTTGCGTTTTAAACGTCTTTTTACATTGCATGTAATGTTTTGCTTAAAATGAAGCAAAAGAAATATTAGAATTTCCTTTTTTTTAATCAAAACTGATTTTCGGCTTTTGCTTGTTCGAAGCCCCCCCCCCCCCCAAATATCCGACCAAACCGTTAGCACATGTTTAATAAATGGTCAAATGTTAACAAACGTAAATGATGTAAGCAATTTTTATTAATAGTTAAGTGCACCAAACAAGCATTCTTGAAATTGTTCAACCTTTGGTTGTATTTCAATAATTTATATCTACTCCCACATCCTCTTGTCTGAAAAATCTATCTGTTTCGAAGTAGATTTCACTGAAATTCCACATAGCTCCCTTTTCAATGAAATAAGCCAAAATTGTTCAAAATTTCCAGAAACCACCGTCATCAAAACCATATATGGATCCAGTCACTGAAACAACAGCCACATTAAACATTTCCAAAAAGTTTGTAGAGCCTCTCCAGTTCTCTGCTTTATAGTAGTAAAAAACACGACATTTTTAGGTCGAAAAATGTGGACTCAAAACTAATCGACAAATTTTTCAACAAGATTATTTCAACTTCCAATTGAGCCGCTTTCCAACTTGTCGAGTCTACATGGCAAACCCAATGGGAAGCACTTGGCCATAACATCGTCTGATGCGCTCAGTACTTACATATGACGTATATTTTTCATCAAGTGAACGGTCGGATTTTTCCTTCCATCATAAGCTTTTAATGCCAGTAATTCAAAGCCTAATGGATTCCTCGAATTTCGTATGCTCGGAGCGAACGGACTCCGATTAACACAATCTATGTCTTGTCAAGATAATCCACCTCTCTATACCGTCAGGAATCGTATCCATTATTCAGTTACCATCATTCATGAGATGTCGTTGACTAAAACCAGCACTTGTAGCCCAAGTGCCTTGAGTACCCATGTCATATATCCACCCCGGTTGGCAAATTCAAGTTGACAACAATCTGTTAACCTTGAACTGGGTCATCCCTCACTCGATCCAATTCAAGATTTCCACCAGTATGTACCTGAATTCCAACATCCATATTCTAAAGTCTCGAAATCGACCACCGAGCCAGCAACTACACGGCAATTGCCTCCAGTCAGAATAGGGTTGGTACCGACCCGGAGTATGGGTTTGGTACTGATTCCTTGAGTTATAGCGACAGTTGCCCCCAGTTCCAGCCTTAGCACTGTTGTATTGTTGGTCCATCTCTAGCGGTTCCATTTAGACCTTCCGGTCTTTCACTCTGTCCAATCTAATCGACATCAGTCATCATTTCCTCTCGTCCATCTCTCCCCGAGTCAGATGGACAGATGGATTCCCTCTAGAGGAAGCCTCCCAAATTCCTTCTACCACAGCTCGTTTTGGTTGAGCATCCGTCTTTTTCTTAACCATTGTTCCTAAAAGAAGTTTCCTTAGATTCTAGTGTGTCCCCTTCTTGACGCGCCAAAAATGTTAGACTATATTTTGATCAATCAACCCCAACACACTAAAATTCCAAGAAATTCACTTATCACACGATAACACAATAAGTAATGAATGTAGTAAAAAGCACAAGATTTTTACAGTGATTCAATAAACTATGGCCTACGTCTACTTGGTATAATCTATTATTTATACTGTCTGATTACAACATAGTTTGGTTTTTAAGCACAAGAACGAGGAGAATCAGATATTGAGATCGAGTAATGGCAATCCCTGCATATAAAACCCAATAAAAGATCATTTTTTTTCTAGACCCCCCGAAGGTCTATTTATAAAGGAAGCAGCAAGTCAGATTAATCCAGAAACGCGTAGGAGGGCCAACCAGGAGAAGACGACCAAACTCATGGAGTAGGGCACGGAACACCCCCTTCATGAGGGATCCATCTGGGTTGCACCCTCCGACCCCCTGAGGTGGGTCTCCAACTGTCCTTTCTTGCCACTTCTGCATTTGACTTGATGATTTGAGCATCTAAACTTGAGTTGTTGATGCGGTTTCAAGTGCATTGAAAATTGAAATTCTACGCCTCGAATAGGTGTTGATCCGACACTTAGCCAAATTTCTAATCATGTTCAAATTTCCAATCATGTTCATTCGCTCCGGGTACATACTGATCCAATACTTAATCAAATTTCCAGTTCTAATCTTATGCACTGGATAGGTACCAATCACGCACTTAACCAAATTTTAAGTTTCAACCCCATTTATTTCAAAGTGGCATTTCAATTAATTCGGTTGTTTGTCGCCTCATATGATCATCCGTATGAGTAATTAAGATATATAAATCTATAGTGTAACAATCTTGTAAGTAGGGCACGGAACACCCCCTTCATGAGGGATCCATCTGAGGGAGCACCCTCCGACCCCCTGAGGTGGGTCTCCAATTGTCCTTTCTTGCCACTTCTGCATTTGACTTGATGATTTGAGCATCTAAACTTGAGTTGTTGATGCGGTTTCAAGTGCATTGAAAATTGAAATTCTACGCCTCGAATAGGTGTTGATCCGACACTTAGCCAAATTTCTAATCATGTTCAAATTTCCAATCATGTTCATTCGCTCCGGGTACATACTGATCCAATACTTAATCAAATTTCCAGTTCTAATCTTATGCACTGGATAGGTACCAATCACGCACTTAACCAAATTTTAAGTTTCAACCCCATTTATTTCAAAGTGGCATTTCAATTAATTCGGTTGTTTGTCGCCTCATATGATCATCCGTATGAGTAATTAAGATATATAAATCTATAGTGTAACAATCTTGTAAGAAGGCAAGTTAACAAATATAATGCACACACTTTAATTGATGAAAACATGTAATTAGACCATGCCTGGACTGTAAAAAATAACTCATGCTAAATTTTAATGCACTCGCAATAATAAGATTATATTTTGCAGCTTCTGTTTTGGTTTAATAACCCGGTGATTACCAAAAAAAAAAAATCCAAAATTTATAAATCAAATATAATGTTGTTGTTAGATGGGATTTCACCTTTTATGCTTCGTTTGATTGATTGAATGTTGTTTTATAACATTATAAATATCAAAATATGTGCAGAATACCACTAATACTTACTTTATTTTCATGACCTACAAATTAAACACACAGAATTAGAACTAGTATGTTCAAACACTTAATGCAGTTAAGTGAATAGTTTTATTGTCTCGCCTAGCCACACACAGAACTAGCTTCACGGTTCAAATATGTAATCATGGTACCTATACCTAAGGTTTCAAATCTCGGATTTTGGAGAAAATCTCGGGTTTATATCTCAGTCAAAATGGGCAATATTTAAAACATTTATAACTAAAAATGCTGCCAATTCTCGGATCTCGGGTAAAATCTCGGATTCTCATCTCGGGCGAGATGAGGGGGATTTAAAACCATGCCTATACCACAATTTTTGGTGTATACATGACTTTGATATATACACACACATAGTTATACCGGTGTTAGTATCTTGGTGCCACAACTTTGTAAACACGCTTTCTTTTGACGTATTTAAACAAAACAAAAAATGATGGAAGACATGAGACATATTAAATACCAGGAAAACACAAATAATTTGATCATGAGCCATGATTTATTAAATAAATAGAAATCCATTTTCACATATCTTTTCGATTCTCGATGATAATGCATGGTTCATACAAAATATTCATTATTTATATTTTTATTCAACATCTATACATAAATACTTTCATTTATTAGTATCACCATACATAGTGATTCTTATGTTAAAATTACTTATGGTTAGTCGATTTATATAACTTTAGTTTCTAACATAATTTTGATGCTATATTTCTAGGACGTCACAAAGTAACTGTAAACTAAATGACCCTGGTATATCATTATGCAATTTAAATCAAATGTAGTTAGGTATACTGAATTTCAACATATATTCGCAATTTTAACTTGATGTACACTTTCAAGCACATTCATGGCACATCAACTACCAATCTTTTACTATATACGCGGAACAATTAATTCTGTCAGAACATTTTTTTGCCACTTTGCTTTAATAGGATTATTGTTATTTCAAATTTTAATAAGTACTTACTAAATTACACAATTGTAAAACTACTTGCGAAAATTTTCATGTCATTGCAAACATGTTTATTATTATTTTTTTATTAAACAACTAACCGCTTAATTTATGTTGTTTACGGTTTTGTTTTCAAGAATTTTATGCATAATCATTTTTTATTATCTCCTCAAAAATATTTATCCCTTTTTTAGTATATTTTAATAGACGCATGCTTCATACATGCAGGCCCAGCCCTTGCCCAAGACTGGCAAAACAAATGCCTAGGGCATCAATCGCGTAAGGGGCCATCGGAAACCAAAAAATTTCTACTGCTATTCAAAAAACATCGGTCCACGGCCTCTCCACTCCATTCGAGCGTCGACTTCGACGCTTCTTAGGGCTTCACCTTCCACCTCTTTGTCGGACTTCAACGCTTCGGCTCGTCGCTCGAGCAAAGGACAGCGGCAGCGCGACAGGCTTTGCCTCGTCTTTCGTGTTTTAATTCAGGATTTCATTTCGATTTCGCATTCGATAACTCCCTCAAACTTGTTGCTACTTGTTGTGTAGGAATGAATTGATCTCTTCTAGGTAATTTCAATTCAAAGCGTATGCAACATAATTCCCATTTTTTATTTGCACTTTCGTTCTTTTGATCGGAAATTGGACCGACATATTTCAAATTCAATTTACAGCATGAGCCTTCAATTTGCAGCAGGACAGAGGCCAGGACCACTGAACTAGTAGCAGGTCTTCAATCTTCATTTGTTCAGTTCCAATTTGCATGAAAAGGACTTGTTGTTCACCTATTTCAAGCTTTTTAAACCTGTAAGTTTATGTTCATTTTACTTTTTTATATTTGTTGATATTGGTTACTTGGTTTGGCTATTATTTTATTAGCTAGTTAATTTGTTAGTTGAGTTAAAAGTTCGTTAAATGAATGTGAATTATGAACAAATAATCATTGAATGAATTATGGATTGTTGAATTATGCTTAATAAGTTATGAATGAAGTATTATTATAAAATAATTTCTATACACAATTAAATTGTTATGTTATGGATCAAATAAGTTATGAAGTATTGTTATAAATTAATTTTTTATACATAATTAAATTGTTTGTTATTTATAAGATGACTAAAATGCTAGTATTACTAGAATTATGATATTATGTTATGTTTTCGAGATAGGAATCGAAAACAAAATTCTGGATATCAAACTAGGAAGAGAAAACAACATAAAAATGAAGAGGCAAAATAATTAGTCTGTTCAATTTCAAATTTATTTCAAGCAGGAAATTAAAAAAAAATCAAACTTCAAATTCTAGTCAAGTTGAAGAAACTAATTTGGAGCATGAGAATATTGGTTCTAGCATTGATATCAAAGAAGAATGACGAACCTATAAATGAAAATATTGAAGTAGAAGATCATATCGTAGATGTTCCAGAGGAAGATGATAATATAAACGTGGATACCAATGCTTATGAAGAAAATGTTGGTAACACGCTTGATCTTGCAAGAAATGTTGAGGTCAACTATGATCCGAGATTATGGGAGGGGTTACCTATGCTAAAAGAATCATATGTTAATTCAACGCGGTCCCATCAAAATTTAAATGATAATGATGCATTTCCAAGAAATAAAATAAATGGTAGCACTTTACTTCGAAGCACTACATTGTCGGCTACCCACGTGGAGAAAAACATAAAAGAAAATGGCTACGTATTCAAATGCATGTGATAAAGTATTTTGCTTTAACTTCACATAAAGATCGATTTGACCAATTTAAACTTTATGAAGAAACTTTTGGCTTTTTGTTAAATATGAAATTTAAAAATATTGATGATGAGGAATTGAAAAAGCATTGTATGAGATTAGAAAGAATTTTTGGAAAATGATGAAGAACCAAGATATTTGCGACAAAGAATTATTCTTCAAGCTTCAACAACTAAAAAGAATCCTACCATCGGAAGTAACTAAATCAATTAATATTCTAAATTTCTTGAGGTTATATAGGGATGCAAGTGGATTTCTTAATGTTTGGGTTGCTTATCGAATTTTGTTGACTATTCTGGTTACTGTTGCTACGGCGGAAAGAAGATTCTCGAAATTAAAATTGATAAAAAGCATATCTTTGAAGCACTATGTCGTAGGAGAGATTAAGTAGATTACCTATTATTTCCATTGAAATCGAGTACTTGGATAAACTTAACTATGAGGAGATTATAGAGGAGTTTGCTTCAAAGAATGCAAGAAGTTGTTTTCATTAGTTTTTTTTTGGTTTGATACCATGTTGACATTACACTATTTTGGCTTGTGAACTAGTGATTAGTTTAACAATATTTTGTAATCAACGTTGCATTTTATTATTTATTTTTCATGTAACTTTTATGTATATGAAAGTATTGTTATTTTACATAATGGGCCAACAAAAATGAAGAAATCATTTGTTCGTTTAGGGCATTGAATACTATCGGGCCGGCCCTGCACACATGCTAGATACTAATAATCGAGTATTAAGTATTTTAGGTAAATTTCATTGCAATATATAAAGTTCGGCCTTTGGGATAGGTACCATTTAAACCATATCGACAACAGCCTTGGATAATTTGTTTGACCTTGGTTTTCTTATGAAACAACACTCTAAACATCGGCTATCTTGATCGAAATCCTTTTTGAATATTTCCAGAGAAAATATTAAAATTTTATGCTTATCTCATTTGGAATCCATCTCTGTCGACATATTAAAAATCAAAACCAAAATCTTTATTGAGACCTCAAAATAACATATAAATCGGACCTGGGTAAAAGAATGGTTGAACATGTTTAGATTGTTTCAATGCATAGACATTTATCATGGTCATGCAAAGAATAAAGTAACCTTGTTAGAATCAACAGTTGTTAAATTGAAAAAAGAGCGATACATGTAAGAAAATATAGCCTAAACAAAGAGAAAAACTTACCATAGTACAACTCCCTGTATTTAACTTTTACCATGGTACAAGAACTGTTCATTTTTCAAGCTATCCATGATGGATCGTTGTTAGTTATAGATGATGTCAATTTGAATTTGGTTTAAAATGCCCATTTGAAATTTCAGGTATCAATTATAAATATATCTTATAAAAAAATCGATTTTGGAAGTATAAACCAAGTCAGGATGCACTTTGAACTTGAGACAATAATCTAAAATGATCAAAGAATACACACTCATCCTATCTGAGTTTTCACATAGTTGAAACATGAAATCCTACTTGATCAATTCTTGACTGCACGGTAGCATGAAAAATATGAATCATCAATGAAAATTCAATAAGAAAATAAATTTATAGAACAAATTGAAATTGAAGAAATTTATGTATTTTTAATTTCATACTAAGGTAGCGATAAATTGTTTTTAGCGGAGCACTATTTACCTCGTCACTTTAGTATGTCATATTAACATATCCATAATATTTAAGAAATGCGGATTTGAATAGCATATGAATTTTTTAACCTTGGATTTCATAAAATATTTTGGATTAGGACCTTGGATGAGATGGATGTCATTAGTCTAGTCATTCTACACTTGTTTGGTCCAAAATATGCATTTCTAAATTTAAGATACAATTAGAGGTTCAAATCGGATAGAGAACAATATTGATCAACACACTGGTTGGGTCGTTTAAGTTTGATTGAATTTTATGGTATTTGTTGTCACTCGCACTAGACCGGAGACGTATTAGGTTTGGGTCTAGCATATCGAATCGTATTTCGTTGTCCAAGCCTTGTTTTATTGTCAACTATACCAACAAAAATCTATGTTTGTATATAGATTTTTTGGTTAACTTCAAAAAATAATTTGAAGTGGAAAATACTCCCATTTTTAACATATGTGGATTAAACATTGCATTACATGCCTTCTGTGTATATTCAATATTTATACACACTAGAAACAAGTTATCTATGAATATGCATCCAACCAAATGAGTGTGCAAACGTTATACCAATAAACCAAACAGGAAAATAGTGTGAAGGACAAAAAGCAAACAAAATTTGCTCAAAAGGACAAGGCATAAAAAACTTGCTCAAAAGGACCATTTCTAGTGCAAAGTGGGAAAACATAGTGGCCCCCTGAATTCCACTATTTGCATTAAAAATTGTCCTTTTGGACAAGTTTTTTGTTGACCGTCCTTTTGGGCAAATTTTGTGTTGACTTTATCCTTTTGAGCAAATCGCCCTAAACCAAAATATGTAAAGAAAATTTAAGAACTAATTACTGCAAAACAAATATCAAATCAATGAGATTGAAAATATTTAGCTTTTAGGCATGAGATTATATATTCAATCAAGACATAACACATCAAAATTTCAATGGCACCATATCGATACCGACACTGACCAAACCAGAAACATACTTTTTAGTTGGTCACAATTGGGGTTTAAATACATCGAAGTCGAAAGAATACAAAATAATGATAAAATGACATTGAAACAAAGCAAGATCAATCTTCCATTGCGTCTTTTTATGATTTCAAGCTCGGACATTTTCTTAACAACCCATGGCATCTTTTTTCCCTCCATACTCAGTCGACTTTGAGAAGAGTGGGACAGCAAAATTCGAGTGCGGCTGGAATGTAGTTTAGACTAACAAACATTTACCAACTTTAATTAAACAATGAATAATTAGGACCAACGATCAATCAACGCTAGGCTGCAGCTGGAATGTAGCCATCAAACAATAATTTATCGTAGGTTATGTCTTGAATCGTTTATCGTCGGTTGGGTTGGAACAACAAATATTTAGCCATCAAATAAACATATTTAATTAAATCATTACTTATAATGTTGTTTAGTTGATGATGTTATTGATAAATTTCGGTAAACTATGGATTATATTTCTTTATGGACTACGTTTTATATTTCATTTACAAGATTATTATGACAATTCCATAAAAACAATAAAAAATGAAACCGACACCATTTTCAAATTATCCAAAACTAAGAAAATTTCAAATGACCGAAATCGAGTTCCCAAACCTTGATTTCAACTTCTTTTAAAGATATAGAAATTCAGGCAAGAGACAAAATGACAAAATTGTCTCCTGCTTAAGCAATAGTTAATTACAAATCCTATGAAAAAATAGTTATACACACTGTTATTACGACGCTAGACTAGTCGACTAGTTGAGATTGGATTATCGACTGGAGGAGTCGACTTACCATTAGTCGAGATTGATACTGACCTGCCCAAACTCGAACTTGAAACCCTAATTCGAAGAAGGCGAAGTTGAAGTTGAAACCCTAACCAAGTCGAAGTCGAACCCCTAACTGAATTCGAAGTCGAACCCTAACCCTAACCCTAATTTGAAGTTGTCGAACTTGCCGGCAGTAGAAGTATATTGCACATGGCATAGGTATATAAACAATTGCAGATGGCATTGATAATTATCTATACACTGTAAACGTTTTACATACCTAAATACTGCAGATGGTATATAAATAATTGTATATTGCAGATGGTATATAAATAATTACAGACTGCAGATGGCATTGATAATTGTATATTGCAGATGACTTCGTTTAATTGCATTGACTGAATGACTCCTTTGACTTTAACACTGTAAACGTTTTACATACCTAATATTTATTTATATACTGCAATTATGTATTAATTTATTTATTTATTTATTTATCGACTAGTGTATGACTAGTCTGACTAGTTGACTAGTTGGATCTCTATCGACTCGACTCGACTTGTCGCCGTAATAACCATGATACAACATACAACTAATCTCCAAACCATGAACAATGCTAATCAATTAAAGGTGCCATTAAAAAGGTTATATATTAATAATAATAATAATCCTCCAGTTTTAAAATTGGACAGTTATGTAAACAACGCAGAACCAAATACAAAATTTAAACATAGTGAATAAGCGATTATAGTCTAAATCTTCAAACAAACAAAATACTCCAAGTGAGCTAAGTGTACACACCTACAAGTTCGTTACCAGTACAAAATAATGTTTCAACTTAGACAATGGACGCGATTTTAACGGAAGTACCACCACATAACTTTTGTACCATCCACTAATCATCTTTTATTTTTTTCTACGTCTCCACGAAAAAAAGCAACTACCCAACTAAAATTCAATTATCTTCAAAATAGAGTGCAATCGAAGTCAGCTATGGATCAAATAATTTAATATTAATATGATGATGATTAATATAGGATAACTTGAAGATTTATCACCAATATTTTGCATGTCAAACTTCAAACAATATCCTTTTGAGATATTAATTAAAACATTGTTCAATGATATGCATTGAGAATAACATATCGATATAAAAGAACAATGAATACTGTTAACTAGACCATTCTGTAAAAAACCACTAACAAATCATATTCAACATTTGAAATATATATGGAAATCATTTATCATACGAAACTTCTGAGCAGCGACTAGAAAATCAAAGCTGAAATGGGCATCTCGATTTGGCGTTCATAAGCGATGAAGATTGAAAAGGATCCATATCTTGATTTCTGAAAGACGAGATTCGTTGTTCTCTGTATTAACTCGAAAATCGCTAAATTGAAATTCATCGCTTTAGGTATGCATAAGTTAAATAGGAAAGAAAGATTATTGGGTCATTAGGTACCATGCGCTGCATAAATTTGTAACTGCACTTATAATTATAATTAGGTATAAACCATAAATTATGGATGGTATTAATTTTGTTTAATATTGTAGACTGCATAATTTATAATTACTGCCTGCAAAATTTTAAATGAATTTCGTTTAGCGCATCGATTAAGAGTATTACTGCATATTGATTAGCATATATTTTTTGAAGTACCAGAACATAATTAAAGCAGGATATCCATAATAACCAAAACGGAACCGAAATTTTGCAATTTTTCGTTGATCAAGACAGAAAACAGAATTTTGAACCTTGGTCTAAATGTACCATATTTTGTAACTTGCTGAAAAATATGCTAATATTACTACGATATTATCTCAATATTTTAAAAATATCATTTATCGATCATTAATTAACATTTGTTGATGTTAATGTAAACTATTTTTGTGATAACGAAACATGTATCAAACTAAAAATACAGTAGCAATTGGAAACAAACAGTGGTTCATATTCTTTAAAAAAACCTAAAAGCATTGTTAAATTCTTGGATTTAGGTGGCTTTATACTCAAAGGCATACCTTGTTTCAATGATATTGAATATTTGTTAGCTCGAAAGTAGAGAACATAAACGAAATGTTTATACATAATTTTGAAGGTCTATCTACAGGAATATGGTTTGATGAATTTAATATGTAAGGTCATGTTCCTGGTTGGTTGTAGGTGTAAGATGATTTTGACAAGTACACTTAAATAATATGAACAAGATAAGATGATAGATGGGAGTAAAATAGTAATTTTAAATAGATTAGGATAGGATAATAATATGAGTTATTTCTAGAAAATGGAAATTTGATTCTCAATATTTTTTATTTCAATCTCTTTGATATTGATATAATTTATCATCTCACCTTATCCAAGTTTGTGTTTTGGGTTTAATTTAATCCATATGAACATTCATTATCACAATCATTTATTTCATTAAGGTGTGTAATTATCACCAGTACAAAAACCCAAATCACTTTTGAATTGTCTTCTCTTTCCTTAATTTTGACTTATTTTTTTCCCAATTATACACTCTTGCAGGATTATTCTATTATTGCCAGATTACAACAGATCATGATTGAATTCATGGGTATTGTCCCTATTTGGTGGCTTAATGAGGCAAACTGACATAAAGCGAAAAGCCTATATCATTGGTTTGTGGATATAAAATCTAAATGTGAGTTACCCAAAATATTATATTAGTTTAACGACATAGGCTTAGAAACATTAAGTATCATAGTGTTGTGTGTGTACACAGTTTGTACGCAGAGCTCATGAACTTCTGCGTAAAATTATGAAAAACCTTAAATAGCATATAGAAACTAACGAGGTATGGCAGCTTTGTATATATATATATATATATATATATATATATATATATAGAGAGAGAGAGAGAGAGAGAGAGAGAGGGGGGGGGAGTGGGAGAGAGATAGGATCAAGATTCAAGAACACCCAAATAGTGCAGCAGGGCCCTATAGACCCTCTGATTTCCACCACATTCCTGTTTCTCTTTCTTCCTGCTAATTTATTAAAATATAAATGAGTAGCCTAAAATGGGATGCTACCAAATAGGAGTGCCTGAAGCATGCCTCATATATATATATATATATATATATATATATATATATATATATGTATATATATATATGTGTGTGTGTGTGTGTGTGTGCGCGCGCGCGCGCGTATATATATATATATATAGAATCAAACTAATGGTTCTCACATACACCATAGTGATATAACATTAATCTGGTCCTGTGAATTGTTTTAGTTTATGAATTCTATAATATGCAATAGTAGTCCAAAAAACAAAATATTACTGTGTCAAAATATACCTGATAACTTGAACCTGAGCCTTTATTGTTAAAGTACCATCATCAATGAAACCATCATTAACCTTAGTTTGTTCCATAAATTTTTTCCACCCCCAATCATGTTCCTTTTTCCAAAACCTGTGTAATGTATCTGCATGGTACCCAACAAAATTGTGATTATTCACTGTTAATATATTAATGTCAACATTCAACTCACCATATACTGCCCTTTAAGCTCACCATTATATTTATTTTTCTTTGGCTCCTTGTTTAATACTGCTATTGTAAACAATGCATAATGCCCCCAGCCTATCAAAATTGAAAATATCTATGTGAACGAGAACGAATCAAGTAGAAGGCCAATACTTATCCTGACAATAACAAACCTGGGAGAAGTTTATCGTGATTAGCAACACAAAGAAACAAAGAAAGATGATTGCATGCCTCACATCCCTGGGGATAAATTAAAATATACCTGTAAAGAATATATTGGGTTGTAAGATAGGAGTAATGAGAGAACAAAATTCTGATTTATCAAAAGATATTACAAAGCACAAGCTTCTAGGTTGCTTTGCTAAATAATTCGTTCCCTAGTTAGACATTGTAAAGAATTACAACACGTCTTCATCTGTCTACCTATCTATATGCTATATCCATCTTTATCAATAGTGGCAATACCTTTGGCATCACACATTTTTAGTGTTAGCATGAAGTACCAAAAATGTGTGTGTATGTATACATATACATGTAGTATCAAAAGCACCTCAAACAGTGCAGCACTCCTGTAGGCTCTTGACTTCCACCATGCATTCCCATTTCTCTTTTTCCCACTAACCCCCCCCCCCCCAAAAAAAAAAAAAAAAAAAAAAAAAAACAATCTAACTTATTAATTTATAAATGAGTGGCTATTATTCAAGTGCAAAAGGGGTGCCATATAACCCCCCTCATATATATTGAATCTTCAAAAACGGGATCTAATAAATAAATTTCATTTACAAATTCAAAACGCATCAAAAAATATTTTCAAATCTTAATATCTCTTAAAATTAAGATCCAGCAGTAAACTCTTTTTACAAATTCAATCCTCGCTCTATGAATATTTCAAAATCTTGATATCACTTAAAAATATGATCTACGAATTCATTCTTAATAATTAGAAAATAGAATCTACAAATATTTATGCATGAAGCATATGTCATAATCACGGCACGTACCGTGATGTTTAAAAATAAATCACTTGATGTAAAAGCAAAGAATTTGGTATGGTTACTAAATCTGAATCATTCAATACTCCTTGAGTCAGTCCAAATGGTTTATATGAGCAGATAAATTCAACAAACAAGAGATTAGTAACTTATACAGGAGTAGCCGCTTGTCCTAAATACAATCACCCGATCAAAATAGAGATAATTGTACTAAAAAATAATGCATGATGTTGGCTTGTGAACTTGCCTCAAAAGCCCCCCATATTCAGAATTGACTTCATGATTGTATTACGAACTAGAACCGTCTTTAGTAAGAAAAAATTCTTCTATTTGATGCATGTATATGCAAACCTAGAAAGAAGCTTTTTATAACAGAAATGATTTATGTGCAGCTATTTAAAGACTGAAAATGCATAAAATATAGAAGCATCATAATAATAAATAAACCATAAATGTTGATATAAAGATCAATAATCCACATACCATTTGTAGCCACTAGCTTCAAAGACATCACTACGTAGTTCTCTTTTGCTTATCTGCGTAAAATTTTCAATCTTCCATGTGTACTTGACAAATAGATCTGATGGCTTTGGACCTGTGACGTGGACAAGATAATGAGACAGTAACTATGTCAACAAATTATCATTAGTAGCAAACTGATTTGCAGCGATGGATCCAAAAATATATTCTAGGTTTACCAAACAACATAAACTAATAAGTAAACATATATTGTCTTTGATACAATGTATACATATTGATTATGATACCAGCCAAGAGGGTTAGGTTGGTTAGTTGGTGGTTTAGACTATAAGATCAACGGTCACGGGTTTGAACCCCAAGATCGAACAGTCTATTCCTTCTTGGTGTTTTCCTTAGTGAATTAGTCATGGTTTCACATTTTTAGCACCAACTAAATTTAATCATACTAAAATAGATCAATCTACAACGTCCTTAGTATTTTTGAAGTTTCCAATTGTTGATCATCACTGAAATCTGCTGTAGATAGATAATGTGAATTCCAATTCTATAATTGACTTCCAATTAATATATAGGTTCTCGGGGAATTGGTACCTCAACTAACAGTGATGAACATCTTTTAACAAAAGACGCACGAAATAGGTACATGTAGGTCAACCTGAAACCAATGCATTTTTATTTTTATTCTGAGCTGTTGTAGTCTGATTGTGAAATCAAATAGCAATATTGAATACTTGAGGACAACATGAAAACCGAGCACTCCAGGATACAAGTATTAAGTGAGATGTGCTTTTTAATTAGATAGATATCTTTAACATGTCGATTGCCACAAAAAACACACTATACAGTAACCAAACTGTTATAATTTGCAAATAAGAAGATATGTCAAGTTAATATACACATCACAGTATTGTTATAAATAAAAATACCAGAGTCTCCATCATCATCCGAGTCCCAATGAGGAGGTCTAGTTGAAGGCATTCCATTTTCAACTTGATCTGAAGACCGCCATTCTGCTAGGGATTCTAGGGAATGGCTATGTTGAGTGTTGGGCATTCCATTAGATGAAGAACTACAATCATTTCCACTCGTACTTCCACAAGTAACCATTGTTTCAAAAAAATACGGTTACACTAAAAATGATATCGTTATTTTTGTTCTGCACAATGAAACATCACTGTATTATATAATGTACGATGGTAATAAGCCTATGATACATTGAATATGTATGAGACATGCAACGACCCAGAACATGGAAAAAAGGAAGTTGGGTTCAGGTAAGAACGGTAAGATAATGCTTTTATGAAGTGTTTGGGATCATTTACATGTAATTTATTTATCCATTTTACTTATTGCTATGAAGAATCGTTGTTTCTATCATTCGCCATCGTCACATGATGTGTATCTACATTGGACATATATGACACATGCAGTGATCCTGACTATAGGGAAGGGAGGTTGAGTTCACATAAGAACAGCACAATGATATTTCAATGAAGCACTTGGGAACCTAGGATCATATATGTAATTTGCGCAAATTACAGTATAACAAGTAACAGGTACACATAAGTACTTACACGTGAGTAAAAACACTCTCTCCAAGAAACATTAACATAGGCACACATAGGTACTTGTAAGCTAAGTCCGTTTCTTTTTAAAGAAAAACATTCTCCTTTATCCAGCTAAAATGATTTATTTTCTTTCGCTTAAAAGGCTTTAAAACTATAACACCACCCACTTCACAACACGAGCTTCAGTCAAGAACCAAAAATAAATGAAATAGTTACCAGCGAACTTTAACTATTCGCATAAATTGACCTCAAACTGACTTTTCGAACTAAATACTCCTATCCATGAAGGATCCGAAAACTTAACTGATCGGGACATATACAAAGAAAAAAATTGCAAAATCGTCTACAAAGAAACTGATTAATAGTACCCAAAAAGATCTAAATCAGAACGACCTCGCGCACAAAATTTGGCCAAAAGGAAGGAGAAAGTTGAGCTTTGCCCACCTTCTTCTTCCCTCGCCTCGAAACAAAGAACGAAGAAGGAACAATTGATAGAGCAGAAGAAAGAGAAATCGAGGGGTGGAAGAAAATTGGGGGCTGTTTCTTTTATTATTTTAGGTCAATTTTAACAAAATGGTGAAATGTTCAGAAGAGGAACTTATTAAAGGGGTTCAGGGATTGTGTCAATGACAAATTTATATATAATTCCGGTTTTTGTTACTAGGGTTTTGTTAAGTAAAAGGAAAGGGAAAATAAATGCATAGTCCATGCAATTTAAAGACTAGTTCTATTCAAAACATCATAAACACTGAGTAGCCCCGAAAAGAAAAAGAAAAAAAAGGTATACCGTATAACTTTCTTAGTAGCCCCCATTCCAGCCTAAACTACCCTTCTTCAGTCCACGCGACTTCATTTCCTTCACGCGGCTTATCTCCTTCACCTGACTTTGACATCGACTTCATCTCCTTTCGGCTGCTCATGAACCATGGTTTTGATTCTTCAAATAATTGACGGCTCTTCAAGTAAACCACGCACAGATGTTGCGCGAATTTAATTTTAACCACGGAAGCTTCTTGCGTGGTTTAAATTTTAACCACTTTAGAATCGTATGTGGTTTATACCCTAACCCCGCAAACACTCATTTGAGAACTGGAAATGATACTTGCGAAAATTTTGAAAAAATCAACTAAAATTGTTGAGACTTACAGCTTCCATATCCCGTTAACTACCTCTTTCGTCATCCAGATCCATTCCTATAGAATCAAAATTTGATAAGTGGATGCAAATTGAAGATGGAGATAGGGTTTTGAGAGAGTTTGCGATTAATATGAACAAGAGAGGCAAAGAAGAAAATGACGAACGGAAGAAGAGTTGTTGTTATTTCTGTCTTCAAAAAAAATTAGGGGGAAAACTCAACACATAAGTAGGTTCGAATAGAATTTGCCAACTTAAAATGGTTTTAGAGAAAAGTAGAATCGACTTAAAGCATATTTGATTTCACATGATGTCTTGGGGTCATAAGTGCAGGTCGAGTTTATTGACTGAACGGGCCACGAATAAGAATAGTTGAAAAGAACTGTTATGGGTTTCATAAATGTCATTAGCATACCTTGTACATATGTTTGTGCAGCGACGCAACACATATGGTAATTTAAATAATTAAATTAGAATACTAAAACGTCAATACAATGTCGTAATTAAATTAGAGAACGAAAACGTCATTATAAAGCAGTGATCAAAAGGTGATTCTTTGAAGCGTAACGAATTTAGACCAAAAACGTATTTCATTGCATAGAGCATGTCGAATAAGTGTTTTAAAGTTTATGTATGAAGAGGTGTAATAAATGATTTTATGTTATATGTTTAGATAGATATGAGTAGATCTTTGATGGAGGTTTATGGATTTTGTCGAGACGAAGAGAAAGGAAGAAGGCAAACAAAAATAATGTGGTATCCTCGTTAGAAGTAGTTGGCTACATTAAGTGAAGTGAGTTCGTAATGACTCGGGTTTTTGGTATCCGGGGTTAAAATATTATAACGTGTTTTGTAATTTAAAGTTTGAGAAAGTTTTAATGCAAGTTCAAGAGTGCAACTTGTATAATAATTTAAAATGAAAAAATAAAAAAATTGTGATTTGTAAGAAATTGTGTGTATTTGAATAAATTAAATACATTTAGAATTATAAGAAGATTTATTCCAATCCATATTTTTAAATTATATTTTTGATGGTTTAAATGGACATTGAAAACATAAAATATTGATTAGCAATCAATATTTAAGTAAAAATATATTTTCAATGTGAAATGTTATGATTTTTAACTACACAACTAATAATTAGTGTTCGAAAAATGTAAGCTGCTAAAATTTATAAAATAAAAGAGTGTTTAAAACTGTGTTTCAAAATGGATACATAGATTTGTAGAATGATAAAATAATGTTGAATTGTGTTAAAAACGAATAATTGTAAAATTGTTGTTAAAGTGAATTTTAACAATAATAACAATATTTGTGGAATTTACGTTGTTAATAAAATAAAAAATATAAACTATTGATTTTGAGTCAATATTAATGTGTTAAATGATTTAAATCTGATTTTACAAATCATTTGTGCCAAATTAATGTAATAAGGTTTGTACAATTTCAAAAGTGGAAATACGTGCTTTGTTTACAAGATAATAGGAAGTACAATTTAAATTGAAAATGTGCAACTTTTGTTGGGTATTGTTTAAACTGTTGTTTAAGTTGTTTGAAAATATTTTTATGTTATACAAATGTGTGAAAATATTTTTAAGAAACTTGCTTTGTGTTGTAACATTTTGGTGGTAGCTTAAACATATAAAGTGGAGAAAGTGAGGACTAATATATGCTAGTTAGTTCTATTCGGCCTAATACTTAGTAATTTCCTTTAATTGAGTCCTAGTCTCCACTACTTACTAATTTTCCTTAGAGAAATATGGAAGCTTAAGAAAAAGTATGTACTTAAACTTTTTTATAGTAAAAACAAAAGGAGGAAAAGGAACCTCTCCTTCGTCCTAAATTAGTTTTAACAAATCCTTCATAAATCTTGGTTCAAACACCCCCAAAACCTAAATAAAAGTGAAATAAATTGTTGCATCCTAACCTTTACAGTTAATCTTCACAAATCCAAGGTATTATTTCATCAAGATTCTTATTTATATTCATTGTCCTAAATTTTCAAGCTGCATGTTATAGTAAATTGATTTCAAGGCATTTTCAAGGCATTTTGGAGACAAAAGTTGCTAGCTTTCATTAATTGGTTGTTGAAAATCCTTCAATTCGAATTTAAGATGAGTTATTCGACTCACGCATTTTAGTTTAACAATTTTGTGTCAATCTCCAAACTTTATATGTTGAAATTGCTGGAAACAACAAGTTTTTGTTTCTGTAAAAAAATTCAATTCTGAAATCCTTGTTAGTTCTATATTGAGAAAGAATAACTTTCTCAAGTCTATTTTGTGTGATCTTTGTTTCGTCATGTTATTTGAGTTTTATACCTCATATTTGTGCAATTGTGTAACCTAAAATTGCTAGAATTTGATCGGAAAAAGAGCTCAAACTCGAGAATGAAACAGGTAAAAATGTCTGGGGAATTCCTATGTTAGTGTCGACAAAGGGGTTTGCATGTGTTGACACAGGAAATGGAAGTTGCACAAACAATTTCCTACCATGTAGCATTCCCCTGTACCCATTTTGTGTATTTCTTTGGTTGTTTTGGTGACATCTGATGTGAATGTTGATGTTATTTCAAGGCTTGATCCATAGCCATAATCTTGTTCGTATCCGCATGATGTTTGCATTTTGTGGTTGGTGTTGCTCTTTGTGATGAGTTTTATACACCGTGCACGTTTTAAATAAAGCGATTTTTATTATGAGTTTTCTATATATAATATACAAAGCTTTGGGACAAATATTTTTAAGGATTTGTTTTATAAGTAAACTCGTCTCAAAACAATGGTATAAACAATATTTTCCTATATATATATATATATATATATATATATATATATATATATATATATATCAAAACAATGGTATAAACAATATTTTCCTATATATATACACATATATATACATATATATACATATATATATATATATATATATCGTAACGACCCAAGATTTTTGACATTAAAAAATATGTAGTTAAATTAGATTTAATGTTGAAAATTTATGTTTATAATAAGAAATTTGTTTATAATTGGTAAATCTAATCTATTTTAACTTGGTTTTGAATAAGTTTCGTAAGTATAAATTTAATTTCGATATTTGAATATAAATGGTTTAGTTAAAAAATTAAAACGTTATTAATATTTGAACTAACTGAAATATGCTATTTGAATATTTGTAAATTCTGATTTTTAAACTTAGCTTGGAAATTATAATTTATTTTATTTAAATTTGAAATTGGGTTTAATTTAATTTAAGGGATGTAATGTTACACTTGTATTATTGTACACTTAAGATATAAATAAATAGTATATACACTGGAGAATAATTTTTCTTTATTTAATTGTGCCACTTATCTAGGATTTTTGGAATTTTCGACACTAGTGAAATTTTGCTGAATTTCTTTTTTTTTGCCTATCCTTGTCCTCATTTCTATTTTCACTATCCCTTTCCTTTTATTTTGCCTTTTACTCCACATTTTCCTTCAATCGAAAAAACCCTCTTCCCCAAATCGATAGTGGCCTCTACTAATAAATATTCATGTCCTCCTCCAGAAAACCCTATCGCCTCCTCCTTTAAATCGAAACCACCACCTAACCCATCACAAACCGATTCGCCTCTTCCCTGAATTGGATCCCCGGTCTTCGCCTCAAACCACCACTATCGCATCGCCTAGCTCTGACCTTTGCTGCCTTTGCATCCTTGTCTGCCCTTCAGTCGTTGTCTTAGGTGAGTTTTATTCTCATAATTTACCATGTTCAAGTTTTTTTCAACTTCGTTGAAATTGGAATATGATAGTCGGTTCCTTTTGCTTGATTGTTTGTATCTTGCTGCCTGAGTTGTCGTTACACCACTTAAATTCGTTATTACTTGGTATTCCTATGCCCGAATATTCATACACACACTACCTACTGAATATCTATATATACATATGCCTTGCTATGACCCATTTATATTTCATTGTTTGTTGTGTCCTGGAAGTCACATGTTGCCTTGTTATGTTTGGAAAAAAAAGAAAAGATAAAGAAACCTGAAGTACATTAGTTTCTTCATGCTAGTGTTTTCTAACCAGCCTGTATTGATACACATGCTGCCTTGAGTTTTTTTTTTTATATACTAAATCTAGGTGCAACCTTGAATTGCTGCGTCCCCACCCTGTATAATGGAACCTTGATTCACATTATTGCTAAAGATATTACTGCATTTACACTTGATGGATATTCGCATGGTTAAATGATATGTGTGTGTATGAGTATATTTTGTTTCATGGAGCTGCTCTACATCCTTGCCTGGATTTTAAATTTAAACTTATGATTTGTTCAAATGTACATGTCTATTTCACTGTTTTGGCAAACCTAAAACCATCTATGCTAAACTAATACATACATACATACATATATATATATATATATATATATAATCTGTTGCGGCCATTGGATACTTCGTATTTGATACATTTGCTTACTAGTGAGTTTCACTGGTTTGTTTGGTCTTCAATATGCTTGTTCGTTGGCCACATTCATACTGCTGTGTCATTGATGTTGTTCATGTTCATGTTGAACTTATACTGCTCTTCGTACTTGAAACTATGTCTACACCATGAAAACTTCCTCACTGTTGCTTTTTCTTGATGTATCTTGAGTATTTTACTTCACCTATGCATGGCATTTCTGCCTTGATTTACATGCTATATTGTGTTGTTCATCGTGCTTGGACCTGGCCTTTATTCTTTTTCACCTTGATTGCTACACTTCATTTTTGAACCTGTAACACGTTATGGTCATTTGCATTACAGGTTGTGCATTGTTTGCCGACTCTTTATATATAAACCGGTCCATTTTGGGGCTATTGTAATGAGTTTCTTTTACTTCCATGACCTTGTTTATTTATGCTTTCACTTTGCATATTCGTATTCAATCATGTGTTGTTTCCGGAAGTTGTGGCAGTGCACATGTGTACATGTACACACGTGTGCATGCGTGCTCCCATGACCACTTGATCCCGAAAATTAAAATTGATATAGAACAGACACTACATATCTGCATATTTTGCATACTTGAAGTTAGGATTAACTATTATATTTCAGTGTTTATTTGATGTTGAATTATTTGAATAAAATTAATTCTGACTCGAGTTATTTGTGATTGCATGGAACGTTCGGGTCACACCCGAGTATTGCAGATTTAAAGATCTTAGCTATTGAAGTTAGAGATTTATAAAGATGCACACGCGTTAGCTCACCAAAATCCATAAGATATGTAATTTTGTTTTATTTAAAATTTATGTATTGTAAATTTGCTATGTAATAAATATTGTATAACTCTGATTTTGTAAAAAAAATCCGTTGTGAGATATCATGTTATTTATTTTGCGTTATAATTCTGTATGATTGATTCTGTAAGTTATAATAATCTATTCTTTTGAACGGTTCAAATTGGTTTAATTACCAACTTGAAGCAGTTAAAAAGGCAAGTCGTTACATATATATATATATATATATATATATATATATGTGCGTGTGTGTGTGTATGTATATATGTGTATATATATATATATATATATATATATATATATATATATATGAAGAAATTAACCAGACATTTTGAAAGCCGTTTTATAAACTCGTTTTCTCAAATAAATAAATAAATCAATATATAAATTACACGGTTTTGCACCTTCGGGAAAGCGAAGTTGCGATTTAAACTATGTAATTAGTCCCGTGGTATGTGACACGTTAGATTAATTATATTGGTTAATTTTAGGCTCGTTGATTGAAGATAATGTTTTCAAATGTGGAATTAACTATTGATTAGTAAAGTTATAAGTGAGAACGTGTAGTTAGAGACGCACTTTTATCATGGTTCATGTTACTATCTGAGATTTTGTGATACATTCTGTGTTATTGCCAGTACTAGACTTTCGAGTCATCTGTATTAGATTTTCGAGCCATCTGTGTTTGACCTTCGGGTTGTCTATGTTAGGCTTTCGGGAATCTATGTTACAACCTTTTGGTCATTTGTGTTCGGTACCAAATCTATGTTATAGTACTTGACAGGCTTCGGCCATCTACGGTATGCATGTGCGGCATAGCTTAGACTCGCCATTTGTGGTTTAATCTAACTTTTGTGTTATTTTTTAGATTTCGATATTTTTGATTTATAGTATCCATGTTTCCTAAAAAAATCAACATTCTGTTGATATATATTATATATATACCTGAGATCTATTTGTGGAGTTATAAATATAGTGATTATATTTCTATGTTTTTGAATTCTTAATTAATTTCCTGAGTTTTTTAGTTCTGGGTCTGTGATTTTTGAGTTTTCCATGATTTTGTTGGTTTCTGGGATTTCTGAATCTTTCATTGTATGGTTGTGAGATTCTATAATTAATTACCCTGATTTCAAAATTTTGGTAATCTATGTTGATGGAGACATTTGAGTTTGTGTTCTTGGAATTTACTTATCCTTTATAAAATTTGTTGTTCGAGTTCATATTATTCTTTTCTGAATCATCTCTTTTATGTCTTGAGTTCATTTGTGATTATGGGGTTCACTTTAGACTATGAGTTTCATTGAAAAGGAATTATTATCTTAATGGTGGTATACTTTGCTTATCTTATTATTACCAATATGTTTAAGCTAGATTGAACCGTGTATTTATACTCGGGTCAGATCGAGTTGTTTCAGGTTATAGCTTGCTGTTGTTTTTGGTTTAGCGGTTTCATATTGGACTATTTCTCTTGAAGTTATTAATTAAGTTGTCCAGTCGTGTACTCGTGTCACATGTATATTTATTCATTTGTTCCATGTGTTAATACCCTAGGTATTGATTTTGATGACAACAACCATATAAACATTACTACTAACATATATTTGAGTTGTGCAATTACATTAGATATCTTATGGAGATATTTAAACATGAGTACAAAAGAATAATTATAGAAGAAGGATAATCAGAATAATTGAACTAAAGAAGACCAAAGCCTATTAGAGAAGAATGTTGAAGAACAGAGGTGTCTGAAGTGATGAAGAGTTGGTTGAACCTTAGAATATCTTGTTAAAGATCCCATGGAAATTATACTTGAAGATAATCAACCATTGACCTCAACCGAATCACCAAAATCCACAAATATAAGGAAATTTGAAGAGCAGAAAATTTGCGACACTTATAAGTGTTATTGTGCATATTTGCAACACAAGTATGCCGACATACCCATATTTGTATGTCGACATATAACAGCTATTTCAGATTTTCAAATTCAATTTGGGTAGTTATTTCCCTCCACCCTTTCACCAAAAGACGCATCCTTTCATACACTATTTAAAGTCCCCTGGTAACGATTTTTGACACAATAATTTCACATTTTCTTTTACTCTTTCTTCTCCATTTATTCTCTACAAAATTCCATTGGAAACTATCATATTACTCTTACAAATTCACTCTCTTTCACTCCTATTCTTCATTGATTTGCAAGTCATACCATATCAGGGTTGTACTTGAATTCATACCATTCTCTCTTTGATTTAACCCTATTTCCTCAAAGAATTCAAAGATATATTGCCATTGGAGTTCTATAGGATCATTGTACCAATTCTGCAAGAATCTGTATTGAAGATACGACTACTTGCCATTGCTTGTTGTTGTTGATTAGGAGAAGGTGTATCTTGTAGCCCGTGAAATCAAGGTTGTAAAGGTGTTCTTGCCACCTGCGGAAAGCAAGCGATTATAGTGAAATTCTACACAGTGAAGTGCAGGACTGAATGTTGGTTAATCTGAACCAATATAAAAATCTGGTGCTATTTACTTTACTGCATTTTATTTTATTGCTTATTTCTTTTGATTTGAATTTAAATAGATATGGTTTATATCCTTAGTGTCTGAGTAGCCTTAAGGTCCTAACAATTGGTATCAGAGCCTGGTCTTTCAAAAAGTTCTTAATTTGATTTTTGAAAAATTATAACGACTAGTGACACAAGTAACGCCATTATTAGTTCTTTCATAGAAGGGCAATCTACCACTAGACCTCCTCTATTTGATGGCAGTAATTATGCTTATTGGGCTTGTAGGATGAAATTTTATTTGCAGTCTAATGGTTTAGATCTTTGGAATATTACCCAAGTAGAATACATAGAGCCTCAAACTGAATATTCAAAATGGACATCAAACCAAAAGACAAAAGCACTTAATAATTCTAAAGCCACGAACATTTTATTTTGTTCTTTAGATAGAAATGAATTTAGTCGAGTTCTTATATGTAACTCTGCATATGAAATGTGGAGAATATTGAAAGTCACACATGAAGGCCCAATAAAGTAAAACAAACAAAGATATCTTTGTTGACTCACCAATTTCAATTTTTTTCAAATGAAACCAAATGAATCTATTTCTGATATGTATTCTAGATTCAAGATATTGTACATGCCTTAATATCATTAGGAAAGAAAATTATTGAAGAAGACCAAGTCAGAAATATCTTGAATTCACTTCCTAGTGAATGGGATCGGAAGAGTCAGGCAATCAAAGAAGCTAATGATATTAGTACTATGTCAATAGAAGAATTAATTGGTAATCTAACGTCCTATGAAATGAAGTTGCAGGTTAGAAAAGAGAATCAGGGAAATGAGAAGAAATTACTGGCACTTAATGCTATGATCGACAATGATGAATCAAATGATGATGCTATTGATGACGATCTCGAGTTTATTACCAAGAAGATCAAGAAACTTTTGAAGTATTGGATATACCCCTAAGGCTAAATCAAAGAAAGATAGTACTCAATGTAGTAAGTTTGTTAAAGCACCAAGTTCAAACCAGAACCTAGGAAATTAAAGTTTAATCCTCCAAATAGGTTCATTAACTTATAGGTTCGAAAATGGTTGAATAATACTGAAAAAGGAAAATATATTGATAATTTTATTAATAAGGTTCATTTATCTAATGATTATATTTTGATATGGCATTCAAACTCTTCATGGGTTTAGCATCCCAAAACGTAACCCTATGGACCCCGAAATAAAAAGGGTACTAGTGTGCATATTTTATAATTTTTCAGGTACCAAATAGTCAATGCTCAAAACATATGACAAGAAATCTATTGAACCTTGGATAATTATGAAAAAGTTTGTTATTGGCATCAACAAAGTTGGTAACTCTAAAACTCATTTGATTATTTAGTTTATTTCATGTTTTGATTTCCTCACTTTTGTTTTATTTATATATACAAACTCTACATATTATCTAGCAGTAAACTAAATAATTCTTTTTACCATTTTCGTTGATGACAAAAGGGGAGAAAAAAATGTAAATATACTAAACAAAATGATAAGGGGAGTGCATAGAGTTAGGGGAGTCAAATATAAAAAGTATTATATTTTATCTCTCAAATATTTATATGGTTATCATCATCAAAAAGGGGGACATTGTTAATACCCTAGGTACCCTAGGTATTGATTTTGATGACAACAACCATATAAACATTACTACTAACATGTCTTTGAGTTGTGCAGTTACATTAGGTATATTATGGAGATATTTAAACAAGAGTACAAAAGAATAATTATAGAAGAAAGATAATCAGAATAATTGAAGACTAAAGAAGACCAAAGCCTATTAGAGAAGAATGCCAAAGAACAGAAGTGTTTGAAGTGATAAAGAGTTGGTTGAACCTTAGAATATCTTATTAAAGATCTCATGGCAATTATACTTGAAGATAATCAACCATTGACCTCAACCGAATCACCAAAATCCACAAATATAAGGAAATTTGAAGTGCAGAAAATTTGCGATACTTATAATGTTGTTGTGCATATTTGCAACACAAGTATGTCGACATACCCATATTTGTATATCGACATATAACGGTTATTTCATAATTTCAAATTCAATTTGGGTAGTTATTTCCCTCCAACCTTTCACCAAAAAACACATCCTTTCATACACTATTTAAAGGCCTCTGGTAACGAATTTTTACACAATTATTTCACATTTTCTTCTACTCCTTCTGCTCCATTTATTCTCTACAAAATTCTGTTGAAAACTATCATATTACTCTTGCAAATTCACTCTCTTTCACTCCTATTCTTCATTGATTTGCAAACCACACGATATCAAAGAGTTGTACTTGAATTCATATCATTCTCTCTCTGATTTAATCTTATTTGCTCAAAGAATTCAAAGATATATTGCCATTGTAGGTCTATAGGACCGTTGTACCAATTCTACAAGAATCTATTGAAGATACGACTACTTGCTATTGTTTGTTGTTGTTGATAAGGAGAAGGTGTATCTTGTAGCCCATGAAATTAAGATTGTAAAAGTGTTCTTGCCACCCGCGGAAAGCAAACGATTATAGTGAAATTCTGCACGGTGAAGTGCATGACTGGATGTAGGATTGGTTAATCCGAACCAGTATAAAAATTCTGGTGTTATTTATTTTACTGCATTTTATGTTATAGCTTATTTCTTTTGATTTGAATTTGAATAAATATAGTTTATATCCCTTGTGTTTGAGTAGCCTTAAGGTCCTAACAGCATGATGTATATGTTATGTAAACCATTCAAGTATGTAGCACATGTATATGTTGTATTCTATTATCGGATTAATGTGTATTCTATTCCGTAATCTGCTATCTATGATGAATTTTAGTTTGTTTTGAATATAATCCTTAGTCATGTTAGTTTTATATTAGATAAATTGAATACGTCAATTCACTTGAGGTAAGAATAAAAAATGTTATACACCTAATTGACGTATTTGATACTAGTTTAATATAAGATTGCGGATGGTTGTTCCTAACCAGTCCTATTCTCTACATTAATAGAAAGTTACTAGTAATTATCTTTATTAGGGTGGGTCCCGCGGTCGTGCGTTACAATATGGTATCAAAGTAAAACTTAGAACAAAGTGCGACAGGCACATAACAGAACCAGAATAGTACATGTATTACAACACAGAAGGATAATACTTGTGCCTACTTTACCACATCTATTGTTATCCTTAGCCCATGTTTCTTATTGGCTTAGCCTTGTGTAAATATTAGATTCAGTAATACGTCTACGAATATATTTCATTCCGTATTTTTCCATGATTATAATCCTATCATTTGTAGTTTATCTTAATAAGAGCTTTTATACTCTTAAACTCCAAGGTGCCTAAATCTCGGGTTTAAGATCTCTAACAAAATTTAAACCCCATCTCTTGTGTCCGACTGATTATTGAATTTAGTAATATGAATTGATACGGGCAAATAAATTAAATCCAAGATAAATTAAGTGAAATTTATTTTGGCATAAGTAAGTGCTAATTAATATAATTTAGAGTTACGTAACGGAAACCTGTGCGCTTAATGCCTCGCTATTACCCTGTCGTATCTCTGTTGTATCGTGTAGCGGATTTCTACCGCTATGTTATTTTTAAATAGCCTTTCCGCTTTCATCCCTGTTACATTCCGATATTCTCATTATATCATGGTATTTCAGCTATATTCTACTATTTCCGCTATGTCTTCTATAAAAGAAATGAGTCGAAAAATGGCATTTATATATTATGAACTTTATAAAATTGTTTTTTAATAGATTTTTCCAACATATATTTTTCAAAATAGAAAATACTGAAATATTCTATTAAATTTAATCAAGCTAAATAAAAGTTTACATTTATTAATATATATTTGCACATGCTTTTATTAAAAATTAAAAATTAAGAATGTACTAATTATTATTAAATTGAATGTCAGTTTCCCATTTGTTTATCAATTATGTATTTTTAAAAGCATTAAATACAAATTTTATGTGCAATTTTAGACTCACCTGTTATATCCTACTATCTCCTCACTTCATCTCCGCTATAATTTTTTACACCTCCACCGCATTAGATCCGTTGAGCTCTTTAACTGCGCATATAGAAAAAAGTGAATTATTTTGGTTGTACTACATTTAATAAATCTATAAGCATGATTAAAGGAAGAGAAATACTGATGATTAAATGCTTGTAAGCGTTAATTGTGTAGTGAATATAAATTAAGTGAGTAGCTAGTGAAACTTAGTGTTGGGTTGTCTTTATTTGGAATAAAGTAAGAACAATTGTGATAATGAGATGATAAATACGACCATGTGTGAACTAAAATTTGTGATTAACTACTGTATTGAACTGCATATTTTAAGAGTACTAGTTGGTATGTCTGATCAACGATATCGATGAGAATTTATTAAACACTTAAATGAGATGATCAAGTACATTATATTATGCAATGAATTAAATTTTAGGAAAGAACAATGGAAAATATTCTTGTGAGAATAGTGTTAAGCCACTAGATGAGACGAGATTACAGAAGAGTTGGTGAGACGATAGTAATAGTATACTAACTTTGCAGCCAAATGATGGGAAAAAAACCATTATAATTTGGCGGTTTAATACTATTCAATACAAATTAATAAGTCAATAAGTGAAAATTTTGTTTTGAGAAAATTAAGAGAACAAATATAAAGTGTTGTAAGGATAAAATGTTGCCTTAAATGAGTAATTATCCTGAACACGAGTAATATTTTTGAAATACACTCTCATATTTGAGTTTAAAAGGCTATTGCAGCCATCATTTTAGTGATGATAAATGGTGAGATTGTTTGATATTACAACCAAATCAGCAACCATTATTTGGGAAATTAGAAAAAAAATGATGGCAAGGTAGCATCAATTATTAGTTGGAAATGGACGAATGGTGAGTGTGTATTTTAAAGATGTGCTTTGTTAATGATAAGTTATAATAACTTAAATCTCATGTAAATATTATTTGAGATGAGAATTAAAACTTTGTAAAATAAGTATTTAAATTTCTACCTTTGCGGTTCCATGTGTGATAAATTGGTAAAAGAGAATGAAGTGTTGTGTGTTGTGAGTTTAATAACTTGAACTACATTTTCTAAGTGGATAAAATTTGGGATAAGTTATTGAAAACAAAAAATACAAGTATGTTATCTTAAGTAAATTGCGAGGACACAATTTCTTTAAGGGCGAGTCTGTAACAACCTGTGTTTTTGGTATCCTGGGTTAACAGATTATAACGTGTTTAGTAATTTTAAATTTGAGAAAATTTTAATGCAAGTTAAAGAGCCTAACTCGTATAATAGTATAGAATGAGAAAATAAAGAATTTGTGATTTGTAATAAATTGGTTGTATTGAAATAAATTAAATTCATTTAGAATTATAAGAAAATTTATATCAATCCGTGTTTGTAAATTATATTTTTGATGGTTTAAAGGAATAAATATTGATAACAATCAATATACAGGTAGAAATATATTTTCAGTGTGAAATGTTATGTTGTTTTAACAAGACAACTAATAATTTATGAATTTGTGTTTGGAAAATGTAAGTTGCTGGTATTTATAAAATAAAAAAGTGTTTAGAAACCATGTTTGGAGATGGATAAATAGATTTGTAGGATGGTAAAATAATGTTGAATTGTGTTAAAATTGTTGTTAAAGTGAATTTTGGCAATAACGACAATATTTATGGAAGTTTGTGTTATTATTAAAATAAGATGTAATGACCTGGCTTTTTGTCTGTTTAAGCTGATAAAAATCCACACATGTCGACTCAAACGAATCCAAGATACAGATAGTTATTAGCATTATTATAAGAAAAGAAAAAAGAACAAAACAAACATATAATCTCGTGGTGGAAGGACAAAAAATAATAAATAAATAACAGTTCATGAAGATGTTAAAACATAAATTTGATTATACAAAATTTTCAGAGTTAAACTATTAAAACATACCAATATATGCAGCGGAATAATACTAGTAAATACGTCTGTCAAGCTCCATCTTCGTCTTCATAACGAATTCTTCGATAACTGAAAACTTAGGCTGACATGAGTACAAATGAATAGACAATAATAATCGGATCAGAACTAAGATATTCTCATATCAGTCAAATCAAAATCATGTAACAATATGAGTGTCACGGCGTCAGAGATGTTTACGGTAATTCACATCTCGTATTCAAAGTGTTCATGAGTGCAATACTCCAAATTAAGGGATGCGCATTGTTAGAACAAAAAGTGGTTCTAACACCCAATTGACTAATAAATCTGGAGAATAACAATTCAAAACAGATAAAAAAGGGAATCAACACATAAAATTTATAGTGGTTCGACATTAACGAGCCTACGTCCACTTTATACTTTTTGGATTGATGAACTAATTACAAGAACAATAATAATAACAACTCAAACTCTCAAGTACAATCAAGTATCTGTCAATAATCTATGGAATTTTACTCAGCAATTTGGAGTGTAATCTGAATAAACAAGGAAAATGTGATAACAGTGGAGTTTAAATAGTTAAAGTGCCAAAAGAACCCTCAAAACGGTGCATTATGGTGTATTTATAGGCTAGGAATGCAGGCGAGTCGGATGCCACGTTGGGCCTATCCCACAAATCTCGAAAATGGATGCTTTACGGTGAAGATAGCGCATAGACGTCGTGGGTAAGTGGGCTGTAACCATCCCGCGTTTGTAGCAACATGACGTATAAACGCTTCATGGTAACAGTCATCGGATCAGATCGGTTAATCAGACACTGAACTAACCCGGTGTTCATCAGCCGGTTTTGATCTTTCGTAAATGGTTGATTCGACGTCGACCCGGTACTCCGACCCGACCCTATGCCCTTGTTCTTAATGAGAGTGAAAATATTAACCGATCTGATACTTTATCTGACATCCGACCCCATTAATTCTTCTTCTCAATTGGCTATGTCTCTCGCTCTTAAGTGTATCCAACATTCAATTTCCAAGCTTTGCATAGCCTGGTTACAAAGCAGGCTAACATTTTCCCCCCTCAAAGTACGTTTTATTGAAAATAAGATGCGCTTCGATATTGCCAACGTGTCGATCCATGAACTGGTGAGAATCAATGGTAGTGTCTACTCGTAAAGTCATGGCGCTTTATGAAGTCACGTTTCTTGATACCTGCGATGAGTATAAATACGAGGTGGGATCAACAATTACTCATGTTACTTCCGACAACTGGGAGATTCTAAATAAAGTCAAGGCGAATTTTGCAGGTAACTTTCTTGATGCGTATGTGTGAGTCTTGACATTTTCTTTTAAATTTATCTATTCCTTTTTCATGCATTGTCAGAGTTAAGACACTGAATCAGAAATCATGCTTCGGATTGGATCGATTTAGTTCGACCCATCTTGTACCCGATCTGCCACGATACTTTTGGGTTGAAAGGCTTTTAATCGTTCAGTTTACCTCCTAGGCGGGTCGAGTCGGGCTGTCAAATCCATTGAAACATGAATGGACTTTTCACCCCACATATATAAGCCAGTGCTTCTCCGTTTTTTCCACTTTTACTGCTGCATTTTAACTTTTAGTTCCCAAAAGAAAACCCTAACTTAATTTTTTTTTCTTTACCCATTTCATCTCGATTTCTATATCCAAACATAGGTAGGCTCGAATCTCTCACCCCGAGTTATTAAATCTTCGATTTTGTATGAATAATCTTCAGATTTTCATGCTAATTCATGTAGTTTTGCATACTCCAACGTTGACATTGACGCTAGAACCCTCCGGTCCGCCGCCGTCGCCGCTGACGATTTCATCGTCGCTCGAAGAGGCGATGCTGATGGTATGAGTCCAGCGCCGAGAACGTTGCTTTATAGGCGTCCTTTCGAGCTTAACAAACGGGAAGTAGGGAGATGAGGCTTTCAGTCAAGTAGAGGAGGAGAAAAGGAGATAGAATAGGAAAGGGGGGCAACGGTGAAAAAGGAGAAAGAAGAAAACGGTGGATCAAATAGAGCAGGATCGGGTCAGATTTGATGAGTTCGAAGGGAATTCTGAAACATTCAAGTGAGGTAATTAAGTTGTAGCACGTTGAGTCGGTTTGGATCAGGTTTCACCATTCCATCTTGGGGGCTTCTATTCGATTCGAATAGATATGATCCTTCACACGATTTCGACCCGACTCGAGGCAATTCCCTTACAACCTCTGACCCGAACCATTATTGCTCTTTTCATAAATTCGAACCGAACTGCTGTTATTTACTTTGAGTTGATCTGATGTACTTGTTCTGGACTCCTGACCCGATCCGGTGCTCTCACTAAGGAGCATATGCACAACTCAACTTTACTATACTTGGTTAAACTAAGGTCCGGACAATGTGGACCTACAACATAATCTCACATATGACTTAACCAAAAATCAAGTACAACGTTAGCTTCATGGACAATTAGGATAGAGCCTTCAAAACTTGATATTCCGGACTTAAGTGACACACGATTGCTTAATTTTCCTTTATACTGTATTTTATTCTGCTTATTCTGTACTTTTTGATTTTAGCACTGCACACACTGACATAGGTTAGCGCACACACACACGGGGGGCATGGGCAACCACACTTTAACTTTTTTCATCTCTTAGATAGTACAACAGTCATATCTGGGAGTCATTCTACAAGATTGTGGGAGAAGACTACAAATCCTGCGCCATCTGATAACCCTCAGCTCGAAGATATCTGATCTACCTCATATCCAAAATGGGATAGTGCAGGCTCAGACTTTGAAATACAAATCCATGTAAGTGCAGAATCGTCTAATGATGAGGTTTCCATGTATGAAGAGGAGGAAGGAGATGTAGGAGATAATTGTGCTCCTGACGAATTCAGGGATGCAACTGTCTTAGAAGCACCTGGCGATTCTATTCGTTCAACAATCGATGAACCCAAATTTGGACGCATATGTTTAAGACATGGGATTCTCTGGGATGATATCAAAGTGCTACCGAAACAGATCGGCCTCATAATCCACCCAAAGGGTACATGGCGATTAGCCGACAGATGTGTATTGTAGAGGCCATCCCTCTGTTTCCACCATTCGTCATCGATTTTCTAAGACGAATGCAGACTGCCCTCAAGCAACATCATCCCAATGCTTATGGCTATATACATTATATATTTACATTATATATAGCCTACAAGGAAATTCTGGGGGTAGAACTTACTTTTGAAGATGTAAACTTCTTCAATCATTTTAAACACCGAACAAAGCAAACTCTGTCTTTCATATACTTTGAGTCTGTGCCGAAGAAAAAAATTATTAATGAAGGATTCAGCAGCAAAGTAGGCAATGTGAAGCCTGAATGGTTTTATATCAAGCGTCAGACAGGATACGCTAGGCGATGGCTCCAGTCAGCTAAGTTTCAATCTTCGACATTCTGACTACAATTATTGCAGCAAGTGCATTAACCCATCTTATTCTTTTGTAGGTGCCAACCGAAGGAGGTGCACCAAGTGTATTTGGATTGTATGAACCGTTTACTTAATGGTGACCCAAAACTACTAAACGTCAGAGAATGTCTGGCGGACGACTATCTTCATCGTCATCATCTACTTGCTATAACTCGGAGCATAGGCCACAAAGGTGGTGCTTATGTATATGTTCCCCCAACTGAGGGACAAGCTGCAACCTTGGTCGAGAGTGGAGATAGTACAAAAGATCATGAACCTGCAAACTCCAGCCAGGAATTGCAGTTGGGAGATAAAGGAATAACGGGAGGGGAAAATTCAGTCGTACTTCTGAAAAGTCCCTCTCCCTTGCCTATTCAAGACGACGAAGCTCTGAACGTACCTTCCAGAGATAGAAAACAAGACGATAATCCAGTTGATACTTCTGTTGCTGAAAGGCAACCTTCTCCAAGGACTCCATCTCTTGCTAGGTCCCCTATTGGCAGATCTTCTCCCATAGATCCCATGATTGGGGGTTTATCAAAACTTCCTCTGCCTGACCAAATCTATACTTCCAAGGATATCGGCACAGGGTCATTTTTCATTTCTTCCGAGGAGGAAACTACTCCCGTGAAAGCTGGGAGATACGCAGACAAGCCTAACTCTGGGATTTGGTCTGTCAAGGGGATCACTTAGGACATATGCACTAAACTTACACTGCATGTCATAACACTTGTTTACAATATTAATCTTGATTTCTAAAGTTTGTTTTATGCAACTTCGTAGGAGATATGTCGTGTCGCCACTATTCTCTTAGAGTTGTTCATTCTAGTATGCCCAGATTCGATTCAAACACGGAGTATGATCAGGGTGATAGACATGAGAGAGACAGCAGGAAACATCATGATTCAAATCGTCCTTATTCTTCATGTTCTCGCTCCCCGCGCAAATCAGATACCGATAAGCACAAACGTAACACCCCGTAAAATTCATAAGTATTAATAATAAATTAAACAATTAAAATAAGCAATTAAATGATATGGCTGGAAAATGAGATTTTGCTGCTTTAGGAATTTGGCTATGAAATTCTTTTATTTGGATTTGTGGTGAAATTCCGAATCGTTTTCATATATATTATGCTAAAAATGGTCAACGTATGAAAAAGTTACGAACAAATGAATTTGGACAGTGTGCGCCGAATATATATATATATATAAATAAATAAAATTGTGTAAATATTATATATTGTCCAAATAATAATTTAAAATAACAGGAGGGAAATTTGAAATTGGAGATAAGGTTTAGGGGACAACGTATATCGAATATATGGAAAAAAATGAAGCAAATCAAGAACGTAATTAATAAAATTAACCACTCAGCAAACGAGCTAAATTGGGCGTTCCATCCTGAAGGAGGTCGACCACCCTCCCCTTAGGGGTGTCGACCGGTGGTCGACAACTAGGGATCAACCCCCCCGACGGTTGGAACAGCCCAATGAGGCTATGTGATAAGGTTTTCTAAGAGGCTATGTTTATATGGATGGTTCAAATTAATTTTTATAAATCCGACGGCTCCTGCTCACATAAGCAAGTATAATTAGCCTCTCAAACAACACACTAGAAACCCTAATTATTCTAAACCTCTACCTCTGTGCTGCTGAATTCAATAGAAAAATAAAGAGAAAAAGGGTGAAGGTTCTTCTACTTCTCTACCTCCGTTCTATATCTCTCTATTTCAATTTATATAAGTTTAGGAAGTTGGAATTTAGCATAAGCATTATATATAAGAATCTAATTATATGTTTCTTATATTTATATTGTTAGAAGATCAATCAGTGCGCACTTGAACGTTGAGAACTGTCGCAGATCTTGAGATTTGTATCACATCTCCACTTAATTTGTGAGTGGAATCTAGTTTTTATTAAAGGAATATTCATATTATTATCAGTTTGCTATATGAATTGTTATTCCTATGAAGATTTGGTTATGTGATAATATAACATGAAAATCCCCAAATCTTCAATTTTGTAATTACGTAGGAAATTGTCATGTTGAATTGGTTTTGTGGAATTGTGGTTTTTGTATTGGATTAAAGGTAAAAATGAGTATTACATTATTATTTATATTTTATGCAATTCACCATTATTATCATTTGATTTGGACTAAAAAGTTTTGGATTTGAACTTGTTTCATAGTTGAATTGGATTTGGACCCTAATTTGGGTGTAAACACATTCATAAATTGGAATGAGTCAAATGTAAACATTTTTGGGTGCGCAATACCACAAAAAGGGTGAATTGGGTGAAATATAGATTGTAAACATACTTGTGTGAATGTATGAAATACTCCACTTTTAATTTAATATTGAAACCTTTTCTACATGCCTAGGATACAAGTTGTAATTGTTATGTATGTGTATGTTTTTCATTACTTCTGCTCGCTATATGTTCATTATGCCATCATGTTATGTTGTAGCAGTAAAATATGGAAAGACCTAAATTTGTATGCCTTAATTTGGATAAATGACAATTGCTATCCTGATTAGAACGTTTCCTCGTTTATACGAACATTATGTTAATTAGACGCTATTATTATATTATTTATTTAAACATAATGTTAATTAGACCCGAAAATTCCCACCCTTTGGATCGACCATAAACCACACAGGTCTGACCCAAAAAGTGAAAATATACGAATACTTTAACTTTAGGAATACAACATATTAAAACAACAACAGAAGACTTTTATAACACTATAATAAATGTTACATCAGAGTACAGAATATACATATCAGAGTACATTGGAATATAATTACAGCGGAAGATAAATACAAAAAATGTAATATACTGCAACGGAAGAACACAGCGGAAGACTCTCTATCTCTGGACACAGCTTTAAGCTTCAACCCAGAATCCCGTTTAATATACAACAACAACAACAACAACAAAGCCATATATCCCAAACAAGTTGGGGTTGGCTAGATATGGAACCCAAAATTAAAATAAAATAAAATTAATAATGATGATAATAATATAAATATATATATAAAGGGTTTAAAATAACCAATCAAATAAAAAGTCGTCTGATAAAGGGTTTTTTTTAAATAATAATAAGAAGAAGAAGAAGTAAAAATGTTCAATAAAAGTGAAATAAAATTTAAAATAGTAAATAAAAAGTAAAAATGTTCAGCAAACGTAAAATAAAGTCTTAAAAAAAAAAAAAAAAAAAAAAAAAAAAAAAAACAAAAAAAAAAACAAAAAAAAAAAAAAAACAAAAAAAAAACCACTATGGTTCTGGTACATGGATTGCCAATTTCCATGCACTCCTGTCAACTACCAGCTCTTCCGATAAACTCCAGTTACTTAAATCTCTCTTTATCATCTCCTCCCATGTCATTTTAGGTCGACCTCTACCTCTCTTTGGGCCTTCGGCGCGACCTAGAATTCCAGCACGTACAGGTGCATCGTATGGTCTACGTTGGATATGTCCAAACCATCTCAAGCGGTATTGGACTAACTTCTCTTCAATAGGTGCAACTCCAAGTTTTTCCCGAATATCCTCATTTCTAATCCGATCTCGTCTGGTATGCCCACAGCTCCAACGCAGCATTCGCATCTCTGCTATACTTATCTTCTGGACGTGTTGCCTCTTAGTAGGCCAACATTCTGCACCATATAACATTGCAGGTCTAATTGCTGTCCTATAGAACTTTCCTTTAAGCTTCTGAGGAATCTTCCGATCACAGAGAATGCCAGATGCTAGTCGCCATTTCACCCATCCTGCTTGAATTCTAAAACTAACATCCTTATCAATCTCTCCATCAAACTGCAACATAGATCCTAAGTATCGAAACGATTCCTTCTTGGGTACTACTCTACCGGCCAGGGTAACATCTCCGTCATCTGACCTGACACTGCTAAACTCACACTTCATATACTCTGTTTTAGTTCTGCTAAGCCTGAAACCCTTTGATTCCAAGGTCTCCCTCCACAACTCCAGTTGTCGATTAACCCCTATTCTACTTTCATCAATCAGCACAACATCATCGGCAAAGAGCATACACCAGGGAATCTCCCTTTGTATATCTTTTGTGATTTCATCCATCACTAATGCAAAAATATAGGGGCTCAAAGCCGAACCTTGATGTAACCCTATGTTAATTGGAAAGTCTCTGGTTTCACCATCGCATGCCCTAACACTAGTCACAACCCCCTCGTACATATCCTTAATAAGGGTAATATATTTTGATGGCACTCTCTTCCTTTCTAGCGCCCACCACATAACCCTCCTCGGTACTCTGTCATAAGCTTTCTCCAGGTCAATAAAAACCATGTGGAGATCTTTCTTTTGCTCCCTGTATCTCTCCATAAGTTGCCTAACCAAGAAAATCGCCTCAGTGGTTGACCTTCCCGGCATAAAACCAAATTGATTCCTAGAGACACTTGTCAACCTCCTCAAACGCTGCTCGCAAACTCTCTCCCAAAGCTTCATTGTGTGACTCATAAGCTTAATTCCTCTATAGTTTGTGCAACTTTGAATATCTCCTTTATTCTTGAAGATTGGAACTAAAATGCTTCTCCTCCACTCATCTGGCATTTTGTTTGATTTGAAAATATTGTTGAACAACTTAGTTAGCCATCTTATCCCTGCATCTCCAAAGCATCTCCACACCTCAATAGGAATATCATCAGGCCCTACCGACTTGCCTGATTTCATACGTTTCAACGCCCCCTTTACCTCAGCTTCTTGAAATCTCCGCACAAAATGTCTATTGATGCCATCGGCTAAGTCTTCCAACTCGATCGAAGAGCTATCACTTTCTTCGTTGAAAAGCTTATCAAAGTATTCTCTCCACCTATTCTTTATCTCATCTTCCTTCACCAAAAGTCTATCATTCTCATCCTTAATGCATTTGACCTGATTGAAGTCCCTTGTCCTCCTCTCGCGTAGCCTAGCTATTCTGTAAACGTCTTTTTCGCCCTCCTTTGTACTTAGCCTTTGATACAAATCTTCGTACGCTCGTCCCCTCGCTTCACTCACTGCTCTCTTTGCAGTCTTCTTTGCCACTTTGTACATGTGCATGTTCTCTTCGCTTCTATGACGGTACATGCGTTTGTAGCATTCCTTCTTTTCTTTGATAGCCTTTTGCACCTCGTCATTCCACCACCATGAATCCTTGGGTTCTCGCTTGCTTCCTCTTGTTATCCCAAATACCTCAGTGGCGGCTCTCCGAATGCAAGTTGCCATCGCATTCCACATGACATTTGCTTCTCCTTCCACATTCCAAGCTCCTTCTCCCATCACTCTATCTTTAAACACCCGTGAAGCATCTCCTTTGAGTTTCCACCATTTCGTCCTGCTAATCTTTGCTCTCTTATCCTTCACCACCCGAAGACGAAACACGCACACCAACAGCTGGTGTTGTGAGACGACACATTCTCCAGGTATGACCTTGCAATCAACACAATCTCGTTTACTATCTCTTCTAGTTAGGACAAAGTCAATCTGGCTAGCCTGTTGGCCACTACTGAAGGTGATCAGATGTGATTGCCTCTTTCTAAAGAAAGTATTAGCAATCATGAGATCAAAAGAGAGAGCGAAATTCAAAATATCTTCACCCTCTTGGTTCCTACTGCCAAATCCAAAACCACCATGCACTCGCTCAAAACCCCCGCTAGATGAGCCAACATGGCCATTGAAGTCTCCTCCTATAAAAAGTTTCTCGCTACTATGCACATTCCTAACCATGACATCCAAGTCTTCCCAGAACTTCCTTTTGGCTTCTTCACTTAGACCTACCTGTGGGGCATATGCGCTAATGACATTCAAAACTGCCTCGCCAACTACTAGCTTAACTAGGATGATCCTATCCCCTCGTCTTCTGACGTCAACCACATTGTTCTGAAGGTTCTTGTCAATCAATATGCCTACCCCATTCTTGTTACGTACTTCTCCCGTGTACCACAATTTGAAGCCAGTGTTCTCCACCTCCTTCGCCTTCTGACCCACCCATTTAGTCTCTTGAACGCACAAGATGTTAACCCGTCTCCTAATCATAGTATCCACTATCTCTCTTAATTTTCCTGTTAAAGACCCTACATTCCAACTACCTAACCGAACCCTACTATCGTCGACTAGCTTCCTTGCCCCTCGCATCCGCCGAGAAAAATGCGAGGACCCTTGCTCACTTATCACCACACCGGGGCATCGGTGTAGCGCGCCACTAAGAGAATGGCGGCCCAGCCCTTGCATATTTAACACCATATCCGAGCCTCGATATAGCGCGTCGCTAAGAGGGTTACGCCCCAACGATATATCATAAGGTTCCATATCCATAAGAGTGGCTAAGTTTTTACGTTGGCTCGCCAAGCCTATCACAACCCTCCTCCTTTACCCTGGCTTGGGACAGGCTGCATAGAAAACTACACAGGCGGAGTTTGAATCCCGTTTAATATATCTGCAAAAATAGCTACTCGACTGCCCGTGTGGAAAATATGGGCACCAGAGTTTGCCAGTGGACAAACCACTGGTCAATCATGGGACTGGTGTGAGAATTCTACCTAACCTATAAAATATAATAAGGCTAATCACAGGACCACGCCACTTTCGCGGAACGGGTTTTCTCCTATAGATTGCCAGTGCATAAAGTAAAGTAAATCGTAGAATAACGCAATGTCTTTTTGAAAAATGAAACCATTATAAGACCCAATCCCATCACACAATGTCACGCAAGCCGGAGGATAGGGTTTTACCTTATAATGGTCAAGAAATGCTTGATACGATAAACACGGTATTATATAATAATAATGTGCAACCAATTTGAAATACATCAAAGTAAATGTATTAATCCTAGACGGAATGAGTGCCCCATCCCACTATATCGCCATATATAGGTATACAATCAAAACCGCGTGATGTCTTATTGGAAATTTGGGTTTCCATATGAGTCAAGGCTAGGGAGGAGATCCATACCGATTCGAGACATTCTAGCAATGCCCCAGGATTGGTACTCTGTCCAACCCTTGGATCCTGCAGGGCCGGTCCACACTTACTTTTGTGGATTAGAAATGCCTGAACACATGTTCCCCGGTCCTTTTGGACCTATAATACGGCCAGTGGCGACCGCATAAACCGAGGCCTCGAAAAATCCAACAACCACAATGAATAAATGCCAGCGCTGGTAGGTCCCTGGCACCACTCTAGCTAGAGAGAAACGTGTGCACTCCCTGCGTCCCCTTCTCCCGTTTTAGACTCTACCGGGCTGTGAGGCTCGCGAAGTCACGTTACACAAAGCTATGCCTAAATAGACTATGCTTTGATCATCCCACAAGGCTCTGCTTTGCAACAATAAGCCTTGATCAAGTGCAACTTGGCATACCACATCAACAACTCATATCATGCGATCGGTAATTATTTAACATACAAAAGGGTGTTAAGCAAGAGAATAAATCCTCCGCCACCATGCATTTATATATTAAATAAAAACCGATTTAATTACATGAAATAAATTTCAATGTCAGGCATGCTATCCATTTACAAGTCCGTTCTGGGTCTGAACGAAACAACGTATCCGTCGATCTCCCGTACGTCTGGAAGATCATTACTTTTTACCTTGTCTTAGGGGATCAATCCCAATTCAAGATATCGGTCATCATCAACCAAACGATGTGAAGTTCTCAGGTCTTCAGTCACCGTCTTCATCTTCGACTCTTGATCGTCGTGATGATTATTCAGAATGGGTTAGACCCGGTCTTTCTGAATAACTCGCGTATTCTTAATTAAAATCAACCATGCACCACATTCCAACTCTGAACATTCTTTTTTAAATAAAAATATTATTTATATTAAAAGATTCTCATTAATTTTATCAAAGATAAAATAAATTACATTTTAATCTTTCTAAAAAGATTTATTAATATTCCAATTTTGATTTTTAATACAAGAATCATTATTACAAGATTATTAATTTTAATAAGCCAATCTTGTCTTAAATTGGATTAAAGAACTATTGTCATTTGAAACACATATCACGATAAACCCAAAACCAATTTTCGAAATATGGAATTTCTACAGAAATCAAATCAACAAATAATCGTTATAAATTTCTGTATCGGACTAATATTATAAATGGAATAACGGCAAAGCCTCTTAAATTCCATATATAATATCGGTCTTCTTTTACAGAAGCCCATCTCGATTATTATCAATCGAATTTCCACTTAATTCCAATTTAATATATTAATTTGGAAAAGTCTGATTTTAGAAAATCTTCTTATAAATTTATAAAATAGATTTATAAATTTCAAGTAGTAATTTCAATGTAAATTGGATTAAAGGATAAATGTTATTTAAAACATCGTCCACTGCAAATCCAATTCACATATCAATCACCAAACATAATTGTTAAGATCTAATCATCTTAAATAAAAGGTTTATCCTAAAGATATTAATTCATTACTATATAAAAAACATATTTTAAAATAATCAATAAAATATTCTATATATAAAAGATTCTGAATGTAAAATATTCTTTATAATACAAAATCTTTTATTTTACAAAAATCCTTTTATTATATAAAAATTCTTTATTTAAAAAGAAATTCTGCATTGGAATGCGACTCAACCATGTACCATATAATTTGGGTCATATGGGTTTCATACATTTCATATATAGGGTAATAACAGGAAATAATCCTCAATCCATCCATTAACAACCAGAGTGACAATGTCAACTGTGTGAGCATCAAAATGAAACAATAATGCTCATCGCAGCCTGTCGATCAATCGATAGACATATAATTAAACATTGGGATTTGTGTCAGTCAAGTATCGTCCCAATACCCGTGTGGGGTTTTGTAACAACCCGGAATTTTGGGGCCAATTTAAAATTTTTATTTTAAAGAATTTTGTTGGAAAATGTGCCAGAATTTAAAATTTTCAATTTTAAATAATATTAAAGCCACTGAAAATAGTCAGTTTTCAAACGACCTCTGTTTTCGACGAAACCACTTTTGTTGGAACCGGAATGTCCAATTATTGCTAGGTTTCAATTTTTAGAATTTTCCGAGTTAATTTGTGAGCGTGGCAAAAGAAACTGTGTTTTGTCAATTTCGGTCAAATTTAATCAGCTTAAAAATAGCCATTTTTCAAACAGTCTCAGAATTCGACGAAATTAGTCTCGTTAGAACCGTATCGTCAAAACATAGCCAAATATAATTTTTCTGTAATTTTTAGAGGCAGTATGTGGGCCTGGTAAATTTAATTGTGCGTCAGAATTAAATAATTAAAAGATCTATATTTTAAATTAAATAAAAATATATCGTAACAGCCGAATTGGGTTACGAGGCCTGTTCCATTGCGTCCGGAATAGGGGTATTTGCCTAGAAACATTTTTCGTTGAATTTAATTTGGAGTTCCAGACGATATACGAATTTAAAAGGATTAAATTCGTTAAAATACACTAGAAATACGCGTATAAATACCCACCGTATACGCTAACCCTAAACCTATCCCTGTGGCCGTCGTATACACGTTCTCAATGGCCGAAATGATCCCAAATTCAAACCCTCTTTTCTCCCAATCCACTCAACGAAATTCAGAGTTCTATATATAAAACTGAAGAGGAGATCGAGGGCTTCAAGATGAACGGTTGTGATCGATTCTGGTGTTCGCTGGTGGTCGTGGCGTCGTGGAAAAGGGGCTAACTTCGGATGGGGATTGCGACGTCAGGGGGCGTGCGAGTTGGCTCATGTTGTGGGCGGTGGGAGCTCGGCTCGAGGCGCTCGGAGGGGGCGAATCCGATCAGGTTCCGATCACCTGTATAGGCGGCGCGGTGATGCCCTAGTCCACGAGGTATTGGGTTCGACGGGGTGTAAAGAAAGAAGAAGGCCGACAGTTTGTTTAGGTGTGGTTAGTGGGAAAAGGTTCGTTAGAATCGAGTTGACGAGATCTACAACATGACACCAACTAGAGCGTAGACCGAGCCCTATGGAAATTCAGCAATTTTGAATGCGATTGACTTCTGAAAACCAATCATGGTGAGATTTCTAATTTTAAATAATTAAATCAATTTAATTATTTGTTTCCTCGCCGTTAAATAATTGCTTGTATGTTAATTAATCATATTTGTGCTGTGAGGAATTATGATTGCTGTTCTGTTGATTTGCACTGTATAGATCTGTGTTTCTCTGTTGTTGTTTGTGATGAATATGTTCTGTGCTGTGTTGAAACAACCATATTATTCTGGATCTCCATTTCTTGATGTATTCAAGATAAAGTCTCATCTTTATTGTTTATTTTTATTTTTATTTCTTAAATTATTAGATATTTAATCCTTGTTTCATGAATTTTGTTTATAAAATAAAACACCAATTTTTAACATGAATTTTTGTTCACAAAATAAAAGACATTTTCTTAACATAAATTTTGTTCACAAAATCAAGGATAAAAGTTTAACATATATATTTTGTTTACAAAATAAAAGTGAAATTGTTAACATAAATTTTGCTTACAAAATAAAAAGACAAGTTTGTTTACAAAATAAAAAGACAAGTTTGTTTACAAAATAAAAAGACAAGTTTTAGGTAACAACATAAAAAGACAATTTTTATCCTTATTTTTGGTCTCCATAATAAAATGCCATTTTTTATCTTTATTTTTGTGAATAAAATAAAATGGCAATTTTATCTTTAACTTTGTTATTATAATAAAAAGCAAGTGTTAATCCTTAATTCTGTTAACAAGTTTTACCTTTAATTTTGTTAACGTAATAAGATGTAAGTTTTTAAATCTTCATTTTGTTTACAAAATGAATAACAAGTTTTCACCTTTATTTTTGTTTACAAATTAAAAGACAAATTGTTACATTTATTTTGTGAATATAATAAAAGGGCAAGTTTAATCTTTATTTTATTCATAAAATAAAATGCAAGTTTTAAATCTTTATTTTCATTAACAAATAAAGATGAGACCTTTATTGTGATTCATCAAAAGTACACCAAATCATATATTATGTTGTTTATGTTAATATTAGTTGTGACGACACAAAACTTATTGTTGTGTTAATATTAGTTGAAACGACACAAAACTTATCGTTGTGTTAATATTAGTGGAAATGACACAAAACCCCTCGTTGTGTAAATTTTGGTCATCGTTTTGTTAATTTTAGTTGTAATGATACAAACCATTGTTATGTTGTAATGACACAAAATCATTGTCATGTTAATCTTGTTGAAATGACACCAAATACCATCGTCATGTGAATATAGTTGAAATGAATCAAACCTTGACATTAGAAAGTATATTTATATTAGAAATATTGACACTAGTAAAGACGTCTACATTAGAAATAAAATCCACCTTTTTATTTGCATTTTACAATGCAAATATCACATAGAAAGATAAATTAACTTTCTAATTGAATTTTCTAATGTAAAGGAATAAAAGAGTTAACATTTACATTTTCAATGTAAAGAAATAAAAGAGTTACATCAATTTTATTTTAGGAAAAGAAAGATAGAATAGAAAATAGTATTTCTCTAATGTAAGAAAAATAAAAAGGAAACCATTCATATTTCTTTATGTAAAGAGAAAAGAATAAATGACATTATTTTCCAATAGATAAGAAAATAATATGCGTAACCCGAGGTTGGATTGAGTTGTAATGTAAACCTGCCCGGATCCGCCCGGCTGTCCAGTAATCACAACAATATCTATCCAATGTGGGAGGTTAAAGCATATATATATTTTCTAAATTTACATTTTTATATATGTAAATTACTACAAATATTTGAAGTAAATAAAACATTGAAAAAGGGAAGACATTTATTTACATTATGTAAACAAAAGATTTAAATAAAATTACATTGTTATATGTGATTGGAGAATATGTTTTTACATTGTAAATAAGATTACATTTCCATGTAATCAAGATTATAAGAATAAACATGTTTTTACACCGTAAATAAGGTTACATTTCTATGTAATCAAGATTATAAGAATAAATATGTGAATAAGTATTATTTACATTTTTCAATGTAAAATAAAAAGTATTAAGTATTTACCTTTTTCAATGTAATAAAAAGAATTAAGTATTTACATTTTCAATGTAAAATAATAGGGATTAAGTATTTATATTTCTTATGTAAATAAAAAAAGAATAAATTATGTGTATAAGAATTATTTACATTTTCTTATGTAAATAAATAAGATAAAGTAATTGAAAACATTTATTTACATTAGGGTAAATAAATAAGATAAAAGTAAAACACTTATTTACATTTAGGTAAATAAATAAGAAAAGGAAAATGAAACCATTTATTTATATCTAGGTAAATAAATAAATGGTGGGAAAGAATAATTTATTTACATATAGTGTAAATAAAACTAAAAGATAGAAAAAGTACAATCACATATATTTACAATTAGTGTGAATAAAACCAAAAGACAGAAAAAAGTATAATACATTTAGGGTAAATAAAGATTAGATTAAAAATTGTATTTTTAATTGATAATTTATATCTGATAAAAAGAGTAGAAATAAAAGTGATATTTTTTTTATCGTTATTTTAGATGCGACAAAAAGAATAGACTTCTATAATTTAAATCGTCAAACGATTTATATTTATATATATATAAATATAAATATAGAATCTAAACGAAACGCGCACGGTAGTTTGTGTATCGGCAAGCGTAACTTTAAACAGTTATACCAAAAGATCCGACCGTCGGATTTTCCCAAAACTGGAATCGTTAGGACTGCTTTGGGAAGACCTTTCCAACGATATAGATTTCGTCAAAATCCAACGGTTAGATTTCAAGTTATGTGTAAATCAAATTTGGTTGAAAACAACACCAGGGTCGTCCTTTGACCCGAAGCGTCGCTAAATTTATTCGAGCTATTTTTAAAGTAGCGATAGGTCGTTATCAAATATTAATAACGACAGGAAATGTTTTCAAATTATTATATATATATGCGAGAATTATTTGGAAAGTCCGAGTTTACTCTCATTCCAAATAATGATACGACGTTCGAAGAGTTGAAGACGGTGATTGAAGACCGACGATCTTCACATCGAATGGGTGTGTTGCTATTGAGACCCATGATGGGAGTAGCTACCTTGAAGGGGCGACAGTAGTAGCCGTCCGGACGTAGTGTTGATTGCAGAGATTTGACTTTCGCTCAGACCCAGAGCATAAGTTTATAAATGGAATGTATGTCTGACGTTGTAGTCCCTTATACTACATTCGTTGATCTCTCTTAATACATATCTGCTTGGTGGTTAACACCCTTCTCTGAGACATATGAGCTTAGAGGTTATATATTGGCAGAAATCAATGGTATAGTATGGACTGACAATGTGGCATGCTAAGATGCATTGATCAAGGCTTTTGTTGAAAAGCAGGCCTTGTGGTTGATGATCAAAGCACGGCCTGTTTAGGCGTAGCTTTGTGTATAGCGTGACTTCGCGAGCCTCACACCCCGGTATGAGTCAAAAACGGGATATGGACTGCAGGGAGTGCACACGTTTCTTTCTAGCTAGAGTGGTGTCAGCGACCTACCAGCCCTGACATTTTACTTATGTGGATGATGGATTTTGAGGCGCCTCGTTATTTTTATAGGCCGTTGGTGGTCATACTATAGGTCCAAAGGGACCGGGAAGCGTGTGCTCAGGCATAACTAATCCACTGCCCATAGGCGGGGACCGGCCCTGAAGATCCAAGGGTTCACTGCGGGGGATCCTGAGGCATTTGCTAGAGTGTCTCGAATCGGAGAGGAGCTTGCCCCTAGCCTCGACTCATGATGGAAATCCAATTTCCAATACGCCCTTGCGGTTTTGATTGTAGAACTAGTATTGGCGACATGCTATATGGTAACCATGCCGTCTAGGATTGATACTTATGATTGAAATGTTTTTATTTAAAACATATACACACTAGTAGTAATCCGTTTTATACGTATCAAGCATCTTTTGACCATTATAAGGTAAAACCCTATCCTCTGGTGTGCGTTGCATTGTGTGATGGGACCTGGGTCTTATAATGGTTTCATTTTTCCAAAAAGACATTGCGTTATTTCTCGATTTACTTTAGTTTATGCACCGACATTCCATTGGAATAAAACCCGTTCCGCATTAGCGGCGTGGTCCTTGGATTTGCCTTATTGCTATTAGTTAAACTAGTTAAGAATTCTCACACCAGTCCTTGTTTAGCATGCCGGGAATAGGATGCAGCATGATGGGGGGTTCTCGCTTCGCGGTTTGGTGGCGAACGGGAGACTCTTACCCCCACATGTCCCTGTTGAGGGTTGGTAAGGCAATGGCCGGAAGGCTCGAGAGGGTCGCCGTAAAACAAGGTGTACTGGGGGACTACTGTGAGCCACAGTGGGTTTTACCTGCTGCTTTGGGGGGATGAAGGGATGGTTGCAAAGCCTACCGGATTTCGTCCGGGCCGTCACAGTTGGTATCAGAGCTCTGGTTAGCTCAAATCTTTGGGGTACAACTCGTTAGAACTGAACAAAAGACTCATCAGAGATTGGATTAGTAAAATCCAATAAGAATACTCATTAGAGATAGGACCAGCAGTGTCCTAGAATGAGAAAACTCGTTAGAGATGGGGTTAGCAATACCCTAGGATGAGTTAAGAGTAACAAGTTTATAATTAGCGTATTTTTTATTATATAATCTATTTTTGGAAATATGATTTATATATATAAGTGTATATATTTGATAAGTTAGCCAACAAATGAAATTAATAATATTAAAATTAAAATTTAGTTAGTAAATTAAACAACTTTTACCTTAGTTCCTTTTCGAGGACGAAAAGATTTTAAGTGGGGGAGATTGTAACAACCCGGAATTTTGGGGCCAATTTAAAATTTTTATTTTAAAGAATTTTGTTGGAAAATGTGCCAGAATTTAAAATTTTCAATTTTAAATAATATTAAAGCCACTGAAAATAGTCAGTTTTCAAACGACCTCTGTTTTCGACGAAACCACTTTTGTTGGAACCGGAATGTCCAATTATTGCTAGGTTTCAATTTTTAGAATTTTCCGAGTTAATTTGTGAGCGTGGCAAAAGAAACTGTGTTTTGTCAATTTCGGTCAAATTTAATCAGCTTAAAAATAGCCATTTTTCAAACAGTCTCAGAATTCGACGAAATTAGTCTCGTTAGAACCGTATCGTCAAAACATAGCCAAATATAATTTTTCTGTAATTTTTAGAGGCAGTATGTGGGCCTGGTAAATTTAATTGTGCATCAGAATTAAATAATTAAAAGATCTATATTTTAAATTAAATAAAAATATATCGTAACGGCCGAATTGGGTTACGAGGCCTGTTCCATTGCGTCCGGAATAGGGGTATTTGCCTAGAAACATTTTTCCTTGAATTTAATTTGGAGTTCCAGACGATATACGAATTTAAAAGGATTAAATTCGTTAAAATACACTAGAAATACGCGTATAAATACCCACCGTATACGCTAACCCTAAACCTATCCCTGTGGCCGCCGTATACACGTTCTCAATGGCCGAAATGATCCCAAATTCAAACCCTCTTTTCTCCCAATCCACTCAACGAAATTCAGAGTTCTATATATCAAACTGAAGAGGAGATCGAGGGCTTCAAGATGAACGGTTGTGATCGATTCTGGTGTTCGCTGGTGGTCGTGGCGTCGTGGCAAAGGGGCTAACTTCGGATGGGGATTGCGACGTCAGGGGGCGTGCGAGTTGGCTCATGTTGTGGGCGGTGGGAGCTCTGCTCGAGGCGCTCGGAGGGGGCGAATCCGATCAGGTTCCGATCACCTGTATAGGCGGCGCGGTGATGCCCTAGTCCACGAGGTATTGGGTTCGACGGGGTGTAAAGAAAGAAGAAGGCCGACAATTTGTTTAGGTGTGGTTAGTGGGAAAAGGTTCGTTAGAATCGAGTTGACGAGATCTACAACATGACACCAACTAGAGCGTAGACCGAGCCCTATGGAAATTCAACAATTTTGAATGCGATTGACTTCTGAAAACCAATCATGGTGAGATTTCTAATTTTAAATAATTAAATCAATTTAATTATTTGTTTCCTCGCCGTTAAATAATTGCTTGTATGTTAATTAATCATATTTGTGCTGTGAGGAATTATGATTGCTGTTCTGTTGATTTGCACTGTATAGATCTGTGTTTCTCTGTTGTTGTTTGTGATGAATATGTTCTGTGCTGTGTTGAAACAACCATATTATTCTGGATCTCCATTTCTTGATGTATTCAAGATAAAGTCTCATCTTTATTGTTTATTTTTATTTTTATTTTTATTTCTTAAATTATTAGATATTTAATCCTTGTTTCATGAATTTTGTTTATAAAATAAAACACCAATTTTTAACATGAATTTTTGTTCACAAAATAAAAGACATTTTCTTAACATAAATTTTGTTCACAAAATCAAGGACAAAAGTTTAACATATATATTTTGTTTACAAAATAAAAGTGAAATTGTTAACATAAATTTTGCTTACAAAATAAAAAGACAAGTTTGTTTACAAAATAAAAAGACAAGTTTGTTTACAAAATAAAAAGACAAGTTTTAGGTAACAACATAAAAAGACAATTTTTATCCTTATTTTTGGTCTCCATAATAAAATGCCAATTTTTATCTTTATTTTTGTGAATAAAATAAAATGGCAATTTTATCTTTAACTTTGTTATTATAATAAAAAGCAAGTGTTAATCCTTAATTCTGTTAACAAGTTTTACCTTTAATTTTGTTAACGTAATAAGATGTAAGTTTTTAAATCTTCATTTTGTTTACAAAATGAATAACAAGTTTTCACCTTTATTTTTGTTTACAAATTAAAAGACAAATTGTTACATTTATTTTGTGAATATAATAAAAGGGCAAGTTTAATCTTTATTTTATTCATAAAATAAAATGCAAGTTTTAAATCTTTATTTTCATTAACAAATAAAGATGAGACCTTTATTGTGATTCATCAAAAGTACACCAAATCATATATTATGTTGTTTATGTTAATATTAGTTGTGACGACACAAAACTTATTGTTGTGTTAATATTAGTTGAAACGACACAAAACTTATCGTTGTGTTAATATTAGTGGAAATGACACAAAACCCCTCGTTGTGTAAATTTTGGTCATCGTTTTGTTAATTTTAGTTGTAATGATACAAACCATTGTTATGTTGTAATGACACAAAATCATTGTCATGTTAATCTTGTTGAAATGACACCAAATACCATCGTCATGTGAATATAGTTGAAATGAATCAAACCTTGACATTAGAAAGTATATTTATATTAGAAATATTGACACTAGTAAAGACGTCTACATTAGAAATAAAATCCACCTTTTTATTTGCATTTTACAATGCAAATATCACATAGAAAGATAAATTAACTTTCTAATTGAATTTTCTAATGTAAAGGAATAAAAGAGTTAACATTTACATTTTCAATGTAAAGAAATAAAAGAGTTACATCAATTTTATTTTAGGAAAAGAAAGATAGAATAGAAAATAGTATTTCTCTAATGTAAGAAAAATAAAAAGGAAACCATTCATATTTCTTTATGTAAAGAGAAAAGAATAAATGACATTATTTTCCAATAGATAAGAAAATAATATGCGTAACCCGAGGTTGGATTGAGTTGTGATGTAAACCTGCCCGGATCCGCCCGGCTGTCCAGTAATCACAACAATATCTATCCAATGTGGGAGGTTAAAGCATATATATATTTTCTAAATTTACATTTTTATATATGTAAATTACTACAAATATTTGAAGTAAATAAAACATTGAAAAAGGGAAGACATTTATTTACATTATGTAAACAAAAGATTTAAATAAAATTACATTGTTATATGTGATTGGAGAATATGTTTTTACATTGTAAATAAGATTACATTTCCATGTAATCAAGATTATAAGAATAAACATGTTTTTACACCGTAAATAAGGTTACATTTCTATGTAATCAAGATTATAAGAATAAATATGTGAATAAGTATTATTTACATTTTTCAATGTAAAATAAAAAGTATTAAGTATTTACCTTTTTCAATGTAAAATAAAAAGAATTAAGTATTTACATTTTCAATGTAAAATAATAGGGATTAAGTATTTATATTTCTTATGTAAATAAAAAAAGAATAAATTATGTGTATAAGAATTATTTACATTTTCTTATGTAAATAAATAAGATAAAGTAATTGAAAACATTTATTTACATTAGGGTAAATAAATAAGATAAAAGTAAAACACTTATTTACATTTAGGTAAATAAATAAGAAAAGGAAAATGAAACCATTTATTTATATCTAGGTAAATAAATAAATGGTGGGAAAGAATAATTTATTTACATATAGTGTAAATAAAACTAAAAGATAGAAAAAGTACAATCACATATATTTACAATTAGTGTGAATAAAACCAAAAGACAGAAAAAAGTATAATACATTTAGGGTAAATAAAGATTAGATTAAAAATTGTATTTTTAATTGATAATTTATATCTGATAAAAAGAGTAGAAATAAAAGTGATATTTTTTTTATCGTCATTTTAGATGCGACAAAAAGAATAGACTTCTATAATTTAAATCGTCAAACGATTTATATTTATATATATATAAATATAAATATAGAATCTAAACGAAACGCGCACGGTAGTTTGTGTATCGGCAAGCGTAACTTTAAACAGTTATACCAAAAGATCCGACCGTCGGATTTTCCCAAAACTGGAATCGTTAGGACTGCTTTGGGAAGACCTTTCCAACGATATAGATTTCGTCAAAATCCAACGGTTAGATTTCAAGTTATGTGTAAATCAAATTTGGTTGAAAACAGCACCAGGGTCGTCCTTTGACCCGAAGCGTCGCTAAATTTATTCGAGCTATTTTTAAAGTAGTGATAGGTCGTTATCAAATATTAATAACGACAGGAAATGTTTTCAAATTATTATATATATATGCGAGAATTATTTGGAAAGTCCGAGTTTACTCTCATTCCAAATAATGATACGACGTTCGAAGAGTTGAAGACGGTGATTGAAGACCGACGATCTTCACATCGAATGGGTGTGTTGCTATTGAGACCCATGATGGGAGTAGCTACCTTGAAGGGGCGACAGTAGTAGCCGTCCGGACGTAGTGTTGATTGCAGGGATTTGACTTTCGCTCAGACCCAGAGCATAAGTTTATAAATGGAATGTATGTCTGACGTTGTAGTCCCTTATACTACATTCGTTGATCTCTCTTAATACATATCTGCTTGGTGGTTAACACCCTTCTCTGAGACATATGAGCTTAGAGGTTATATATTGGCAGAAATCAATGGTATAGTATGGACTGACAATGTGGCATGCTAAGATGCATTGATCAAGGCTTTTGTTGAAAAGCAGGCCTTGTGGTTGATGATCAAAGCACGGCCTGTTTAGGCGTAGCTTTGTGTATAGCGTGACTTCGCGAGCCTCACACCCCGGTATGAGTCAAAAACGGGATATGGACTGCAGGGAGTGCACACGTTTCTTTCTAGCTAGAGTGGTGTCAGCGACCTACCAGCCCTGACATTTTACTTATGTGGATGATGGATTTTGAGGCGCCTCGTTATTTTTATAGGCCGTTGGTGGTCATACTATAGGTCCAAAGGGACCGGGAAGCGTGTGTTCAGGCATAACTAATCCACTGCCCATAGGCGGGGACCGGCCCTGAAGATCCAAGGGTTCACTGCGGGGGATCCTGAGGCATTTGCTAGAGTGTCTCGAATCGGAGAGGAGCTTGCCCCTAGCCTCGACTCATGATGGAAATCCAATTTCCAATACGCCCTTGCGGTTTTGATTGTAGAACTAGTATTGGCGACATGCTATATGGTAACCATGCCGTCTAGGATTGATACTTATGATTGAAATGTTTTTATTTAAAACATATACACACTAGTAGTAATCCGTTTTATATGTATCAAGCATCTTTTGACCATTATAAGGTAAAACCCTATCCTCTGGTGTGCGTTGCATTGTGTGATGGGACCTGGGTCTTATAATGGTTTCATTTTTCCAAAAAGACATTGCGTTATTTCTCGATTTACTTTAGTTTATGCACCGACATTCCATTGGAATAAAACCCGTTCCGCATTAGCGGCGTGGTCCTTGGATTTGCCTTATTACTATTAGTTAAACTAGTTAAGAATTCTCACACCAGTCCCATGACTGACTCGTAGTTTGTTTCACTTTGCAAACTCGGGTGCCCTCTTTTCCACACGGGCAGTCGAGTAGCTTTTTGCAGACATCTCTCTCTTTAGCAGGATCCTGGATCGAAGCCTAAAGCTGTGTCCAGAGCTTAGAAGTCTTCCGTTGTTTAATGTATTAAATCTGTTGTAATTTATCTTCCGCTGTAGTTTACTTTATTTGTACTCTGATATTCCGTACTCTGATGTTATATTATTGTAATGTAATAAAAGTCTGCTGTTATTGTTCTGATGTATTGTATTCCCAAAGTTAACGTAGGCGAGTTTTGAACGGTCTTGGTCGATTTTGTGATCGATTAAGGTCGGGCAAAATCCGTTGTCGTTACAGGTTTTCAGCCAACAACAGTTCATATAAATAAATAAATACAGAATTGGTTAATAGGTTTAACCAATTTCAATTTCACTAAACATGTCACTTATATCGAGTAAAATATATTTTACTCGTATGACTTCCCTATATACTTCTAAAGTCACATAAACAGTAATTTATTTATATAGCTTTATTGCGGATGACAAATGGAATATAAATTCCATTATTCTTTATTTGTATGAAGTTTCTTAACAATACTTTTCAGTGTATATTTTGACCAACAATACAATTGTATATTAGAATATAAATTCTAATGCAAGTTTGCAAATAAAAATTGGATTTTACAATTGCGTATAATTTCTACTGTATATTATGCAAATAAAAGTGATTCTTATATTTGCACATAAATTCTGTTTTCAACAAAGATGAGTAAAAGTGATATACTCATTTCGTTAACAATTCTATTTCAACAAATACAATGTAAATAAGAGTGTGTTTCTAATCTTGTACTTTTATTTGTACATAAAACACAAATAAAAGTGTATCTCATGTATTTGTCTTTTTATTTGACAAAACAATGTTAATAAAAATGTTCTTTTATATCTTGTACTTTTATTTAACAAAACAATGGTAAATAAAATGTCTTTTTAATCTTTTACTTTAATTTAACAAAACAATGATAAATAAAAGTGTAATTTCCTTTCCATGCTTTATTTGCATCTAAAAATGCAAATAAGAAATGTAACTCTCTTTTTACTTTTTCTTTACAATAGAAAATGTAAATAAAATGGTTCACACAATTTTGTTCTTTTTCTTTTACAATAGAAAATGTAAATAAAAGTATTCACATTATTTTGTTCTTTTTCATTTACAAAAGAAAATGTAAATAAAAGGATTCTCATTATTTTGTTCTTTTTCAATTACAATATTAAATGTAAATATGTGAATTTCTAAATTCCATTCTTCTTATTTACATAAGAAAATGTAAATAATTGTAATTTCAAGTTCCATTCTTTTTACTTACATAAGAAAATGTAAATAATATATATTTCTAAATTTTATTCTTTTTATTTACATAAGAGAATGTAAATAATTGCATTTTCAAATTCTATTCTTTTATTTACATAAGAAAATGTAAACAAATATATTTCTAATTTTATTCTTTTTATTTACATAAGAGAATGTAAATAATTGCATTTTCAAATTCTATTCTTTTATTTACATAAGAAAATGTAAAAAAAATATTTCTAAATTTTATTCTTTTTATTTACATAAGAGAATGTAAATAATTGCATTTTCAAATTCTATTCTTTTATTTACATAAGAAAATGTAAACAAATATATTTCTAAATTTTATTCTTTTTATTTACATAAGAGAATGTAAATAATTGCATTTTCAAATTCTATTCTTTTATTTACATAAGAAAATGTAAACAAATATATTTCTAAATTTTATTCTTTTTATTTACATAAGAGAATGTAAATAATTGCATTTTCAAATTCTATTCTTTTATTTACATAAGAAAATGTAAACAAATATATTTCTAAATTTTATTCCTTTTATTTACATAAGAGAATGTAAATAATTGCATTGTATATGCGATGCGAATTTCACGTCTTTTAATTACATAAGAATGTAATTTTCCATATCATGCGAATTCTCAAATTTCTAGTTACATATAAAAGTGTAATTCTTAATATACAATGCGAATTCTCAAATTTCTAGTTACATATAAAAGTGTAATTCTTAATATACAATGCAAATTCTCATTTCTAATTACATAAAATGTAACTTTTTAATTCACGATGCAAATTCTCTTATCTCATTACATAAAAATGTAATTTAATTTATTCGTGAATCTTACTTCTTTATTACATTATAAAAAATGTAATTTTTATTTTACATTATAAATTCATGTCCCAATTACATAAAGAAATGTAATTTTCATAATACAATACAAATTCATATTTTAATTTCATTGAAAAATATAATTTTTATCATACCGTTATAACTCATATATAAATTACATAGAAAAATGTCATTTTTATTTTATCGTTCTAATTCACATCTAAATTACATAGAAAAATGTAATCTTTATTATGCGATGGGAATTCATTTTTTAATTACATAGAAAAATGTAATTCCTATCATACGACATAAATTCGTATTTAAATTACATCTAAAAATGTAGTTTTTATCCTATAATGCAAATTCACATTTTAATTACATGTAAAAATGTAATTTTCATTCTACCGTTATTTTTCATCTCTAAATTACATTGAAAAATGTAATTTTAATCATGCAATGTAAATTTACATTTTTATATCATAGAAAAATGCAATTTTTGTCATACGGTGCAAATTCATATATAAATTACATATAAAAATGTAACTTTTGTTATGCAAAGTAAATTCACCTTTTTAATTACGTATAAAAATGTAATTTTATTCATACGGTGGAAATTCATTCATAAATAACATACAAAAAATGTAATTTATTTCATACGGTGTGAATTCATTCATAAATACATATAAAAATGTTATTTATTTCATACGATGAAAAATCATTCATAAATAACATATAAAAATGTTATTTATTTCATGCGATGAAAAATCATTCATAAATAACATATAAAAATGATATTTATTTCATGCGATGAAAATTCATTCATAAATTATGTATAAAAATGTTATTTATTTCATGCAATGTATATTCATTCATAAATAACATATAAAAATGTTATTTATTTCATGCGATGAAAATTTATTCATAAATAACATATAAAAATGTTATTTATTTCATGCTGTGGAAATTCACTCATAAATTCCATAATAAAATATGTTTTATTTCATACAATGTAAAAACATCCTTTTTTTTATGTACAATGTAAAAATATCATCTTTTTATATTTCACAATGTAAAAATATAATCTTTTCTATTTTACAATGTAAGAATAATAACTTCTTTATTTTAAATATAAAAAGATCGTCTTTTTACTCCTATCGTCAAAATTTCATCTTTTCCTTTTCAATATAAAAAGATTGTCTTTTTATTTTAAATATAAAAAGATCGTCTTTTTATTTTCATCGTCAGAATTTCATCTTTTTGTTTTCAATATAAAAAGATTTTCTTTTTATTTTAAATATAAAAAGATCGTCTTTTTATTTTCATCGTTCAATTTTACATTTTAAAATATCAAATAAAAATGTAAATCTTCCTACTTTAATTCACAACAAAAATAATGTAAATTGCATAACGATGTAAATTTCACGACGATGCGAATTTCCTACTTTAATTCACGTTAAAATAATGTGAATTGCATAACGACGTATATGATAATAGATTTATATATGATTCATATCCACAAGGTATACTTCAACAAATTTAAACGAGGAAAAATCTAATTTTTCCTACCGATCTATGTTTAAAATTAACAGATCTATGAATAAACATAATGGATCTACAATCATAGCATCACAACAATTTGAATCCAGCACATGGCAACATTTCATCGCAAATTCAATTGTGTTTGACTTTCAGTCTGTAACGACCCGGGGAAAAGAACGACAATCGAGTTCTCGACAACAATACATAAACCCGTATCACTTGCCAAAAACCCAAGTATCGAACCCCCAGATTGTCATGAGAAAGAATTTAGAGGGTGAGGATAGAAAGAAAGAAGTATTAGAATAGAAGAAAGAAGAAGAGCACACATCAGAATCTCACAGCGGAACGAATAAAATATAATATCGAATCTCTTTATACAAAAAACTGTATATACATACCAATCATCAGAGTACACATACATCAGTCACAGCGGAATAATAACTTTGAATAGCTAGCGGTGAAGCCGCCTGCTTCCAGCTCCTGAAACTCCAAGTGAAACCTAACCTGGAACATACTCGGTCTGACCCGAGCACATTTGATTTAAAACAAAATACACCGGGTCAGTCTGGAATACTATCAGTGATAAATTCACATAACACACAACTTGTTTAACTTTGCAAAATCCTTTATGAAATCAAAAAATAATAGTAAGACCAGTCCACACATAAACACGGACGGTTTTTACCTTACTATAACCCAAAACATTTTTGAAATCAATATCTTTCTCTGATATTATCATAATGTCTAAATACAAATAAATATCCAATCTAGAGGAACGCTTGCATCTCACGCTCCACATATAGTATACAATCGAAAACCGCGGCGCTTATTGGATATTGGATTCCAACTTGACAAGGTATGGGTCCACCTTCCGCACGTGTATCTCTAGAGGCGAATACACTGGGTTCAACAAGAACGTCTTGCAACCCGGCCCTCACATGACCGACCACTCATTTCGCTTGAGTGTATCGAATGTATATCACCGACGGTTGGGATCAGCAACCGCCACCCGAATAGGGTCAGCATCGAATAGATAAAGAAGCAATAGGAATTTCTCTAGATAGGTGATCATACATCCTAATGGGAGCGACCCACATAGCCATGCTGCCTGCCCGATTTTTGTCATTTCCCGGTTGATGAGGCTTGAGGCTAGAACTTTATCTCTAGAACATCTGGTCATCATTCACTTTGAATGCCACATCGTCAGATCCGCCAGATCACACTTGATTGACGTCCACAAACATACTCTAGCTAGCTGGCTAGAGAATAACCATTTCTCCGCCGTCAACTATCGTACGTTTGGAGAAATCAACGCATGTAAACCTTTTTGGAAATACTCTGTCAGACATCCGTCCATACAAGTCATCCAGGAACAGGATGAACCGAAGGTACTCTCCTACTGCATCTCATATAGGAATCACCCCATGAATCAGTAGCGAGAAGTCCTTGCAACCCGTGGATTTCAACCATGACAGAATCACAAATCAAAATAACTCTGGCTGCAGGCCAGAGAAATTCAACAAGTAGTCCTTCCGCTTATGAAGATCCACGGTCTTCACTTGCTCCGTCTTCAATCGACGTCTTCACGTATTTGATGGTCGGAATGGTTTTCGAATATAATTCGATCCCGGCCTTTCCGAACCAACAATCGTATTGGTTGGGTTTGATAGTCGGTGTTTTAACTATCAATAACAATAGTGTGAACATAATGAGTTTTCTGATTCAGTATTTGGCACAACTCGACCTCCTTTAAAATATATTTAACCAAATTCCCTTTTGACTAACTTTAACAAATTTACTTTGGTTGATTAACTCTAACTTGACTAACTCGGCTTATTTAACTCGACAACTTGACTTGATTACTCCTATTAACTAATACTCGACTTAACTCCATTCGCTCGACTCTAGATCGCAGCGATCACAATGGTTACGCCTGATTCCTTTAGGAAACATCCGACCGCCGTAGGCTATCTGCTGCCCTGCAAATTACGCTAGCAGTCGTACGCAATGGAACTTTTTCCTAGATAACTTTGTTTGACTAACTTTAACTATATTCGATCAACTCTAATTGAATAACAAATGTTTAATATAATTTGAAATCAATATTCTTATTTTCTTTGAAACTAATATGGTAGTATTATTTAATTCCCAAAATCTTGCATTGGAGTTTGATATTCCTCGTATAAGATAAATCCAAATTCAACACTTCCACTCACACCAAACTAATACCATTCCTTGATAATAGTGAAGCCAACCAAGTTGGGGTATTTTAGTTACCTCTCAGACCTTGATCAACTCGTTTTTACCTCAGAAAAATATTAGTTTGTCACTTAAACAGCGATACTAAATCTCATTTCAAATCTTGATTTCAAATCTGGGTTCCCATAACTGTTTCTTACATTTGAAATCCTTGCTCAAAAATCATCTTACTTAGTTCCTTTAATTAAGGAAGTCTTCATTCAAAACACCATTTTAACGTAAAGCTCAATTTCACTTATGAATCTTGTTTACAAAACCTTGTTTGGCAGCTTGGATCCTTAAAACTCTTTATAACACTTTATGAATCTTTTTGGTCAAACCCTATTGCCATTTCATTATATTCAATTGAATTCAAATTAAAGCCATCGCTTTAATTATTAAAATGACCATTTACATTAAGATTAACTACATTAACACTAAACAACTCGATAATCTCCTTTAACTTGGATTTGATTTCGGAATTCCATTTATCAATATTTAACACAATCCAACGGTATGTGTTTTCCCTTGCGTCTCATTTTGGTCATCGCTTTGGTTATAAACCCTTTTGACTTAGCTTACATTTCCACAAATCCTTTTATCAACCTCTTTTACGACCACGCTTAAAATTTGGTTTTACAATCTCTATAAACTCTTATCGTCCCTTTCGATCATACCATATCGCCCTTTTTCTTTTACACTTCTCAAATGAATTTCAATTTAACGCCATTATCCTTACATAAAATAATGATTAACTTCAAATATTAACTATAAAAATAGTTAACTACACTTTTACTCATAGAATTATTACCATTTTACAAGCTTAAATACTAACTACATTCATTTACATTAAATAGTTGGAAAATTTTCCTTATTTAGTTAATCGGGAGATAACGAATGTTTAACACTAATCAATTCAAAAATTTCCTTTATTCATAGTTAATCAAAGATTAACTAATCTTGATACTATTTGTTTCGTTCAACGAATATTTAAGTTAATTTAATCCCACTATTGGTTTCAGTAAAAAAAATGGTTGATTTCTACCAACCGTTCACTTCAGTTAACCAATAACTGATTTTCTTTGTCATTTCCCATTCAAATTAATTAAACAATTTAATTAATTTAAAAATCACTATTTAATTGTTATAAAAACAATTATTCTATTTTAACAACCCGTAGGTAAATCCGTTGCTTTTCTGCCTTTTCAACTTTTTTAAAAACATCTGAATAATTTCCTTTAACTTGATTAAAAATGTTTATTTATAATTTTCCAATTTAAATATTCATATAAAACGATTGAATAACTTTAATTCAGTTATAAATAAATTTATAACCTTTAGAACACGTCAATTCACCTAACAGTCGCACGACGGTACAACAGTCCCCTTTGGTCCATTCAATGTCAATTACCACATCAACGCTGTCGGTTGATTTTAAACACAACACCGGGGAATATACATTCAACCATCGACATCCAAACAGGTTTTTGATGTCAGTAAGAGCAAACAATTCATATATATGCATAACAACCAAAAATACAGTTTATTTGAGGAATCCGGTCGGATCCCTCCAACCTGTCCTTCTCTGCATCACAGATGTCAGTTGATAACAATATCCGAGTAAATAAATAAACAACTGCAACCAGTCAAACCATATCAATCAATTTGCATCCATCGCAACCAATCAGCCAATTTAAACTGTTAACTGTAAATATAATTTACCGTGACTTTACCACATCACAGTATTCCAGAAGGTGTGAGAATTAACTCACCAGAGTTGGTTCTGGTCGATGGTTGACGTGTTTGTCGCTTTTAATTTGAACCATTCGTCCAAAAATAGCTGAATTTTCAATAGTGTCGGATTGCCTCCTAGTCAGTGCCATCGCGTAGGTCTCGTCCCTGCGATCCCAACGCATCTTGTTTCATTAAACTTCGTTAACGTATGACGAAGTTACGTACGTTTAAAGTTTGAATAATTTAACGGTAATTAAATTAATTAATTAAATTAATAATTACCTTAACTCTTCTGTCCTTTTGTCCACGTCATTCTGGGAGGATCGAACCCACGCGTTAACCCTCTTCCCCTTAAGCAAAACCCGACCTTTCTTCACCGTGGAAACCCATCCACTTCAAATCGCCACCCCCGCCTCCCTGAGCCGCCGGACCTCCGGTTGAGCACCCCATTCGAACCGCCCATCCACCTGGACCCCACGCCGGAACCGCCAGCCCTCAGATCGTCGTCAGCGCGCCAGGAACCGGGCATGAACGGAAATCGTTCATGTGGAAAATTCCGACGCCACGCCTCATGTCAGACCCTGCCACCACCTCCATCGTCTCCGCCTTGCCACCCTGCTCCGATCCCCCCTGGCCCGCGACGCTACCTCCGACCACAGCCACCGGAAAAAGCCCAAACTCCGACCATAAAACAAAACCAACCCGAAACTAACCCTCACGTTCATCCACCCCGTTCTCTCTCCACAGACCACTAGGGAACCTGAGACCACCACCAAAACAAAGCCCCATCTCCCCTCTTCGAAACCCCTAAGGCCTCGTCCACTGAAATCGACCACAACCCTTGAATTTTGGCTGAAAACGAAAATGATTTTCGTCGGTTTTAAGCCGATTCCGGCCACCCCAGGTGTCCGTTGGTGCTGGATTTTTGTGTGGAGGTAGATCTCGACTGGATCTACAACATTGCCTTTGGTTGCCATAGCAAAATCATCACGGATTAAAAGATATAATGGTTTTTGTGTTGAGGGGCTTTTTTGCAAAAATACATGAAGAAGATGAGGGTTGGGCAGAAATTTCTGGTCTAGGGGTTTATATAATGGTGGAAAAATATATTTTAAGTTGATTTGACGACTGACGCTGACTAACGATATTTTATTTCGTGTCTATCACGTTTTCGAACATCGTTTATTCGCTGCTGCGCTCACATACGAACCCCGTTCAAGTTGCGACTGGACGACATAGTATAATTTGACGATACGGTCCTAACGAAACTTGTTTCGTCGAATTCCGAGCTCGTATGCTCAAATAGCATTTGTACACGTCCAATTTGATCGATTTATTTCACATTTTATTTTGCCACGCTCACAGAATAATCCCGATTGACGCGCCGTTTGAAAATCTGGCAATAATTTACTGTTACGGTCACAACAAAATTTGTTTCGTCGAAATCAGAGGTCGTTTGAAAAATATCCCTTTTGAACTGGTCAATTTGAATTAAAATAACCCAATTTTAAAATACTTCAATATAATATTATTAAAATATTGCCATTGGTCATACACGACCAGAATTTGATGTATTATCAAGGAAAAATATCCCGGGTTGAATTCCAAGCCAATTCGATGTTTAAAATATTTAAAAACCATTATTTTATATAACTGCAGCGCTATATATATAAAAGGAATTCTGGCGCTGCTTTTCCCAAAATTTGATTTGGACATAAAACAAAATCTACACGACGAAAACTGGATTTTTCTCTGCCGTTGGGAAGATATTGTCAAACTGGTCCCAACGTTTCTTGTTTCGTGGAAATCCGACTTATTTTGAACCCGGTACGACCAATTGAAGTTCAAAACGCCAAAACGCGAACTGCCGCGCCGCTGCAGCTCGTTATTTAATTAAATTATAAACTATATATATTCGTCGTCGTTTTCAAAACGAATTGTCACTAATATTTCAGTATAAACAGTATTTGACCACTTTAAACTGTCGGATCACAGTATATTTCAATTTCGACAATTTCCCATATTTTGGAAATTAAAATGATATTTATTATTTATTTTAAATAATATATTCACAATATAATCGTTAAATTCAATTATCCAACCTCAAACCAATATTTTAAATTATTAAAATATTTAAAATAATCCAATTAAATTGGCAGAAAAATACGGGTCGTTACATTCCTTCCCCCTTAAAATAATTTCGTCCTCGAAATTGCTAAGGTAGAAGAAATGTCGTCTACTATTGTCTTTTCCAAAAGGAATTAATTCAAAAATTCGAATTTAATTTCAAACCGACCCAACTGGTTTTAAAACCAATTCAATTCAAATAAAAGGATTTTTCAAAAATTTCCAAAAATTTTCTAACTCCTTAAATTTTAGAAAAATTTCGGCAGAGTCTCCCCTGTACGGAGGGACATCTGCAATATCGCAGGATCAAGAAATATGTATACATCGACTCTCATGGTCGGAAAATTCAAAATCCAAACTCAAAATCCAAACAAAACCAAAATTTCATATTTTCGTAAGCGTACCTTTTGGCGAGCGATATTATGCAATAAGCGATATATTTATACTTGAGCTGTCTTAATTATAATGCAGCTCTCATTCAAACTGAATTCGCTTAACTCCAGAATTTCTCCCTTGAACGGGTTTCTGCACCTGTTCTCAACTCAATAAACCCATTAGTCATCAAACACATATTGATTATGTTCAAATATCCACATCAGCCAATGATACACACAATTCAATCCATACGGGATTATAATTATTTATAATCACTTCCTTTATTTTTTTTTTATTTATCTATCCATTCGAATTTATTTATCTGGATTGATTCATTCGAATAATTCATTTTAGATTCGTTTTAACCAATTCCATACATCCTCAGGTTTATATTCAAGCAATCAACCATACACTACAAACATATCATACAACCAACATTAACCAATCAAGATGATTGCCCATACTATAATAACTTTTACCTTTATTTTATTATAAAATAAAATTGGGCAGAAATAATCATTAAAAATAATTTTATATCAAATCACAAATACGCTCTCTCGTATTTCTACTCAAACTCAATCTAGGGTACTGCTAACCCCATCTCTATTGAGTCACACCACAGAGCCAAGGTTAATCATTAAACCAATAGCTCTGATACCACTGTAACGACCCGGGGAAAAGAACGACAATCGAGTTCTCGACAACAATACATAAACCCGTATCACTTGCCAAAAACCCAAGTATCGAACCCCCAGATTGTCATGAGAAAGAATTTAGAGGGTGAGGATAGAAAGAAAGAAGTATTAGAATAGAAGAAAGAAGAAGAGCACACATCAGAATCTCACAGCGGAACGAATAAAATATAATATCGAATCTCTTTATACAAAAAACTGTATATACATACCAATCATTAGAGTACACATACATCAGTCACAGCGGAATAATAACTTTGAATTGCTAGCGGTGAAGCCGCCTGCTTCCAGCTCCTGAAACTCCAAGTGAAACCTAACCTGGAACATACTCGGTCTGACCCGAGCACATTTGATTTAAAACAAAATACACCGGGTCAGTCTGGAATACTATCAGTGATAAATTCACATAACACACAACTTGTTTAACTTTGCAAAATCCTTTATGAAATCAAAGAATAATAGTAAGATCAGTCCACACATAAACACGGACGGTTTTTACCTTACTATAACCCAAAACATTTTTGAAATCAATATCTTTCTCTGATATTATCATAATGTCTAAATACAAATAAATATCCAATCTAGAGGAACGCTTGCATCTCACGCTCCACATATATAGTATACAATCGAAAACCGCGGCGCTTATTGGATATTGGATTCCAACTTGACAAGGTATGGGTCCACCTTCCGCACGTGTATCTCTAGAGGCGAATACACTGGGTTCAACAAGAACGTCTTGCAACCCGGCCCTCACATGACCGACCACTCATTTCGCTTGAGTGTATCGAATGTATATCACCGACGGTTGGGATCAGCAACCGCCACCCGAATAGGGTCAGCATCGAATAGATAAAGAAGCAATATGAATTTCTCTAGATAGGTGATCATACATCCTAATGGGAGCGACCCACATAGCCATGCTGCCTGCCCGATTTTTGTCATTTCCCGGTTGATGAGGCTTGAGGCTAGAACTTTATCTCTAGAACATCTGGTCATCATTCACTTTGAATGCCACATCGTCAGATCCGCCAGATCACACTTGATTGACGTCCACAAACATACTCTAGCTAGCTGGCTAGAGAATAACCATTTCTCCGCCGTCAACTATCGTACGTTTGGAGAAATCAACGCATGTAAACCTTTTTGGAAATACTCTGTCAGACATCCGTCCATACAAGTCATCCAGGAACAGGATGAACCGAAGGTACTCTCCTACTGCATCTCATATAGGAATCACCCCATGAATCAGTAGCGAGAAGTCCTTGCAACCCGTGGATTTCAACCACGACAGAATCACAAATCAAAATAACTCTGGCTGCAGGCCAGAGAAATTCAACAAGTAGTCCTTCCGCTTATGAAGATCCACGGTCTTCACTTGCTCCGTCTTCAATCGACGTCTTCACGTATTTGATGGTCGGAATGGTTTTCGAATATAATTCGATCCCGGCCTTTCCGAACCAACAATCGTATTGGTTGGGTTTGATAGTCGGTGTTTTAACTATCAATAACAATAGTGTGAACATAATGAGTTTTCTGATTCAGTATTTGGCACAACTCGACCTCCTTTAAAATATATTTAACCAAATTCCCTTTTGACTAACTTTAACAAATTTACTTTGGTTGATTAACTCTAACTTGACTAACTCGGCTTATTTAACTCGACAACTTGACTTGATTACTCCTATTAACTAATACTCGACTTAACTCCATTCGCTCGACTCTAGATCGCAGCGATCACAATGGTTACGCCTGATTCCATTAGGAAACATCCGACCGCCGTAGGCTATCTGCTGCCCTGCAAATTACGCTAGCAGTCGTACGCAATGGAACTTTTTCCTAGATAACTTTGTTTGACTAACTTTAACTATATTCGATCAACTCTAATTGAATAACAAATGTTTAATATAATTTGAAATCAATATTCTTATTTTCTTTGAAACTAATATGGCAGTATTATTTAATTCCCAAAATCTTGCATTGGAGTTTGATATTCCTCGTATAAGATAAATCCAAATTCAACACTTCCACTCACACCAAACTAATACCATTCCTTGATAATAGTGAAGCCAACCAAGTTGGGGTATTTTAGTTACCTCTCAGACCTTGATCAACTCGTTTTTACCTCAGAAAAATATTAGTTTGTCACTTAAACAGCGATACTAAATCTCATTTCAAATCTTGATTTCAAATCTGGGTTCCCATAACTGTTTCTTACATTTGAAATCCTTGCTCAAAAATCATCTTACTTAGTTCCTTTAATTAAGGAAGTCTTCATTCAAAACACCATTTTAACGTAAAGCTCAATTTCACTTATGAATCTTGTTTACAAAACCTTGTTTGGCAGCTTGGATCCTTAAAACTCTTTATAACACTTTATGAATCTTTTTGGTCAAACCCTATTGCCATTTCATTATATTCAATTGAATTCAAATTAAAGCCATCGCTTTAATTATTAAAATGACCATTTACATTAAGATTAACTACATTAACACTAAACAACTCGATAATCTCCTTTAACTTGGATTTGATTTCGGAATTCCATTTATCAATATTTAACACAATCCAACGGTATGTGTTTTCCCTTGCGTCTCATTTTGGTCATCGCTTTGGTTATAAACCCTTTTGACTTAGCTTACATTTCCACAAATCCTTTTATCAACCTCTTTTACGACCACGCTTAAAATTTGGTTTTACAATCTCTATAAACTCTTATCGTCCCTTTCGATCATACCATATCGCCCTTTTTCTTTTACACTTCTCAAATGAATTTCAATTTAACGCCATTATCCTTACATAAAATAATGATTAACTTCAAATATTAACTATAAAAATAGTTAACTACACTTTTACTCATAGAATTATTACCATTTTACAAGCTTAAATACTAACTACATTCATTTACATTAAATAGTTGGAAAATTTTCCTTATTTAGTTAATCGGGAGATAACGAATGTTTAACACTAATCAATTCAAAAATTTCCTTTATTCATAGTTAATCAAAGATTAACTAATCTTGATACTATTTGTTTCGTTCAACGAATATTTAAGTTAATTTAATCCCACTATTGGTTTCAGTAAAAAAAATGGTTGATTTCTACCAACCGTTCACTTCAGTTAACCAATAACTGATTTTCTTTGTCATTTCCCATTCAAATTAATTAAACAATTTAATTAATTTAAAAATCACTATTTAATTGTTATAAAAACAATTATTCTATTTTAACAACCCGTAGGTAAATCCGTTGCTTTTCTGCCTTTTCAACTTTTTTAAAAACATCTGAATAATTTCCTTTAACTTGATTAAAAATGTTTATTTATAATTTTCCAATTTAAATATTCATATAAAACGATTGAATAACTTTAATTCAGTTATAAATAAATTTATAACCTTTAGAACACGTCAATTCACCTAACAGTCGCACGACGGTACAACAGTCCCCTTTGGTCCATTCAATGTCAATTACCACATCAACGCTGTCGGTTGATTTTAAACACAACACCGGGGAATATACATTCAACCATCGACATCCAAACAGGTTTTTGATGTCAGTAAGAGCAAACAATTCATATATATGCATAACAACCAAAAATACAGTTTATTTGAGGAATCCGGTCGGATCCCTCCAACCTGTCCTTCTCTGCATCACAGATGTCAGTTGATAACAATATCCGAGTAAATAAATAAACAACTGCAACCAGTCAAACCATATCAATCAATTTGCATCCATCGCAACCAATCAGCCAATTTAAACTGTTAACTGTAAATATAATTTACCGTGACTTTACCACATCACAGTATTCCAGAAGGTGTGAGAATTAACTCACCAGAGTTGGTTCTGGTCGATGGTTGACGTGTTTGTCGCTTTTAATTTGAACCATTCGTCCAAAAATAGCTGAATTTTCAATAGTGTCGGATTGCCTCCTAGTCAGTGCCATCGCGTAGGTCTCGTCCCTGCGATCCCAACGCATCTTGTTTCATTAAACTTCGTTAACGTATGACGAAGTTACGTACGTTTAAAGTTTGAATAATTTAACGGTAATTAAATTAATTAATTAAATTAATAATTACCTTAACTCTTCTGTCCTTTTGTCCACGTCATTCTGGGAGGATCGAACCCACGCGTTAACCCTCTTCCCCTTAAGCAAAACCCGACCTTTCTTCACCGTGGAAACCCATCCACTTCAAATCGCCACCCCCGCCTCCCTGAGCCGCCGGACCTCCGGTCGAGCACCCCATTCGAACCGCCCATCCACCTGGACCCCACGCCGGAACCGCCAGCCCTCAGATCGTCGTCAGCGCGCCAGGAACCGGGCATGAACGGAAATCGTTCATGTGGAAAATTCCGACGCCACGCCTCATGTCAGACCCTGCCACCACCTCCATCGTCTCCGCCTTGCCACCCTGCTCCGATCCCCCCTGGCCCGCGACGCTACCTCCGACCACAGCCACCGGAAAAAGCCCAAACTCCGACCATAAAACAAAACCAACCCGAAACTAACCCTCACATTCATCCACCCCGTTCTCTCTCCACAGACCACTAGGGAACCTGAGACCACCACCAAAACAAAGCCCCATCTCCCCTCTTCGAAACCCCTAAGGCCTCGTCCACTGAAATCGACCACAACCCTTGAATTTTGGCTGAAAACGAAAATGATTTTCGTCGGTTTTAAGCCGATTCCGGCCACCCCAGGTGTCCGTTGGTGCTGGATTTTTGTGTGGAGGTAGATCTCGACTGGATCTACAACATTGCCTTTGGTTGCCATAGCAAAATCATCACGGATTAAAAGATATAATGGTTTTTGTGTTGAGGGGCTTTTTTGCAAAAATACATGAAGAAGATGAGGGTTGGGCAGAAATTTCTGGTCTAGGGGTTTATATAATGGTGGAAAAATATATTTTAAGTTGATTTGACGACTGACGCTGACTAACGATATTTTATTTCGTGTCTATCGCGTTTTCGAACATCGTTTATTCGCTGCTGCGCTCACATACGAACCCCGTTCGAGTTGCGACTGGACGGCATAGTATAATTTGACGATACGGTCCTAACGAAACTTGTTTCGTCGAATTCCGAGCTCGTATGCTCAAATAGCGTTTGTACACGTCCAATTTGATCGATTTATTTCACATTTTATTTTGCCACGCTCACAGAATAACCCCGATTGACGCGCCGTTTGAAAATCTGGCAATAATTTACTGTTACGGTCACAACAAAATTTGTTTCGTCGAAAACAGAGGTCGTTTGAAAAATATCCCTTTTGAACTGGTCAATTTGAATTAAAATAACCCAATTTTAAAATACTTCAATATAATATTATTAAAATATTGCCATTGGTCATACACGACCAGAATTTGATGTATTATCAAGGAAAAATATCCCGGGTTGAATTCCAAGCCAATTCGATGTTTAAAATATTTAAAAACCATTATTTTATATAACTGCAGCGCTATATATATAAAAGGAATTCTGGCGCTGCTTTTCCCAAAATTTGATTTGGACATAAAACAAAATCTACACGACGAAAACTGGATTTTTCTCTGCCGTTGGGAAGATATTGTCAAACTGGTCCCAACGTTTCTTGTTTCGTGGAAATCCGACTTATTTTGAACCCGGTACGACCAATTGAAGTTCAAAACGCCAAAACGCGAACTGCCGCGCCGCTGCAGCTCGTTATTTAATTAAATTATAAACTATATATATTCGTCGTCGTTTTCAAAACGAATTGTCACTAATATTTCAGTATAAACAGTATTTGACCACTTTAAACTGTCGGATCACAGTATATTTCAATTTCGACAATTTCCCATATTTTGGAAATTAAAATGATATTTATTATTTATTTTAAATAATATATTCACAATATAATCGTTAAATTCAATTATCCAACCTCAAACCAATATTTTAAATTATTAAAATATTTAAAATAATCCAATTAAATTGGCAGAAAAATACGGGTCGTTACAAGTTTCACACAACGCCATAATAATAATAGTAATTAAATTAATTAAATTTAAATAAAAATAAATTCTCACCTAGGCCGGATCTGAAATGGATTGTCAATTTTGATCAGGTCTTGTGTTTGTATTCAAAACGATTTCGGATCTGAAATGATTCAAATACAAGTTCATATGAAAAATCAAAATTCAGCCCTTTAACAACTGACACAGCGACGCTACAAAGCGTGACAAAATCTGAAATAATTATACCTTAATTTTCAGAATTGTTCAAAACTTTGAATGCGGATTTCGGGAGCTGTAGTCGACGGTTTTACGAACGGTTTGCGGGAGATTGAAGAGCTACGAGAGGGCTATCTTCACCGGGAGTTGGAGGAGGTGCGGCTGCAAGGAGGAGGCGCGGCGGCGGCATGTTTGGCCGAACTTTGCGGAGGTGAATCGAGAGCTGCAGGCAACGGTTTGATGTGAGATTTGTTGGAGAAGAAAGAGGAAGAAAAGAGCTTCAAAAAGTTTCACTACGGCATGGTCTAATTCTTAGTGGTTTGGGAGGATTTGGGGAAGCAAAATTCGGCCATGATGGGTTCCATGGAGCGGCTAAATCACGTTGGAGGAAGAAGAACCCGTCGTTTTATAATATTAGGGTTATTTAATTATTATTTAATTAGCCCGTTAAAGCCCGTTTTGGCCCGAACTCCGATTTAGGCCCAACGACTGTCGTTCCTACCATTTAGCCCCCATTTCGAACTCATCTAGACATGTCTCGTCAGCCCAAACTGTCATCTAGGCCTCCGTTTTGCAGTTTTAAAATTTAAGTCCTTTATTTCTAATTTTTTCGTATAAATAATTTTACCGGGGACACAAATTAACTCAGAAAAATCCAGAAAAATTATTTTTGGCTTTCTTATGTCAATACGGTTCTAACAAAATTTATTTCGTCGAATTCCGAGACTTTTTGAAAAATGGCCATTTTAAGTCGTTTAAATTTAACTATAAATTGACAAAACAGAAATCTTTTTGTCACGGCCACAAATAAAATCCAAAAATCATGAAAAATTAAACTTAACAATATTTTGACATTTTGGATCCAACAAAAGTGGTTTCGTCGAAAACGGAGGTCGTTTGAAAAATGACTATTTTCAAGGGCTATATATTATATTTAATTTAAATAAATATTTATATAAATTCCATAGCGACTATTTTAAATCTTCAACTAGCCATAACTTTCACTATATATTATGAAATCTCAGTTTTTCACATTCGTTGGAAAGATATTGTTAAACAGAGTTAAAATTTCTTGGGTTGTCCCTTTTCCTGATTAAAAATGAGTTCTATATATTAAATTGAAATTTAAAATCTAAATTTCAAACTGCAAGGCTATTTCAAGCTCTATTATAATTGAATTGAATATTATTCGTTTTAACTTCAATAAAAATAAATTTTTATTTATTATTATTTAAATAAATTATTTTATATTGTCAAAATTCATTAAAATTTTCTAAAAAAAAAAATTTTAAATTGGTCCTGATTTTGCGGGTTGTTACAATCGCCCCTACTTAAAAAGTTTTCATCCTCGAAAAGGAACGTAGCTAAAAATTGTAAAATTAACTATCTTAATTTTAAAATTTAATGGTTCATTATCTTTTCAAAATATATATAACTTTATATTTATAAAAAACATATTTCATAAAATATATTATAAATATCAAAAATACGTTAATTAAAAGTTCGTAACTCTTAACTCGTTCTAGGGCATTATTAACCCCATCTCTAAAGTGTTCACTCATTCTAGGATACTGCCGACCCTATCTATAATGAGTATTCTTACTGGACATTACTAATCCAATCTCTGATGATTCTTCTGTTCAGTTCTAATGAGTTGTACCCCAAAGATTTGAGCTAACCAGAGCTCTGATATCAACTGTAAAGACCCGAAAAATCCCACCCTTTGGATCGACCATAAACCACACAGGTCTGACCCAAAAAGTGAAAATCTACGAATACTTTAACTTTGGGAATACAACATATTAAAACAACAGCAGAAGACTTTTATAACACTATAATAAATGTTACATCAGAGTACAGAATATACATATCAGAGTACATTGGAATATAATTACAGCGGAAGATAAATACAAAAAATGTAATATACTGCAACGGAAGAACACAACGGAAGACTCTCTATCTCTGGACACAGCTTTAAGCTTCAACCCAGAATCCTGTTTAATATATCTGCAAAAATAGCTACTCGACTGCCCGTGTGGAAAATATGGGCACCCGAGTTTGCCAGTGGGCAAACTACAGGTCAGTCATGGGACTGGTGTGAGAATTCTACCTAACCTATAAAATATAATAAGGCTAATCACAGGACCATGCCACTTTCGCGGAACGGGTTTTCTCCTATAGATTGCCAGTGCATAAAGTAAAGTAAATCGTAGAATAACGCAATGTCTTTTTGAAAAATGAAACCATTATAAGACCCAGGTCCCATCACACAATGTCACGCAAGCCAGAGGATAGGGTTTTACCTTATAATGGTCAAGAAATGCTTGATACGATAAACACAGTATTATATAATAATAATGTGCAACCAATTTGAAATACATCAAAGTAAATGTATTAATCCTAGACGGCATGAGTGCCCCATCCCACTATGTCGCCATATATAGGTATACGATCAAAACCGCGTGATGTCGTATTGGAAATTTGGGTTTCCATCTGAGTCAAGGCTAGGGAGGAGATCCTTACCGATTCGAGACATTCTAGCAATGCCCTAGGATTGGTACTCTGTCCAACCCTTGGATCCTGTAGGGCCGGTCCACACTTACTTTTGTGGATTAGAAATGCCTGAACACACGTTCCCCGGTCTTTTTGGACCTATAATACGGCCAGTGGCAACCGCATAAACCGAGGCCTCGAAAAATCCAAAAACCACAATGAATAAATGCCAGCGCTGGTAGGTCTCTGGCACCACTCTAGCTAGAGAGAAACGTGTGCACTCCCTGCGTTCCCTTCTCCCGTTTTAGACTCTACCGGGCTGTAAGGCTCGCGAAGTCACGTTACACAAAGCTATGCCTAAATAGACTATGCTTTGATCATCCCACAAGGCTCTGCTTTGCAACAATAAGCCTTGATCAAGTACAACTTGGCATACCACATCAACAACTCATATCATGCGATCGGTAATTATTTAACATACAAAAGGGTGTTAAGCAAGAGAATAAATCCTCCGCCACCATGCATTTATATATTAAATAAAAACCGATTTAATTACATGAAATAAATTTCAATGTCAGGCATGCTATCCATTTACAAGTCCGTTTTGGGTCTGAACGAAACAACGTATCCGTCGATCTCCCGTACGTCTGGAAGATCATTACTTTTTACCTTGTTTTGGGGAATCAGTCCCAATTCAAGATATCGGTCATCATCAACCAAACGATGTGAAGTTCTCAGGTCTTCAGTCACCGTCTTCATCTTCGACTCTTGATCGTCGTGATGATTATTCAGAATGGGTTAGACCCGGTCTTTCTGAATAACTCGCGTATTCTTAATTAAAATCAACCATGCGCCACATTCCAACTCTGAACATTCTTTTTTAAATAAAAATATTATTTATATTAAAAGATTCTCATTAATTTTATCAAAGATAAAATAAATTACATTTTAATCTTTCTAAAAAGATTTATTAATATTCCAATTTTGTTTTTTAATACAAGAATCATTATTACAAGATTATTAATTTTAATAAGCCAATCTTGTCTTAAATTGGATTAAAGAACTATTGTCATTTGAAACACAGTTCACGATAAACCCAAAACCAATTTTCAAAATATGGAATTTCTACAGAAATCAAATCAACAAGTAATCGTTATAAATTTCTGTATCGGACTAATATTATAAATGGAATAACGGCAAAGCCTCTTAAATTCCATATATAATATCGGTCTACTTTTACAGAAGCCCATCTCGATTATTATCAATCGAATTTCCACTTAATTCCAATTTAATATATTAATTTGGAAAAGTCTGATTTTAGAAAATCTTCTTTTAAATTTATAAAATAGATTTATAAATTTCAAGTAGTAATTTCAATGTAAATTGGATTAAAGGATAAATGTTATTTAAAACATCGTCCACTGCAAATACAATTCACATATCAATCACCAAACATAATTGTTAAGATCTAATCATCTTAAATAAAAGGTTCATCCTAAAGATATTAATTCATTACTATATAAAAAAAACATATTTTAAAATAATCAATAAAATATTCTATATATAAAAGATTCTGAATGTAAAATATTCTTTATAATACAAAATCTTTTATTTTACAAAAATCCTTTTATTATATAAAAATTCTTTATTTAAAAAGAAATTCTGCATTGGAATGCGACTCAACCATGTACCATATAATTTGGGTCATATGGGTTTCATACATTTAATATATAGGGTAATAACAGGAAATAATCCTCAATCCATCCATTAACAACCAGAGTGACATGTCAACTGTGTGAGCATTAAAATGAAACAATAACGCTCATCGCAGTCTGTCGATCAATCGATAGACATATAATTAAACATTGGGATTTGTGTCAGTCAAGTATCGTCCCAATACCCGTGTGGGGTTTTCAGCCAACAACAGTTTATATAAATAAATAAATACATAATTGGTTAATAGGTTTAACCAATTTCAATTTCACTAAACATGTCACTTATATCGAGTAAAATATATTTTACTCGTATGACTTCCCTATATACTTCAAAAGTCACATAAACAGTAATTTATTTATATGGCTTTATTGCGGATGACAAATGGAATATAAATTCCATTATTCTTTATTTGTATGAAGTTTCTTAACAATACTTTTCAGTGTATATTTTGACCAACAATACAATTGTATATTAGAATATAAATTCTAATGCAAGTTTGCAAATAAAAATTGGATTTTACAATTGCGTATAAATTCTACTGTATATTATGCAAATAAAAGTGATTGCACATAAATTCTGTTTTCAACAAAGATGAGTAAAAGTGATATACTCATTTCGTTAACAATTCTATTTCAACAAATACAATGTAAATAAGAGTGTGTTTTTAATCTTGTACTTTTATTTGTACATAAAACACAAATAAAAGTGTATCTCATGTATTTGTCTTTTTATTTGACAAAACAATGTTAATAAAAATGTTCTTTTATATCTTGTACTTTTATTTAACAAAACAATGGTAAATAAAATGTCTTTTTAATCTTTTACTTTTATTTAACAAAACAATGATAAATAAAAGTGTAATTTCCTTTCTATGCTTTATTTGCATCTAAAAATGCAAATAAGAAATGTAACTCTCTTTTTTTACTTTTTCTTTACAATAGAAAATGTAAATAAAATGGTTCACACAATTTTGTTCTTTTTCTTTTACAATAGAAAATGTAAATAAAAGGATTCACATTCTTTTGTTCTTTTTCATTTACAAAAGAAAATGTAAATAAAAGGATTCTCATTATTTTGTTCCTTTTCAATTACAATAGAAAATGTAAATATGTGTATTTCTAAATTCCATTCTTCTTATTTACATAAGAAAATGTAAATAATTGTAATTTCAAGTTCCATTCTTTTTACTTACATAAGAAAATGTAAATAATATATATTTCTAAATTTTATTCTTTTTATTTACATAAGAGAATGTAAATAATTGCATTTTCAAATTCCATTCTTTTATTTACATAAGAAAATGTAAACAAATATATTTCTAAATTTTATTCTTTTTATTTACATAAGAGAATGTAAATAATTGCATTTTCAAATTCTATTCTTTTATTTACATAAGAAAATGTAAACAAATATATTTCTAAATTTTATTCTTTTTATTTACATAAGAGAATGTAAATAATTGCATTTTCAAATTCTGTTCCTTTATTTACATAAGAAAATGTAAACAAATATATTTCTAAGTTTTATTCTTTTTATTTACATAAGAGAATGTAAATAATTGCATTTTCAAATTCTATTCTTTTATTTACATAAGAAAATGTAAACAAATATATTTCTAAATTTTATTCTTTTTATTTACATAAGAGAATGTAAATAATTGCATTGTATATGCGATGCGAATTTCACGTCTTTTAATTACATAAGAATGTAATTTTCCATATCATGCGAATTCTCAAATTTCTAGTTACATATAATAGTGTAATTCTTAATTTATAATGCAAATCCTAATTTCTAATTACATAAAATGTAACTTTTTAATTCACGATGCAAATTCTCTTATCTCATTACATAAAAATGTAATTTAATTTATTCGTGAATCTTACTTCTTTATTACATTATAAAAAATGTAATTTTTATTTTACATTATAAATTCATGTCCCAATTACATAAAGAAATGTAATTTTCATAATACAATACAAATTCATATTTTAATTTCATTGAAAAATATAATTGTTATCATACCTTTATAACTCATATATAAATTACATTGAAAAATGTCATTTTTATTTTATCGTTCTAATTCACATCTAAATTATATAGAAAAATGTAATCTTTATTATGCGATTGGAATTCATTTTTTAATTACATAGAAAAATGTAATTCCTATCATACGACATAAATTCATATTTAAATTACATCTAAAAATGTAGTTTTTATCCTACAATGCAAATTCAGATTTTAATTACATGTAAAAATGTAATTTTCATTCTACCGTTATTTTCATCTCTAAATTACATTGAAAAATGTAATTTTAATCATGCAATGTAAATTTACATTTTTATATCATAGAAAAATGCAATTTTTGTCATACGGTGCAAATTCATATATAAATTACATATAAAAATGTAACTTTTGTTATGCAAAGTAAATTCACCTTTTTAATTACGTATAAAAATGTACTTTTATTCATACGGTGGAAATTCATTCATAAATAACATACAAAAAATGTAATTTATTTCATACGGTGTGAATTCATTCATAAATACATATAAAAATGTTATTTATTTCATACGATGAAAAATCATTCATAAATAACACATAAAAATGTTATTTATTTCATGCGATGAAAAATCATTCATAAATAACATATAAAAATGTTATTTATTTCATGCGATGAAAATTCATTCATAAATTATGTATAAAAATGTTATTTATTTCATGCAATGTATATTCATTCATAAATAACATATAAAAATGTTATTTATTTCATGCGATGAAAATTTATTCATAAATAACATATAAAAATGTTATTTATTTCATGTTGTGGAAATTCACTCATAAATTCCATAATAAAATATGTTTTATTTCATACAATGTAAAAACATCCCTTTTTTTTATGTACAATGTAAAAATATCATCTTTTTATATTTCACAATGTAAAAATATAATCTTTTCTATTTTACAATGTAAGAGTAATAACTTCTTTATTTTAAATATAAAAAGATCGTCTTTTTACTCCTATCGTCAAAATTTCATCTTTTCCTTTTCAATATAAAAAGATTGTCTTTTTATTTTAAATATAAAAAGATCGTCTTTTTATTTTCATCGTCAGAATTTCATCTTTTTGTTTTCAATATAAAAAGATTTTCTTTTTATTTTAAATATAAAAAGATCGTCTTTTTATTTTCATCGTTCAATTTTACATTTTAAAATAATCATATAAAAATGTAAATCTTCCTACTTTAATTCACAACAAAAATAATGTAAATTGTATGACGATGTAAATTTCACGACGATGCGAATTTCTTACTTTAATTCACGTTAAAATAATGTGAATTGCATAACGACGTATATGATGATAGATTTATATATGATTCATGTCCACAAGGCATACTTCAACAAATTTAAACGAGGAAAAATCTAATTTTTCCTACCGATCTATGTTTAAAATTAACAGATCTATGAATAAACATAATGGATCTACAATCATAGCATCACAACAATTTGAATCCATCACATGGCAACATTTCATCGCAAATTCAATTGTGTTTGACTTTCAGTTTCACACAACGCCATAATAATAATAATAGTAATTAAATTAATTAAATTAATTAAATTTAAATAAAAATAAATTCTCACCTAGGCCGGATCTGAAATGGATTGTCAATTTTGATCAGGTCTTGTGTTTGTATTCAAAACGATTTCGGATCTGAAATGATTCAAATACAAGTTCATATGAAAAATCAAAATTCAGCCCTTTAACAACTGACACAGCGACGCTACAAAGCGTGACAAAATCTGAAATAATTATATCTTAATTTTCAGAATTGTTCAAACCTTTGAATGCGGATTTCGGGAGCTGTAGTCGATGGTTTTACGAACGGTTTGCGGGAGATTGAAGAGCTACGAGAGGGCTATCTTCACCGGGAGTTGGAGGAGGTGCGGCTGCAAGGAGGAGGCGCGGCGGCGACATGTTTGGCCGAACTTTGCGGAGGTGAATCGAGAGTTGCGGGCAACGGTTTGATTTGAGATTTGTTGGAGAAGAAAGAGGAAGAAAAGAGCTTCAAAAAGTTTCACTACGGCATGGTCTAATTCTTAGTGGTTTGGGAGGATTTGGGGAAGCAAAATTCGGCCATGATGGGTTCCATGGAGCGGCTAAATCACGTTGGAGGAAGAAGAACCCGTCGTTTTATAATATTATAATATTAGGGTTATTTAATTATTATTTAATTAGCCCGTTAAAGCCCGTTTTGGCCCGAACTCCGATTTAGGCGCAACGACTGTCGTTCCTACGATTTAGCCCCCATTTCGAACTCATCTAGACATGTCTCGTTGGACCAAACTATCATCTAGGCCTCTGTTTTGCAGTTTTAAAATTGAAGTCCTTTATTTCTAATTTTTTCGTACAAATAATTTTACCGGGGACACAAATTAACTCAGAAAAATCCAGAAAAATTATTTTCGGCTTTCTTATGTCAATACGGTTCTAACAAAATTTATTTCGTCGAATTCCGAGACTTTTTGAAAAATGGCCATTTTAAGTCGTTTAAATTTAACTGTAAATTGACAAAACAGAAATCTTTTTGCCACGGCCACAAATAAATTCCAAAAATCATGAAAAACTAAACTTAACAATATTTTGACATTTCGAATCCAACAAAAGTGGTTTCGTCGAAAACGGAGGTCGTTTGAAAAATGACTATTTTCAAGGGCTATATATTATATTTAATTTAAATAAATATTTATATAAATTCCATAGCGACTATTTTAAATCTTCAACTAACCATAACTTTCACTATATATTATGACATCTCAGTTTTTCACATTCGTTGGAAAGATATTGTTAAACAGAGTTAAAATTTCTTGGGTTGTCCCCTTTCCTGATTAAAAATGAGTTCTATATATTAAATTGAAATTTAAAATCTAAATTTCAAACTGCAAGGCTATTTCAAGCTCTATTATATTGTAAAGAAATTATTTTATATTGTCAAAATTCATTAAAATTTTCTAAAATAAAAATTTTAAGTTGGTCCTGATTTTGCGGGTTGTTACAAGTAAAATATGGAAAGACATAAATTTGTATGCCTTAATTTGGATAAATGACAATTGCTATCCTGATTAGAACGTTTCCTCGTTTATATGAACATTATGTTAATCAGACGCTATTATTATATTATTTATTTAAACATAATTAACGTTATATTAGCGTAATAATTGCGATTAGGTTAGAATTTGAATTTGAAATGTCCCCTTAACAAATATACATATATATTTGTTTGCTTTGTGTGCATATATATATATATATATATATATATAGAATGGCTTATATATATATATATATATAAACAAATAACATAAAGGCATGAGGTTAGTTGCCCTTTGTGGTAGAAGCCTGCGCGGAACCGACCGTCATATCCAACAACAACAAGTATGCCCAACTAATGCGAGATGTCTAGGTGCCATGGGTCATTCATAAACTTAGTACACTAGACATGAGGTTAAACCGACTTGTATTAGAAGCTTGCCCGGAACCGATCGGTATATCCAGCATCTACAAGTATATGGGTTAATGTTTGAGATCTAGTGTGTGTAAATATATAACTATATATAAGACATTTCCAAATGTATATATATATATATATATATAAGTTGATGTGTGAAAGCAAATAGGCTTACTATGCCTTAAGAAGGTCTTAAGTGGCTGACTCACCTCTTTATCTAATTCGGGTCTTAAGTGGTTAGGACTGGGATCCCTCCGAAGGTTTTTCCTTGGAGAGGAACCCAATCATGGGACCACCTTATTAGTATTAAGGTAAGTCTTTGGGTCCTCCTTCTTTAAAAGTTGTTAGGCATAAAACGGTTAACGGAGTAGGGTAGTTCACGGGGTTGTCCACTTCCTCTAAAAGCTTGTAAGGGCTCAACTAGGGACAAATTGGTAATTGAAGGATATGTGGCCATTGCATGCTCATCAACTGTCTAAGGGAAGTCTTAAGTGACACAGGGGCCCTACCGGGTAATATCAGTTAAGTAGTAACCTTCGCAATGCTACTTCTCATATTACAAATGAGAGAATAGACTTAAGAACATTAATGTATTAGGACGAGGTTCTTAAAGGGCTAGGGGTCCGCCTCGTGGTCATAAGGGATTGTAAGAATCCACCTTTATTGGGGCCATAAGTGACCGAGAATGCCACCTCATTGGATCTTTACCCTAAAAACACTAATGGGCGATTGACTTGGATATCTACCCAATTGGTTAGATACTTATGTTTGTGTGCTATATTGTGTGCTGCATAGACATACCTTGACATATGTAACCTGCTAAAAATATAGGGTATGGACATTAAATAATACTATATTTCAATCACACAGAACTTTATGTTCTGACCCTGTGACGACCACCCACAACTCCTGCCCTAAATAAGAGGAATCATGCACCGAAAGATGTGCCAGGCAACTTTGGACGATCATCATAGGTAAACAATAATATCGGAACCTGTTGTAACTCACAACGCAAGGATAAAATATAATAGAACATATACAACAGGTATTGATAGTGAAGGACAAACTTCCATAACAACTAGAAACTAATATCCATACACATGGATAACAATAATAGTGTTTATACAACTATGCCTCACTATAACACTCAGAGAAGAATAACAAATAGCGGAAGTCCAAATACTATATAGTAGGTATGATAATACGCCAGCCTCCTGCTCGCCCCCGAACTGCAACATCGTCCTCACTAAGCTATCACTTGTCACTTACCACCTAGTGTGCCCATCCAACAATCGGATGAACAATCCAAGGTAACAAGAGGAAAACATAAAACTTGAGTCAGATAACAGTCTTAGTGAGCAATAAAACAGCTAACAAGCATCAATAATAAATTATGAGAATAGGGAGATTAACAACCCAATCTACCAAACACCAAAGTAGAACTCAACCCCGTCTTCCCTACATCGGACAATGATAGTCTTTACGTCAACCATTTCAACCATACTTCCATAGCAATCATAACAACCATTCACTCATGGTAATCCGAAGCAACCACCACTAGCACTCATAGCATTCGGATTATATATATCTCACGTAGACCATCCAAATTGAATTCAACATCTCTCAAGCACAAGCCCAGAGGCCTAAACCAATATCAGACAAGCACCTAAGAAACATCTCCTTCGAAGTTGACCAATCTATGTGACACGGTACCAACAGAGCAACCAATCAACCATGACAGACTCTGGCTATCATCGCCAATCTTGCTTCGAAACTATCGTTAATCGTATGATGGTCAACTTTGCCATATGTCAAGGGCTAATGGTAACACCAGTTTTAGCTAAACGCCATATGCCTTTCAACGCTACGTATGTTTGTCCAACCTTGACAACTAGGCCTTTCAACGATACCCAAGATAGTTGACCAGCAACCTTCCAGTCGTTTGGGTGCCCCATTGTACCCCTGCTTTGAGCCTGCTAGAACTTACGACAACGATATTCTCTCGACCTTCGTATCTCTAGTCATCCAACCCAATGACTTCTCATAGCTCAAGTAACCATTACCCACCAACTCACGACCTTTGAGTTGCCACCTCATTCGTTGTTCTACACCGATCTGTTGGAGAATGGAGTTTTGATGACAACAACCTTATTTCAATATTAATTGATTAAAAAATATATACTAACACATTTATCATATATATATATATATATATATATATATATATATATATATATATAGACAAACACATATGCAGAATTTGTATACAGGAATTAAAACTGAAGACTGTACAGTTTAAGAGCTTTTAGATATTCAGAATTCATAATAGATTCAAGACTCATGAGTAATCAAGATTTCAAGATAAATAGAGTCTAGTTTGTGTAAGACTCCGAATAGCACTCTAGGTTCAAACTTGCTTTTCAAATTATCTCTTTTCAAATTCAAAACTATTTTCAAATTGGTTTCAAACATCTCTCAAAATAATTTTTAATCTTCCAAGAAATTCAGACTTATGATTTCAAATATATTTCCTAATTTATAAGTATTCTTATTTTTATAGTTTTATTAAATATATTTTACTAAATTTATATTTGAGTATAATATTCTTATTTAAACTCTAAGTTTTCGTATTACCTTTTTTGTTTATATATAGGTTATATATATCTCTTTATAAATTCCTACATATATACGTGTATAATTATATTATATATAGTGTTATATCACACATATATATAAAGGTTTTAATCCTATGTTTAAATAATATTTTCTTATGTTTTTATACTTGAAAAATAATGTTTTAGCAACTAGTTTTGTTTCAGAAATTTCCAGAAATTAAATATTGTTTTAATACTTTAAAAATGGTTCAAAAATCATAAAAATTGTAACGACCCGGATTTTTAGTTGTTAATTTTAATACATTTAAACTTGTTTTAAATGTTGAATTGGTAATACGTATGATTTTTATAAAGAATTTAATTATTAAAAGGAAGTTTTAAACGTGTAACTTATAATATAATTAAAACGAGTTCAAATTGGCGTGGTAGTTTGAAAATTCGATTTCAAATTTCAAATGAATGTACATGATTCAAAATAAATCGGATTTTAGCGAAACAAGAAATATTTGAATCTGTTTGAAAATATCTTTCCAACGAATGTGAAAAATCCATATTTCATAGCGGGAATAAAAAGTTATGTCCAAATCAAATTTTCAGAAAGTCGCTATAGAATCGTATATATGCCATAACAGTTATTTAAATATATTTAAATAACGGTCTTGAATTTGGACAAGATTATTTTGAAGCATAGCGATAATTTAATTTTTAGAATTTTACTGTAATTTTTAATTAATTAAAAACGCAACTTTTTATTTGGAGTATTTTGCACCCTATATCAATATTTTGGGGTTTCATAATATAAGTTAAACTACTGATATTATTATATTTTTGGAACCGTGGTGCATTGCTTGTCACGATTATATTATTTTTTCTATCCATGGCAGTTATAAATAAACAGAGTTTTTCCGTAATCGGTAAGCATAATACCTCAAATAATTATATGACTACCACCCTACGTTCACATCAACGTCCTGAGTAAAGATAATAGAAGAATGCATGAGTCTACTTGCCTGTCCACCTACACGTTCAATTTTGCTGTTTACATTTTCTTCAGCTCATTCTTCCAAACATGCTAACATTGGAAGGACATGTCCACATATCACACCGTATATAGGATATATATATATATAATAATAGCCGTGAGTGCCAAGTAATTCAAAGTCGTGCCTGCCAAGATCATTTTCAAGCCGTGCCTCCTACGTTTTACATCCCGTGAACACCAAGTTATCCAATACCGTGCTTGGCACGCTATTTTCTTCTATAATATACTGCTATCCCCAAATTCTTCTTTTCTTTTTCTTTTCATACAAATGAAAATAAAAACGTGAATCCATCTACTACAAGGAATTATTTAAAAGTCTAATGGGAGATGAAATCTTGAGGTTATGGATTCATTGGGTTCATTGACCGTTAAGCTTCAGTTCTATGCCAAAATACCAAGTCGTGATCACTCATAGGATTTCTGACAGTTTACTGTAAACCTCGAGTTCGAAACATCGGGAGATTGAAGAAGTTTTAAATCATATTGAGTTCATATTTTGATTCAGGAGATGAAACTGCACTTGCGTGCGTGAATTAGGGTTTTTCGGTGGGATTCGGCATCGAGGGTTGTACGGTGGGGCAGCGTGAATCTCACCAGCTCGCGATGCATTCGGTAGCCACGAGTTTGAAGTCAACGTATCAGATAGGTAGAATTTTCAAAGGGGATGTCATATGTGGTGTTAGTTTGTCAATTTAGTAGTTTGAAGGGGGCGCTAATTGTGAAGAGCTCGGTTATAGGGAGTCTCTCGTGAAGATGGTGATTGGGTTCGTGAAGTGGGGACGGAAGCTGTAGCATGGTTGGATGTTCCGCCAGTTTTGGGTCAGTGGAAGAAGAAGATTTAAAAGGTTAAAACCGTATAAATGCTGATTAATGAGAAGGGTAAGTATAAATTTTGTGGTTAATGAAGTTAGTGAAGGAGATTTGAGGTCAAGGCATTGTCTGTGGTGAGGAGTGGGTTCACGCTGGAAGAAGGTCAGGTTTTTGTGGGGATTAGCAATGGGGTTATTAACTTAATGATGAATGGTTACAGTGTTTAAAATGAAATGATGCGAGGTAATGAAAGAAAAGAAGGGGGTTTTAGATGTTGATTTGTGGGAACGAGAAGTGCAGCAATGGAGTTGGTTTATGGGATGTGAAAATTAGTTACTCAATGTTGTCGGGAATATATTGCTGAAGGAGTGGCGGTTCGGTCATCTAGGCTGGCAAAGGTGAGGGAAAGTAGAGATGTTGAATACAGTCTTCGAAAAGAAGGATAATGAGGAAAAATTATATCAGTCTGAGATATCCTTACAAAGTCAACCGAATTGAACGTGACCAGATCAGTGGGAAACTTAGCGACAAGGTTTACGTTGTGGAACTTTGGTGACAGAAAAACAGAGCTATTGGGCTTTAGTCATAAAATCAAACGCTCGTTTGATTTTAAACAAAACCAAAGCAGATTTATCAACTGCGAAGCAAGGTGAATAAACTCACTAACTCTGCATCATTTATATTTTTATATGAATGAAAATTTAAATTTTATTTATATTTTATACTATGAAATGGTTGCTTGGTTGAATAGTTGAACAAATTGGTTGAAATGGATGATAGGATTACATCGTTGATCGATTACCAGATCTGATATTTCATATAAATGTGAAATAATGTCATTGATGTTGACTAACATCTGTGGATGTAGGGAAACAGGTTGGAGGGATCCAACTGGATTCCTAAACATATTATTTACTGTTATATTTATTTATTGTGATATATGATGTGATATATGACCGTTTATTGATTTTGTTGTGGTTGAATTACACTGGCCCCATAAATTTTAGTATTTAAATACCGTAAAATATTTAGGAAACAAAAAAGGAAATTTGAGATTTTAAAAGGGGATTATTTCCAAAATAGAAATTAGATTTGAAATGGAAAGAGATTAGATTAGAAACTTGTTTAAGTGAATTAAAACAAGAAGTTATTTATAACGATGTTTATAAATTAAATAGAATATGTATCATAGAATAAAGTAAAATATAAATTCAAGTTGAATTTATATAAGCAAGGTGATAATCGGTGTTGATACCGATATTTGAAGTGGGATTTGAACACAATAGTTGTAAAAGAGATTTGAGTGGGAAAATTGGCTTCGAAAGAAACGATGGGTTATATTCCAAAATTGGAATATAAAATTAATTGAGGTAAAGTCAATGAGATTTTAAATAGGAACTCGGCAATGTCAAAATTTACAAATGGTTTATGTCTCGAAAGGTTTTTTTTTAACATGAATCTATGATTAATTTAAATACATTAAGAGGTTAATATTCTATAGTTTGCAATAATACATATAAAAGGGATTTATAGAAATCAAATTGAGTTAATTTCAGAAGTTAAAAGAATGAATAGCCTGTAAATACATCTAAAAGAGAAATTGAATTGTTTAAAATAAATAGAGTTTATAAATGAACAACGGAGGCGTGTGCGTCGCACATGGTACTTTATTTAAAACAGCGATTATAGCGCTGTTGTTATGATATTTGTTTTGTAAATCTAAACAGCGATTATAGTGTTGTTATAATATATGTTTTTGTAAATTTAAACAGCGATCACAATGCTACTGTTATCACAAATTTTTTAACAGCGATTTTAATGTTGCTATTATAATAAAAGCTAAACAGCGATTGTAACGCTATTGTTAAAAGCAATGTTGTATAAATCAAATATTTGGAAACAATGACTATAAAGCTACCGTTATAATCAATATTTCTCTGCAAAGAAAGTGTGTTCTTAGATCGAATCCAAGAGTCGCGTAAGCGACGGTTTGTTTAAAGTTGTGAGCTTTGACTATTTCAAAGTTGAGAATGTTGTTCAGTTAAGGTCTGAGAGGTAAATATACCCCAACTTGATTGACTTCATGATCAATGGAGGAATGGTTAAGGCTCGATGGTGAAACTTAGTTAAGCAATATGGTTAGCTAATAAATGATTAGTGGGTTGAGTTATAATAACGATGTTTTATAACATCGCGTTAATTTGAAATGTTTTCCCAAATAAAACGAGAGATATTTTCTACACATAGAAAATGGAATGAATTGTCAATGAGGAATTAAGAGACGGGATTGGAAATAATTATTAAATAAGAAATTAAATTAAAAAGGGGCCTAGCATTGTTTGATGCTTGATCGGTAGAATTTCCAATTGGAAATAGGACCGTTGATTGTATGGATGCTTCTTTGATAGTTAAATCTCTGACTATCAAAGTTTTAATTTATTTTATACCTCCGTTGTCAATATGGAGAGACCGGGATCAAATTTAATATCTGAAAACCACTCTTTATTGGTATAAGCGTTATGAATCAACTTATGTTGAAGATAAGTGAAGACGAAGTAAAGTGCAAGGGCTGTTCTGTTAACCCTAGGTAGAAATTGCCCAAGATAGATTAATAGAACGATGCCTTCGGTTTGTCCAAACCCAGGACAACTTGTATGGACGAGTGTCTGACAGAGTATTTCCAAAGGGATTACGTACGTTGGTTCCCTCAAACGTACGCAGTTGGTGGCAAAGAAGGGAAACTTCTTTAGCCTAACAAACTGAGTATTTTTATGGGAATCAATTAGTGATTTCCGATGGATCTGACGATGTGGCATTCAAAGTGAATGGTGGCTAGATGTTCTAGAATTAAACCTCTAGCCTCACAACCCGGAAGTGACAAAAATTGGCAGGAAGCATGGCTATGTTGGTCGCTCCCATTAGGATGTATAATCACCTATCTAGAGAAATTTCATTTACTTCTTTAATCTATCGATGCTGTCCCTTTCGAGAAACGGTTGTTGATCCCAACCGTTGGTAATATACATTCGATACACTCAAGCGAAATGAGTGGTCGGTCATGTGAGGGCCGGGTTGCAAGATGTTCTTGTTGAACCCCATTGTATCGCCTCTAGAGTACACTGATCGGAAGGTGGTCTCATACCTTGTCATGTTGGAAATCCAATCCCCAATAAGCGCCCTGCGGTTTTTGATTTTATATTATATATGGAGCATGAGATGCAAGCGTTCCGCTAGATTCTATTTATTTGTTTTAGACACTATTATAAGATCACCGGATTTTATATCAAAAATACTTTTGGTTATCATAAGGTAAAAACCATCCGTGTTTATGTGTGGATCGGTCTTATGATTATCTTTTCTTTCGAAAGGATTTTGAAAGTTAAACAAATGGTTGGAGTTTACTCATACCAGTCCCATGACTGACCCAGAGTTTATTTTGTTTGTTTCCCTAAACTCTTGGGTGCCCAAATTTGTACGGGCAGTCAAGTAGTCGGGATTTTTCAGATTCACTTGGAGGAGCTCGAAGTAGGAGGCTTCACCAGTTAGCTATAGATTATCATATTTGCCGCTGTGTACTATGCTGTATCTGGAAACAGGTATTTATAACTGTTCCAGGGATAACCATTGTGCTCTGATAATGGTATGTATATAAAATTACTGATTTGTATTTCAAAATTATGTTATCTAATATATTTTATTCGTTTCCGCTGTGAGTTTGTGATCTTCGTTTTCTTCTATTCAAATATTTCTTCTTTCTATTTCTCATCCTCTAACTTCTTTCTAACAATGATTCGTATTTCTGTGCAATTTGAGTGGACGTGTGGTATTATTATTCGACTCACAGTGTACGGATTAGTGGGTCGTTGCAAAAATGATGGATATGTCAACATACATTCATGGCTATGTCGACATATAACTGTCAGAAATTTAAATTTGAAAGGAAGTGTTTTTTTCACTATTTGTGACAGTTCAGAAACGTTGCAACCTTTCAAATGTTATAAATAGGGGATGATTTCGATTTTTTTATCATTCTTCTTCTCCTTTCATTACACCATTATTATTTCTCATTTTTATGATTTCTACATTTACACTCTGCCGAATTCAATTCTGTTTTCATTAAACTTCTTCTCTCTACACTTTCTACTCATTACTCTCTGAATCAAAAGCTATTGAAGAGTTATAGGGTTGTTTGTAATTGTTTGTGTTAAGCAAGTATTCAATGGTATCCCTTGTAGCAGTGAAATCAAGGACGAGTAATCGGTGGTGTCCCTTGTAGCCATGAAATCAAGGAGGTTGGAATCGGTGGTATCCCTTGTAGTCGTGAAATCAAGGAGGTTGCAATTGGATATTGAAATAGTAATAAAACTCTACGCAATCTAGCGTTGCATCGGACTGGACGTAGGAGCAATTCCGAACCAGAATAAAATCTGGTGTGTTATTTCCTTTACTACACTTTATTTTTATTTATCTTTGTGTTTGATTCTGTGTCTATGATTGTTTCTGTGGTGTTTGATTTATATAGTAGTTCATATAAGTTTTAGATTTTGTTTAAATTCTCAAAAATACTATTCATCCCCTCTAGCGTTTGTTTTGCCTTAATGATCCACTCCGCAATCTTTAAAAATTGGTATCAAAGCAAGATCTTTCAAAAAGTTCATAATCTGATTTTTGAAAATTTTTAAATGGCAAACTTTTAAATAATTATTAACAATGGTTTTAATTCATGTATTGCATCAGTGTTGGATGAGTCTGCATTCAATTTTATTGGAAAATCAAGTTATCATGATATGATTTCTTGAAAATTTTAAATAGATATATCACAGAATCATCAAGATGTTATCATCTCAAATTACAAGTAGTTTTTTTGAAAAGTCACTTGATTCTTTGAAAAGGTATGTTGTTTTGCAAGAAAAGAAGTTATCTTTGATGACCATTGGCCAAGTTGGCCAAGAGACACCAAGATGATCATTCATCAATCAAGAAAAGATTTATGAAGGGATATGACTTTTGGGCTTATAGTAGTTGAAGTGTCCATTCATTCAAAATTCAAATTCAAATTCAAAAATTTGAAGCTAAGTTGGTTAAAGTACTAAATCATCGATCTCATCAAATTCCAGAAGATGTAAATATGATTCAGATTCATCATCAAGCGATGAAGAGCCAGAAATCGGAAATTCAAATATGTGTTTCACAACAATTCAGAATTCAGAGAATGTCGGGGAAATGGATCTAAAAACCGGGTACGCCTTAATTAATTTTTAATTTTTTTGGTTGAATGGATGTTTTGTTTGCTTTATTTTAAATTTTAAATTTAAACTTTAAAATTTAAACTTGAAATTTAAAATTCAAATTTGAAATTCAAAATATCAATAAAATAATAAAATAAATTTTGGGTATTTGTTAGGATTAATATAATTTCAGGAAATAGTTAAACCTGAACTATAAATCGATAATTTAAAACCAAAGTCATAAAACCAAATTTTTTTTTGAAATTTCTTCATGTATGTTAAACATAGAAGGGCATGTCGACATATGTACCAATAAATTAAAAAAATGAACTTTCAAACTTCCCTCCATCGTTTCAATAAGAAAATGCCAGTTCAAATTCTAGTTATTGACTTTGTTTGTCTACTTGTTTTCTTATATCTTGTTTCATTTAAAAGAATATTTTTAATTGTTATAATATATAAATTTACTCATCTTTTATATAGTTTAAATGCATAATTTAACTTATATAATATTCATATGATTTTATAACAATTTTGGGTTACATTATCACAAGTAATATTTGTAACTTAATATTAATTTTGATTTCTTATTAAGATTTTTAAAAGCTTGAATATTTAACCTAATATTTTGGTACAAAAATAATAATATGTATATATATGATTTTATGTCTTAAATGTGTAGTTTAAATACAAGGAGTTTTAATTTTATAGTTTAATTTATATCCAGAATTCATAATTTTGTTATGACTATAGAATTCTTTTTAAGGTTTTAACATTTAAATGGTTCCTTATCAAATTAATATATTTTGATTTCTACTAGTTTAAATTTAAAATTTATTTGTATCAAAAGATTGATTTATATTTCATAATAAATTAAATTTTAGTTCTTTTTAAATTTAGTTTATATATACACAATTATGAATATATGTTTACTTTGTGTGATATAATTCTATACTCTCTTTAAAAAGATCTTCAAATTTTACTATATTAAAGAAGCACCCTACTAAGATTATTTAACTTCACATTTCTTTCATCTTTACTGCAGAACTATTCTAAAAAAATTATTATCTATGATGAATACCATAAAACTTTCATCTTTACTATCCTTTAAATCTCTTTCATAAGTATCATTAACCTAAGTCTAGATTACTATCATTACACATCTTATTTCATATCATACATTATCTCAAAATCATTCGCATCACAAGTTGCATTCAATATATCACTTCATATAGTTTTGGATATGACATACTACATTATAATCAACACACTGCATTACATGTTAACTTTAACTCCATACATAACAAATATACAATATGAGATGTTTTTATCTAATTAGAAATATATGATTATTAATCAAATACGTAAAATATTTACTTTGTCTTGATTAACTTGATTGACTTTCTTTGCTTGGTTGAACTCATTGGCTTGAATCGATTGGTTGGACTTGTTTGGTTTGATTGATTTGTTTGACTTGAATAACTTAATTGACTTACTTAAGATGGTTAAATTTTATTAGTGGTTGATAGATTTGTTATAAAAAAATACTTATGCATTTGTAGTCGATAGGAGCTTTATAGGTTTTTAGGAAAAATAGAAGTTACAAGAAATGTTTGAGTTTATGTTTTGACAACAAAACTTAAATTGTTTGATTGATTGGTTTAAATTGCTTGAATATTGACTTAACATTACTTGACATATACAACTTTAAATTGTTACATAGTTTTAAGGATATCTTATCAGAGTTATTTCTTAGTTTAAATTAAAGTCTTACTATAGTTTTAAGAGAATTAGAGTACAGGCTAGGTTTAGTCTTGTATTAGATTAAGGGGGAGTTTTATAGTTTTTAGGATTAATTGAAGGTTTAAGAAGTGTTTATTAACACATATTATTTAATTTGGTTGATTTGGTTGATTGCTTGAATTGATTACTTGAATTGATTGCTTGAATTAATTGCTTGAGTTAATTGCTTGAATTGATTGCTTGAATTGTTTGTTTGAATTGCTTATTTGGATTGACTTGCTTGTTTGAATTGATTATAAATATTGATTGGTTTGCTTAGTTCATTATCCTTCTATTTAGTTTATTAGAATATCATAGTCATAATTTTAAGGGGAGTTATAATCTTTTAGAATTAGAATCAAAATCAGGGATAGTTATATTTGATCATTAGGATCATTTATAACATGGATTTAGGGGGAGTTATTTATATACCTTAGAAATTAAGTATAGATTCAATTATAAGATATATTTAGATAGTTATACGATTTAGGGGAGTATCTTTAGAATTTCTTTTTGATAATGCCAAAGGGGGAGAAATTATAAAATATAGACTTAGTTTAAAGGATTCATATAGATAGGGGGAATATTAGAAGGATAATCATCAACAGGTATGTACAGTATGATATTTTATAAACTAAGGTTGTCATCATCCAAAAGGGGGAGATTGTTTGAGAATGGATTTTTGATGACAACAACCTTATTTCAATATTAACCGATTATAAAATATTTACTAAAACCTTTATCTAGAATATATAAATATATACATATGCAGGATTTGTATACAAGAATTAATACTGAAGACGGTACAGTTTAAGAGCTTTTAGAGATTCATAATTCAGAGTAGATTCAGGACTCACGAGTAATCAAGATTTCAATATTTTAAGAGTTTAAGATAAATATAGTAATAGAGTCTAGTTTATGTAAGACTCCGAATAGCACTCCAGGTTTAAACTCTGTTTTTCAAATTATCTATTTTCAAATTCAAAACTATTTTCAAATTGGTTTCAAACTTCTCTCAAAATAATTTTTAATCTTCCAAGAAATTCAAACTTATGATTTCAAATATATTTCCTAATTTATAAGTATTCTAATTTTTATAGTTTTATTAATATATTTTACTATTTTTATATTTGATTATAATATTCTTATTTTAACTCTAAGTTTTCATATAACCTTTTTTGTTTATATATATAGTTTATAAATATCCCTTTATAAATTCCTATATATATGTTTATAATTATATTATATATAGTTTTATATCACACATATATAAATTTTTTAATCATATGTTCAAATAATATTTTCTTATGTTTTTATACTTGAAAAATAATGTTTTTGCAACTAGTTTTATTTTAGGAATTTCCAAAAATTAAATATTGTATTAATACTTTAAAAATGGTTCATAAATCATAAAAATGATAGATATGCCGACATACATTCATGGCTATGTCGACATATAATTGTCAGAAATTTAAATTTGAAAGGAAGTGTCTTTTCACTATTTGTGACGGTTCAGAAACGTTGCAACCTTTCAAATGTTATAAATAGGGGTCGATTTCAATTTTTTTTTTATCATTCTTCTTCTCTATCTTCATCTCCTTTCATTACACCATTATTCTTTCTCATTTTTATGATCTCTAAATTTATACTCTGCCAAATTCACTATAAGAAAAATGATTTTTTTGTAGCATCCAAAAACCGTAAGTATTTTTGGTGGCATTTCGATAATCATTACGAGAAAACATGGCACTAAAAATAATTTTATTTTTGTTGCAATTTATAGAAACACCACTAACAAAATCTTTTTCACAACGCTTTTTTACGTTACATTTTTTCTTCGGCGTTAAATAAACGTCACCGAAAGGGTTTCTGCATTACGGTTGTTTTTTTGTTGCGTTCTTCTAGTTTTTTTGTAGCATTTAAAACGCACCAACATAAATGTTTTTGTGTTCTGTGACAATTTATTTGTAGTGGTTTTTAAACGCTACGAATGAATTTAATATTCCGTAGCGTTTTCCCTACCACCATTTGTTACCAAATATGTATTATAATATTTCGTACCTACCCATAATTTTGCTGCCAATTAAATAACATAATCCACAAACACATACTTTTTTGAACATAACATACTATGAACCACAACATACAAGTTCAAACATCTACAGGATAATCATACAAACATCCACAGTTTAAATCGTCCACAACCAAACTACCAGTAACACTGTCATAACCACAACATGCACAACCAGATTACCAGTAACACTGTCATAACCAAGTACAATAAACTCTAAAATAAACACCTGAATAACCAAGTTACCGAGCAAATATTGTAGTGTTGCTTTCATCAAACCACCTGAAATATTGTTGATCTACCTGTAAAACAAATAACAAAACGTAACTTAAGAATAGAAATAGCATTAACCTTTCAGACACTACATAACATAAACCTTTTAGACACAAGCTTTGAACGTAACACTACATAACATAAACCTTTCAGACACTCATTTTCCTGCACACTATGGACACTACATAACACAAACACCTGATTTTTTTTCTTAACCTCAATTTTTGCCTAATCAATGTCCATTGCGTATAATAATGATAGCAAAATATTTTTGAATGAAAGAAACAACCTCAATTTTTGAAATATAGAAAATGTTCCAGAACTCAGAACTCTGAACCATGTAATGCAGTATATAATAGATGCAGTTCGGTGACCATGTAATTCTATGACCGAGTAATTCAGAGATAGTGGTGCCTACCCTTAAGGTAAATGCATGATTTCTGAGATGACCATGTAATTCCGAGATGACATGTAATTCTGAGATGACCTGTAATTCTGGGATGACATGTGCCATCTCCTGGAGTATATTTCATATATGATTTCTCTTCAATTAAGGTGAATGCTTATTGGTATCTTTGCATTAATACACATTATCTTGATAATATTTTAACCATGTACATAAAAGTTTGATCTATAATGCAAATCATCTAAGATATCTCACCAAATTGGCTTCAAAAGCATTAATACACATTAAGTGGGAATTTTGTCTGCTACTACTACCAAGTTTGATTTGTAAGGAGAGTAAGACAACACATATTATCCAAAATAACCTAACTCAATTATTTCCAGTCGATCATGTGATCCCGTGGGTAGTAACTCCGAAATGTATATTAAAAATATTAAAATACCTTTCATTTTGTGTCAATAATTATTTTCCCACTGGCCAAGCTATGGGAACACCGAAGGCATCTTCCATGCACGTCAGAGATGATGTTGGCCTCCACAGCTTTGCAGTTGGAACTGTCACATGTTCAACCTAAATCTTTACAGTATTCTTTACCAATGGACGACAATGGACCATCGCTATCGGATCAGTTGATGCAATAGATCCTTCAGCCACTACGTCTATTCCAACCACATCTATCAACTTGAATTTGGCATCTTTTGTCATGTTTGTAATCGGCTGAAAGAAAAAAAGATTATTATGCAGAATGTATATACTTACACAATGATCAATGTTAAAAATTAATACTTACATGTTTCGATTTATTCTTGAACACATATGAGGATTTCGAGGGAGAAGTCGCATGATTTTCACTATCATCATGACTCTTAGTTGGATTTTCTTTGTCTGCTTCTACTTTTGATCTTGGCCATGCTATTTTCTACCATTTGCATCTCCAATGCACGACATATCATATGTGGATCGCCACAAATAAGCATCTTTATTTATTACGTTGTCCACCCAAATGACAACAACAAATGGACTGAGCAGAATACCATTAACAACGCATTTTGGATCATCTGCATGGATTCTTCCTTTGGCAACTACACCTTCACCCTCATTCCAACCATAAATCTTGCAATTATTGCGGATGCTGTCGGTACTCTAAAAATGAGAATATACCTCAATATTAGCAAATACACACACATAACTGCTAATAATAGTCATGACAGTTTCAAAATAAGAGAATATTGTATTATTTCGATGAAGCTGCTGCTAATAGCTTGACATGTGACACCCCACATCCATTAATGTCACTCACTAAGGGAATGTATTAAGTTTCGTGAAGCATTATAGGTAAAACAGACACAGAATAATTACAAGATAGATATAAATAAGATAGAAGCAGAAATTTAAATTTTTATCTCAAACATAAATCATAATGCCGTGGTCCACAATACCATAAGTCACAAAAAAACCATTACAATAAAATAACTTCTATCTTGCACCATCAGAGTACATAAGTATATAAAAAGCATAATTCCCCAAATAAAAGAGTTAAGCCATAGTAGAGACAAGAACTTGAGTCATACTTCAGAGGTAGCTCCTAGAAAGGTAATATCCGAGTCCTGACTAAGCCTGAGTGTTTCCTCCCTGAGAACCTTGGGGGGGAGGGGAAGAAAGAAGGAGAAACAAAAGGGTTAGACATAAAATCTTGTGAGTCTAATTACTTTTAGCCAGTAAATAAATAAAAGTAGCATGACAGGCATATAAAGTGGATAAGAGAGATTATTACGTAAATGGCAGGTGTGACAAGTAGATAGTATAAGGTGTATACACTTCATTGATGATTACTCTGCACTATTACTAGTATAACCAGAATGAGATGATCCCTTTACACTTCACGGTGGTAGACTTGGGCATACGTCCAAATATGCCCTAGCTACTACACTAATCGATCGGCTCCCTACTCTGTAGATACTCTATGTCGGCCCCACGGTAGGATGTATCACATCCTAAAGTGGCAACCCCTCACTGATATGCACAGCCCCATATCTACAGGTGTCACAATCGCCTCATCCCCCTCTTCTCGACTCATGCACGCACATGGCCCGGTCGGTTTGCGCCGCCCACACCTCCCTCCACGTTTGGATCTCTTACAATCAGCCAGTAAGCATGTCCCCTCTCCGCCTAGTACGGAGTACTTTTATTTGATACCTACTCCGGGTTACTGACACACAATATGATATAAGCTTTCCTCTTTGTCTTGTATCCCCCACTAGGTTTTCACTGACTATGTATACCATTAGGTGTCTTTAATTACATAGCCCTATTATCTATACCAGTTATGCTTACCCTAAAAGGTCTCTTTAATTACATAACTCTATTATTTCCTCTGGTTATGTATACCGCTATGTGTCTTTAATTACATAACCTTATCGGGTTAAGTTTGTGGGCCTAAATGTAAATATTACCCACCTCCTCTAGATTTGCTTAACCCATCCACTATCCAATCAATTTACTTAACCCTAACTTTAGTTCATAATCATACAATCCTTATGGATTAGATTTGGTTAAGTAGTCCAATTCATTACCATGTCCATTTATGATTTATAATGGGCTAGACCTCCCACATTAGGCCTACAATGTGTGGATGTTAGATATGCCAGTCGGGTCCGGGCGGTATTATTCCACAGTTGGGCCTAACCTCGTGTCTTAGCCCGATTCGTATTTGCGTACTTAGACCTCCCACATTAGGTTCAACATTAGTGGCTGCTAGATATACCGGTCGGGTCTGGGCAGACTTCCACCACTAATGCAACCTAACCTCGTGTCATAAATACAATTCCTAATTGTAATTACTAGACATTCCATTATTAATTAATTAATCAATTAATTAAACCTTTCCCTTTATAGGTTTTAATGTCCACTCTACCCAATAGTTTGAATTATATGTCCAAAAATGTTCATATTCAAATTATGCCATCATTAACCCTTTTTCCCTCGTTCTTTAACTAGCGTCCTCACAAAATTGGTAGCATGCCTAGGCTAGATAATAGCCTAGCCATAAACGATAAAAAGGGAAAAATAGTAGGAGTGTAACAAAAGTGATTGTTCAATATGGCATAGGCATATACTATCATGGTTATAAGGTGAATATACATACTGCATGGACATGTAATTAACATCATAACAAGATGGACATAAGACTGGTGAACTTGTGGCAGTCAGTTGATTCCAACATAACTATGATGTCCCAATAAGCATAATAAGATCTAAACTAGCAATTTAGATGTCCAATTGGTTTAGATCTAGCATGATAAACACAAGGGGATAAATTATATCACATAATTCAGATCCAAAGGTTAAAATAGATCTAATACTATTATGATGACATAATAGCATGCTTAGATCTAAATATGGGTTCACATGTCCAATTTACAACGTATCTAAGTTGATCGCAATATGACAGATGAAAGGTGATTTACATAAAGAATTAGATCTAACCATGTTGCAACTATCCAAATTAACAGATTTATGTTCACAACAATATAGTTACAAGTCAAGGTCCACATAGGCAATATAAAAGAATAACCACAATTGCATTAGATCTAAAGGTGTAGATCTATCATGCCATAGTATAAGGTTTAACCATAGCATGGATTCATAGTTTACAATATATCCAATTCACAGTCTTTCACAATTTACTTTTATTTATTTAAACCTAAAAATAACCAACTCACTGCGTTAGGTTTAGAGAATAGAGAATGAATGGATCTTGAATTTCATAATTTGATTTGCAAAGTTAAATGTTGTACGTTGTTGAAGAAAATGAATCTGTCTTAGTTCGCACGCCGACAGCATTTGGCTCCCATAATTTCCAATAAAGAAATAGGAGAATTGCACACATATATAGTTGAAGAACCCTTTGAAATCGACTGCCACCTCAGCCCTAGGGGTGTCGACACCCTTGTGGGTGGATCGACACCCCTCTAAGGTGGTCGACCCCCTAGAGTGGGAAATTTGCCGCCACTTTTCAATTTTTAAATTTGAACTATTCTGGATAAAATTCCGACTCATCTCTGACTCGTACGTTGCACGTATTCAAACTTAAAACCCTCATAACTCCTCCATATGGTGTCCGTTTTATGCAAACCAAATGTCTATCTTAACCCGAATTTTCGAGACAGACGCGATGGAGCAGTCCTTTTCCTTAATTATGAATATTAAATTAATTATTATTTAATTTATCCTCTTTTTAGTGTCTTTAAAAATTCGGGGTGTTACATTCTCCCCTACTCAAAGGATTCCGTCCCCGAAATCTCTAAGTTGAGAAGAATGCATATCCTACCATCCATCATCCATCTACTCATCCAACTATCACTGGCATCCATTGTCCTTAAAGACTTCTAATGCTTATATGAATATATGTATAACGTCCCAGATTTTTCTACCATTTAGATTGGAATATTTAAATCTGTTTATGCATTATATTGGAAATATAAAGGATTTATATCGAATTTTATTTATTAAAATGAAGTTCGAATATATATATATATATATATATATATATATATATATATATATATATTCATCATATAATTGAACCGAGCTCGAAATGGCGCGGTAGTTCGTAATATTGAATTTTCAACTTCAATTGAATATACCGGATTCGATATAAGTCGGATTTCAATGAAACAAGTAGAAACATGTTGATTATAATTTTCGAATGAAAGAGAAAAATTCAAATTTCGTGTTATCGATTATTAGTTACGTTCAAATCAAATTTTAAAATAGCCGCTATGGAAATCGTTATTAAAATATATCATTTTTTTAAATTAATTTTAAAGGATTTTAAATATGATTTTGATAACGTTTAACTCGGAATTGATGGTTTTAAGTTGTATAATTTATATTTGAAGTTATATGATAATTTTATTTAAATTAATACGTTAACAATAATTCATTATTATTTAATTTAGTTTATTTGGAATTTAATTATACTATATCGATATTATATGGGCCTCAGAAATAGCTTTCTTTTCGAACGACCTCCTTTTTAATGAAACGAATTTTATTGGAATGCATATAGTTAATTATTGCTAGGGTTTCAGTTTGGAGCCAATCGGAGTTGTTTTATCGGTAGGCGAAATTTTATATGTGAACCGATGAATATAATTGGAATTAAAATAACACCGTTGTACAAACGAAGTCGGAATTCAGAGAAATTAATTTTATTGAGTCCGGAACATCCAGACATAACAGTTTCTCTAGTTTTGTTATTTTTGGGGTACGTGTATGGGCATACAAAATTAAAATGTCACGAGTGATTAAGGATTATAATATTATATTTGCTTAATCTATTAGTAACTTCTTCAACGCTTACTTTATTCCTTACGTCCCACTAAATCACTTGCCTTGCGTCAACAACTTACGCTTTCTTGGGTCCAAACTTCATTACCTTGCTCCCCATAATTTAATTATCCCTTGCGTCCTAAACTGTCTAATTTCTTCACCGCCGATCCACTATAAATCCGTGCTACCCAAGTAATGCATCGAGAATCCCCATCCAGTTATAAGCTACTCTATACCTTTTTCTACAGACCTATACTAAAGCAGCTTGGCCGCCACGTTCCTTCTCTGCTATATAAGCACGCACTCTTCTTCGTCCCCTTTCAGGAAAAAGAGGAAAGCTTCCTTAGCAAATTAAACCGCAAGCTTCTCTAAAACAACAATAATAAAACGTTTTCCTTTTAACCCTTCAGTAAACTTCCACACATACATATATATATATATATATAACATATGCTGCCCTTTCTTTCCTCTGCAAATATAACGACACCGGCGAGCTCTTGGGCGGTTTTGTATTGCGTGGATAGAGTTAAAGGGGGTACGCATGTATGGAGGCTTGGAGCGATGTAGCAGTCTGGTGGAAAGGAGAGGGCGTGTGCACTGTAGGTGTTATTTACAGCGTGGCAGGACGAGTGATATTTACTGTTGAAGTTGTTTTCAAAAACTAGAGATCCTAAACTATTAAGTGAGGAAGAGAAGTAAAGTTCAATGCCTGTTGAGGTCAGCACGGACAGGAGTGAAGAGCGGTAGTTCTCTTGTGTCGGCGGCTATACACTATCAGGTGGAGTCTGGTGGAGGGAAAGTCGAGGTGAAAGGGCGAAGGGGGGAACTCGGTTCAGCGCGGGTGTCAGGTGTTGCATGAAGCAGTGTTAGCATGAAGATCAGTTTGGCTAGTGGTTGATGGTTTCAAAACAACAACAAATTATAAAAAAAGGATAACTTATGGTGACAGTTCGGACTTCGGAGAATGAGCAATGGGAAGTGCCATGAAGCGGAAGACGCAAATAGTAAGCAGTGGGGAAGGAGGATGTATGGCTGCGGTTGGCAGCATGTAGATGCGAGAGGGAAGATCAAAGGCACCCGGTAGTGGCACCATGGAAGGAGAGGACGCGTTTGGGTAAGCTGATGCAGTTATTCCATCGGGGTGGAAGAAAAGGCGTGGACAACAGGTGGTTGGGCGGAACGTTGAACGAAGAAGGCGAGTTGTCGTGAAGCGGTGCGCATGCATGATCATGGAATCTGGAGCTTTCGGAAATACTTGGGTGAGACGGTGAACTAAAAGGAAGTGGTTAGCATTTTTCATAGCAGAAGGAAGAAGAAAAGGGTGGCAGGTGTGGAAGAGGTATTTAAACTACCTAATGATATTTATATCCGCTTAATTATTATATTATATATAATATGGCTACTGTAGTCTTTAAACATGTCCGTATAGTAGCTGAGCGACCATTTTAGTTTAGGTTTTAAATTGCCAAATCCGACGTCAATTTAACCTAATTATTTATTAGAACTTCCTAATCCATAATTATATTATGCCTAATATTAAATATATACATAATGCATACATAACATGTATGTCCTGGAAAGTTTAAAATGCCAAATCAAGTTGCCTTATCACGTAAATTAGAAATTAAGGAATAGATTGTATTTTGATTTTAAAATGCCAAACCAGGTGTATATATGGCCTAATCAGGTTTTAAATTAACAAAGTAAGAGGTGAGTTAATTATATATATTATCTTGAGTTATTTATACAATTTATAGCGGTCTGTTCAATTTGCATTAGTTAGTTTAACTTGGCCTTAGGAATGATTGAAATTATGGCCAATCTCATGCCATACTTGTGCCTAGGAAGCTATAAGAATGTGCCTACCTAATCTTAATTATATTTAAATGTATCACCGTTAGTACATTTATCAAAGCCTGTACATTTTTAAAGTAGCCTATAATCGAATATTTAATAATGACTAAGTGATAGTATTTTAAATGCCTAGGAGATAATTTACAACATGAAATAAATAGTCATATTGGACGTGTTAACCATTTATCTTTTTAGTTTGTTTAAAATTAAGGATTAGGTTAGTTAATTATAGTTAAGGAAAAACAAAATATTCATTTAAATTAAATCATATATTATAATATATGGAACTCGTTTATGTCAGATCAAAACGAAGAAACATTGGAACTATATAGGGGTGAGCGTTCGGTCGGTTTGGTTAGTTTGGACGTAAAAAACATCAAACCGAATTAAAACCGAAAATTTTCTAAACCGAACCGAACCGAATTAATTTCGGTTAATTCGGTCGGTAACCAATTTAACCGAACTTGAAGGATGCACTATAATTCAAATGATGGATTCACTCAAAGTAAAATATAAATTCATATTTAGAGAAATTTTATGTAGTAAATTTTATGTTTATGATAAGATTTGATCTATTTGCAACAAATTTATTTGTACTATATAACTAAACAAATTATTTAAAGCACTACAAGACCGTAAAATTAGATAATAAATTAAAAGTTCGGTTAATTCGGTTAAACCGATAACCGAAAAAAATTATTTTACAAACCGAATTCAAACCGATTTAGTTTTAAAACCGAACCAAACCGACCGAAATGAACCGGTTTGGTCGGTTAATTCGGTTTGAACCGAATATTGCTCACCCCTAGAACTATATCAATGAGTGTAACATCATGGAGTTGTTTGATTAGATAACTGGACGTAGCTGAAAATTAATTAAATTAAACGATGTTTAATTTGATTAAAACAAAACCATTCTGACAACAAACGGAAATCAAGGTGAGTTAAAACTCACTCATCTCTTCCCATTTATATTTTATACAAATCAGATTTTATAATTGAGTGCTATGGTCGTTAATGGTTGTTCATTTGTTTGGTTTTATATTCATAATATTGACTGAAACAGTTAAATTAAACATTTGTTTAATTTAATTGAAACCAATCGTTATTTCTAACGATTGAATCCAATTGAGGTAACCTACCTCAATGGTTACGTTTATAACACTATAAATATTATAAATAAATAATTGAATGCTTACATTTATGTTATTAGCCCAGTATTGATTGTTATAGTTATTTTTGACTGTTATCATTAAATTGTTTATGTGATCATCTATTTGGATGGGAAACAAATATTGATTGGCTATAGTAAATTAATTGAATTGAATCTGTGGTAACCCATTATTTTGCAGGGAATAACAGGTTGGAGGAATCCAACTGGATTCCTCACTAATATTGATAATATTTATCAATATGATTACATTGTTTGTTATGAAATGTGAAATTGGTTTATGTTTTACGGTTTGGTACTATAGCAGTCATTTGCCTCTTTAGTACCATCAATCAAAAGAAATGATTTGTGGAAATCAATGTTAAATGGATTTCGGATGGTTTCAAAGGTATGAATATATTTTTATATGAATCCAAACTACGATTTTTATGGTAAAAATAATAGTCAAAGTTAAATTTACCAATTTTATAAATATATAAAATATAATGAAAGATATTATTGAATAAACGTTTAAATGAAATAATTTACCATATTGGCCATTTAAATGTTGAAATAGTTTTGTAAAGACCTTAATGGTCGTAAAAGAAGTTTAACTGGATTTCAAAATATCGAAATGGAATAATTGAATCATGGATAGACGAGAATTTACAAAAGAGTTTAAAGAGTGATGTTTTTGTCATAAACGATCTCATTTTAACAAATGGTGTTTTAAATGATACGAAATGTGATTGAATAACATTTCATGAATAAGATTAACAAATCAATAGATTTGAAAGGAGTAATGATTTGGAAATGGGATTTCATATTTTAAAAGAAATCGAAGTTGAAATTACGAATTTGAATTTAAATGTGAAATTTATGAATGGGAATTAACTAAGTAAATGAAAGTGAGGCTTATTCCGAGATTCAGAATGCGTTATTTCGAAGTTCGGAATGATAAATCGAAATGAGTGTTATTCCAAAGATTGGAATGTGGTATTCCGAAGTTCGGGATGGTATCTACTGGCAGGAGTAAATGAAGTTAAAGATTTGAACAACGAAAAAAAATATTATTTGTCGATAATGAATGGAAAAATGGTATTTTTAAATGCAGTTAAATATGTGAAAATGAAACGAATGGTAAGTTGTTGTAATTAAATTACAAAAGATTTTGTAAATGGAAATTTAAAGTTTTGGAAACGTATTCGAGCTAGTAAATAAACTTAGTGGTTTGTAAATGTGTTTTGTAACTTTGTTACAAATGAGATGAACAAATTTTATGCACAAGATTTTATAAAGGATTATTTTATGTTTTTTTAGACAACGAATAAGTTGTCGAGTAAGATTTAAAGAGAATGTGAAAAGTAAAAAGGTTTTGAAGGAAAATATATAACATTTGTTACGGACGATAATTGAATTGTTTTGATAAATATCAATATAAGAATTGGAAAATATACCGAGATAATAATTGTATAAGATATTGATATAGGATTTATAAAAGCTTTGTTTCTGTGACAAATAAAATTTAGTTGTTGAATTTTTTTGTAATATAACGATAAAGAGATGTCAAAAAAAATTCATTCGATAATAGAATCAAAGCTCGTATATAATATCGTAAAGAATTATTAACACAAATATAAGGAGTTTAATAAGAATCTACTAAATAATTAATTAAGTAAATGAGGTCGAGATTTAAATAGGTTTTCAAAAAATGAATGGTAGTTGAGGGAAACATAAGTTATGATTTAAAATGATATTATAAATGATTTGTGGGAAGTTTTTAAGTTGAATAAAATAAAATTGGGAGAATCCTTATTTATAATAAGAATTAAAAGCAATGTTTCAAATATTGGAAATTTAAAGAATATAATTTACAGACGGTTCATTAATGAGGCTAAATGACACTTGAATAGCGAATCAGTGAATACATTTTTATATGGATTAATGGTTGTTTTATTTGATAGTTAAATAACCGACTATCAAATTTGGCCCATACGATTGCTGGTACGGAAAGACCGGGATCGAATATATATTCGAAAATCATTCCGTCCTGCAAATACGAATACGTGGAAGATGCTGATTCAAGATGGAGTTATTGAAGACCGTCGATCTTCATAAGCGGAAGGATTACTTAAAATATCTGACTTGCAAGCAGAGATAAACTATGATTCTGTCGTGGTTGGAATCTACTGGTTCACAAGGACTTTCGCTACTGATTTTCAGGGTGATTCCTAGAATGCAGTAGGAGGGTGCCTTCGGTTCATCCTATTCCTGGGTGATGTGTATGGATGGATGTCTGACAAAGTATTTCCAGAAAGGTCACATACATTGATTTCTTCAACCGTACTAAGAGTGGAAGCTGAGAAGGAAGCTTCTCTAGCCAACACGTAAAGTATTGTTGTGGACGTCAATTAGTGATTTCAATGGATCTGATGATGTGACATTCGAAGTGAATGTGATGTGCTGATTATTAAAGTGTAGAATCAAGCCTCATCAACCAGGAAATGACAAAAATCGGGCAGGTAGCATGACTATGTGGGTCACTCTCATTAGGGTGTATAATCACCCATCTAGAGAAAATCCATTTCCTTCTATAATCTATTTCGATGCTGTCCCTTTTTCGTGAAACGGTGGTTTGATCCTAACCGTTGGTGATATACATTCGATACACTCAAGAGAAATGAGTGGTCGGTCATGTGTGGGAGAGTTGCAAGACGTTCTTGTTGAACCCAGTGCATTCCCATCTAGAGATACACTATCGGCAGGTGATCCCATACCTTGTCATTGTCGGAATCCAATCTCCAATAAGCTCCCGCAGTTTTGATTGTATACCTTAAATGTAGAGCGTGGGATGCAAGCGTTCTGCTATATTGTTATTAGCTTGTATTTAGACATTATTATAATATCAGTAAAGATATTGATTTTAAAAATGTTTTGGGTTATCGTAAGGTAAAAACCTTCCGTATTTATTTATGGATTTGGTCTTATGATTATCCTTTTCATTCAAAAAGAGATTTTGACTTAAAAATCAAGTTGTGTGATACCCTCAAATTTAGTGTGTTTTTCTCACTCTGGTTCACCAGACTGACCCGGTGTTTGTAATTCTCGGGTTAGACTGGGTTGTACAGGTTCAGGTTATTGTACACTGCAAAGTTCAGAAGATGTGCTGGAGGAGTTCAGACGTACTATTATGTATTCCGCTGTGTGTTATGAGGACAGATTGTTATAACTATCCAGATGTGTTGTACTCTGATTGTAAGTTTTACTTCAAGCTCTCAATAAAGATTTATTTCCATATTACATTTTGCTCCGCTGCGATGTGAGACTTTGTGTTGTGTTTTCTTCTTCTTCTATTCTAATATTTCTTTCTTTCTTATCTCACCCTCTAATATTCTTTCTAATGACTATCTGGTGGTTTTGATACTTGTGTTCTGGCAGGTAATACAGAATTGGTGTATAATTGTCGGAATTCGGGCATCAAATCCCTCGGGTCGTTACAGTGGTATCATAGCTATTGGTTTAGTAATAACATTGGCTCTGTGGAATAACTCGGTAGAGATAGGGTTAGTAATACCTTAGATTGAGTTGAGTGTATATAGATGAGAGCGTATTTGTAAATTTTATATACAAATGTTTTGTATTGTGTTGGTTGATTGGTTCGAGTGTTGAGAAGCACTGAACTGACAATAAACACGATATTATTTTATAAAGAGGGTAAATGAAATAATTTTACCCAAATTATTTTTTTGTAGAAAAAGGAAATAATTTTCTATAGTATGATAATATTGGTTGGTTGGTTGTTTTGCTTGATTTAATGGAAATTCAAATCGAATTATGGAATAAAATTGAACTAATGAGAAAAATTCGATTAGTTAATTGAATTGGACACAAAAAAGAAAGTTAACCTGGTCAAGTAAGAATTAATTTGAGAAATGGAATTGAATTAAATAAATTGGAATTTGAAAATCAAATAGACAATAATGGAAATTGATCAAATATTAATCGATTTATATTAATGTATGTTGAACCAAAGTGAATACAGACCAGTAAGTACCAATGTTGAATATGATTCAAATGATTTGATTGTTTGTTATGCGGATGTTGGATTGATTGGATAAAATCCATCAAAATGGGTCAATAGAGGAGTTGAATAAATTAAAACTAAACCCCAGTACAGTAGATTGGAAATAAAATTTGTTATGAAATGACCTGAATTATTTAACTATGGAGTGTTGCTTGGATTGTAAGTTAAGTGCTGACTCCAGAAGGATTTGAAGTGACTTGGTTACAGAGATCGAAGTACATATTGGAAAAGAAGAGCTATTAATTTGATTTGCTTTGAAATTTGAATTGAGTTGCTGACAAAGAGGTAAACCTTAATATATTTGTTGGAGCGATTGATTTTATACCCCTGAGGTGGGTAGCCATTTGACTTTTGGTTTTCTTTCGATAAAGTAGAGACCCAGAGTGGAAGTTGTAGTTGTACCAATCGAGCCGTGCAGAGGAGGTACTGGCTAAATTTTGAATTTTTTTATGTATTTGAATTTAATTTGGTAATAATTCTTTAACTGGGTTTGGAGAATTCTCCTTACCTTGTAATTTCGGGGACGAAATTCTTTTAAGGGGGGGAGGGGGGAAGAATGTAACGTCCCAGATTTTTCTACCATTTAAATTGGAATATTTAAATCTGTTTATACATTATATTGGAAATATAATGGATTTATATTGAATTTTATTTATTAAAATGAAGTTCGAATATATATATATATATACATATATTTATATATAATTAAACCGAGCTCGAAATGGCGCGGCAGTTCGTAATATTGAATTTTCAACTTCAATTGAATACATCGGATTCGATACAAGTCGGATTTCTATGAAACAAGAAACATTAAAATCATGTTGATTATAATTTTCTAATGAAAGAGAAAAATTCAGATTTCATGTTATAGATTGTTAGTTACGTTCAAATCAAATTTTAAAATAGTCGCTATGGAAATCGTTATTAAAATAAAACGTTTTTCTTAATTAATTTAAAAGGGTTCTAAATATGATTTTGATAACGTTTAACTCAGAATAGATGGTTTTAAGTTGTATAATTTATATTTGAAGTTATACGATAATTTTATCCAAATTAATACATTAATAATAATTTATTATTATTTAATTGAATTTATTTGGAATTTAATTATACTATATCGATATTATATGGGCCTTAGAAATAGCTTTCTTTTCGTACAACCTCCGTTTTCAACAAAACAAAATTTTATTAGAATGCGTATAATTAGTTATTGCTAGGGCTTCAGTTTGGAGCCAATAAGAGTTGTTTTGTTAGTGCGAAATTTTATATGTAAACCTATGAATATAATTGGAATTAAAATAACACCGTTGTACAAACGGAGTCGGAATTCAGCGAAATTAATTTTTTTGAGTCCGGAACGTCCAAACATAACAGTTTCTCTAGTTTTGTTATTTTTGGGGTATGTGTATGGGCATACAAAATTAAAATGTCACGAGTGATTAAGGATTATAATATTATATTTGCTTAATCTATTAGCTTCTTCTTCAACGCTTACTTTATTCCTTACGTCCCACTAAATCACTTGCCTTGCGTCAACAACTTATGCTTTCTTGGACCCAAACTTCATTACCTTGCTCCCCATAATTTAATCATCCCTTGCATCCCAAACTGTCTAATTTCTTCACCGCCAATCCACTGTAAATCCGTGCTACGTACCCAAGTATGCATCGAGAATCCCCATCCAGTTGTAAGCTACTCTATACCTTTTTCTGCAGACCTATACTAAAGCAGCTTGGCCGCCACGTTCCTTCTCTGCTATATAAGCACGCACTCTTCTTCGTCCCCTTTCAGGAAAAAGTGGAAAGCTTCCTTAGCAAATTAAACTGCAAGCTTCTCTGAAACAATAATAATAAACGTTTTCCTTTAAACCCTTCAGTAAACTTCCACACACACACACACATATATATATATATATATAACGTATGCTGCCTCTCTTTCCTCTGCAAATATAATGACACTGGCGAGCTCTTGGGCGGTTTTGGATTGTGTGGATGGAGTTAAAGGGAGTACGCATGTATGGAGGCCTGGAGCGATGTAGCAGCATGGTGGAAAGGAGAGGGTGTGTGCACTGCAGGTGTTATATACAACGTGGCAGGAGGAGTGAGATTTACTGTTGAGGGTGTTTTCGAAAACTGGAGATGTTGGACTATTAAGTGAGGAGGAGAAGTAAAGTCCGGTCTATGCCCATTGAGGTCGGCACGGACATGAGTGAAGAGCGGTAGTGCTCAGGTGTCGGCGGCTATACACTATCAGGCGGAGTCTGATGGGGCGAAAGTCGAGGTGAAAGGGCGAAGGGGGAACTCGGTTTAGTGCGGGTATCAGGTGTTCCATGAAGCAGTGTTAGCATGAAGATCAGTTTGGCTAGTGGTTGATGATTTCAAAACAACAACAACAAATTAAAAAAAGGATAACTGATGTTGACATTTCGGACTTCGGAGAATGAGTAATGGGAAGTGCCATGAAGCAGAAGATCCAAATAGTAAGCAGTGGGGAAGGAGGATGCGCGGCTGCGGTTGGCAGCAGGTAGATGCGAGAGGGAAGATTAAAGGCGCCCGGTAGCCACACCATGGAAGGAGAGGACGTGTTTGGGTAAGCTGATGCAGTTATTCCATCGGGGTGGAAGAAAAGGCGTGGACAACAGGTGGCTAGGCGGAGCATTGAGCGAAGAAGGCGAGTTGTCGCGAAGTGGTGCGCCTGCATGATGATGGAATCTAGAGCTTTCGGAAATACTTGTGTGAATAGGAGAAGTAGGAACTGTAGGTGAGAGGAGTAGCAAAGGCAATCGACTTGGGACAAGAAGAGGGACGGTGAACTAAAAGGAAGTGGTTCACATTTTTTCACAGTGGAAGGAAGAAGAAAAGGGTGTCCTACCAATGATATTTATATTCGCATAATTATTATATTATATATAATATGGCTATTGTAGTCTTTAAACGTGCCCGTATAGTAACTGAAGCGACCATTTTAGTTTAGGTTTTAAATTGCCTAATCCGACGTTAATTGAACCTAATTATTTATTAGAACTGCCTAATCCATAATTATATTACGCCTAATATTAAATATGTACATACCGCATACATAACGGGTATGTCCTGGAAAGTTTAAAATGCCAAATCAAGTTGCCTTATCACGTAAATTAGAAATTAAGGAATAAATTGTATTTTGATTTTAATATGCCAGACTAGGTGTATATATGGCCTAATCAGGTTTTGAATTAACAAAGTAAGAGGTGAGTTAATTATATATATTATCTTGAGTTATTTATACAATATATAGCGATCTGTTCAATTTGCATAAGTTAGTTTAACTTGGCCTTGGGAATGATTGAAATTGTGGCCAATCCCATGACATACTTGCGCCTGGGAAGGTATAAGAATGTGCATACCTAATCTTAATTATATTTAAACGTATCACCGTTAGTACATTTATCAAAGCCTGTACATTTTTAAAGTGGCCTATAATCGAATATTTAATAATGCGTAAGTGATAGTATTATAAACGCCTAGGAGATAATTTACAGCATGAGATAAATAGTCGTATTGGACGTGTTAACCATTTAGCTTCTTAGTTTGTTTAAAATTAAGGATTAGGTTAGTTAATTATAGTTAAGGAAAAATAAAATATTCATTTAAATTAAATTGTATATTATAATATATGGAACTCGTTCATGTCAGATCAGAACAAAGAAACGTCGGAATTGTATCAATGAGTGTAACATCATGGAGCTGTTTGATCAGAGAAATGGACGCAGCTGGAAATTAATTAAATTAAACGATGTTTAATTTGATTAAAACAAAAATGTTCTGATAACAAATGGAAATCAAGGTGAGTTAAAACTACTTAGCTCTTCCCATTTATATTTTATATAAATCGGGTTTTATAATTGTGTGCTATGGTCGTTAATGGTTTTTCATTTGTTTGGTTTTATTTTCATATATTGACCGAAACAGTTAAATTAAACATTTGTTTAATTTAACTGAAACCAATCGTTATTTCTAACGATTGAATCCAATTAAGGTAACTTACCTCAGTGGTTACGTTTATAACACTATAAGCATTATAAATAAATAATTGAATGCTTGCATTTCTGTTATTAACCCAGTATTGATTGTTATAGTTATTTTTGACTGTTATCATTAAACTGTTTATGTGATCATTTATTTGGATGGAAAACAAATATTAATTGGCCATAGTAAATTGATTAAATTGCATCTGTGGTAACCCATTGTTTTGTAGGGAATAACAGGTTGGAGGAATCCAACTGGATTCCTCACTAATATTGATAATATTTATCAATATGATTACATTGTTTGTTATGAAATATGAAATTGGTTTATATTTCACGGTTTGTCACTATAGTAGTCATTTGCCTTTTTAGTACCATCAATCAAAAGAAATGATTTGTTGAAATCAATGTAAATTGGATTTCGAATGGTTTCAAAGATATGAATATATTTTTATATGTATTCAAACTATGATTTTTATGGTAAAAATAATAGTCAAAGTTAAATTTACCAATTTTATAAATATATAAAATATAACAAATAGAGATGTAAGATATTATTAAATAAATGTTTAAACGATATAAATTTATCGTATTGGCTATTTAAATGTTGAAATGGTTTTGTAAAGGCCTTAATGGTCGTAAAAGAAGTTTAATTGGATTTAAAAATCTCGAAATGGAATAATTGAATCATGAATAGGTGAGAATTTATAAAAGAGTTTAAAGAGTGATATTTTTGTGATAAACGATCTCATTTTAACAAATGGTGTTTTAAATGATATGAAATGTGATTGAATAACATTTCGTGAATAAGATTAGCAAATCAATAGATTTGAAAGGAGTAACGATTTGGAAATGGGATTTCATATATTAAAAGAAATCAAAGTTGAAATTACGAATATGAATTTATATATGAAATTTATGAATGGGACTTAACTAAATAAATGAAAGCGAGGCTTATTCCAAGATTCGGAATGCGTTATTTCAAAGTTTGGAATGATTAATCAAAATGAGTGTTATTCCGAAGAACGGAATGTGCTATTCCGAAGTTCGGGATGGTATCTGCTGGCAGGAGTAAATGAAGTAAAAAATTTGAACAACGACAACGAATATTAGTTGCAATAATGAATGGAAAAACGGTATTTTTAAATGCAGTTAAAGATGTGAAAATGAAACGAATGGTAAGTTGTTGTAATTAAATTACAAAAGATTTTGTAAATGGAAATTTAAAGTTTTGGAAACGTATTCGAGCTAGTAAATAAACTTAGTGGTTTATAAATGTGTTTTGTAACTTTTGTTACAAATGAGATGAACTAATTTTAGACACAAGATTTTATAAAGGATTATTATATGTTTTTTAGACAACGAATAAGTTGTCGAGTAGGATTTAAAGAGAATGTGAAAAGTAAAAAGGCTTTGAAAGGAAATATGTAACATTTGTTACAGACGATAAGTTAATTGTTTTGATAAATATCAATATAAGAATCGGAAAATATATTGAGATAATAATTGTATACGATATTGATATAGGATTTATAAAAGCTTTGTTTATGTGACAAATAAAATTTAGTTGTTGAAAATAATTTGTAATATAACAGTAAAGAGATGTCAAAGAATTTTCATTCTATAATAGAATCAAAGCTCGTATATAAAATCATAAAGAATTACTAATGCAAATATAAGGAGTTTAATAAGAAATTACTAAATAATTAATTAAGTAAATGAGGTTGAGATTTTAATAGGTTTTCAAAAAAAGAATGGCAGTTGAGGGAAACATAAGTTATGATTTCTGTAAAATGATATTACAAATGATTTGTGGAAAGTTTTTAAGTTGAATAAAATAAAATTGGGAGAATATCCTTATTTATAATAAGAAGTAAAAGCGATGTTTCAAATATTGGAAATTTAATGAATATAGTTTACAGACGGTTCATTAATGAGGCTAAATGACACTTGAGTGGTGAACCAGTGAATACATTTTTATATGGATGAATGATTGTTTTATTTGATAGTTAAATAACCGACTATCAAATTTGGCCCATACGATTATTGGTACGGAAAGACCGGGATCGAATATATATTCGAAAACCATTCCGCCCAACAAATACGAATACGTTGAAGATGTTGATTCAAGATGGAGTTATTGAAGACCGTTGATCTTCATAAGCTGAAGGATTACTTAAAATCTCTGACTTGCAAGCAGAGATAAACTGTGATTCTGTCGTGGTTGGAATCTATGGGTTCGCAAGCACTTCTCGCTACTAGTTTTCAGGGTGATTCCTAGAATGCAGTAGGAGGGTGCCTTCGGTTCATCCTGTTCCTAGGTGACATATATGGATGGATGTCTAACAAAGTATTTCCAGAAAGGTCACATACATTGATTTCTTCAACCGTATCAAGAGTGGGAGCTGAGAAGGAAGCTTCTCTAGCCAACACATAAAGTATTGTTAGGGACGTCAATTAGTGATTTCGATGGATCTGACGATGTGACATTCGAAGTGAATGTGATGTGCTGATTATCAAAGCGTAGAATCAAGCCTCATCAACTAGGAAATGACAAAAATCGGGCAGGCAACATGACTACGTGGGTCGCTCCCATTAGGGTGTATAATCACCTATCTAGAGAAAATCCATTTCCTTCTATAATCTATTTCGATGCTGTCCCTTTTCGGGAAACGGTGGTTTGAGCCCAACCGTTGGTGATATACATTTGATACACTCAAGCGAAATGAGTGGTCGGTCATGTGTGGGCCAGGTTACAAGAAGTTCTTGTTGAACCCAGTGCATTCCCCTCTAGAGATACACTATCGGTAGGTGGTCCAATACCTTGTCATAGTCGGAATCCAATCTCCAATAAGCTCCCGTGGTTTTGATTGTATACTACATATGTAGAGCGTGAGATGCAAGCGTTCTGCTATATTGTTATTTACTTGGATTTAGACATTATTATAATATCAGGAAAGATATTGATTTTAAAAATGTTTTGGGTTATCATAAAGTAATAACCATCCGTATTTATTTGTGGATTTGGTCTTATGATTATCCTTTTCATTCCAAAAGAGATTTTGACTTAAAAATCAAGTTGTGTGATACCCTCAAACTTAATGTGTTTTTCTCACTCTGGTTCACCAAACTGACCCGGTGTTTGTAATGCTTGAGTTAGACCGGGTTGTACAGGTTTAGGTTATTAGACACTACGAAGTTCAGAAGACGTACTGGAGGAGTTCAGACGTACTATTATTTATTCCGCTGTTTGTTATGAGGACAGATTATTATAACTATCCAGATGTGTTGTACTCTGATTGTAAGTTTTACTTCAAGCTCTCAATAAAGATTTATTTCCAAATTATATTTTGTTCCGCTGCGATGTGAGACTCTATGTTGTGTTTTCTTCTTCTTCTATTATAATATTTCTTTCTTTCTTATATCACCCTCTAATATTCTTTCTAATGACTATCTGGTGATTTTGATACTTGTTTTCTGGCAAGTAATACGGAATTAGTGTATTATTGTCGGAATTCGGGCATCAAATCCCTCGGGTCGTTACAATATGAAAAGGTGTGTGTATATGACCCAATACTAATGCGAAAAATCAGGCGGTCTACTGATTCAGTTGACCACCTTAATGCAATGTATGTTAGTTCCATGAATCCAATATGTATGCAAATAAACCTACTATATCCTATAAGCTCTATATGGGTGCACACTCATTTGTCCAAATGCAACATTCATATGCTAATTCATCCATTTCCATCCATAAAAGGAAAGAAAATGCATACACATCCATATGCAGTGTGAAAGTTATTGAGCCGATCTTAGTGACCAATGTGTGTGTATATGCGTCCACAGGCAACCACTAGCAAACACTTGCATCCATCAAGCATAACATGTTTCAAACACATGTTTACATCAATAGGATTCCTATCTAAAGGTCGAAAAATAATACGGATAAGATATACTCTAATGATAGAAACAAACACTGATAAAAATTTGGAAAAAGGAGTTAAGAACATACCATCGAAAAGGAAAGGGTACAATGCACGAATCTTGTCTTCATTTTCCCAAGTCGCATCCTCTGGGTTATCTCCCCATTGAACCTTTAGCAACTCGATCTCTTTATTGCGTAGCTTCTTAACTTCCGATCCAAGAATACGGGAAGGAACTCGTCTGACTGTAACCTCTTGTTCCACTTCTACTTCTGTGACGGCCCGCCCCGCACCAACCGACATTTACTCCAATTGTGCGTTGTACACATGTCCAATTGGCATGGGACGGTCGCCAAAGAAGAGAAAGAAAGAAGATGAACCAAATAAAGAACCTGTAATATGTCTCACAGCGCATGGAATAAAATATAATAACCAATATATACTTGACATAAAACAGATGAGACAGTGCATAAGCTGAAAACTTGAACTAACATCATCAGAGTAGCAGAAAACCGAATACAGCTTATTACAACTTCAAAATACTGTCTCTAAGATAAACAAAATAGGTATGCTACTAATGCCCAAAGTAGATACCGATCACGACACAGGGAGAATAACTATCTAGCATACGTGGAGCCTCCTGCTCGTCCTCAGTCCATCTACTCGCGCACTACCAGTTATCCCTGTCTCTAGTCTGCTCGTGTGAGCACCTAGAGTAATAAGAAGAAACATAAAACTCTGGGTCAGACATTAGTCTGGTATGAGTGGTAGCAAGCATAAACAGAATAATAACAGGTATACTAAGTCATACCTGAACCTGCAACCAAAGAGTTAGTACTACACGGTACAACACTCTATGATGTCACAAACACATAATATAAGTATATGGGGGTGGGGATGTGTGTGTCAAACAATCAAGCATAGCAACCATCCTTGCATCTCTCACTCAGTGCGTAAAGCATACGGTATCTACTTCTTTGATCACCATAACCCTCCAAGAAAACGACAGAACTCGACTTTGTACGACTATGTCCATTCCTACTACCACCAACGCCAAACCTATGGGATCACGCCCAACGTATCCATGATCCCACTCCATTGGTAGATAGCTCCCTAGTCGCACCATATCCAAAGCCCGAGTCCGTCCATACACCTCTAATACATAGTGATCCAAAGTCATAGACACCGACAACTCCTTAGCACACGTCCCGCAGCAAAGCCCAATCACGAAGTGAACTCATTGGTTCCCGTCTGGATCCTGAGCTCGAACTTCCACTTGAACTACCTTTGCATTTCGGGTTATGGATCATCATCAGATCGGTTCGGATCCCTTTCATCATCATTGGGATCGTGGTCTTCATCGTCTCGGTTCGTGACTGCTACCTCGGGTCGGATCGGAGTGCACCATCGGTTCGGGTCGGATCCCTGCCTCTCCCTTGTGACGGTTCGGATCGGAGTCCTTCATGGTACACTGGATCGGTTCGTGGCTTCCAGTCCCATCTGGATCGGATCGTGTCGTTATCACTCCAGGCGGGTCGGGTCAGAGTCTTCAATCACCAAGCCTTGGATCGCGACTTCTCGGATCGGGTCGGAGTGAATACTTTAAGCGGATCGGTTCGTGAAGGACGAGGCGGGTTGGTTCGTGACGTCTTCAAACGGTTCGTGACCTCTACCCCGATCCGATCCGGTTCCTGCACTTAAAACCTGCAACTTTCCAGCACTGTTTATACGCCTCTCGACGGCGTTTTCGACCATTCTAACTATTGAAATCAATCACAAAGCATGTCATAGAGTCATAGCAACACATACAAGTGACCTCAAACACCAAAACAACAATATGACATGGTAAAATGGATCAAACATGTCCAAAACCCCATATTTTCCCTTAAGCATATGTGAGCATAACTAATGACATGATTAGCAAAACTTAACCAAATTAACCCAAACTCATATCAGAGGTCTAAAACATTATTTAAGATTTTATAAATGTTTTTTCCAGAATTTATTTTCGTTTTAAAAATACTAATTAGCACTAATCACCCCACATAATCATAATTAGTGCAAAAAGGCAAGCTAATCACTCACCTTAGCCACAAATAAAACAAGATCTGAAATAAATCTCTGATTTGCTGAAGATAACAAGGTGTTGTAGCAGCTCTAATCCCGATTTGGTGTTGATTTGCCTTGATTTGTTGTTGCTAATCTCTTTTCTTCAAGTTTGGAGTGGTTTGGAGTGATTTAGAGGTTGGAGGCCATTAATAGGGTTCTATGAAATGAAGTGGTGGCTGGAAAAATGACTAAAAGGATGTTTTCTAACCCTAATCAGCCCTTATATAGCCCCAATCCCGAAATCCCCTTATGGGCCCAATTGCTAACTACCCGGTTTAGCCCAATTATGCAGTTTTTCTACTTCTGAAACTTAATTCAGCCCTACAGCCCAAACGTAAGTCCGTTTTCCACATGTGACCACTCTACGGAAAGGTAAACCATCATTTGAAGCCAATGGAAGTGGTTTCAGGTCAAAATTCTTTTCCAATCAAAAGTTATGGCCAAAACAAACTCAGCTAGGGGCAAAACAGTCATTTAAAAATCGGCAAAAATTATGAACATGGTAAATTACCCCAATAGTCGTTTCCCAACTCTACATGACCATACGACCTAGTATGAAGAAGAAATAAATATTCTACGATCCTCCGATGCGTAGAATGCGGGTCGTTACATTCTTCCCCCCTTAAGAAATTTCGTCCCCGAAATTCCTTAATCAAAACACACAAAGGATCCCGCATGCCTATCAGCCATAAAACAACAATCAAACATGCAAAACAAGCAAAACAAGTCTATCCTAGCATGCAGAAATAACTAAATCGTAAAGAAAAATCGTACCAGGAAAAGAGTTCTGGATGCGTCTTCCTAATGCTCTCCTCTGTCTCCCAAGTACAGTCATTCTCGTTCTCGCCCCACTGAACCTTGACTAGCTTCACCGCCTTCCTTCGAAGTTGCCTCGTATCATTTCCAACAATACGAGTCGGCTTGCGGCTACCAACCGCCTCGGGTTCTACTTCGAAGTCCTCTAACTGATCTGGTGAAATAGTCGTATCTGGGTCGTGTACGAACTTCCTTAACTGGGAAACATGAAACACGTTGTGAACTCCCGCCATCTTCTCTGGTAAGTCAACTCTATACGCCAAATTCCCAATTTCCTCGAGAACTTGGAAAGGACCAACAAATCTTGGTGCTAACTTGCCTCTCCTTCCAAACCGAATCACGCTCTTCAACGGAGAAATTTTAACAAACACCAAGTCACCCACGGAGAACTTCAAGTCTCTCCTCCTCTTATCAGCATAGCTTTTCTGCCTATCCTGAGCAGCTTTCATTCGTTGCTGAATGATCTTGATCTTATCGGAAGTTTCTCTCACCACATCTAGTCCAAGCACAAACTTCTCGCCAGTCTCTATCCAACATGATGGTGAGTTGCACGGTCTTCCGTACAAAGCTTCATATGGAGCCATACCGATACTGGATCGGTAGCTATTATTATATGCAAACTCCACTAGATGCAAATGGTCATCCCATGCTCCACCGAAATCCAATATACAAGCCCTCAAGAGATCTTCCAATATACGATTCACCCTCTCTGTCTGACCATCGGTTTGAGGATGATATGCGGTACTGAGATGTTATTCTGATCCTAAAGCCTCTTGTAAGCTCTTCCAAAATCCACTAGTAAACAACGGATCTCGGTCACTCACAATGCCTTTGGGTACTCCATGAAATCTCACTACCCACTTCATATATAGTTCTGCTAACTTAGCTGCAGTTCTGTTCGACTTAACTGGTATAAATCTTGCACTCTTGGTCAGTCGATCCACAATTACCCAAATGCTATCATGTCCCGATCTAGTCCTCGGTAAACCATCGATGAAATCCATCGAAACTTGTTCCCATTTCCATTCGGGAATTTCTAATGGTTGCATCAACCCACTAGGCTTCTTTTGCTCGGCTTTAACTAGCTGGCAATTCATGCATTTGGATATAAACTTCCCAACGTTTCTTTTCATCCCTTCCCAGTAGTAAGTCTGTCTCATGTCTCGATACATCTTATTACCACCGGGATGTATAGTCAGTTTTGAGTGATGACATTCTCTAAGCACTTCATCTCTCAAACCATTCACGTTGGGCACAACCAGTCTTCCATTCTTCCGAAGCCATCCATCTCGATCAAGCCCATACACATTCATCTCCTCTTCGATACCTATCTCTAACTTGGAGATGATTTCTAATAGGTTAGGGTCGTTCCTCTGGCTAGAACCAATCCGCTCTATCAAAGTGGGTCTGATCGTCAAGCTAGCTAGCATAACTGGATCCAATTCGCACCTTGGTCTGAAATCAAACCCCGCGATATACTCCAGCTGCTTCCATTCAAGAAACATTGCCCCTAAGCTGGCATGTCTCCTACTCAAGGCATCGGCTACCGCATTACCCTTCCCAGGTGTATACGCGATATCAAAATCATACGAAGCCAAGAACTCTAACCATCTCTGCTGACGGAGATTCAGATCTTTCTGAGAGAAGAGATACTTTAACGATTTTTGATCGGTAAACAGCTCAAATCTTTCTCCCAAAAGGTAATGTCTCCACATCTTCAGCGCAAATACAATCGCTGCCAATTCCAAATCATGGGTAGGATACTTCTTCTCATGTGGCTTTAGCTGTCGACTGGCATAAGCTACAACCCTACCTCCTTGCATCAATACCGCACCCAGTCCGGTACCACAAGCATCCGTGTATACCGTCATCTCTTCATTTCCCTTAGGAATGACCAACACTGGCGCACGCGTCAACTTTTCCTTTAGACTCCTGAATGCATTTTCACACCCTCCGTCCCAAACGAAGGCTTGATTCTTCTTAGTCAACTGAGTCAACGGTGACGCTGTCTTGGAGAAGTCTTTGATAAACTTACGATAATATCCAGCTAACCCCAAGAAACTTCTTACGTCTGTTGCATTCTTGGGCGTAGACCAATCTTGTACCGTAGCCACCTTTGCAGGGTCCACGGCAATACCATTCTCTGAAACAACATGGCCCAAGAATCTCACTTCTCTCCTCCAAAAATGACACTTAGAGAATTTCGCTTTCAGTTGGTGTCTTCTCAACACCTCCAACACAATTCTCAAATGTCCCTTGTGTTCCTCTTCTGTCCTCGAGTAAACAAGGATATCGTCTACGAACACAAGAACAAACTTATTCAGTTGGTCTCTGAATACTCTATTCATAAGATCCACGAAGTATGCTGGTGCATTGGTCAACCCGAATGGCATGACCAACCACTCATAAAACCCAGACGGCGTCCTAAATGCCGTTTTAGCTATACTATCAGCTGCTACACGGAGCTGATGAAATCCTGTCGCGAGGTCCAACTGGGAGAACACTCTCGCTCCTTCCAGTTGATCAAACAAATCATCTATTCGTGGTAGAGGATACTTATTCTTCCTCGTCACCTTATTTAACTCGCGATAGTCCACACACAATCGAAGGGAACCATCTGCCTTAGTAGCAAACACAACTGGTGCTCCCCACTCGGAAACACTTCTTCTAATAAATCCCTTCTTCAAAAGATCGCTAACTTGCACCTCGAGCTCACGCTGTTCTCTTGGTGCCATACGACGAAGTGGCATCACTATAGGTCTGGCATCTTTCACTAAATCAATACGAAACTCAATCTCTCGGTGTGGTGGAAGTCCGGTTACTTCCTCGAAGATGTCCGGGTACTGGCCAACCACGGGCAAACCTGATAACTCATCATGCAGAATGTCGAGGGAATTTACAAAACTAGCCATTACCCCATCACAGGGTAGATTACCAAACACTACCCTCCGCCCATCATCCGCCCTAACTGTCACCAAAAAGCCCTCACAGTCTACCACCACCCCGTATCTTTGGAGCCAATCGACTCCCAAAATAATGCCATACCCAGTAAAGCCCAAAACAAAGCAATCACAAACAAACATACATCCATGACTCGATAAGACCACATTACGACAGATCATACTGAGGTTTGTTGAACCACCAATCGGGTTCGTCACAGCTAATGGTCTATCGACTAACTCGGGTTCCAATCCCAACCTATCTACCAGGTCACTAGATATGAAGGAATGGGAAGCCCCGGTATCGAACAAAACTCTAACAGGAAGATCATAAATGGAAAGCATACCTTGAATGACGACTCCCTTTCCTTTCTCCGCCGCAGTTGGGGCATTCGACGAAGAAGGAACAACATTGATGGCATATGCTTTCACAATCTGATTCTCCTTCATAGGTTGCGGGCACTTATCCTTAAAATGTCCCTCCTGGCCATAGTTAAAGCACTTCTTTCCCACTGTCTTGGCCCTACACTCCCTTGCATAATGGCCCTTCTTTCCACATTTGAAGCACTCGACTTCTTTCCTGCTTTTCTTCTGGCCATCCTTAGCTTGGTTCTGCTTCCACTTATTCTGAGAGTTATTCTTGCCTCCACCGCTTGCTTGCGGCTTTGACTCTTCAACTGATGCAGCAACAACCCCAGTCTTCGGCTTAGGGTAAAGACTTTCTGACCTCAAAGCTTTTCCCACGATCGACTCAAACGTCTCATCGATGTGATTAATCAGCCTCTCCCCTAAGTATTCATCCAAACCAGTGATGAACTTCTCATTTTTCTTTTCGGGAGTATCGATTAGAGATAACCCATACTTCGACAAAGTGTCGAACTCAGCAACATAATCCGATACTGCCCTTCCATTCTGCTTAAGCTCTAAGAACTTCCTGAACAATTCAGACTTCTGTGCAGCTGGGATATACTTGTCGCTAAAGCGAGCTTTAAACTGATCCCAAGTTACTTGATCTTCTGGTGTGGCTGCCCTAATAGCATTCCACCAATTCATCGCTCGTCCTTGCAGCTGACGAGACGCAAGCCTTCTCTTCATCGCATCCTCGATACCCAAATCGTCGAAGATACGGTCGCAACTATCCAACCAATCTTGAACATCCGTGGCCGACTCTGTTCCGTGAAACGGCTTTCCACCAAGATTAGTGTAATCCTTACTCAACTTGGCGAAATCGACCCTAGGCGCTTGCACCGCTGCACCTCCAGCATTGGCAACATTAGGAGCCTCCCTCTGAATATCCACAAGCATCTCTCTCATGAGGTTGGTAAACATAGCCCTCATGTCAGGGGGATTCCCATTATTGGCCCCTCTACCAGCACCTCTTCCTCGGCTCATCGTCAAATCTGTTAAGGAGAAAACGATTAACCATCTCCATAGTGGTGCCAGTGCAGTGCAATGCGACTTCACTCTTAAACATACTAATACTATATATAGATATAGCTTTTGAAAACCAAAATAATCACAAATACGCGCTCCCATATACGTACCTCTCCCTAGTGTCTTTCCCTAGGTGAATTACGCAACCTAGAGCTCTGATACCAAATGTGACGGCCCGCCCCGCACCAACCGACATTTACTCCAATTGTGCGCTGTACACATGTCCAATTGGCATGGGACGGTCGCCAAAGAAGAGAAAGAAAGAAGATGAACCAAATAAAGAACCTGTAATATGTCTCACAGCGCATGGAATAAAATATAATAACCAACATATACTTGACATAAAACAGATGAGACAGTGCATAAGCTGAAAACTTGAACTAACATCATCAGAGTAGCAGAAAACCGAATACAGCTTATTACAACTTCAAAATACTGTCTCTAAGATAAACAAAATAGGTATGCTACTAATGCCCAAAGTAGATACCGATCACGACACAGGGAGAATAACTATCTAGCATACGTGGAGCCTCCTGCTCATCCTCAGTCCATCTACTCGCGCACTACCAGCTATCCCTGTCTCTAGTCTGCTCGTGTGAGCACCCAGAGTAATAAGAAGAAACATAAAACTCTGGGTCAGACATTAGTCTGGTATGAGTGGTAGCAAGCATAAACAAAATAATAACAGGTATACTAAGTCATACCTGAACCTGGACCTGCAACCAAAGAGTTAGTACTACACGGTACAACACTCTATGATGTCACAAACACATAATATAAGTATACGGGGGTGGGGATGTGTGTGTCAAACAATCAAGCATAGCAACCATCCTTGCATCTCTCACTCAGTGCGTAAAGCATACGGTATCTACTTCTTTGATCACCATAACCCTCCAAGAAAACGACAGAACTCGACTTTGTACGACTATGTCCATTCCTACTACCACCAACGCCAAACCTATGGGATCACGCCCAACGTATCCATGATCCCACTCCATTGGTAGATAGCTCCCTAGTCGCACCATATCCAAAGCCCGAGTCCGTCCATACACCTCTAATACATAGTGATCCAAAGTCATAGACACCGACAACTCCTTAGCACACGTCCCGCAGCAAAGCCCAATCACGAAGTGAACTCATTGGTTCCCGTCTGGATCCTGAGCTCGAACTTCCACTTGAACTACCTTTGCATTTCGGGTTATGGATCATCATCAGATCGGTTCGGATCCCTTTCATCATCATTGGGATCGTGGTCTTCATCGTCTCGGTTCGTGACTGCTACCTCGGGTCGGATCGGAGTGCACCATCGGTTCGGGTCGGATCCCTGCCTATCCCTTGTGACGGTTCGGATCGGAGTCCTTCATGGTACACTGGATCGGTTCGTGGCTTCCAGTCCCATCTGGATCGGATCGTGTCGTTATCACTCCAGGCGGGTCGGGTCGGAGTCTTCAATCACCAAGCCTTGGATCGCGACTTCTCGGATCGGGTCGGAGTGAATACTTCAAGCGGATCGGTTCGTGAAGGACGAGGCGGGTTGGTTCGTGACGTCTTCAAACGGTTCGTGACCTCTACCCCGATCCGATCCGGTTCCTGCACTTAAAACCTGCAACTTTCCAGCACTGTTTATACGCCTCTCGACGGCGTTTTCGACCATTCTAACTATTGAAATCAATCACAAAGCATGTCATAGAGTCATAGCAACACATACAAGTGACCTCAAACACCAAAACAACAATATGACATGGTAAAATGGATCAAACATGTCCAAAACCCCATATTTCCCCTTAAGCATATGTGAGCATAACTAATGACATGATTAGCAAAACTTAACCAAATTAACCCAAACTCATATCAGAGGTCTAAAACATTATTTAAGATTTTATAAACGTTTTTTCCAGAATTTATTTTCGTTTTAAAAATACTAATTAGCACTAATCACCCCACATAATCATAATTAGTGCAAAAAGGCAAGCTAATCACTCACCTTAGCCACAAATAAAACAAGATCTGAAATAAATCTCTGATTTGCTGAAGATAACAAGGTGTTGTAGCAGCTCTAATCCCGATTTGGTGTTGATTTGCCTTGATTTGTTGTTGCTAATCTCTTTTCTTCAAGTTTGGAGTGGTTTGGAGTGATTTAGAGGTTGGAGGCCATTAATAGGGTTCTATGAAATGAAGTGGTGGCTGGAAAAATGACTAAAAGGATGTTTTCTAACCCTAATCAGCCCTTATATAGCCCCAATCCCGAAATCCCCTTATGGGCCCAATTGCTAACTACCCGGTTTAGCCCAATTATGCAGTTTTTCTACTTCTGAAACTTAATTCAGCCCTACAGCCCAAACGGTAAGTCCGTTTTCCACATGTGACCACTCTACGGAAAGGTAAACCATCATTTGAAGCCAATGGAAGTGGTTTCAGGTCAAAATTCTTTTCCAATCAAAAGTTATGGCCAAAACAAACTCAGCTAGGGGCAAAACAGTCATTTAAAAATCGGCAAAAATTATGAACATGGTAAATTACCCCAATAGTCGTTTCCCAACTCTACATGACCATACGACCTAGTATGAAGAAGAAATAAATATTCTACGATCCTCCGATGCGTAGAATGCGGGTCGTTACAACTTCTTCCAACACACTCGGTTCAACGATTACTGCAGTGTCATGCAAGCATTTCCGCAGATGATAAACTTGGAAATGAATGCTGGATAGATTTTCTGGGAGCTTTATTCTGTAGGCTATTTGGCCAATCCTTTCGGTTATGGGGAAATGGTCCCACAAACCTTGGTGTCAACTTCCCTACTGATCCGAAGCGAACCACATTCCACATAGGTGACACTTTGACAAAAACTATGTCTCCTACTTCAAATTCGATGTCAGTCCTTCTCTTGTCTGCATAGGATTTCTGCCTATCTTCAGTTGTCTTCATCCGCCTTCGAATAAGGTCAATCTTTTCAGACGTTTTCCTAACCATATCCGGTCCAAGTAATAATCTTTCTATAGATTCCCACCAACAATTTGGTGATCTACAGGGTCGCCTATACAATGCTTCGAAGGGTGCCATGCCGATGCTGGACTGATAGCTATTGTTATAGGCAAACTCTACTAAAGGAAGGTGCTCTTCCCAAGTCCCTCCGAAGTCTAGGATACATAGCCTCAAAAGATCTTCCAGAATCCTGATCCTCTCCGTCTGTCCATCAGTCTTAGGATGGTAAGCGGTGCTCAAACATAACTGTGTACCTAATGCTTCTTGCAAGCTCCACCAAAATTCGCTGGTAAAGATGGGGTCACGATCGCTCACGATACTGGAAGGTACTCCGTGAAGACGAACTATCTCACACACATAAATTGCTGCCAACCATGATGCCGTCCTCTTACTCTTAACTGGAATAAATTGAGCGCTCTTAGTGAGTCTATCTACCATAACCCATATACTGGTGTTGCCTTTCTTCGATTTGTAACGGCTCGCAAATCGGTACTATTTGAGTTGACTAATAACACCACACGTCCAACCCAAATTGCACAGAAATACAAATCATTATTAGAAAGAAGTTAGAGGATGAGGAATAAAGAGAAAGAAAAGTTAGAATAGAAGAAAAACGAAGAACATAAATCTCACATCGGAATGATTAAAATATATTAAATAACATAACTTTTGAAATACAAATCAGTAACTGTATTTACATATCATTATCAGAGCACAATAGCTATTCCTGGAACAGTTATAAACACCTGTTCCAGACACAAACATAGTACACGGCGAAGTATATGATAGTTTATAGCTAACTGGTGAAGCCTCCTGCTTCAAACTTCTCCAAGTGAATCTTAAAAATCCCGACTACTTGACTGCCTGTACAAATTTGGGCACCCAATAGTTTAGGGAAAACAAACAAAATAAACTCTGGGTCAGTACGGCACTACCGTGAGTAAACTTTAACCATTTGTTTAACTTTCAAAATCCTTTCGAAAGAAATGATGATCGTAAGACCGATCCACACATAAACACGGATTGTTTTTACCTTACGATAACCAAAAATATTTTTGATATCAAATCCAATGATACTATAATAATGTCTACATCAAATAAATAGAATCTAGCGGAACGCTTGCATCTCACGCTCCATATATATAATATAAAATCAAAAACTGCATGGTGCTTATTGGAGATTGGATTCCGACTATGACAAGGTATGGAACCACCTTCCGATAGTGTATCTCTAGAGGGGAATACACTGGGTTCAACAAGAACATCTTGCAACCCGACCCACACATGACCGACCACTCATTTCGGTTGGGTGTATCGAATGTATATCACCAACGGTTGGGATCAACAATCATTTCTCGAAAAGGGACAGCATCGATAGATTAAAGAAGCAAATGAAATTTCTCTAGATAGGTGATTGTACACCCTAATGGGAGCGACCCACATAGCCATGCTGCATGCCCGATTTTTGTCATTTCCCGGTTGTTGAGGCCTGAGGCTACGATTACTTATCATTCCTTGATAGCACAATCACTTTGAATGCCACATTGTCAGATCCTTTAATCATTAATTGATTTGCACAAATATATTTGGGATATTATGCTAAAAGAATAAATTCTCCGCCACCATATATATTTATACAGACCAACATATTCGATCATTGGAAATACTTTGTCAGACATTCGTCCATATACGTTCATTATGGGACTGAACGAAACCGAAGACACAATTTCTATTAATAGAAAAGCCCTTGCACTTTACTCCGTCTTCAAATATATTCATATAATTTGATTCGCAACGCTACTACCAATACGGAGTGGTTCTCGGATAATAATCCAACCGGTCTCTATATATTGACAACGATATTGGCAAATACTTCGATAATCGGCTATTTAACTATCGAAGAAAAACAAACATTCATTCAAAACATCAAACAATCACCGGGCCCCTTTTTATTAATATTTCATTAATCGAAACACTTCTCCATTTCCTTATCAATATTCGTTAACACAATATTTTCAATATTTTTCTCGGCCTCTTACGCTATTTGGAAAAAATTTCCATATCTCGTCTTCTTTTATTTTCTACACTTAGAAAATATTTTCTATTTATAATTGAAGAACATTCCAATTACTTATATCCTTCATGACCATTCATTTCTTTCTATACTCAGGAAATATTTATTATTATATTTCCAAATTTCCACTTACTTGGTTTAAAATGAATGTTATGTAAAACATCGCTACAACAACCCAAAATACTGCATTCGACTAAATTTCTTTAAACATTTCTCTTCGGGACTGAATCTTGCTATTTATCAGCTAATAATGAAATCAATCGAGTTGGGGTATAATTACCTCTCAAACCCTGACTGAAAATATTATTAACTTCAAAACAGACAAGACCGTTAACTCGAATAATCAACACCATGTTAAATCAATTTTCCATTTCTAAGACGTATATACATTTCTCTTTCCATTTTTACCAGATTTAATTATAGATTTCCTTTTTGTTTATAATATTCTATTTTTAGGTTTGTTTCCTTATTGAATTCAATATATATTGATATATTGATTTCTAATTATCAAATTAACTTAAAAATATTCTAACTCCTTAAAATTTTGAAACTTTCACCATAACCTCCTTTGTACGGGTCGATAGTTCTAACCTCAACTCGCCTCTCTAGGCCCTTTCCATTAAAAAAGAAAATCAAAAACCCAAGTGGCTTGCCGATTCGGCGCATAAGATCTCATATGGAATTTAAACATGTACCTTTTGGTCGGGCATTTCAATTTATAGCTCTTCATATACTTCATTCCAAACCTGTTTAACACACGTCCAAATATTCCCATTTGGTTTCAACTCAATCCATTCGTCTTTAACCTAATTCGCTAATTTATTTTCTAATTAGCTATTTTGCCTATTTCACTTCTTTGTTTGAACATAAAATGTTTAAATAAAATATTAACTTGCTTATAACCAAATTGAATTCCATTTTCAATTCAACTTTCCTTTTCGATTTCGAATATAAATTTCCAAATCGAACTCACTTATTCAAAGCCCAATATCAATTCAAAATCTCATTAACTAATTGCTATTCAAATTAGTTAATTCTATTCAATAATTAAAAATCTGATTTCTGTTTCAAAAATCAATTCATTACTCCACTTGAGTTCAGATATATTTTACAACTCAAGTCTGGATTTTTCTAATGGAAATTTGGATTTTATTTATTTAAATAAACCGTTATGGTTTTATAATGGTTATAGCGTTGTTTTTCTGAATTTTTTTATTTCGGCATAACTGAAAATCTATCAGACGAAATCCAGATTTTTCTCTTCCATTAGAAACTATTATTCAACCGGTCCTGACGATTCTTGTTTCAAAGAATTCTGACTTAAATTGAGTCATGTATACTCAATTGACGTTCGAACGCCAAATTACGAACTACCGCGTCGCGACGAGTTCGTTTTATATGTATATATATATATATATATATATATGAATATAAACGTTTAAAACTCGTTTATAATTAATTTCAATTTCATTCCTATATATATTTTAATATATGTTAAATCCAGTTTTCAAATCCAACTTAATATTTCAACTTATCTCTAATTGTTGATTTTCATTGCTCGGTTATAAATTTGTTTATAACTCCATCTTTTATATTATATTCCAATTCTTTTAAAAATTATTTGTAAAGTTCGATATAATTGAATTCAAATTGTAAATCTTTAGATTTAACTCAATTCATTTCCATATTCCGAATTCAGGAATAAAAACCGTCCTCCCCGTTTTGAAACGATTCCCAATTCATTTTTATAAATTCATACTTGAATTTAAACTTCCAACTTATCTAATGATGATTTATCCCACTAAATTATAAACATCGTTTATAATTTAACTTCCTTGTTTTATAAAGTTAAAACAAGTTTCCATTTCGAAATCTATTTAAAACCAAAACTTATCTACATAAATGTAGAATCTATTTTCTTGTTTTATTTCAGTTTCTATTTAATATAATTTATATTTCCTAATTGTGAATAATTTATTTTTATAAATCCGACATAGTCGAATTCAAACATAAATCCTAAGGATTTATTCAACTTCATTTACATTCTGAATATCGGAATAAAGTTAATCGTTTATTCTTTAAAATGATTCTAAGTTCTCATTTTAAATTCACATAGAATTTAAATATTCATATTATCCAATTGATGATTTTTCACCTTTCTTTACTAACATCATTATATATTACTTGTTTATATATTTAAACAAGTATCGATTTCAAATCTACCTGAAATTAAAATTCTACTTTTGGAAAAATAAACTCCCCCTTTTCAAATTTACAATTGTATTTACATTTTCCGAATTATCCAATGATAATTCATTTCACTTCATTTATAAACATCATTTATAATCGAACTGCTTGTTTCAATTATTCAAAACAAGTTAATAATTCTAGTCCATTCGAAATTCAAATTCTATTTTAGAAAAATAGAAATTTCCTTTTAAATCTCAAAATTTCTTTTCATGATATATTTATACTTAAACACTTAGGCCCAGTGATATTTAAACACACAAACATCCAATTATTAATTACAGGTTTCTGACATGTCATATATGATAGTATATATGCAAACGAAAAACAAACAGAATATATATTTTTGAGGAATCCAATTGGATCCTTCCAACCTGTTTTTCTTGCATCCACAGACATTATCCAACATAAATAATACCCATCCTACTTCAAGGTAGGATATCGTGGTATAGAAGGTCATCCACTAGTATATATTTGTGGGGCGCATAGGGAAACCATCCGCTAATGGTACTGCGGGGATCCGCTAATGAGACCGCGGGAACAATCCAATCACCAAACCAATATATATATATAATAGTTAAGCGTAAATAACTAATATACATTTAAAATAACCATAGTAATATTTAAACGCTACCAAACAACCAAAAGTTTAATTAAAATGCTAAAAATAAATTAATGATTGAGATTTACTCACTGTGATTTCATTTAGACCGAATTTATCGAAGATGTTTGATTCAAATTCCATTTGTCTCCGGAAAAATCCAAATCCATTTTGATTCGTAAAATTTTGACGATATGATTCCGATGATGCTTGTACGTCACAATCGGACCTCATAACAACGATATATAAATTATGTAAGCTTCGATTTAAAATAAGAATATAAATTTTAAACTAAATTCCTATCATTAAAATAGACAACTTTACTATTATTGCTCACCTACATTCTTCTCTTTCTTTTTACGTCTACAGCAAAAATGATCCCTTTTTCCCCTTCGCAAATCTCGTATAGTTTGAACCCCACACCGACACTTCTTTTCCCCCTGGAATTCCACTCGATCTTCTTTCCCATTACAGTGTACCACAATCCTCCTTTGGAATACTCCTCCCCATAGACGACTGCCCCTACCCATAGTTCACTATAATTTTCTTCCAACGCCATGCAACAGTCCTCTACAACCATTTGAACAGTGCTCGAACACAAGGCCGAACTCTCCTTCTCTATTTCTTCTCTATCCAGTTAGCTAACCACCTTGCTTTCATCACTGTTATCCATCCCTTAACACTTTTTTTTTTCTTTTTTATCCACCCCATAAGATCAGACCCAACCAGAACCAAGTTTTTGAGCATAACGACTTTACTGCTTAGAGGCAGAAACATCGCAGCAGTTATAGGTTCCGATGTAATGGCCCGCAAATTCGTACTGCATGAGTTGACTAATAACATCACACCTCCAACCCAAATTGCACAGAAATATGAATCATTATTAGAAAGAAGTTAGAGGATGAGAAATAGAAAGAAAGAAATATTTGAATAGAAGAAGACGAAGACCACAAACTCACAGCGGAACGAATAAAATATATTAAATAACATAACTTTTGAAATACAAATCAGTAATTGTATATACTTACCATTATCAGAGCACAACAACTATTTCTGGAACAGTTATAAACACATGTTTCCAGATACAAACATGGTACACGTCGGAATATATGATAGTCTATAGCTAACTGGTGTAGCCTCCTACTTCAAACTCCTCCAAGTGAATCTGTAAAATCCCGACTAGTTGATTGTTTGTACAAATTTGGGCACCCAAGAGTTTAGGGAAAACAAACAAAATAAACTCTGGGTCAGTCATGGGACCAGTGTGAGTAAACTCCAACCATTTGTTTAACTTTCAAAATCCTTTCGAAAGAAAGGATAATAGTAAGACCAGCCCACACATAAACATGGACGGTTTTTACCTTACTATAACCCAAAATATTTTTTGATATCAGATCCGGTGATATTACAATAATGTCTACATCAAATAAATAGAATCTAGCGGAACGCTTGCATCTCACGTTCCATATATAAAATAAAACCAAAAACCGCAGGGCGCTTATTGGAGATTGGATTTCCAACATGAGAAGGTATGGAACCACCTTCCGGTAGTGTATCTTTAGAGGGGAATACATTGGGTTCAACAAGAACATCTTGTAACCCGGCCCACACATGGCCGACCACTCATTTCGCTTTAGTGTATCGAATGTATATCACCAACGGTTGGGATCAGCAACTGTTTCCCGAAAAGGGACATCATCGATAGATTAAAGAAGTAAAAGGAATTTCTCTAGACAGGTGATTGTACACCCTAATGGGAGCGACCCACATGGACCGTTCGAAACCCCTGATCGTTTTGAGAACAGGACAAATCAGAACACAAACAGAAGAACATTTCATTGCTATTACAACAATCTCATCAGATACAAGAATATACAGAGTATAAATGAATAAATTACATTCGACAAATATCAGAGATTACAATAAATTACATAGCAGCGGAAAAATAATACAAAGCACAACTGAAGGTGATATACGGATACAGAGCTTTCCGGATATCATTCCGGCTGTAAACCAGGATCCTATGAATATAAATCTGCAAAACCAAAACTACTGGCTGCCCGTGCGGAAAATAGGGGCACCCAGAGTTTAGGTTAAAACAATAAACTCCAGGTCAGTCATGTGACTGGTGTGAGAACTAAAACAGTTTTTTAAAGCTTTACTTAAAAAGAGAGTAATTCAAGGGACCACACCATATAACAGGGAACGGGTTTCTTCCCAAGAATACAAGTGCATAGAATAAACAACGCAATGCTTTTTCGAAAAATGAAGCTATTATAAGACCCATGTCCCATCACACAATGCAACGCAAGCCGGAGGATAGGGTTTTCCCTTATAATAGCCAAACATGCTTGGTACGTTTGAAACAAATCATTTGATACTATAATAAGTGTATAGTGTCAAAACAATTTCAATCATAAATATAAATCATAGACGGCATAGCATCCCATGCTACTATGTCGCCATACTAGGCTCTACAAATAAAGCCGAAATACACGTATTGGAAATTGAATTTCCATCATGAGTCGAGGCAAGGGGCAAGCTCCTCTCCGCGTTCGAGACACTCTAGCAAATGTCTCAGGGCTACGCACTCTGGGCAACCCTGGAATCGGCTGGGCCGGTCCTCACTTACGTTAGAGGATTATTTATGCCTGAACACACGTTTCCCGGTCCTTACAGACCTATAATCAAGGCGCCTCATTCCAACAACCACAAAGGTGAAAAGTATATAAATGTCAGGGCTGGTAAGTCAGTGACACCACCAAAGCTAGAAAGAAACGTCGTGTTCTCCCAACGGTCCGTATCCCTTTTTAACTCATACCGAGGTGTGAGGCTCGCGAATTCACGTTATACACAAAGCTGCCACGTAGGCCGTGCTTTGATCATCAACCACAAGACTTTGCTTTTCAACAGAAGCCTTGATCCATGCAACTCAGCATGCCACACAGGCAATTCATGCCATGCGACTGATGTCCATCGATATACAACCTCTGAGCTCGTACGTCTCAGAGAAGGGCGTTAAGCCAAAGAATAAATTCTCCGCCGCCAAACATATGTATATTTAATAGAAATCAATCAACACAGAATAAAATCCAATGTCAGACACACAATCCATTTACAAGTCCGTTCTGGGTCTGAACGAAACCGGAGGCACTTTCCTCGCATATCCATCGATCTCCAGGTACGTCTGGACGACCACCAACTGTTTCCATCCTCTTGGGTGTACAGCCCAATCAGGATCGTCAGTAATAATCCAAACGATGTGAAGACTTCCGGTCTTCAACCACCGTCTTCATCTTCGACATATCGTCGAATCGGTTATTCAGAATGGGTATAACCCGGTCTTTCCGAACAACCCGCGTATATTAAAAAAAATGTTACACAAACACAACATACGCCTCATTCCAATTCCACATTCTTAGGGAAAGGTTCCCATTAATTTTATCCAAGATAAATTCTTTAAAATTTATCCTCTAATCTTCCTTTGGATGTCATTTCAAACCAAATTATGGTTTTTCAAACTAGTCGAGATTAGCGAACCACAACGAAGTAATTATTTATTTTATTTCCCAATCCCAACCTATTCATCCCATGAAGCAAAACTGGTAATACTCCATATCTAATACTATGGTGTTATCGGTAAAATTAATTACCATTTCACGTTCAAATCTAATTAAAGATTTAACTATCGCTTTGGAGCAAAACTGGCGATACTCCATTCTCGCTCATTTCTAAATTTGATAATTTAGATTATAGATTCACATTTCAACCTAATTGTAGATTCGTTAAAACTCCTTTTACTGGGTTAAAGAACTAGGTGTTATTTAAAACACAGTTCACGACAAACCCAAATCACATTCTATTTATTATCGGGTTAAAGAACTAGTGTCATTTAAAACACCATTCACGATAAACCCATTTCAAATCCAATCAAATATATTAGAAATTCCGATTATTTAAAATCCCTTTTTAAATATAATTTATTTATTTAAAAATAATTGGGTTTTAAATTTAGTTCAAAACTAGTTCATTTCGATAAAAATCCATTTTTATCTTTTCAAATATGGAGTTTTTCACCCCAATTTTTCTCAAATCATTTCTTATGATTTTTCACAAATTATTGATATTTTTAATAATTTTATCAAGGCCTGTACAGTCGATTTCCAACAACGGCCATCGAATTGCACTTACAACGACCTTTTTCGAATTTGATTTGGACGTATCTCCAAATCCAACCGTTAGATTTCAAATTTCTAATATTCGTTAGAAAGCTCTTTTTGATACGAACCCAACGGTTCCGGTCTTAGGAGAATCCGACGGTCGGATCTCCCGTAATGTTCGTTTGAAATAAATGGTCGAAATTCACGAACTGCCACGGCGCGGCGCGTTCGGTTCAGGCCATTATATTATATATATAATATATGTAATATATATTTCGTGTATTTCTATTTAAAACGAATTTTATAAATAGTTTTTAAATTCGTTTCAAAATTCATTTCAACTTCCATTTCAATTCAAAGCAAAATTGAATTCTTCTTTATAAATTCGTTTTAAAATTCATTTCTATTCAATTCAAATTTCAATTCAAAGCAAAATTGAATTCTTCTTTATAAATTCTTTTTAAAATTCATTTCTATTCAATTCAAATTTCAGTTCAAAGCAAAATTGAATTCTTCTTTATAAATTCGTTTTAAAATTCATTTCTATTCAATTCAAATTTCAATTCAAATTGAATTCATTTCAATTCGCTTTCAATTCAATTTGAATTCGTTTTTAATTCAATTCGATTTCAAAGTCGTTTTCTATTCGATTCAATTCATTTCGAAATCGTTTTATATTCAATTCATTTCAAAATGAATAAAATCGATATAAATATCGTTCACGTCAAAATGGCGTTAATCTAATCAACACGGCTTCATATATTCCTTCATTCTATTCAACAAATGAATATTTATTTTTGTCAACACACGACTAATCTCAACGAACGAGTACTATCCACATGTGACTATTTTTGTTAAATTATTTCGTTCAACACATGACTAATCTCAACGGATGAGTACAGTCAACACATGAACCTTTATTTTATAGTGATAAAGATATAAATTTTATTGTTAAAACATTTCGTTCAACACATGACTAATCTCAACGGATGAGTACAGTCAACACATGAACCTTTATTTTATATTATTCTTTATTTTCTAAATTGGAATGAGGCCCAATCAATCACCATATAATGTTAATTATATGGATTTTCATACATCACACGTATATAATAGCATTGAAAAATAATCCACCATCAACCAAAGTGCACTACACTGTATAAGCATCAAATATAGATATCTAACGCTTATAACAGCCTGTCAATCAATCGATCGACATATTTAATCAATCAGGATGACTGAACTTCAAATTTCATCCCAACACCCGTGTGGGTTTTCGAACAATCAAACGCAGATTTTATTTGTGCAGTTGGGCGATGTGTAAAATTTATCGACCCAATCAATGTCCTTCAAATAGGTGTACATAAACAAACCGTCCGGTTTGTAAATGAATATTTATTTATTCACATTCCACGTTAAAACTATATTTTTAACGATAAAATATTTTATTTCAACACATGAGTTTCTATTCAGTTTATTTACACAATAAAAATGATATTTTTATTTTTCTAACGTATTTTAGAAAATTTCGGCAGCATAACGGCACGATACTAGAAACGGGACAAGGCCTAGCCTTATCTCCGGTCTAGTGAAGGCCCACGCCATTCACACATCAATCAAATCCATGCTATTTCACCAAACAATTCAAATTTAATTCAAATAATCTAACTAATTTTTGCAATCAAACAATTAAACAAACAAGCCATTCATGGTCTGTGGATGACGGGTGTCGGGTGCTACTAAAAACCGTCTACATCCTAGTATATATATATATATATATATAACTAGAAAAAGAAATTGAAGAGTGAGAAATTCTCACCGATAGTTATCCAATATCACGACTCTTCTAATGAAGGAATCTTCGTCGTTTTCGCCTTTCGTCACTTTCTTTGCCCGTATCCTCTACATATGTAAAAATCGAATTTTTACTTCGTTATTCAACATATAAAAATCGAATTTTTACTTTGCTATTCAATATATAAAAATCGAATTTTTACTTTGCTATTCAATAGATAAAAATCGAATTTTTACTTTGCTATTCAATAGATAAAAATCGAATTTTTACTTTGCTATTCAATAGATAAAAATTGAATTTTTACTTTGCTATTCAATAGATAAAAATCGAATTTTTACTTTGCTATTCAATATATAAAAATCGAATTTTTACTTTGCTATTCAATAGATAAAAATCGAATTTTTACTATGACGCTATACAGATAAAAATTCTATCTTTACATTGCTACTATATAGATAAAAATTATATTTTTACCTCGCTATTCTCTATATAAAGATTTCGCCTTTTCAAGTATATCATTATAAAAATAACATTTTTATTTTTCTACACATATAAAGATGATATTTCTAATATTCCTATCATGTAAAAATTATATTTTTAATGCTCTACCTAAACAAAAACCATATTTTTACATCTTCTACATAATAAAGATTATATTTTTAATACTTTAAAAATATAAAAATCATATTTTTAGCCTTTCTATAATACAAAAATATCGCCTTTTCAACTATAAAAATCTAATCTTTTGCATTTTAAAAATCTAATCTTTTGCATTTTAAAAATCTAATCTTTTGCATTTTAAAAATCTAATCTTTTGCATTTAAAAAATCTAATCTTCCTTCTTTTATAATCACAAAATCATATATTCCTATATGCTTTAAAATCTTATTCATATCAAGGCATTTTAAAATAAGGAAACTTACATTGATTTCTAGGGTTTCGATCGGAGAGGAACACAAAGGAGGAGGCGGAGAAGGAAGAACTGGTCGATGGTGGAGTGGTTGGAGTGGAGACGGCAGCGCCGAGGTGGTGGGGCGCTGTAGGTGGACGGCGGTCTCAGGGCGGCAGTGGCTTCCAGTGGCGTGGCGGGCCACGTTGCTCAGGGGCTCGATCTGGGCTCGGGGTCTTCAAATCGGAGAAAGAGGGGGGGGGGGGACTCTCGCGACTGGAGGAGATGAACGGAGAGGAGGCCGACGTCGGTGGGGGGGGGGGGGGGGGAGGGTTCGACGGGGAAGCGGCGACTCTGGTGAGGCGTCGACGGGGTTTCAGCGTTTCCCTTTTTTTTTGATTTCATCCATCAAAATGAAAGAGGTGGGGGGGGGGGGGGGGGGAATATGAATATAATTATTTATATTTTATTTTACTTTTATTCTCTAAAAAGTTACTTTACCATTCGATCTCAAAACAAGACCCACCGCCTGTCGCCCACAGCGTTTTACCCCCATTCCGAACACAATGGGATATGTATCGTAGGCTGATTCGATTGTTACAATCAGTTTTCGTCAAAATCAACATATAACTCTATATATTGATTTTGAACGCGCATTTCAATTTACCTGGTTCACATACTAACTCGAAAAATTACCGAAAAATATTTTCTAGCTTCGTATTGACGATACGGTCCTAATAAAACTAGTTTCGTTGAATTCCGAGACCGTTGGAAAAATGGCCAATTTCCAGTCGATTAAAATCAACTGAAACTGGTCAAACGCGTTTTCCTTTGCCACGCTCACATATTGATTCGTAAAATTATGAAATTTGAAACCTAGCAATAACTTTACATCACGGATCCAACAAAAGTGGTTTCGTCGAAATCCGAGGTTGTTTGCAAAACTTCCATTTTTAAGGGCCTGAATTCCATAGCGACTATTCAGAATTTTCAACTGGACATATCTTTTGATTCCCGCTATGAAATTTCGATTTTTCGGATTCGTTGGAAAGATATCATCAATTAGATCCTAATGTTTTTGGTTTCACTAAAATCCGGATTGTTTTGCACCCGGTACATTCAATTGAAGTTTGAAATCGAATTATCGAACTACCGCGCCATTTTCAATTCTATTTATAATTATATATAATTATTTATATTCTAACGATGACGCGTATAAATATATACATTCTAATTACATTCAAAATAAATTTATCATCGATTTTATTTAAAATAATCTATTTTAAATATTCAAAATTCGCTAAAATTGCCAAAATAAAATTTTTAAACTGGTTCAGAATTTCCGTGTTATTACAATCTCCCCCACTTAAAACTTTTCGTCCCCGAAAAGGAACAAAGTCGAAAGTGGTTTGATCAATTAACTCTACGTTCGATCTGGCTTCCATTCTCCAACTTTTCAGTTTTTGAGAATTTTCAAATTTTCAAAAATTTGGCTAACACCCTAAATTTTCGAAAAATTTCGCCGTAACCTCCCCTGCACCGGGAGCCACGGGAAAATCCCGAAATTACCATATAGGCCTTCTGATCTCAAAAAGAAAAAGAAAAAGCCAAGCGGCTAGCCAATAGGCTCATAAAATCATCATCACCCAAACAAAATAGTAAATTATGTAGTAAACATGTACCTATTTGTCGGGCAAACAAATTTTATTCTCTGCTCTAGCCTCCTTGCTATGACCTGTTCAATGTAAGTATATGTATATGCAAGCAAATGCGACTAATTTTCAATACAGTTCAATATTCGGTTCAATTAGGCATAATGGTTCAAAATTCAATTAGGCAACAATAATCAAACAACACAATCATCAATCAATTAGTGGATTAGAGTTTCAAATCCATAAATTGATATACACATACAAAAATCATGTTTTTGATGCCAAATCACAACAAATAAATCTAGCTATATTAGTTTTGGTTCTCACACCAGTCTAATGGAAATATATAGATATCACACCTTCAAAACACGAACATAAATACTGATGATGTGGCCACATCACCAGAATTATCCCCGGGTGTCTAGAATGTGACTTTATATCTATCCAGTATATTAAAACTTCGAATATACGTTCATGACGCGTATACGCAAAATCTTTATATATTGGATTGTCCATATTCAAAATAAATAAATAATCAAATACGTGTAAAGCGATTTAAATTTTCAAACAAAATTGTTTTCATTTGAAAAATATACTCTTCACACTCGTTCTAGGATACTACTGATCCCATCTCTAACGAGTCATTCTAATTGGATATTACTAATCCAATATCTGATGAAGTCTTTCGTATGGTTCTAATGTGTCTTGTTCTCGAGCTCTGTAAACCAAAGCTCTGATACCAAATGTGACGGCCGGGAATTTCGCTCGATCCGAATCAGTCGTTAAACCGATCTAGACCGTTCGAAACCCCTGATCGTTTTGAGAACAGGACGAATCAGAACACAAACAGAAGAACATTTCATTGCTATTACAACAATCTCATCAGATACAAGAATATACAGAGTATAAATGAATAAATTACATTCGACAAATATCAGAGATTACAATAAATTACATAGCAGCGGAAAAATAATACAAAGCACAACAGAAGGTGATATACGGATACAGAGCTTTCCGGATATCATTCCGGCTGTAAACCAGGATCCTGTAAATATAAATCTGCAAAACCAAAACTACTGGCTGCCCGTGCGGAAAATAGGGGCACCCTGAGTTTAGGTAAAAACAATAAACTACAGGTCAGTCATGTGACTGGTGTGAGAACTAAAACAGTTATTTAAAGCTTTACTTTAAAAGAGAGTAATTCAAGGGACCACGCCGTATAACACGGAACGGGTTTCTTCCCAAGAATACCAGTGCATAGAATAAACAAGCAATGCTTTTTCGAAAAATGAAGCTGTTATAAGACCCAGGTCCCATCACACAATGCAACGCAAGCCGGAGGATAGGGTTTTCCCTTATAATAGCCAAACATGCTTGGTACGTTTGAAACAAATCATTTGATACTATAATAAGTGTATAGTGTCAAAACAATTTCAATCATAAATATAAATCATAGACGGCATAACATCCCATGCTACTATGTCGCCATACTAGGCTCTACAAATAAAGCCGAAATACACGTATTGGAAATTGAATTTCCGTCATGAGTCGAGACAAGGGGCAAGCTCCTCTCCGCGTTCGAGACACTCTAGCAAATGTCTCAGGGCTATGCACTCTGGGCAACCCTGGAATCGGCTGGGCCGGTCCTCACTTACGTTAGAGGATTATTTATGCCTGAACACACGTTTCCCGGTCCTTACAGACCTATAATCGAGGCGCCTCATTCCAACAACCACAAAGGTGAAAAGTATATAAATGTCAGGGCTGGTAAGTCACTGACACCACCAAAGCTAGAAAGAAACGTCGTGTTCTCCTAACGGTCCGTATCCCGTTTTTAACTCATACCGAGGTGTGAGGCTCGCGAATTCACGTTATACACAAAGCTGCCACGTAGGCCGTGCTTTGATCATCAACCACAAGACTTTGCTTTTCAACAGAAGCCTTGATCCATGCAACTCAGCATGCCACATAGGCAATTCATGCCATGTGACTGATGTCCATCGATATACAACCTCTGAGCTCGTACGTCTCAGAGAAGGGCGTTAAGCAAAAGAATAAATTCTCCGTTGCCAAACAGATGTATATTTAATAGAAATCAATCAACACAGAATAAAATCCAATGTCAGACACATAATCCATTTACAAGTTCGTTCTGGGTCTGAACGAAACCGGAGGCACTTTCCTCGCATATCCATCGATCTCCAGGTACGTCTGGACGACCACCAAATGTTTCCATCCTCTTGGTTGTACAGCCCAATCAGGATTGTCAGTAATAATCCAAATGATGTGAAAACTTCCGGTCTTCAACCACCGTCTTCATCTTCGACATATCGTCGAATCGGTTATTCAGAATGGGTATAACCCGGTCTTTCCGAACAACCCGCGTATATTAAAAAAAAATGTTACAAAAACACAACATACGCCTCATTCCAATTCCACATTCTTAGGGAAAGGTTCCCATTAATTTTATCCAAGATAAATTCTTTAAAATTTATCCTTTAATCTTCCTTTGGATGTCATTTCAAACCAAATTATGGTTTTTCAAACTAGTCGAGATTAGCGAACCTCAACGAAGTAATTATTTATTTTATTTCCCAATCCCAACCTATTCATCCCATGAAGCAAAACTGGTAATACTCCATATCTAATACTATGGTGTTATCGGTAAAATTAATTACCATTTCACGTTCAAATCTAATTAAAGATTTAACTATCGCTTTGGAGTAAAACTGGCGATACTCCATTCTCGCTCATTTCTAAATTTGATAATTTAGATTATAGATTCACATTTCAACCTAATTGCAGATTCGTTAAAACTCCTTTTACTGGGTTAAAGAACTAGGTGTTATTTAAAACACAGTTCACGACAAACCCAAATAACATTCTATTTATTATCGGGTTAAAGAACTAGTGTCATTTAAAACACCGTTCATGATAAACCCATTTCAAATCCAATCAAATATATTAGAAATTCCGATTATTTAAAACCCCTTTTTAAATATAATTTATTTATTTAAAAATAATTGGGTTTTAAATTTAGTTCAAAACTAGTTCATTTCGATAAAAATCCATTTTTATCTTTTCAAATATGGAGTTTTTCACCCCAATTTTTCTCAAATCATTTCTTATGATTTTACACAAATTATTGATATTTTTAATAATTTTATCAAGGCCTGTACAGTCGATTTCCAACAACGGCCATCGAATTGCACTTACAGCGACCTTTTTCGAATTTGATTTGGACGTATCTCCAAATCCAACTGTTAGATTTCAAATTTCTAATATTCGTTAGAAAGTTCTTTTCGATACGAACCCAACGGTTCCGGTCTTAGGAGAATCCGACGGTCGGATCTCCCGTAATGTTAGTTTGAAATAAATGGTCGAAATTCACGAACTGCCACGGCGCGGTGCGTTCGGTTCAGGCCATTATATTATATATATAATATATGTAATATATATTTCGTGTATTTCTATTTAAAACGAATTTTATAAGTAGTTTTTAAATTCGTTTCAAAATTCGTTTCAACTTCCATTTCAATTCAAAGCAAAATTGAATTCTTCTTTATAAATTCGTTTTAAAATTCATTTCTATTCAATTCAAATTTCAATTCAAAGCAAAATTGAATTCTTCTTTATAAATTCGTTTTAAAATACATTTCTATTCAATTCAAATTTCAGTTCAAAGCAAAATTGAATTCTTCTTTATAAATTCGTTTTAAAATTCATTTCTATTCAATTCAAATTTCAATTCAATTTGAATTCATTTCAATTCGCTTTCAATTCAATTTGAATTCGTTTTTAATTCAATTCGATTTCAAAGTCGTTTTCTATTCGATTCAATTCATTTCGAAATCGTTTTATATTTAATTCATTTCAAAATGAATAAAATCGATATAAATATCGTTCACGTCAAAATGGCGTTAATCTAATCAACACGGCTTCATATATTCCTTCATTCTATTCAACAAATGAATATTTATTTTTGTCAACACACGACTAATCTCAACGAATGAGTACTGTCCACGTGTGACTATTTTTGTTAAATTATTTTGTTCAACACATGACTAATCTCAACGGATGAGTACAGTCAACACATGAACCTTTATTTTATAGTGATAAAGATATAAATTTTATTGTTAAAACATTTCGTTCAACACATGACTAATCTCAATGGATGAGTACAGTCAACACATGAACCTTTATTTTATATTATTCTTTATTTTATAAATTGGAATGAGGCCCAATCAATCACCATATAATGTTAATTATATGGATTTTCATACATCACACGTATATAATAGCATTGAAAAATAATCAACCATCAACCAAAGTGCAATACACTGTATAAGCATCAAATATAGATATCTAACGCTTATAACAGCCTGTCAATCAATCGATCGACATATTTAATCAATCAGGATGAGTGAACTTCAAATTTTATCCCAACACCCGTGTGGGGTTTCGAACAATCAAACACAGATTTTATTTGTGCAGTTGGGCGATGTGTAAAATTTATCAACCCAATCAATGTCCTTCAAATAGGTGTACATAAACAAACCGTCCGGTTTGTAAATGAATATTTATTTATTCACATTCCACGTTAAAACTATATTTCTAACGATAAAATATTTTATTTCAACACATGAATTTCTATTCAGTTTATTTACACAATAAAAATGATATTTTTATTTTTCTAACGTATTGTAGAAAATTTCGGCGGCATAACGGCACGATACTAGAAACGGGACAAGACCTAGCCTTATCCCCGGTCTAGTGAAGGCCCACGTCATTCACACATCAATCAAATCCATTCTATTGCACCAAACAATTCAAATTTCAATCAAATAATCTAACTAATTTTTGCAATCAAACAAGCCATCCATGGTCTGTGGATGGCGGGTGTCGGGTGCTACTAAACACCGTCTACATCCTAGTATATATATATATAACTAGAAAAAGAAATTGAAGAGTGAGAAATTCTCACCGATAGCTATCCAATATCACGACTCTTCTAATGTAGGAATCTTCGTCGTTTTCGCCTTTCATCACTTTCTTTGCCCGTATCCTCTACATATGTAAAAATCGAATTTTTACTTCGTTATTCAATATATAAAAATCGAATTTTTACTTTGCTATTCAATATATAAAAATCGAATTTTTACTTTGCTATTCAATATATAAAAATCGAATTTTTACTTTGCTATTAAATAGATAAAAATCGAAGTTTTACTTTGCTATTCAATAGATAAAAATCAAATTTTTACTTTGCTATTCAATATATAAAAATCGAATTTTTACTTTGCTATTCAATAGATAAAAATCGAATTTTTACTATGACGCTATACAGATAAAAGTTCTATCTTTACATTGCTACTATATAGATAAAAATTATATTTTTACCTCGCTATTCTCTATATAAAGATTTCGCCTTTTCAAATATATCATTATAAAAATCACATTTTTATTTTTCTACACATATAAAGATGATATTTCTAATATTCCTATCATGTAAAAATTATATTTTTAATGCTCTTCCTAAACAAAAACCATATTTTTACATCTTCTACATAATAAAGATTATATTTTTAATACTTTAAAAATATTAAAATCATATTTTTAATACTTTAAAAATATAAAAGTCATATTTTTAGCCTTTCTATAATATAAAAATATCGCCTTTTCAACTATAAAAATCTAATCTTTTGCATTTTAAAAATCTAATCTTTTGCATTTTAAAAATCTAATCTTTTGCATTTTAAAAATCTAATCTTCCTTCTTTTATAATCACAAAATCATATATTCCTATACGCTTTACAATCTTATTCATATCAAGGCATTTTAAAATAAGGAAACTTACATTGATTTCTAGGGTTTCGATCGGAGAGGAACACAAAGGAGGAGGCGAAGAAGGAAGAACTGGTCGATGGTGGAGTGGTTGGAGTGGAGACGGCGGCGCCGAGGTGGTGGTGCGCTGCAGGTGGACGGCGGTCTCAGGGCGGCAGTGGCTTCCAGTGGCGTGGCGGGCCACGTTGCTCAGGGGCTCGATCTGGGCTCAGGGTCTTCAAATCGGAGAAAAGGGGGGGGGGACTCTCGCGACTGGAGGAGATGAACGGAGGGGAGGCCGACATCAAGGGGGGCTCGACGGGGAAGCAGTGGCTCTGGTGAGGCGTCGACGGGGTTTCAGCGTTTCCCCTCTTTTTTTTCTTTTTGATTTCATCCGTCAAATGAAAGAGAGAGGGGGGGGGGTATATGAATATAATTATTTATATTTTATTTTACTTTTATTCTCTAAAAAGTTACTTTACCATTCGATCTCAAAACAGGACCCACCGCCTGTCGTCCATAGCGTTTTACCCCCATTCCGAACACAATGGGATATGTATCGTAGGCTGATTCGATTGTTACAATCAGTTTTCATCAAAATAAACATATAACTCTATATATTGATTTTGAACGCGCATTTCAATTTACCGGGGTCACATACTAACTCGAAAAATTCCCGAAAAATATTTTCTAGCTTCGTATTGATGATACGGTCCTAATAAAACTAGTTTCTTTGAATTCCGAGACCGTTGGAAAAATGGCCAATTTCCAGTCGATTAAAGTCAACTAAAACTGGTCAAACGCGTTTTCCTTTGCCACGCTCACATATTGATTCGAAAAATTATGAAATTTGAAACCTAGCAATAACTTTACATCACGGATCCAACAAAAGTGGTTTCGTCGAAATCCGAGGTCGTTTGCAAAACTTCCATTTTTAAGGTCCTGAATTCCATAGCGACTATTCAGAATTTTCAACTGGACATATCTTTTGATTCCCGCTATGAAATTTCGATTTTTCGGATTCGTTGGAAAGATATCATCAATTAGATCCTAATGTTTTTGGTTTCACTAAAATCGGGATTGTTTTGCACCCGGTACATTCAATTGAAGTTTGAAATCGAATTATCGAACTACCGCGCCATTTTCAATTCTATTTATAATTATATATAATTACTTATATTCTAACGACGACGCGTATAAATATATACGTTCTAATTACATTCAAAATAAATTTATCGTCGATTTTATTTAAAATAATCTATTTTAAATATTCAAAATTCGCTAAAATTGCCAAAATAAAAATTTTAAACTGGTTCAGAATTTCCGGGTTATTACACACATAGCCATGCTGCCTGCCCGATTTTTGTCATTTCCCGATTGTTGAGGCATGAGGCTACGATTTCTTATCATTCATTGATAGCACAATCACTTTGAATGCCATATTGTCAGATCCGTTAATCACTAATTGATTTGTATAATTATTCTGGATATTATGTTAAGAGAATAAATTCTCCGCCATCATATATATATATATTTATACAGACCAACATATGCGATCATTGGAAATACTCTGTCAGACATTCGTCCATACACTTCGTTCTGGGGCTGAACAAAATCGAAGGCACAATTTCTTTTAATAGAAAAAGTCCGTGCACTTTAGTCCATCTTCGATTATCTTCATATAATCTAATTCGCAACGCTGTTGCCAATACGGAGTGGTTCACGGATAATAATCCAACCGGTCTCTCCATATTGACAACGATTATTGGCAAATACTTCGATAATCGGTTATTTAACTATCGAAGAAAAACAAATATCCATTCAAAACATCAAACAATCATTGGGCCTTTAATTTATTATTCATTAATTAAATCACTATTCCATTTCTTTATTAATATTTGTTAACCAAATATTATCAACAATGATCTTGTCCTCTTACGCTATTTGGAAAAACATTTCTATATATCGCCTTTTTTATTTTCTATACATAGAAAATATCTTCTATTTATAATTGGAAAACATTCCAATTACTTATCTCTTTCACGCCATTCATTTCTACACTCAGGAAATATTTATTTATTATACTCCACAATTCCACTTCCTTGGGTTAAAACGAATATTGTATAAAACATTATTACAACAACCCAGAATATTTCGTTCAACTAATTTCTTTAAACATCTCTTTTCGAGACTAAATCTTGTTACTTACCGGTTAATAATGGAATCAATCAAGTTGGGGTATAACTACCTCTCAGACCTTGACTGAAAACATCGTTAACTTCAAAACAGATAAGACCACTATTCTCGAATAATCAACATCATATTAAACCACCGATCCATATCTTTTAAACAAGTACACGCTCTCTTTCTATTTTTTCAGATTAAATTTATTATTTCCTTTTTGTTTATAACATTTTATTTTAATTCTGTTTCCTTATTGAATTCTATATATATTGATATATAGATTTCTAATTGTCAAATTATCTTAAAAATATTCTAACTCCTTAAATTTCCGGAAAATTTCACCATAACCTCCTTTGTACCGGTCGATAGTTCAAACCTTAACTCGCCTCTCTAGGCCCTTTCCATTCATAAAGAAAATCAAAAAGCCAAGTGGCTTGCCGATTCGGCACATAAAACCTCATATGGAATTTAAACGTGTACCTTTTTGTTGGACACACAAATTATAATCTTCATATACTTCATTCCATACCTGCTTAACACATGTTCACCTGTTTTCAATTCAATTCAATCCAATTGTTTGAATTCAATTTCGCTCATTTATTCTTTAATTAGCTTCTTATCCTATTTCACTTGTTATTTGAACATATCATGTTCGTATGTATTTTAGTTTGCTTATAAATCAATTGAATCCCATTTTCATTTCAGATTTCATATTTGATTTCGAATATGAAATTCACAAGTCTCATTTACTTATCAAAATAAATATCTCGATCTAAAATTCGATTAACAAATTATTCTCCCACTTAGTTAATTCTATTCAAAAATAAATAACTGAATTTGTTTCAAAAATCAATCCATTTACTCCACTCGAGTTCATATTTATTTTATAAATCAAGTCCAGATTTTTGAAATGAAAATTCAAATTTTATTTGCTTAAAAATCCTTATACTTATTTATATAAACCATTATGATTTTTAAACGATTTTGGCGTTGCTTTTCTGAAAATTTGATTTTGACATAACTCAAAATATATCAGACAAAACCCATATTTTTCTCTTCCATTAGAAAACTATTTTTCAACCGGTCCTGAAAATTCTTGTTTCAAAGAATTCCGACTTCAATTGAGTTCTATATACTCAATTGAAGTTCAAAACGTCAATTTACGAACTGTCGCGCTGCGACGAGTTCGTTTTAATTATATTTATATATATAAACTTTTAAACTTCATTTAAAATAAATTCAACTCCATTCTGATATATTTTTAATATATATTAAACCAATTTTCCCAATTCTACTCAATAATTCTGATTATCTATAATCGCTGATTTTTCCTTACTCGGTTATACATTTATTTATACTTCGATCTTCTATATTTAATTCAAATTTATTTTATAAATAAATTATTTATAAAATTTGATATAATTTAATTTCATTTATAAACCCGTTGAATTCTTCTCAGTTCAGCTTATATTCCGAATTCCGAAATGTAATCAATCAGTTTGTTTCGAAACACTTCCCAATTTACTTTTAAATTCCTATTTGAATTTAAATGGTTTAAATTATCCAAATGATAATTTATTTCACTAAATTTATAACACTATTTATACATTCAACTTCCTTGTTTCATATATTTAAACAAGTTCCGTTTTCAAATTTCTATTTGAAACTCCATCCCTTTGACATTCCGAATTACGGAATAAAAACCATTGTTTCCTTTCGAGTGATTTCAAATTCTATTTTTAAATTCATATTTGAATTTAAGTATTCAAATTATCTCTTGATAATTAATTCATTATATTTATAAACACCATTTTAAATTTCCTTGTTTTATATGTAAACAAGTCTATTTCGAAATCTATTTAAAACCAAAATCTTATTTTGGAAATTTCTATTTATAATAACTTATATATATATATAACACCCAATTTATTTTCATATTCAATTTAACTTCTATTTAATTAAATTTGAATTAATCGAATTCAAATAATAAATCCTTACGGATTTATTTTAGTTCAATTTATATTCTGAACATCAGAATAAATTCCATCGTTTATTTCTTTAGAACGATTTCCCCATTTCTATTTTTAAATTCACATTTGAATTTAAATATTCAAATTATCAAATGATAATTTTTCCACTTTATTTATAAACACTGTTTATAAATTCATTTCAATTCTCTGCATTATTTAATTTATAAACATCGTTTATAAATGTAATACTTGTTTATTTATTTATTTTCAAAACAAGTAAATATCTTTAGCCCATTCTAAATTCAAATTCTATTTTAAAAAAATAGAATTTTCCTTTTTAAATTTCAAAACCCTATTTACGATATTTCTATAAATTACCATTTAGGTCCAGTGATATTTCAAACATCCAAAATACGAAATTATCAAATCACGGGTTTTTCTAACACATCATATAAGATAACATACATTAAACCAAACAAACAATAATATTTTTGAGGAATCCAATTGGATTCCTCCAACCTGTTTTCCTGCATCCACAGACGTTAGTCACATAAATAATACCCATCCTGCTTCGAGGCAGGATATCGCAGTATAGAAGGTCATCCGCCGCGTGCGGCATATAGGGTCATCCGCTAACGATACTGCGGGCATCCGCTAATGGTACAACGGGAAATCCAACCACCAATATATATATAATAGCAACCACCAAGCCTAAATAACTAATATATATTTTTAACAACAACAAATAATATTTAAAGCATCCAAACAATCAACCAACAATTATTTTTAAATGATAAAAGAATTCAAAATAAAAATATGAGTGAGATTTAGTCACCGTGTATTTTTCCTGTCGAATATCCCGTTAAATTCATCTCATCGCGGCTATGAATCCACTCAAATAAATTTTATCATGTACCTACGATTATATATTTTAATTAACGATTAATTGATTAATCAATTAATTTAACTACAACACTCAATAAATTTATTATTAACTAAATAAATTTATTTAATTACCTTAATCCTCTTCTCTACTACTCAATTCTTCTAGCAGACTTTTCATCCAAACGGTGCCAGCAGTTAAAGGGAGTTTTGTGTACTTAACCATCTGATTTCCTTCTTCTGGATCAGCAAATCTCCTTTTGTATACAATGATAACATACTAGCAACCCAGTTCATCCATCAACGAACTCCACTCCATACTAACGCAATCGCATCCCCTGTTTGTCATAGCACACCAAACTCCATCCCCAAATTAACCCAATCATCATCAGCGAATTTGAGCTTCCCCCAAACTTTGTTGTCTTGTGCACCCTGCTACCAATAACCAACGTCACTGTGAAAATCCCATTGGCACCAGAGAATGGATCGCGACCCTATTATAAACTTTATTTTGACTTCGCATGCCCTTAATCGCAAGCTCCTCTCTGTTGTTTTCGAACTCGCGTATTTAATTACAGTTCCCTTTTTACCTCAAGTTTGAACTAAATTTCCATCCCTACTAGTTGTCGCTCCTCCTTAGAAATACCATCGCAACTCCAGTTACCAGTATCGATTTTGCTTTGAAACGCGGTGCGCTCCATCGGTCACCACCATCCCACTACACCCAAATCGAACACCTTCACACCTAAAGATCCTTCTACAACGATGTCTAGTCATCGCGCACCTACCTCACGTCGTCGCTTAATTCAAAATTCGGATCCTCTTTTTCTTTTTTGAAATCTGAGGAGGTTTACAGTTTTCATTTCAAGAATCAAAGAGGGAGCCTTCGAATCTGATTTCAGAGGCTTGAGGTTTTTTTTGCTTTCCTGAAGTTTTGAGGAGTGAATATAATAAAAAGGGGTAGTCGTGACATTTGATACTTGGAGTGGATTAAAACAAAGACAAGGAGGATCGACATTTTTATTTCTTTGAACCAAAAATCCATTCTTTCGAATGAATGAAAAGAGAAGCAGGGTTTGTTTAAATAGGAAAAATTATTCTTAACGATGAAGGAATAGGTATGTACATGGTACAAGATAGCTATGTAAATTAGGGTAGGTTAATTAATTCGATTTGATTTTGATTTAACTGTGATTTGATCTTTGATTTAATCTGATTTGAAATAAAGAGATTTTTATTTCTTTTAAATAGATACTAATTTGATCTTCGATTCGATTTTGATCTTATCCATTAAAATATCTCAGGGTTCACACACGAACCGCTATTTTAACGTAACCACTGTCGTTTAAACGTTATAACGCTATTCTGAACTGAACAGTATATATTCTGAAATTTAATTTCAACCTATATATCATTTTAAATTCAGAACTAATCAATTCACTGGTAATAAATTATTTTTATTATCGCCTATATTCAAATACAATTAATGTTGATCATCTGAATTGTTTCGATTCAGTTTTTTTCAACTTCAGTTTCAATTATTTACGGTTTATGATAATTCGATATACACGAATTAAATTACACTTGATTATAAATCGATAAATTCTATATAAATATCCATTTACATTATCAATTCAATATTTAAAACTATATTAAATATTTAAAATAAACTATTCAAAAATCTGGGTCGTTACATTCTTCCTCCCTTAAAAGAATTTCATCCCCGAAATTACTAAGGTAGGAAGAATACTTTAAACCCATTAACTTTTCAAAACTCCTTTATGTTGAAACTCACCTCTTCATATTTCAACAAATTTTATTCTACCAAAACATTTGGTTTCCATTTACATAACACATCATCTATAGTCACATTCATTTATTCTGAATGATTTATCACCAATTCATATTTCATTCAGATGTATTTAAATCCATTCAAATTGGTTCTAATCAATTTATTCACTTCAATTCATTTAACTTGCTTAAGTTAAATTTAAATTCCAGAATTCAAATTCCTGGGTTTTATTTCAAATCTTTTCGAATCACATAAATATATATACATATATTTGTTCCCACCACAATTTCAAAACATTTGAATATTCAAATCAATTTTTTTTTCTTTCAAACAAATTTCCATCAAAACTTTTCTAAGGTAGCAATCCATCACTTACAACTCAAAAATGAACACTGATGATGCTGCAGTCATCATCAGAATTATTTCCTAGCCACCGAAGTGAGTTCAGTGCTTAAACAATTTCAAAACCTATTAGAAATCCTTTTAAAACAAAGATATATTGTTCTAATATACTTTAGAAAATATTTTCCAACTTCCCAAGATTTAAATTCCAAATTCTGGTTTGAATTCAATTTTACTTCATCTCATTTGTATATTTCATTCATATACATTTTCTATTTGGTTATAGATGACCATTTCATTTCTTATAATCTCATTTGATTATAATAATAACAATCAACACATCTATATATAATGATAATTTCACTAAATTATTCCTATCAAAATAGAATTTTGGGTAAAATTATTTCATTTACCTACCTAAAAACAATATCATGTTCAATCTTCTGTTCCACTATTTACAAACTCTTATCGACATCGTGGCGTGCCACGATTCGATCAGAATTCATAAACCACTCAACAGACTAGCCAACACAATATAAAACAATTTTTATATCAATTAACAAATACGCGCTCTTGTATATACACTCGACTTATTCTAGGGTACTACTGACCCTATCTCTAATGAGCACAAGCCCACCAAAGCCAAGGTATTCGCTCAACCTAAGCTTTGATACCAACTGTAACGGCCCGCAAATCTGTGCTACCTGAGTTGACTAATAACACCATATGTCCAACCCAAATTGCACAGAAATACGAATCATTATTAGAAAGAAATTAGAGGATGAGAAATAAAAAGAAAGAAATATTTGAGTAGAAGAAGACGAAGACCACAAACTCACAGCTGAACGAATAAAATATATTAAATTACATAACTTTTGAAATACAAATCAGTAACTGTATATACATACCATTATCAGAGCACAACAACTATTTCTGGAACAGTTATAAACACCTGTTTCTAGATACAAACATGGTACACAGCAGAATATATGATAGTCTATTGCTAACTAGTGAAGCCTCCTGCTTCAAACTCCTCCAAGTGAATTGTTAAATCCCGACTACTTGACTTCCCGTACAAATTCGGGCACCCAAGAGTTTATGGAAAACAAACAAAACAAACTCTGGGTCAGTCATGGGACTGGTGTGAGTAAACTCCAACCATTTGTTTAACTTTCAAAATCCGTTCGAAAGAAAGGATAATAGTAAGGCCAGCGCACACATAAACATGGACGGTTTTTACCTTACTATAACCCAAAATATTTTTTGATATCAAATCCAGTGATATTACAATAATGTCTACATCAAATAAATAGAATCTAGCGGAACGCTTGTGTAACAACCCACATTCTACGCATCGAAGGGTCGTAGAATATTTATTTCTTTCACATGCGAAGTCGTATGGTTATGTAACTTTGGGAGACGACTATTGGGGTCATTTCCCATATTCATGATTTTTATCGATTTTTAAATGACCATTTTGCCCCCAAGCTGATCTTGTTTCGGCCATAACTTTTGATTGGAAAGGAGTTTTGACCCGAAACCACTTCCATTATATCCGGATGATGGTTTACCTTTCCGTAAAGTGGTCACACTAGCCGAACGAACTCACCGTTTGGGAGATATGGCTGAAACAAGTTTCAGATGGTGAAAAACAGCTTAACCGGGCCTAATTTGGGTGTTTAGTGAGTGGGCCTATAACCCATTTCGGGATTAGGGTTATAGGGAGGCTGATAGGGTTAATAAATTCAGTTTCTATCATTTTGCAGCTACCACTTTTTGTTCCTTCAAGTTTAGCAATGGCCTTCACTTGCTAAAGCACCCCAAATCACCTCCTAATCGCTAATTAAGCCAAATCTACATCAAATCAAAGAGGATTAGCACAAGAATCGAGGTAGGACTGCTGTATAGCTTTGGGAGCAGCACCCAGCAGAGAATCATTTCAGATTTGGTAATTTGTTTATGGCTAAGGTGAGTGATTTGCATAGTTCCTCACTAATTATGGTTAATTAAGAGTAATTAGTGATAATTAGCGAATTTATACGTGTTAAATATCTGGAAAAGTATTGATAAATTTCAAAATAATGTTTTAGGCCTCTGTTAGAAAATTTGGCTAATTTGGTTAATTTTTACTAATCCTATCATTAGTTTTGCTTAAACATGCTTAAGGGAAAATATGGGATTTTGGCTATATTTGATCCGTTTTAACCTATCAAGTTGTTGCTTTGGTGTTTGTGGTCACTTCTATTTATTGCTATGACTGTATGGTATGCTTTGTGATTGCCTAAAATAGTTAGATTGGTCGAAAACGCCGTCGAGTGGCGTATAAATAGTTGTTGGAAGTTGTAGGAAAAGTGCAGGAAAATACCCGTACCGGATCAGATCGGATGGGAGCATGGACCGATCCGAGATGGAACTCGTGAACCGAACTGCTCGTGGAGTGTCTTCTCCGAGCCGATCCGCAAGAAGCCCTCCGACCCGACTAGTATAGTCACCTCCGAACCGAACCAGTAGGGGAGGCTGTATGATGACCATGGCCGATCCGAACCATGATACCCGACCCGAACCGATGCACCATGGAGGAGCTTGAGGAAGTCGACTCGATCCGAGGGGATGAAGGCCACGAGCCGAACCGAGGAGCTTGGACTTGAGGTGTGGAACACAAACCGAACCAGGAGCACAATCTGAGGCAAGGTTAAGTGAAGAACCGAACTGATCCGGAGATGAAGACCAAACCCCGAGATGCCAAGGTAGTCCAAGTGGGAAGTTTGTACTCAAGATCCAGTTGGGAACCAACGAGTTAACTTCATGAGTTGGGCTTTGCTACGGGACGTGTGCTAAGGGGTTGTCGATGTCTATGACTTTGGATCACTATGTATGGGAAGTACGTGAAAGGATTTAGGGCCACAGTGGCCTAGGTACGACTAGTGGGTATAGACCAATGAAGTGGGGTCATTTGAAAAGGTTTGGTCATGATCCCATGGGATAAGCTTGGTGGTTGCAGTAGTTGTACAAGTCGAACTTCATCATTACCTCGATGGGTCTAGTGATCAAAGTGGTGGATATCGTATGCTTTACGCACCGAGTGAGAGATGTGAGGATGGTTGCTATGCTTGATTTGTTTGCCATCACTATGACATGCACATGCCCACCCCGTATTCTTTACACCATATGTTAGTGGCACCATAGAGTATTGTATATTATGTAGTGTTAACTCTTTGGTTGCAGGTCCGGGTTCAGGTATGGTTTAGTATACCTGTTATTGTTCTGTTTTGCTGCTTATCGCTTATACCAGACTTTTGTCTGACCCAGGGTTTTGTGTCTCTTCTTGTTACTCTGGGTGCTCTCACGAGCAGACTAGAGACAGGTTAGCTGGTGAAGCACGAGTAGCTGTACCGGAGATGAGCAGGAGGCTTCCACATATGATATATATATATATTCTCCCTGTGTCGTTGCTGGTCACTACTTTGGGCATTAGTAGTGTACCTTTCCTTTCTTTTGCTTTAGAGACAGTTTTAAAGTTGTAATAATGACGATGTGGAACATAAGCTGTATTTGGATTTTCCGCTGCTATGATGTTTAGTTTCTGCTTATGCACTGTCTCACCTGTTTTATGCCAACTATGTTATTATTATATTTTATTCCTTGCGCTGTGAGACATTCTACAGGTTCTTTGTTAGTTCACCAATAAGCCCTTTCCTTTTTTTCTTTCTTTGGCGACCGTCCCATGCCGGTTGGACATCGGCACATCGCATTTTCATGGGAAATGTCGGCTAGTGCGGGGCGGACCGTCACACTTGGTATCAGAGCTCCAGGTTGCGTAGTTAACCTAGGGAAGTTATCAGGGAGAGATAGTACACGTATATGAAAGTGCGTATTTGTGATTATTTTGGTTTTCAAAAGCTATATATATACTATTAGTATATCTAAGGATGAAGTCGCACTGCATTGGCACCACTATGGAGATGGTTAATCGTTTTCTCTTTACAGATTGAACGATGAGCCAATACGCAAGGGGTGCCGGTAGAGAAGCCAATAATGGGAATGTTGCTGATATGAGGACGATGTTTACTGACCTCATGAGGGAGATGCTTAGAGATGTTCAGAGGGCAACTCCTAATGCTGGTAATGGTGGTGGTCCAGCGGTGCAGGCGCCTAGGGCTGATTCGCCAAGCTAAACAAGGATTATATTAGTCTTGGTGGGAAGCCGTTCCACGGAACGGAGTCAGCTACGGATGTTCAAGATTGGTTGGATAGCTGTGAGGGTATCTTCGAAGACTTGGGTATCGAGGATGCGTTGAAAAGAAGGCTAGCATCCCGTCAGCTGCAAGGACGGGCAATGAATTGGTGGAATGTTATAAAGGCAGCTACTCCCGAAGATCAGATTACTTGGGATCAGTTTAAGGTTCGCTTTAGCGATAAGTTCATTCAAACTACTCAGAAGTCAATGTTGTTTAAGAAATTCTTGGAACTCAAGCAGAATGGCAGAGCTGTCTCGGAGTATGTTGCCGAATTCGACACTTTGCCGAAATATGGGTTATCCCTAATAGATACCGCCGAGAAGAAGAACGAGAAGTTCATAACTGGCTTGGATGGATACTTGGGGGAAAGGCTTATTAACCACATCGATGAGACATTTGAATCAATTTTGGGGAAAGCTTTAAGATCGGAAAGTCTTTACCCTAAGTCGAAGACTGAGGTCGCAATTGCAGAGGAGCCAAAATCGCAAGCAAGCGATGGAGGCAAGAGTGGTTCTCAGAATAAGAGGAAGCAGAACCAGAATAAGGATGGCCAGAAGAAAAAGAAAGATGTTGAGTGCTTTAGCTGTGGAAAGAAGGGCCACTATGCTAGTAGTTATCGAGCAAAGCCAGCATACAGGAAGTGCTTCAACTGTGGCCAAGTGGGACATCACAAGGACAAGTGTCCGCAACCCCCTAAAGAAAAGTAGATGGTGAAAGCATATGCCCTTAATGATATTCCTTCTTTGTTGAATGCCCCAACTGCGGCGGAGAAGAGAAAGAATGTCGTTATTCAAGGTATGCTCTCTATTTATGATGTTCCTGTTAGAGTTTTGTTTGATACCGGAGCTTCCAGTTCTTTCATATCTAGTGACCTGGTAGATAGGTTGGGATTGGAGCCCGAGATTGTTGATAGACCTTTAGTAGTGACGAACCCGATTGGTGGTTCGACTAGCCTTAGCGATTTGTCATAATGTGGTCTTGTCGAGTCATGGATGCATGTTTGTTTGTGATTTCTTTGTTTTGGGCTTTACTTGGTTTGGTAATATTTTGGGAGTCGATTGGCTCCAAAGATACGGGGTGGTGGTAGACTGTGAGGGCTTTTTGGTGACAGCTAGAGCGAATGATGGGCGTAGGGCAGTGTTTGGTGGTATACCTAGTGATGGGGTAATGGCTAGTTTTCTAAATTCCCTCGACATCCCGCATGATGAGTTGTCAGGTTTGCCCGTGGTTGGCCAGTATTCGGACATCTTCGAGGAAGTGACCGGGCTTCCACCACACTGAGAGATTGAGTTCCGTATTGATTTGGTGAAAGATGCCAGACCTATAGTGATGCCACTTCGGCGTATGGCACCAAGGGAGCAGCGAGAGCTCGGGGTACAAGTAAGCGATCTTTTGAAGAAGGGATTTATCAGAAGAAGTGTTTCTGAGTGGGGAGCACCAGTTGTGTTTGCTACCAAGGCAGATGGTTCCCTTCGATTGTGTGTGGACTACCGCGAGCTCAATATGGTGACGAGGAAGAATAAGTATCTTCTACCACGGATAGATGATTTGTTTGATCAGTTGAGTGGCGCGAGAGTATTCTCTCAGTTGGATCTCGTGACAGGTTTTCATCACCTTCAAGTGGAAGCTGAGAGTATAGCTAAAACGGCATTTCGGGCGCCGTCTGGATTTTATGAGTGGTTGGTCCTGCCATTTGGGTTGACCAATGCACCAGCATATTTTGTGGATCTTATGAATAGGGTATTCAGAGACCAGTTGAATAAGTTTGTTCTTGTGTTCGTGGACGATATACTTGTTTATTCGAGAACGGAGGACGAACACAAGGAACATTTGAGGATAGTGATGGAGGTGTTGAGAAAACACTAGTTGAAAGCAAAGTTCTCTAAGTGCCACTTCTGGAGGAGGGAAGTGAGATTCTTGGGCCATGTTGTTTCAGAGAATGGTATTGCCTGGATCCTGCGAAGGTGGCTACGGTACAAGATTGGTCTACGCCCAAGAATGCAACAGACATAAAAAGTTTCTTTTGATTAGCTGGATATTATCGTAAGTTTATCCAAGACTTCTCCAAGATAGCAGCACCGTTGACTTAGTTGACCAAGAAGAATCAAGCTTTCGTCTGGGACGAGAAGTGTGAGAATGCATTCAAGAGTCTAAAGGACAAGTTGACATGTGCACCAGTGTTAGTCATTCCTAAGGGGAATGAAGAGATGATGGTATACACGGATGCATGTAGTACCGGACTAGGTGCTGTATTGGTGCAAGGAGGTAGGGTTGTAGCTTATGCAAGTCGGCAATTGAAAACCACATGAGAAAAGATATCCTACCCATGATTTGGAATTGGCAGCAATAGTGTTCGCATTGAAGATGTGGAGACATTATCTCTTGGGAGAAAGATTCGAGTTATTTACCGATCATAAATCGTTAAAGTATCTCTTCTCTCAGAAGGATCTAAATCTCCGACAGCAAAGGTGGTTAGAATTCTTAGCTTCCTATGATTTCAACATCGCGTATACACCAGGAAAGGGCAATGCGGTGGCTGATGCATTGAGTAGAAGACATTCCACTTTAGGGGCTATGTTTCTAGAATGGAAGCAACTGGAGTACACAGTGGGGTATGATTTCAGGCCAAAGTGCGAATTGGATCCAGAAATGTTAGCAAGTTTGACGATCAGACCCACTTTGATTGAGCGGATTGGTTCCAGTAAGAGGAATGATCCTAACCTATTGGAAATCATCTTAAATTTAGAGATGGGAATCAACAAAGAGATGAGCAAGTATGGGCTTGATTGAGATGGATGGCTTAGGAAGAATGGAAGACTAGTTGTACCAAATGTCAATGGACTGAGAGATGAAGTACTTAGAGAATGTCATCACTCAAAACTGACTATACACTCCGGTCGTAACAAGATGTATCGAGACACGACGCAGACCTACTACTGGGAAGGAATGAAAAGAGACATTGGGAAGTTTATATCCAAATGCATGAATTGCCAGTTGGTTAAAGCTGAGCAAAAGAAGCCTAGTGGTTTGTTACGACCATTAGAAATTCCAGAATGGAAATGGGAACAAGTCTCGATGGATTTCATTGATGGATTACCAAGGACTAGATCGGGCCATGATAGCATTTGGGTGATTATGGACCGATTAACAAAGAGTGCAAGGTTTATAACCGTCAAGTCAAACAGGACGACATCTAAGTTAGTTGAACTATATGTAAAGTTGGTAGTGAGATTTCATGGAATACCCAAAGGCATTGTGAGTGACCGAGATCCGTTGTTCACTAGTGGATTTTGGAAGAGCTTACAAGAGGCGTTAGGATCAGAATTACATCTCAGCACCGCGTATCATCCTCAAACCGACAGTCAAACAGAGAGGGTAAATCGAGTGTTAGAAGATCTCTTAAGAGCTTGCATATTAGACTTTGGTGGATCATGGGATGACCATTTGCATCTAGTAGAGTTTGCATATAATAATAGTTATCAATCCAGTATTAGTACGACTCCATTTGAAGCTTTGTATGGAAGACCGTGCAACTCACCGTCATGTTGGTTAGAAACTGGTGAGAAGTTTGTGCTTGGACCAGATGTGATAAGAGCAACTTCAGCTAAGATTAAGGTTGTCCAATAGCGAGTGAAGGCTGCCCAAGATAGGCAGAAAATTTATGTAGATAAGAGGAGAAGAGAATTAAAGTTCTCCATTGGCGACTTGGTATTTGTCAAGATTTCTCCGTTGAAAAGCGTGATACGATTTGGCAGGAAAGGCAAGTTAGCACCAAGATTTGTTGGTCCATACCCAGTTCTTGAGAAAATTGGGAATTTGTCATATAAAGTTGAATTACCAGAGAAGATGGCAGGAGTTCACAATGTATTTCATGTTTCCCAGTTAAGGAAGTTCATACATGACCTAGATATGACTATTTCACCTGATCAGTTGGATGATATTGAAGTTGAACCCGAGGCAGTTGGGAACCGCAAGCTTATGCGTATTGTTGGGAACGATACGAAGCAGCTTCAAAGGAAAGTAGTGAATCTAGTCAAAGTTCAGTGGGGCGAGAATGAGAATGAATGTACTTGGGGACAAATGATAACATTAGGAAGACGTATCTAGAACTCTTCGCCTGGTAAGATTTCAGTTTCGATTTAGTCTTTCCGCATGCTAGGATAGGTTTGTTTTGTTTGCTTTGCATGTTTGATTGTTGTATATGATTGGTAGGCATGCAGGATCCTTTGTATGTTTTGGGTTAAGGAATTTCGGGGACGAAATTTCTTTAGGAGGGGAGGGGGGAGAGTGTAACGACCTGCATTCTACACATCGAAGGGTCGTAGAATATTTATTTCTTTCACATGCGAAGTCGTATGGTCATGTAACTTTGGGAGACGACTATTGGAGTCATTTCCCATATTCATAATTTTTACCGATTTTTAAATGACCATTTTGCCCCAAGCTGATCTTGTCGGCCATAACTTTTGATTGGAAAGGAGTTTTGACCTGAAACTACTTCCATTAGATCCAGATGATGGTTTACCTTTCCGTAGAGTGGTCACATTAGCCAAACGAACTCACCGTTTGGGAGATATGGCTGAAACAAGTTTCAGATGGCGAAAAACAGCTTAACCAGGCCTAATTTGGGTGATTATGAGTGGACCCATAACCCATTTCGGGATTAGGGTTATGGGGAGGCTGACAGGGTTAGTAAATTCAGTTTCTATCATTTCCCAGCCGCCACTTTTTGTTTCTTCAAGTTTAGCAATGGCCTCCACTTGCTAAAACACCCCAAATCACCTCCTAATCGCCAATTAAGCCAAATCTACATCAAATCAAAGAGGACTAGCACAAGAATCGAGGTAGGACTGCTGTATAACTTTGCGAACAACGCCAAATAGAGAATCATTTCAGATTCGGTAATTTGTTTGTGGCAAAGGTGAGTGATTTGCATAGTTCCTCACTAATTATGGTTAATTAAGAGTAATTAGTGATAATTAGCGAATTTATACATGTTAAAAATCTGGAAAAATATTGATAAATTTCGAAATAATGTTTTAGGCCTCTGTTAGAAAATTTGGCTAATTTGGTTAAGTTTTAGTAATCCTTTCATTAGTTTTGCTTAAACATGCTTAAGGGAAAATATGGGATTTTGGCTATGTTTGATCCGTTTTAACCTATCAAGTTGTTGCTTTGGTGTTTGTGGTCACGTTTATTTGTTGCTATGACTGTATGGTATGCTTTGTGATTGTCTAAAATAGTTAGAGTGGTCGAAAACGCCATCGAGTGGCGTATAAACAGTCGCTGGAAGTTGCAGGAAAAGTGTAGGAAAATACCCGAACCGGATCGGATCGGATGGGAGCATGGACCGATCCGAGATGCAACTCATGAACTGAACCACTCGTGGAGTGCCTTCTCCGAACCAATCCGCCAAAAGCCCTCCGACCCGACCCGTATAGTCACCTCCGAACCGAACCAGTAGGGGAGGCTGTATGATGACCATGACTGATCCGAACCATGATACCCGACCCTAACCGATGCACTATGGAGGAGCTTGAGGACCTCGACCCGATCCGAGGTGATGAAGGCCACGAGCCGAACCGAAGAGCTTGGACTTGAGGTGTGGACCACAAACCGAACCAGAAGCACGATCTGAGGCAAGGTAAAGTGAAGAACCGAACTGATCCGGAGATGAAGACCAAAACCCGAGATGCCAAGGTAGTCCAAGTGGGAAGTTTGTACTCAGGATCCATCGGAGGAGCCGGATTGGAGCATGGCAAGAAGGAAGGCCACTTGGATAAAGTTGGAGTACGGGACCGAATCGAAGCGTGGGCACCGAACCGAAGCTTGAAGCACAAATCGAACCGAAGTGGGGAAGGACCGAACCGAACCGGGTTTGAGCCTCTACCACTACCACGCGACGATGATCGTGAACTCTTCTAAAGACCAATTCTAATTCGATCGAAACCCGAGATGCAAAGGTAGTCCAAATGAGAAGTTATTACTCAGGATCCAGATGGGAACCGAGAGTTAACTTCTAGAGTTGGGCTTTGTTGCGGGACGTGTGCAAAGGGGTTATCTATATCCATAACTTTTGTTCACCATTGAGAGAGGGGGTAGGTAGACGAACCATGGCCAAGACTATGTGGACTGGTTGACCCGTTAGAGTTATTGACTATGGACCAGTGCAGTGGGGTCAGAGGTTGTATGGAGTGGGACTCCGTCACGGTCCCAAGGGCAAAGTGGTCACAACGATAGTTGTACGGGGTCGGACTCCGTCATGGCCCCAATGGATCTGGTGATCAAAGCGGTGGATACCGTATGCTTTTAGCACCGAGTGAGAGAAGTGAGGATGATTTCTATGTTTGCTGTTTGCTATCACCATGACACTCACACTTCCATTTTACAGTCTATGTTAGTGTTACGTTAAAGTACTGTACATCTTGTTGTGCTAAGTCTTTGGTTGCAGGTCCATATTAGGTATGATTATTTATACCTGTTATTGTTTTATTTTGCTGCAATCGCTCATACCAGACTTTTGTCTGACCCAGAGTTTTATGTCCCTTCTTATTACTCTGGGTGCTCCTAAACAATCATACTAGAGACAGGTTAGGTGGTTATGTACGAGTAGCTGTCCGGAGACGAGCAGGAGGCTTCCACATACTATATACATATATTCTCCATGAGTTGTTGTTGATCACTGCTTTGGACATTAGTAGTGTACCTCTTTCATTTCCTTTTTGAGACAGTATTTTAAAGTTGTAATAATGGTTTGGATCATAAGATGTATTTTGGATTCCGCTACTCTGATGGATATGGTTTAGTTTTCAGCTTATGCACCATCTCGCCTGTTTTATATCAAGTTATGTTATTATTATATTTTATTCCATGCTCTATGAGATATACCACAGGTTCTTTGGTGATTCTTCGTTTTAAACCCTTTCTTTTGACGACCGTCCCGTGCTAGTCTGGCATCGACCCAGCGCATTTCAGGGGTAATGTCTGATGGTATGGGGCGGCCGTCACACCTCTCAGGAAGCCGCTTAGTTAGACCGCGATGAGGTAAAGATCAAACACTACTTAACCTCAGCCAGATTTGAGTTTTAGGTTGACCGATCTGTGAAGTTCACCGATATTCCGCTTTTGGTTTGGAGGAGATTTTTGTCACCGTAGGCCTAGCACTGATCCACACTTCTGAGTGCGTCTTGTATCTGTATTGTGTCTGTCTATTTGATCCCAGATGTACGCCAACATCGATGACGAGTCTTGCGTCATTCGATCTGAGGTTATGGGCCCCCACATCGAATTCACCGACGTCGGCTTAGCTTAGATTTTGGGTATCTCGGCAGTCGGAGCTGAGTTGATGCTATCGAGATGGAGGACCCTCAGATCCTTTAGTGTATCTTCTTTGGAGCCCACGCATCCTGGACCATCGCCAATTTGGGACCCATCACCCGAGTAGTTATGTGCATTATACAACACAACATCATCCCGAAGACGGGAAGCTTGAAGCAGATTTATCCTTTTATTCGTCGCGCCACCTATGTTATTCTTGGCGGCATATCCATCAATTGGGCGCGTGTTCTTATAAATCATCTTTATGAGCCCTTCGTCGGCACCCCCACGGAGCCATTTTCCTTATTGTCACCTTCTCATCCGTGTCTTCTGACACTTCTTGGTGCTTTTTGGGAGATGGCGGTGAAGAAGGTGTTGACCGCCATTAGCTGTGCCACTCTCTGAAAGATGGGCATTCAGTTGCCTGATTCTCCTGTCCCCGCACCACCCGCTCCAGCTCAGCAACTTCAGTAGCCCCTGTAGCCTAGCTAGGAGAGTTCAGAGCTCGCCACCCTCCACAACATCCAGGCCGAGCTTCGAGAGGTTCGCGATGAGCAGCGCCGGCAGGCGCATGAGATTGGCTGCATCTCTGCTATACTACGCTCCAGGCGCGGGCGTGGTAATGGATCAGGTTCCAGCCACAGAGGTCAACCAGCCCACAGTGTGTAGTCGTAGTTGTTATTAGTGTATGCCTTGCACATATTGTATCTTGTATCATGTGTTTCCCTTTCCAGCATTTCCTTTATCTTGGTTGTTGTTGTAGTGTTGTAACTGCTAGTATTGAAGATCACACAACGTTAGTTAATGAGATTCCTATGTTTGAAACTGTTTTTTCATTAATGCATATTTATTTGAATGAAATCTCGTTCACAAACTAGCATTTGTCCTAGAGCTGGGAAGAATAGAATCTGTATTGGATAAATTTTAGTAAATGACCGGTTTCACGTCATGGGTATATAAATAAATAAATAACCTCTCCTTGTTAAAATTAAAATTTATTTGGACTTTTTTTGTTATTTCAGCTTCTGCATTTTGCGCAGCTGACTTCCTTTTTCGCCAACATGTGACTTGAATCGTTTAAGTATCCGCAAAATACATTTTTAAAGTTTTTGGAAAACGTTATTGAAAAAAAATCCTTTTTATCATTTTCTTATTTTATAGGAATGCAAAACGGTTTTGAAACGAATTTTTCAAAAATAAACATAAGAAATTTTCATGTGGAAATTTATTTTCATGATTTTTTTATTTTTGGTCACATGAACGACATAAGGAAGATTTTTGGATGATTTGTATGTGCGTTTAGCGGTGCGGTAGGACAACGATGCGATAAAAACGTTAACGGCTACAAGGTAAGGCAGTTTTAGCCTTGGAAATGTTGTTTCCATACTTCGTCAATGATGTGCGCAGGTTATCAATTAACTCGTTTAACGTTTTAGAGCATGTTTTAAGCCTCCTTCACAGTCTACAGATAGAAATTTTTGAAGTATTTTGGGTAACTAAGGTGAAAATTCCGCTGCAAGGAGGGAAATGGATTATTTGCAAGTGGAGGAAACATTATTCTTCGCTTCGATTTCCTTTTCCAGTTTGGGAGATGTTAAATAGGGAACGATTAGATTGCGTAACGTTTTAGATAGTAGGGTTTGGATGCAAAATTGGTTGCTTCGCACTTTTATTCGTGAAGGTTATGGATGAAAAAGGATTTTCAAAAGTTGCATTGATATACAAATGCCAGTATATTTAGGATGTTTTGCATCATGCTTTCAAAAGTATTTCAAAATTTAATGCATACACATAGGAGGATCCGAATTAAAATCATCTTACATGCATATTTTATGGTTGAAATCGTATTATGTACACCATGCACATATACATATGGTTGCAAAGTGGATGTACACAAATTGGTGTAGAATAGGACAATAACTGTCAGAATTTCAGGACGAAATTCCTATTTAAGGAGGAAAGAATGTAACAACCCAGAAATTTGACAATAGAAATTAATTATTAGAATTTCAAAAAATAGTAATTTCTGCAAACGATGGAATATGACCACGAAACTTTAACTGATGTGTTCGTCTCGAAATTCTGGTCAACTTTCATGTTTGGAGTTTTGCGAACGGAGTCTATATGAAAAAGTTACGAACGAAATACGAAAATGGATGGAAAATAAATAAATCAGAATAATTAAATACTGTATACCATCTTTAACCGGCCTTACTGGGTGACTGACGACCCAACTGATCGACCCTAGCAATCAACCAACTGGGTGTCAGAACGCCCAGTGATGGCTAGGGTTAAGTGGTTAGTTTATAATATAATATTAAACGAATTAACGGATGTTAATTAAAATAGATCTAATGGTTCAAGGCCAATTCCACTCCTATAGATAAAGGGGTAAGGCCTCATTCTTTTCCACACAAATCAGTAAGCAGCAACGAAGCTCTGCCATTTCCCTCACTCTTCTAACCTAATTCTTAATTAAAAATATATTCATATACAACAAATAAGAATTGAGAGGATTATCAGATTCAACGGAAAAGAATGTGAATTGATGCTCCAAATCAGATTCTCTCCTCTCTTCCTATTTTCTTACACATCTACAGATCTGAAATTTATCCTCTTTTCAGGTAAATTGTAGATTAATAAGAATTCGGGGATTATAGGCCTAAAAGATTCAAACTTTGGATTTGGATGCTTTTAGGTGAGTAGGGCATTTACATATATAGTTATAATAATATATCTATCTCGTTTGTACTAGATTTCAAAAATATGCCTATTCCCATCAGATCTGTTCATAATATTCTTGTAATTGAAATGATACCTATCAGATATGATTGTAAAACTTTGTTAAAACTTGTAAATTGTGAATTGTGGTTAGGAATAATATTAATTATGGGATTCCTAAATTTATTCATTTATATTTCCTTCAAATTATGTGTAAAATGTATTGTGGATGTTTCAAAACACTGTAGAATTGGAAATCAGTCCCATTAAACACCAATTAGATGTAATTATATTCCAGATCTCTATCCTTCAGCGTTGAATGATAAATTTTTGTGAATTTGGATAAAAAGATACAATGGTAAATTTTGTGATTGTGATTTTAAAAGAAATATGCCTGCTTATATTCAATGTTGTTGGGTTTTGGCTTAGTTGTTGTAAATATGTCGTTTTTCTCTTCTCGAACAGAAAGATGTTATTTTGAATTCACAAGAGACATGGAAAAAAAATTGAAAAGGGAAAAGTGGTGCAAACGTACATATAAATATACATATTTGTGCGTAGTCTGCATCAACTATTCCAAAAACATATATATGTATGTGTGTGTGTATATATATGTATTTCTTTTGAAATTGAAATATGTCCATTTTACTAACCAGGCATAATTTACAGTAATTACAGCTAACGGTCTTTTCGTAAGATTTAGAACCTTTTGGAAAGATTGAATGCAAAAAGGAAATGTTTGGATACTGATTAAACTAAATCATTAAATTTAATAACAATAAGAATAAAAGATAATTATGTTAACTGCACGAAAACATAAAAATAAATATATGCATATTATCCACCCAAATCAGCGTAAAACAGTAAGATTTACATTATACTGAATGTTTAAATGATGTTTAATTATGGAATTATATAAAAATGTAATCTATATGGAATTAATATATTTGTGGTGACCATTGTAACAATAAATATAATTTATTGCTATAAATAGGACCGCAAATCAATATATAACAATCATGACAAATGTTGATTGGGGAAAGTAAATATAATAGGATAATGGTTACAATTCCTAAAATAATTAGGATTAAATGTTGTACACCCTAATTAGGAAATTTAAATTATAACCGAATTTAGACATGAGCTTAAGCTTAACTTATGGTAGAAGTCTGCCCGGAACCGACTGGCAAATCCAGCATCCACAGGTAGTCAGCTTAATGTGAGGGGTCTAATGCGTAAATATAAGTGTACTAAAGCATGAGTTTGAGTTCAACTTGTGGTAGAAGTCTTCTTGGAACCGACCTGCAAATCCAACATCCACAGGTGGTCAACCTAATGTAAGAGGTCTGGTGCACAAATATATATATATATATATATATATATATATGTCTTGTGTGTGTACAACAAGCCACAAATAAATTAACAAATTAGAATAGTAATTCTTTGTTGGGGTACAACAAATTTATACCTTGGGACTGATAAATGGTTGTCTTAGGAAAATATGACCGTTATGGTCATAAAAGGGGCAATAAACAAAGAAATAAGAAGTAAATATGTGTAATATGGGGATTAATGGATATTGATTGTTGTTTAAATACTAAGTCCAATTAAAGGAAGTAATCAAATAGATATCCTAGGGTAAAGAGGATATAACTTTCCTTATTTATATTAATGAATATAGAACTTATAATTAAAAGTAGAGATGGACTTAGTAGGTTAATGATGTAAAAATATTATTAACCTTAGGACCTGTGATGATAATAAATCTTATGCATATAATAGTTTTATAGAGAGTAACTAAACGAAAAAGACGTAATGACGTGGCCCACATTATCCCAATAGGGAAAGGTACTAAGGGCTAGTGGGTTACAAACCTAATAACCTTCGTGTATAGTACGATTCCTAAGTCTTATGCGGCTTGGGTTGAAGAGTCCACCGGGGAGTAGGTCTTTCAGTTTAGGGGTCTCAAACGGGCATATGAGTGCATTGCCTACCCAAACCTAGAAATTAAAATTTTCACATATAGCTACCTACCATATGGGAAGTAGCAAGCGACTAAGGGGGTTATCCAATAAGTACAGCTAGAAGGTATAGTGAGCGATAAAATACCATCTCTCTCCTTATACGGGGAAAATGTATGTGCATGAATGACGGGTGCCTTAACTTGTCGGGCCTATAACTATTGCCCTCTAGTTTATTGGAATATTGAACAATTTATCGAGAGGTAATAAGTGACCAATAAATCCGCCAACCAATAATTCCGCCTAGGGTCTTAAGTGATCGAGAGAATCCACCCTATTTATCATTGATAGTGAGGCATTAAATAATAAAGGGTAAGTGGATAGAAAGGTATACATATATAAACTCCTCAATTAGGGGTTTACTTCTCGTTCTAATAACCAGTTAAATCATACTCTAAAGGCTTCCTAAATATGTGCGTAAACATTCTATCTCGGAATTATATCTTGGAATGCTACTTTGGGAAGGGTAGTAAGTTCGTGCATAAACATTTACAAGGTTAGGCTAGAATTACTAACCCTGGTAGGCATACATCTTGTGTTGAACCAAACGGGATACATCTGTGTATTCTCGTATGTGTTGTACATTTTCCATTTGCTATAATCTTGTTGTTCTGACCCCCTCCCTCCTCATTACAACCACCCAAGTTTTCTGAAGTAGGTCCGGTTCTCATCGAGGTTTTAGTTTGGCTATCGGTTCTCGTTCTCTCTCATGTTCGGTATTGGCAAAGTGACTTACTTTAAAAAGGTAGTTACTTGAGTTAATACTAGTTTATCCTATTTTGTTTTCATTGTGAGTTATCTTATTGCACTCTGATTATGCTCATGCTCATTTATTTGCAGGTACCAGATTCACGTGCTCCATGCTTGGACGTGTTCGATTTTGGCTTTTTGTCGAAATTCGGGCATAGAAAAGTGTGAGGTGTTACAAAATGATCTATGAGAATTGCAACCAAATAGAAACATAGTTCAATATATATATATATTATTTTCAACTTAAAGATATTCAGCTATATATATATATATATATATATATATATATATATATATATGAAAGTACATCTAAACAAAAAAATAGATTCTAATAGTGATACAATAAATCTCCACTATCATATTGCTTCCTGATTTCCACCCCTTATGTAAAGGCAAGCTGATCAAACGACTTTGATTTTGCGCCCCCCCATTTGTATCAATTTTGTATCTAAATAGTCGTCCAATATATATACACATATGCACACACACACACACACGCACACACACACACACACACACACACACATATATATATCTCTGTGTGTGTGTGAGAGAGAGAGTGTTATTTTAAAACAAATAGATTTAGATAAATTTAATGTTTTAAAAAACTTGGAAAATGAATAATCAAAATGCCAAAAGTTAGCAACACAAAATGCTTTTGGAAAATTGGAATCCAATAAAAACATACTTCAATATATATATTTGTTAGCCTGCCTTTTAACAAGGTCAACCTAGAGTCCCAGAGTCTCAAATACATGTCTAGATACAGAGTAGATCTCGGCTTGAAGGAGATTGTATCGATAAAGTATAGTTCCGTAACTCCAAGCTTCGAATCGAATGCCCTTGATTCGAATTAAGTGGATTGAATGAAACAACCTAGGGTATGAGGGCTCCAGATCGAACGGAGCCCCGGATCAAATTCGATCCGATCCCTATTTCAATCCGAGCAGGTCTGGTACATCCAGTTCCTCCATTCTCCCCATGATCTCTAAAGGCACGGAGATGCTGCCATATATCCACGTCTGAACCCACGTATCTCGAACCTGTTAGCTAACCCCCCTGTAACCGCCTAATAACTGCCACTACTAACTACCTACTAAACCGGATCAAATGCCACCTGTAGCAACCGTTCCCTCCAAGATCTGAGCCTATATACACATGACTTTGAGAAGATTTTAAGGACTTTTAGCTCTCAAATACTTCACGAGTGCTCACACTTGTCATCGTCAACACCAATGAGAGTAATATTTTGAATTCTACCATCAAATTTGGAGAGAAATGGTGTTTTATGAATATTTGAAGATCATATTCATTGTAACTATAATTTCTTATTGAATCAGGGAATTATAATGTGGACATAGACTTGTTAACCCTGAATCACTATAAATTGTGTGTGTTTGTTACTTTTCCTTTATTTTTATTTAATATTTTTTCATTCTTCTCTACAAATTCTAGTCTTTGGCTGTTTATATCATTTTTTGGTCAAATATTTTGGTGATTTCACTGATAATTTTAAATTCTCAGCCTTTTGGATTGTTTATCTACTGTTTGGATCACCGGTTTGAGGAAATAATTCATGTTTTCGTTGTTTTCAACAATTTCAATCACCATGGGTTTTAAAAGAGATAGAACTCAACAAGCTTCCCGTAGAGCGTCAGCCAGCGATGCACAACAATCCTATTCGTAGAATGTGCCAGCACAAGGCCTCGGATCGAACGAGCCCGGTTCGAGCATCCCTAGATTGAGTTTGATTAAATCTGAACCCATAATAAAAGTTGCTGTTCCAACTGCCAATCAAGCTCCTTCTTCGGCATTTGTTACGAGAGATGATTTTGCATGTCTATTCAGCAAGTTAGAAGAGACCACTACTGCCCTGGATGTTCAAAGGCGAGATAATGCAATGTTGAGGAATGAGCGGATATAATGGCCAAACAATGGGAAGAGTTCCGAAGGCAAATGACACCACCCCCACCACATTGCCAAATGACAGAAGGTTCATCCCCGTTTGAAGAGGGTGAATGACCATCACATTAGAGGATACCTTATGAAAAGTTAAAAAGCCTTCTCCTGCTCTGGTTTGGTACACTACCTTCCCGGGAAGATGCATCGATTCTACTCGGCCCTGATGATCCTAGTCTAGCCGAACCCATTCTTATGTCAAACCGATCTCAAACTGCCCCAAGGGAATGTGGCACTTCCTGGACTACTCACGCACTCGTACTTCTACCCACTCATCCTGTGATTGACCGGGACCGTAGAGGACAAGGAAGTACCCCCAGACGGTGACTTAGGTGATGTTGCCTGAAGTGGGAGCAGAGAGAGTTCGATGAGCCAAAAGTACCTAACCAGGACTTGTGTTAACCAATGCAGAGATAAAAGCAACGATAAGGCAGATAATGAATGATAAGAGAGGTTATACTAACGAGGATTGGGGATCAGATCGTAGCCATACTCCATTTATTGACAATATTTTGGAGGCATAGTTCCCGAGATGATTTAATCTGCCTACTATGAGTCATTATTTGGGAAGAACAGATGTGAGACAACATTTGATGCGCCATTCTTGGTATATGAACGCAACAATGGTTCTTGATGCAATTATGTGTAAATCCTTCTCGATATATCTTAATGGGATGGCAATGATGTGGTTTACTAGGCTTCCTCCCCGATCAGTTCCAACCTTCAAAGACCTAAGCGAGAAGTTCTTGACTCAATTTCGATTGCATGCATAAAAGTTTAAGCACATGATGGAGCTTTCCGTCGTTAAGAAAGACTTGGAAAAACATTGAAGGGGTATCTTGATTGTTTCAGTATGGCTATCACCGAAGTGAGCAACCCTAACCCAAATATCTTTCTAATGGCAATGGTCGACATGTGTGGACAAGAACTCAGAATTTAGAAGATATTTAGTTGGAAAACCTCCTATGATGATAGAGTTGTTTCATGAAAAGGCAAACATGCTCTTGGGACAAGAAGACGCATATCAGCATCGAAAAAGAAGGTCTAGTGAAGTTGTGAAGGAGGAAATTCAGAGTAATGTTTCTATAAGACAGTCCGACGATAGTCCTAGAAAAGTGGAAGTTAATGTCAGGAATCAAATTAAGAAAAATGGCCTCCAAGGAAAGAATGGTAATAAAGGAAATCCAAATCAGAAAGGAAATGCTAAGAAGCGACCTCGATTTCAGTCATTCGAGAGTTATATGACATTGAACGACACTTTGGAGAATATATATCTCAATATGTGCAATGTAATGTAGTATAAGAAACCACCTACGCGAGACTTGATGGAGAAGGAGCGTGAACAGGGAAAGTGTTATTTATTCCATGAAATTATGGCCATTCTACAAACGAGTGCCATCATTTAAGGGATGTGATTGAGAATTTGTTGTGAGAAGGGAAGCTTGACGAATATGAGGTGTCCTCTTGGGACAGAGGCAAGGAGCTCCAACCCCGAATCAAGATCAAGGGGTCCCCAGAGCTGCTGCCCAGCAAAAGGCGAAATGGATTGTTATTAGCACAATCATCGGAGGACCACATCCGACAGGATTTGGTGCAAGAACAATGGAACATTATGTGAACGTTGCTAAGCATATGGAAGTCGAGGAATGCAGCACCCCCAAAGACAATGTTTTGATCAAACAACTGAAAATGATGATGGACGATGTCATTTTCTACGATAGAGAAAGATCGGGAGTGGAAACCCCAAGCATAGACCCATTGGTGATATCATACATTATTGTCCCCACAACTGTACAAAAAGTCTTGGTTGATTGGGAGAATTCCGTTAATATTTTGTTCAAAAATGCTTTTGATCAAATGAAGTTGGAATTGAGAGACTTAAAGCCATGTACATGATGAATACGTGGTTTCAATGGTTCAACCACTGAACCGATTGGTTTAGCTGATTTACCAATTGAGTTAGGTAAGGGAGATCGTCGGAGAGTACGAATCCTTCCGTTCCTTGTGATGGATATTAACTCTCCTTATATTACCTTTCTGGGCCTGCAAGCCTTGGCAGAATTCAGAGCATGTATAGATCCTTAGTGTTTTCTCCTGAAATTCCCAATTGAAGCCTGAGTGGGAATGTTCAGGGGAGATCAGGTGATAGAAAGGGCCTGCTATTAGGCGGAGTGGAAGGAAATCCGCAATGGAAAAGGCGAAGAACTACAAGACACCTCCCTTTCTACCAAGAAGGCGACAACATGCAAGTAATGGCACATCCTAACCAAGATCGCCCACCCATCAGTTTGAGGATATTGTTCCCAGAGAAGGTGAGTAGTTGGGATGTAGGAGGGCGGAACCTAACAAAGCTACTATAAAACTAGGATATTAAGGATCAAATCCCATTTGGATTTCCTTTGGACGAGGAAATTGTTTGACTTTCTTATGGCAACCCTGGATGTGTTTGCTTGGTCCCGTTCTTATATGTGTGGGATATCTCTATCGATTATGAGCCATTTATTGAGCATCAATCCAAAGTACGTTCCAGTTAAGCAGAAAAAGTGTCTGCTCAGCCCGGAGAGGTCAACAGCTCTGAAGAAGGAGGTTGAAAAACTAAAGGGTAACAGATTTATTCGAGATGCGACATACCCTTAGTGGATATAAAATCCGGTCCTTGTGAAGAAATCTAATGGGAAATAAAGGACATGCATTGACTTCTCAGATCTAAATAAGGTGTGCCCTAAGGACAACTTCCACATCAGCGAACTGATCAACTAGTAGATTCGACAACTGAATACGAACTTCTTTCATTTATGGATGCATACTGGATACAACCAAATTTCGGTGCATGTTCCAAAAAGAAGCATACTAACTTCATCACGGACCTTGGGTGATATTTCTACGTAGTGATGCCTTTTGGATTGAAGAACGCTAGGGCGACGTACCAGCGTTTGGTTAACCGTATGTTCCATAACCAGATTGGGAAGTTGATGGAAGTTTATGTGGATGACATGCTTCTGAAGTTGAAACAATCGTCCAATCATGTTAAAGACTTAGCAAAAATGTTTAATATCCTCCGACGTCACAGGATGAAGCTCGACCTTTCGAAATGCTCTTTCGGCATTGCATTAAGGAAGTTATTGGGGTTCATTGTCAGTTTGTGTGGGACTGAAATCAACCCAGACTATATTGCATCAATCAAGAACATCCAAGAACCCCGAAAGATCAAGGATTTACATAGTTTGGTAGGAAAAATGACCGCTTTGAGAAGATTCATCTCTAGAGCAGATAATAAGTGTACTCCCTACTTTGACTGAATAAAGCGAGGGAAACACAACTTTGAATTGACCTCAAATTGTGTTGAAGCTTTCCAAAATCTGCTAAGTCACTTGGGGAGACCCCTATATTATCCAAGCCTGTAGATCACGAGGACTTGTTTGTATACTTAGGTGATATCATTGCATGTTTTCTGTTTAGCACTCATCCGTGAGGAGGACAGGATCCAGAGACCTGTTTACTATGTAAGAAAAAAGTTGACTAGGGCGGAACATAACTATCCAAAGATTGAGAAGCTTGCTTACAGCTTGGTGATCACATCAAGGAAAATCCGTCACTATTTCCAGGCTCAACCAATCATGATATATACCGATCAGCCGCTACAACAGGTCTTTCATCAACCTAAGGCATCTAGGAGGTTACTTTAGTGGAGTATTGAACTGAGTCAGTTCGACCTCACTTCCCTTTTGAGAAAGTCGATACGAGGGGAAGCATTGGATGATTTCATAGCCGAGTTTACAACTCTTGAGGAAGATGCCTTGGATGATAATGCAAGCTCTCTTGAGAACAGGATGGAACCGAGCATTTGGAAGCTATATATAGACGGCATTCATAATGATCAATGTTTTGACAACGGGGTTGTCTTGGTAACTCCTGAGGCACGATCAATCTATTATGCCTTGTGGATAAATTTTCCCGCTACCAACGATGATTCCGAGTATGAATCCCTGATTGCCGAGCTGAAACTCATGAGGGAGTTGGGATTAGTTGCGTTGGACATTTTTAGTGACTCTCAAATTGTTGTATTTCAGGTTCGGAAATATTATCAAACAAAGAGACCACGGCTTGGCGCTTACGTGGAACGAATGGAAGAACTGTTGAATGACCTCGAGTACCATAGCATTTCCCACATTCTACCAAGGAAGAATCAGAAGGCCTACAGGTTAGGGAAATGTCCATCTCTGATAGCCTAGAGGAAACAGAAATAGTTGTGATTAAAGTTTTGAATGCATTAAGAAGGGTGAGCAATATTCGGTTCAAACCTAATTAACCGACCAAACTGGTTCATTTCAGTTCGTTAGGTACGGTTTTAAAAGTAAATCCGTTTTTGAATTTAGTTTGTAAAATATATATTTTTGGTTATCGGTTTAATCGAATTAACCAAACTTTTAATTTATTATCTAATTTTATGGTATTACAATACTTTAAATAATTAGTTTAATTATATGATACAAAGAGATTTGTTGCAAATAGATCAAATCTATCATAAATATGAAATTTACGATATAAAATTTCTCCGAACATTGAATTTATGTTTTACTTTGAGTGAATCCATCATTTGAATAATAATATATCCTTCATGTTCGGTTAAATCAGTTATAGACCGAATTAATGGAAATTAATTCGGTTTGGAAAATTTTTGGTTTCAATTCGGTTTGAGTTCTTTCGTGTCCAAACTAACCGAACCGATCGAACGCTCACCTCCAGCGTTGAGCATTGATCAGATGGAAGTTGATCAGATATTGGAAGTCGAACCTGAAAGGGAATCATGGATGACCCCAATAAATATTCTCTTGCAGCACGTAATACTTTCAAAATGGGAGAAAGAAAAGCGTGCCATTGTCTGCAAAGTTTCAAGATAAATTATGTAGCGTGACACGCTTTACAAAAGAGGATTTTCAGTTCCTCTACTCCGGTGCATCGCCAATGATGATCTCAAGTGCATATTATGAGAAGAACACGAAGGTGATTGTGGCGACCACACCGGAGGACAAACTTTGGCGAAAAATATACTACGGGTATGGTTGTTTCTTATTTACTGTAATTCGAGATGCGGGTGATTATTCACGGTGCTACGATAAATGCCAGAGGTTCACTAAGTTTCTTATAGCTATGCTTAACCAATTCCCCCAGACGGTGAGTCCTTGTCCATTTGCAATATGAGGACGGACATTATTGGAAGCCTTTTGATATCCAAGGGCGGAGCGTAATATGCAGTCATGGCGGTGGATTAATTTACGAAGTGGGCTGAAGCAGAATCCTTAACTACAATCATGACCAAGCATGTGATAAAGTTTATCATCAGGAACATCATATATCGATTTGGACTCCCCCAGGACCATCGTTACTGATAATGAAACCCAATTTGATAGCATGGAGTTCAAAAGATTTATGTTGACAACATCATATTGAGAAGAGATACACATCGGTTGCGCACCTGCAATCAAATGGACAAGTAGAAGCCGTGAGCAAGATTATCAAGTCCATTCTGAAGAAATGACTGGAGCAGGCAAAGGTCGAGTGAGCTGATGAATTGTCATTAGCCCTTTCGGCTTATCGAACTACCCACAAGTCAGCGACTAGTCATACTCCTTTCACACTCTCTTATGTCCCAGAGGCAGTCATCCCAGTAGAGCTTGAAGTCCCTTCTCACAGAATGATGTATTATGATCCTTTTACTAACAAGGCTCTTTTCCTAGAAGAGGGGGACTTGTGTGCTTCAGAGCATAAACATCAAGTCGACTGATACTATAACCAGAAAGTACAACCTAGGACCTTTGAGTCTAATGAGCTCGTTCTGAAGCATGTATTCTCGGCCCCCGTCTGCATAGGCCCAAAGTGGGAAGGACCATATGTCATTTGTTGAAAGCTTGATAACGGAGCTTTCAGGCCAACAACTATTAATGGAGATCGTTTTCTAAGAGCATGGAATGCCGAGCATCTGCAGCACTATTTGACTTAAGCTTTTATTTTGTTTATTCCTAGGTTATGTAACAAGACACGATTTTCCCGAAGTTATTGTTTATAAATAAAAGCTCTTTCCATGCTCCGTGGTTGTTTGTGTTGATTTGACTAAGTATTGTGATTCGATTAGCCTGTGCCTAATACAAATGAAGGGAGTGATTATCTCCATAACGATGTTCACTTTCTCACGTATCAAGAACTAACCCAATTCTGTGACTAATCAGACTTAGGCTAATTGAATTCGTGTTCGACATCGACGCTCGACATAGAGATCCCCACCTTTCTAGACCAAAGTAAGGAAGAGATGCCTGAACGACATATTCAACTCTTCCCTATCTCGATGGGATGAGTACAAATGACAGGAGTGGAATCTGACCATCCCTGATGGTAATCTTTTCCCTTAACATAGGGGCAGAAGGATGATGCTTGGACAAGTGTAACCCGAACACTTGCCATCCCAACTCCATTCCTCAAAGTTTGGGATGAAGTATTGACTAAATTCGAGTATGATATCGACACTCGAATCGGCAAATTACCTAATTAAGACTTAAATTGCATAATTGACACCGAAGCGAATGACATAACCATTCACATGATCATCTCTAACTCTCACGACATGAGAGTGAGTATAAAAGTCGTGGTAGGAATGAAATGGTGCACCATGACTTAAGACTGCTATAACCTGCGACTCTAACCTAAATTCACGATGGGAGAGTATAAAAACGTTTGGATCAAACATCCAAAAGACTTGGCTCATATCCCACGGAAGGCTTGGGGAAATAAGCATAAAATTAGCCTAAGATTCCCACTGACGCTGGGGACATCAGCATGGACTTGCAACTTAACCTCGAATGTGCCACGAACTTGGCACATAATTCAAGGTTAATTGGGGCATATACATAATACCTCCGAACTAATAACGATATGACTTGATTGACCCTACTTCAAGTGGCTCTTTTCGAACAAGACAACTTGTAAGTTGAATATGGGTCTAAAAAATTAAATCGCAAGTACATTGAACGGAAAGTGAATGAAAGAAACAAACAAATTACTTTATTAATTACAGGTTTTGTACATAGTTGTAAAGAAAAAGGCGAGGGATGTACTCGCAACAACCACAATAAGCCAGTAAAAGACTAAAGAAACAAATTGGAGAACTTTTAAGATTTGGATGTTTTGGTTTTCATAAGGTCCATGAGCTTCTTCCGCTCCTCCTCTCGGTCTCGGTATGTAGACACTTTTTCCTTTTAATCTTCCCGGTCGAAGATTCTTTAGGTTCAGGAGTAAAATTATAGCTTATATCCTTCAGAGGAAATTTAGGAAACTCAGTAGAGACCTCTGTGCTGGACCACATTGATTGGATCGACAGGAAAAGCGTGGGCAAGACCTCAAACTTGATTTGCATGAGATTTCCCTCATTCACCACCTTCATTTTTGCAAGTGTTAGCTCCTCGGTCTTGCTAGTCTCTTCAATGCATATGATATCATCTTCACCTTCCTTGCCATTGATATCTTTCAATGTTGCTATCATATTTCCTTCATTCAACGTATCATCACTGGGAGGAAATGCAAACTCATTAGTTGACTTGGCTCTGGAGGAATAACGGGCCTCTTAGTTGAAGAACCCATAGATTGAAGACGCTTTATAATAGCTTTAGAGAATTGAGGAGAGAATCTAGAAATACCTTCAGTGGAATGGTCTCCGGAGTTGTTGGAGTTTTAGCCTCAATGATTGGGGAGAGAGACATGCGTGTGATAAGTCCTGGATCCTTAGGATCATACTCTCCTATCTCCCTGGCCTTGGATGTTGTAAAAGAAGAACCATAACTACCCCAAATGACATCTTTTCCCTTAGCCTAATGCTTCGCGGCATCCTCGGATTCTTTTAACAGTCTCCTTCCCTCTTCCATACATTCAGGCTCATCACCCCTCAAGAATTTTCTCATCAATTCCTCCTCATCCACAGTTTCAACCTTCAGCCTGCGCTTCTCATTTTCAATAAGTTCTCTCCAAACATCAACAAAAGTAGTGGGATAATTTTCCACCCATGATATATCATGATATCGGAGAAATTGTATAAAGAAAGAAAGAATGAGAGGTCCCATACTATATAGGTCGTGTTTGGCTTCAACAAGTTGTTTCTCCAGCTCAGCCTTGTCAAGCTCAAACTAAGCCTTAGAATAAGATGCAGATTCAAGAGCAGTGTTTGCATGCTCCTCATACCTCTTTTCCCTTCCCTCAGCTTGGCTCTTAGATCGATATTCTCCTTTTTAAGTTTAGTTTTCTTGTGCTGGAAGTGAGTGCAATACAACTTTAGATCAGTGTTTTCAGCTGTAACACTCTGACACTTTTCCATAAGGGTTGTATGTTCCTTGCTATTAACATCAAGTTCATTGTGGAAACGTTGTTGCAAGTTATCATGCGATTTCTTGTATTTTTTTGGCTTTGCGTTCCATAAGTGAAAGTTTAGCTTGAAGTTCTTCATGTTCTTTCTCGACGACCTTGACACATGACATGTCACACTCCCACAAATGCCCGGATTTTCTAGGTCCAGTTTGAGACTTTGTATGATTTCAGATAGCTTCTGAGCATACTTGCATGTTTTCTTGTATTGCTTATTGATGAAGTCTATCTTTTCCTTAACGCTATTGAACAAATTTTTCGGAATTGGTTGAAGATCAGGAACAAAGTGCATATACCTGAAGTGGTACCATGGGGATTGCTCTTTCAAAACTCTTATCCTCTCGGTAGTAGAGGCGTAAAAATAATAGCCTTTGACGTAGAGATCTCAATGGATTTGCATTTGGACAGAATGATCGCTGCACCATCCTTATTCTTGTGCTCAGAATGCTTCTTAGGATGTTTGTCTTGTGGTTGTGATTCTTTTGGGGGATGTATATCTTTAGCAACTTGTTTTTCCTTCCGAGAGCCCTAATTGCTCCTATGCTTATCGTTATCGGAGCAGATCGAAGAACAAGAGCATATGGAGGGATAATACTTTTGTTGGTAACACCTTCTGTCTTCTCAGTCCCGGTCATCTCTATATTCACGCTCAGGGTTGGGTAAGACTTTGAGAGACTACTTTGGAGCTTTCTGGGATCGTACCCTCGATGAGACAAAGTTCCTGCAAATCAAAGTGAACCGATATTAGAATCGGGAATTAATGCAATACATAGGTGATGTGACATGCAGTGCCCGTGTTGTGTGTGTCCTAGTGACCCCTCGACGGACCGAAACGGCTAATCTGTGTTGTTTTCCCCATCTTTATGGGTGTAATTTCCTCTTTGGAAGTAGGAAAGAAGGTGCCAAATCCAATGATTTGAGAAGAATATATAGTATCGGGAATAGGAAGATCGCCTAAGCCTTGAAATGGAGACATCGATTTCTCTTGGCGAGAATCATAAATTGGAAATTTAGCTAAAGGTGGAGTCTTGGGAGAAGACTACTTCTCTATAGTTGATGTATCTTTTGGAGAAAGGTCCTTAGGCTCTTCCTCAACGGTCTTTTCTAAGAGCTCCTCTGTGAATACATTTATGGGAGAGGACTCTTAAGATTTTTACTAATCACTTTCTTGGGGGACTTTCCTTCTTCCCCATCTGAGGTTCGCGACTGGAAATCGCAATATCTTTGCTCTATGGGCCCCCTTGGCTTTAGATGAAATTGTTGCCTGCCCAGCGATTAGGGGCACGCCTTCTATCCTCGCTGACGCCGAAGGATTCCGGGCTGGGTCATGTATACAAGAGCTCGACCTCCACTAACTCTAATTCTCTGTTGTGGACTGAGAAAATAGTATCATTGGATAAGTTCATCCATATGAAAACTCTTAACGCTTAGTAAGAATGATGGAGAATTCAGTAATATAGTCAGGCGGTCCTGGTATACTTGACCTTGCGACTTCTTGGGGTTCAGAACTGAAAATGAAAAGAAATTTTAGAGATTCCATGCATCAAGTTAAAGACAAGAGATTGGGACTTGAAGCTTAATGGATTGAAGCCATCTCCTAGCACATCCCGCTTGGTGACGGATATAAAACCAATTGGGCCTTGTTTCGCATATGTTGTTGTAACCCTCAGTAATAGTCTTCCTCTTAGTCACAGACTCAAAATAAAGAAACGAAGAAGTCACTTACTGGCAATGCTTGAAGTTATAGAAAAAGATGATGTCTTTAAAGGTGGGCTTCACATCCAGGGTTTCCATATATATTATAAACAGAGTGTACTGGTATGAGTATGTTGTTGGATGAAGCTGCATGAGTGCTATATTCACTCGTCGAAGGAAATCGACGATGAATGGATGAAAGGGAGGAATGTTTCTGACTGTGCACATTCATCGACTTATTACCATGTATCCTTCTGGAGGATTGTGAGGTCTCTCTAGGACATTAGGGGTCAAGAGGTCTTCCCAGGGAATTCCATGTTTCAGGCATAATCACCTCAGCCTCGATTCATCAATGGTGGACACCCAAGTACCCTTAAGCTCTTCCAAAAAAATTGCATCTTGAAATGTATCAAGAGCCCTGTTATCTCCTACTCCTCCGACCATGTCATCTCAAGAAGTTCCCCTTCTGAAAGATTATATTACCTCATGAATGTCGACTTCGAATCCTGGATCATCGCCATCAAAGTTAAAGTCCGGCGTAGGGATGTTTAAATTGGTCTCTATCTCTAGAGTCTTGCCTTTTTCAGCTTCAGAATATCTGGTGGGGTATCTTTTAGACATGCTTGTCGTGCTATCCAAGAAATATTGGTAGTTAGAGTAAAGTAACATATGCCTCCCTATGTATGCGTACTAGCATGTGTAGAGCAAGTGTGTTTAAATGCATAAAGGAAGGAAAGCGTCGAATGCATGCAACTGTTTGATATGCATTGATTGCAACAAGTTATATCTTTATGTCCATACTGTCTGAAATAGTACGATATACTACTTTGGTTTGGGTCCTGGAAGCTCTATCCAAACTGTCTGTATATGTTTCTCTGTCCAGTTCAGTGATGGATTGTTTGTTGGTAATATGTTATGATTGTCATTTATTCGAATGGAAATGCTAGAGGGGACTGTCCCAAAAATATGAGTCCTAGGTCGAAGAGAACCACTGATCGAGCTTGTCTGGATTGAATAGCTCCAGATCAAGAAAGACTCCGATTCGAGAATTTCGGTTCGAAGCTCCTACTAAATCAATGGATATTTCCGAACCGAACCCGTATGATTTCCATTAGACAGCAATAACTCCTTCTGAATCCTTCAATCCTTCCGAGTCTTCATTCCCAAATCTTTTCGAACCTCAAAGCCATCCAGCCCTTTCCTTCTCCTTCTTCCCTATCGACATCTCTTTTTCCTCCATCCCTTTATGGCGAGGCCGAAGTCCATGTTTTCAAAACATTCACCTCCAAGCCACAAGGACTAGCATCACACCACCAAGGTGACACCATGGACTTCGCTGATGAGCCAGTGGCTGCTCAAACGCTACCAACATCGGCTATGATAGCCGACGGTCGAGGCATCAACGCCGTGGAAAATCAAGGAAGCAAAATACGAATTTGGCATCAAATTCATGTGCGATTTCAGAAAATAACTCTAATTGAACCGCTATAAACCCACCGTTAATTCGAAATTCGAAGATTGAAAAGGAAAAAAAATCAGATTAGGGTTTATCTAGATTCAAGCGATGGCAGTAAAAAGTAATAAGTAGGGCATGGGATAACATATATAGTATGGAAGTGACTATTCAGCTCCCACTGAAACAACGACATGACTTTGTATTTGGTTCATAACCGAAAAATATGAAGAAGCACGGGATTGAATAATAACCGGATCAAATAACTCAATCGGAAGTGTAATGAAAATTTTCAATCCGGAAACTAGAATCTAGAAAGAAAATGGAGAAGAGAAATGTACATTTCTACCAACCATCTTAGGCTTTTTGCAACATGATGGACTCATATGATTTGACTCGATCTTGATGATCATCAGAAAATGTTGTTTGGAATGACTTATATGTGTATGACCACGAATGAGAGCCAATCACTCGACATAATTGGAAATAGGTAAATCTAATCTTTTGATTCGACAAGGGTTTAGAGAATTTACCTATATGCTTGTCACCACTCTAGTCAAAGATCTTGGCTTGCTGATTACGACAAAGACAATCCCGTATGTGATCTTCTAGTTATACATAGCCCAAGGAATCAAGATCCACGACTTTACAAAAAGATATAGCTGTTAACCATTGCTTGTTTGGAATGGATAGCTCAACGAGTTCTAAGCACGTCTCATCTACGATAAGATGTATTTAGGGGCAAAATGTTGGCCTACCTTTTAAAAAGGCCGACTAAGAGTCCCAGAGCCTTAAATACATGTCTAAATACAGGGTAGATCTCGGCTCGAAGGAGATTTGATTAATAAAGTATAGTTCGTGTAACTTCAAGCCTCGGTTCGAATTAATTTGATCGAATGAAACAACCCAGGGTACGAGGGCCTTAGATAGAATGGAGCATCGGATCAAATTCGATTCGATCCCTATTTCGATCCGAGCAAGGCTAGTACAATCGTTTCCTCCATTCTCCCAACGATCTCCTAGAGGCACAGAGATGCTGCCACATGTCCACATCCGAACCCACATATCTCGAACCATTTAGCCAACTCCCCTGTAACAGCCTTATAATTTCCTTCACTAAGTTCCGACTAACCCAGATCGAACGCCACTTGTAGCAACCTTTCCCACCAAGATCCGACCCTATATATACATGACTTTTAGAAGATTTCAAGGATTTTTGGCTCTCAAAATATTCCACGCATGCTTCCATCAGCCATCATCAACACCAATTCGAGTGATATTTCGAATTCTATTGTCAAATTTGGAGAGAAATAGTGTTGCATTGTGAATATTTGAAGATTATATTCATTGTAATGGTAATTTCTTATTGAATTAAGGAATTGTAAAATAGGTGTAGGCTCGTTAACGCTGAACCACTATAAATTGTGTGTTTGTTGCTTTTCCTTCATTTTTATTTTATATTTCTTCGTTCTTCTCTACAAATTTTAGTCTTTGGGAGTTTGTACCATTTTTCGGTCAAACAATATTATTTCCAACTTAAAGAAATTTGGATACATATGTTTTTTTATATGTGTGTGTATACAAATTTGCACTGCTTCGAGCATATAGATTTATATAAACATCAATTGACAACAATGCTTATGTCATAGATAATTGTCGCCAACAATGGAAACAATGAAGGAATTTTGAGATTAGACATAAATCATACAATACTTCAAACATAAAGAATTTCAAATTTCTCCATCATGATTAACCTGGATCGAAGCTTTAAAAGAAACTTATATAAAATGCAAAAGTGGTTTGATACATATAGAAATAATTGAAAAGGTAAAAGATATTGATTCGAGCTATACAAAAATGGTATATGAGCATGAAAACAAGAAAAACACATTTCTATGAAGATGTCATAAGTTTGTAACTACGTTGATAAAGATTTTTTATTTTTATAGTACAAAATAATATGATTTTTGGTTCCCCCTACGGTTGATGAAACTTTATCATAGTTTATTGTAATTGTTTTATTACCTTCATGGTCAACTTCTAACCAAGATTTTTCAGGATGCATAGATAAAAGGCAACCTATTGTCTTGTATATTTTTTGATAAAGCACACAAATTTTGTTCTTAAGAAAGTGTGAAGTAGAACAATTAAGTTGAAATTAGCAAACACCAATATTCATATAAAAAATTACTTATGAATTTTATTTTGTTGGAATCATCAATGCGTTAGTTTGTTAAATTCTCAGCAATAGATATGCTGAATAACGACTATATCATGATCATCATCCAGTATCATTTTCGTAGTAAAGGACCCCATTATGAAGTGCTTTTAGATCACTGAAATTACGACAAAATCAATACACTTTTGTAGTTATATATACGAAAAATTAGCACCATAAACTTTAGTATTAAAGTCTAACCGAAATTCAACACTAGAGAGAAAAAAGTTAACTGAAATTAAGACATTTCCAGAATAACAAATCATATTATATTTTGAGACTAAAATTTTAATTTTACCAGATCCTTTCATCAATGGAAAGTTGGCAGTGTCTATAAACTATAAATAATACAGTAAATACTACAATACATTCATAAAAAAAATCAAACCATACATAAACATCATGTATTAGTATAAATTTGGGAATTCAATAATAATGTTTGCGGGTACAACAGAATGAGATATTGACCAATCTATAGATGTTTATTTCGTGTGCAATGAAAAATGATGGGTCAATGTACGTAGAACCAAAGATGAATGCATAATTCAATGTTAAATATCAAAACATAGTTAGAACCGACCATTACACCTGAAACTATCATAACCAAAAAGGTTGGAAAGGTGCAAACAGAAATTAACCAATATAGCATAATTGAATAGATAATATATGCATGTACATGACACTTGAAACTATCATAACCAAAAAAGTTCGAAACGAGCAAATAGAAATAAACTAGTATAGCATAATAAAATATATAATATATGCATGTATGCAGTTCAGAAAGAAGAAGACAACAGTCATGTTAGGGAATGCAGATCTTAATACAAGACTAACACTAGAGGGGGTGAATAGTGTTTAAAAGGAATTTATGAAAATATAAAACTTATATGATCTACTATATGTATCACATACACTAGAGATGATCACAGACACAGTATCAAACACAAACACAGAAATAAACAAAATAAAATGCAGAAAAGGGAAGAACACACCAGATTTTATAATGGTTCGGATTACTCCTACCTCTAGTCCCACGCAACGCTGGATTGTGCAGAGTTTTATTACTATATCAATATCCAAATACAATCCCCTTGATTTCCCAGCTATAAGGTTAACACCTCTCTAACCACTCTTGATTTCATGGCTACAAGTTTACCACCGCTCCCTTTCCTTGATTTCAGGGCTAGAAGGAACACATCCTTTCCCAAACACTTCCCAAATGATTACAACATCCCTATAACTCTTCAATAGCATTTCAATTCAAAGAGTAATGAGTAGAGAGGGAGAAAAGAAGAAGTTCTATATAATTAGAGTAGAAATCGACAAAGTAAGTGTAGAAATCAATAAAACAAGAAATATTAATGGTGGGATGAAGAGGGGTGAAGATGGAGAAGAATGGTTAAAAAATTCGAATTCAACCCCTATTTATAAGATTTGAAAGTGTTCAACGCTTATGGAACGTTACAAATAGTGAAAAGACACTTCCTTTGAAAATTGAATTTCTGACAGTTATATGTCGATATAGACATATATGTATGTCAACATACCTATGTATAAAACATTTTTTAAACTATTTTTCAAGTGTTTTATTGTATATATTATTCTGGAAATTCTTGAATTAAAACTTAATGATATAAATGAGTATTCTAAAGTATAAAATCATATGAAAACATAAATATATATTATATAAACATGTTTATAAATTATAAGGTTTAAAACTATATAAATATAAAACTATAAAAGTATATAACTATATAAATATACACATATATATAAACTTTATAACTTATATTTGAAATTTGAATTTGAATTTTGAAAATTAGAATTTGAAAAAAATGGAATTTGAACCTGGAGTGTTATTAAGAGTCTTACATATAAACTAGACTCTATTACTATATTTGTCTTGAAATCTTGATAACTTGATTACTTATGAGTATTGAATCTTCTCTGAATCTTGAATATCCTGAAACTCTAAAACTGTATAGTCTTCAGTATTAATTCCTGTAAAAATCCTGCATATACATGTATATATATTCTAGACAGAAATGTTAGTATATATTTTATAATCAATGATAATTGAAATAAGGTTGTTGTCATCAAAACTCTATTCTCCAACAATCTCCCCCTTTTTTATGATGACAACCTGGATTTATAAAATATTCATACATGTTCTTACTGGTTGACTCTGATCCTTCTAATACTCCCCTGGATTTCATGAATCCTATATACTCTCCTTTAAACTAACCCTAATTTTATAATTTCTCCCCCTTTGTCATTATAAAAAAGAATTCTAAATATACTCCCCCTAAATCCTATATCTATCTATATCCTTATACATTCTAATATTTGATTCTATAACCATATACTTGATGTATATAACTCCCCCTACGTTCATGCCTATATAACAAAATAATGAAATGCTTATGAAAGATAAAGCAAGCATTAAATAAAACATTGTTTTCAATACAAACGATTCACACCAAAGAAAATTATATGAACAACTACACACATATTACACCAATTAAACTAAAAGAAACCTAACTTCTAATTGTTCTAGACTTATGGATTGGATAATTGGGGTAATGGAGACAAAATTCCCCATTTTGTTATATTATGTTTCCTCTTCGATTAAAAGAAACTTCCCTAACGCATATGACTTGATCGTCCTCGTCCGTGCCTTCTATTTTTGCCTCTTCTAGTTCCTTTTCTTCCATCATCTCTTCCTCCTCTTCTTCTTCTTCCATCGTTGGATTATCATCTTCGATGATGATTGGATTTGCTTGATTATCCATTACAAACTTATGGAGATTCCATATCATCTTTCCTTGTTTAATTTGCTCTTGATTCATCCGTATTTGGAGTACTTGAATCTCAGCGAGCATTTGGAGAGCATGCTCTATTTTCTCTTCCATTTTGATTACACAAGAGTGGATAGAACATTGAAATGGACCTTCGGATGGTCCAGCGGACGATTCGGGGTTAATTTGGTTATTATAATTAGTGGAGGCCTTGATTTATTTTGGTTTTGAGTTTTTAAAGAAGTGAAATGGGAGAGTGAAGAAGAAAATTCGAAGTGGGGAGCTTAAATGGTTATTGTAACTAACTTTTGGTAGGAATTAATTTTTTAAAATCTGGAAGTTATATGTCAATATAGTAATATATGTATGTCGACGTACTTGCACTTTTGATTTTATTTTTCTAACTTTTATTGTTATTCTTATATATATATTAATATATTTAATTACTCTAATTCACTTAATGAACAAATACCTAATTCTCTTTTAATTTAGTAAATGTTGCTTTTTTAATGGTATTATTAATATATCTGCTATTTGTTTATCTGTTTCTATAAATTCGAGTGAAATTTTCTCTTTACTTACGTTATCTCTAAGAAAATGATGTCATATATCAATATATTTAGTTCTTGAGTGATGATTTGGGTTTTTAGTTATATTATAGCGCTTGTATTATCGTAGTATATTGGTGATTTATTTATATTTAATCCAAAATCATTTAGAGTTTGTTGCATATATATCACTTGTGAACAAGCCAAAGCAGCAAATGTATATTCTGCTTCAGTTGTTGACAAAGATACGGTATTTTGCTTTATACTAAACGAAGAAACTAGTGAATGTCCTAAGAAATGACATGTTCCACTTGTGCTTTTACGATCGGATTTATTTCCCGCATAATCTGTGTCATAATAAGACATTAAATCAAAAGAATCATCCGTAGGATAAAATAATCCAAAATCTGATGTATGTTTTACATTTCTTAGAATACGTTTTACGGCTTTTAAATGAGTTTCCTTAGGTTGTGATTGCTATCTTGCATAGAGACATACACTATGCATTAAATCTGGTCTACTAGCGGTTATATATAATAATGATCCTATCATTCCTCTATATACTTTTTGATCAATGTCTTTTGATGTATCTTCTTTACTTAAGGCTATATTAGTTTCCATTGGTGTTGGTCTCCCATTAGTTGTTGTTAAATTATATCTATTAATTAAATCTCTTGCGTATTTTTCTTGATTGATAAATATTCCATTCTTTAGTTGACGAATTTGTAAGCCTAAGAATAATGTTAGTTATCCCATATAACTCATCTCAAATTCATAGGTCATAATGTCTGAAAATTCTTTGTTCTTTTTATTATTCGTCGATCCGAAGATTATATCGTCAACGTATATTTGCAATGATTGTGTATCTTTATTATTTCTTTTAAATAATAGTGTATTATCTATTTTACCTATTTTGAAGTTAGATTATAATAAATAGATTCTTAATCGATCATACCAAGCTCTAGAAGCCGGTTTTAATCCATATAATGCTTTCTTTAGTTTATATACATGATTTGGTAATTTTTGGTCTTTAAAAAGAGGTGGTTGCTCTACATATACGTCTTCCTTAACATATGCGTTTGGAAAAGCACTTTTAACATCCATTTGATATAATTTGAAATTATTATGGTTTGCAAAGGCTAGTAATATCCTAATTGCTACTAATCTAGCTACAGGGGCACACATTTCATCGTAAACTATTGATTCTTCTTGAGTATAACCTTGTGCTACTAATCATGCGTTATTTCTTACGACCTCACCATGTTAATTTATTTTATTTTTATAAACCCATTTAGTTCCTATTATAGTTTTACCCTCTGGTCTAGGAACAAGTTCCTACCTATACATCATTCCTAGTAAATGATTAAATTCCTCTTGCATAGCAAGATTCCATGAATCTTTAGATGCATCTTCTTTTGGATTCTTAGGTTCAATAGTTGAAACAAATGCTGAATTACTCATATTATTTAATTGATTTCGAGTCCTAACAACAGATTCAATATCTCCTAATATATTTTCTACAAGGTGATCTCTTGGTAATCTAATTCTTTTACTTGGTTGACTATCTACATTGTTTCTTTCATTAATCTCATTTTCACATTCATCTTCGTTGTGTTGTGTTATATTTTTATAGTTTTCTCAAAGGATACATTTAAGGTTTCTTCTATAGTATTGGTTCTAGAATTAAAAACTCTATATGCTTTACTTCTATCAGAATATTCAATAAATATTCCTTTATCGGATTTCGAATCAAGTTTATCTACATTTTCTTTAGTATTAAGAATAAAACATTTACTTCCAAATATTTTAAAGTTTGATACTTTTGGTTTCTTATTGTACAAAAGTTCATATGGTGTTTTATATGTTAGCGGTCTGATTGAAATTCTATTTAAAACATAACAAGTTGTTGCAACTGCCTCAACCCAAAAATTCTTTGGTAAATTACTATCAGATAATATAGTTCTTGCATGCTCCATTATCGATCTATTTTTACGTTAAAATACTCCATTTTGTTGAGGGGTTCTAACAAAGGAAAAATTATGGGTTATCCCTTTTTTATTACAAAATTTTTCATTTTCGAATTCTCCACCGTGATCACAACGTATTATTTTAATTTTTAAGGATAATAAAATTTGAATTCTTTTAGCAAAGGTTTTAAATTGATAAAAAGCATTACTTTTATTTTCAAATAATAAAGTCCAGATAAATCTAGAAAAATCATCGACTATTATGTAAACATATCATTGTGATTTATTGATTGGGTTTAGGATGGACCAAATAAATCCATATGAATTAACTTTAACGGTTTTGAGGTTGTAATTTCCTCTTTTGATTTAAATGAACTTTTTTTTATTTTCTAAACTAATAATCGCATAAATTATTAACTTTAAATTTCATTTTGGGTAATCCCATAGTTGAATCTAATTTAGAAATCCTAGAAATGTGTCTGAAATTTAAATGACCGAATCTCTTATGCCAGATCCAAGGGTAACTTGTATTCGCCATAAGACATAAATTATCGTTGGAGATTTTCATACTCAATATGTAAATATTTTTCATTCTATCTCCTTCGAATATTATTTTTGAATTCCTATCTTCTATAAAGCATTTATCCTTTTCACAGTTTATTTTATAGCCTTTATCACAAAGTTGACTTGTACTTAGTAGGTTGTGTTTTAGAATCCTATCTAATAACATGTAATACCCCATAAATTTTAAAATATTAAAATTAATATATTAAAGAATACTTAATTTTTAAAAGAAGAATTAAGGGAAACAGGCTGATTGCGTTCGTCTCGGAATTCAGCATGGGATAGAGTCTGGGTTTGCGTAAATCGGATATCATATGGAGAAGTTATAAGCCTTAGAAGTTTGGATACGCATAAGGAAGTATATATATATATATATAAATAATTCCAGAAGCTTCAAAATAGTTCAAAAATAAAAAATCCAACTATAGCGGGCTGAGCGGGAAAATTCCCGCTCATGGGTGTCGACTCCTCCAGTGGGTGTCAACATGGGTGTCGCCCCCTCCCCCGGGGTAGATCTGGGCAGAATTCATTTTACGTACCTGGACTTGATTTTGGGTCTAATTCATTGGTTCTAGGCTATAAATATGTTCCCCTATTCTCCCGTTTTCTTCATTGGAGATCATGGGAGCCACATGCTGTCGGGTTGCAAACTGAAACAGAATCAAATCCTACAACAACGGTTTAGCTAATAAAATTCAAAATTCAGAATTCAGACCTATTCTCTCTCGATTCTCTAAACCTAATGCTGTGAGTTTCTAGTCACTTTTAGGTTTAAATAAATAACAATGATTTGTGAAAGACAATGAATTGGATTTGTTGTAAAATATGAATCTATGCCAGTATTAAATCTTAAACTATGTAGATCTTGATAGATCTATTTCTCTAGATCTGAAATAATTGTGGTTATTCTATGATGTTGCCTATGCAGATCTTTACTTGCAATTGTATTATGGAAAAGGTGAATATGTTCATTTGGATAAGTTATGACATTGATTACATCTGGTTCTTTATGTAAATCACCTTACACCTGTCGTATTGTGATAAATTTGGATATGTTATAAATTGGGCATGTGAATTTATCCTTAGATCTATATCACTATTACTATGCTAAATTTGAATTGCCAGATATTTAAATGATTAGTTTAGATCTCATTTTTGTTCACTTTGACATCATAGAAATTGTCACAAGTTCGTATGACAACCTTATGACTATGTTAATTTATGTTATGCCAAATCAAACTCAATGATCACTTATGTTACATCCTTATTAGCTTTCCTTCTCATCACTTATGGCTAGGCTAATTATTTAGCCTAGGCATCCCATCAATTTTGTGAGGACGTCAGTTAGAAACGGGGAAAATAAATAAATATTGGCATAATTGGGAAATAAACATTTTTGGACTAGTAATTCAAATTGTTGATAGAATGGGCAATAACACCCAAAAAGGTAAGATTAATGAATTGGTAAATTATTTAATAAATGGAATGTTTAGCAACTATAATTAGGAATTATATTAACACTTACGACACCAGGTTAGGTTACATTAGTGGCGGAAGTCTGCCCGGACCCGACCGGCATATGCAGCAGCCACTAATGTTGAACCTAATGTGAGACGTCTAAGTGTGTAAATACGACTCGGGCTAATACACGAGGTTAGGCCAACTGTGGAATAAGACTGCCCGGACCCGACCGACATATCTAGTATCCACACGTTGTAGGCCTAATGTGGGAGGTCTAGCCCAATATAACCATAATTGGACATGGTAACGAGAAAGGACTACTTACCTAATTTAATCCATAAGAATTGTATGATTATGAACATAAGTTAGGGTTAAGTAAAATGGATTGGATAGTGGGTGGCTTAAGTATAACTGAAGGGGGTGGGTAATATTTATATATATAGGCCCACAAACTTAACCCGGTAAAGTTTTGTAATTAAAGATCACCCTTTAGGGTAAGCATAACTGGTATAGGGCTACGTAATTAAAGATCACCCTTTTTGGTATACATAGTCAATGGAAAACCTAGTGGGGATACAAGACAAAAGGGGAGAGCTTGTATCATATTGTGTGGGACCCATTTCAGTCAGTAACCCGTATTCGGTATTATAGTAGGGAACTCCGTACTAGGCGGAGAAAGGGCGCGCTTACTGATTGATTATAAGAGATCCTAAATGTGACGGGTGGTTTAGACGGCGCAAACCGACCGGGGACATGTGCGTGCATAGGCCGGGAAGAGGGGGACAAGAAGACCGTGACACCAGTAGATATGACTGCGCACGTCTTGGGTTTCCACTTTAGGGAAGTGATATCCCCTACCGTGGGACCAGATCAGGGTATCTACAGAGTAGGGAGCCGATCAATTAGGGTTGTGGTTAGGATACACTCGGACGTATGCCCTAAGTCTGCCAACTTATAGTGGAAGGGATCAACTCATTTTAAATTATACTAGTAATAGTGCAGAGTAGTTATTAGTGAAGCATGTATACACCTCAATAGGTATGCCATAGATGAAAAGGGGTGGTTGCGACGAAATGGAAAACTTTGTGTTCCTCAAACTGGAAGCTTGATAAAGGCAGTCCTAGAGGAAGCCTACCATTCTAAGATGACCATACATCCAGGCGGTGACAAGATGTATAAAGACATGAAGAGGGTTTTTTTTTGGGCTGGATGAAGAGGGACATGGCCGAATTTGTTTCTCAATGTTTAGTTTGCCAGCAAGTCAAGGCTGAGCAAAAGAAGCCCGATGGATTACTTCATCCGTTGGAGGTCCCGTAGTGGAAATGGGAGAGCGTCTCTATGGATTTCATAGATGGTTTGCTTAGATCGAAGAAAGGTAATACCAGTGTTTGGGTGATAGTGGATAGACTCACTAAGAGTGCTCACTTTATTCCAGTTAAAAGTAAAAGGAGGGCACCATGGTTGGAAATAATTTGTGTTCGTGAGATAGTTCGTCTCCATGGAGTTCCTTCCAGCATCGTGAGCGATGTAACCCCATCTTTACCAGCGATTTTTGGAGGGGTTGGCAAGAAGCATTGGGTACGCAGTTGTGTTCGAGCACTGCTTATGATCCTCAGATCGATGGCCGGACAGAGAGGGTGAACAGAATTATAGAAGATCTATTGAGGCTGTGTATCCTAGACTTCGGAGGGACTTGGGAAGAGCATCTTCACTTAGTAGAGTTTGCCTATAATAATAGCTATCAATCCACCATCGGTATGGAACCGTTCGAAGCATTGTACGGGCGAACTTGTAGGTCTCCAACTTGTTAGTAGGAATCTACAGAAAGATTGTTACTTGGGCCTGATATGGTTAGGGAGATGTCTGAGAAGATTGACCTTATTCGATGGCGAATGAAAACAGCTCAAGATAAGCAGAAGTCCTATGCAGACAAGAAGAGAACCGACATCGAGTTTGAAGTGGGAGACTTAGTTTTCATCAAAGTATCACCTCTGAGAAATGTGGTCCACTTCGGTTCAGTAGGGAAGTTAGCACCTAGGTTTGTGGGACCCTTTCCCATAACCGAGAGAATCGGCCAAATGGCCTATAAAGTAAAACTCCTAGAGAATTTGTCCGGTGTTCATAATGTTTTTCATGTTTCTCATTTGCGGAAGTGCCTGCATGACACCGTAGAAGTCGTTGAGCCGAGTATGTTGGAAGAAGTGGAGGTGGAACGGGAGGCGATAGTCAGACGAGTCCGTACCCATATTCTTGAATCGAAAGTTAAGAAGCTGCGCAACAAAGAAATCAAGTTGGTAAAGGTTCAATGGGGAGACAACCCAGAAGACGCAACTTGGGAAACCGAAGATAGAAATCGTGCTTCGTACTCTTTCCTTTTTGAGGGTATGTTCTTAACTCCTTTTTCCAAAGCTTTATCTGTGTCTGTTTTTGTCAATCGAGCACCTTATCCCTAGTGTTTTTGACCTTTAGATAGGAGTCTTATGGATGAAAACATGTGTTTGAAACATGTTATGTTTGATGGATGCTAGTGGATGCAAGTGTTTTCTCGTTGTTACCTGTGGACGCATACACACACATTAGACACTAGGTCGGCTCAATCACTCTCTCATACTGCATATGGATGCATGTGCATTTTCTTTTATGGATGAAAATGGATGAGTTAGCATATGGATGTTGCACTTGGATGAATGGACATGCACACATATAGAACTTACATGTTATAATAAGATTATTTGCATACATATTGGATTCATGGCACTAATCATACATTGCATTAAGGAGGTCAACTGGATCAGTAGACCGACTGATTTTCGCAGTAGTATTGGGACATATACACACAACTTTGCATATACTCATATAAGCATTAGAAATCTTTTAAGGACAATGGATGTTTATGGATGATGGATGAGTAGATGGATGATAGATGGTAGGATACGTTCTTCTTAACTTGAAGATTTCAGGGACAAAATCCTTTAAGGAGAGGAGAATGTAACACTCCATAGTTTTTAAAATATTAAAATTTACATATTAAAGAATACTTAATTTTTAGAAGAAGAATCAAGGGAAACGAGTTACGCCATTGCGTTCGTCTCGGAATTCTACTTGGGATAGAGTCCGGGTTTGCGTAAATCAGATATTGTATGGGGAAGTTATATGCCTTAGAAGTTTGGATACGCATAAGGAAGTGTATATATATATATATAATAATTCCGGAACCTTCAAAATAGTTCAAAAATAAAAAACCCAACTAAAGCGGGCTGAGTGGGAAAATTCCCGCTCGTGGGTGTCGACCCCCTTAGGAGGTGTTGACAGGAGTGTTGACCCCCCCTCCGGGCAGATCTGGGCAGAATTCATTTTACGTACATGGACTTGATTCTGGGTCTGATTCATTGGTTCTAGGCTATAAATATGGTTCCCTATTCTCATATTTTCTTCATTGGAGATCGTGGGAGCCATATGCTATCAGGTTGCAAACTGAAACAGAATCAAGTCCTACAACAACGGTTTAGCTAATCAAATTCAGAATTCAGAATTCAAATCTATTCTCTCTCAATTCTCTAACCTAACGTTGTGAATTTCTAGTCACTTTTAGGTTTAAATAAATAACAGTGAATCAAGAAAGACAATGAATTGGATCTGTTGTAAAATATGAATTTATGCCAGTATTAAATCTTAAACTGCATAGATCTTAATAGATCTGTTTCTCTAGATCTGAAATAATTGTGGTTATTATATGATGTTGCCTATGTAGATCTTGACTTGTAATTGTATTATGGAAAAGGTGAATACATTAATTTGGACAAGTTATGACATTGATTAGATCTGGTTCTTTATGTAAATCACCTTACGCCTGTCATATTGTGATAAATTTGGATATGTTATAAATTGGACATGTGAATTTATCCTTAGATCTAAACATGCTACTATGTCACTGTTACTATGCTAGATCTGAATTACTAGATATTTAAATGATTAGTTTAGATCTCATTTTTGTTCACTTTGACATCATAGAAATTGCCACAAGTTCATATGACTACCTTATGACTATGTTAATATATGTTATGCCAAATCATACTCAATGATCACTTGTGCTACATCCCTACTAGCTTTCCTTTTCATCGCTTACGGCTAGGCTAATTATTTAGCCTAGGAATGCCTTCAATTTTGTGAGAATGTTAGTTAGAAACAGGGGAAAAAGTAAATATTGGCATATTTCGGAAATAAACATTTTTGGACTAGTAATTCAAATTGTTGACAGAATGGGCAATAACACCCAAAACTGTATGATTAATTAATTGGTAAATTAATTAATAAATGGAATGTTTAGCAACTATAATTAGGATTTATATTAACACTTATGACACAAGGTTAGGTAACATTAGTGGCGAAAGTCTGCATAGACCCGACCGACATATCCAGCAGCCACTAATGTTGAACCTAATGTGAGAGGTCTAAGTGTGTAAATACAACTCGGGCTAAGACACGAGGTTAGGCCCAACTATGGAATAAGACTGCCCGGACCTGACCAGCATATCCAGCATCCACACGATATAGGCCTAATGTGGGAGGTCCAGCCCAGTATAACATAATTGGACATGGCAATGAGAAAGGACTACTTAACCTAATTTAATCCATAAGAACTGTATGATTATGAACATAAGTTAAGATTAAGTAAAATGGATTGGATAGTGGGTGGCTTAAGTATAACTGAAGGGGGTGGGTAATATTTATATATATAGGCCCACAAACTTAACCAGGTAAAGTTATGTAATTAAAGATCACCCTTTTAGGGTAAGCATAACTGGTATAGGTCTATGTAATTAAAGATCACCTTTTAGGGTATACATAGTCAATGGAAAACATAGTGGGGATATAAGACAAAAGGGGAAAGCTTGTATCATATTGTGTGGGACCCATTTCAGTCAGTAACCCGTATTCGGTATCAGAGTAGGGAACTCCGTACTAGGCGGGGAAGGGGCACGCTTACTGATTGATTATAAAAGATCCAAAATGTGATGGGTGTTGTTGATGGCGCAAACCGACCGGGGACATGTACGTGCATGGGTCGGGCAGAGGGGGACAAGACGACCGTGACACCAATAGATATGACTGTGCTCGTCCTGGATTTCCACTTTAGGGAAGTGATACCCCCTATTGTGGGACCAGCTCTGGGTATCTACAGAGTAGGGAGCCGATCAATTAGGGTAGTGGTTAGGGTACACTCGGACGTATGCCCTAAGTCTATCAACTTATAGTGGAAGAGATCATTTTATTTTAAATTATACTAGTACTAGTGCATAGCAGTTATTAGTGAAGCATGGATACACCTTACCTTATTTTCCTTGTCACACCTACCATTTTGTATAGTGATCTCTCTTATCCACTTTATGCCTGTCATGATTACCTTTATTTATTTACTGGATAAATGTTACTAGACTCGCAAGACTTTATGTCTGACCCCTTTTGTTTTTCCTTCTCTCTTCCGTCCCCCCTCCCCCCAGGTTCTCAAGCAGGAAACACTTAGGCTTGACCATGATTTTGCTTGATTGTTGGAGCTGCTGATATGTATGGATCAAGATCCTATTCTCGTTGCAATGGCTATATTTTGTTATTGGGGAATTTTCTTTCTTTTATGTACTCTGATATTTCTGAAGTACAAGACAGTGGTTTTATGTTGTATTGGGTTTTTATGTTTCAGACAAATGATGCTTTGGACCACGGTATTTTGATGATTAATAAAGTTGTTTATTTCCACTGTAAATTTTTTTATATCTGTCTTGTAATATTCTGTGTCTGTTTGCCTAAACGTATCACGAAACTTAATGCATTCCCTTTGTGAGTGACATTAACGGACATGGGATGCCACATAACACATTAGAAATAGTAGGAGTTTCAGAATTACCGACATTGCCGATTCCAACGATATATCCTTCAGAGTTATCTCCAAAGTTCACCATTCCACCATCTTCATTTTCTATATTATTTAGTAGATCCAAATTTCCCGTCATATGTCTCGAACAACCACTATCCAATATTCATTTGTACTTTTTTATTTCCACCATTTGTTCACTAAAATTTGAATTCTCAACATCCATGTAACACACCATTTCGAAATTCGAATTTTCAACAGCCACTTAACCATCTTTTCAAAATTTGAATTTCCAATAGCCATATAACACATCTTTTCCTGTATTGGACAACATTTCAGTAAATCACTTGAATTTTCAACACAATTGTATGCGGACTCTTTCAGCATTGATGCAATGCATGAATTGACACTAGTGTTAACAATTATTTCAAAATCTGCCATTTAATATTTTCAAAAATCAGATTATGAACTTTTTGAAAAATCTTGCTCTGATACCAATTGTTAGGGAACACGGAATGCAGATCTTAAGGCAAGACTAACACTAGAAAGGGGTGAATAGTGTTTATAAGGAATTTATGAAAATCTAAAACTTATATGATCTACTTTGTGAATCACACACACTAAAGATGATCACAGACACATAATCAAATACAAACATAGAAATAAACAAAAATAAAAATGCAGAAAAGGAAAGAACACCCCGGATTTTATATTGGTTCGGATTACTCATATGACCAGTCCCACACAATGCTGGATTGCGCAGAGTTTTATTACTATATCAATATCCAAGTACAATCCCCTTGATTTCCCGGCTACTAGGTTAACACCGCTCCAACCACTCTTGATTTCACGGCTACAAGATTACCACTTCTGCCTTTCCTTGATTTCAGGGCTACGAGGAACACACCCTTTCCCAAACACTTCCCAAATGATTACAATAGCTTTATAACTCTTCAATAGCACTTCAATTCAGAGAGTAATGAGTAGAGAGAGAAAAGAAGAAGTTTTACATAATTAGAGTAGAAATCGGCAAAGTAGAAGTGTAGAAATCAATAAAATAAGAAATATTAATGGTGGGATGAAGAGGGGTGAACATGGAGAAGAAGAATGGTTAAAAGATTTGAATTCAACCCCTATGTATAAGATTTGAAAGGTTGTAACGCTTCTGAAATGTTACAAATAGTGAAAAGACACTTCCTTTGAAAATTTAATTTCTGACCGTTATATGTCGACATGGACATATATGTATGTCGACATACCTACGTATAAAATATTTTTTACACTATTTTTCAAGTGTTATATTGTGTATATTATTATAAAAATTCTTGAATTAAAACTTAATGATATAAATGAGTATTCTAAAGTATAAAATCATATTAGAACATAAATATTTATATATAAACATGTTTACAAATTATAAGGTTTAAAACTATATAAATATAAAACTATAAAAGTATTTAACTATATAAACATATAAAATTATATATAAACTTTAAAACTTGTATTTGAAAATAGAATTTGAATTTTAAAGATCAGAATTTGAAAATTGAAAATCAGAATTTGAACATGGAGTGCTATTTGTAGTCTTACATATAAATTAGACTCTATTTCTATATTTGTCTTGAACTCTTGAAATCTTGATAAAGTAATTACTCATGAGTCTTGAATCTTGAATCTCTTAAAACTCTAGAATTGTACAGTCTTCGGTATTAATTCCTGTACAGATCCTGCATATACATGTATACATATTCTAGACATAAATGTTAGTATATATTTTATAATCAATGATAAATGAAATAAGGTTGTTGTCATCAAAACTCCATTCTCCAACAAGTCAATGGTATTTTGAAAATGAAGTAGCGGCATCATCAAGATATGATTCGTACGTTCAATGATTCAATCTATAAGTTTAAAGAGGCCTATGGACTTAAGTTGATGCGCTATCATAAAATGTATTATCTGATTTTAGTCTATATTACTTGGATTATAAGAATTATAACTATGAATACTAAACAAGAATTACTCAGTTTGTTTCAGAAGCTAGTGTATTACTATAGGTGCATTTCTTCTACCTTGATTTTTTTTTACCTTTATCTAAACATGGCTAAGAGCCTAGATTTCATCAAATTTACATAAATAAAAATAATATACATCTAAAGTTAACGGAAGAATAAAAGCGAAAACATACGAATTTATGTGTCTCTTTCACATAGGCCTATCAAAATAGTTGAAGGCATCGCGTCTTCGCCATGGTTTTCAAAATGGGATTCAAATCGTAAATCATAAAATTTAAACTATGAACTGAAACGGGATTTAAATCATAAATTGTGGATTCAAAAATCATGCCGTTTAAAGTTTGTATACACCTTAAAATTAATTTTCTGTTTAAACTTCTACATCTAAACCTAAAACATCACTGTCTCTCTAGTTCCAAATTTAATTTATTTTTAAACGATTAAAATTGGGATTTTAGGCCCAAACAATTATGCCGAGTATGTTAATTTGATTTGAATGATATTTGGAAGCGTGGTATTAGCTTGGTTTGAATCGAAATATAAATCAAATCGTAAAGGGAAGGATTCGATTTAAAACGAGATTCAAATAATAGGATTTTAAGATTTTTGACAACAATGGTATTCGCCATCATCCATGAATACATGAACGTTAATAGTAACAAAAAATATAAGGTAAATGAGTTTCCAATTGAAGCGCTAGGCAATTGGAAAAGGATTTTACCATCGATCGTGTACATAAATGGATCGAGGGCGACGTAATCGAAGAGTAGTTCAAATTTGTGCATTTTTTCTCCATGCAATCACAGCAAAAGTTCATCGGTTGAGGGCAAGCGCAAATTTCATAAATAACAGAAGGATGACTATTGAAAGGAACCCTAAGAATGTAGGAACATAATTTGTACGAAGAAAACAAAGACTGAATAAGCTTTATGTAACCAAGTATGAGAGAATAGGATTTGTATGAAGCGAGCGGGAGACTTAGGACGCCATTAGCAAGAAGGAAAAAGTTATTTATTTGGTTTACTTGTTTTTCAACTACAGAGAAGAGAGGAAGTGGCTAGATTAAAGAAGAAAAACTAATTCACAACACTTTACTTTAGCATTAATGAAAAAACTAAGAAGGGTCGTGAGCGTTTGAAATATAACTCACTAATTATAGTATAGTACGAGCGTAATGGCACGTTCTCCACGCGTAATCGTGGCACACGCTCCGCGCATGGATTGGTATTAACCAATTATTCAAGGGCCAACGCATACATAAATGAAGTTTTGAAAAAGCAAAATCCATTTGTATTTAATATAGGTGCATGGATGCACACAGGTGCATGAATCCATGTAGCATGAGATCTAAACTATTTGTATTAAATAGCTTATATTGTAAAGTTTATTTTGTTATCAAAGGTAATCCATTGTTAAAGCATGGAAATGGGAAGAATGGAAAAACATGAGACTCTGCCTGTGTAGCTTGAAGTCTGTAATGGTTAAATTTAATTTTTGTGAATCGAACTTTTGATTTTGCCAGTATATCTACACTTATTGCATTGCACGTTGTCCTCTTCAAGAACCATTATAAAGAATGTATGGAATTTCATAGGATAGCATGTATTAATCAATCTTACCGTGCGCTTCTAGTACTTTTGTTGATTAAGCCTAACAATTATGCATTTTTGTATTAAATTCCCAAATTGTACACAACTTATGCAATAATGATGTGAAAGAATTCTAAACCTTCATATCTAGACTACTCGTCTTTCTGTTTCGGATAGCCCCTTAATGTTGATAACAAAACAGTTGTAATGAAATAAAAATAAAAATTTAAAAGAAGAACAAAGACTTTTGAATCGTTATAAATATATATTTACAAAAACATAAGATAACAAATGCAATGGTAATGGGATAAATAAAATTTGAAAGTATCGAGAAAGAGCTAACATAATTTCGAAAAATATCAACATATGAAGAAATTATTAAGAATGTGTAGAATGTGGTCGGTTAACATTCATTTTAGTATCGATAATAGGTGGAACCAAGAATGGGTGGCCAAATGTTTTAGATATGCATCACCAATAGCATCAAATGCAGTTCTTTTATTTGAACTCGAGTAAAGGATATGCACAACTATAATTTTGCCTGAAAGCGAAAAAAGAATGGTCAATCATCAAAGTGAATCATACAGTATAAACTGGCAGATATAATGACACCATTGAATGACCATAAATGGCCTTTAAATAATTCCTGTATGCACATCATTTTAAGGCAACAAAGAATTTTTTTCATTTCCTTGAGCAAACATGCAATTTATATGACCTTTTAACATCTCTAGTAAAAATCAAAGCTATCAGATCTTAGAGCAACTCCAACGACATTACAAGGTGTACTATTTAGAGTTTTATTCAAGGGACAACCCTTAATTCAGAATTGGTCCCGCGTGCCGACTTTATCGGCATGTAACGTAACGTGCCGAGTTTTTCAATGCGCTCCGAATAAATCAGTGTGCTATGTTACACACCGATAAAGTCGACGCATAGCACCCCCCTAATTTCCCAGTGGCTATTAACAGATGCATTCTCACTATACAACAACAAAACAATCAAGTTTATTCCCAACGGCTATAAAACGACCATGGTTTTTCCAATGACTATATTTTCGATTATAAATTGGTTATTTTCTACCATTCTGCATCACAACATAATTTCACTTCCTTTCTGTCTCTTAAATCCATAAAACTCAAACTCTACAATGTCTTCATTATTTGGATTTTTTTCACATCCGACGATGGAAGGAACCCAGTTTTCTCAAGACAACATGAACTTCAATCAGGCTACTCAAGCAAGCAAACTATCAACCATTCTGTGGACAAAAAAGGAGGACATCGATCTATCTCTCACATGATTCGGCTATGGGGAACGATCAATCAGCCGCTACGTTTTTAAAAGAAATTATTTCTGTTTTCATTGAGAAGCATCAAGAAAGATTACAGACTTTTTTGGCGATTCAGGGTCGATTCGGCAAAATAAGCCATGAAACAAAATTTTATGAATCTCAAGTTTATAAAATAAAGAAAACGAATCCAAGTGGCATGGGAGGAGAGGAAAATCTAGTATTTTTTCTTATAACGTACATTAGTGGTTGAGTATATATTATTTATGAAATTTATTCCCTTTTTTTGGTTAGAAACAAATGGAAAACAAGGAGTTCAAGAAGCTTTTTACTAGAGAAAATGGGGCGAAAAGGCCATATTATTATCATTTTTTGCGTTGTTATAACCTGCCTATCATTCAACCAAAATGGAACTCTAAAGTTGCTAAGAGCATACGCGATATTCAAACTGCTATAAATGGCAAGAAAAAAGATTCTAAATCTCGATATTCGTCTAGTCCTGGCGAGTCATTGGCGAAAATTTCTCCATGTCAAAGTGAAAACCTACTTGATGAGTTTAATACCAAGATTGATGAAGATTTTAGACCTTAGGGAGACAAAGATGCAAAAAGAAAGGGAAAAACTGACGTTGTTACTATCAAAATTAACTCCAAAACAAGCTGACGGAGAAGGGGTATCGGATGATTGCAAGCACATAGGAATTCTTCAGAAAACATAGTCAAACATTAGAAAGAATCAAGAGCAAGAAGGAATGATCCGAGAGCTGCATAAACTGGCACCTTCCTAGGAGAAAGGAACTCATAAGCTACAAAATACCAACAGGGTCCATCCGGCAGAGCCTACCCAATAAGGTCCATTCAGCAGGGTCGATCTGGTAGGGGGATCCCATAGCGAAAGGTCGTCTAACCCGGAAGCTAAGAAGAGGGAGGCAAGAACTCCGCTAATTGAAACTCGGAAGGCTGGAAGGGCTGTCGATATTAACCTGCTTAATATCGATACATTATGAGGTGAAGACATCAAGGGTATTAAGCTAGAAGCACATAGATATTTTTTGGAATAGGCTTCCGAAACACCTACTTCATAAATACCGAAAGGGCACAATGATAGAAAATAGAAAATCACCGGGGGCGACCATCCGAAAGATCAAGCTATACCCAGACATCCCACTGAAAGGAAAACCGGAACCCTAGAAGAGATACAGGCTACCCACACTAATCTACTTAGTACATACACCAATAGTGGTTCCGATCCGGTAGCTATCTACATGCATCATGAGGGCAAGCTCCTCTAAGTATTCATGAGAAAACTGGAAGCCTACATCTGGAAACTTACAATCGAGAGCCCACAACCGAGAGTTTGTATCAAATCTCAAAGAAGCCTCAACTAACCGGGACCTTCCCTCCGGAAGCTATAATCGGCACCGCAAGGCAGCTGGAAGCCAAAACATCCGAAACCAAGAAGAAAAGCGGCTGATAGAGGTTCCTACAGGCCCCCAACGACCCAACAGCAGAAGGGGCCCCAAATTCTCTATAAATAAAACCCCAGGGGTCACATTTTAGGGACGATTTTTTCTCATTTTGTTTCTTATAGTCTTTTTCTCTAGAGTAAACCCTAATTTTTAAATCAATTTGGGGATTTCTCTTCTTCTATTCTTGTATTCTAAATCAAAGATCAATAAAAAGTGAATCTATATACTTATGATATCTCTTTATGAGTTTGCTATGCTATTTCCTAGTTATTGTTGCCGCAGCTTACTGTTTGTTTCCTACATATACATAAACTTTCGACCAAGCCTTTCCACAGGTCAAGTGAAACACCCCTTCCCACAAGCTTAAACACTTGCTGCAAGCTTAGACCTTTCAACAAGCTTAGCGCAGAACCCCTTTCTACCATCTTTTAAGTCCTTATCATGGGTTGTGTTTAGAAATTCATCCTCTTGGGATAACCATTGGTTCTTGAATTGCTTAAGTGTGACACTCACCCCATCGAGGGAAGGGTAACCATTCTTTCAGATTTTAGAATTTGATTCCTAGGAAACGGTGAACTAACTCAAACTTGCAAAGGCTAAACAACCTATTTTTCTTTTAGGTCCACTTCTATAGACCTATATCTAGTGTTGACAAAAAATATCATTAACATTTTGGCGCTAGAAGGATGTCCTGAACCTCCGATCCTTTGGTTAATCTTCCCACATATCTACATGTGCTATTCCGTCTCCGATTGGACTAAGCTTTGAAGAAGCAAATGCTATGAATAGAAGGTCTCTACCAGTTACTAATGGGTTTCCCATGGTTGGGACAAATATTAGCAAGCTGTGGGCAACCGAAAGGTTCAAATTAGAAACCTTGCACATCCAAGGGAAAGAGAAAGATGTAGAGCCATATGATCCTGATCGATGGAGTATTAACTCCTTCCATTTAGGACCAAATTCAATCTTTGCCCTAAATCATTCTTCAACGGAAAGTATAACCCCTTTCTTCATATCAAAGAAGCTATCCAAGCACAAGCCAGGGGAACCATATTCGAAAAGAAGGTTGAGAGGATGTTTGCTTCTCTTACCATAAAAAGGACTAAAAGGGATATGCCCTCATGTTGAAAGGTGGTTAAGAGAAAATTTAGAGACGAAGAGGGGATAACAAAATCAAGTGGTAAAAGGTCAAACTGCAACAACGAAAGAAATCTTTGGAGTCAAGATTACCAAAAGTTTGTAAGCTTACACTATCAATTGAGGGTATCTACTTCCTAACTAAACATGAGTTAAACTTTTGGCCGTCATTAAAGAAGAGACCCAAAAATGAAGTTAAGTTGGAGGGACCATGTTGCTACTACCACATAGTAAATGGCACGAAACCAACCATTGTAGAGTTTTAGAAGGAATGTTTATCAACTTCTTAAGCCAAGGAAAACTACAAAAATATGTAAAGAAGGCATAGAAGAGTTACGCCAATAGGATCTTTGGAAAAGAAAAAAAGGTTACCTACACAATTGCAAGGAAGAAAATCCCCACAAACTTAAGATGATCGAGGACAAGTCAAGCCACAAATGGATAAAAGAAAAAAAACTTGTCATCACCAAAGTGGTTAGGGCAAGGCATCCCCCGTGGGGGGGGGGGGGTGTTAGTGTTTCTCCATACCCAAATCAGATAGGTCTTGGTTAAAGCATCAAAATTGTAAGCCTCCGTTTCACACCAGAAATGGTCGTGGCGGTGCATCTAAAATTAAGCACGTCCTGCCTCTGCTCATAGAAGAGTACACCCTGCCTCTGCTATGAACTAAGCACGTCCTGCCTCGGCTCGCAGAAGAGAACGTCCTACCTTTGTTTATGTTCGGCATTACCCGCAGAAGGGAACACAAACCCCTATCATCGCCTACAATGGTCACGATAGGGCACCCCTTGGAGGGAGCTGGTGTCTAAGCCTCTATCAGTACCTACGTTGGCCAATATAGAGCATCAAAAGAGTAAACCTTAATTTTGTGTCTACGATGGTCCGATTAAAGTTTCAAAGACCTTATCATCACCTATGATGGTCAGGATAAGGCGCCTCTTGGAGGGAGATTGGGTAAGTCCTTAGGCCCTTCCTGTGGAAAAGCTAGCTAAGCGCATCGGACGCACAGGCCTAGAGAGTAGCCAACAAAGTACATATATCCTCTGCTTTGATATCAAAAGCTCAAAGAGTGGCACGAGAAGTACGTACAACCTCTGCTTCACAAATCAAATCCCAGTAGATGGGTCTCTGGTGCTCAATCTCTAATTACCCCAGCAAGGGCGAGTTTGGGTCCTCTATATTAATACCCGGATCTGGTTCGATTCGGCTCACGACAAAAAACATAAGTGTATTTACGGCCTCCTACTTTAATAACTTTAATCTGGGTTGGTTCGAATCCCTATAAACATCGAAAGCGAATTCTCAGTCTTATTTCAATACCCGAATCTGGGTTAATTCGGGAAATCTGTCAAGCACACAAACTTGAGATAGTCCATAAGCTATATTTATGCATCAGAAGCTAATTCCCAGTCCTTTACCAAATATTCCTAGCCTAGAATGGATCCAAAAGCTTATAATTCACCAACGGAAGGATTCTGAAGTGATTATTCGAGAAATTTGAATCAGAATGGCCAAAGACATGCCTACGGGGGAAGTCCATGAAACAAAACTTGGAAGGAAATGGAGAGACCCTCATCAAAACAACTCCGAATAAAATGGTTATATCTTTTCTTATTCAGAAAAAATTCTTAAACCATTTATGTACAAACAATTATTATCTATGTTTTATATCAACAACTATTTACATGATAGACAACATCAATACATAAGTTCATTTACAAGTGTCACGCTCTTAACAATCTAAACATGGATATGATTACATGTCACTATTACAAAATATCACTAATATCTAGATCCTCTCCGTCCTCAGGTAAAGGGGGATTAATGGCATGACGAAGTGCAATACCTAGTAACTTGTTGAGCTTACACTGTTTTACTCGTTTCATCGAGATAATCAGAAGGTTTAATCTTAAGTTTCAAGGCTCTGTTATAGGCTCTACACATAGCCCTAAGAGACTTGTTTTCTTTCTTTAACTCGAAGATATTCACGCGCAAATCCTGCCTTTCTTCTTGTAAACGTCTTATTTGATCAACATGCTGACTAACACGGTCATATGAATCTCTAATTAACTTGGTGTCATAGGTTCCCTTTATCTCAGCTACCACTCTTTTACCCCCACTCAGAAACAACTGATTCCTTTAACCCGAGAGGAAGGTTATTCAAGTAAAAATACTTTTGAAAGGCTGGGGACTTACGCACCGTCGCAACGCCAGACGGTTGGGACCCCATCATAATAGGACTGTTTTTGAAGCAATATTCCCATGTCTCACACTTCGTATTGACATTGTTTAAATCAATTTCCAAGTCGATACTACGTTGGCGCAAAATCCTTAATTCATCTTCAAACTTGATAGAGGGTTTAGTCTTTATATATGTCTTCAGTCCAAGAATAATTCCATCCCTTTCTTCTAACTGGTCTTTTAAAGCATTCATTCTCTTATTCAAATGTTTAATGGATAAATTCGGGAGTAGGCTCTTCCTTTCTTGAGATACAGAAGAAGCCCCTTTTGTTGGTAACACTTCAATCCGAGACGGGAAACTTTCATGAACAATCTACATAATCACAGGAACACAGAAAAATAGTCATGATTATGTTTTCCTTTTGTTTTACAAAAATAAAGCCCCATTCTTACATAAAATCTTTGTGTAAGTTAAATCTGAAACCAATCCGCCCTGGCATACGGAGCAAAAAGAGTTAAAAGGAATCGCTTTCACTTGATTAATACATTTATCATTTACATAACATCTCAGTGTGTTTAGCCCTTAGATTCTTTAGAATTGCTTCACGATCGTCACTCGGGAAGTTAAAAGAGAGCCGAGGGAATTCAGTATAAACACTCTTAAGTTTCTCGAGAAAACATTTTTTCCTGATAGCGTGAATGGATGTTGTTAAAAACTCCCTTCTCAGTCTACAAGTTGTACATAAAGCATCTTCATAGTAAACAAACTTCTGTCATAATGCAAATAAGCATGTTAGCAACCACATGTAGTAAATTAAACTGCATACAAGTTTTACATAGATTATTGAATTAAGTTTACGAATATCCCCCTTGCTTTACATAAGAGTGATTCAATTCCATCTGTTTGTTATCTAATTCAGCTTAAGCCGGGGAACAACTTTTCTTTTTGTCTATTAGATATAATGACAGGAAATTAGTTACAGTCAAATACTCGGGAAAAGAGAAAATGTTGCCAGAACAAGAATTATACCCGATAAAAAGGAGCCTCAAGGTCAATAGCTTTCTCCCCTCTCGAAAGGCCATAGGGGCCACTTTCATTAAATAAAGGAGATTCAAAAACATGAACAACGTGGGAACCTCCTACCACGAGATTGCGCCAAACAGAACCATGGGATGCTTCGGCACCCGAAAGAGGATAGTTTCTATCCCTATCACGTTTATCCTAATGACCACAACCTCTGGAACCACCACTATCATTATTCCTATCATTATCAACAAAAACAAAAGTCCCTTCTTCCTCACCAGAATTATCAGAAAGACTGTCAATGTATAGAAGATCCTCGACTTTAGATTCAACCTTCTGTGGTATCTCGACACCTCGTTCACTCAACTTGATCCTTTCCATAACTCTATCCCTGACAAAAGGTGGAACGATAGTGGTTCGGATCTCGGAAGACTCTGAAGGTTATCGGAAAGGAGGTGGAATAAATCAACTTCATAGCATTCAGTCTTAATCTGCAGAAGTTGAACTAGCAAGAAATTAGAAATCCTGCCTTCAGCCGCATAGATTATCTGTGCAGTGCGGGAAAGCTTCTCGTCCTTCTTTTGAAGTTCATCAGCATGAGTGACCACATTTTTGGCTATTTGATGTTCTAAAGCCGACACATTGTCAGGGGTTGTGTCCTTAGTTTGCCTTCCTTTCTCTAAAGCCGCCTCGGCGTGTTTAAGGGAAGCTTTAAACCCCCCATGTTCATCACTTAAATCCTCGTTTGCCTCTCGAAGTCGAACAATTTCGGAAGCAGGGGAATAAGGAATTGACTTGGACAAGAGCCATATTTTGGTGATCTAAGAAAGTGGAAACATTCAATCCACAACCACGACAGAGTGAAAGTCAAGAAAAAAAGGGAGAATATTTTGTACTTGAAGCTGTTGGTTGATCAAATATTGATAAAAATCCTCCCCATATGAAGAAGAAGAGGGTAACGTGATGTCAGTAACCTCCAGATGGGGAAGGGCGAGCTTAACAAAGTCATCAAACTTTGTTGAAGGGTTGGGAAACCTCAAAGGCTCAGTAGATTGAGAAAACGGAATTTGCGACGTAACGTGAGAACCCACTTCTAATGTATTTGGGAAGGATGGTGGCAGAACACATGTCCACTTTCCTTACCTAAAGTACCCTCAGAAATTGCAGAAGCAGAAAAATCGAGCTTTAATTTCTTAGCTGGCGGTTCAACAGGTAACTCAACCAACCTCTTGATAGCGACAACAGTAGATTGATTTAAAACATCAGCAAGGGTCAAAGCTTCCAAAGCCAAAACTCCTAGTCAAATAAAAAACAAAATAAAAGAAAATTCCAAGAATGTGGAACTTGAATATTAAGGAAATTTTGATAAGCATACCGGGAGACAGAGGGGTAGAAGAAGTAAACACATCTGAACCCAACATCAAACGCTTGGATCTTGGAAGATGGATGGGTAGACGTCCCAAAATCTTTTGCCCGTTAGGGAGAATATCATATTGAGGTAACTTATCCTTAGAAAGCAAAGCAGATCGACCTTATGGCTCTTCGAATAGCTTCAAGATAAGCTTAAACATGCGATATTCACTTTCAGTTAAAGGAACTTTCTTAGAAGCAAGATCTGAAAAAAATGACTAAAAGTTAAGCCATGTATAAGAAAAGTAATCACTCATAAAGAGTTAGAGAGCTCACCATAATCAACAATTTTGCCTAAAATACCGTCATGACATCTGTTGAAGAAGAACTGGTCCTCCTAAGATACAGCCTTAACCACACCTTTACTAACGATCTTCCTTAAAGGGTCGGCATGGAATATAGGGGAGTCAGTACCTTTTAAAAAGCACATCAAGTGCTGAATGAGATTAGAAGTAAGAGAGGCCTGACCTGACTCAAGAGTGAGTACTTTAAGACATAAAAGCAGTGTATAAGTGCTTGGCAGGAGTTGGATATGTGCAACCTCCAGATCCGTAGAAGCCGAAATATGAAAGATGGAAAAGGAAAGAAGCCTCCATGCCATATATGCACATCTGAGTATGAAAAATATCCTTCGGGAGGATTCATAATATTATCACGACAAGTAGCAGGAATAGCGGTCACATTATCCATTCCAAAGCTAATGATAATGGAATTTACTCCATCCTGTAAAGTAATCAAAGATTTTTTTAAGACAAAGGATCTCCTCTTCCTAGAAATGCCATGAACACCAGTTTGTGATGGGCTGGAACTCCTTTTATCCGACATGGCGCTGCCAGGTAATATAGTTTCATAAATACATAAATTCATATCATACTCATTAATATACAATGGTGTAATAATATGTAAACCTATTAGCAACAGATAGTCAAGATAGTGAATATTAAGGTAATCCCAAATACTAGTTTAAATAAGGTACATGACAAATGTTGCATTTGTTAAGGAACAATCGAGCCCTTAGTAATGATAGGATCAGCTTTTCCTAAGGATAACACTAGGAAGATTCAGAGAAAAAGGTAGCGATTGAGCCGGAACTAGGCGACCATAAGTCATCACCAAAGACCTAGGTGGCTATCGACCAACAAAGTTGATGATGCCAATAGTTCCATTTCCACTACTTAATTGTAACAATAGATTCTTTTATGCAAATTGCATATCTTAAGGCCTAGAAATTGATGTTTTAGGGAAAAAGCATATAAGTAGCTCGCCATCAATCGAAATCCAGATCATTGACATTCGAACAATTTATACTTAGCACACAAAATCTAGTTAGTTTGGGCAGAGCAATTTAATTTCTACTTAGAGTCCAAAGCAGAAATATTTACCAGAGATTTAGACGAAAAAATTCCCAAAATAAGCTTCAAGTCCCCAATGAACAAACAATCTGGTTCGAGAAATTAATGTTGTAGGTAAAACGTGAAGGAGAAGAAGCGATGGTAATTATGCAAAAAATTAACTCAAATCCACACAGTACAAACAAAGAACAATCAACGTTTCCAATTGAGGGAGATCAAAAGACGCAAAGCAGACACACGGGAAAAGACAAAAGTTTCACTTGAAAAGTCGAAAACGCCCCTTCACCAGGAGGGGGCAAATTTTACTATCAAAATTAACTCCGAAACAAGCTGACGGTGAACAGGTTTTGGATGTCTGCAAGAACGTAGGAATTCTTTAGAAAACAAAGTCAAACATTAGAAAGAATCGAGAGCAAGAAGGAATGATCCGAGAGCTGCATAAACTGGCACCTTCATAGGAGAAAGGAACTCAAAAGCTATAAAATACCAACATGATCTATCCGGTAGGGCCTACCCAACGAGGTCTATCCTGCAAGGTCGATCCGACAAGGGGATCGTATAGCAAAAGGTCATCTAAGACGGAAGCTAAGAAAGGGGGAGGCAAGAGCTCCACTAATTGAAACCCAGAAGGCCGGAAGGACTGTCGGTATTAACCTGCTTAACAATGATACATTATGAGTTGAAGACATCAAGGATATTAAGCCAGAAGCACATAGAGATTATGTGGAATAGGCTTCCAAAACATCTACTTCATAAATACCGAAACGACACATTGATAAACAACAGATAAAACACCGGGAGCTACCTTTCGGAAGATCAATCTATACCCAGAGATCCCACTGAAAGGCAAACTGGAACCCTAGAAGAGATATAGGCTACCTACACTAATCTACTTAGTACATACACCGATAGTGGTTCCGATCCGACAACTATCTACATGCATCATGAGGACAAGCTCCTCTAAGTATTCGTGAGAAAACCGGAAGCCTACGTCTGGAAGCTTACAACCGAGAGCTTATATCAATCTCAAAGAAGCCTCAACTGACCGGGACCTTCCCTCCGGAAGCTATAATCAACACCATAGGCGGCCCGATGCCAAAACATCTAAAATCAAGGAGAAAAGCGGCTGACAGAGGCTCCTGCAGGCCCAACGGTCCAACAGTAGAAGGACCCCTTAATTATCTATAAATAAGACCCCATGGTCACATTTTTGGGATGATTTTTTCTCATTCTGATTAATATACTCTTTTTCTCTAGAGTAAACCCTAATTCTTAAATCAATTTGGGGATTTCCCCTATTCTGTTCTTTAATTCTAAATCAAAGATCAATAAAGAGTAAATATATACTTATGATATTTCTTTATGGGTTTGCTATGCTATTTCCTTGTTATGGTTGCTATCGCTTATTGTTTGTTTCCTACATATACATAAAAATTCGACCAAGCTTTTCCGTAAGTCAAATGAAAAACCCCTTCCTACAAGCTTAAACCCTTCCTGCAAGCTTAGACCCTTCAACAAGCTTAGTGCAGGACCCCTTACTACCATCCGTTAAGTCCTTATCAAAGTTTATGTTTAGAAATCCATCCTCCTGGGCTAACTGTTGGTTCTTGAATTGTTTAAGCGTAATACTCACCCCATCAAAGGAAGAGTAACTATTCTTTCAGATTCTAGACCTTGATTCCTAGGAAACATGAACTAACTCAAACTTGCAAAGGCTAAACAACCTATTTTTCTGTAACAACCCAAAATTTTAAGTGTATTTTTGTTTAATTATTTAATTTAAATTTTGTTTTATTTTATTTTATTCATTTAGAACTTAGTTTTGATTATTATTTGCGGTAGCGGCAACCAATATATCTAAAAAAATTAAAATGTAAAATAAAAAATAAAAATCCGAAAAAAATATATTTGAGATGCGTCTAACCAAACATAGCGCAGAAATAAATTTCATCGGAAAATTTAAATGTTTGCCGATCGTGCATTTTTCAGTGCAAAGCTGCACCTAACAGTTCAAATTTTAACGATTTTAAAATCTCTTCGAAACCAGTTCGGACAAACATGAAAAATATTCTATTTGTGGTCAGTAATCCAACGGTGAAATTCGTTTCACGAAAATCGGAAGTTTTAACCTCCGTTTTCCGTCCGCATTTTTACGTTAAAAGGGGTCCGTAATGCCTTTTTGAACGGAGCATCCTGACACTGCAAATTTTATACCATTGTGTCCGTCTCGTCGCGTTGATTAGCGCAATATATTCATTTGTCAGTTTCGGTGCTCGGTTCGCGCTGAAATTGCAAAAAGGCTTGCGCAGTTCATTTTTGAAACATAGCCATTTGAGTTCGAAGTTTCCATATTTGGATCCCACATATTTTTCTTGACATTTTGGGTCTGCAAAACTTGTCCGTTTATTTTTCTAAACCACCCAAATGTTGTTTTGTTTCTCAAAGTGGGCACTTTTCACCCTTTTCATTTACATGTGAGGTCATGCAGGTAACATTCTATTTTACTTCCATGCTTACCTTTTCCTTTTCACGTTTCACCTTCTTTTCTTTCCATTGCACCATTCTTTAAAACCATATTTATATTTGTAAAGCCTTTGTTGCCTTCTCCATGTACCATAAGTCCATTTTGTTTCAAACCATGCGTGTAATGCTTTCCAAATTCCATGTTCAATTTTTATTTCCAAGGCATGCGTTGGTATTTTTGAATTCTACTATCTCTTACATATTGCTCCGTCCCAAAATAATAAACTTACCAATGAATGGTCATTTGGTTTCTGTGATAAGTTACATCTAATATACAGTAGAACGTGGTATGAATATAACAACAACAATAACAAAAATTGTATATTGTAATTTTTTTTTTCATGCATTCATTTCCCATTCTGTTCCCATGAACCTTGCATGCATTACATGCATTTCATTCGCATAGCCCTTGATTTTAACCAACTCTTACTCTTCGTATATATAAAAAAAATTAAAATTAAAAAAAATGAAAGGCTAATGTACGTCTCACATGCCTATTTTAGTGGCACTCTCTACATCCCCTTCCCCTCATACTTTTTCTTCGTTGGTTTTAAATTCAAAACTGTTTGCCAAGTAAAAGAAAAAAGAAAAAAAAGAAACGGTAAAAGTAAATTAAATAATAATGTAAAAAAGGAACGTATATACCTATTCAAAATCTGGTGACTGTTACTATTCTATCAGTTTCTTTTCTTTTTATCGAAACCTTATAGACTTAAAATATAAAGCAAGGAAGAGCTGCTCCTCATTCCCAAAAGTTAAAACCCCTAAATCAATTCGTCTCCTCCCCGAGAAAAAAATGGCAGAACAAATAAATCCCTCTTTTATTTCCCTTCTTCTGCCAAATTTGTTCGCCAAAATTGAAATCAATGGAACAACACGCAAATCGGAGTCAAAGGCCAGACACCGCTTGCGTTTTCCTACTTCTCCTTCATCGTTTGAATGTAAGTTTGCTTACGATTACACTCATTTCAAATTTTCTACTTCGGGTTCTATAAATATAATTGTTTGGGGTTTGTTGCTATGGTTCCTACCATTTGGGTTGGTTGTTGGGTTAAACGTGTATTTTGATTTTGCTGTAGTATTGTAATGCATGCATAAGTTATTGGACTTGAAATATACTACCGTGACTGTGAGCTTTGAATACCCGCTGCATTAGTCGAGACCTGTTTTGGGCTTTTCTCGTAGTTGATGTAAATTGTTATGAAATACACACATAACGTGGTCTCATGCTTGTTTTGCTTTATTGTAGCACTCTACCTGTCTTCTGTCTAAAAAAAAGAAATAATAAAAATAAAAATAATAGGGAGAACCTTGAATACAAATTTCTTTGATATTCTGATTATATGGATATTTGACATGTTACCATGATTTGGTAGTTAGAAATAATCATTTGGTTTAGTTTACATTTGATATTCTCACCTGAATGATCAACATTTTGATGGCTCTTATACCTGGCGTGACTTTGAATTTTCTTAGTAAGGTACATTTATATACATATGATGATCCTGTCATATGACTTTGTAAGTAATGAAATCTGGGGTGTAATTAGGTAGGAAAAAAGGGAAATATAACTGGTTTTTTTAAAATATATATAAAAAGAAAATTTCCGTGACCTTGAAATCATTATTGAGGTCCCCTAAATATTATGACTGCATTAGGAAATTTACTTGTTAAATTATATAGGGATTGTCCATGTTTTGTGTCTGAACCTTAAAATTTTGAGTGCTGCATGTATTCATAGATAATAATGGCTATTTGCTAGGTAATGCTCAATCTTACGGTTCCATAAACTTAAGTAGCTTATGTACTTTATAGTCTATGTCATCAGGAAGTAGAAACTATCTTTCTCCCATATATATATACCTACTTGTGGTAGGAATATCCTACTTTATACTTTCCAGTAATTATTTTCAACCTAAGGCTCCTGTATACTTTATGGTGCCATTTGTAGTCACTATAACCTTCCTTGAGTGGTGTGTTACTTCTCGCATGAGACATTCTTGCATGTTGCGTGTGTCGAACTGGGGTGACGGATTCCGATATCGTGTCATTTATATCATGCATTGCGTGATCTGTATTGAGTAGGCTTCTGCATATTTATTGATCCACACGAGTTACTGTGTCTGATGCTCATCATTTCCTCCACATGCCTCACGCATGGAGCATACCCATGCATCACTTGCTTTGTCATGTCCCATGATCATTATATTTTTCGGTTCACTGATTATTATATTCACCTTATTAAATAAATTGTTTGGATTAAACTAATTATATGAGTTATTTCGAAGTGACTTACTTGAAATAAGTTTAATACAGACTCGGGTGTTTTGTGTATTTTGCATGGAACACTCGGGTCAGGTCCTAAATGTTCCAGGCTTAAAGTTTCAGCTCGCAAACTGGAGAGAAACGTGAAGACGCAAGATGCAAATGCGCGCGCAATGCCCGACTGAATCGTAAACTTTTATTCTTTTAAAAATTCATGTACATATTATATAAATTGTTCCGCTGTATATAAATGATTTGTAAAACTCTGATATCTTATGAAAATTTTATTCCGATGCAAATATTGTGTACTGTGATTCTACGTGATTTAATTCTGTTAAACTCTGTAAGCTAAATAACTACCCGCCGTTTTGAACGTTCCGATTTGGTTTAAATACCGACTTAGAGCGGTCAAAAAGACAGGTCGTTACAAGTGGTATCAGAGCTTTGGTTTATCAAAGCTTTAGCTTATGGGGTAAAAACTCATTAGAGATAGGGTAGTGATACCCTAGAATGAGTAGAATCACTCGCAGAATCCTTCTTGTGAGAGAGTGTATTTTGAAAATTAAATCCTTTCTGAATTACCACTTTTCAAATCCGTTCTCTTCGATAGCTTCTTTGTTAAGTTCTCCTTCGATTTGAATCTAGATCACATTTGAAATCCATCTTTGGGTTATCGTGGTTTTTTGAGATTATGAGAGTAAAATAAATATTGCAAATAAAGTTAAGATGTGGAATAAAGTGATTTAGCTTTAACTAAGGAGATCGTTTGACTATACCTTGAGAATTTTGTTTTAGAATACTTTGAAATTGATTTCTAAGGGTTTGAAAAATGTACTAGTAGTATATACCAATATTTTCAAATAAAAAGTTTGAAGTGATTTTATGAAATGTTTTCGAAAAGGAAAAATATGAGTGAAAACCACTTTGGTAGCTTTGCTACATAATTTTCCAACGAAGTTTGATTTGTGGAACATGATTTGATATATACATATATGTATATTTTGAAAGATTGAAAGAAATCCGGAATTGATTCTCGAGTTTGGTCGAATGATAATCCTATATAATATGATAGTGTAATTGTACATCTTGAAAATGTTTTGATAAGAAACGATTGAAACTAATGTTTCCAATTATTAAATTGAAAAATATGTTTATCAACTATTTGAATAATCCAACCTTTTGTGAAAAACGTTTTGGAATGGCATTAAATATTCAAATTTATTATGGATCAAAACTAAATTGGTATTGAAATGAAATATCGAGAATCTTTGATTTTGAATATTCGATATGAAGTTTTAGAACCTTTTATATAGAAGATTTATATAAGAAATGATGATTAATTCAAAGGCTATTGATTTGAAATTAATTGATTTAAAATGAAACCTTATATGATGAATTTATATAAGAATGATATATTTGAAAACATGATGTTGAAAATGAAATCTTATGTAAATTGATATTTATGTAGGTACGATATGCGTGAAGTGTGAAATGAAGTACTATATATATAATATATATGTTTTCGAAATAAAGATATGGGAAGTACCTTCCATCGAAATCGAAATTCCTGAGACAAGGATTGTGTTGGCGCTCGTTGAGAGTGTTCATCGAAAATGGGAAATCGTAGCTACGTTGGTGCTCCGTCGATTGGAGTATCCATCGATATTGGAATCTCATTCGGTGAGATCACGGTTATTATCATTATTACTTACCTGTTCTAGCATAATTCGGGGGGCGAGATGCCAACAGTTACAAGCGATTCCACTGGGATAGTGGCGTAACCGCCGTGTAACTGCGATCTAGATGCCATAGCGTAATTCAGGGGGCGCGATGCCTACAGTTACAAGCAATTTCACTGGGATAGTGACGTAACTGCCGCGTAACTGTGATCTATGGCAACAACCATGGCGAAATTCGAGAGGTGTGACACTTACGGTTACAAGCGATTCTACTGGGATAGTAGCGCAACCGCCGAGTAACCGCGATCCATGGGGGAAAGTATTTCCCATATCTATTTTAAATGTTTTAAATATTTTCACTGGGAGTTGAAACAAGTATATTTAGTACTTAAAGATTTTGGTCGTACGCCTGGCTAGCATATGCCTAACGTCTGTAAGAACGACAGTAAACTTGTTAAACTTCGAGTTATCAAGTATTTTCAAACGTTAAATAACAAACCAAGAACCTGCAATTAAATTTATATATAACCTCAACATAATAAACTAAGAAAGAGATTTTAAATGTTTTTAAAATAAATATTTTCGTATATAAAATTTTGTTTAATATTTAAATCTTCTTCTGGAATTTCCTTTCCATTCGAATCCATCTTCCTTCGTCGATCTTCTTTAATTAGGTTCTTTCGTTCAATCAGCTTTTAACTTGAATTCTATGACTTATCCTTGTCCACAACAAGGTAAGAAGTAGAAGGAGAGTGTAAGTCTTCCAACGAGTCCATTTTACTAAATATTGATTTGAAATAACTATTTTGAAAAGTTATTATAATATAACTTCCATAGTATAATATTGAAATTTTGATATGTATTTGTGAAATATTTTTATATTGGTAAACATCTATATGCTTTAGAAATATTTTGGTATATTATAGAATAATATTATGTATATTGTCGTATATTTGTTATAAATTGAAGTTGGGTTTTAGTAAATAAACAAGTGAGGGAGAAATATGTATTTCCATATTATTATTTTTAATGATTTGAATTTTATTTTTTATATACGACTTGAAAATTTTGATATATATTATGTTTAAATATGGAAAGATGTTTTGAGTATTTATCTGACGTTAAAATTGGCCTATTGAATACCTAGTGATTTGGGTATACGTCTGATCAACGTATATGTTAAATCCTATAAGTATTTGATAGATATAGAGTCACACTCTAGTCGCTTGGAAATGATTCTGGTGATGACTGCGCAGCATCATCGATATCTATTTTCGGGTTTCGAAAGTGGGATAGATATATATCGCCAATTGAGACGTCAAGTGAATACTTATAATTATTTTGAAATGTTAGAAAATATTTAACATTGATTTATATATATAATTTTCAAAGTATATATAGATGTGAAGATAAATTTGAACTATTGTTTAAATATTAATTATTTAAATACTATTTTTCTGTCTTGTTCCTTTTCGGGGACGAAAAGGTTTAAGTGGGGGAGAATGTAACAACCCAGAATTTTAAGTGTATTTTTATTTAATTATTTAATTTAAATTTTGTTTTATTTTATTTTATTCATTTAGAACTTAGTTTTGATGATTATTTGCAGTAGCGGCAACCAATATATCTAAAAAAATGAAAATGTAAAATAAAAAATAAAAATCCGAAAAAAAATATATTTGAGATGCGTCTAACTAAACATAGCACAGAAATAAATTTCGTTAGAAAATTTAAATGTTTGTCGATCGTGCATTTTTCAGTGCAAAGTTGCGCCTAACAGTTCAAATTTTAACGATTTTAAAATCTCTTCGAAACCAGTTCGGACAAACATGAAAAATATTCTATTCGTTGTCAGTAATCCAACGGTGAAATTCGTTTCATGAAAATCGGACGTTTTAACCTCCGTTTTCCGTCCGCATTTTTACATCAAAAGGGGTCCGTAATGCCTTTTTGAACGGAGCATCCTGACACTGCAAATTTTATACCGTTGTGTCCGTCTCGTCGCGTTGATTAGCGCAATATATTCATTTGTCAGTTCCGGTGCTCGATTCGCGCTGAAATTACAAAAAGGCTTGCGCAGTTCATTTTTGAAACATAACCATTTGAGTTCAAAGTGTCCATATTTGGATCCCACATATTTTTCTTGACATTTTGGGTCTGCAAAACTTGTCCGTTTATTTTTCTAAACCACCCAAATGTTGTTTTGTTTCTCAAAGTGGGCACTTTTCATCCTTTTCATTTACATGTGAGGTCATGCACGTAATATTCTATTTTTACTTCCATGCTTACCTTTTCCTTTTCACGTTTCACCTTCTTTTCTTTCCAATGCACCATTCTTCAAAACCATATTTATATTTCTAAAGCCTTTGTTGCCTTCTCCATGTACCATAAGTCCATTTGGTTCCAAACCATGCGTGTAACGCTTTCCAAAATCCATGTTCAATTTTTATTTCCAAGGCATGCGTTAGTATCTTTTTGAATTCTACTATCTCTTATACATTGCTCCGTCCCAAAATAATAAACTTACCAAAATAATAAACTTACCAATGAATGGTCATTTGGTTTCTGTGATAAGTTAAATCTAATACACAGTAGAACGTGGTATGAATATAACAACAACAAAAAAAAATTGTATATTGTAAAGTTTTTTTTTCATGCATTCATTTCCCATTCTGTTCCCATGAACCTTGCATGCATTTCATTCACATAGCCCTTGATTTTAACCAATGCTTACTCTTCGTATAAAAAAAAAATTAAAAAAAAATGAAAGGCTACTGTACGTCTCACATGCCTATTTTAGTGGCACTCTCTACGTCCCCTTCCCCTCATACTTTTTCTTCGTTGGTTTTAAATTCAAAACCGTTTGCCAAGTAAAAAAAAGAAAAGAAAAAAAAAGAAACGGTAAAAGTAAATTAAATAATAATGTAAAAAAGGAACGTATAGACCTATTCAAAATCTGGTGATGGTTACTATTCTATTGGTTTCTTTTCTTTTTATCGAAACCTTATAGACTTAAAATATAAAGCAAGGAAGAGCTGCTCCTCATTCCCAAAAGTTAAAACACCTAAATCAATTCGTCTCCTCCCCGAGAAAAAAAGGGCAGAACAAATAAACCCCTCTTTTATTTTCCTTCTTCTGCCAAATTTGTTCGCCAAAATTGAAATCAATGGAACAACACGCAAATCGGAGTCAAAGGCCAAACACCGCCTGCATTTTCCTTCTTCTCGTTCATCGTCTGAATGCAGGTTTGCTTACAATTACACTCATTTCAAATTTGCTACTTCGGGTTCTATAAATATAATTGTTTGGGGTTTGTTGCTATGGTTCCTACCATTTGGGTTGGTTGTTGGGTTAAACGTGTATTTTGATTTTGCTGTAGTATTGTAATGCATGCATAAGTTATTGGACTTGAAATATACTACCGTGACTGTGAGCTTTGAATACCCGCTGCATTAGTCGAGACCTGTTTTGGGCTTTTCTCGTAGTCGATGTAAACTGTTATGAAATACACGCATAACGTGGTCTCATGCTTGTTTTGCTTTGTTGTAGCACTCTACCTGTCTTCTATCTAAAAAAAAGAAATAATAAAAATAAAAATAAAAATAATAGGGAGAACCTTAAATACAAATTTCTTTGATATTCTGATTATGTGGATATTTGACATGTTATCATGATTTGGTAGTTAGAAATAATCATTTGGTTTAGTTTACATTTGATATTCTCACCTGAATGATCAACATTTTGATGGCTCTTATACCTGGCGTGACTTTGAATTTTCTTAGTAAGGTACATTTATATACATATGATGATCCTGCCATATGACTTTGTAAGTAATGAAATCTGGGGTGTAATTAGGTAGGAAAAAAGGGAAATATAACTGGTTTTTTTAAAAATATATATAAAAAGAAAATTTTCGTGACCTTGAAATCATTATTGAGGTCCCCTAAATATTATGACTGCATTCGGAAATTTACGTGTTAAATTATATAGGGATTGTCCACGTTTTATGTATGAACCTTAAAATTTTGAGTGCTGCATGTATTCATAGATAATAATGGCTATTTGCTAGGTAATGCTCTGTCTTACGGTTCCATGAACTTAAGTAGCTTATGTACTTTATAGTCTGTGTCATCAGGAAGTAGAAACTATCTTTCTCTCATATATATATACCTACTTGTGGTAGGAATATCCTACTTTATACTTTCCAGTAATTATTTTCAACCTAAGGCTCCTGTATACTTTATGGTGCCATTTGTAGTCACTATAACCTTCCTTGAGTGGTGTGTTACTTCTCGCATGAGACATTCTTGCATGTTGCGTGTGTCGAACTGGGGTGACGGATTCCAATATCGTGTCATTTATATCATGCATTGCGTGATCTGTATTTAGTAGGCTTCTGCATATTTATTGTTCCACACGAGTTACTGTGTCTGATGCTCATCATTTCCTCCACATGCCTCACGCATGGAGCATACCCATGCATCACTTGCTTTGTCATGTCCCATGATCATTATATTTTTCGGTAGTTTTCACTGATTATTATATTCAACTTATTAAATAAATTGTTTGGATTAAACTAATTATATGTGTTATTTCGAAATGACTTACTTGAAATAAGTTTAATCCTGACTCGGGTGTATTTTGCATGGAACACTCGGGTCAAGTCCTAAATGTTTCAGGCTTAAAGTTTCAGCTCGCAAACTGGAGAGAAACGTGAAGACGCAAGATGCACATGCGCGCGCAACGCCCGACTGAATCGTAAACTTTTATTCTTTTAAAAATTCGTGTACATATTATATAAATTGTTCCGCTGTATATAAATGATTTGTAAAACTCTGATATCTTATGAAAATTTTATTCCGATGCAAATATTGTGTAATGTGATTCTGCGTGATTTAATTCTGTTAAACTCTGTAAGCTAAATAACTACCCGCCGTTTTGAACGTTCTGATTTGGTTTAAATACCGACTTAGAGCGGTCAAAAAGGTAGGTCGTTACATTTTCTCTTAGGTCCACTTCCATAGACCTATCTCCAGCGTTAACGAGAAATATCGTTAACAAATGTTATTGTTGAAGGAAAAGTGAATGCACGCTACGAAGAACACGATCGTAGACATGTAGAAAGACGTGAAGGTGCAATGAAAAAATAGAGGTTATGAGCTGGTTTCCTGATTTGGAACAGAAGAGGCTACAACATCTAGCGAACGAGTTAGCATATAAGAAAAAACAAGATGAGAATGCTATCATGGCCAAAGAATTGACTGGAATGGATGACATGGAGAAGGAATATTGGATGGGAATGAAACGGCATATTCTAATGTCAAGGTTTCCTCAGTTGTAGGTAGATTGTTTATCACTATCTTTATAACTAGGTGCTTGTATTATGTTGATATAATAACGTTATATTTCCTACTGTAGTAACTATTTTCTTATCAATGAAATGCGTGGTTTATTTATATTGCTACTGTTTCCTTAAGTCGATAGTTTTAGACGTTGTACTAAAGTATAAAATTAGAATAACTCCGTATTTTTCATAGGATCATTAAATAAACACAAGTTCAACCATGAAAATAAAATAGACCAAAACCACTACCTTATTCAGCCCCATATCGGGTTAGCCAACTATAACGAAGTTTATAGGCTTTCTAGCCAACAAAATCAGTACAGTACTCTGCTAGGCGATGAGAATCAAAAGTTGATTTAGTTGTTTTAAATATGTCTTCGTCTTAAGTTGTCTCAATAATCTTATGGTATCGTTCACAAGCTTCTGTGAAACGCCAATGAGCCATACAGATTTCTACTGAAGATCGTGTAGTAGTGCGGGTATGATGGTTGTTATATAATATTGTTATCATCGACCAAAAATTCTTCATGGGTTAGACCCCCTCCATTTTGCAATAGTAACTCATTTCTTCGATCAACTTCAATATAGGCTTTCCCTAATATAAGTAAATCCTGAGGAGAGAATTCAGTTGTAGTGGTATTGGAGCTTGTAGTACCGAAGCTTGCAGTACTTCGGTGGCAACGATTAAGATTACCCATCTGCCTCGCTATGTTGGATCACAAACGTGGTTTTGGCTTCCGAACTTCATCAACTTGTTGCGTACCGCAAATTATTTCATTCTGAACTGGTTCTTCCACCTCTTCTACTTGTGTACCTGGAACAAATCTACCTTCTTTCTCATCCTCCTTGTTCCGTTCATACTAGTCAAACATTTTACCCATTGTTTAGTCACTGATTTCCCAATCAGCCATTTAAACTACACGGAAAAAAGAACGTACTATGTTTACAAATAAAAACTTGTACACCTTGAACCAAAAAGAATAATGCTTCCTCTCCTTAATATTGTGGATGATCAAGAACGAACAGATTATAGTTTATGGTTGCGCTCATCCTATACTAGTGAATATAATGCAATACAAACTCTTTAAATGAGTGGAGGTGATTGTTGAGGTCATCCTTTACCACATGGTACAGTTTAAAGTTTTGTTGACTGGACTTGACTAAAGATGTGTACATCTGTCATAGCTGTACCACAACTTGTCGCTTGTGATAAAACTCTTTCTTTAAAAGGTGCGAAATCAGGGTATGTTTAATTAGTTGGATGGTACTGGTATTCATTATATAGTTTAATTTAAAATGTGTATTTTTTTTAATATAATTTAAAACGAGATTGTAATGTCGCAGTAGTTCGTTATTTTATGTTTTAAAGTTAACCTGAATATAGAAGATCCAATATATGTCGGAATTATTTGAAACAAGAATCTTCTGGGTCGGTTGGATTATAGTTTTCTAATAAAAGAGAGAAAAAATCATCTTGTATAATATGATATATTTCCAAATCTAATTTTCAGAAAGTCGTTATGGAATCGTTTATAAACCTTAATGATTAATTAAATAAATTGAAATGGTTTTTAATATTAATTTATCATCGTATTAAAGTTAACTTCAGAATAGAAACATATGACATGACTACACTCTGTCATCAATAGTTGAGTTGCCTTCACTCTACCGTAAAACAGTTGATGTTACTACACTCTGCAAAACCTGGGCAATGTGCTAAAGCTTGTCTAGCCAATAGAAACAACATGACTTGACATGTCTTACCGATTAAAGCCAACTTCAATCAAAGTACGAAATAAGTGGACTTGGGTACATTAAAGAGCACCCAACCTCTCTTCAATATTTGTGAACTCTTTGGTTTGTTAAATTACTCACTTTATCTAGTTTCCACTTTTCATATAGTTCAAAATGTCTAGTTGGGAATTAGATGATGAAACCATAGTTTAAATGTACGATGAGTATGAAAGGAATAAGCGACCAATCTTGTTAGTGCCCGAAACGCAATCGGAAGTCCAAGTGGGAGCTGGAGAAGTAGAGTCTAAACTCTTCAGTGCCACGCAACCAAACGTTGTCGTCCCACGTATTGGACCTGTTCAAAAATCCCTCAATGCTCGACTGAGGTAAGTAATTGCTCGGTAGAATCCCGATAGGTCAAGCTCTAGCATGACGAGACGTTCAATATGTTGCTATTGCGGAGTGGACTATAATGTGGTTGTTTCTAAAACCCAAACAAATGCAGTCGTCAATTTTATGGTTGCAAAGTGTACATCAATGCACAAAACCGACAAGGGTTGCAAAGTTGTAATTTTTTTCGGACAAAATTTCTCTTAAGGCTTGTTTTAAAAACTATTTCATTTTTAAGGCTAGTTTGAAAACTTATTATCAAAAGGGGATTGTTTCTGCCAACTCAGCTGCCATGTCAGCAGTTTTTTAACTACCGGAACCAGCGCAACTCATACTTGTGCAAAAAAATGTTTGAATTAACATTTAACTCGGCGCAACTATGGGCTGCGTTCGGTAGCATTTGGAAATATTTTCCAACTACGCAACTTATACATGCGCTAAAACATTTATATTGGGCACGACTGATAATTGCGCCCCTATCTGCTTTTGTTGTAAACACAACAGCTTTCTTACTTTCCCTCTCTCATTACTCACTTTATCAAAACAGACTCACCTCATCAAAAATGGCCAAACACAACAACCCTAAACCCCAAGTACTCTAATTCTATTCAAATCTATCAAAAATTACTCAATTTGTTCATCGTTCTTCGCACAATACAACTCTACAACTAATGGAAGCCGGATCTTCGTCTACAATCCATGATTTTGGTAATTCCAAAAACCCTAATTTTAGATTTTTGTATGTATTTGTTTGCAAATTTGTTTCTAATTGAACATATTTCATTTTTTGATGAGTTTATAAAACCGGAGAGTGGACTGGTTGATACTAGCGTCTTATACTTACAACAAGAGCATCGTAGCAACTTGGAAGGCACGATGAGGGTATGTTTGTACTGATTGTTTTTTAAAATTTTCATTTTGTTTAGCTAAATTGAGATTTACCCTATTAATGTAGAGTACAAAAATTCTAGATTGTTTGGACCATTCACAAAGTTTTGACCAGCTAATGGAGAGGGTCCAGGAAATTCGAGTGTAGTAGTTACTTCAACAAGCTGGATTTTGGTCTTTTATGCAAATAAAGTATATTAGATTTGATAGGTCTTTGCTGACAGCATTATGCGATAGATGGAGGCCAGAGACTAGCATGTTTCATTTCTCCGTTGGTGAAATGACAATTACATTACAAGACATGTCTATTTTGTTAGGTCTTCCTATTGATGGCCCTGTCATTGCGTATTCTGGCAATCTTGATGTACTAAATATTTGCATTCAATTGCTTGGTCAAGTTCCACCACCTGAAGCAATTGTACATGGCAGAGAGCTTAAACTATTATGGATTCATGTGTTCATAACCTCCCGAGAGATTACGGTTGATAGTTCAGTTGAGGAGATTGAACAATTCACTCGAGCAGTATTATTGCTTCTACGTTGTTTACGAACCATACAAAGGGTCGAGTTAGCATTAAGTGGTTATACCTTCTAGAGGATTTCACTACTATTGGAGATTATTCATGGGGTAGTGCGGTTTTATGTGCACTGTATAAAGAGTTAGATAATGTAGCGCTTAAAAATCGAATGGTTTAGGTGGTTGTTTTACTCTTCTCCAGGTATGATGCTGTGTACATGTTTAATTGTTCATTTCTGTACGAACTTTTATTAAACATTGATGTGCTATATGTATGGACGTGGACACGTATTTCCATTGGTCGTCCAAACGTTCGTGTCGGCGAGATAATGGGATTACCATATGGTGCAAGGTATAATTCCTTTATTAATTCCTATTGGAAGTATTAGTTTTAGTAAATTACTGGAACTGTAAATTCTCTTTATTGTATGTAGATGGATGTTAGACATGCATTGGAGAGATAATCTATCCCGCCACCCAATACTATATCGTAATGAGTTGGATGCCATGGAGGAACATCAGGTTGAGTGGATGCCTTGCATGAATGATGTTTTAGACGATCTTCCGCAACTATGTTTGGAAGGGAAGCAATCATGGTTTGCACGAACTACCCTTATATGCTTGCAAAATGTTGCTATGTATTATCCGGATAGAGTGATGAGACAGTTTGGCCTTAGTCAACATATACCGGATGCGGCGGAGATTATTATTCCTAATGGTTGGAGTCGAGAATTGTATAACACTTATGTGCAGAGATGGGAGCGCCGCTTGGATTATGTACAAGTCGAACGCATTCCTAGAACTTCTATACCAGAGTACCGCAGTTGGTATCGGTATATCACGAAACGATTTGTTCTTAAAGAGTCGTCTACTAGATTGGCTAGATATGCTCCACGTGGACCTGTAGAATGTGACTTGGTATGATTATGATTTGTTCTCAATTAGTGTTTGCGTTTCAAATACCGTAAACTCATGCAACTTTTTTTGGTTACTTTAATTTTAGGTTCAAGGCATGTATATGATTTCAAATGAGGTTGTTGATATGTTGGTCGATCCCGTACATGAAGCATGTGTTAAAAGCAGGTGCATATGTATTAAACATATCATCGACACAATGCTTGGACATCATAAATTAGAACGACCACTGCCTTATCTTGCTCGTCCACTGGAGCATTTGGTGTTACTTACCATCGTAGAGGTTGAAGAGGACAAGGTATCCATATAGATGAGCCCGGACAATCTCAACCAACCCAGGACATTGTTGATGTCTCAACCACTTACCACGCAAACACAACCAACTAGACGAGAAAGATACAATCTTCGACGACACGACGAGCAAAGGAATGATTGATTACTATGTATGCGCACTTTGTTAGCTTTATTGTATGTGTACTTTGTTAGATTTAATGTATGTGTACTTGGTAATCTAGCTCTATTGTATTTGAACTATGTATTTCTAGCTTTAATATATGCGTATTTTGTTAGCTGCATATCTGAACATTGTATGAATGAATGTAGCTTTATTGTATGTGTTTTTTCTTATCTTTTTTTTTTTTTTTGAAATTGCCTGTGGCGCAACTTTGAGTTGCTCCAAACTTTGCTGCTTATCGCGCAACTCATTTGCGCAACTATGAGTTGCTCCAAAGCAGTACTTGTTTCACACTTTTAACATCTGCGCAACTATGAGTTGCTCCAAAGCAGCCCAGCGCGCTGAAGCCCACTTGAATACAGGATGATATACCCTATAACCCTAGTCTTCAACACACTAAACCCTCATTTTCACCATTGCTCAGAAATTACAATATACTCTCCAAAACCCTTATTCAAGCATAGTGTTTGAAGTCAACAAATCGCATAGACTGCAACTCAAAGGTAATGCCTTGAAACCCTAGCTGATTCAAAATTCCTTTTTTTTTAGATCTAGATTGTAATCGTCTCAAATTCGTTATTCTGTAGATCTATGACTACCGTTCCTATAATATGTCATTTTAATGGCGAGTTAATCATCGATGACAATAACATGCCTAGCTATGTTGGTGGCAAGCATAAAGGATCCAAAGTACGAAAAGGTTGCAATTATCAAGAGTTGAAAACCACTATTTATGGTGCTACGAAGATTATTTCTAACGAACTCGATATATCGATTGTGAGTAAATGGGTTACGGATGATAAACCATCTGCAATTGAGGTGAACGACGACGACAATGTTGATTCTATGTTCTATGTGGGAATGAAGGTAATTGAGTTGTACATCAAGAAGGAAAGAGTTGTACATGCATCTCAGCCACAACCTAACGTCGTTGAGTATCCGTATTATTCTTCTCAACTACCGACTGTTTACACGCAATCGCCTGGGTATGAAACTGTATGATAAACCATGGTTAATTCCGTTTGATATATGATAGACAATATTAGTTCTTTCCTTGCAGGTGGCATACACAGTCCTCTGGCTACGGTTACATGCCTTATCCATCGCAAACACCTGTTCTAGTCCACTTTCCTTGTCCTCATGTTTTGGCTGCATGTGCACGTTATAGAGACGGTGCAAATCTATCTTTACATGATCTTATTTCGCCATGGTTCAGGGAAGATAGCTATAGACAGACTGATTTACCTATTTTCAATCCAGTTCCGGATAGCAGATATTGGGATGAACATGACAGTCCTATCATACAGCCGCCTCCTACGCGTAGATATACCGGAAGACCAAGGTCAACAAGAATAAGGGGAGTCGTTGATGAGATGGGCGGACGAAAGCAAGACAGATGTGGCCAATGCGGTAACTTGGGTCATAAGAGAAGAACATATGGAAAACTATAGCTCATTTATTCTACTTCACTTTTATTTTAAGTTCGTACGTAGCTTTGTATTTGAGAAAGTTTGTAATATGTTCTAGTTCACTTTTATTTTTAGTTCGTACGTAGCTTTTGAATTTGAGAAAGTCTGTAATATGGAACTTGAATGTTAGTTGTTATGTTATTGGATTGCATCTTCTTATGTATGCATATGTATTCCATATTTAGTATATGCATAGCACAATTAATGAGCACCAAAGTAATGCATAAATCAATTTAAACACTAAGATCCTGCATTAATTACGGTAGTACAATAGTAAGTAATACGACTAACAAGAAACACACAAAATACACAAAATACAAACGACTAATTTCGAGAAATACAACTACAAAATAAAACAAATAAGGACAACATCAACCGCAAGCGATGCATTGCTTCAGTCTATTGTGATACCAAGTAGACTACTACTTTCTACCTCCAAACGACGAACTTTGGCTTCTAATTGTTTAATGGTGACCTCAAATCCTTCAACTTTGCGTTGCATTTCTATGGCATAATTAGCTCCTCTAATGCACATCACAGGATCAATCCACTCCAAATATTGACAAAATGTTACACCATATATATTCGAGCCTTCAGCTGGGTACTCTGGACATCCAAAATAACGACGCCCTACATCTCCTCCTTTCTTAGCAACAAGCTTATAACACTTATATCCACAATAACAAGTAGACCAAGATGGATCTCAAAAATGGTAATTGTCTGCAAGTGGTGGCCAAGGACGATGGTTTGTAGGTGTAATGCGAAAATAACTTTCCAAATTAATATCTCCAATGCCAGTGTTATCAACAACTATTTCAAATTGAGTTTCAGGAACAACATCAATCCCAGCACTAGCATTACCTATTTCAAATTGTGTTTCCAACTGGGTTTCGGGAACAAATCCAAATTCAGCTTCCCATTGTTCAGCATATTTCTCTAACAGATCATCGAGAATAGTGAAATTGTCTATATCTGTTTTGCTAGCAAATATTGTAAATTTAACATAGCCAAAATCAACATAATTGATTTTGTATAAACTAAGGTTTCAAAATAATTGATTAAGTGAAGAGATTGATGTACCTGAAATTAAATCGAGTATTGGCGCTAAAAAGATGGATAATTTGGAGTTTTTTAGGACAAAATTTATAAACTTTTGAGTTTGGAGTAAATGGGTTCGGCCATTTTTTGAAGAAAGAGAGGTGTTTGAAGAGAGAGAAATGGGTTGAGGGATGGAAAGAGGGGTGCTGCTTTTAATGCAGCAACAACTTTAGGCGCAATTATAAGTTGCTCCAAAATATACATGTACTTGCGCAACTAATAGTCGTGCCCAAAAATACTTTTACTTGTGCAGCTATCAGTAGTGCCCTAGAGAAAATGGAAATAAATGTCTTAGCGCGAGTATAAGATGCGCTTCTAGAAATAAAGCTAGCGAAACTAAAAGTTGCGCACTGTGGTAAAAAATCTCAATCCTACCAAGCGCAGCCCATAGTTGCGCCAAGTTAAATGTTAATTCAAACTTTTTCTACGCAAGTATAAGTTGCGCCTGTTCCGACAGTTAAAAAACTGCTGACATGGCAGTTGAGTTGGAAGAAACAAGCCCCTTTTGATAATAAGTTTTCAAACCAGCCTTAAACACAAAATAGTTTTTAAAACAAGCCTTAAGAGAAAATTTGTCCTTTTTTTCATAGATCGATCCACCACTGGCGGAGAGGGGTGTCCGGTATGCACTAGAGATGCAAGCAGTGGTCAATCGCTTGGAAAGATTGAATGTTGCAACAAAGGCTAAAATGTTGTATGGGTGCCACGGTTCATCCCGAAACTACGGGTCTTAGTTATGTGGTACTATTTCATAATTATATGTTTGTATTCAACGTTATGTCGTACTTTATCGTAGTTGTATGTTGGGTCGAACGATCACTGTATCCTTTATCCTATATTTTTTTATATTGAACGAAGTTTGTATGCAAGTTAACAGGTTTTGTTTATATTTATGAATGCAAAGGAGTTAAAAACTAGGGTCATCCCCGTTCAAATTCAACATTTCAATACATAAAGGAGTTAAAAATTAGGGTCGTACTCAACCACATGAATATTATGCTTGTTACTTCTCAGCATGTTATCCAAATTCACTGTAGTAAACAGTAAACATAGTACAAAATCTATACGCTTTGTCAAAGTGGAGTCATGTCATCTTACTTGTGGCAGTGTATAGTCATTTATCAATGTTTGGAATAGCTTTGGCACAACTTTATATGTGGTCATTGTGAACTGTTTGTACAATTGGGCACAACTTTTGAGCATCTTTAATCAATGTGGTCAATTCGTACTATTTCAATCTCCTTTAATAAATAAACGATCATTTCATATTTTAAACATCCAAAGATACAATGCATCATATCCAAGTTCTACGATCATACAAACACACAAACACTAATTCAAACTAATATTAGAAATACTACTACGACATAAGATAATAACAACACAACTGGTTGTGGTTAAATTGAATGTTTTCCAACATATGGTTGAGACGTCTAATTTCTTGTTCCTACTCATTTGCATATGTTATGCCCCTTGGACATAACGGTTCGTCAATCCATTTTGAAAAATTGCAACCATCGGGATAATTGGAACACATGTGTATGCGACGACCAATGTTTTCACCATCAGTTCATACAACAACTTCAGTCATATATCTGCAGTGGCAACGAACTAGGTAAGAATTAACCTCTTGTTCAGATGGGGTTGAATTATTGGTACCTTCTCAACCTCTTGCTCTTGACGGGGTTGATAAACGGGATGTTCATTATCTCGCGAGACGTGCGCATGTTCTGGTTGAAGTGTTGGTAAGTCAAGATCCTGATACTCACGATCAAGCTCCTCGTAACATTGTTCTTGATAGTTTATATTCCAATCTATATCAGTGTGATCACTAGACGTTGGAACAGAGTGGTGAGGGACGCCAAAATCAGAGTCAAGAGATGATGGCCATGAAGACATTGTTAAAAGAAATAGAGTAACGGGATTAACTTTAGTAAAAGAAGAGAGTAATGAATGAAGAAGCTTTGAAGAAATATGTGGGTATTTATAGAGTTGAATAATGCAAATTAGACTATATTGGTAATTAATTTGGAAATAAAACTAATCCGCCCTCTAAACAGAATAATAACTTTAACTAGTTAATAAATTCATGAACCGAAACTAGTAAATAAACCTAAACTAATTAATTAAAGAGTAAATCAGACTAAATAGGTAAATTATAATGAAATATAACTAATAAACCGACTTTAACAGATTGAAAAAATTAAGTGGTTAATATATTTATTAAACTAAACTAATAAATAAACCTAAAACATAAATTAAAATCCATTAAAAACGCTGTAAACCTAGCGCGCCGATTTTATGCATGTGTTACATTAACGTGTCGATAATATCGGCATGCTTTGATAAAATCAGAGTGCGTCGACAAAATCAGCGTGCGTCTGTTGGAAGAATTCACTAATTCTCCCCTGAATCTTAGGAGTCGTAAGATGACAACTCGTAAATCCGTTGCAGTTGCTCTTAATCTATTCATTCTTTTCCTTTGCTTTGCATTCGAATTAACGCAACTGTTTCACATCTAGTCCTTAGCCCATAATTTACGTAAGACTATTTCTATTTTTCCCCCGATTTCCTCCTTATACACCCCATTGATTTACTTTTTCCGCACCCACCCTGCTTTTTCCTTCTCCACCCTATTTTCTAAGCAATATGTACGAGGGTATTTTTTTAATTGAAACCGAAATTTAATGGGGGTGGGGGGCGGAAGGGGAACTTGGGGCAAGAATAGAAATTGCCTTTACGTAAGCCGCCTCACTTTCTTCCCCAGAGTTTGTAGTGGTTGTCGCTCTATCCACCCTTTCCTTCACCATTCGGATCCGAACCTAAGAGCAGTCCCAGCAATAGCAAATTTAATCGAAATGGGGGAGAAAGCGATGAACTCGCGCTACAGCAGCAGCGACATCGGTGTGAGGAGCAATTGTAAACGGGAAGAATCCACGTTTGTAAATTGAAGCGGCGATCGCTATATGGGTTTCTGAAAACCGTTTAACATCTATGCGGTTTTCTAAAATCCATTTAGTGTTTAAAACCTCTTTTAATACAGTTTAGTTTTTTTTTCTTTGCTTAAACGGTTTTCTGAAAACCGTTTAAGCCTTAAACGGATTTCAGAAAACCGTTTAAGGTTTAATTAATAAAAAAAAATATTAGGCAGCGGCCTCCCACCGACTGCTGGAACGGTGGGAGGAATCACCGCTTAAAACGTTGTTTTACCACTCTAACTCCCGCTTATTGTTGGGAATGCTCTAACTACCAGATCTCCCCAATGTTCCCCTCTACATACGTTATTATTGCCCTAAATCCAATTCACAACTCAATTGCTCCAATTTTGTATTCCATGCCCTAAAATATAGATAACGAAATCTGATTCGCCGACCTTCTAACCTATATTCTGATTTATTCCATCTTTCATCATTCGTACAAGATTACCAGGTGTATGCTTATATATTTTTTTTCTTTTATCAAATTTTATTTTATATGTTTTGATGTTTCAAAATTTTTGGTTTTTGAAGCTACACTATCATATGGGGAGAGCTAAACCATTACACGTTAGATTGATTACTTTATCAACAGAATCTCTAGAACGTCTAAGACTGAGTTCATAAAAGGCTTTCTTCTACAGTTTGAAATTTAGGATACAATACCTTTGAAAAGGATGGTTAAATAACTGTTAACAAATCTGGTTTTAAGTTTATCCATAAATTAGCTATTCATGATCAATTTTTATAAAAAACTGCGATTACCTATGCTTTGCTACTGTAATTTAATTTACTGTCTTATTTTTTTGTCATGAAAGAGAAGTGGGAGGTAATCGGTGTCAGCCTTGGTGGTTGTGCATAATTTTAGGCTTAGGATTAGAAAGGCACAATATGGTAATTTTATTGTCTATTATCACTCGAAAATTAGTTTAATTTTACAAACTTATCTGGTTATTTGATTTTTTATCAAATCAACAGTTAGGGAGGTTTGCTTACTGTCACTTGTCAAACTTACCATTAGGGAGGTATACTTACTGTCACTTGGCTAAAATAATCAAACCAACTGTTAGGGAGGTTTGTTTACTGTCACTTGGCTGAAATAAACTTTTGTGAAGTCAAAAAAATGCTCCTTCTTTTTTGGAATTGTTTTCTCCGATGTTTTTAACAGCTCAAATTCTAATTCCTAATTTTTTTCTAAAATATCCATTACATTTCAAAGCTACTTCAGATCCATCGTTAATATCCTATTTATACTATTATATCTTTTGATATATCTAAATACTAGTATAACCACACAACGGTGGTGAAACCGACCGTTTGATTATATAGTTTAAAAGAATTTTTTTTCTTGTATTTTTAAATTACTGACTACCACCTGATTGATTAAAGAATTTGCTGTATTTTTAAAATGTGTTATATTTTCTAAATAATCTATTTATCAAACCGACCGTTAGGGAGGTTTGCTTACTGTCACTTGGCTAAAATAAACTTTTGTAAAGTCAAAAAAATGCTCCTTCTTTTTTGAAATTGTTTTCTCCGATGTATTTAACAGCTTAAATTCTAATTCCTGAAATCTCTCTCTAAAATATCCATTACATTTCAAATCTACTTAAGATCCATCGTTAATATCCTATTTCTACTACTATATATTTTGACATATCTAAATACTAGTATAACTGCACAATGGTGGTGAAACCGACCGTTTGATTATATAATTTAAAAGAAATTTTTTCTTGTATTTTTAAATTAGTTGACTAACACCTGATTGATTAAAGAATTTGCTGTATTTTTAAAATGTGTTATATTTTCTAAATAATCTATTTAGATCGATCAAAGACGTTGTAGTAGAAATATGATATTAACAGTAGATCTGAAGTAGATTTGAAATATAATGGATATTTTAGAGAAACTTTAGGCATTAAAATTTGAACCATTGAAAACATCGAAAAAAACAATTCCGAGAACGGTGGAGTATATTTTTGGCTTTACAAAAATTGATTTTGGCCAAGTGACAGTAAGCAAATTTCCCTAACGGTTTAATAAATAAAATTTAAAAATAATTTTTTTAATCAATCATGTTTTTGTAGATTAATCTGAAAATACAATAGATTTTAAAAACAAATTATATAATCAAATGGTTGGTTTTCCCACCGTTGTGCGGTTATACTATTATAATATATTGTACAATGGTATAAAAAACCATTTCTGTCAATATACTTATCTGTTGGTTATATCCTTCAGTTGATGTAACTAAATTATTTCATGCTCACTTGTCAATATATGTGTTCCTAGTTTACGTAGTTTTAATTCCTTTGTCAGGTCTAATTTAATTGTCGGCGTAATAATTCCGCAATTATGCATGATGGAATAATTTGATAACGTCTAGTGTTGTAATTTATATCCGGTACTGATCTTTTAAACCATAACTCCTCTACTAGTTATGTTCATGAATACAAACATGCCCTTGGTGTGCTTGAATTTTTCTGACTAGATTGACTAAATTTTTTTATTATGATTTTTTTTTAATTCAATTGATTAGGGCTTTCTATTTGATTCAATTTCGCTTTTTCCCCATTTCTGTTGTGCCTTCCCTCCTCTCCACCCTTTTTTTAACCATCAGTAACTGGACGGGATTTTGCCCTAATCCCATCCCACCACTAGTCGGAACCGGTACGAGATGGCCAGAATCTTGTGGTTTCGACCGGAACCTTATAGCATGAATTAGGCCACCTTGTAACTTCAGTTTGAATAAGAATTTTTATATTTTATGGTTTTTCTATTGATAACTCTTGTGATGCTTTATGTTTAAATAAGAATCTGCATGGGTTTATCTCTTATTTTAATGATTTAAACTCTTTCTGTTAGAAAAGGTAGCACATTAAAACTTCATGTATCTACATGTTTGCTAGTAAGACCGTGTAATGCATAGTCATTCACCTGTTGTAATTTAATGCTTTTTTTTGCTCTTGTAATTATGGTTTCTTGGACACAAAATGATTTGCGACTGCATGATTGATTCATGAATCAATACTTGATTTTTTGCATAATAGGGGAAATGATAAACCTGGTTTTCTTTTTTTTTTAATGTAACATATAAGTGGTCCTCACTTTCGAAAAGAGCACTCTGATGATGAAACTGATATTATATTTGAAGAAAAATAATGTGATGAAACTTAGAGTTTGGTGTGATTGATTTTCACTTAATGAAGGGAATGTTGTTTTTTTTTCTTACATTTAAACTCCACTTAAAAGGTTTCGTGTATAAATAACAAATGTGGTTTCTTCCAAAAATGTAAGTTGTTTTCATTAATAGAAAACGATATGATTGGATGTCATGTTTACATTTTTTTTGGGGCATGTAACTGAATGGCTTGGTTGATCAATATTTTGTGACGATATTAAATTTCACTCTAGTGAATAAAAATAAATAAATGCTTGACTAGGGCATTAAATACCTTTCGGTTGCCTTGGATTTAAGGGTGAGTATTTGGTTGGTTTGGTTTATCCGATGATAAATTTATCAAACCAAACTAAAACCAATAAAAATGAAAACCAAACCAAACCAACCAAATTAAGTTTGGTTGGTTATCCGATTAAACCGTACTTAAAATGTTTTACACATTGTGTTTGAAATATTCACTACGATTTGATACAAATTATAAATATATTATTACAGTATTATTATTTTTGATTTTTATGCCATTAATATTAATTTTGACACATAGGTGATGGTTAATATATATTTAAATAACTAAACTAACCTAAAATATTTATTATGATACTAATAATTTTGAAAATATAGCAAAAATTCAGTTAATTTGGTTAAACCGATAACCGAACTTAATATTTTGTCGGGCCGATTACAAACCGATTTAATTTCAAAGCCGAACCAAACCAACCAAAATAAATTGGTTTGGTTGGTTTATTTGGTTTAACTGAATAATGGTCACCCCTACTTGGATTTACCCAAAGTAATAATAATATTGTTTGTTTTAATGATTGAGGAATTGAGAATCCTTTTTTGTTATAAATGATGAGTAGTCTAGCATTCGTTATATACATTATAATACATTTTTGAATATTTTTTATTTTTACAAGCTACAAGAACTGCAAATAAAGCTTACGCTTTCATTCAAGTGATGGCACAGTATGGCTATTAAAAATCAAACTAAAACTGCAACTTATTTTAAATATGCGCTAGCATATCAGGTATGCTCACTAAAGAAAGCCTTTATTTGTTTAACTATATAGCCATAGTTGTAAAGGCGTGCGCTTAAGCGCGCCTAAGGCTCAGGTGCAGGTTTTGTGCCTCATTGGCCTTCGAGGCGCCTCGGCTAACTGAGACACAAATAAAGCGCGCCTTTGGCGCTTTTCTTGAGGCGTTGAGGCTCAAATAAGCGCGCCTTGAGAAATAATTGATTTTATGCCAAACTCACTTTCATTTGGACCCAATCTGACTCTCAACTCTCAAAATTCGAACAACTTTGTTCGATTTTTAGGGTTTTCCATTATGTACTAACGCATTCGACACTAAAAAAACTGCCACCGCCTCCGCTGCTACTGCCACCGTCATGGTGTGAGTGTGTGTGTGTGTATATATATATGCAACAGTTTTTTTTAGCTGTTTTCTATTTAGATTAATTTGTTTAAACGTTTAAACTTTAATCTAAGATTCTAAACTTGTTAGTTAATTTACTGAGTTATGGTTTGAATTTTAAATTAAAATTTAGGTATGTTTCAAAATTTATTGAGTTATGTTTTAATTTTAAAATTTAAAGAGATATGTTTTAAACAATTAAATTTATTGAATTTGTGATCGTTTTAGTTCCAAAATTGCATTTGTGATTTCGTACGTACCAATATATGTTTTTTTATCACTAAATTTATCATTTTTAGAAGCATTTTGTAATACAATTTTTTTCTAGCAAAAAAGCCCACGGCTCAAGCCTTGCACCTTAACTACTATGTATTTAGCGTTACTTTCCCTTTTTAGTTCAAAATTAATCTTTTTTTCCTTTTGAAATTGGTATTTATACACAAGTTTTTAGGTAGTAAACAACATACTACTTATGAATGATTGTTCACTGCACAAGTTTCGAACCCATGACCTTCTGCACCAATGTTGAAGCATCTAACCATTTGAACAATAGTGATTGTCAAAATTTATCTTTACATACAATATGCATATCAATTGCAGCTTCCTCTCATATGTATTAAAGATTTATATAGAACTTGATATTGCATGAACAAAATATTGTAGATTTCTGTTTAATGATTTACCAACCAATAATAATACCACTATTTACCCGAGTGCTATAAGGAAAACCCATCATAACTAAACTGCTAAAAATACAAAGCCTATTTTGATTCAATTTTGTAAGCCCTACGGAACAAGTTGCATGTCTCAAATATGCTTTCTCGATCTACTTTCCTACATTTAGCATGCTACATTTGGAGGATTAATCAGGACTTGGTTGAAGTTAAATTTTTTTAGTATAAACTTGCATATTTTGATGATATTATAATACATTTTTTAGTATAATTAATCCAAATGAAATTTTAGTGGATTGGGTTGGCATAGGAGTTGCCAATGAGGGAAAACTGTTTGAAATTAGCATGTAGATGCTTAAAAAGAGACACCAAGCCTTAACTATTGCCTAGAAAGTGTATATATTCTTATTTATATGTTTAGATGATGTGAGATGCCTTGTCTAGGCATGCCTAGGTAGGTATCTATGCAGTAACCTTTGCCTGTCACCTAGGCAAAGCCTAGCGGAAGCCTAGAAGGATTATTGCGATGGAGCTATTTATGCATGTATGGTACATACAATGCAATTTTATCTTATTGTAAAAAGAGTATGTCCTTTAACTGAAATGTATTTACCAAAATGCTACAGTCTATTTCAATTATGATAGAGTACCCATTTTGTCGAAGTGGTTTACGCCATTAAAACGTATAGAATATAATATTTAGGAAATAAATCACATTGTTATATTTGCTTATATCATTTGTTTATGTATATTGACGATTGAGATGACTAAAGTACATTGTCTGTGTTTGTGTGCACTTGTGTTAAGAACTACCTTCAAGAATCAAAATTTAAACATGTACTTTAAGGTGAAACCCAGTACACGAGCCAGGTTAAAGCTGACTTTGTGGAGGTTGATTATACGCAATCTTTCCCTTGCATTACCGATGTAATGTTGTGTAATAACCCGAAAATCTGGGCTAGTTTAAAATTTTTATTTTGGCGATTTTAGCGAGTTTTAATTATTTAAAATGGATTATTTTAAATAATATCGACGAGAAATTTATTTTGAATATAATTTGAACGTATATATTTATACGCGTCGTCGTTAGAATATAAATATTTATATATAATTATAAATAGAATTGAAAATGGCGCGGTAGTTCGATAATTCGATTTCAAACTTCAATTGAATGTACCGGGTGCAAAACAATCCGGATTTTAGTGAAACCAAAAATAATGGGATCTAATTGATAATATCTTTCCAACGAATCCGAATAATCAATTTTTCATAGCGGGGATCAAAAGATATGTCCAGTTGAAAATTCTGAATAGTCGCTATGGAATTCAGGCCCTTAAAATGGACATTTTGCAAATGACCTCGGATTTCGACGAGACCAGTTTTGTTGGGTCCGTGATGTCAAGTTATTGCTAGATTCCAAATTTCATAATTTTTCGAATCAATATGTGAGCGTGGCAAAGGAAAACGCGTTTGACCAGTTTCAGTTGATTTTAATCGACTGGAAAATGGTCATTTTTCAAACGGTGTCAGAATTTGACGAAATTAGTTTTGTTAGGACCGTATAGTCAATACGAAGCTAGAAATAATTTTTCTGGAATTTTTAGAGTCAGTATGTGGCCCTGGTAAATTGAAATGTACGTTTAAAATTCAATATAGTGATTTAAATGTAAATGTAATGGAAACTGATTGTAACAGCCGAATCAGCTTGCGATACATATCCCATTGTGTTCGGAATGGGGTAAAACGTTATGGACGACAGGCGGTGAGCCTCGTTTTGAAGTCGAAAATAAAAGTTGCTTTTTAGTGAAAAATAAAATAATTAAATTAAAATATATATTCAGTTTTTACCTTCCCCCTTCAGTTAGAACCGCAGAACAAAAAAAAAAAAGAGAAAAGAGGCGCTCGATCGCGCCAGGCCTAGCGTCGCCGCCGTGGGGCCCTCGCCACCGCCACCAAGCCACCGGCGCCTGACCCCCCCTCCTCCGATCCACTCAATTCCCTCCCCTCTCTCCCATTCGACGCTCAAAAACCCTAGACCCCCTTTTCACCAAACCCGCCGTCGCTGACCCCTAATGCCCCACCGCGAGCCACCCAAGCCCCACTCCAGCGCCACCGCCGGGCTGTGCCGGACCTCCACCGCCTGCAGCCACCTCCCTCCGCCAATACCCACCTCCGACAGTTCCACCGACGTTGAACTCACCCTCCCCCTTCGTTGTAAGTTTTTAAATTATTTGCTTTGTTTTATTTTGTTTTATTTAGCCAAGGTAATTAGAATATAGGGTTGTTTTAAAATAAAAATATAATTTTTATTATGATAGAGTATTTAAAAATATAATTTTTTTATTATGATAGTGGAATAAAACATAGATTTAACATCGAAGTAAAAATGTGATTTTTATATATTTAACATCGAAGTAAAAATGTGATTTTTATATATTTAACATCGAAGTAAAAATGTGATTTTTATATATTTAACATCGAAGTAAAAATGTGATTTTTATATATTTAACATCGAAGTAAAAATGTGATTTTTATATATTTAACATCGAAGTAAAAATGTGATTTTTATATATTTAACATCGAAGTAAAAATGTGATTTTTATATATTTAACATCGAAGTAAAAATGTGATTTTTATATATTTAACATCGAAGTAAAAATGTGATTTTTATATATTTAACATCGAAGTAAAAATGTGATTTTTATATATTGAATAACATAGTAAAAATTCGATTTTTACATATGTAGAGAATACGGGCAACGAAGATGACAAAAAGGCGAGAGCGACGAAGGTTTCTGTAAATGAAGTGCCGTGGAGCTAGGATAGCTATCTGTGAGAATTTCTCACCTTTCAATTTCATTTTCTAGTTATATATATACTAGGATGCAGACGGTGCTTAGTAGCACCCGACACAATCGTCCACAGACCATGGACTTGTTTGTTTGGTTGCATAAATTAGTTAGATGCCTTGAATTTGAATTGAATTGTTTGGTGAAATGAAATTGATTTGATTGATGTGTGAATGGCGTGGGCCTTCACTAGACCGGGGATAAGGCTAGGCCTCGTCCCGTTTCTAGCATCGTGCCGTTATGCCGCCGAAATTTTCTAAAATAAGTTAGAAAAATAAAAATATCATTTTATTTAAAGAATGAAATGAATAGAAATTCATATGTTGGAATAGAATGTTTTGTCGTTAAAAATACAATTTTTAACGTGAATGTGAATAAATAAATATTCATTTACAAACCAGACGGTTTGTTTATGTACACCTATTTGAAGGACATTGATTGGGTCGATAAATTTTACACATCGCCCAACTGCACAAATAAAATCTGTGTTTGATTGTTTGAAACCCCACACGGGTGTTGGGATGAAATTTGAAATTCACTCATCCTGATTGATTAAATATGTCGATCGATTGATTGACAGGCTGTTATAAGCGTTAGATATCTATATTTGATGCTTATACAGTGTAGTGCACTTTGGTTGATGGTTGATTATTTTTCAATGCTATTATATGTGTGTAATGTATGAAAATCCATATAATTAACATCATATGGTGATTGATTGGGCCTCATTCCAATTTGAAAAATAAAGAATATTATAAAATAAAGGTTCATGTGTTGACAGTACTCATCCATTGAGATTGGTCATGTGTTGAACGAAATATTTTAGTAATAGAAACATTTGAAATAGAATATTTGAAAATAGAAATATGTGAAGCCGTGTTGATTAGATCGACGCCATTTTGACGTGAACGATATTTATATCGATTGAAAACGATTTCGAAATGAATTGAATTGAAAACGATTTCGAAATGAATTGAATTGAAAACGATTTCAAATTGAATTGAAAGCGAATTGAAATGAATTCAAATTGAATTGAAATTTGAATTGAATAGAAATGAAATTTAAAACGAATTTATAAAGAAGAATTCAATTTTGATTTGAATTGAAAAGAAAGTTGAAATTGCTTTTGAAACGATTTTAAAACTATTTATATAATTCGTTTTAAATAGAAATCGACGAAATATATATTATATATATAATATAATGGCCTGAATAGAACGCGCCGCGGCAGTTCGTGAATTTCGACCATTTATTTCAAACGGACATTACGGGAGATCCGACAGTCGGATTCTCCTAAATCAGGAACCGTTGGGTTCGTATCGAAAAGAGCTTTCTAACGAAAATTAGAAATTCAAAATCTAACGGTTGGATTTGGAGATACGTCCAAATCAAATTCGAAAAAGGTCGCTGTAAGTGCAGTTCGATGGCCATTGATGGAAATCGACTGTATGGGCCTAAATAAAATTATTAAAAATAGTAATAATTTGTGTAAAATCATAAGAAATGATTTAGAAAGAATTGGGATGAAAAACTCCATATTTGAAAAGATAAAAATAGATTTTTATCGAAATGAACTAGTTTTTGAACTAGAATTATAATTCTATTTATTTTTAAATAAATAAATTGAAAGTGAAAAGGGTTTTAAAAATAACCAAAATTTCCAATGATTGCATTGGAGTGGATTTGAATCGAAATTGTCTTCGGAATATTTCGATGTTGGAATTCGGGATTATACGGATGTTGTTATGGAAATTTGAAATATATATATATATATATATATATATCGTTATTTCCAATACGACATTGGTTAATCGTAGAATTTGATATTGAATATAAGCCGATATATTTTCTATTCAGAGCCTTGTATTGAATATCAAATGTGATTTGGGTTTGTCGTGAATGGTGTCTTCACTAACACTGTTCTTGAACCCCGTTGAGAAAAGATTAAATCTTTTTGTTTAGATTTAACGAAGTGTACCAATTAAATACTATTTAATTGGAATTGAATCGGTATTGATTTTTGGGTTTATCGTGAACAGTGTTCTAAATAACACTCGTTCTTTAACCCGATAATTAATGGAATGTGATTTTGGGTTTATCGTGAACCGTGTTTTAAATGACACTGATTCTTTAACCCAGTCGAAGATTAAAACTAAGTGGAGTTTTAATGAATCTTTAATTAGATTGAAAAGATCGAAAATGGAGTACCACCAGTTTTGCTCCAGGCGATAGTTAAATCTTTAATGAGATTTGAACGTGAGATGGTAATTGAATTTACCGATAACACCGTGGTGTTAGATATGAAGTTTTACCAGTTTTACTTCATGGGATGAATAGGTTGGGATTGAGAAATTAAAACAAATGATTACTTCGGTAAGGTTCGCTAATTCCGACTAGTTTGAATTGATATTCAAAAATAGATTAAAGAATAAATTCAAGGAGTTTATCTTTGATAAAATTAATGGGAACTTTTCCCTATGAATGTGAAATCAGAAACTAACTGTCGGTTAGCTAAGCAGAATGGTTTTCTGGATATTGATCTGATGTTGGTTTCGGCCTTCGGGGTTAATATTTGGGGAATTATTCTCTTGATTAATTTACGGTTAGTGACTGATGAATTGGAATGAGGCGTATGTTGTGTTTGTGTAACACTTATTTAAAATATACGCGAGTTATTCGGAAAGACCGGGTTTATCCCATTCTGAATAACTGATACGACGATAAGTCGAAGGTGAAGACGATGGTCGAAGACCGGAGGTCTTCACGTCGTTTGGGTGATTACGGATGATCTTGATTGGGCTGTACACCCAAGAAGATGGAAACAGTTGGTGATCGTCCAGACGTGCTTGGAGATCGATGGATATGCGGGGTACTAGGTGCCTCCGGTTTCGTTCAGACCAAGAACGGACTTGTAAATGGACTGTGTGTCTGACATTGGATTTTAGTCCGTGTGATTGATCTCTATTAAATATATATCTGTTTGGCGGCAGAGAATTTATTCTCTTGCTTAACGCCCTTCTCTGAGACGTACGAGCTCAGGGGTTATATATTGATGGATATCAAACGCATGGAGTGAATTGCCTGTGTGGCATGCCTAAGTGGCAATTGATCGAGGCTTCTGTTGAAAAGCAAAGTCTTGTGGTGATGATCAAAGCAAGGCCTTTGTGGCGTAGCTTTGTGTAACGTTTGCTTCGCGAGTTTCACACCCGGTATGAACCAAAAACGGGAGAGGACGTCGGGGAGGGCATGCGTTTCTTTCTAGCTAGAAGTGGCGTCAGTGGTTTTACACGCCCTGACGAGTTTGACTTATGTGGTTGTTGCTGTTGCGAGGCGCCTCGGATTGATCGGTCGTTCTCGAACCGATGGAGTCATTTAGTTGGCTCGTTTACGCCCCATAGGGCGGGGAAATGCATGTTCAGGGTTTAAGTTTAATCCACATCGGTGGACCGGCCCTGAGGATCCAAGGGTCACTTGAGCTCTGATCCTGAGGGGCGGGCTAGAGCGTCTCAAATCGGTTGAGGACTATCTTTTGCCTCGGTTCATAGACGGAAATCCAATTTCCAAATACGTGACATTTGCGGTTTTATTTGTAAACCTATATATGGCGACATGGTGGCATGGGACGCTCATGTCACCTATGATTGATACTTATGATTTGAAGTTGTTTTATACCCTATGCACTTACTATAGTATCAAATGATTTGTTTTAAACGTATCAAGCATTCTTTGGCTGTTATAAGGGAAAACCCTATCCTCGGCTGCGTTGCATTGTGTGATGGGACCTGGGTCTTATAACAGCTTCATTTTTCTTTATTTAGCATTGCGCTGTTTGTTTTATGCACTGGTATTCTTGGGAGGAAACCCGTTCCGTGTTATACGGCGTGGTCCCTTGATTTACCTAACTTTAAAATAAAGATTAACTGTTTTAGTTCTCACACCAGTCACATGACTGACCTGGAGTTTATTGTTTTAACCTAAACTCTGGGTGCCCCTATTTTCGACACGGGCAGCTAGTAGTTTTGGTTTTGCAGATTTATATTCACAGGATCCTGGTTTACAGCTGGAACGATATCCGGAAAGCTTTGTATCCGTATATCTCATTCTAGTTGTGTATTGTATTATTTTCCGCTGCGATGTATTTAAATGTAATTTAAATCTCTGATATTTCTGTGTAATATTCATTTATACTCTGTATATTCTTGTAATCTGATGCATTGTTGTAATATACAATGAAATGTTCTTCTGTATGCGTTCTACTTTGTCGTGTTCTCAAACGATAGGGCGTTTCGAACGGTCTAGATCGGTTTAACGACTGATTCGGATCGAGCGAAATTCCTTGCCGTCACAGTTGGTATCAGAGCTTTGGTTTACAAAGCTCAGAGAACAAGACACATTAGAACCATACGAAAGAATTCATCATATATTGGATTAGTAATATCCAATGAGAATGACTCGTTTGAAATAGGATCAGTGGTATCCTAGAGCGAGTGTGAAGAGTATATTTTTCAAGTGAAAACAAATTTTTGTTTTGAAAATTTAAATCAATTATCCGTATTTAGTTATTTATTATGTTTGAATTTGGACAGTCCAGTATATATAAACTTTGCGTATACGTCTGATTCGCGTGTATTTGAAGTTTTAATATACTGGATAGATATAGAATCACACTCTAGTCGCCCGAAGATGATTCTGATGATAGTTCGAACATCATCAGAATTGGTATTCGTGTTTCGAAGGTGTGATATCTATATATTTCCTATTGACTGGTGTGAGAACCAAAATTAGATAGGGCCTATTGTTGTGATTTGGCATCAAAAATTTGATTTTTGTATGTGTATCAAAATTATGAATTTGAAACTCTAACTCACTAATTGATTGATGTTTGTGTTGTTTGTTCATTTGTTTGCTAATTTTGAACCATTATGCTTAATCGAACCAAATATTGAACTATATTGAAAATTGGTCGCATTTGCTTGCATACATGTATATCTTTTGAACAGGTCATAGCAAGGAGGCTAGAGCCGAAGAATAAAATTTGTTTGCCCGACAAATAGGTACATGTTTATTACATAATTTGCTATTTTGTTTGGGTGATGATGATTTTATGAGCCTATTGGCTAGCCGCTTGGCTTTTTCTTTTTCTTTTTGAGATCTGAAGGACCGGGGAAGCTATTTGAAATTTCCCGATGCTCCCGGTGCAGGGGAGGTTATGGCGAAATTTTTCGAAAATTTAGGGTGTTAGCCAAATTTTTGAAATTTTGAAAATTCTCAGAAACTGAAAAGTTGGAGAATGGAAGCCAGATCGAGCGTAGAGTTAATTGATCAAACCACTTTCGACTTTGTTCCTTTTCGGGGACGAAAACTTTTAAGTGGGGGAGATTGTAATAACCCGAAAATCTGGGCCAGTTTAAAATTTTTATTTTGGCGATTTTAGCGAGTTTTAATTATTTAAAATGGATTATTTTAAATAATATCGACGAGAAATTTATTTTGAATATAATTTGAACGTATATATTTATACGCGTCGTCGTTAGAATATAAATATTTATATATAATTATAAATAGAATTGAAAATGGCGCGGTAGTTCGATAATTCGATTTCAAACTTCAATTGAATGTACCGGGTGCAAAACAATCCGGATTTTAGTGAAACCAAAAATAATGGGATCTAATTGATAATATCTTTCCAACGAATCCGAACAATCAAATTTTCATAGCGGGGATCAAAAGATATGTCCAGTTGAAAATTCTGAATAGTCGCTATGGAATTCAGGCCCTTAAAAATGGACATTTTGCAAATGACCTCGGATTTCGACGAGACCAGTTTTGTTGGGTCCGTGATGTCAAGTTATTGCTAGATTCCAAATTTCATAATTTTTCGAATCAATATGTGAGCGTGGCAAAGGAAAACGCGTTTGACCAGTTTCAGTTGATTTTAATCGACTGGAAAATGGTCATTTTTCAAACGGTGTCAGAATTTGACGAAATTAGTTTTGTTAGGACCGTATAGTCAATACGAAGCTAGAAATAATTTTTCTGGAATTTTTAGAGTCAGTATGTGGCCCTGGTAAATTGAAATGTACGTTTAAAATTCAATATAGTGATTTAAATGTAAATGTAATGGAAACTGATTGTAACAGCCGAATCAGCTTGCGATACATATCCCATCATGTTCGGAATGGGGGTAAAACGCTATGGACGACAGGCGGTGAGCCTCGTTTTGAAGTCGAAAATAAAAGTTGCTTTTTAGTGAAAAATAAAATAATTAAATTAAAATATATATTCAGTTTTTACCTTCCCCCTTCAGTTAGAACCGCAGAACAAAAAAAAAAGAGAGAGAGAGAAAAGAGGCGCTCGATCGCGCCAGGCCTAGCGCCGCCGCCGTGGGGCCCTCGCCACCGCCACCAAGCCACCGGCGCCTGACCCCCCCTCCTCCGATCCACTCGATTCCCTCCCCTCTCTCCCATTCGACGCTCAAAAACCCTAGATCCCCTTTTCACCAAACCCGCCGTCGCTGACCCCTAATGCCCCACCGCGAGCCATCCAAGCCCCACTCCAGCGCCACCGCCAGGCTGTGCCAGACCTCCACCGCCTGCAGCCACCTCCCTCCGCCAATACCCACCTCCGACAGTTCCACCGACGTTGAACTCACCCTCCCGCTTCGTTGTAAGTTTTTAAGTTATTTGCTTTGTTTTATTTTGTTTTATTTAGCCAAGGTAATTAGAATATAGGGTTGTTTTAAAATAAAAATATAATTTTTATTATGATAGAGTATTTAAAAATATAATTTTTTTATTATGATAGTGGAATAAAACATAGATTTAACATCGAAGTAAAAATGAGATTTTTATATATTTAACATCGAAGTAAAAATGTGATTTTTATATATTTAACATCGAAGTAAAAATGTGATTTTTATATATTTAACATCGAAGTAAAAATGTGATTTTTATATATTTAACATCGAAGTAAAAATGTGATTTTTATATATTTAACATCGAAGTAAAAATGTGATTTTTATATATTTAACATCGAAGTAAAAATGTGATTTTTATATATTTAACATCGAAGTAAAAATGTGATTTTTATATATTGAATAACATAGTAAAAATTCGATTTTTACATATGTAGAGAATACGGGCAACGAAGATGACAAAAAGGCGAGAGCGACGAAGGTTTCTGCAAATGAAGTGCCGTGGAGCTAGGATAGCTATCTGTGAGAATTTCTCACCTTTCAATTTCATTTTCTAGTTATATATATACTAGGATGCAGACGGTGCTTAGTAGCACCCGACACAATCGTCCACAGACCATGGACTTGTTTGTTTGGTTGCATAAATTAGTTAGATGCCTTGAATTTGAATTGAATTGTTTGGTGAAATGAAATTGATTTGATTGATGTGTGAATGGCGTGGGCCTTCACTAGACCGGGGATAAGGCTAGGCCTCGTCCCGTTTCTAGTATCGTGCCGTTATGCCGCCGAAATTTTCTAAAATAAGTTAGAAAAATAAAAATATCATTTTATTTAAAGAATGAAATGAATAGAAATTCATATGTTGGAATAGAATGTTTTGTCGTTAAAAATACAATTTTTAACGTGAATGTGAATAAATAAATATTCATTTACAAACCAGACGGTTTGTTTATGTACACCTATTTGAAGGACATTGATTGGGTCGATAAATTTTACACATCGCCCAACTGCACAAATAAAATCTGTGTTTGATTGTTTGAAACCCCACACGGGTGTTGGGATGAAATTTGAAGTTCACTCATCCTGATTGATTAAATATGTCGATCGATTGATTGACAGGCTGTTATAAGCGTTAGATATCTATATTTGATGCTTATACAGTGTAGTGCACTTTGGTTGATGGTTGATTATTTTTCAATGCTATTATATGTGTGTAATGTATGAAAATCCATATAATTAACATTATATGGTGATTGATTGGGCCTCATTCCAATTTGAAAAATAAAGAATATTATAAAATAAAGGTTCATGTGTTGACAGTACTCATCCATTGAGATTGGTCATGTGTTGAACGAAATATTTTAGTAATAGAAACATTTGAAATAGAATATTTGAAAATAGAAATATGTGAAGCCGTGTTGATTAGATTGACGCCATTTTGACGTGAACGATATTTATATCGATTGAAAACGATTTCGAAATGAATTGAATTGAAAACGATTTCGAAATGAATTGAATTGAAAACGATTTCGAAATGAATTGAATTGAAAACGATTTCAAATTGAATTGAAAGCGAATTGAAATGAATTCAAATTGAATTGAAATTTGAATTGAATAGAAATGAAATTTAAAACGAATTTATAAAGAAGAATTCAATTTTGATTTGAATTGAAAAGAAAGTTGAAATTGCTTTTGAAACGATTTTAAAACTATTTATATAATTCGTTTTAAATAGAAATCGACGAAATATATATTATATATATTATATATATAATATAATGGCCTGAATAGAACGCGCCGCGGCAGTTCGTGAATTTCGACCATTTATTTCAAACGGACATTACGGGAGATCCGACCGTCAGATTCTCCTAAAACCGGAACCGTTGGGTTCGTATCGAAAAGAGCTTTCTAACGAAAATTAGAAATTCAAAATTTAACGGTTGGATTTGGAGATACGTCCAAATCAAATTCGAAAAAGGTCGCTGTAAGTGCAGTTCGATGGCCATTGATGGAAATCGACTGTACGGGCCTAAATAAAATTATTAAAAATAGTAATAATTTGTGTAAAATCATAAGAAATGATTTAGAAAGAATTGGGATGAAAAACTCCATATTTGTAAAGATAAAAATAGATTTTTATCGAAATGAACTAGTTTTTGAACTAGAATTATAATTCTATTTATTTTTAAATAAATAAATTGAAAGTGAAAAGGGTTTTAAAAATAACCAAAATTTCCAATGATTGCATTGGAGTGGATTTGAATCGAAATTGTCTTCGGAATATTTCGATGTTGGAATTCGGGATTATACGGATGTTGTTATGGAAATTTGAAAGATATATATATATATATATATCGTTATTTCCAATACGACATTGGTTAATCGTAGAATTTGATATTGAATATAAGCCGATATATTTTCTATTCAGAGCCTTGTATTGAATATCAAATGTGATTTGGGTTTGTCGTGAATGGTGTCTTCACTAACACTGTTCTTGAACCCCATTGAGAAAAGATTAAATCTTTTTGTTTAGATTTAACGAAGTGTACCAATTAAATACTATTTAATTGGAATTGAATCGGTATTGATTTTTGGGTTTATCGTGAACAGTGTTCTAAATAACACTCGTTCTTTAACCCGATAATTAATGGAATGTGATTTTGGGTTTATCGTGAACCGTGTTTTAAATGACACTGATTCTTTAACCCAGTCGAAGATTAAAACTAAGTGGAGTTTTAATGAATCTTTAATTAGATTGAAAAGATCGAAAATGGAGTACCACCAGTTTTGCTCCAGGCGATAGTTAAATCTTTAATGAGATTTGAACGTGAGATGGTAATTGAATTTACCGATAACACCGTGGTGTTAGATATGAAGTTTTACCAGTTTTACTTCATGGGATGAATAGGTTGGGATTGAGAAATTAAAACAAATGATTACTTCGGTAAGGTTCGCTAATTCCGACTAGTTTGAATTGATATTCAAAAATAGATTAAAGAATAAATTCAAGGAGTTTATCTTTGATAAAATTAATGGGAACTTTTCCCTATGAATGTGAAATCAGAAACTAACTGTCGGTTAGCTAAGCAGAATGGTTTTCTGGATATTGATCTGATGTTGGTTTCGGCCTTCGGGGTTAATATTTGGGGAATTGTTCTCTTGATTAATTTACGGTTAGTGACTGATGAATTGGAATGAGGCGTATGTTGTGTTTGTGTAACACTTATTTAAAATATACGCGAGTTATTCGGAAAGACCGGGTTTATCCCATTCTGAATAACTGATACGACGATAAGTCGAAGGTGAAGACGATGGTCGAAGACGATGGTCGAAGACCGGAGGTCTTCACGTCGTTTGGGTGATTACGGATGATCTTGATTGGGTTGTACACCCAAGAAGATGGAAACAGTTGGTGATCGTCCAGACGTGCTTGGAGATCGATGGATATGCGAGGTACTAGGTGCCTCCGGTTTCGTTCAGACCAAGAACGGACTTGTAAATGGACTGTGTGTCTGACATTGGATTTTAGTCCGTGTGATTGATCTCTATTAAATATATATCTGTTTGGCGGCGGAGAATTTATTCTCTTGCTTAACGCCCTTCTCTGAGACGTACGAGCTCAGGGGTTATATATTGATGGATATCAAACGCATGGGGTGAATTGCCTGTGTGGCATGCCTAAGTGGCAATTGATCGAGGCTTCTGTTGAAAAGCAAAGTCTTGTGGTGATGATCAAAGCAAGGCCTTTGTGGCGTAGCTTTGTGTAACGTTTGCTTCGCGAGTTTCACACCCGGTATGAACCAAAAACGGGAGAGGACGTCAGGGAGGGCATGCGTTTCTTTCTAGCTAGAAGTGGCGTCAGTGGTTTTACACGCCCTGACGAGTTTGACTTATGTGGTTGTTGCTGTTGCGAGGCGCCTCGGATTGATCGGTCGTTCTCGAACCGATGGAGTCATTTAGTTGGCTCGTTTACGCCCCATAGGGCGGGGAAATGCATGTTCAGGGTTTAAGTTTAATCCACATCGGTGGACCGGCCCTGAGGATCCAAGGGTCACTCGAGCTCTGATCCTGAGGGGCGGGCTAGTGCGTCTCGAATCGGTTGAGGACTATCTTTTGCCTCGGTTCATAGACGGAAATCCAACTTCCAAATACGTGACATTTGCGGTTTTATTTGTAAACCTATATATGGCGACATAGTGGCATGGGACGCTCATGTCGCCTATGATTGATACTTATGATTTGAAGTTGTTTTATACCCTATGCACTTACTATAGTATCAAATGATTTGTTTTAAACGTATCAAGCATTCTTTGGCTGTTATAAGGGAAAACCCTATCCTCGGTTGCGTTGCATTGTGTGATGGGACCTGGGTCTTATAACAGCTTCATTTTTCTTTATTTAGCATTGCGCTGTTTGTTTTATGCACTGGTATTCTTGGGAGGAAACCCGTTCCGTGTTATACGGCGTGGTCCCTTGATTTACCTAACTTTAAAATAAAGATTAACTGTTTTAGTTCTCACACCAGTCACATGACTGACCTGGAGTTTATTGTTTTAACCTAAACTCTGGGTGCCCCTATTTTCGACTCGGGCAGCTAGTAGTTTTGGTTTTTCAGATTTATATTCACAGGATCCTGGTTTACAGCTGGAACGATATCCGGAAAGCTTTGTATCCGTATATCTCATTCTAGTTGTGTATTGTATTATTTTCCGCTGCGATGTATTTAAATGTAATTTAAATCTCTGATATTTCTGTGTAATATTCATTTATACTCTGTATATTCTTGTAATCTGATGCATTGCTGTAATATACAATGAAATGTTCTTCTGTATGCGTTCTACTTTGTCGTGTTCTCAAACGATAGGGCGTTTCGAACGGTCTAGATCGGTTTAACGACTGATTCGGATCGAGCGAAATTCCTTGCCGTCACATGTTGTAATATACTTTAATTAAAATAATGTTGTAACAATGTCAATTGTTCAAAACAATCGATCTGTGTTATCAAAGCGTGCGCTATAGTGACAAATAGTGCATAACGTAGTGCTTGCGCTATTGCACTTATAATAGCGTAAGAGTTTCCTATAGCACACTATTTTATCATAGCGCATAGCTTTAAATAACGCGCTATTTTGTTTTTGTATCTTTTTTAAATGTTTGGACATTGAATTAAGCCTAAAATAGCACATTATTGTATTTATAACAACTCAAGGGAAAATGTCATAGAGTATGACTCGAAAGAAGAAGAAATTGACACTACAACAGAAAATGTCTTTTATAGCAGCCTATAGCCTCTATTAATGAAAACTATAGTGGTTCGAAGCGCTGTATATCAACATGTTATAAAAGCCTGTTGAATATTTATAACACAAAAATAGCTGCTATGAAAGAGCATAGTTTTATAGCATAAATTTGTCACTATGTTACTTAAAAGACAATAGCTCATTCTCAACGCTATTAAACATATAAATCTTAATGAAAGTGAGAATTTTTAGAACACAGTATAGCCGCTATAACGTATTTATTCGATAGCGGCTATATGACGCTATTAAATCAACATGTTATAGCATTGTTATATCCTTTTACAACTCGTAACAATTTAAATAGCAATGTATGAACGAAAAAATAATAACAATCAACAAACATAATGCATATTTACAATAACAAAATAAAGTAACAACTAACAAAATATATTTCATTCCATGAGTTACCAGATTCAGTACATATGTTTTCAATTCCATATTAATGTCAATTTGAGTGCACAAAAGATAAAACATAGTTCATATTTAAAGTCTACAAGTACTAAATGCATCACTAAAAATTTCAACTACTCAAAGCCTTTATTTTTCCATCAAATAGTCCATGGATACTATGCAATCACCTGGTTCCAAAGCTCTGATCTACTTGCATACAAAGGACTTTGCTTCCAAATAAGACTGTCTACGGAAAAAAAAAATAGATTATCAAGTTTCTGATACATTTGTGCATTTCACTATTATATTTTAGTTAGGATTGGATAGATGGTTTAGAAAAATAACTTCATTTTCATTTGTTTTGTTTCTGTCCGTTTGGTGTTTCATTGAGTCGCCATGTATAGTTTATGTACAAACTACTATTTAACATCTGCCTTTCTTAGAAATTCATATATGTACACAATCGTCATCCAAGCAATACTGCAGCTTCCAAGTGACAATGATGCCCTATTCTATGGGACAATAATGCTAGCACCAAGAAAAAAATTCTTGTTCATACCTTTAAGCTGAATGACATATCAAAAAATAGGACATATTTCTCAAAGCAAAATATATTACCACTGAAAATATCATAAAAAAATACCAATATATGCATAACAAGTTAATCCACCCCTGCAAAACTAACGCTCATGAAGCACTAGTAAACCTACATATGTGCCATGTGTAAAAGAAAGGTAAGTCACTTAATATGAGTAACATTACAGCACAATAGCTGGAACAAAAATTATCAACTTAACATTTGTCGATTAAAGATACCTAAAGAACTTTGACATATTTATAATTTGTTGATCAATATGTAGCTTACCACATTATATCACTAATGAAGACAACATGTGGTACCATAAGGGCATTACCAGCCATACCAAGCAACTTGTGAACGTTTCTTAACCTTTTATCTTTTCTGGATTCATATAATTTGTCTACTTTATAGAATAACATTTACATTTTAGATCTATATACTAGGCTACATAGACAACACACCAGGTGGTCAATTGATCAACAGATAAGAACATGCCATTTCAAGGTATCTGAAAAGGGTGGACTTGTTCTAATACACAGAGTGGATACAGTATTTAGGTATAAATTTAGATTGTACCGTTTGTGCTATAGGCATCCACATGAAGAGTAGTGTAGCCATCCATCCTGATGTCGATCTGATAAATGTCGCCCTTATTTCAAAAAGTTTTCCAATCCTTGCCTACATGTCTTAGTATTAAAACACAAAATTCAACGATGTATTCAAGGATTAAGTCCAAAATACACACACAGAGATAGAATGTAGCTAATTAATCAAAACTAAATATGTTCTAGTTATATACATATACAGACACAAAAACTTGCAGCCCCGCCAGTCTAAAATACAAAGTAAAAAGTGTGGTTGTATTAACTATTAACTCGATTCAAAAACCATAACCATTTTTTGACTTTTTGAAAATCAAAATGAATTGAATTTGACTCTCGAAAGGCAAAAAAAACTATATAAATCAATCCAAACAACAGATAATGTCCAAAATGTACGTCATAACATTGTAAACATAAAAATCATTATGTTTTGGATTAATAAGATAAACTTGAAAAAATGTATTTTTATACAACTAATGATTAGTGTCAAATTTTACATAGGAATTTGATATGGGTGTTAGGAAAACATAGGTCGAAGGTTTAGAGATTCTTGATGAGCTAGTTACAAGAAGTCGTGGTGAAGATAAGATGGCTGAACAGTTCTAAAGTAACAAGCTCAAATGGAACACCAGCCTCCGATATAAGAGGCCTGAATAGTCCTCGATATGTTACAGAGATGATTAGTCCTCGGATGGCTATGAGACAAGAGAAAAGTCGTCGCCTGGGTGGACGAGGGAATTTTAGTCCATGAAGTGGGAAAACTACACCATCAAAGTTAGGAGGTAATTCACCAGATTCAACTCTAATCTAGTAACCACTAACCATAATATACCTCAATATGATATTCAGGTTGTTTTGCAGCAAGTACGTGAGTCTATGTTAGTGCTCTACTGCTATGTATTTGTGTAAATTTATTTCCTCTTAGGCTGTATTTTGATATAATCATGACGTTACCTCCAAATTATATGAATAATGCTATGATGTTATCAAACGTTCCAATGTGTTGATTGATCACATTATTTACATCTATAAATACTGTCCGTTCACCATCAAATAAGCACAAACTAATCACTTATAAAATAAGATTCCCACCAGCTAAAGTCACTACTGCAGAAGTGTTGTATTGTGTTCTGTCAAACTGAGAACACAAACCACAGAAAAAAGGCAATCAATTTAGTGTGATAATATAAACAATATTAGTGCATTTCTCCAAATTACCGCAGTTTACACTTTAATTATAATAATTGGAATACTCCAGTATGCAAATAGTATATTTTGTAGATGCTACTTTTTTATTGAAAAACTTGCATTGCATTAAGCTACTTGTACATTCCATAATTCATAGATAAAAGTCGAATTAAACATATATTTAGAGGATATAAAGTTCATCTTTCAAAAAGTCTACATAAATTTACCCCAGCATCGATTTCATTTGGTGCTTTAATAAGTTAAAAGTAAATGCTGCATTTATAACTGAAGGATTCAAGATTTATGATTAAAGTGTATCTATCCCTACCATCAAGACTCATGATCGAAGTTTATCTATCCCTACCATCGTTATCGAACAATAGTAAATTAATAGTTACATGCATCTTCTTGTGGAGATCAATTTTCTCTGCTGCCACTGATTATGACTAAATATTCCCCATCAAGAGTAGTGTGCTAACTCCGCTACTGTGCAAAATAATGAAGCAGAAAGAGATAATATTGGATTTTCAATGCTTGAGATATTCAAATATGTCCATGTGCAGCATTAACCATTATCAAATATATCATTTATATATTCATTTGGATGAGAAATATAACTGGTTGTCAATCGTAGACAATGCAAAAACATGTGGATGTTTTTTTATAGCAGAATTAATAGAAATGTTACAGTGTAGGAGCGAAATGATTGAACATTCTACCTTCAAAGTACTATTACACTTCTTAGGTAATAATCACAATGTAAACAAAAGGTTTCTTTTCACAAATTTTGGCAAGACAAATGAATCATAAAGATCGGGCCTGCAGTTATGAAAAAAAAAGTAGCAGTTGAATGAAAGGTTAAAAGCAAAATTTTGACAGCATAAGCTGCAGTAAGCTTGAAGCTTAAGTTTGAACATGTATACAAGATAATTATCAACAATGTAATAAAAGGACAACTTTTTATCGATGTTTTATCTACCAATTCTACTCAGCACAGTACATATAAAATTGTATTGATTTAGACAACAAGACACAGTTCCATTTAAGAAGAAGGAAAGTAAAATAGATTTGAAATTTTGAATGGTTTTTGAAAAGAGACTAGTGCTTACATTCAGTATACTTGCATAATAGTCTATTAGTTGGCATTATTCAAATTTGAGAGAGAATATGTTTACAACTGAAGATAATTTGATTTCATTTTTTGCAATTGAAGCAGTCTAATTTGCAAAATTAACCTATTAGGTGCTTATTTACAAAATATAATCTACATAAAATTCGATTCACAAACAAAGCAAGCCATCTTTTTAACCAATGTTTCATTATTTTAAGGTTTTAATTTGCATAGTGACAAAAATAAATTGAACAGCACATGGTATCATGTTTCAGCATATGTTAAATTCCATAAATGTGGAGTCCCACAAAATTTCAATTTCAAGTTTAAACAAACTGAAGTACTAAAATCTACTAATCCACCAAAATGCTTGTTGGCTCTCAATTTTTTTATACCTCTTATTACTGTTAAACTTTTCTGCTTTAAACCTGCTAAATTCCCCCCACATATCATTGAACTGTCAAAACAAAAACAAATGAGCGAATCGTGCATTTTATGCCAATAAACATACACAAAAGTGACAAAACCAAAATCATTCACATAAAAATGACATGAACAAAAAGCAACACTTTGACACACCTTAAAAATAGCAACAACGAATTTAAAAAAATTGCCTTCAAGTTAAATATTTGTATCATTCAAATATCAATGATCTGCATCAGTTAGCTAGACTATGTGATAATATATCACCAAAAGGACCAAGTGATAACCAGTATCTTATACGAGGTTGAGAAAAGAGGGATGAATTGTCTAGCTAAAGAACATAAAAGAATTCTCAAGTAAAACCCATTGTGAGAGAACTTTTTTCCACGATATATTACTAACTTAATATTAAAACACCAAAGTGGCCAAAAATAGCAAATTTAAAAGAGGAATGACACCAAGATCCTTAAGTAGACAAAATATCTGCAATTGGAAAAAATAGAGGTGATCCCTTTCATAGTAAGGTATCTCTACCTTTTCACCCCAACTCGTCAAAGTTGTCTCCACTTTTCATCACATAATTGGGCAATCAATGAAGGATCCTTTATTTTCTCCTGAGTTGGTAACTGTTGCTTCTCATTCTGTAGGTGTTGAACCGTCCGAGAAGACAGTCATGCCTCAGGGAACCACCGCCGGAGCAAAGTCAGCGGAGAAGGTTGAAGGAGAGAAGGATAAGGCTGATGCTCCTCACGATGATGAGATGATAGACGCCTTAAAAGATGATGGCGTAACGAGGGGCATGAGGAAGACCCTGATGTGGCTATTGTCAGGGATCCAAAAAGCGCTGATGACATCACTTTGGCTGAAATGAAAGCCGAACAAGATAAACGTATGCAGCTAAAGGTTGAAGACCTGGACCTCGAAAGCCTTAAACCTCTTGCAGTAGTGGACCCTGGATCAAGGTTAGTTGTTAAGCTTTCAACTAGATTTATTACAGAAGAGCTTGCTAAAAAATCTTCTCTTGATTCCAGCATTCCATCTCCTAGGAAAAAATCAGCTGATTCTAGCACTTCGGCTACAGGGAAGAGAAAGTTGAAACGCGTTATGACCGAAGCTGAAAAGGAAGCTAAGGCTGCTCAGAAAGCTGCCAAAAAGTCCAAGTTTGATCCCAAGCCCAAATGATGAAGTGCTTCGTTTTATTTTGGCATTCAATTGGTTCGCAATTGTTGTAGCGAGTGCGGCCCTCGCATCTTCTTTTTTGCTTGTTTTCCTTGTATAAACTCACACGTTTGTAAATAAAAATAACTTATTTCCTGCAATGCCTGATATTCGTTAGTTCAACACTTATGTAAAAATACAAAAGCATGTCATACTAAAGTTATGTAATGAAGTCATGGTGGATGGGAATATGTGTGTACATGTATGCCCCCAGTCAATCTTGAATAACTGAGGGAGAACTATTCAAGATTAAATTAAATTAAAAAGTCCAAATGTCCCCGATTCTCTGATGGGGGTCATATTCCTTTCGTCATTGATGCATGTTCTTTCTAGCATCTTTATACTCTTCTGTCTCATATCGAGGTTAGAGTTTTCGCTGAGGTGGTCTCTCATCTGGGTGCACCTTCATGCCTCAGAGGACGTCGTCTTCCCGTCTTTTATACTCTCTCTCGATTCTTGAGAGTTAGAGTTAAGAATGTCGTCTTCCCATTTTTCTATGCCTTATCGTACAAATAGTCGTTTTGTTTGTTCCTGCATATAGGTCATCCCCAACTCTCGTTTAACATTTCGTGTTTCACAGTCATAATAGAATAATAGTTGAAGATATAAATAATGCAGGAAAGTAAATGACGCACGATATTTTTATAGTGGTTCGGCTAAGTTGTAGCCTACATCCACTTTATAATCTTTTGTTCACATAAACAGAATTTTTAAGGCAAGTCGTGCCTTTTTACATAGCTTATGAAAACAAAAGAAATGACATTTCATATTTAGCTCAGATATCGTCGTAGGTGCTGAGCGTTCCAGGCTCTGGGAATCTCTTCACCGTCCACGGTCGTTAGCTTGAATGCTCCTGTATCAAGCTTCCGTCAGATGGTGTACGGTCCTTCCCATTTTGGACCCAACTGGGTTGAAGGCGGGAAGACTCGCTTCAGCACTAGGTCTCCTGGTTCAAAGGTTTTGAGGCGAACCTTTTGGTCATAATAACGTGCTACTTGATGTCGATGTCTTGAGGCATGCAAGTCGGCTTCATCTCTTTTTTCTTCAATCATATCAAGAGACTCTAGGAGGAGCGCTTTATTCGCCATCAGGTCATAGTACGCAACTCGATGAGAAGGGACTTCCAATTCTACCGGGATCACCGCTTCAGACCCAAATGAAAGTGAATAGGGAGTATGGCCGGTAGCCGTCTTAAAGGTCGTCCTGTATGCCCATAAGGCTAACGGCAAATCATCTACCCATCTGGCTTTGGCCTGTTTCAGCCGCTTCTTTAGAATTGAGTTAATGACTTTATTTACGGCTTCGACCTGTCCATTTGACTGCGGATGAGCTACTGTAGTGTATCGCTTATCAATTTTGTATTTTTGGCAAAAGTTTCTGAATTCTATGCTGTCAAACTGCGTCCCATTATCAGTTATGATGGTCTTCGGTATCCCAAATCGACAAATAATGTTTCTCACCACAAAACTGATCACTTTCCTTGCCGTGATGGTTGTTAGAGGTTTAGCTTCCACCCACTTCGTGAACTAATCCACGGCAACGATCGCATACTTGGCTCCTCCTCTGGAAATGGGTAGCACTCCAATAATGTCAATTCCCCACATGGCAAACGGCCATGGACTTACCATTGACTTGAGCTGAGTCGGAGGCACTCTGGGAACTCTGGCATATCTTTGTCATCTGTCGCAGCATCGTGAATAAGCAGCCACGTCTTTGTTCACGGTAAGCCAGAAATATCCATACCGTAACACTTTCTTTGCTAGGGTCTGGCCCCCAATGTGATCTCCACACTCACCTTCATGCACCTCTTGCAGTACACGCTTGATATCGTCGTGTGCGATACATCGTAGCAAAGGCATTGAAAACCCTTGACGATAAAGGACGTCGTCCTGTAAGACGTACCTTGTGGCCTTACGTCTTACGGCTCGTCTCTCGCTCTTTTTCAATGGGAGGGTTCCATTTTTGAGAAAATTATTAATTGATGTCATCTAGGATTATCTTTCTGGTTCAACTTCCAGGGCTAGCTCTGTTTCCATTAGATCGAAACTTGTTGAATCCAACACCTCTATCGGAACCATTTGGGATTCTTTAAGACTATCTGACCTTGCTAGCTTCGCCAATCGATCTGCTTTCTGATTTTCTGCTCTTGGAATGTGGGTTATGCTATAATGCTCCAAACCTTCCAACAACTCCTTTACTTTCTTGAGATAAGTGATAAGTCGAGGTCCTTTAGCAGCAAATTCTTCCCGAGCTTGACGTACAACTATCTTGGAATCGCAGTACATATCTAGTGTCTTCACTCCCAAATCTTTGGCGAGTTTCAGTTTGGCAATCAGGGCTTCATACTCGGATTCGTTGTTAGTAGCAGCAAACTCTAACCGCAACGCATAGTAGATAGATCGTCCTTCAGGAGTTATTAAAACAACTCCGGTGCTGGACTTTCTATCATTCTTGGCTCCGTCCATATATAATTTCCATGGACTAAGCTCTAATTCTTGATCCAAAGCAACTACCTTATCACCCACCGTTTCCTCTTTAGGAATTGTAAATTCTGCTATAAAGTCAGCCAAGGCCTGCCCCCTTATTGATCTTCGCGGCTGAAAGTTCAAATCAAACTGGCTCAGCTCGATATTCCATTTAAGTAGCCGCCCTGACGCTTCAGGTTTCTACAACACTTGTCTCAAAGGTTGGTCGGTATACACAACTATTGGGTGTGCCTGAAAATAATGGCGGAGTTTGCGGGAAGCTATCAGGAGGCTATAAGCAAGCTTCTCTATCTTTGGGTAGTTACATTCTGCAGCAGCTAGTTTTTTTCTTATGTAATACACAGGTTTCTGGACTTTATCCTCTTCACGTACTAGTGTTGCACTGACGGCGTGAGATGATACCGCCAAGTAGATGAACAAATCCTCATTTTACACGGGCTTTGATAATATTGGAGGCTTTTCTAAGAAGTCTAGCAGATTCTGGAACACCTCCACACAGTCGGGAGTCCATTCAAAATTTCGCTTTCCCCGTTTTATGAGATCGAAGAAAGGCACACACTTGTCTGTTGCTTTGGAGATGAACCTGCTCAGTGTTGCAACCTTCTCAGCTAAGCTCTGAACATCCCTAATCTTTCGCGGCTCCTCTATATTCCGGATTGCTGCTATTTGGTCTGGGTTGATTTCAATTCCTCTGGAACTCACGATAAAGCCAAGGAACTTGCCTGATGCCACCCCAAAAGAACACTTCAAGGGGTTCAACTTCATCCCATACCTTCGTAATATGCCAAACATTTCTGCTAAGTCCTTCATATGATCGGAAGATTGCTTGGATTTCACTATCATATCATCTACGTAAACTTCCATAGTCTTCCTAATTTGATTGTAAAACATGCGGTTGACCAGGCGCTGATATGTGGCTCCCGGATTTTTTAATCTAAACGGCATTACGACGTAACAATACAATCCCAAGTCTGTAATAAAGCTTGTATGCTCATGATCTGGTACGTGCATGGGAATTTGATTGTACCCGGAATAAGCGCCCTTAAAGGATAAAAGTTCGTGCTCGGTAGTTGAATCTACTAGTTGATCAATTCTGGGGAGAGGAAAGTTATCCTTCGGGCAAGCCTTGTTCAAATCAGAAAAGTTGATGCACGTTCTCCACTTCCCATTTGACTTTTTGACCAGGACAGGATTCGATATCCAGTCGGGATATTTCGAATCCTTAATGAATCCGTTACCTTTTAACTTCTCTACTTCTTCTTTCAAAGCTGTTGACCGCTCTGGCCCAACATCCGTCTTTTCTGCTTGACTGGTGGGTGTTTTGGATTAATACACAAAGAGTGGCTCATGATGGTAGGCGAAATCCCACACATGTCAGCGTGAGTCCAGGCAAACACATCCAGATTTGCCTTTAAGAAATCAGCCAATTCCCTCGCTCTAACTGGATCCAGTTGCGAGCCGATCTTTAGTACTTTTATTGGATCAGTTTCATTAACAGGTATGTCGATTGTTATTTCATTGGGAGTTGCCTTCATGTCCCCAGGTTCTCTATCCTCTCTGGGATTTATATCCTTGAGCATGTCTGAGGGCGACTCTCTTGGGGCAGGACCGCTTGGTTGCTATGCTGAGGTCCCTTTTGGAGAGGCGGAATCATCTTTACCATCTATATTCAGCGCCTTCACTAGCATCTTTAACTCTGCCATGTAACAAGCTCGTCCCGTAGCTTGGTCGCCTCTCATCGTCCTAACTCCCGAGTCAGTCGGGAATTTTAGCAGCAAACACCAAGGCGCAATACATGCCCTAAATTCGGCAAGGGCTGGTCGGCCTAGGAAGGCATTATAAAGCGACTCCAAATCCAAAACTACACGATCTTTACTCTCTGGCGATCCCCCTGCCCTAGTGTGACTGGTAATTCCACAAAACCCATTGGAGCTGTGGATACTCCGTTAAAACCACATATCCATCCTTGACATGGCTTTAAGTCTTGTGCTTCGAGCCTCATTTGTTCGAAGGCTTTTTGAAGAGGATATTGACCGAGCTTCCATTTTCCACTAACACCTTATGAACCAGAGCAAGGCCAATTGTCGTGGTTATCACTAGCGGATCATCGGTTGGGGATTGAACTCCAAACTCGTCTCTATTGCGGAATACGACATCATCGGACATCGTTTTTTGTTGCTTTATTGGAGTGACGTCTTCAAGGCTGCTGCATTCTCCTACTTCATAATGTTTGGCGGCGTTAACATACTAGTCCATTGCTTTAAAACTACGACCAATCAAGTGAGGCCCGCCTATAGTGGAGTTAATGATGATCCTCTTACCCTTTTGCTAAGCCGTGGGTTTTGAAGCAGGCTGTTCTTGGTTCGGGGCTGGTCCCCCTTGTCCCCTTTCCCTTGGGGCGGCTTTGTATTCATCCAACTTCCCTTCTCGCAGCAATTTTTCGACGATATCCCTCAAATGACGACACTCATTGGTGGAATGACCGTGTGTTCCATAAAACAAGCAAAACTTTCCTGTTTCAATTTCCTTCTCAGTAGAATCTTTGGGAGGTGGTTTTTTGTACTGCAATAAGCTGTATGTGTCTAGATAAATGTTCTCCAACGTATCATTTAATGGCGTGTAATTTTCAAAACTCTAGAATTAGGGTCTTTTATTAGAGCTATTCCCACGGTTTCTGTTCCTTCTATTGTCGTTCCCATTTCTGTTGCTATTACCACCACTCTGGTTGCCAACATTTACTTCCACTTTTCCTGAACTGTCACCAGACTATTTCACGGTGACATTGCTCTGGACACCTTCCTTCGAGGCCCCTTCGGACTTTCTCTTCCGATTTGCCTTAGATTCTTCTTGCCTTAAACGGACATTAGCCTTTTCATAGAATAACACTCTTGTAGGATGTGGTTTTCCAGCCAAGTAATCCCCGAACTCTGTGTCGGGATCAACTCCTTCTATCAAGGCCATCAGGATAGTGGGCTCATGGGGATCAGTGACTTCGGTGACGGCCAGGTTGAAGCGATCCAAATATGACTTCAAAGATTCTCCTGGGCCCTGTTTAATTTGTGACAATTCTATGACGGTCTTGGACTTTTGGGCATAGAGTCGAAACTGATTCATGAAATGCTCACTCAATTCTGTGAAATTTGACACCGACCGAGGAGGAAGTCGAGTGAACCACATTAACGCTACATCTTCAAGATAGATGGGAAAAGCTTTGCACTTTACGGCATCTGGAGCTGCTGCCGCGTTCATAAACCATGCATATCTCATTAAGTGCTGCCTTGGGTCTGTTCTTCCAGAATATCGATCCATCTGAGGCAAGTTGAATCGTCGGGGGAACTGGAAATTCAGGATGTCATCTGTGAAAGGGGTATGACTTCGCTCAATGCCCCAATCTTCATTAGTACACCGCCGGCTTTCAGACATAATCTGGCGCACCATTGCACATACATCGGCGTTAGTTAATGTCTGCACTGGCTCTCTAGATCTGATGTTCGGATTATCCCTGGGTTCCTGACCACGGGATGACCTTCTGTTTTTGGCGGCAGCCGCTCTACGTTGCTCTCTGCGCTCCCGGTCGATCTCTGGAGGTAGAGGTTGGACAAGTTGTTGCTGTGTGGGGTTAGTAATATTAGGATCCCTGGGTAAGACGTGGGGTCCGCGCATAGGTAGCAACAGAGGCTGTTGTAGACTCAGTTCATCAGGGCCCAATACACGGGCGGCATATTCTTGGGATCCTAAAGATCCAAAAGTCAATTGATCGAGGTTCTGAGGTTGTTCAAGCGGCCTTCTCTCGCGAGGACATTCCTCCTCCGAAGAAGATGAATCATTTGTAGGAATGCAGCGCGGTGGGGAAGGAGTTCTCTGCCTCCGGAGCTCTTGTAATTCTCTACCCATGGTGATCATGTTTTCCTGCATGCGAAGGTTGTCACGCCTTTGGGCTTCCAATGCTTCTTTAGTGCTCTGAAGCATTTCAAGAAAACGTGAAAAATCTCCCTGAGTAATGGGTGCAGATGGATCAGGCTGAACATTAGTCATCGTGGCTGGAATCAGAGCATTGGAGGGGGCTCGAGTAGAAGTTCCAGCTTCATTATGATTCGGATCGGTTCACAACAGCCTGGTCAGTGCGGTTCGGATGGAGAGAGTGAGAGCCCCCAACATCACCGGTTCGGATCGGATCACCATCACGAATCGGATCACCACCACGGATCAGATCACCACCACGGATCGGATCATCACCACGAATCGGATCATTAGTTCGGATAGGTGTTAACACGATCCGATTCGTTTCCTCCTGATTAGAATGATCTGCTCCAGAGCTTTGAGCGCGTGACCTTGTTAACATGATAGCTTGCTGATTTTCTCTAGCATCATTTCCCCTAGCGCCTTGCACTTCTTTTCCTTTGGTCTTAGCCATAATACTTGATCCTTCAACGGTTAGTCAACAAGTACTGAGAGATGTCAGAAAAAGGGGATTAACTTCTTTGAACTTGAAGGTCCAAACAGTAGAATAATAATCCCAAAAAGGCTTAGAATTTGAAGATTCTCAGTGAAAGCACCAAAATGTTAGACCAAAAATTGGCTCTAACACCCAAATTAGATATGAATTCAATGAAATAGAATCAAAAAGCAATAAAGAACATGCAATTTATAGTGGTTCGGCGTTAACGAGACTACGTCCACTTTGTTTTCTTTTAAATTGACGATTTGAAAAGAAATGATTCTCACTCAATTTCACAATTACAATGCATAAACTCACTCAAATATCTCAAAAACGGACTTTAAGAGATGATTTTGATCTGAATATGATTGTAAAATTCGGCTATGGAGGAAGTATGGACTGAGAATTTGCCAAAAGATCCTTTCAAATGCCTCTAGATGGTGTATTTATAGGTGAAAAATCTCCTCGAAGTAGCTCCGGTTCGGAATTGCGTGGCATCCATCCCTTGAGAGTCGAGTTCGGAGGCTCCAAGATGGCTACAGCGCATTGATTTAGTAGGAGATCGTGGGAGAAATGGTCAGATCTTGTCTGAGTCTTCAGGGGATATGCGCAGCAACGACTACAGATTCATAGGGAAAAAGGGGTTCAGATCGGGGCCTCCGATCCGATCCGGTGATGCAACTTGCTGTCCCTTGATGCTGCTGATGTACTCATCCGATCCGAACCGATGGGATTGCTTGCTTTTTTCTGTTGCTGATGAAGTGTTCCTCCGATCCGAACCGCCGAAGCCACCTGCTTTATGATGTTGCTGCTATACTCTTCCAATCCGATCCGATGTAATCTCTGCATTCTTGATCGTTACTTACCTCCTGCGCTATCTTCCTCCGATCTGATTCGATTGGTGTCTTTTTCACTATTTGCTCTTTGTGTAGCCTAGTTCACAAAGTAGGCTAACATTAGGTATATATGAATCTCAATGATTGTTAAAAGTTACGTTGTACCATCAATACTAAAACCAACGATACCCATTTTTTCCCAAAAAAATAAATTAAAAAGATTACTACAACAAATATGTTTGTTTCCTACAGTAAACACATTTGGCAAAAATGGTAATGTTTTTATTCCTACAGGCTACAACATTAAAAAATGAAATAATTCTAACATTAGTTTGTAATTCATAGATAGGTCCCATAAGTCATACATGGGCATGAGGAGATCCAATATATCCCTCTATTTTGGACTTCCAGCAAATCCAAAATATAAATCTTTCTAGAAAATATAGTAGAAGACAGATTTCATTATGGAAACTAGTAATTGGTAAAAGTGACAATGATAATCAATAGAAAGGTAAAACCTAACAAATAGGATACAAATTCATACCGAATAATGATCTTCCAGAGGTGCAGGTAGCTAAAGCAATAGAGGCGGAGGCGGAGGCAGAGGCACAACCAAAGAAATGGAGGTAGAGACGGTCGTCGCGAATCGCGATTGAATTTGGCGAATGGGTGGAAGAAGAGAATTGCGTTTGCTGTGATTAGGGATAGCAGAAAAATCGGCTTTTTGGTTAATTAGGTTATGATCGTATTATGTAAACTGATGTAAGAACCATAAGGAAAATTGAATAAATAGAAATAAAAAAGAAACGATGATTACATACCTTTGTTATATTAAAAGTCTGAGACGAATGAGATGAAAACAAAACCGTGGAAAGGATATATCCACCATCGCATAGGAGATTGGTTCCAAAACGCAGAGAAGCACCATGACGGCTAAGGTTGGATGCAGAGATTGTTATGGGATTAAGGAGTTCGGCTAGCAACTTTTCAATGAAGAAAACAAAATCAAGAAGAGGAGGATTTCAACACAGCAAGAAATTACAACACCTCTCTAAAATAAGGAGAATACAATTGTCATTCACTCTCTCTTAAAATAGGAGAAAACAAGTTTTCTTGTTTAAGAGATGTGACGGCCCGCCCCGCACCAACCGACATTTACCCCAAAGTGCGTTGTACACATGTCCAGTTAGCACGGAACGGGTCGTGAGAAGGAAAGGGAAGAAGGAAATGAACTAATCAAGAACCTGTAGAATGTCTCACAGCACATAGAATAAAATATAATAATAACATACTTGACATAAAACAGGAGAGACAGTGCATAAGCTGAAAATCAGAACTAAACATCACAGCAGCGGAAATTCAGAATACAGCTTATTACAACTTTCAAACTGTCTCAAAGCAAAAGTAAGATAAATGAGGTACACTACTAATGCCCAAGTAGCGACCACCAACAACACAGGGAGAATGTGTATATATATATATATATATATATATATATATCATACATGGAAGCCTCCTGCCCGCCTCCGAATTAGCTACTCGCGCATCACCAGCTAACCTGTCTCTAGTCTGCTCGTGTGAGCACCCAGAGTAATAAGAGGAGACATAAAACTCTGGGTCAGACATAAAGCCTGGTATGAGCGATAAGCATCTAAAGTAAACAATAAAAGGTAGACTAAAACATACCTGAACCTGGACCTGCAACCAAAGAGTTAGCACTACATACTGTACAACACTATAAGGTACCATATCAAACAGTGTAAAGATACGGAGGTGGGGGAGGTGTGCATGTCATAATGATAGCAAACAATCAAGCATACCATCTATCCTCACATCTCTCACTCAGTGCATAAAGCATACGATATTCACCACTTCGATCACCCAACATTCCTTGCTACGATCACTTTGCCCCATGAAGTCATGAATGGCTTCACTGCACTGATAACGTAGATACAAATCCTTCGCTATGTCCACTTTGCCTCAGGGAGCCGCAAGAACCCCACTGCACTGGCTCATAGCCTTACCAATCTTTACTATGTCCACTCTGCCCCATGGAGTCACAAGAACCCCACTGCACTGGCTCATAGTCTTACTACGCATCACCTTGCCCCTCGGGTCGTAATGACCCTACTGCACTGATAATGTAGTCTTTCTACCATCACTTTGCCCCTCAGGTCATAATGACCCTACTGCACTGATAAGTAGCCCATCATTCCTTTTTAGTGGTGAATCGAAGTTATGAACGTCGACAACTCCTTAGCACACGTCCCGCAGCGAAGCCCAACTCATGAAGTGAACTCATTGGTTCCCAACTGGTTCCGGGATCCTGAGCTCTAACTTCCATTTGGACTACCTTTGCATCTCGGGTTATTGGTCATCACTATCGAATCGGATCGTAGCCTTCAGATTCTTCATCGGATCGGATCGGCCTTGGTCATTCGGGTCGGGTCGCGCCTCCTGCGTCGGATCGGGTCGTGGTCCTCCAGCTCATAGCTCCTCCTGCTGGTTCGGATCGGCGTCACCACTTCGGGTCGGATCGGGTTGCTTCATCCGGATCGGGTCGCGCCTTCTGATCGGGTCGGTTCGTCGCGCCCTAGTACCCATCGACTCGTGAGCTCCTCCTCCTGGTTCGGATCGTGGATACTCGTTGGTTCGGGTCGTGCTTCTACTACCGGATCGTGCCACTTAGCTAAGTCGTGACTTGCTCCCTCAAACGGATCGTGACGCCCACGCTGGAACGGGTCGAGTCGCGCTCCCCTCCACCGATCCGATCCGGATTCTGGGTCATTTCCTGCATGCTTTCCTGCGACTGTTTCTACGCCATTCGACGGCGTTTTCGACCAATCTAACACTTCTAAACAATCACAAAGCATACCATACAGTCATAGCAACATATAGTATCGATCCCAAACATCAAAACATAAATCACGGCATGTAAAATGGATCAAACATACCCAAAATCTCATATTTTCCCCTTAAGCATGTTTAGGTGAAACTAATGATATGATTAGCAAAACTTAACCAAATTAACCCAAATTCATATTAGAGGTCTAAAACATCATTCCGAATTTTATAAACATTTTTCCAGAAATTTATCATGCTTAAATTCGCTAATTAACACTAATCACCCCTAATTAGCCATAATTAGTGCAAAACTATGCAAATCGCTCACCTTAGCCACAAAATAAACTAAGATCTGAAATAATTCTCTGATTTGATGTGAATCTCAATGCCAAACAGCAGCTCCTGTGTTGCTTTGGTGAAGATCTTCCTTGATTAGGGGTTGCTAATCCAAATCCTTGACCAAAAGATGATTTGGGGGTGATTTAGAGGTTGGAGGCCATTTTTAGGGTTCCTTGGTGATAAGTGGAGGCTAGAAAACTGAAATGGAATGATTCTCCATCTCATTTCAGCCCTCCCATAACCCTAATCCCGAAAAGGGTTATGGGCCTACTCACTAATCACCCGATTTGGCCCGGTTAAGCAGTTTTTCAACCTCCAAACCTTATTTCAGCCATATCTCCCAAACGGTAAGTCCGTTTGGCTATTATGACCACTCTACGGAAAGGTAAACCATCAAACGTATCCAATGGAAGTGGTTTCAAATCAAAATTCCTTTCCAATCAAAAGTTATGGCCAAAACAGTACCAACTAGGGGCAAAATGGTCATTTAAAAATCGACAAAAATCATGAACATGGAAAATGACTCTAATGGATATTTCCCAAAGTTACATGACCATACGACTTCATACGGTAAAGAAATAAATATTCTACGACCCTCCGATGCGTAGAATGCGGGTCATTACACTCTCCCCCACTTAAGAAATTTCGCCCCCGAAATTCCCTAATCCATACACACACAAAGGTCCCGCATGTCTATCAATCATAGAACAGCAATCAATCATGCAAAACAAGTAAAATAAGTCTACCCTTGCATGCGGAATAACTAAATCGCAAAGTAAATCTTACCAGGCAAAGAGTTCTGGATATGCCTTCCTAATGCTCTCCTCTGTCTCCCAAGTACACTCATTCTCGTCCTCGCCCCACTGAACCTTGACTAGCTTCACCGCCTTCCTTCGAAGTTGCTTCGTATTGTGCCCCACAATACGAATCGGCTTGCGGTTCCCAACCGCCTCGGGCTCTACTTCGAAGTCCTCTAACTGATCAGGTGAAATAGTCATATCTGAGTCATGAACGAACTTCCTTAGTTGGGAAACATGAAACACATTGTGAACTCCCGCCATTTTCTCTGGTAAGCCAATTCTATATGCCAAATTCCCGACTAGTTCAAGAACAGGGAATGGGCCAACAAATCTTGGTGCCAACTTGCCTCTCCTGCCAAATCGTATCACGCTCTTCAACGGGGAGATCATGACAAACACCAAGTCACCAACGGAGAATTTCAAGTCTCTTCTCCTCTTATCAGCATAACTCTTCTGCCTATCTTGGGCAGCTTTCATTCGTTGCTGAATGATCTTGATCTTATCGGAAGTTTCTCTCACCACATCTGGTCCAAGCACAAACTTCTCGCCAGTCTCTATCCAACATGATGGTGAGTTGCACGGTCTTCTGTACAAAGCTTCATATGGAGCCATACCGATACTGGACTGGTAGCTATTATTATATGCAAACTCTACTAGATGCAAATGATCATCCCATGATCCACCAAAATCCAATATACAAGCTCTCAAAAGATCTTCCAATATACGATTCACCCTCTCAGTCTGACCGTCGGTCTGAGGATGATATGCGGTACTGAGATGTAATCTTGACCCTAGAGCCTCTTGTAAGCTTTTCCAAAACCCACTAGTGAACAACGGGTCTCGGTCACTCACAATGCCTTTGGGTACTACATGAAATCTCACTACCCACTTCATATACAATTCTGCCAACTTGGCTGCCGTTTTGGTCGATTTGACTGGTATAAATCTTGCACTTTTAGTCAATCGATCCACAATTACCCAAATGCTATCATATCCCGATCTAGTCCTTGGTAAACCATCGATGAAATCCATCGAGACTTGCTCCCATTTCCATTCGGGAATTTCTAATGGTTGCAATAACCCACTAGGCTTCTTTTTCTCAGCTTTAACTAGCTGGCAATTCATGCATTTGGATATAAATTTCCCAACGTCTCTTTTCATCCCTTCCCAGTAGTAGGTCTGTCTCATGTCTCGATACATCTTATTACCACTGGGATGTATAGTTAGTTTTGAGCGATGACATTCTCTAAGCACTTCATCTCTCAAACCATTCACGTTGGGCACAACTAGCCTTCCATTCTTTCGAAGCCATCCATCCCGATCAAGCCCATACACCTTCATCTCCTCATCGATACCCATCTCTAGATTGGAGATGATTTCCAATAGATTAGGATCGTCCCTCTGGCTAGAACCAATCCGCTCTATCAAAGTGGGTCTGATCGTCAAACTAGCTAGCATGACTGGATCCAATTCGCACTTTGGTCTGAAATCAAACCCCGCGATATACTCCAGTTGCTTCCACTCAAGAAACATTGCCCCTAAGATGGCATGTCTCCTACTCAAGGCATCGGCTACCGCATTACCTTTCCCAGGTGTGTATGCGATATCAAAATCATACGAAGCCAAGAACTCTAACCATCTCTGCTGACAGAGATTCAGATCTTTCTGGGAGAAGAGATATTTCAACGATTTATGATCGGTAAATAACTCAAATCTTCCTCCCAAGAGATAGTGTCTCCACATCTTCAGCGCAAACACAATCGCTGCTAATTCCAAATCATGGGTAGGATACTTCTTCTCATGCGGCTTTAGCTGTCGACTAGCATAAGCTACAACCCTACCTCCTTGCATCAATACTGCACCTAGTCCGGTACCACAAGCATCCGTGTATACCGTCATCTCTTCATTTCCCTTAGGAATGACTAACACTGGCGCACGCGTCAACCTTTCCTTTAGACTCTTGAAGGCATCCTCACACACTTCGTCCCAGACGAAGGACTGATTCTTCTCAGTCAACTGAGTCAACGGTGCTGCGATCTTGGAGAAGTCCTGGATAAACTTACGATAATATCCAGCTAATCCCAAGAAACTTCTTACATCTGTAGCATTCTTGGGTGTAGGCCAATCCTGTACCGTAGCCACCTTTGCAGGATCCACGGCAATACCACTCTCAGAAACAACATGACCCAAGAATCTTACTTCCCTTCTCCAAAAATGACACTTAGAGAATTTCGCTTTTAATTGGTGTTTCCTCAACACCTCCATCACTATCCTCAAGTGTCCCTTGTGTTCCTCCTCTGTCCTTGAATAAACAAGGATATCATCCACGAACACAAGAACAAACTTATACAACTGATCTCTGAATACTCGATTCATAAGATCCACAAAGTAGGCTGGTGAATTGGTCAACCCAAATGGCATGACCAACCACTCATAAAATCCAGACGGCGTCCTAAATGCCGTTTTCGGAACACTCTCATCTACTACTCGAAGCTGATGAAATCCTGTCGCGAGGTCCAACTGGGAGAACACTCTAGCTCCTTCCAGCTGATCAAACAAATCATCTATCTGCGGTAGAGGATACTTATTCTTCCTTGTCACCTTATTCAACTCGCGATAGTCCACACACAAACGAAGGGAACCATCCGCCTTAGTGGCAAACACAACTGGTGCTCCCCACTCGGAGACACTCCTTCTAATAAATCCCTTCTTCAAAAGATTGCTGACTTGCACCCTGAGCTCTCGTTGCTCCCTTGGTGCCATACGACGAAGTGGCATCACTATAGGTCTGGCATCTTTCACTAAATCAATACGGAACTCAATCTCTCGGTGTGGTGGAAGCCCGGTCACCTCCTCGAAGACGTCCGGATACTGGCCAACCACGGGCACATCTGACAACTCATCCTGCGGGATGTCGAGGGAATTTACAAAACTAGCCATAACCCCATCACTAGGTAGACTACCAAACACTACCCTCCGCCCATCATCCGCCCTCACTGTCACCAAAAAGCCCTCACAGTCTACCACCACCCCGTATCTTTGGAGCCAATCGACTCCCAATATAATACCATACCCAGTAAAGCCCAAAACAAAGCAATCACATAAAAACATACATCCATGACTCGATAGGACCAAATTCCTGCAAATCATACTAAGGCTAGTCGAACCACCAATCGGGTTCGTCACAACCAATGGTCTATCGACTATCTCGGGTTCCAGTCCCAACCTATCTACTAGGTCACTAGATATGAAGGAACGGGAAGCCCCAGTATCAAACAAAACTCGAACTGGTACATCATAAATAGAAAGCATACCTTGAATAACAACATTCTTTCCTTTCTCCGCCGCAGTTGGGGCATTCGATGAAGAAGGAACAGCATCAATAGCATATGCTTTCACAATCTGCTTCTCCTTAAGAGGTTGCGGACACTTATCCTTATGATGTCCCACTTGGCCACAGTTGTAGCACTTCCTTTCCGCTGGCTTGGCCCGACATTCTTTAGCATAATGGCCCTTCTTTCCACAGCTGAAGCACTCAACATCCTTCTTGCTCTTTTTCTGGCCACCTTTAGATTGGTCTTGCTTCCTCTTATTCTGAGAGTTATTCTTGCCTCCACCGCCGGCTTGTGGCTTTGGCCCTTCTGCAGATGCAGCCTCAGTCTTTGACTTAGGGTAAAGACTCTCTGATCTCAAAGCTTTCCCCACGATCGATTCAAAAGTCTCATCGATGTGGTTGATAAGCCTTTCCCCCAAGTATCCATCCAAACCAGTAATGAACTTCTCATTCTTCTTTTCAGGAGTATCGATAAGAGACAGTCCATACTTCGACAAAGTGTCGAACTCAGCAATATAATCAGAAACCGCCCTTCCGCTCTGCTTGAGTTCCAAGAACCTCTTAAACAATACTGACTTCTGGGCAGCTGGAATAAACTTCTCGCTAAAGCGAGCCTTGAACTGATCCCAAGTAACCTGATCCTCTGGAGTAGCTGTTCTAATGGCATTCCACCAATTCATCGCTCGCCCTTGCAGCTGACGAGACGCTAGCCTTCTCTTCATCGCATCCTCAAGACCCAAGTCATCGAAGATACGGTCACAGCTATCCATCCAGTCTTGAACATCCGTGGCCGACTCCGTTCCGTGGAACGGCTTTCCACCAAGATTAGTGTAATCTTTGCACAACTTGGCGAAATCGACCCTAGGCGCCTGCACTACTGGGCCAACACCGACTCCGGGATTGGGAACTGCCCATTGCACTTCTCTAAGCATGTCTCTCATGAGGTTAGTAAACATCGCCCTCATGTCAGCGGCATTCCCCTGGTTGGTCCCTCTACCAGCACCCCTCGTGTCTCGGCTCATCGTCAATCTGAACAAGGGAAACGATTAGCGACCCCATAGTGGTGCTAGTGCAGTGCGACTTCATTCTTATACTACTAATAGTATATACATATATAGCTTTTGAAAACCAAAGTAATCACAAATACGCGCTCTCATATACGTACTATCTCTCCCTAGTGTCTTTCCCTAGCTTAACTACGCAACCTAGAGCTCTGATACCAAGTGTGACGGCCTGCCCCGCACCAACCGACATTTACCCCAAAAGTGCGCTGTACACATGTCCAGTTAGCACGGAACGGGTCGTGAGAAGGAAAGGGAAGAAGGAAATGAACTAATCAAGAACCTGTAGAATGTCTCACAGCGCATAGAATAAAATATAATAATAACATACTTGACATAAAACAGGAGAGACAGTGCATAAGCTGAAAATCAGAACTAAACATCATAGCAGCGAAAATTCAGAATACAGCTTATTACAACTTTCAAACTGTCTCAAAGCAAAAGTAAGATAAATGAGGTACACTACTAATGCCCAAGTAGCGACCACCAACGACACAGGGAGAATGTGTATATATATATCATACGTGGAAACCTCCTGCCCGCCTCCGAATCAGCTACTCGTGCATCACCAGCTAACCTGTCTCTAGTCTGCTCGTGTGAGCACCCAGAGTAATAAGAGGAGACAAAAAACTCTGGGTCAGACATAAAGCCTGGTATGAGCGATAAACATCTAAAGTAAACAATAACAGGTAGACTAAAACATACCTGAACTTGGACCTGCAACCAAAGAGTTAGCACTGCATATTGTACAACACTCTAAGGTACCATATCAAACAGTGTAAAGATACGGAGGTGGGGGAGGTGTGCATGTCATAATGATAGCAAACAATCAAGCGTAGCATCTATCCTCACATCTCTCACTCAGTGCATAAAGCATACGATATTCACCACTTCGATCACCCAACATACCTTGCTACGATCACTTTGCCCCATGAAGTCATGAATGGCTTCACTGCACTGATAATGTAGCTACAAATCCTTCGCTATGTCCATTTTGCCCCATGGAGTCGCAAGAACCCCACTGCACTGGCTCATAGCCTTACCAATCCTTACTATGTCCACTCTGCCCCATGGAGTCACAAGAACCCCACTGCACTGGCTCATAGTCTTACTACGCATTACCTTGCCCCTCGGGTCGTAATGACCCTACTGCACTGATAACGTAGTCTTGCTACCATCACTTTGCCCCTCAGGTCATAATGACCCTATTGCACTGATAAGTAGCCCATCATTCCTTTTTAGTGGTGAATCGAAGTTATGAACGTCGACAACTCCTTAGCACACGTCCCGTAGCGAAGCCCAACTCATGAAGTGAACTCATTGGTTCCCAACTGGTTCCGGGATCCTGAGCTCTAACTTCCATTTGGACTACCTTTGCATCTCGGGTTATTGATCATCACCATCGAATCGGATCGTAGCCTTCAGATTCTTCATCGGATCGGATCGGCCTTGGTCATTCGGGTCGGGTCGCGCCTCCTGCGTCGGATCGGGTCGTGGTCCTCCAGCTCATAGCTCCTCCTCCTGGTTCGGATCGGCGTCACCACTTCGGGTCGGATCGGGTTGCTTCATCCGGATCGGGTCGCGCCTTCTGATTGGGTCGGTTCGTCGCGCCCTAGTACCCATCAACTCGTGAGCTCCTCCTCCTGGTTCGGATCGTGGATACTCGTTGGTTCGGGTCGTGCTTCTACTACCGGATCGTGCCACTTAGCTAAGTCGTGACTTGCTCCCTCAAACGGATCGTGATGCCCACGCTGGAACGGGTCGAGTCGCGCTCCCCTCCACCGATCCGATCCGGATTCTGGGTCATTTCCTGCATGCTTTCCTGCGACTGTTTCTACGCCATTCGACGGCGTTTTCGACCAATCTAACACTTCTAAACAATCACAAAGCATACCATACAGTCATAGCAACATATAGTATCGATCCCAAACATCAAAACATAAATCACAGCATGTAAAATGGATCAAACATACCCAAAATCCCATATTTTCCCCTTAAGAATGTTTAGGTGAAACTAATGATATGATTAGCAAAACTTAACCAAATTAACCCAAATTCATATCAGAGGTCTAAAACATCATTCCGAATTTTATAAACATTTTTCCAGAAATTTATCATGCTTAAATTCGCTAATTAACACTAATCACCCCTAATTAGCCATAATTAGTGCAAAACTATGCAAATCACTCACCTTAGCCACAAAATAAACTAAGATCTGAAATAATTCTCTGATTTGATGTGAATCTCAATGCCAAACAGCAGCTCCTATGTTGCTTTGGTGAAGATCTTCCTTGATTAGGGGTTGCTAATCCAAATCCTTGACCAAAAGATGATTTGGAGGTGATTTAGAGGTTGGAGGCCATTTTTAGGGTTCCTTGGTGATAAGTGGAGGCTAGAAAACTGTAATGGAATGATTCTCCATCTCATTTCAGCCCTACCATAACCCTAATCCCGAAATGGGTTATGGGTCTACTCACTAATCACCATATTTGGCCCGGTTAAGCAGTTTTTCACCCTCCAAACCTTATTTCAGCCATATCTCCCAAACGGTAAGTCCGTTTGACTATTATGACCACTCTACGGAAAGGTAAACCATCAAACGAATCCAATGCAAGTGGTTTCAGATCAAAATTCCTTTCCAATCAAAAGTTATGGCCAAAACAGTACCAACTAGGGGCAAAATGGTCATTTAAAAATCGACAAAAATCATGAACATGGGAAATGACTCTAATGGATATTTCCCAAAGTTACATGACCATATGACTTCATACGGGAAAGAAATAAATATTCTACGACCCTCCGATGCGAAGAATGCGGGTCATTACAAGAGAAGACTACTAATTTGATACCATTTTATATAATTTTTTTAATGCTATCAAATGAGAAGAGAAGCATGCTATTTATATATAGTGAAGAGACAATTTCCACTTGAATTGTCATGTGCCATTTCATCCATAAGGTTTGGCACAAAAACTTATGCATTCAAAATAGTGCTTCCTTATTCCAAGACAAGTCATAAATTGACTTTACCCTTCACATTTCTCCCACTTAAAGTCACCTTTATAATTCTTCAATCCTTTATCTTTTGTCTATTCCATACTGCTTCTGTCTACTAGACCAATGGATGATCGACACTGTATAAATTTGGTAGTGTTGATTGGCTTGGTCATAACATCTACTAGGTTCTCATTAGTATGAATCTTCTGCATATCTACACTTCCTTCCTCCACTACTTCTCGTACAAAGTGGTATTGAACCCTTATATGCTTTGTCCGTGAATGAAAGGCTGGATTCCTTTCAATGTGCAAGGCACTCTGACTGTCACAAAATAGATCAATCTTTTCTTGTTTGTGCCCAAGCTCCTCCAGTAACCTCTGTATCCAGACTGCTTCCTTGCAAGCTTGCATAACTGCCATATATTCTGCTTTCGTTGTGGATAGAGCTACAACTGTCTGTAGGTAAACCCAGCTTACGGCTCCCCCTGCAAGAGTAAACACATAACCTATAGTGGATTTGCTTTTATCGAGATCTCCTGCAAAATCTGAATCCGCATAGCCCCTGATAGTAAATTCTAATCCTCCATAACATAATGCAGCATCTAGGGTTCCTCTGATGTACCTCAGAATCCTCTTCACAACGCTCCAATGATCTCCACCAGGATTTTCCATATATCGACTGACTGCTCCCACTGCTTGTGCAATATCTGGTCTTGAACATACCATGGCGAACATCAAACTTCCCACTGCTAATGCATATGGCACCCGAGACATCTTCCTTCTCTCTTCTTCATTGCAAGGAGACATATATGATGATAACCTGAAATTAATAGGAATAGGGGTATATGTTGGCTTACAATCTTGCATGTTGAGGCGTTGCAATATCTTCTTCAAGTAATTCTTCTGAGAAAGCCAAATCTTCCTGTTATTTCTATCTCTGTAGATTTGCATCCCTAGAATTTTGTTTGCTACTCCCAAGTCCTTCATGTCAAATTCCCTAGCTAGCTGTGCCTTTAATTCTTGAACTCGACCTTTGTTGGACCTTGCTACCGACATGTCATCCACATACAACAATAAAATAATGAAGTTGTCTTCATCCTCAAATCTCTTGTAGTATGTACAATGGTCCGAACTAAGTCTGCTATATCCAAGGCTTATGATGAAGAATCAAATCTCTTATACCAGTACCTTGGTGCCTGCTTAAGACCGTATAGAGATTTGTTCAATCTGCAAACCAAATTCTCCTTCCCTTTTTCAGCAAAACCCTCTGGTTGGAGCATATAGATCTCTTCTTCAAGTTTTCCATGGAGAAATGTCGTTTTCACATCCAACTGCTCCAAATGTAAGTCAAACGTAGTACACATAGCAAGGACAATTCTGACTGTTGTAAGCCAAACTATTGGGGAAAAGATCTCGTTAAAATCAATACCTTCTTTCTGAGCATATCCCTTTGCTACCAATCTTGCACGATACCGTTCCACTTGATCATTGCTATCCCGCTTGATCTTGTAGACCCATTTGTTACCAATGGTTTTTCTTCCATGTGGCAATGGTACGAGTTCCCATGTTTTGTTCTTGTGTAAAGCTTCAATTTCTTCTTGCATTGCTATCATCCATAGAGATGCATCTGAGCTACTAGTAGCTTCATGAAAAGTTAAGGGCTCTCCATCCTCTGTTAAAAGACAGTATGCAATATTGCTCTCAGTAACATACTCCTTATGCCTAGATGGCGGCCTTCTTTCACGAGCAGACCGACGAACCTTTGGGATATCAAACTCAACCGATTCTTGAGTCTCGTGATCCGATTCTGACTCAAAAGAATTTGCAGTTTCCCTTTCTACATTTTCTGTGTGTACTGTTGTAGTATCTGAACTTTCCATTGCTATGCCTTCATTTCCTTCCTTCTGTTATAGTTGATTTTCTACAAAAATCACATCTCTACTGATAATGAACTTATGGGTAGTGGGATCCCATAAGCGATACCCCTTTAGTCCTTCAGCATATCCTAAGAATATGCACTTCCTGGATTTAGGATCTAATTTTATTCTTTCATGAGCATTATACATCACATACACAGGACTTCCAAAAACATGTAATGTAGAGTAATTTGATGGCTTACCAGTCCACTTCTCCATCGGTGTTTTTGAATCAATTGCAGTTGATGGCGACCGATTTATGACATAACAGGTGGTGATAACAGATTCTGCCCAAAATGAGTTGGGTAGTCCTGCACTTCTTAGCATAGCTCTTATCCGTTCTGCAATAGTTATGTTCATCCTCTCTGCCACTCCATTTTGCTGAGGTGTATAAGTGACTGTGAATTGTCGTTTGATTCCCTCACGTTAACAAAGGGCAAGAAACTCTCCATCTACGTATTCTCCACCATTGCCTGTCCTTAAACACTTGATTCTTTTCCCAGAATCAATTTCCACATGCTCTTTGAATTCTTAAAAATAGGAAACACATCTAACTTCTTCTTGATTGGATACACCCAACATCTCCTGGAATAATCATCAATGAAAGACACAAAGTACTTTGCTCCTCCTAGATACATTTCCGGTGATTCCCATACATCAGAGTGAATCAAGTCTAGGAAGTGCTTGCTCCTAGCAAAAGATCTACTGAATGCTAATCTATGTTGTTTACTTGTAACACAATGCTCACAAAAAGGTAAATTTACCGACCTAAGTCCTGGAAGCAGTTCTCTATCTGAGAGAATCTTTAAACCTCGTTCCGACATGTGGCCTGGTTTGATATGCCACATCATCGTTGATTCTTCTCCTTTGTTGGTAGACACGACACACGCATTGGCTTCTTGCAGTGTTTCTTCTTCAAGCATGAATAGATTCACTGAGATTTTTTTGCTTTCATAACCACAAGTGCACCTCTCACAATCTTCATGATCCCATTCTCGACCTGGGTCTTACATCTAAGTCTATCTATTTTCCCCAAAGACAATAAATTCTTTTTCAAGTCTTTTACATGTCGTACGTCTTGAATAGTGCGAATTGTACCATCAAACATCTTTATTTTGATGGTGCCAATACCGACTATCTTCAAAGCATGATCATCACCCATGTGTACAAAACCTCCTGAGATTGGTTCACAATTTTGGAACCACTCTCTCCGTGATGTCATATGCCATGTTGCTTCTGAATCTACTAACCAAACATCACTGAACTGCTTTTTGCTTCTAGCCATTGTTGTTGACTCGCAGTATAGGACCTCGCCACTTTTTAAGATCTTTGCTGCATTCCCTTGAGCATTTGATGATTCAGGATCTCCTTTATTCTTCTTGTACCAACAATCTTTCTTATAGTGCTCCTTCTTTCCACATTTGTGGCATTTGAAATTCTTTTTACTTCTTGACTTCGATCTACCATTATTTTGGCTCCTGTTAAAACCACGTTCCGTTGATCTCCTTCATGTCATCATCAAGGCATCTGCTTGCTGTGAACTTGCATGTCTATCCTCCCTGTTTTTGCGCCTATTTTCCTCTTCTAAAACAACGGCTGCAATGTCATCGAAGACTAGATAATCCGAAAGGATGTTGTTCATCAGGTTGACGAGGAGTTGATCATACGCGTCAGGTAGACTTTGAAGTAGTATCTCAGCACGTTCAACTTCTTCTATTTATGCCCTAACATAGTAAGTTGAGAAAATAGAATATTTAGTGTGCTAACATGATCAGTTACCGATGTGGATTCTGCCACTCGAAGGGTGTAGAGTCTCCTCTTTAAGAAGATCTTATTATGAAGTGACTTAGCCTCATACAGTCTTGTTAAAGTGTCTCATATTTCTTTTGCTGCCATCTTCTCTGCCACGCTGGACAATACTCCATCGGTAAGTGCTAAATGTATATTGGCAATTGCATTACCATCTATCTCATTCCACTTTTCATCGGTGGTTCCCGCTAACCTTTCTCCAATAGTTTCCAAGCAATTATCCTTCCTTAAAATTGCCTTAATCTTCATTTTCCACTATGAAAAATTACTCCCATTGAACTTCTCAATTTTGTACTTTGCTGCCATGATGACCAACTTCCTTTTAGATTTGGGCCGGTTTTCACTGGCGCTCCGATACCACTGTTATGGGATTAAGGAGTTCGGCTAGCAACTTTTCAATGAAGAAAACAAAATCAAGAAGAGGAGTATTTCAACATAGCAAAAAATTACAACACCTTCTCTCTAAAATAAGGAGAATACAATTATCATTCACTCTCTCTTATAATATGAGAAAACAAGTTTTCTTGTTTAAGAGAAGACTACTAATTTGATACAATTTTATATAATTTTTTTAATGCTACCAAATGAGAAGTGTAACAACCCGTATTTCGATAACATGTTAAAACGAGAATCAAGGCAGAATTTAATTTTAAATTTTGAATCAAGTAAAACGGGCTATGCCATTGCGTTCGTCTCGGAAAAATACGCGAAATAGAGTCTGAGTTTTCGAGAATCGGAGTCCGTATGACCAAGTTATGGCCCGACGAAGTTTTCAGAAAATTCAAGTTCAAAAACGAGTTCTAATTTCAAAAATTAGGGCTGGAAGGCTAGGCGGGAAAAATTCCCGCCAGGCACCCCAAGTCGACAGGCCTGTCGACTTGGGAGTCGACATTTCTTGACCCAAGTCGACAGCCCTGTCGACTTGGGGGTCGACCTATGGTGGCCGGGCAGTTTTGCCTGGTGCACCTATTTTCTGTCTTGGTTAGGTTTTTGGGCCTGGTTTGAAATCTGATGGTTCAGGTCGGTCCTAGGGTTAATCTAAGGGTCCTAACTAATCCTAATCTCTATAAATAAGCCCCTAACCCTCTCCTAAATCCTCATTATTCATTCATGCAACTAAACTATGGCAAAATTGCTCCTCTCATGGCCTCCACCCAAAACCCTAGCCTCCATCCTCTTGCTCAAAGTTTCTATCTTCATTTCTATGAGTGGTTTCATGATTATGTGAGTGTTAGAGAGTCTCTATGTTAGTATGAGAGCTCCTCAATTTGATTTCAAGGCTAAAGCTTGGACCTTTGTTCATCAAGATGGTTTTTTTTTTATTGATTTGGAGCCTTCATCTTTAGGTTTTTGGGTGGTGGCATGCATAGGCGTTGTCTCAATCTTTAACTTAATCGATTTGTGCCTTCATAGCAATGTAAGCCCTTTCCCTACTCTTAGATATTAACTATGAAGTTAAATGTTCATGTTGCAAGTTTGGGTTTGATCATTGAGTATCATACATGCTATCATGTCATGCAAGTTTATGAAGTCATTATCTTGATCTTGTGGGCTAAAAGCTACGACCTTTATGTTGAAATGTTGCATTATGCAACATGAGAACCCTCATAACCTTTATGTCAACTTGCATATGAAGTCATAACCCTTATATGATGATATATGCGAGTTACTAGTCATCATTCCATGTCTTTTTTCACCATGATTTGCTTATGTGCCAAGTTTGGGTTTATGCATGTTTTTGGGGCTTAAGAATGCAACATGCAAGTTAATGAACACATTTGTGCCTCATTTGCCACCATGATTAACTTGTGGCTTAATATCCATTTTTGTCATGCCTTTGCCAAGTCTCTTCTTTTAATCCATTACGTTGTTGCGAACGTATTTGCGAGTTTAAAAGCGTTGGGTTATGTTATGGGTAATTTCTAGTGACATGAAAATATAACTTGAAAACATGACTTGAAATATAACATGGAAGTTGACATGTAAGTATGCATAAAAACATAAGCTTGGGAATTTACCTATTAAGTTAGGTCTACCCTTTGGGAATTTACCTATTAAGTTAGGTCTACCCAAATGCTTGAAAACTTGTAACATGTTTTGGAAACATGATGGACATGACACTTAGATAATATAAGTGTGGCCAACTCGAGGTTGGGTTGAGTTTGCAACGTAAAACTACCCGGAACCGACCGGCCTAACTAGTAGTTGCAAACAATAGGACCCAATGTGAGAAGTTGGTCATGTTGTGCTTGAACCCGAGGTTAGACCAAGTTGTGGTATAAAGCTACCCGGAACCGACCGGCTTAACTAGTAACCACAACAAAGTCTAATGTGAGAGGTTGAGGTGCATTAAGTAATTAATGCCACATGATAGGGTTAAGTTAATTTGATTAATGACTCTTAACCAAATAAGACATGGACAAATGGGTTAAGTAAATTGATTAGGCTAATGATACTTAACAAAACATGACAAGGTTGGGTAGGTTAAGTAACTTGATCTGCCTAATGACACTTAACCATTTTTATACGACTAGTGGACGGGGTTAAGTTAACCAACACTTAATCAATCCAACACGATAACTTGGTAAGGTTAAGTAAGTTTTCTTAATGATGCTTAACCGAAAAATACAGTTAATGGATGGGGTTAAGATTGGACTCAACTAGTCTAAGCATGGAAATCGGATGGGGTTAAGTTAGCCTAGACTTAATTAATCCCACTGGGTAGTTTAATGGGGTTAAGTTAAACACTTAACTAATCTAACATGATGACTTGATGTGGTTAAGTGACCTATACTTAACCAATCTAACTCGTTAATTTGATGTGGTTAAGTTAACCAATACTTAACCAATATAACGTGAAAACATGATAAGGCTAAGTCACGAATCGCTTGAATACACTTGACCGATTTGACTAAGTAAATTGATAGGGTCAAGTTAATACATACTTAACCAACTTGAGCATGGTTTGTAGGGTTAAGTCTTGGACTTGGATACTTAGCCAATATTGACATGATTTGTAGACGGATTAAGCCTTGGACTTGGATACTTAGCCAATTTTGACATGATTTGTAGACGGGTTAAGTCATGAACTTAAGTGACACTTAATTCATTATGTAAACCCTAGTTCTGAGGGTTAGGTGGATAACCGTAATTAACAAGGATAACGGGAATGAGGCTAAGTGGTAAACCTTAGTTGAAGAATAACTAAGTAATGATTCTTAGTCAAGGAAATTTAGACCAGTTCATAGATAGATGAGTAACCTGATACGGTAGGTCATTGTTTAAGTATACGAGTAGGAGCAAGTATCTGATTTAGATAAAGGCTCCAGCGAACTGGGTAACGAAGCAGCGGCTTCGGGGAACGTGAGGATATTCTTGGTATCCCTCTGTGAGCTGCCAGGTGATCATACTAGGCTCATGAGAGGTTAAGGTCTGCGTTAGAAGAACCAAGAGTATGCCTTGGTTGCTATACGAGCGACCTAAAGACGGGGATGGATAGGGGATAGTCGACGATACACGGTCGTACCCTAGATAGCATTTTCGTCAGGCTACCTACCATCTTTGGTCAAGCGTGTACGTACGGAAAGGCAGAGAACACCCAAAAGACCATAATTGCTATCTAATTATGGGTGCGGTAAGGCTTGGATGTGGGTTGGCCAGTGTTGTGTTCTCATACAGGATTTATCCTGTCTTGTCTTTCACTAGTTGAGGGAGTGGTCTCGTGGGACCATAGCCACGTATAAGAAAAACAGACCTTAGCATCTGCATCGGCAGATAAATCGAAAGCTCCCGACCGAGTCCTGTATTTCTTGGTCTGCCCTGTGACAGGACTCGGATGGCACGATGTGATACATGTGCATACAGTCATGGAAAAACGATTCACGATATATGCGTGGGAAAAAGGGCGCGGTTGACGGTTAGCGTAATCCCTAGTGGCCCTAGGTGGTTGAACCCAAACCGAGATACGAAAACGTGCAATAGGTAAGAATAATCCCTAGTAGCCCTAGGTAGCATAAGTCCTAGTTGTACAAACGATAATTCATGTTGGAAGACCCTAACTAGGTTTAGGGTAACAGTCCAAACCGATCTTAAGGATCATGGAACTATGTTAAAGTAATATAGAATCTCATGGGAAAGCCCATATGGTCTACGGCAAGGGACTAAACTTATACACGGAAAGGAACATACGAGTTGAGTAACCTATATATGCGGCATATTAGGTTGGCATGGACCATTATACGACTTTTGAGTAAGGGTCATTCATGGATAACACATGATACAGTTGGGATACTAGTACGGTAGGTGCAGAGCAGATGTACAGGATAGATACCATGGGACGTTATACGTGATAGATATCTTGGGGATATTATACTTGATAGAAACCTGACGATGTGATACCTTGTTTTATCTTGACACCGTAATTTATCATGACACCTTAGTTTATCTGAGTTCAGTAGTTCATCCTGTTATTTTGATTTAGCTTATCTATCTTGTCATCATGCTTATGTTCATCTCAGTTCTCATGTCAGTTAACTTTACTAGTTTTTATGCTGATAGTAGATAGGGCTTACTCAGTCTCTTTGACTGACCCATTTTGTTTTGCCTCTTTTCTTCCGTTCCCCCCCCCCAGGTTACAGGGAGGAAATACTGTTGTTTAGTTCGGACTTCTTCTGCTTGAAGGTCATCATGGATGGCTTGGACTTTTCTTGGCTATGGCTACTTTACTGTTTTTACTTAGGGAATAATTTATGGAAAAGTCTTTATGCTTCTTTATTATTGCAAGACAGGTTTTGATGTACTCTGATGTAAAAGGCTTTAGACCTTATTTATTTATGTTATGAAAGTTCCATTTTACTTCCGCTATTTTATATGTTCTGTCTTGTGATATTTCTGTGCATGTTTACCAATAATGCCCCTCTAAAGCTAGTGCATTCCTTTGCGAGTGACCCTAGCGGAGGCGGGGTGTTACATTTGGTATCAAAGCAGAAGGTTACCAGACTGGGCAAAAGTTTTTAAAGACCTTCTGAAAACTATTTGAAAATCGTTTACAAAGAAGCATTTTTCAAGAAAATTTTCTTTTAAAAGAAAAAGGCTATTCCCCAAAGGCCATTAGCACTATCCTTGTTTCCTTAATTGAATCTCTTTTCCTTTTCTTTCCTCCATCTGTAGTCACAGTGGTTTTAACTGCGACTAGTCTTTTCTATCTACGAAAGTGCTTTCCATACGATGGAGGTGGTTTTCGAGAGACCAGTGGCCGCGTTATAAGAAAGGATAGTGAGAAAGAGGATAAAGGATACGAGCTTAAGGATGAGCAACTTGTTGGTATGGCTTAGTCCTCAAAGGAGGGAGAAAGATGAACAATGAAACCCATGACGAGAGAGTACCTTTGGCATGGTAAAACGGGGCGGATAGTTAAGTATTATGGGACAAGGACAAGATCGTCGGGAGGGCAATAGTATGCTCTCATTTCTAGGATACCTCGGAAGGAGGGTAATGATCTTGTTAAAGGTTTAGCTTTTCTTCTGTATCATCCCGTTAGGACTTCGTTTTTCGTATCATTCAAGTCTGCTTCGATAGTTGAGTCTCTGCACCTTAAGTACTAGCGTAATAGAGAATCCCATTGTTGTCTCAAAGTCCTATTGGAGAATCAGTCCATTTATACATGACATGTTTGGATTTGAGAATGTCTATGCCAAGTGTTGAGTCTGGAAATGATGCTTATGTTTATAAGCTATGGATGGATTCTAGGGATGAAGTGGTTATCCAGTAGGGGGTGCCACTCTCGGTTTTTGATAGGAGGGTAGTTAGACCATTTGACTAGCCTTGGTAATACCCTCGAAGTATCGTGTAACCTTTTTGAGGTTCTGTCATGACTAGTTACTTAGAATCCCTTGATGCCTTTATTGGAAATTTGAAGCCCGATCGAGTGGGGTTCGCCGATAAGACGGATGGTTTACTTCATTTATGCATGGGTTATAGAGATCATCCTAGTAAGTGCGCATGATAACCTGGTTGACATCTGTTTACTTTCAAGAGAAAGTTCTTCTACATGGAATACCTTATAGTATATAAACGAGATCCAAGATTCATTAGTGAATTTTGGAAAGCTTGCATGAGATCATGAGTACGCAGTCATGTTTGCGCCAAGTATTCTAGAAAAAGGATAAGTGCAAGTGGAACGAGAGGCGACGAAGAAATGAGTTCCAGCTCATGTTATGGAAACAGGAAATAAGAAGCTACGAAATCGCGAAGTTGAAAGACGGTCAAGGCACAATGGAATTAAGCCCAAGGAAATACGACTTCGATGGTCAAAGACTAGATACGCGCATGATATCTCTTTTTGGGAGTGTATCCTTGATCCCTGTTTTCTGTAGAGCTTACTTGTAGGCTATCTTTTGTGGACATCCTCTCAGTCCTATTTTCTGTTACAAACCCCGTAAGGAGTTTGTCTTGTTTATCTTCTCGACCTTGTTCCAGGGAATCCTAGGTAGAACCCTATGGATGTAAACATGTATTTGAAACATGTTATGATTGATATGGTTGCAAGTGGTTGCAAGTGGTTGCTCGTGGATGCGCGAATACATATTAGATACTAGCTCGACTCGGTCACATTTCATATTGCATATGCACGAGTATTTATACTTGTTTATGGATGAAATCGAATGTATTATCATGCGGTTGTTGCATATGAATGAATGATAGTGCAAGCATATAGTATCTATATGACTAGGATTATTTGCATACATGTTGGATTCATGGCACTATACATATTTTGCATTAGAAAAATTATTCAGGCCTGATCATTAGCATTAGCTAAGGAACATGTACACACACGTTTTGCATATATTCATACAGCATTAGAAATCATCTAAGGACAATGGTTGCTTGTGGATGATGTTTTGAGTAGATGAATGATGGATGGTAGGATATGTTCTTCCTAACTTGGAGATTTCGGGGACGAAATCCTAAAAGGTGGGGAGAATGTAACAACCCGTATTTCGATAACATGTTAAAACGAGAATCAAGGCAGAATTTAATTTTAAATTCTGAATCAAGTAAAACGGGCTATGCCATTGCGTTCGTCTCGGAAAAATACGCGAAATAGAGTCTGAGTTTTCGAGAATCGGAGTCCGTATGACCAAGTTATGGCCCGACGAAGTTTTCAGAAAATTCAAGTTCAAAAACGAGTTCTAATTTCAAAAATTAGGGCTGGAAGGCTAGGCGGGAAAAATTCCCGCCAGGCACCCCAAGTCGACAGGCCTGTCGACTTGGGAGTCGACATGTCTTGACCCAAGTCGACAGCCCTGTCGACTTGGGGGTCGACCTATGGTGGCCGGGCAGTTTTGCCTGGTGCACCTATTTTCTGTCTTGGCTAGGTTTTTGGGCCTGGTTTGAAATCTGATGGTTCAGGTCGGTCCTAGGGTTAATCTAAGGGTCCTAACTAATCCTAATCTCTATAAATAAGCCCCTAACCCTCTCCTAAATCCTCATTATTCATTCATGCAACTAAACTATGGCAAAATTGCTCCTCTCATGGCCTCCACCCAAAACCCTAGCCTCCATCCTCTTGCTCAAAGTTTCTATCTTCATTTCTATGAGTGGTTTCATGATTATGTGAGTGTTAGAGAGTCTCTATGTTAGTATGAGAGCTCCTCAAGTTGATTTCAAGGCTAAAGCTTGGACCTTTGTTCATCAAGATGGGGTTTTTATTGATTTGGAGCCTTCATCTTTAGGTTTTTGGGTGGTGGCATGCATAGGCGTTGTCTCAATCTTTAACTTAATCGATTTGTGCCTTCATAGCAATGTAAGCCCTTTCCCTACTCTTAGATATTAACTATGAAGTTAAATGTTCATGTTGCAAGTTTGGGTTTGATCATTGAGTATCATACATGCTATCATGTCATGCAAGTTTATGAAGTCATTATCTTGATCTTGTGGGCTAAAAGCTACGACCTTTATGTTGAAATGTTGCATTATGCAACATGAGAACCCTCATAACCTTTATGTCAACTTGCATATGAAGTCATAACCCTTATATGATGATATATGCGAGTTACTAGTCATCATTCCATGTCTTTTTTCACCATGATTTGCTTATGTGCCAAGTTTGGGTTTATGCATGTTTTTGGGGCTTAAGAATGCAACATGCAAGTTAATGAACACATTTGTGCCTCATTTGCCACCATGATTAACTTGTGGCTTAATATCCATTTTTGTCATGCCTTTGCCAAGTCTCTTCTTTTAATCCATTACGTTGTTGCGAACGTATATGCGAGTTTAAAAGCGTTGGGTTATGTTATGGGTAATTTCTAGTGACATGAAAATATAACTTGAAAACATGACTTGAAATATAACATGGAAGTTGACATGTAAGTATGCATAAAAACATAAGCTTGGGAATTTACCTATTAAGTTAGGTCTACCCTTTGGGAATTTACCTATTAAGTTAGGTCTACCCAAATACTTGAAAACTTGTAACATGTTTTGGAAACATGATGGACATGCCACTTAGATAATATAAGTGTGGCCAACTCGAGGTTGGGTTGAATTTGCAACGTAAAACTACCCGGAACCGACCGGCCTAACTAGTAGTTGCAAACAATAGGACCCAATGTGAGAAGTTGGTCATGTTGTGCTTGAACCCGAGGTTAGACCAAGTTGTGGTATAAAGCTACCCGGAACCGACCGGCTTAACTAGTAACCACAACAAAGTCTAATGTGAGAGGTTGAGGTGCATTAAGTAATTAATGCCACATGATAGGGTTAAGTTAATTTGATTAATGACTCTTAACCAAATAAGACATGGACAAATGGGTTAAGTAAATTGATTAGGCTAATGATACTTAACAAAACATGACAAGGTTGGGTAGGTTAAGTAACTTGATCTGCCTAATGACACTTAACCATTTTTATACGACTAGTGGACGGGGTTAAGTTAACCAACACTTAATCAATCCAACACGATAACTTGGTAAGGTTAAGTAAGTTTTCTTAATGACGCTTAACCGAAAAATACAGTTAATGGATGGGGTTAAGATTGGACTCAACTAGTCTAAGCATGGAAATCGGATGGGGTTAAGTTAGCCTGGACTTAATTAATCCCACTGGGTAGTTTAATGGGGTTAAGTTAAACACTTAACTAATCTAACATGATGACTTGATGTGGTTAAGTGACCTATACTTAACCAATCTAACTCTTTAATTTGATATGGTTAAGTTAACCAATACTTAACCAATATAACGTGAAAACATGATAAGACTAAGTCACGAATCGCTTGAATACACTTGACCGATTTGACTAAGTAAATTGATAGGGTCAAGTTAATACATACTTAACCAACTTGAGCATGGTTTGTAGGGTTAAGTCTTGGACTTGGATACTTAGCCAATATTGAAATGATTTGTAGACGAGTTAAGCCTTGGACTTGGATACTTAGCCAATTTTGACATGATTTGTAGACGGGTTAAGTCATGAACTTAAGTGACACTTAATCCATTATGTAAACCCTAGTTCTGAGGGTTAGGTGGATAACCGTAATTAACAAGGATAACGGGAATGAGGCTAAGTGGTAAACCTTAGTTGAAGAATAACTAAGTAATGATTCTTAGTCAAGGAAATTTAGACCAGTTCATAGATAGATGAGTAACCTGATACGGTAGGTCATCGTTTAAGTATACAAGTAGGAGCAAGTATCTGATTTAGATAAAGGCTCCAGCGAACTGGGTAACGAAGCAGCGACTTCAGGGAACGTGAGGATATTCTTGGTATCCCTCTGTGAGCTGCCAGGTGATCATACTAGGCTCATGAGAGGTTAAGGTCTGCGTTAGAAGAACCAAGAGTATGCCTTGGTTGCTATACGAGCGACCTAAAGACGGGGATGGATAGGGGATAGTCGACGATACACGGTCGTACCCTAGATAGCATTTTCGTCAGGCTACCTACCATCTTTGGTCAAGCGTGTACGTACGGAAAGGCAGAGAACACCCAAAAGACCATAATTGCTATCTAATTATGGGTGCGGTAAGGCTTGGATGTGGGTTGGCCAGTGTTGTGTTCTCATACAGGATTTATCCTGTCTTGTCTTTCACTAGTTGAGGGAGTGGTCTCGTAGGACCATAGCCACGTATAAGAAAAACAGACCTTAGCATCTGCATCGGCAGATAAATCGAAAGCTCCCGACCGAGTCCTGTATTTCTTGGTCTTCCCTGTGACAGGACTCGGATGGCACGATGTGATACATGTGCATACAGTCATGGAAAAACGATTCACGATATATGCGTGGGAAAAAGGGCGCGGTTGACGGTTAGCGTAATCCCTAGTGGCCCTAGGTGGTTGAACCCAAACCGAGATACGAAAACGTGCAATAGGTAAGAATAATCCCTAGTAGCCCTAGGTAGCATAAGTCCTAGTTGTACAAACGATAATTCATGTTGGAAGACCCTAACTAGGTTTAGGGTAACAGTCCAAACCGATCTTAAGGATCATGGAACTATGTTAAAGTAATATAGAATCTCATGGGAAAGCCCGTATGGTCTACGGCAAGGGACTAAACTTATACACGGAAAGGAACATACGAGTTGAGTAACCTATATATGCGGCATATTAGGTTGGCATGGACCATTATACGACTTTTGAGTAAGGGTCAATCATGGATAACACATGATACAGTTGGGATACTAGTACGGTAGGTGCAGAGCAGATGTACAGGATAGATACCATGGGACGTTATACGTGATAGATATCTTGGGGATATTATACTTGATAGAAACCTGACGATGTGATACCTTGTTTTATCTTGACACCGTAATTTATCATGACACCTTAGTTTATCTGAGTTCAGTAGTTCATCCTGTTATTTTGATTTAGCTTATCTATCTTGTCATCATGCTTATGTTCATCTCAGTTCTCATGTCAGTTAACTTTACTAGTTTTTATGCTGATAGTAGATAGGGCTTACTCAGTCTCTTTGACTGACCCGTTTTGTTTCGCCTCTTTTCTTCCGTTCCCCCCCCCCCCCCAGGTTACAGGGAGGAAATACTGTTGTTTAGTTCAGACTTCTTCTGCTTGAAGGTCATCATGGATGGCTTGGACTTTTCTTGGCTATGGCTACTTTACTGTTTTTACTTGGAGAATAATTTATGGAAAAGTCTTTATGCTTCTTTATTATTGCAAGACAGGTTTTGATGTACTCTGATGTAAAAGGCTTTAGACCTTATTTATTTATGTTATGAAAGTTCCATTTTACTTCCGCTATTTTATATGTTCTGTCTTGTGATATTTCTGTGCATGTTTACCAATAATGCCCCTCTAAAGCTAGTGCATTCCTTTGCGAGTGACCCTAGCGGAGGCGGGGTGTTACAAGAAGAGAAGCATGCTATTTATAGATAGTGAAGAGACAATTTCCACTTGAATTGTCATGTGCCATTTCATTCAAAAGGTTTGGCACAAAAACTTATGCATTCAAAATGGTGCTTCCTTATTCCAAGACAAGTCATAAAGGTGGCTTTACCCTTCACAGAGATCATGGAGACGAGGAAGTTTACTTTCTTTCCAGAGAATTTTAGGGCAAAGTTTTCCTTTTTGGAGGGAGACGAAGTGATTTTGGAAATGGAAAATAGATGATAATTCTGCTTTTAGGAGGGAGATAAATTGTTTTGGAGGGAGAACGAATTTTTCCACAGAGTTTAGCGTTACGCGTAGAGGTGTCAAATGGGTCATTTAGGGTCGTATAAGGGTCAAGCAAAATTTGACCCAACCCTTTTGCAACCCATTTATTTTGGCCCTTTTAACAAAACATTTTATTTGACCCAACCCACATATTATGTGGGTTACCCATTTAACCCACATATTAAAAAGAATTTCTTTAAAATAACGATTTTTAAATCTAAAAATGTCAAAATTACGAAAATACCCTTTATTTGGAAAAAGAAAAAAATCCATAAAATTATGAAATGAAACGCAATAAAAAGAATGATTCGAAAATAATGATTTTTAAAGCTAAAAGGACCAAAATTACGAAAATGCCCTTCATATTGAAAAAAATGAAAAAATTTCAGAAAATCCAGAAAATTACAAAATGAAAAGTTAAAAAAGAATTCTTTTAAAATAACAATTTTTAAAGCTAAAAATGCAAAAATTACGAAAATACCCTTCATATTGGAAAAAGTGAAAAAATTTCAGAAAATCTAGAAAGTTACGAAATGAAAAGTAAAAAAAATATTTTAAATAACAAGTTTTAAAGCTAAAAATGCTAAAATTACGAAAATGCCCTTCATATTGGAAATGGTGAAAAAAATGAAAAAAAATCCAGAAAATGACGAAATGAAAAGTAGAAAAAGAATTATTTTAAAATAACGATTTTTAAAGCTATAATTACGAATAAACCCTTTATTTTGGAAAAGATGAAAAAATTTCGTAAAATTCTGTAAATTACAAAATGAAAATTATAAAAAATTATTATTTTTTCATAATTTTCTGGATTTTCAAATTTATTGTTGTTTTCACTTTTTTCAACATGAAGGGCATTTTTGTAATTTTGCCATATTTAGCTTTGAAAATCATAATTTTCAAATAATTCTTTTTTTACTTTTCATTTCGTAATTTTCTGGATTTTTTGAAATTTTTTCACTTTTCCTAATATGAAGGGCATTTTCGTAATTTTAGCCTTTTTAGCTTTAAAAATCGTTATTTTATAGTAATTCTTTTTTTACTTTTCATTTCGTAATTTTCTGGATTTTCTGAAATTTTTTCATTTCTTTCAATATGAAGGGCATTTTCGTAATTTTAGCATATTTAGCTTTAAAAATCGTTATTTTAAATAATTCTTTTTTTACTTTTCATTTCGTAATTTTCTGGATTTTCTGAATTTTTTTCACTTTTTCCAATATGAAGGGCATTTTGGAAATTTTAGCATTTTTAGCTTTAAAAATCGTTATTTCAAAGTAATTCTTTTTTTACTTTTCATTTCGTAATTTTCTGGATTTTCTGAAATTTTTTCATTTTTTTTCACTTTTTCCAATATGAAGGGCATTTTCGTAATTTTAGCATTTTTAGCTTTAAAATTTATTATTTTAAATTAATTCTTTTTTAATTTTTCATTTTGTAATTTTCTGGATTTTTTTCATTTTTTCAAAATGAAGTGTATTTTCGTAATTTTGGCCTTTTTAACTTTAAAAATAATTATTTTCGAATAATTCCTTTATTATCTTTAATTTCATAATTTTGGCCTTTTATTAGAAATAGTTCTTTTATTTTCCCCAATTTTTAATATTGGAAAATGTGAAATTTTCCCAAATTTTTAATATTATAAAACAAAATAGTGACTTCGTATGTACGCAGAGTTACATGGGTAAGTGGGTTACCCATTTGTAACCCTTTTAAAAATGGGTCAACCCTTTTATGACCCATTTAATAAAAAAATTATAAACGGGTTGACCCAACATGGTTGTAATTAGGGTAAAATGGGTAGGGTAAATGGGTAGGGTCATATTTTGACAGGTCTAGTTACACATGATTTGTGAAAACAATTTGACTTGAGATGTAATCAATTAAACGTTAATAATAACGCTTTAGAATGAACCGTCATTAAATGGCGTTATAAATGACACATTTTGTTGTAGTGTGATGATCGTTTAAATAATGATTAATGGTTATGATTTAGATGAAACTAGTGGCTATGTTTTAAAATTTATAAGCATAAATATAATTTCTATGTTTTGATATTGTACACTTGAAGAACGTTTAACTTTTGTTTATTTGAATCTTTTTATTGTAGACTTCATATATTATTTTCATTTGAGTCATACAATGAAGCTTTGGGAGAGAGTTTGCGAGCAGCGTTTGAGGAGGTTGACAAGTGTCTTTAGGAACCAATTTGGTTTTATGCCTGGAAGGTCAACCACTGAGGCGATTTTCTTGGTTGGGTAACTTACAGAGAGATACAGGGAGTAGAAGAAAGATCTCCACATGGTTTTTATTGACTTGGAGAAAGCTTATGACAAAGTGCCGAGGAGGGTTATGTGGTGGGCGCTAGAAAGTTAGAGGGTGCCATCAAAGTATATTACCCTTATCAAGGATATGTACGAGGGGGTTGTGACTAGTGTCAAGGCATGCGATAGTGAGACCAGAGACTTTCCAATTAATATAGGGTTACATTAAGGTTTGGCTTTGAGCCCCTATATTTTTGCATTAGTAATGGATGAAATCACAAAAGATATATAAAAGGAGATTCCTTGGTGTATGCTCTTTGCCGATGATGTTGTGTTGATTGATGAAAGTAAGATATGGGTTAATCGACAACTGGAGTTGTGGAAGGAGACCTTGGAATCAAAGGGTTTCAGGCTTAGCAGAACTAAAACAGAGTATTTGAAGTGTGAGTTTAGCGATGTCAGTTCAGACGACGAAGAGGTCACCCCGGCCGATAGAGTAGTACCCAAGAAAGAATCGTTTCGATACTTAGGATCTATGTTGCAGTTTGATGGGGAGATTGATAAGGATGTTAGTTTTAGAATTCAAGCAGGATGAGTGAAATGGCGTCGAGCATCTGGCATTCTCTGTGATAGGAAGATTCCTCGGAAGCTTAAAGGAAAGTTCTATAGGACAACAATCAGACCTGCAATGTTATATGGTGCAGAATGTTGGCCTACAAGAGGCAAAACGTCCAGTAGATAAGTGTGGCAGATATGTGGATGTTGTGCTGGAGCTATGGGCATACCAGACGAGATCGGATTAGAAATGAGGATATTCGAAAAAACTTGGATTTGCACCCATTGAAGAGAAGTTAGTCCAACACCGCTTGAGATGGTTTGGACATATCCAACGCAGACCATACGATGCACATGTGCACGTTGGAATCATAGGCCGTGCCGAAGGCCCAAAGAGAGGCAGATGTCGACCTAAAATGACATTGGAGAAGATAATAAAGAGATATTTAAGTAATTGAAGTATATCTGAAGAGCTGGTAGTGGATAGGAGTGCATGGAAGTTGGCAATCCATGTACCAGAACCTTAAGGTTTTTTTCTAGACTTTATTTCACTTTATTGAACCCTTTTACTTTTTTTATTTTTATTTTAGACTTTATTTCACTTTTACTGAACCTTTTTACTTTATTATTATTATTTAAAAAAAACCTTTATCAGATGATTTCTTATCTGTTTGGTTATTTTAAACCCTTTTTTATACATGTATTATTACTATTATTACTTATTTTAATTTTGGATTCCATATCTAGCCAACCCCAACTTGTTTGGGATACATGGCTTTGTTGTTGTTGTTGTTCTTATTTTCATTTTACAACTTCTTATTTATTTTATTTTTTCTTAACACTTATTAGTAGAATTTTTTAAAATATTTTGTACAAAAGTGTAGTATCATGCATTTTCTTAGAGTTTTATATCACCATAATTGATAGTAGAAATAAATTTCATTATAACTTGCAATCATAAGAATAAATTTCAAATTTGTAAGACACGAATATATTATATCCATCAATTATTTTGAATGTACAATATGAACTTATCAAATTTTCTATAATATAATTACATTTTACATAACAAATATTTAATACATGCATATAAAATAGTAAGGTAGCGTTTGGTTTGAAAATAAGTTTATGTTTTACATTTTTAATCCTCTACTTTAAAATACATGGAAGAATCGGAAGAGATGAAAAACGACCGATTTAAAGAAAAATAATTCTTGTTTTCTCCCGTTTAGAAAATATTAACAGCTGTCTTCTCACATGTTATTTCCCCCTTTATCGGAATGACTAGGATTCTTTAACTCTTCCTGATTGTTGATGTCATTTGATAGGCTTATTGAAAGAGCAAAACACAAAATATGTATTCTAGTTACGCTGCCTTAAATCTTGGTTTTAATCCCTTTATCTTGTTCTCCTATGACGATGTTACTTCGGTTGGAGTCCTCTATGATTGTACTCTTCTTGTCCGAAATTGGGTTCCTTTACAGTGCCCTTACAATATACCTTCAACAATTTTATCGTGACCTATGTGCTTATAAAAACTCAGTGCAATAGTTAAGTTCAATTGGGGCAAAATCTAACTTTGTACGGTATATTGAATTACTTATCTGTATTGGAATTTATTATTTAGAAACACTACGTGATCAAGTAACTGTTCTTTCTTATGACCATCTGGATATATATTATTAATAAAGTAAAATTGATGAAAAGTTTCAATTTTGTCAAGTTGGGAGATTTTTGTTTATGATTGTTTAACCTTTGAAGTTGTAGACGTTGCATAAGTATATCATGTGCTTCCTATTTGGTCATATCTGGAGCCTCAGCACAAGAGCTGAAAAAAGAGCCACAAGCCATTTTGATGATTTTTGGCCAGGCTGACATTTCAGAAATCTGAAAGAAGAAATCTCCCTTGTATGGATCGTTACGTTTAGATTCTTTTGGATGCATTTTGGTCAAAGTCGAAGGAGCTTTATTAAATCATTCAGCGAAGACGACGCTAGTAAGGAGAGTGTTGATGGCGTAATTTTGAATGAGTGATAATTTAAATTGATCTCATTCATTTATTGGAACATACAGTCATCTGGATTCCTTTGAAACTGGAAATCAGTTGTAGTTCAAATTTGACGTGGTTCACTCCTTTAACAAGCTTCAACTTTATCATAAGCATGTATTTTGATTTGAACATAACTAAAATTAAATCGATGGACTAACAATATTGTTCTAGTGGTTAGGCACTTCAACTTTGGAGCGAGAATAGCGTCGTTCAAATATATGTAGACATGTAGTATGTTGCATAGACTTATACATATGCACTACTATCTAAGTTTCCAGTTTTCAGAAAATAAAAGGACTCCAAACTTGGATGATGAAAGCAACTTTTTGTTTTTATTTTTTAAATTGTTATAGGGTACCAAAAAGAATTGCTCATTCCATAAACGAATCAAACATAATCACCTTCATCCCATCGATTTTTATGCAATTTTTTTGGTATAGAATCGCTATTTTTGATTTTCTTCGTGATCAACCCCGAGCAAATTCAATTTTTTAGATAATCTTGGGTATGGTTCTAATGTTCAATTATTATTATTTAAATGTACCTCTATCAAACATAGTCTATTGATGATTTTTTAGTTGTCATGGTAGTTTTTGTGATTCATTTTGATTAGATGTAATTAGAGAGAAGGATAAATGTTGAAAAGAAAGCAGGCTTAAAGATACAAGTTTTACTTTTAGGTTGAAGGACAAACTTTGAAGAAAAAAATTAGATTGAACGGAAATGTTAAATATAACTAGCATTGTATTCAGTTTTTACACTATACAAATATGTTAGTTATAACTAGCATTATATTTAGTTTTACACCATGCTAGTTTTATTTAGCATTGTCCTTCAGCCTAAATTTTTCCATAATTTGACTTTCAGCTTAAAAATGGAACTTGGTGTCATTCGTTTTTTTTTAATTTAAAGTTTGTTCTTGATCCTATTTTCCGCTTTTGAATATCGAACATTTTTTCTTTTCATTTTTCATGGTGGTGGAATGACGAGGTGCAAAAGGCTATCAAAGAGAAGAAGGAATGCTACAAATGCATGCTCCATCATAAAAGCGAAGAGAACATGCACAGGTACGAAGTGGCAAAGATGACTGCAAAGTGAGCAGTGAGTGAAGCAAGGGGACGAGCGTCTGAAGATTTGTATCAAATGCTAAGTACAAAGAAGGGTGAAAAGGATGTTTACAGAATAGCTAGGCTACGCGAGAGGAGGACAGGGGACTTCAATCAGGTTAAATGCATTAAGGACGAGAATGATAAACTTTTGGTGAAGGACGATGAGATAAAGAATAGGTGGAGAGAATACTTCGATAAGCTTTTCAACAAAGAAAGTGATAGCTCTTCGATTGAGTTGGAAGACTGTGCCGACAACACCAATAGACATTTTATGCGGAGATTTCAAGAAGCTGAGGTAAAGGGGGCATTGAAACAGATGAAATCAGACAAGTCGGTAGGGCCCGATGACATTCCTATTGAGGTGTGGAGACGCTTTGGAGATGCAGGGATAACATGACTAAGTTGTTTAATAATATTTTCAAATCAAACAAAATGCTAGATGAGTGGAGGAGAAATATTTTAGTTCCAATCTTCAAGAATAAAGGTGATATTCAAAGTTGCACAAACTATAGAGGAATTAAGCCTATGAGTCATACAATGAAGCTTTGGGAGAGAGTTTGTGAACAATGTCCGAGGAGGTTGACAAGTATCTCTAGGAATTAATATGGTTTTATTCCTAGAAGGTCAACCACTGAGACAATTTTCTTGGTTAGGCAACTTATGGAGAGATACAGGAAGCAGAAGAAAGATCTCCACATGATTTTTATTGACTTGGAGAAATCTTATGACAGAGTGCCGAGGAGGGTTATGTGGTGGGCGCTAGAAAGAAAGAGAGTGTCATCAAAGTATATTACCCTTATTAAAGATATGTACGAGGGGGTTGTGACTAGTGTCAGGGCATGCGATGGTGAGACCCGAGACTTTCCAATTGACATAAGGTTACATCAAGGTTCGGCTTTGATCCCCAATATTTTTGCATTAGTGATGGATGAAATTACAAAAGATATACAGAGGGAGATTCCTTGTTGTATGCTCTTTGCCGATGATGTTGTGTTGATTGATGAAAGTAGAATAGAGGTTAATCGACAACTGAAGTTGTGGAAGGAGACCTTGGAATCAAAAGGTTTAAGGCTTAGAAGAACTAAAACAGAGTACATGAAGTGTGAGTTTATCGGTATCAGCTCAGATGATGGAGAGGTCACCCTAGCCGGTAGAGTAGTACCCAAGAAGGAATCGCTTCGATACTTAGGATCAATGTTGCAGTTTTATGGGGAGATTGATAAGGATGTTAGTTTTAGAATTCAAGCAGGATGGGTAAAATGGCGATTAGTATCTGGCATTCTCGGTGATTGGAAGATTCCTCAGAAGCTTAAAGGAAAGTTCTATAGGACAACAATCAGGCCTGTAATGTTATATGGTGTAGAATGTTGGCCTACTAAGAGGCAATACGTCTAGAAGATAAGTGTAGCAGAGATGCGGATGATGCGCTGGAGCTATGGGCATACCAGACGAGATCAGATTAGAAATGAAGATATTCGGGAAAAACTTAGAGTTGCACCTATTGAAGAGAAGCTAGTCCAACACCGCTTGAGATGGTTTGGATATATCCAACGTAGACCATACGATGCACCTGTGCACGTTGGAATTATAGGTCGTGCCGAAGGCCCAAAGAGAGGTAGAGGTTGAAAGTTGTTATGGTTCAAATTCATATTGCAATAACGAAATTCAAACCAAACACATAACAGGATCTTATCTAATAATTTGTATAAATCAAGAAATATACCTGTTTATGCCGTCGTGTTTAGGAAAATCAAAATCCGTTGATTCGAATCGAACTCAGCCCTCCATGTGTCGAGCCTCTACAAGTAATCCACACGAACATCGTCTCCGATCTGATCGAAGGGGAGAGAAAATCTGCGGTGCTAGCCGCTATTTCTGATCTTAATTCTTAGGGTTTTCTAATGAATCGGTTTTAATAATTCTTTCTTATTAATATAGTACACATGTTTTATTTTTAATAGGAAGTAAAATTACCCTTTCAAAATGTACACATGTTTTATAAATAAGGGGCCATTCCTTATACCGATTCAAATAAAATATCAACTGCTGATATTTATTTTACTCCGAAACAAAACCAGTTTTCCCTCACAATGTTCTAAGTGTGTGACCCTATAGGTTATTATAACATTGGCAATGATTTTAAATCGCATTTAAAAACATAAACAGTGATTGGCGTCTAGCAATACGTCGCTGCTACCCAAGTTATAATAAAATTATCGATTTGATACAACCTTTTATGTGACCAGTGTATCAATGTAATATAATCCTTTTTAACCTGTATATCCAGGATTAAACTCAAGGCATGGATCATATCACCCTCTTTATAATTTAATCCGTTTTTCTTGATCGATGAGTAGACCGTTTAAAACAAATCAATATTTGAGCACGGCCATGCATTTCACAGTCTCACTCAATCAAGAGGCCTACGGACATCACTAAGAATATATCATAGGGTTAAATTCCATCTAGATCATTCATAATTTTCATTCGATTCTAGATGTATCCAATAATCACCGTTATTGTTACTTTGTTACGAATAACTTTAGATGATAAGTCTCACTCAATCAAGAGGACCATGGATATCACTACGAATATATTATAGGGTTAAATTCCATTTAGATCATTCATAATTTTCATTCGATTCGAGATGTATCCAATAATCACCGTTATCGTTACTCTGTTACGAATAACTTTAGATGATATCAAAACACAAATATCCTCGAATAAAATTATAATGATTTTAGGTCTAAGGACCATTACATCACTGTCACTGTGAGAATGACTTATGATACTTTTAATTATATTCCATGTAGTTATTTCACGGTGGGTCATCCCAATACGATATTCTCCAATACGTATTTATTTTTTGACATTAATATCACGTATATTAATGATCAGTGAGATGTGATCATCCGTCAATCAACATACTAGTCTCAACGCTTTATTGTTGTCCATTATAAGCAATAAAACTCGACTAGGGACATTTAAGAATTATAATACTTAGTATATTATATAATCTCAAATTCATGTCTTACTTGAACTATATAATTCCGTATTATAATTCTAAGGACTTCTAATATATTAATATTTATATTACGCAGTAAACATAATATAATAGAATATTATTTTATTCCAAATAAAATAATAACATCAACAGTGTTATCAATCTCATCAAATGGATTGCCTCTGGGGCATAAACTCTAACAATCTCCCACTTGCACTAGAGTCAATCATTCACGTATCGTATACTCATAAAATTAGTTTGACTATTAAGCTTCTTGCTGCGACAGTTTAATTTAGTAGGTCTGCAACATTACAACGTTTGTAACTTTGCAGATATGTTTATTTCCTATGTGAACAACTTCACATAGGAATTATATTTCTTAAATATATGTTTGGATCGATAATGAGTTTAATGTTTTAGGCCTGAGCAACAGCCATATTGTTATCACAATGTATATCATTGGATCAACAATGAATTAAGTTCAATCATGAACTTCTTAATCCAAACATTTTCTTTCTTAGAATCAATATTTATTTATTGTTTTAAAACTAACATTGTTTTTCAACAATTAATGTGTTATCAAATAACATTAGAATTATTGTGTCACTCTCACTCAACTTCTTGTCTATACAAGATCCAATGGCATTCTGTGGGTTTTCGAAACATTTCGATTTCGATTTCATTCCCATCGATATCTTAGAGATTGGCTCTCCTTTAAATGGATACCATTCGAGCAATAAACGTTTTATTCTCTGAGAATTTATATCCACAAAATAGTTATTTGATTTAGGTCTGAACTTATCAGAGGAAGGACATTTAATAAACGTCTTTATATCCCAAATCAATGTATCAGACACACTAGGACATTTCCTAGTTCATATCTTATATGCCCTCTTCAAGACCATTTTAGTAGGACTAAATGCAATTGTTCTTAATTTAATTTATTGGAGGATCTATATGACTTATCCTTAATCATACTACATCTTATAAGGTGCGATTTCTCCTTTTAGAGACACCATTCTAATATGGTGTTCTTGATGGAGTGAGTTGTGAAACAATTTCAAACTCGTTTGGATAGTCATGAAATTATTAGCTTAAATATTCTATTTCGATATGTTCGAAAAGAATTTATTTTCTATTAAAATTGTTTTTGAACTTCATTTTTGAACTCTTTGAACTTTTCAAGGTATTTTGATTTGTATTTCGTAAGATACACATATCTCTATTTACTTATATCATCAGTAAATGTAATGAAGTAATAAAACCTACCTCTAGTTTATGTATTCATTGCTCCATATACATCATTATGTATGAGACCCAATGCTTATCACTCATTCACCGTGTCAAGCAAAAGGTGATTCAGCTATTTTTCCTAATAAACAAGATTTGCATTTTCATATGATTCAAAATCAAATGATTTTAAAATTCCATCATTATGGAGTTTTAATATACTTTCTTGTTTATATATTCCAACTAGTAATGCTAAAGGTATGCTGGATTCAAATCATTAAATTTCATCCACTCTATAATTATGTCAATTACATTATAGTTAACGATTTGTAAAGTTCATTAACTGTTTGTGAAATTCCATTAATTATTTCATTTAAATAAAATGAATAACAATTTTTCTTTTATTATAAATGAAATTTAAACTTGTCTGAACAAGATTCATTATAACATTTATTTTATATGGAATTTCATAATAAAAATTATTTTATTTACTTAATTAAGCCAATATATATAAAATAAGAATTAACTTCCCATTGATAATACAACAACATTTGCTTTATTTCCAATCATAAGTTCGCTTGTCTCTTCAGATTTCTACTTATTTTGCAATTTCTGTAAATTCATGTACACTTATGTTATTCATATCTAGTATTTAATACTAGAAATGTATAAGTAGATTATTATAACATTTATATCTTATTTAACTGAAATCATATTTCAACTTATTTTAGATCCTCTCTTTATTTCTAAAACAATTACATTTAATTTTGTTCGAGGACAATCCTCAAAATTTCAATGTCAGCCAAGAAATTTGATTTAATTCAATTTATCCTTCTTAAGGATTAATTTAAATTATCAGAGTTATTTATTATTTAATATCTACAATTGATAATAAATAATGACTGATTCTTAATATTCATATAATAAAATATAAAATTTTGACAATCAAATTTTATATTAATATAAATGTATTATTTAAACTAAAATACGTTCCCACTCAAATTAACATCCCTCTGTTTATATATACATATCGGTATATATATATAACGGTGTTCCAAGATCCATATCGAATCATGCCTTGACCTAACTTTGGCTAAACTCAAAACACAACCTTTTAGGTAGACATCTTATGTCAATTATATCGTCTATATAACTCTTGGATCGCATGTTGAACATTTTTTCAGTATTATTCATTTGCTCAAAATGTAGAATAATTTATGCTTTTGTCTCTAAGGCCATAATCGTATTATACAGCCTAGTTAAGTCAGACCCAATAATAGGTCGGAGCACCACATTTTATTCCATCACATATAACCAAAATAAAAGGTGTACAATGCTTTGGCGTTAGTTATAGCCATTGATCTTGGACAGTGATGAGTATATTATTGGAAGAATTCACCATGACTTAATATAACAAAATTTGCTTTTAGAGGGAATTTATAATTCGTAATGGAAACAATATTAGAGTTATTTACATACATCATAATATATGTATTTTATATTCATAATATAAATTTAAATAAAATATATGTATCAAATATACATATACATATACATATATATATATATATATATATATATATATATATATCATATATATACATACGTTTAAATCCAACATTATATAGGAGCCATGCCAATATTTTCTTTTGAACATTTCAAACATAGGTTATTTTAACCTTTGTATCAAGTACAATATCCAAATCTTAAGTGGATTTTCTATTAAACTTTATTATTCACAATTATATTACATTCAGCCCATGTAGCTTAGAATACAACATGGATTTCAAGGCCGATTTTTAATAACGACCCCCTTTGATATCAAATATCAAACATTACGAAGTCGCATATCTTAAAACTTATTTACTGATATTTATCATATTTAAAGATATATATGCAGATGACAAGTAAGTTTATTTTCAGAAGAGTAAATAAGCCACAGGCACGCATTAATCACCATAACTTTACACAGTTGATAAATAGTATGATGAACATAACATCAAAACAAGCATATGCCAAGTCAATACAGATGTAGACGCAAGTATTATATATGATACTCAGATTGAACTGTGGCATTCCTGATTAATCATAAAACAACTTTTATTTACATGTAGACTCAAAACCATTCGATAATCAATAATACATTATACGGTTCAATGTTTTCAGTTCAACCCAAATTAACAAACTTTTTAAACGGAGAATCAATACAAATATTGATGCATACATATATATACATTCAACCGAAATTTGCTACAATACTATGTATCTATATACACAGTTCTACGGATCAGATTCCTGAAAAACTTTCCAATTTTTCAATTTTTATGGTAGTTTGAACATCTGTGCTTAATCATGACCATCTCCGTGCCTTCTGGTTCAGTTATACTGAGCTTGGCTACTATGTTGGATCTGCAAATATAATAAACATATGACAGCAGTTTCATTTGAAATTAAACAATGCAAAATATATGCATCATATACATATATATACATTTCATTGATTAAATTCAAACATACATATACATAAATGAATCAATACAAACTAATTTGTATTCTGGTAGATTACATGTTCAAAGCCTGATGTTTATATATGCAGGAATCAATATTCCCATTCAACACTTATACTGTCTTAAACATTTTAATAATATTGATAAATAAACACCAACAATTTTTAATATGAAACAACAGATTGAATCATATACATGTTTAAATCATAGTATCGAACCAAGCCTAGTATTCAGATATGTAAATATATGAACTATATAGCTGTATAGACCCATTAAGATTGTAACCTTTTTAAACCAATGAATACATTACAGATGTAGTACAAAAAAATTATGTTTCCTATATAAAGAAACTGGTTAGTTTTCAAAAAAACTTATTATTTCACAGTTTTGTCACATATACAAACATCCAGAGAAGTCATACTTGCTTGAAGTGTGTATATGTATTATTGTGAACTACCAGTAGCAAATTAAACCAGGTTTTAGTCGTCAATATAACACTGATTTACATATACATATGCAGTTGGCAAATCACATTTGCTACTGCATATATAAATATACACATATATCATTTTAAATTCTAAAACAAAATGAATACAGTCCATTAAAACTAAAACAGAACAAAATTGAATCATGTGTTTGGTTCTCAACCATTAGGACAGGCCCAATACTTAATTCAAGATCTGTTCATGTCTTATTTTAATGATAAAACCGTTATTACAGAAGTATATATATAATAGGACATGTTAACTATTTCCTTTATAAACAAACTACCAGATGCAAATCAAATTTGCAGTGGTATTTATAAAATAAACAGAAATATCAAATGTTCATAAACATATCAAAATATGTATAAAATTGTATGAATAAATTTTATATCATGTAATTAGTAATATATATATATATACACACATGTATATCTAGTTACAAGTAAATCATTCATATGCAAGCATTGTGTATACATTTTACAGGGACCATCTTTAACCCCAACATCAAATTGAAATTGCATATGAAATGCATGTAATCATTTATAATCATTCTCAGATTTAAAATCAAACTAAGTCTAACAATTAGATTACATACATAACAGATTTACTAACAATTTAGTAATACAGAAAACTGTTGTATGACCCTCAAAGCAATATCAAAACATTTTTTATATCCTAGTTTTAGGAGGTGAAACTTGGCAGTTACACATATCACTATAAGAACAATAATAATGATAAATATGCAATATATATTGAACTGTTCTGATATTGTGGATATCATCCTTTTCAAAAAAAATCTGCAGTTCTAAACAGTTTAAAACTGCAAGATGGGATCCAAAACTAAATGAAACATTTAAAACTAAATCTATATAACAAGTAATGGATTTTAAACACTGATTATATAGAACGGTCTATCAGTCATAATAAAAGATTTCTATTAAACTCTCAGAGGCTTTAAATTGCATATATTGATTAATATCAAGTTTAACAAGAAATATTCTATAATATTTGAAAACTTGAAAATCATTATTACGAGTATTTGAAAGTATCCCTTATGCAGGATCAATATGTTATAGGTATGAATCCTACAATACATAACTATGAATTTATAATCCATTGCAATAGAATCAAACTTTTAATTTAAGCAAATCAAACATTTTTGACTTTATTGGAATAACATTTTCCCACCTGTTTATAGATCCATACTATATTGAATTACACAGAGCTAACACATTAACCCATGTATTTATCATTTAACAATGTAAGATGTATCACTAATAGAAGTGATAAGATATTTCAATTCATAATTTCATATTGAAATTTGTATCAAATACAAAATATATTAACAGTAAAAGAAACAGTTTCTGGCCATTGAAGTGCTTGCATAAATTTTTCACATATTCATAAGAATTTGATATTGTAAAATTCATTTATACTGAAACTTATATTAACATTTAAAGAACTATGTTCTTAAATCTAGTTTTGAAATATCAACATTAGTTTGGTTTTTTTCAAAATCAACAATTTGTTTTGAAAAATAAAATGATAACAATATGTTATCAAATAACATAAATACATTATTTCATTCGACCAAACTTAGTTTTTAAACAACTTAAACGAATAACAATTTTAACATTTAAAATTGTTGTCCAAGTAAAATCCAATCCAATAATTAAGACAATTTAATATCAATATCAAGACTGAATCAATTTTCAGTATTGAGTATGAATCCCATTTTTTCAAATTTTGTATCATATAACAAAATTTAACTGCAGTAAACTATTTTACTTTAGTATCAAATACTATTTTGATCTGCAGTGAAACAATTTTCACTTTTACTTTATAATTGAAATTACTTTAAATTCTAACAACAGGATTCTAATTAACCAATCGTGACAGGTAAAAGCAATTTTAAAACTCAATAAAGATCCAGTTTTAACTAACAGAATCCACTTTAAAGTTTTTATATATAAAACTTTGTTTACATTGAAACAATTTTATAGCTTGAATCAAAACACGTTTCTTAATTCATAGTGAAACAATTTCACATTTAAAACAAATTATCATTAAATCTAAATTCATGATAATAATAATTTCGATGATGGATTCTAAAATCAGGGATTTCAAGGATTTTAACACTCATGAATCAATTAGTTCATAAGATAATTAAATCAAAATTGATCTAGACAAGTTTCAGATCTAATACGATGAACAATTTCATCTAAAACAGTACCTTTATTACTACTCGGATTCAATTTCAAATTATCAAGATAAAACCCTAATTTTCTCAAGCTACAAATTACATGAACCACGCTCTGATACCATTGAAAGTTGTTATGGTTCAAATTCACATTACAATAACGAAATTCAAACCAAACACATAACAGGATCTTATCTAATAATTTGTATAAATCGAGAAATATACCTGTTGATGCCGTCGAGTTTAGGGAAATCAAAATCCGTTGATTCAAATCGAACTCAGACCTCCATGTGTCGAGCCTCTACAAGTAATCCACACGAACATCGTCTCCGATCTGATCGAAGGGGAGAGAAAATCTGCGGTGCTAGCCGCCATTTCTGATCTTAATTCTTAGGGTTTTCTGATGAATCGGTTTTAATAATTCTTTCTTATTAATATAGTACACGTGTTTTATTTTTAATAGGAAGTAAAATTACCCTTTCAAAATGTACACATGTTCTATAAATAAGGGGCCATTCCTTATACCGATTCAAATAAAATATCAACTGTTGATATTTATTTTACTCCGAAACAAAACCAGTTTTCCCTCACAATGTTCTAAGTGTGTGACCCTATAGGTAATTATAATGTTGGCAATGATTTTAAATCGCATTTAAAATCATAAACAGTGATTGGCGTCTAGCAGTACGTCGCTGCTACCCAAGTTATAATAAAATTATCGATTCGATACAACCTTTTATGTGACCAGTGTATCAATGTAATATAATCATTTTTAACCTGTATATCCAGAATTAAACTCAAGACATGGATCGTATCACCCTCTTTATAATTTAATCCCTTTTTCTTGATCGATGAGTAGACTGTTTAAAACAAATCAATATTTGAGCACGGCCATGCATTTCACAGTCTCACTCAATTAAGAGGCCCATGGATATCACTACGAATATATCATAGGGTTAAATTCCATCTAGATCATTCATAATTTTCATTCGATTCGAGATGTATCCAATAATCACCGTTATCGTTACTCTATTACGAATAACTTTAGATGATATCAAAACACAAATATCCTCGAATAAAATTATAATGATTTCAGGTCTAAGGACCATTACATCACTGTCACTGTGAGAATAACTTATGATACTTTTAATTATATTCCATTTAGTTATTTCACGGTGGGTCAGCCCAATACGATATTCTTCAGTACGTATTTATGTTTTGACATTAATATCACATATATTAATGATCAGTGAGATGTGACCATTAGTCAATCAACATACTAGTCTCAACGCTTTATTGTTGTCCATTATAAGCAATAAAATTCGACTAGGGACATTTAAGAATTATAATACTTAGTATATTATATAATCTCAAATTCAAGTCTTACTTAAACTATATAATTCCATATTATAATTCTAAGGACTTCTAATATATTAATATTTATATTATGCAGTAAATATAATATAATAGAATATTATTTTATTCCAAATAAAATAATAACATCAACAGTGTTATCAATCTCATCAAATGGATTGCCTCTAGGGCATAAACTCTAACAGAGGTCGACCTAAAATGACATGGGAAGAGATAATAAAGAGAGATTTAAGTAATTGGAGTATATCTGAAGAGCTGGTAGTGAATAGGAGTGCATGGGAATTGGCAATCCATGTACCGGAATCTTAGGTTTTTTTTATTTATTTTTTTAATTTTCAATTTTAGACTTTATTTCACTTTTATTGAACCTTTCTACTTTTTATTACTATTTTAGACTTCATTTCACTTTTATTAAACCTTTTTACTTTATTATTATTATTATTTAAAAAAAAACTTTATCAGACGACTTTTTATCTGTTTGGTTATTTTTAAACCCTTTATATATATATATATTATCATTATTATTTATTCTATTTTATTTTAATTTTGGGTTCCATATCTCGCCAACCCCAACTTGTTTGGGATATATGGCTTTGTTGCATTTTTCGATAGGATATTGATGGATTTGCATTAAAAATGCATATACAATAGTAAGGTAGCGTTTGATTGAAAATGAGTTTATGTTTTACATTTTTAATCATCTACTTTAAAATTGTTTTTTAATCGTCTACTTTAAAATGCATGGAAGAAATGGAGTAGATAGATAACGGTTGATTCGGAAAATTGTTTTTTCTTGTTTTCTCCCGTTTAGAAACAACTACGTTCTCACTTGCTATTTCCCCCTTTATCGGAATGACTAGGATTCTTCATTTCTTCCTGATTGTTGACGTCATTTGATGGGATTATTGAAAGAGCAAAACACAAAATGCTTATTCTTGTCACACTGCCTTAAATCTTGGTTTTGATCCCTTTACCTTGCTCTCCTATGACAGTGTTACTTCGGTGCGAGAAGTCATAGGTTTGAAATTTGTGTAGCGTGGTTCAAATATATATAGACGTGTAATATGTTGCATACCATCTAAGACTTGTACATATGCACTACCACCTAAGTATCCAATTTTCAAAAAAAATAAAAATAAATGAATTAGTCAATGGACTAATTTGCTTATGTAATGTAATTTGATTTATTATTCGTAACAGTACACAATGCTTTATTTTTGTGTGTTATATTGTTATTTTAAGTTTCGAAAGCAGGAAAAGAACCTAATACGCAAGATTATGACGCAAAAAAGTTTGAACAATTGAGAATTTGCATCATCCTACTTTAACTAAAGATGAACACGAAAAGATGAAACAGTATTTGTGTTAATTACTAACAAGTGATTGATCACAAGTTTTATTGTTTTCCAATGCACCAGAATGCATTTACAAAGTTTCTAAGTTTACAAACACATAAGCCGCCCGTCATAGAACATGATTGTTTAGCTAGATACGCAGACTATCTTTTATGTTGCTTGAAATATCTACAACTGTGTACAATATGTTCCCTTTTTTTTCAACTGTGTCTCAAGCACGGATTCATGTTAGCTGTTATATAAGTAAAATCAACCAATTTTTTTATTGAGGTTTTAATTTCTACAATTGTCAGGTAATTGATCAAGTCAGGTAGTTGTCAGGTTTTAATTTCTACAATTTTATTGATCAAGTCAGTTAAATGCTCTCTGGAATCAAGTTCATACCAAGAGATCAGCTAAGTTCGGTAAGCACTTTCTTTCTTACCTAATTCGTAAATTGGATTTTAAGCGTTTAAATCTCTTTTAATATCAAATACTGAATACTTTTTAGCTTGATGATGATCACAATGTGAAGATTTCATCTAAGAAACATAAGAGGGATGGTGGAAAGAAGAAAGATGCAAGGAGGAAAAAGAGTAGAGAGTATAGTTCTGAATCTGATGATAGACCAGACTCTTCTTATGAGAATAAAAGAAAGAAAAAGGAAAAAAAAAAAGAGGGAACAATGGATGATTCGAGCGAAATTGAAGAATTCGGCAAAAATAAAGAACATGAGAAGAAAAAATGTGGCAAGGAATTCGCTGGTAAGTAATCTTTTACTCTGCACTCCAAATTTTTATTATTTCCACCATATAATCTTTTAGTTTGTGCTTAGATGTTTATTGCCGGCACTAGTGGCGTAGCCAGGCATCGAGACTGGCATGGTCACAGTTTGAAGTTTAAAAAGTTTGGGAGTTCTAGGACGATTGCCCTGCATTTATTCTGCTTGTTTGGCTAATTATCCAATGTTAGAAAGAAACCTTTTCTACTCCGACAAAAGCTACAGCTTAACTACTTCCATTGGCTAATGTCATTTCCTTTTTAAATGTACCATTCTGAGATTTATTAGTTCGATTCATGGTTGAACCAAAAACATAATAATTTCCTGTAAAGCATTTTCATGGTATAAAAGAAAAATGTAAGCTTATGTGGAATACTATATTTGGGAATTAAATAAACAGACGTGAATATTAGCAAGCATTATAACTTGATATCATATTTTCTTTTTAGTTTTCATACAGAGTTGTTCCAAACTAAATTTGAATCAAATCTGAAATAACTCCGTCTTAGCTTGCAATCTATTAACTTAAATGAATCCATCATAGTTAAGGATATGGTTGGTTCAAGTCATTTTGTATGGCAGAAAACAAAAACAAGTTCTTGATCAACTAAATTTAATTGTTCTAATTTGTTGATCAGAAAAGTGATGAAAAGGTTAAACAAAAAATTGACGACTTGCATCGCAACATCAATTGGAACTAAATTATGTTTGCATTGGATATATGGTTAAAGGGACTTTTTTGTTGTTGGGGAGGGGGTGTGCTGGGAGCAATTTCAGGAGGACTTGACCAATAAAAAATTGTGTTGGGAGGGGCATGATAAATGTAATCAAATAAAACAATTTACATTTTCACCCTCATGCAAAATCAAAAATTTATTGTTGAGAAAAGTCCCACATCGGGGAATTTATAAAATAATCCCTGTATAAACATTAAGAGTCCACCATTCACATTGCCAATTGGTTTTGTGATAATTTAGGGTTCTCTAACTTGGTATCAGAGCAGGTTTAATTCGTGCGCACAATGCCACACTTATCCACGTCACCCAATATAAAGGTCCACGTGTTAGGCTCATGATATGCCACACGTGCGGGGGCGTGTTGAGATAAGTCCCACATCGGGGAATTTATAAAATAATCCCTGTATAAACATTAAGAGTCCACCCTTCACATTGCCAATTGGTTTTCTGATAATTCGGGGTTCTCTAACATTTATAAACTCTCGTCGAAATGGAAATCAAAACGATGACGATTGATTGAAAACCATTTTCGACGAGGTCTAATTGAAGAAAGACAAAAAATAACGGATTATCACCAAAATAATAAGGAATGTTATGGATACTTTTGTTTTTTGTCAGGGGGTCCACTTTTTTGTACAAGCCATTGCAATTGTATGAAAATTGACAAAATGATTTTCTTTATTCAAAATTGCAGTCCCTTTAACATGCCCACTACATTTTTGATCTCAAATAGGAAGACTCCTCTTGTTTTCAAAATTCGTAAAGATCTGTGTCTATTGAAACCAAAGTTCTTATTTTGTACACCCCATTGCAGTTGTATGAAAATTGACAAAATGATTTTCTTTATTCAAAATTGCAGTCCCTTTAACATGTCCACTACAATTTTGATCTCAAATACGAAGACGACTCTTGTTTTCGAAATTTGTAAAGATTTGTGTTGAAGATTTGTGTTGCTGTGTCTATTGAAACCAAAGTTCATTGTTATTTTAACATCAAACTAGCCTATATTTCAGAATTCGTTAGCAGATTATGATCTATTTTCAAGTAGCAAAGTACTCAAACTTTCCAAAGAAGTGCATAATTTCGATTTTTAAATAATTTAACTCAATTCAAGTAGCAAACTCCAACAATTTTTTCAGTTTTGATTTTGATTCAATTATACAAACAACAAACTCAGTAAACATTAACAGAAGTCAACTCAAACAACAAATTGAACGCAACTTTGTTTTTCGAATTGCTTAATGAGAATTGGATTTTGTTTGGCTGGAATCGCTGCGTAGATGGAAGTTAAGGTGCTAGGGTTTTGAGGTGTAAGTGAGGCGAAGTCAAACTAAGGTTCTCCTATGTTTTGCGGATGATATATTCTTTTGTTTCAAGAAATCCTGGCAAACTCGACATGCCATTTTGCATATTGCATTACTAACTCTTGTAGTTCTCTCCATATAAACTTGCTCCATAGAGGCTTGCTGCCTAGCAATTTGCCTAGGCCTGCCTAGATGAATCATATCGCATCATCTAAATGTGTATATAAGCACTTCATAGGCAATAATAGAGGTCTGGTGTCTTGTTTAAGTATTTACATTCTAGTATCAGGCAGTTTTGCCTTGTTAGTTGCTCCCAAACCAATCCGAGCCCCTTGCATTTCACGCCGGATCAATTAATACTAAAAAAACTACTAATCTTTCAATTGAAATACATAAGTCTGATAAAAGTGCTTAGCTCCGATTAATCTTCGATTAGTCCCCACCTAAAGGATTCCTAGTCCATGCTTGTGGCATATCATACACCTAGCTATTTTTACAACCATGCCTGAATTTGAACCGAAATAAGAGTTGTGTTATTTGAAAATATCAACTTTGTTCTATAATTTTCACTTCGAACTAAGGCAGATTTGTGTAATGTATTTTATATGTTATATAATACGCTGTTGGAATCTCGGTTAACCATAACTAAACGATGGCTAAAAATTGATGATGCTGATTTGCATCTTGCTCAGAGAATCGTGGAAAACAAACAGTATAGTGTTTCTGGTAGCATTGATGATGAATAATGATTATGATGGCATTGGCATAGCTTCCAGCAAAAAAAGGTGGCCACAAAAAGGAAAAAACGAGCGATGAAAGACAACCGAAAGTACCAAGACGCTTCCGAACTCGACAAGAAAGATGTCAGTTTTGTTTCGAAAACCCTTCCAGACCTAAGCATCTTGTAGTTTCAATCGGCAATTTGACATGCATGACGCTTCCTCAATTTCAGCCAGTTGTACAAGGTCATTGTCGCATTTTACCAATGCAGGTATGGTACACTGCCTGATTTTTATTTCTCTGTTCAAATTGTTATCATCTAAATTTCTCTGCAAGCATGACAGCAATTGTGTAACTATGATTAGATAAAATCTGTATTACATATATGCCAAACTCAATGGTTGAACTGGGTTTTCAAAATGAGATTCAAATCGTAATCGTAAAATTCAAATTATGAATCAAAACGGGATTTAAATCGTAAATTATGGATTCGAAAAACAAATTAATTTGAATATATTAATCATAGACCTAAACAAGGTTTTAAATCTCGGACTTCGGTCACGTTTCGTTTTGAAATTTTTTGGGACCCAATCTCGTATCGGATGAAATCTTAGACGAGATAAATGTATATCCGTGTTCATCTCGGAATTATGTCTCGGATCATAAATTACATCTCAAAATGATCTCGAACTACTTAATATTTTTCACATTAGTTTACATTCAAGTATGCAACTAATTTATAAATGCTAATTACAAAAAAATTGTTTGATTTACTTGATTTTCCCCAAGAGTACACATGTTGTTAATGATTTGCAGCTTGAAAAACCATACAAACTATATGAGGGTAATATATAATTAGAAATTTTGGACACAATGATAACATAACAATTAGATGAAGAGATGTATAATAAACTTACATAGTTAAGAAATATATATAATCTGGAATCATTTGGAAATAAATATATTTCTTTTTTTGGAATGAGTCTGCAATCACTTAATAATTAATTTCTTTTTTTGTATAGTAAACAGTGTCAACGAGTCAGTGACTAAACATTCATAAAAATAACATTTTCTTGTTTGTACAAGTATAGGACGACATTTGGAAAGCGCAAAGGATTATGTCTTGTTTGTATAGATGCATGATAACATGTTCTACTTATACATGCATATTCTTATTGTAATAGGTGCAGCCGCACGACATCATGGTTAGAAATGAAATAGGAAGTTTTTAGCTTGTTATTTAAATAACACAACAAATATAGGTCTAGAAATAAAGAAAATATTATAGACTCGGTCCATTATAAAATTAAAATTCAAAATACAACTGTTTCCGCCGAGATCTCGGTCGAGATTTTCAAATCTCGATCAAGGTTCAGTTCAAACGAGATATGACCAACATTTGTTATTTCGAATCGCCTGATCTCGACTGAGATTTCTGAGATTTGAAACCTTGGACCCAAATAAGTATATTGAATATATTAATTTGAATTGAATGATCTTTCTAATGTGTAGTATTAGCTTGTTTTGAATCGGAATATAAATCGAATCGTAGAAGGATAGATTTGATTTAAAATGGGATTCAAATCATAGGATTTTAAGATTTTTGACAACAAAGGTTGAACAGTCAATGGATTATAAACAATGTTTCATGCCTAGTTAATCTTTAAGAAAAATAATTTTTTAGCTGACATTTGCATCATACCGTGTTGTTATAGGTAGGGTTGTCAATGGATACCCGAAAAATCTGAAATCCATCCGTATCCGAAAAGTAGATAAATATCCGATATCCGGAAAAGCGGATGCAGATATAGGCATATCCGCGTCCGAAAATTATCCGTCCGTTTTTTCTCTCGATTATAGCTTAAATTATGTGTATTTTAACACAATTAAATATACTAATTTATTAATTTACAAAATTAAAAGTCTAACTAAATGCTTGTTAATTGCTCAAAATTATATATTATCATCATATTTATTTATTTTTAACACTTTAGTAATCAATTTGGTTGAAAAAGCTTAATATTAAGCTAAAAAAATTCATTTATGTTCATTGATTTATCGATCGTTGGCAGAGCTGATAATTATCCGATATCCGTCCATATCCGCGGATGCGGATATCCGATATCCGAAAATGGTTTTGGATGCGGATACGGATATGGCACTATCCGTATCCGAAAGTATTCGTTGACAGCCCTAGTTATTGGGCTTGATTTCAAACTTTATATTATTATTTTTCTGTTTGCAGCATGAACCATCATTTAGAATGGTTGATAAGAACGTTGCGGAAGAACCAAGGAACTTCAAAAAGTGCCTCCTGAGGATGTTTGCAGGAGAGGAAAAGGATGTTTTGTTCCTTGAAACTGTTATAAATTTATCAAATCAAAGAAGACATTGTATAATTGAGTGCATTCCTATACCATATGCTATTGCCAAGCAGGCACCAATGTACTTCAAAAAGGTGATCTCAAAACATTCCTTTCGATCATCACACACAAATATGTCACCAGTTTTCAAGTAATAAAGATGTTGAAGTGTAAATATGAATCCCTTTACCCACACAATTGTGTAATTTAGGAAAAACAGAGGAACACTTAGTAAATTTATTCCTGCATAGTAGACTAGAAATGATTCTTACTCAGAAGTAATTGTAATAAGAACAAAAATGTAACAAGCAATTGATGAAGCAGAGGATGAGTGGGGGCAACATGAGATGAAGAAAGTAATCACCACAAGCAGGAATCTGAGAAATGTGATTTCAGAAAACTTCTCATACTTCCATGTAGAATTTGGACTTGATCGAGGCTTTGTTCATGTCATTGACGATGATTCCAACTTCTCGAGCAACTTTGGGCTCAACGTAGTCAGAGGAATGCTTCGCCTTCCGAAAGAGGACATGCATCGGAAAAGTCAGTTTGAATCTATTGAAAGGCAAAAGCAAGTAGTTGTGGCCTTTGCCAAGCAATGGGAGCCATTTGATTAGACCAAAGATCTAGAATGATATTTGTCAAGTTGCAACTTTTCTGTTTGTTGTGCAAAATTTTACATAAACTAGGGCTGTTCCAAGTTGCAGCAATCAGCTATGAAAATTTTATAACTATTGTAAGAGTTACCTGTCTTTATTATTAACGCTAATGTGCTTGGCATTGTTTTTTGTAAGTGGGAATTAGACTGAAGCAAAAAATCTAAGAATAATTTTAGTTTGATGAACATATAAGTTTCAAAAGTTTGTCTCAAGGACAAAAAATTGATATATTCATGTAGCATTACGAAAAAATATAATGGTATATTATAACAATACACATAATGTACTGAAATAAATTACGTGAATTTTAGTTGGTTTAAGTACCAATACTCATTGCTTGTATCTCGAATTTAGTTTACAAGCAATGTTAGCGAACTACGTGAATTTTAGTCTTGTATGTATGCTGTTAGTGTTAGTTTTTTATGTATACAACAATCAATATGCTTCTATAAGAAATATCTAAGTTGTTATATTTTACTAATTTATTCTTATATGTTAGCTATATTTTACTTATAACAACTATATCTCTTCCATATTATGTCTTTTATGTATGCAGCATGCTCATATTCTTATGTGCGAAGAGTGATTTTTGGATATGGTGATTTTATGCTTCATTTTTGTGCTGCTTGTTGGTGATTTTGTAACCTCTCTGTCTGTTGTTGATCAAATAATAGCGCTGTTGTTGGTGATATGGTTTTTTCGCTGTTTACGTTAGTGGGCAATATTTGCCAATGGGTCAGACGGGTAAACCCGATCCAACACAACTTCTTTAGTTAAACGGGTTACATGAGTCGTGTCAACCCGTTTATAAACGGGTCGGGTTCGAATTGTGAAAAAAATGACATGTTTAATAAACAGGTTGACCCGACCAGTTTATAAATCAAACCGAACCCGACTTGACTTGATCCGAACTCGACTCGACACGACTCATCTGACAGACCTAGTTTAACAGTCCTTCTCTTTCTAAAATAAAAAATAGAAAATAATTAAAGTTAAGATGAATATCTTAGTTCCGAAATTTTTTAATCTATTCATGCAAAAAAAAAAAAAAAATCTTATGTCTTTAAATTTATGCAAAAAAAAAAATCGTTGAGCAGCGGCATCTCATGCCCCGACATAATCGCTCTCCCGAACCGACCGAGTCAAACATTTCCTTAAAGGTCAGATCGATCAGATATCTTCGGATCTACGTGGAAATATTCAGATAAGCCGTTCATTAGCCCGATTCTCACGGCATTAAAGGTGGTCAACCACTTCCGGCCAAAACTCTACTTTTGATACACGTCATCTCGAGTGTCATGCAAGCCACAATTCTCGAGGATACTATTAATCAGCAGTAGATCAGGTCCCACCGCCGCAACCATTTCAAATGATCAAGCTCCACGTGTTCGGGCTCTGCAAAAAAGGTAAGCCACGTTGCATCTCAATCAGCCCATCTCTCCATCTATAAAATACCTCCATACCAAGAACAGAAAAAGGATTTTTGGGCGGAGCTTTCTTCCTCAAGCTCAAATTCTACGACTAACTCCAAAAATAGCTAACTCTTTCTCTGCAACACAGTCACCTGTTCAACTCCCACTTTCTTACAAAAGAAAACATACTGTACTTGTAATAAAAAAAAATAATATATATAAAGTGGATGTAGGCACCATCTCTTGCTGAATCACTATAAAAAGTCTTGCGTGTCCCCTGTTTTACTTACTTTACCGTATTCTGTGATTATTGTTCGTGTGTTCTACGCATAATTGGGGGTTGATTGTCAATAGTGACCAACTTTTGAAGTCAACACTACTTTTATGGAAATAAAAAATAATATAGAATATGCAATGTCTACGGTAAATTTAAATATAAGTAAAATGTAGAACATAAAAAAATAACATGTTACTTGTATTAATAGGCAAAACATAATTTTTTTACTATTACAATGTATAAATTAAAATATTGCACATGTCATGCATTTCAATTAGATCTTTTATGAAAAAGATATGGACAAATGACATGTAGTACAAAAAAGCTCCATGTCTTAAACTATATAAATTAAGTCTCTATTTTCCGAAAATCATTAAAAAAAAACATAAAATTTTATCAAATTTCGAAATTTAATTGAACACATAATCATCCTCATATTCACGCAAGAAAACTACAAAAAAAAAATCAAAAAAAAAAAACAATTCAGCGAATTCTTGCAATTTTTCGAAAAATTGTAGACATTGTAGCAATTATATCAAAAAATTGTAGGTTTTCATGCAATTTTTACTGATTTGCTTCAAACTTTCGAATTCAAAGCCTACACTTATTTAGACATTAAAGTATTGTAGAAAAATCATCAAAAATTAAAATTTGCATATAAATGAAAAATATTTCCTTTTTTGTAAAACTGCAAAAAAAAAAAAAAAAAAAAAAAAAAAAAAAAAACCTATTTGCAAAAATTGCAGACATAGCTGTAATTTTTTCATACACTAACACATGTCTATAATACACTTTAAAATAATTACAGATATGTCTATAGTTATTTACAATAAGTGGAGACATTGCTACATCTGTTTTTTTCTTTTTCAATTTCTGCAGTGCAATATACGAAAAATTGCAGAAATGTGCGCACTTATTTATAAAAAGTGCAGACATTTCTACAATTTTTTTTTAGAATCCTTCCGTTAGTATTTACAATTTTTTGATTTTTTTTTAAACAGCAATGCAAAAAAATCAAAACTATACTGCTACACTAAATCAGGGATTCGTTTTGAATTGAAACTTAAAAAGGAATTTGCTTTATAATAAGTTTTATTGTACAGATGCATCCCTAACTTCTGCTAGAAGTACGACATGGAATTATAATTACTAATAGAGACTCGCTTCAAATCTACGCAGTTAAAGCTCCACAATATCCCCGCTATAGCCCATAATGTTTTTCAACTGTTACGGTATTTCAATTTAGCGCTGGTGAATAGCAGATCCGTTTTTAGCTCTGCTATTTTCCGCTGCATCCACTAAATCAAGGCTTTTTAACGTTTGCTTTTGCATTATTAATATATAAAGCTTAATTTGACTTGTTATCTTTTTAAAAAATTCAGTACATTTAGCGTAAATGATTATATTTAAAGCATAGATACCTAATATATGGTAACAATCAATAACACTTATCAAATTTAGCATGCATAACTACTATATTTCTTGTTTTTGTTATATAAGATTAGTTAATATAAGTTTTTTGCCTCTCCGCTATATCTGCGCTATTTCCCCGTTGGTGCACCTCCACCGCTGTAGAATCGCTAAGCACTTTAACTGCACAACTTCAAATGATATGAAAAATACAACCCAAAATTTATTTTTATTTTCCTTATATCAAAGTTCTGATACAGCCGATCCTTTATGCTCTTCTGTTATTTAATGATTCAAAAACAAGTAAAACACGATCTAATAATAAAATGCCAACTAACCATCTTTGAAAGCTACACATAGCATATCAGGTAGAAAATCAACAAATACAATAAGAAACTCGTGTAATAAAATAAATTAAAATAAAATAAATCCTGCACACATGTACTATGTACATACCGTAACGCGCAAAACATCCACTGCAGTACCAACCAGGCAAGAAGAAGCAACAATTACATGGATAACTGAGAAAATTTAACATTGAAGGGGCAAATAAGTTTATAATTCAGGTCAAAACTAACATCACAACATCAGACAACAGCCGTTTACAGACATTAGATACAATACAAACTCCTGCATAACTTACATAATTTACATACTGCATATCAAATGGAACATAAATTCCTCCAAACCCAATTGCCAGGATATTAGAAGATAGATGCAAGCGCACAATTTCTGGTAATATAGAGATCATACACTAGTAGTTGACGTGAAGATACGATTTATGGACTAGTCAAAGCTCATTCTTACCATCATTTATGAGAATTTTAGCATTCTTTGCTGCATTTGGCTGCTTCTTGTTCACATTGTAGGAACCCAAACTGTGGCGAATTGGCTGCACATTACTTGCACGCACTCTACCATTATTGTTCCCTTCTTGGCTATTGTTTGTGGTATCACCACAGCTCTTTCTTCTACTGAACTTCGGAGATTTTGCACGTGTTGTAGGAAGCTATTGTAATAGCAACAGGGATGAAAGCTATCAGTGGATTAGCTTAAATATATTCTTGAACATTAGGTATTACCATATAATAGTCCCTTGCCCAGACCAGTAGTCATGAATCAGAAGGGCATGTGCATTGACACTACTCTAAAATTGTGGTCATGAATATGAATATTTATTATATCTTCAACTCAACTTGTATAATTTTGGATTTTTTTTTTTTAAACTAAATGATCCCACTTACAACTAGCGTTACGTCCTTTAGCCTAAACTAAAACTTGTGTCCTTTTAACCAATTTTTTTTTCTGAAGTTTGTCATTCTCCCTAATTCTCCCTACAAAGTTAAGGTATATCATATATTTTCAAGAATTTTGCCACAATGATTAGAAAAACTTTGCATGCATGTGATACCATATATTCCCCATCATCATGGATAGGTTATGTTGACATCCACACGCAAGCACATAAACGTAAGCTGCTACAGCATGGTCGGTCATGTAACAACTCAGGGATGGCGCTTTTTGAGAGAATTGCACACCTTATGTAGCAGTGGAAACTTTGTATCATCATGTTTCAGGTTTCGTTATAGGGGTGGAATAATGTAATATGATGCAAATTTCAGATTTAGGTGGATGTACATTTAGCATCATCATGTGCCATAACTATAAATATGTCACGGTAATGTTGCTAATGTAAGATTGAAGCTCGAAACTTTTTTACTCTCCTAATTACCAGAGAACAAAACTTGATAAACTTTTGCTAAATGCTAAATCAACACATACATACAAGGTATATTGACACCTTACAAGATGGCCATAGTTACGATAGTAACACACCTTAAAAGTTATAGTATGCTGAGAAGTCCTTTCAATTCTGATTGTGGTGCCAAAATAAATGAGTTAGCATTTAAAATCGTTTTCAAAGCGGTTGTATATTCCCACACCAAAAAAGGGGAAAAGTCACAAATTTGAACTTTTAAGTATATAAAAAGGGAGACGGGTCGTTAAAAAAATAAAACAAAAAAATCTAAAAATATTGTAGCAAACAATTAAAATACAAAAATAAAACTGAACTTCATAGCATCAGAAATAACATGCCCAAATTATATGAAAAGCTTTTATGGAATGATACCCAAAGAAATAACATCAAATAAACTTTAAAGTCGATATTTCCTCTGTTACCTTCTTAAGTTCCATCTTTGGAGGTGGACCTTCAGTGTAGAAGCTAGGCATAGGATTGGCTTTAAAAGTCATGTTCTTCCTTAGTTTCTTTAATGCAGCCTCTCGCTCTTCCTGGGGTTAAACATAAACAACTATTTAAAAGAAATGACAACAACTAGAAACTCATATCATAAAATAATTTGATGAGTTGACCAAAATAGAAGAATAGTTGGAATGTAAAATTTAACCAACCACGCCCACACTTCATTATATTACTAAAAACATAACTACTTACATAATTGGCTGCAAGACGAACTGTAATCAGGCTTATGTATTATTCTAAAGTAGTGGGGTACTTTTTTCCTCTGACCCAATGCTTTTCAACACAAGTCCAATCAACTCAGCCGACTATCCAAAAATTTAAGAAAAAAAAAACAAATGTTTTTTACGAATCTCAAGCTTGCTAAGATTTTGAAGAATCATCCAATCAAAATGGAGTATTGTAGAAACCACCTCAAAAACATGACCTCGCACGCAGGGGCGGAGCCCCATTGCAAATGGGGTAGGCACGTGCCTACCCAGCATTTTCAAGAAAAACAAAAAATTAAGACAATATGTGCTGTTTATTCTGTGTAGCATGCAAGGTGTATGGTGCTTCGGTGCTGTTGGCATGTTGCATCGTGTCTTGGAAATTTGGTTCGTCGTATGGCTCTTGTTGTTTATTTGCTTTCTAGAGTGTTTGGCAAGTTCGTTTCATGTATTATTGTATTAGACTTGCAGTTTTATATTAGATAGAGCTGGATTTGGAGTAGTACTGTATTTGTATAGTATTTGTTTTGGTAGTAGTTATTTGTATCTAGCTCCATTGTCTCTTTGTAACTTGTTTTTTTTTTTAATAATACAAGTACCCCTTTTATTTATTAAAAAAAAAAAAAGACAATCGTGTATGCCTCTTCCATTCTTGTGGACTTCAATTTAGTGCACAACACTATTCCTTTTTGATTTAATACAAGTATTTTGTGAACTTTTTATAAATCGGCGTCATCTAAAAAAAGTTTACATTCGGAGTTTCACCTCAAACCATATTCCACCACGTGCCTATCCCAACATTACATCCTAGCTCCGCCACTGCACGCACGGGTCATTATGAAAAATACTAAAAGGACACCTAGACCTAAGTACGCAAAAATATGAATTCCATTCCAAACGGAAAAAAGCAATCAAGGTTCTCTGAACGTCAACTGATAGAAAGGCTCTTTGCTTCTCATTGTTCATTTTCAGCCAAACTTGTCAATGCAGAAAAGCCTCAAAAAGCCCAAGGCCAACGACAAGCGCTTTTTAGCATCCGGGCCTTTTTTAAACGCCTTGAGCATCGTTTTGTTGGCAGTGGCTAAGAAGATGGATACGTCAATGTGAGCAGGTAAAGGCAGTAGCTCGAGTTCAATGGGGGCAGTAGGTCGGCAGCGACGGTAGTGAATGCAAGGTTGAAGTCGAGACTTTTTTTTTTCAACCGTAAACAATTGATATCGATATGCCCTAAGTTGATCGATACTTGTCAATCAATTGGGCTTGATTTTGGGCTGAAGCCCATTATTTTGTAAAGAAAAACAATTTAACATTACACGCGCACTTTTAAGCACAATGATTTTGCAATGCTTCAGCATCCAGGCACTTTGTTTGTGCCTAATGCCTCACCAACGCCTGGAGGAGCAGATAAGCCCTAGGCTGCCTAGGTGTGTCTTAGTGTGTGTTGATAATGAAGTTCTCAGTGGGTACATGATGCACCTTCATGGTGATTTGTTAATGAAACTTAGCATTATATATTAAGTTCAATGCTTGTATTATATACAACTTCATTTCTCTTACTTGATAGGAGGTTGAAAATTGAATAAGCGACGGAGCACAATGATTCAAAGGGTGGAACAAATAGAAAATTGAAATGAGAAGAAAAAAGTACTAAAACAAATCGAACAAAATTATTAAACATCAGAGTATATGTGTGAGATTTCATACCAATTTATGAAAAACCAGGCCATCTACTCAACAAAATCATCCTCCCCCAGTAAACAATATTATTACATTTCTTCTTATCCAGAAAGAAAAACTTAAAATCGCTTACTTTTTCAAGAGCACACACGGAAGCCTTTTAACTGAATTACCATGCATTTCTACTAATATTGGATTTTGATGCCATGATATCAATCATACACAATGTTTTTAGTTAAAATCATAAAGGCATCCGGGTAAGGTTGTACTTAAAGAACAATGTGATACTAAAGCTATTCACTATTAAGGACAAATCTACGGCAATTGTACCATGAGCTACAGCTCGGGTAAGATTTGAGAAGCGTGTTATTTAGCTACAACTCGGGTAAGATTTGAGAATAAGTGTTATATACCTACAACCCATTAACAAGTACATCCCTGTGAATTAAACACGCATAATTGAAATGTGTAACATCAAAATAATGACAAAAATGATCTAACTATAAAACAAGAATGGTCCAACTCAAATTTTGGGAAACCATCGTGAAAGTGATTTCTCAACTTAGGTTTAGACTTTGGAGCAATTAATGTGAAAGTGATTTCTCAACTTAGAATTCAAGCAATTATTATGAAAACATTTTTTTACAAATAATTTAAAATTTAAACAGTTGATACGAAGATAAGTTTTTAATTCAATTTTTGAGTGGTTTTTGTTAAGAGAATCATTAAACTTGAAATTCAAGCAATTTTTACAAATAATTTAGAGTTTAAACAATTGATGCAAAGATAACTTTTTGATTCAAATTTTGAGAGATTTTTGTTAAAAATATCAATGAACTTAAAATTAGAGCAATTTTCGCAAAACGACCATTGAACTTAAAATTCGAGCAGTTGTTTATAAGAGTGATTTTCATACATAACTCAAAATTTGAACAAATCTTGTGAAAGCTTATTGTCAATTTGGAACTCAGGCAATCGTCGTAAGGGCCTTTTTTATACGTAATTTGAAACTTTAAAGTTTAATACGTAACCAATGTCCAGATCTTCTCCAGAAAAAAACTCAGGCAATTTTACTTGAATTTTTGCAACGAGACTTAAAACTTGCCTCTTCCTGATCTCTTAAAAACGTACTTCATTATGGATTTGAAATTTCATTACCTAAATTCAATATAAACAACCATTCACATATCAATTGAATTGATTTACTGACACTGTAATTTGTAAGGAAATCGACAACACCGCCACTTGCCATGACCATAGAATCGTGGAGTCACTCCAACACCAATGAAGTCATATCTCGTCAGCTGTAAATTTTGAACAAACAACTTTATTCTCTTCAATACAAATTTGTAAAGCATACCATAAAACAAAGTTCTTTTCAATTTAAATTTATAGTAAAGTAGCTTAGTTCATTTATTTAGGCAGAAGGTTTACGATAGCAAAGGAAAAACAATGGAAGAGATATTATTTATGACTCAAGATCTAGAAAGCATGAGCGCAGGTGCGGGGGTGCGGTTGCGCGTTACGGGGATACGAAAATTCGGCAAATTCAAAAATACGAGGACTCGGGTGCGGGGGGGGGGGGGGGGGGGTACAACAAATACTAAAATATTAAGAATATTACATATATATGTGCATATATACATATATATGCATATATACATATATATGGGAAAATAGAATCTAAAGATCATATATATATATATATATATATATATATGCATTTCAATTAAACAAAATAGTGAAAGTTCATCATCCTTAAGTTTTAACAATTAAATAAAAAAAATTAAAAAAATTACCATGTATAACTCAAATAAACAAGCAACCAATTAAAGAAATTGTCAATTGAATCAAATCAAATCCCCGAAAAAATCCAACATGTATAAGTATAACCAAAACACATTACCATATATATTATTAGTTGACCAAAACAAATTACTAACCATCACCAACGAATTATTGAAGTTAAGAAACATATATATACACACATATCACACACTATTGTTGTATGAACTCTCAATTAGGGTTGAGAGTATGTCTTTCCTCCTTTTTTTTTAAAAAAAAAAGTTGCGGAAAATCACAAAAATTGACATTCCCACACCCCCATTCACGCATCCCCACGTATTCTCGTCTCTGAATTCACAAACACGTCATGTGGCGTATCCCGTACGTATGCAGCCGTATCCCCGTGCACCCGCACACTGATACGTACAAGATATGCAGTTCTTCACCTCAGGGAAGTATCCCTGCTTCCTAGCTCAAGATATGTTCATAATAGAGCTGAAAACATAATGGAATGCAAATAATTTCCAAAAAGCACGTCACGTTTATCACCAAAATTCCTAAGGCTTGTCTACATTGATCAATCATTTAGCAAATGTAATACTGAAGTTATGAAGGCATGCCAACGCTCCTCATTACCTTAGCAGCTGCATAGGCCTAATTTGTTTCTTAACATTTCAAATTTAGCTTTTGATAGAGCCTTAATTAAGATATCTAAAATTTGACCATCGATCTTGCGATAAATCAAATATTATTTCATCGCTATTTTATACTTCTAACAAGTGATTCAACATGTTATTTATTAGTAGAACGATACTTTATTTAAGCAGATCACTCAGCTTGATATCTTATTGATTCAAACTCATGACCTCTAAAACCTCAATCTAAAGCATCTTACCAGCCACTTGAGCTAGTTGCACAACTTTATATTGAAATGTTATCTTTTCATGAAAAATATGATCATTTGAAATTGTGATTGCAGCGTGAATTATCAACATGAATCTGTGTTGGCTCATTCTGCTCCACTTGTAAATCTGCAAATATTTTCCTGATCCAAATTTCTTGATTCGCTATAGCCCTGGTTGCAACACATTCGACCAATGATATATTTTGAGCTATCACATCTTGCTTCTTTGAAGACCATAAGCAAATTCATGATCCAAAATTGAAATACAAACTTACCGTACTTTTCATATTATTTATAGAGCCCATCCTACCAATATCAGAAAAAACACAAAGTTTAAAATTCTAGTGATAACACTGTTGATACCACAATTTGTTGTGCTCTTCATATAGCTAGCAATTCTTTTGATAGCTTGTAAATGTACTTCACTAGCACAATGCATGAATCTTAATGGCAAACTCACTGCAAACATATCATATGGTCGAGTGACTATGAGCTACGAAGCGCAACAAATCAAGCATCTATATTTGCTTTATCGACTTTTTTCGCTCCATTATCTTTGCTAAATTTCTCGGTGTGTTGGTGCTTTTGCAATCTTCTATGCGAAGCTTTTTTTGTATTTCCATTGTGTATTTGGCTTATGAAGACCTGTCGCAAAGCATGTTGCAACAAACTATTGCCCATCTTTGCATTGCTCAATAGAGGCTTTTGCCTCTTTATGTTGTTATGACTTGCAAATCCACTCCTTGAGTCCAATCTTTCCACATTACTGCACTTTACGTTAGGCCTTCACCAACGCTTTCTTTATGAATGTTTTGATTTTTTACAATGTGATCAGGTCGAAATAGATATTATCTTTTGTTTATGTTGCTACTGCCAGTCCTTTTACTTTTATTGTTGTTCTTATCTTTATATCCTCCCAAACTTTCTTCCTTTGCATGAAAATCACCCTCCATCGATTCTTCTTGTCTCGTGATTTTCCTTCGTTTATGTGCATGTAATATATTCATCAGTCCTGCCAAAGATATGCTTAATAGATATTTAGATTTTTCTAGTAAGTAAAATTTTGACTTGCATTTATTAGGCACAATAACTTGACTTTTTTCAACAATATGTTTATTGGAAAGTACTTACAACGCAATCTCATATCATTTAAAAATACATAGCAACTTGTCACAATACTCTATGTTAATTTCTATCTTCTTCCTTTTCTCTTCGAATCATCTGGTCAAAGTGGGTACTTGCATGTTTTTGGCTCTTTCATTGCCTTGGTAGTCCTTTTTGAGGTAATCTCGTGTACTTTTTGCTGATACCAAATTCATTATTCTTGTAAAGATGATGATCGAAATAGCAAAGAATAGACAAGCTCTAGCTTTGGACCTCCATGTCTCTCTCTTTGTGAATTTTGAGTTGAGCCCCTGTTGGACTTGCCAACAACATAGGCATACCATAGTCTTCCTCTAAACTGCCTAAAGATCTAATGCTTCAAGATAGAATGCCATTTTGATAGCTTACACTTGATAGTTCTCACTATCAAAAAATGGTAGTGCTATATGGATGAAATCTAGATCAATTTCCATTTTCAAAGATAATTATTTTATTGTGTTTGGGCTATTGCGCTTGGATTCACTTCATTCACATGTCCCTCAAGAAGAAATGCTCAAGTACCAATCTATTGATTTATTTAGACAGAAGTTTTATTATAGCAGAAAGAAGTTAAGAAGAGATTTTGTTTATGACTCAAGGTGTGTACATATTATTCACCGCATTGCACATTATGTGGAGCTAAAAACATAACCAAGGCACAAAACATTATTCTAAAAGCGTGCGACATTTAACATTACAATTCCTAAGGACTCGGTGTATATTGTATTTAGCAAATATAAAACTAAAGCATGACAGCATGTTTCCATCATGCTTTTGGTACTCACAATGAATGAACTTTCATATTTGTGATTAGAACAATTAAAAGGACCGATGTGAAAGCATCTCATAAGCTTAGCATCATTCATTCTAAAACATCCAAATCTTGTATGTGTGATGATTTTGTTGGTCATCATTGTCTGAGAGACAAAACATTATTTTTGCACCCAGTGGAGCCTATCTTTCCCAAGCTATATTAGTTACTCCCACGAAGTGAAGAAAACCAAAAAAGAATGTTACATACATAGTAGTTAAGGCGCTAAGGCGCAAAAAGGCGCACGGCTTGAGCCTTGGGCTTTTTTGTGGGACTTTTAAAAAAAGGCGCACTGCATATATTTAAAAAAAATCCTGCAGCATATATATATTTTTAAAACATAAAAAACTGCTGCAAAAAAAAAAAAAAAAAAAAAAAACTGTTGCGAAAAAAAACTGCTGCACATATATATATATATATATATATATATATATATATATATATATATATATATAACTGCTGCATATATTTTAAAAATAAAAAAATGCCTGCTGCATATATTAAAAAAAAAAAAACTCTGCTGCATATTAAAAAAAAACTGTAAAACAAAAACCAAAAACTGCAGAAAAATGATCAATCGAACAAAATGGTTGAAACCCTAAGTCGAATTGGATGTCGACCTTGCTCAAATTCAATGTCGATTCGAATTTGCAAACCCTAAAGCGAAACCTTAAAGCAGCGACACTTTTTTTAGTTTTTTCGATGTCGAGTTCGATGTCGACGTGGTTGAAAACCCTAAATCAATTTGAGGCGCGCCTTTCGTGCGCCTCCGTTAGAGGAGGCGCCTCAGCCACCAGGAAGGCGCAGGATCTGCGCCTGCGCCTTAGGCGCGCCTAGGCGCGCGCCTTAACTACTATGGTTACATACATTTCTCTTAACGTCTTCTAGTAAAAGAGTTTTGTATCTTCATTTATCGTGATAGCCTTGTTCATGTAGGACTCACATGTACGCCTTTAGATAACCTCTTTAGATCAACAACCCTATCCCTTCTTAAAGTGGATGCGTTCATTCACATCATTACCCTTGACTTTATGAGAATAACAATACTTCCTCAGATCTCTTTTATGCAAGCACCCTTTTATAGAAGGTTGATGTCTCCAAGGAAGCACTTGCCTTTGCCTAGCAACGGTCACATCCTCTTTCGATTCAATCAAAGAATATGACTCATACAACAGTTGACGTATTTGGTCTTATATGGTTTACCTTCAATAGCTTTGATTGTCTATCACTAGCCGTTATTTTAGTAGTTTACTCTCTTCTTATCAACACCATTGTTGCTTGTCATCGATCGAATTACCTGTCATCGACAGTGATATATCCATTTGCTCATTTTAAAAAAGCCTTCATGGTACAACATTTTTTGTGCAAATTATCTCATGTATGGGATTTCAACCAATCAAAACGACCACTGACTTTCCATATTTGTCATACCTTTTAACATTGGCAACCTTCTTATTGAAACATTCCAACTGGTTTGTTTTCCATTTACTTATATTGACCGGTTTATTTGGTTCTCTTAAATGTAAGCGAGCAACACAAGAATGCCTCTGTGAAAAGTTGAAACAATAAGTTGATCAAGTGAAGCACTACTTAAGATGTTACCACTTTACCAGTCTAGTCAAAGTTGTTGAGAAACATATGCATCGAGCATCCTAGGATAAATAAAGGTTTACAATAGGAACTGTTCAAGTAATCAACAGTGTCTGCAATCCTATTGAATTTGGCAACCACCAACATCTTGTACTTAAGTGATATTGGTGCATTTTTATGCATGTGATGATTAAGTGATCTCGTTAATCATTATAAAAGCCTTACACGTTTCTTACTTGTAACTTTCACAGTATGTGGTCTATTATACCGAGTCATGCCTCCATTGGCTCATTTCCATTGTCGAGCTTGTTTCTAATTGATTGAAAAAATTATTCAACTACCTGCCCTCGGATAGTTCTTCTTTCATTTGGATGGTTACAAAAGTCACAAGTGTGACCGTCTAAACTATTGAAAACATTCTCAACCACTAGTGCAACAAGAACTATGCCGGACTACGACTTTCATTTTCTACATCCACTTCGTCGTCGCAAGAAAGATCAACTCTTGATCGTTTTTTGGGATGGTCTTTCCCTATAGCGTTGGTGGGGATCACTGTTCTCCGCATTGTTGCCACTATTCTACAACATTTCTCTCTATGCATTTCGTACACGGTGAAGCTCTTACACCATCTTGGCTATAACTGTTTGCATTCGATTTAACTTTGATAGCATCGTTGGAACGAATGCACGAGAGTTGTCGTCTTCTAGGACAGGAAAATGCTCCTTTCAATGACTAGAAGTCTAGAAATTTTAGCATCACCGCCAGGCTCTCCCACGGGGTGGGGGGTTGTCAATTTGCTTGAATGCTAAATCTAGACTCGATTGCCTAAATGAGATTGTCCAAAAGCACCAAAATGTTGGTGCAGATTTTCATCAATAAATGTGTCGTGAAGATTATTGGTTATCCAGTGTGAATCAACAATTAGATGTGAGCTGGGTTTTTTTAAGGGAAGATTAAACAATTGTGTGTGAAGTTTATTCAAAACTGCAAAAGGATGAAATTAGATAAGAGATACAAAATAACACGGTTTGGTCCCGTAAAACGGCCTACATTCATAAAGAAACTATGTTATTTCTTTTTCCTTATGATTGAAGTTCAAACAATCAAAGCATTTTACTGTACAAGATGATCACATATTTATTATACTTTCTACCTGTTTAAATCCTGATTTTAAGGTAGATATTTACATATCTGGCTGAAGAAGATAATTTATAGTTTGAATGCGCTTTATTTGCCAAATGTATTCGCTTAGTGGGACGGATCTTCATCATGTGGGCAGTCTATTGATCTTTCTTGCTTTTGTTCGTTTGCTGCATAATTTTAGAGCAATTACGAGCAGTGTTTTTGACGATCTGCTACCTTATGTTGAGCATACATGTTAGAATTCGAACAGGATTTGAGAAGTCTTGCTAAAAATTGGGAATCTGAATCAAGGTATCCTAATCAGGCTTTGCAGAGGTATGGAGAGCAACGTGTTGACTTTTTGTGGGCACTTTCCATATACTTTGGCTAACAATGTTTCAAAGCAGAGCAGCAGATCATGATTTTGACAGTAATTCTTCAACCAATCAAGTGCTGCTCACATCATGGTTGTTGCAGTCCAGGTTACCGTTAAATTATTGTATATGTCACTACCAAAGTATGATGACAACACTTGAGACCACACATAATCAATGAATATTGGAAATGGCATGAAGTGTCTCCACGCTAAGTCAAAAGTGTCTACATTACATAACTAAATTTATGTAGCATATATTTGTATCGGAGGCAACTATGATACTAGTCGTACCTTACTTTTAAACAAAGTGATGCAGTGACAACATAAAGTAGTTTAAGATCTTCACAAGTAGCCTCATAAATATCAAGTAACAAAACAAGACTATACAACTATAATGCACGATGCATTTCAGAATGGCAAGAACCTCGACACATGAATTTTGACATTACGAAATACTAATACAAAAGATCTATGAAAAAAATGACGGGCGCTAGTAGCAAAAAGAATGATACAAAAGATGATACCTTTGTCCTTGCTTCATACTGATTCTTCTCCGCTTCCAGAGCTTTCTGTTTCTCTTCTAACTTGGAATAAAACTAAGAATAGGAGAAATCATTAATGATATCGCAAAGTGTAAAACCAGAAGGATAAAACGAATCAAAGAAGTGGGCGTGGACCTACTTCTCTCCGTTTCTCTGCACGCTCGCTGCTTCTAAAAGTAGGAGCTGACGCTGTCGTAATTCTGCCTTTCAAGGTCTTAACAGATGCGGCGGTTCTGTTAACTGTTAAGAAAAAGGAATAAAGACTGGCAAGAAAATGAATAAACATAGAAGCTCATGATTAGAAGGATACGATGAAGCAACAGAACAAGAGTCTTCGTCATTGACATGCATTAGATTGTCAGTTAAAAGCTTCCTTGATATAGGTGATAGGGGATCCTGCAGAACATTCAAATCTAATTGATATGGACAAGTATGTGAATGAATCAAATACATTTGATGCAGAGATAACCAAACAAACAAGCTTCGTGACTCAGTTGGACACTAATAACATTACGAGATCAGAAATTTGCACAGTTGACTTGAAAACAGATTGGGCACTTCAATATCATATATGTAGACTCTGCAGTGAACATAATGAGTTAAGAGATTGAAAACTACCTGATCCTTTTGCCTCTGATTCTGCGATTGCAAACTTTTTGTGTCATGCTTTTTGTTTCCATTACCAGAAGCACGTTTGACAGTTGCAAGGGCAAATGGTTGAGGGGCAGTAGTCGGACTGTTTGATGTTTTTCGGTTAGTAGGATTTTGTGTTTCCTTGTTAACTGTTTTCTTCTTTTCTACCGGCTCATCGCTTAAACTTATCATATCAATCCGAGGCAATTCTTGCACCTCTACTGCACATGTAACAATATCTTCTTTTGTATCGCCATCTTTTGTATCATGGGTTACATGAGTAGCAGGAGTAGTTTCCACATCATTCAAATCAACTTGTTTGTAGGAATCAAAAGTATTATCAGTAATTCTTTCAGCATTATCGATAATTCTTTCAGTGCTATTACAATCTGATGAAAGCAGAATACAATTTGGCTCTTCGTCGTTGAACATGTTCCTGACTTGTTTTCCCATTACACTGGAAAAATCCAAAGAAGATATCGATACTCTGAATGTACATAAATGAAGCAAGTGAAGTAATGAAAATGTAAGAATAACAGTCAAAACTACAGCTAATAGATAGAGTCGTATTCAAAGGTAATTTTTCAGGAAGGAAAAAATGCTCACAGTATAAACTAAGCTTGTTTTTTCTTTTTCTTTTTTTTTAAAAAAAAAAAAAAAAAAAAAAAAAATTGGAGCAACCTGCTACAGAAATATAAGTCTCCATCATTTTACTGAGCTACAACATCAAACTAGACACATTAAGCTCATGCAATTTTCTAATTTGAAGTTCCACAACAAATTCTTAGCATATTTTTTTTGCTTCCCAACAGCACAATGTAGAATCCAGATCACATACCTCGCAGCATAAACGGAACAAAGAAGTTCCACTAAATTACTTAAACTACCTAATTATATTTTACCAAATTCACATCTTCTGATGAATCAGTACAACTACGTGAATTTGAAATGAACTGAGATCGACAAAGATGAAAATACGGAGGAATGGCGAGAGATAATTAATTACCTTAAGATCTTTGAAATGTCACGATTCGATGATTAACTTGAAGAAACCCTAATTTTTATCCTTGGTCTTTCTTACTAGCTGCATTCACTTATGCTGTGGCGAGAACTGTATGCATTGTACTTCAATTTTAGCAGAACTTACTAATTAGACCTTTTAGTTTACATATTTGGATTAGTGGTTAATTAGGTTTTTAATTATGGAAAATATGAAGAAGGATAAACTTAACAAAAAAATTGATGAAAAGTATGGAAAGTTTAGAATTTAGTGAGAAAGCCAAATGATAGTGTAAATGGAAAAATGTTAGTGGACCTCTCTGAACTTCACATTTAGTGTAAATATGTCTTCTCACTAATTTTGAAACTTCCCATATTTTTCATCAAAAAATTTCCATAGTTTGTCCTTTAAAAGAAAATCAGGGACACCAAGATTTTTTATAAACATATTTAGATAAGCCATTTTTATAAACATTTCTAAAACTGCAGACAGGGACAACAAGATTTTTTGTTTTCTAAGACTCGGCTTGACAGTTTATTTTATATTAGTTTTGGGAGGTTTTGTACGACTTTGTATTTCAAGTATTATTATAACACTTGCTTGCAAGTTTTTTTACGTCGATTATCATTGGTTATAAAACCAGTAAAAAGCAATGTATTGTAATTTTAGTGTCAATTTTCAATTCATCAAACAGGGGTGTTTTAAGAGGTTATATTTTTTTTCCAGTCGTCACTAATTATATTATACAATAACTCTTCATAAAACAAAAAACAAAATATATAAATATAAATGTCATGTTAGTTTTGTGAAAAACTCTCAAAATGGGTATATATTAAACCTTTAAAGATGCACTGATCGGTTATAACAATACTTCATGTAAACCAATCAAAACCGTTACAACCATCAACGATCAAAACCGATACTTACGAAGCCTCTCATAAACGGTACCCCAAAACTCTCAAGCGGACCATAAGAAAATCAAATATAATTCCATAAGCACCCACGTTTTGTATCTTTTCGGTGGACCCTTCCCATAGATGAAACTCCTGTGAGTTTAGTTTCTTATGAACCATAGATCGTTTTTCCACCATTTCATTTTTCAACATGATGTCGAATTTGCCTTAAACTAAAATAAACGGTAAACCTTTTAACTCAATTTCCTCTATTGTGCTTTTCACATAACAATTTTTGTTTAAAACGAGTCTCCCTTAACGTATACTTCCATTATTCAAAAGTAGAATCCTTTTTAATAAATCTACTTAATTATTTTACAAATTAAATGCTAATAACAGAAGATTCCTCGATGTTTATTTCACGAACAAAAGAAAATGTCGTTATTCACACTGCTTCGCGCCATAAAGAACACTATAAAGTACCTAGAATTCAACCGATAGCGGAACGCCGTATACTTGCTAATTTCTTAGTATCATCAAAAAATTTAAATGCAACCCTGCATTAACAAACCGTAACTTTATTTTTTGTCTGAATGCAAACTTCTCAAGACACTGTTATATATATATATATACATATATATATATATATACATATATATATATATACATATATATATATATATCGTTTTAAATATTAAATTGTTAGTTTGTGTGATCGTAATAGGCTAAAAGATAAAATCTCGTTATAATTGCTTTAGATACATTCAAACGAATGCTCTTTGTTTTATTTTTTAAAAATCGTATATAATAATTATACTTTCTCTGTGAATTCAAACCGTTTTTCACTAATAATAACAAATTTTAAAATTACTTGCAAATGGGATCTAATAAACTTCAGTTACAAAATCATTCTTTAATGAGTAATAATACACATAAAAATTAAAAATAGTTTAAAAAAAGATATTGCAATTTAGAAATAAATATTCAAACTAACAACTTGTAATTTTGATGGAAAAATCTTTATTAATAGTTGTCTTGGAAGCGCAAATTTTTGACCTGATCGCAAACTCCCCAAACTACTCCTTTTTTGTTTTATTATTGAATTGTTAGTACGCCGATCTTACTACCAAACTAGGAGATAAAATCGTTTTACAATGGCTTAGACACATTCAAACAAATGCTCTCTACTATCCCTTAAAATTGAATTTAATAATTACATTTTCTTTACATATTCAATCTGTTTTTCACTAAATAATAAGAAATTAAAAATAATAGTTGTCTTGAAAGCACAATTTTTTGGACCAGTTGCAAACTTCTCAAAACACTTTTTTTTTTTTTGAAAACCCAGGAGAACCCGGCGGGCCCCCTTACCCCCAGGTAAATTTATGTAGGATGGAGAAGTGCATGGTAGGAATCGAACTCGCGACCTTCTACCAAGAAGTTAGGCCTCCTTTCCACTGCGCCGCACCCGCGGACAACTTCTCAAAACACTTATACACACACACACACACACACCTTTTAAATATTTAATTGTTATTTCGTATGATCTTCGTAGTAAGTTAGAAGATTAAATCTTCTTAAAATTGCTTTAGACACATTCAAACAAATGCCCCCTAATATCCCTTAAATTTCAGATCTAATAATTATACTTTCTTATAAATTCAAAATGTCTTTCATCAAATAATAATAAATTTCAAAATTACTTACAAATGGATCTAACAAAACTTATATTACAAAATTGTTCTTCGTTAATTAATAATACACATAAAAATAAAAAAAGTGGTTAAAAAAAATACTGCAATTTAGAAATAAATATTCAAACTACCAACATGTACTTTAAACGAAAAAATGTAACTAAATATTCAAATCATTGTTTCTTATATATGTTAAGTATATACAATTTATAAAAGGATAATTTGTGTGCAAAACATATTACACGATCATGAGCGAAACACGTGCCGTAACGCTCGTATCTGTAATTAAACTTGTGTTTTCCTACCGGGAGACGCTCAATGACCTGTTTATTATAATCTTTGTCTATTTGTTTTTTCTTGCGTGCTGATCGTATGTTTACGTTGTCAGTTTCTCCGGTTTGCTATGTTAAATCTTGCATAGAATTTGATTTGCATTACCATCATACATCCTTTTGCCATTTAAAATTATTGAATCTGAAACTTTTTTATTTTGAACCTGATTCTTTAATGACTTTGTGTCAACTATGTTGTCATTATCTAGTTCACTTGCTACGTTATTTGTTAGAACATTCGTTTTGCATGTAATAGCATCTTAATCAAGATACGTCCTTTCGAATATTACATTATAATCAAGGTTCGTGCATTCTGAAATTGCATTTTTATCAAGTTCATATCCCTATATTTTAGCCCTTCTTCATGAAGTGGGATTATTTTAGACATATTGGTTTTCTCCTTCCATATTTTGTTTGGCAAACAGTTTTCAATAGTATGCCCAAATATAATGCTTCTTATTGGAATTCAATCTTTTACGAGTTTTGCGCTATGTTTCATTATCATTCATTGTTATATACGCTTCCTTTGATAGCCCTGTATTAGCTTTGATTTCAACTAAGATTCTAGCATTGCTAATCGATTAGTTATCGATTCATATAATTTTAATGGAATCCTGAGCACACTTGCGATTGACTAAGAGTTTTTTTAATCTCATGGCATTTAATTCTAGATGTTGCACATCAGCAAAGCCGAAAGATTTTTCTTATTCGAAGTTTAAATGGTTACATGGTCTTTTCAAGATTTTAAGTTTTGCGACGACCGCCCATAACTCCTGCACTAAATATGAGGAATAATGCGCTGAAAGATGTGCCAGGCAGCTATGTATGATTATCAAGGTATGAAACACAATTAGAACCTGTCGTATAACTCATAGCGCAAGAATAAAATATAATAGAACATATACAATAGGCAATAATAGTGAAGAAGCATATTTGAGTAGAAAAACTCCAAATTTTCATAACAACTAGAAAGTATATCCAAATATTAGGATTACAACATATATGTCTGTATAAATTTGCCTCACTACATCACTCAGAGTAAACAACAAATAGCGGAAAACAGATACTAGATATATAAAAGTAATATGCTAGCCTCCTGCTCGCCACCGAACTGCAACATCGTCCTCACCAAGATATCACTTGCCACCTAATCTACCCATCTAAAAACCGGATGAACATCCCAAGGTAATAAGAGGGAAACATAAAACATTGAGTCAGACAACAGTTTTAGTGAGCGATAAAACAGCTAGCTAACATCATCAATAAAGTATATGAGAATAGGGAGATTAACAAACCAATCTACCCTAAACACCAGAGAAGAACTCAACTCCAACTTCCCCACATCGGATAGTGATAGCCTTTACAACAAGCATTTCAACCATACATCCATGGCAACCAGAACAACGATTCAATCATGGCAATCAAAGGCAACCCAACAATAACACTCATAGCATTCAGATTATCTATCTCATGTAAACCATCCTAATCGAATTCAACATTCCTCAAGCACAAGCCCAGAGGCCTAAACTAATATCAGACAAGTAGCCAAGAAACATCTCCTTTGACGTTGGAAAATCTACGTGAGACGGTACAAGTAGAACAACCAATCATCCATGAAAACTTTGGCTATCACTGTCAATCTTGCTTAAATCATCATTAATCGTATGACGGCCAACCCTGCCATATGTCAAGGGCTAATGGTAATCCCCGGTTCTAGCAAAAAACTCCATACGCCTTTCAACGATACGTACCTAGGCCTTTCAACGATACCCAGGGTACTCAACCATACAACCGACCTTTTAGACGTACCTCTGCTTTGACCCCGCTAGAACCTATGACAACGATAATTCTTCGACCTTCAATATCTTAGTCATCCAATCTTGACAACTATTCATTGCTCAAGCGTCCTTCTCGAGCAACCATTATCCACCAACTCACGACCTTTGAGTTGTCTCCACTTTCGTTGTTTTACACTGATCAACGAACACATCTCGATACCTCGAACATTCCTACTTGAGCTCTCTTCGAAGTAACAACATCAATGAACCAAATAACATCAATATAAGGTTCAATAAAATCCATAGCGTTTCATTCATTCGCTACGAAAAAAAAAACCACAGCGTTTATGCCATCAACCATAGCGTTTCAAAGAGATGCCATAACCTTCACTACATGCCGGCCCATAATGGATCCGACATGTTAACCCATCAACATGGAAAGCAGATTGACCCACTATCCCCAGAAGTCACGACCAATCCATTCTCCAGATGCCTCGAAGATCCATACCCAGGTGCTCTGACCAACCCATTCCCAAGAGCCACGGCCGACCCATCCTGAAGCCACCTAACCGACCCATGCCACGCAATCCCTAACTGATCTATGCCAACTCCCAGTGACCGATCCATCCACTTAAATAGTGCCGACCCGTCACTAAAACATTGTTCGACTGATCCATCAGCTTCCCACCGACCGATCCATACTTTTGAGGCAATGGCCGACCCATCTCTAAAGAGTAGACTGGCCCATCATGTTGACCGACCCATCATGCCAGTCAATCCATCAGTTTCCCTCCGACCGATCCATCCCCTGATAACTCCAACCGATCCATCCCCTGTATTGTTCTCCAAGCCACACTATACCCGATCCATCTCTGATTTGAGCCTTATATTGAACAATCCATCAAATCAACACATTCTGATCTGATCCATCCATGCTATCGCACACTTCAACCAATTCTCACTTGAATTCGACTCGATTCCATAATCGAGAACTAATTCGATTCAACTCGTATAACTTTTAACAATAGAATTACACAATCATCCATAATACATAAAATTCACCAAAAATCATGATAAGTGAATATATGAACAAAATAATAGATCTAACTTGCATAAACATATAGAACTATATGGAAATTACCGGTTTTAAGTTGCTAAATTGGATCCTATGGCGATCCATATGAAAATAGACTTACATAATGTAGATATGGGAGAAAATGACTCAAAATGGTGAAATTATGATCAAACCACTCATGTACTTGATTGAATTTGTGTAAGAGATGCATATCACTCACCAATTCTCTAAAACAACTCAAAAACACTTGGATCTAAATCCAGACATCGAAGAATTTTCTCTAAACTCTTCGATTCGATGAACTCTCTCTTGGAATGGTGTAGATCTAGCTCAAATGATGTAGATCTTTGATTCTCTAAGCTCTAATGGTGGAAAGGTGTAGAAGATGGAGTAATGGAGGACCTCTAGCTCTTTCAAATGAGAGAATGGAGAAAGTAAACTATTCTCCATGCCTCTTACCCTCTATTTATTGCCTTCCACCAACCCCTAACGGGCCTCTCCAAATCAGCCCATTATGGCTTACAAAACATGAACAACAAACTGTAAAACACAAAAATAGCGATTCCTCTCAATTGTTGAACCAAATCTTTAATGTGACCACTCTACGGAGTGAGAATCATCATTTTCTTTCCAATAAGATTGATCTTAGCACCTAATTCGATCCGAGTCAAAAGTTATGCCATTTACAAGACTGACAGGGGTAAAATGGTCACAAAAAAATTGGTAAAAATTATGGACATGTCTCACATCTACATAAACAACATATCAAAATATAAGAATGATCCAACCCTCAAGGAATAAAATAAAAATATTTTACGATCCTCCGATATGTAAAATGCGGGCTGTTACATTCTCCCCTCTTAGGAGTTTCACCCCCGAAATCCCAAGCAAATACAAGCAACCCAAAACAATTCTACACGCGTATCACTCATGAGCAGGCAATTCTATCATCCAAACTAGCATCCATCAAACCATGCATCCATAGCCTTATCTTAGCATGCAGAATTTTAAAAACAAACACAATAGTACAAGTTATAATAATGTAAAGACGATACGGTACCAATGAGTCATACCTACGAAGAGTTCTGGATGGGTCGCCTTCATACTCTCTTCTATCTCCCATGTACAATCGCCGCCGTCCTCACTCCATTGTACCTTGACTAGCTTAACTGTCTTCCTTCTAAGTTGTTTCGTGTCATTCCCCACAACATGAAGCAGCTTACAAGGTCTCGTTACTGTTGGTCTCAACTTTTATGTCTTCATACTGTTCTAGAGATACTACTACATTCGAATCATGCACAAACTTCTGTAGAAATGACACAAGGAAAACATTATGCACACTTAACATCTTCTCAGGTAACTCCAATCTATATGCGAGCTTTCCAATTCGCTCAACTATCAGAAACAATCCAACGAACCTAGGAGCTAACTTTCCTTTATTTCTGAATCGAACAACATGCTTCAATGGTGAAATCTTCACGAAAAGCACTTCGCCAATGTCAGATTCCGAATCTTTTCGACATTATCGACGTAGCTCTTTTGACGATCTTGGACTGCCTTCATTCATTGCCAAACGATCTCAATACAATCCGAGGTTTCTCTAATCGTCTTTAACCCAAGTATCAACTTATCTCTAGTTTCTAACCAACATGCCGGAGAATTACAGGGTCTTCCATGTAATGTATCGTATGGTGTCATCCCAATGCTCAATTGGTAGCTATTATTATATGCGAACTCAACAAGATGTAGATGGTCTTCCCACGATCATCTGAAGTCCAACACATAAGCCCTTAGGAGATCTTCCAAAACTTGGTTGACCCTCTCGGTTTGACCATCAGTTTGGGGATTATAAGTTGTACTCAAACATAACTCAGTTCCCAAAGCTTCTTGCAAACACTTCCAATATCCGCTTGTGAATAACGGATCACGGTCACTTACTATGCTCTTCGAGATACCATGGGATCGAACTATCCATTTAACATAAAGCTCAGCCAACTTAGATGTTGTCCTAGTCGATTTGACAGGAATGAACCTTGCACTTTTGGTCAAGCGATCCATGATGACCCAAATTCCCTCATTTCCTGCTCTGAATCTAGGTAGCCCATCGATATTTGCTCCCACTTCCACATAGGAACTTCCAATGGTTGAAGCAAACCACTCGGCTTCTTCTGTTCAACTTTCACCAACTGACAGTTCATACACTTGGAAATGAATTTTCCAATATCCATTTTCATCCCTTCCCAGTAGTAAGATCGCTTCATACCCTGATACATCTTATTACCACCGGGATGAATCGTCAACTTCGAGTGATGACATTCCCTCAGAAACTCATCTCTCAATCCATCGATATCAGGAACAACCAGTCGTCCTTGCTTTCGAAGCTAACCTTCTCGACCGACCTCGAATTCTTTATCCCCTGGTTCCAACTTTTGGATAAACTCAACAAGCTTTGCATCTCGCTTTTGGCTCTTGCTAATCCTTTCGATGAGAGTAGGTCATATCGACAAGCTTGCCAACATTTCAGGTTCCAACTCACACCGTGGTCTGAAATCAAATTTTGCCAAATACTCGAGGCTTTTCCATTCCAAAAACATCGCTCTGAAACCTACGTGTCTTCGAATCAACACATCCGCCACTACGTTACCTTTGTCAGGAGTATAGGCTATACCAAAATCATACGATGCCAGAAACTCTAACCACCTTTGCTGCCGAAGATTCAAATCCTTTCGAGAGAAAAGATACTTTAACGATTTGTGATCCATAAACAACTCGAATCGAACCCCCAATAGGTAATGTCTCCACATCTTCAAAGCAAACACGATTGCTGCCAACTCCAAATCAAGAGTTGGGTAATTCCTTTCATGCGACTTCAGCTGTCGTCTCGAGCAGGCCACAACCTTATCCTTCTGCATCCGCACTGCTCCAAGCCCAGTACCACATGCATCGGTGTATACCACTATTTCCTCATTCCCACCTGGAATTGTCAAAACAGGAGCACTCGTCAGTCTCTCTTTCATGATTCTGAAAGCTTGCTCACACTTTGCATCCCATGTGAACACTTGGTTCTTCTTCGCCAGTCCTGTTAATGGAGCAGTTATATTGGAGAAATCTTTGATAAACCATTGATAATAACCCACCAATCCAGAAACTTCTCACGTCCGTCACATTCTTAGGTCTATCCTAGTCCTAGATTGCTGCCACTTTAGCGGGGTCAACCGCTATTCCATTTCCAGAAACAACATGGCCTAAGAACCTCATTTCGCTCTTCCAGAAGTGACACTTCGAAAGTTTACTTTTTAGTTGATGCTCTTGCAAGATTACCAGAACAACTCGCAAGTGCGTCTTATGTTCGTCCTCGTTCCGGGAACCGGAATATCATCCACGAACATAAGAACGAACTTGTTCAACTGATATTTGAAAACCCTATTCATAAGACCCACAAAATACGCTGGCGCATTATTCAACCCAAATGGCATCACCAACCATTCAAAGAAACCAAATGGTGTCCTAAAAGCAGTCTTCGGCACACTATCCTTTGCCACTCTCAACTGGTGAAATCCCATTGCCAAATCCATCCGAGAAAACTCTTTGGCTTCGTGAAGTTGATCGAACGAGTCGTCGATCCTTGGCAATGGATATTTGTTCTTCTTGGTCACTTTGGTCAGCTCACAGTAATCCACACACAATCTCAGCGAGCCATCCACCTTGGTTGCAAACACAACTGATGCACCACATTCAGATACACTTCTCCAAATGAATTCGTTTCCTAAAAGGTCACGAACTTGTACCTCTAACTCTTGTTATTCCTTAGGCGCCATCCTCCTAAGAGGAATAACGATAGGTCTAGCACCCTTGTCCAAATCGATCCTAAACTAGATCTCCGGCGATAAACCTTTGACTTTCTCAAAGACGTCCTTAAACTCATTAGCGATTAGCACAGATGACAAGTATTCATGTGGAATCTCAAGTGAATATAGATAGCTCACGAAGACACCATCTTCGGGCTTACATCGAATCAACACCTTTCGCCCTTCCACATCCCCAACTTCACCTCTAGCTTTTCGCAATTCACTCTTGCCGCATATCTCTTGAGCCAATCCATATCTAAGATAATCCCAAACTCAGCAAAGTTTAGAACAAAGCAATCACATACAAATGAGCAACCATGACTTGATAACACTAGACCACGACAAAGTATACAAAGGTCGGACGAACCCCCAACTGGATTAGTCACAACCCAAGGTCTATCACAAATCTTGGGTTCCAAACGCAAGTGACACACAAGCTCATTACAAATGAAAGAATGCAATGCTCCAATATAAAAAAAAACTCGAACTGAAACACCTCGGACAGAAAGAGTACCTTGAACAATAACACCCTTTCCTTTCTCCTCTGCAGTAGGAGCTCTTGAAGAAGACGACACAACTTCCAAAGCATAAGTCTTCACAACCTGCTTACTCTTAGCTGCTTCTGGACAATCCTTCTTCTCGTGTCCATGTCCAGGCTTTCCACACTTGAAGCACTTTTTCTCAGCTTTTGGATTTTTGCACTCATTAGAGAAATGACCCTTCTATTGCCAGTTATAGCAAACCACCTCACTCTTAGGCTTCTTCTTGCCTTCCTTTCCCTTATGTTGTTGATGCTTCCTCTTCTTATTATTACCACCCTACTATGGTTTTGGGACCTCCTTGGTTGCAACAATAACAACTTCCTCTTTTGGAAACAAGCTTTTATGTCTCATAGCCTTTTCCATAAGCTTCTCAAATAGATCATCAAGATGTTCCACCAACGGTCTTCCTATGTAGGTATCCATACCCATAACAAATTTCTCATTCTTTTGATAGGGTGCGTCAATGTATGAACGAGCATATCTGGACAAAGCCTTGAAATTAGAAACATGGCCAAGCATCAGCCTACCGTTCTGCTTCAACTCCATAAATTTCTTTAATAGAGCAAACTTCTGAGCAGTAGACATAAACTTGTCTCGAATTTATGTTTGAACTGGTCCTAAGTTATTTCCTCTTCTAGAGTCTCAAGTGTAACCGAATTCCACTATTCCATGGCCCTGCCCTGCAATTGCCTTGACGCAAGCTTTCTCTTAGTTGCATCATCCATTCCCCAATCTCCAAAAATACGAACACAAGAATCTAACTACCAATGGACTTCTTCAGTACATGTCGACCTATAATGGATCGGACATGTCGACCCATCAACATGGAAAGCAGACCGACCCACTCTCCCCAGAAGTCACGGCCGATCCATCCTCCAGATGCCCCAATCGATCCATCTCCAAGTGCTCTGACCGACCCATAATGACCAACCCATCCCCGAGAGTCACAGATGACGCATCCTAAAGCCACCCGACCAACCCATGCCACGCAAGCCCTGACCGATCCATGCCAACTCCCATTAACCGATCCATCCACTTAAATCGTGTCGACCCATCACTGAAACACTGTCCGACCGATCCATTAGCTTCCCACCGACCGATCCATACTTTTGAGGCAATGACCGACCCATCTCTAAAGAGTAGACCGACCCATCATGTTGACCGACCCATCATGCCAGCCGATCCATCATCTTCCCTCCGACCGATCCATCCCTTGATAATTCCGACTGATCCATCCCCTGTATTGTTCTCCAAGCCACACTATACCTGATCCATCTTTGATCTGAGCCTTATACTGACTGACCCATCAAATCAAAACATTCTGATCCATCCATGTTATCACTCACTTCAACCAATTCTCACTCGAATTCGACTCGATTCCATACTCGAGAACTAATTCGGTTCAACTCGTGTAACTTTTAACAACAGAATTACAAAATCATCCATAATACATAAAATTCACCAAAAATCATGATAAGTAAATATATGAACAAAATAATAGATCTAACTTGCATAAACATATGGAACTATATTGAAATTACCAGTTTTAAGTTGCTAAATTGGTTCCTATGGAGATTCATATAAAAATAGACTTATCATGATGTAGATCTAGGATAAAATGACTCAAAATAGTGAAATAATGATCAAAACACTCATATACTTGATTGAATCCGCATGAGAGATGCATATCACTCACCAATTCTCTAAAACAACTCAAAAACACTTGGATCTAAATCCGAATAGCGAAGGATTTTCTCTAAACTCTTCAATTCGATGAACTCTCTCTTGGAACGGTGTAGATCTTTGATTCTCTAAGCTCTAATAGTGGAAAGGTGTAGAAGATGGAGCAATGGAGGACCTCTAGCTCTTCCAAATGAGAGAATGGAGAAAGTAAACTATTCTCCATGCCCCTTACCCTCTATTTATATCCTTCCACTAACTCCCTAATGGGCCTCTCCAAATCAGCCCATTATGGCTTACAAAACATGAACAACAAGCTGTAAAACACAAAAATAGCGATACTTCCAAACCGCTAAACCAAATCTTTAATGTGCCACTCTATGGAATAGGAATCTTTATTTCCTTTCCAATGAGATTTATCTCATAACCTGATTCGATCATAGTCAAAAGTTATGCCCTGTACAAGACTGATAAAGGCAAAATGATCACAAACAAAATTGGTAAACATTATGGACATATCTCACATCCCCATAACCAACATATCAAAATATGAGAATGATACAACCCTCAGGGAACAAAATAAAAATATTTTACGATCCTTCGATACGTAAAATGCGGTTTGTTACAAGTTTCGTATTGATAAAATGCAACCCTCCTTTAATTACTTTTTTGCAACTGGATGAGTTTAAATTTTTGATGATAATAGGACTATTATTCCTTTTTTTCACTTTAAACTAACAACGTGCGTGATAATGATACATGCTTTGTTCATGAAATATTTTTTTTTCAAAATATATATGTTTAACACATTTAAGAAAAAATGATTTGTTTGAATATTTAGTTACACTTTTACTCTGAAATCATGTGTAATCAGTTTGAATTTTCATTTCTAAGTTGACATATTTTATTTTTAATTGGTTTAAATTTTTATTTATGTTGCTAATTAATAAACTATTATGTTGTAACAAATGTCTATTGGTTAGATCATGTGTTTAAATGATAGTAATATTTGCTAATATTTATAGAATTGTAGTTTGAATTCGTAAAAAAAAATAGTTAGTTAAGTAACTTGTAAAACTAAAGATATGTAGGGATATTTTTGAAAGTTTGCAGTCGAATCAAAAGTTTGCATTTTCAAGATAATTATTAATAAAGATATGTCACATACTAGCAATTAAATTATTTTTATAAATTCAAATTGCTTTTCTACACATATTAACATATCTTACTATCACCTAAAAATATAATTTGGCGAATAAACATTATTTACAACACCGTTCCTTGTTAAGCAATAGCATAGATAAAAAATAAAAGTATTAAATGTTAGAACCTCGATTCTCGAGCTATATTTTGACTATGGCAACTATATATCGACAATATCATATATAGATGATCGTTGTATGGAGATTATGGTTCAAATATAAGAAGATTTGAAGGCAAGATAAATTGATATATTAGTGTGTATTTGAGTTAGTATTTAGTTAGATTCAATGTTAAATCATTTAGTCAGATTCAATGTTAAAATCTCTCTTAAGATACACACACTCTCTCTCTATTTTAAATAAAAATCAAGTTTTCAAAAAACAAGAGTTACTAGTACTCAAACTCTGGTCATTACTTTAGAAGGAATGTGCCTTAATCAAATGAGCTATGGTAACTTTTGATAAGTAGCATGATTTAGTCGGCTGAATTTTAATTTCAGTCGGATGAATATTGTGATTTCAGTGCACATGCATACCTTTTCAAATTATAGCCATTTTTCAGCCAGTAGAATTTTTAATTCAGTTAACTGACCTGAAGGGTTGCGACTTTTTAAAGAGAGATAACTCTTTAATCAAACAGTTATGTCCATATCTTTTAGTCAAACCTTTTTACAAATGATTGCAACCTTTTATTCAATATAAATAGACTTCAGCATTACTTGTTTTAATCACTGATTACAACCGAACTTTCTTGATCTTAACATTTTTTGAATCTGAAATATTTTTATACAATATTCACTTGTGCTCTCAAATTTTCAATATTTTGTGATTATAAATCACTTTCCTTCTTGATTTTTCATACTTTTACAAATATATATATTCAAGGAGAAGATTATCAGAAGGGTGTACTCACTTATGACTTATTCGTGTTATCAAGAACACACATATAGTCAAATAAAATTTTGTAATTGTTTGAAGTCCTATTCTGTTGCTCAGGTAAGAAGTCTTCTTCCATTGCTGAGGCGAAATCTTGTTCTACTGCTCAGGTCCATGTTATGTTGCTCAGGTGTTAGTTAAAGTCCTCTTCTACTGTTGAGGCGAAATCCTATTATGTTGCTCAGGTCCTTGCTCTGCTGCTCAGGTGTTGTAATATACATTCCTCTGGGTTAAGTGAGGGTGTCGATTAGTTGAAATTCTAGATGGAGTCTGGAACTGGACGTAGGACAGTGTTCCGAACCAGTACAAAAATTTCTTTTGTTCTTTACTTTATTTACTATTTTTTATATTGAATTAGCTGCAATCTCTTGAATCTCGATGCTTTATCATTTACTTCCGCATTTAGTATATTATGCGCATTTCCACATTAGTCATCATACTTGGCTTTTCATTTGGTATTAAAGCCCGTGATTCTAGAGATCGTAACAACATCATAGAATAAATGACGATAAAGATATTTAGTCAAGGCGTTAGAAAGTGGAAGAGTAACAAAGCAGAATCAAAGGAGCAAGCATGCAAATGTCTCATGGCTAAAGTCAGATCACAATCCGTATGTGTAGATTCATTATATAAAGATCTTTTGTTAGACCATGAAAAATTACTAAAATATCTTAAAATTTTGAATAAATTTAATACAATTATTTTATCTAAGTCAAAAAAATGTGAGCAAGAAAATTCCAAATTGAAAGAGGAAAATGAAACAAACTTAACTTTTTGAAATTACCTCAGAAGAGCTTGTTTTCCAAAAGGATTTCCTTCAAAAAGAAAACAAGCGCTTAGAAGATAAAAATAATTATCTTTTAAAGGAAATCGATGTGTTACAAAATAAATATACATTTTTAGAAGATTCTTTAAATAATTCTAGTTCTTTAATTTTGTCTCTTAAAAAAGAGAATGAAGCTTTGATTAAAAAGAATTTAGAACTATCTAAAGAATGTGAGTTTATAAAAGTTAATAATAATATAATGCAAAAATAAATTCGTGGCTCAAAAGAAAATTTTGAAATACTATAATCATCTTTGAATATTTTAGAATCTCAAATTTTTCGTCTCGAAAATAAGAATAGTACTTTAGAAAAGAAGAATTCTGAATTAAATGAGGAAATTGATAATTTAAAAAATAGCAAAATTTCTTTGAAACTATCAATCACGACTTTGGAATCAAATTTTTTAAATGTACAAGTAAGTTAACAAAATTTAATAGAGGTCAAAATGATTTAAATGTGACTTTATCTAGTTCTAGACCTTTACATGACAAAAGTGGTTTATAATATAATAAAACCAGTCATAGAAATAGTATCAAATATGCTTTTATGTATACTAAAATTATCACTACTAGTACTAAAGAACGATTAAACCCAAGTTCCAATTTATATAAAAATTCGAATACTTCTATGACTAAAAATATTTATAACAAATCTAGAAGTACAAAAGGGAATATCAATAGAAATTATTTAAGTATTTGGGATCTAATAAATTGGAAAAACAGAGAAAAATATATCAATGATTATTTTGATTCAGTAGTTAAAAATGAAAATTTTATTTTTAAAGGTTCCATTAAACCCACTTGGGTATTGTTACATTCCATCTAATCCCTGGACCCTAACGTAGAAAGTGGGTACCAAAGTTTTTTTTTTTTTTTTTTTTTGTAGATACACTAGAAAAAAGAGAAGGTTGTTTCAGTATATCTGATATCTTTGGAAACAGATCTAAAATTAAAGGAATAATCAGAGAATCTGGTAAACCAATATTTTTTATTTCTTTTTAAATCCAACTCTATTCTTCATATACTGAAATCTTATATTGCTCCTATTGATATTCATCTCCTTTCTTGTTGATGAAAAGGAGGGAAGGAAAATATAACCATTTGGAAAGGGGAGGTCATATCAATAAGGGGTATAAATTTAGGAGAAAGTCTATATTTTGATATACATTATCCCATTTTTTACTATAACATCATATAAACATATGCAATATAGTTTAATGATATTCATAAATTCAATATGTTGTTCAATCATATACCAAGATAATTTTTTTAAAAATAATAATATTTGTGTAAACTAACATTCAATTTATATATTTAATTTAATGAACTACATGTATATTAGTTCCGATTAGCTGTAATTCATTTTTATCAATGACTAAAGAGGAGAAAGATCAAATATATAGCATATGCACAGGGGGCAATATACCCAAGGAGAGCACAGGTAGAAATATATTTTGATTCATTATTATATATATATATATATAATTGTATATAGTTGTCATTATCAAATGGGGAGAGATTGTTAGAACCACGATTCTACAACTATATTTTGACTATGACAACTTTATATTGACAATATCGTATACTAACGATTACTGTAGGAAGAATATTTGAGATTATGGTTCAAACACAAGAAGATTCGAAGATAGGATAAATTGATATGTTAGTGTGTATTTGGGTTAGTATTTAGTTTGATTCAATGTTAAAATCTCTCTTAAGATACACCCCCCCATATATGCACTCTATTTTAAATAAATAAAACAAAATTTGAAAAATAGGAGTAGTTGGTACTCGGGTCACTAGTTTAAAAGGCATACGCTTTAACCAAATAGGCTATCGTAACTTTTGATAAGCAACATAATTCAGTCGCTTGAATTTTAGCTTCAGTCGGCTGAATATTGTGATTTCACTGCACATGCCTTTTCAAATTATAGCCATTTTTTAGCCAGTTGAATTTTAAATTTAGTCAGCAGACCTAAAGGGTTACGACTTTTTAAAGAGAGATAACTCTTTAATCAAAGAGTTATGTCCATATCTTTTAATCAAATCTTTTTACGAATGATTGCAACCTTTTATTCAATATAAATAGACTTCAACATCACTTATTTTAATCATCGATTACAACTGAACTTTCTTAATCTTAGTATTCTTTGATTCTGAAATATTTATATACAATATTCACTTGTGCTCTCAAATTTTCAATAATTTGTTATTATAAATCGCTTTCCTTCTTGATTCTTTATACTCTTACGAGTATATATATATATACATATATATATATATATGTATATATATATATATATTCAAGGAAAGGATTATAGGAAGGGTGTACTCAATTATGACTTATCCGTGTTATCAAGAATACACATATAGGCAAATAAAATTTTGTAATTGTTTTAAGTCTCATTCCGCTGCTTAGGCAAGAAGTCATCTTCCATTGCAAAGGCGAAATCATATTCAGCTGCTCAGGTTTATGTTATGCTACTTAGGTGTTGGTTGAAGTCCACTCTTACTATTGAGATGAAATCCCGTTATATTGCTCATGTCGATGTTCTGTTGATCATGTGTTATAATATTTATTCCTCCCGGCTAATTGAGTGTGTTGATTAGTTGAAATTCCAAAAGGAGTCTGGGACAAATAGTAGGACGGTGCTCCGAACCAGTACAAAAATTTCTGATATTCTTTACTTTATTTATAGTTTTTTTTATATTGCTTATCTATGATATCTTACCTGAATATTTATCTCATTAAATATTTACTTACATATATCAAAGCTAGTATTTCATTTACTTCCGCATTCAGTATATTACACACATTTTCATATTACTCGATCCTACTCACCTTTTCAATAAAAAAACTAGATAGTGCAACTAAGAATTTAGAAGTAAAAATTCAACCTAACTACACATGATTTTAACATAAAAAAAATATAAAATTAATGCAGATCTTGAATGTTTTAAATACATATAGTTTCTAAAAGCATCTCATGCGCAAAGCATGTGTCATGATCACATGGCAAACATCGCCGTAAAGCTCATCCATAATAAAAAGGCATGCACACTTTCCTATGGTACTCGAATTTTTTCCTTGTAAGTTTCAAAGTCAAATACCAATCAATAGTTCAATGCATTAAAAGTTAGAACATAGTCGGTTACTCACTGATTAAGGTGTTTGATATTATGCCTTGAATAGTAGTGTTAGGAATGTTATTTACAATAAGAATTAAAATCCATAAACATAACCAGAAATGACAATGTAAGCCTTGATTTTGACAGAAAGCTATAGGTTCACAATTCGATCAAATGTTCTACCCCGAGATGAGAATTCTTTTTTTTTTTTTTTTTTTTTTTTTTTTTGCAAGGCTGGCCGGTATTTTAAATGATCGGTAACACTTTATTAAAAATTAAAGAAAAGGATACAATGCACACAAGTGATATACCAAGTGTATATCAACCACAAAATACATACTCTCACACATGGGAATCACACAATTACATTGACACATTACATGCTGATACTTCGTTTCAAATACATTTCTTATTCATTGTGCTAAAAGAAAAGCACAGGAGACAACAAATCTCCATTTAATCATTATCAAAAGGAGTGTTCACCTTCGCTCTTGTCATGCTGCGTGTTTGAGGCGATTTTCCCGCATTGGTTCCAGCTACACAAGAAGATGAGGGTAAGGTGTTAGGTAGAATTATGTCCGGCGGTCTTGCTTTATAGCCAGGAGGCGGAGGTATGTTTGCATATGGGTTTAAATTTTTCTTCTTATCTGAGTCATTCGTTGCTTTCCTACTTTGTAAGGCAGAGTAGTTCTTGGCCATCAGTTCCATAAGTTTTATCTTCTCATTACAAATATAAGGGTCAAGCCCACCGCTTTCTATTTGATCACCGAGACTCTCTATAGTTTCAAGGATTGTCTTGTCTACTTTCAGATTCATTTTCTTCTTTGTTTTAGGTTGCCTCATCTTGTTGTCGTTAGAGCCAGCTAAAATGTTGAAATTATTTTGAAGAAAGCTATCAAATTCACCATCTGGTTTAGCGAAAGCAGACATGCCGACAGCATTCACGTCATTTTCTAGATGCTCCTGCATGGGGTTTATAAGTGAATTACCATTCTTGGTCTTCTTGTGTGGAGAAGTTCCATTCAGGAAACCAGATTCGAAGCCATAAGCATTGTCCGCTTGAATGCCGTTAGCAACTAATGGGAGATGCACGTCATAACCACCATTATTCAGTGTTCGCTTAAACTCTGATATATCATTTATAATGGTCTGGATAACATCATCTTTGTCAGTTATTTCTAGCTCGTTGATGAAAGCCGCAGAGGCATTAGCAGGTTGCACTTTTGCGTGAACAACAGCAGTTTCATCAACATGTTGAACACACGCATTGCCTTTGGTTTTAATGATATCGTCCTTGCTCTTGTTCAAGTTAGCTTCTTCATTCCCGGTTATAAGTCCATCTTCTGTAACTTCAACCAGTTCTCCTTCTTCAAGATCTAGATTAGTTGTTTCATTTTCACTCATGTTAGCTAAGGATCCAAATTTATTGGTGCTGCGTATGTCAGTAGACTCACCAGTACTTTGTTTTGATGAGTCTCCTCCAACTCTCTACCATTTCTGTTGACCAACCATCGGATTTACTCTCACTTTGACTCCGCTTCTTGATAGGATTCTTTTGACTTGATTCCTATTTGTTGTAGCATTGTTGCCAACACCCCCATTACTATGAGTTTCAAGGTTTTGCTTTTGTACATCAATATATGCACTAACTTTCTTGTTAGCATTCAACTCCAGTCTCTCATCAATTTTGCCAAAAGGGTAGGTGTTATTCAAGTGTCCGAAGACCTTACAAACGTGATAGATATCCGGCTTCCAAATGTAACTTATATTAATGAAACACCCCACCTTCGTTAAGGTCACTCACAAAGGGAATGCCTTAACTTCGGTGGAGCATTTTAGTTAAAAGATACAGATAAATTACAAGACAGACAAATAAAGCAGTGGAAATTAAAGTCATTTTATAAACAATGTGGTTCAGTTTAGCTTTTACAATAGTTGTCTCAATCATACTTGAAAGTAATACATAGAACTTCTGTCTTGATTTAAAAACTTCCAAGTATAAAACAAGCATAAAAGTAATAATGATATTCCCCAATAAAGCATGAACCAGCCATAGCAGTGGAAGAGAGAGTCCAAAGCAATACATCAACTATCTTCGAGCTTGGAAAGAAAACTGAGCTAAGTGGTAACATTTCCTCCCTGTGAACCGGGGGGGGGGGGAACGGAAGAAAAGAGGCGAAACAAAACTAGGTCAGACATAAGTCTGGTAAGTCCAGTGGCTTTCAGCATATAAACAGGAAAAAGCATCATGACATGAATAAACTGAATATAAGACAATACTGTGAGAACAAGGATAACAAGATAACATACGATTAGTATAGATATGATAAGGCAAGATAAACTGAATGCGCTTCTACTCTTTCTCTGCTTTGCTACTACCTTGTTATTCTGATTTTTATATCTCTGCACCACCTAACTAGTGTCCCAACTAGTAATCTATATAAAATGATCATATTGTGATGTGATCCCAATCCCCGCAATTGTGGTAGCCTTCAGGTGTACATCTATCGTGAGGATTCCACTTCAATCTGCCTAATTGCCATGAACATGTTAGATGTACCCTTACTACCCTATCGATCGGCTCCTTACTTGTATTATTTTTCCCTTGTGTCTGTGTCAATCGGCTCTCTCTTGCGTGTAGATACGCTGTGCTGGTCCCACCATAAGGTGTATCAATCCTTATGATAGCAACCCGACACGATTCAAGATGCATAGTGTATAACTACTGGTGCCCAATGACTGCATTTTCCCACTCTGGAGTACGTGCACGCCCGTAAACCGTCGGAACTTACACTGATGTAACCCCTTCCGCTATTTTGACCGCTTATAATCAGCCCAGTAATCGTGCCCCACCCTGCCTAGTTCAGGGTACCATGATACATCTATGTAGGTTACTGCTGAAATGGGTCCCCGTTACTAGGGTTTCCTACTAGTTAAGTTTGTGGGCCTATATTTACTAATATTACCCACCAACCCGATATGTACTTAACCCTCCCACTGATTAAAGCATGTTTTTTAATGGTTAAGTTTGTGGGCCTATATTTACTAATATTACCCACCAACCCGATATGTACTTAACCCTCCTATTGATTCAAGCATGTTTATTTAATGGTTAAGTTTATGGGCCTATATTTACTAATATTACCCACCCAACTTGATATGTACTTAATCCTCCCGCACATTATGCCGTATTGGTTAAGTGTTGTCCATTCATGTTAACTTAACCCACCCATTCATCATGTCATGTTGGTTAAGTGTTTCTTATTAACTTAACCCTCCTCACTTATCATGTTGGATTGGTTAAGTGTTTCCTATTAACTTAACCCCGTTCGTCCATCAAGTTATATTGGTCAAGTGTTTCTTGTTAACTTAACCCCACGTGTTCATCATGTTGTATTGGTTAAGTGTCATCAATCAATTCAAGTTACTTAACCCACCTACTTGTCATGTTACTTTGGTTAAGTGTTGCCTTCTTGTGTCAACTTAACCCTACCATAAATCAAGTTATATTAGTTGAGTGTAGCCCTCTTGTTATAACTTAACCTTACCACAAATCAAGTCATATTGGTTAAGTGTTTCCCTCTTGTTTTAACTTAACCTTACCATAAATAAAGTTGGTTAAGTGTTTCTTATTACTTAACCCTGCCCATTCATCATGTTATACTGGTTAAGTTTTCCTATTAACTTAAACCTAGTCATTCATCTTGTTATATTGGTTAAGTGTTTCTCATTAACTAAACCCTAGTCATTCATGTTATATTGGTTAAATGTTCCTATGAACTTAACCCTAGTCATTCATGTTATATTGCTTAAATGTTCCTATGAACTTAACCCTAGTCATTCATCTTGTTCATCAGCGTTAATTGATTTATTAATGCACCAACCTCTCACATTAGATATGTGTTGTTGCGGTTACTGAATGTGTCGGGCGGTTGCTGGTAGTTTTACACCACAACTCAATCTAACCTCGGGTTTTTCTTGGGCATGATGCACTAACCTCTCACATTAGATAGGTGTTGTTGTGGATATTGGATGTGCCGGACGCTTCCGGGCAGTTTTACATCACAACTCAATCTAACCTCGGGTTAGGCATGTTCATCTTTAATTTACACATTTACCATGTATACCCAAATCTAGATTTTACATGCTAATTACCAAATTCACCAAAACTATTCATATTCCAATTCCCAAGTTATGCCCAACAAATTCCAATTTCAAGTTATTAATCAAAATTGGCTATACCCAGTCTTCCCTAAATTTGCAATAATAGTCATGCCCAAAATCACTATGCATTATGTTTGGCGTCCCAAATCAATAGTTAAGCCCAAGCTAAATTTAATATTCCAATTTACAGTTTATGCCCAAAACTAGGTTTTTCATGCCAAATTTCATACTTTGTCATTCATGCCAATTCTAGGTTCAATATGTCAAATTAGATATTCCATAATTCATGACAAATTACCCCAAATTGCATCTTAACAGTCATGCCATAATACATGTTCCAAATTATGCCAAATAAATATCAATTTCATGTTATACCCAATTACTCCCGCATTCATAACGTACGTATTTCGAGATTCAACGCAAGATTCATGAAATAAGCGGAGCAACAATATGGAACATAAGAGGCATAAGAATAGGCATATGACGATAAGAACTATTGGTCCCATAAATTTGATATACCAAATTGACAACTTTTGCATATAATACATTGCAGGCATATAAATACGATATGAATATCATTATGAACCATCATAGGTGTATAGGTTTTACAAGAGTTATACCATGAACTTAAATAGGATTACAATTCCGATATACAACAAGGATAGATATGATTGGACCAATTCCATAGTCAATAATGATTTCCAAAGACATATACAAGAACGGATTCAAATGAAAGGATTACTTACATCAGGCATACATCTAATGGATTAGATTTGAATAACATCGCAAGCATAAATCTAATATATTAGATTTGTTAAATTTAAAAGGATTATCTCATAATCAAGTATAGCTTAGATCCAGATTATTACATGCCAAGAATTTCAATTAAGAATTCACATCTGAAAGTTACTTGGACTTACAAAAAGAGAATGATTCTTGTATTTCTGGAATTTGTTTTCTGAAACTGAAAAGCTATCCCTTGACGTAGATTATCGATTCTCTAATTTAGATTTGACTCTTAGAAAATAGTTGTTGAAGTCCTTGAATAAGCCTTTGAATCTCTACTTGAATTCTAAACTTGATTTCTTGAAGAACTAGAGCAGCATAAGGACGTCTTTAATCTATTTTGGTATGAATTAGGGTAAAGTATAGGCGTAATGAAGTTGTGTAGAGAAAACTGTAGCCTTAGGGGTGTTTATATAGCATAGGGATCAACGAATCTGGTCAGAACGGGCATCCAAATGCAGAAAAACGAACCAGACCTCGGATCTGGAAAGGGGGGAAGGGAGGTCGACCCCCTGTTCGACCTATGTCGACCCAGGTCGACCCAGATCGACCCCCTGGTCGACCTAGGTCCTGGGAGGGAAATTCCCCGCCCAGCCCGGTTTTATGATTTGAATTTCGAACTTTTTTTTTAATTCTTGAAACTTCTAAGTGCCATAACTTTCTCATACGAAGTCCGATTTACGAAAACTTGGACTCTATTCCAAGAAGAATTCCGAGATGAACGCAATGGCATAACCTGTTTCCCTTAATTCATATTTTAAAAATCAAGTATACTTTAATTTGTTACTTTGACGTTCATAGAAAATACGGGGTGTTACATTCTCCCCTCCTTAAAGGATTTCGTCCCCGAAATCTTCAAGTCAAGAAGAATGTATATCCTACCATCCAACATCCATCTACTCAACCATTCAATCACAGGCATCCATTATCCTTAAAAAGATTTCTAATGGTTTCATGATCATATGCATAGTGTGTGTACATGTCCTTATCTAATGCAAAATCAGGCGGTCTACTGATTCAGTTGACCTCTTCAATGCCAATTATGTCAGTGCCATGAGTCCATCATGTATGCAATTATTCTTAATCGTACTTTATAACTTCTACATGAGTGCACAGTCATTCATACAAATGCAACATCCATATGATAACACATCAAGTTTCACTTCATATATATAAAAATTCACTCATGCATATGCAATATGAAAGTGACTGAGCCGATCTAGTGCCTAATGTGTATATACGCATCCACAAGTAACCACTAGCAACCACTTGCAACCACTTGCGACCACCAATCATAACATGTTTCAAACACATGTTTACATCCATTGGTTTCTACCTAAGGATAAGGAATAGGATCGAGGAGATATACTTAAAAGATAGATACAAGCATGCATAAACTTAAGGAAAGAGAGATCATGGATGTACCCTCAAAAAGAAAAGGTTAGGCTGCGCGTTTCTAGTCTTCAGTCTTCTAAGTCGCATTTTCTTGAGCTTCACTCCATTGTACCTTAACTAATTTAACTTCACGATTGTGAAGCTTCTTGACCTCCATTTCCAAAACCCACTAGTAAGGACCTTGATCACTTACCATGCTAGAGGGTATCCAATGTAGTCGAACTATCTTTCCAAGATAAACATGTGTTAATCATGATACCAAGTGTATATACTGAGATGATTAGAGGTCTCTCCTCTACTCAGCTTATCCATCATGTCACAAATCTGAGTGTCTAAAGCTAAAGGTTGCCATGTATTCTTACCTCTCTTAAGGTCAGTCTTACTTAGGGCGCCTGCCACAACCATTTATTTCTCACGCAAACTATCCTAGTTGAACTCGACATCCCTCAAGTACAAGCCCCAAAGGCCTAAACCAATATCAGACAAGCACCCAAGGAATACCTCCTCCGAATTTGGACGATCTATGTGAGATGATACTAGCAAAACAACCAAACAATTGAGCACTTAACCGACTCTGGCTATCCTCGCCAATCTTGCTCCAAAACTATCGTTGATCGCATAGCTGGCTTTGCATTGTCAACTAGATATATGCAGAAGTCTATCTCGAGTTTTAGGGGGAAAACCCCTAGCCTAACCGAAAACATCTGCGTACTCATGGACTACTCTAAAGGATCGAAAATCGTCGATAGATGCATCAAGTGATTCTAGGTAGCTAAGCCTAACTGATCCACTTAGGATCGCACAAAGTCTCGAGGTTATTACCGAGGCAAATAAAAATTCTAACTACCCTCCTTTCACAATTACTAGCTAACCAACCCATGCCTAGAATCAACCCATAGCCCATGGAACCAAAAACATAAGCATTATACTTAAACTCAATCCTTAATATAGCTATTCTCAAATCCTTACAAACCAAAGATAAATGAGCCGAACCACTAATTGGATTTGAGACAATAGTGGAATCTTCTACTATACAAGTACTAAGGTGCAAAGGCTCAACCATGGAAGCAAATATAAATGAATGTGAAGCGCTAAAATCAAAAAGAGTACTAACAGGATGATCAAAAAGATAAACTAAGCTCTACCTCTCTCTCAGGTACGCTGGCGGTGAGAGCATGCACTTGCCCTCCTGAAAGTCTTGTCCTTTGTTCTTGCCCTTGTCCTTAATTATATGACCCGTTATACCATAATAAAGACACTTCATCTTGTTTTAGGTTTTACTATTCTTTCCTCTTTTCTTGTCCTGTGATTCTTCCACTTACATCTCTTTCTTTTTATCTTCTTTGTGAACCAAGTCCATATCCATGAGTTACTCATCCTTGGGTTGTGCTCCTTAGCCAAACTCCCTTATTCTCATCTTTGTCATCTTTGTGTTGTAACTTGTTGACAAGCCTCTTGAAAGCTGCCTCCATCACATGGAAAACCCTACAAAGCTCGCTCATCAAGCCTATGGAACCATGCCGCGATGAGGTTACCACCCAAAAAGCCAGGAGCCCCGGAGACTCAGGAAAGAAGGAAATAAGGATTCAAACAAAAGATCAAAAGATAGTGCATATGGCTTTGGGGAATATGCCTTTAAAACAAAACTTTTCTTTTGAAAATGCTTCTTTTAAAACCATTTTGAAAATAATTTTTCAAATCTTTTATCCGATCTGGTAACCTTCAGCTCTGATACCAAGTGAAACACCCCACCTCCGTTAAGGTTACTCACAAAGGGAATGCCTTAACTTCGGTGGAGCATTTTAGGTAAAATATAAAGATAAATTACAAGACAGACAAATAAAGCAGCGGAAAATAAAGTCATTTTATAAACAATGTGGTTCACTCAAGCTTTTACAATAGTTGTCTCAATCATACTTGAAAGTAATACATAGAACTTCTGTCTTCATTTAAAAACTTCCAAGTATAAAAGAAGCATAAAAATAGCAATGATATTCCCCAATAAATCATGAACCAGCCATAGCAGTGGAAGAGAGAGTCCAAAGGAATACATCGACTATCTTCGAGCTTGGAAAGAAAACTGAGCTAAGTGGTAACATTTCCTCCCTGTGAACCGGGGGGGGGGGGGGGGGAACGGAAGAAAAGAGGCGAAACAAAACTAGGTCAGATATAAGTCTTGTAAGTCCAGTGACTTTCAGCATATAAACAGGCAAAAGCATCATGACATGAATAAACTGAATATAAGACAATACTGTGAGAACAAGGATAACAAGATAACAAATGATTAATATAGATATAATAAGGCAAGATAAATTGAATGCACTTCTACTCTTTCTCTGCTTCGCTACTGCCTTGTTATTCTGATTTTTATATCTCCGCACCACCTAACTAGTGTCCCAACTAGTAATCTATATAAAATGATCATAATGTGATGTGATCTCAATCCCTGCAATTGTGGTAGCCTTCAGGTGTACATCTATCGTGAGGATTCCACCTCAATCTGCATAATTGCCATGAACATGTTAGATGTGCTCTTACTGCCCTATCGATCGACTCCTTACTCGTATTAATTTTTCCTTGTGTCTGTGTCAATCGGCCCTCTCTTGCGTGTAGATACCCTATGCTGGTCCCACCATAAGGTGTATCAATCCTTATGATAGCAACCCGACACGATTCAAGATGCACAGTGTATAACCACTGGTACCCAGTGCCTGCTTTTTCCCACTCCGGAGCACGTGCACATCCGTAAACCGTCGGAACCTACACTGATGTACCCCCTGCGGCTATTTTGACCGCTTATAATCAGCACAGTAATCGTGCCCCACCCTGCCTAGTTCAGGGTACCATGATACATCTATGTGGGTTACTGCTAAAATAGGACCCCGTTACTAGGGTTTCCTACTGGTTAAGTTTGTAGGCCTATATTTACTAATATTACCCACCAACCTGATATATACTTAACCCTCCCACTGATTCAAGCATGCTTATTTAATGGTTAAGTTTATGGGCCTATATTTACTAATATTACCCACCAACCCAATATGTACTTAACCCTCCTACTGATTAAAGCATGTTTATTTAATGGTTAAGTTTGTGGGCCTATATTTACTAATATTACCCACCCAACTTGATATGTACTTAACCCTCCCGCACATTATGACATATTGGTTAAGTGTTGTCCATTCATGTTAACTTAACCCACCCATCCATCATGTCATGTTGGTTAAGTGTTTCTTATTAACTTAACCCTCCTCACTTATCATGTTGGATTGGTTAAGTTCTTCCTATTAACTTAACCCCGTTCGTCCATCAAGTTATATTAATCAAGTGTTTCTTGTTAACTTAACCCCATGTGTTCATCACGTTGTATTGGTTAAGTGTCATCAATCAATTCAAGTTACTTAACCCACCTACTTGTCATGTTACTTTGGTTAAGTGTTGCCTTCTTGTGTCAACTTAACCCTACCACAAATCAAGTTATATTAGTTAAGTGTTGTCTTCTTGTTTTAACTTAACCTTACCAGAAATCAAGTCATATTGGTTAAGTGTTGCCCTCTTGTTTTAACTTAACCTTACCACAAATCAAGTTATATTGGTTAAGTGTTTCTGATTACTTAATCCTACCTATTCATCCTGTTATACTGGTTAAGTGTTTCTTATTAACTTAATCCTAGTCATTCATCTTGTTATATTGGTTAAGTGTTTCTTATTAACTTAACCCTAGTCATTCATGTTATATTGGTTAAGTGTTCCTATGAACTTAACCCTAGTCATTCATGTTATATTGGTTAAGTGTTCCTAGGAACTTAACCCTAGTCATTCATGTTATATTGGTTAAGAGTTCCTATGAACTTATCCCTAGTCATTCATCTTGTTCATTAGCATTAATTGATTTATTAATGCACCAACCTCTCACATTAGATATGTGTTGTTGCGGTTACTGGATGTGTCGGGCGGTTCCGGGCAGTTTTACACCACAACTCAATCTGACCTCGGGTTTTTCTTGGGCATGATGCACTAACCTCTCACATTAGATAGGTGTTGTTGTGGTTACTGGATGTGCCGGGCAGTTCCGGGCAGTTTTACACCACAACTCAATCTAACCTCGGGTTAGGCATGTTCATCTTTAATTTACACATTTACCATGTATACCCAAATCTAGATTTTACATGCTAATTACCAAATTCACCAAAACTAGTCATGTTCCAATCCCCAAGTTATACCCAACAAATTCCAATTTCAAGTTATTAATCAAAATTGGCTATACCCAATCTTCCTTAAATTTGCAATAATAGTCACGCAGAAAATCACTATGCATTATGTTTGGCGTCCTAAATCAATAGTTAACCCAAGCTAAATTTAATATTCCAATTTACAGTTTATGCCCAAAACTAGGCTTTTCATGCCAAATTTCATACATTGTCGTTCATGCCAATTCTAGGTTCAATGTGTCAAATTACATATTCCATAATTCATGTCAAATTACCCCCAAATTGCATCTTAACAGTCATGCCATAATACATGTTCCAAATTATGCCAAATAAATGTCAATTTCATGTTATACCCAATTAACCCCGCATTCATAACATACGTATTTTGAGATTCAACGCAAGATTCATGAAATAAGCGGAGCAACAATATGGAACATAAGAGACATAAGAATAGGCATATGACGATAAGAACTATTGGTCCAATAAATTTGATATACCAAATTGACAAGTTTTGCATAGAATACATTGCAGGCATATAAATACGATATGAATATCATTATGAACCATCACAGACGTATAGGTTTGACAAGAGTTATATCATGAACTTAAACAGGATTACAATTCCGATGTACAACAAGGATAAATATGATTGGACCAATTCCATAGTCAATAATGATTTCCAAAGGCATATACAAGCACAGATTCAAATGAAAGGATTACTTACATCAGGCATACATCTAATGGATTAGATTTGAATAACATCGCAGGCATAAATCTAATAGATTAGATTTGATAAATCTAAAAGGATTATCTCATAATCAAGTATAGCTTAGATCTAGATTATTACATGCCAAGAATTTCAATTAAGAATTCACATATGAAAGTAACTTGAACTTACAAAAAGAGAACGATTCTTGTATTTCTGGAATCTGTTTTCTAAAACTGAAAAGCTATCCCTTGACGTAGATTATTGATCCTCTAATTTAGTTTTGATTCTTAGAAAATAGTTGTTGAAGTCGTTGAATTAGCCTTTGAATCTCTACTTGAATTCTAAGCTTGATTTCTTGAAGAACTAGAGCAACATAAGGACGTCTTTAATTTATTTTGATATGAATTAGGTTGGATTATAGGCTTAATGAAGTTGTGTAGAGAAAACTGTAGCCTTAGGGGTGTTTATATAGCATAGGGATCAACGAATCTGGTCAGAATGGGCGTCCAAATGCAGAAAAACGAACCAGACCTCGGATTTGGAAACGGGGGGAGGGAGGAGATTCGACCCTTAGGTCGACCCCCTAGTCGACCTATGTCGACCCAGGTCGACCCCTGGTCGACTTGGGTCCAGGGCGGGAAATTTCCCGCCCAGCCCGTGTGTGTGATTTGAATTTCGAACTTTTTTTTCTAAATTCCTGAAACTTCGAAGTGCCATAACTTTCTCATACGAAGTCCGATTTACAAAAAATTGGACTCTATTCAAAGCAGAATTTCGAGCACAATGGCGTAACCCGTTTCCGTTAATTCTTCTTTTAAAAATTAAGTATACTTTAATTTGTTACTTTGATGTTCATAGAAAATACGGGGCGTTATAATTAATGTCATGCTCAGTTCCGTTAGGAAGAAGAATAGTAATCCTGTCCGGCATTTTGCTTTCTGTAGAAATCTCAACTAGCATTTAGCAAAGCCCAACCAATCAAGACTCTCAGTCACTTGATCCATGCATAGGAACTTACCGATGTGTGTACCTAACCAACATGTGCCAATTCTCGACTAAGCCACCATCGGCAAGTTGGTCATTTTAACCCAAACCGGCACATTTCTTATTCCTTTACCCGTTAGAGCTATGTTAACATCCCATTGTTTAATAATAAATACTTTATTTCTAATGACATTAGGGTCTGCTTCAAGAATTCTTTTCCTGTCAGTCTCATCATCGACTGAAAAAAGAATAAACTTCCATTTGATTTTACCTTAATCGTGCCTTTGGGTCTCCAGCGGTTAAGCAGATGCGAGACAATAGACGTGTACGACAACGGCGTGTCGAGAAAAATTCCGGTAAGATAGTCATGCCAAACAGCCTCGCTTGCTTCGATAATTTCCAGGGTAGGAACTAATCTTTTCCCATCGTACTTCAACGTTAGGGTAGGAGGCTAAAAAACGCCTGCATTGCGAGGCTTCGTCGTGAAGAGTGACGTCCAATGAACGTTGGGAAGAGGAGAATTGAGAGTTGGGTTAAGAGGAGGCGGATGTGGAAGGTTAGGTGGTGGATCTAGTAAGGGAAGTACCAGATCTAGCGGAAGATTTGACGAAGGGGAGGCTCGAGATTGTTGTGAAGAGGTAAGGTTTGTGGGGCTCGAGGAGGTAATTGCGGATGCCATTTTCAGAGGAGTGTTGCTCAAAAGTCAGATTTCAATTGATTGAAAATGTACTTTAGTTTTTGTTATACCCAATCCTAGCTCAAAACCAATATGAACAAGATATTTGATTGAAAATAAAATAAAATAAATGCATAGTTTGGAATCGATATTGTAACACTTCATAAAATTTCCTCTAATTCAATAAGAAAATTAAGAGAGATTGAACTAAATAAGGTAGTGTAATGTCCCGTATTTTTGGTAGTCAAATATTTAATTTACTTTATTATTTTAAATATTGATTTGAAATTATAAATGAATTTATAGTATAGAATTCGTTATTAGATGAAGTTTGAACATATAATTTTATATTGTTATAAAACGAACTCTTAACGTCGTGATAGTTCATAATTTATGATTTAAACTTCATTTGAATATACAGGATTCGATATAAGTTGGAATTCAATGAAACAAGAAACAATTGAATTCTATTTGATTGTATTTTTCTAATAAAAGAGAAAAGTGAAGATTTCAACATATAGATTGTGAGTTATGTCCAATTCAAGTTTTCGAATAGTCACTATGGAATTCGTTTATAAACGATAATGTTTATTAACTAAAATATTAAGGGTTTTGTAACAACCCGAAAATTTGGGGCTAATTTTAAATTTTATTTTAATTAATTGTGTTAAGAAATTGAGTCAGAAATTAAAAATTCTATTTTTAAATAATTTATTTTAAATAAGAATGGTTGAAAATTTTTAAGTTTATAATAATAATTATATTCTGAACTTGAAATGACGCGGAAATTTCAATAATTGATTTTGAACCTTGAGAGAATTATAATTGGGAGTTCATAATGAATGAACATAATTTATTTGTAGGTATGAATATAACAGAAAATTTGACTGTAGCCTATATTGCATTAATAAAGTGGGCTGAGAACCATAATAAACCTGAATAGTTTATTTATAAATATGAGCAAGACTTTGACATGAAACAATTAAGCTTAACATTAAAATGGGTATTAAGTTATATGCCTAAAGTTTTTATTCTATGGGACCAGTTGATTTGATATTATTTTGACATTGATTTTAAATATATTAATATATGCATTGATTAGAAAATATGTTAATTTATATTGATTTGTGAACATGTCATTAATTTAGTAAACATGACATTTGACATTGATTATAAGTATGCTAATATATGCATTAATTAGGAAAATATATTCAATTGAGAATATGTCATTGACATTAATTTAGAGAATATGTGCATGTAAATTTGAGAAACATACAAATTTGTCAACGAATGTAATTAGACAATACGTTCATGTTAATTTTAAAAATAGAAATTTATGCATGCATTTAATAACGTGTAAAAGGAAGTTATTGCATTTATACCTTTTTTTTCTTTTTCTTTCTTTAATGCTGAGCGTTTCATGGTATATGTATGAAACAAAGGATGACAATGTATAAACCTTTGCGCATGAAGCATACTGCTGTGACAATTAAAATTAATATTTCATACACATGAAAAATATATATAATGAACAAATGAAACCATAAATATACAAAACAAAGAGTTAGTGTGTCATGCTCGGTAGGAAAGTGATATGTAAAGCATTTAAGGACCTATTTGAACATAATTCATCCAAAAGAAAAAGCAACTAATTAAATTCGATTTTTGTAAGTTGGGAATTTAATGTCTGATAAATGTAGCATTTAAGAATTTGTAAAAGCGTCATTAATTTATTTAGAAATATGAATAGTACAAAAGTTTCCAATGCCCTTCTCTCTCCGTTGTGTTTTTAATGCAGCATTTATTCCTTCCCTTCATTGTATCAATTTCTTTCCCTTTTATTTTCTCTACATTCCTCAAATTCAGTACCACGTTTCTCTCTACTCTATTTGTCCTTTAAGCACGCTTTTATTTCATTCGTTTATTACATTAATTTCTTTCTCTTCTTTTTATTTTCACACGTCCTATTTTATTCATATACTTTCATTTCTTAAATATACATCCTCTTAATTCCCCTTTGCTCAAATCTTTCTTCACCATTTTTCTCCCTTCCCTTCTCTCTTCTTTTTCCCTTAATCTAGGAAGAATTAGACAAGGCCATAGTTAAACTTTTTAAAGATCTTCCCATCCTCCTCGATTCTAGACAAGTTTTACATCAAACCGTGCACTGTAGCTCCCGAAACTGACCAAATTGGGACAATGTGACATCACCCAACATCTTAGACTTTGTTGTACACAAATCTGACTAGATTTGTATTCTGAATCTGATCTTTATAACAATGTGAGTATTCTGATTTAATTAATTTTAATCTAGTCATTTCGTTTGCTTATAAATCATGTTGTGTATGTTATTAGTTCTGGTATGTGATGTTGCGATTGATTATTGATTTATTTTGAGGTGTTATATGGCTATCCATTTAGTCATTGATTTATTTAGATCTGAAATCACATTTGGATTATCTACATGCATTCCAATTCAAACCATTCTAGTTTAGATTCAAAATATGCTCCTCCCCTCTAGATTCATTTTCTGTTATTTAGATCTGAAACTTTTTTTTTGTTATAAAATAAAAGTGTGAATTTATTTTTAAAATTTAATTTGATTTATTTAATCATTATTTCTATGATTATTAATAAGTAGATCTAATAAGACGTGATGTTTAGAACATGGATTTGAACTGTTCACCCCGTATGATGTTGAATCTGAATTTCATGAGATTAGATCTGAAATTTTGAGGTTTAAATCTGAATTAATAATTAATTAAAATTAATTATGTGTTTAATCATGCCGTGTTGATTTTACATATGCCAAGTTATAACATCACCTCGTAATTACCTTGATGCTAGTTGTTGGATTTGGACTTGTTGTATGTTTGGATGTTGTTGTTATGTTATGTGATGAAAATTTACATTTTATTTGATGCTAATAAAATAAGAATGCGACTTGTGGTGGAATTTACATTTTATTATGTAAAATTAAAATAAGAAATTTACATCGTATGAGAAATTAACATTTTTTTTTGAAATTAATAATAAGTTATTTACAATGCATGAAAAATTAACATTATTCTTAGTGTCATAATAAGTAATTTCATCGCATGTATAAATTAGTATTTTTAATGTTAATATTATAAAAATTCAACCGTAGGATTGTCATTAACATTTTTAATGTTAATATTATAAAAATTCAACCGTAGGATGTCATTAACATTTTTAATGTTAATATTATAAACATTCAACCGTAGGATTGTCATTAACATTTTTATTGTTAATATTATAAAAATTCAACCGTAGGATGTCATTAACATTTTTAATGTTAATATTATAAAAATTCAACCGTAGGATTGTCATTAACATTTTTAATGTTAATATTATAAAAATTCAACCGTAGGATGTCATTAATATTTTTAATGTTAATATAACCCCATAGGTTGTCATTAACATTTTTAATATTAAAAAGGAATTTAACCGTAGGAAGATTTACATTATTTTTAATGTAATATAAAGAATGGACTTTACAGTGTAATTAAAGAGTAAATTTTACATTGAAAAGAAAAATGGATTTTTTTTATTGTAATTAGAGAATGGAAGAGTACATTTTATTTAATGCAAATTTAATAAAAATGTGACAAGAATGAAAAATTTACATTTTTCTTAATGTAAATATGTATGAATTTCACCGTATGTGGAATTTACATTTTTTTATGTAAATATATATGAATTTCACTGTACGTATATTTTACATTATTTTTAATATAAATTGAATAGTAATTACAATGTAGGATAATTTTACATTAGTTTATAATGTAAATAAAAAAGGGGATTTACACTGTGTAAAATTAACATACTTATGATGTTAATATAAAAGGATTTATACCGTAGGAATTAACATTATTTTTAATGTTAATATTAAAGGATTTATACCGTAGGAGTTAACATATTTATGATGTTAATATAAAAGAATGACATCGTGGGATGATTGACATTATTTATGATGTTAATAAAAAGAAAATTGATCGTATGATAAGTTACATTATTTTATAATGTAATATGAAGTAATTTTCATCGCATGAAATAAATAACATCTTTATATGTTAATTATGAAGGAATTTTCATCGCATGAAATGAATAACATCTTTATATGTTAATTATGAATGAATTTTCATCGCATGAAATAAATAACATTTTTATATGTTAATTATGAATGAATTTTCATTGCATGAAATAAATTACGTTTTTATATGTAATTTATGAATTAATTTACATTGTATGAAATAAATTACGTTTTTATATGTAATTTATGAATGAATTTACATCATATTAAATAAATTACATTTTATTATGTAATTTATGAATGGAATTAGTCCGCATGAAGTAAATTACACTTTATTATGTAATTGATGAATGAATTTAACCCGCATGAATGAAATTTCATTTTATGCTATGAAATGAATGTATGAATTTACATTGTATTTTTTTTTTATAATTTAAACAAGTAGTAGAAGTTACATTGTAATTAAAGATTACATTTTTATAATGTAAATAAGAAGTAGGACTTACATTGTAAATAAAATTTATATTTTTATATTTAATTAAGAACGGTGAATTATAAATTACATTCCAATGTAAATGTAAGATTAAAAGAACGAAATGAGACGATGGATTATAATTTACATTTTATTGTAAATTAAAGAAACCAAAGAAATAAAAGGGAAGAATTCATCATCCATTTATGATTTACATTTTCCTGTAAATAAAGGAATGAAAGGATAAAGAATGGAAAAGATACATAAGAATTAAGAATTAAACGGTTTATGTTCATATATATACATACATACATACATATATATATATATATATATATATATATAATTAAAATTAAATGAATCGAACGCAGTAGTTCGCGTTTTAAAATCATATCTGTAAACGACTATACAGGAAGATCCGACCGTCGGATTTTCTTGAAACTGAAATCGTGAGGACCGCCTTGGAAAAATCTTTCCAACGATATATACTACGTCAAAATCCAACAGTTAGATTTCGAGATATGTGAAAATCAAAATTGATTGAAAACAGCGCCAGAATCGACATTGACCTGAATCGTCGTTAATTAAGGATTAAATTATTCTTAATTAAATAAAAATAGGAAATAATCATCATAAATTAAAAATAACGATAAGGAAGAATTTTCACTATATATATCTATATACGAAGATTATTTGGAAAGGCCGAGTTAATCTCATTCCAAATAATCAAACGACGTTAAGACTTGAAGTGGAAGACGGCGAATGAAGACCGTCAATCTTCCCCTCAGGAGGACAGCGATTGAGGCTTTGAATTGATTTGCTCCCAATTCAAGGTCATGGTCATTGCCCGAACGAACATGTTAATTGAACGGGTTAGGCTTTCGCTCAGACCCAGAGCATAAGCTATTAAATGGATTGTGTGTCTGACATCATACTCTATCAAATATCACGTTATTGATCTTTTGTCGAAGGTATGGATGTTTGGTGGCGGGGAATTTATTCTCTTGCTTAACACCCGTTCATATATTTCGACAAAGGGTTGGTAGTATGGTATGGGGCGATGATGTGGCACGCTAAGGTGCATATGATCAAGGTTTTGTTGAAAAGCAGGCCTTTTGGGACGATCAAAGCATAGTCTGTTTAGGCATAGCTTTGTGTACAACGAGACTTCGCGACCTCACACACCGGCGGAGTCTAAAACGGGAGAAGGGAACGCAGGGAGAGCAGCACGTTTCTTTCTAGCTAGAGTGGTGTCAGTGACCTACCAGCCCTGACATTTTACTTATGTGGATGATGGAATGAGGCGCCTCGGATAGGTCCTATAGGATCGGGAAACGTGTGTTCAGGAATTGCCAATCCACGAAGCTGTATGTGTGGACCGGCCCTGTAGGATTCAAGGGTTCACTGCGGGGAATCCTGAGACATTAGGTAGAGTGTCTCAAATCGGTAGGAGCTCCTCCCTAGCCTGGACTCAGATGGAAATCCAAATTCCAAATACGACCCTACGGATTTGATTGTATTACTAGTACGGAGGCATAGCATATGGTACCTATGCTTCCTAGGATTGATACATTTATTTTGAAATGTTTTGTTATATATACTAATAATAATATTAAACCCGTATATGCCGTATTTAGCATGTTTAATCACCATAAGGGAAAACTCTATCCTCTGGTGTGCGTTGCATTGTGTGATGGGACTTGAGTCTTATGGTGATTCCAGTTTTCTAAAAAGCATTGCGTTGTTGCACGATTTATTTATCTGCTTGTTCTGACACTTTTAAAATTATGCACGGCAATCCATTGAAATAAATTCGTTCCGCATTAGCGGCATGGTCTTTGGATTTGCCATATTATTATTAGTATGTTAGTTAAGAATTCTCACACCAGTCCCACGACTGACCTGTAGTTTGTTTCACCTTTTTGCAAACTCGGGTGCCCTCTTCTCTACACGGGCAGCCAAGTAAACAGGTTATCTTTCGGTGGGAGCCTTTCCTTGGAGCTGCTTATTATTTCTCTTGGATTTGCTGTGGGGAGGTGATGACTAGGAGTTTGAAGACTTTTCATTCGCTGCTTTTACATTTTTCTCTTTCCTTTTATTTCAAACATGAAACTTGTTTTATTCCACGTTGTTTAAGTTGGAGTTGGAACTTATTTCTTTTCTGCGAATTTGATGTAATAATGTAGAAGTCTGTGACTGTGGATTTTCTGTGATGAACGACATTATATTTCCGCTGCTATGATGTTGTTACTCTATGAATTTCCCATGCTATTTTGTATCTATGATATGTATTATTGTATTTATGTTGTATTCCAAATGATCATCTCTTACTTTCACTTCATGGAAGTTTGGGGTCATCACAGTTGGTATCAGAGCTTTGGTTAAACTTAGCTTTGGAATATAGCATGTTTATGATAATTCGTTTACATAGAATCACAATATTCTATGGCGAACATTTCACGAGATACATAATAGCCGGTCACTTTATCATCATCTTTTCATTCATCCTTCGATCTTTTCTATCTCTTAGAATCACCATTACCGTTATTTTGACTCTTCCCTTGATCGTACGTTCGAAGAAGGCTTAAGGAATTGAAGATGCTCAAGGGACACATGTTTACGAAGGAGTGAAAGGACCAACTTCTTCAGTGCCAGCTTCTACCGAAGGAGGAGGAAAGCCTGATGTTTCTAATGGTACGCCTAGAATAAGCTACATTTTCCATGTTACTTTCTATTCCTTTGAGTTTTGATTTTATGAGCCGTTGCTTGGCTTTCTCTCCCTCCTATCCTCTTTCTTCCTTTTCTTTTTGGATTGATGAGACTCTCTGAGGTCAATTTCATTTTTCTTGATGCTCTCCATTCAAAGGAGGTTATGGAAAAATTCTTCTAGAATTTAATGGGTTAACCAAAATCTTGAAATTTAAGAATTTTTTTTTAATAATAAAACTGATTTTAGCTACATTCCTTTTCGAGGACGAAAAGTTCTTAAGTGGGGGAGACTGTAACAACCCGAAAATTTGGGGCTAATTTTAAATTTTATTTTAATTAATTGTGTTAAGAAATTGAGTCAGAAATTAAAAAATTTTATTTTTAAATAATTTATTTTAAATATGAATGGTTGAAAATTTTAAGTTTATAATAAAATTATATTCTGAACTTGAAATGACGCAGAAATTTCAATAATTGATTTTGAACCTTGAGAGAATTATAATTGGGAGTTCATAATGAATGAACATAATTTATTTGTAGGTATGAATATAACAGAAAATTTGACTGTAGCCTATATTGCATTAATAAAGTGGGCTGAGAACCATAATAAACCTGAATAGTTTATTTATAAATATGAGCAAGACTTTGACATGAAACAATTAGGCTTAACATTAAAATGGGTATTAAGTTATATGCCTAAAGTTTTTATTCTATGGGACCAGTTGATTTGATATTATTTTGACATTGATTTTAAATATATTAATATATGCATTGATTAAAAAATATGTTAATTTATATTGATTTGTGAACATGTCATTAATTTAGTAAACATGACATTTGACATTGATTATAAGTATGCTAATATATGCATTAATTAGGAAAATATATTCAATTGAGAATATGTCATTAAAATTAATTTAGAGAATATGAGCATGTAAATTTGAGAAACATACAAATTTTTCAACGAATGTAATTAGACAATACGTTCATGTTAATTTTAAAAATAGAAATTTATGCATGCATTTAATAACATGTAAAAGGAAGTTATTGCATTTATACCTTTTTTTTCTTTTTCTTTCTTTAATGCTGAGCATTTCATGGTATATGTATGAAACAAAGGATGACAATGTATAAACCTCTGCGCATGAAGCATACTGCTGTAACACATGAAATTAATATTTCATACACATGAAAAATATATATATAATGAACAAATGAAACCATAAATATACAAAACAAAGAGTTAGTGTGTCCTGCTCGGTAGGAAAGTGATATGTAAAGCATTTAAGGACCTATTTGAACATAATTCGTCCAAAAGAAAAAGCAACTAATTAAATTTGATTTTTGTAAGTTGGGAATTTAATGTCTGATAAATGTAGCATTTAAGAATTTGTAAAAGCGTCATTAATTTATTTTGAAATATGAATAGTACAAAAGTTTCCAATGCCCTTCTCTCTTCGTTGTGTTTTTAATGCAACATTTATTCCTTCCCTTCATTGTATCAATTTCATTCCCTTTTATTTTCTCTACGTTCCTCAAATTCAGTACTACGTTTCTCTCTACTCTATTTGTCCATTAAGCACGCATTTATTTCATTCGTTTATTACATTAATTTCTTTCTCTTCTTTTTATTTTCACACGTCCTATTTTATTCATATACTTTCATTTCTTAAATATACATCCTCTTAATTCCCCTTTGCTCAAATCTTTCTTCACCATTTTTCTCCCTCCCCTTCTCTCTTCTTTTTCCCTTAATCTAGGAAGAATTAGACAAGGCCGTAGTTAAACTTTTTAAAGATCTTCCCATCCTCCTCGATTCTAGACAAGTTTTACATCAAACCGTGCACTGTAGCTCCCGAAACTGACCAAATTGGGACAACATGACATCACCCAACATCTTAGAGTTTGTTGTACACAAATCTGACTAGATTTTTATTTTGAATCTGATCTTTATACCAATATGAGTATTCTGATTTAATTAATTTTAATCTAGTCATTTCGTTTTCTTATAAATCATGTTGTGTATGTTATTAGTTCTGGTATGTGATGTTGCGATTGATTATTGATTTATTTTGAGGTGTTATATGGCTATCCATTTAGTCATTGATTTATTTAGATCTGAAATCACATTTGGATTATCTACATGCATTCCAATTCAAACCATTCTAGTTTAGATTCAAAATATGCTCCTCCCCTCTAGATTCATTTTTTGTTGTTTAGATCTGAAACTTTTTTTTGTTATAAAATAAAAGTGAGAATTTATTTTTAAAATTTAATTTGATTTATTTAATCATTATTTCTATGATTATTAATAAGTAGATTTAATAAGACGTGATGTTTAGAACATTGATTTGAACTGTTCACCCCGTATGATGTTGAATCTGAATTGCATGAGATTAGATCTGAAATTTTGAGGTTTAAATCTGAATTAATAATTAATTAAAATTAATTATGTGTTTAATCATGCCGTGTTGATTTTACATATGCCAAGTTATAACATCACCTCGTAATTACCTTGATGCTAGTTGTTGGATTTGGACTTGTTGTATGTTTGGATGTTGTTGTTATGTTATGTGATGAAAATTTACATTTTATTTGATGCTAATAAAATAAGAATGCGACTTGTGGTGGAATTTACATTTTATTATGTAAAATTAAAATAAGAAATTTACATCGTATGAGAAATTAACATTTTTTTTTATATTAATAATAAGTAATTTTCAATGCATGAAAAATTAACATTATTCTTAGTGTCATAATAAGTAATTTCATCGCATGTATAAATTAACATTTTTAATGTTAATATTATAAAAATTCAACCGTAGGACTGTCATTAACATTTTTAATGTTAATATTATAAAAATTCAACCGTAGGATGTCATTAACATTTTTAATGTTAATATTATAAAAATTCAACCGTAGGATTGTCATTAACATTTTTATTGTTAATATTATAAAAATTCAACCGTATGATGTCATTAACATTTTTAATGTTAATATTATAAAAATTCAACCGTAGGATTGTCATTAATATTTTTAGTGTTAATATTATAAAAATTCAACCGTAGGATGTCATTAATATTTTTAATGTTAATATAACCCCATAGGTTGTCATTAACATTTTTAATATTAAAAAGGAATTTAACCGTAGGAAGATTTACATTATTTTTAATGTAATATAAAGAATGGACTTTACAGTGTAATTAAAGAGTAAATTTTACATTGAAAAGAAAAATTGATTTTTTTTATTGTAATTAGAATGGAAGAGTACATTTTATTTAATGCGAATTTAATAAAAATGTGACAAGAATGAAAATTTACATTTTTCTTAATATAAATATGTATGAATTTCACCGTATGTGGAATTTACATTTTTTTATGTAAATATATATGAATTTCATCGTACGTATATTTTACACTATTTTTAATATAAATTGAATAGTAATTACAACGTAGGATAATTTTACATTAGTTTATAATGTAAATAAAAAAGGGGATTTACACTGTGTAAAATTAACATACTTATGATGTTAATATAAAAGGATCTATACCGTAGGAATTAACATTATTTTTAATGTTAATATTAAAGAATTTATACCGTAGGAATTAACATATTTATGATGTTAATATAAAAGAATGACACCGTGGGATGATTTACATTATTTATGATGTTAATAAAAAGAAAATTGATCGTAGGATAAGTTACATTATTTTATAATGTAATATGAAGGAATTTTCTTCGCATGAAATAAATAACATCTTTATATGTTAATTGTGAAGGAATTTTCATCGCATGAAATAAATAAGATCTTTATATGTTAATTATGAAGGAATTTTGATCGCATGAAATGAATAACATCTTTATATATTAATTATGAATGAATTTTCATCGCATGAAATAAATAACATTTTTATATGTTAATTATGAATGAATTTTCATTGCATGAAATAAATTACGTTTTTATACGTAATTTATGAATGAATTTACATTGTATGAAATAAATTACGTTTTTATATGTAATTTATGAATGAATTTACATCATATTAAATAAATTACATTTTATTATGTAATTTATGAATGAAATTAGTCCGCATGAAGTAAATTACACTTTATTATGTAATTGATGAATGAATTTAACCCGCATGAATGAAATTTCATTTTATGCTATGAAATGAATGTATGAATTTACATTATAAAAAAAATTTATAATTTAAACAAGTAGTAGAAGTTACATTGTAATTAAAGATTACATTTTTATAATGTAAATAAGAAGTAGGACTTACATTGTAAATAAAATTTATATTTTTATATTTAATTAAGAACGGTGAATTATAAATAACATTCCAACGTAAATGTAAGATTAAAAGAACGAAATGAGACGATGGATTATAATTTACATTTTATTGTAAATTAAAGAAACCAAAGAAATAAAAGGGAAGAATTCATCATCCATTTATGATTTAATTTTCTTGTAAATGAAGGAATGAAAGGATAAAGAATGGAAAAGATACATAAAAATTAAGAATTAAACGGTTTATGTTTATGTTCATATATATATATATATATATATATATATATATATATATAAAATTAAAATTAAACGAATCGAACGCGGTAGTTCGCATTTTAAAATCATATCTATAAACGACTATACAAGAAGATCCGACCGTCGGATTTTCTTGAAACTGAAATCGTGAGGACCGCCTTGGAAAAATCTTTCCAACGATATATACTACGTCAAAATCCAACGGTTAGATTTCGAGATATGTAAAAATCAAAATTGATTGAAAACAGCGCCAGAATCGACATTGACCTGAATCGTCGTTAATTATGGATTAAATTATTCTTAATTAAATAAAAATAGGAAATAATCGTCATAAATTAAAAATAACGATAAGGAAGAATTTTCATTATATATATCTATATACGAAGATTATTTGGAAAGGCCGAGTTAATCTCATTCCAAATAATCAAACGACGTTAAGACTTGAAGTGGAAGACGACGAATGAAGACCGTCAATCTTCCCCTCAGGAGGACAGGGATTGAGGCTTTGAATTGATTTGCTCCCAATTCAAGGTCATGGTCATTGCCCGAACGAACATGTTGATTGAACGGGTGTAATGGCGCGTTTTGTTAGCTATCGGATAATTTATTTATTTAATTATTTATATATCGATTTGGCGATATCGATAACTTAAAGTAAAACGTTCGAACTTATAATTTATAATTATTATTAAAACGAACCTGAAACGTCGCGGTAGTTCGCAAATTGGCGATTTGAACTTCAACTGAATGTACATGATTCTTTTTTAAGCCGGATTTCTGTGAAACAAGAAACGTTTGGAGCTGGTGGAGTATATCTTTCTAGTGGAAGAGAAAAATCGGGATTTCGTCGTGTAGATTTTGATGTATGTCCAAATCAAATTTTAGAAAAGTCGCTATGAAATTCCTTTATAATTAGTAACGCTTTATTTACGTTATAAAAGGGTTTTCAAAATATTTGAATATCGGATGTGAATTCAGATAAGGTTCTTTTGGGACGTAGTGATAATTTAATTTTTAAAATTTTACTGTAATTTTTAATTAATTAAATAAGCAACTTTTTATTTGAAGTATTTCGCACCCTGAAATCAACATTTGGAGGTTTTAAAATAGGAGTCAATCTACCGGTATTATTATATTCTTGGAATCCTGGCACATCGCTGATCACAACAGTATTTTTGTCTCCGTTGTTCGTGGCTCGTATGAGTTGGTTTTAAAGGGGTATTTCATCGTTTAATTTTAATAAAATAATTAAAACATTTGATTGGTCAAGCTTGCTCATAACATGTTCCTTCATGGCCCATAATGCATCCTTTGGTCAGTGAAAACTCCACGTCTTCAAAACAAATCCTATATAATTACTTTAACTTTCTCCCAACCTAGTTTACATTCATCGGTCAACAGACGATGCCGCCACTCCCTCTTTTCTCCTTCACAAACGCGAGAGGAAAATAATAATAATAATAATAATAATAATCGACTTCATCTGTAGCCGCCACTCTCGCAACTCCTTCCTCTTCTTAAAACCGCTCGTTCTAAAATCCATTAATACATCGCGTTTCCGATTCACCTTTCCGTTCATCTCGGTTGGATTTCCTGAGGTCCAACGCTTGTCACAGCAGCTGAGGGCTGACCTCCGTAGAGTTTGAGATGGCCGGAGTTCCTTCGAGTGGACTGCGGGGTTTGGGTGACGACCTGAGGTAGGAATAATGTGAAGACGAGGTGTTCCTGTAGTGGGGAGATAATGTTATAAATGGGAGGTGAAAGTCGATCTTGTTGAAGAAGGGGTGGGTTCTTACGGAACTGAAAAGAGTAAGGAGGAAGAAGGGGGAAACAGTTCGGTGATTGGGCTGGAGTCATGGCAACGGGCTGAGAACCGAAAAGGGGATTGAGGAGTTGGTTTTTGATGGAGGTTCTCAGAAGAAACGGTGGGAGGATTGGAGGGTTCGGTGTAGCTGTAAGTTTGAGGAAGTAAGCAGTTTTTGGAAGGTCTGTTGAGTGAATTACTTGGGAGGCTTGCGGGTGTTCTTTGATGGAACAGTTGGGGTGGAGTTGCGTTAAGTTTTGATGGAGCAACAGGGAAGCTCGAAGTCAGGGAAGGTGAATAGGGGAAGTGGGTGTGTTATCCTAAAAAGGATGATGGGCCGAGCGTTATAAAGTGAAGCCCATATTATATTAAATGAAAACAATACATCAAAACGTGAAGTGTATTGAGAAGGAAAATGAAAGTATGGTGGCTGGTTGCGTTATCTACTATTGGGTTGGGCCGTGGTATATACATATGTATATATCGAAGAAAAGAAGATTTCGTGGAGGAGCGTGACTGCTATTGGGCCGAGTTTGAGTGGCGAAACAAGATCCGATAGGATCGTATGGACGGGCACTACACCATGGAGCTGACTGGAAGTGGATTCGAGCTCGTATGAATTTATGGGGAAATAAATTGTCCGACTGAATCAAATAACGCAAACCGTTATTTAACGGCTAACGCGCAACGGTGAGTAAAACTCACTAACTCTGAACAGTTTATAATTTCATGTTGTATTGTTAGAACTGTTAAAATTGTCTGTTTGACTGTGTGTTGATTGGTTGATTAAACTGCTAGTCAGTTAGTTAAATTTCTATATTGATTCTGTTTAACAGAATATATCATATGGAACTGAAAGTGATGTTATCTATATTGTCTAACATCTGCGATGCAGGGAAACAGGTTGGAGGAATCCGACTGGATTCCTCAACAGTTATTTTATTGTTTTTCATATATTGTGATATATGATGCGTTATGAAATCTGTTATTGATTTCATATGTTTGAATGATACCGATCATTGTTGTACGACACGTTAAACACCGTAGGTGATACTAGAATGAAAAAAGGGAATTTTCAATGTTTATATTGAAAATGAATCTTATTTATAAAATCGATAGGATTTTATAAAAGGAAAACATTTATTTAATTAGAAAATAAATAAATGAAAAAGGAAACATTTATTTAGAAAATAAATGAAATAAAATAGAAACATTTATTTAGAAAATAAATGAATTAGAATATAAAGGAATATTTATTTTAGGAAATAAATAAAGGAACATTTATTTAGATTATAAATAAATGGAATAAAGGAATATTTATTTAGGGAATAAATAAAGGAACACTTGTTCGGAAAATAAATAGAATTATACAAGGATAGATTTAAACACGTGCTTCACACACAAGTATAACACGATATGGATTTTAAGGAGATATTGTAGAAGTAGGAATTATAACCAGAGTGTGATAAAAGGATTAAACAAAGTAATTGGTTAGGTTAACCAAAGCAAGTTAGTCGAGTTAATCAAAGTAATTGGTTAGGTTAACCAAAGCAAGTTAGTCAAGTTAAACTAATTGGTTAATCGAAGTGAATTTGTTAAGTTAAACTAATTGGTAAATCAAAGTGAATTAGTTGTGTCAAACTAAGTGACTTAGTTAAGTTAAACTAATGTGTAAATCAAAGTGAATTAGTTGCGTCAAACTGAGCGAATTAACTAAGTTAAACTAAGTGGATTAGTTCAGTTAATCGAGACAAGTAAATCAAGTTAGGTTAAACCATTTGAGTTAACCAGTTAGGTTAAACCATTTGAGTTAACCAGTTAAAGTTTACCAGTTAAAGATAACCAGTTAGAGTTGACCAGTTAGAGTTATCCAAGTGGAGTTAATCAAGTAGAGTTGCCGAATATCACTTATTCGAAGTAGAGTTATCGAATGTAGTGTATTCGAGGGAAGAGTAATCGAATATAGTTTATTCGAGTGGAGAAATCACATGTTATTCATTTGAAAAGAGTTACCGAATATTATTTATTCAAAGAGTAGTTATCGGATATTGGTTATTCGAAGTTAGTTAATCCAAAGGAGTTATTCGAAGTTAGTTAATCCAAAGGAGTTATTCAAAGTTAGTTAATCCAAAGGAGTTATTCGAAGTTAGTTAATCCAAAGGAGTTATTCGAAGTTAGTTAATCCAAAGGAGTTATTCGAAGTTAGTTAATCCAAAGGAGTATTCGAAATTAGTTAATCCGAAGGAGTTATTCGAAGTCAGTTAATCTAAAGGAGTTATTCGAATTTAGTTAATCCAAAGGAGTTATTCGAAGTTAGTTAATCCAAAGGAGTTATTCGAAGTTAGTTAATCTAAAGGAGTTATTCGAAGTTAGTTAATCCAAAGGAGTTAGTCGAAGAGTTAATTGAATATTAGTTATTCAATTTGAGTTAATCGAATGTAGTATTCGAGAAGAGTTAAATCGAATTTAGTTATTCGAAAGGAGTTAATCAATTTGAGTTAAGTTAATCGATTTGAAATTAAGTTGAATCGAAATGGAGTAAATCGATTAGAATTAAGTTAATCGAGTTAGAGTAAATCAAATATGGGTTATTCGAAGGTAAGTTATTCGAATTAGTTATTCGAAGGAGTTAATCAAATGAGTTGATCCAAAGGAGTTAGTCGAATATTAGTTATTCGAATAGAGTTAAAGGAGTTATCGATTTTAGTTTGATCGAAAGGAGTTATCGATTAGTAAATCGAAAGGAGATTTTCGAATATAGCATATTCGAAAGAAAGAGATCGAATATTGTTTATTCGAAAGAGAGAGATTTCGAATATGAGTTATTCGAAGAGAGATAATCGAATATAGGTTATTCAAAGAAGAGTTAATCAAATAGAAATTACTCGAAAGAGAGTTATACGTCGAATTCGATTATAGCGAATTCGGGAAAGTACTATTTACTTTCCAGGGTTTAAATCAAGATTTAGTTATTGATTTAGAAATTTTGTGTCTGTTAAATTATTCGAGTTAGGAGATAAAGTTATAATTTAGGTTAGACATTGCAGGAGTAGGAATTATAACGTTATAGTTATAATCAAACGTTGTCATATAAGAAGTGGATTCGTAACCTGAATCCGAGAATTTGCGTAAAATAGATGATTGTAAAAAGTGAGTGATGAACTTCATCTATTTCACAGTAAAGGACGTTGTTTCAATTAAGGTCTGAGAGGTAATTATACCCCAACTTGATTGACTTCAGAATTGACAAAGGAATAGTTGTGGTTCGATAGAAAAGGTTGATTTGAAATATAGTTAAGTAATAAGCGATAAATGGATTAAGCGAAACGATGTTTTATACAACGTTCATTTGAAATCCGTAAATGATTTCTGGAAACGTTTTCCAAATGTAGTCAGATATGTTTTCTAAACATAGAAAATGAAATGTTTTCATGATAAGAATTTAAGAAATAGAGTTAAGCAAATTCAGAAACTAACTGGAGAGGGTAAGTTGAACGGTTTTCTAAGTGACGATCTGATGTTGGTTTCGACCTTCCGGATTGATACTTAGAGAATTGTTCTCATACTAGTTACAGTTAGGGACTGATAGTTGCGAAATAATAGTGATGTGAAAATAAGTTATGGAAATGTTTTCCAATGATTAATAACATATATTTTCTAAATATATGAAATAAGGAAATATGAACATATGATGATTGATCGATCGAATTTCCATTTGGAAATAAGATCGTTGTTTGTACACCGACATGTTTTCATTTGATAGTTGAATCACAGACTATCAAAGTTTTTACCATTTTAATGTTGTTAATATGGAGAGACCGGTTGGATTATTATCCAAAGAACCACTCTGTATTGGCATAAGCGTTGCGAGCAATATCTGCCAAAGATAAATTGAAGACGGAGTAAAGTGCAAGGGCTGTTGTATAAGTCTTAGATAATAGTGACTAAGATGGATATACTGAATAGTGCCTTCGGTTTGTCCAGTCCCAGGACAACGTATATGGAAGAAGGTCTGACAGAGTATATCCAATGGATCGCGTAAGTTGATCTGTTCAAACGTATTCACGTTTGGTGGCGGAGGAATTCGTTTCTCTTAGCTATATACTCGTTATATTTTTGGATAAGTCAATTTGTGATTTGGCGGGTATGACGATGTGGCATTCAAAGTGAATGGTGATCAGATGTTCTGAAGATAGACGTAGCTTCTAGCCTCACACCGGGAAGTAACAAAAGTTGGGCTAGGCAGCATGGCTAGTTGGGTCATCCCCAAGCAGGGTGTATTGTCACCGATCTAGGGAATATTCATATTTATACTTCTTTTTGATTCTGTATCTTCGGATGACGGTTTGATGGCCTATAACCGTGGTGGCAATATATTCGCGACACTCAAGCTAAATGAGTGAGCGGTCATGTGTGGCCGGGTTGCAAGACGTTCTTGTTGAACCTGAGTGTATCACTTCTAGAGTACACTATTCAGAAGGTGCTCCCATACCTTGTCTGTTGGAATCCATTCTCCGATAAGCGCCCTGCGGTTTATGATTTTATACTATGTATGTAGAACGTTAGATGCAAGCGTTTCTGCTAGATTGATACCTATTTGTACTTAGACATTATTATAATATCACAATGATATTGCTTGTCAAAGTTGTTTAGATACTCATAAGGAAAAACCCGTTCCGTATTCACGGCGTGGTCTTATGAGATATCATATACCTGTTCAATTGTTTTAAATTGTTTTACTCACACCAGTCCTTGTTGCTTGAGCGCTTGGTACGCATGATAGGGGGTTCTCACTTCCCGGTTTGGTGGCGAACGGGAGACTCTTACCTCTACATGTCCCGACAATGTGGGTTGGTCGAGTCGAGAGGCTGGCCGTAAAACAAGGTGCTGGGGTACCTCTGTAAGCCATGGTAGGATGATAGCCCACTGAAATTTCCAGCCGTTACAGTTGGTATCAGAGCTTAAGTTAAGTGATTACCTTGGCTCTGTGGCATAACTCGATAGAGACGGGATTAGTTATATCCTAGATTGAGTTTGAGTGTATATATATGAGCGCGTAATTGTTACTCAATATAAAATGGTTTTATATTGTGGAGACTCATTGGTTGAGTGGCTTATGAATTCTGGTCGATCAGTTGATCCACTGTATCGATAAGGGTTACTAAACACTCGAATACGATGAACCGTCATGGTATGTTTTGAAAGAGGGTAAATGAAATAATTTTTCCCAAAATATATTAGTTTATAGAAGAAATATATATCTTGAAATTATTATAGTATATTGATTGTGTTGGTTGTTATTATAATCGAATAAGATTATAAAAGGGTGAAATGGTTATAAATGACCAATCAGAATTCATATGAATGTAATATATGAAATAGTTTGAATTAAATATGAATTTAAATCATATTTGGAATTAAAATAAGGAAATTTTAAGTTCCTGGGAGATTTTGAAAATGTTTTTCAAATTGAAAATGATATAGTATTGAACTCACTTCGATAGCTAGAAAATAGATTCTGATGATGAATCTAGACATCATCAGTGTTCATTTTCGAGTTCTAAGTGACGGATTACTACCAAAGGTTTTGTTTTGAATTGTTTTGAGAAAACAAGTTGTTTAGAAATTCAAAGGTTTTGAATTGGCATTATGATTTCAAATTGATTTGAAAGAAACCCAGGTACTTAAGTTTGGGAATTAAAATTTAACTAATGAAGTTAAATAAAATGAGATGGTAAAAATAAATTGAAATTTAACTTGAACCGAGTTAAATAAAATTGAATTGGATTAGAGATAATCTAGAATGGAACCAAATTGATAAGTCAATAATTTGGAATTTGATATTAGAGTTCGAATGAAATTCGATTTGGATTTGAGGATATGAACAGATTGGAGATCAATTGGAATGGAAAACATTGGTATATGTTGAAGTGGTAGCAGATGCAAGGGATAGAGTTAAATGCCCGACAAAAAGGTACAAGTTTATATCATATATGAGTTTGGATTTTATGAGCCGAATTGGCAAGCCGCTTGGCTATTTTGATTTCCTTTTGGATTGGAGGAGGCCTAGAGAGGCGAGTTGTGGTTTGACGTATCGAGCCGTACAAAGGAGGTTATGGCGAAATTTTTCGAAAATTCCAGGCGTTAGAACATTCTCATGATTTATGGAAATTCAGTTAGCCAGAATGAATTAATAATTTAATTGAAAATTTAATGGTTCAGTTGAAACTGGAGTTGAGAAGTAAACTAAAAGATATTTGAATTTAGTTAGTAAAGTTGGTAGCATTTTCCTAGCTTAGCAATTTCGAGGACGAAATTATTTTAAGGGGGGAAGTCTGTAATGGCGCGTTTTGTTAGCTGTCGAATAATTTATTTATTTAATTATTTATATATCGATTTGGCGATATCGATAACTTAAAGTAAAACGTTCGAACTTATAATTTATAATTATAATTAAAACGAACCTGAAACGTCGCGGCAGTTCGCAAATTGGCGATTTGAACTTCAACTGAATGTACATGATTCTTTTTTAAGCCGGATTTCTGTGAAACAAGAAACGTGTGGAGCTGGTGGAGTATATCTTTCTAGTGGAAGAGAAAAATCGGGATTTCGTCGTGTAGATTTTGATGTATGTCCAAATCAAATTTTAGAAAAGTCGCTATGAAATTCCTTTATAATTAGTAACGCTTTATTTACGTTATAAAAGGGTTTTCAAAATATTTGAATATCGGATGTGAATTCAGATAAGGTTCTTTTGGGACGTAGTGATAATTTAATTTTTAGAATTTTACTGTAATTTTTAATTAATTAAATAAGCAACTTTTTATTTGAAGTATTTCGCACCCTGAAATCAACATTTGGAGGTTTTAAAATAGGAGTCAATCTACCGGTATTATTATATTCTTGGAATCCTGGCACATCGCTGATCACAACAGTATTTTTGTCTCCATTGTTCGTGGCTCGTATGAGTTGGTTTTAAAGGGGTATTTCATCGTTTAATTTTAATAAAATAATTAAAACATTTGATTGGTCAAGCTTGCTCATAACATGTTCCTTCATGGCCCATAATGCATCCTTTGGTCAGTGAAAACTCCACGTCTTCAAAACAAATCCTATATAATTACTTTAACTTTCTCCCAACCTAGTTTACATTCATCGGTCAACAGACGATGCCGCCACTCCCTCTTTTCTCCTTCACAAACGCAAGAGGGAAAAATAATAATAATAATAATAATAATCGACTTCATCTGTTGTAATGGCCCGCAAATCCGAGCTATCTGAGTTGACTAAATACAACACACGTCCAACCCAAATAACACAGAAATACGATCCATTAATAGAAAGAAGTTAGAGGATGAGAAATAGAAAGAAAGAAATATTAGAACAGAAGAAAACAAAGATCACAAACTCACAGCGGAACGAATAAAATATATTATATAACATAAGCTTTGAAATACAATCTGTTTTGTACATATATACATACCATCATCAGAGTACACATAACATTTGATTCAGCGGAAGTAACTCGAAATAACTAACGTTGAAGCCTCCTGCTTCAAGCTCCTCCAAGTGTATCTGTCAAAGCCTGAAACACTTGACTGCCCGTACAAATTTGGGCACCCAAGAGTTTAGGAAAAACAAAACAAAATAAACTCTGGGTCAGTCATGGGACTGGTGTGAGTAAACTCCAACCACTTGTTTAACTTTCAAAACTCTTTTCGGAAGAAAAGATAATAGTAAGACCAGCCCACACATAAACATGGACGGCTTTTACCTTACTATAACCCAAAACACTTTGATACGGAAATCCAGTGATATTATAATAATGTCTACATCAAGTAAATAACCAAATAGCAGAACGCTTGCATCTCACGCTCCACATATATATTATAAATCAAAAACCGCAGGGCGTTTATTGGAGATTGGATTTCCAACATGACAAGGTATGGGACCACCTTCCGATGATGTATCTCTAGAGAGGAATACACTGGGTTCAACAAGAACATCTTGCAACCCGGCCCACACATGACCGACCACTCATTTCGCTTGAGTGTATCGAATGTATATCACCAACGGTTGGACTCAAACCACCGTTTCCCGAATGGGCAGAATCGATAGATTTAGAACAAAAGGAATTTCTCTAGATAGGTGATTATACATCCTAATGGGTGCGACCCACATAGCCATGCTGCCTGCCCGATTTTTGTCCTTTCCCGGTTGTTGAGGCCTGAGGCTACGCATACTTACCATTCATTGATAGCACAATCACTTTGAATGCCACATTGTCAGATCCGTTAATCACTAGTTGAGTTTGCACAAATATTCTGGATGTTATGCTAAGGGATAAATCCGTTGCAACCATATATATTCGTACAGACCAACCCATTTGATCATTGGAAATACTCTGTCAGACATTCGTCCATTTACGTTCGTTCTGGGATTGAACGAAACCGAAGGCACTATTTCTATTACTAGAAAAAGCCCTTGCACTTCACTCCGTCTTCAATATATTCAGCATACTAGGTTCGCAACGCTTATGCCGATACGGAGTGGTTCTTCGGATAATAATCCAACCGGTCTCTCCATATTGACAACGATGGTCAAGAACTTCGATAGTCTGTGATTTAACTATCGAATAAAACAAGTGTTCATCCAACATAACAAACAAATCACTGGGCTCTTTAATTAATATTTCATTAATTAAATCTCTTCTATATTCTCTTATCAATATTTGTTAACCAAATATTTCAATAATCATCTCGGCCTCTTATGCCATTTGGAAAACGTTTCCAAATATCAACTTCTTTTATTTTCTATATATTAGAAAATAGCTCTATTTGCAATTGGAAACAATTCCAATCACTTATCTCTATCCCTTTTTGTTTACAACATTTGATTTTTATATTCACTTTACTATCGAATTCAATACGTCGATACAATGATTTCAAATTATCAAAATATCTTAAAAATATTCTAACTCCTTAAATTTCCGGAAAATTTCGCCATAACCTCCCCTGTATCGCGAGCATCGGGAAATTTCAAATAGCTTCCCGGTATCTTCTAATCTCAAAAAGAAAAAGAAGAAGCCAAGCGGCTAGCCGATACGGCGCATAAAACCCATATATGAATTTAAACATGTACCTTTTTGTCGAGCACATAAATTTAAATCTTCATATGCTTCATAACAAACCTGCTTACACATGTTCACCTGTTTTCAATTCAATTCAACTCAATCCATTCGTTTGAATTCAAATTTGAATCGTTTGAATTCGGTTTCGCTTAATTATTCTTTAATTAGCCCTTTTGCCTATTTCACTTCTTTGTTTGAACATAACATGTTCAAATAAAATGTTTAACTTGCTCACAACCAAATTGAATTTCAACTTCAATCCTAGTTTCCTGTTTGATTTCGAATATAAATTTTCAAATCGAATTCGCTTATTCAAAGCCCAATTTCCCTTCGAAAACTCGTTAACTAATTTCTATTCGAATTAGTTAACTCTATTCAATAAATCAAAAATCTGATTTCTGTTTCAAAAATCAACCCATTACTCCACTGGAGTTCACATATATTTTATAACTCAAATCTGGATTTTCTAAATAGAAATTTCGATTTTTATTTGCTTAAAATCCTTTAATATCATTAAATAAACCGTTATGGTTTTATAATGGTTCTGGCGCTGCTTTTCTGAAAATTTGATTTTGACATATCTCAAAATCTATACGACGAAATTCAGATTTTTCTCCTTCATTAGAAAACTATTATCAAATCGGTCCTGACGCTTCTTGTTTCGAAGAATTCCGACTTCAATTGAGTCCGGTATACTCGATTGAAGTTCGAATTGCCAATTTACGAACTGCAGCGCTGCGGCGAGTTCGTTTTAATTATATTTATATATATACTTTTTAAACTTCTTAAAAATGAATTCAACTTCCGTATAACTCTATTTGAATTCCTTGATTCAAATTCAAATCTTACTTTGAATTCTATAATTCAAATCCCAATTCCTTTTCTATTGGATATTCAAATTAAATACTGGAATTTCCATTTCAATTCCATATTCAAATTCAATACTTGAATTCATTTGAATTCTCTTATTCAAACTCTATATTTAAATTCCATTTGAACTTCTATATTCCAATTTCTATATTTGAATTCTATTCAAATATTCAAACTCTTTTTCAATTCTATATTCAAAATTCCATAGTTTAAAACCCATTTGAATTTCATATTCAAATCCCATAGATTAAATCCTATTTGAATTCAATTTGAATCTCTTATATTCAAATTTCATTTTCCATTTCCCTTTTGAATTATAATATTCAAATTCATTTCCAACCCCATTTGAATTCTAATATTCAAACTTATTTTTTTACACCATTTGAATTTCTTCCCTCAAATTCATTTGAATTCCCTTGGATTCAAATTCCCTTTCAAAACCATTTGGATTCCCCCTTTTGAAATCCTATTTTGAAATTCTATTTCCAATTCTACTTTGAAAATCTTATTTCAAAGTTTATTTCAAATTCTATTTTGAAATCCCATATTCAAATTTCTATTCGAATTTACTAATTCAATTCCCTTTTCAACATTCAATACTCGAATTTCCATTTCAAATCTCTATTCAAATTTCATATTTGAATTCCAATTCAAATCTCTATTCAAATTTCACATTTGAATTCTTCTTTTGAAATTCTATATTTCAAATTCAATTTAATTCTTCTTTGAAATTCTATATTTCAAATTACATTTCTTTTATTTGAAATTCCATTTTTGAATTTCCTTTATCCCAATCTCATTTGAATTCCTTTGAATTCAAATCCTATTTCAATTCCCTTGAATTCAAATCCCATATTTAAATTCCTTTGAATTCAAGTTCTATATTTGAATTCCTTTTTGAATTTCTATAGTCAAAATTCTCTTTCAATTATATTTAAATTCGAATGTCATTGCAATTCTATTTTTGAAATTCTATTTTCAAAGTCTATTTCAAATTCTCTTTTGAAAATTCTGTTTTGAAATTCTATTTCAAATTCTATTTGGAAATTCTATTTCAAATTCTCTATATTCAAACACCATTTGAAAGTTCTATATCCAAATCCACTTTGGATTTTCTATTTGAATTCTAAATTCAAATTTCCATTTCCTTTTCTATTATTCAAATTCTATATTTAAATTTCCCCTTTGAATCATATTTTCAAAAACACTTGTATTTCTATTTCTGAATTATCAAATGATAATTCTTTTCACTTCATTTATAACTTCGTTATAAAAGAACTATTTTTAAACTTCGCTAAAAAAAAGAAACTACTTGTTTTATTTTTAAACAAGTTTATACTTTATTTCCATTTAAAATTCAAATTCTATTTAAAAATAGAATTTTCTCTTTAAATCTCAAATACTCTTTCCATGATATTTTTAAATATCATTACTTAAGCCCAGCGATATTTAAACACACAAAGCAACGAATTATTTATTTTTCTAACACATCATATATATAAAAATATATATATGCAAACAAATAAACAAACAGATAATATATTTTTGAGGAATCCAGTTGGATTCCTCCAACCTGTTTTCCTGCATCCACAGATGTTAGCACATAAATAATACCCATTCTGGTTCGTGGCAGAATATCGCGGTATAGAAGGTCATCCACTAATCATAGCGTGGGGCGTATAGGGTAATCATCCGCTATGAAACTGCGGGCATCCGCTAATGAGACTGCGGGAATCCAACCAATCAATAACCCCAATATATACATATATATATATATATATATATATATATATAGCCTAAATAACTAATATATATAAAGCAAGCAGAAAGCATCCACACCAGCAACAAACAATTATTTTTAATGGAATAAAAATAATTCTAAAGGTGAGTGAGATTTACTCACCGTGATTTTCACTTTGCCGAATATCCAATGAAGCCAATTATAAAGATTTCACAGTGATTTCTCCCACCATCTATTTTTCAATGTATAACAATATAAATAAAATTTTAGTTATCGAATTTAGACTAATTAAATTAATTACTCATGAGTAAACTGAATTCCAATTTAAACCTTAAATGATTTATTTTAATTTAACGATTTAACACTTTTTTATTTAAATTACTAATTAGATGAATAAATAAATTTGCTATATATTTAATCTAACGGAAATTTTAAACCTAATGAACATAAATGAACTAGGTAAAAATATATACCTTGTTACTTTTCGAATATACGATTAAATCCATGAAGTAACTTCCGAGCATTTCCAAATTTTCATCAGCCCAAAACTGCGATTCCCATTTCGGCATTTAACCAAACAACTTGCAGTCAACTACTTCCAGATCTGAACCCATACTCCACAACGCCATCATCAACACTACACCATTCGCATCATTAACAGAACTACCGACGCAATCCCTGCCTTGGACCACACTCAATGCTCCTTCATCATGTTCGCGTTCCACCATTCAGACATTCAAACTCCTACTTCGCACTCCTATTACTGGCGAAACGGTCGCGCCCTCCTAGATTTTGACCGCATCCCCAAAACTGGTCACTGATGCCTCCGCATCCTCACGCTCGAAGCCCACATCGAACGATATTGTCAGACCCCGAACTCAAGCAACCCATCGTGACCTTCACCGAAGTTGAACTCGCACCCTAAAATCCCTGAAATGAACAACCGGAGCCTCCCATCAACATCGTGATGCTTCATCTCGCCTGGTATCCGAATTCGAATTGATTTCCGTTCGGTTCCAGATCGTGATTTCCGTCTTCGGCTTCAAGATCCATGATGCTCCTTGCGATTTGGGTTTCAAAAGGGAAATGGAGCGGCCATTTTTTTTTTTTCGTTTGTTTTTCTGTTGAACGAAAGAATGGAGTCGCGGTGGTTTATATAAGCAAAAGAAAGGAAACAACGAGTACGAGCCATTAAAATTGTTGTTTGCTTTGCTATGAAGAACGGAAACAAATTTTCCTGCTCGATGCAAAAATAGGTCTGCGTTATTAATTGAGATAGGTTGGCTGATAAAAATCCTAGGACGACTCTCTTTAATTTGATTTGATTTAATTCCAATTAAATAACTAAAATATCTCGCGGTCTCTCACTCGAAATCCCCGAACTGTCATTTAATTGTACCGATCAACTTCCCCAACGTCATTCGCAACTCTGAACTCGACGGAACAAGTTCTGAAATTTAATTCGACTGTATAGAGGAAATAATAATTTAAATTGACAGTTTAATTTGAACTTGATTTAAAATATAATTCGATTTCAAACAATTAAATTTATCGATAATAAATTATTATTGTCGTTCTAATTCAAATAGAATTTATATCAGTCGACTGAACTGTTTTGATTCAGTGTTACACTGGTAATTCAATTATTACTATTATGATAATTAAATATATTCGATATTAAATCATATATCGATAATTAAATTGACAAATCCAATATAAAATTCATTTATATTATGAATTCAATATTTAAAACCATACTAAATATTTAAAACAAACTGTTCAAAAATCCGGGTCGTTACATTCTTTCCCCCTTAAAATAATTTCGTCCTCGAAATTGCTAAGATAGGAAAATGGTACAAATCCATTACTTTTCAAACTCCATTTATGTTGAAACTCAACTTCTCATATTTCCATGACTTTATTTTCAACCAAAGATTTTGGTTTCCATTCATATGCATTCTAATTCATATTCCTTTCAATTTTATTTCAAATTGATTCAAGTCAATTTATTCACCTCGAACCATTTAACTTGCTTCAGTTAAATTTTAATTCCAGAATCCAGATCCCAGGGTTTTCATTTCAAATCCTTTGAAATCCCATAAATATATACATATATTTATTTTCATTTCAAATTCAAAACATTTGAATTTTCAAACCACTTGTTTTCTTTCAAACAAATGTCCATCAAAAACTTTTTCTAAGGTAGCAATTCATCACTTAGAAACTCGGAAATGAACACTGATGATGTTGCAATCATCATCAGAATAATTTCCCAGCCACTGAAGTGAGTTTAGTGCTTTATTACTTCAAAATCCATCTAAAATGATTTTCTTTCAAATCCTTCTAAAACAAATCTATATTATTTTAATATACTTTGAAAAATATTTTTCAACTTCCCAGGATTTTGAATTCTTAATTCTGGTTTGAATTTAATTCTAATTCATCTCATTTGTATATTTAATTTCTATACAAATTCTATTTGGTTATAAATAACCATTTTAAATTTATAATCTCATTTGATTATAAAGTCAACATCCAACACATCCATATAATAATAATTCTAGAAAACTATTCTTTCTATATCAAAATAGAAATTTCGGGTAAAATTATTTCATTTACCCACTTAAAACAATACTGTGTTCAATCTTCTGTTCAAGTGTTTAGAAATTCCTATCGACTTCGTGGCGTCCCACGATTCGACTAGAATTCATAAACCACTCAACAGACTAGCCAACACAATATAAAACAACTTTTATATCAATTAACAAATACGCTCTCTCGTATATTCATACTCAACTCATTCTAGGGTACTACTGACCCTATCTCTAATGAGCACATGCCACACAAGCCTAGGTGTTCGCTCAACCTGGCTCCGATACCAACTGTAATGGCCCGCAAATCCGAGCTATCTGAGTTGACTAAATACAACACACGTCCAACCCAAATAACACAGAAATACGATCCATTAATAGAAAGAAGTTAGAGGATGAGTAATAGAAAGAAAGAAATATTAGAATAGAAGAAAACAAAGATCACAAACTCACAACGGAACGAATAAAATATATTATATAACATAAGCTTTGAAATACAATCTGTTTTGTACATATATACATACCATCATCAGAGTACACATAACATTTGATTCAGCGGAAGTAACTCGAAATAACTAACGTTGAAGCCTCCTGCTTCAAGCTCCTCCAAGTGTATCTGTCAAAGCCTGAAACACTTGACTGCCCGTACAAATTTGGGCACCCAAGAGTTTAGGAAAAACAAAACAAAATAAACTCTGGGTCAGTCATGGGACTGGTGTGAGTAAACTCCAACCACTTGTTTAACTTTCAAAACTCTTTTCGGAAGAAAAGATAATAGTAAGACCAGCCCACACATAAACATGGACGGCTTTTACCTTACTATAACCCAAAACACTTTGATACGGAAATCCAGTGATATTATAATAATGTCTACATCAAGTAAATAACCAAATAGCAGAACGCTTGCATCTCACGCTCCACATATATATTATAAATCAAAAACCGCAGGGCGTTTATTGGAGATTGGATTTCCAACATGACAAGGTATGGGACCACCTTCCGATGATGTATCTCTAGAGAGGAATACACTGGGTTCAACAAGAACATCTTGCAACCCGGCCCACACATGACCGACCACTCATTTCGCTTGAGTGTATCGAATGTATATCACCAACGGTTGGACTCAAACCACCGTTTCCCGAATGGGCAGAATCGATAGATTTAGAACAAAAGGAATTTCTCTAGATAGGTGATTATACATCCTAATGGGTGCGACCCACATAGCCATGCTGCCTGCCCGAATTTTGTCCTTTCCCGGTTGTTGAGGCCTGAGGCTACGCATACTTACCATTCATTGATAGCACAATCACTTTGAATGCCACATTGTCAGATCCGTTAATCACTAGTTGAGTTTGCACAAATATTCTGGATGTTATGCTAAGGGATAAATCCGTTGCAACCATATATATTCGTACAGACCAACCCATTTGATCATTGGAAATACTCTGTCAGACATTCGTCCATTTACGTTCGTTCTGGGATTGAACGAAACCGAAGGCACTATTTCTATTACTAGAAAAAGCCCTTGCACTTCACTCCGTCTTCAATATATTCAGCATACTAGGTTCGCAACGCTTATGCCGATACGGAGTGGTTCTTCGGATAATAATCCAACCGGTCTCTCCATATTGACAACGATGGTCAAGAACTTCGATAGTCTGTGATTTAACTATCGAATAAAACAAGTGTTCATCCAACATAACAAACAAATCACTGGGCTCTTTAATTAATATTTCATTAATTAAATCTCTTCTATATTCTCTTATCAATATTTGTTAACCAAATATTTCAATAATCATCTCGGCCTCTTATGCCATTTGGAAAACGTTTCCAAATATCAACTTCTTTTATTTTATATATATTAGAAAATAGCTCTATTTGCAATTGGAAACAATTCCAATCACTTATCTCTATCCCTTTTTGTTTACAACATTTGATTTTTATATTCACTTTACTATCGAATTCAATACGTCGATACAATGATTTCAAATTATCAAAATATCTTAAAAATATTCTAACTCCTTAAATTTCCGGAAAATTTCGCCATAACCTCCCCTGTATCGGGAGCATCGGGAAATTTCAAATAGCTTCCCGGTATCTTCTAATCTCAAAAAGAAAAAGAAGAAGCCAAGCGGCTAGCCGATACGGCGCATAAAATGCATATATGAATTTAAACATGTACCTTTTTGTCGAGCACATAAATTTAAATCTTCATATGCTTCATAACAAACCTGCTTACACATGTTCACCTGTTTTCAATTCAATTCAACTCAATCCATTCGTTTGAATTCAAATTTGAATCGTTTGAATTCGGTTTCGCTTAATTATTCTTTAATTAGCCCTTTTGCCTATTTCACTTCTTTGTTTGAACATAACATTTTCAAATAAAATGTTTAACTTGCTCACAACCAAATTGAATTTCAACTTCAATCCTAGTTTCCTGTTTGATTTCGAATATAAATTTTCAAATCGAATTCGCTTATTCAAAGCCCAATTTCCCTTCGAAAACTCGTTAACTAATTTCTATTCGAATTAGTTAACTCTATTCAATAAATCAAAAATCTGATTTCTGTTTCAAAAATCAACCCATTACTCCACTGGAGTTCACATATATTTTATAACTCAAATCTGGATTTTCTAAATAGAAATTTCGATTTTTATTTGCTTAAAATCCTTTAATACCATTAAATAAACCGTTATGGTTTTATAATGGTTCTGGCGCTGCTTTTCTGAAAATTTGATTTTGACATATCTCAAAATCTATACGACGAAATTCAGATTTTTCTCCTTCATTAGAAAACTATTATCAAATCGGTCCTGACGTTTCTTGTTTCGAAGAATTCCGACTTCAATTGAGTCCGGTATACTCGATTGAAGTTCGAATTGCCAATTTACGAACTGCAGCGCTGCGGCGAGTTCGTTTTAATTATATTTATATATATACTTTTTAAACTTCTTAAAAATGAATTCAACTTCCGTATAACTCTATTTGAATTCCTTGATTCAAATTCAAATCTTACTTTGAATTCTATAATTCAAATCCCAATTCCTTTTCTATTGGATATTCAAATTAAATACTGGAATTTCCATTTCAATTCCATATTCAAATTCAATACTTGAATTCATTTGAATTCTCTTATTCAAACTCTATATTTAAATTCCATTTGAACTTCTATATTCCAATTTCTATATTTGAATTCTATTCAAATATTCAAACTCTTTTTCAATTCTATATTCAAAATTCCATAGTTTAAAACCCATTTGAATTTCATATTCAAATCCCATAGATTAAATCCTATTTGAATTCAATTTGAATCTCTTATATTCAAATTTCATTTTCCATTTCCCTTTTGAATTCTAATATTCAAATTCATTTCCAACCCCATTTGAATTCTAATATTCAAACTTATTTTTTACACCATTTGAATTTCTTCCCTCAAATTCATTTGAATTCCCTTGGATTCAAATTCCCTTTCAAAACCATTTGGATTCCCCCTTTTGAAATCCTATTTTGAAATTCTATTTCCAATTCTACTTTGAAAATCTTATTTCAAAGTTTATTTCAAATTCTATTTTGAAATCCCATATTCAAATTTCTATTCGAATTTACTAATTCAATTCCCTGTTCAACATTCAATACTCGAATTTCCATTTCAAATCTCTATTCAAATTTCATATTTGAATTCCAATTCAAATCTCTATTCAAATTTCACATTTGAATTCTTCTTTTGAAATTCTATATTTCAAATTCAATTTAATTCTTCTTTGAAATTCTATATTTCAAATTACATTTCTTTTATTTGAAATTCCATTTTTGAATTTCCTTTATCCCAATCACATTTGAATTCCTTTGAATTCAAATCCTATTTCAATTCCCTTGAATTCAAATCCCATATTTAAATTCCTTTGAATTCAAGTTCTATATTTGAATTCCTTTTTGAATTTCTATAGTCAAAATTCTCTTTCAATTATATTTAAATTCGAATGTCATTGCAATTCTATTTTTGAAATTCTATTTTCAAAGTCTATTTCAAATTCTCTTTTGAAAATTCTGTTTTGAAATTCTATTTCAAATTCTATTTGGAAATTCTATTTCAAATTCTCTATATTCAAACACCATTTGAAAGTTCTATATCCAAATCCACTTTGGATTTTCTATTTGAATTCTAAATTCAAATTTCCATTTCCTTTTCTATTATTCAAATTCTATATTTAAATTTCCCCTTTGAATCATATTTTCAAAAACACTTGTATTTTTATTTCTGAATTATCAAATGATAATTCTTTTCACTTCATTTATAACTTCGTTATAAAAGAACTATTTTTAAACTTCGCTAAAAAAAAGAAACTACTTGTTTTATTTTTAAACAAGTTTATACTTTATTTCCATTTAAAATTCAAATTCTATTTAAAAATAGAATTTTCTCTTTAAATCTCAAATACTCTTTCCATGATATTTTTAAATATCATTACTTAAGCCCAGCGATATTTAAACACACAAAGCAACGAATTATTTATTTTTCTAACACATCATATATATAAAAATATATATATGCAAACAAATAAACAAACAGATAATATATTTTTGAGGAATCCAGTTGGATTCCTCCAACCTGTTTTCCTGCATCCACAGATGTTAGCACATAAATAATACCCATTCTGGTTCGTGGCAGAATATCGCGGTATAGAAGGTCATCCACTAATCATAGCGTGGGGCGTATAGGGTAATCATCCGCTATGAAACTGCGGGCATCCGCTAATGAGACTGCGGGAATCCAACCAATCAATCAACCCAATATATACATACATACATACATATATATATATATATATATATATATAGCCTAAATAACTAATATATATAAAGCAAGCAGAAAGCATCCACACCAGCAACAAACAATTATTTTTAATGGAATAAAAATAATTCTAAAGGTGAGTGAGATTTACTCACCGTGATTTTCACTTTGCCGAATATCCAATGAAGCCAATTATAAAGATTTCACAGTGATTTCTCCCACCATCTATTTTTCAATGTATAACAATATAAATAAAATTTTAGTTATCGAATTTAGACTAATTAAATTAATTACTCATGAGTAAACTGAATTCCAATTTAAACCTTAAATGATTTATTTTAATTTAACGATTTAACACTTTTTTATTTAAATTACTAATTAGATGAATAAATAAATTTGCTATATATTTAATCTAACGGAAATTTTAAACCTAATGAACATAAATGAACTAGGTAAAAATATATACCTTGTTACTTTTCGAATATACGATTAAATCCATGAAGTAACTTCCGAGCATTTCCAAATTTTCATCAGCCCAAAACTGCGATTCCCATTTCGGCATTTAACCAAACAACTTGCAGTCAACTACTTCCAGATCTGAACCCATACTCCACAACGCCATCATCAACACTACACCATTCGCATCATTAACAGAACTACCGACGCAATCCCTGCCTTGGACCACACTCAATGCTCCTTCATCATGTTCGCGTTCCACCATTCAGACATTCAAACTCCTACTTCGCACTCCTATTACTGGCGAAACGGTCGCGCCCTCCTAGATTTTGACCGCATCCCAAAAACTGGTCACTGATGCCTCCGCATCCTCACGCTCGAAGCCCACATCGAACGATATTGTCAGACCCCGAACTCAAGCAACCCATCGTGACCTTCACCGAAGTTGAACTCGCACCCTAAAATCCCTGAAATGAACAACCGGAGCCTCCCATCAACATCGTGATGCTTCATCTCGCCTGGTATCCGAATTCGAATTGATTTCCGTTCGGTTCCAGATCGTGATTTCCGTCTTCGGCTTCAAGATCCATGATGCTCCTTGCGATTTGGGTTTCAAAAGGGAAATGGAGCGGCCATTTTTTTTTTTCGTTTGTTTTTCTGTTGAACGAAAGAATGGAGTCGCGGTGGTTTATATAAGCAAAAGAAAGGAAACAACGAGTACGAGCCATTAAAATTGTTGTTTGCTTTGCTATGAAGAACGGAAACAAATTTTCCTGCTCGATGCAAAAATAGGTCTGCGTTATTAATTAAGATAGGTTGGCTGATAAAAATCCTAGGACGACTCTCTTTAATTTGATTTGATTTAATTCCAATTAAATAACTAAAATATCTCGCGGTCTCTCACTCGAAATCCCCGAACTGTCATTTAATTGTACCGATCAACTTCCCCAACGTCATTCGCAACTCTGAACTCGACGGAACAAGTTCTGAAATTTAATTCGACTATATAGAGGAAATAATAATTTAAATTGACAGTTTAATTTGAACTTGATTTAAAATATAATTCGATTTCAAACAATTAAATTTATCGATAATAAATTATTATTGTCGTTCTAATTCAAATAGAATTTATATCAGTCGACTGAACTGTTTTGATTCAGTGTTACACTGGTAATTCAATTATTACTATTATGATAATTAAATATATTCGATATTAAATCATATATCGATAATTAAATTGACAAATCCAATATAAAATTCATTTATATTATGAATTCAATATTTAAAACCATACTAAATATTTAAAACAAACTGTTCAAAAATCCGGGTCGTTACATCTGTAGCCGCCACTCTCGCAACTCCTTCCTCTTCTTAAAACCGCTCGTTCAAAAATCCATTAATACATCGCGTTTCCGATTCACCTTTCCGTTCATCTCGGTTGGATTTCCTGAGATCCAACGCTTGTCACAGCAGCTGAGGGCTGACCTCCATAGAGTTTGAGATGGCCGGAGTTCCTTTGAGTGGACTGCGGGGTTTGGGTGACGACCTGAGGTAGGAATAATGTGAAGACGAGGCGTTCCTGTAGTGGGGAGATAATGTTATAAATGGGAGGTGAAAGTCGATCTTGTTGAAGAATCGGTGGGTTCTTACGGAACTGAAAAGAGTAAGGAGGAAGAAGGGGGAAACAGTTCGGTGATTGGGCTGGAGTCATGGCGACGGGCTGAGAACCGAAAAGGGGATTGAGGAGTTGGTTTTTGATGGAGGTTCTCGGAAGAAACGGTGGGAGGATTGGAGGGTTCGGTGTAGCTGTAAGTTTGAGGAAGTAAGCAGTTTTTGGAAGGTCTGTTGAGTGAATTACTTGAGAGGCTTGCGGGTGTTCTTTGATGGAACAGTTGGGGTGGAGTTGCGTTAAGTTTTGATGGAGCAACAGGGAAGCTCGAAGTCAGGGAAGGTGAACAGGGGAAGTGGGTGTGTTATCCTAAAAAGGATGATGGGCCGAGCGTTATAAAGTGAAGCCCATATTATATTAAATGAAAACAATACATCAAAACGTGAAGTGTATTGAGAAGGAAAATGAAAGTATGGTGGCTGGTTGCGTTATCTACTATTGGGTTGGGCCGTGGTATATACATATGTATATATCAAAGAAAAGAAGATTTCGTGGAGGAGCGTGACTGCTATTGGGCTGAGTTTGAGTGGCGAAACAAGATCCGATAGGATCGTATGGACGGGCACTACACCATGGAGCTGACTAGAAGTGGATTCGAGCTCGTATGAATTTATGGGGAAATAAATTGTCCGACTGAATCAAATAATGCAAACCGTTATTTAACGGCTAACGCGCAACGGTGAGTAAAACTCACTAACTCTGAACAGTTTATAATTTCATGTTGTATTGTTAGAACTGTTAAAATTGTCTGTTTGACTGTGTGTTGATTGGTTGATTAAACTGCTAGTCAGTTAGTTAAATTTCTATATTGATTCTGTTTAACAGAATATATCATATGGAACTGAAAGTGATGTTATCTATATTGTCTAACATCTGTGATGCAGGGAAACAGGTTGGAGGAATCCGACTGGATTCCTCAACAGTTATTTTATTGTTTTTCATATATTGTGATATATGATGTGTTATGAAATCTGTTATTGATTTCATATGTTTGAATGATACCGATCATTGTTATACGACACGTTAAACACCGTAGGTGATACTAGAATGAAAAAAGGGAATTTTCAATGTTTATATTGAAAATGAATCTTATTTATAAAATCGATAGGATTTTATAAAAGGAAAACATTTATTTAATTAGAAAATAAATAAATGAAAAAGGAAACATTTATTTAGAAAATAAATTAAATAAAATAGAAACATTTATTTAGAAAATAAATGAATTAGAATATAAAGGAATATTTATTTTAGGAAATAAATAAAGGAACATTTATTTAGATTATAAATAAATGGAATAAAGGAATATTTATTTAGGGAATAAATAAAGGAACACTTGTTCGGAAAATAAATAGAATTATACAAGGATAGATTTAAACACGTGCTTCGCACACAAGTATAACACGATATGGATTTTAAGGAGATATTGTAGAAGTAGGAATTATAACCAGAGTGTGATAAAAGGATTAAACAAAGTAATTGGTTAGGTTAACCAAAGCAAGTTAGTCGAGTTAATCAAAGTAATTGGTTAGGTTAACCAAAGCAAGTTAGTCAAGTTAAACTAATTGGTTAATCGAAGTGAATTTGTTAAGTTAAACTAATTGGTAAATCAAAGTGAATTAGTTGTGTCAAACTAAGTGACTTAGTTAAGTTAAACTAACGTGTAAATCAAAGTGAATTAGTTGCGTCAAACTGAGTGAATTAACTAAGTTAAACTAAGTGGATTAGTTCAGTTAATCGAGACAAGTAAATCAAGTTAGGTTAAACCATTTGAGTTAACCAGTTAGGTTAAACCATTTGAGTTAACCAGTTAAAGATAAACAGTTAGAGTTGACCAGTTAGAGTTGACCAGTTAGAGTTATCCAAGTGGAGTTAATCGAGTAGCGTTGCCGAATATCACTTATTCGAAGTAGAGTTATCGAATGTAGTGTATTCGAGGGAAGAGTAATCGAATATAGTTTATTCGAGTGGAGAAATCACATGTTATTCATTTGAGAAGAGTTACTGAATATTATTTATTCAAAGAGTAGTTATCGGATATTGGTTATTCGAAGTTAGTTAATCCAAAGGAGTTATTCGAAGTTAGTTAATCCAAAGGAGTTATTCAAAGTTAGTTAATCCAAAGGAGTTATTCGAAGTTAGTTAATCCAAAGGAGTTATTCGAAGTTAGTTAATCCAAAGGAGTTATTCGAAGTTAGTTAATCCAAAGGAGTATTCGAAGTTAGTTAATCCGAAGGAGTTATTCGAAGTCAGTTAATCTAAAGGAGTTATTCGAAGTTAGTTAATCCAAAGGAGTTATTCGAAGTTAGTTAATCCAAAGGAGTTATTCGAAGTTAGTTAATCTAAAGGAGTTATTCGAAGTTAGTTAATCCAAAGGAGTTAGTCGAAGAGTTAATTGAATATTAGTTATTCAATTTGAGTTAATCGAATGTAGTATTCGAGAAGAGTTAAATCGAATTTAGTTATTCGAAAGGAGTTAATCAATTTGAGTTAAGTTAATCGATTTGAATTAAGTTGAATCGAAATGGAGTAAATCGATTAGAATTAAGTTAATCGAGTTAGAGTAAATCGAATATGGGTTATTCGAAGGTAAGTTATTCGAATTAGTTATTCGAAGGAGTTAATCAAATGAGTTGATCCAAAGGAGTTAGTCGAATATTAGTTATTCGAATAGAGTTAAAGGAGTTATCGATTTTAGTTTGATCGAAAGGAGTTATCGATTAGTAAATCGAAAGGAGATTTTCGAATATAGCATATTCGAAAGAAAGAGATCGAATATTGTTTATTCGAAAGAGAGAGATTTCGAATATGAGTTATTCGAAGAGAGATAATCGAATATAGGTTATTCAAAGAAGAGTTAATCAAATAGAGATTACTCGAAAGAGAGTTATACGTCGAATTCGATTATAGCGAATTCGGGAAAGTACTATTTACTTTCCAGGGTTTAAATCAAGATTTAGTTATTGATTTAGAAATTTTGTGTCTGTTAAATTATTCGAGTTAGGAGATAAAGTTAAAATTTAGGTTAGACATTGCAGGAGTAGGAATTATAACGTTATAGTTATAATCAAACGTTGTCATATAAGAAGTGGATTCGTAACCTGAATCCGAGAATTTGCGTAAAACAGATGATTGTAAAAAGTGAGTGACGAACTTCATCTATTTCACAGTAAAGGACGTTGTTTCAATTAAGGTCTGAGAGGTAATTATACCCCAACTTGATTGACTTCAGAATTGACAAAGGAATAGTTGTGGTTCGATAGAAAAGGTTGATTTGAAATATAGTTAAGTAATAAGCGATAAATGGATTAAGCGAAACGATGTTTTATACAACGTTCATTTGAAATCCGTAAATGAGTTCTGGAAACGTTTTCCAAATGTAGTCAGATATGTTTTCTAAACATAGAAAATGAAATGTTTTCATGATAAGAATTTAAGAAATAGAGTTAAGCAAATTCAGAAACTAACTGGAGAGGGTAAGTTGAACGGTTTTCTAAGTGACGATCTGATGTTGGTTTCGACCTTCCGGATTGATACTTAGAGAATTGTTCTCATACTAGTTACAGTTAGGGACTGATAGTTGCGAAATAATAGTGATGTGAAAATAAGCTATGGAAATGTTTTCCAATGATTAATAACATATATTTTCTAAATATATGAAATAAGGAAATATGAACATATGATGATTGATCGAATTTCCATTTGGAAATAAGACCGTTGTTTGTACACCGACATGTTTTCATTTGATAGTTGAATCACAGACTATCAAAGTTTTTACCATTTTAACGTTGTTAATATGGAGAGACCGGTTGGATTATTATCCAAAGAACCACTCTGTATTGGCATAAGCGTTGCGAGCAATATCTGCCAAAGATAAATTGAAGATGGAGTAAAGTGCAAGGGCTGTTGTATAAGTCTTAGATAACAGTGACTAAGATGGATATACTGAATAGTGCCTTCGGTTTGTCCAGTCCCAGGACAACGTATATGGAAGAAGGTCTGACAGAGTATATCCAATGGATCGCATAAGTTGATCTGTTCAAACGTATTCACGTTTGGTGGCGGAGGAATTCGTTTCTCTTAGCTATATACCCGTGTTATTTTTGGATAAGTCAATTTGTGATTTGGCGGGTACGACGATGTGGCATTCAAAGTGAATGGTGATCAGATGTTCTGAAGATAGACGTAGCTTCTAGCCTCACACTGTGAAGTAACAAAAGTTGGGCTAGGCAGCATGGCTAGTTGGGTCATCCCCAAGCAGGGTGTATTGTCACCGATCTAGGGAATATTCATATTTATACTTCTTTTTGATTCTGTATCTTCGGATGACGGTTTGATGGCCTATAACCGTGGTGGCAATATATTCGCGACACTCAAGCTAAATGAGTGAGCGGTCATGTGTGGCCGGGTTGCAAGACGTTCTTATTGAACCTGAGTGTATCACTTCTAGAGTACACTATTCAGAAGGTGCTCCCATACCTTGTCTGTTGGAATCCATTCTCCGATAAGCGCCCTGCGGTTTATGATTTTGTACTATGTATGTAGAACGTTAGATGCAAGCGTTTCTGCTAGATTGATACCTATTTGTACTTAGACATTATTATAATATCACAATGATATTGCTTGTCAAAGTTGTTTAGATACTCATAAGGAAAAACCCGTTCCGTATTCACAGCGTGGTCTTATGAGATATCATATACCTGTTCAATTGTTTTACTCATACCAGTCCCATGATGTGAAAACCCGTAACTGCCCCGTAAAGGAAAGCGTCGGATAGTTCGAGAACAAACCACAACAGAACGCATACAGAAGAATATTTCATTGTATATAACAACAATGCATTAGATTACAAGAATATACAGAGTATAAATGAATATTACACAGAAATATTCTTCTGTATGCGTTCTGTTGTGGTTTGTTCTCGAACTATCCGACGCTTTCCTTTACGGGGCAGTTACGGGTTTTCACAGTTGGTATCAGAGCATTAAAAATAATCAACCATCAACCAAAGTGCACTACACTGTATAAGCATCAAATATAGATATCTAACGATTATAACAGCCTGTCAATCGATCGATCGACATATTCAATCAATCAGGATGAGTGAACTTCAAATTTCATCCTAACACCCGTGTGGGGTTTCAAACAATCAAACACAGATTTAGTTGTGCAGCTGGGCGATGTGTAAAATTTATCGTCCCAATCAATGTCCTTCAAATAGGTGTACATAAACAAACCGTCTGGTTTGTAAATGAATATTTATTTATTCACATTCACGTTAAAAATTATATTTTTAACGATAAAACATTTTATTCCAACATATGAATTTCTATCCAGTTCATTCTTTAAATAAAATGATATTTTTATTTTTCTAACATATTTTAGAAAATTTCGGCGGCATAACGGCACGATACTAGAAACGGGACGAGGCCTAGCCTTATCCCCGGTCTAGTGAAGGCCCACGCCATTCACACATCAATCAAACCATTCAATTCACCAAACAATTCAATTTCGAATCAAATCACATAACTAATCTATGCAACCAAACAAACAAGTCCATGGTCTGTGGACGATTGTGTCGGGTGCTACTAAGCACCGTCTGCATCCTAGTATATATATATATATATAACTAGAAATAAAATTGAAGAGTGAGAAATTCTCACTGAGGGTTCCACTCCGCCGTGCTTTGCTTTTGAACTGCTGAATCGCCTGAATCCATTTGTAATTCCAATATAGTCTTTTCACGCTGTTCAAATAAAAATTATATTTTTATTGCTTCATTTTAATAAATAAAATTCATATTTTCATTTCTTCTTCATATATATTTTTACAACGCTTCTTTCTATATAAAAATTATATTTTTAACTTACCTATATTATAAAAATTATATTTTTAACCTTAACTTCTTATAAAAATATTTTTTTCATCTACAACTATAATTATAAATCGTTTCATTATCTCGTCTACTTCACATATATGAAAATTAATTTTTTATCACGCTTTCTTCTATATAAAAATACGATCTTTTTCTTTCTACGTTCACATAAAAATATGATCTTTCTTCTTTTAAAAATTCAAATCTTTACTTTGGAAAAATCAATTCTTTTATAACAAAGTTATACATATAATAAACTGAAAATAAAACAAAATAAATGTAAATAAATAAAAATAAATAAAGACACACCTTTATCTCAGATTTTCGTTGAAGGGAGAGGGCTGTGGGGGTACTGAGCGGAGCTGCTTTGAGAGGGGAGCGTCGGGTTTTTGTGCTTGGGCGAGGAGGGTTCGCGTCGTTCGAGGCTGGAGAGGGATGGGGGGGAAAGCTAGGTGTCGCAGGTGGTAGTAGGAGGAGGCGTAGGACTGGGGAAGGTTGCGAGGGCGGTGGCGACGGGGTTAGGGTTAGGGTTAGGCTGATTTGGGCGTAGCGGGTTCAGTCAGAGAAGGGGGGGAATAGCGGATAGAGGAGGAGAGGGAGGAGGAAGGGAGGCGGGTTCGCCAGCGGCGAAGGCAGGGGGAAGGTGGCGACGGCGGTGGCGCGTCGTGGAGGAGAAGACGAGGCTGAAGTCGGTTTTTTTTTTTATTATCTCTTTTTTTTTTCGACTGGTCAACGGGGCTGAGGGGGGGGGATATACGGAGAGAAAGATTTAATTAATTATTTAATTATTATTTTATCTTGCAAAAAGTTGACTTTCACATACGACCTCGAAACGAGGCCCACCGCCTGTCGTCCATAGCGTTTTACCTCCATTCCGAACACAATGGGATATGTTTCGCATGCTGATTCGACTGTTACAATCAGTTTCCTTTAAATTTACATTTAAATCACTATATTGAATTTTAAACGTACATTTCAGTTTACCGGGGCCACAAACTAACTCGAGAAATTCCAGAAAAATATTTTCTAGCTTCGTATTGACGATACGGTCCTAACAAAACTAGTTTCGTCGAATTCTGAGACCGTTAGAAAAATGACCAATTTCCAGTCGATTAAAATCAACTGAAATGGTCAAAACACGTTTTCCTTTGCCACGCTCACATATTGAATCGAAAAATTATGAAATTTGAAATCTAGCAATAACTCGACATCACGGACCCAACAAAACTGGTTTCGTCGAAATCCGAGGTCATTTGCAAAATGTCCATTTTTAAGGGCCTGAATTCCATAGCGACTATTCAGAATTTTCAACTGGACATATCTTATCATTTATAAAGTGAAATCTCAGTTTGTTAACTTCGTTACAAAGATATAGTTATACAGATTCAAATATTTCTTGTTTCGTTCAATTCTGACTTATATTGAATTCTGTATACTCATTTGAAATTAGAAATCGAATTTTCGAACTACCGCGCCATTTTCAATTCCTTTTATAATTATATATAATTATTATATATTCTAACGACGACGTATATAATATATACGTTCTAATTATATTCGAAATAAATTTCTCGTCGATTTTATTTAAAATAATTCATTTTAAATAATCAAAATTCGCTAAAACTGCCAAAATAAAAATTTTAAACTGGCCCAGATTTTACGGGTTGTTACACATGACTGACCCGGAGTTTACTTTGTTGTTTTCCCTAAACTCTTGGGTGCCTAAATTTGTACGGGCAGTCAAGTAGTCGGGATTTACAGATATACTTGGAGAGCTTGGAGCAGGAGGCTGCAAGATTTTATAGCTATAGTTATTTCCGCTGTGTTGTAAGTGTTGTACTCTTATAAGTGCTATTGTATATATATAACTGTTTACTTCAAAGTTATGTTATATATTATATGTTATTCGTTCCGCTGTGAGATTCGTGTTACTCTGATGATTCTGATGTTCTTCTTCTTCTTCTATTCTATTAGTTCTATCTTTTCTTTCTCACCTTCTAAATTCTTTCACTAACGTCTCGGAATTTCCGACTCTCGAGGAGTCGGAAATTTCCAGCCGTTACAACGGGTTAGGCTTTCGCTCAGACCAAGAGCATTAGCTATTAAATGGATTGTGTGTCTGACATCATACTCTATCAAATATCACGTTATTGATCTTTTGTCGAAGGTATGGATGTTTGGTGGCGGGGAATTTATTCTCTTGCTTAACACCCGTTCATATATTTCGGCAAAGGGTTGGTAGTATGGTATGGGGTGATGATGTGGCACGCTAAGGTGCATATGATCAAGGTTTTGTCGAAAAGCAGGCCTTGTGGGACGATCAAAGCATAGTCTGTTTAGGCATAGCTTTGTGTACAATGTGACTTCGCGAGCCTCACACACCGTCGGAGTCTAAAACGGAAGAAGGGAACGCAGGGAGAGCAACACGTTTCTTTCTAGCTAGAGTGGTGTCAGTGACCTACCAGCCTTGACATTTTACTTATGTGGATGATGGAATGAGGCACCTCGGATAGGTCCTATAGGATCGGGAAACGTGTGTTCAGGAATTGCCAATCCACGAAGCTGTATGTGTGGACCGGCCCTGCAGGATCCAGGGGTTCACTGCGGGGAATCCTGAGACATTAGCTAGAGTGTCTCGAATCGGTAGGAGCTCCTCCCTAGCCTGGACTCAGATGGAAATCCAAATTCCAAATACGACCCTACGGATTTGATTGTATTACTAGTACAGAGGCATATCATATGGTACCTATGCTTCCTAGGATTGATACATTTATTTTGAAATGTTTTGTTATATATACTAATAATAATATTAAACCCGTATTTGCCGTATTTAGCATGTTTAATCACCATAAGGGAAAACTCTATCCTCTTGTGTGTGTTGCATTGTGTGATGGGACTTGAGTCTTATGGTGATTCCATTTTTCTAAAAAGCATTGCGTTGTTGCATGATTTATTTATCTGCTTGTTCTGACACTTTTAAAATTATGCACGGCAATCCATTGAAATAAATCCGTTCCGCGTTAGCGGCATGGTCTTTGGATTTGCCATATTATTATTAGTATGTTAGTTAAGAATTCTCACACCAGTCCCACGACTGACCTGTAGTTTGTTTCACCTTTTTGCAAACTCGGGTGCCCTCTTCTCTACACGGGCAGCCAAGTAAACAGGTTATCTTTCGCTGGGAGCCTTTCCTTGGAGCTGCTTATTATTTCTCTTGGATTTGCTGTGGGGAGGTGATGACTAGGAGTTTGAAGATTTACCATTCGCTGCTCTTACATTTTTCTCTTTCCTTTTATTTCAGACATGAAACTTGTTTTATTCCACGTTGTTTAAGTTGGAGTTGGAACTTATTTCTTTTCTGCGAATTTGATGTAATAATGTAGAAGTTTGTGACTGTGGATTTTCTGTGATGAACGACATTATATTTCCGCTGCTATGATGTTGTTACTCTATGAATTTCCCATGCTATTTTGTATCTGTGATATGTATTATTGTATTTATGTTGTATTCCAAATGATCATCTCTTACTTTCACTTCGTGGAAGTTTGGGATCATCACAGGTTTTTATATATATATTTGAATATCATTTAACCGAGGATTTTAAATGTTGGTTTAAATTCTGTATTGGTTTATTTTAAAGTCGTATAAGATTTAATTTGTAGATATATGATAATAATTTATTTTTATTTAAATAGAATTGTTTTGGATTTAATTATATTTTATTGATATTTTTTATAGGCCTTTGAAATGATTATTTTTCAAACGACCACCGTTTCCTACGAAACGAAATTTATTGGAATACGTATAACTAATTATTGCTAGATTTCCTATTTAGAGCCAATTATAGTTTTTTTGAGAGCGTGCGAAATCTAAATGTGAACCGATAAATAAATTGAAATTAAAATAACGCTTGCAAACAGAGTCCGATTTCAATGAAATTAATTTCACTGGGACCGGAATGTCAAGAGGTAGTGGTGCATCCATTCTCATTATGTTTGGAGTTCGTGAACGTCGGTACGAATATAGAGCGTTCAACATAAAATGCGATAAATTAAATTAACCATATGAAACCCATCATATATAATATAATATAATATCTATTATATTATATGAAAGCACAATATTTCTCCAGAGGCTTTTCAGATCTGGATTCTCCAAAAAATTCACAAGCCGACATGTGTACAGTGTTTCAATCCTCGTTGTCCAGTATAATACCCGTCCTTAACTCTTCAGTGACTGCTTATACACTTTAAAATGAATTTCTCAAATCCCTGGTACTAACATAGCTTCCGCCGCCCTCTTCACATATCTCTTTTTCGTCATCTTCTCGAAAATCCATGTTTGCGGAGTTCACATCGTCCTGATTCGACTAAAATCGTATCTGCCTAATAAGTAACTCGCTGCTGTTATCGTATACGTTTACTGTAACAACCTTAATTTTAAGTGTATTTCTATTTAATGATTTAATTTAAAATTTGATTTCTATTTTATTTTATTTATTTAAAACTCAATTTTGCTTGGATATTATGAAATACCTTTTTTTGATTTTTTGATATAAACTAAATTTATTTTGGATATTATATAACAAATGAATTATTTTGTTATAAATATGATTTGATTTAATAATAGAAACAATATTCACAATTCCAAATCTTATTTGCTGAATAAATCAATCCGAGTCTATTTGTTTGAATTTGAATTCATTATTAAATTTTAATTCAAATATTAAACTCGTATTTTTATATAATTAGTTTATTAATATTAATAAAATTATGTCTTTGATTTAATTTCAAAATATTTCTCTTGTAGTTTTGCCATTTGTATTGAACGTTATTGAAGCAAACATCGTTCAACTTTTATTTGTCAAAGTCCGTTTTTCCATCTGTTCGAATAAAAACCGTTCGTTTCTTTGAATTAAAAATTTATATCATTTCCTTTTATTTGCAAACAATGTTTACCTTTTTAAGGTTCAACGTCCATTCCTTAGCATTATTCCTTTCGTTACACGTTCGTTATTTTCAAAATTTAAACCGTTCTTCTCCTTTCATTCATTTCCTTTTCAGTTCCCCAGATTTTGTGAAAAATATAATTAATTGTGGAAATTCACGTCATGTCCCTATTTTTGTTCAAAATTGAAGCGGCATCCAGTCCATGTTTAAAATGTAAAGCGGGTCTCTATTTTGGGAGTTACGTGTTTTTGAAAAAGAAAACGCTGGTTGATTAAAAAATATATTCAAAAAATCGCAAATATTCCCAAAACCAATATATATATATATATATATATATATATATAAAGTTGCATACATCTATACATTTATACTGAATATATGCATACATGTATGCATATAATTATGCAGCGTTTTTATTGAAAATATGTATGAATATATGCATACATGTATGCGTATATTGGTAATAGTTGCATAGATGTATGCATATAAAGTAGAAATGAGCTGCATATGTTACGAATAGTTGCATACATGTATGCATTTATTCCGTATATGTGCATACATGTATGCAACAAAGTTAAAAAGGACGACGGCTTATGAATATGTTCATAAATGTGTGCATTTATTTTGTATAAGTGCAGAAATGTATGCAACAATGTTTAAAAACTGTGAATGCTTGAAAAAACATGCCAGAATTGAATATATGCATAAAACGATGCATATTTTGCAGTTCAACTGCATACATGTATGCATTTATACTGCAGTTTGATGCATAACTGAAATATATGCATGAACGTATGCAACTATTTATAATAAGTGCATCTTTTGATGCATAATACTGCTGTCTCGTTGTTTTTCTGTTTTTGATGCTTTTTTGCGGTTTTAACGCATGAGTTTGATGACGATTAGTTGTTGTATGTAATTACGAATTTACGTGATTTTTTTATTTTTTTACGTGATTTTTTGATGGTTTTTCGAAAAATAGGGATGTAATTTATATGAAACGTTTGACTTGATGTGTGCCTAATTCCAGACTTATTAGGGATGTGAGCAAACTTACCCTATTTAATTTCCTTGTGAAATCATTCGTTGCCTTTTTACTTCTATTTCCTTTGGTTTCCATTTTCCAATACATCGTTTGAATTCCTACTATATCCGTCCCTTTTTCCCGAAACTCTCATGCGTTATATTTCCGATGCTTCCTCCCTTTTTCATTATATATATATATATATATATATATATATATATAACAAAAAGCCAAGCTCACCCATACTTTTCTTCCTAAAAAAGTATATACAACATCTTTCTTTCACAGACACTTCCCTATCTCATCTCTTTTTCCCACTACCCATCACGTATCCTATCCCTCCCTTTAAACCTCGCCTTTCTCCACGTCGACCCCCTTCGGCCTTCCACGATGCCAGCCCAACTGAGATCACCCTCCTCCCCTGGACCGCCATACTCTGACGAAGCTGATCCATCGTCGATCTATTCACCAGTTGTGCGCCTCTGTGCTTCCCTCTATGACCTGAAACGTTTATCCCTATGCCGCCTACCTGCTCCTCCCTCCGACCAGCACCCAATCCCGCCTGAAGACCTGCTCCGCCCCTGATGTCCTTCGCTTCAACCCCTCCCCTAAATGTTGTTGTTTTCCCTTGTGTGTTATGTATGCGGGTGTGTGTGTGTGTGTGAGTTGTTTTCTACATGGGGAGTATGAGTTTGGTGAGAATTTTATGTGTTGTGTATGCGTGTTTATGTGAGTGTGTGTTTGATATTTATATATATCGTTGCTTGTTTATGTGTGTGTGTGTAGAATATTGTTTGTGCATCTTGCACGATGAGTTGTGCAGTGTGTGTGAGTGTTGTTGAGTGAGTGTGTGTTATGTATTTATACGGTGCGTGTGTGTAGAGTGGTGTTGAGTGTGTTATGTATATATGCATATATATATATATATATATATATATATATGCATGCTGCGTGAGTGCATTTCTTTGTCTTGCGTGAGTTTATATGGGTGAGTGCATGTATATTTCTGGTATTGGGTTATGTTGTGTGAATGAAGTGGTGCGTGAGTTTTGTTTTTAATTTTATTTATTTTTGCTGTATCGTTTGGTGAAATTCCTATTCTATATATACATATATATAAAAGAATGAAATATTTATTGTTTAGGTGTTTTATATATATTTATGTATTTAAATATATATATATATATATATATATGTATATGTATTTTGTGTGTGTGTGTGTGTGTGGTTTTGATGTATTGTGTGTGTTTAGTGTTGTGTTGATCTTTAAAAATATTTTTTTTTTGTCATTACGGTGAGTGTGTGTGTGTATTAAAAAAATGTGTTTATTTTTTAGTCGAACTTAGTGTTGAGTTTCGAAACCCATTCCAGAACCCAAGCCATACCAATCTGTTGAGAAATTCCCGAACATCCTCTTATAAAATAAAATATATGTTGAGTGGTATCGAATTGAATCCATTTAAAGTCGTGTCTGGATATTGTCGGATTCATTCTGCATCAATTTGTCTGCTGTCTCCATTCTGTGCCATAAAAGGTGAGTTTATCTCACACCTAGCTTACGTTGTTTCTTGGATGTTAAATTCAACATAAATGAACTGTTGTGAAATGTATAGGATTGCTAGTAGGAATTACTTTATTCGATATGTATGCACCTTTTATATATGACACAATATATATGACACGTAGGTGCACTAATGATATTTGACTTGTGATGTTACTGATGCTATGTGATAATTGATTTATGTTGCTGGTTGCCATAGTTTTAGGAAAATCACTATGGGTTGAAATGATACATACTCGAACAGACATTAGATTAAGGAAAAATCGTTATGTGTTGAAATGATAGACCTGAACGGTTTCTACTGAATTTGAGATTACGGGTTGAAATGGTATACCCGTATAAATTGCAGATTGAAATGGTAAATATCCGTATCACTTGACCATAGGGTAGAAAACCACATACGAACATTGTGGGTCATGTTTTCGAAGTAAACTGATTTGGAAAAAATTTTGATTTTTTAAAATAATAAATTAAGATTTTATATTTTACACACACACACATATATATTTCAAAGATTTTAAAACTTAAATTTTGTAAATTTTAAATTATATGTTTTAAAATGATTTTTTGAGTAAATATGAATTTAAATGCTTATTTACATTTACTTATAATTTTATTTAACCATATAATTTAATAAAGATGTTCATATAAGTATTTTAAACTTTAAATTTAATGTGTAATAAAAAAATAATTCTTTTAAACCTATTTCTAAATTACTTGTAAACTTATATATGTTTATAAAACTATTTTCTATTAAATTAATAATTTATAAACTTATGTATATATTCTCAAGTTTAATTTTTGAAACTTTAATAATAAACTTATGATTGATAATTTAAGATTTTGCGATTTAGATTCGAGGTTTAAAGATTTCAATTTAAATAACGATATTTGATTTAACAATGAATTCAAATTAAGATATGAATTCGAATTGATATGAACTTATAAAAGATGAATTTGAACTATGAAATTGATTTTTAATTTGAATTTCCAAATTTAAGGAAATGATTTTGAATCTATAGTTGATATGAAAATGAATTCAATTATAAAGTGGTCGAATGTGAATTTTGAATATACAAATTGTTTATGTATGAACTTGATTTTATAAATCAATGTGATATAAATTTAGAAATTTTATAAACCGAATTTATAAGAATGATTTTACATGATTTGAATCTATAAGTAGTGATTTTGAACTGCACAAATTAAAATTATAAAATATGTTATGAGTTGTTGAATTGAAATATAAGATTTGATTTGAATTATAGAAATTGAATTTGAACCAAAACGTTGGATTTTATGAATTGGCTTAAAAAGAATTCATATAAAGTGAAAAATACGATTATATGAATAGTTTGATCTTTGACTTTAATGAAATTATTTCAAAATAAAATAGAATTGAAGTTAAATATTTTAGCATTGATTTATACTATAATTTGAGACCTTTAAGATATGATCTTCTAATTTGTTTTAGTTAAAGCGATGAGTAGTTATCAAAATTAAATATAATTGAAGTTAGATATTTAATTTTGATTTCAAATTTGAATATGAGATTCCGTACAAATGATTTTTAAAGTGATTATAAAATGACCATGGTGTGAAAAATGTAAACGTTTGGTTGTTAAAGAGACTAGGATCGACTATTGTCATACTCTCTGCCAATACCGAAAACCACTTTAACAATTGTGTATGTGGTGGAGAATCTAGAATGAAGTAGGTTTGTTTGGTGAATGCCACTGGAATAATGTAATAGAACGATGATGCATGTCCTTGACCTTCGGATCACAATTAAAATGACTAAAATAGGGCTATACTGGACCAAGCGAGGTTAGCTTCCCCCATCGGCAAAACTTCTTCCTTTATTACTATAGTCCCTCGGTTGATTTGATTTGAAAGATGCACATCCTTGATTTGGGAGTGTTGTTCCAAGGAGGGCGATAGCTGCGGCTATGCGTTACCACCAGTTCGGGTGTGCAACTAGTATATTCCTACTTTGGGTATTTCTCGTGTGCCTCGTCATATTATCATGATCGAGCCCTTACGATTTTGATTTTACGTTGTCGTATCATTGTGCATCCCTATTCACCGACGTACTGGTGTGTTATATGCAAATTGTACGACAACGATATAAATGGTGTAAGGGTAAAAATGTAATCCCACTTACGCTATTTTCAATAGTATACTTAACCATAGAAACTATTATAATAGCGTATTATATATATGTATATAGTATAACGGATCCTTAGAGGATTGTGATCCTAAACATCCTTTAAGTTACTGATGCATTCCATTTGAGTTGATTTACTTCCATAAGAATGTTATCCTGATCCGAGTTATTTTGTTTTGCATTATTGCTCGGGTTAAATCGAGTATTACAAATTTCGAGATTTACTCTTGGAGTTTGGAGGTTATATTGGGTTTTGCTCACCTGTATCTACCTATTCAGTTGCTCCAGTTTTTCAGCTATTCTTAACATTTCTGTTTCATATAGTTATCATTTATTTATGTACTAGAAATTCATTGTATTACACTTCCGCTGTATTGTTTATGTAAACTCTGTTGTAAAATTTTATTTAGTAGCTTCATGAACTACTATTGTATTATGTACTTTCTGTTGCAAGATATTATATTGCTCTGCGTCTGTGATCTGTGATTTTGTGATTTATTCTCTTACCCCAGAAGGTAGATCGAGTTTGATATGTTTTGTCGATTTGGCACGGTCAAAATAGCGGGTCGTTACATGTGGTATCAGAGCTTTGGTTTATCAAAGCTTTGGTTTATGGAGTAAAAGCTCATTCGAGATAGGGTAGTGATACCCTAGAATGAGTGGGATGGGTCGAAGAATTCTTCTTAAGAGAGAGTGTATTTTGAAAGGTATGATATGTTTTGAAAATGGTTTAAATGAATTTAAAGTATTTTATTATAAAATTTATTTTGAAATTTATACTTTCCTAAGTATTCCTTTCTCATGAATTCGGTTTCCTTGATAAGTTTCTCTTTAATTTGGATTCCCAAAATTTAAATGTTGATCCTGTTCCAAATCTATCTTAGGGAAATCTATAGTAGATTATTTCCTGAATCTTAAATATTCTCTGAAGTGTCCTTATCTTAGTCTTCGCCCTTTGTAGAATCTTATTGGTTAGGTTTTCGTTGTTTGGCTCTTAGCTCAGATTTTGACTCGTTTTGACCCAATTTGATTGATGATGACATGGGATTTTATATATATCATCCATGTTAAGTGTTAATCTAAGCATTGTTTGTTAATAAGTTGATAAGAAAATATACGTTTGATATAAAATATTTGTTATGATTTATAAATTGATATTTTGAAATGGTAACTTAAAGTTAATAGATGTTAATATAATATGTTGTTTTGAAATATTATGTGATTTGCATTGCAAACTTTAGAATTGATTATATTTATTATAGACTGAAGTTGAATTTTAATAAATAAACGAGTAGGGGAGAGATACTTTTTCCCTACTTAAAGTATTAACAAATAAATGATTTGAAATATATTATTTATAATATATGATTGGGAAGTTTAGTATATATTTTGTTTAAAAAGAGAAAAGATGTTTTGAGTACTTACCTAACGTTAAAGTTGGCCTATCGAATACTTAGTGATTTGGGTATACGTCTGATCAACGTATGTGTGAAAAAATATATGTACTTGATAGATATAGAGTTACACTCTAGTCACTTGAAAACGATTCTGGTGATGACTGTAGCATCATCGATATTCATTTTCAGTTTTCAAAAGTGAGATAGATATATATTGCCAAACGAGAAGTTGAGTGAATACTTAAAAATATTTCGGAATGTTTGAGAAATGTCTAAACTTCTGATTTAAAAATAAATTTATTTAAAATATATATTTCGGAATATATATAAGTAAGATGATAAATGTGAACCATGTGGTTTAAAAATATTAAATTATTTAATTACTATTCCTCTGCCTCGTTCCTTTTCAGGGACGAAAAGTTTTGAGTGGATGAGATTGTAACAACCTCAATTTTAAGTGTATTTCTATTTAATGATTTAATTTAAATTTTGATTTCTGTTTTATTTTATTTATTTAAAACTCAATTTTGCTTGGATTTTATGAAATAACTATTTTGATTTTTGATATAAAACGAAATTTATTTTGAATTTTATATAACGAATAAATTGTTTTGTTATAAATATGATTTAATAATAGAAACAATATTGACAATTCCAAATCTTATTTGTTGAATAAATCAAACCGAGTCTATTTATTTGAATTCGAATTTATTCTTAAATTTTAATTCAAATATATTACTCATATTATTTAATTGGTGTATTACATTAATAAAATTATATCTTTGATTTAATTTCAAAATATTTCTCTTGTAGTTCTGCCATTTGTATTGATCATTGTTAATGCAAACATCATTCAACTTTTATTTTTCAGAATCCGTTTTTATGTTTATTCAAATAAAAACCGTTCGTTCCTTTGAATTAAAAATTTATATCGTTTCCTTTTATTTGCAAACACTGTTTACCGTTTTAAGGTTCAACGTCCGTTCCTTAGTATTATTCCTTTCGTTACATGTTCATTATTTTCAAAATTTAAAACGTTCATCTACTTTCATTCATTTCCTTTTCAGTTCCCCAGATTTTGTGAAAAATATATTCAATTTCCATGTGAAATCATTCATTTCCTTTTTTGACTCCTGTTTCCTTTGGTTTCCATTTTCTAATACATCATTTGAATTCCTACTGTATCCGTCCCTTTTCCCGAAACTCTAGTGCGTTATATTTCTAAAGCTTCCTCCGTTTTTCATTTCGTGTGTGTATATATATAATAAAAAATAAATGAAAAGACGAGCTCACCCATACGTTTCTTTCAAAGAAACATATACAGCTGCTTTCTTTCACAAACACTTCCCCATCTCATCTCTTTTTCCCACTACCCATCATGTATCCCATCCCTCCCACGAAACCTTGCCTTCCTCCGCATCGACTCCCTTCAGCCTTCCACGTTGCCATCCAACTGAGATCACCCTCCTCCCTTGGATCACCATGCTTTGACAAAGCTGATCTGCCGGCCTGTTCACCAGGTGTGCACCTCCCTGCTTCCCTATCCGACCTGAGCAGTTCCCTCCCTGTGCTGCCTACCTACTCTTCACTCCGACCAGCACCCAAGCCCGCCCGAAGACCTGCTCCGCCCCTAATGTCCTTCGCGTCAACCCCTCCCCTGAATGCCGTTGTTTTCCCCTGCATATTGTGTATGTGGGTGTGTGAGTTGTTTTCTGCATGGGGAGTGTGAGTTTGGTGTGAATTTTATGTGTTGTGTGTGTGTGTGTTTATGTGTACGTGTTTATGTGAGTGTGTGTTTGGTGTGTGTATATATATATATATATCGTTGCTTGTTTATAAGTGTGTAGAGTGTTTTTTGTGCGTGTTGTGCATGGGGTTGTGCAGTGTGTGTGAGTGCGTTGAGTAAATGTGTGTTATGTATTTATATGGTGCGTGTGTGTAGAGTGGTGTTGAGTGTGTTATGTGTGTGTGTGTATATATATATATATATATATGCATGCTGCTTGAGTGTATTTGTTTGTGTTACGTGAGTTTATATGGGTGAGTGTATGTATATTTCTTGTGTTGGGTTATTTTGTGTGTGTGTTGTGTGAATGAAGTGGTTCGTGAGTTTTTTTTTTAATTTTATTTATCTATTTTTGTTGTACCATTTGGTGAAATTCCTATTATATATATTATTGTATGTATAAGAATGAGATATTTGTTGTTTGGGTGTTATGTATATATATTATATATATGTGGTTTTGATGTATTGTGTGTGTTTAGTGTTATGTTGATTTTTTAAAAATATTTTGTCGCTACTCTGTGTGTGTGTATATATATGTGTTTATTTTTGAGTCGAACTTAGTGCTGAGTTTCGAAACCCATTCCAAAATCCAATAGCCGGTACCGATCCGTTGAGAAACTCCCAGACATCCTCGTCTAAAATAAAATAAATATTGAGTGGTATTGAGTTGAATCCATTCTAAACTATGTCTGGATATCATCGGGTTCATTTTGCATCCATTCGTCTACTGTCTCCATTCTGGACCACAAAAGGTGAGTTTATCTCACATATGACTTAAATTGTTTCATGGATGTTCAGCAGATATGAATTATTGTGAAATGTATAGGATTGCTAGTAGGTATTGTTTTATTTGATATATATACACCTTTTATATATGACACGATATATATGACACGTAGGTGCACTGATGATATCTGAATTGTGATGTGATTGATGCTATGTGATTGACGCAGCAGAATGTTAAGAATTTCGAAGCTATATTCGAAAATCGAAAAATTCTTTAATTTAACGAAACACAATACAATAAAACAAGATAATTCCCACTTCCGTTTATCGTATATGATTTTGGAAAGATGCTCGGAACGTGAGTATCAACTCTCCTTTGATCGAAATGATGCTGGAAAGATGATCTTCCAAGTTGTTGATCCACGAATGGGTACCATAATCAGAGATAGAGAGACAAAGCTCCCAATAACGGCTGACGCCAATATTTTCAATTTCAGACATCAACTCCCTTTTACAACTCACACACCACGCCTATTTATAGGCTTTAGAACTGTCATAAGCCAACACCGACAACGGTAAAGTAAGGAAACCAGAACTAAAAACCGACACAGAATAGTAAAGAAAATAACAATGCAAAGAAATAAGGAACAACACCGAAAGTAGAATAACACCGAAAGCCATAATGACCGGGACCAGAAACCTGGATGCCGAGACACTCTTCCCAAAAGTATATATATTCTTTGTGTTGAAATCGAACCCGAGAGCTTTTTCGGAAAAACGGCAGCAGAGTTCCATCCGAAAGCTTTATTGCAAACTGAAATATTTTATTAATGGAACTGAAACATAGACAACACCTTGTTGAAGATGGAAACAACTTCAACTCACGAAACCCACGAATCCTAGGCCAAAATGCTATTATTTAATGACGAGTATTATAAGTATTTTAAATGGTAGAATTTCAAATGTGCGGCAGTGTTTTACTTCATTACTTGAGCATTAAGCAACCTACTTATTCGATGCAGATATCAATGTTTCACTTATATCTGGAAACTTTTTTGTTCTTCTTAGCAAAGATCCAGAATGAAACAGTATTATGTAATGATGAGTTTTATAGATGTTTAAAAATGTAGAATTTCAAACGTGCAGTTGTGTTTTACATAATTACTTAGTCACTAAGCAACCTACTTATTCAATATGCAAATATCAGTCTTTTACTAATATTTGAAAACTTTTTGTTCCTATCGGCACATGTCCTACGCCAAAACAGTATTATTTAATGATGAGTGTTTTGGGTATCGTAAATTGTTGAATTTCTATTATGAGGTGGCATTTTACATAATTACTTAGCCACTAAGAAAACTACCTATTCAATATGAAAATATCAATATTTTACTCATATTTTAAAACATTTTTGATCGTAATGGCACACATCATGCGCCAAAATAGTATTATTTAATGACGAGTGTTTTAGGTATCGTAAATTGTAGAATTTCAATTGTGCAGCGGTGATTAACATTATACTTAGCCACTAAGCAACCTACCAATTCAATATACAAATATCAATCTTTTTCTCATATTTGTAAACTTTTTTAATCTTATTCACACAAATTCTAGGCCCAAAGGGTATTATTTAATGATGAGTGTTATCGGTATGTTAATTTGTAGAATTTCAAAAGTGCGGCGGTATTTTACATAATACCTTATCCACGAAGCAACCAACTTATTCAATATGCAAATATCAATCTTCACTTATGTTTGAAAAGTTTTTTGATCCTATTGGCTCAAATACTAGGCAGAAAAAGTATTTTTTAATGATAAGTATTTTAGGTATCTTAAATGTAGAATTTCAAATGTGTGGCATTGTGTTACATAATTAATTAGTCATTAAGAAACCTACTTGTTCAATATACGAATATCAAATTTTTACTCATATTTGACTTTTTTTGATATTTTAGGCACAAATTCTTGGCCGAAATAGTATTATTTAATGATGGGTGTCACAAGTATATTAAATGAAAGAGTTTCAAATGTGATGCGGTGTCTTACATAATTACTTAACCACTAAGCAACCTACTTATTCGATATGCAAATATCAATCTTTTACTCATAATTGAAAACTTTACTGATTTTATTGGAACAAATCCTACGTCAAAATAATATTGTTCAACGATGAGAGTTTTGGGTATCGTAAATTGTATAATTTCAAATGTGCTGTGGTGTTTTACATAATAGCTAAGTCACTAAGCAACCTACTTATTCAATATTCGAATATCAATCTTTTACAAATGTGTGATAGTGTCTTACATTATTACTTAGTCACTAAGAAACCTACTTATTCAATGGTACAAATAGTAGGCCAAAATTGTATTATTTAATGATAAATATTATAAGCGTATTAAATGGTAGAATTTCAAAAGTGCCACAATATTTTACATAATTACTTAGCCACTAAGCAACCTTCATATTCAATATGCAAATCTCAATGTTTTACTAATTTTTTTGATCTTATTAGCACAAATCTTAGGTCAAAATGGTATTATTTAGTGATGAGTTCTATAAATATCTTAAATTGTAAAATTTCAAATTTGTGGCAGTGCTTTACATAAGTAGTTAACTGCTAAGCAAACAACATATTGACTATTCAGAAATCAATATTTTACTCATATTTAAAAACATTTTTATTATATTGGAACAAATCCTGGGCCAGAATGCTATTATTTAATAACGAGTATTATAAGTATTTTAAATGGTCGAATTTCAAACATGCGGCAGTGTTTTACTTAATTACTTGAGCACTAAGCAACCTACTTATTCAATGCAAATATTAATGTTTCACTTATTTCAGGAAATTTTCTTGATCTTATTGGCACTGATCCAGGGACGAAACAGTATTATGTAATGAGGAGTTTTATAAATGTTTTAAAATGTAGAATTTCAAACGTCCAACTGTGTTTTATATAATTACTTAGTTACTAAGCAACCTACTTATTCAATATGCAAATATCAATCTTTTACTAATATTTGAAATTTTTTTGATCCTATCAGCACATGTCGTACGCCAAAATCATACTATTTAATGATGAATGTTTTAGGTATCGTAAATTGTTGAATTTCAATTATGAGGCGGAGTTTTACATAATTACTTAGCCACTAAGCAAACTACCTATTCAGTATGAAAATATCAATCTTTTACTCATATTTGAAAACATTTTTGATCCTAATAGCACAAATTATGCGGCAAAATAATAACGAGCGTTTTAGGTTGTTAGGGATTGGGAAATGGATTGTTAAGGCAAAGCTAACACTAGAAGGGGGGGGGGGGGGTTAATAGTGTTTTTGAGAAATTAAACAAAATATAAAACTTATATGATCTATTATATAAATCACACACATTGGAAACAATCACAGATAAAGAATAAAACACAAACACAAAGATAAACAAAAATAAAATGCAGAAAAGAAAACACCGGATTTTATACTGATTCGGAATTGCTCCTACGTCCAGTCCCACGCAACGTTGGATTGCGTAGAGTTTTATTACTATATTAATATCTAAGTACAACCCCCTTGATTTCACGGTTATAAGGTAAACACTGATTCCAAACACCCTTGATCAAGTATATTTCCCTTGATTTCACGGCTACAAGGTTAACACCGCTCTCATTTCTTGATTTTAGGGCTATAAGGAAAACATCGATTACCCAAACACTTCCCAAATGATTACAAAAGCCCTATAACACTTCAATAACACTTCGATTCAGAGAGTAATGAGTATAGAGTGAGAAGAGAAGAAGGTTTATGTAAATAGAATTGAATTCAACAGAGTATAAGTGTAGGAATCATAAAAATGAGAAAATATAATGGTGTAAAGAAAGGAGATGAAGATGGAGAAGAAGAATGATGAAAAAATTCGAAATCAGCCCCTATTTATAAGATTTGAAAGGTTGCAACGCTTCTGGAACGTTAAAAATAGTGAAAAGACACTTACTTTGAAAATAAAAAATATGACAGTTATATGTCGACATAGGCATAAGAGTATGTCGACATATGCCTTTGTAAAATTGGATTTTGAACATTTTTTTTAAAGTGTTTTGATATATGTGTGTGTGTGTGTATATATATATATATAATTTTGGAAACTCTTGAATTAAAACATAGTGTTATAAATAAATTTTATAAAGTAGAAAATCATTTGAAACCATAAGTATAAACTATATAAACATATTTATAAAATTATAAAGTTTAAAACTATATAAATATAAAGTATATAAAGTGTAAATATATAAAACCTATAAAGCTTATGTTTAAATCAAAAGTAAAAAAAAGATAGTAAAATAAAGAGAACAAGGATAGAATATAAAAATAGAATTTAAAATTAGAAATTGGAAATCAGAAGTTGAATTTGAATTTGAACCTAGAGTGCTATTCAGAGTCTTACATAAACTAGAATCTATTACTATTTTTCTTGAATCATCTCTGAAATCTGAATCTCTAGAAACTCTTAAACTGTACAGTTTTTAGTACTAATTCCTGTATATAAATCTTGCATATATGTATATATATATATTCTAGACAAAAGTGTTAGTATATATTTTATAATCAATTAATATTGAAATAAGGTTGTTGTCATCAAAACTCCATTCTCCAACAATCTCCCCCTTTTTGACCTTAGTTTATAAAATATCATACCTGTACATACTTGTTGTTGATGATTCTTCTAATACTCCCTCTATCTATATGAATCCTATAAACTAATTTTATATTTTATAATTTCTCCCCCTTTGGAATTATCAAAAAGAAATTCTAAAACTACTCACCCTAAATTCTATAATTATCTAAATAATATTATACTAAGATATATAAGTGTTTAATTTGTGATTATAATACTTGATATATATGACTCCCCCTAAATTATTGCCTATATAACAAAGTAATAGAACACTTAAGTTAGACAAAACATGGAATATATTTAAACATTGTTTTTACAATCAATATTACATGAATATGTAATACATCGATTTGACGGAAAGGACGAAAATATACAACAAGAAACAAATCCAAAACCTAAATTCTACTTGTCCTTAATTATAGGAGACTTATGAGTAGGACAATTTGGGTAATGGAGACAAAAATCTCCATTTCGTTCAATCATATTTCTGTTATGATCGTATAGGACTTCACCCACACAAATGAATTGATCTTCCTCGTTTGAGACTTCTTTTTGTTCCTCCTCGGGTTCCCCTTCCTCCATTATCTCTTCATCTTCTTCTGGTTCCTCCTCTTCTTCTGTAGGTTCACTATCATCTTCGATGATAATCGGATTAGCCTTATTATCCGTTATAAACTTAAGAAGACTCCTTATCCTTTTTCCTTATCTATTTTGCTCTTGGCTCATCCTAATTTGAAGCACTTGTATTTCAGTGAGCATTTGCAGAGTATATTCCATCTTTTCTTCAATTTTGATGACACGTGATATGGTAGAATGTTGAAAAAGGACCTTCGAATGGTCCAGGGATGATTCAGAATTGATTTGATTGTTAAAATTAGTGGAGGCCATTATTTATTTTAGCTTAGAGTTTTTACAGAAGTGAGAAATGAAAATGAAGAAGAAAATTCGAAGTGGAGAGTTTAAATGATTGTTGTAACTACATTTTGGTGGGTATTAATTTTAAAAATCTAGCAGTTATATGTTGACATAGTGACATATGTATATCGACATGCTTGTCTTTTTTATTTTATTTTTCTGATTTTTAATGTTATTTTTATATATCACTACACCACAATAACCATATGGCAATACTAATTTTTTTGTATCGCAACTCTTATATGTGTTGTGGAGTAACAACATTAATAAGTGTTGGTAAGCTAAAAATGTGTTGTTAAAAATACATATTAATAGCTGGTTTATTGCCAATGCTTATTTGTGTTGGTAGGTGGTGTTTGTCAATGCTTTCTACGACACGGTTGAGGTAAAAAAGTAAATAGGTGTTTCTTATCCCCAGTTCCTCTCATCTACGCTTTTCTCGTTCTCTCTGCCGATTTATTTCTCCTTCTCAACGTCTGAAATCGCTTCTTCATCAAGTTCACCAGTCGAAAATTGCTTCCTCCTTCCAGAATCAGGTATCTTCGATTCGAGCAATGGACCAATCGCTGTCCAGAATCAGATATCTTCGAATCGCTATCCGTCACTTCTTCATCTTCATGAATTAGGGTTGGAAATACTCCAAGTCGCCTTTTACCTCTGAATCGCTTCTTCATCCGAACTCGCTTCTTCATCCAAGTCACGAGCCGAAATAACTTCCTCATCCGAACTTGCTTCTTCTTCATGAATCGGGTATCCTCCTTCTTGCCAATTGTCGGACTGAGAACATTAAAGAACTGACAACTTGAATGTTTTTGGGATAGATCTTTGTATTTATTTGTAGTCTGACTACGAAGTAGAAGCTTATGATGGTAGACTCTCTTTGAACACACCTATTCACCTTTATTTGAACACCCTTATGATCAGTCTTGCCAATTGCCTTTGGTTCCTCTTGCTTACTGTTTGTATTCGATTCAAATACACAATAATAATTAATAAATTAGCATTTTCACTATTTTACAATATTATGCTCTTTATTATTAGAATTGTTTTACTTGCTCATGAACATTTTCTTCATTAGGAAGATACATTGAAAATTATAAGTTTTCAATATTTTTAGTTTCCATTTACATATGCATGTTGACTGAAACCTCAAATGCAAAGTTGTCATTAGTTAGTAATTTTTATAATTTAGTTGAAGCACATTCTATAAATAAAGCATATTTACCGCAAATTCTCATGTAAAATCATAGTCGTTATCTTATGTATGTACAAGGAATGGAAAACCATGGTGTGGGGATAGGAGATGGTGTAAGTAACTTCTTTTAACTTACATGTATGATTTTTTTAGTAACTTTGCATTTAAGGAATAACAAATAATTTCGTGACGTTTATGAGGAGGCTTCTTTTCAAGCTATAGAGTGATATCAATCACTTCTTTATGTGAATTTCGAATTAATTTTGTCTAGAATGTGATGAACATTTCTAACTATAATAAAATGTAATCTAGTAAACATGTATTTGCAAAGATATTAAGTTTAATGCACGTGAATCAACTATAATGTTCTGAGTAAATATCAAATGAAAGATTTAAATGCACATAAAGAATATATCTGGTTGAAACATAATAAAATAAATAGGAATGTTTATATTTTTACGTAACTTGACTTGACGTATATGGCTTAGATGATGCATTAATGGTGCATTAATTGCCTATTTCTTTCTAATGTTTACGAATTGTGTATGACTGCTAATGCAAATAATAATTGTTGAAGAAATAAGTGTTTATTGCTATCAATGCCAATATGAACCGTGTAACATAATTTTAATACAATAGCAATAGTAGCCATTTGCATAAGAAGCCACGTATTATTTATATTTAAATATTGAATACTTTAAATACATGTTGGTTACATGTGATAGCTATAGTGAGTGTTGCCTAAAATTCATGTTAAATTGTAATAAATCCATTCAATACCAAGTTTCTTAGGTGTATTATTAAGGAAAGAACAATTCTATTAATGTTAATTTACACGATATGAAGTAATTTACATGAGATGATAAACATAGGTAGAATAACGTCTTAAAATAAAGTTTTATAATAAACATGAGCCATGCAATTCAAATTAAAGGTTGCCACATGTTGACGTCAAAATTTGGTCACTAGTGACAGTCAACCCCCAATCGTGTGGAAAGCACACGAATAATGATTCTGAAATGTGATAAAGTAAAGAAAACAGGGAACAAGGCTTTTTATAGTGGTTCGACAAAGATGGTGCCTACGTCCACTTTATATATACATTGATCTTTTCTTTTTGATTACAAGTATAATGCTTTTTCTATTTTGAGGAGGAAGAAGAAGCTTCTCCTTTTAACTCAACCGTAGAGAAGCTTTTAGAAGGAGAGTTTCAGCCCAAAGTAGGAGAAGCTGAAAGTAGAAAAGTCCCTTTCGCATTTTGAGCATGGGTGCATTTATAGATGAAGAAGTGGGCTGAGCGGGCCACTACGTGGCTTTCCTCTTTTTCACATCTCGTACACGTGGAGCTCGATCAGTGGAAGTAATTGCGGTGGTGGGACCTGGTCTACTACTGATTAATAGTATCCTCTGAAATAGTGGCTTACGTGGCACTCGAGGTGAGGTGTATCAAAAGTATAGCTTTGTCCGAAGATGGTTGACCGCCTTTATTGCCTTGAGAGTCGGGTCGAATATTGAATGACCCAGCTGGATATTTCTTGATGAATCCGAGATATCCGATCGATCCGACGCTGAGGGAAGCGATTAACTCTGTCAGCCGGAATGAGCGATTCTTCCGGGCTCCACGAGCCGTTGCTTGAAGAGGACCAATTCGGGCCGACCCAATTTCGAGTTATTATTGAAGGAAGCTGACTCGGGACGGACCTTGCTTGGGCTTTGCTGAAGTGTGAGTTGTTCGAACTAGTCGATTGACCGATGCTGGATGCGCGTTTCCGAATATCGGGCTTTGATCTGAACTGTAACGGCTTTTGGCAAAAACTTGGTTAACACTTTGCCCCTCAGAACACATCTTCTTCGGTAGAAGGAGGTGTGCTTTGAATGTTGTGTCGAAGCACAATTACTTGGGAGGCTATGGTTACACCAGATCATATTAAGGCCGGAAATCCGACGCTCTTGATGGTTGTATTCAGGTCGGGAAACCGACGATCGTGGTTGATCGTATTAAGGCCAGAAAACCGCAACCACCAAAAAACCGTATTAATGCCGAATGAGTTATGGAAATCGTCCTTGTTGTAATATTTTGTACATGTAAAAATAATAAGAGTCTCTCTCGGTCTAGAGAGAACTTTTAAGAGCAATCGAGCGGATATTATACTTGGCTTCGAAAAATGGCGAGTGTAATAGGTACTCGGCTTATGGGAATGGCGAGTATTATCAGTACTCGGCTTACTGAGGGGCGAGCGTCATCTGTGCTCAGCTTATGGCAGTGCGAGCGTTACATATGCTCAGCTGGTGGCAAGTGGTGATCACACTTGGTTGGCATCGGTTATTTTATGATTATTTAATGGAGCCTGTTAGGCGCATAGTGGCAGGCATCGACCATGTTCTTCGGAACAGTGGTCAGCGCAGACCATGGCAGAAGACGCTTGATTAGTGAAAGATTTAGCGAGTGGACAACAACTCAGCTTAAGATAATGGAGAGTATCAAGTATACTCAGCTTTTATGACAAGGGTTGACCGAACTCGGCTCGTGGAGTTGGTCTGGTTATGATGTCAAGCATTGACTGAGTTTAGGGTCGGCGAGCAACTATTATGCTCGGCTTGAATTTATTCAAACATGTCATATGTTCGAAAGAAAATTTTATTATTGCTACAGATCCAGAGAAACAAATCCTAACAGAGCAATAGTTGAACTTTGGACACATCTGGGGTTATCCCCGCTCATGCACAATTCAACATAATTCTTTATTCAAAAAAGGAAAAAAATACAATGATATAACTAATTAATTTTAATGTCGCGATTGCTGGGCTCAGGGTCCTTTCCGTTCCTGGGAGCTCGCAGACTGACCTGAGGAGCTTGGGCAGATGAGGGTGGCGGCAAGGCCTATGCGGGTTTCTTGACATACTCAGGGAGCTCTCCTCACCTAACTTTATCCTCGATGAGATCGCGTAGGTATCTGAATTCACCAGTGGCATGACCAACTATGTTATGGTACATGCAGTGCTTCTCATATTCTATCTCTTTCTGGGCCGGCTCTCTTCGAGGAGGATTTAGAGATGGTAGAGTCTCGTATGTGAAGATAAATGTCAAGTAGAGAAGAGTTGAGCTCGGTATACCTGTCATACTTGTCCTCTCTTTGAGAACACACATTACGGTCGCTCTTTTTTGGAACTTTCCCTTTACCTTTGTTCTGTCCATTGAAGTTGTAGGGGCCTCTGTCCTTGGCAGCGAGCACCTCGAGGCTTCCCATTTCGAGGTTGGCGTCTTCTTATCGGAGGAACCTTTCGGCCTCAGCATAGAATTTATCAATATCTCTGGGTGAATATCTAGTTATAGAGATCCAAAATTCTAATCAGTTCTGAACGCCTGCGATGACGGCCATAAGCACTACCGACGGCTCAGGTCGGTTGACGGATGTTACGTCTGCATTGAATCTCCCCAAGAAAGATCGTAGAGGCTCTCCGGGGAATTACTTGATGGTAGAAAGGAACATAACACTTGGGTCAGGAGATGTGAACTCTGAATTGCTCGATGAAGCAAGAGACCAAATTGTTCCAGTTGTTAATAAATTCGGTTGTTAGTTGTCAAAACCACATGCCTGCTATGTCGGTGACGTAGAGCGTGAAGCATTTGGCCATGACATTGGCCGATGCAGAGTGCACTTCCATGTGGCCCATGTATCGCATGAGATGGATGGTCGGGTCAGTTCGGCCATTGTAGGGTTCGATGGCTAGAAACTTGAAATCTGGGGGATTCCGAGAGTTTATGATCTCTTTACTGAATGGGCTACGATGGACGTCATCTATGTCCTGTTGAGAATATGTGCCCTGAGTGAAGCGTCTGATGATGTTGGTAAGCTGGGTTCCTTCTCCAAGGAGTTGCTACCATGAATCTAGTCCTGTATTCGAGGGAGCTCCAACATCGGGATCCAACGAAATCATGCTCGGAAGGGTGGCCATTGGTTGGGCCCGACCTACGAGAGTTGAGTGAAGGTGAGGACGAAGGTTCATCACAGTTGTTGGTTCTGGGCAGACTGTCCCCTCTTGAACCTGATGAGAGTTGTACCGAGCCGTACCTAAGACAGGAGGTCCGGTTGATCCAACATAGCATGTGATGTTCGGGATTCTTCAGTTCTCCCGCCCGAGGTTATGTTAGGAGGGTCTACAATAGTGTTTTCACCCACCAATCTGGGAACCGACATGGTAGAGTTGTCTACCTGGTTCGAATGGAAGACCCCACTAGCTCTTCGCTGAAGGAAAGGCAGCATAAGGCGAGTCTTTGGTAAAATACTGGCTGGGTTGTAATGGGAATGGCATTGATCCTAACTGACCTAGTGGTTGCTCGATTGGTACGGGGGGCCAAGCTATCCCCAAGAGTGGAGGCAAAGCGATCAAATGACCTAGATCTTGATCGCGGGCCTCTTATGAATCTACATACATAGCTGCACTGGTCGATGGAAGCGATACTCCTGGCTGTGATTGGTCGAGAGGTGGAGCTGATCCAGGAGGAAGCGAAGGTGTGATCTGATCAGTGTTCTGATTCTGTGCAGACCGAAGATCGGTTATTGCCCAGTCCCAATCAGTGAAGGAATTGATGTTGAAGCATTGAATCTCATTTCTACTCGATTGAGAAGGTGATCCATCAACTGTTGTTGTCGTTTGAGGAGTTTACCCTGATATTTCATATGGCCTCTGAATTCGACCATAATCTTATCCATGTCGTCCTAGGTGACATATCGGGACATGTCTTTATGATAGGAGGCTTCCTGACTTGCCTCTGCAGCATTTTTCTTGGCTGCATCAACATTCACGGGATAGGAAGATGTTGCATCTTTCTTCTGTTTGTTCGCCATAGGTCGGAATAAGTAGAAGGTCGTAGAGTATGTCAATGCGTGCACCCCTTCCTGGCGCGCCAAAGTGTTGACGTCAAAAGTTGGTCACCAGTGACAGTCGACCCCCAATCGTGTGGAAAGCACACGAATAATGATTATGAAATGTGATAAAGTAAAGAAAACAGGAAACACACAAGACTTTTTATAGTGGTTCGGCAAAGATGGTGCCTACGTCCACTTTATATATACATTAATCTTTTCTTTTTGATTACAAGTATAATGCTTTTTGTATTTTGAGGAAGAAGAAGAAGTATCTCCTTTTAACTTAGCTTTGGAGAAGATTTTAGAAGGAGAGGTTCAGCCCAAAGTAGAAGAAGCTGAAAGTAGAAAAGTCTCTTTTCCATTTTGAGCATGGGTGTATTTATAGGTGAAGAAGTGGGATGAGCGGACCACCACGTGGCTTTCCTCTTTTTCGGAGCTCAAACACGTGGAGCTCGATTAGTGGAAGTAATTGCGGCGGTGGGACTCGGTCTACTGCCGATTAATAGTATCCTCGGAAATAGTGGCTTATGGCACTCTAGGTGAAAAGTATAGCTTTGTCCGGAGATGGTTGACCGCCTTTATTTCCTTGAAAGTCGGTGTAACACCCTGTGTTTTCGATAAACCTTAAAGTAACAAATTAAAGAATAATTAATTTTGAATGTGAGAATTAAGTGAAACGGGTTACGCCATTGCATTCGTCTCAGAATTATGGTTGAGATAGAGTCTGAGTTTGCGTGAATTGGACTTCGTATGAAGAAGTTATGGCCTTCGGAAGTTTCAAATATTCGAAGTTCAAATTTAAACACAGAAGAGGGCAGGGCAGGAAAATTCCCTCCCAGGCCAGGTCGACCAGAAGGTCGACCCTAATGTCGACCTACCCTACAGGTCGACCTATCCCCCTGGGCAGATCTGAAAAGATGACGATTTCTGACTCCCTGCCGAGTCATTAGGGCTGAGGTGTTATCCTATCTTGATTGGATGGTCTTGATTATTTCTAGGGTTAATCTGACGGATCTAATTTAATTAAACCTCTATAAAAGCAACCTAACTCTCAACACTAAATCACAAATATTCATGCCAAGAGCCGCCATGCCGTCAATGGTGAACCTAGAATAGCCGTCATCTCTTTCAACTCAAAGGCAAATTGAAGCTACGTCAAAATTAAATCTAATCTAATTCAACTAAGAAAATTGAATGATCTACGTCAAAGGCGAGCAATTCAATTTCAGAATATAGATCCCAGAACTCAAGAATTCCTTTTAGTTTGTAAGTGTAGTATAAACCTATGATGTTATGAAATTATCATATATACGTTTGGTGATATTATGATACATACAAGTTTTAGGCTAAGTCACGTCGTTTATGCCTAATTGTTTAGATCCATTATGCATACATGCTTAGATCTACGACCTTGTATAATTTGGTGATGATATCTATATGTTGTATGTCAATTTAGAAATTATGCCATGTTTATGCAAGTTAAGTAATGCTATCATGTTATGAATACATGCAAGTTTATAGGTTAAAAACATGATTATGTAAACTTATATGTTTAGATCTACAACTTTATATATTAGAACCATATGCCTTTATGTTAGATCAATAGTAGCATGATTCAATCCCTATGCAATTTCACCACTACATGTCTAATTAGATTTTGGTTGTTCTTTGTAAAACTATTATTTTATGAATCATGTTGCATAGATCTAGTTTGCAAGTTCATAATTAAAAGTATATTATGCCAAGTTCATGTGACACATCTGTAGTTAGATCCATATTTTTGTATGATGTTGGAATATTGCAAGTTCCTCTTTTTCCCCTTTTTAGTTTATTAGTTAGGCTAAAATGTCGAGCCTAACATCCTATGTAATTTTGCGAACGTACAATGGGGGTAACATTGGGGAAAACATGAAACTATACGTAATTAACATATTTAGCTCATTACCATGTAAATGGTATGGCATTGAAATGATATAATTTACTTACCAAAAATTATGAATTTGATTTAGAAAGAAAGTGGGCCATGACAATAAATTGTTGACAAATTTACATATAAGCATAAAAGAATAAATATGTAAATTTAGAAAAGACGAATATGCCTAACCGGAGGTTAGACTGAGTTGTGGTGTAAAACTGCCCGGAATCGACCGACACATCCAGTGACCACAACAATACCTATCTAATGTGGGTGGTTAGTGCATTGAGCCCAAAAAGGACCCGAGGTTAGACTGAGTTGTGGTGTAAAACTGCCCGGAACCGACCGGCACATCCAGTGACCACAACAATACCTGTCTAATGTGAGTGGTTGGTGCTCGAATAAAGCTAAGTCAAGAGTGGTAGGGTTAAGTAAATTAAGGAAACACTTAACCAATTCAACATGTTAGCTAAACTGATGGGTGGGGTAATTTTGGACACTTAACCAATTTAACATGTTGGCTGGAAAACCCTAGTAACGGGGACCCATTTCAGCAGTAACCCACATAGATGTATCATGGGACCTTGAACTAGGCAGGGTGGGGCACGATTACTGGGCTGATTATAAGCGGTCAAAAACATCGGCGGGTGGTGCGTCAGTGTAAGTTCCGGCGGAGTACGGGCGTGCACGTACTCCGGAGTGGAAAAAGCAGGCACTGGGCATCAGTAGTCATACACTGCACATCTTGAATCATGTCGGGTTGCCACCATAGGATTTGATACACCCCGTGGTAGGACCAGCACGGGTATCTACAGTCAAGCGGGGGCCGAATGACACACGTGATAAATGCATGCGAGTAGGAGCCGATCGATATAAGGGGTCATTTCACCAAGAACACGTGGTGCTAGTTGGACAAATATAAGTAGGTACAGAGAATTAAACATGGGTGCGACGTATACTCGGTTTATACTGCCTTATATAGTTTTATGTTAGTTTACTGTTCCGGTACTATCCTATTTTCAGTTTATTCCTATCCTGACCTTTTCCTTATTCACACACTGAAAATTCACTAGACTTACTCAGACTTATGTCTGACCCATTTTTCTTTCATCTTCTTTTCTTCCGTTCCCCCCTCAGGTAGCCAGGGAGGGAATAGCTCAGCTTAATTTGGACCATTCATCTTTCCAAGCTTGAAGACTCTATGATGTACGGCTTGGAATCTCTTATCTTTGGCTATGGCTTTGAACACACTAGACTTGGGGATTTATGCAGTTTTATTTATGTTATATGATTCTTTATGTTTTAATCAAGACAGAGATTATGATGAAATGTTTTGGAAGTTACTTTGAGACAATTTACTGTAATGGTTTTTGTATTGAACCACGTATGAAATAAATGTTTGTTTTGCGCTGCTTATATTTCTTTCTTGTAAACTTTCCATGTCTTTTACCTATAATGCTCCATCGAAGTTAAGGCATTCCCTTTGTGAGTGACCATAACGGAGGGGGGGTGTTTCACTTGGTATCAGAGCAAAGGTTTACTAGATCAGATAAAAGTTTTTGACAACAATTTTCAAAAAGAAGCATTTTTCAAGAAAAAGTGTTATTTTTCTTTAAAGGGCATAATCCCCCAAAGCCATATGCACTATCTTTCTATCCTTTGTCTTGAATCTTTCCTTTTTCGTTTCAGCATGTCTAGGAATCTTAACCTTCCAGAGGGTGTACCGATACCCGGCTGGTTCAGGAGGTACATAGAGGCTAGGGCCAACGACGCAGGCCCAGCAGACATTCCTCCTCCCCTAGCTGCAGCGGTTCCTCCTCCTCCTCCTCGTGCAAATGATTTATCAAAAATATGTAGGGACTTTCGAGCCATGGGTGGAAAGAACTTCAATGGAAATGAATCCTTCGTGGAAGCAAGAAACTGGCTCAAAGAAACTGAGGATTTGTTCGATATCTTCGAAGTGGATGATAGGCAGAAGATACAGTTGGCGGTATGGTTGCTCAAAGACGAAGCTTCCTATTGGTGGGAAGTCACTAACGCTGAAAGACTAATTGAAACTTGGATGTATTTTAGGATGAGGTTTGAAATGAAATTCCTCTCACAAGCTGAACGAAGCCTACCGATGGAGAAGTTCTTAGCTCACAAACAGGGAAGTATGTCGGTTAAGGAATACGTTAAACAATTCAATTAGCTTGCTAGGTTCGGATTGGAGTTAGTGAACACTCCACATAAGAACGCTCTCTGCTTTGTTAAAGGATTGAATAAGCCACTGCACAGCGTAGCTATGTCCCATATACCTATGGGTGCAACTTATGAAAGACTGGTGGACATGGCACTGTTACAAGAAGAAGGTAAGGTTGGCAAGAAGGAGACAAAGGTGGAAGCATCTCAAGATAAGAAAGGGGAAGGATCACAGAGCAAGAAGACAGACTCCAAGAAAGGCGGGAAAAACAACAAAACCCGTGACAAGAGGAAGTGTAATTTTTGTGGCATTCCTGGACATCTAGTTAAGGACTGTAGGAAGAAGAAAAGGAAGATGGGTGGCTGTTTTCATTGCGGTGAGGCAGGACATATGGCTAGGGACTGCCCAAAAAAGCAAGGGCAGTGAGTTGGATCTGCTTCTGGAGGGCAGGTTCATGCTCTCATGGCACCTCCGCAAGAATAAGGTAGAAATGTTTCTGTCGAGAGTTTAGTTTATCTTTTTGATCATCCTGTTCATATACTCTTTGATTCTGGCGCATCGCACTCTTTTATATCTACTGCTTTAGTTGAATCTCTGGACCTAGACACCAGTTTAGTAGAGGATCCCTTGGTTGTTTCAAATCCAATTGGGGGCTCAACTTATTTGTCAATGATTTGTTTGGATTTGGAAATTTCTATATTAAGTGTAGGGTTTAGATGTAATTCCTATGTTTTGGGCTTCACGGGCTATGGGTTGATTCTAGGCATGGATTGGCTATCCAGTAATGGTGCTATCCTCGACTGTGAAAAGAGAGTGGTTAGACTCATGACTCGCCTTGGTAACACTCTCGAAATTTCTTGTAATCCCATGAACTCTGTTATGCTTAACTATCCAGAATATCTTGATGCGTCTATTGAGAATTTGCAGTCTGTTATAGTAGTCCGTGAATACTCGGATGTCTTTGTAGAGGTTAAAGGGTTATCTTCGAAGCGGGAGATAGACTTACGCATATACCTCGTTGATAATGGAAAACCCGTCGCTCTACTGTTATACACATGGCTCCAAGGGAGAGGAAAGAACTCAGCAAGCAAGTTAAAGAGCTGCTTGAGAAGGGGTTTATAAGGTGGAGTATTTCTGAATGGAGTGCTCCAGTAGTGTTTGCAACTAAAGCGGATGGTTCGCTTCGCCTATGCGTTGATTATAGGGAGCTAAACAAGCTGACCAGGAAGAATAGGCACCCACTTCCAAGAATAGATGACTTGTTCAATCGGCTGGTAGGTGCATCGGTGTTCTCCCTACTAGATTTAGCTACCGGGTTTCATCAGCTAAGAGTGGCTGAAGACAACATTGACAAGACCGCGTTCAGAACTCCGGATGGTTTCTTCGAGTGGCTTGTCACGCCTTTTGGCCTGACAAACACACCCACTTACTTCGTCTATTTGATGAGCAGGGTGTTCAGGGAGTTCCTCAATAAGTTTGTGGTGGTCTTCGTAGACGACATTTTGATTTTCTCGAAGAGTGAGGAAGAGCATGCTCAACATCTAAAGGAAGTCACGGACACTCTTCGTGCACACCAGTTAAAAGCCAAATTCTCCAAATGCCACTTCTGGAGGGAAGAAGTAAGGTTTCTTGGACACATGTTGTCCAAAGAGGGATTAGCTGTGGACCCCGCAAAAGTAGTTGCGGTGCAAGATTGGAAGGTCCCACGGGATGAAATCGAAATCCGAAGCTTCCTTGGGCTAGCGGGCTTTTACCGGAAGTTCATCAAAGATTTTGCGAAAATCCCAGCTCCGCTTACAAAGTTGACGAAGAAGAACTTAACTTTCACTTGGGATTTGGATTGCGATATTGCTTTCCGACACTTAAAAAGAGCTCTAACGATAGCCCTAGTTCTGACATTGCCGGATGGGAGCAAGATGTTTACCGTATACACAGATGCATGTGATACGGGATTAGGAGCTGTCTTGATGCTAGAAGAGAAGGTTGTAGCTTATGGAGGCAGGCAGTTGAAAATACATGAGAAAAACTACCCAACCCACAACCTAGAGTTGGCTACCATCGTCTTTGCGCTTAAGTCTTGGCGCCATTATCTCCTAGGTGAGAAGTTTGAATTATATACTGACCATAAATCGTTGAAGTACCTTTTCTCTCAGAAAGATCTTAACTTGAGGCAACAATGGTGGATGGAATTCTTGGTATCCTACGATTTCGAGATTTCCTATACCCTTGGAAAGGGCAATGTAGTAGCAGACGCGTTGAGTAGAAAGAAGCTGACCTTAAGCCCTCTCTTTGTTGAAAGGCAGAGCTTGGAGTATATAGCCAACTTTGATTTTAGACCCTCTGTCGATCATGTGACTGGTTTGTTAGCATCGCTAGAGATGCAGCCTACTCTTTTGGACTCGATAGGGACCGCACAACGTGAAGACCCTCAGCTAGTTGATGTGATAGATAAGTTAAGTAGGGGCGAGACTTCTTGTCACCTCAATAGATACTCCAACGATGATAAGGGTTGGTTAAGGCAGGATGGAATGCTATGCATCCCACAAGCAAGGGATTTAGTGAAGAAAGTTCTTGAAGAAGTACACCATTCCAAGTTGACCATACACCCCGGTGGAGGCAAGATGTATAAAGACGTAAAAAGGGCTTTCTTTTGGGATGGTATGAAGAGGGATGTAGCTGAATTCATCTCGAAGTGTTTAGTATGCCAGCAAGTCAAGGCGGAACAAAAGAAGCCTGGTGGTTTGCTTCATCCTCTAGAGGTCCCACAGTGGAAATGGGATAGCATCTCGATGGACTTTATTGATGGGCTGCCTAGGTCAAGAAGAGGCAATACCAATATTTGAGTAATAGTGGACAGGCTCACAAAAAGCACTCACTTCATACCCGTTAAGAGTAGAAGGACTGCCTCATCTCTAGCATCCATATATCTTAAAGAGATAGTCCGACTCCATGGGATACCCTCTAGCATTGTTAGCGACCGAGATCCTATCTTTACAAGTGAGTTTTGGAAGAGCTTGCAAGAAGCTGTAGGTACACAGTTATGCTTAAGCACGGCCTATCACCCCCAAACCGATGGTCAGACGGAGAGAGTGAACAAAGTGTTAGAAGACCTCTTGAGATTATGCATTCTTGACTTCGGAGGAACATGGGAGGATCATCTTCCTTTGGTGGAGTTTAACTACAACAATAGCTACCAAGCCACCATAGGTATGGCACCCTTCGAAGCTTTATATGGAAGACCATGCCGATCACCAACTTGTTGGTGGGAGTCTACAGATAAGCTCATACTTGGACCAGATATGATTAGAGAAACTTCAGAGAAAGTGGACTTGATACGAAAAAGAATGAAGACTGCCCAAGATAGACAAAAGTCCTAAGCAGATAAGAGAAGGACCGACCTTGAGTTTGAGGCTGGGGACAGGGTTTTCCTTAAAGTATCTCCTTTGAAGAAAGTCGTTCGCTCCGGATCCGCAGGAAAGTTGGCACCAAGATTTGTAGGGCCATTTTCTATCATTAAAAGGATTGGGAAGATGGCTTATAGAGTAGAGCTGCCCGCAAGATTGGCTAGAGTTCATAGTGTCTTTCACGTTTCTCACTTATGAAAGTGCTTACATGAGTCAGCAGAAGTGGTGGAACCAAGCATATTAGAGGACGTAGAAGTAGAACGAGAGGCGACTGTGAGAAGAGTTCCGACTCGTATCTTGGGTACATAAGTCAAAAAGCTACGCAATCGCGAAGTCAAACTTGTAAAAGTTCAATGGAGTGACGCTGAGGAAGACGCAACTTGGGAGACTGAGGCCAAAATACGCGCAACCTACCCTTTTCTTTTTGAGGGTACATCTTTGATCTCTTTTTCCTTAAGTTTGTCATACTCGTATCTATCTTTTTAGTATTTTTCTCAATGTTGTTCTCGATCCTTAGGTAGAAATCAATGGGTGTAAATATGAATTCGAAACATGTTATGATTGATGGTTGCAAGTGGTTGCTAGTGGTTGCTTGTGGATGCATACACACACACACACTTTAGGTATTAGATCGGCTCAGTCACTTTCATATTTCATATGCATATATGTACTTATATATGATTGAAACTTGATGTGTTATCATGTGGATGTTGCATTTGTAAGAATGATTGTGCACTCATGTAGAAAGTATGATTAGGGAAGATTGCATACATTATGGACGCATGACACCGACATGACTTGCATTAAGGAGGTCAACTGAATCAGTAGACCGCCTGATTTTGCATTAGATAGGGACATATACACACACTGTTCATATGATCATGACGCATTAGAAGTCTCTTAAGGACAATGGACGCCTATGTTTGATGGTTGAGTAGATGGACAATTGGATGGTAGGATATACGTTTTCTTGACTTGAAGATTTCGGGGACGAAATCCTTTAAGGAGGGGAGAGTGTAACACCGTGTGTTTTCGATAAACCTTAAAGTAACGAATTAAAGAATAATTAATTATAAATTTGAGAATTAAGGGAAATGGGTTATGCCATATCATTCACCTCGGAATTCTGGTTGAGATAGAGTCCGACTTTGCGTGAATTGGACTTCGTATGAAGAAGTTATGGCCTTCGGAAGTTTCAAAAATTCAAAGTTCAAATTTAAACACAGAAGAGGACATGGCAGGAAAATTCCTGCCCAGGCCAGGTTGACTAGGAGGTCGACCCTAGTGTCGACCTACCCTACAGGTCGACCTGAGGTCGACCTACCCCCCAGGCAGATCTGAAAAGATGACGATTTCTGACTCCCTACTGAGTCATTTGGGCTGAGGTGTTATCCTATCTTGACTGGATGGTCTTGATTATTTCTAGGGTTAATCTGACGACTCTAAATTAATTAAACCTCTATAAAAGCAACCTAACTCTCAACCCTAAATCATAAATATTCATACCAAGAGCCGCCATGCCGTCAATGGTGAACCTAGAATAACCGTCATCTCTTTCAACTCAAAGGCAAGATTGAAGCTACGTCAAAATTAAATCTAATCTAATTCAACTAAGAAAATTCAACGATCTACATCAAAGGAGAGCAATTCAATTTTAGAATGTAGATACCAGAACTCAAGAATTCCTTTTAGTTTGTAAGTGTAGTTATCTTTCAGATGTGTGGTTTGTAATGAATTGTAAAATATAATTGTATCAAGTTGTATGTGATGTTGATTTATGTTTATTCATGTCTATTCTATCGTATATGCCTATGAATTATTGTGGTCTATCGAACCTATCAAGTTATGTGGAAATTGGTGAATAAACCTATGATGTTACGAAATTATCATTAATACGTTTGGTGATATTATGATACATACAATTTTTTAGGCTAAGTCACGTCGTTTATGCCTAATTGTTTAGATCCATTATGCATACATGCTTAGATCTACGACCTTGTATAATTTGGTGATGATATCTATATGTTGTATGTCAATTTAGAAATTATGCCATGTTTATGCAAGTTATGTGATGCTATCATGTTATGAATACATGCAAGTTTATAATATAAAAACATGATTATGTAAACTTATATGTTTAGATCTACAACTTTGTATGTTAGAACCATATGCCTTTATGTTAGATCAATAGCAGCATGATTCAATCCCTATGCAAGTTCACCACTACATGTCTAATTAGATTTTGGTAGTTCTTTGTAAAACTATTATTTTTTGACTCATGTTGCATAGATCTAGTTTGCAAGTTCATAATTAAAAGTATATTATGCCAAGTTCATGTGACACATCTGTAGTTAGATCCATACTTTTGTATGATGTTGGAATATTGCAAGTTCCTCTTTTTCCCCTTTTTAGTTTATTAGTTAGGCTAAAATGTTGAGCCTAACATCCTATGTAATTTTGCGAACGTACAACGGGGGTAACATTGGGGAAAACATGAAACTATACGTAATTAACATATTTGGCTCATAACCATGTAAATGGTATGGCATTGAAATGATATAATTTACTTACCAAAAATTATGAATTTGATTTAGAAAGAAAGTGGGCCATGACAATAAATTGTTGACAAATTTACATATAAGCATAAAAGATAAATATGTAAATTTAGAAAAGACGAATATGCCTAACCCGAGGTTAGACTGAGTTATGTTGTAAAACTGCCCGAAATCGACCGACACATCTATTGACCACAACAATACCTGTCTAATGTGGGTGGCTAGTGCATTGAGCCCAAAAAGGACCCGAGGTTAGACTGAGTTGTGGTGTAAAACTGCCCGGAGCCGACCGGCACATCCAGTGACCACAACAATACCTGTCTAATGTGAGTGGTTGGTGCTCTAATAAAGCTAAGTCAAGAGTGGTAGGGTTAAGTCAATTAAGGAAACACTTAACCAATTCAACATGTTAGCTAAACTGATGGGTGGGGTAAGGTAAATTTGGACACTTAACCAATTTAACATGTTGGCTGGGAAAACCTAGTAATGGGGACCCATTTCAGCAGTAACCCACATTGATGTATCATGGGACCCTGAACTAGGCAGGGTGGGGAACGATTACTGGGATGATTATAGGCAGTCAAAAACATCGGCGGGTGGTGCGTCAGTGTAGGTTCCGGCGGAGTACGGACGTACACGTACTTCGGAGTGGAAAAATCAGGCACTGGGCATCAGTAGTCATACACTGTACATCTTGAATCGTGTCGGGTTGCCACCATAGGATTTGATACACCCCGTGGTGGGACCAACATAGGTATCTACAGTTAAGCGGGGGTCGAATGACACACGTGATAAATGCATGCGAGTAAGAGCCGATCGATATAAGGGGATCATTTCACCAAGAACACGTGGTTCTAGTTGGGTAAATATAAATAGGTGCAAAGAATTAAACATGGGTGCGACGTATATTCAGTTTATCCTGCCCTATATAGTTTTATGTTAGTTTGCTCTTCTGGTACTGTCCTATTTTAAGTTTATTCCTATCATGACCTTTTCCTTATGCACACACTGAAAAGTCACTAGACTTACTCAGACTTATGTCTGACCGATTTTTCTTTCGTCTTCTTTTCTTCCGTTTCCCCCCAGGTGGTCAGGGAGGGAATAACTCAGCTTAATTTGGACCGTTCATCTTTCTAAGCTTGAAGACTCTGTGATATCTGGCTTGGAATCTCTTATTTTTGGCTATGGCTTTGGACACACTAGACTTGAGGATTTAAGCAGTTTATTTATGTTATATGCTTCTTTATGTTTTAATCAAGACAGGGATTAGGATGAAATGTTTTGGAAGTTATTTTGAGACAATTTACTGTAATAGTTTTTGTATTGAACCACGTATGAAATAAATGTTTGTTTTTCGCTGCTTATATTTTTGTCTTATAATTTTTCTGTGTCTTTTACCTATAATGCTCCATCGAAGTTAAGGTATTCCCTTTGTGAGTGACCTTAACGAAGGTGGGGTGTTTCAGTCGGGCTGAGTATTGAATGACTCATCTGGATATTTCTTGATGAATCCAAGATATCCGGTCAATCCGATGTTAAGGGAAGCGATTAACTCGGTCAGCTGGAATGAGCGATTCTTCCGGGATCCACAAGCCGTTGCTCGAAGGAGACCAATTCGGGCCAACCCAATTTTGGATTATTATTGAAGGAAGCTGACTCAGGCCAGACCTTGCTTGGGCTTTGCTGAAGTGTGAGTTATTCGAACGAGTCGATTGGACGATGCTGGGAGGCGCGTTTTCGAATATTGGGCTTCGATCTGAACTGTGATGGCTTTTGGCAAAAAGTTGGTTAACACCACGTATGTTACAGAACCCACATTTATATGAATTCTCGCTTAACACATAATTTAGTAATAGTAACGTGTTTTCCACTATTTACACATTTTTTCTTTAAAATTTAGAAAATCGATTGCTGCAATTAAAATGAACATGGTACCTTTATAATCGGTTTATATATATATATAACTATTTTTTTGACAAAGATTTGTGCAATTTTTTTGACATATTTGAGTGAAAGGCTAACCTCCTTATAAATATGATTATTAAATGGTTATACATTCAACGTACCCATGCTTACCATGAAATATATTTTGCTTATGCTTACCGCCAAATGCATATGATCACTAATTGCTAGTGAACTCAACGTAAGATTTACTAGTGTAATGAAGTTTATAGCTACATCCATTTTGGATTATTGTAACCAAATGTAATTACTTAGTATTAAGTTGATAATGTAGTTAATGAATTTTAACAGGAATTGGCAATGCAAATACTTCTATTGACATTGATGGTGAAGGTGATATGATTATGAAGGAACCAAATGATTCTAGCAAAGAAAATTTTGATTATTTTGATGAATTTTCCAAGAGTCAACATGAATCATTGTGGCAACATTATTCAGGTTTGTTTAAGTGTACTTCACAAAACATTAAATTTTATTATGGTATAAGTTTCACAAAACAATATCTGACCTGCTGGAACAGTTACACAATATAAGGCCGCTTAACTTTTTTCTATTTTTTTATATTGTGCACAATAGAAAAGGTGGTATGTAGCAAATTAACTGAGCATGCCCGAAAGGCGAGTGTCTTATTTTATGTACATCCTTTGTACTATATTGTATATGTGTGTATAGATATTTGTATAGTTGATAAAGTACCATATTAATATATAGCTGCAGCACGTCGGGTACCACTTATGGATTGACTACTTTGAAGGTTGCTGATGCAAAATTGGGTATAGAGACTAGAGTAATGGAAAGGATGTTTCAGCAAGTGAATTTAAATAGCATTTAAAATTACTGAAAGCAACAGGTATCCCATTAATTTTCAGTTTAATATTTTCCCCTTTGTTAGTTGGATAATAAATGTGAAACATCTTAAAATATAGGTTGATGTAATCAATACTTAATTTTCAAATTGAATTAGTTAAGCGTGTATCATGCGGACATTGTGACGCTACTCCACCATGGTAACATATTTGTACTCTCACATGTTGGGGAACTTGCAAAACAAATTAACTTGGCTTCCCTCGCAAGTCGCCACCTGATAAGATATTCACTCACGTTGTTCTCTTTTTTGTTTTTTCCTTCAAATGGATACATGCCTATGTTTTCACCTTGCTTGCCCCTTTTTTCAATGCATGGAGCTTTGCTGGACTGAGATGGGGCAGGCATGGACGCTGCTGACGTGGATGAAGCCAAGGCAAAGGAAGAAGGTTTGTAATGGTTTCAAAATTTCTAATGGTTTGCAAGTTTTTACATTACACATATGTCAAAATGGATTGCACATGGCAACAACAATGGCATGCGCGGGTTGCGTGCACAAGAGCAAAGGATAGAAAATGGCAAGATGCCAAACATGAGAAGGCTTTAGCTTTTGCAAAGCTTTGCCTTTTCTGTTTGTTTGAAGATATGAGACTTTTAAAATTTGTGAAGAATAGTTCTATAATAATATTAAGCTTTTGCAAGTTCCCCAGCAAGTTAGTTTGTTCTGCCATTACTTCACTAACCTTCAAAAAGGTATGATTTTTTTTATTTGTTGTACTGTAAATTGCCATCTTTACTTCGACATTGCTTTTTGCAGTACTGTTGATCAATCTTCACTGCATTTCTTTGCAGCAATTACAAATAAGCTGCTTTCACCATGTTACTGTTCTTTTAATACGCAATACTAACACTAATTTTATCCTTAGAATAGTCTATATGATACGCTGTAAAACTATAAAGGCTTTAACCCATATTTGATCTCATGAAGTTGCCTCGGCTCAGTAAAACTGAGCAGCTCAGTTTGTGCCAAAACTAAGCCTCGGCTCAGTTTGCGCAAACTGAGGCATGCTAAAACTGAACCGAGGCTCAAATCTTGTATTGAATTTATCAGTTTTGCAATTTACTTGTTATTTTTCAGTTTTGGAATAATAACTGGTTATTTATTAGTTTTGCAATTTGTTATTTCTGTAAAAACGACTGCATTTATATTTTGTAGGCACTTGTGGTGGAGGAGGAAAAAAATAGACTTTGGAATGTAATGGCAACGGGAAAGCAAATATGTGTGATCTTGACAATGGTCCTATCTCCAAAGTTTTTGGTTCTGATAAAAGGAAATATCATTGTCGTGCAATTAATTCCTCTTCTTCCGTAATGCATGTAAAGATGATGCAAGCTTCAAAAGCAATTGCCGACAAGAATAAAAAGGGCAATTTTCGTTAATGGTCTATGGAATTACAGAATCAAACTGCAAGTCAAGTGGCTAGTCAAGTGTTAATCCAAATCAATGATGCTCTTAAATCGTTTGCTTCATCCTTTCTTATTATGGCACCGGGATTGAAACATAACATTAATGGCCACATTTCGCCTTCGCAGTATCTAAAATTCTATGTATCTTTAGTAAAACTTTGTATTGCATTTTGTAACTTGAACTTGATATTATGGTATTTTGAAATTGGAAGCATGTAACAAATATTTGAGCATTGTGCAAATGTGACATTTTTGAATTTAAAATATGGAAGTGTACCAAATCTTATATTGAATTGATATGTTGAAGTATGTGATAGAAAATCATAAAGACATGTTATATGTACTCATTTATAAGTGTTATCAATTTATGTATGCCAACATTTATAAGTGTTAGTAGGATTATGATACTGACATTTATAAGTGTTACCATATCTTCTGGTTCCAACATTTATAAGTGTTAGCAATGAATATGTTTGTAACTCTTATAAGTGTTACCATATCTTATGGTTCCAACATTTATAAGTGTTAGCAATGAATATGTTTGTAAATCTTAAAAGTGTTACCATATCTTATAGTTCCAACATTTATAAGTGTTTTTGTAACATTTATAAGTGTTACCATATCTTTTGGTTCCAACATCTATTAGTGTTAGCAATTACTCTGATTGTAACACTTATAAGTATTACAAATATGGCTGGACAATTCCTCATAGGCCGTTAGTAACACTTAAAAGTGGTACATAAATTATTTGTAACACCTATACTTGTTAGGAATCCCCTATTTTGGTGCAGTGTATATTAATATATTTAATTATTCTAACGCACTTAGTGAACAAATTCCTAATTCTCTTCTAAATTTAGTAAATGTTGCTTCATTTAATGGTTTTGTTAATATATCTGCTATTTGTTTATCTATTTCTATAAATTCGAGTGAAATTTTCTCTTTACTCACGTTATCTCTTAGAAAATGATGTCATATATCGATATGTTTAGTTCTTGAATGATGTGCTGGATTTTTAGAAATATATTTAGCACTCGTGTTATCGCAGTATATTGGTGATTTGTTTATAATTAATCCAAAATCATTTAGAGTTTGTTGCATATATATAACTTGTGAACAATTCGAAGCAACAAAGATATATTCTGCTTTAGTTGTTGACAAAGATACAGTATTTTGCATTTTACTAAACCATGAGATAGCGAATGTCCTAAGAAGTGACGTGTTCCACTAGTACTTTTATGATCGGATTTACATCTCGCATAGTCAGCGTCACAATAAGAAACTAAGTCAAATGAATCATCCTTAGGATAGAATAATCCAAAGTCTGATGTATGCTTTACATACCTTAGAATACGTTTTATAGCTTTTAAATGTGTTTCCTTATGTTGCGATTAATATCATGCACAGAGACATACATTATGCATTATATCTGGTCTACTAGCAGTTATATATAGTAGCGATCCTATCATTTCTCTATATAGTTTTTGATTAATGCCTTTTGATGTATCATCTTTACTTAATGCTATATTAGTCGACATTGGTGTTGGTCTCCCAATTAATTATATTTATTAACTAGATCTCTTGCGTATTTTCTTGATTAATAAATATTCCACTCTTTAATTGGCGAATTTGTAAGCCTAAAATGAACGTTTGTTCTCCCATATGACTCATCTCAAATTCTTGGGTCATAATATCTGAAAATTCTTTATTCATCTTATCGTTTGTTAACCTATCATTAACATATATTTGTACTAATTGTATATCCTTATTATTCTTCTTACTAAACAAAGTATTATCTAATTTTCCTATTTCAAAGTTGGATTATAAATAATTTCTTAATCTATCATACCAAGACTAAGAGCCTATTTTAAACCATATAACGCTTTCTTTAACTTATATACGTGATTCGGTAATTTTTCGTCTTCAAATAGAGGTGGTTGCTCTACATATACATCTTCTTTAACAAATCCATTTAGAAAAGCACTTTTGACATCCATTTGATATAATTTTAAATTATTATAGTTTGCAAAGGCTAGTAATGTAGTGACCCGAAAATCCGGTCCAATTTGAGCTGACTAAATAACACAAGTCCAACCACAAATTGTACTGGAAATTCAAGAAACTAATAGAAAGAAGATAGAGGGTGAGGAAAGATAAGGTAGAACTATTAGAATAGAAGAATAAGAAGAACATCATCATCAGAGTAAACACGAATCTCACAGCGGAACGAATAAAATATAACATAACTTTTGAAATACAAACAATTATATATACAATAGCACTTATCAGAGTACAGCACTTACAACAACAGCGGAAATAACTATAGCTATATGATCCTGAAGCCTCCTGCTCCAAGCTCTTCCAGTATATCTGTAAATCCCGACTACTTGACTGCCCATACAAATTTAGGCACCCAAGAGTTTAGGGAAACAAAACAAATAAACTCCGGGTCAGTCATGGGACTGGTATGAGTAAAACAGTTTGAACAAGTAAACGATATCTCATAAGACCACGCCGCATAACGGAACAGGTTTTTCCCTTATGAGAATCCAACAACTTTGTAAACAATATCATTCTGATATTATAATAATGTCTAACTACAATTAGATAACAATCTAGCAGAAACGCTTTCATCTCACGTTCTACAAATATAGTATACAATCAAAACCGCAAGCACGTATTGGGTAATGGATTTCCAACTATGACAAGGTATGGAACCACCTTCCGATCAGTGTACTCTAGGAACGATACACTGGAGTTCAACAAGAACATCTTGCAACTCAGCCACACATGACCGACCACTCATTTCGCTTGAGTGTATCGAATGTACATCACCACCGATTGGGATCAACAACCGTTTCCCATATATATATGGGACAACATTGATAGATTAAAGGAAGCAAATGAATATTCTCTAGATAGGTGATTATACACCCTACTTCGGTGCGACCGACTTAGCCATGCTGCCTGCCCGATTTTTGTCATTTACCGGATGTGAGGCTAGAAGCTATGCTTACTTTCCATTCATTTATAACACGATCACTTTGAATGCCACATTATCAGATCCATAAATCATTAGTTGGTTTATACAAATATCCTGGATGTTATGCTAAGGGATAAATCCGTTGCAACCATATATATTTATACAGACCAACCCATTCGATCATTGGAAATACTTTGTCAGACATTCGTCCATTTACGTTCGTTCTGGGACTGAACGAAACCGAAGGCACTATTCAGTACATCCATCTTAGTCCATTGTTATCTAAGATTCATACAACACCCCTTGCACTTTACTCCGTCTTCAATATATTCAGCATATATGATTCGCAACACTTATGCCAATACAGAGTGGTTCTTTGGATAATAATCCAACCGGTCTCTCCATATTAACAACGTTAAAATGGTCAAAACATTGATAGTCTGTGATTTAACTATCAAAGAAAAACTCGTGTGCAAACAACGATATTATTTCCAGATGGAAATTATATCAACCAATCATCATTTAACATTTATCTCTTTAGTTCATTAATTTACTTATCTCATGTTTCCCTATATTCTAAATTTCTTATTTTCTAATTTTAGAAAATATACTTTATTAACAATGGAAAACATTTCCATTTCCTTGTTTCCTATATTAGAAAACATTTCTGATTTCTTATTTGGAAAAACATTTCCAAAGTTCCTTTATTGGATTTAAACTGATGTTTTAAATAAACATCGCTATGCCAACTCAACCCATTTACTGAATTCACTTAACCATCATTCACTATCAAACCTTACCATTCCTTGGTTAAGAATGAAGTCAATCAAGTTAGGGTATAATTACCTCTCAGACCTTAACTGAACAACGTTATAACTTCGAAATAGTAACAGTTTATCTTTTAAACCTTTAACAACTTCTTTACGTAACTCTCGGATTCAATTTACGAATCCACTTCTTTATTGAAAACATTGGTTATAACGATAACGTTATAATCCCTACTTCCGCAATATCTAACTTTAATTATAACCTTTATTCTTTATTTCGAATAATTAAACCTAACCCTAATTTATTAGTGTATAATTTTGATTTAAAAACTGGAAAGTAAATATTACTTTCCCGAATTCGATATAATTGAATTCGACTTGTAATTCTCTTCCGAGTAAATCTCTATTTGATTAGCTCTTCTTCGAATAACCTATATTCGATTATCTCTCTTCGAATAACTTATATTCGAAATCTCTCTCTTTCGAATAAACTATATTCGATCTCTTTCTTTCGAATACGATATATTTGATAATCTCCTTTCGATTAAACTAAAATCGATAACTCCCTTCGATTAAACTATAATCGAGAACTCCTTTCCTTTAACTCTATTCGAATAAACTATATTCGACTAACTATATTTTAACTCCGTTTATCTCTATTCGAATAACTAATGTTCGACTAGCTCCTTTGGATTAACTCATCTTGACTAACTTAACTTAATTAACTCAACTCGATAACTTAACTCGATTATCTTAACTCCATTATCTTAACTCGATAACTTAACTCCTATCGAATAACTAATATTCGATTAACTCCATTCGCTTGACTCTAGATCGCAGCGATCACAATGGTTACGCCTGATTCCCTCAGGAAACATCCGACCGCCTTAGGCTATCTGCAGCCCTGCGAATTACGCTAGCAGTCGTGCTAAATGGCATATTATTTGGATTAACTCTAACTGGTTAACTCTATTGGTTTAACTCTAACTGATTTATTCTAATTAGTTAACCCTAACTGATTACTCTAACTAGTTAACTCAAATCGATTAACTCTATTTGACTAACTCGACTCGACTAACCCCTTTCGAATAACATATTCGATTAACTAATTTCGAATACCATATTTGATTTACTAACTTCAAATACCATATTCGATTTACTAACTTCGAATACCATATTCGATTAACTAACATCGAATACCATATTCGATTAACTCCTTCGAATACCATATTCGATTTACTAACATCGAATACCATATTCGATTAACTAATCTTCGACTAACTAATAGTCGATTAACTCTTATTTGCTTAACTAACATTCGACTAACTAATAGTCGATTAACTTACTTTGACTAATTCGATTAACTTTTATTTGATTATCTTAAATCGATTAACTGTATTTGATTATCTTTAATTGAATAACTAATATTCAATTAACTCTTTTCAAATAACTAAATTCGATTAGCTCCTTCGAATACTAAATTCGATTTAACTCTATTCGATTATCTCTTTTATATCTCGTCAAATTTCCTTTTTATAACGTTTATTTTCCGTTACAACTATTCCCTTTTTTTTAACTTCTAATTACCGTTACAAATATTTCCTATTTATAACTTTTATTTACTGTTACAAATATTTCCTATTTATAACTTCTATTTACCGTTACAAATATTTCCTATTTATAACTTCTATTTACCGTTACAAATATTTCCTATTTATAACTTCTATTTACCGTTACAAATATTTCCTATTTATAACTTCTATTTTTATCTTCTAAATAAATATTCCTTTATTCTATTTATTTTCTAAATAAATATTCCTTTTATAAAACTCTATTTGTTTTATAAATAATTTCCTTTATTTCAATATACATTGAAATATTCCTTTTTACATCCCAGGGTTTCTTATGATATTTAAAATATCAAACAACGATGATCAATATCGTTCTAACATCCATAATCAATAACAGATTATAAATCACAACATATATCACAATATATGAAAACAGTAAAATAATTGTTGAGGAACCCAGTCGGATTCCTCCAACCTGTCTCCCTGCATCCACAGATGTTACACAGTATAATATACATCAATTTCATTTCAATATGAAATATTCTACTGGACAGAATCAATATTTGATTAACGATATAATATACGCCTATATCTACGTTTTCAATCAAATCTATTTAACAGTCCAGTTTAACGATCAATATACAACAGTCAACAAAATAAAGTACAATTTATATTAAAATATAAATTGAGGAGAGTTAGTGAGTTTTACTCACCTTGTCGGTGTATCGCTAAATACGATACCCGTCGTTGATTCCGTTCAGAACGTTTTATTTCATCATACTTCTAGACAAGCTCCGAAACATCGTACTTCAATTCCATATCATAGTCCTTGTTAGTACGATCCCGACGGATCTAAATCTGGCCCATGCTCAAACATGAACCAGCAGGCCCTTGTTTCTTCTTACCGGTTCCCTGCTTCACTTCGTTTCTTTCCAACTACTGTTAGATACTCCTTCCTTCACATACACAATTACTTCATCCCATTAACGAGCTGCTTTGCTCCTTCATTCCTAACACATCCATTCACTCCAGTTCAGAAACCACGAACACATTCAGCATTGCTTCGTACACACGTATTTCCTTCAGCACCACCAAGGTCCACGCTGGCTAACATAAGGTTCTGCCACTTCATTTCGATCCGTACTCCTTCCCTAGAATGCTCTGGTAAAAATACAGTGACCAATACCAACTTTGAACCTCTCGAACTATATTAGAGCCTATAGGATCACCGCACCCTACTTTGAGTTCCCATCTCATGCAGTTACAAATGAACATGCCTCTATTTTCAAAACGTTTTGCCATGCTGTCACCACCCCTTCTTATCTCGCGTCTACAGTATACTACTCCACCCCATTTCATACTTCACAGTATCCCATACACACATACCCTCACATGCTCACTCCAAAGCTTCTCAAGTCCTCAACAATGAAACCCCATACCCCAGTATAAACTTCCTGGCCTCCATTGAATCCAACGCACATCAAACAGAAACCCTCTTTTGCATAGAGACCTTCCTTCCTCCACTACGTTTCACACACCATCTCCTTTCCCTTCTACCAACCTCCACTGCCTTCACCAAACCCACATCCTCACAACGTCAGGCACTCCACTTAATGTTTGCAATCTACAGCTTCCACTTCACAGCTATTAACGTCTTCATCCCCGAACAAGGAATAGAACCCGTGAGCTCCTTCTTCCATCGACTTCATTATTACTCCACGCATCTCCAAACGGACATCACCATTCTACTCCTCTTCGCAAAAGCCTCACCATCATACCAAATTAAACCAGCTCGCACCCCCTTTGTCAACATCGAACTCGGCACCCATCGAGGAAGACACGACCTGAAACTTGTTCGAGGCCCTCAAAACTAGCTACACCGAAGTTAAATCCCACTGAAACTTCCAATATCTCACCAAATTCTGAAATCGAGGACCAAAGTGCTCAAACCCCTCAAAACTAGCTTTGCTGTAAAAGCGTCGAGCAACAGATGATGGCGTCGCACCCTTCTATCAGCTTCCCAGATCGAAGAGGATGATCCAAGGATTCTCAGTATACATATATAATGATTTATCGATTTTATTTGGATTTCCTTTGAATTTATTTGCTCCGATTTTCATTTGAGGAAGGAGATAAATCGGCGGCTCAAAGTATAAAGCCCGTGGATTTTTATTTAGGTTTAGAAAGGGGTGTTGAGGGTATTTATAGCATCGAACCTTTTTGAGTTTATGTGGGCTAGTTTGTTCCACGATGTAGAAGAATCATGTGGTTGTAATTAACAAGGACGTGGCCTCTAGTTTATCAGAGAAAAAGGAATGGAAATATCAATTTGTATTGATATTTTTAAATTAAAGTTTTTCATACCCAGTTACATACAATTCTGCTTACGTACGGCAGCTAAGGACAGAAATGAAATCACCATCGTAATGAGTAAGGTACCATGATTTCAAAAATATAAAAATACCGGTAGATTAACTCATATTGTGAAACCCCAAAATCGCTGATTAAGGGTGCAAAATACTCCAAATAAAAAGTTGTTTATTTAATTAATTAAAAATTTCTATAAAATTCTAAAAATTAAATTATCACTATTTCCCAAAAGAACCTTGTCTAAATTCACAATCGATATTCAAATATTCTTAAATAACCGTTATGGCCACGAACGAATATACCGCTGTTTTTCTGAATATTTAATTTGGACGTAACTTACAATCTACACAACGAAATCTCGATTTTTCTCTTCCACTATAAATATATACTTCACCAGCTCCTAACGCTTCTTGTTTCACAGAAATCCGACTTAACACAGCTTCTGTATATTCAGTTGAAGTTCGAATTGCCAAATAGCGAACTGCAGCGCTATTTCGAGCTTGGTTTTAATTATAATATAATTATACGTTCTAACGCCGTCGATTAAATAATATATTCATTATTTAAATAATTAAATAAGTTAATTATTACACCGTCAAATATCCGGGTCATTACAAGTAAAATCCTAATAGCTTCTAATCTTGCTACGGGGGCAAAAGTTTCATCGTAATCTATTCTTTCTTCTTGAGTATAACCTTGTGCTACTAGTCATGCCTTATTTCTTATGACCTCACTGTGTTCATTCATTTTATTTTTATAAACCCATTTAGTTCCTATTATAGTCTTATCCTTTGGTCTAGGAGAAAGTTCCCATACATCATTCCTAGTAAATTGATTCGGTTCTTCTTGCATAGCAAGTATCCATGAATCATCGGAATATGCTTCCTTTGGATTCTTAGGTTCAACAGTTGAAATAAATGCACTATTACTCATATTATTTAATTGATTATGGGTTCTAACGATGAATTCAATATCTCCTAAGATATTTTCTACAAGATGGTCTCTAAGTAATCTAGTTCGTTTATTTTAGTTGACTATCTTCATGATTTATTTCATTAATTTCATTTTCACATTCATTTTCATTGTTTTGTGTTATATTTTTATAATTTTCTTCAAACGATACGTTTAAGGTTTCTTCTATAATATTGGTTCCAGTATTGAAAACTCTATATGCTTTACTTCTTTCTGAATATCCAGTAAATATTCCTTTATCGGATTTTAAGTCAAATTTAACTAAATTTTCTTTAATATTGAGTATAAAACATTTACTTCCAAATATTTTAAATATGACACTTTTTGTTTCTTATTATACAAAAGTTCATAAGGAGTTTTATGAGTTAAGGGTCTAATTGAAATTCTATTTAAAATATAACAAGCTGTTGCAACTGCCTCAGCCCAAACATTTCTTTGGTAAATTACTATCAGACAGCATAGTTCTCGCACACCCTTGAATCGTCCTATTTTTACATTCAACTACTCCATTTTGTTGAGGGGTTCTAGGAATAGAAAAATTATGGGTTATTCCTTTTTTATTACAATATTTTTCAAAATTTTCGTTTTTGAACTCTCCGCCATGGTCACTACGTATTGTTTTGATTTTAAGTGATAATAAGTTTTGAATCCATTTAGAAAAAGTTTTAAATTGGTCAAAAGCATCACTTTTATTTCTAAGAAATAAAGTCCTAGTAAATATAGAAAAATCGTCGACTATTACGTAAACATATCTATTATGATTTTTCGATTGAATTTGAGATGGACCAAATAAATCCATGTGAATTAACTCTAACGGTTTCGAGGTTGTAATTTCCTCTTTTGGTTTAAATAAACTTCTCATTAATTTCCTGAATTGACAAGTGTCACATAAGTTATTAACTTTCAATTTCATTTTGGGTAATCCTCTAATTGAATCTAATATAGAAATTCTAGAGATGTGCTTGAAATTTATATGGCCAAACCTCTTATGCCAGATCCAGGGGTCACCTGTATTGGCCATAAGACATAGATTATCTATGGCATACTCAGTATATAGATATTTTTCTTTCTATCTCCTTTGAACATTACTTTTGAATTCCTATCTTCTATAAAACATTTATCCTTTTCAAAGTTTATTTATAACCCTTATCGCAAAGTTGACTTAAACTTAGTAAGTTGTGTTTTAGATTTCTAACTAATAAAACATTAGAAATAGTAGGAGTTTCAGAATTATCGATATTTCCGATCCTAATAATGTATCCTTTAGAGTTGTCTCCGAATTTCACCATCCACCATCTTTATATATCAGATTATTGAGTAATTCAGGATTTCCCGTCATATGTCTCGAACAACCACTATCCAATATCCATTTTGTAACGACCCGAACTTCCCCGGTAAGGAAAACACGAATTGCTTTGAGGACAAGATGAACGAATTGCTTAGAGGACAAGACGAAACAGAACGTAAACAGAAGAACATTTCATTGCTTATTACAACAATTCATCAGAATACAAGAATATACAGAGTATTAACAAATAATATACATTATAAAATATCAGAGATTACAATACATTAAATAGCAGCAGAAAATAATACAATACACAACTAGAAGTAATACACGGATACAGAGCTTTCCGAGTATCGTTCCAGCTGTAAATCAGGATCCTGTGAATATAAATCTACAAAACCAAAACTACTAGCTGCCCGTGTCAAAATAAGGGCACCTAGAGTTTAGGTTAAAACAATAAACTCCAGGCCAGTCATGTGACTGGTGTGAGAACTAAAACAGTTATTAATATTGGTTTTAATGTTCGGTAAATCAAGGGACCACGCCGTATAACACGGAATGGGTTTCCTCCCAAGAATACCCGTGCATAAAACAAACAGCGCAATGCTAAGTAAAGAAAAATGAAGCTATTATAAGACCTAGGTCCCATCACACAATGCAACGCAAGCCAGAGGATAGGGTTCTACCTTATAACAGCTAAAGAATGCTTGATACGCGAAACTTTATCTTTTGATTCTTAATCAGACTCCAACCGTAAATTAGTAAGAGAACAATTCCCTAAGTATTAACCCCGAAGGCCGAAACCAACATCAGACCAATACCCTGGAAACCACCTATCTTAGCTCGTTTCCAGTTAGTTTCTTATTTTATATACAATCATAAATATCAATCATAGGCGACATGAGCGTCCCATGCCACTATGTCGCCATATATAAGTATACAATCAAAACCGTAATTGTCACGTATTGGAAATTGGATTTCCATCTGTGAACTGAGGCAAAAGATAGTCCTCAACCGATTCGAGACTCTCTAGCCCGAGCCTCGGGACAAGTACTCAGTCAAACCCTTGGATCGTCAGGGCCGGTCCACCGATGTGGATTAAAATGCCTGAACATTGCGTTTCCACCCTTTGGGGCGTAAATGAGCCAACGAATGACTCCATCCGTTTCACATAGTCACCGATATATCCGAGGTGCCTCGCAACGGCAACAACCACATAAGTCAAACTCGTCAGGGCATGTGAAACCACTGACGCCACTTTTAACTAGAAGGAAACACATGCCTTCCCTGATGTCCTCTCCTGTTTCTGGTTCACAACCGGGGTGTGAGGCTCGTGAATCAACGCTACACAAAGCTATGCCACACAGGTCGTGCTTTGATCATCAACCACAAGACTTTGCTTTTCAACGAAAGTGTAACGACCCGGATTTCGGATAGACAGATATTTAATATATTTTATTTTTAAATATCAATTTAGGATTTTAAAATAAATTTACAATATAGAATTCGTTTATTTAATAATATATAAACGTATAATTTATATATCGAGCCGTAACTTAGTTGTAAATTTCGTTTTGAACTTCAATTAAATATATGCTGCTTTTAATACGTGCTGAGTTAGTAAGTTTTCTGTGATTTTGATATTGTAGAAAACAATAATTTTGTTGATGTATTATCATGTTAAAGGTTGCGTTAAAGGCATTAGCTAATATAATTTTGGGTAGGATCAATGATGGTAGTAAGCGCCGGGCCATATTTGCATTGCATTGTGTATGTATATATATATATATATATAAATATATATTAGCACTCGCTGAATAACATTTTGAAAATTGTGATAATCATAATCAGTTATAATTTCCGTGTTCTTGCCTCCTATCTTTTCTGTCTATATCTGATCGTGATATTGTAGCTTGACAAGCTGAAATAGAGCTTCAAGTGTTAAAGCATGAGTATTATAATATCAAAGCGGCATTACGATATTGCTTGACTGAATGTACATATAATATTTCCATCCTATATGCTACTTGATTGTTGTTTAATTTATGGATCAGTTATGGTCAGTAGAAAGATAAACTTTATTGTTTAGTCACACTGATTTTTTAATTATGTCGACAAAACTACGGTTTGAAATACTGAAACATGTATCTCCAACATATAACATAAAAACCCGAAAGTGATCAACATGAGAAAAATAATATCTGTAAACAGCTAGCATACAACAAATGAAAATTTTGTATGTACATTATTATTTTTACAAAGAAAGAACAAAATGGAAAAATATATACGGCTGTATAAGACAAACAACACAACATGATTCAAATTTTCAGATCAGCGACCTTGGTTCTTTCAAGGATCAGTGAATCCATCCCGATCAACTTGGATCTGCAAGAAAACAAAGAAGAAAAACCCATTAGAAAAGGGAATGATCATGAACAAGACAACACATGAGAAGAGAAAAAGAAAAACAGTAAAATTTAGACGGTACAACAGCTAAAAATGGATAAGAACAACTAAGTAAAGAGGAGAAGAAAATCAAATTTATGTATATTTATCTACATCAAATCTTTACAGCCAAAACAAACAGATAATTCACATGTATGAACTGTAAAATATGATCACTGTTTTTCATAGATTTTAAGACTGCACCCAAAATCGATACACAGATTTCAAAATCCCTGATTTGAATTAACAATCCATAGCCTAGTACCTAACCTACAACCTACAATCTAGATACGGTACCATATATCTTAACTACAGAAAATCCATCAAAATTTTACAGTCAAAATCAAATAGCGTATACAGTGTAATCCATTTCGAAATCCACTATTTTTCATGCACTAGAAAACCAACATAGAATCAATGCAGTTTCCAATCTCTGAATTCGATTTAACAATTCATAGCCACAAAAATCTACATATACAAGTTTGATCAGAAGCCTTTTTGGACAGATCAAAGGGTACCCTGAAATCGATACCAAATCTATAAGGAAATCTCGGTTAAACATCACTCAACATCAACACTTCTATCACGGGTACACATACGATCTGAAAACGGAAAAGGAAATCAAAAAAACCAATGGCCTATGAATTGATAACTGAGTTACCTACTTTGAGCTAGGAATAGACGTGGTTCTTATCTAAAATCTAAGGATACTATAAATAGACCTTCAAGCAGAAGTGTTTCATACACCCCAAAGCCACACAAACAAACACGGCTGAATGTAAAACCTTATTCGGAATTCAGAAAATCAAATGGATATAATTCTGTAAAGGCCCGCAAATCCGTGCTATCTGAATTGACTAATAATACCACACGTTCAATCCAAATTGCACAGAAATACGAATCATTATTAGAAAGAAGTTAGAGGATGAGGAATAGAAAGAAAGAAATATTAGAATAGAAGAAAACGAAGATCACAACTCACAGCGGAACGAATAAAATATATTATATAACATAACTTTTGAAATACAAATCAGTAACTTTATATACATACCATCATTAGAGCACAACAGTCATTTCTGGAACAGTTATAAACACCTGTTTCCAGATACAAACAAGGTCCAAAGCGGAATATATGATAGCCTATAGCTAACCGGTGAAGCCTCCTGCTTCCAGCTCCTTCAAATGAATCTGTGAAATCCCGACTACTTGACTGCCCGTACAAATTTGGGCACCCAAGAGTTTAGGGAAAACAAAACAAAATAAACTCTGGGTCAGTCATGGGACTGGTGTGAGTAAACTCCAACCACTTGTTTAACTTTTAGAAATCCTTTCGAAAGAAAAGATAATAGTAAGACCAGCCCATACATAAACATGGACGGTTTTTACCTTACTATAACCCAAACCACTTTGATATCAAACCCAGTGATATTATAATAATGTCTACATCAAGTAAATAACCAAATAGCAGAACGCTTGCATCTCACGCTCCACATATATAGTATAAAATCAAAAACCGCATGGCGCTTATTGGAGATTGGATTTCCAACATGACAAGGTATGGAACCACCTTCCGCTAGTGTATCTCTAGAGGCGAATACACCTGGGTTCAACAAGAACATCTTGCAACCCGGCCCACACATGACCGACCACTCATTTCGCTTGAGTGTATCGAATGTATATCACCAACGGTTGGACTCAAACCACCGTTTCCCGAATGGGACAGCATCGATAGATTTAGAAACAAAAGGAATTTCTCTAGATAGGTGATTAGACACCCTAATGGGTGCGACCCACATAGCCATGCTGCCTGCCCGATTTTTGTCCTTTCCTGGTTGTTGAGGCCTGAGGCTACGCATACTTACCATTCATTGATAACACAATCACTTTGAATGCCACATTGTCAGATCCGTTAATCACTAGTTGAGTTTGCTTAAATATTCTGGATATTATGCTAAGGGATAAATCCGTTGCAACCATATACATTCATACAGACCAACTCTTTTGATCATTGGAAATACTCTGTCAGACATTCGTCCATATACGTTCGTTCTGGGATTGAACGAAACCGAAGGCACTATTTCTATGAATAGAAAAGCCCTTGCACTTTACTCCGTCTTCAATATATTCAGCATACTTGGTTCGCAACGCTTATGCCGATACGGAGTGGTTCTTCGGATAATAATCCAACCGGTCTCTCCATATTGACAACGATGGTCAAAAACTTCGATAGTCTGTGATTTAACTATCGAATAAAACAAGTGTTCAATCAACATATCAACCAAATCACTGGGCTCTTTAATTAATATTCATTAATTAAATCTCTTCTACACTCTCTTATCAATCTTTGTTATCCAAATATTTTCAATAATCAATCTTGGCCCTTTACGCTATTTTTGATTTCGTTTCCTTATCGAATTCTATATATATATCGATATATAGATTTCTAATTGTCAAATTTCTTAAAAATATTCTAACTCCTTAAATTCCCGGAAAAATTCGCCATAACCTCCCCTGTATCGGGAGCATCGGGAAATTTCAAATAGCTTTCCCGGTCCTTCTAATCTCAAAAAGAAAAAGGAAAAGCCAAGCGGCTTGCCGATACGGCGCATAAAACCTCATATATGAATTTAAACATGTACCTTTTGTCGAGCACATAAATAAAAATCTTCATATACGTCATCCCATATCTGTTTAACACCTGTTCACCTGTTTCCTATTCAATTCAACTCAATCCATTCGTTTTAATTAAATTTTGAATCGTTTGAATTCAGTTTCGCTCAATTATTCTTTAATTAGCCTTTTTGCCTATTTCACTTCTTTTTTGAACATAACATGTTCGAACAAAATATTTAACTCGTTCATAACCAAATCGAATTTCAATTTCAAGTCTAGTTCTCTTTTTTTTCTATTTCGAATATAAATTTTCAAATCGAATTCGCTTATTTAAGGCCCAATATCCATTCAAAAGCTCCTTAACTAATTTCTATTCAATTTAGTTAATTCCATTCAATAAATCAAAAATCTGGTTTCTGTTTCAAAAATCATATTTATTTACACAACTTGAATTCGCATATATTTTGCAACTCACTCTGAAATTTTCTAAATAGAACTTCGGATTTTATTTGCTTAAAATCCTTTTATAATATTAAATAAACCATTATGGTTTTAAAACGATTCTGGCGCTGTTTTTCTGAAAATTTGATTTTGACATAACTCAAAATCTATACGACGAAATCTAGATTTTTCTCTTTCATTAGAAAACTATTATCAAACCGGTCCTGACGTTTCTTGTTTCAAAGAATTTCGACTTCAATCGAGTTCTGTATATTCAATTGAAGTTCGAATCGCTAATTTACGAACTGCATCGCTGCGGCGAGTTCGTTTTAATTATATTTATATTTATAAACCTTTAAACTTCGTTAAATGAATTCAACTCCCTTCTAATATATATATATATATAGATATATATATATTCCAAATTCCATTTGAACCTTTACATTTCAAATTCCATAGTTTTAAATCCTGTATTCAAATCCCATTTGAAATCCTTTATTCGAATTTTCATTTCAAATTCTTTATTCGAATTCCATTTCAAATCCTCTATTCGAATTCCCACCTTAATTCAACTCCTTTTTGAATTTCTATATTTGAAATTCATACTTGAATTTAAATATCTAAACTCCATTTAAATTTCTATTTGAAATTCTAAATGTTTCAAATTCCATTTGCACATCTATATTCCAATTTCTATATTCGAATTTTTATTGAAATTCAAATATTCACTTTTTTTTTTAAATTCTATATTTAAAATTCCAAAGTTTAAAACCCATTTGAATTCTAATATTCAAACTCATTATTAACACCATTTGAATTTCTTCACTCAAATCCATTTGAATTCCCTTGAATTCAAATTCCATTTCAAAATCCTTTGGATTTCCTATTTGAAATCCTATTCTATTTCCAATTCTACTTTGAAATCCTATTTTCAAAGTTTATTTCAAATTCTATTTTGAAATCTCATATTCAAATTTCTACTTGAATTTCTGTATTCAATTCCATGTTCAAATTCAATACTCGAATTTCTATTTCAACTTTCTATTCAAATTTCATATTTAAATTCCATTCAAATCTCTATTCAAATTTCACATTTGAATTTCTTCCTTGAAATACTATATTTCAAATTCTATTCAATTTTTCTTTGAAATTCTATATTTCAAATTCTATTTTGAAATTCTACATTCAAATCTCTATTTGAATTTCTTTATTCGAATTCCTTTGAATTCAAATTTTATTTTAATTTCTTGAATTCAAATTCTATTTTTCATTCAAATTTCATCTATTCAAATCCTATTTGAACTTCTATTTGAATTTCTAATATTCAATATCCTTTTAAAATTCAAATATTTAAACTCCCTTTAAAATTCAAATGTTATACTCAAATTCCATTTGAGTTATATAATTAAAAATTACATTTCAAATCCTATTTTGAAATTTCATTTCAAATTCCAATTTCAAACTTGAATTTCTATTTCTGAATTATCAAATGATAATTCTTCTCACTTCATTTATAACTTCGTTATAAAAGAACTATTTATAAACTTCGTTTATAAAGAAACTACTCGTCTTATTTCAAAAACAAGTTTATAATTTTTATTCCATTTAAAAAAATTCAAATTCTATTTAAAAATAGAATTTTTCCTTTTTAAATCACCAATATCCTTCCACGATATTTTTAAATATCATTGCTTAAGCCCAGTGATAAAACACACAAAGCAACCAATTATTTATTTTTCTAACACATCATATATAACAATATATATGCAAACAAATAAACAAACAGATAATATATTTTTGAGGAATCCAGTTGGATTCCTCCAACCTGTTTTCCTGCATCCACAGATGTTAGCACATAAATAATACCCATTCTGCTTCGTGGCAGAATATCGCGGTATAGAAGGTCATCCACTAATCATAGCGTGGGGCGTATAGGGTAATCATCCGCTATGGTACCGCGGGCATCCGCTAATGAGACTGCGGGAATCCAACCAATCAATCAACCCAATATATATATATATATATATAGCCTAAATAACTAATATATATATAAAACAACCAGAAAATATTCACACAAGCAACAGACAATTATTTTTAATGAAATAAAAATAATTCTAAAGGTGAGTGAGATTTACTCACATTGGTTTCATTTGACGAATATCCAATTAATTCCCGAAATGTTGCTTCTTATGAATCGACTCGAGTAAATCAATTTGTACCTATGATGATTAAGTTTAATTATCGATTAAACATTTATTTATTTAATCTAATAAAATAAATAAATTTTTCGATGTAAATTAAATTCGAAACAACGTACCTTACGACCATGCAACTACTCAACTAATCGACACAGCGAATTACTGAATAGCTCCTACTAATGCAATCAGCTCGAGCAAAACTTTCTCAATACGGCATTTCAACAAACACCTTGCTGTCGTCTATTAGAATTGCACCATTTTCCACCACTGGACCGTTGAAATGCCTCAACTATCCTCTGTCCAGACCAAAATCCCCAAAACAGTTCATCACCATCGCACCCGTACCATCAAAAATGAACAGACCGACCCCTCCAAACATCCACTATCGCACTCCAGTCCCCCAAGTCCTCCTCATGACTACATCGCGCCCTTCCTGCCAGTCAATACCATCATCGCAGGTCTCTGCTCGTCGAGGAACTCTAGACAAGGTCGCGTCGCCCCTTTTCTGTAACCACGGCGAACTCGAACTCGATGCCCTAACAACAATTTGCGACCCCTTCTGCTGCTACAGGCATTGATCGAAATCCCTCAAATCACCGTATATTCAAGTGTCGAGCCTCCCTTGAGATCGGAATCTCCTCAATCCTCACTGCTGCTCAAGAGAAACCCGCGACAACCCTCGTCGAACCCCTCTTCCCTTCCAATCAACAATCGCGACCCCTCAATACAATTTGAATTCGCGATTTATTTCCAAATCGGTGAATTAAAGAAACAAAGGGGGGGAAAGAAAATCTCAGAAGGATTTTGTGGTTTTAGAATGGAAAAATAACAGTACTGGTATGGCCTAATTTATAAATGCGAGAAGGGATAAAGAGGACGAGTCCATTAAATATTTGTCTGCTTGATATGGGAGGCGCGAGACATGAATGGAAAGGAATGCAGTTAGACACATAGGTAGGTATGCAAATAGGTCGGCTGAAGGATTGAAAACATTTCGATTTGAATTTTCTTTAATTAAAAACTAAACTATATCGCGGTCCTTTAATTTAAAACCACGAACCACAGTTTCAGCAAAACAACTGATGTTCCCAACATTATTCACTATTCTGAATTCAATGAAACAGAATATACAATTTAATTTGAATGTAATATAAAATAACCATTTTAAATCAATATAATATAATTTAAATTTAAACAAATGAATTCTTCGATAATAAATTCTTATTTGTTATCGTTTAAATTCAAATAAAACTTTATATAAATCATTTTGACTCCATTTCAAATTTGATTACTTAAGATCCTCATATTACGATAGTTATATCGATAATTCAATTTAAAAATTGATTATATTATCAGCTTAATATTTAAAATAATATTAAATATTAAAAATAAATCGACCAGAAAAATCTGGGTTGTTACATTCTTTCCCCCTTAAAATAATTTCGTCCTCGAAATTGCTAAGGTAGAAAAAATGATACAAATCCATTACCTTTCAACAATCCACTTCTGTTGAAACCCAACTCCTCATATTTCAACAAATTTAATTCCACCAAAACCTTTGGTCTTCTTCATTCAATTCGAATGATCTATGATCAATCCATTTATCCAATCTATATTCCATTAAACCTATTCAAATTGATTCTAATCAATTCATTCACTTCGACCCATTTAACTTGTTTAAATTAAATTTAAATTCCAGAATTCAAATCCCTGGGTTTTTCTTTTCAAATTCTTTCTGAAATCAAATAAATATATATTTATTTATTTTCATTTCAAATTCAAAACATTTGAATTTCTTAAACCACTTGTTTTCTTTCAAACAAATTTCCATCAAAACTTTCTAAGGTAGCAATCCATCACTTAGAAACTCGGAAATGAATACTGATGATGTTGCAATCATCATCAGAATTTTTTCCCAGCCACTGAAGTGAGTTTAATGCCTTATTATTTCAAAATCCATCTAAAATGATTTTCTTTTAAATCCTTTTAAAACAAATCTATATTATTTTAATATACTTTGAAAAATATTTTTCAACTTCCCAGGATTTTGAATGCTAAATTCTGGTTTGAATTAAATTCTAATTCATCTCATTTGTATATTTAATTCACATACAAATTCTACTCTGGTTATAAATAACCATTCTAAATTTATAATCTCATTTGATTATAAAGTCAACATCCAACACATCCATATAATAATAATTCTAGAAAATTATTCTTTCTATATTAAAATAGAAATTTCGGGTAAAATTATTTCATTTACCCACTTTAAAACAATATTATGTCGATTCTTCTGTCCAAGTGTTTACAAACTCCTATCGACGTCGTGGCGTCCCACGATTCGACCAGAATTCATAAACTACTCAACAGACAAGCCAACACAATATAAAACAATTTTATATCAATTTACAAATACGCTCTCTCGTATATACACTCAACTCATTCTAGGGTACTACTGACCCTATCTCTAATGAGCACATACCACACAAGCCTAGGTATTCGCTCAACCTAAGCTCTGATACCAACTGTAAAGGCCCGCAAATCCGTGCTATCTGAATTGACTAATAATACCACACGTTCAATCCAAATTGCACAGAAATACGAATCATTATTAGAAAGAAGTTAGAGGATGAGGAATAGAAAGAAAGAAATATTAGAATAGAAGAAAACGAAGATCACAACTCACAGCGGAACGAATAAAATATATTATATAACATAACTTTTGAAATACAAATCAGTAACTTTATATACATACCATCATCAGAGCACAACAGTCATTTCTGGAACAGTTATAAACACCTGTTTCCAGATACAAACAAGGTCCACAGCGGAATATATGATAGCCTATAGCTAACCGGTGAAGCCTCCTGCTTCCAGCTCCTTCAAATGAATCTGTGAAATCCCGACTACTTGACTGCCCGTACAAATTTGGGCACCCAAGAGTTTAGGGAAAACAAAACAAAATAAACTCTGGGTCAGTCATGGGACTGGTGTGAGTAAAATCCAACCACTTGTTTAACTTTTAGAAATCCTTTCGAAAGAAAAGATAATAGTAAGACCAGCCCATACATAAACATGGACGGTTTTTACCTTACTATAACCCAAACCACTTTGATATCAAACCCAGTGATATTATAATAATGTCTACATCAAGTAAATAACCAAATAGCAGAACGCTTGCATCTCACGCTCCACATATATAGTATAAAATCAAAAACCGCATGGCGCTTATTGGAGATTGGATTTCCAACATGACAAGGTATGGAACCACCTTCCGCTAGTGTATCTCTAGAGGCGAATACACCTGGGTTCAACAAGAACATCTTGCAACCCGGCCCACACATGACCGACCACTCATTTCGCTTGAGTGTATCGAATGTATATCACCAACGGTTGGACTCAAACCACCGTTTCCCGAATGGGACAGCATCGATAGATTTAGAAACAAAAGGAATTTCTCTAGATAGGTGATTATACACCCTAATGGGTGCGACCCACATAGCCATGCTGCCTGCCCGATTTTTGTCCTTTCCTGGTTGTTGAGGCCTGAGGCTACGCATACTTACCATTCATTGATAACACAATCACTTTGAATGCCACATTGTCAGATCCGTTAATCACTAGTTGAGTTTGCACAAATATTCTGGATATTATGCTAAGGGATAAATCCGTTGCAACCATATACATTCATACAGACCAACTCTTTTGATCATTGGAAATACTCTGTCAGACATTCGTCCATATACGTTCGTTCTGGGATTGAACGAAACCGAAGGCACTATTTCTATGAATAGAAAAGCCCTTGCACTTTACTCCGTCTTCAATATATTCAGCATACTTGGTTCGCAACGCTTATGCCGATACGGAGTGGTTCTTCGGATAATAATCCAACCGGTCTCTCCATATTGACAACGATGGTCAAAAACTTCGATAGTCTGTGATTTAACTATCGAATAAAACAAGTGTTCAATCAACATATCAACCAAATCACTGGGCTCTTTAATTAATATTCATTAATTAAATCTCTTCTACACTCTCTTATCAATCTTTGTTATCCAAATATTTTCAATAATCAATCTTGGCCCTTTACGCTATTTTTGATTTCGTTTCCTTATCGAATTCTATATATATATCGATATATAGATTTCTAATTGTCAAATTTCTTAAAAATATTCTAACTCCTTAAATTCCCGGAAAAATTCGCCATAACCTCCCCTGTATCGGGAGCATCGGGAAATTTCAAATAGCTTTCCCGGTCCTTCTAATCTCAAAAAGAAAAAGGAAAAGCCAAGCGGCTTGCCGATACGGCGCATAAAACCTCATATATGAATTTAAACATGTACCTTTTGTCGAGCACATAAATAAAAATCTTCATATACGTCATCCCATATCTGTTTAACACCTGTTCACCTGTTTCCTATTCAATTCAACTCAATCCATTCGTTTTAATTAAATTTTGAATCGTTTGAATTCAGTTTCGCTCAATTATTCTTTAATTAGCCTTTTTGCCTATTTCACTTCTTTTTTGAACATAACATGTTCGAACAAAATATTTAACTCGTTCATAACCAAATCGAATTTCAATTTCAAGTCTAGTTCTCTTTTTTTTCTATTTCGAATATAAATTTTCAAATCGAATTCGCTTATTTAAGGCCCAATATCCATTCAAAAGCTCCTTAACTAATTTCTATTCAATTTAGTTAATTCCATTCAATAAATCAAAAATCTGGTTTCTGTTTCAAAAATCATATTTATTTACACAACTTGAATTCGCATATATTTTGCAACTCACTCTGAAATTTTCTAAATAGAACTTCGGATTTTATTTGCTTAAAATCCTTTTATAATATTAAATAAACCATTATGGTTTTAAAACGATTCTGGCGCTGTTTTTCTGAAAATTTGATTTTGACATAACTCAAAATCTATACGACGAAATCTAGATTTTTCTCTTTCATTAGAAAACTATTATCAAACCGGTCCTGACGTTTCTTGTTTCAAAGAATTTCGACTTCAATCGAGTTCTGTATATTCAATTGAAGTTCGAATCGCTAATTTACGAACTGCATCGCTGCGGCGAGTTCGTTTTAATTATATTTATATTTATAAACCTTTAAACTTCGTTAAATGAATTCAACTCCCTTCTAATATATATATATATAGATATATATATTCCAAATTCCATTTGAACCTTTACATTTCAAATTCCATAGTTTTAAATCCTGTATTCAAATCCCATTTGAAATCCTTTATTCGAATTTTCATTTCAAATTCTTTATTCGAATTCCATTTCAAATCCTCTATTCGAATTCCCACCTTAATTCAACTCCTTTTTGAATTTCTATATTTGAAATTCATACTTGAATTTAAATATCTAAACTCCATTTAAATTTCTATTTGAAATTCTAAATGTTTCAAATTCCATTTGCACATCTATATTCCAATTTCTATATTCGAATTTTTATTGAAATTCAAATATTCACTTTTTTTTTTTAAATTCTATATTTAAAATTCCATAGTTTAAAACCCATTTGAATTCTAATATTCAAACTCATTATTAACACCATTTGAATTTCTTCACTCAAATCCATTTGAATTCCCTTGAATTCAAATTCCATTTCAAAATCCTTTGGATTTCCTATTTGAAATCCTATTCTATTTCCAATTCTACTTTGAAATCCTATTTTCAAAGTTTATTTCAAATTCTATTTTGAAATCTCATATTCAAATTTCTACTTGAATTTCTGTATTCAATTCCATGTTCAAATTCAATACTCGAATTTCTATTTCAACTTTCTATTCAAATTTCATATTTAAATTCCATTCAAATCTCTATTCAAATTTCACATTTGAATTTCTTCCTTGAAATACTATATTTCAAATTCTATTCAATTTTTCTTTGAAATTCTATATTTCAAATTCTATTTTGAAATTCTACATTCAAATCTCTATTTGAATTTCTTTATTCGAATTCCTTTGAATTCAAATTTTATTTTAATTTCTTGAATTCAAATTCTATTTTTCATTCAAATTTCGTCTATTCAAATCCTATTTGAACTTCTATTTGAATTTCTAATATTCAATATCCTTTTAAAATTCAAATATTTAAACTCCCTTTAAAATTCAAATGTTATACTCAAATTCCATTTGAGTTATATAATTAAAAATTACATTTCAAATCCTATTTTGAAATTTCATTTCAAATTCCAATTTCAAACTTGAATTTCTATTTCTGAATTATCAAATGATAATTCTTCTCACTTCATTTATAACTTCGTTATAAAAGAACTATTTATAAACTTCGTTTATAAAGAAACTACTCGTCTTATTTCAAAAACAAGTTTATAATTTTTATTCCATTTAAAAAAATTCAAATTCTATTTAAAAATAGAATTTTTCCTTTTTAAATCACCAATATCCTTCCACGATATTTTTAAATATCATTGCTTAAGCCCAGTGATAAAACACACAAAGCAACCAATTATTTATTTTTCTAACACATCATATATAACAATATATATGCAAACAAATAAACAAACAGATAATATATTTTTGAGGAATCCAGTTGGATTCCTCCAACCTGTTTTCCTGCATCCACAGATGTTAGCACATAAATAATACCCATTCTGCTTCGTGGCAGAATATCGCGGTATAGAAGGTCATCCACTAATCATAGCGTGGGGCGTATAGGGTAATCATCCGCTATGGTACCGCGGGCATCCGCTAATGAGACTGCGGGAATCCAACCAATCAATCAACCCAATATATATATATATAGCCTAAATAACTAATATATATATAAAACAACCAGAAAATATTCACACAAGCAACAGACAATTATTTTTAATGAAATAAAAATAATTCTAAAGGTGAGTGAGATTTACTCACATTGGTTTCATTTGACGAATATCCAATTAATTCTCGAAATGTTGCTTCTTATGAATCGACTCGAGTAAATCAATTTGTACCTATGATGATTAAGTTTAATTATCGATTAAACATTTATTTATTTAATCTAATAAAATAAATAAATTTTTCGATGTAAATTAAATTCGAAACAACGTACCTTACGGCCATGCAACTACTCAACTAATCGAAACAGCGAATTACTGAATAGCTCCTACTAATGCAATCAGCTCGAGCAAAACTTTCTCAATACGGCATTTCAACAAACACCTTGCTGTCGTCTATTAGAATTGCACCATTTTCCACCACTGGACCGTTGAAATGCCTCAACTATCCTCTGTCCAGACCAAAATCCCCAAAACAGTTCATCACCATCGCACCCGTACCATCAAAAATGAACAGACCGACCCCTCCAAACATCCACTATCGCACTCCAGTCCCCCAAGTCCTCCTCATGACTACATCGCGCCCTTCCTGCCAGTCAATACCATCATCGCAGGTCTCTGCTCGTCGAGGAACTCTAGACAAGGTCGCGTCGCCCCTTTTCCGTAACCACGGCGAACTCGAACTCGATGCCCTAACAACAATTTGCGACCCCTTCTGCTGCTACAGGCATTGATCGAAATCCCTCAAATCACCGTATATTCAAGTGTCGAGCCTCCCTTGAGACCGGAATCTCCTCAATCCTCACTGCTGCTCAAGAGAAACCCGCGACAACCCTCGTCGAACCCCTCTTCCCTTCCAATCAACAATCGCGACCCCACAATACAATTTGAATTCGCGATTTATTTCCAAATCGGTGAATTAAAGAAACAAAGGGGGGGAAAGAAAATCTCAGAAGGATTTCGTGGTTTTAAAATGGAAAAATAACAGTACTGGTATGGCCTAATTTATAAATGCGAGAAGGGATAAAGAGGACGAGTCCATTAAATATTTGTCTGCTTGATATGGGAGGCGCGAGACATGAATGGAAAGGAATGCAGTTAGACACATAGGTAGGTATGCAAATAGGTCGGCTGAAGGATTGAAAACATTTCGATTTGAATTTTCTTTAATTAAAAACTAAACTATATCGCGGTCCTTTAATTTAAAACCACGAACCACAGTTTCAGCAAAACAACTGATGTTCCCAACATTATTCACTATTCTGAATTCAATGAAACAGATTATACAATTTAATTTGAATGTAATATAAAATAACCATTTTAAATCAATATAATATAATTTAAATTTAAACAAATGAATTCTTCGATAATAAATTCTTATTTGTTATCGTTTAAATTCAAATAAAACTTTATATAAATCAATTTGACTCCATTTCAAATTTGATTACTTAAGATCCTCATATTACGATAGTTATATCGATAATTCAATTTAAAAATTGATTATATTATCAGCTTAATATTTAAAATAATATTAAATATTAAAAATAAATCGACCAGAAAAATCTGGGTCGTTACAAATTCAGTAATGAAATCATAAAGGGAAACTTAGCTTATTCGAAGAAGCTTCGCTCATCATGGTGCTGGAAGTAGAAGTGGCGCTGAGGGTTGACGATAGTTCGCTTAAGGGTAAATCGAGGGCTTGGGCGGATCGTGGGCGGAGGTCGAAGGGGGTTTAGGCCGATTGAGTTGAAGAGGGAGGAGGGAAGCTCGGAGGGAGGGGTGCGACGCCACCAAACCTCGACGGACTGGAAGAAGAAAAGGGGACTAGGGTTAGTTTTTTTTTCTGGCTTAGGGTTTCGATCTGGAAAAAAATGGGGAGGCGGCTAAATGAATGGGAAAAGGAACGGGTTAGGGTTTTTAAACCAAGCGGGTTGGATTATTTTGATGGCCCGGCTATTGAAGGTAGAAGCCCAATTTTATTTTTAATTTAATTTAAGTTTAAATAATTTGATTCGTCGAATTGTTTTTACGGTTTCTCACTCACACGTAATCGGATTCACGTGCGGTCAGTTCCGTTGGGATCGCAGGGACGAGACCTACGCAATGACACTGACGGGGAGTCAATTGGACACAGTTGAAAATTCAGGAAATTCTGAACGTCCGATCGTGTTGAAATGGAACAAACAAGTCAACCGTCGACCAGAACAAACTCTGGTGAGTTAATTCTCACACCTTCTGGAATTCTGTTATGTGGTAAATTCATATTAAAATATAATTTACCTTTAAATTGGTTGATTGGTTGATGTTGACTATTATGGTTGATTGGATGCTGTTAATTAGATTTAATCGATCATATGAAATTTATTTCATATATTATTATGAAATGTTTAACGAGCTGTGATGCAGGGCAGAACAGGTTGGAGGGATCCGACCGGATTCCTCAAATATTTTATATGTTGTTTGTTTGTTTATATTGAACTGATTTAACCCCATGTGGTTGTGAAACCTGTTTAAGTGTGATGGTCAAACAGATATTCCCCATGTTGTGTTTAAAATCAACCGACAATGTTGATTTGGAAATTGGCAGTGAATGGCCATAAACATGTTGTTTTCACGTCGTTCGACCGTTTGGTAAAACGACGCTGTTTAAAGTTATTAATTATTTTATAATTAAATTGAAGTTTTTCACTCATTTTAGATGAGTAATCAAATGGGAAATTTATATATATATATATATTAAATAAAGTTTATAAAAGAAAATATTTAAGTGGTTTAGACCAGTTTTAAAAGCAGAAAGTTTACAAACCACCTACGGGTGGAAAAATAGGATAATGGTTTTTAAAACAATTAAATGATGGTTTTAAATTTGTTTAAGCATTTGATTTATTTAAAAAGGGTTTTTTTTACCCAAACGAATGCGTAAAGGTTAAAAGAGTGTTTTTGAGTGAAACAGGAAAATTGGAATAAAAAAATTTCAACGCAAAGAAAATTACATACAATATTTTGTGTTGAATATTGATAAAAGGAACTGTGGAAATGCGATCTAAGTTAAAAGGATTTTAAACCAAAGCGATGGCCAAAATGAAATGCAAGGGAAAACACATACCGTTGGTTTGTGTTAAATGTTAATAAATGAATGTTTGAATAAAATCCAAGTTAAAGGGATCTTATTGTAAAGAAAGGAGTAAGCAGATTTTGATCCAAGATAAAGTATACTATAAGAATGCTCGTAAATGGAAATAGATTATTTGACGAATGACTTTTGTTATAAAGCCAAATAATATAAGTGAAATAAGATTTAAAGTTAAAAGTGGGGTTTGTGGACTTTACTTAATCAAATGAATTAAGTAAAAAGATTTTATTAGAAGTGGATTTGAATGGGTTATTAAGTTTTCGATAAATTCAAACCAAAGTCAAATAAGAGTGTATAAAGGGGTTTGTAACCCAAGTGTGCAAACGGGCTTTGGAAATGGAGTTGGTAAGTAGGTATAAAGATTTAAAAAGGATTTTCCTTAATTGATTAATTAAGTAAAAGAGCACTCAATTGAAGCGAAATGAATGAAGGAGATGTTAAATAGGTTAGTAGTAATTAAAGTGATGGTTTGTAATCGAAATTCAAGTAGAAGTGATTAGATGACAATAAGTAGTCGAAAGAGCGATAAGAGTTTAATAAAAAGGATTATAACTCAAGTTTTCAAAACAAGATCTGTAAATGGGAATTGATTATGGGGCGTGGGTTTTTCATATAAAACCAAAGGTATAAGTGAAATAATATTCCAAGTTTAAAAGTGGAATTTATTCAAGAATTACTTAATTAAGGGAATTAAGTAAAAAAAGATTATTAAATGATGATTTCAAATATGAGAAATGGTTTATAAAACCAGATTCGAAATCAAGATGGTAGACGAGATTTGAATATCGATGGTTAAGTGACGAACTAGTATTATTCTGAGATAAGGACGTTGTCGATCAAGGTCTGAGAGGTAAATAGAATACCCCAACTTGAACAGCTTCGTTATTATCGAAGAATGGTATTGGTTTGAAAAGAGTGAAAGGTGTTATGATTGACGTGATGTCCCATACGTGGAGTATTGAAAATGAAGGCGAGATTTTGGAAATATGAATATAAATAAGAATATTGATTTCAAATTATATTGAATATTTGTTTATTCAATTAGAGTTGATCGAATATAGTATTTGAAATAGAGTTAATCAAACATGGTTATTCAGGCAGAGTTGCCATTGCGTACGACTGCTAGCGTAATTCGCAGGGCTGCAGATAGCCTATGGCGGTCGGATGTTCCTGAGGGAATCAGGCGTAACCATTGTGATCGCTGCGACCTAGAGTCAAGCGAATGGAGTTTAGTCGAGTATTAATTAATCGGTAGGAGTAATCAAGTCAAGATAGTCAAGTTAGAGTTAAGTCGTCTATTAGAGTTGATTAACGATTTTGTTAAATATATTTTTAAGAGGCCAAGTCATGCCACGTACTGAATCAGTGAAATCATTTCATTGATACCTTGTTATTTGATAGTTAAAACACCGACTATCAAAACCAGACCAATACGATTGTTGGTATGGAAAGACCGGGATCGAATTTATATTCGAAAACCATTCCGACCAACAAATACGTGAAGACGTCGATTTGAAGACAGAGCAAGTGAAGACCGTGGATCTTCATAAGCGGAAGGACTACTAGTCCAATCTCTCTGGCTTGCAACCAGAGTTATTTGGTTTGTGATTCTGTCGTGGTTGAAACTCACGGATTGCAAGGACTACTCGCTACTGATCCATGGAGTGATTCCTATATGAGATGCAGTAGGAGGGTGCCTTCGGTTCATCCTGTTCCTGGATGACTTGTATGGACGATTGTCTGACAGAGTATTTCCAAAGGGGTCACGTACGTTGATTTCTTCAAACGTACCATAGTTGATGGTGGAGAAATGGTTATTCTCTAGCCTAATAACTAGAGTACTTTTGTGGACGTCAATTAGTGATGTCTGGCGTATCTGACGATGTGACATTCAAAGTGAATGGTGGCCAGATGTTCGAAAAAGAATTCTAGCCTCAAGCCTTATCAACCGGGAAATGACAAAAATCGGGCAGGCAGCATGGCTATGTGGGTCGCTCCCATTAGGGTGTATGATCACCTATCTAGAGAAATTCATTTTGCTTCTTTAATCTATCGATTATGTCCCTTTACGGGAGACAGTGGTTTGAGCCCAACCGTCGGTGGTATACATTCGATACACTCAAGCGAAATGAGTGGTCGGTCATGTGAGGGCCGGGTTGCAAGACGTTCTTGTTGAACCCAGTGTATTCGCCTCTAGAGATACACGTGTGGAAGGTGGTCCCATACCTTGTCAAGTTGGAAACCAATATCCAATAAGCGCCCGCGGTTTTGATTGTATACTATATATGGGGAGCGTGAGATGCAAGCGTTCCTCTAGATTGATATTTATTTGTATTAGACATTATGATAATATCAGATCGAGTTATGATTTTCAAAAATGGTTTGGGTTATAGTAAGGTAAAAACCGTCCGTGTTTATGTGTGGGCTGGTCTTACTATTATCCTTTTGTTTCATAAAGGATTTTCAAAGTTAAACAAGTGTGTGTTATGTGAATTTATCACTGATAGTATTCCAGACTGACCCGGTGTATTTTGTTTTAAATCAAATGTGCTCGGGTCAGACCGAGTATGTTCCAGGTTAGGGTTCGCTTGGAGTTTCAGGTGCTAGAAGCAGGTGGCTTCACCGCTAGTATATAAAGCTATTATTCCGCTGTGATTGATATATGCTGTACTCTGATGATTGGTATGTATATACAGTTTTTGTATAAAGGATTTGTGATATTATATTTTATTCGTTCCGCTGTGAGATTCTGACGTGTTCTTCTTCTTTCTTCTATTCTAATACTTCTTTCTTTCTATTCTCACCCTCTAAATTCTTTCTCATGACAATCTGGGGGTTCGATACTTGGGTTTTTGGCAAGCGATACGGGTTTATGTATTGTTGTCGAGAATTCGAGCGTCGACTTTTTCCCCGGGCCGTTACAGTGGTATCAGAGCTATTAGTTGAGTAGTAACCTTGGCTCTGTGGCGTAACTCAATAGAGATGAGGTTAGTAACACCCTAGATTGAGTTTGAGTATATATATACATGAGAGCGTATTTGTAAATTATATATATATATAAATAAATAAATAAATAAAATTGGTCAGATGAATTAATTTTGGCCATAGTATATAAAAAGAATAATTTTATCATTTATTTTTGGTTGGTTGATTTATTTGGATTTAGACTTGAACGGTCTAATATAAACCTAATTTTCCATATATTAAATTAGAAAGAGAAAATGAATAATGTAGGAAAAAAAAAGAAGAAGAAGAGAGTTTGAAATGGCTGTGTATAGATTAGAAAAATAAATAGTTGATTAAATGTGGACGTAGTTAAGTGTTGGATATTGGAATTAAAATTTGAAGTTTGGTAATCAAAGTTGTTTGATTTGGTTAATTAGATTGTGCATTGTTGACTTGTTGTTGGCAAGGTGGATTGAACCGAACTCGTCAAATAATTCAATAAGAGATAAATAGGTTGAAACGAAGATAATAGAATCCAATATAACGACTTTGAAGTTGGAATAAAACTGGGAGGATTTAACTCCATAATAGTTATGGTATATCAAGCTAGGCGTAAATTGAAAATGAAAAGGGCCATTAGTTGCTTTGAAATTTGGGCTTGGTTGCTCGAAAAAAAAAAGTAAATATTAATCAGGTGGATTGGTGATTTGTTTATTACTCTGAGTGGGTACTCGTTTGGATTTTGTTTTCTTGGATCGAAGTTAGGCCCAGAATGGCGTTTGCAGTTGGTTTGGTCAAACAACGTAACGGGGATGCTGACGAATCCTTCGTCAATTTTATAACCTAAAATTTGATAATAATTCCATAATTAGTTTGAAAATAAGTGGGATGAGAACATTTCTCTTACTTAGCAATTTCGAGGGCGAAATTATTTTAAGGGGGAAGGAATGTAACGACCCGGATTTCGGATAGACAGATATTTAATATATTTTATTTTTAAATATCAATTTAGGATTTTAAAATAAATTTACAATATAGAATTCGTTTATTTAATAATATATAAACGTATAATTTATATATCGAGCCGTAACTTAGTTGTAAATTTCGTTTTGAACTTCAATTAAATATATGCTGCTTTTAATACGTGCTGAGTTAGTAAGTTATCTGTGATTTTGATATTGTAGAAAACAATAATTTTGTTGATGTATTATCATGTTAAAGGTTGCGTTAAAGGCATTAGCTAATATAATTTTGGGTAGGATCAATGATGGTAGTAAGCGCCGGGCCATATTTGCATTGCATTGTATATATATATATATTTTAGCACTCGCTGAATAACATTTTGGAAATTTTGATAATCATAATCAGTTATAATTTCCGTCTTCTTGCATCCTATCTTTTATGTCTATATCTGATCGTGATATTGTAGCTCGACAAGCTGAAATAGAGCTTCAAGTGTTAAAGCATGAGTATTATAACATCAAAGCGGCATTACGATATTGCTTGACTGAATGTACATATAATATTTCCATCCTATATGCTACTTGATTGTTGTTTAATTTATGGATCAATTATGGTCAGTAGAAAGATAAACTTTACTGTTTAGTCACACTGATTTTTTAATTATGTCGACAAAACTACAGTTTGAAATACTGAAACATGTATCTCCAACATATAACATAAAAACCCGAAAGTGATCAACATGAGAAAAATAATATCTGTAAACAGCTAGCATACAACAAATGAAAATTTTGTATGTACATTATTATTTTTACAAAGAAAGAACAAAATGGAAAAATATATACGGCTGTATAAGATAAACAACACAACATGATTCAAATTTTCAGATCAGCGACCTTGGTTCTTTCAAGGATCAGTGAATCCATCCCGATCAACTTGGATCTGCGAGAAAACAAAAAAGAAAAACCCATTAGAAAAGGGAATGATCATGAACAAGACAACACATGAGAAGAGAAAAAGAAAAACAGTAAAATTTAGACGGTACAACAGCTAAAAATGGATAAGAACAACTAAGGAAAGAGGAGAAGAAAATCAAATTTATGTATATTTATCTACATCAAATTTTTACAGCCAAAACAAACAGATAATTCACATGTATGAACAGTAAAATCTGATCACTGTTTTTCATAGATTTTAAGACTGCACCCAAAATCGATACACAGATTTCAAAATCCCTGATTTGAATTAACAATCCATAGCCTAGTACCTAACCTACAACCTGCAATCTAGATACGGTACCATATATCTTAACTACAGAAAATCCATCAAAATTTTACAGTCAAAATCAAATAGCGTATACAGGGTAATCCATTTCGAAATCCACTATTTTTCATGCACTAGAAAACCAACATAGAATCAATGCAGTTTCCAATCTCTGAATTCGATTTAACAATTCATAGCCACAAAAATCTACATATACAAGTTTGATTAGAAGCCTTTTTGGACAGATCAAAGGGTACCCTGAAATCGATACCAAATCTATAAGGAAATCTTGGTTAAACATCACTCAACATCAACACTTCTATCACGGGTACACATACGATCTGAAAACAGAAAAGGAAATCAAAAAAACCAATGGCCTATGAATTGATAACTGAGTTACCTACTTTGAGCTAGGAATAGACGTGGTTCTTATCTAAAATCTAAGGATACTATAAATAGACCTTCAAGCAGAAGTGTTTCATACACCCCAAAGCCACACAAACAAACACGGCTGAAAGTAAAACCTTATTCGGAATTCAGAAAATCAAATGGATATAATTCAGTAATGAAATCATAAAGGGAAACTTAGCTTATTCGAAGAAGCTTCGCTCATCATGGTGCTGGAAGTAGAAGTGGCGCTGAGGGTTGACGATAGTTCGCTTAAGGGTAAATCGAGGGCTTGGGCGGATCGTGGGCGGAGGTCGAAGGGGGTTTAGGCCGATTGAGTTGAAGAGGGAGGAGGGAAGCTCGGAGGGAGGGGTGCGACGCCACCAAACCTCGACGGACTGGAAGAAGAAAAGGGGACTAGGGTTAGTTTTTTTTTCTGGCTTAGGGTTTCGATCTGGAAAAAATTGGGGAGGCGGCTAAATGAATGGGAAAAGGAACGGGTTAGGGTTTTTAAACCAAGCGGGTTGGATTATTTTGATGGCCCGGCTATTGAAGGTAGAAGCCTAATTTTATTTTTAATTTAATTTAAGTTTAAATAATTTAATTCGTCGAATTGTTTTTACGGTTTCTCACTCACACGTAATCGGATTCACGCGCGGTCAGTTTCGTTGGGATCACAGGGACGAGACCTACGCAATGACACTGACGGGGAGTCAATTGGACGCAGTTGAAAATTCAGGAAATTCTGAACGTCCGATCGTGTTGAAATGGAACAAACAAGTCAACCGTCGACCAGAACAAACTCTGGTGAGTTAATTCTCACACCTTCTGGAATTCTATTATGTGGTAAATTCATATTAAAATATAATTTACCTTTAAATTGGTTGATTGGTTGATGTTGACTGTTATGGTTGATTGGATGCTGTTAATTAGATTTAATCGATCATATGAAATTTATTTCATATATTATTATGAAATGTTTAACGAGCTGTGATGCAGGGCAGAACAGGTTGGAGGGATCCGACCGGATTCCTCAAATATTTTATATGTTGTTTGTTTGTTTATATTGAACTGATTTAACCCCATGTGGTTGTGAAACCTGTTTAAGTGTGATGGTCAAACAGATATTCCCCGTGTTGTGTTTAAAATCAACCGACAATGTTGATTTGGAAATTGGCAGTGAATGGCCATAAACATGTTGTTTTCACGTCGTTCGACCGTTTGGTAAAACGACGCTGTTTAAAGTTATTAATTATTTTATAATTAAATTGAAGTTTTTCACTCATTTTAGATGAGTAATCAAATGGGAAATTTATATATATATATATTAAATCAAGTTTATAAAAGAAAATATTTAAGTGGTTTAGACCAGTTTTAAAAGTAGAAAGTTTACAAACCACCTACGGGTGGAAAAAAAGGATAATGGTTTTTAAAACAATTAAATGATGGTTTTAAATTTGTTTAAGCATTTGATTTATTTAAAAAGGTTTTTTTTTACCCAAACGAATGCGTAAAGGTTAAAAGAGTGTTTTTGAGTGAAACAGGAAAATTGGAATAAAAAAATTTCAACGCAAAGAAAATTACATACAATATTTTGTGTTGAATATTGATAAAAGGAACTGTGGAAATGCGATCTAAGTTAAAAGGATTTTAAACCAAAGCGATGGCCAAAATGAAATGCAAGGGAAAACACATACCGTTGGTTTGTGTTAAATGTTAATAAATGAATGTTTGAATAAAATCCAAGTTAAAGGGGTCTTATTGTAAAGAAAGGAGTAAGCAGATTTTGATCCAAGATAAAGTATACTATAAGAATGCTCGTAAATGGAAATAGATTATTTGACGAATGACTTTTGTTATAAAGCCAAATAATATAAGTGAAATAAGATTTAAAGTTAAAAGTGGGGTTTGTGGACTTTACTTAATCAAATGAATTAAGTAAAAAGATTTTATTAGAAGTGGATTTGAATGGGTTATTAAGTTTTCGATAAATTCAAACCAAAGTCAAATAAGAGTGTATAAAGGGGTTTGTAACCCAAGTGTGCAAACGGGCTTTGGAAATGGAGTTGGTAAGTAGGTATAAAGATTTAAAAAGGATTTTCCTTAATTGATTAATTAAGTAAAAGAGCACTCAATTGAAGCGAAATGAATGAAGGAGATGTTAAATAGGTTAGTAGTAATTAAAGTGATGGTTTGTAATCGAAATTCAAGTAGAAGTGATTAGATGACAATAAGTAGTCGAAAGAGCGATAAGAGTTTAATAAAAAGGATTATAACTCAAGTTTTCAAAACAAGATCTGTAAATGGGAATTGATTATGGGGCGTGGGTTTTTCATATAAAACCAAAGGTATAAGTGAAATAATATTCCAAGTTTAAAAGTGGAATTTATTCAAGAATTACTTAATTAAGGGAATTAAGTAAAAAAAGATTATTAAATGATGATTTCAAATATGAGAAATGGTTTATAAAACCAGATTCGAAATCAAGATGGTAGACGAGATTTGAATATCGATGGTTAAGTGACGAACTAGTATTATTCTGAGATAAGGACGTTGTCGATCAAGGTCTGAGAGGTAAATAGAATACCCCAACTTGAACGGCTTCGTTATTATCGAAGAATGGTATTGGTTTGAAAAGAGTGAAAGGTGTTATGATTGACGTGATGTCCCATACGTGGAGTATTGAAAATGAAGGCGAGATTTTGGAAATATGAATATAAATAAGAATATTGATTTCAAATTATATTGAATATTTGTTTATTCAATTAGAGTTGATCGAATATAGTATTTGAAATAGAGTTAATCAAACATGGTTACTCAGGCAGAGTTGCCATTGCGTACGACTGCTAGCGTAATTCGCAGGGCTGCAGATAGCCTACGGCGGTCGGATGTTCCTGAGGGAATCAGGCGTAACCATTGTGATCGCTGCGACCTAGAGTCAAGCGAATGGAGTTTAGTCGAGTATTAATTAATCGGTAGGAGTAATCAAGTCAAGATAGTCAAGTTAGAGTTAAGTCGTATATTAGAGTTGATTAAGGATTTTGTTAAATATATTTTTAAGAGGCCAAGTCATGCCACGTACTGAATCAGTGAAATCATTTCATTGACACCTTGTTATTTGATAGTTAAAACACCGACTATCAAAACCAGACCAATACGATTGTTGGTATGGAAAGACCGGGATCGAATTTATATTCGAAAACCATCCCGACCAACAAATACGTGAAGACGCCGATTTGAAGATGGAGCAAGTGAAGACCGTGGATCTTCATAAGCGGAAGGACTACTGGTCCAATCTCTCTGGCTTGCAACCAGAGTTATTTGGTTTGTGATTCTATCGTGGTTGAAACTCACGGATTGCAAGGACTACTCGCTACTGATCCATGGAGTGATTCCTATATGAGATGCAGTAGGAGGGTGCCTTCGGTTCATCCTGTTCCTGGATGACTTGTATGGACGATTGTCTGACAGAGTATTTCCAAAGGGGTCACGTACGTTGATTTCTTCAAACGTACCATAGTTGATGGCGGAGAAATGGTTATTCTCTAGCCTAATAACTAGAGTACTTTTGTGGACGTCAATTAGTGATGTCTGGCAGATCTGACGATGTGACATTCAAAGTGAATGGTGGCCAGATGTTCGAAAAAGAATTCTAGCCTCAAGCCTCATCAACCGGGAAATGACAAAAATCGGGCAGGCAGCATGGCTATGTGGGTCGCTCCCATTAGGGTGTATGATCACCTATCTAGAGAAATTCCTTTTGCTTCTTTAATCTATCGATTATGTCCCTTTACGGGAGACAGTGGTTTGAGCCCAACCGTCGGTGGTATACATTCGATACACTCAAGCGAAATGAGTGGTCGGTCATGTGAGGGCCGGGTTGCAAGACGTTCTTGTTGAACCCAGTGTATTCGCCTCTAGAGATACACGTGCGGAAGGTGGTCCCATACCTTGTCAAGTTGGAAACCAATATCCAATAAGCGCCCGCGGTTTTGATTGTATACTATATATGGGGAGCGTGAGATGCAAGCGTTCCTCTAGATTGATATTTATTTGTATTAGACATTATGATAATATCAGATCGAGTTATGATTTTCAAAAATGGTTTGGGTTATAGTAAGGTAAAAACCGTCATTTATGGGGGGTTCGATACTTGGGTTTTTGGCAAGCGATACGGGTTTATGTATTGTTGTCGAGAATTCGAGCGTCGACTTTTTCCCCGGGCCGTTACAGTGGTATCAGAGCTATTAGTTGAGTAGTAACCTTGGCTCTGTGGCGTAACTCAATAGAGATGAGGTTAGTAACACCCTAGATTGAGTTTGAGTATATATATACATGAGAGCGTATTTGTAAATTATATATATATATAAATAAATAAATAAATAAAATTGGTCAGATGAATTAATTTTGGCCATAGTATATAAAAAGAATAATTTTATCATTTATTTTTGGTTGGTTGATTTATTTGGATTTAGACTTGAACGGTCTAATATAAACCTAATTTTCCATATATTAAATTAGAAAGAGAAAATGAATAATGTAGGAAAAAAAAAGAAGAAGAAGAGAGTTTGAAATGGCTGTGTATAGATTAGAAAAATAAATAGTTGATTAAATGTGGACGTAGTTAAGTGTTGGATATTGGAATTAAAATTTGAAGTTTGGTAATCAAAGTTGTTTGATTTGGTTAATTAGATTGTGCATTGTTGACTTGTTGTTGGCAAGGTGGATTGAACCGAACTCGTCAAATAATTCAATAAGAGATAAATAGGTTGAAACGAAGATAATAGAATCCAATATAACGACTTTGAAGTTGGAATAAAACTGGGAGGATTTAACTCCATAATAGTTATGGTATATCAAGCTAGGCGTAAATTGAAAATGAAAAGGGCCATTAGTTGCTTTGAAATTTGGGCTTGGTTGCTCGAAAAAAAAAAGTAAATATTAATCAGGTGGATTGGTGATTTGTTTATTACTCTGAGTGGGTACTCGTTTGGATTTTGTTTTCTTGGATCGAAGTTAGGCCCAGAATGGCGTTTGCAGTTGGTTTGGTCAAACAACGTAACGGGGATGCTGACGAATCCTTCGTCAATTTTATAACCTAAAATTTGATAATAATTCCATAATTAGTTTGAAAATAAGTGGGATGAGAACATTTCTCTTACTTAGCAATTTCGAGGGCGAAATTATTTTAAGGGGGAAGGAATGTAACGACCCGGATTTCGGATAGACAGATATTTAATATATTTTATTTTTAAATATCAATTTAGGATTTTAAAATAAATTTACAATATAGAATTCGTTTATTTAATAATATATAAACGTATAATTTATATATCGAGCCGTAACTTAGTTGTAAATTTCGTTTTGAACTTCAATTAAATATATGCTGCTTTTAATACGTGCTGAGTTAGTAAGTTATCTGTGATTTTGATATTGTAGAAAACAATAATTTTGTTGATGTATTATCATGTTAAAGGTTGCGTTAAAGGCATTAGCTAATATAATTTTGGGTAGGATCAATGATGGTAGTAAGCGCCGGGCCATATTTGCATTGCATTGTATATATATATATATATTTTAGCACTCGCTGAATAACATTTTGGAAATTTTGATAATCATAATCAGTTATAATTTCCGTCTTCTTGCCTCCTATCTTTTATGTCTATATCTGATCGTGATATTGTAGCTCGACAAGCTGAAATAGAGCTTCAAGTGTTAAAGCATGAGTATTATAACATCAAAGCGGCATTACGATATTGCTTGACTGAATGTACATATAATATTTCCATCCTATATGCTACTTGATTGTTGTTTAATTTATGGATCAATTATGGTCAGTAGAAAGATAAACTTTACTGTTTAGTCACACTGATTTTTTAATTATGTCGACAAAACTACAGTTTGAAATACTGAAACATGTATCTCCAACATATAACATAAAAACCCGAAAGTGATCAACATGAGAAAAATAATATCTGTAAACAGCTAGCATACAACAAATGAAAATTTTGTATGTACATTATTATTTTTACAAAGAAAGAACAAAATGGAAAAATATATACGGCTGTATAAGATAAACAACACAACATGATTCAAATTTTCAGATCAGCGACCTTGGTTCTTTCAAGGATCAGTGAATCCATCCCGATCAACTTGGATCTGCGAGAAAACAAAAAAGAAAAACCCATTAGAAAAGGGAATGATCATGAACAAGACAACACATGAGAAGAGAAAAAGAAAAACAGTAAAATTTAGACGGTACAACAGCTAAAAATGGATAAGAACAACTAAGGAAAGAGGAGAAGAAAATCAAATTTATGTATATTTATCTACATCAAATTTTTACAGCCAAAACAAACAGATAATTCACATGTATGAACAGTAAAATCTGATCACTGTTTTTCATAGATTTTAAGACTGCACCCAAAATCGATACACAGATTTCAAAATCCCTGATTTGAATTAACAATCCATAGCCTAGTACCTAACCTACAACCTGCAATCTAGATACGGTACCATATATCTTAACTACAGAAAATCCATCAAAATTTTACAGTCAAAATCAAATAGCGTATACAGGGTAATCCATTTCGAAATCCACTATTTTTCATGCACTAGAAAACCAACATAGAATCAATGCAGTTTCCAATCTCTGAATTCGATTTAACAATTCATAGCCACAAAAATCTACATATACAAGTTTGATTAGAAGCCTTTTTGGACAGATCAAAGGGTACCCTGAAATCGATACCAAATCTATAAGGAAATCTTGGTTAAACATCACTCAACATCAACACTTCTATCACGGGTACACATACGATCTGAAAACAGAAAAGGAAATCAAAAAAACCAATGGCCTATGAATTGATAACTGAGTTACCTACTTTGAGCTAGGAATAGACGTGGTTCTTATCTAAAATCTAAGGATACTATAAATAGACCTTCAAGCAGAAGTGTTTCATACACCCCAAAGCCACACAAACAAACACGGCTGAAAGTAAAACCTTATTCGGAATTCAGAAAATCAAATGGATATAATTCAGTAATGAAATCATAAAGGGAAACTTAGCTTATTCGAAGAAGCTTCGCTCATCATGGTGCTGGAAGTAGAAGTGGCGCTGAGGGTTGACGATAGTTCGCTTAAGGGTAAATCGAGGGCTTGGGCGGATCGTGGGCGGAGGTCGAAGGGGGTTTAGGCCGATTGAGTTGAAGAGGGAGGAGGGAAGCTCGGAGGGAGGGGTGCGACGCCACCAAACCTCGACGGACTGGAAGAAGAAAAGGGGACTAGGGTTAGTTTTTTTTTCTGGCTTAGGGTTTCGATCTGGAAAAAATTGGGGAGGCGGCTAAATGAATGGGAAAAGGAACGGGTTAGGGTTTTTAAACCAAGCGGGTTGGATTATTTTGATGGCCCGGCTATTGAAGGTAGAAGCCTAATTTTATTTTTAATTTAATTTAAGTTTAAATAATTTAATTCGTCGAATTGTTTTTACGGTTTCTCACTCACACGTAATCGGATTCACGCGCGGTCAGTTTCGTTGGGATCACAGGGACGAGACCTACGCAATGACACTGACGGGGAGTCAATTGGACGCAGTTGAAAATTCAGGAAATTCTGAACGTCCGATCGTGTTGAAATGGAACAAACAAGTCAACCGTCGACCAGAACAAACTCTGGTGAGTTAATTCTCACACCTTCTGGAATTCTATTATGTGGTAAATTCATATTAAAATATAATTTACCTTTAAATTGGTTGATTGGTTGATGTTGACTGTTATGGTTGATTGGATGCTGTTAATTAGATTTAATCGATCATATGAAATTTATTTCATATATTATTATGAAATGTTTAACGAGCTGTGATGCAGGGCAGAACAGGTTGGAGGGATCCGACCGGATTCCTCAAATATTTTATATGTTGTTTTTTTGTTTATATTGAACTGATTTAACCCCATGTGGTTGTGAAACCTGTTTAAGTGTGATGGTCAAACAGATATTCCCCGTGTTGTGTTTAAAATCAACCGACAATGTTGATTTGGAAATTGGCAGTGAATGGCCATAAACATGTTGTTTTCACGTCGTTCGACCGTTTGGTAAAACGACGCTGTTTAAAGTTATTAATTATTTTATAATTAAATTGAAGTTTTTCACTCATTTTAGATGAGTAATCAAATGGGAAATTTATATATATATATATATTAAATCAAGTTTATAAAAGAAAATATTTAAGTGGTTTAGACCAGTTTTAAAAGTAGAAAGTTTACAAACCACCTACGGGTGGAAAAATAGGATAATGGTTTTTAAAACAATTAAATGATGGTTTTAAATTTGTTTAAGCATTTGATTTATTTAAAAAGGTTTTTTTTACCCAAACGAATGCGTAAAGGTTAAAAGAGTGTTTTTGAGTGAAACAGGAAAATTGGAATAAAAAAATTTCAACGCAAAGAAAATTACATACAATATTTTGTGTTGAATATTGATAAAAGGAACTGTGGAAATGCGATCTAAGTTAAAAGGATTTTAAACCAAAGCGATGGCCAAAATGAAATGCAAGGGAAAACACATACCGTTGGTTTGTGTTAAATGTTAATAAATGAATGTTTGAATAAAATCCAAGTTAAAGGGGTCTTATTGTAAAGAAAGGAGTAAGCAGATTTTGATCCAAGATAAAGTATACTATAAGAATGCTCGTAAATGGAAATAGATTATTTGACGAATGACTTTTGTTATAAAGCCAAATAATATAAGTGAAATAAGATTTAAAGTTAAAAGTGGGGTTTGTGGACTTTACTTAATCAAATGAATTAAGTAAAAAGATTTTATTAGAAGTGGATTTGAATGGGTTATTAAGTTTTCGATAAATTCAAACCAAAGTCAAATAAGAGTGTATAAAGGGGTTTGTAACCCAAGTGTGCAAACGGGCTTTGGAAATGGAGTTGGTAAGTAGGTATAAAGATTTAAAAAGGATTTTCCTTAATTGATTAATTAAGCAAAAGAGCACTCAATTGAAGCGAAATGAATGAAGGAGATGTTAAATAGGTTAGTAGTAATTAAAGTGATGGTTTGTAATCGAAATTCAAGTAGAAGTGATTAGATGACAATAAGTAGTCGAAAGAGCGATAAGAGTTTAATAAAAAGGATTATAACTCAAGTTTTCAAAACAAGATTTGTAAATGGGAATTGATTATGGGGCGTGGGTTTTTCATATAAAACCAAAGGTATAAGTGAAATAATATTCCAAGTTTAAAAGTGGAATTTATTCAAGAATTACTTAATTAAGGGAATTAAGTAAAAAAAGATTATTAAATGATGATTTCAAATATGAGAAATGGTTTATAAAACCAGATTCGAAATCAAGATGGTAGACGAGATTTGAATATCGATGGTTAAGTGATGAACTAGTATTATTCTGAGATAAGGACGTTGTCGATCAAGGTCTGAGAGGTAAATAGAATACCCCAACTTGAACGGCTTCGTTATTATCGAAGAATGGTATTGGTTTGAAAAGAGTGAAAGGTGTTATGATTGACGTGATGTCCCATACGTGGAGTATTGAAAATGAAGGCGAGATTTTGGAAATATGAATATAAATAAGAATATTGATTTCAAATTATATTGAATATTTGTTTATTCAATTAGAGTTGATCGAATATAGTATTTGAAATAGAGTTAATCAAACATGGTTACTCAGGCAGAGTTGCCATTGCGTACGACTGCTAGCGTAATTCGCAGGGCTGCAGATAGCCTACGGCGGTCGGATGTTCCTGAGGGAATCAGGCGTAACCATTGTGATCGCTGCGACCTAGAGTCAAGCGAATGGAGTTTAGTCGAGTATTAATTAATCGGTAGGAGTAATCAAGTCAAGATAGTCAAGTTAGAGTTAAGTCGTATATTAGAGTTGATTAAGGATTTTGTTAAATATATTTTTAAGAGGCCAAGTCATGCCACGTACTGAATCAGTGAAATCATTTCATTGACACCTTGTTATTTGATAGTTAAAACACCGACTATCAAAACCAGACCAATACGATTGTTGGTATGGAAAGACCGGGATCGAATTTATATTCGAAAACCATCCCGACCAACAAATACGTGAAGACGCCGATTTGAAGATGGAGCAAGTGAAGACCGTGGATCTTCATAAGCGGAAGGACTACTGGTCCAATCTCTCTGGCTTGCAACCAGAGTTATTTGGTTTGTGATTCTGTCGTGGTTGAAACTCACGGATTGCAAGGACTACTCGCTACTGATCCATGGAGTGATTCCTATATGAGATGCAGTAGGAGGGTGCCTTCGGTTCATCCTGTTCCTGGATGACTTGTATGGACGATTGTCTGACAGAGTATTTCAAAAGGGGTCACGTACGTTGATTTCTTCAAACGTACCATAGTTGATGGCGGAGAAATGGTTATTCTCTAGCCGAATAACTAGAGTACTTTTGTGGACGTCAATTAGTGATGTCTGGCAGATCTGACGATGTGACATTCAAAGTGAATGGCGGCCAGATGTTCGAAAAAGAATTCTAGCCTCAAGCCTCATCAACCGGGAAATGACAAAAATCGGGCAGGCAGCATGGCTATGTGGGTCGCTCCCATTAGGGTGTATGATCACCTATCTAGAGAAATTCCTTTTGCTTCTTTAATCTATCGATTATGTCCCTTTACGGGAGACAGTGGTTTGAGCCCAATCGTCGGTGGTATACATTCGATACACTCAAGCGAAATGAGTGGTCGGTCATGTGAGGGCCGGGTTGCAAGACGTTCTTGTTGAACCCAGTGTATTCGCCTCTAGAGATACACGTGCGGAAGGTGGTCCCATACCTTGTCAAGTTGGAAACCAATATCCAATAAGCGCCCGCGGTTTTGATTGTATACTATATATGGGGAGCGTGAGATGCAAGCGTTCCTCTAGATTGATATTTATTTGTATTAGACATTATGATAATATCAGATCGAGTTATGATTTTCAAAAATGGTTTGGGTTATAGTAAGGTAAAAACCGTCTGTGTTTATGTGTGGGCTGGTCTTACTATTATCCTTTTGTTTCATAAAGGATTTTCAAAGTTAAACAAGTGTGTGTTATGTGAATTTATCACTGATAGTATTCCAGACTGACCCGGTGTATTTTGTTTTAAATCAAATGTGCTCGGGTCAGACCGAGTATGTTCCAGTTTAGGGTTCGCTTGGAGTTTCAGGTGCTAGAAGCAGGTGGCTTCACCGCTAGTATATAAAGCTATTATTCCGCTGTGATTGATATATGCTGTACTCTGATGATTGGTATGTATATACAGTTTTTGTATAAAGGATTTGTGATATTATATTTTATTCGTTCCGCTGTGAGATTCTGACATGTTCTTCTTCTTTCTTCTATTCTAATACTTCTTTCTTTCTATTCTCACCCTCTAAATTCTTTATTATGACAATCTGGGGGTTCGATACTTGGGTTTTTGGCAAGCGATACGGGTTTATGTATTGTTGTCGAGAATTCGAGCGTCGACTTTTCCCCGGGCCGTTACAGAAAGCCTTGATCATTTGCCACTTAGGCATGCCACACAGGCAATTCACTGCATGCGTTTGATATCCATCAATATATAACCTCTGAGCTCGTACGTCTCAGAGAAGGGCGTTAAGCTAGAGAATAAATTCTCCGCCGCCAAACAGATATATATTTAATAGAAATCAACCACACATAATAAAATCTAATGTCAGACGCACAGTCTGTAACAACCCGGAAATGCGAGCCAATTTAAAATTTTTATTTTGGCAATTTATTGAATTTTGAACGTTTGAAATGAATTATTTTAAATAATATGAACGAGAAATTTATTTTGAATAGAAATAGAACGTATATATTATGTAGATCGTCGTTAGAATATAAATAATTATTTATAATTATAAAAGGAATTGAAAATGGCGCGGTAGTTCGATAATTCGATTTCAAACTTCAAATGAATGTACCGGGTGCAAAATAAACCGAAATTTAGCGAAACCAAAAATATTAGAATCTAATTGAGAATATCTTCCCAATGAATCCGAAAAATTGGAATTTCATAGCGGGAATCAAAAGATATGTCCAGTTGAAAATTCAGAATAATCGCTATGGAATTCAGGCCCTTAAAAATGGCAATTTTGCAAACGACCTCGGATTTCGACGAAACAACATTTGTTGGATCTGTGATGTCAAGTTATTTCTAGGTTTCAGATTTCATAATTTTTCGAATCAATATGTGAGCGTGCAAAGGAAAACGTGTTTGACCAGCTTAAGTTGATTTTAATCGACTGGAAAATGGCCATTTTTCAAACGGTCTCAGAATTTGACGAAATTAGTTTATTAGGACCGTATCGTCAATACGAAGCTAGAAAATATTTTTCTGGAATTTTTAGAGTTCGTATGTGACCCTGGTAAATTGAAACGCGCGTTCAAATTCAATGTATAGAGTTATATTTTGATTTTAACGAAAACTGATCGAAACGATCGAATCAGCTTACGATACATATCCCATTGTGTTCGGAATGGGGGTAATTAGCTATGGACGACAGGCGGTGGGCCTCGTTTAGAGGTCGAATGAAAAAGTCAACTTTTTGAAATTAAATAATATAATTAATTTATAAAAACCCTAATCCTCCCTCAGCCCTCCCCAGATCAGTTGTAAACGAATAAATAAAAAAAAAGAAAATAAGGGGGGGATCGTGATCTCGTCGCCCCCCCCCCCCCCCCCCCCCCGATTGAACTTCACCGCCGCCCCATGTGGGCGTCACCACCTCACGACTGCTCCTCTTCTCTCCGCTCCTCCCTCCACATCTTCCAAACCCCAACCCCGATGCAAACCACGCTACCGCCCTTCCCCTTTCCGCCGCGTTTCCGCCCTTTTCACCCTGACGCGAGCCTCCAGGCCACCAGAGACACCGCCTCCGCACTCCCTCCTCCTTCCTCCGACGCTGATGAATGCCTCCTCCCTCTTCCTACTTAACCGTTGTTTTTATGCAATTCATAGCTTAATTTTTGTTTTATAATTGTTATGTTAATTTAAAAAGATTAGATTTTTTAAAAAAGAAAAAGGTTAAATTATCAATTTGAAAAAGATTTGATGTTTAAAGTCATAAAGAAGAGATTTTTAGATGAACAATATTTGACTTTTTGTCATAGACAAGGATGGATTTTTATTTACGAACAAGGATTGATTTTTATTGTAGAAAGGATTTGATTTAAAAAGTGAAAAGATTATATTTTTATTTATAAAAATATGATTTTTATATTTTAGAAAGAATAAAAATTCGATTTTTAATTTATAGAAGCGATAAAGAAATGATTTTTTATAATGAAATATCGAAAAGATTATATTTTTGAAGTAGGAAAGATATGATTTTTATATCATAAAAATAATAAAAATATGATTTTTATCATATGTGAAATATAAAAATATAATTTTTGTCTATATAGTAGCGATGTAAAAATATAATTTTTATCTATATAGTAGCGATGTAAAAATATAATTTTTATCTATATAGTAGCGATGTAAAAATAATTTTTTTATCTATATAGTAGCGAAGTAAAAATAGAATTTTTATCTATATAGTAGCGATGTAAAAATAGAATTTTTATCCATATGGAGCGATTATAAAAGTATGATTTTTTTTATATACATAGCAAGAATATAAAATTGTGATTTTTATATATGTAGTGGCTACGGGTAACGAAAGTGATGAAAGACGAGAACGACGATGATTTCCTACATTAGAAGTGTCGTGGAGTTGGGATAGCTTTGGTGAGAACTTCTCAGTTCAAATTTCTTTTTCTATATATATATATATATATATATATATATACACACACACTAGGATGCAGACGGTGCTTAGCAGCACCCGACACCCGTCGTCCACAGACCATGGACGGCTTGTATGCTTGTTTGATGTATTGTGAAATTTGTTTGTGATGTGGATGTGAAATCGATAATAAAATGTAGATGGTTGAAATAAATTAATTATCATTAAAAATATAATTTTTAACGTGAATATGAATATAGTGAATGTGAATAAATAAATATTTATAAACAAATCGGCCAATTTGTTATATACACTGATTTGACTGATATTGATTGGGACGATAAATTTTACACATCGCCCAACTGCACAAATAAAAATCTGTGTTTGTTGATTTGAAACCCGACACGGGTGTTGGGATGATATTTGGCGTACACTAATCCCAATTATTTAATTGCATGTCGATCGATTGGTCGACAGGCTGTGTAAGCGTTAATTATTTATATTTAATGCTTATACAGTTGTGTGGTGCACTTTGGATGATGGTTGATTGTTTATCGTTGCCATTATATACATGTGTTGGGTGGAATCCATATAATTAACGTTATATGGTAATTGATTGGGCCTTATTCCAATTGGGAAAATAAAGAATATTAGACTATAAAAATAGTCATGTGTTGACGATATTTATGTGTTGAAACTATTTATGTGTTGAGTAAAATATTTTAACAATAAAATTTACATCTTTATCATATTTAAGATTAGAATCTACTCTATTGTTGGAGTCTAATTAAAAATCAAATGATAGATACCAAAATTTCATAAAATATATTACACAAAAAATAGTTATGTGTTGACAGTACTCATGTGTTGAGATTAGTCATGTGTTGAAGGAAATATAGATTCATGTGTTGATTAGAATATATATTCATTTGTTGAATAGAATAATGAATTTATTGAAATATATAAAGCCGTGTTGATTAGAGTTGCGCCATTTTGACGTGAACGATATTTATATCGATTATATCCATTTTTATAATGAATATAGAAAAGGAAGTGCTTTCAAAATATAACGTTTTGAAAATATTATCATTTATATAGTAATGATACGAAATATTCAATTTTGATTTGAAATTGAATATAGAGTTGAAATGGTTTTGAAAACGAATTTAAAACGATTTATAAAATATTTTTTAAAAAGGAAATCGACGAAATATATATAATATATATATTATATATATAATGGCCTGAATATCATGCGCCGCGCCGCGGCAGTTCGTGAATTTCGACCATTGACTTCGAATTGACGTTGCGGGAGATCCGACCGTCGGATTCTCCTAAAACCGGAACCGTTGGGTTCGTATCGAAAAGAGCTTTCCAATAAATATTAAAAATTTAAAATCTAACGGATGGATTTGGAATTATGTCCAAATCAAATTTGGAAAAGGTCGCTGTAAGTGCAGTTCGATGACCGTTGATGGAAATCGACTGTACGGGCCTTGAGAAAATTATTAAAAATATTAATAATTTGTGTAAAATCATGATATATGAATTGGAAAGAACTGGGATGAAAATTTCCACATTTGAAAAGATAAAAATAGATTTTTATCGAAATGAACTAGTTTTGAACTAGAATTAAAATCAATTATTTTTAAATAAATAAATTGAATTTGAACGTGATTTTAAAAATAATCAATATTCCCAATACGTGAATTGGAATGGATTTGAATCGAAATTGTCTTCGGAATATTTCGATGTTGGATTTTGTGATTATACAGATATGGTTGTGGAAATTTGAAAGATATATTGATATCGTTATTTCCAATACGATATTTGTTGGTTTCAGAATTTGATATTGAATATAAGCCGGTATATTTTCTATTCAAAGCCTTGTATTTAATATCAAATGTGATTTGGGTTTGTCGTGAATCGTGTTTTATGTGACATTGGTTCTTTAACCCAGTTAAAGACAAGATATTGATTTTTGAGAAGATTAAAACTAAGTGGAGTTTTAATGAATCTGTAATTAAATTGAAATGTGAATTGATAATTTAAATTATCAAAATTGGAAAATGATCGAGAATGGAGTATCACCAGTTTTGCTCTAAAGTGATAGTTAAATCTTTAATTAGATTTGAACGTGAAATGGTAATTAACTTTACCGAAAACACCGTGGTGTTAGATATGGAGTATTACCAGTTTTGCTCCATGGGATGAATAGGTTGGGATTGGGAAATAAAATAAACAATTACTTCGGTGTGGTTCGCTAATCCCGACTAGTTTGGAAAACCATAATATGGTTTGAAATGATATCCAAAGGAAGATTAAAGAATAAATTTAGAAGAATTTATCTTTGATAAAATTAATGGGAACCTTTCCCTAAGAATGTGAAAATTAGAATAAAAGAATATTCTGAATTGGAATGAGGCGTATGTTGTGTTTGTGTAACACGTGTTTATTATATACGCGGGTTATTTGGAAAGGCCGGGTTTATACCCATTCTGAATAACCGATTCGACGATATGTCGAAGATGAAGACGGTGGTTGAAGACCGGAAGTCTTCACATCGTTTGGGTGATTACTGATGATCTTGATTGGGCTGTACACCCAAGATGAGGGAAACAGTTGGTGATTGTCCAGACGTACTTGGAGATCGATGGATATGCGAGGAAAGTGCCTCCGGTTTTGTTCAGACCCAGAACGAACTTGTAAATGGATTGTGTGTCTGACATTGGATTTTATTCTGTGTTGATTGATCTCTATTAAATATAAATCTGTTTGGCGGCAGAGAATTTATTCTCTTGCTTAACGCCCTTCTCTTAGACGTACGAGCTCAGAGGTTGTATATCGATGGACATCAGTCGCATGGAGTGAATTGCCAGTGTGGCACGCATAAGTAGCAATTAATCAAGGCTTCTTTTGAAAAGCAAAGTCTTGTGGTTGATGATCAAAGCACGGCCTGTGTGGCGCAGCTTTGTGTATAACGTGAATTCGCGAGCCTCACACCTCGGAATGAGTCAAAAACGGGATAGTGACTGTAGGGAGAGCACGACGTTTCTTTCTAGCTAGGGTGGTGTCAGTGACCTACCAGCCCTAACATTTATATACTGTTCACCTGTGTGGTTGTTGGATATGAGGCGCCTCGGATATAGGTCTGTAAGGACCGGGAAACGTGTGCTCAAGAATAACTAATCCTCAAAAGTAAGAGAGGACCGGCCCTGAAGATCCAAGGATCATAGTGGGGTCCTGCGACATTTGCTAGAGTGTCTCGAATCGGAGAGGAGCTTGCCCCTTGCCGCGACTCATGTTGGAATCCAATTTCCAATACGTGATATTGCGGTTTTAATTTTAGAACTAGTATGGCGACATGATAGATGGTACCCATGCCGCCTATGATTGATATTTATGATTGAAAATTGTTTTGACACTATACACTTATAATAGTATCAAATGATTTGTTTTAAACGTACCAAGCATGTTTGGCTATTATAAGGGAAAACCCTATCCTCCGGCTTGCATTGCATTGTGTGATGGGACCTGGGTCTTATAATAGCTTCATTTTTCCAAAGAGCATTGCGCTGTTTTGTTATATGCACTAGTATTCTTGGGAGGAAACCCGTTCCGTGTTATACGGCGTGGTCCCTTGAATTACTCTCTTTTAAAGTAAAGTTTTAATTAACTATTTTAGTTCTCACACCACTCACATGACTGACCTAGAGTTTATTGTTTTAACCTAAACTCTGGGTGGCCCTATTTTCTACACGGGCCGCTAGTAGTTTGGTTTTGCAGATTTATATTCACAGGAACCTGGTTTACAGCTGGAATGATATCCGGAAAGCTCTGTATCCGTATATCTCTTTCAGTTGTGTTTTGTATTATTTTCCGCTGCGATGTATTTAAATGTAATTTATTGTAATCTCTGGTATTTATTGTATAACATTTATTCATACTCTGTATATTCTTATATTCTGATGGAATTGTTGTAATAAATAATGAAATGTTCTTCTGTTCGCATTCTGATGTGTGTTGTTCTCAAGGCAATCCGGTCTTTCCTTACCGGGGAAGTTCGGGTCGCTACAGAGTGGTATCAGAGCTTTGGTTTACAGAGCTCGAGAACAAGACACATTAGAACCATACGAAAGAATTCATCATATATTGGATTAGTAATATCCAATTAGAATGACTCGTTAGAGATAGGATCAGTAGTATCCTAGAACGAGTGTGAAGAGTATATTTTTCAAATGAAAACAAATTTTGTTTTGAAATTTAAATCGTTTTATACATATTTGAATATTTATTTATATTGAATTTGGACAATCGAGTATATAAAGATTTTGCATATACGCGTCATGAACGTATATTCGAAGTTTTAATATACTGGATATATAGGATTACATTCTAGACACCCAGAGATGGTTCTGATGATTGATCGATCATCATCAGAACTTATATTCGTGTTTCGAAGGTGTGATTTCTATATATTTCCATTAGACTGGTGTGAGAACCAAAACTTACATAGATTTATTTGTTGTGATTTGGCATCAAAACATGATTTTTGTATATATATCAAAATTATGAATGTGAAACGATAATCAACTAATTGTTGATGTTTGTGTTGATTGTTTATTTGTTTGATAATTTTGAACCAATATGCCTAATTGATTCAAATATTGAACTGTATTGAAAATTGTTTGAAAATGCATGCATATACATGTACTTACATTGAACAGGTCATAGCAAGGAGGCTAGAGCAGAAGAATAAAATTGTTTGCCCGACAAATAGGTACATGTTTACCATAATTTACGGTTTTGTTTGGGTGATGATAATTTTATGAGCCGATTGGCTTTTTCTTTTTTTTTTGAGATCAGAGGGCCTGTATGGCAATTTCAGGATTTTCCCGGTGCTCCCGGTGCAGGGGAGGTTATGGCGAAATTTTTCGAAAATTTAGGGTGTTAGCCAAATTTTTGAAAAATTTGAAAAGTTCTTAGAAACTGAAAAGTTGAAGAACTTAAGCCGTAACGAAAATAAAGGAAGTTGAGTTGATTAGTAAAACAACTTTCAGCTTCGTTCCTTTTCGGGAACGAAAAGTTTTAAGTAGGGGAGAGTGTAACAACCCGGAAATGCGAGCCAATTTAAAAATTTTATTTTGGCAATTTTAGTGAATTTTGAACGTTTGAAATGAATTATTTTAAATAATATGAACGAAAAATTTATTTTGAATAGAAATAGAACGTATATATTATATAGATCGTCATTAGAATATAAATAATTATTTATAATTATAAAAGGAATTGAAAATGGCGCGGTAGTTAGATAATTCGATTACAAACTTCAAATGAATGTACCGGGTGCAAAATAAACCGAAATTTAGCGAAACCAAAAATATTAGAATCTAATTGAGAATATCTTCCCAACGAATCTGAAAAATTGGAATTTCATAGCAGGAATCAAAAGATATGTCCAGTTGAAAATTCAGAATAGTCGCTATGGAATTCAGGCCCTTAAAAATGGCAATTTTGCAAACGACTTCGGATTTCGACAAAACCACTTTTGTTGATTCCGTGATGTCAAGTTATTGCTAGGTTTCAAATTTCATAATTTTTCGAATCAATATGTGAGCGTGGCAAAGGAAAACGTGTTTGACCAGCTTAAGTTGATTTTAATCGACTGGAAAATGGCTATTTTTCAAACGGTCTCAGAATTTGACGAAATTAGTTTCGTTAGGACCGTATCGTCAATACGAAGCTAGAAAATATTTTTCTGGAATTTTTAGAGTTCGTATGTGACCCCGGTAAATTGAAACGCGCGTTCAAATTCAATGTATAGAGTTATATTTTGATTTTGACGAAAACTGATCGAAACGATTGAATCAGCTTACGATACATATCCCATTGTGTTCGGAATGGGGGTAATTAGCTATGGACGACAGGCGGTGAGCCTCGTTTAGAGGTCGAATGAAAAAGTCAACTTTTTGAAATTAAATAATATAATTAATTTATAAAAACCTTATCCTCCCTCAGCCCTCCCCAGATCAGTTGTAAGCGAATAAATTAAAAAAAAAAAGAAAATAAGGGGGGATCGCGATCTCGTCGCCCCCCCCCCCCTCGGTTGAACTTTGCCGCCGCCCCAGGTGGGGCGCCACCACCGCACGACTCCCCCTCTTCTCTCCGCTCCTCCCTCCACATCTTCCAAACCCCAACCCCGATGCTAACCACGCCACCGCCCTTCCCCTTTCCTCCGCGTTTCCCCCCTTTTCACCCTGACGCGAGCCTCCAGGCCACCAGAGACACCGCCTCCGCACTCCCTCCTCCTTCCTCCGACGCTGATGAATGCCTCCTCCCTCTTCCTACTGTAAGCATTGTTTTTTATGCAATTCATAGCTTAATTTTTGTTTTATAATTGTTATGTTAATTTAAAAAGATTAGATTTTAAAAAAAAAATCCGAAAAAGGTTAGATTATCAATTTGAAAAAGATTTGATGTTTAAAGTCAAAAAGATGAGATTTTTAGATGAACAATATTTGACTTTTTATCATAGACAAGGATGGATTTTTATTTACGAACAAGGATTGATTTTTATCGTAGAAAGGATTTGATTTAATAAGTGAAAAGATTATATTTTTATTTATAAAAATATGATTTTTATATTTTAGAAAGAATAAAAATTCGATTTTTAATTTATAGAAGCGATAAAGAAATGATTTTTTATAATGAAATAACGAAAAGATTATATTTTTGAAGTAGGAAAGATATGATTTTTATATTATAAAAATAATAAAAATATGATTTTTATCATATGTGAAATATAAAAATATATTTTTTTATCTATATAGTAGCGATGTAAAAATATAATTTTTATCTATATAGTAGCGATGTAAAAATATAATTTTTATCTATATAGTAGCGATGTAAAAATATAAATTTCATCTATATAGTAGCGAAATAAAAATAGATTTTTTATCTATATAGTAGCGATGTGAAAATAGAATTTTTATCCATATGGAGTGATTATAAAAATATGATTTTTTTATATACATAGCAAGAATATAAAAATGTGATTTTTATATATGTAGTGGCTACGGGTAACGAAAGTGACAAAAGGCGAGAACGACGATGATTTCCTACATAAGAAGTGTCGTGGAGTTGGGATAGCTTTGGTGAGAACTTCTCACTTTAAATTTCTTTTTCTAGTTATATATATATATATATATACTAGGATGCAGACGGTGCTTAGCAGCACCCGACACCCGTCGTCCACAGACCATGGACGGCTTGTATGCTTGTTTGATGTGTTGTGAAATTTGTTTGTGATGTGGATGTGAAATCGATAATAAAATGTAGATGGTTGAAATAAATTAATTATCATTAAAAATATAATTTTTAACGTGAATATGAATATAGTGAATGTGAATAAATAAATATTTATAAACAAATCGGCCAATTTGTTATATACACTGATTTGACTGATATTGATTGGGACGATAAATTTTACACATCGCCCAACTGCACAAATAAAAATCTGTGTTTGTTGATTTGAAACCCGACACGGGTGTTGGGATGATATTTGGCGTACACTAATCCCAATTATTTAATTGCATGTCGATCGATTGGTCGACAAGCTGTGTAAGCGTTAATTATTTATATTTAATGCTTATACAGTTGTGTGGTGCACTTTGGATGATGGTTGATTGTTTATCGTTGCCATTATATACATGTGTTGGGTGGAATCCATATAATTAACGTTATATGGTAATTGATTGGGCCTCATTCCAATTGGGAAAATAAAGAATATTAGACTATAAAAATAGTCATGTGTTGACGATATTTATGTGTTGAAACTATTTATGTGTTGAGTAAAATATTTTAACAATAAAATTTACATCTTTATCATATTTAAGATTAGAATCTACTCTATTGTTGGAGTCTAATTAAAAATCAAACGATAGATACCAAAATTTCATAAAATATATTACACAAAAAAATAGTTATGTGTTGACAGTACTCATGTGTTGAGATTAGTCATGTGTTGAAGGAAATATAGATTCATGTGTTGAATAGAATATATATTCATTTGTTGAATAGAATAATGAATTTATTGAAATATATAAAGCCGTGTTGATTAGAGTTGTGCCATTTTGACGTGAACGATATTTATATCGATTATATCCATTTTTATAATGAATATAGAAAAGGAAGTGATTTCAAAATATAACGTTTTGAAAATATTATCATTTATATAGTAATGATACGAAATATTCAATTTTGATTTGAAATTGAATATAGAGTTGAAATGGTTTTGAAAACGAATTTAAAACGATTTATAAAATATGTTTTAAAAAGGAAATCGACGAAATATATATAATATATATATATTATATATATAACGGCCTGAATATCATGCGCCGCGCCGCGGCAGTTCGTGAATTTCGACCATTGACTTCGAATTGACGTTGCGGGAGATCCGACCGTCGGATTCTCCTAAAACCGGAACCGTTGGGTTCGTATCGAAAAGAGCTTTCCAATAAATATTAAAAATTTAAAATCTAACGGATGGATTTGGAATTATGTCCAAATCAAATTTGGAAAAGGTCGCTGTAAGTGCAGTTCGATGACCGTTGATGGAAATCGACTGTACGGGCCTTGAGAAAATTATTAAAAATATTAATAATTTGTGTAAAATCATGATATATGAATTGGAAAGAACTGGGATGAAAATTTCCACATTTGAAAAGATAAAAATAGATTTTTATCGAAATGAACTAGTTTTGAACTAGAATTAAAATCAATTATTTTTAAATAAATAAATTGAATTTGAACGTGATTTTAAAAATAATCAATATTCCCAATACGTGAATTGGAATGGATTTGAATCGAAATTGTCTTCGGAATATTTCGATGTTGGATTTTGTGATTATACAGATATGGTTGTGGAAATTTGAAAGATATATTGATATCGTTATTTCCAATACGATATTTGTTGGTTTCAGAATTTGATATTGAATATAAGCCGGTATATTTTCTATTCAAAGCCTTGTATTTAATATCAAATGTGATTTGGGTTTGTCGTGAATCATGTTTTATGTGACATTGGTTCTTTAACCCAGTTAAAGACAAGATATTGATTTTTGAGAAGATTAAAACTAAGTGGAGTTTTAATGAATCTGTAATTAAATTGAAATGTGAATTGATAATTTAAATTATCAAAATTGGAAAATGATCGAGAATGGAATATCACCAGTTTTGCTCTAAAGTGATAGTTAAATCTTTAATTAGATTTGAACGTGAAATGGTAATTAACTTTACCGAAAACACCGTGGTGTTAGATATGGAGTATTACCAGTTTTGCTCCATGGGATGAATAGGTTGGGATTGGGAAATAAAATAAACAATTACTTCGGTGTGGTTCGCTAATCCCGACTAGTTTGGAAAACCATAATATGGTTTGAAATGATATCCAAAGGAAGATTAAAGAATAAATTTAGAAGAATTTATCTTTGATAAAATTAATGGGAACCTTTCCCTAAGAATGTGAAAATTAGAATAAAAGAATATTCTGAATTGGAATGAGGCGTATGTTGTGTTTGTGTAACACGTGTTTATTATATACGCGGGTTATTTGGAAAGGCCGGGTTTATACCCATTCTGAATAACCGATTCGACGATATGTCGAAGATGAAGACGGTGGTTGAAGACCGGAAGTCTTCACATCGTTTGGGTGATTACTGATGATCTTGATTGGGCTGTTGTACACCCAAGATGAGGGAAACAGTTGGTGATTGTCCAGACGTACTTGGAGATCGATGGATATGCGAGGAAAGTGCCTCCGGTTTCGTTCAGACCCAGAACGAACTTGTAAATGGATTGGGTGTCTGACATTGGATTTTATTCTGTGTTGATTGATCTCTATTAAATATACATCGGTTTGGCGGCAGAGAATTTATTATCTTGCTTAACGCCCTTCTCTGAGACGTACGAGCTCAGAGGTTGTATATCGATGGACATCAGTCGCATGGAGTGAATTGCCAGTGTGGCACGCGTAAGTGGCAATTGATCAAGGCTTCTGTTGAAAAGAAAAGTCTTGTGGTTGATGATCAAAAAACGGCCTGTGTGGCGCAGCTTTGTGTATAACGTGAATTCACGAGCCTCACACCTCGGTATGAGTCAAAAACGGGATAGTGACTGCAGGGAGAGCACGACGATTCTTTCTAGCTAGGGTGGTGTCAGTGACCTACCATCCCTGACATTTATATACTTTTCACCTGTGTGGTTGTTGGATACAAGGCGCCTCAGATATAGGTTTGTAAGGAATGGGAAACATGTGCTCAAGAATAACTAATCCTCAAAAGTAAGAGAGGACCGGCCCTGAAGATCCAAGGATCATAGTGGGGTCCTACGACATTTGCTAGAGTGTCTCAAATAGGAGAGGAGCTTGCCCCTTGCCTCGACTCATGATGGAATCCAATTTCCAATACGTGATATTGCAGTTTTAATTGTAGAACTAGTGTGGCGACATGATAGATGGTACCCATGCCGCCTATGATTGATATTTATGATTGAAAATTGTTTTGACACTATACACTTATAATAGTATCAAATGATTTGTTTTAAACGTACCAAGCATGTTTGGCTATTATAAGGGAAAACCCTATCCTTCGGCTTGCGTTGCATTGTGTGATGGGACCTGGGTCTTATAATAGCTTCATTTTTCCAAAGAGCATTGCGCTGTTTTGTTATATGCACTAGTATTCTTGGGAGGAAACCCGTTCCGTGTTATACGGCGTGGTCCCTTGAATTACTCTCTTTTAAAGTAAAGTTTTAATTAACTGTTTTAGTTCTCACACCATTCACATGACTGACCTAGAGTTTATTGTTTTAACCTAAACTCTGGTTGCCCCTATTTTCCACACGGGCAGCTAGAAGTTTGGTTTTGCAGATTTATATTCACAGGAACCTGGTTTACAGCTAGAATGATATCCGGAAAGCTCTGTATCTGTATATCTCTTTCAGTTGTGTTTTGTATTATTTCCCGCTGCGATGTATTTAAATGTAATTTATTGTAATCTCTGGTATTTATTGTATAACATTTATTCATATTCTGTATATTCTGATGGAATTGTTGTAATAAACAATGAAATGTTCTTCTGTTCGCGTTCTGATGTGTGTTGTTCTCAAGGCAATCCGGGCTTTCCTTACCGGGGAAGTTCGGGTCGCTACAGAGGAATTTTGAAGTTTGAAATCGAATTATCGAACTACCGCGCCATTTTCAATTCCTTTTATAATTATAAATAATTATTTACATTCTAACGATGATCTATATAATATATACGTTCTATTTCTATTCAAAATAAATTTCTCGTTCGTATTATTTAAAATAATTCATTTCAAACGTTCAAAATTCACTAAAATTGCCAAAATAAAAATTTTAAATTGGCTCGCATTTCCGGGTTGTTACACAGTCCATTTACAAGTTCGTTCTGGGTCTGAACGAAACCGGAGGCACCTAGTACCCCGCATATCCATCGATCTCCAAGTACGTCTGGACGACCACTAACTGATTCCCTCCCCTTTGGTGTACGGACCAATCAAGATCATCAGTAACCACCCAAATGACGTGAAGACCTCTGGTCTTCGACCACTGTCTTCATCATCGACACCACGTTGAATCAGTTATTCAGAATGGGATAAACCCAGTTTTTCTGAATAACTCGTGTATATAATAAACAAGTGTTACACAAACACAACATACGCATCATTCCAATTCATCAGTCACTAACCGTAAATTAGTAAGGGAACAATTCCCCGAATATTTACCCCGAAGGCCAAAACCAACATCAGATCAATACCCAGGAAACCATTCATCTTAACTAATCTTTAGTTAGTTGCTAAATATCACATTCTTAGGGATAGGTTCCCATTTATTTTATCAAAGATAAATTCCTTAAATTTATTCTTTAATCTTCTTTTGAATATCAATTCAACTAGTCGGGATTTGCGAACTACACCTAAATAATCATTTATTTTATTTCCCAATCCCAACCTATTCATCCCATGAAGTAAAACTGGTCATACTTCATATCTAACACCACAGTGTTATCGGTAAATTCAATTACCAATTCACGTTCAAATCTAATTAAAGATTTAACTATCGCCTGGAGCAAAACTGGTGATACTCCATTCTCGATCTTTTCAATCTAATTAAAGATTCATTAAAACTCCACTTAATTTTAATCTTTAACAGGGTTAAAGAATCAGTGTCCTTTAAAACACGGTTCATGATAAACCCAAAATCACATTTCATTCTATCATCTTTTAATCGTAAAATAACAAATGAGCAATTCCCTAAGTATTAACCCCGAAGGCCGAAACTAACATCAGATCAATACCCAAGAGACCATTCAACTTACCTAATCTCCAGTTAGTTTCTGATTTTCTTAACTCAGTTGGGTCTAAGGACAGTATTATTGAAGATACCGTTCACGACAACCCAAAATCACATTCCATTAATTATCGGGTTAAAGAACAAGTGTTATTTAAAACACTGTTCACAACAAACCCAAAAATCAATTCAAATTCAAATTCAATTCCAATTAAATACCATTTAATTGGTACACTTCATTAAATCTAAATAAAAAGATTTAATCTTGTTCTCAACTGGGTTTAAGGACAGTGTTAATGAAGACACCATTCACGACAAACCGAAATCACATTTTGATATTAAATACAAGGCTCTGAATAGAAAATATATCGGCTTATATTCAATATCAAATTCTACGACCAAAAAATATCGTATTGGAAATAACTATATTAATATATCTTTCAAATTCCCATAACAATATCTGTTTCATCACGAAATCCAACATCGAAATATTCCAAAGACAATTTCGATTCAAATCCATTCCAATTCAATTATTGGAAATTCTGGTTACCTTTGAAACCATTTCAAATCTAATTTTATTTATTTTAAAAATAAATAGAATTATAATTCTAATTCAAAACTAGTTTATTTTGATAAAAATCTATTTTTATCTTTTCAAATATGGAGTTTTTCATCTCAATTCTTCATGAATCATTTCTTATGATTTTACAAAATTTATTACTATTTTTAATAATTTTATCAAGGCCCGTATAGTCGATTTCCATCAACGGCTATCGAACTGCACTTACAACGACCTTTTCCAAATTTGATTTGGACATAATTCCAAATCCAACTGTTAGATTTCTAATTTCTAATATTCATTAGAAAGCTCTTTTTGATACGAACCCAACGGTTCCAGTTTTAGGAGAATCCGACAGTCGGATCTCCCGTAACATCCATTCGAAGTCAATGGTCGAAATTCACGAACTGTCGCGGCGCGGCGTGTTCTATTCAGGCCATTATATATATATATATATATATATTATATATATATTTCATCGATCTCCTTTTAAAACGTATTTTATAAATCGTTTTAAATTTGTTTTCGAAATGATTTCAACTTCATTTCAAGTTCAAATCGAAATTGAATTTTTCCATATAAATTCGTTTTAAATTCATTTCAAATTGATTTCAATTCAAATCGATTTTTAATTCAATTTCAGTTCGTTTTCAATTCAATTTGAATTTTAAATTTATTCAATTTCAATTCGAATTCAATTATATTCAATTTCAATGTCAATTAATTTCTATTCAATTTCAATTGGAATTCAATTCTATTCAATTTCAATTCGAATTCATTTCTATTCAATTTCAATTCGAATTCATTTCTATTCAATTTCAATTCGAATTCATTTCTAAATATTCGACTTTGAAATCACTTTAAATATTCATTATAAAATTGACAAAATTCCCGTTCATGGTAAAATGGTGTGTAACTACTTAACACGGCTTCACATTTCAATATTCAAAGAATATTATTTTTAAATTATTCGTTAATTCTGAACTGGAATCAGACACAGTCATTGCCATATAATTTCAGTTATATGGATTTCATCAAATTCATATATACAACAATGATGATAAACACCCAACCGTCATCCAAAGTGCGTTCTACACTGTATAAGCATCAGATATAAATATTCAACGCTTATAACAGCCTGTCAATCAATCGATCGACATACGGCTAATTATTGGGATTAGTGTATGTCATATATCATCCCAATACCCGTGTGGGGTTTCAAACAATCAAACACAGATTTTATTTGTGCAGTTGGGTGATGTGTAAAATTTATTGTCCCAATCATTATCAGTCAAATGTGTGTATATAAAAAAATCGTCCAATTTGTTTATATTTATTTTATTTTAAATACACGTTAAAAATTCTAATTTCAACTATACAATATTTTTAACTATATAAATATTTTATTTCATTTCACATCACATCACACAATCAATTTTCACCACAACAAACAATCAAACATACAAGTCATCCATGGTCTGTGGACGACGGGTGTCGGGTGCTACTAAACACCATCTGCATCCTAGTATATATTTCAAACTAGAAATAAATTAAAGGTGAGGAGTTCTCACCCAAGCTAAACCAAACGCCACGATTCTTCATATGTAGGAAATCTTCGTCGTGTTTTCCACGAGATCTGTTTCACTCAGTACATGTTAAAAATCACATTTTTAACATCGCTACTTATATAGAAAAGATTATATTTTTACAACGCTATATATATAGAAAAGATTATATTTTTACAACGCTATATATATAGAAAAGATTATATTTTTACAACGCTATATGTATAGAAAAGGTTATATTTTTTTACAACGATATATATATATATATATATATAGAAAAGGTTATATTTTTATCTCGCTTCTACATATGTAAAAATCACTCCTTTACACCGCTACTTCCATGATAAAAATTATATTTTATCATGCTAGTAATATAATAAAAATTATATTTTTATTACTCTACATGAATAAAAATCATATTTTTATCCTTTGTTTACATAAAGAAAATTCATATTTTTATACTTTGTTAGCATAAAGGAAAATCATATTTTTTTGTTAAAAACCATGTCTTTCATATGAATAAAATCATACCTTTTACATTTTTTTATTCTAACAAAGATTTCATTTTTACTCTTTTATAAACTGATTTTAAACAATGTAATTTAAATTAAATTAACTAAACTTTATATAAACAAAACAAATCGGATTTTAAATATATATATAAGAAAATATAAAAACTTATTGTAATTAGGGGAGGAGGGGGTCTTCTGTGCGCTGGCGTCGGTCTGCGGAGGTGGGGGCGTATGTCATCACGACGGCGGGCTCTAGGGCATTGGCGGCGATTGTCTTGAGTTGGGGGGGGGGGGGGGGTGGGGGGCTTCGTTTAGAGGAGGGAGGAGCGAGGTCGAGTGGCGACATGGGGGGGGGGGGGCGCGTCGTTCAGAGGAGGGAGAAGCGAGGTTGAGTGGCGGCATGGGGGGGGGAGATCTCGATTTAGGGTTTTTCCCGTTTTTCTCTCTTCTGAAGAAGGACGACGGGGGAGGGGGGCTGAGAGGGAAATAAGGGAGAGGAGAGAGAGAGAGAGAGTTTTCTATATTTTTTTTATTTCATTATTTCAAAAAGCAACTTTTAATTTCGACCTCGAAATCGAACCCACCGACTGTCGTCCATAGCTAATTACCCCCATTCCGAACACAATGGGATATGTATCGAAAGCCAATTCGACAGTTTCGATCAATTTTCGTTTAAATCAAAATTTAAATCTATATATTCTATTTTAAACGTACATTTCAATTTACGGGAGCCACATACGAACTCTAAAAATTCCCAAAAAATATTTTCTAGCTTCGCATTGATGATACGGTCCTAACAAAACTAATTTCTTCGAATTCTGAGACCGTTTGAAAAATGGCCAATTTCTGGTCGATCGAAATTGTCTGAAACTGTTAAAACATGTTTTTCTTCGCCACGCTCACATATTGATTCGAAAAATTATGGAATTTGAAACCTAGCAATAATTTAACATCCCGGATCCAACAAAAGTGGTTTCGTCGAAAACCGAGGTCGTTTGCAAAATTCCTATTTTTAAGGGCCAGAATTCCATGGCGACTATTCTGAAATTTCAACTGGATATAACTTTTTATCCCCGCTATGAAATTTTGATTTTTCGGATTCGTTGGAAAGATATTCCCAAATAGATTCTAATATTTTTGGTTTCGCTAAAATCCTGTTTATTTTGAATCCTGTACATTCATTTGAAATTTGAAATCAAATTATCGAACTATCGCGCCATTTTCAATTCCTTTTATAATTATAAATAAATATTTATATTCTAACGACGATCTATATAAATATATACGTTCTATTTCTATTCGAAGTAAATTTCTCGTCGTTATTATTTAAAATAATTCATTTTAAATAATCAAAATTCATTAAAATTGCCAAAATAAAAATTTTAAATTGGCTGGGATTTCCGTGTTATTATAATCTCCCCCACTTAAAACTTTTCGTCCCCGAAAAGGAACGAAGCCGAAAGTTGTTTAACAAACCAACTCAACTTCCATTATTTTCTTTACGGCTTAAGTTCTTCAACTTTTCAGTTTCTAAGAACTTTTCAAATTTTTCAAAAATTTGGCTAACACCCTAAATTTCCGAAAAATTTCGCCATAACCTCCCCTGCACCGGGGACTTCGGGATATTTCATATAGCCTCCCATGGCCTTCTTCAATCCAAAAGAAAAAGAAAAGCCAAGCGGCTAGCCAATCGGCTCATAAAATCATCATCACCCAAACAAAATAGTAAATTATGGTAAACATGTACCTATTTGTCGGCAAACAATTTTATTCTTCTGCTCTAGCCTCTTTGCAATGACCTGTTCAATGTAAGTACATGTACATGCATGCAAATGCGATAAATTTTCAATACAATTTACTATTTGGTTCAAATTGGCTATATGGTTCAAATTTATGAATCAAACAATAATCAAACAACACAATCAGCAATCAATTAGTTGATTAGCTTTTCAAATTCATAACTTTGATACATAGTCCAAAAATCAGTTTTTTGATGCCAAATCACAACAATAAGCCATATCTAATTTTGGTTCTCACACCAGTCAATAGGAAATATATAGAAATCCCACTTTCGAAACTCGAACATGAATACTGATGATGCGATAGCTATAGCGATCATCAGAACCATCTTCGGGCGACTAAAGTGTGATTCTATATGTAACACCCCACACCCGCTATAGTCACTCACTAAGGGAATGCCATAGCATCGGTGGAGTATTTTTAGTGAGTATAGAACAGTAAAATTACAACAAGACAGATATAATGTAATACTTGAAAATTTAAAACATCATCTCATAGCAGCGGAAAGTAAAACATGTTTGGTTACATCATAAAATCATAACAAAAGTCAAGTACAAAATATCCATCCTGAATAAAATAAGTACATAATCCCATTACTCATAACAAATAGCCATAACAGAAAAGATAAGATAAGCTGAGCTCTACATCTACGGTCCAAGCTCCAAGAGATAGATAAAGCAAACTGATCAAAGCCCACTAGCACTAGGCCCAACCTGAGGACCTGAAGGAAAAAGATAAAAACAACGGGGGTCAGACATAAGCCTGAGTGAACCCTATCTCCTTAATAATACAATTATTAAAGTAATTAGGGTATGATATGAACTCGGTATGGTATCTTTGGGGATAATGACTACACTAAGTTGCCCACGAACACAGGACGAACTAAGATAACCGTAAAGACGCATCTACCCACCCAAGGATAATTACTAATTGCACCACACCAGTCACTCCTACTCAAAGGTTGATCCCACCCAAGGATATCAAAGATAGATATAACCAGTAGTTTCCTGTACCCTAGTTGACTACATAGGTGCCGTCTGCCCCTATCTCTACTAGGTGTACCCCACTACCCCAAGCGATCGGCTCCCTAACGTAGATACCCGTGCTGGTCCCACAGTGGGGTGTATCACTCCCCTAAAGTGGCTACCCAATACTATCAACGGTGCACGGCTTTATATCTACACGATGCAACAACGGCTTATCTACCAGCCCGGGCCCACACACGCATATGAAACCCGTTGGACTTGCGTTGCCACCGCTACCCCGTTTTGGCCTCTTATAATCAAGCCCAATATGCGTGTCCCGTCACTCGACATGGGTCGAGCCCACAAAGATACGTTTGGGATATTGGTTGAAACGGGCCCCCACAAGCTACTACTTAAGCTTGTCATTTTATCTAGTGCATTCCACTTAACCCCTTTTTATAATCATGCCCCCTTACATGTTAAGGTTTGGTTAAGTCATCCAATTATATTACAATTGCCACTTAAGGCACCCACTAGATTTCTGCATGCCACCCAAGGCACTTACTTGATTCCCCCATGCCACCCAAGGCACTTACTTAACCCTTTAATCATGTTTAGTTACATGTTCCACTCTGGTTAAGTATTCTAATCGTATTTTCTATTGCCACCCAAGGCAACCCACTAGTTTTCTCATGCCACCCAAGGCACCCCCACTAGTTACTACATGCCACCCAAGGCACCCACTTAACCCCTCATGTCCCACTACATGCTAATATGGTTAAGTGTTTCTTAATTAATTAAGACCGTGATCTCCCATAAAGACCTCCCACATTAGACTGGCTGTTATGACCGCCTGGTTAAGCCGGTAGGGTCCGGGCAGTCTTACGTCATAACAGAGTCTAACCTCGTGTCTTTACTTTAATCACGTATTTAATTTGTGCCTAAGACCTCTCACATTAGACTGGCTGTTATGACCGCCTGGTTAAGCCGGTAGGGTCCGGGCAGTCTTACGTCATAACAGAGCCTAACCTCGTGTCTTAGTCGATTAATTACACCTAATTAATCACCCCCATATTAATTATCCCTAATTAATATCAATTTATTCATAACATGGGTATACCTAACTCAATAGGTAAATTCCCATGGGGTAGACCTAACTCAATAGGTAAATTCCCACTTATGTTAATTAATTTTTTATGGTATGCTTAATCATACCCATTTCAACATACTTTTAATTAACATATTAATTAACCCCATCGTTCCCCACGTAAATCGTCATTATGACATAACATAATAAAGGGAAGATTTACCACACATAACATGGGTTAGCATATAACTTTATCATGGGTTAAGAGGATGTCAACTTGCATATATGAGCATGTATTAACCCAACTATATTCAACCCAACCTTGCATATTATCAAACATGTGTCTTACATAACATGTTGCATATGAACTTACATATCATCAAACATGTGATTTGCATAACATGTTGCATATGAACTTACATATCATCATACATGTGATTTGCATAACATGTAGAACTTGCATTTTAGCATATACTTAACTTGCATAAGCACTCACATACTTGCATAAGCATTCATATACTTGCATAAGCTTGCATATCATGTTAAACTTGCATTTCAACATATACATAACTTGCATAAACATTCACATACTTGCATAGGCTTGCATATTATGTTAAACTTGCATTTCAACATATACATAACTTGCATAAACATTCACATACTTGCATAGGCTTGCATATTATGTTAAACTTGCATTTCAACATATACATAACTTGCATAAACATTCACATACTTGCATAGGCTTGCATATTATGTTAAACTTGCATTTCAACATATACATAACTTGCATAAACATTCATATACTTGCATAAGCTTGCATATTATGTTAAACTTGCATTTCAACATATACATAACTTGCATAAACATTCATATACTTGCATAAGCTTGCATATTATGTTAAACTTGCATTTCAACATATACATAACTTGCATAAACATTCATATACTTGCATAGGCTTGCATATTATGTTAAACTTGCATTTCAACATATACATAACTTGCATAAACATTCACATACTTGCATAGGCTTGCATATTATGTTAAACTTGCATTTCAACATATGCATAACTTGCATAAACATTCATATACTTGCATAAGCTTGCATATTATGTTAAACTTGCATTTCAACATATACATAACTTGCATAAACATTCATATACTTGCATAGCTTGCATATTATGTTAAACTTGCATTTCAACATATACATAACTTGCATAAACATTCATATACTTGCATAAGATGTTAAACATGCATATAAGCATATACATGACTTGCATAAGTACTCACATACTTGCATAACATGTTTGCATAATGGATCCATATTCACTTAGTGTTTTGCATCATAAACATCATGAAACAACTTGCATAAAAATATCATGATTACATATTATGAAACTTGCATGACATAAGGCATATAACTTGCAAAACACATAATATTCACTACATCAAGCTTGCATAAATATATGGATCCACAAACATAGCCATACTTTATCACATCTTATCATAATCAATTCAATAATTGATTATTAAGGGGATAGAAGCTCACCAAAACAAGATTAGCAAGTTAAATGAAGCAAATCCCAATGATTAAGTAGAAGAAGATGTAGATTAGCTTGCAAACCCTCTTAGGATTTTTAGTGGAGGCTCTCCAATTTTCTAAGTGGTGGCATAATGGCCTTAGATCTATTTTTGGTAAGGATAAGGGGGGGTATTAGGGTGTATATATAGATTAGTTAGATGTTTTAGGACCATAGGATATACCCTAGAACCAATCCTAGCCTTTAAAGCATGTCTTGGGGAAGAAGTCAAGTGTAGGAACCATTTAGGGCCCAAAAAAAACAGCCCAAAACTCATCCCGGGCCTCAAAACATGAGCAGTTTTCGTTTTTGATTTTTTGTGAAACTTTGACGGGCCATAACTTGGTCATACGGACTCCGATTTACGAAAACTCGGACTCTATTTCGCGTATTTTTCCGAGACGAACGCAATGGCACAGCCCGTTTCCCCTGATTCAGAATATTAAATTTAATTCTGCTCTGATTTATGTTATAACAAGTTATTTAACATACGGGGTGTTACACTATATCTATCCAGTATATTAAAACTTCGAATACACGCGGATCAGACATATATGCAAAATCTTTATATACTGCTTTGTCCAAATTCAATATAATATTAAATAAATAATCAAATACGAATAGTTGATTCAAATTTTCAAAACAAAATTCATTTTCAATTTAAAAATATACTCTTCACACTCGTTCTAGGATACTACTGATCCTATCTCTAACGAGTCATTCTCATTGGATATTACTAATCCAATCTCCGATGAATTCTTTCGTTTCGTTCTAACGTGTCTTGTTCTCCGAGCTCTATAAACCAAAGCTCTGATACCAAGCTGTTACGACCCGAACTTCCCCGGTAAGGAAAGCACGAATTGCTTTGAGGTCAAGACGAATCAGAACGCAAACAGAAGAACATTTCATTGCTTATTACAACAATTCATCAGAATACAAGAATATACAGAATGTTAACAAATAATATACATTATAGAATATCAGAGTTTACAATACATTACATAGCAGCGGAAAATAATATAATACACATCTAGAAGTAATACACGGATACAGAGCTTTCTGAGTATCGTTCCAGCTGTAAATAAGGATCCAGTGAATATAAATCGGCAAAACCAAAACTACTAGCTGCCCGTGTCAAAATAAGGGCACCCAGAGTTTAGGTTAAAACAATAAACTCCAGGTCAGTCATGTGACTAGTGTGAGAACTAAAACAGTTATTAATATTGGTTTTTAATGTTCGGTAAATCAAGGGACCACGCCGTATAACACGGAACGGGTTTCCTCCCAAGAATAACCATGCATAAAACAAACAGCGCAATGCTAAGTAAAGAAAAATGAAGCTGTTATACGACCTAGGTCCCATCACACAATGCAACACAAGCCGGAGGATAGGGTTTTACCTTATAACAGCCAAAGAATGCTTGATACGCGAGACTTTATCTTTTGATTCTTAATCAGACTCCAACCGTAAATTAGTAAGAAAACGATTCCCTAAGTATTAACCCCGAAGGCCGAAACCAACATCAGACCAATACCCAGGAAACCACCCATCTTAGCTCATTTCCAGTTAGTTTCTGATTTTATATACAATCATAAATATCAATAATAGGCGAGATGAGCGTCCCATGCCACTATGTCGCCATATATAAGTATACAATCAAAACCGCAATTGTCACGTATTGGAAATTGGATTTCCATCTGTGAACCGAGGCAAAAGATAGTCCTCAACCGATTCGAGACTCTCTAGCCCGAGCCCCAGGACAAGTACTCAGTCAAGCCCTTGGATCGTCAGGGTCGGTCCACCGATGTGGATTAAAATGCCTGAACACTGCGTTTTCCCGCCCTTTGGGGCGTAAATGAGCCAACGAATGACTCCATCGGCTTCACATAGTCACCGATATATCTGAGGCGCCTCGCAACAGCAACAACCACATAAGTCAAACTCGTCAGGGCGTGTAAGACCACGACGCAACTTCTAACTAGAAGGAAACGCATGCCCTCCCTGATGTCCTCTCCCGTTTCTGGTTCACAACCGGGGTGTGAGGCTCGCGAATCAACGCTACATAAAGCTATGCCACACAAGCCGTGCTTTGATCATCAACCATAAGACTTTGCTTTTCAACAAAAGCCTTGATCATTTGCCACCTAAGCATGCCACATAGACAATTCACTCCATGCGTTTGATATCCATCAATATATAACCTCTAAGCTCGTACGTCTCATAGAAGGGCGTTAAGCAAGAGAATAAATTCTCCGCCGCCTAACAGATATATATTTAATAGAAATCAACTACACAAAATAAAATCCAATGTCAGACACACAGTCCATTTACAAGTCCGTTCTGGGTCTGAACGAAATCGGAGGCACCTAGTACCCCGCATATCCATCGATCTCTAAGTACGTCTGGACGACCACTAACTGATTCCCTCCTCTTGGGTGTACGACCCAATCAAGATCATCAGTAACCACCCAAACGACGTGAAGACCTCCGGTCTTCGACCGCCGTCTTCATCCTCGACACCACGTCGAATCAGTTATTCAGAATGGGATAAACCCGGTCTTTCTGAATAACTCGCGTATATAATAAACAAGTGTTACACAAACACAACATACGCCTCATTCCAATTCATCAGTCACTAACCGTAAATTAGTAAGGGAACAATTCCCCGAATATTAACCCCGAAGGCCGAAACCAACATCAGATCAATACCCAGGAAACCATTCATCTTAATTAATCTTCAGTTAGTTGCTAAATTTCACATTCTTAGGGATAGGTTCCCATTAATTTTATCAAAGATAAATTCCTTAAATTTATTCTTTAATCTTCTTTTGAATATTAATTCAACTAGTCGGGATTAGCGAACCACACCGAAGTAATCATTTATTTTATTTCCCAATCCCAACCTATTCATCCCATGAAGTAAAACTGGTCATACTTCATATCTAACACCACAGTGTTATCGGTAAATTCAATTACCAATTCACGTTCAAATCTAATTAAAGATTCAACTATCGCCTGGAGCAAAACTGGTGATACTCCATTCTCGATCTTTTCAATCTAATTAAAGATTCATTAAAACTCCACTTAGTTTTAATCTTTAACTGGGTTAAAGAATCAGTGTCCTTTAAAACACGGTTCACGATAAACCCAAAATCACATTCCATTATATCATCTTTTAACCGTAAAATAGCAAGTGAGCAATTCCCTAAGTATTAACCCCGAAGGCCGAAACCAATATCAGATCAACACCCAAGAGACCATTCAACTTACCTAATCTCTAGTTAGTTTCTGATTTTCTTAACTCAGTTGGGTCTAAGGACAGTATTATTGAAGATACCGTTCACGACAACCCAAAATCACATTCCATTAATTATCGGGTTAAAGAACAAGTGTTATTTAAAACACTGTTCACAACAAACCCAAAAATCAATTCAAATTCAATTCCAATTAAATACCATTTAATTGGTACACTTCATTAAATCTAAATAAAAAGATTTAATCTTCTTCTCAACTGGGTTTAAGCACAGTGTTAATGAAGACACCATTCACGACAAATCCAAATCACATTTTGATATTAAATACAAGGCTCTGAATAGAAAATATATTGGCTTATATTCAATATCAAATTCTACGACCAACAAACATCGTATTGGAAATAACGATATTAATATATCTTTCAAATTCCCATAACAATATCTGTTTCATCACGAAATCTAACATTGAAATATTCCAAAGACAATTTCGATTCAAATCCATTCCAATTCAATTATTGGAAATTCTGGTTACCTTGGAAACCATTTCAAATCCACTTTATTTATTTTAAAAATAAATAGAATTATAATTCTAGTTCGAAACAAGTTTATTTCGATAAAAATCTATTTTTATCTTTTCAAATATGGAGTTTTTCATCTCAATTCTTCACGAATCATTTCTTATGATTCTACACAAATTATTACTATTTTTAATAATTTTATCAAGGCTCGTACAGTCAATTTCCATCAACGGCCATCGAACTGCACTTACAGCGACCTTTTCCAAATTTGATTTGGACATAATTCCAAATCCAACCATTAGATTTCTAATTTCTAATATTCATTAGAAAGCTCTTTTCGATACGAACCAAACGATTCCGGTTTTAGGAGAATCCGACGGTCAGATCTCCCGTAACGTCCATTCGAAGTCAATGATCTAAATTCACGAACTGCCGCGGCGCGGCGCGTTCTATTCAGGCCATTATATATATAATATATATATTATATGTATTTCGTTGATTTCCTTTTAAAACGTATTTTATAAATCGTTTTAAATTTGTTTTCGAAACGATTTCAACTTCTTTTCAAATTCAATTAAAAATTGAATTTTTCCTTATAAATTCGTTTTAAATTCATTTCAAATTGATTTCAATTCAAATCGATTTTTAATTTAATTTCAGTTCGTTTTCAATTCAATTTTAATTTTAAATTTATTCGATTTCAATTCGAATTCAATTCTATTCAATTTCAATTCGAATTCATTTCTATTCAATTTCAATTCGAATTCAATTCTATTCAATTTCAATTCGAATTCATTTCTATTCAATTTCAATTCGAATTCATTTCTATTCAATTTCAATTCGAATTCATTTCTAAATATTCGACTTTGAAATCACTTTCAATATTCATTATAAAATCGACAAAATTCTCGTTCGTGTTAAAATGGTGTGTAACTACTTAACACGGCTTCACATTTCAATATTCAAAGAATATTATTTTTAAATTATTCGATAATTCTGAATAGGAATCAGACACAGTCAATTACCATATAATTTCAGTTATATGGATTTCATCAAATTCGTATATACAACAATGACGATAAACACCCAACCATCATCCAAAGTGCGTTCTACACTGTATAAGCATCAAATATAAATATTCAACGCTTATAACAGCCTGTCAATCAGTCGATCGACATATAGCTAGTTATTGGGATTAGTGTATGTCATATATCATCCCAATACCCGTGTGGGGTTTCAAACAATCAAACACAGATTTTATTTGTGCAGTTGGGCAATGTGTAAAATTTATCGTCCAAATCATTATCAGTCAAATGTGTGTATATAAACAAATCGCCCGACTTGTTTATATTTATTTTATTTTAAATACACGTTAAAAATTCTATTTTCAACTATAAAATATTTTTAACTATATAAATATTTTATTTCATTTCACATCACACAATCAATTTTCACCACAACAAACAATCAAACATACAAGTCATCTATGGTCTGTGGACGACGGGTGTCGGGTGCTATCAAACACCGTCTACATCCTAATATATATTTCAAACTAGAAATAAATTAAAGGTGAGGAGTTCTCACCCAAGCTAAACCAAACGCCACGACTCTTCATATGTAGGAAATCTTCGTCGTGTTTTCCACGAGATCTGTTTCACGCAGTACATGTTAAAAATCACATTTTTAACATCGCTACTTGTATAGAAAAGATTATATTTTTACAATGCTATGTATATAGGAAAGATTATATTTTTACAATGCTATATATAGAAAAGATTATATTTTTACAATGCTATATATATAGAAAAGGTTATATTTTTTTACAACGCTATATATATATATATATATATAGAAAAGGTTATATTTTTATCTCGCTTCTACATATGTAAAAATCACTCCTTTACACCGCTACTTCCATGATAAAAATTATATTTTTATCATGCTAGTAATATAATAAAAATTATATTTTTATTACTATGACGACCCCAAAACCCCGTACGACGGCGGCAAGGGTAATCTTTGGAATATAACACATAAACAGATAATAGCAGAGCAGAATTAAATAAATACGCCCGATAATGTACAAATAATACATTGGATAAACATAATCATCAGAGTTACATAGTATACAGGATCATACTTAGCACAAATACAGTTCAGCTATACATAAATATCTACAGCTGAAAACAAACATAATATGTACAATAGGAGCTGACCAACATAAAAAGAGATAAATGATAGAATCCATCTTCAGCTCCAGCTATCCAGAAAGAGCCTGCTAAAACCTAAACACAAGGCTGCCCGTGTAGAAAAAGGGGCACCTGAGTTTGCAAGTGAAACAAACTATGAGTCAGTCATGGGACTGGTATGAGAAATCTACTTAACACATTTTATAATATGGCTAATCTCAGGACCACGCCTCTTTCGTGGAATGGGTTTACTCCATTGGATTGCCAGTGCTTTACAACAAGTAAATCTTTTAAACAACGCAATGCTTTTTATAAAAATGAAGCCGATATAAGACTCAAGTCCCATTACACAATGCAACGCAAACCGGAGGACAGAGTTTTACCTTAAATCAACCAAGATATGCTTAATATGTGTAAAGTAAAATCACTTAAAAATGTAAATTTTATCATTTAATTCTTAATCAGGCTCCAACTTTAAATTAGTAAGAGAACGATTCCCTAAGTATTAACCCCGAAGGCCGAAACCAATATCAGACCAATACCCAGGAAACCACCCATCTTAGCTCGTTTCCAGTTAGTTTCTATTTTTTTAAACAATCATAAATATCAATCATAGACGACATGAGCGTCCCATGCCACTATGTCGCCAAATATAGGTTTACAATCAAAAGCGCACGATGTCGGATTTGGAAATTGGATTTCCGTCATGAACCAAGGCAAAAGATAGTCCTTACCGAATTCGAGACTGTCTAGCCCGAGTCTCAGGATCAGAACGCATCAACCCTTGGAGCGACAGGCCGGTCCACCGACGTGGATTAAAATGCCTGAACACTACGTTTCCCCTCCCTTTGGGGCGTAAATGAGCCAACGAATGACTTCATCGGCTTCATATAGTCACCGATATATCCGAGGCACCTCGCAATAGCAACAACCACACAGGTGAAAATAATGTATATGTCAGCCAGTTTAAGCACTGACACCACCTCTAGCTAGAAGGAAACGCATGCCCTCCCTGAGGTCCTCTCCCGTTTCTGGTTCATACCGGGGTGTGAGGCTCGCGAATTCACGTTATACACAAAGCTACGCCACACAGGCGGTGCTTTGATCATCAACCACAAGACTTCATTTTTAAACAGAAGCCTTGATCACTGCATCTTAGCATGCCACACAGGCAATTCAAACCATGCAACTAATGGCTATCAATCACACAGAATGAATTCCAATGTCAGACACACAGTCCATTTACAAGTCCGTTCTGGGTCTGAACGAAACCGGAGGCACTATATACCTCGCATACCCATCGATCTCCACATACGTATGGACAGTCACCACTTATTATCTATATTTCGGGATGCCTCCCAATCAAGACATCAATTACCATCCAAACGAGGTGAAGATCTTCGGTCTTTAACCACCGTCTTCATCATCGATTTCTTATCGTCGATTCAGTTATTCAGAATGGGATAAACCCGGTCTTTCTGAGCAACTCGCGTATATAATAAACAAGTGCTACACAAACACAACATACACCTTATTCCAATTCATTAGTCACTAACCGTAAATTAGTAAGAGAACGATTTCCCAAATATTAACCCCGAAGGCCGAAACCAACATCAGATCAAAACCCAGGAAACCATTTGACTTAGCTAACCTTCAGTTAGTTTCTAAATTTCACATTCCATATCGTTTATAATATTTTGTAATGATTTATCGCTGTTTTTATTTATTTAGAAATAAACAATTTATTCAAACGACACTTCAGGCCATAACGCGGCCGTGGCGCTGTTTTTCTTCAGATTTGATTTACACATATCTGAAAAAAAAATATCATTAAGATGATCTTTTCAAAACGAATCCAACGGCTCCAGTTTTGGGGAAAATCCGACGGTCGGATCTCCCGGTACAATCGTTTGAAGTTTCGATTTCAAAATACAAACTGCAGCGTCATTATTCGATTTAATTTAATTATATTTATATATAAAAATATAATCGATTCTGGCACTGCTTTTCTTCATATTTGATTTAAACATTCCAGACAATCCAACCGTTGGATCTTTACAAAGTTAGTGTCGTTGGAAAGATATTTCCAAAGCGAACCCAACGGTTTCGGTTTCGGGAAAATCCGATAGTCGGATCTCCCGCACTAATCGTTTGAAATCACGGTTTCAAAACACGAACTGCAGCTTCGTTATTCGATTTAATTTAATTATAAATATATATAAATATAATCTATTCTTCGATTTCAAAACTATATTCTTTTCATACATTTGATAAAAATGATATTTTTATCCAACAGACATTTATTTGAACACATGAATTTTGTTTATTTTATTTCCACACAGAAATTTCTATTCAACACATGAATTTTGTTTCAATATTCAGCACATGAATTTCGTTTCAACATTCACACATGAATTTCGTTTCAACATTCAACACATGAATATTTTCTATAGTTTATATAAATAGTAAAAATGTGATTTTTGTTGCAAAACAATTTATTTCAAAACACGACTATTTTATATAGTTCATATAGATGATAAAAATATGATTTTTATTATAAAACAATTTATTTCAAAACACGACTATTTTATATAGTTCATATAGATGATAAAAATATGATTTTTATTATAAAACAATTTATTTTAAAACACGACTATTTTATATAGTTTCATATAGATGATAAAAATATGATTTTTATTATAAAACAATTTATTTCAAAACATGAATGTCGTTCAACACATGAATTTCTATTCAACACATGAATTTCTGTTCAACATATGAATTTCTATTCAACACACGAATATAGTTTCAACACATGAAAATAATTCTAACACATGAATATTATTCAAAATTTCGGCAGCATAACGGCAGGGTAGTTAAAACCGGGACCGTCCCTAGTACGGCTCCTCGCTCTACCTTAAAGCCTCCCAGCTTTTGACAATTGGGATTTCATGCATCTAGTTCGCACGCAGGCAACATGTTTATTTTTTTCTTTTCCATAAACTAATCCTACGTGGTTTCAACCAAATAATTCTCAACCACAAACGGGCATTTTTCAACCACAATCAATCAATTTCAACCACAAACAATTCAAATCAACCATTCGCTATCAACCAATTTTAACACCAATCACAACCAATAAATATCGTCCATGGTTTGTGGACGAGGGGCGTGTATATATATATTTATATAAGTATATTTCACTTCTATTTCAACACATATATAAATTTTACATCGCATATATAACTTACACATCGAACGTACAACTTATACAACGCTTATACATGAGGTGTACAATGCTTATATAACTCATACATCGACTATATAATTTATACATCATCGTTTTCCATATCGTTTATAATTCAGAAATCTCACAGTGGGTTCCACTCCACCAAAAATAGCAGAAAGCTCAGAAAAATATGCGGTCCCTTCTAGAATGTAGAAGGCGTCCGCACGAGTCCACTGTCTCTTGTTTCACTGAATTTCGTCAACAAACGAGAAAGATATGATTTTTATAGTGAAATCAAAAACTGTAGCGCTTTAAAGTGCTATAGAATAGTTTAAATAATTATCAGCCGTTACCTCTCTGAATTCTTCAAAACTAGGTTTGAAATTTTCGATCAAAGCGAAGCGGATCGACGATCGACCTTCGTAGCGAGGAAGAGGGGAGAGAGGCGCACGTGCGCGCGACGGTGGGCCCAGCTCGGTGGTCAGACGTGGCCACGGCTGTGGTTGGAAGTGGGAAACTTCCTGACGTCGATCAGACTGATTCAGGCGACGAAAAAATCCAAACCTGCCATGGATTTGACGATCTTGACGAGCTCTACAAATCCCCAACTGGATGAAGGCCTAATTTTGAGTGGATTGAGAGGAATCGAGGAGGGAAGGGCTCAGCAGATTTCCGCCGTGCGCGATAGTGATTATCGGGGAGAGAGAAAATGAATGAGCCAATAGAATTTTTCCATTTATTTATATATTTTTAAATTTCGAAAATACCCTCTTTCACACACGAACCCCAATCTAGACCCAACGACTGTCGTCCCTAGCTAAGTACCCCCATTCCGAACACATGGGATATGTTTCGAAGGCCCATTCGACTGTTTCAGTCAGTTTTCCTTCAAATTAAAATATAAAACATTCAATATTTAATTTGAACGAACATTTCAATTTGCCGGGGCCACCTACTGATTCTAAAAAATTTCGAAAAATAAATCTAGCTATGTTTTGACGATACGGTCCCAACAAAACTAGTTTTCATTGAATTCTGAGACCATTTGAAAAATGGCCCTTTTCTGGTCGATCCAATTTAATAGAAATCGACCAAACACATTTTCCTTTGCCACGCTCACATACTAGCTTCAAAAATTATGAAATTTGAAAACTAGCAATAATTTGACATCTCGGATCCAATAAAAGTGATTTCGTCGAATTCTGAGGTCATTTGCAAAATGGCCATTTTCACGGGCTATATAAACTCTATAGCGACCTTTCTGAAAATTCATTTAGCCATAACTTTTGCTTCCCGCTATGAAACCTCGATTTTTCAAATTCGTTAGAAAGATATTCACTAACAGATTTAAATATTTTTGGTTTCACTAAAATCTGTTTTGTTTTGCACCCGGTACAGTCAGTCAAAGTTTGAATTCAATTTTTGAAACTACCGCGCCATTTCAGGCCTTGTTTATAATTCAAGGTAAATATATTTATTTTCAAGCGTCGATTCAAACACAATTTTTGTCGTTATTATTTAAAATATTTATTTTAAATATTTAAAATCCACTAAAATAGCCAATTTAAAATTTTTAAATTGGTTCAGATTTTACGGGTTGTTACAATTACTCTACATGAATAAAAATCATATTTTTATCCTTTGTTTACATAAAGAAAATTCATATTTTTATACTTTGTTAGCATAAAGGGAAATCATATTTTTTTGTTAAAAACCATGTCTTTCATATGAATAAAATCATACCTTTTACATTTTTTTATTCTAACAAAGATTTCATTTTTATTCTTTTATAAACTGATTTTAAACAATGTTATTTAAATTAAATTAGTTAAACTTTATATAAACAAATCGGATTTTAAATATATGAATAAGAAAATATAAAAACTTACTGTAATCGGGGGAGGAGGGGGTCTTCTGTGCGCTGGTGTCGGTCTGCAGAAGCGGGAGGGTGGTGGGGGGGTCTGTCATCACGGCGGCGGGCTCCAGGGCATTGGCGGCGATTGTCTTGAGTTTGGGGGGGGCGCGTCGTTCAGAGGAGGGAGGAGCGAGGTTGAGTGGCGGCATGGGGGGAGGGGGCACGTCGTTCAAAGGAGGGAGGAGCGAGGTCAAGTGGCAGCATGTGGGGGCGCGTTCTCGATTTAGGGTTTTTCCCCTTTTTTTCTCTTCTGAAGAAGGACGACCGGGGGGGGGGGGGGGGTTGAGAGGGAAATAAGGGAGAGGAGAGAGAGGGTTTTCTATTATTTATTTATTTCATTATTTCAAAAAGCAACTTTTAGTTTCGACCTCGAAATCGAACCCACCGACTGTCGTCCATAGCTAATTACCCCCATTCCGAACACAATGGGATATGTATCGAAAGCCAATTCGACCGTTTCAATCAATTTTCGTTTAAATCAAAATTTAAATCTATATATTCTTTTTTAAACGTACAGTTCAATTTACCGGAGCCACATGCGAACTCTAAAAATTCCCGAAAAATATTTTCTAGCTTCGCATTGACGATACGGTCCTAACAAAACTAATTTCATTGAATTCTGAGACCATTTGAAAAATGGCCAATTTCTAGTTGATCGAAATTGACTAAAACTGTTAAAACACGTTTTTCTTCGCCACGCTCACATATTGATTCGAAAAATTATGGAATTTGAAACCTAGCAATAATTTGACATCCCTGATCCAACAAAAGTGGTTTCGCCGAAAACCGAGGTTGTTTGCAAAATTCCTATTTTTAAGGGCCAGAATTCCATGGCGACTATTCTGAAATTTCAATTGGATATAACTTTTTATCCCCACTATGAAATTTTTATTTTTCGGATTCCTTGGAAAGATATTCCCAAATAGATTCTAATATTTTTGGTTTCGCTAAAATCCGGTTTATTTTGAATCCTGTACATTCATTTGAAATTTGAAATCAAATCATCGAACTACCGCGCCATTTCCAATTCCTTATATAATTATAAATAAATATTTATATTCTAACGACGATCTATATAAATATATACGTTCTATTTCTATTCGAAGTAAATTTCTCGTCGTTATTATTTAAAATAATTCATTTTAAATAATCAAAATTCACTAAAATTGCCAAAATAAAAATTTTAAACTGGCTCGGATTTCCGGGTTATTACACATTTTCCCTTTTTGATTTCCGCCAATTTTTTTCAGAATTTGAATTCTCAACAGCCATGAAACGCACCAGTTCCGAATTTAAATTTCCAATAACCACCTTTTCAGAATTTGAATTTTCAATAGCCACCATTTCAGAATTTGAATTACCAATAGCTACTTCACCCATCTTTTTAACTTTTGAATTTTCAAAAGCCATAAAACACATGTTTTCCTATATTGAACAATATTTCAGTAGATCACTTGATTTTTCAACATGATTATATGCAGACTCTTTTAATATTGGTACAAAGCATGAATTTACACTAGTGTTAACAATTTTTTCAAAATTTGCCATTTAAATTTTTTTTCAAAAATAAGATTATGAATTTTTTGAAAGACCTTGCTCTAATACCAGTTGTTAGGGATTGCGGAATGGATCGTTAAGGCAAAACTAACACTAAAGGAGGGGTGAATAATGTTTTTGAGAAATTAAACTAAATCTAAAACTTATATGATATACTATATGAATCTACCACCACATAAACATTCACAGACACAGAATCAAACACAAACACAAAGATAAATAAAAATAAAATACAAAAAAGGAAAGAACACATCGGATTTTATACTGGTTCGGAATTGCTCCTACGTCCAGTACCACACAACGCTGGATTGCGCAGAGTTTTATTACTATATCAATAACCAAGTACAACCCCTTGATTTAACGGCTACAAGGTTAACAATGATTCCAAACACCCTTAATCAAATATATTCCCCTTGATTTCATGGCTACAAAGTTAACACCGCTCTCGTTCCTTGATTTCACGGCTACAAGGAAAACACCGATCATCCAAACACTTTCCAAATGACTACAAAAACCCTATAACTCTTCAATAGCACTTCGATTCAGAGAGTAATGAGTAGAGAGTGAGAAGAGAAGAACATTTATGTAAATAGAATTGAATTCGATAGTGTATAAGTGTAGAAATCATAAAAATGAGAAAATATAATTATATAAAGAAAGGAGATGAAGACGGAGAAGAAGAATGATGAAAAAATTCGAAATCAGCCCCTACTTACAAGATTTGAAAGGTTGCAATGCTTCTGGAACATTACAAAAAGTGAAAAGACACTTCCTTTGAAAATCAAAAATATGATAGTTATATGTCGGCATAGGCATAAATGTATGTCAACATATGCCTTTGTAAAATTGGATTGTGAACATTTTTTTGAAGTGCTTTGATACATACATACATACATACATACATATATGTATATATATATATATATACATAATTCTGCAAACTCTTGAATTAAAACATAGTGTTATAAATAAATTTTATAAAGTAGAAAATCATTTGAAACCATAAGTATAAACTATATAAACATATTTATAAAATTATAAAATTTTACTATATAAATATAAAGTATATAAAGTGTAAATATATAAAACTTATAAAGCTTGAATTTAAAATCAAAAGTAAAATAAAGAAAGTAAAATAGAGAGGATAAAGATAGAACTTGAAAATAGAATATAAAATCAGAAATTGAAAATCAGACGTTGAATTTGATCCTGGAGTGCTATTCAGAATCTTACATAAAGTAGACTCTATTGCTATTTTGATCTTGAACTCTTGAAATCTTGATTACACATGAGTCTTGAATCATCTCTGAAATCTAAATCTCTAGAAACTCTTAAACTATACGGTGTTCAGTATTAATTCCTATATATAAATCCTGCATATGAATATATATATATATATATGTATATATTCTAGACAAAAGTGTTAGTATATATTTTATAATCAATTAATATTGAAATAAGGTTCTTGTCATCAAAACTCCATTCTCCAACATAGGTATCGTAAATTGTAGAATTTCAATTGTGCGTCGGTGTTTTACATTATTACTTAGCCACTAAGCGACCTACTAATTAATTATGCAAACATCAATTTTTTCTCATATTTGTAAACTTTTTTTATCTTATTCACACAAATTATAGGCCCAAAGGTATTATTTAATGTGAGTGCTACAGGTATCTTAATTTGTAGAATTTCAAAAGTGATGCGGTGTTTTACATAACAACTTAGCCATGAAGCAACCAACTTATTCAATATGCAAATATCAATCTTTACTTATGTTTGAATTGTTTTTGATCATATTGGCTCAAATACTAGGCATAAAAAGTTTTTTTAATGATAAGTATTTTAGGTATCTTAAATTGTAGAATTTCAAATGTGTGGCGGTGTGTTGCATAATTAATTAGTCATTAAGCAACCTACTTATTCAATATATGAATATCAATTTTTTTACTCATACTTGATTTTTTTCCTTTTTCTTTTTTGATATTTTTGTCACAAATCCTTGGCCGAAATAGTATTATTTAATGATGAGTGTTACAAGTATCTTAAATGAAAGAGTTTTAAATGTGCTGCGGTGTTTTACATAATTACTTAACCATTAAGCAACCTACTTATTCGACATGCAAATATCAATCTTTTACTCCTAATTGAAAATTTTACTGATCTTATTGGAACAAATCCTACGTCAAAATAGTATTGTTCAATGATGATAGTTTTGGGTATCATAAATTGTAGAATTTCAAATGTGCTGCGGTGTTTTGCATAATATCTTGGTCACTAAGCAACCTACTTATTCAATATCCAAATATCAATCTTTTACAAAAGTGTGATAATGTTTTACATAGTTACCTAGTCATTAAGCAACATACTTATTCAATACGCAAATATCAATGTATAATTCATATTTGAAAACTTCTTTTGTCTTATTGGTACAAATACTAGGCCAAAATTGTATTATTTAATGATAAATATTATAAGCGCCTTAAATGGAACAATTTCAAAAGTGCCACAATATTTTACATAACTACATAGCCACTAAGCAACCTTCATATTCAATATGCAAATATCAATGTTTCACTATTTTTTTGAAGAAATCTTAGGTCAAAACTGTATTATTAAATGATGAGTTCTATAGATATCTTAAATTGTAAAATTTCAAATTTGTGGAAGTGTTTTAAATACGTAGTTAGCTGCTAAGAAAACAACTTATTAAATATTTAGAAATCAATATTTTACTCATATTTAAAAACATTTTTATTCTATTAGCACAAATCCTGAGCCAGAGTGTTATTATTTAATGACGAGTATTATAAGTATTTTAAATGGCAGAATTTCAAACATGCAACAGTGTTTCTTAGTTACTTGAGAACCAAGCAACCTACTTATTCGATGCAAATATCTATGTTTCACTCATGTTTGGAAAATTTCTTCATCTTATTGGCATATATCCAGGTAAAAAACGGTATTATGTAATGATGAGTATTATAGATGTTTTAAAATGTAGAATTTCAAACGTGTAGCTGTGTTTTACATAATTACATAGTCACTAAGCAACCTACTTATTCAATACGCAAATGTCAACCTTTTACTAATATCTATATTTTTTTTTGATCCTATCGGCACATGTCCTACACCAAAACGGTATTATTTAATGATGAATGTTTTAGGTATCGTAAATTGTTGAATTTCAATTATGAGGCAGTATTTTACATGATTACATAGCCACTAAGCAAACCACCTATTCAATATGAAAATTTAATCTTTTACTCATATTTGAAAACAATTTTTATCTAATGGCACACATAATGCTCCAAAATAGTATTATTTAATGATGAGTGTTTTAAGCATCGTTAATTCTAGAATTTCAATTGTGCAGCGGTATTTTACATTATTACTTAGCCACTAAGCGACCTACTAATTAAATATGCAAATATTAATTTTTTTCTCATATTTATAAACTTTTTTGATCTTAATTTGTAGAATTTCAAAAGTGTGGCGGTGTTTTACATAATAACTTAGCCACGATGCAACCAATTTATTCAATATGCAAATACCGATCATTACTTATGTTCGAAAACTTTTTTGATCCTATTAGCACAAATACTAGGCCAAAAAGGTATTTTTTTAATGATAAGTATTTTAGGTATCTTAAATTGTAGAATTTCAAATTTGTGATGGTGTGTTACATAATTAATTAGTCATTAAGCAATCTACTTGTTCAATATACAAATATTAATTTCTTACTCATATTTGAATTTTTTTCGATATTTTTGGCCCAAATCTTTGGCTAAAATAGTATTATTTAATGTTGAGTCCCACAAGTATCTTAAATGAAATAGTTTCAAATGTGCTGCGGTGCTTTACATAATAGCTTGGCCACCAAGCAACCTATTTATTCAATATCCGAGTATCACTTTTTTATACATATTTGAAAATTTTTTTTGACTAAATTGGCATAAATTCCACCCAAAATGGTATTATTTAATGACTAGTAATATAGGTATTTTAAATTGTAAAATTTCAAATGTGCAGCTGCATTGCACATAATAACTTAGGCACTAAGCAATCTACTTATTCATATCCAAATATTAGTCTATTTCTCATATTTGAAAACTTTTCTGGACTTATTAGCACAAATCCTAAGCCTAAATGATATTATTTAATGATGAATATTATAGGTATCTTAAATTGTAAAATATCAAATGTGCAGTAGTTTTTCACATAATTTCTTAGCCACAAAGAGATCTACATATTCAATATCTAGATATCAATCTTTTACTCATATTTGAAAACATTTTTATTTTTACTGGCGAAAATAATCTACCAAAATGGTATTATTTAATGTTGAGTGTTGTAAGTATCTAAACTAGTATAATTTATATTTATATATTTTTAAAAACTCGAAAATACCCTCTTTCACACACGAACCCCAATCCAGACCCAACGACTGTCGTCCCTAGCTAAATACCCCCATTCCGAACACAATGGGATATGTTTCGTAGGCCCACTCGATTGTTTCAGTCAGTTTTCTTTCAAATTAAAATATAAAACATTCAATATTTGATTTGAACGTACATTTCAATTTGCCCTGGCCATATATTGATTCTAAAAATTCCCTAAAAATAAATCTAGCTATGTTTTGAAGATACGGTCCCAACAAAACTAGTTTCATCGAATTCTGAGACCGTTTGAAAAATGGCCCTTTTCTGGTCGATCCAATTTAATAGAAATCGACCAAACACATTTTCCTTTGCCACGCTCACATACTAGCTTCAAAAATTATGAAATTTGAAAACTAGCAATAATTGGACATTCCGGATCCAACAAAAGTGATTTCATCGAATTCTGAGGTCGTTTGCAAAATGGCCATTTTCACGGGCTATATAAACTCTATAGCGACCTTTCTGAAAATTCATTTAGCCATAATTTTTGCTTCCCACTATGAAACCTTGAATTTTCAGATTCGTTAGAAAGATATTCACTAACAGATTTAAATATTTTTGGTTTCACTAAAATCCGTTTTGTTTTACACACGGTACAGTCAGTCAAATTTTGAATTCAATTTTTGAAACTGCTGTGCCATTTCAGGCCTTGTTTATAATTCAAAGTAATTATATTTATTTTCAAGCGTCGATTCAAACACCATTTTCGTCATTATTATTTAAAATATTTATTTTAAATATTTAAAATCCACTAAAATAGCCAATTTAAATTTTTTAAATTGGTTCAGATTTTACGGGTTGTTACAATTACTCTACATGAATAAAAATCATATTTTTATCCTTTGTTTACATAATGAAAATTCATATTTTTATACTTTGTTAGCATAAAGGAAAATCATATTTTTTTGTTAAAAACCATGTCTTTCATATGAATAAAATCATACCTTTTACATTTTTTTATTCTAACAAAGATTTCATTTTTATTCTTTTATAAACTGATTTTAAACAATGTTATTTAAATTAAATTAGTTAAACTTTATATAAACAAATCGGATTTTAAATATATGAATAAGAAAATATAAAAACTTACTGTAATCGGGGGAGGAGGGGGTCTTCTGTGCGCTGGCGTTGGTCTGCGGAGGGGGGGTGCGCCTGTCATCACGGCGGCGGGCTCCAGGGCATTGGCGGCAATTGTCTTGAGTTTTTTTGGGGGGGGGGGGGGGGCGTCGTTCAGAGGAGGGAGAAGCGAGGTCGAGTGGCGGCATGGGGGGGGCGCGTCGTTCAGAGGAGGGAGGAGCGAGGTCGAGTGGCGGCATGGGGGTGCGCGATCTCGATTTAGGGTTTTCCCTTTTTTTTTCTCTTCTGAAGAAGGACGACCCGGGGGGAGGGGGTGAGAGGGAAATAAGGGAGAGGAAAGAGAGGGTTTTCTATTATTTATTTATTTCATTATTTCAAAAAGCAACTTTTAATTTCGACCTCGAAATCGAACCCACGACTGTCGTCCATAGCTAATTACCCCCATTCCGAACATAATGGGATATGTATCGGAAGCCAATTCGACCGTTTCAATCAATTTTCGTTTAAATCAAAATTTAAATCTATATATTCTATTTTAAACGTACATTTCAATTTACCGGAGCCACATACGAACTCTAAAAATTCCCAAAAAATATTTTCTAGCTTCGCATTGACGATACGGTCCTAACAAAATTAATTTCATTGAATTCTGAGACCGTTTGAAAAATGGTCAATTTCTAGTCGATCGAAATTGACTGAAACTGTTAAAACACGTTTTTCTTCGCCACGCTCACATATTGATTCGAAAAATTATGGAATTTGAAACCTAGCAATAATTTGACATCCCTGATCCAACAAAAGTGGTTTCGTCGAAAACCGAGGTCGTTTGCAAAATTCCTATTTCTAAGGGCCAGAATTCCATGACGACTATTCTGAAATTTCAACCGAATATAACTTTTTATCTCCGCTATGAAATTTTGATTTTTCAGATTCGTTGGAAAGATATTCCCAAATAGATTCTAATATTTTTGGTTTCGCTAAAATCCGGTTTATTTTGAATCCTGTACATTCATTTGAAATTTGAAATCAAATTATCGAACTACCGCGCCATTTCCAATTCCTTTTATAATTATAAATAAATACTTATATTCTCACGACGATCTATATAAATATATACATTCTATTTCTATTCGAAGTAAATTTCTCGTCGTTATTATTTAAAATAATTCATTTTAAATAATCAAAATTCACTAAAATTGCCAAAATAAAAATTTTAAATTGGCTCGGATTTCCGGGTTATTACACATTTTTCCTTTTTGATTTCCGCCAACTTCTTTCCAGAATTTGAATTCTCAACAGCCATGAAACGCACCAGTTCCGAATTTAAATTTCCAATAACCACCTTTTCAGAATTTGAATTTTCAATAGCCACCATTTCAGAATTTGAATTACCAATAGCTACTTCACCCATCTTTTTAACTTTTGAATTTTCAAAAGCCATAAAACACATCTTTTCCTATTTTGAACAATATTTCAGTAGATCACTTGATTTTTCAACATGATTATATGCAGACTCTTTTAACATTGGTACAAAGCATGAATTTACACTAGTGTTAACAATTTTTTCAAAATTTGCCATTTAATATTTTTTTTTCAAAAATAAGGTTATGAATTTTTTGAAAGACCTTGCTCTAATACCAGTTGTTAGGGATTGTGGAATGGATCGTTAAGGAAAAACTAACACTAAAGGAGGGGTGAATAATGTTTTTGAGAAATTAAACTAAATCTAAAACTTATATGATATACTATATGAATCTACCACCACATAAACAATCACAGACACAGAATCAAACACAAACACAAAGATAAATAAAATACAAAAAAGGAAAGAACGTCACATCGGATTTTATACTGATTCAGAATTACTCCTACGTCCAGTCCCACCCAACGCTAGATTGCGCAGAGTTTTATTACTATATCAATAACCAAGTACAACCCCTTGATTTAACGGCTACAAGGTTAACACAAATTCCAAACACCCTTGATCAAGTATATTTCCCCTGATTTCACGGCTACAAAGTCAACACCGCTCTCGTTCCTTGATTTCACGGCTACAAGGAAAACACCAATCATCCAAACACTTTCCAAATGATTACAAAAGCCCTATAACTCTTCAATAGCACTTCGATTCAGAGAGTAATGAGTAGAGAGTGAGAAGAGAAAAACAATTATGTAAATAGAATTGAATTCGACAGTGTTTAAGTGTAGAAATCATAAAATGAGAAAATATAATTATATAAAGAAAGGAGATGGAGACGGAGAAGAAGAATGATGAAAAAATTTGAAATCAGCCCCTACTTACAAGATTTGAAAGGTTGCAATGCTTCTGGAACATTACAAATAGTGAAAAGACACTTCCTTTGAAAATCAAAAATATGATAGTTATATGTCGACATAGGCATAAATGTATGTCAACATATGCCTTTGTAAAATTGGATTTTGAACATTTTTTTGAAGTGCTTTGATATATACATACATACATATACATACATATACATATATATATAATTATGTAAACTCTTGAATTAAAACATAGTGTTATAAATAAATTTTATAAAGTAGAAAATCATTTGAAACCATAAGTATAAACTATATAAACATATTTATAAAATTATAAAATTTAAAACTATATAAATATTAAGTATATAAAGTGTAAATATATAAAACTTATAAAGCTTGAGTTTAAAATCAAAAGTAAAATAAAGAAAGTAAAATAAAGAGGATAAAGATAGAACTTGAAAATAGAATTTAAAATCAAAAATTGAAAATCAGACGTTGAATTTGAACCTGGAGTGCTATTCAGAATCTTATATAAAGTAGACTCTATTGCTATTTTTATCTTGAACTCTTGAAATCTTGATTACACATGAGTCTTGAATCATCTCTGAAATCTAAATCTCTAGAAACTCTTAAACTATACGGTGTTCAGTATTAATTCCTATATATAAATCCTGCATATGAATATATATATATATATATATATATATGTATATATTCTAGACAAAAGTGTTAGTATATATTTTATAATCAATTAATATTGAAATAAGGTTCTTGTCATCAAAACTCCATTCTCCAACATAGGTATCATAAATTGTAGAATTTCAATTATGCGTCGGTGTTTTACATTATTACTTAGCCACTAAGCGACCTACTAATTATTTATGCAAATATCAATTTTTTCTCATATTTGTAAACTTTTTTGATCTCATTCACACAAATTCTAGGCCCAAAGGGTATTATTTAATGTGAGTGTTACAGGTATCTTAATTTGTGGAATTCCAAAAGTGCTGCGGTGTTTTACATAACAACTTAGCCATGAAGCAACCAACTTATTCAATATGCAAATATCAATCTTTACTTATGTTTGAAATATTTTTTTGATCCTATTGGCTCAAGTACTAGGCAGAAAAAGTTTTTTTAATGATAAGTATTTTAGGTATCTTAAATTGTAGAATTTCAAATGTGTGGCGGTGTGTTGCATAATTAATTAGTCATTAAGCAACCTACTTATTCAATATACGAATATCAATTTTTTACTCATACTTGAATTTTTTTTGATATTTTTGTCACAAATCCTTGGCCGAAATAGTATCATTTAATGATGAGTGTTACAAGTATCTTAAATGAAAGAGTTTTAAATGTGCTGCGGTGTTTTACATAATTGCTTAACCATTAAGTAACCTACTTATTCGATATGCAAACATCAATCTTTTACTCCTAATTGAAAATTTTACTGATCTTACTGGAACAAATCCTACGTCAAAATAGTATTGTTCAATGATGATAGCAACCTACTTATTCAATATCCAAATATCAATCTTTTACAAATGTGTGATAATGTTTTACGTAGTTACCTAGTCATTAAGCAACATACTTATTCAATACGCAAATATCAATGTATAATTCATATTTGAAAACTTCTTTTGTCTTATTGGTGCAAACTAGGCCAAAATTGTATTATTTAATGATAAATATTATAAGCGCCTTAAATGGAACAATTTCAAAAGTGCCACAATATTTTACATAACTACTTAGCCACTAAGCAACCTTCATATTCGATATGCAAATATCAATGTTTCACTATTTTTTTGAAGAAATCTTAGGTCAAAACTGTACTATTAAATGATGAGTTCTATAGATATCTTAAATTGTAAAATTTCAAATTTGTGGAAGTGTTTTAAATACGTAGTTAGCTGCAAAGAAAACAACTTATTAAATATTTAGAAATCAATATTTTACTCATATTTAAAAACATTTTTATTCTATTAGCACAAATCCTGGGCCAGAGTGTTATTATTTAATGACGAGTATTATAAGTATTTTAAATGGCAGAATTTCAAACATGCAACAGTGTTTCTTAGTTACTTGAGAACCAAGAAACCTACTTATTCGATGCAAATATCAATGTTTCAATCATGTTTGGAAACTTTCTTCATTTTATTGGCATATATCCAGGGAAAAAACGGTATTATGTAATGATGAGTTTTATAGATGTTTTAAAATGTAGAATTTCAAACGTGTAGCTGTGTTTTACATAATTACAAAGTCACTAAGCAACCTACTTATTCAATACGCAAATGTCAACCTTTTACTAATATCTAATTATTATTTTTGATCCTATCGGCACATGTCCTACACCAAAACGGTATTATTTAGTGATGAATGTTTTAGGTATCGTAAATTGTTGAATTTCAATTATGAGGCAGTATTTTACATGATTACATAGCCACTAAGCAAACCACCTATTCAGTATGAAAATTTAATCTTTTACTCATATTTGAAAACAATTTTTATCTAATGGCACACATAATGCTCCAAAATAGTATTATTTAATGATGAGTGTTTTAAGTATCGTTAATCCTAGAATTTCAATTGTGCAGCGGTATTTTACATTATAACTTAGCCACTAAGCGACCTACTAATTAAATATGCAAATATCAATTTTTTTCTCATATTTGTAAACTTTTTTTAATCTTAATTTGTAGAATTTCAAAAATGTGGCGGTGTTTTACATAATAACTTAGCCACGATGCAACCAATTTATTCAATATGCAAATATCGATCATTACTTATGTTTGAAAACTTTTTTGATCCTATTAGCACAAATACTAGGCCAAAAAAGTATTTTTTAATGATATGTATTTTAGGTATCTTAAATTGTAGAATTTCAAATTTGTGATGGTGTGTTACATAATTAATTAGTCATTAAGCAATCTACTAGTTCAATATACAAATATTAATTTCTTACTCATATTTGAATTTTTTCGATATTTTTGGCCCAAATCTTTGGCTGAAATAGTATTATTTAGTGTTGAGTCTCACAAGTATCTTAAATGAAACAGTTTCAAATGTGCTGCGGTGCTTTACATAATAGCTTGGCCACTAAGCAACCTATTTATTCAATATCCGAGTATCACTCTTTTATACATATTTGAAAACTTTTTTTTGACTAAATTGGCATAAATTCCACCCAAAAAGGGTATTATTTAATGACTAGTAATATAGGTATTTTAAATTGTAAAATTTCAAATGTGCGGCTGCATTGCACATAATAACTTAGGCACTAAGCAATCTACTTATTCATATCCAAATATTAGTCTATTTCTCATATTTGAAAACTTTTCTGGACTTATTAGCACAAATCCTAAGCCTAAATGATATTATTTAATGATGAATATTATAGGTATCTTAAATTGTAAAATATCAAATGTGCAGTAGTTTTTCACATAATTTCTTAGCCACAAAGAGATCTACATATTCAATATCTATATATCAATCTTTTACTCATATTTGAAAACATTTTTATTTTTACTGGCGAAAATAATCTACCAAAATGGTATTATTTAATGTTGAGTGTTATAAGTATCTAAACTAGTATAATTTATAATGTGCGGCAATGTTTTACATAATAACGTAGCCACTAAGTAAACTACTTATTCAATATGCAAATTTCTAGGTTTTGCTCATATTTGAAAACATTTTTGATCTTATCGACACAAATCATAGACCAAAACAGTATTATTTTATGATTAGTGTTATAAATATCTTAAATGCTAGAATTTGAAATGTATGACGGTGTTTTACGTAATTACTTAGTCATTAAGCAACCCACTTATGCAATATGCAAATATTAATGTATAACTCATATTTGAAATGTAACATCCAAGATTTTTGACCGTTTAAATCGACAATGATCCTCAAAAGTCGGATTAAACAAATCAAAAATACGGATAGTTATTTGGACTGAAATAAGAAAAAGAAAGAAAGATGAAAAACAATCACAGAATCTCACAGCGGAAGGAAAAAATATAATAAATAAATAACAGTTCATGAAGCTGTAAAAACATATATTTGATTATATTTTACAACAATTATCAAAGTTAACTATCATTCACATACCAATATTTGCAGCGGAGTAACAATAATAAATACGTCTATTGAGCTCCAACTACATCTTCATAACATAGTCTTCAATAACTGAAAGCTCAGGCCGACCCGGGCATAAATGAAAAGACAAAAACACTCGGCAGAACTAAAATATTCTCATATTAGTTAAATCAAATTCATGCGATAATATGAGTGCATTAACTCAAGAGATGTTACGGGAATTCCATCTCTAAGGATCCGTCAAACTAGATACTATATAATATAATACGCTATTATAATAGTGTCTACGGTTAAATATAAAATATTAAAATAGTGCAAGTGGGATTACCATTATTACCCTTACACCGTTTATACCGCTACCGTACAGTTTGCATATAACACACTAGTACGTCGGTGGATAGGGATGCACCATGATACGAAAACGTTAAATCAAAATCGTAGGGGGATCGATCAGGATAATATGACAAGGCACATGAGGAATGCCCAGAGTACGAATATACTAGTTGCACGCCCGAACTGGTGGTAATGCATAGCCGCAACTACCACCCACCTCGGACAACACCCCCCAAATCACGGATGCGCATCAAATCAAATCAATCAAACCGAGGGACTATAGTAATAAAGGAAGAAGCGTTGCCGATGGATGTTGCTAACCCTACTTGGTCACGGTATAGCCCTGTTTTAGTCATTTTAATTATGACCCAAAGTTCAAGGATATCCATTATCGTTCTCTTTCTTCAAATCCATTAATCGCCTCCAAATCAGCCTATTTCATTATAAAACTCCACCGCGTACACAGTAGTTAAAGCGGTTTTCGGTATTGGCAGAGAGTATGACTATATCCGGTCGCGGTCTCTTTAACAACCAATCCTTTACATTTTTCACATCGGTCAGTTCTTTTACATTTCAAAGGGGTTCGTATATCATATCAAAATATCAACTTTTCATAAAAATCATTTCAATATTCAAGAGAGAATATTATTCATCATAAAATCTACATTTTAACTAATTTAAAATCTTAAAACAATTCCAACTTTAAAATAATTTAAAATAGTAATTTTTTTTAAATAGTTTAAATATATAATATAAATAGTTTGAAAATAAATAATTTTTATTTAAATAGAATTTTAGATTTAGGAAAATCTATAGGTAAAATATTAAAATAGTTAAATATTAAAATAGTTAATTTAAAATTAATAATAAAATAAAATAGTTATAAGGTAAATTAGTTTATAAAAAAATTATTATTATAAAATAAAATAATTTATAAAATAGTTTAAAAATACTATAGTTGGAATTAGAATCATATGTTCAAAAATTTAACCAAACAAGAAATCATATTTCCGTTTCAAAACAATTCGACTAAATTTTGATATCTTAATTCAAATCGATTCAACTTCCCATATTTATTTCAATTCATTTCAACAATTCGATTTCAAACAATTCGATTTAAATAATTGATTTTCAATTATAATTCTCACTTTGAATTATTCGTTTATAAAATCTCGAGTTCATAGTTCAATTATTACAACAAATCAGGTTAATTTAAAATAATATCAAAGATGGGTAAACAATTCAATTTTGATAAATTTAGTTCATATTCAGTTCAGTTTAACTTCAGTTATCCAAATTTATGAATTCCTTAAAATCAAAAATTTTAATTTCAAGGCTTAAAGTTCAAATTTAAAGAAAATAGGTTAATAATATCATTTATTTATCTTTAAAACAAAATTTCAAAATTCAAGGTTAAAACAATTTTTATTGAACCAACCAGTGTCCGTATAAAATTTTCTATCCTATGGCCAGGTAATACTTAAAATTTAATTTTAGTATTTTGGGAAAGGATATATATCATTTTAATCCAAATCAGGGTCATAGGTATTTATCATTTCAACCTACGTTCTTAATTCATTTTAATGATTAACCCCAAATTTATTTATTGCCCATAACATCTAGGGTGATGGTTGTTATTAATCAACAAAAATCAGTGACATATATAAACAATATCAATAACAAGATCAAATTCATATCAATTCATTAAATATATAAATTCAAGGCATACATCAAAATCAACACATTCAAACCGTTCAAAAGTATCAGTTACTAATCATCAGGTATGAGGTTTCTAAACAAGAAATTAATCTATGACCGTACAACTTACATCAATAATTAAATTAAATTATATAGTCTATGAAGATTTAACATAAACAATTAATTTAAATAGTCAAACAGCAACTAAAGGAATCATATCATAACATTAATTTAATTTAACTAACAATCAAATATTTTAGTTAGGTGTAAGTTGAACTCACCTTCAGTGGCAGAGGAATGGAGACGATAAGAGAGAGGCGCAGAACTAAAACAACACTGAAGCTTCAGCAAACTGAACAAACAAATTATAGTCAACACGCGTATAATTTAACAGTGTTTGATTTCAAAAATAAAAATAGAAATAAAAATTTAAAAGATCCTTTTTTATAAGTTCTTGGTAATATACATATTCTAATCACGGTTATCTCATGTCTCAAAATAAATTTAAACAAACCTAAACTCTTCTAATTATTATTTTTTCCATTCTACACAAAGTAATCGGGCCAGGCTGATGTATACTTTCCTAATCTACCCTATCACGCATGGCACAACATTGTTTTTTTTTCAAAAATAAAATTTGATATGCATGATGTAGATGCACAATAAACAAGAACTATTCCATCACCTACATGTATATTAAAATATACACATGTATTTGTATCCTCTTTCTTAATCTTTTTTTTAAAACAACATTACGGTTTGACCAAGAGCAGGGAAGGAGGCTTGGTCGGAGTGAGGTTGGCCTGGGCGGAGGCGAGGGTGCTTCAGGTGATGGGTGCATGACACCGATGGTTGGCTATCACGTTGTAACCCAACATTTAGCTTCAGATCTCTTTTTTTTCAATTCAGATTTTCAAATAAAAGAAGAGAGGAGGAGATGGGTTCGTCAGGGTGTTGGTGGCGGCGCAAGGTCAAAGGAAGGTTTGGTGTGAGGAGCCATGGTTTCATAGTTTTTAATTATCAAAGTGGACTATATTTTACCAAATTAAATCAGAGAAAGAAAGAAGCTGATATCTAAAATTTTGTAAACTAGAAAATTACCTCGAGATGGGTAAACGAGAAGGCTTTGGGAAGAAAAGAATTTTGAGGAAGAAGAAAAAGGTTGCGTGGGATGACAATATAAAGAGATGAATCACTGTAAAAAATCAAGTCACGGCTATATTTTTTTCCCTTTTTAACGTTAATAAATTATCTCAATTCCTAAATAAATGTCTGATGTGTCATAAGCTCTTTCATTAACTTAAGTTTTATTAGGAATGATATAATTAAATTTTAACCTCTACTAATGCTTCCCATTTATTGTCAATCAAATTTTAATTCAAACATTAACGGGTTTAAATGAAATAAACGTTCATAATTTATAATTTCAAAGGAGAGTTATGGTAAAATTAATGGTAATTTATAGGCAAAAAATTTCAATAGTTTAATTATCCAGTAAAGCATTCCATTTTTATCGTTTTCATCCTTAATTCAATACCCAACATTATAATTTATTCCAAATTTGAAATAGGGATAATATTAGTTATAGGAATAAATTACGTATCTTATGAATCTCATTTTCAATTACAACAATCTCAATTGAGAATTAAATTCTGAAGTAATCAATTCATTCAATATAAATTTCCAATTACATTTCCAAACCATTTAAACTATTTTCCTCCAATTAAATAATTATATTTTAATTAAATTTCAAAACTTGTAGGTTTTTCTCAAATCAAAATAAAAATTAATTTCCAACTTTGATTATCAACCCAATCCAATAGAATTCATTATATATACTTTTAACTCAATTCTATTCAATGTCTTAAGAATTTAAATTTTCAATATTTATCAACATAAACTAATTGTAGTTTCACTACAATCATTTCAAGTTATCATTATTATAATTTGTTCAAAATCATTCTTAATCAATTAAATTAAATTCACATTATACATTTTATAGTTACATCGTTGAAATTTTAAATTCTAACCACAATCGTAGCAAAATCTTATTAAATTCAAAAACTTAGATGGTCGAAAATACAGGTTGTTACACTCTCCCTCACTCAAAACATTTCGTCCTTAAAAAGGAGTTGTAAGGAAGTTGTTAATTAATATGTTTATCCATAAAATTTCTTATTAAACTTGTCCCATTAGTTAGTCTACATAACTAATTTCGTTAATAATTTAGTTCTGAATCGTGAATTACCAAACCACAATTTTCTGAAAATTTGAATTACACATATCTTAAAATCTACAAATCCAAATCTAAAATTTCTCTTTCATTAGAAAATTATGTTCTAATAGATCCAAAAGATTCTTGTTTCATATAATTCCGACATATTTTGGATCTTATACATTTATTTAAACTTCAATTCATAAAATAACGAACTGCAGCTTCGCGACGGGGTCGTTTTAATTAAATTTAATTAATTCGTTTAACCATGGTCAAATTTATAAATTGTAAACCAATTCACTTTTATCTTCACAAAACAAGTTAAACATTTATTTTCGTCTTGGTAATTTCGATTATCTTAAGTCGTCGAATATCTAACCATCAATAGCAATACAATTAAATTCATAACTAAATAATTCACTACATTAGCTCATTTCATTGACAAGGTTTATTTGTATTAAATATTGAATCTAATTTCAAACATAACTAAGTATACGTAGTATATTTCATAACTTAAATCTCATTCGTACATATAAACCATCAATTTTTTTAGCATTCATTATTCATACTAGTATTTGTATATTATCCAATTTTATTCCAATAACATGTTAACTATTGATTAATTAGTAAGTTATATATATGCTATGGAAATGTTCGATTTTTATACAAGTTAACTAGTTTCAATTTTGTTTTGAATTCATTATTTCAACCTATAAAGAGTTTTATTTTAATTATAACTCTCCTGGATTCATTTTTTATTATATAACTCAGAAATTTCTATAATTTCAATCTTTGTTCATTTCGACAATTTGAAATTCATTAACTATTCAAGAACTTAAAATTTTCAATTTCGGGTATGTTTTCAAATCAACTTTAAAATAATATATATATTTTATCTTGTATATCAAACTATAATCTAAAAGATTTAAATGAAATCCAAATTTCCAAACAAAGTATAAAAATTCTAAGTGGTCTCTCCCCACAGTCTCTTGAAAATAATGTCGATAATGTGTGCATTCATTGTCGAGATCATTTTCCAAAGGCAAGGGGAAAATATACACTTATTTAAAAATTCATTTGTAAACAATTTCTATATGAAACAACATTTAAAATAAAAATATATTATTTTAAATCATTAGCAAACAATATTACAAAACCACCTGAAATCAAATTCTCAAATTCATATTTTACTTCTTATTTCATTATCAATAAATTTTCTATATTTGATTTTCTTAAACCGTTCAATAATCAATGGTTCTAATTATGAATTAATCGAATGATAAATGATGAAAAATTTAATATTATCATCAACAAAATCAAAATTCATATATTTTCAAATAATTCTATATATAAAAAAAAATTAAAATAATATTATGTCGATAAGCCCTGTTCGAGTGTTTAGAAATCCCTATCGATACATTGGCATCCCAAGTACTGACCAGAATTCATAACTACTCAACAGAACAAATTAACATAATTCAAAAACATTTTTATATCAAAATTGCAAGTACGTTATCTCATATAGGCTCAAACTCATTCTAGAATATTACTACCCTATCTCTAATGAGTTAATCCTAAATAGAGCAAAAGGTTTTCGCTAAACCAAAGCTCTGATACCAAATGTAACATCCGAGATTTTTGACCGTTCAAATCGACAAAGATCCTCAAATATCGACTTAAACAAATCAAAAATACGGATAATTATTGGGACTGAAACAAGAAAAAGAAGAAAGAAGAAAAACAATCACAGAATCTCACAGCGGAAGGACAAAATATAATAAATAAATAATAGTTCATGAAGTTGTTAAAACATATATTTGATTATATTTTACAACAATTATCAGAGTTAACTATCATAAACATACCAATATTTGCAGTGGAGTAATAATAATAAATACGTTTATTGAGCTCCGTCTTCATTTTCATAACATTGTCTTCAATAACTGAAAGCTCAGGTTGACCCGAGCATAAATGAAAAGACAAAAACACTCGGATCAGAACTAAAATATTCTCATATTAGTTAAATCAAAATCATACGATAATACGAGTGCAATAACTCAAGAGATATTACAGTAATTCCTTCGCTTAAGGATATGTCAAACTAGATACTATATAATATAATATGCTATTATAATAGTGTCTATGGCTAAATATAAAATATTAAAATAGTGTAAGCGAGACTACCATTATTACCTTTACACCTTTTATACTGTTGCCATACAGTTTGCACATAACACACCATTACATCGGCGGATTAGGATGTGCCGTGATACGACAACATTAAATCAAAACCATATGGGGCTCGATCAGGATAATATGACAAGGCACACGAGGAATGCCCAGAGTATGAATATACTAGTTGCATGCCCAGACTGGTGGTAACACATAACCACGACTACCGCCCACCTCGGACAACACTCCCAAATCACGGATGCACATCAAATCAAATTAATCAAACCGAGGGACTATAGTAATAAAGGAAGAAGTGTTGCCGATGGAGGTAGCTAACCCCACTTGGTCATGGTATAGCCCTGTTTTAGTCATTTTAATTATGACCCAAAGGTCAAGGATATCCATTATCGTTCTCTTTCTTCAAATCCAATAATCGCCTCCAAATCAACCTACTTCATTCTGAAACTCCACCATGTACACAGTAGTTAAAGTGGTTTTCGGTACTGGCAGGAAGTATGATAATATCCGAACCTGGTCCCTTTAACAACCAATCGTTTACATTTTTCACATCGGTCAGTTCTTTTACATTTCAAAGGGGTCCATACTTCATATCAAAATATCAACTTTTCATAAAAATCATTTCAATATTCAAGAGAGAATATTATTCATCATAAAATCTACATTTTAACTAATTTATAATCTTGAAACAATTCCAACTTTAAAATAATTTAAAATAATAAAAAATATTTATTTTAAATAGTTTAAATATATAATACAAATAGTTTGAAAATAAATAATTTGTATTTAAAATAGAATTTCAGATTTAGGAAAATCTATAGGTAATATATTAAAATAGTTTATAAAATAAATAGTTAAATATTAAAATAGATAAATATTAAAATAGTTAATTTAAAATAAATAATAAAATAAAATAGTTATAAGGTAAATTAGTTTATAAGAAAAATATTATTATAAAATAAAATAGTTTAAAAATACTATAGTTGGAATTAGAATCATATCTTCAAAAATTTAACCAAACAGGAAATCATATTTCCATTTCAAAACAATTCGACTAAATTTTGATATCTTAATTCAAATCGATTCAACTTCACGTGTTTAATTCAACAATTCGATTCAAATATTTGAGTTTCAATTATAATTCTCACTTTGAATTATTCCTTTATAAAATCTCGAGTTCACAGTTCAATTATTACAATAAATCAGGTTAATTTAAAATAATATCAAAGATGAGTAAACAATTCAATTTTTTTAAATTTAGTTCATATTCAATTCAGTTTAACTTCAGTTATCCACATTTACGAATTCCTTAAAATTGAAAATTTTAATTTCAAGGCTTAAAGTTCAAATTTAAAGAAAATAGGTTGATAATATCATTTATTTGTCTTTAAAACAAAATTACATAATTCAAGGTTAAAAACAATTTTTATTTAACCAACCGGTGTCCGTATAAAATTTTCTATCCTATGGCCAAATAACACTTAAAATTTAATTTTAGTATTTTGGGAAATGATATATATCATTTCAATCCAAATCAGGGTCATAGGTATTTATAATTTCAACCTACGTTCTTAATTCATTTTAATGATTAACCCCGGGTTTATTTGATGCCCGTAACATCTAGGGAGATGGTTGTGATTAATCAACAAAAATCAATAACATATATAAACAATATCAATAACAAGATGAAATTCATATCAATACATTAAATATATAAATTTAAGGCAAACATCCAAATCAACACATTCGAACAGTTCTATTATATCAGTTACTAGTCATCAGGTATGAGGTTTTCAAACAAGAAATTAATTTATGACCATACAACTTATATCAATAGTTAAAATAAATTATACAATCTATGCAGTTTTAACATAAATAATAAATTTAAAAAGTCAAACAGCAACCAAAGCAATCATATCATAACATTAGTTTACTTTAACTAACAATTGAATATTTTAGTTTGGTGTGAGTTGAACTCACCTTCAGCGGCAGAGGAATAAAGACGATAAGAGAGAGGCGCATAACCAAAACAACACTGAAACTTCAATGAACGGAACATACAAATTACGGTCAACACACGTATAATTTAACAGTGTTTGATTTCAAAAATAAAAATAGAAATAGAAATAAAAATTTAAAAGATCCTTTTTTTCATAAGTTCTTGGTAATATACATATCCTGATCACGGTTATCTCACGTCTCAAAATAAATTTAAACAAACCTAAACTCTTCTTAGTTTTTTTTTGGTTTCCATTCTACACAAAGTAATAAGGCCAGGCTGATGTAGACTCGCTTAATCTACCCTACAATGCATGGCACAACATTTTTTTTTCTTCAAAAATAAAATTTGATATGCATGATGTAGATGCACAGTAGACAAGAACTATTCCATCAACTACATGTATATTAAAATATACACATATGTATTTGTATCCACTTTCTTTATCTTTTTTTAAAAAAAAAACAACAGCACGGTTTGACCAAGAGCAGGGAAGGAGGCTTGGTTGGAGTGAGGCTGGCCTGCACGGTTTGACCAACATTTAGCTTCAGACCTTTTTTTTCAATTCGGATTTTCTAGAAAAAGAAGAAAGAAGGAGATGGGTTCGTCAGGGTGTTGGTGGTGACGCAGGGTCAATTGAAGTTTTGGTGTGAGGAGCCATGGTTTCATAGTTTTTAATTAACAAAGTGGACTATATTTTACCAAATTAAATTAAAGAAAGAAAGAAGCAGATATCTAAAATTTTGTAAACTAGAAAACTACCTAGAGATGGGTAAACGAGAATGCTTTGGGAAGAAAAGAATTTTGAGGAAGAAGAAAAAGGTTGCGTGGAATGACAATATAAAGAGGCAAATCATTGTAAAAAAATCAAGTCACTATAATTTTTCTTCCCTTTTCAACGTTAATAAAATAACTCAATTCCCAAATAAATGCGCTGATGTGTCATAAGCTCTTTCATGAACTTAAGTTTTATTAGGAATGATATAATTAAATTTTAACCGTTATTAATGCTTCCCATTTACTGTCAATCAAATTTTAATCCAAACGTTAACGGATTTAAATGAAATAAACATTCATAAATTTATAATTTCAAAGGAGAGTTATGGTTGAATTAATGGTAATTTATAGGAAAGAAATTTCAATGGTTTAATTATCCAGTAAAGTATTCCATTTTTATCGTTTTCATATTTAATTCAATACCCAACGTTATAATTTATTCCAAATTTGAAATAGGGATAATATTAGTTATAGGAATAAATTATGTATCTTATGAATCTCAATTTCAATTACAACAATCTTAATTGAGAATTAAATTCTAAAGCAATCAATTCGCTTAGTATAAATTTCCAATTACATTACCAAACCATTTAAACTATTTTCCTCCAATTAAATAATTATGTTTTAATTATATTTCAAAACTTGTAGGTTTTTCTCAAATCAAAGTAAAATTTAATTTCCAGCTTCGATTATCAACCCAATCCAATAGAATTCATTATAAATACTTTTAACTTAATTTTATTCAATGTCTTAAGAATTTAAAATTTCAATATTTATCAACATAAACTAATTGTAGTTTCACTATAATCATTTCAAGTTATCATTATTATAATTTGTTCAAAATCATTCTTAATCAATTAAATTAAATTCACATTATACATTTTTATAGTTACATCATTGAAATTTTAAATTCTAACCATATTCGTAGCAAAATCTTATTAAATTCAAAATTTTAAATGGTCAAAAATAGAGGTTGTTACATGAAAACTTGTTTCGTCTTATTGGTACAAATACTAGGCCAAAATTGTATTATTTAATGATAAATATTATAAGCATCTTAAATGGCACAATTTCAAAAGTGCCAGAGTAGTTTATGTAATTACTTAGCCACTAACCAACCTTCATATTCGATATGCAAATATCAATGTTTCACTAATTTTTTTGATCTTACTAGCACAATCTTAAGTCATAACTATATTATTTAATGATGAGTTCTATAGATATATTAAATTGTAAAATTTCAAATTTGTGGCAGTGTTTTATATAAGTAGTTGGCTGCTAAGGAAACAACTTATTGAATATTCAGAAATCAATATTTTACTCATATTTAGAAACATTTTTTATTCTATTGGCACAAATCCTACGCCAGAATGCTATTATTTGATGACGAGTATTATAAGTATTTTAAATGGTAGAATTTTAAACATGCGGTAGTGTTTTCCTTAATCACTTGAGCACTAAGCAACCTACTTATTTGATGCAAATATAAATGTTTCACCTTTATTTGGAAACTTTCTTGATCTTATTGGCACAGATCCAAGGACGAAATAGTGTTATGTAATGATGAGTTTTGTAGATGTTTTAAAATGTAGAATTTCAAACATGCAGTTTGTGTTTTACAAAATTACTTAGTCACTAAGAAACCTACTTATTCAATATGCAAATATCAATCTTTTACTAATATCTGAAAACTTTTTGATCGTATCTGCACATGTCTTAGGCCAAAACGGTATTATTTAATGATGAATGTTTTAGGTATCGTAAATTGTTGAATTTCAAATTATGAGGCGGTGTTTTGCATGATTACATAGCCACTAAGCAAACCACCTATTTAGTATGAAAATATAAATCCTTTACTCATATTCGAAAACATATTTGATCTAATGGCACACATCATGCGCCAAAAACTTATTCACACAAATTCTAGGCCTAAAGGGTATTATTTAATGATGAGTGTTATAGGTATCTTAATTGTAGAATTCCAAAATTGTGGCGGTGTTTTACATAATAACTTAGCCACGAAGCAACCAGATTATTCAATATGCAAATATCAACCTTTTCTTATGTTTGAAAAGTTCTTTGATCCAATTGGCTCAAATACTACACCAAAAAAGTATTTTTTATTGATAAGTATTTTAGGTATCTTAAATTGCAGAATTTCAAATGTGTGGCGGTGTGTTTCATAATTAACTAGTTATGAAGCAACCTACTTATCCAATATATGAATATCAATTTTTTTTACTCATATTTGATTTTTTTGATACTTTTGCCACAAATCGTTGGCTAAAACAATATTATTTAATGTTGAGTGTCACAAGTATCTTAAATTAAAGAGTTTCTGTAACGTTCCACATTCTTATCGTTTTATGTTTAAATATTTAAATTAGTTAAATATTAAATTCGTAAGATAAATGGATTTCTATTTTAATTAAACAAAGTTTGAACATATAATATAAATATATATATATAATATAAACGAGCTCGTAGCGACATGGTAGTTCGTAATATTTAGTTTTGAACTTCAATTAAGTGTACATGATCCGTTATAAGCTGGAGTTCGCTGAAACAAGAAATATTTTAATCTTTTAAACTATAATTTTCTAATCAAAGAGAAAAATCGAGATTTCATGTTGTAGATTGTTATTTATGTCCAATTCAAATTTTCAAATAGTCATTATGGAATCGTTTATAAACCGTAATGATTTATTTAATAAAATAAACCGATTTTAAATCACTAGAATATTGGTTTAACATGAAAATGAAATATCAAATTTAAATTTTCAAGTTCGTTTATTCTAGAAATTTTATGAATTCAGTTTGTGTACATTTATATGATAATAATAATTTATCTGTTATTTTTTAGTCGATTTATATTGAATCGAATTTAATTCAATTTGTCAGTTTAAATTAATAACTTCTTTATATGGTCGAATTAGAGTGCGAATGTAACAACCCTGATTTTTGGAACCAATTTAAAATTTTATTTTTAATTGATTTAATAGTTAAAATAATTTATTTTAATAAATAACGACTTGAAATTTAATTTAAAACGAAGTAAGAACATACAAATTTAAAATTTAATTTAAAACGAACCCGAAATGGCGTGGTAGTTTGAAAATTCGATTTTAAATTTCAATTGAATGTATAGAATTCAATATAAGTCAAAATTTGATGAAACCATCAACATTAGAATCTATTTAATTATATCTTTATAACAAGTGTAAGAAACTGAGATTTCACTTTATAAAATGTAAGTTATGACCAGTTTAAAATTTAAAATAGTCGCTATAGAGTCTATTTATATTTTAATATATATAGCACTTAAAAATAGCCATTCTGCAAACGACCTCCGTTTTCGATGAAACCACTTTTGCTGGATCCGAAACGTCGAATTATTGTTAGGTTTAAAATTTCAAGTCAATTGGAATTAGTATGTGAGCGTACTGAATTTAAACACGTTTTCAATTTCAGTTTGATTTTATCAGCCAGTTAAAAGGTGATTTTTCAAACGGTCTCCAAATTCGAAGAAATTACTTTTATTAGGACTGTATCGTCAAAATATAGCTAGATTTCAATTTTCGTAATTTTTGGAGTCAGTATGTGGCCCTGATAAATTAAAATGTATGTTAAAACTTAATATATTGATTTATATTTTAATTTTAATAAAAACTGATTAAAACAGTCGAATTGGCTTATGAAACCTATCTCATTATGTGCAACGACCCGGATTTTTGCTCCGTTAATTTTAAATATTTAATATGGTTTTAAATATTTAGTTGATAATATAAATTGATTTTTATATCGAGTTATCAATTTAATAACTTAGTATGATTTAATTTTTGATATATCAAATTAAAGTAAGCCGAAACCGACGGATAATTGAATTCAAAGATAAAACTCAACCAATACAATTCAGATGATCAATGTGAATTCTATTTGAATATAGATGATAATAATAATATATCATCAAGGAATTAAATTATTTTGAATTTAATTTATATCAGTTTAAATTAATATCTCCTTCATATTATTGAATTGAGTTTCGATACCTGTCCCAATGCGTTCAGAATAGCGGTTTTACCTAGGAAGGTCGGTCGTTGTGTTCAAAAAAGAGTTCACGATCACGGGATGTTTTAAAATTGAATAAACACCATACCAGTTAATATCTGCCCATAATAAACACTGTACGTACTAAGACCTACCTCGGGTAAATCCTACCTGGTAAAACACCTACCTTAAATTCCTTCGCCGCTAAGTGTATTTCTCCTATTTAAACAACTGACGCCCTATTATCCTTCTCTATTTTTCACTTCGTTAATCCTCAGACAAACAAAATCAAAGACCATTTCCAGTTTAATTCCTTCGGAAAAATAAAGAAAGAAAAATAAAAATCCTCCACTTCAGAAAATCAAATCGAGTTCGTGCTTGAATCTCCGAGGCGTTGGAGCTCACGCTGGCCAACAGAGCGAGGGGGTAGCACTCGCGAGTTAGGTTAATCAATGGCGTTGCGATGTTCTCTGACGTGAGCTCCGTTGCTCGACTTCAATCAGCGATATCGACTAGGGTTCAACACATCGCGATTTGGGGAAAACTGGAGGTTGCGATTCAATTTTGGGAGGAGTTCGATCTGTGTTGTAAAAGTTCAGATCTGTTCGACAATGGAGGAGCCAACGAGGTCAATAGGGAGGAGTTCGATGCTAAGTAGTGTTGCTTCCATCCTGTAGCTCGATGTATGATTTCAGGGGATGATACATTAGGGTCTGGAGGGAGTTCGAGACAAAGAGTATCGCTGCCTTTCTTAGGTACGTTTTAGGCAGAATTCACGAACATGACAGAGGGTGACGGGTTCAACAAAAGGGCGACCAATGGGTGGTGTTTTGGATGCCATTGACATTGGTAATGATTGGAGATGGAATGGTAAGTCGTCAAACCAAAGTCAGAAGGCATGGGTTTCCTGTGAATAACTAAATGAGGATTGAGGCGAGCTCGTGAAGATGAAGGGCAGTTTGGTTTTAGAGGTGCTGTGATTTTGGGGGACAGTAGTAGATTATGGTTTGGCGAATCAAACTAATAAAAGGTAAGTTTTTAATCAAATTTGAGTTGTTTAGTAGTTGACACTAAAATTAGGAAATTTATTTAAGGAAATTTTTTGTTAATCATTGAAATAAATAGTTAATGTGGTAATGTAAAAATGTATAGAAAATGTGTTTATTTAATTTCAGTAGTTTTAATTAAATAAATAAATGTTGATCAGTAAATTCAAATCAAATTATCGTAGGTACAAAATGAAATATATTCGAGACAATTTGAGTAGAGTCGTAGACGGTGACTTGGAAATAAACAGGATATCGACAATTGCAATCACGGTGAGTAATTCTGACTCACTTTTTATTTAAAATTATTTTTACCCGTTAAAAATAAATTGTTTGTTGCTTGTTTGGTTGCATTCAATATTTTTGTGCATCTTAAATATATTAGTTATTTAGGCTTGGTGGTTGCTATTATATATATATATATATATATATATATATTGGTGGTTGGATTTCCCGCAGTATCATTAGCGGATGCCCGCGGTACCATTAGCGGACGATTATCCTATACGCCCCACGCTATGATAGTGGATGACCTTCTATACCGCGATGTCCTGCCTCGAAGCAGGATGGGTATTATTTCTGTTGACTAACGTCTGCGGATGCAGGAAAAACAGGTTGGAGGGATCCAACTGGATTGCTCAAAAATATATTATTTGTTTGTTTATTTGTTTGCTTATATGCTGTGATATATGATGTGTTAGAAAACCAAAAATAAATAATTGGTTGTTTGGTGTTTAAATATCACTGGGCTTAAATGTTGATATTAAAAAAAAAAAATCGAAAAAAGGAAATTTCCAGAGTTAAAAGGGGAAATTCTATTTTTTCGAAAATGGAATTTGAAATTTTAATAGAATAAAAATATTAACTTGTTTTAAAAGAATAAAAACAAGTAGTTCTTTTATAAACGAAGTTTATAAATGAAGTGAAAAGAATTATCATTGGATAATTCAGAAATAAAAATACAAGTGTGAAATTGAAAAGGGAAATCTATTTTCCAAAAGTAGAAATATCGATGTCAAAAGAAATTGAAATCGAGACTTGTTTAAGAATGAATAAAGAAAATTTAAGTAGAATTTGAATATAGAAATTCAAATAGAATTTGTATATAGAGAATTTCAAATAGAATTTGTATATGGGGAATTTAAAATAGAATTTGAATATGGAATTTGAATAGAATTTTAATATATAGGGAATTTCAAATAGAATTTGAATATATAAAAATTTGAATAGAATTTGAATTGAATTGAAAATGGAATTTGAATATGGAAAATTCAAATAGAATTGAAAATAGAATTTGAGAATAGAAAGTTGAAATCATTTCGAAATGGGAACGACGAAATATATTTTAGAATGCGGATTTATTTTTAAACAGAATAGAAAATAAATCCAAAGGATTTATAATTTGTAAAGGAAGTTGAATTAAATATAGAAGATCGAAGTATAAATAAATATATTACCGAGTTAGAAAAAAATTGACAATTATAGATTATCGAAAATTTTATGTTGAATTGGGAAGCTGATTTGATATATATATTGAAAATATATTAGAATGGGGTTGAATTTATTATAAATGAAGTTTAAAACGTCTATATATTAAATAAAATTAAAACGAACTCGCCGCAGCGTGGCAGTTCGTAAATTGGCGTTTCGAACTTCAATTGAGTATACAAAACTCAACTGAAGTTAGAATTCTTTGAAACAAGAATCGCCAGTGTAACAACCCGAATTTTAATAACGTGTTAGGGCAAGAATCAAGGTAGAATTAAATTTTAGAGTAAGAATCAAGCGAAACGGGTTGCGCCGTTGCGTTCGTCTCGGAATTCTGGTTGGAAACGAGTCCGAAATTTCGTAAATCGGAGTCCGTATGACCGAGATATGGCCTATAGAAGTTTCACGAAAAATCAGAAACGAAAACAGATTTTCGAATTTCAAAATTTAGCCCCAAAAGGACTGGGCGGGAAATTTCCCGCCCAGCCCCAGGTCGACTGGGGAGTCGACCCCCCAGGGACCAGGTCGACTGCCCAGTCGACCTGGGTGTCGACTTCCCTGGTCGGACCAGGTCGGCCTGGGTGCACCTGCATGGTCTTTTGGCTCTGGTTTGGGGGCCTGTGACGATTTTGACGGTTCAGATCTAAACTAGGGTTAATCTAAGGGCCTAAACTAGTCCTAACTCCTATACAAACACCCTAAGACCTAACCTAAATCACTAAAAATCATTCTAGCAACTAAGTGCTGCCAAAATGCTCCTAAATCATGGCCTCCATCTTCATCATTGAAAGCTTGAGAGTTCTAAACTAAAGCTAAGGCAAAGGAGCAATCTTTCTCCATCAAATCAAGGAGCTACTTACATTCTCAAGGCTTCTAGTGTTGCTACATCATTCCTAGAGCTTCTACAACGATTCTATGATGATTCTTGCTCCTAATTCACTAGCCACGCTTTGTAAGTTCTAGCTACTTTTAGATCTAAACGGTAGTTCTAATGTTGACATGGAATAAAATGAGATGAAACCTAAGTATGTTAGTCTCTGTGAATCTAGTCTTGCCCCTCTCTTGAACCTATGACTTTGGGCTATTTCTTAGTGATTAAATCATGCCACTCATGTTGTGTTTGACTTAGTTTATCAAGCAAGATTGAATTTTTACTTATGGAATGTTGGCATGAACCCTTAGAACCATTTGGCTTGTGGAACATTCATATGAACTTGACTTGGGGCTTATGCATGTAAAAGAACCTAAACCCCTCATGACCATTTACATGCCTATGATGATGAACCTAGTGTTATGCTATCATACATGCTTGAGGCCAATCCTTTTATGCTATCATACATGCTTGAGGCCAATCCTTTTATGCTATCATACATGTTTGAGGCCAATCCCTTTATGCTATCATACATGATTTGAGGCCAATATGTTGTCATATTATTCCTACTATGTTGACTCGCTTTCACTTGCGTTGGGAATACGCCTTGGGTAGTTTAGGCAAACGTGAGATGGGCTATGAAATTTAACATGAATTAAGTAATGGGACAATGGGCACAAGTGTAAAAAGTGGACTTTGTCGTAGCCTAAATTTGACATGAACATGATAAGTAGGAAAACATGAAAGTGGCCAACTCGAGGTTGGGTTGAGTTTGTAGCATAAATCTGCCCGGAACCGCCCGACAAATCCAGTAGCTACAGACAATAGGACCCAATGTGAGAAGTTGGTCATATCGCGCTCAAAATCCCGAGGTTGGACTAGGTTGTGGTGTAAAGCTGCCCGGACCCGCCCGGCGTAACCAGTAACCACAACAAAGTCTAATGTGAGAGGTTGGGGTGCATTAATTTACTTAATGCCACATGATAAGGTTAAGTTAGTTTGACTAATGGCACTTAACCAATATGACATGAATGGGTAGGTTAAGTAAGACCGGACTTGATTTCTTAAAGACACTTAACCATATAACATGATTAGCGGATGGGTTAGTTTAACCTAAATGGGTTGATAACACCCGACTGGGATAACGCGATGCGTAGTAGAGTTAAGTAAACCCGCAAGAATGATACTTGACCAATTATAAATACGACTAGTGGACGGGGTTAAGTTAACCTACACTTAACCAATCCGACTCGGTAATTTAATGGGGTTAAATTAACTTACACTTAACCAATCTGACTTGATGATTTGATAGGGTTAAGTCACGAACCTCTTAACCTACACTTAACCAATCTGACATGGTGAATTCGATAGGGTTAAGTTAATCCATACTTAACCAATCTGACACGATAATCTAGGGTTAAGTCATGAACGTCTTGATATACTTAACCAATCTAACGCGGTAGCTTGATGAGGTTAAGATAACCTATACTTAACCAATCTGACACGGTAATTTGATAGGGTTAAATTAACCTATACTTAACAAATCTGACACGATAACCTAGGGTTAAGTCATGAACTTCTTGATATACTTAACCAACTTGATACATGGTTTGTAGGGCTAAGCCTTGAACTTGAATACTTAGCCAATTTTGACATGATTCGTAGGCGGGTTAAGTCATGAACTCGAATGACAACACTTAACCCATTAGACAAAGCCCTAGTTCAGGGGACTAAGTGGAAAATCGTAGTTAATAAGGATAACTGTAACGACCCGTGTTTTTCGACCATTTGAATATGAATATTTTAATTAGTTTTAAATATTATATTGGAATATTAATGGAATTTAATATTTAATTCGTTATTAAAAACGAAGTTGAACGTTATAATTTATATATATTATAATTCGAGCTTGAAAATGGCGTGCAGTTCGTAAATTAGAGTTTTGAACTTCAACCGAGAATACAGGATTCGATATAAGTCGGATTTCTGTGAAACAAGACACGTTGGTACCATATTGACGATAATTTTCATATGAAAGAGAAAAATCCAGATTTCGTGTTATAGTTTGATATTTATGGCCAAATCAAATTTTGAAATAGTCGCTATGGAAAATCGTTATTAAATTATAGGCCTTTAAAATGGTCGTTTTGCAAACGGACTCAGATTTCGACGAAATCAGTTTCATTAGAACCGTATCGCTGAATTATTGTACGGTGGTGAATTGCGTGGAAAACCGATATCGTATGTGACCATGGTAGCCGTAAACGCCCGTTCAAATTTCTATAGCGCGTATTAAAATAAATAAAGGGGTATTTGAATGTAACTGGAGCAGACGATCGAATTAGGCCACGAAACCAGTTCCGTTGAATTTGTATCGTCGATTAGAGTCAGAATAAGTATATAGTTTGTTATTTTTAGAGATCGAGAAAATTGGCGTTAAAAAGGGTAGGGCGGTTCAGGGTAAAAACAGCCTACCGGGGCAACAGTCTCAGAATGCGACGAAATTAGTGCCGTTGGGTTCGTATCGAAAAGTTATTGTCAATGTTCGCAGTTTCAAGTGGATTTGATTTATCTGGTGACCGTGGAAAAATTAAACGCGTGTTCATTTCTGGTTTCATAAAGGAAATTTTTTCATACGACCTCGGATTTCGACGAAACTTGTCCCATTGGGTCCGGAATACGTTTTTACACTAAGAATAACTTTTCTATCAGTAGACCGAAATCGTTGTGGTGGTTTCTGCGTGTTACTTCGCGACGAAGTTTCACATTATAATTTAATATTCACCACAAAGTCCTACCTGTTCCTTTTCAGTCACACCTGCTTTCGTGTGTCCAATCCCTTACAAGACCGTGCCGACCAAGGCTTGCCATTTTCGAAAATCCCATTCCCCAATGCAACAGGTACCTATAATACACAACAGCTACTTTCCCCTATTACTTGCTCTCCAAACAATCGAACGTGATGGCCAAGAAAATGGGTACCGTGCCACCCAAGGATCACATGCTATAAATAGAGAGTCCTCTGTTTTCTTTTTCAGGGAAGAAGAAAAATCAAAGAAAAAGAAAAGGGAAATATTTAATACAAACACAAGAATGTTGGTGAGAAACGAACTGGAATGGGGTCAGAGATTTGTAAGATGGTAGAAGGAGGGAAAAGACATGCTAGTGGTGGCGTCGTTGATCTCGGATGAAGAGCCGATGGCTTGGAGTTGAAGCGGTAATCGATTAGGGAAAGGAGGGATGAAGTGGTGGGAAAGGACATGCGGGAGGCGTACTGTTGTTGCATGCATGGAGTCACGTTGGAGAATATATGTAGCCTATGTCCCTGTTTGTCAAATGAATATGTAGAAAAAGGAGCAACGTTCGTGAGCTTGCTACGAACGAACGAAGGGAGCGAGGTTCACGGGGTGCTGGGCGCGTGTTGAGGGGGTGTAGCCGCTGATGTTGGTAGCCGTTGATCGGTCGTCGGAGCTCTGAACGGTGGTGCGATGTGCTTGTTTGTGGTGCGTAAATAGATGAAGGAAAGGACAATGAAGCTGGCGAGTGGGAGTGGAGTAATGATGGGAAGAAGGGTGCATGCTGTGATGAAATCAGTAAGAAAATGGACATATTGCGGTGAGTATCAGCGAAAGAAAAGGCGAGCTACTGTGGATCAAAAGGAAGTGGTCCGAAAATTCTAAACTCGAAGCTAACGTAAGTTATTGATTTATGATTAATTAAACTTAAGGAATTAGTAAATTAATTTAATCGTATAAAATGAATTTTTCTGTACCGATGATGACAGAATGGGACCGATCCTCTACTAATATTACCTTACCACCAAACTTTAGTTTAAGCAAGGTGAATGGTAGAATCTAAGTGTGCCCAAACCCACTTTTAAACATATAATTACGGACCTACGTAGATTTAATAATATAAAGTGACTAGAACCCGGTGTTAATATGCTTAATGATAGTTTAATGTATGCCTAGTAGGGATTTTATATATGCATATAACGTAAATTAAAAACTAGGCTTTTAAAATAGTTATTTTTTTTGCGAATAACGTAAATTATATAACTGTGTCATACAGTAACGGGATCAGACAAAACAATTGGCGTCGGAACCGTATCGACGTGCACAACCGGGTGGAGCTGATTTGATCAGAGTTGGCAGCTACTAGAATTTTAATTGAGTTAAACGTCAGTTTAATTTAATTAAAACAAAAGGTCTCCGCAGCAGACGAATCAGATGAGTTAAACTCACTCAGTTACCCTTTTTATATTTTATATATAAATTGGGTGTTTTTATTTTGTGTGCTCTGCTTGCCAATAATTGACTGTTTTGCTAGTTAGACAATTGTTTGTTGATTTAACCGATGAAATTAAACTGTGTTTAATTTCAGTGAAATACCAAATCGTTATCTTTTCACGACTGGTTCCAATAAAGGTAACTCACCTTGGTTGGTCATGTTTATAAAATAAACGCGTTTTCGGTTGAACTGGAGGAACTGATGAAAATGTTTTATTGGTTAGTTGATATAAAATGGTTGCTAATTGCTATGATATATCCGTTAAATGGGATTGTTTGACCTGGGTTGTGATAACCGTTTTGAATACAGGGAAGAACAGGTTGGAGGGATCCAACCGGATTCCTCAAATGTATTATTTATTTTCATATTATCATATATGAACTGATCTGTTTGTGTGATTGATTTGATGGTTGACTATTGACTGGATATTCAACATCTGTTTGGTTTAAACCAATGGGCGATATTGGTTAAGTGTTTGGCAGAGTATGGCCTTTAAAACCAATCGAGTTATAGATATTGATTCACCGACAAGTGAATCGATAGAGTTGAGGTTATAAAATTTATTTTATAACCAGAGTTAGATTTGAATTATATATTTTGAATAAAAGTTATTTAAGATAAATAAATATTTTATTTGTTAAGACTTTGATTTGTTATGAATTTATTTTGCAAAACAGATGCTGATGTTAATCAGATTTACCAGTTGAAGAATAAGAAATGAACTTAAATGATTAAACCTTGGGAAATTGTTTTGTAAAGAAAACGAATAATTAGAATTTATTTAAATAAATTATATTTTTAATTAAGTTAAAGCGAGGATTGTTGAAATCGGTTAATGAGATAATCAAGTTTTTGAGTTAATTAAATCGACCGTTTGGAATTAGAATTGTTTATCAAGTTAATGTGTTTTGACTAAAATAGTTAAATGAATATTGTTTGAATTTAAATAAGGATTTAAGAGGGATTTAATATTTAATTTAGTTAATAAAGGGATTAACTACTAAAGTAGTTGATGTTTGAAATGAGTTATTATTTTAATTAATGATGAATTTAGGAAAATATTTTTAAATGGGAATTCATTTAAAAGGTTACCGAATGTGAGATGCAAGCCAATTGAATGGTGAAAGGAATAAACGTACTAAATTATATGAATTAAGTGAAAGGAGATTACGATAAAAGGGTTTATTATAAACCAGAGTTTTAAGTGAGATTTAAAGTGTTAAGACGTTAATTTTACATTAACGTTATTTGAAAACGAGATCTAGTAAAAAGGAGAATTTTAAATGAAATTTCAAAATGGGAAATTGAATATATTTATTCGAGATAGAATTAGCCAAACATAATTAGTCGGCTAAGTTGCCATTTCGTACGACTGCTAGCGTAATTCGCAGGGCTGCAGATAGCCTACGGCGGTCGGATGTTTCCTAAGGGAATCAGGCGTAACCATTGTGATCGCTGTGATCTAGAGTCACGCGAATGGAGTTAAGACGAATGTTAAGAAATCGAATTAGAGTTATTCAAATATCGTATTTTTGAATATTTAAAGAGTTAGAAGTTTTAATTTAACAAAAAGGAAATTAGTTTGTTAAAGGCCAAGTGATGCTGAATACTGAATCAGTGAACTCATTGGAGTGTCATGTTTGAAACACTGAATATTTTGATAGTTAAAACACCGACTATCAAACCCTCCCAATACGATTGTTGGTACGGAAAGACCGGGATCGAATTTATATTCGAAAACCATTCCAACCAACAAATACGTGAAGATATCAGAAGATGATCGAGATGGTGCTGTAAAGACCGTGGATTTTCATAAACGGAAGAACCACTAATATTCTCTGCCTGGCAAGCAGAGGAAAGCTGTGATTCTGTCGTGGGTGGAATCAACGGATTGCAAGGACTTCTCGCTATTGATCCATGGGGTGATTCCTATATTGGATGCGGTAGGAGAGTGCCTTCGGTTCATCCTGTTCCTGGATGACGTGTATGGACGAATGTCTGACAGAGTATTTCCAAAAGGTCACGTACGTTGATTTCTTCAAACGTACGATAGTTGTTGGCAGGGAATCGCCGTTCTCTTAGCTTAACTGCTAGAGTATTTTTGTGGACGTCAATTAGTGATATCTGACGGATCTGACGATGTGGCATTCAAAGCGAATGGTGTCTAGATGTTCAGAAGTATTCTGACCTCAAGCCTCATCAACCGGGAAATGACAGAAATCGGGCAGGCAGCATGGCTATGTGGGTCGCTCCCATTAGGGTGTATGATCACCTATCTAGAGGAAATCCTATTTGCTTCTTTAATCTATGTTTCGATGCTGTCCCTTTTCGGGCAGACGGTTGTTGATCCCAACCGTCGGTGGTATACATTCGATACACTCAAGCGAAATGAGTGGTCGGTCATGTGAGGGCCGGGTTGCAAGATGTTCTTGTTGAACCCAGTGTATTCGTCTCTAGAGATACACTATCGGAAGGTGGACCCATACCTTGTCAAGTCGGAATCCAATTCCCAATAAGCGCCTGCGGGTTTTGATTGTATACTATATATGTGGAGCGTGAGATGCAAGCGTTCCACTAGATTCTATTTACTTGTATTTAGACATTATTATAATATCAGACAAGATATTGGTTTCAAACTGTTTTGGGTTATCGTAAGGTAAAAACCGTCCGTATTTATGTGTGGATTTGGTCTTACGATTATCCTTTTCTTTTGAAAAGATTTTGAAATTTAAAATCATGATGGAATGATTCACCCTTATTACTGTGCGAGTTTATCTCACTCTGGTTCACCAGACTGACCCGGTGTTTTGTAAATGCTCGGGTTAGGCCGGGTTGTACAGGTTCAGGTTATCGACTGCTGTGAAGAGACGAGCTGGAAGAGTCCAGACGTATGATATTACTAGTATTCCGCTGTGTGTTGTATGAGGACAGATTATCACTGTCCAGATGTTGATGTACTCTGATATTGTAAGTATTTTCAAAGTTCTCAATAAAGATTATTTCTGTATTATATTTTGTTCCGCTGCGATGTGAGACTCTGTGTGGTGTTTCTTCTTCTTCTTCTATTCTAATATTTCTATCTTATCTATTCTCACCCTCTAACTTCTTTCTATTAATGATCTGGATTGTTCGATGTCTGAATAGTCAACATGGTAATTTGATGTTGATTTTCGGAGTCGAAAATCCCGGTTCGTTACAGTGGTATCAGAGCGAGGTTAAGTGGTTACCTTGGCTCTGTGGCGTGACTCAGTAGAGATGGGGTTAGCAATACCCTAGATTGAGTTGAGTGTATATATACGAGTGAACGTATTTGTAGATTTTATAAAAATTGTTTTATATTGTGGAGATTTATCGGTTGAGTTGTTTATGAGTTCTGATCGATCAGTTTGATCCACTGTATCGATAAGGGGTTTATAAACACTCGAATACGATGGGTCGTCACGATATGTTTTGAAAAGAGAGTAAATGAAATAATTTTACCCAAATTATATTTCAATATAAAAGAATAATATATATTGGGAAATATTATAATATATTGGTTGTGTTGGTTGATAATAATTGAAATGGTTATATAAATAACCAATTAGAATTCGTATAACATGGAATCAGATGAATTAAATCTGAAATAAAAATCAGAATTTGAAATTAAAATTCTTAAAAGTAGGAAAGATGATTGCAAATGAACTTGAATTGAATATATGAGATTTTTAAAATCCTGGGAGATTTTAAATTTGTTTTACAAGCCTTGAAAGGGATATTTTGAAATGGACTTCAAAATGAAAGTGTTTAGAAATGGTTTTGAAAGTGACATAGTATTGAACTCACTTCGATAGCTGGAAAATAGATTCCGATGATGATCCGGACATCATCGGTGTTCATTTTCGAGTTTGCAAGTGACGGATTACTACCAAAGATTTTGTTTTGAATTGCTTTGAGAAAAACAAGTTGTTTGAATTCTGGAAAGAATTATTTGATTTTGAAAGAGCTGAACTGTTTAAAAACTCCCAGGGAAAGTGTTTGAACAAAACCAAAATTTAATAAGAATTGGGAAAACAAATATAAATTGAATTGAAAAACTGGAACTGAATCGGGATATGATATATTAAGTAGAATCAGACTTGGAATTGGAAGACCGGAATCTGAGATGGTGGTGGACTGGTAAGTCAAGAGTTGAAATTGACAATGGATGGAAATTGAGTTAAGAATGGAATTTGGCTTGGACGCATGAAGGATTTGATTTTGAGGATAAAGTTGAAATTTTGTTTGGGAATGCAGTGTATACACTGACAAGGTAGCAGACGGGAAGGATATAATGATATGCCCGACAAAAAGGTACACGTTTATTTTTATATGGGTTTGGTGATTTATGAGCCTATTTGGCAAGCCGCTTGGCTGTTTTATTTTCTTTTGGATTGGAGAAGGCCTAGAAAGGCGAGTTGTGGTTGTACCGATTGAGCCGTACAGAGGAGGTGCTGGCAAAAAAATTCGGAAATTTAAAGTGTTAGAAAATTTTCAATATTTTTGAAAATATCTATATAACAGTATTGAATTGGTTTCTAATTTTAAAATAAAATTCGATTTGAAATGAATGAGTTTATAACGTTCTTTCTTACCTTAGCAATTTCGAGGACGAAATTATTTTAAGGGGGGAAGAATGTAACGACCCGTGTTTTTCGACCATTTGAATATGAATATTTTAATTAGTTTTAAATATTATATTGGAATATTAATGGAATTTAATATTTAATTCGTTATTAAAAACGAAGTTGAACGTTATAATTTATATATATTATAATTCGAGCTTGAAAATGGCGTGCAGTTCGTAAATTAGAGTTTTGAACTTCAACTGAGAATACAGGATTCGATATAAGTCGGATTTCTGTGAAACAAGACACGTTGGTACCATATTGACGATAATTTTCATATGAAAGAGAAAAATCCAGATTTCGTGTTATAGTTTGATATTTATGGCCAAATCAAATTTTGAAATAGTCGCTATGGAAAATCGTTATTAAATTATAGGCCTTTAAAATGGTCGTTTTGCAAACGGACTCAGATTTCGACGAAATCAGTTTCATTAGAACCGTATCGCTGAATTATTGTACGGTGGTGAATTGCATGGAAAACCGATATCGTATGTGACCATGGTAGCCGTAAACGCCCGTTCAAATTTCTATAGCGCGTATTAAAATAAATAAAGGGGTATTTGAATGTAACTGGAGCAGACGATCGAATTAGGCCACGAAACCAGTTCCGTTGAATTTGTATCGTCGATTAGAGTCAGAATAAGTATATAGTTTGTTATTTTTAGAGATCGAGAAAATTGGCGTTAAAAAGGGTAGGGCGGTTCAGGGTAAAAACAGCCTACCGGGGCAACAGTCTCAGAATGCGACGAAATTAGTGCCGTTGGGTTCGTATCGAAAAGTTATTGTCAATGTTCGCAGTTTCAAGTGGATTTGATTTATCTGGTGACCGTGGAAAAATTAAACGCGTGTTCATTTCTGGTTTCATAAAGGAAATTTTTTCATACGACCTCGGATTTCGACGAAACTTGTCCCATTGGGTCCGGAATACGTTTTTACACTAAGAATAACTTTTCTATCAGTAGACCGAAATCGTTGTGGTGGTTTCTGCGTGTTACTTCGCGACGAAGTTTCACATTATAATTTAATATTCACCACAAAGTCCTACCTGTTCCTTTTCAGTCACACCTGCTTTCGTGTGTCCAATCCCTTACAAGACCGTGCCGACCAAGGCTTGCCATTTTCGAAAATCCCATTCCCCAATGCAACAGGTACCTATAATACACAACAGCTACTTTCCCCTATTACTTGCTCTCCAAACAATCGAACGTGATGGCCAAGAAAATGGGTACCGTGCCACCCAAGGATCACATGCTATAAATAGAGAGTCCTCTGTTTTCTTTTTCAGGGAAGAAGAAAAATCAAAGAAAAAGAAAAGGGAAATATTTAATACAAACACAAGAATGTTGGTGAGAAACGAACTGGAATGGGGTCAGAGATTTGTAAGATGGTAGAAGGAGGGAAAAGACATGCTAGTGGTGGCGTCGTTGATCTCGGATGAAGAGCCGATGGCTTGGAGTTGAAGCGGTAATCGATTAGGGAAAGGAGGGATGAAGTGGTGGGAAAGGACATGCGGGAGGCGTACTGTTGTTGCATGCATGGAGTCACGTTGGAGAATATATGTAGCCTATGTCCCTGTTTGTCAAATGAATATGTAGAAAAAGGAGCAACGTTCGTGAGCTTGCTACGAACGAACGAAGGGAGCGAGGTTCACGGGGTGCTGGGCGCGTGTTGAGGGGGTGTAGCCGCTGATGTTGGTAGCCGTTGATCGGTCGTCGGAGCTCTGAACGGTGGTGCGATGTGCTTGTTTGTGGTGCGTAAATAGATGAAGGAAAGGACAATGAAGCTGGCGAGTGGGAGTGGAGTAATGATGGGAAGAAGGGTGCATGCTGTGATGAAATCAGTAAGAAAATGGACATATTGCGGTGAGTATCAGCGAAAGAAAAGGCGAGCTACTGTGGATCAAAAGGAAGTGGTCCGAAAATTCTAAACTCGAAGCTAACGTAAGTTATTGATTTATGATTAATTAAACTTAAGGAATTAGTAAATTAATTTAATCGTATAAAATAAATTTTTCTGTACCGATGATGACAGAATGGGACCGATCCTCTACTAATATTACCTTACCACCAAACTTTAGTTTAAGCAAGGTGAATGGTAGAATCTAAGTGTGCCCAAACCCACTTTTAAACATATAATTACGGACCTATGTAGATTTAATAATATAAAGTGACTAGAACCCGGTGTTAATATGCTTAATGATAGTTTAATGTATGCCTAGTAGGGATTTTATATATGCATATAACGTAAATTAAAAACTAGGCTTTTAAAATAGTTATTTTTTTGCGAATAACGTAAATTATATAACTGTGTCATACAGTAACGGGATCAGACAAAACAATTGGCGTCGGAACCGTATCGACGTGCACAACCGGGTGGAGCTGATTTGATCAGAGTTGGCAGCTACTAGAATTTTAATTGAGTTAAACGTCAGTTTAATTTAATTAAAACAAAAGGTCTCCGCAGCAGACGAATCAGATGAGTTAAACTCACTCAGTTACCCTTTTTATATTTTATATATAAATTGGGTGTTTTTATTTTGTGTGCTCTGCTTGCCAATAATTGACTGTTTTGCTAGTTAGACAATTGTTTGTTGATTTAACCGATGAAATTAAACTGTGTTTAATTTCAGTGAAATACCAAATCGTTATCTTTTCACGACTGGTTCCAATAAAGGTAACTCACCTTGGTTGGTCATGTTTATAAAATAAACGCGTTTTCGGTTGAACTGGAGGAACTGATGAAAATGTTTTATTGGTTAGTTGATATAAAATGGTTGCTAATTGCTATGATATATCCGTTAAATGGGATTGTTTGACCTGGGTTGTGATAACCGTTTTGAATACAGGGAAGAACAGGTTGGAGGGATCCAACCGGATTCCTCAAATGTATTATTTATTTTCATATTATCATATATGAACTGATCTGTTTGTGTGATTGATTTGATGGTTGACTATTGACTGGATATTCAACATCTGTTTGGTTTAAACCAATGGGCGATATTGGTTAAGTGTTTGGCAGAGTATGGCCTTTAAAACCAATCGAGTTATAGATATTGATTCACCGACAAGTGAATCGATAGAGTTGAGGTTATAAAATTTATTTTATAACCAGAGTTAGATTTGAATTATATATTTTGAATAAAAGTTATTTAAGATAAATAAATATTTTATTTGTTAAGACTTTGATTTGTTATGAATTTATTTTGCAAAACAGATGCTGATGTTAATCAGATTTACCAGTTGAAGAATAAGAAATGAACTTAAATGATTAAACCTTGGGAAATTGTTTTGTAAAGAAAACGAATAATTAGAATTTATTTAAATAAATTATATTTTTAATTAAGTTAAAGCGAGGATTGTTGAAATCGGTTAATGAGATAATCAAGTTTTTGAGTTAATTAAATCGACCGTTTGGAATTAGAATTGTTTATCAAGTTAATGTGTTTTGACTAAAATAGTTAAATGAATATTGTTTGAATTTAAATAAGGATTTAAGAGGGATTTAATATTTAATTTAGTTAATAAAGGGATTAACTACTAAAGTAGTTGATGTTTGAAATGAGTTATTATTTTAATTAATGATGAATTTAGGAAAATATTTTTAAATGGGAATTCATTTAAAAGGTTACCGAATGTGAGATGCAAGCCAATTGAATGGTGAAAGGAATAAACGTACTAAATTATATGAATTAAGTGAAAGGAGATTACGATAAAAGGGTTTATTATAAACCAGAGTTTTAAGTGAGATTTAAAGTGTTAAGACGTTAATTTTACATTAACGTTATTTGAAAACGAGATCTAGTAAAAAGGAGAATTTTAAATGAAATTTGAAAATGGGAAATTGAATATATTTATTCGAGATAGAATTAGCCAAACATAATTAGTCGGCTAAGTTGCCATTTCGTACGACTGCTAGCGTAATTCGCAGGGCTGCAGATAGCCTACGGCGGTCGGATGTTTCCTAAGGGAATCAAGCGTAACCATTGTGATCGCTGTGATCTAGAGTCACGCGAATGGAGTTAAGACGAATGTTAAGAAATCGAATTAGAGTTATTCAAATATCGTATTTTTGAATATTTAAAGAGTTAGAAGTTTTAATTTAACAAAAAGGAAATTAGTTTGTTAAAGGCCAAGTGATGCTGAATACTGAATCAGTGAACTCATTGGAGTGTCATGTTTGAAACACTGAATATTTTGATAGTTAAAACACCGACTATCAAACCCTCCCAATACGATTGTTGGTACGGAAAGACCGGGATTGAATTTATATTCGAAAACCATTCCAACCAACAAATACGTGAAGATATCAGAAGATGATCGAGATGGTGCTGTAAAGACCGTGGATTTTCATAAACGGAAGAACCACTAATATTCTCTGCCTGGCAAGCAGAGGAAAGCTGTGATTCTGTCGTGGGTGGAATCAACGGATTGCAAGGATTTCTCGCTATTGATCCATGGGGTGATTCCTATATTGGATGCGGTAGGAGAGTGCCTTCGGTTCATCCTGTTCCTGGATGACGTGTATGGACGAATGTCTGACAGAGTATTTCCAAAAGGTCACGTACGTTGATTTCTTCAAACGTACGATAGTTGTTGGCAGGGAATCGCCGTTCTCTTAGCTTAACTGCTAGAGTATTTTTGTGGACGTCAATTAGTGATATCTGACGGATCTGACGATGTGGCATTCAAAGCGAATGGTGTCTAGATGTTCAGAAGTATTCTGACCTCAAGCCTCATCAACCGGGAAATGACAGAAATCGGGCAGGCAGCATGGCTATGTGGGTCGCTCCCATTAGGGTGTATGATCACCTATCTAGAGGAAATCCTATTTGCTTCTTTAATCTATGTTTCGATGCTGTCCCTTTTCGGGCAGACGGTTGTTGATCCCAACCGTCGGTGGTATACATTCGATATACTCAAGCGAAATGAGTGGTCGGTCATGTGAGGGCCGGGTTGCAAGATGTTCTTGTTGAACCCAGTGTATTCGTCTCTAGAGATACACTATCGGAAGGTGGACCCATACCTTGTCAAGTCGGAATCCAATTCCCAATAAGCGCCTGCGGGTTTTGATTGTATACTATATATGTGGAGCGTGAGATGCAAGCGTTCCACTAGATTCTATTTACTTGTATTTAGACATTATTATAATATCAGACAAGATATTGGTTTCAAACTGTTTTGGTTTATCGTAAGGTAAAAACCGTCCGTATTTATGTGTGGATTTGGTCTTACGATTATCCTTTTCTTTTGAAAAGATTTTGAACTTTAAAATCATGATGGAATGATTCACCCTTATTACTGTGCGAGTTTATCTCACTCTGGTTCACCAGACTGACCCGGTGTTTTGTAAATGCTCGGGTTAGGCCGGGTTGTACAGGTTCAGGTTATCGACTGCTGTGAAGAGACGAGCTGGAAGAGTCCAGATGTATGATATTACTAGTATTCCGCTGTGTGTTGTATGAGGACAGATTATCACTGTCCAGATGTTGATGTACTCTGATATTGTAAGTATTTTCAAAGTTCTCAATAAAGATTATTTCTGTATTATATTTTGTTCCGCTGCGATGTGAGACTCTGTGTGGTGTTTCTTCTTCTTCTTCTATTCTAATATTTCTATCTTATCTATTCTCACCCTCTAACTTCTTTCTATTAATGATCTGGAATGTTCGATGTCTGAATAGTCAACATGGTAATTTGATGTTGATTTTCGGAGTCGAAAATCCCGGTTCGTTACAATAACGGGAAGGGAAACTAAGTGATAAACCTTAGTTAAGGATAACTAAGTAATAATTCTTAGTCAAGAGAATTAGACCAGTTCACAGATAGATGAGTAACCTGATACGGTAGGTCATCGTTTAAAACGAACACACGAGGAGGAGCGAATGTTTATCTGACTTAGATAAAGGCTCCAGCGAACTGGGTGACGAAGCGATAGCTTCAGGGGACGTGAGGGTACTCTTGGTATCCCTCTATGAGGTTGCAGATGATCCTCCTGGGCTCACAGAGGTCAAGGTCTGCGGTAGAAGAACCAAGGGTATGCCTTGGTTGATGTGCGAGCAACCTAAAGACTGGGGTGGATTAGCGTGGAGTCGGCGATACCTAGTTTAGCCCTGTGATAGCACGTCGTCGACTACCTACCATCTTTAGTCAATCGTGTACATATGCGGAAAGGCAGAGAACTCCCAACAGACCATATACTTGCTATCTAATTATGGGTGAGGTTGGCCAATAGGAAAGTGGGGCATGGATGGCCGGAGTATAGTTCTCGTGCATGATTTTCTTGGATTGCCTTTCAGTAGTTGAGGGAGGGGTCACGTGGGACCATAACCACTGTAGAAAAACAGACCTTGATATCTGCATCGGCAGATAACCTAAAGCTCCCGATCGAGTCCTGTATTTCTTGATTAGCCCTGTCACGGGACTCGGATGGCACATTGAGATACATGTGCATCTAGATATGGAAAACGATTCACGATACATACGTGGGAAAAAGGGTGTGGTCAATGGTAGCGTAATCCCTAGCGGTCCTAGGTGGCTTAAACCCAAACTGAGTTACGAAAACGTTTAGTAGGTAGCGTAATCCCTAGTGGTCCTAAGTGGCATAAATCCTAGCTGAACATTCGAGAATTTACGGAAAGAAAATACAGCTAGATCAAGGGTGACAGTCCAAAACGATTTCAAGGATAATGGAACTACGTTGAAGTAGTATAGAACTATGTGAGGAAGCCCGTAGGATTTACGACAAAGGACTAAACATATACATGGAAAGAAACATACGAGTTGGGAAAACCTACATTAGGTTGACATGGACCATTTCATGACATTGAGCAAGGGACATTTTGTAGCTAACACATGACACGGGTTGGGATACTAGTACGGAAGGTGCAGGGCAAATATAACTGATAGAACCTTGGGGTTATACTCGATAGAACCTTGGGATGTTATACTCGATAGAACCTTGGGATGTTATACTTGATTCATAGTGGCCGTAGTTTATCTTGATACAGTAGTTCATCCTGTTACCTTAGTTTAGCTTGTCTATCTTGTCATCATCCTTATGTTTACTTTCAGTTTATGCATGTCATGTTATCTTTACCTGTTTTTATGCTGGAAGTAGATAGGACTTACCAGTCTTTATGACTGACCCCGTTTTCTTTCGCCTCTTTACCTTTTGTTTCCCCCCAGGTTTTCAGGGAGGAAATACTGTTATTTAGCTCGGACTTCTTCTGCTTCAAGGTCATCATGTATGGCTTGGATTTTTCTCGGCTATGGCTGCTTTACCGTTTTACTTGGGGAATATTTTATGACTATGGTTTTATGCTTCTTTAACTATTGCAAGACAGGTTTCCAATGTAATGGCTTTTAAAGGCATTTTGATGTAAAAGGCTTTAGACCTTATAATTTTATGAGGTAATGAAATTTGGTTTTTCTTCCGCTGTTTTATATGTTCTGTCTTGTAATATTTTTTGTGCATGTTTACCTAGACAACGCCCCTCCAAAGCTAGTGCATTCTCTTGTGAATGACCCTGGCGGAGGCGGGGTGTTACATTTGGTATTAGAGCAGAAGGTTACCTGTAACACCCCACCTCCGTTAAGGTCACTCACAAAGGGAATGCCTTAACTTTGGTGGAGCATTTTAGTAAACAGAACAGAAACTTACAAGGCAGATTAAATAGTACTTGAAAAATTTATAAATTTATTTCAACAGAAACCGAAATAAACTTGGTTACATCCTTTCAAATCACATTATAAAAATTCAAGTACAAAATATCAGTCTTGTACAAAATTCAGAATGCATAGTTTAAAATCATAATCCCCATAGAACGGAAGCTATACAGAGCCAAGCCATACTTTAAGCACTTCAAGCAGAAGAAATCCGGATCAAGCTAAAGTATTCCCTCCTTGGATAACCTTGGGGCGGGGGGAACGGAAGAAAGGAGGCGAAACAACAAGGGTCAAACAAAAAGTCTGGCAAGTCCAGTGATTTTCAGTTATGAACAGATAATAATAACATGACATGAAAATAAAACTGAATGAGAGATAACTGTAACAGGTGTAACAGATATAACAGAAGAACAGAATGATATAAGCTATTGTTTTACACTTCTCTATACTAATACTAGTATAGCAGAATTAGGTGTCACCCTAATGTCTAAACTGAAACAGAAACGGGTACAGAATAATTTAACAGAAACAGAATGCTAATAATGGGCCATTACTACCCGATCAGAAACAGACAGAAGCAGAAATAGATTAATCCCTACGGAAATAGAATGTAGAATTAGGTGTACACTAGTAATGGGCCTTTACCACCCTAACAGACGGTACCACGCAGAAACAGATAGGTGTTACCACCCAACAGAAACAGACGGTACCAACAGAAACAGGCAGAACTAAGTGTACCCTGAAACCCTACCCCAAGCGATCGGCTCCCTAATACATAAATATCTTGTGTCGGCCCCACAGTAGGGTGTATCACTCCCTAAAGTGACAACCAATTGGCACAGACCTATTTACAGATGTCACGACGTCTTACATCCTCAGAGGCAGACCGGGATCCATGCACGCACATGACCTAGTTGGAACGCACCATCAACACCCCTCACCATTATCATAATGAACCGCTTATAATTAGTTCAGTAAGCATGCCCAGACCCTACTTACTATTGGGTCAAAGTTTTGATACCAGAAAGGGTTACTGACTAGTATGGGTCCCAAACAACAGATGACACAAGTAATTCCCCTCCTAACCTTGTGTCCCCATACTAGCTTAACTTGTCTACAAGTTTCAGACATACAAAATTTAGATTAACTAGTTCACAGATCAAACAATCAAGTTAACAGGGTTTCAGACTAACGGATCAGATGTTCGGATTAACAGGCTTACAGATTAACTGGTTACAGATTAATAGACTTACGGATTAACTGGTTACGGATTATCTAACTTTGTATTGGCCTACGGATTCACGAAACGGGTTTATCAGATTCATTGGTCCAATTGGTTTAGCCTTACCCAACACATTTTAGACATCATAATTATCTCAGATTTTCATTAATTAAATATTAATGCCCAAACCTCTCACATTAGACTGACAGTTTGCGGCTACTGGTTAGGCCGGTTGGTTCCGGGCAGGTTTCTGTTGCAAACTGAGTCTAACCTCGGGTTTCAAGCACATTATGACTAACTTCTCACATTAGAACCTATTGTTTGCGACCACTGGAATATGCCGGGCGGTTCCGGGCAGAATTACGCCGCAAACTCATTCTAACCTCGAGTTAGCCATGTTTATCTTTGCGGCCAATTAATTAATGATTCACCATTTATACCCACGCCTAATATACATGTCAATTATTCATAACTATAGCCAATTCAGATTATGTCAATAGCGGACTAATTATATCAACTCAACAGATAACAGATTTTTCAGATTATGCGACTTAACGGATTTAGCAGAGTAAGCAAACTAGCAGATCTAGCATTTTCAACAGACTTAGCAGATGACAGATTTGACAAATGAACAAATCTAGCAGACTAAGCAGTAGAGCAGAACTAGCAGATTAAGCAATATAACAGAACTAGCAGATTAAGCAATATAGCAGAACTAGCAGATTAGGCAAATATAACAGATTTAATCATTCCTTAAAGTTTCACAAACATATCTTGCCTAATTTTAAATTTGGCCTAAGCATGCCTAAATAATTGTCATGATTCACACTATGATCATATACCAAATATAACCATCGATTACTATGCATGTCATATATCCCAAAGATCCCTTACTTAGGTGCTTATTTACATTTAATAGATGTCCTACCTTAATGTAAATCTTTATACCTAAGCCATATTTTCTTTGTCTCAAGTCATATGTTAACATACCATGGTTCCTCTTCTTCCAATTCACAGAATATGCATAGATCTAAATCTAGTTTACAACCTATGTCCTTTTTCTTAAATCAGTCACAGATTAACCATGTCCAATTCTTCCACACTCATTATTTGTCCCAAACATTTTAGCGTTCGTGCGTTAATCTCTTAGGAGATTGGCGCAGGCTCGTAGTAGCCTGGCTATAGAACAGAAAGAAGAAGAGATACAGAATAAAATAGATCAGAACAGAACATACACAATCTCAAATTCAGATTTACAATCATGTCACAATAATAATTAAAGTTTATATCGGAAAATAACTGCACTTGCCTTGGTTGGATTAAAGAAAGAACTTTAATTGTTGTAGAATCGTTGCAGAAGCTTTAATCTCTAATTTGAGTTGAGTTGCTTAGGTTGATGTTGATTAGCTTCTAGTTTTGATTCCAGCAGATTAGCGACACCATTTTTATTTTTATTTAGAAAAGAGGCAAAGAAGAAGCAGAATAGAATCGTGTGTAGAGAAGGCTAGGTCTTAGGTTGTTTTTATAGGTGTAGCAATTCATTTCAGCCATCAGATTAACCCTAAAACCAATCCGGACCATCAAAAATCGTCCCTGGGCTTCAAAAACGTGTTCTGGACCAAAACAGGCCGACCAGGTCGACCTGTACGGGGGGAGGTCGACTCCCAGGTCGACCCCCTGGTCGACCTGGCCCCCAGGTCGACCCCCAGGTCGACCTACCCAGTTCTGTGCTGACCGAAACCTTTTGAATCTTCCACAGGCCATAACTTCTTCATCCGGACTCCGATTTTTGAAAAATCGGACTCTATTTCATGTAAAATTTCGAGAGGAACGCAATGGTGATGTTTGTTTTACCTAATTCCTAATTATTAAATTAATTATCCTCATTTTACTATCTTTTCCGTTACACACACCGTTATCGAACTAATTTTTCTTCTCTTTCATGTATTAATTAATTATTCTTATGCATCACCATTATTTACCTATCATAAGCATATTTTCATTTATTTTATTTCATTTTTAATTATACTTAAAAATGCGGGGTGTTACATTTTCCCCTCCTTAAAGGATTTCGTCCCCGAAATCTTCACGTTTAGAAGAATGTGTCCTACCATCCAATCATCCATCTACTCAATCACCAATCACAGGCTTTCATTGTCCTTAAGAGATTTCTAATGCTGTATGAACATATGCAGAAGTGTGTGTATATGTTCCTTGTCTAATGCAAAGATCAGGCGGTCCACTGATTCAGTTGACCTCCTTAATGCGAATTATGCCAGTGCCATGAGTCCAACATGTATGCAATTTTCCTACTCGATACATATCATTTCTATATGAGTGCACAACCATTCAGTCATATGCAACATCCATGTGCTGAGTCAATCATTTTGCATCCACAAAAATTAAAAATGCTCACACATCCATATGCAGTATGAGAGTGTTTTCGAGCCGATCTAGTGCCTAGTGTGTGTATATGCATCCACGGGCAACCACTAGCAACCACTTGCATCCACTTGCAACCATCAAACATAACATGTCTCAAACACATGTTTACACCCATTAGTTTCTACCTAAAGTTCGAAGATTCGATCGATAGGATACAGTCGAATGATGGAAGCGAGTACAGATAGAACAAGAACTTGGTTCCCATTAGGCATGGGTCCTAAGTATCGGCCCCGAAGACCGAAACCAACATCAAATTGACACCCAGAGGATTACCCTCTTTAGACAATGTCAAAACTGGAAATCTTATCAGAAGTATTCAGATATTTACAGACTACTGGTACAGATCAGGTTCCCTAATGGCTCTTAGGAAGTTAAGCATGATAAAATCATACCCCACGAAAACTCAGAATGTATGCGTCATACTTGATGCCTAACACAGATATCCCTCAAACCCCAATCTCAAACAGATGAGCCATAACCCTTATGGGTCTGAGTCTACAGCGGAATTCAGAAATAATACTAGTATTAAAGTGCAGAGTATCGATTACAAAATCAAAATACCAGAATCAGAAAAAGTCTTAACTCCATAATCAGATAAAGAAATTAAACCTACTATAGAAATTTTCCTATTTCTATCCTAGCCACTAGCCTCGAGAGTGTTCGCCTGCCCTCCTTGCCCTCGTCTCTTCGGGCAGTCCCTAGTGAAGTGTCCCATCTCTCCACAGTTGAAGCAAGTGCCTTTCCTTTTTCTGCAATCCTTGTTCAGATGAGTCGAGCTCCCACAAGTAAAGCACTTTTTCCCCCTTCTTATCTTCAGACTTCTCATCCTTCTTTTGTGTTTCCTTTTTGGGCCATGCTTTCTTATTCTGTGGTTCTTCCTTCTTTGTCTCTTTCAGGCCCTTGTCTTCCTCGTGCAGTAGTGCCATGTCCACCAATTTCTCATAAGTCGCTCCCATGGGTACGTGGGTCATGGCTAGGCTGTGCAGTGGCTCGTTCAATCCTTTAACAAAGCGGAGAGCCTTTTTATGCTGAGTGTTGACTAAATCCAATCCGAACCTAGCTAGTTGGTTGAACTGGTTGACGTATTCCTTGACCGTCATACTTCCTTGCTTAAGAGATAAGAACTTTTCCAGTTGTAAACTCCGTTCAGCTTGCGAGAGAAATTTTTCTCAAACCTTGTTCTTAAATCCATCCATGTCTCAACCGGCCTCTCGGCGTTAGTGACTTCCCACCAGTAGGAAGCTTCGTCTTTGAGCAGCCATACCGCCAACTGTACCTTTTGCCTATCGTCCACCTCAAAGATAACGAATAGATCCTTAGTTTCTTTGAGCCGGTTCCTCGCTTCGACGAATGATTCAGTTCCCTTGAAATCCTTTCCACCCATGGCCCTAAAATCTCTACAGATCTTTGAGAAAGCAATTGCACGAGGAGGGGGCGGAGGAGGAGGGGGATCATTTGCTGGACCTGCGGCGGCGGTCCTAGCCTCAAGATATTGACGAAACCAACCGGGTACATGAACACCCTCTGGTATCTCAGATGCTTCAGACATGCTGAAACGAAAAATGGAAAGATTCAATACAAAAAGGACTGAAGGAAAGATATATGGCTCTTGGGGATCATGTTTTTCAAAATAAGCTTATTTTTGAAAATACTTCCTTTCAAAACCTTTTTGAAAATAGTTTTCCAAAAACTTTACCCAATCTGGTAACCTTCAGCTCTGATACCAAGTGTAACACCCCACGTCCGTTAAGGTCACTCAGAAAGGGAATGACTTAACTTTGGTGGAGCATTTTAGTAAACAGAACAAAAACTTACAAGACAAATAAAATAGTACTTGAAAAATTTATAACTTTATTTCAACAGAAACCGAAATAAACTTGGTTACATCCTTTCAAATCACATTATCAAAATTCAAGTACAAAATATCAGTCTTGTACAAAAGCCTTCAGAATGCATAGTTTAAAATCATAATCCTCATAGAACGGAAGCTATACAGAGCCAAGCCATACTTTAAGCACTTCAAGTCGAAGAAATCCGGATCAAGCTAAAGTATTCCCTCCTTGGATAACATGGGGGGGGGGGGAACGGAAGAAAGGAGGCGAAACAACAAGGGTCAGAATAAAAATCTAGCAAGTCCAGTGATTTTCAGTTATGAACAGATAATAATAACATGACATGAAAATAAATCTAGATGAGAGATAATTGTAACAGGTGTAACAGATATAACAGAAGAACAGAATGATATAAGCTATTGTTTTACACTTCTCTGTACTAATACTAGTATAACAGAATTAGGTGTCACCCTAATGTCTAAACTGAAACAAAAACGGGTACAGAATAAATTAACAGAAACAGAATGCTAATAATGGGCCTTTACTACCCGATCAGAAACAGACAGAAGCAGAAACAGATTAATCCCTATGGAAACAGAATGTAGAATTAGGTGTACACTAGTAATGGGCCTTTACCACCCGAACAGACGGTACCACGCAGAAACAGACAGGTGTTACCACCCAACAGAAACAGACGGTACCAACAGAAACAAACAGAACTAAGTGTACCCTAAAACCCTACCCCAAGCGATCGGCTCCCTAATACATAAATATCCTGTGTCGGCCCCAAAGTAGGGTGTATCACTCCCTAAAGTGACAACCAATTGGCATAGACCTATTTACAGATATCATGACATCTTACATCCGCAGAGGCAGACCGGGATCCATGCACGCACGTGACCCGGTTGGAACGCACTATCAACACCCCTCGCCATTATCAGAATGAACCGCTTATAATTAGTTCAGTAAGCGTGCCCGGACCCTACTTACTGTTGGGTCAAAGTTTTGATACCAGAAAGGGTTACTGACTAATATGGGTCCCAAACAACAGATGACACAAGTAATTCCCCTCCTAACCTTGTGTCCCCATACTAGCTTAACTTGTCTACAAGTTTCAGACATACAAAATTTAGATTAACTAGTTCACAGATCAGACAATCAAGTTAACAGGGTTTCAGACTAACGGATCAGATGTTCGGATTAACAGGCTTACAGATTAACTGCTTACAGATTAACAGACTTACAGATTAACTGGTTACAGATTATCTAACTTTGTATTGGGTCTACGGATTCACGAAACGGGTTTATCAGATTCATTGGTCTAATTGGTTTAGCCTAACCCAACACGTTTTAGACATCATATTTATCTTAGATTTTCATTAATTAAATATTAATGCCCAAACCTCTCACATTAGACTGACAGTTTGCGGCTACTGGTTAGGCCGGTTGGTTCCGGGCAGGTTTCTGTCGCAAACTGAGTCTAACCTCGGGTTTCAAGCACGTTATGACTAACTTCTCACATTAGAACCTATTGTTTGCGACCACTGGAATATGTCGGGCGGTTCCGGGCAGAATTACGCCGCAAACTCATTCTAACCTCGAGTTAGCCATGTTTATCTTTGTGGCCAATTAATTAATGATTCACCATTTATACCCATGCCTAATATACATGTCAATTATTCATAACTATAGCCAATTCAGATTATGTCAATAGCGGACTAATTATATCAACTCAACAGATATTACAGATAACAGATTTTTCAGATTAGGCGACTTAACGGATTTATCAGATTAAGCAAACTAGCAGATCTAGCATTTTCAACAGACTTAACAGATGACAGATTTGGCAGATGAACAAATCTAGCAGACTAGGCAGTAGAGCAGAACTAGCAGATTAAGCAATATAACAGAACTAGCAGATTAAGCAATATAACAGAACTAGCAGATTAAGCAATATAGCAGAACTAGCCGATTAGGCAAATATAACAGATTTAATCATTCCTTAAAGTTTCACAAACATATCTTGCCTAATTTTAAATTTGTCCTAAGCATGCCTAAATAATTGTCATGATTCACACTATGATCATATACCAAATATAACCATCGATTACTATGCATGTCATATATCCCAAAGATCCCTTACTTAGGTGTTTATTTACATTTAATAGATGTCCTACCTTAATGTAAATCTTTATACCTAAGCCATATTTTCTTTGTCTCAAGTCATATGTTAACATACCATGATTCCTCTTCTTCCAATTCACAGAATATGCATAGATCTAAATCTAGTTTACAACCTATGTCCTTTTTCTTAAATCAGTCACAGATTAACCATGTCCAATTATTCCACATTCATTATTTGTCCCAAACATTTTAGCGTTCGTGCGTTAATCTCTTAGGAGATTGGCGCAGGCTCGTAGTAGCCTGGCTATAGAACAGAAAGAAGAAGAGATACAGAATAAAATAGATCAGAACAGAACATACACAATCTCAAATTCAGATTTACAATCATGTCACAACTATGATTAAAGTTTATATCGAAAAATAACTGCACTAGCCTTGGTTGGATTAAAGAAAGAACTTTAATTGTTGTAGAATCATTGCAGAAGCTTTAATCTCTAATTTGAATTGAGTTGCTTAGGTTGATGTTGATTAGCTTCTAGTTTTGATTCCAGCAGAGTAGCGACACCATTTTTATTTTTATTTAGAATAGAGGCAGAGAAGAAGCAGAATAGAATTGTGTGTAGAGAAGGCTAGGTCTTAAGTTGTTTTTATAGGTGTAGCAATTCATTTCAGCCATCAGATTAACCCTAAAACCAATCCGGACCATCAATCGTCCCTGGGCTTCAAAAACGTGTTCTGGACCGAAACAGGCCGACCAGGTCGACCTATAGGGGGGGAGGTCGACACTATAGTTGACCCCCATGGGGGAGGTCAACTCCCAGGTCGACCCCCTGGTCGACCTGGCCCCCAGGTCGACCTACCCAGTTCTGTGCTGACCGAAACCTTCTGAATCTTCCACAAGCCTTAACTTCTTCATCCGGACTCCAATTTTCGAAAACTCAGACTCTATTTCATGTAAAATTTCGAGAGGAACGCAATGGTGATTTCCATTTTACCTAATTCCTGATTCTTAAATTAATTATCCTCATTTTACTATATTTTCCGTTACACACACCGTTATCGAACTAATTTTTCTTCTCTTTCATGTATTAATTAATTCTTCTTATGCATCACCATTATTTACCTATCATAAGCATATTTTCATATATTTTATTTAATTTTTAATTATACTTAAAAATGCGGGGTGTTACATTACCAGACTGGGCAAAAGTTTTAAAACCTTCTGAAAACTATTTGAAAATCGTTTACAAAGAAGCATTTTTCAAGGAAAGTTTTATTTTTAAAGGCTATTCCCCAAAGGCCATTAGCATTATCCTTTGTTTCCTTGATTGAATCTCTTTTCCTTTCTTTCCTCCACCTGTAGTCACAGTGGTTCGAACTGCGACTAATCCTTTTCTAACTACGTCAGTGTTTTCGGTACGATGGAGACAGTTCTCGAGAGACCTATTACAGCGTTATAAGAAAGGATAGTAAGAACAAGGATAAAGGATACAAGCTTAAGGACAAGCAACTTGTTGGTATGGCTCAATCCACAAAGGAGGAAAAGGGTGAATGATAAAAACCATGACAAAAGAGAGTATCTCTAGTAGGATAAAAAGGGAAAGATAGTCAAGTATTATGAGACGAGGACAAGATCATCGAGAGGGCAATTGTATGCTCTCACTGTTAGCGTACCTAAGAAGGATGGTAACGTTTATGTGAAAGGTTTAGCTTTTCTTCTCTATCATCCCATCAGGACTTGCTTTGATCACCGCAACATTTAAGTCTGCTTCGATAGTTGAGTCTCTGCACCTTCGGACTAGCATAGTAGAGGATCCCATTTTTTCTCAAATCTTGTTGAGGAATCGGTCCATTTATTCATGACTTGTTTGGACTTGAAGACACCTATGACTTTTGGGAATAATGCTTATGCTTTTAAGCTATGGGTTGAATTCTAGGAATGGAGTGGTTATCCAGTATGGGTGCCATTCTCGGTTTTGAAAGGAGGGTAGTTAGGCTCTTGACTTGCCCCGGTAATACCATCGAAGTCTCGTGTAACCTTTAGGGTTCTGTCATGATTGGTTACCTAGAATCTCTTGATGCATTTGTTGGTAATCCGTTCGAGTAGAGTTCGCCACTAAGGCGGATGGTTCATTTCGCTTGTGCATGAGTTATGGAAATCACTCTAGTAAGTACACTTGGTAACATGGTTGGCATCTGGTTGTTTTCAAGAGATAAGTTCTTCTGCGTGGAATGCCGTAGAGCGAGTAAACGAGATCCATGATTCACTAGTGAATTTTGGAGAGCTTGCATGAAACCATGAGTGCACGGATATGGTTGAGCCAAGTATACTAGAGGGAGAATAAGTAAAAGTGGAACGAGAGGCGACAATGAAGTGAGTTCCAGCTTATATTTGGAAATAGGAGTTAAGAGGCCACGAAATCATGAACTTAAAGATGGTCAAAGCACAATGGGATTAAGTTCAAGGAAATGCGACTTAGAAGATTGAAGACAAGATACGCGCATCATATCTCTTTTTAAGAGTATATTCTTGATCCCTGTTTTCCTGTAGAGCTTAACCGCATGCTATCTTTTATGCATATCCTCTCGGTCCTATTCTCGATCTTATTTCTGTTGCAAACTCCATAGGGGTATGACTCATCGGTTAATAATACATGTCAGGGTTTGAAGGTGTCCGTTAGGTTGACTAAACCTTTTGGGCTTTATAGGATATGGGTTGGGTTTAGAAAGGGATTTCTTGTAATCCAAAAGGAGTTTATCTTGCTTATCTTCTCGGTCCTATCTTAAGGACCTTAGGTAGAACCCTGTGGATGTAAACATGTATTTGAAACCATGTTATGATTGATATGGTTGCAAGTGGTTGCTCGTGGATGCGCGAATACACACTAGGCACTAGATCGGTTCAGTCACATTTCATATTTCATATGTATACGTGTTTATGCTTGTTTATGGATGAATTTGAATGTGTTATCATGTGAATATTGCATATAGATGAATGGTTGTGCACACATATAGTGTTTGTGTTACTAGGACCATTTGCATACATGTGGATTCATGGCACTAAACATATTTTGCATTTAGAAGATCAATCAGGCCTGATCATTTGCATTAGATAAGGAACATATACACACACTTTATGCATATGTTCATACAGCATTAGAAATCTCTTAAGGACAATGTTTGCTTGTGGATGATGTTTTGAGTAGATGGATGATGGATGGTAGGATACGTCCTTCCTAACTTAGAGATTTCGGGGACGAAATCCTTAAAGGAGGGGAGAATGTAACAACCCGAATTTTAATAACGTGTTAGGACAAGAATCAAGGTAGAAATAAATTTTAGAATAAGAATCAAGCGAAACGGGTTGCGCCGTTGCGTTCATCTCGGAATTCTGGTTGGAAACGAGTCCGAAATTTCGTAAATCGGAGTCCGTATGACCGAGATATGGCCTCTAGAAGTTTCACGAAAAATCAGAAACAAAAACAGATTTTCGAATTTCAAAATTTAGCCCCAAACGGACTGGGCGGGAAATTTCCCGCCCAGCCCCAGGTCGACTGGGGAGTCGACCCCCCAGGGACTAGGTCGACTGCCCAGTCGACCTGGGTGTCGACCTAGGTGTCGACTTCCCTGGTCGGACCAGGTCGGCCTGGGTGCACCTGCATGTTCTTTTGGCTCTGATTTGGGGGCCTGTGACGATTTTGATGGTTCAGATCTAAACTAGGGTTAATCTAAGGGCCTAAACTAGTCCTAACTCCTATAAAAAACCTTAAGACCTAACCTAAATCACTAAAAATCATTCTAGCAACTAAGTGCTGCCAAAATGCTCCTAAATCATGGCCTCCATCTTCATCATTGAAAGCTTGAGAGTTCTAAACTAAAGCTAAGGCAAAGGAGCAATCTTTCTCCATCAAATCAAGGAGCTACTTAGATTCTCAAGGCTTCTAGTGTTGCTACATCATTCCTAGAGCTTCTACAACGATTCTATGACGATTCTTGCTCCTAATTCACTAGCCACGCTTTGTAAGTTCTAGCTACTTTTAGATCTAAACGGTAGTTCTAATGTTGACATGGAATAAAATGAGATGAAACCTATGTATGTTAGTCTCTGTGAATCTAGTCTTGCCCCTCTCTTGAACCTATGACTTTGGGCTATTTCGTAGTGATTAAATCATGCCACTCATGTTGTGTTTGACTTAGTTTATCATGCAAGATTGAATTTTTACTTATGGAATGTTGACATGAACCCTTAGAACCATTTGGCTTGTGGAACATTCATATGAACTTGACTTGGGGCTCATGCATGTAAAAGAACCTAAACCCCTCATGACCATTTACATGCCTATGATGATGAACCTAGTGTTATGCTATCATACATGCTTGAGGCCAATCCTTTTATGCTATCATACATGTTTGAGGCCAATCCCTTTATGCTATCATACATGATTTGAGGCCAATATGTTGTCATATTATTCCTACTATGTTGACTCGCTTTCACTTGCGTTGGGAATACGCCTTGGGTAGTTTAGGCAAACGTGAGATGGGCTATGAAATTTAACATGAATTAAGTAATGGGACAATGGGCACAAGTGTAAAATGTGGACTTTGTCGTAGCCTAAATTTGACATGAACGTGATAAGTAGGAAAACATGAAAGTGGCCAACTCGAGGTTGGGTTGAGTTTGTAGCATAAATCTGCCCGGAACCGCCCGGCAAATCAGGTAGCTACAGACAATAGGACCCAATGTGAGAAGTTGGTCATATCGCGCTCAATAACCCGAGGTTAGACTAGGTTGTGGTGTAAAGCTGCTCGGACCCGCCCGGCGTAACCAGTAACCACAACAAAGTCTAATGTGAGAGGTTGGGGGTGCATTAATTTACTTAATGCCACATGATAAGGTTAAGTTAGTTTGACTAATGGCACTTAACCGATATGACATGAATGGGTAGGTTAAGTAAGACCGGACTTGATTTCTTAAAGACACTTAACCATATAACATGATTAGTGTATGGGTTAGTTTAACCTAAATGGGTTGATAACACTCGACTGGGATAACGCGATGTGTAACACCCCGCGAATTCTATAACTGTGAAATTCACAAATTAAAGTATAATCAATTTCAAATCAAAGAACTAAGGGAAACGGGATACGCCATTGCGTTCGTCTCGGAAAAATACGCGAAATAGAGTCCGAGTTTTCGAAAAACGGAGTCCGTATGAAGAAGATATGGCCTTCGGAAGTTTATGAATTAAGTTTAAAATTCAAACAGAATAAAACAGTTTAAAATTCCAAAATCGGGCCCAATGGGCCAGGGCGGAAAAACACCCGCCTAACGCACCTAGGTCGACTGGGCTGTCGACCTGGTCTAACCAGGTCGACAGGGCTGTCGACCTGGTCCAGAGCCAGGTCGAACCCAGTCCAACCTGGCTGGCCTATTCTATGTTGGTCGATTTTCTGTAGTCTGCTTTGTCATTAGGGCTAGGTGGCAGGCTCTAATTGGTCTCTCCTTAGGATGAATGGCTACGATCAATCCAAGCAACATCAATGGTCCTAATCAGTTCATAACCCCTATAAAAATGACCCTAGACTCAACCCTAATCTATTCATTCAAAAATAAGAACAAAGCCGCCATGTTGCTGAGGAACGACTAGGGGTAGCCACCAATTGGAGAGAGGATTAGGAGGCAAATTCTAAAGGCATAAAGCAACTCAATCAAATCAAACCGCATCTTCAAATCCCTAAATTTGAGAATTCGCCTCACCATTGTAAGTAGAGTATTACTTTGGTATGAACAAATAACTGTGTTGGTTTGTATACTTGGTTGTGGTGATAAATAATTCATAATTTGTGCGTTACTATGATTCTTATCGATTTGGAATATTGTATACGTTTGGATATTCTCGAATTATGTTATTCAGTTATGAAAAACTACATGCGGTAGTTTTATGCAAGTATACGTTTGGAATATTCGCAAATTATGTAATCCTTGTTGAAGCTACATGGATGTAGTTGATTAATTGAAATCATGCAAGTTTGGGATTTTGCTACTATGCCATCATAATGTATATTTTTGTACAAACATCATTTTTGGGAAGTAATTGGAATAAGTTTGGGTTATCATAGTTCATATGAAATTATCATTAAGCCATGCTTTTGTGCTAGAAAATCTATTTGCAAACTTATGAATATGACTAGGCTATGATGGATATTTTGCATAATTGAAATCCATATTTTTAACAAGAATTATATGATGACATATGTGGTACATAGCTAGGTTAGGTTCAAAAATCCCTTTTGCAAGTTTGCATGACTAAAGTAAAAACCATGATTTCATGTTAGAAATAGTTATGCCATGGTTATGTGAACAAATTTAACTATACTTTTGTATTAGTCACAAAAGTAGACACCTTTGTAAACATGTAGTAGTCTTATGAACATGATTTGCTTATGTTTGACATTATGCCTGAATAAAAATATAGGTTTATGTTGTAGTTAAAGCCTATGTGTCGATAGTGATATTCTTAACTTAACTACAAGTTTACATGCTTTGATTTATGTCACTTATGCTTTATGACCAAAGTATATGTCACTACTATGCAAGTACACCAGTTTCTATTTTGTATTTCCAACGTCATATTGCAAGTTCATGCGTTCACATTCCCCTTTTCGTGTATGGAATCACGCTTTAAGCCTCCCCTTTTCGCATGGCTAAGTTGGGCTTTAAAAGGCTAAGCCCAACATATATATAATAAACGGACGTGTTAAACGGGGGAAAATAACGTTGGGTTAAAATTACTAATGAATGAAAATATAAAGTAGAAGGGCCCAAATTCAAGTATGGGTTGGGCCCATGATTGGTGTAACCTTTACACCATTAACTTAATAATGGGCCGCAAATATTTACATATAGGAAAATAAAGAAGAAAGACAAAATATGTAAATGTAGAACATACGATGTGTTTAACCCGAGGTTGGATTGAGTTGTGATGTAAACCTGCCCGGAACCGCCCGACTGTCCAGTAGTCACAACAATACCTATCCAATGTGGGAGGTTAAACATGGAGCCCAATAAGGACCCGAGGTTAGACTGAGTTGTGGCGTAAGACTGCCCGGAACCAACCGGCAACAGGCAGCCACAACAATACCTGTCTAATGTGAGAGGTCAAGGCTTTAATAAGACAATTAAGGCTGAGTCAGGATTGTTAGGATTAAGTGAACTAAAGACTTAATCAAAATGGAACATGCTAAACTAAACGGACTGGTGGGGGTTAGGTTAGAAAACACTTAACCAACTTAGCATGTTGGCTAGAGATAGAAAACCTAGTAACGGGGGACCCTTTTCAGCAGTAACCCTAGAAGGTGTATCAGGATACCCTGAAACTAGGCAGGGTGGGGCACGATTACTGGGCTGATTGTAAGAGGTCAAAGCGACGGCGGTGGTGTAGCAGTGTAGGTTCTAACGGGGTGCGGGCGTGCACACACTCCGGCGCAGAAAAATAAGGCACTGGACACCAGTAGCATACCTGTGCATTCTAGGATTGTGTCGGGCCGCCACCATGGGACTTGATACACCCCATGGTGGGACCAGCATAGGTAACTACAACATCGGGGGCCGTAAGACACATGTAACTATGCGAGTAGGAGCCGATCATCATAGAATGGATCACTTCACCCTGATTATGGGGTGCCAGTTGGAAACTGGTTTATATGGGTTCAGAGATTATCATGGGGTACGATAGTTTATTCGACCCTAGACAACTTAACCAAGTTATAGTGCTTTCCCACTTCTTGTTTATACTTATCATACCCGGTTCTTTATTCATAGACAGAATAGTACTAGACTTACTCAGGCTTTATGTCTGACTCTACTTTTCTTTCGTCTTCTTTTCTTCCGTTCCCCCCCCCCCCCCCCAGGTCCACAGGGAGGGAACACTGCAGCTTGACCAGCCTTAACATTCAGCTTGAAGAAGAGAAATGTATTGCTTGGACCTTTTCGTTTGAAACTATGGCTTTGGACAAACTCTATGGGGCTTTTGCAGTTTATCTATGTTTTATTTATGCTTCTTTAAATGATGTAATCAAGACAGATTATGAAAGTGTTATGTTATGTTTTGGAAAAGATGTAAGACAATTATGGTGATGTTGTTGTAGCACGTATTTGCTTTCATGAAATAAAAGTTTGTTGATTTTCCGCTGTTTACAAATATGTGTTATTATATCTGTCTTGTATATCTGTGACTTATACTTATAAACCTCCACCAAAATTAGAGCATTCCCTTTGAGAGTGACCCTAACGGAGGTTGGGTGTTTCACTTGGTATCAGAGCATAGGTTTACCAGATAAGATAAAAAGTTTTGAAAAATTATTTTCAAAAAGGAAATTTAAAGAAGCGATTTTAGAAAATAAAATAAAATATTATTTTAAAAAGGCAAAGTCCACTCCCCAAAGCCATAGGTACTATCTCTTATCCTTCGTTTTGAATCTATCCTTTTTGTTTCAGCATGTCCCAAGAACTTAACCTGCCGGAAGGGGTGCCAATACCTGGTTGGTTTAGACGGTTCTTAGAAGCAAGGGCCACTCAGCCAGGTCCTACCGTTCCTCCTCCCCCAGCTGAAGGAAATCATCCAGCTGCAGCAGCACCTTTTCCTCCACCTCCTCCACGGGGAAACACGTTTGCTAAGATATGTAAAGATTTAAAGCTATGGGAGGAAAGGATTTCCATGGAACCGAGTCCTTCGTAGCAGCTAGGAATTGGCTGAAAGAAACTGAGGACCTATTCATCATCTTTGAGGTAGAGGATAGACAAAAAGTACAATTGGCAGTGTGGCTATTGAAGGGCGAGGCTTCCTACTGGTGGGAAGTCACTAATGCTGAAAGACCAGTGGAGACATGGGAGTACTTTAGGGCAAGGTTTGAGACTAAATTTCTCTCAGATGCGGAAAGAAGTTTGCAGTTGAAAAAATTCTTATTTCTTAAGCAAGGGGACAAGACAGTCAGAGAGTATGTGAATCAGTTCGATGAGCTGGCTAGGTTTGGGCTTGACCTAGTCAATACCCCGCATAAGAAGGCTCTCCGTTTCGTCAAAGGGTTGAATGAGCCATTACACAGTTTGGCCATGACCCATATACCCATGGGAGCCACGTATGAAAGATTGGTGCAAATGGCATTGCTGAATGAAGAGGATAAGGGCAAGAAGGAGACAAAGGCAGAAAGCTCTCAAGGGAAGAAAGAGGGTTTGCAACCTAAAAAGACAGACTTTAAGAAGGGCGGGAAAGGCAACAAAGAGAAGAGGAAGTGCAATTTCTGTGGCAAAGTGGGGCACTTAGTAAAGGACTGCCGGAAAAAGAAGGCCAAGGAGAATGGTGGGTGCTTTTCTTGCGGTGAGACAGGCCATAGGGCTAAGGACTGCCCAAAGAAACGAGGACAGGGGCAGAGGGCTGGATCCACCCCAGGGGCACAGGTTCATGTGCTGGAAGCGCCACCTCTGCAACAGCGAGGTGTAAATACTTCTGTGGAAAGTGTAGTTTATCTTTATGATCACCCCGTTCGCACTTTATTTGATTCTGGTGCATCACACTCCTTTATCTCGTCTGCTCTAGTAGAATCTCTGCACCTAAAAACTAGTATGGTAGAGGACCCCTTAATTGTTTCAAACCCAATTGGGGGCCCAGCTCATTTGTCTATGATCTGTTTGGGATTGAAAATTTCTATTCTAAGTGTAGAATTTCAATGTAGTGCCTTTGTTTTGGGCTTTTCGGGTTATGGTTTGATTTTGGGTATGGATTGGCTATCCAGTAATGGGGCCATCCTTGATTGTGAGAAAAGGGTTGTTAGGCTCCTAACCCAGCTCGGTAATACTTTGGAAATTTCTTGTAATCCCTCGTATGCGGTTATGCTTAGTTATCTTGAATCGCTAGATGCCTCTGTTGAAAATTTGCAATCAGTTAGAGTGGTCCGGGAATATCCGGATGTCTTCGAAGAGGTGAAGGGCTTGCCTCTGAAGCGGGAAATAGACTTCCGCATATATCTTGTAGATAATGCAAAGCCCGTTGCGTTACCCGTTAGACACATGGCTCCACGGGAAAGGAAAGAGCTCAGTAAACAGATTAAAGAGCTTCTAGAGAAGGGGTTCATTAGGAGGAGCATTTCAGAATGGGGCGCTCCAGTGGTGTTCGCTACAAAGGCGGATGGTTCACTCCGTCTATGTGTTGACTATAGGGAGCTCAACAAGCTAACGAAAAAGAATAGGCACCCTCTCCCTAGAATTGACGATTTGTTTGACCAGCTTGTAGGAGCGTCTGTTTTCTCCCAACTCGATTTAGCAACCGGTTTTCATCAGCTAAGGGTGGCTGAAGATAGCATCGATAAAACGGCGTTCAGAACCCCAGATGGCTTCTTTGAATGGCTTGTCATGCCTTTCGGCTTGACAAATGCACCTGCTTACTTCGTGGACCTGATGAGTAGGGTATTTAGAGATTTCCTCAACAAATTCGTAGTGGTCTTCGTAGATGATATCCTTATCTTCTCAAAGAGTGAAGAGGAACATGCTCAGCACTTAAGGGCAATCATGGAAACTTTGCGAGTCCATCAACTAAAAGCCAAATTCTCCAAATGCCACTTTTGGAGAGAAGAGGTGAGGTTCCTTGGGCACATAGTATCCAAACAAGGGTTAGCAGTGGACCCTGCTAAGGTAGTGGCGGTACAGGATTGGAAGACACCAAGGAATGCAACTGAGGTCCGAAGCTTTCTAGGACTAGCGGGTTTCTATCGAAAATTCATAAGGGATTTTGCGAAAATCTCAGCCCCACTCACGAAATTGACTAAGAAGAATCTAGTGTTCAATTGGGATTTGGATTGCGAGTTTGCTTTCCAACGACTGAAAAGGGCTCTCACAACAGCCCCAGTTTTGACGCTGCCAGATGGGAGCAAGATGTTCACTGTTTATACGGATGCATGTGGGACAGGGCTAGGCGCCGTCTTAATGCAAGAAGGAAGGGTAGTAGCTTATGGCGGAAGGCAGTTGAAGGTGCACAAAAAGAACTACCCAACCCACGATCTTGAGTTAGCCGCCATCGTCTTTGCACTCAAGTCTTGGCGACACTATCTCCTAGGTGAGAAGTTCGAACTTTACACTGACCATAAATCGTTGAAATATCTTTTCTTGCAGAAGGATCTTAACTTGAGGCAACAAAGATGGATGGAGTTTCTTGCCTCGTACGATTTCGAAATCTCCTACACTCCGGGCAAAGGCAACGTAGTGGCAGACGCGTTGAGCCGAAAGAAATTGACCCTAAGCCCGTTGTTTGTTGAAAGACAAAGCCTAGAGTTTATAGCCAGCTTCGACTTTAGGCCTTCCTCCGATTTCGTACCAGGCTTGCTAGCATCTCTCGAAGTGCACCCAACTCTAGTGGATTCAGTAGGGACAGCACAACGCGAAGACCTCAGCTTGTGGAAACAATTGATAGGCTAATTAGGGGGTGAGACTTCAAGTCACCTCAACAGATACTCCATCGACGATAAGGGGTTGCTAAGGCGAGACGGAAGACTATGCGTCCCACAGACAAAAGATTTAATAAAGAAGGTTCTCGAGGAAGCACATCACTCCAAGATGACGATACACCCAGGCGGAGATAAAATGTACAAAGACATAAAAAGGACTTTCTTCTGGAACGGCATGAAAAAGGACGTGGCAGAGTTCGTTTCTAAGTGTATGGTGTGCCAACAGGTTAAGGCGGAACAGAAAAAGCCTGGCGGACTGCTACATCCTCTGGAGGTCCCGCAGTGGAAGTGGGATAGCATCTCAATGGACTTCATCGATGGGCTGCCTAGGTCTAGGAGAGGCAACACTAGCATTTGGGTAATAGTGGATAGGCTTACTAAAAGCGCCCACTTTTTACCTGTCAAAAGTAAGAGAACTGCCTCATCCCTAGCATCACTTTACCTCAAGGAAATCGTTCGACTCCATGGAATACCATTTAGCATTGTTAGTGACCGAGACCCCATCTTCACCAGTGAGTTTTGGCGGAGCCTGCAAGAAGCAGTAGGAACGCAGTTATGCTTGAGCACAGCCTATCATCCCCAGACCGACGGCCAAACAGAGAGAGTGAACAGAGTTTTGGAAGACCTTTTAAGGCTATGCGTCCTTGACTTCGGAGGGACATGGGAAGACCACCTTCCTTTGGTGGAATTTGCCTACAACAACAGCTATCAAGCAACCATCGGAATAGCGCCCTTCGAAGCTTTATATGGAAGACCGTGCCGATCGCCCACTTGTTGGTGGGAGTCTACTGATAAGCTCATACTTGGACCAGATATGATCCGAGAGACTTCAGAGAAAGTAGACTTAATACGAAGAAGGATGAAGACGGCCCAAGACAGACAAAAGTCCTATGCCGACAAGAGAAGGACCGACCTTGAATTTGAGGTTGGAGACAGAGTTTTTCTCAAGGTATCACCACTAAGAAACGTTGTTCGTTTTGGAACCACAGGAAAGCTAGCACCAAGGTTCGTAGGGCCATTCCCTATTATCGAGAAAATTGGGAAAATGGCCTATAGATTAGAGCTACCCGAGAAGTTGGCTGGAGTCCACAACGTTTTTCACGTTTCACATATCCGAAAATGTCTACATGAGTCTGCTGAAGTGGTAGAGCCAAATATCCTCGAAGAGGCCGAAGTGGAACGCGAAGCAACCATAAGAAAAGTTCCAACCCGCATATTAGGAACGGAAGTGAAGAAGCTACGCAACCGTGAAGTCAAGCTCGTCGAAGTACAGTGGAGCGACGCCGAGGGAGACGCGACTTGGGAAACTGAAGCTAGAATACGCACTGCCTACCCTTTTCTGTTCGAGGGTACATCCTTGATCTTTCCTTTCCCTTAAGTTGCGCTTTTATCTATCTTTTTAGATATATTTCCTCGACCTTATCTTTTAGGTAGAAACCCTTTGGATGGAAACATGTAATTGAAACATGTTATGGATGATGGTTGCAAGTGGTTGCAAGTGATTGCTAGTGGTTGCTCGTGGTTGCATATACACACACAATCTAGGTTTTAGATCGGCTCAGTCACTTCATATTGCATATGCATATATGTTTGCATTCGTATATGGTTGGACTTTAATGTGTTGTCATGTGGATGTTGCATTTGTATGAATGATTGTGCACTCATGTAGAATCACGAATAGGAAAAAAATTGCATACATAATGGATTCATGGCACTTACATAATTCGCATTAAGGAGGTCAACTGAATCAGTAGACCGCCTGATTTTGCATTAGATAAGTACATGTACACACACACTTCGCATATGATCATGAAGCATTAGAAGTCTTTTAAGGACAATGGATGCTCGTGTTTGATGGATGAGTAGATGGATGATTGGATGTTAGGATATACATTCCTCCTAACTTGAAGATTTCGGGACGAAATCCTTTTAAGTGGGGGGGAATGTAACACCCCGCGAATTCTATAACTGTAAAATTCACAAATTAAAGTATAATCAATTTCAAATCAAAGAACTAAGGGAAACGGGATACGCCATTGCGTTCGTCTCGGAAAAATACGCGAAATAGAGTCCGAGTTTTCGAAAAACGGAGTCCGTATGAAGAAGATATGGCCTTCGGAAGTTTCTGAATTAAGTTTAAAATTCAAACAGAATAAAATAGTTTAAAATTCCAAAATCGGGCCCAATGGGCCAGGGCGGAAAAACACCCGCCTAACGCACCTAGGTCGACTGGGCTGTCGACCTGGTCGAACCAGGTCGACAGGGCTGTTGACAGGGCTGTCGACAGGGCTGTCGACCTGGTCCAGAGCCAGGTCGAACCCAGTCCAACCTGGCTGGCCTATTCTATGTTGGTCGATTTTCTGTAGTCTGCTTTGCCATTAGGGCTAGGTGGCAGGCTCTAATTGGTCTCTCCTTAGGATGAATGGCTACGATCAATCCAAGCAACATCAATGGTCCTAATCAGTTCATAACCCCTATAAAAATGACCCTAGACTCAACCCTAATCTATTCATTCAAAAATAAGAACAAAGCCGCCATGTTGCTGAGGAACGACTAGGGGTAGCCACCAATTGGAGGGAGGATTAGGAGGCAAATTCTAAAGGCATAAAGCAACTCAATCAAATCAAACCGCATCTTCAAATCCCTAAATTTGAGAATTCGCCTCACCATTGTAAGTAGAGTATTACTTTGGTATGAACAAATAACTGTGTTGGTTTGTATACTTGGTTGTGGTGATAAATAATTCATAATTTGTGCGTTACTATGATTCTTATCGATTTGGAATATTGTATACGTTTGGATATTCTCGAATTATGTTATTCAGTTATGAAAAACTACATGCGGTAGTTTTATGCAAGTATACGTTTGGAATATTCGCAAATTATGTAATCCTTGTTGAAGCTACATGGATGTAGTTGATTAATTGAAATCATGCAAGTTTGGGATTTTGCTACTATGCCATCATAATGTATATTTTTGTACAAACATCATTTTTGGGAAGTAATTGGAATAAGTTTGGGTTATCATAGTTCATATGAAATTATCATTAAGCCATGCTTTTGTGCTAGAAAATCTATTTGCAAACTTATGAATATGACTAGGCTATGATGGATATTTTGCATAATTGAAATCCATATTTTTAACAAGAATTATATGATGACATATGTGGTACATAGCTAGGTTAGGTTCAAAAATCCCTTTTGCAAGTTTGCATGACTAAAGTAAAAATCATGATTTCATGTTAGAAATAGTTATGCCATGGTTATGTGAACAAATTTAACTATACTTTTGTATTAGTCACAAAAGTAGACACCTTTGTAAACATGTAGTAGTCTTATGAACATGATTTGCTTATGTTTGACATTATGCCTGAATAAAAATATAGGTTTATGTTGTAGTTAAAGCCTATGTGTCGATAGTGATATTCTTAACTTAACTACAAGTTTACATGCTTTGATTTATGTCACTTATGCTTTATGACCAAAGTATATGTCACTACTATGCAAGTACACCAGTTTCTATTTTGTATTTCCAACGTCATATTGCAAGTTCATGCGTTCACATTCCCCTTTTCGTGTATGGAATCACGCTTTAAGCCTCCCCTTTTCGCATGGCTAAGTTGGGCTTTAAAAGGCTAAGCCCAACATATATATAATAAACGGACGTGTTAAATGGGGGAAAATAACGTTGGGTTAAAATTACTAATGAATGAAAATATAAAGTAGAAGGGCCCAAATTCAAGTATGGGTTGGGCCCATGATTGGTGTAACCTTTACACCATTAACTTAATAATGGGCCGCAAATATTTACATATAGGAAAATAAAGAAGAAAGACAAAATATGTAAATGTAGAACATACGATGTGTTTAACCCGAGGTTGGATTGAGTTGTGATGTAAACCTGCCCGGAACCGCCCGACTGTCCAGTAGTCACAACAATACCTATCCAATGTGGGAGGTTAAACATGGAGCCCAATAAGGACCCGAGGTTAGACTGAGTTGTGGCGTAAGACTGCCCGGAACCAACCGGCAACAGGCAGCCACAACAATACCTGTCTAATGTGAGAGGTCAAGGCTTTAATAAGACAATTAAGGCTGAGTCAGGATTGTTAGGATTAAGTGAACTAAAGACTTAATCAAAATGGAACATGCTAAACTAAACGGACTGGTGGGGGTTAGGTTAGAAAACACTTAACCAACTTAGCATGTTGGCTAGAGATAGAAAACCTAGTAACGGGGGACCCTTTTCAGCAGTAACCCTAGAAGGTGTATCAGGATACCCTGAAACTAGGCAGGGTGGGGCACGATTACTGGGCTGATTGTAAGAGGTCAAAGCGACGGCGGTGGTGTAGCAGTGTAGGTTCTAACGGGGTGCGGGCGTGCACACACTCCGGCGCAGAAAAATAAGGCACTGGACACCAGTAGCATACCTGTGCATTCTAGGATTGTGTCGGGCCGCCACCATGGGACTTGATACACCCCATGGTGGGACCAGCATAGGTAACTACAACATCGGGGGCCGTAAGACACATGTAACTATGCGAGTAGGAGCCGGTCATCATAGAATGGATCACTTCACCCTGATTATGGGGTGCCAGTTGGAAACTAGTTTATATGGGTTCAGAGATTATCATGGGGTACGATAGTTTATTCGACCCTAGACAACTTAACCAAGTTATAGTGCTTTCCCACTTCTTGTTTATACTTATCATACCCGGTTCTTTATTCATAGACAGAATAGTACTAGACTTACTCAGGCTTTATGTCTGACTCTACTTTTCTTTCGTCTTCTTTTCTTCCGTTTCCCCCCCCAGGTCCACAGGGAGGGAACACTGCAGCTTGACCAGCCTTAACATTCAGCTTGAAGAAGAGAAATGTATTGCTTGGACCTTTTCGTTTGAAACTATGGCTTTGGACAAACTCTATGGGGCTTTTGCAGTTTATCTATGTTTTATTTATGCTTCTTTAAATGACGTAATCAAGACAGATTATGAAAGTGTTATGTTATGATTTGGAAAAGATGTAAGACAATTATGGTGATGTTGTTGTAGCACGTATTTGCTTTCATGAAATAAAAGTTTGTTGATTTTCCGCTATTTACAAATATGTGTTATTATATCTGTCTTGTATATCTGTGACTTATACTTATAAACCTCCACCAAAATTAGGGCATTCCCTTTGAGAGTGACCCTAACGGAGGTGGGGTGTTTCACGATGCGTGGTAGAGTTAAGTAAACCCACAAGAATGATACTTGACCAATTATGAATACGACTAGTGGACGGGGTTAAGTTAACCTACACTTAACCAATCCGACTCGGTAATTTAATGGGGTTAAGTTAACTTACCCTTAACCAATCTGACTTGATGATTTGATAGGGTTAAGTCACGAACCTCTTAACCTATACTTAACCAATCTGACACGGTGAATTTGATAGGGTTAAGTTAATCCATACTTAACCAATCTGACACGATAATCTAGGGTTAAGTCATGAACGTCTTGATATACTTAACCAATCTAACGCGGTAGCTTGATGAGGTTAAGATAACCTATACTTAACCAATCTGACACGGTAACCTAGGGTTAAGTCATGAACTTCTTGATATACTTAACCAACTTGATACATGGTTTGTAGGGCTAAGCCTTATACTTAACAAATCTGAAACGATAACCTAGGGTTAAGTCATGAACTTCTTGATATACTTAACCAACTTGATACAAGGTTTGTAGGGCTAAGCCTTGAACTTGAATACTTAGCCAATTTTGACATGATTCGTAGGCGGGTTAAGTCATGAACTCGAATGACAACACTTAACCCATTAGACAAAACCCTAGTTCAGGGGACTATGTGGAAAATCATAGTTAATAAGGATAACGGGAAGGGAAACTAAGTGATAAACCTTAGTTAAGGATAACTAAGTAATAATTCTTAGTCAAGAGAATTGGACCAGTTCACAGATAGATGAGTAACCTGATACGGTAGGTCATCGTTTAAAACGAACACACGAGGAGGAGCGAATGTTTATCTGACTTAGATAAAGGCTCCAGCGAACTGGGTGACGAAGCGATATCTTCAGGGGACGTGAGGGTACTCTTGGTATCCCTCTGTGAGGTTGCAGATGATCCTCCTGGGCTCACAGAGGTTAAGGTCTGCGGTAGAAGAACCAAGGGTATGCCTTGGTTGCTGTGAGAGCAACCTAAAGATTGGGGTGGATTAGCGTGGAGTCGGCGATACCTAGTTTAGCCCTATGATAGCACGTCGTCGACTACCTACCATCTTTAGTCAATCGTGTACGTATGCGGAAAGGCAGAGAACTCCCAACAGACCATATACTTGCTATCTAGTTATGGGTGAGGTTGGCCAATAGGAAAGTGGGGCATGGATGGCCGGAGTATAGTTCTCGTGCATGATTTTCTTGGATTGCCTTTCAGTAGTTGAGGGAGGGGTCACGTGGGACCATAACCACCGGTAGAAAAACAGACCTTGATATCTGCATCGGCAGATAACCTAAAGCTCCCGACCGAGTCCTGCATTTCTTGATTAGCCCTGTCACGGGACTCGGATGGCACATTGAGATACATGTGCATCTAGACGTGGAAAACGATTCACGATACATACGTGGGAAAAAGGGCATGGTCGACGGTAGCGTAATCCCTAGCGGTCCTAGGTGGGTTAAACCCAAACTGAGTTACGAAAACGTTTAGTAGGTAGCGTAATCCCTAGTGGTCCTAAGTGGCATAAATCCTAGCTGAACATTCGAGAATTTACGGAAAGAAAATACAGCTAGATCAAGGGTGACAGTCCAAAACGATTTCAAGGATAATGGAACTACGTTGAAGTAGTATAGAACTATGTGAGGAAGCCCGTAGGATTTACGGCAAAGGACTAAACATATACATGGAAAGAAACATACGAGTTGGGAAAACCTACATTAGGTTGACATGGACCATTTCATGACATTGAGCAAGGGACATTTTGTAGCTAACACATGACACGGGTTGGGATACTAGTACGGAAGGTGCAGGGCAAATATACCTGATAGAACCTTGGGGTTATACTCGATAGAACCTTGGGATGTCATACTCGATAGAACCTTGGGATGTTATACTCGATAGAACCTTGGGATGTTATACTTGATTCATAGTGGCCGTAGTTTATCTTGATACAGTAGTTCATCCTGTTACCTTAGTTTAGCTTGTCTATCTTGTCATCATCCTTATGTTTACTTTCAGTTTATGCATGTCATGTTATCTTTACCTGTTTTTATGCTGGAAGTAGATAGGACTTACTAGTCTTTATGACTGACCCCGTTTTCTTTCGTCTCTTTGTCTTCCGTTCCCCCCCCCCCCAGGTTTTCAGGGAGGAAATACTGTTATTTAGCTCAGACTTCTTCTGCTTCAAGGTCATCATGTATGGTTTGGATTTTTCTTGGCTATGGCTGCTTTACCGTTTTACTTGGGGAATATTTTATGACTATTGTTTTATGCCTCTTTAACTATTGCAAGACAGGTTTCCAATGTAATGGCTTTTAAAGGCATTTTGATGTAAAAGGCTTTAGACCTTATAATTTTATGAGGTAATAAAATTTGGTTTTTCTTCCGCTGTTTTATATGTTCTGTCTTGTAATATTTTCTGTGCATGTTTACCTAGACAACGCCCCTCCAAAGCTAGTGCATTCTCTTGTGAGTGACCCTGGCGGAGGCGGGGTGTTACAGCCAGGACCGATTTAATAATAGTTTTCTAATGAAAGAGGAAATTCTAAATTTCGTCGTATATATTCTGAGTTATGTCAAAATCAAATTTTCAGAAAAGCAGCGCCATAACCATTATAAAACCATAACGGTTTATTTAAATAAATAACAGGATTTTAAAGAAATAAAATCCGGATTGCCATTAGAAAAATCCAGACTGGAGATATAAAATAAATATGAACTCCAGTGAAGTAAGTGGAATGATTTTTGAAACAAAAATCAGATTTTTAGTTATTAATTAGATTTAACTAATTTTGAAGAATAAATAGTTAATTGAGTTTTGAATCCAAATTGGCGTTGGATAAGTAAATTGGTTTTGTGGATTCATATTCGAAATCGAATTTGAAACTCAAGTTAGAAATGAAATTCTACTTGTTTATAAGCGAATTTAAAATATATACGAACATGATATGTTCAAATAAAAGTGAAATGGGAAAATTAGCTAATTAGAGAATAGATTAGTAAATTGAGTTAAAATGACCGGATTGAGTTGGGATAGATTGGGAAATAGGTGAACATGTGTTAGACAGGTATAGGATGAAGTATATGAAGATTTTAATTTATGTGCCCGACAAAAAGGTACACGTTTAAATTCCATATGAGGTTTTATGCGCCGAATCGGCAAGCCGCTTGGCTTTTTCTTTTTCTTTTTGATTGGAAAGGCCTATGTGGTGGTTTGGGGATTTTCCCGATGCTCCCGGTACAAAGGAGGTTATAGCGAAATTTTCTGGAAATTTAAGGAGTTAGAATATTTTTAAGATATTTTGATAATTAGAAATCTATATATCAATATATATTGAATTCGATAAGGGAATGAATTTAAAATAGAATATTATAAATAAATAAATAAAAGAAATCTATAAATTAGATTTGTTAAAAATAGAAAGAGAAGCGTATACATATTTTAAAAATGAATAATTAGTTTTATGGTGTTATTCGGGAATAATGGTTTTGTATGTTTTGAAGTTAAGGATGTTTGCAGTCAAGGTCTGAGAGGTAGTTATACCCCAAATTGATTGATTTCATTTTTAATTGATAAATAGCAGGATCCAGCCTCGAAGATAAATGTTTGAATAAGATTAGTTAAATGCAGTATTTTGGGTTGTTGTAACGATATTTTATATAACATTCGTTTTAACCCAAATAGGTGGAAATTTAGATATATAATGAATAAATATTTCATAAGTATATAAATGAATAGTCAGGAAAGAAATAAGTAATTGGAATGTTCTCCAATTATAAATAGAAAATATTTTCTAAGTGTAGGAAATAAAAGAAGGTGATATAGGGAAATGTTTTTTTTCAACTAGCGTAAGAGATCAATAAGATTACTGAAATTATTTGGTTAACAAATATTTGATAGGGAAATGAAGAAGTGAATCAATTAATGAAATATTAATTAACTGGCCTAGCAATTGTTTGATGTTTTGAATGGATGTTTGTTTATTTTTCTTCGATAGTTAAATAACCGACTATCGAAGTGTTTGCCAATATCGTTGTCAATATGGAGAGAAAAGTTGGATTATTATCCGTGAACCACTCCGAATTGGCAGTAGCGTTGCGAATCAGATTATACGAAGATAATCGAAGACAAAGTAAAGTGCAAGGACTTTTCTATTAATGGAAATTGTGCCTTCGGTTTCGTTCAATCCCAGAACGAATGTAAATGGATGAATGTTTGACAGAGTATTTCCAATGATCGCATATGTTGGTCTGTATAGATATATATATGGTGGCAACAAATTTATTCCCTTAGCATAATATCCAGAATATATTTGTGCAAATCAATTAGTGATTAATGGATCTGACAATGTGACATTCAAAGTGATTATGCTATCAGTGAATGATAAGTAATCGTAGCCTCAGGCCTCAACAACCGGGAAATGACAAAATCGGGCAGGCAGCATGGCTATGTGGGTCGCTCCCATTAGGGTGTATAATCACTTATCTACATAAATTCCTTTTAATTCTTTAATCTATCGATGCTGACCCTTTTCGGGAAACGGTTGCTGATCCCAACCGTTGGTGATATACATTCGATACATTCAAGCGAAATGGGTGGTCGGTCATGTGCGGGCCGGGTTGTAAGACGTTCTTGTTGAACCCAGTGTATTCGCCTCTAGAGATACACTATCAGTAGTTGGTCCCATACCTTGTCATGTTGGAAATCCAATCTCCAATAAGCGCTCTGCGGTTTTTTATTTTATATTATATATGGAGCCTGAGATGCAAGCTGTAACAAATAAGGATTTTCGGCCCCGAAAATCAACATAAATACCTTTACCGTAACTTATGCTGACTTTCTAAACACCAAAAACACTGGAACGTTATTAGAAAGAAATTAAAGAGTGAGATAAGAAAGAAAGATTAGAATAGAAGAAGAAGAATAACTAACACAACACAGAGTCTCACATCACAGCAGAACAAAGTATAATACAGAAATAAATCTTTACTGAGAGCTTTAAAATACTTACAATCGTCAGAGTACATCAACATCTGGACAGTTATAATAACCTGTCCTCAGATACAACACACAGTGGAATAGTAGCTATATAATATCACATGTATGGACTCCTCCAGCTCGTCTCTTCACATCATTCGATAACCTGAACATGTACACCTCGGGCTAACCCGAGCATTTACAAAACACCGGGTCAGTCTGGTGAACCAGAGTGAGAAAAACTCGCACAGTATTAAGGTAACACACAACTTGATTTTAAAGTCAAAATCTTTTCAAAGAAAAGGATAATCGTAAGACCAAATCCACACATAAACATGGACGGTTTTTACCTTATGATAACCCAAACCATTTTTGAAATCAATATCTTTTCTGATATTATATAATGTCTAAATACAAGTAAATATCAATCTAGTGGAACGCTTGCATCTCACGCTCCACATATATAGTATACAATCAAAACCGCGGGCGCTTATTGGAGATTGAATTCCAACTATGACAAGGTATGGGACCACCTGCCGATAATGTATCTCTAGAGGCGAATACACTGGGTTCAACAAGAACGTCTTGCAACCTGGCCTACACATGACCGACCACTCATTTCGCTTGAGTGTATCGAATGTATATCACCAACGGTTGGACTCAAACCACCGTTTCCCCAAAAGGGACAGCATCGAATATAGATTAAAGAAGAAAAAGGATTTTTCTCTAGATAGGTGATTATACACCCTAATGGGAGCGACCCACATAGCCATGCTGCCTGCCCGACTTCTGTCATTTCTCGGTTGTGAGGCTTGAGGTTAGAATTTCCTTTACAACACCTAGCCACCATTCACTTTGAACGCCACATCGTTAGATCCGCTAGATATCACTAATTGATGTCCACAAAAATACTCTAGTTGGGAGTTAACCAACAATGGTACGTTTGAAGAAATCAAGGTGCATGATCCTTTGGAAATACTCTGTCAGACACTCGTCCATACAAGTCATCCAGGAACAGGATGAGTCGAAGGTACTCTCCTACTGCATCTTAGGAATCACCCTACAGATCAGTAGCGAGAAGTCCTTGCAACCCGTAACTTCCAACCACGACAGAACCACAGCTTATCTCTGCTTGCAAGGCAGAGAACCTTAGTGTTTCTTCCGTTTATGAAGATCTACGGTTTTTAATGCTCTATCTCGGTCATCTTCTGATATCTTCACGTATTTGTTGGTCGGAATGGTTTTCGAATATAAATTCGATCCCGGTCTTTCCGTACCATCAATCGTATTGGACAGATTTGATAGTCGGTGATTTAACTATCAGAATAATCAGTGTTTTAATCAAGACAGTCCCATGAGTTCACTGGTTCAGTATTCAGCACCACTTGGTCTTTTAATTAAAAACAATTGTAAATTTAAAACCCTTAAATATTTCGATATTATGAACCTAGTTTCGCATAAGATTTTACTTTAAACAAATTCACTTTTCACCAATTCTTTCCTAATCCAATTTACCACTTACCACCTTGAAATTTCTCATTTTAATTTCCCAAATTTACTTAATACTATTAAGTAACTTCAATTCACAATTAACGATACAACTTCTCGTCGCTTTTTATAAACCTTGTTCAGTTATATTTTGGTTTAATCTAAACCTTTTCCATCTCACTTTCTTTTTAACTTAATTCGAATATCAAGTCAACATGATTTAAGCCAACGTATTCGCTCAAATTCCTCTTTAAACTTCATTGTAAAATTTTGGGTTTTAAATACAAAACCGTTCATAAACCCCTTTCACCCTTCAACTAGATCTCATTTCACCTTAGATTACTTTTTAAATGAATTTCAATTAAAAAGGTAATTTTCTAAATTCTTATTAATTAAAATAAAAATTTACTTTAAATCATTAACTACTTCCGTAGTTAATTTCTTTCCTTACTAAAATAACTATTAATTCCCCTTTTAAAGATCTTATTAAAATTAAAACAACATTCATGTAATAACCCAAAAATCTGGGCCAGTTTAAAATTTTTATTTTGGCTATTTTAGCGAATTTTGATTATTTAAAATGAATTATTTTAAATAATATCGACGAAAAATTTATTTTGAATATAAATCGAAACGTATATATTATATACGTCGTCGTTAGAATATAAATATTTATATATAATTATAAATCGAATTGAAAATGGCGCGGTAGTTCGATAATTCGATTTCAAATTTCAATTGAATGTACCGGGTGCAAAACAATCCGGATTTTAGTGAAACCAAAAACATTAGGATCTAATTGATGATATCTTTCCAACGAATCCGAAAAATCAAGATTTCATATCGGGAATCAAAAGATATGTCCAGTTGAAAATTCTGAATAGTCGCTATGGAATTCAGGCCCTTAAAAATGGACATTTTGCAAATGACCTCGGAATTCGACGAAACCAGTTTTGTTGGGTCCGCAGTGTCAAGTTATTGCTAGATTCCAAATTTCATAATTTTCTGAATCAATATGTGAGCGTGGCAAAGGAAAACGTGTTTGACCAGTTTCAGTTGATTTTAATCGACTGGAAATTGGCCATTTTTCAAACGATCTCAGAATTCGGCGAAACTAGTTTTGTTAGGACCGTATCGTCAATACGAAGCTAGAAAATATTTTTCTGGAATTTTTCTAGTTAGTATGTGACCCCGGTAATTTGAAATGTACGTTCAAAATTCAATATAGTGATTTAAATGTAAATTTAACGGAAACTGATTGCAACAGCCGAACCAGCCTACGATACATATCCCATTGTGTTCGGAATGGGGGTAGAACGCTATGGGCGACAGGCGGTGGACCTCGTTTCGAGGTCATATGTAAAAGTCAACTATTTGCAAATAAAATAATTAAAATAAAATAATTAAAAATAAAAAAACCCCTCCTCCTTAAAACCGCTCTGCCCCCCCCCCCCCCCCCGATTAAATTTCAGTCGATTCATTAAGAGAAAAAAAAACCTAATCACTCGATCCCGTCGCCGCGCCGCCTGGGAGTGGGCCACCGCCGCCTCCCCCTCACGCTGCGCCATCGCGCCACAGGCGTGGCCGCCCTCCCTCGCTCCAAGACCGCGCGACGAAGCCAGACCCCCCCCCCCCCAGTTCGATCGATCGCGAGAAGAAACCCCCCCTCCTCCGTTCGACGACCGCCGACGTCGCCAGCACCCCAAGACCCACCAGAACCCCCCCTCAGCGATGCACTGTAAGTTTTTTTTTCCTGTTTGTTTTGTTTTAATTAGATTTAAATATTTAGTTTAGTTTAATCAGTTTTTTTTTGAAAATAAATAACATTTGTTTTAATCAATATAAAGTTAGCATTGTTTTTATAAGTAAAATAAACTTTGTTTTTGAAATGCAAAAATAAACTTTGTTTTGAGGTAGGGAAAATATAAACATACTTTGTTTAGAAAGATTAGCATAATTCAAAATATATAAATATCAATTGTTTGAAAAATATTAAAATGAGATCTGGGAAAATATAAGTAGCGATGTTTAGAAAATATTGAAAACATATGCTTTGAAAATATAAAGACTTCACTTTTGAAAATATAATGGAGAATATTAAAAATATCATCTTTATATAGGTAGAAAAATAAAAATGTGATTTTTATAATGATATATTTGAAAAGGCGAAATCTTTAAATTGACAAGGCGAGATCTTTATCTAATCAAGTTAGAATTTTTACATTAGAAAAGATGGAATTTTTACATTAATAAAAACTCGATTTTTATATATTGAATAGCGAACTAAAAATTCGATTTTTATATATTGAATAGCGAACTAAAAATTCGATTTTTATATATTGAATAGCGAACTAAAAATTCGATTTTTATATATTGAATAGCGAACTAAAAATTCGATTTTTATATATTGAATAGCGAACTAAAAATTCGATTTTTATATATTGAATAGCGAACTAAAAATTCGATTTTTATATATTGAATAGCGAACTAAAAATTCGATTTTTATAAATTGAATAACGAAGTAAAAATTCGATTTTTACATATGTAGTGGCTATGGGCAACGAAGACGACGAAGATGCGATAGCGATGAAGATTTCTATCAATGAAGTGTCGTGGAGCTAGGATAGCTATAAGTGAGAATTTCTCACCTTTCTATTTCTTTTCTAGTTATATATATATACTAGGATGCAGACAGTGCTTAGTAGCACCCGACACAATCGTCCACAGACCATGGACTTGTTTGTTTGGCTGTGTTGTTAGTTAGATTGTTTGGGTTGATTTGAATAGTTTGGTGAAATGAAATTGATATGATTGATGTGTGAATGGCGTGGGCCTTCACTAGACCGGGGATAAGGCTAGGCCTCGTCCCGTTTCTAGTACCGTGCCGTTATGCCGCCGAAATTTTCTAAAATATGTTAGAAAAATAAAAATATCATTTTATTGAATAAATGAACCGAATAGAATATTCATAGGTTGAATAAAATGTTTTATCGTTAAAAATATAATTTTTAACGTGAATGTGAATAAATAAATATTCATTTACAAACCGGACGGTTTGTTTATGTTCACCTATTTGAATGACATTGATTGGGACGATAAATTTTACACATCGCCCAACTGCACAAATAAAATCTGTGTTTGATTGTCTGAAACCCCACACGGGTGTTGGGATGAAATTTGAAGTTCACTCATCCCGATTGATTGAATATGTCGATCGGTTGATTGACAGGCTGTTTTAAGCGTTGGATATCTATATTTGATGCTTATACAGTGTAGTGCACTTTGGTTGATGGTTGATTATTTTTCCATGCTATTATATACATGTGTTGTATGAAAATCCATATAATTAACTTTATATGGTAATTGATTGGGCCTCATTCCAGTTTTAAAATAGAAATATTTGAAATAGGAATATTCGAAATGGAATATTTGAAAATATCAATATATGAAGCCGTGTTGATTAGATTGACGCCATTTTGACGTGAACGATATTTATATCGATTTTATTCATTTTGAAATGAATTGAATTGAAAACGATTTCGAAATGAATTGAATTGAAAACGATTTCGAAATGAATTGAATTGAAAACGATTTCGAAATGAATTGAATCGAAAACGATTTCGAAATGAATTGAATTGAAAACGATTTCAAAATGAATTGAATCGAAAACGATTTCGAAATGAATTGAATTGAAAACGATTTCGAAATGAATTGAATTGAAAACGATTTCGAAATGAATTTAATTGAAAACGATTTTGAAATGAATTGAATTGAAAACGATTTCGAAATGAATTGAATCGAAAACGATTTCGAAATGAATTGAATTGAAAACGATTTCGAAATGAATGGAATTGAAAACGATTTCAAAATGAATTGAATCGAAAACGATTTCAAAATGAATTGAATTGAAAACGATTTTGAAATGAATTGAATTGAAAACGATTTCGAAATGAATTGAATTGAAAATGATTTCGAAATGAATTGAATTGAAAACGATTTCGAAATGAATTGAATTGAAAACGATTTCGAAATGAATTGAATTGAAATCAATTTCGAAATGAATTGAAAACGAATTCAAATAGAATTGAAAGCGAATTGAAACGAGTTCAAATTGAATTGAAATTTGAATTGAATAGAAATGAATTTTAAAACGAATTTATAAAGAAGAATTCAATTTCGATTTGAATTGAAATGGAAGTTGAAATAGATTTTGGAACGAATTTTCAAACTATTTATATAATTCGTTTTGAATAGAAAATTGACGAAATATATATTATATATATTATATATATTATAATGGCCTGAATAGAACGCGCCGCGCCGCGGCAGTTCGTGAATTTCGACCATTTATTTCAAACGGACATTGCGGGAGATCCGACCGTCGGATTCTCCTAAAACCGGAACCGTTGGGTTCGTATCGAAAAGAGCTTTCTAACGAATATTAGAAATTTGAAATCTAACGGTTGGATTTGGAGTTACGTCCAAATCAAATTTGAAAAAGGTCGCTGTAAGTGTAGTTCGATGGCCATTGATGGAAATCGACTATACGGGCCTTGATAAAATTATTAAAAATAGTAATAATTTGTGTAAAATCATAAGAAATGATTTAGAAAGGATTGGGATGAAAAACTCCATATTGGAAAGGATAAAAATAGATTTTTATCGAAATGAACTAGTTTGAACTAGAATTATAATTCTATTTATTTTTAAATAAATGAATTGAATTTAAAAAGGGTTTTGAAAATAACCAGAATATCCAATGATTGCATTGGAGGGGATTTGAATCTAAATTGTCTTCGGAATATTTCGATGTTGGAATTCGCGATTATACAGGTGTTGTTATGGAAATTTGAAAGATATATATTTATATCGTTATTTCCAATACGGCATTTGTTAGTCGTAGAATTCGATATTGAATATAAGCCGATATATTTTCTATTCAGAGCCTTGTATTGAATATCGAACGTGATTTGGGTTTGTCGTGAATGGTGTCTTCACTAACACTGTTCTTGAACCCAGTTGAGAAATGATTAAATCTTTTTAATTAGATTTAATGAAGTGTACCAATTAAACAATATTTAATTGGAATTGAATTGATATTGATTTTTGGGTTTATCGTGAACAGTGTTTTAAATAACACTCGTTCTTTAACCCGATAATTAATGAATGTGACTTTGGGTTTATCGTGAACCGTGTTTTAAATGACACGGATTCTTCAACCCAGTTAAAGATTAAAACTAAGTGGAGTTTTAATGAATCTTTAAATAGATTGAAAAGATCGAGAATGGAGTATCACCAGTTTTACTCCAAGCGATAGTTAAATCTTTAATTAGATTTGAACGTGAAATGGTAATTGAATTACCGATAACACTGTGGTGTTAGATATGAAGTATAACCAGTTTTACTTCATGGGATGAATAGGTTGGGATTGGGAAATAAAATAAATGATTACTTCGGTGTGGTTCGTTAATCCCGACTAGTTTGAATTGATATTCAAAGGAGATTAAAGAATAAATTTATAGAATTTATCTTGGATAAAATTAGTGGGAACTTTTCCCAAAGTATAGGAATATTTGAATAAAAGAATATTCTGAATTGGAATGAGGCGTATGTTGTGTTTGTGTAACACTTTTATAATATATACGCGAGTTATTCAGAAAGACCGGGTTTATCCCATTCTGAATAACTGATTCGACGTGGTGTCGAAGATGAAGACGGTGGTCGAAGACCAGAAGTCTTCACGTCGTTTGGGTGATTACTGATGATCTTGATTGGGCTGTACACCCAAGAAGATGGAAACAGTTGGTGATCGTCCAGACGTACTTGGAGATCAATGGATATGCGGGGTACTAGGTGCCTCCGGTTTCGTTCAGACCCAGAACGGACTTGTAAATGGACTGTGTGTCTGACATTGGATTTTAGTCTGTGTGATTGATTTCTATTAAATGTATATCTGTTTGGCGGCGGAGAATTTATTCTCTTGCTTAACGCCCTTCTCTGAGACATACGAGCTCAGGGGTTATATACTGATGGATATCAAACACATAGAGTGAGTTGCCTGTGTGGCATGCCTAAGTGGCAATAGATCGAGGCTTCTGTTGAAAAGCAAAGTCTTGTGGTGATGATCAAAGCACAGCCTGTGTGGCACAGCTTTGTGTAACGTGAATTCGCGAGTTTCACACCCGGTATGAACCAGAAACGGGAGACGGACCTCAGGGAGGGCATGCGTTTCCTTCTAGCTAAAAAGTGGCGTCAGTGGTTTTACACGCCCTGACGAGTTTGACTTATGTGGTTGTTGCTGTTGCGAGGCACCTCGGTTTGATCGGACGATCCGGGTCCGATGGAGTCATTTGTTGGCTCATTTACGCCCCAAAGGGCGGGGAAACGTAGTGTTCAGGCATAATAATCCACATCGGTGGACCGGCCCTGTCGCTCCATGGGGCAGTTGCGGCTGTTCCTGAGACATGGGCTAGATTGTCTCGAATCGGTTGAGGACTATCTTTTGCCTCGGTTCATAGACGGAAATCCAATTTCCAAATACGTGACATTTGCGGTTTTAATTGTAGAACTAGTATGGCGACATGATATATGGTACCCATGCCGTCTATGATTGATACTTATGATTTGAAGTTGTTTTATACACTATGCACTTATAATAGTATCAAATGATTTGTTTTAAACGTATCAAGCATTCTTTGGCTGTTATAAGGGAAGACCCTATCCCCCGGCTTGCGTTGCATTGTGTGATAGGACCTGGGTCTTATAACAACTTCATTTTTCTTTATTTAGCATTGCGCGGTTTGTTTTATGCACTGGTATTCTTGGGAGGAAACCCGTTCCGTGTTTTACGGCGTGGTCCCTTGATTTACCTAACTTTAAAAATAAAGATTGACTGTTTTAGTTCTCACACCAGTCACATGACTGACCTGGAGTTTATTGTTTTAACCTAAACTCTGGGTGCCCTTATTTTGACACGGGCAGCTAGTAGTTTTGGTTTTGCAGATTTATATTCACAGGATCCTGGTTTACAGCTGGAACGATATCCGGAAAGCTTTGTATCCGTATATCTCTTCTAGTTGTGTATTGTATTATTTTCCGCTGCTATGTATTTAAATGTAATTTAAATCTCTGATATTTCTGTGTAATATTTATTCATTTATACTCTATATATTCTTGTAATCTGATGCATTGTTGTAATAAGCAATGAAATGTTCTTCTATATGCGTTCTGTTGTGGCTTGTTCTCGAACTATCCGACGCTTTCCTTTACGGGGAAGTTATGGGTTTTTACACGTGGTATCAGAGCTTTGGTTTACAAAGCTCAGAGAACAAGGCACATTAGAACCATACGAAAGAATTCATCAGATATTGGATTAGTAAAAATCCAATGGGAATGACTCGTTAGAGATGGGATCAGTAGTATCCTAGAACGAGTGTGAAGAGTATATTTTTAAAATGAAAACCAATTTTGTTTTGAAAATTTAAATCAACTATTCGTATTTGATTATTTGTTTATATTGATTTTGGACAATTCAGTATATAAAGAATTTGCATATACGCCTTGCAAACGTATATTCAAAGTTTTAATATATTGGATAGATATATCATCACACTCTAGTCGCCCGAAGATGGTATTGATGATAGCGATCGCATCATCAACATTTATGTTCGAGTTTCGAAGGTGTGATTTTCTATATATTTCCATTAGACTGGTGTGAGAACCGAAACTAATATAGCTAGAATACATTGTTGTGATTTGGCATCAAAAACATGATTTTCCGTATATATATCAAAATTATGAATTTGAAACTCTAATCAACTAATTGATTGATGTTTGTGTTGTTTGTTTAATTGTTTGCTAATTTTGAACGATTATGCTTAATTGAATCAAATATTGAACTATATTGAAAATTGGTCGCATCTGCTTGCATATACATATACTTACATTGAACAGGTCATAGCAAGGAGGCTAGAGCCGAAGAATAAAATTTTTTGCCCGACAAATAGGTACATGTTTGATACATAATTTACTGTTTTGTTTGGGTGATGATGATTTTATGAGCCTATTGGCTAGCCGCTTAGCTTTTTCTTTTTCTTTTTGAGATCTGAAGGACCGGGGAAGCTATTTGAAATTCCCCGATGCTCCCGGTGCAGGGGAGGTTATGGCGAAATATTTCGAAAATTTAGGGTGTTAGCCAAATTTTTGAAGAATTTGAAAATTCTCAGAAACTAAAGAGTTAGAGAATGGAAGTCAGATCGAGCGTAGAGTTGATTAATCAAACCACTTTCGACTTCGTTCCTTTTCGGGGACGAAAAGTTTTAAGTGGGGGAGATTGTAATAACCCGAAAATCTGGGCCAGTTTAAAATTTTTATTTTGGCTATTTTAGCGAATTTTGATTATTTAAAATGAATTATTTTAAATAATATCGACGAAAAATTTATTTTGAATATAAATCGAAACGTATATATTATATACGTCGTCGTTAGAATATAAATATTTATATATAATTATAAATCGAATTGAAAATGGCGCGGTAGTTCGATAATTCGATTTCAAATTTCAATTGAATGTACCGGGTGCAAAACAATCCGGATTTTAGTGAAACCAAAAACATTAGGATCTAATTGATGATATCTTTCCAACGAATCCGAAAAATCAAGATTTCATATCGGGAATCAAAAGATATGTCCAGTTGAAAATTCTGAATAGTCGCTATGGAATTCAGGCCCTTAAAAATGGACATTTTGCAAATGACCTCGGAATTCGACGAAACCAGTTTTGTTGGGTCCGCAGTGTCAAGTTATTGCTAGATTCCAAATTTCATAATTTTCTGAATCAATATGTGAGCGTGGCAAAGGAAAACGTGTTTGACCAGTTTCAGTTGATTTTAATCGACTGGAAATTGGCCATTTTTCAAACGATCTCAGAATTCGGCGAAACTAGTTTTGTTAGGACCGTATCGTCAATACGAAGCTAGAAAATATTTTTCTGGAATTTTTCTAGTTAGTATGTGACCCCGGTAATTTGAAATGTACGTTCAAAATTCAATATAGTGATTTAAATGTAAATTTAACGGAAATTGATTGCAACAGCCGAACCAGCCTACGATACATATCCCATTGTGTTCGGAATGGGGGTAGAACGCTATGGACGACAGGCGGTGGACCTCGTTTCGAGGTCGTATGTAAAAGTCAACTATTTGCAAATAAAATAATTAAAATAAAATAATTAAAAATAAAAAAAACCCCTCCTCCTTAAAACCGCTCTGCCCCCCCCCCCCCCGATTAAATTTCAGTCGATTCATTAAGAGAAAAAAAACCTAATCACTCGATCCCGTCGCCGCGCCGCCTGGGAGTGGGCCACCGCCGCCTCCCCCTCACGCTGCGCCATCGCGCCACAGGCGTGGCCGCCCTCCCTCGCTCCAAGACCGCGCGACGAAGCCAGACCCCCCCCCCCCCCAGTTCGATCGATCGCGAGAAGAAAACCTCCCCCTCCTCCGTTCGACGACCGCCGACGTCGCCAGCACCCCAAGACCCACCAGAACCCCCCCCCTCAGCGATGCACTGTAAGTTTTTTTTCCTGTTTGTTTTGTTTTAATTAGATTTAAATATTTAGTTTAGTTTAATCAGTTTTTTTTTTTTTGAAAATAAATAACATTTGTTTTAATCAATATAAAGTTAGCATTGTTTTTATAAGTAAAATAAACTTTGTTTTTGAAATGCAAAAATAAACTTTGTTTTGAGGTAGGGAAAATATAAACATACTTTGTTTAGAAAGATTAGCATAATTCAAAATTTATAAATATCAATTGTTTGAAAAATATTAAAATGAGATCTGGGAAAATATAAGTAGCGATGTTTAGAAAATATTGAAAACATATGCTTTGAAAATATAAAGACTTCACTTTTGAAAATATAATGGAGAATATTAAAAATATCATCTTTATATAGGTAGAAAAATAAAAATGTGATTTTTATAATGATATATTTGAAAAGGCGAAATCTTTAAATTGACAAGGCGAGATCTTTATCTAATCAAGTTAGAATTTTTACATTAGAAAAGATGGAATTTTTACATTAATAAAAACTCGATTTTTATATATTGAATAGCGAACTAAAAATTCGATTTTTATATATTGAATAGCGAACTAAAAATTCGATTTTTATATATTGAATAGCGAACTAAAAATTCGATTTTTATATATTGAATAGCGAACTAAAAATTCGATTTTTATATATTGAATAGCGAACTAAAAATTCGATTTTTATATATTGAATAGCGAACTAAAAATTCGATTTTTATATATTGAATAGCGAACTAAAAATTCGATTTTTATATATTGAATAGCGAACTAAAAATTCGATTTTTATAAATTGAATAACGAAGTAAAAATTCGATTTTTACATATGTAGTGGCTATGGGCTACGAAGACGACGAAGATGCGATAGCGATGAAGATTTCTATCAATGAAGTGCCGTGGAGCTAGGATAGCTATAAGTGAGAATTTCTCACCTTTCTATTTCTTTTCTAGTTATATATATATACTAGGATGCAGACGGTGCTTAGTAGCACCCGACACAATCGTCCACAGACCATGGACTTGTTTGTTTGGCTGTGTTGTTAGTTAGATTGTTTGGGTTGATTTGAATAGTTTGGTGAAATGAAATTGATATGATTGATGTGTGAATGGCGTGGGCCTTCACTAGACCGGGGATAAGGCTAGGCCTCGTCCCGTTTCTAGTACCGTGCCGTTATGCCGCCGAAATTTTCTAAAATATGTTAGAAAAATAAAAATATCATTTTGTTGAATAAATGAACCGAATAGAATATTCATAGGTTGAATAAAATGTTTTATCGTTAAAAATATAATTTTTAACGTGAATGTGAATAAATAAATATTCATTTACAAACCGGACGGTTTGTTTATGTACACCTATTTGAATGACATTGATTGGGATGATAAATTTTACACATCGCCCAACTGCACAAATAAAATCTGTGTTTGATTGTCTGAAACCCCACACGGGTGTTGGGATGAAATTTGAAGTTCACTCATCCCGATTGATTGAATATGTCGATCGGTTGATTGACAGGCTGTTTTAAGCGTTGGATATCTATATTTGATGCTTATACAGTGTAGTGCACTTTGGTTGATGGTTGATTATTTTTCCATGCTATTATATACATGTGTTGTATGAAAATCCATATAATTAACTTTATATGGTAATTGATTGGGCCTCATTCCAGTTTTAAAATAGAAATATTTGAAATAGGAATATTCGAAATGGAATATTTGAAAATATCAATATATGAAGCCGTGTTGATTAGATTGACGCCATTTTGACGTGAACGATATTTATATCGATTTTATTCATTTTGAAATGAATTGAATTGAAAACGATTTCGAAATGAATTGAATTGAAAACGATTTCGAAATGAATTGAATTGAAAACGATTTCGAAATGAATTGAATCGAAAACGATTTCGAAATGAATTGAATCGAAAACGATTTCCAAATGAATTGAATCGAAAACGATTTCGAAATGAATTGAATTGAAAACGATTTCGAAATGAATTGAATTGAAAACGATTTCGAAATGAATTGAATTGAAAACGATTTCGAAATGAATTGAATCGAAAACGATTTCAAAATGAATTGAATTGAAAACGATTTCGAAATGAATTGAATTGAAAACGATTTCGAAATGAATTGAATTGAAAACGATTTCGAAATGAATTGAATTGAAAACGATTTCGAAATGAATTGAATTGAAAACGATTTCGAAATGAATTGAATTGAAAACGATTTCGAAATGAATTGAAAACGAATTCAAATTGAATTGAAAGCGAATTGAAACGAGTTCAAATTGAATTGAAATTTGAATTGAATAGAAATGAATTTTAAAACGAATTTATAAAGAAGAATTCAATTTCGATTTGAATTGAAATGGAAGTTGAAATAGATTTTGGAACGAATTTTAAAACTATTTATGTAATTCGTTTTGAATAGAAAATCGACGAAATATATATTATATATATTATATATATTATAATGGCCTGAATAGAACGCGCCGCGCCGCGGCAGTTCGTGAATTTCGACCATTTATTTCAAACGGACATTGCGGGAGATCCAACCGTCGGATTCTCCTAAAACCGGAACCGTTGTGTTCGTATCGAAAAGAGCTTTCTAACGAATATTAGAAATTTGAAATCTAACGGTTGGATTTGGAGTTACGTCCAAATCAAATTTGAAAAAGGTCGCTGTAAGTGTAGTTCGATGGCCATTGATGGAAATCGACTATACGGGCCTTGATAAAATTATTAAAAATAGTAATAATTTGTGTAAAATCATAAGAAATGATTTAGAAAGGATTGGGATGAAAAACTCCATATTGGAAAGGATAAAAATAGATTTTTATCGAAATGAACTAGTTTGAACTAGAATTATAATTCTATTTATTTTTAAATAAATGAATTGAATTTAAAAAGGGTTTTGAAAATAACCAGAATATCCAATGATTGCATTGGAGGGGATTTGAATCGAAATTGTCTTCGGAATATTTCGATGTTGGAATTCGCGATTATACAGGTGTTGTTATGCAAATTTGAAAGATATATATTTATATCGTTATTTCCAATACGACATTTGTTAGTCGTAGAATTCGATATTGAATATAAGCCGATATATTTTCTATTCAGAGCCTTGTATTGAATATCGAACGTGATTTGGGTTTGTCGTGAATGGTGTCTTCACTAACACTGTTCTTGAACCCATTTGAGAAATGATTAAATCTTTTTAATTAGATTTAATGAAGTGTACCAATTAAACCATATTTAATTGGAATTGAATTGATATTGATTTTTGGGTTTATCGTGAACAGTGTTTTAAATAACACTCGTTCTTTAACCCGATAATTAATGAATGTGACTTTGGGTTTATCGTGAACCGTGTTTTAAATGACACGGATTCTTCAACCCGGTTAAAGATTAAAACTAAGTGGAGTTTTAATGAATCTTTAAATAGATTGAAAAGATCGAGAATGGAGTATCACCAGTTTTACTCCAAGCGATAGTTAAATCTTTAATTAGATTTGAACGTGAAATGGTAATTGAATTACCGATAACACTGTGGTGTTAGATATGAAGTATAACCAGTTTTACTTCATGGGATGAATAGGTTGGGATTGGGAAATAAAATAAATGATTACTTCGGTGTGGTTCGTTAATCCCGACTAGTTTGAATTGATATTCAAAGGAGATTAAAGAATAAATTTAAAGAATTTATCTTGGATAAAATTAGTGGGAACTTTTCCCAAAGTATAGGAATATTTGAATAAAAGAATATTCTGAATTGGAATGAGGCGTATGTTGTGTTTGTGTAACACTTTTATAATATATACGCGAGTTATTCAGAAAGACCGGGTTTATCCCATTCTGAATAACTGATTCGACGTGGTGTCGAAGATGAAGACGGTGGTCGAAGACCAGAAGTCTTCACGTCGTTTGGGTGATTACTGATGATCTTGATTGGGCTGTACACCCAAGAAGATGGAAACAGTTGGTGATCGTCCAGACGTACTTGGAGATCAATGGATATGCGGGGTACTAGGTGCCTCCGGTTTCGTTCAGACCCAGAACGGAGTTGTAAATGGACTGTGTGTCTGACATTGGATTTTAGTCTGTGTGATTGATTTCTATTAAATATATATCTGTTTGGCGGCGGAGAATTTATTCTCTTGCTTAACGCCCTTCTCTGAGACATACGAGCTCAGGGGTTATATACTGATGGATATCAAACACATAGAGTGAATTGCCTGTGTGGCATGCCTAAGTGGCAATAGATCGAGGCTTCTGTTGAAAAGCAAAGTCTTGTGGTGATGATCAAAGCACAGCCTGTGTGGCACAGCTTTGTGTAACGTAAATTCGTGAGTTTCACACCCGGTATGAACCAGAAACGGGAGACGGACCTCAGGGAGGGCATGCGTTTCCTTCTAGCTAAAAAGTGGCGTCAGTGGTTTTACACGCCCTGACGAGTTTGACTTATGTGGTTGTTGCTGTTGCGAGGCGCCTCGGTTTGATCGGACGATCCGGGTCCGATGGAGTCATTTGTTGGCTCATTTACGCCCCAAAGGGCGGGGAAACGTAGTGTTCAGGCATAATAATCCACATCGGTGGACCGGCCCTGTCGCTCCATGGGGCAGTTGCGGCTGTTACTGAGACATGGGCTAGATTGTCTCGAATCGGTTGAGGACTATCTTTTGCCTCGGTTCATAGACGGAAATCCAATTTCCAAATACGTGACATTTGCGGTTTTAATTGTAGAACTAGTATGGCGACATGATATATGGTACCCATGCCGTCTATGATTGATACTTATGATTTGAAGTTGTTTTATACACTATGCACGTATAATAGTATCAAATGATTTGTTTTAAACGTATCAAGCATTCTTTGGCTGTTATAAGGGAAGACCCTATCCCCCGGCTTGCGTTGCATTGTGTGATAGGACCTGGGTCTTATAACAGCTTCATTTTTCTTTATTTAGCATTGCGCGGTTTGTTTTATGCACTGGTATTCTTGGGAGGAAACCCGTTCCGTGTTTTACGGCGTGGTCCCTTGATTTACCTAACTTTAAAAATAAAGATTGACTGTTTTAGTTCTCACACCAGTCACATGACTGACCTGGAGTTTATTGTTTTAACCTAAACTCTGGGTGCCCTTATTTTGACACGGGCAGCTAGTAGTTTTGGTTTTGCAGATTTATATTCACAGGATCCTGGTTTACAGCTGGAACGATATCCGGAAAGCTTTGTATCCGTATATCTCTTCTAGTTGTGTATTGTATTATTTTCCGCTGCTATGTATTTAAATGTAATTTAAATCTCTGATATTTCTGTGTAATATTTATTCATTTATACTCTATATATTCTTGTAATCTGATGCATTGTTGTAATAAGCAATGAAATGTTCTTCTATATGCGTTCTGTTGTGGCTTGTTCTCGAACTATCCGACGCTTTCCTTTACGGGGAAGTTATGGGTTTTTACAATTCATTAACTATTTTATTTAAACACACTAATTAAATAATCAATTCTAATTTAAAATGGTCGATTTAGTCAACCCAAGCTCGGTTATCCCATTAATCGATTCCAATTGGTTTTCCCTTTTTGAATTAATCCATAATATAATTCATTTAAATAAATCCCATTTAATTGTTAAAAACAATTAAACAACTTAACTGTTAGGTTAAATCTTATTCTCGTACTTATAAATTCGATTCACCTCAGAACTTTCTTTATAAAATAAATTCATAACTAATTATAACTTAAATAGTAACAATCATTTTTTATTCCTTTCGATAAACTTTATTCAAAATAATATATTCAAAAATCTATCTCCAGTTATAAAATAAATTTTATAACTTCATCTTTGTCGATTCGCCTGACGGTAAATCAACATGTATAAAATTGATTTTATAGACCGTATGTTGCCAAGTACTCAACCAATACCGCCCATTGGTTTAAACCAAACAGATGTTGAATATTCAGTCAATAATTAACAATCAAATCAATCACTCCAACAGATCAGTTCATAAATGATAAATATGAAAATAAATAATATATTTGAGGAATCCCGTGGGATCCCTCCAACCTATTCTTCCTATACCAAAAAATGGTTATCTCAAATCAGATCAGTCAGTTTCACTTAACTAACAACAATAAATAACGACCACTTAACAACAACCAATTCACAAGCAATTCAACCAATTAAACACGTTTATGTGACCAACAAGGTAAGTTACCTTTATTGGAACCAATCGTCAAAATAACGGTTTGGTATTTCACTGAAATTAAACAATTAGCAAATAGTCAACCATCAACAAACAGAGCACACAAAATAAAAACCCAATTTATATAAAATATAAATTCGGAGAATTGAGTGAGTTTAACTCACCGGATTTTTATTTGTCGCTGAGCAGTTTGTTTTTAATTAATTTAAACAAATGTTTAATTTAATTAAAATTCTCAGATCATTCTAGGACTGTCCAGACTGGCTTCAGAATGAATTGTTCGTAGCCATGGTTTCAATGTATTTCGTTCCGTCCAAGTTTGTCCACCTATGCATGAATTAACAATATTATAATTATATGATTAAGTTGAATAAACTGTTCCCTTTATTATAATTAAATTAAGGTTTAATTACTTTTTATTAATCATAACTGCCGATTACTCCTTTCCATCTTCGGTTCCAGTTCCCTGATATTTGCCTCAACCTCAAGTTCCATAATTCCAACGCTGTACCAATTATAAAATCTTGGTTAATATGATTATGAACATTCACGATATAATTAGATTAAATAATTTTCTTAATCTTGTTTTATTAACAGTTAATTACTTGTTTTATCTGCCAATATGGTTTTCATGTCCCTTTCGTTCTTCTTGATGTTCGTTTAAGGTTCTTGATAACTTCCGCCTGTGCAAGATTCACTTATCAGTTGTACAAATCAAAGTAAATTATATTATCCAACTCCTAATTAAAGATTATACTTAATTATATTTAAATAGCATGATTACTTCAGTAACCTTACAACTGAAATACACTGTTTTCCTCTACGCTACTTTATCATGAATCCTGAACCACGCTCACTTCAGCCTCATTCAGTTCGATCCGCTTTGTATGCTGTTGAAAACTGGTCTGTTCGTTTCTCGTCAAAAACAACACATACCAGTTATGAGATCCTTCCCCACTTTCCCGCTTACATACCCTTCTATCTGATCGCAGCTTCATGCTGCTTCTATTCTGTCTTTTTGCTTCTGGTCTACTGCTTCGAACTCGTTCAACAACTCATACTGCTCTCAAAGTCTTGCCACCGCACCACCCTACAGAACACCATCCTCCGATCTGACACCATCAGTGGGCTCGCCGTGGCCCACTTCACCCTTGCCCCGACCTTCAAACTCCCTGACGTCGCCAAACACAGTAGTTCCCATGAGAAGGCTGCACCTTTCAGCCTCAATCCCGGACGCCTCGTCTGAAACAAGATCATGGAGCTTTCATATTTCGTGAATGGGTTTTTTTCCATTTGTTACTGAGATGGAGCTTTTGGTTTTTATTGTATGGAGAGGAGAGTTTTTTTTCGATGGGGTTTACTTGCGTGGAGGAAAGGAGAGCAAAAATGGCAGAATGATTGGCTTTTAAATCGACATGGGGTTCGGTTTCTAAATAGCTGAAACAATAGAAAAGAGGATGGGAAGAAAGACAGTGTATTTATAGATTAGAGAAGTTTGGTCACCACGTTTGTGGTACAACGTAAGGTTTAGGCTTCCATAGGGTAGGTGTGCGTTCCTACGTTTTTATTTCGGGCTGCTTGTTATTTCAGGGGATGTTTTTTCGTTGAGTTTTCTTGGTCGGCAAGGTATCAAGGATGTTATAGGGTGGCCCGTGTCATATTTGTTGGGTACATAGGCATGTAGTATTTATAACAGGAAAAGTGTGAGTAGCACGGTAAGAAATTTTGTTTGGCTGCCAAGTAAAATGCATTGTGCCTTGGAAGGAATTAAAACACAGCGTGCACCAAAAGGAATTGAATATGTGGGGCGCAAGTATAAAACGTGGGAAGCAAAGTATTGTACATCAAAAAGAAAATTTGGGACACAAGTATGTAGTATGGACCTGGTATGCAAGAACTTGAAGTAATCTGGGCGCAAGCAAAAATTTGCCTGGACATAAGGAAATTAATAAAGTGGGATATATTATATAAATAAAATAATATAACTAAACTTGCATATGAGTTATCATGATAAAAACCACCACATTTGATTTCTGTTTACTGATTAAAAAACTTATCTTGGTGTAAAAAGGTATTCCGGACCTAATGGGACAAGTTTCGTCGAAATCCGAAGTCATATGAAAAAATTTCCTTTATAAAACCAGAAATAAACATGCGTTTAATTTTACCACGATCACCAGATAAATCAAATCAACTTGAAACCTTTCAATCCTATAATAATTCTTCAATATGAACCCAACGGCACTAGTTTCGTCGCATTCTGAGACTGTTTCCCCGATATGATATTTTTACGCGCACCGCAATGCCATTTCTGACGCCAAATTTGCCGGTCTCTAAAAATAACAAACTATATACCTATCCTGACTCTAATCGACGATACGAACTTAACAGAAATGTTTTCGTGGCTTAATTCGATCGTCTGTTCAAGTTACACTTAGATATCCATTTATTAAATTAATTTAATTACACGCTATAGAAAATAACTAGGCGTTCACGGCTACCGTGGTCACATACGACATCGGTTTGCCACACCATTTAACACCGTGCAATAATTTAACGTTACGGTCCCAATGAAATTGATTTCATTGAAATCGGCGACCGTTTGCAAAATGGCTATTTTAAAGGCCTATATTTTAATAACGATTTTCACAGCAACTATTCCAAAATTTGATTTGGCCATAAATAACAAATTATAACACGAAATCTAGAATTTTCTCTTTCATATGAAATTATCATCAATACGGTTCCAACGTTTCTTGTTTCACAGAAATCTGACTTGTATCGGATCCTGTATATTCAGTTGAAGTTCAAAACTCCATATTACGAACTACACGCCATTTTTAAGCTCTATTTATATTTTAAATAAATATATATCGTTCAAACTTCGTTTTAAATACGAATTCCATATTAAAATTCATAAATATTCTAAATAAAATATTTAAAAAAATAAATTAAATTAAATATTTGACTGCTAAAAATATGGGTCGTTACACAAGCGTTCCGCTAGATTGTTATTTATTTGATTTAGACACTATTATAATATTGCTGAATTTTTGTATCAAATTGTTTTGGGTTATAGTAAGGTAAAAACCGTCCATGTTTATGTGTGGGCTGCTCTTACTATTATCTTTTCTTTCGAAAGGATTTTGAAAGTTAAACAAATGGTTGGAGTTTACTCACACCAGTCCCATGACCGACCCAGAGTTATTTTTTTCCCTAAACTCTTAGGTGCCCAAATTTGTACGGGTAGTCAAGTAGTCGGGATTTTACAGATTCACTTGGAGGAGTTTGAAGCAGGAGGCTTCACCAGTTAGCTATAGACTCATATATTCCGCTGTGTACTATGTGGTATCTGGAAACAAGTGTTTATAACTGTTCCAGGAATAACTGTTGTGCTCTGATGATGGTATGTATATTAAGTTACTGATTTGTATTTCAAAAGTTATGTTATATAATATATTTTATTCGTTCCGCTGTGAGATTTGTCTTCTTCATTTTCTTCTATTCTAATATTTCTTTCTTTCTATTTCTCATCCTCTAACTTCTTTCTAATAATGATTCGTATTTCTGTGCAATTTGGGTTAGACGTGTGGTATTATTGGTCAACTCAGATAGTACAGATCTGCGGGCCGTTACAGTTGGTATCAGAGCTTAGGCTAAGCGAATACCTAGGCTTTGGTGGGATATGCTCATTAGAGATAGGGTCAGTGGTACCCTAGAATGAGTTGAGTGTATATATACGAGAGAGCATATTTGTTAATTGATATAAAAATTATTTTATATTGTGTTGACTAGTTTGTTGAGTGATTTATGAATTCTGATCGAATTGTGGGACGCCACGACGTTGATAAGAGTTTGTAAATACTTGAACAGAAGGTTGGACACAGTATTGTTTAAAAATGGGTAAATGAAATAAATTTACTCAAAATTCTATTTTGATAGAAAAGGAATAATTTTCTAAAATTATTATAATATATGGATGTATTGGTTGTTATTATAATCCGATGAGATTATAGAATTGAAATTGTTGGGTATAACCAAGTAAAACTTGTATATGAATGAAATATACAAATGAGATGAACTGGAATTGGATTTAAATCGGAATTTAAAATTTAAATCCTGGGTGTTTAGAAAAATATTTTTTAAAGTATATTAACATGATATAGCTTTGAAAAGGATTTTTTGGAATGGAAAACCATTTTTAAATGGATCTTTGAAAATTGATAAAGCACTGAACTCAATTCAGTGGCTGGGAAATAATTCTGATGATCGTCGCGACATCATCAGTGTTCATTTTCGAGTTTCTAAGTGATGGATTGCTACCTTAGAAAAGTTTTGATGGAAATTTGTTTTAAAGAAAACAAGTTGGTTTGAAAATTCAAATGTTTTGAATTTGAAATGGTTATAAATGTATGTAAATATATTTATGTGGTTTTGAAAGGATTTGAAATGAAAACCCGGGAATTTAAATTCTGAAATGTGAAATTAACTTAAACAAGTGAAATGAATCAAAGTGAATAGATTGAATTAGAATCAATTTGAATAAATTGGAACGCATATGAATGGAAACCAAAAGTTTTGGTTGGAATTAAAGTCATAGAAATATGAAGAGTTGAGTTTCAGCATAAGTATGTTTTGAAAAGTACGTAGGTTCATAGCAGTTTTCTTACCTTTGCAATTTCGGGGACGAAATTATTTTAAGGAGGGAAGAATGTAACGACCCAAATTTTTGCTCAGTTAATTTTAATTATTTAATATGGTTTTAAATATTTAGTTGATAATATAAATTGATTTTTATATCGAGTTATCAATTTAACAAATTAGTACGATTTAATTTTTGATATATCGAATTAACGTAAGCCGAAACCGACGGATAATTGAATTCAAAGATAAAACTCAACCAATACAATTCAGATGATCAATGTGAATTCTATTTGAATATAGATGATGATAATAATATATCATCAAGGAATTAAATTGTTTTGAATTTAATTTATATCAGTTTAAATTAATATCTCCTTCATATTGTTGAATTGAGTTTCGATACGTGTCCCAATGCGTTCAGAATAGCGGTTTTACCTTAGAAAGGTCAGTCGTTGTGTTCAAAAAGGAGTTCGCGATCATGGGATGTTTTAAAATTGAATAAACATCGTACCAGTTAATATCTGCCCGTAATAAACACTATACGTACTAAGACCGACCTCAGGTAAATCCTACGTGGTAAAACACCTACCTTAAATTCCTTCATCACTAAGTTTATTTCTCCTATTTAAACAGCCAACGCCCTCTTCTCCTTTTCTATTTTTCTCTTCGATAATCCTCAGACAAACAAAATCAAAGACCATTTCCGATTTAATTCCTTTGGAAAAATAAAGAAAGAAAAATAAAAATCCCCCACTTCAGAAAATCAAATCGAGTTCGTGCTTGAATCTTCGAGGCGTTGGAGCTCACGCTGGCCAACAGAGCGAGGGGGCAGCACTCGCGAGTTGGGTTAATCAATGGCGTCACGATGTTCTCTGACGCGAGCTCCGTTGCTCGAATTCAATCAACGATATCGACTAGGGTTCAACGCATCGCGATTTGGGGGAAACTGGAGGTTGTGATTCAGTTTTGGGAGGAGTTCGATCTGTGTTGTAAAGGGTTCGAATCTGTTTGACGATGGAGGAGCCAACGAGGTCAACAGGGAGGAGTTCGATGCTGAGCAGTGTTGCTTCCATCCTATAGCTCGATGTATGATTTCAGGGGATGATACGTTAGGGTCTGGAGGGAGTTCGAGACAAATAGTATCGCTGCCTTTCTTGGGTATGTTTTAGGAAGAATTCGCAAACATGAAAGAGGGTGTCGGGTTCAACAAAAGGGCGACCAACGGGTGGTGTTTTGGATGCCATTGACATTGGTAATGATTGGAGATGGAATGGTAAGTGGTCAAACCAAAGTCAGAAGGCATGGGTTTCCTGTGAATAACTGAATGAGGATTGAGGCGAGCTCGTGAAGATGAAGGCCAGTTTGGTTTTAGAGGTGCTGTGATTTTGGGGTATAGTAGTAGATTATGGTTTGGAGAATCAAACTAACAAAAGGTAAATTTTTAATCAAATTTGAGTAGTTTGTTAGTTGACACTAAAATTAGGAAATTTATTGTTAATCATTAAAATAAATAATTAATGTGGTAATTTAAAAATGTATAGAAAATGTGTTTATTTATTTTTAGTAGTTTTAATTAAATAAATAAATGTTGATTAGTAAATTCAAATCAAATTATCATAGGTACAAAATGAAATATATTCGAGACAATTTGAGTAGAGTCATAGACGGTGATTTGGAAATAAACAGGATATCGACAACTGCAATCACGATGAGTAAATCTCACTCACCTTTTATTTAAAATTATTTTTATCAGTTAAAAATAAAATGTTTGTTGCTTGTTTGGTTGCATTCAATATTATTGTGCATCTTAAATATATTAGTTATTTAGGCTTGGTGGTTGCTATTATATATATATATATATATATATATATATATATTGGTGGTTGGATTTCCCGCAGTATCATTAGCGGATGCCCGCGGTACCATTAGCGGATGATTACCCTATACGCCCCACGCTATGATAGTGGATGACCTTCTATACCGCGATATCCTGCCTCGAAGCAGGATGGGTATTGTTTCTGTTGACTAACGTCTGTGGATGCAGGTAAAACAGATTGGAGGGATCGAACTGGATTCCTCAAAAATATATTATCTGTTTGTTTATTTGTTTGCATATATACTGTGATATATGATGTGTTAGAAAACCAAAAATAAATAATTGGTTGTTTGGTGTTTAAATATCACTGGGCTTAAATGTTTATATTTAAAAAAAAATCGAAAAAAGGAAATTTCCAGAGTTAAAAGGGGAAATTCTATTTTTTCGAAAATAGAATTTGAAACTTGAATAGAATAAAAATATTAACTTGTTTTAAAAGAATAAAAACAAGTAGTTCTTTTATAAACGAAGTTTACAAATGAAGCGAAAAGAATTATCATTGGATAGTTCAGAAATAAAAATACAAGTGTGAAATTGAAAAGGGAAATCTATTTTCCAAAAGTAGAAATATCGGATTCAAAAGAAATTGAAATCGAGACTTGTTTAAGAATGAATAAAGAAAATTTAAATAGAATTTGAATATATAAATTCAAGAAGAATTTGTACATAGAGAATTTCAAATAGAATTTGTATACAGGGAATTTCAAATAGAATTTGAACATAGAATTTGAATATATAGAAATTTGAATAGAATTTGAATAGAATTGGAAATGGAATTTGAATATGGAAAATTCAAATAGAATTGAAAATTCAAATAGAATTGAAAATAGAATTTGAGAATAGAAAGTTGAAATCATTTATAAATGGAAACAACGAAATATATTTCAGAATGCGGATTTTTTTTAAACGTAATGGAAAATAAATCCAAAGGATTTATGATTTGTAAAAGGAAGTTGAATTAAATATAGAAGATCGCAGTATAAATAAATATATTACCGAGTTAGAAAAAAATCGACAATTATAGATAATCGAAAATATTATGTTGAATTGGGAAATTGATTTGATATATATATATATTAAAAATATATCAGAATGGAGTTGATTTTATTATAAATGAAGTTTAAAACGCTTATATATTAAATATAATTAAAATGAACTCGCCGCAGCGTGGCAGTTCGTAAATTGGCGTTTCGAACTTCAATTGAGTATACAAAACTCAATTGAAGTCGGAATTCTTTGAAACAAGAATCGCCAGGACCGATTTGATAATAGTTTTCTAATGAAAAAGGAAATTCTAAATTTCGTCGTATATATTCTGGGTTATGTCAAAATCAAATTTTCAGAAAAGCAGCGCCATAACCATTATAAAACCATAACGGTTTATTTAAATAAATAAAATGATTTTAAAGAAATAAAATCTCGATTGCCATTAGAAAAATCCAGACTGGAGATATAAAATAAATATGAACTCCAGTGAAGTAAGTGAAATGATTTTTGAAACAAAAATCAGTTTTTTAGTTATTAAATAGATTTAACTAATTTTGAAGCATAATGTAGCATTCCGGGAATTTCGACACTTGAATCATGACACTAATACATCCTGTGCCCAATAACTCAAGTACTGAAAACCCCAGAAGGCTATAAGAAAGAATTTAGAGGGTGAGGTAAGAAAGAAAAAAATATTAGAATAGAAGAAGAAGAAGAACCAACACAACACAAAGTCTCACATCGCAGCAAAACAAAATATAATATATAAATAAACTTTATAGAGAGCTTTGAAATAAAACTTACAATCGTCAGAGTACATCAATACACTGGGATAGTTATAATAATTTGTCCTTATATACATCACACAGCGGAATAATACTAGATAATATCATATGCCTAAACACCTTCAGCTCGTCTTTGGACTTCACAGCATCGGATAACCAGAACCTGTACAACCCGGTCTAACCCGAGCATTTACAAAACACCGGGTCAGTCTGGTGAACCAAATTGAGTAAAACTCGCTAATTTATAATATCATCTAACTTGATTTTAAATTCAAAATCCTTTTGAAAGAAAAAGGATAGTCATAAGACCAAATCCACACATTAATACGGACGGTTTTTACCTTACGATAACCCAAACATTTTTGAAAATCAATACCCGTCTGATAGTATAATAGTGTCTAAATATAAATAAATAGAAACTAATAGAATGCTTGCAACTCACGCTCCACATATGTAGTATACAAACAAAATCGCAGGCGCTTATCGGGGATTGGATTCCGACCATGACAAGGTATGGGACTACCTGCCGATAGTGTATCTCTAGAGGCGAATACACTGGGTTCGACAAGAACGTCTTGCAACCCGGCCCACACATGACCGACCACTCATTTCGCTTGAGTGTATCGAATGTATATCATCAACGGTTGGGAGCGACCCATCGTTTCCCGAAAAGGGACAGCATCGATAGATTAAAGAATGAAATGGATTTTCTCTAGATAAGTGATTATACACCCTAATGGGAGCGACCCACATAGCCTTGCTGCCTGCCCGATTTTTGTCATTTCCCAGTTGATGAGGCTTGAGGCTCCGCTTTATCAGCACATCACATTTACTTCGAATGCCACATCGTCAGATCCATCAGAATCACCAATTGACGTCCACAACAATACATTATATGTTAGCTAAAGAAGTTTCCTTCTCCGCTTTCACTCTTGGTACGGTTGAAGAAATCAATGTTGTGACCTTTCTGGAAATACTTTGTCAGACATCCCCCATATACGTCACCCAGGAACAGGATGAACCGAAGGCACCCTCCTACCGCATCCTAGGAATCACCCTATAGATCAGCAGCGAGTAGTCCTTGCGATCCACAAATTTCAATCCTGACAGAATCACTGTCAAAATATCTCTAGGGATCAGCTAGAGAAATCCAACAATAGTCCTACCATTCATGAAGATTTACGATCTCCAATTTCTTCATCTCGATCACCATCTTCCACGTTTTCGTATTCATTGGTCGGAATGGTTTTCGAATATAAATTCGATCCCGGTCTTTCCATACCAATAACGTTGGGCAAGATTTTGATAGTTGGTTATTTAACTATCAAAATAAACAAACATATAAATAAAATGAATCCATTGGTTTATACAGCATCACTTAGCCATTTTAAAAAAAAAATCAGTTTTAATATCCTCAAATCATTCCAATATGTAAATATTCTCAAATCATTCCATTTATATGCTTAGAATAATGTCTTAAAACCATATCTAGTTTCATTTCAAAATTTTGCATTAGTTACCATTTCAAAACATTTCTTCACCATTACTTATTATCTATAATTACAGAGTTGATTCAACTCATTATCGTAAAACAATTCTTAGGAAATCTCCTTTTGTCTCGTTATTAACAAAATAATCATCACTTATACCTTTGGAATAAACTCACTTTACATCTAATCTCGTTACTTTGAACATATCGTTATACTTCCCAAAACTCCTTTTATTTCCTTTATTATGGAAATATCATTTCTAATTTTCAAGCTTCTTTTAAATTCCTTTACTTGTATGTTTCCAAACTCTTCAAATAACATTACACTATTTCTTTCCAAAATAAATTCCACTAACATCATTACCATCACAACTAATACCATCCTCCGATAATCCCGAGCTCGTTCAAGTAGGGGTATTTAATTACCTCTCCGACCTTGATCAACAACGTTCTTATCTTAAGACGATATCAGTTGTAATACCAAACCCGATATTCATTCCCAATATCAAAACACATCCCATTTGGTTATATCTTGATGAAAACTCACTCCTTCTTTAATATGGCGTACTTAAATCGCATCTTTTTAGCTCAACTCATCTCCCCACTTTAATTCAAACTTGGGTTCTCATTTGATTTCATTTCATACCAACATCTTTTATTTATCCAAAACCCAATTGCAAATATACATAACTTTAATAATTCTCTCAATATCGAATCTATTATATTACATTTAATAAAACTTGGGTTTCTATAATTTCGTCAAACTTTGAATTTCATAAAACCCAATTAGATAGAAATCCAATAATAATTTAAACTTAAAACTTAACTTAACTTACATCAATATAATTTGCTTACAAACTTTGCTTACTATAACAGTTCCTTATGATTTCATAAACTTCCATTATTCCTTTTTAAACCCAAGATCTCCACTTTGATTATTAAACAAATGATAATCAAATATCAACGTTTATAAAAAAATGTTTACTTAACCATTAAATATATCCATTAAATAAGTAAATAAATTTCATAAATCTATTCTAGTTAACACAGTTGACTTGGTCAACCCTAAACATGATTAACTCGTTAATCAAATCTCGATTCATCTCCTTATTTAAATTCAACTAATTTAAATAATTCCATTTGATTATTAAAATAATAATCAATTCAATATAATCTCCTTTTAATTGTCTCATAAAACAATTTATCTCAGTTACTAGTTATCACTATAATCCCTACTTACTTGCTTATTAATATAAGAATTTACGTTATAAATCATTTAAAAATTTAGAAGAGGCACGTGCTTCGCACACGGCAGATTTCGGTTCAAAAATAGTGATTGGTGGTTAAATAAACAGATATATATATATATATATATGTGGTTGGTTTATTCCCTTTTTATAAACTTCTTTTAAAATAATATATTTAAAAATGAACATCCAGTTATAAAATAAGTTTCATAACTTTATTTCTATCGATGTACCTGACGGTAAATCAATCTTTATAACATAGTATATATTTGGCCATCTGCTATAAATTCCTCAACCAATATCACTCATTGGTTAATAACCAAACAAATGTTGAATTTGGTTTTAACAATTAATAACCAATTCAAAAATCCAATCATATGGGTTCAACAATTCACATGATGATGATAAACAATAAATTTAACTGATAATGATCAACTAATAACATCAGTTCAAGCATACAATTCAATCAAATACGTTTATGTTTTAAATGTAACCAACAAGGTAAGTTACCTTGTTTGGAGACCATCCTTAAAATAATGATGTCGTTCCATTTAAATTAAACAATGGTTTAAATAATCGATATAACTATCACAACAATCAAATCAACCAACAATTAACAAACATGGCATATAAATAAACCCGACTTATAAAAATTATAAGTAGGGGAACTGAGTGAGTTTAACTCACCTTGGTTTAGTTCTGTCGCTAAATGCTTATTTTTATTTAAATTATACTAGCGTTTAATTTAATTAAAAATAGCTGGTGCATCCAATCCTGACCAATCATGCTTCAATTCGTAGCCTCCTTCCAATGGTTCCAATGTTTTTGCAAAATTCTGATTACGTACGGTAAAAATATTTAATTAATAAGATGATAAACAACTTGATTTGATTTACTTTTAAAATTAAAACCGTTGCGTCTTACTTGAAGAAATGTCCGCCAGCATCCACTCTTTTGAACCCATGAACCTCCTTTAGTCTTTCACCCGCCAACAACATTTCCCCATGGCCAAGCTACATTTTTTAACATGTTCATTCCCTTTTTGTTTCCATACTTCCACCGTGACTTCAAACTAACTTTCCCCGTATTATTTTGTTTGCCACGTCCCATTCGCATGCCGTCCTTCCTGTACGTTTTCGTTTCATAATTTTTTTAGGCCCATAGCCCAGAATGATCAGCCCACGTGAAAACAAACAAACCGCCTCTACATCTCCATCTTCCCCAAACCGTAGCCACCTCCCATCTGCTTCCATATCGTTCCACTCACCGTCGCACCCATTTGCCTCCTGCCACAAAACCGTGGCTATCCCCGTCACCTTCCTCCCACTCGAACTGTACCACCCCTGACGATTTGTACATGCTTACCTCTCTTTCGAGATCGCTCCAACTGTCTCAAAACTCTCCGTGCTCCATTCAGACTCCATCTCGAAGTCACCAAACCCAGATTCCCTCACAACGAACCCCGCGTGCAAGCCCCTTCCCAAAAACATGCTGCTTCCTGCTCACGAGTACTCCTTTCCCATCGTTTTAGTCATGAGAACCTTCCATTTGCTACTGCTTTTCACCGCATACAACTTGTTACGCACAACTCTAAACCATGCAATCTTCCCATGCACGAGCGTTCCGCTTGTTTTGAAAGCACTTCCCAGTTTAAATTTCGTTCTTTCCATTTTCTATTATTACTTGCGAAAAGGATCATGCGGTTTTAGAAATGAATGAGGTCATTGGTTTCCTTCTTTCTGGAATGAGAATACATGCTATTTATAAATGAAGAAAAAGAGTAGGATAAGATCAACGTCCTTCAACAGACAACACGTACGTATAGGTTTGTAGAAAAACATAGGGTAGCTGGAAATTGACAATCGTGGTCGGCACGGTGTTGGTCTTTCCTTTCCATAGCTTGGTTAGCTTGGTTGATATTTCTTTTCCTGTCACTGTGATTTCTCTGCTGTGACCATGACTTTTACGTTTGCAGCGATTTGATTTAGATGAGAAAGGCACGTGGTTCTTTATAATTTGATGGGTTTAGACTTGCACAGGAACGATTTTGCCAGTAAGGATGCAGATAGCATGTGCTGATATTTTGAATGGTGAAGCACACCATGTCTATGCGCAGAGGTTTGGCTATTTCATGTGGTTTTGTCAAAATTTATTTTGATACGTACACGTTTGCAACGATATTCCCTTTTTCCAAAAATGCTTTTACTGCTTCCTAAATCATGTGCCGAAGATTTTCAAAGATAACGTGAAGGGTTTGTACAGAGTTTGAAAATGGCATACACAAATGTTAGAGTATAAAATATTTGTTTGTAACTATTGAAAAGACAGTGTGAGATTTCAAAAGGTAGGAATTTGTACCATGATTTCGTTTGTTGCATACAAAGATCGTGAAGATTTTGATTAGATTTGAAAACAACGTTCTGAAAATATCGGATGACAAGTATTTGTTTTACTTGTTTATGTTTTAAAGTTCACGTGTACCGCCTTCCGTAAAAATTACGTACATGTCCGAGCCTCTTTGGACAAAAATAAGAATACGGTCGTGTCGAGCGATGTACCACGATCCCAAAAATATAATAATATCGGTAGATTAACTTATATTGTGAAACCCCAAAATGCTGATACAGAGTGCAAAATACTCCAAATAAAAAGTTGTTTATTTTGAGAATTAAAAATTACAGTAAAATTCTAAATATTAAATTATGACTATGCCCCAAAGATCCTTTTCGAATTCGAAACCTATATTTAATTATAATTAAATAATCGTTATGGTTTATAAACAATTTCACGGCAACTATATCAAATTTTGATTTGGCCATATCTCACAATCTATACGATGAAATCTCGATTTTTCTCTTCCATTAGAAAACTATAATTAAATCGATCCTAACATTTCTTGTTTCACAAAATTCTGACTTAAAATAGATTCTTTATATTCAGTTGAAGTTCAAAACTCAATCATACGTACTACCGCGTCATTTCGAGTTCGTTTTATATTAAATATAAATTTTAACGTTTTATCCTCGTTAAATAACGAATTCAATATTAATAATCCATTAATATTCCAAATAAAATATTTAAAATCAATTTAAATATTCAAATCAAATAACCGAAAAATCCGGGTCGTTACATTCTTCCCCCCTTAAATAAATTTCGTCCTCGAAATTGCTAAGTAAAGAAGAATGCTTAGAAACTTAATTATTTTTCAATATAAAATCAAACTAATATCTAAGTCTTAAAAAAATGATATAAAAAATATTCTAGTTTAAAAATTTTACGAAAATTTCGCGAGCACCTCCTCTGTACCGTTCAATCCAATCAACTACAACATCGCCACTCTGGGCCTCACATATCGATCAAAAGAAAACAAAGCCAAGTGGCTACCCAACTCAGGGGTATAAAATCAAACATCCAAATCAATTATATTAAGGTTTACCTCTTTGTTGGGCAACTCCTACTCTAGTCACAAAGCGAAGCACTAACAACTCTTCCTTTCCCAACCTGCACTGACTCAATATACAATGCCAATAACAAATACAGGGTTAAACCATTACAGTTTTATTTCATATTGATTCTATTTAAACTTATTATATTGAAATTTATCTCTTGGTTTTCAATTCATATAGGTTGATGAATTATTTTTATACTCAACCAATCCATTATCAAACAAACAACAACACACAATCAACATAACCAAATCACTCATATTCAACTTATTCTTAGGTTAAATTTTGATTTATTTACCTCCATATATTAAATTTCACGTTTTCCAATTCTTTTGCTATTTAATTTCCATTTGAATACTTATTCAAATCAAACTAATATCAATGATAATATTATTTCATTTCTATATGAAAAATGTAACTTGAGCAAAATTATTTCATTTGCCCTCCTTTCAAAACAATATCGTACCAATTTGTCAGTTCAACTTGAAACCGATAAATCAACATAATACAAAATATTTGTATGTTAAAATTTACAAATACGCTCCCATATACACACTCAATCTCGATCTAGGGCATTACTAACCCAATCTCTATCGAGTCACACCACAGAGCCAAGGTTATTCCTAAACCATTGCTCTGATACCAACTGTAGCGTCCCCAGAAATTCGACACTTGAATCATGACACTAATACATCCCGGGCCCAATAACTCAAGTACCGAAAACCCCAGAAGGCTATAAGAAAGAATTTAAAGGGTGAGATAAGAAAGAAAAAAAATATTAGAATAGAAGAAGAAGAAGAACCAACATAACACAAAGTCTCACATCGCAGCAGAACAAAATATAATATATAAATAAACTTTATAGAGAGCTTTGAAATAAAATTTACAATTGTCAGAGTACATCAATACACTGGGACAGTTATAATAATTTGTCCTCATATACATCACACAGCGGAATAATACTAGATAATATCATATGCCCGAACACCTTCAGCTCGTCTTTGGACTTCACATCATCAGATAACCGGAACTTGTACAACCAGGTCTAACCCGAGCATTTACAAAACACCGGGTCAGTCTGGTGAACAAGAGTGAGTAAAACACGCTAAGTTTATAGTATCATCTAACTTGATTTTAAATTCAAAATCCCTTTGAAAGAAAAAGGATAATCGTAAGACCAAATCCACACATAAATATGGACAGTTATTAACTTACGATAACCCAAACATTTTTGAAAATCAATACTCGTCTGATACTATAATAGTGTCTAAATACAAATAAATAGAAACTAGCAGAACGCTTGCATCTCACGCTCCACATATATAGTATACAAACAAAACCACAGGCGCTTATTGGAGATTGGATTCCGACTATGACAAGGTATGGGACTACCTGCCGATAGTGTATCTCTAGAGGCGAATGCACTGGGTTCGACAAGAACGTCTTGCAACCCGGCCCACACATGACTGACCACTCATTTCGCTTGAGTGTATCGATTGTATATCACCAACGGTTGGGAGCGACCCACCGTTTCCCGAAAAGGGACAACATCGATAGATTAAAGAATGAAATGGATTTTCTCTAGATAGGTGATTATACACCCTAATGGGAGCGACCCACATAGCCATGATGCCTGCCCGATTTTTGTCATTTCCCGGTTGATGAGGCTTGAGGCTCCTCTTTATCAGCACATCACATTTACTTCGAATGCCACATCGTCAGATCCATCAGAATCACCAATTGACGTCCACAACAATACATTATGTGTTAGCTAAAGAAGTTTCCTTCTCCGCTTTCACTCTTGGTACGGTTGAAGAAATCAATGTTCGTGACCTGTTTGGAAATACTTTTTCAGACATCCCCCATATACGTCACCCAGGAACAGGATGAACCGAAGGCACCCTCCTACCGCATCCTAGGAATCACCCTATAGATCAGCAGCGAGTAGCCCTTGTGATCCACAGATTTCAATCCTGACAGAATATCTGTTTCATCACGAAATCTAACATTGAAATATTCCAAAGAAAATTTCGATTCAAATCCATTCCAATTCTATTATTGGAAATTCTGGTTACCTTTGAAACCATTTCAAATCCACTTTATTTAATTTAAAAATAAATAGAATTATAATTCTAGTTCGAAACAAGTTTATTTCGATAAAAATCTATTTTTATCTTTTCAAATATGGAGTTTTTCATCTCAATTCTTCACGAATCATTTCTTATGATTCTACACAAATTATTACTATTTTTAATAATTTTATCAAGGCTCGTACAGTCAATTTCCATCAACGGCCATCGAACTGCACTTACAGCGAACTTTTCCAAATTTGATTTGGACATAATTCCAAATCCAACCATTAGATTTCTAATTTCTAATATTCATTAGAAAGCTCTTTTCGATACGAACCAAACGATTCCGGTTTTAGGAGAATCCGACGGTCAGATCTCCCGTAACGTCCATTCGAAGTCAATGATCTAAATTCACGAACTGCCGCGGCGCGGCGCGTTCTATTCAGGCCATTATATATATAATATATATATTATATGTATTTCGTTGATTTCCTTTTAAAACGTATTTTATAAATCGTTTTAAATTTGTTTTCGAAACGATTTCAACTTCTTTTCAAATTCAAATAAAAATTGAATTTTTCCTTATAAATTCGTTTTAAATTCATTTCAAATTGATTTCAATTCAAATCGATTTTTAATTTAATTTCAGTTCGTTTTCAATTCAATTTTAATTTTAAATTTATTCGATTTCAATTCGAATTCAATTCTATTCAATTTCAATTCGAATTCATTTCTATTCAATTTCAATTCGAATTCAATTCTATTCAATTTCAATTCGAATTCATTTCTATTCAATTTCAATTCGAATTCATTTCTATTCAATTTCAATTCGAATTCATTTCTAAATATTCGACTTTGAAATCACTTTCAATATTCATTATAAAATCGACAAAATTCTCGTTCATGTTAAAATGGTGTGTAACTACTTAACACGGCTTCACATTTCAATATTCAAAGAATATTATTTTTAAATTATTCGATAATTCTGAATAGGAATCAGACACAGTCAATTACCATATAATTTCAGTTATATGGATTTCATCAAATTCGTATATACAACAATGACGATAAACACCCAACCATCATCCAAAGTGCGTTCTACACTGTATAAGCATCAAATATAAATATTCAACGCTTATAACAGCCTGTCAATCAGTCGATCGACATATAGCTAGTTATTGGGATTAGTGTATGTCATATATCATCCCAATACCCGTGTGGGGTTTCAAACAATCAAACACAGATTTTATTTGTGCAGTTGGGCAATGTGTAAAATTTATCGTCCTAATCATTATCAGTCAAATGTGTGTATATAAACAAATCGCCCGACTTGTTTATATTTATTTTATTTTAAATACACGTTAAAAATTCTATTTTCAACTATAAAATATTTTTAACTATATAAATATTTTATTTCATTTCACATCACACAATCAATTTTCACCACAACAAACAATCAAACATACAAGTCATCTATGGTCTGTGGACGACGGGTGTCGGGTGCTATCAAACACCGTCTACATCCTAATATATATTTCAAACTAGAAATAAATTAAAGGTGAGGAGTTCTCACCCAAGCTAAACCAAACGCCACGACTCTTCATATGTAGGAAATCTTCGTCGTGTTTTCCACGAGATCTGTTTCACGCAGTACATGTTAAAAATCACATTTTTAACATCGCTACTTGTATAGAAAAGATTATATTTTTACAATGCTATGTATATAGGAAAGATTATATTTTTACAATGCTATATATAGAAAAGATTATATTTTTACAATGCTATATATATAGAAAAGGTTATATTTTTTTACAACGCTATATATATATATAGAAAAGGTTATATTTTTATCTCGCTTCTACATATGTAAAAATCACTCCTTTACACCGCTACTTCCATGATAAAAATTATATTTTTATCATGCTAGTAATATAATAAAAATTATATTTTTATTACTATGACGACCCCAAAACCCCGTACGACGGCGGCAAGGGTAATCTTTGGAATATAACACATAAACAGATAATAGCAGAGCAGAATTAAATAAATACGCCCGATAATGTACAAATAATACATTGGATAAACATAATCATCAGAGTTACATAGTATACAGGATCATACTTAGCACAAATACAGTTCAGCTATACATAAATGTCTACAGCTGAAAACAAACATAATATGTACAATAGGAGCTGACCAACATAAAAAGAGATAAATGATAGAATCCATCTTCAGCTCCAGCTATCCAGAAAGAGCCTGCTAAAACCTAAACACAAGGCTGCCCGTGTAGAAAAAGGGGCACCTGAGTTTGCAAGTGAAACAAACTATGAGTCAGTCATGGGACTGGTATGAGAAATCTACTTAACACATTTTATAATATGGCTAATCTCAGGACCACGCCTCTTTCGTGGAATGGGTTTACTCCATTGGATTGCCAGTGCTTTACAACAAGTAAATCTTTTAAACAACGCAATGCTTTTTATAAAAATGAAGCCGATATAAGACTCAAGTCCCATTACACAATGCAACGCAAACCGGAGGACAGAGTTTTACCTTAAATCAACCAAGATATGCTTAATATGTGTAAAGTAAAATCACTTAAAAATGTAAATTTTATCATTTAATTCTTAATCAGGCTCCAACTTTAAATTAGTAAGAGAACGATTCCCTAAGTATTAACCCCGAAGGCCGAAACCAATATCAGACCAATACCCAGGAAACCACCCATCTTAGCTCGTTTCCAGTTAGTTTCTATTTTTTTAAACAATCATAAATATCAATCATAGACGACATGAGCGTCCCATGCCACTATGTCGCCAAATATAGGTTTACAATCAAAAGCGCACGATGTCGGATTTGGAAATTGGATTTCCGTCATGAACCAAGGCAAAAGATAGTCCTTACCGAATTCGAGACTGTCTAGCCCGAGTCTCAGGATCAGAACGCATCAACCCTTGGAGCGACAGGTCGGTCCACCGACGTGGATTAAAATGCCTGAACACTACGTTTCCCCTCCCTTTGGGGCGTAAATGAGCCAACGAATGACTTCATCGGCTTCATATAGTCACCGATATATCCGAGGCACCTCGCAACAGCAACAACCACACAGGTGAAAATAATGTATATGTCAGCCAGTTTAAGCACTGACACCACCTCTAGCTAGAAGGAAACGCATGCCCTCCCTGAGGTCCTCTCCCGTTTCTGGTTCATACCGGGGTGTGAGGCTCGCGAATTCACGTTATACACAAAGCTACGCCACACAGGCGGTGCTTTGATCATCAACCACAAGACTTCATTTTTCAACAGAAGCCTTGATCACTGCATCTTAGCATGCCACATAGGCAATTCAAACCATGCAACTAATGGCTATCAATCACACAGAATGAATTCCAATGTCAGACACACAGTCCATTTACAAGTCCGTTCTGGGTCTGAACGAAACCGGAGGCACTATATACCTCGCATACCCATCGATCTCCACATACGTCTGGACAGTCACCACTTATTATCTATATTTCGGGATGCCTCCCAATCAAGACATCAATTACCATCCAAACGAGGTGAAGATCTTCGGTCTTTAACCACCGTCTTCATCATCGATTTCTTATCGTCGATTCAGTTATTCAGAATGGGATAAACCCGGTCTTTCTGAGCAACTCGCGTATATAATAAACAAGTGCTACACAAACACAACATACACCTTATTCCAATTCATTAGTCACTAACCGTAAATTAGTAAGAGAACGATTTCCCAAATATTAACCCCGAAGGCCGAAACCAACATCAGATCAAAACCCAGGAAACCATTTGACTAAGCTAACCTTCAGTTAGTTTCTAAATTTCACATTCCATATCGTTTATAATATTTTGTAATGATTTATCGCTGTTTTTATTTATTTAAAAATAAACAATTTATTCAAACGACACTTCAGGCCATAACGCGGCCGTGGCGCTGTTTTTCTTCAGATTTGATTTACACATATCTGAAAAAAAAATATCATTAAGATGATCTTTTCAAAACGAATCCAACGGCTCCAGTTTTGGGGAAAATCCGACGGTCGGATCTCCCGGTACAATCGTTTGAAGTTTCGATTTCAAAATACAAACTGCAGCGTCATTATTCGATTTAATTTAATTATATTTATATATAAAAATATAATCGATTATGGCACTGCTTTTCTTCATATTTGATTTAAACATTCCAGACAATCCAACCGTTGGATCTTTACAAAGTTAGTGTCGTTGGAAAGATATTTCCAAAGCGAACCCAACGGTTTCGGTTTCGGGAAAATCCGATAGTCGGATCTCCCGCACTAATCGTTTGAAATCACGGTTTCAAAACACGAACTGCAGCTTCGTTATTCGATTTAATTTAATTATAAATATATATATATAAATATAATCTATTCTTCGATTTCAAAACTATATTCTTTTCATACATTTGATAAAAATGATATTTTTATCCAACAGACATTTATTTGAACACATGAATTTTGTTTATTTTATTTCCACACAGAAATTTCTATTCAACACATGAATTTTGTTTCAATATTCAGCACATGAATTTCGTTTCAACATTCACACATGAATTTCGTTTCAACATTCAACACATGAATATTTTCTATAGTTTATATAAATAGTAAAAATGTGATTTTTGTTGCAAAACAATTTATTTCAAAACACGACTATTTTATATAGTTCATATAGATGATAAAAATATGATTTTTATTATAAAACAATTTATTTCAAAACACGACTATTTTATATAGTTCATATAGATGATAAAAATATGATTTTTATTATAAAACAATTTATTTTAAAACACGACTATTTTATATAGTTTCATATAGATGATAAAAATATGATTTTTATTATAAAACAATTTATTTCAAAACATGAATGTCGTTCAACACATGAATTTCTATTCAACACATGAATTTCTGTTCAACATATGAATTTCTATTCAACACACGAATATAGTTTCAACACATGAATATTATTCAAAATTTCGGCAGCATAACGACAGGGTAGTTAAAACCGGGACCGTCCCTAGTACGGCTCCTCGCTCTACCTTAAAGCCTCCCAGCTTTTGACAATTGGGATTTCATGCATCTAGTTCGCACGCAGGCAACATGTTTATTTTTTTCTTTTCCATAAACTAATCCTACGTGGTTTCAACCAAATAATTCTCAACCACAAACGGGCATTTTTCAACCACAATCAATCAATTTCAACCACAAACAATTCAAATCAACCATTCGCTATCAACCAATTTTAACACCAATCACAACCAATAAATATCGTCCATGGTTTGTGGACGAGGGGCGTGTATATATATATTTATATAAGTATATTTCACTTCTATTTCAACACATATATAAATTTTACATCGCATATATAACTTACACATCGAACGTACAACTTATACAACGCTTATACATGAGGTGTACAATGCTTATATAACTCATACATCGACTATATAATTTATACATCATCGTTTTCCATATCGTTTATAATTCAGAAATCTCACAGTGGGTTCCACTCCACCAAAAATAGCAGAAAGCTCAGAAAAATATGCGGTCCCTTCTAGAATGTAGAAGGCGTCCGCACGAGTCCACTGTCTCTTGTTTCACTGAATTTCGTCAACAAACGAGAAAGATATGATTTTTATAGTGAAATCAAAAACTGTAGCGCTTTAAAGTGCTATAGAATAGTTTAAATAATTATCAGCCGTTACCTCTCTGAATTCTTCAAAACTAGGTTTGAAATTTTCGATCAAAGCGAAGCGGATCGACGATCGACCTTCGTAGCGAGGAAGAGGGGAGAGAGGCGCACGTGCGCGCGGCGGTGGGCCCAGCTCGGTGGTCAGACGTGGCCACGGCTGTGGTTGGAAGTGGGAAACTTCCTGACGTCGATCAGACTGATTCAGGCGACGAAAAAATCCAAACCTGCCATGGATTTGACGATCTTGACGAGCTCTACAAATCCCCAACTGGATGAAGGCCTAATTTTGAGTGGATTGAGAGGAATCGAGGAGGGAAGGGCTCAGCAGATTTCCGCCGTGCGCGATAGTGATTATCGGGGAGAGAGAAAATGAATGAGCCAATAGAATTTTTCCATTTATTTATATATTTTTAAATTTCGAAAATACCCTCTTTCACACACGAACCCCAATCTAGACCCAACGACTGTCGTCCCTAGCTAAGTACCCCCATTCCGAACACAATGGGATATGTTTCGAAGGCCCATTCGACTGTTTCAGTCAGTTTTCCTTCAAATTAAAATATAAAACATTCAATATTTAATTTGAACGAACATTTCAATTTGCCGGGGCCACCTACTGATTCTAAAAAATTTCGAAAAATAAATCTAGCTATGTTTTGACGATACGGTCCCAACAAAACTAGTTTTCATTGAATTCTGAGACCATTTGAAAAATGGCCCTTTTCTGGTCGATCCAATTTAATAGAAATCGACCAAACACATTTTCCTTTGCCACGCTCACATACTAGCTTCAAAAATTATGAAATTTGAAAACTAGCAATAATTTGACATCTCGGATCCAATAAAAGTGATTTCGTCGAATTCTGAGGTCATTTGCAAAATGGCCATTTTCACGGGCTATATAAACTCTATAGCGACCTTTCTGAAAATTCATTTAGCCATAACTTTTGCTTCCCGCTATGAAACCTCGATTTTTCAAATTCGTTAGAAAGATATTCACTAACAGATTTAAATATTTTTGGTTTCACTAAAATCTGTTTTGTTTTGCACCCGGTACAGTCAGTCAAAGTTTGAATTCAATTTTTGAAACTACCGCGCCATTTCAGGCCTTGTTTATAATTCAAGGTAAATATATTTATTTTCAAGCGTCGATTCAAACACAATTTTTGTCGTTATTATTTAAAATATTTATTTTAAATATTTAAAATCCACTAAAATAGCCAATTTAAAATTTTTAAATTGGTTCAGATTTTACGGGTTGTTACAATTACTCTACATGAATAAAAATCATATTTTTATCCTTTGTTTACATAAAGAAAATTCATATTTTTATACTTTGTTAGCATAAAGGGAAATCATATTTTTTTGTTAAAAACCATGTCTTTCATATGAATAAAATCATACCTTTTACATTTTTTTATTCTAACAAAGATTTCATTTTTATTCTTTTATAAACTGATTTTAAACAATGTTATTTAAATTAAATTAGTTAAACTTTATATAAACAAATCGGATTTTAAATATATGAATAAGAAAATATAAAAACTTACTGTAATCGGGGGAGGAGGGGGTCTTCTGTGCGCTGGTGTCGGTCTGCAGAAGCGGGAGGGTGGTGGGGGGGTCTGTCATCACGGCGGCGGGCTCCAGGGCATTGGCGGCGATTGTCTTGAGCTTGGAGGGGCGCGTCGTTCAAAGGAGGGAGGAGCGAGGTTGAGTGGCGGCATGGGGGGAGGGGGCACGTCGTTCAAAGGAGGGAGGAGCGAGGTCAAGTGGCGGCATGTGGGGGCGCGTTCTCGATTTAGGGTTTTTCCCCTTTTTTTCTCTTCTGAAGAAGGACGACCGGGGGGGGGGGGGGGTTGAGAGGGAAATAAGGGAGAGGAGAGAGAGGGTTTTCTATTATTTATTTATTTATTTATTTCATTATTTCAAAAAGCAACTTTTAGTTTCGACCTCGAAATCGAACCCACCGACTGTCGTCCATAGCTAATTACCCCCATTCCGAACACAATGGGATATGTATCGAAAGCCAATTAGACCATTTCAATCAATTTTCGTTTAAATCAAAATTTAAATCTATATATTCTTTTTTAAACGTACAGTTCAATTTACCGGAGCCACATGCGAACTCTAAAAATTCCCGAAAAATATTTTCTAGCTTCGCATTGACGATACGGTCCTAACAAAACTAATTTCATTGAATTCTGAGACCATTTGAAAAATGGCCAATTTCTAGTTGATCGAAATTGACTAAAACTGTTAAAACACGTTTTTCTTCGCCACGCTCACATATTGATTCGAAAAATTATGGAATTTGAAACCTAGCAATAATTTGACATCCCTGATCCAACAAAAGTGGTTTCGCCGAAAACCGAGGTTGTTTGCAAAATTCCTATTTTTAAGGGCCAGAATTCCATGGCGACTATTCTGAAATTTCAATTGGATATAACTTTTTATCCCCACTATGAAATTTTTATTTTTCGGATTCCTTGGAAAGATATTCCCAAATAGATTCTAATATTTTTGGTTTCGCTAAAATCCGGTTTATTTTGAATCCTGTACATTCATTTGAAATTTGAAATCAAATCATCGAACTACCGCGCCATTTCCAATTCCTTATATAATTATAAATAAATATTTATATTCTAACGACGATCTATATAAATATATACGTTCTATTTCTATTCGAAGTAAATTTCTCGTCGTTATTATTTAAAATAATTCATTTTAAATAATCAAAATTCACTAAAATTGCCAAAATAAAAATTTTAAACTGGCTCGGATTTCCGGGTTATTACACATTTTCCCTTTTTGATTTCCGCCAATTTTTTTCAGAATTTGAATTCTCAACAGCCATGAAACGCACCAGTTCCGAATTTAAATTTCCAATAACCACCTTTTCAGAATTTGAATTTTCAATAGCCACCATTTTAGAATTTGAATTACCAATAGCTACTTCACCCATCTTTTTAACTTTTGAATTTTCAAAAGCCATAAAACACATGTTTTCCTATATTGAACAATATTTTAGTAGATCACTTGATTTTTCAACATGATTATATGCAGACTCTTTTAATATTGGTACAAAGCATGAATTTACACTAGTGTTAACAATTTTTTCAAAATTTGCCATTTAAATTTTTTTTCAAAAATAAGATTATGAATTTTTTGAAAGACCTTGCTCTAATACCAGTTGTTAGGGATTGCGGAATGGATCGTTAAGGCAAAACTAACACTAAAGGAGGGGTGAATAATGTTTTTGAGAAATTAAACTAAATCTAAAACTTATATGATATACTATATGAATCTACCACCACATAAACATTCACAGACACAGAATCAAACACAAACACAAAGATAAATAAAAATAAAATACAAAAAAGGAAAGAACACATCGGATTTTATACTGGTTCGGAATTGCTCCTACGTCCAGTACCACACAACGCTGGATTGCGCAGAGTTTTATTACTATATCAATAACCAAGTACAACCCCTTGATTTAACGGCTACAAGGTTAACAATGATTCCAAACACCCTTAATCAAATATATTCCCCTTAATTTCATGGCTACAAAGTTAACACCGCTCTCGTTCCTTGATTTCACGGCTACAAGGAAAACACCGATCATCCAAACACTTTCCAAATGACTACAAAAACCCTATAACTCTTCAATAGCACTTCGATTCAGAGAGTAATGAGTAGAGAGTGAGAAGAGAAGAACATTTATGTAAATAGAATTGAATTCGATAGTGTATAAGTGTAGAAATCATAAAAATGAGAAAATATAATTATATAAAGAAAGGAGATGAAGACGGAGAAGAAGAATGATGAAAAAATTCGAAATCAGCCCCTACTTACAAGATTTGAAAGGTTGCAATGCTTCTGGAACATTACAAAAAGTGAAAAGACACTTCCTTTGAAAATCAAAAATATGATAGTTATATGTCGGCATAGGCATAAATGTATGTCAACATATGCCTTTGTAAAATTGGATTGTGAACATTTTTTTGAAGTGCTTTGATACATACATACATACATACATACATATATATATGTATATATATGTATATACATAATTCTGCAAACTCTTGAATTAAAACATAGTGTTATAAATAAATTTTATAAAGTAGAAAATCATTTGAAACTATAAGTATAAACTATATAAACATATTTATAAAATTATAAAATTTTACTATATAAATATAAAGTATATAAAGTGTAAATATATAAAACTTATAAAGCTTGAATTTAAAATCAAAAGTAAAATAAAGAAAGTAAAATAGAGAGGATAAAGATAGAACTTGAAAATAGAATATAAAATCAGAAATTGAAAATCAGACGTTGAATTTGATCCTGGAGTGCTATTCAGAATCTTACATAAAGTAGACTCTATTGCTATTTTTATCTTGAACTCTTGAAATCTTGATTACACATGAGTCTTGAATCATCTCTGAAATCTAAATCTCTAGAAACTCTTAAACTATACGGTGTTCAGTATTAATTCCTATATATAAATCCTGCATATGAATATATATATATATATATATATATGTATATATATTCTAGACAAAAGTGTTAGTATATATTTTATAATCAATTAATATTGAAATAAGGTTCTTGTCATCAAAACTCTATTCTCCAACATAGGTATCGTAAATTGTAGAATTTCAATTGTGCGTCGGTGTTTTACATTATTACTTAGCCACTAAGCGACCTACTAATTAATTATGCAAACATCAATTTTTTCTCATATTTGTAAACTTTTTTTATCTTATTCACACAAATTATAGGCCCAAAGGTATTATTTAATGTGAGTGCTACAGGTATCTTAATTTGTAGAATTTCAAAAGTGATGCGGTGTTTTACATAACAACTTAGCCATGAAGCAACCAACTTATTCAATATGCAAATATCAATCTTTACTTATGTTTGAATTGTTTTTGATCATATTGGCTCAAATACTAGGCATAAAAAGTTTTTTTAATGATAAGTATTTTAGGTATCTTAAATTGTAGAATTTCAAATGTGTGGCGGTGTGTTGCATAATTAATTAGTCATTAAGCAACCTACTTATTCAATATATGAATATCAATTTTTTTACTCATACTTGATTTTTTTCCTTTTTCTTTTTTGATATTTTTGTCACAAATCCTTGGCCGAAATAGTATTATTTAATGATGAGTGTTACAAGTATCTTAAATGAAAGAGTTTTAAATGTGCTGCGGTGTTTTACATAATTACTTAACCATTAAGCAACCTACTTATTCGACATGCAAATATCAATCTTTTACTCCTAATTGAAAATTTTACTGATCTTATTGGAACAAATCCTACGTCAAAATAGTATTGTTCAATGATGATAGTTTTGGGTATCATAAATTGTAGAATTTCAAATGTGCTGCGGTGTTTTGCAAAATATCTTGGTCACTAAGCAACCTACTTATTCAATATCCAAATATCAATCTTTTACAAAAGTGTGATAATGTTTTACATAGTTACCTAGTCATTAAGCAACATACTTATTCAATACGCAAATATCAATGTATAATTCATATTTGAAAACTTCTTTTGTCTTATTGGTACAAATACTAGGCCAAAATTGTATTATTTAATGATAAATATTATAAGCGCCTTAAATGGAACAATTTCAAAAGTGCCACAATATTTTACATAACTACATAGCCACTAAGCAACCTTCATATTCGATATGCAAATATCAATGTTTCACTATTTTTTTGAAGAAATCTTAGGTCAAAACTGTATTATTAAATGATGAGTTCTATAGATATCTTAAATTGTAAAATTTCAAATTTGTGGAAGTGTTTTAAATACGTAGTTAGCTGCTAAGAAAACAACTTATTAAATATTTAGAAATCAATATTTTACTCATATTTAAAAACATTTTTATTCTATTAGCACAAATCCTGAGCCAGAGTGTTATTATTTAATGACGAGTATTATAAGTATTTTAAATGGCAGAATTTCAAACATGCAACAGTGTTTCTTAGTTACTTGAGAACCAAGCAACCTACTTATTCGATGCAAATATCTATGTTTCACTCATGTTTGGAAAATTTCTTCATCTTATTGGCATATATCCAGGTAAAAAACGGTATTATGTAATGAGGAGTATTATAGATGTTTTAAAATGTAGAATTTCAAACGTGTAGCTGTGTTTTACATAATTACATAGTCACTAAGCAACCTACTTATTCAATACGCAAATGTCAACCTTTTACTAATATCTATATATTTTTTTGATCCTATCGGCACATGTCCTACACCAAAACGGTATTATTTAATGATGAATGTTTTAGGTATCGTAAATTGTTGAATTTCAATTATGAGGCAGTATTTTACATGATTACATAGCCACTAAGCAAACCACCTATTCAATATGAAAATTTAATCTTTTACTCATATTTGAAAACAATTTTTATCTAATGGCACACATAATGCTCCAAAATAGTATTATTTAATGATGAGTGTTTTAAGCATCGTTAATTCTAGAATTTCAATTGTGCAGCGGTATTTTACATTATTACTTAGCCACTAAGCGACCTACTAATTAAATATGCAAATATTAATTTTTTTCTCATATTTATAAACTTTTTTGATCTTAATTTGTAGAATTTCAAAAGTGTGGCGGTGTTTTACATAATAACTTAGCCACGATGCAACCAATTTATTCAATATGCAAATACCGATCATTACTTATGTTCGAAAACTTTTTTGATCCTATTAGCACAAATACTAGGCCAAAAAGGTATTTTTTTAATGATAAGTATTTTAGGTATCTTAAATTGTAGAATTTCAAATTTGTGATGGTGTGTTACATAATTAATTAGTCATTAAGCAATCTACTTGTTCAATATACAAATATTAATTTCTTACTCATATTTGAATTTTTTTCGATATTTTTGGCCCAAATCTTTGGCTAAAATAGTATTATTTAATGTTAAGTCCCACAAGTATCTTAAATGAAATAGTTTCAAATGTGCTGCGGTGCTTTACATAATAGCTTGGCCACTAAGCAACCTATTTATTCAATATCCGAGTATCACTTTTTTATACATATTTGAAAAAAAAATTTGACTAAATTGGCATAAATTCCACCCAAAATGGTATTATTTAATGACTAGTAATATAGGTATTTTAAATTGTAAAATTTCAAATGTGCAGCTGCATTGCACATAATAACTTAGGCACTAAGCAATCTACTTATTCATATCCAAATATTAGTCTATTTCTCATATTTGAAAACTTTTCTGGACTTATTAGCACAAATCCTAAGCCTAAATGATATTATTTAATGATGAATATTATAGGTATCTTAAATTGTAAAATATCAAATGTGCAGTAGTTTTTCACATAATTTCTTAGCCACAAAGAGATCTACATATTCAATATCTAGATATCAATCTTTTACTCATATTTGAAAACATTTTTATTTTTACTGGCGAAAATAATCTACCAAAATGGTATTATTTAATGTTGAGTGTTGTAAGTATCTAAACTAGTATAATTTATATTTATATATTTTTAAAAACTCGAAAATACCCTCTTTCACACACGAACCCCAATCCAGACCCAACGACTGTCGTCCCTAGCTAAATACCCCCATTCCGAACACAATGGGATATGTTTCGTAGGCCCACTCGACTGTTTCAGTCAGTTTTCTTTCAAATTAAAATATAAAACATTCAATATTTGATTTGAACGTACATTTCAATTTGCCCTGGCCATATATTGATTCTAAAAATTCCCTAAAAATAAATCTAGCTATGTTTTGAAGATACGGTCCCAACAAAACTAGTTTCATCGAATTCTGAGACCGTTTGAAAAATGGCCCTTTTCTGGTCGATCCAATTTAATAGAAATCGACCAAACACATTTTCCTTTGCCACGCTCACATACTAGCTTCAAAAATTATGAAATTTGAAAACTAGCAATAATTTGACATTCCGGATCCAACAAAAGTGGTTTCATCGAATTCTGAGGTCGTTTGCAAAATGGCCATTTTCACGGGCTATATAAACTCTATAGCGACCTTTCTGAAAATTCATTTAGCCATAATTTTTGCTTCCCGCTATGAAACCTTGAATTTTCAGATTCGTTAGAAAGATATTCACTAACAGATTTAAATATTTTTGGTTTCACTAAAATCCGTTTTGTTTTACACACGGTACAGTCAGTCAAATTTTGAATTCAATTTTTGAAACTGTTGTGCCATTTCAGGCCTTGTTTATAATTCAAAGTAATTATATTTATTTTCAAGCGTCGATTCAAACACCATTTTCGTCATTATTATTTAAAATATTTATTTTAAATATTTAAAATCCACTAAAATAGCCAATTTAAATTTTTTAAATTGGTTCAGATTTTACGGGTTGTTACAATTAATCTACATGAATAAAAATCATATTTTTATCCTTTGTTTACATAATGAAAATTCATATTTTTATACTTTGTTAGCATAAAGGAAAATCATATTTTTTTGTTAAAAACCATGTCTTTCATATGAATAAAATCATACCTTTTACATTTTTTTATTCTAACAAAGATTTCATTTTTATTCTTTTATAAACTGATTTTAAACAATGTTATTTAAATTAAATTAGTTAAACTTTATATAAACAAATCGGATTTTAAATATATGAATAAGAAAATATAAAAACTTACTGTAATCGGGGGAGGAGGGGGTCTTCTGTGCGCTGGCGTTGGTCTGCGGAGGGGGGGTGCGCCTGTCATCACGGCGGCGGGCTCCAGGGCATTGGCGGCAATTGTCTTGAGTTTTTTGGGGGGGGGGCGTCGTTCAGAGGAGGGAGAAGCGAGGTCGAGTGGCGGCATGGGGGGGCGCGTCGTTCAGAGGAGGGAGGAGCGAGGTCGAGTGGTGGCATGGGGGGGCGCGATCTCGATTTAGGGTTTTCCCTTTTTTTTTCTCTTCTGAAGAAGGACGACCCGGGGGGGGGGGGAGGGGGTGAGAGGGAAATAAGGGAGAGGAAAGAGAGGGTTTTCTATTATTTATTTATTTCATTATTTCAAAAAGCAACTTTTAATTTCAACCTCGAAATCGAACCCACGACTGTCGTCCATAGCTAATTACCCCCATTCCGAACATAATGGGATATGTATCGGAAGCCAATTCGACCGTTTCAATCAATTTTCGTTTAAATCAAAATTTAAATCTATATATTCTATTTTAAACGTACATTTCAATTTACCGGAGCCACATACGAACTCTAAAAATTCCCAAAAAATATTTTCTAGCTTCGCATTGACGATACGGTCCTAACAAAATTAATTTCATTGAATTCTGAGACCGTTTGAAAAATGGTCAATTTCTAGTCGATCGAAATTGACTGAAACTGTTAAAACACGTTTTTCTTCGCCACGCTCACATATTGATTCGAAAAATTATGGAATTTGAAACCTAGCAATAATTTGACATCCCTGATCCAACAAAAGTGGTTTCGTCGAAAACCGAGGTCGTTTGCAAAATTCCTATTTTTAAGGGCCAGAATTCCATGACGACTATTCTGAAATTTCAACCGAATATAACTTTTTATCTCCGCTATGAAATTTTGATTTTTCAGATTCGTTGGAAAGATATTCCCAAATAGATTCTAATATTTTTGGTTTCGCTAAAATCCGGTTTATTTTGAATCCTGTACATTCATTTGAAATTTGAAATCAAATTATCGAACTACCGCGCCATTTCCAATTCCTTTTATAATTATAAATAAATACTTATATTCTAACGACGATCTATATAAATATATACATTCTATTTCTATTCGAAGTAAATTTCTCGTCGTTATTATTTAAAATAATTCATTTTAAATAATCAAAATTCACTAAAATTGCCAAAATAAAAATTTTAAATTGGCTCGGATTTCCGGGTTATTACACATTTTTCCTTTTTGATTTCCGCCAACTTCTTTCCAGAATTTGAATTCTCAACAGCCATGAAACGCACCAGTTCCGAATTTAAATTTCCAATAACCACCTTTTCAGAATTTGAATTTTCAATAGCCACCATTTCAGAATTTGAATTACCAATAGCTACTTCACCCATCTTTTTAACTTTTGAATTTTCAAAAGCCATAAAACACATCTTTTCCTATTTTGAACAATATTTCAGTAGATCACTTGATTTTTCAACATGATTATATGCAGACTCTTTTAACATTGGTACAAAGCATGAATTTACACTAGTGTTAACAATTTTTTCAAAATTTGCCATTTAATATTTTTTTTTCAAAAATAAGGTTATGAATTTTTTGAAAGACCTTGCTCTAATACCAGTTGTTAGGGATTGTGGAATGGATCGTTAAGGAAAAACTAACACTAAAGGAGGGGTGAATAATGTTTTTGAGAAATTAAACTAAATCTAAAACTTATATGATATACTATATGAATCTACCACCACATAAACAATCACAGACACAGAATCAAACACAAACACAAAGATAAATAAAATACAAAAAAGGAAAGAACGTCACATCGGATTTTATACTGATTCAGAATTACTCCTACGTCCAGTCCCACCCAACGCTAGATTACGCAGAGTTTTATTACTATATCAATAACCAAGTACAACCCCTTGATTTAACGGCTACAAGGTTAACACAAATTCCAAACACCCTTGATCAAGTATATTTCCCCTGATTTCACGGCTACAAAGTCAACACCGCTCTCGTTCCTTGATTTCACGGCTACAAGGAAAACACCAATCATCCAAACACTTTCCAAATGATTACAAAAGCCCTATAACTCTTCAATAGCACTTCGATTCAGAGAGTAATGAGTAGAGAGTGAGAAGAGAAAAATAATTATGTAAATAGAATTGAATTCGACAGTGTTTAAGTGTAGAAATCATAAAATGAGAAAATATAATTATATAAAGAAAGGAGATGGAGACGGAGAAGAAGAATGATGAAAAAATTTGAAATCAGCCCCTACTTACAAGATTTGAAAGGTTGCAATGCTTCTGGAACATTACAAATAGTGAAAAGACACTTCCTTTGAAAATCAAAAATATGATAGTTATATGTCGACATAGGCATAAATGTATGTCAACATATGCCTTTGTAAAATTGGATTTTGAACATTTTTTTGAAGTGCTTTGATATATACATACATACATATACATACATATACATATATATATATAATTATGTAAACTCTTGAATTAAAACATAGTGTTATAAACAAATTTTATAAAGTAGAAAATCATTTGAAACCATAAGTATAAACTATATAAACATATTTATAAAATTATAAAATTTAAAACTATATAAATATTAAGTATATAAAGTGTAAATATATAAAACTTATAAAGCTTGAGTTTAAAATCAAAACTAAAATAAAGAAAGTAAAATAAAGAGGATAAAGATAGAACTTGAAAATAGAATTTAAAATCAAAAATTGAAAATCAGACGTTGAATTTGAACCTGGAGTGCTATTCAGAATCTTATATAAAGTAGACTCTATTGCTATTTTTATCTTGAACTCTTGAAATCTTGATTACACATGAGTCTTGAATCATCTCTGAAATCTAAATCTCTAGAAACTCTTAAACTATACGGTGTTCAGTATTAATTCCTATATATAAATCCTGCATATGAATATATATATATATATATATATATATATATATATATATATGTATATATTCTAGACAAAAGTGTTAGTATATATTTTATAATCAATTAATATTGAAATAAGGTTCTTGTCATCAAAACTCCATTCTCCAACATAGGTATCATAAATTGTAGAATTTCAATTATGCGTCGGTGTTTTACATTATTACTTAGCCACTAAGCGACCTACTAATTATTTATGCAAATATCAATTTTTTCTCATATTTGTAAACTTTTTTGATCTCATTCACACAAATTCTAGGCCCAAAGGGTATTATTTAATGTGAGTGTTACAGGTATCTTAATTTGTGGAATTCCAAAAGTGCTGCGGTGTTTTACATAACAACTTAGCCATGAAGCAACCAACTTATTCAATATGCAAATATCAATCTTTACTTATGTTTGAAATATTTTTTTGATCCTATTGGCTCAAGTACTAGGCAGAAAAAGTTTTTTTAATGATAAGTATTTTAGGTATCTTAAATTGTAGAATTTCAAATGTGTGTGTAACGACCCGGAAAAATGCGATCTTGGTTATCCGATATACAACACATATCGAACATCCAAGGATCGAAAATAACCGAATAGTTAATGAAAGAAATTAGAAGGTGAGAATAGATAAGATAGAAACTTAGAATAGAAGAAGAAGAAGAACATAACATCAGAGTAACACGAACCTCACAGCGGAACGAATAACATATAATAGGTAACATAACTTTGAAATATAACAGTTATGTATACAATAGCACTTATCAGAGTACAGCACTTACAACACAGCGGAAATAACTATAGCTATATGATCTTGAAGCCTCCTGCTCCACGCTCTTCCAGTATATCTGTAAAACCCGACTACTTGACTGCCCGTACAAATTTAGGCACCCAAGAGTTTAGGGAAAACAACAAATAAACTCCGGGTCAGTCATGTGACTGGTGTGAATAAACTCAAATCATTTAAAACAGGTATATGATATCTCATAAGACCACGCCGTGAATACGGAACGGGTTTTTCCCTTATGAGAATCCAAACATTTTTGCAAAGCAATATCATTCTGATATTATAATAATGTCTAAGTACAAATAAATATCAGTCTAGTAGAAACGCTTGCATCTCACGTTCTACATATATAGTATACAATCAAAACCGCAAGCACGTATTGGGTAATGGATTTCCAACTATGACAAGGTATGGAATCACCTTCCGATCAGTGTACTCTAGGAACGATACACTGGAGTTCAACAAGAACATCTTGCAACTCAGCCACACATGACCGACCACTCATTTCGCTTGAGTGTATCGAATGTAAATCACCAACGGTTGGGATCAGCAACCGTTCCCGTATATATATGGGACAGCATTGATAGATTTAAGAAACAAATGAATATTCTCTAGATAGGTGATTATACACCCTACTTCGGTGCGACCGACTTAGCCATGCTGCCTGCCCGATTTCTGTCATTTACCGGATGATGAGGCTAGAAGCTACGCTTTATCATCACATCAGATTCACTTCGAATGCCACATTGTCAGATCCATCAGAATCACTAATTGACATCTACAACCATACATTATGTGTCAGCTAAAAGAAGTTTCCTTCTCCGCTTCCACTCTTGGTATAGTTGAAGAAATCAATGTACGTGACCGTCTGGAAATACTATGTCAGACATCCATCTTCATTCACTTAGAAATGTCACATCGTCATACCCGCCAAATCACAAATTGACTTATCCAAAAATAACACGGGTATACAGCTAAGAGAAACGAATTCCTCCGCCACCAAACGTGAATACGTTTGAACAGATCAACTTACGCGATCCATTGGATATATTCTGTCAGACCTTCGTCCATACAAGTTGTCCTGGGACTGGACAAACCGAAGGCACTATTCTGTAAACAGGATAGCCCTTGCATTTTACTCCGTCTTCAATTATCTTTGGCATATATGATTCGCGACGCTTATGCCAATACAGAGTGGTTCTATGGATAATAATCCAACCGGTCTCTCCATATTAACAACGTTAAAATGGTCAAAACTTCGATAGTCGGTGAGTTAACTATCAAAGAAAAACAAGTGTGCAAACAACGATATTATTTCCAAATGGAAATTATATCGAACAAACATCATTTAACATTAATCTCTTTAGTTCATTTATTTACTTATCTCCTGTTTCCCTATATTTTAAATTCTTATTTTCTTTTATCAGAAAACATTTCTGATTCTCGTTTGGAAAACATTTCCAAAACTCCTTTACGATCAAACCTTACCATTTCTTAGTTAAGAAGGAAGTCACTCAAGTTGGGGTATAATTACCTCTCAGACCTTAACTGAACAACGTTATAACTTCGAAATGGTCAAAGTTTATCCTTTAATCTTTAACAACTTCTTTACGCCTTTCTCGGATTCAATTTTACTAATCCACTTCTATATTTAAACCATTGGTTATAACGATAACGTTATAATCCCTACTTTCGAATTATCTAACTTTAATTATAACTTCTATTCTTATTAGTGAATAATCTACCTAACACTTATTTATTTAAATATAAATAAATCTCTATTTAAACACTGGAAAGTATAAGTACTTTCCCGAATTCGATATAATCGAATTCGCCGATTAGCTCTCTTCGAGAAATCTCTATTTGATTAACTCTTCTTCGAATAACCTATATTCGATTAACTTCTTCTCGAATAAACGATATTCGATAATCTTTCTTCGAATAACTAATGTCCGATAACTCTTCCTTTTCAAATATCTCTTATTTGAAAATCTCACTTCGGTTAAACTATAATCGATAACTCCCTTCGATGAAACTAACATCGATAACTCCTTTCGATGAAACTAACATCGATAACTCCTTTCGATGAAACTAACATCGATAACTCCTTTCGATGAAACTAACATCGATAACTCCTTTCGATGAAACTAACATCGATAACTCCTTTCGATGAAACTAACATCGATAACTCCTTTCGATGAAACTAACATTGATTAATTCCTTTCGATGAAACTAACATCGATAACTCCTTTCGATGAAACTAACATCGATAACTCCTTTCGATGAAACTAACATCGATAACTCCTTTCGATGAAACTAACATCGATAACTCCTTTCGATGAAACTAACATCGATTAATTCCTTTCGATGAAACTAACATCGATTAATTTAACTCGACGAACTGAACTTATTTACTTTACTCGATCATCTTGACTTGATAACTTAACTTACTAACTTAACTCGATTATCTTAACTAAATCACTTGACTCAATCATCTTGACTTGATAACTTAACTTGCTAACTTAACTCGATTATCTTAACTTGATTATCTTAACTTGATTACTCATATCGAATAACTAATATTCGATTTAACTCCATTTAACTCTATTCGAATAACTACTATTCGATTAACTCTATTCAACTCTATTCGAATAAACTATATTCGACTAACTCTATTTAACTCCATTCGAATAAACTATATTCGACTAACTCTCTTTAACTCCATTCGAATAAACTATATTCGACTAACTCTATTTAACTCCATTCGCTTGACTCTAGATCGCAGCGATCACAATGGTTACGCCTGATTTCCTCAGGAAACATCCGACCGCCTTAGGCTATCTGCAGCCCTGCGAATTACGCTAGCAGTCATACAAGATGGCAACTTACCCTGAATACTATGTTTGACTAACTCTGTCTCAAATAACTATATTTGATTAATTCTAGTTCGTGTTAACTCTAATCGATTAACTCTAACTAATTTACTCCAACTGGTTAATTCTAACTGATTAACTCTAACTGATTAACTCTAACTGGTTAACTCTAACTGATTAACTCTAACTGGTTAACTCTAACTGATTAACTCTAACTGGTTAACTCTATTTGACTAACTCGACAAACTAACCCCTTTCGAATAACATATTCGATTAACTAACTTCGAATACCATATTCGATTTCTCCTTTCGAATGTCTATACTCGATTAACTACTTCGAATACCATATTCGATTTCTCTTTTCGAATGTCTATATTCGATTAACTAACTTCGAATACCATATTCGATTTCTCCTTTCGAATGTCTATATTCGATTAACTAACTTCGAATACCATATTCGATTTCTCCTTTCGAATGTCTATATTCGATTAACTACTTCGAATACCATATTCGATTTCTCTTTTCGAATGTCTATATTCGATTAACTAACTTCGAATACCATATTCGATTTCTCCTTTCGAATGTCTATATTCGATTAACTAACTTCGAATACCATATTCGATTTCTCCTTTCGAATGTCTATATTCGATTAACTAACTTCACTTTATAAAGATTTCCTTTTTAACAACGTTTTATTCATTGGAAAAGATTTACTTTTAAATAACGGTTCTACCCTTTAAAAATGATTTCCCTTTTTATAATGTTTCCTTTCCAATTCTATTTGTAAATGGTTTACAAATATTTCCTTTTCAAATTTATACTTGAAATATTCTAACTCCTTGAATTTCCGGGAAAATTCGCCATAACCTCCTTTGTAACGGGAGCATCGGGAAAATCCCCAAACTCGCCACACAGGCCTTTCCATTCAAAAAGAAATGTTTTGAATTTATTTCCTTTTCAAATATCTCCTATTTATAAATATCCCAATTTATAAATATTCCTTATTTATAAATATTCCACTTTATAAATATTCTATTTTTCAATATCACTTTGAAAAATCTCCTTTATCTACATTCCGGTATGTCATGGTATCCAATCATATCAAATCACGATGTTCAATATCGTCCATACACACACAATCAACAACAGGTTATAATTCGCATCATATATTAAAATATATGAAAAACAATAAAATAACTGTTGAGGAATCCAGTCGGATTCCTCCAACCTGTTTCCCTGCATCACAAATGTTAGACAGTATAGATAACATCACTTTCAGTTCCATATGATATATTCTGTTAAACAAAATCAATATAGAAATTTTACTAACTGACTAGCAGTTAAATCAAACAGTCAACACACAATCAATCAGTCCATATTTAACAGTTCTAAAAAATATAACATGAAAATATAAACTGTTCAGAGTTAGTGAGATTTACTCACTTTTGCAGTTCATCGTTAAAGAACGATAAACTGTTATTTGATTTGAATCAAACAATTTATTTCGCCATAAATTCATACGAGCCCCAATCCACTTCCAGTCAGCTTCATTGTGAAGCTCCCGTCCATACGGTCCCAGCGCAACTTACGGTTCGCGAATCCGACCTCGTACGAGCAAGTTACGAATTTATAAAGTTTATATACTAAATTGAAAATTAAAAATAAACTTAGTTAATTTCTTTGGGCCTTCCAACCTTTTAACGGCCCATCAGCACTTTAAAGCAACCGGCCCTTGTGTTGCTTCTTCCCCAATGCCAGATAGCCGAACTGCTCCTCACAATACAGCACCCTTTCTCCACTTCAAACCCAACGTTCTCCCGTAACTTGATACCAAATCAAAACCAACTACATCCTTGCAAATCTCCTACCCAATCTTCATCAAACCACCCTAGTTTTAGGCAACTCGAAGTGCCCAGTTGAAACCCGTCGAACAGTATTTCACCCACAATCACAGACATCGCACGACACAATTTCAACTCAGAATCCACCGAACTCCTCAACGCGATGCGAAATTACTTAACAAACCCGAATCTAACACCCAGAAATCCAAACGATGCTTCACTTCCTACCAAACCGGAACCCTAGGTTCCCTGTAGCAAAACCATGGCTCCAGAAATTTGATCGCACCCTTCAAGGATTACACAGAAATAAAGCTCCTGCTTCGCTGATTCCATAAGTGTTTGAATTGGAATTTATAAGTTTTTAATTGGATTGTTCTTTATTTTAGAAGATCGAAAATTTTCTGGAGATGAGAAAGAACAGAGCGGCGGATTTTTGACTGAGGAAGAATGGTTTGACTTAGGTTAGGAATGTTAAGGATGATATATAGGATATTTTTAAATATTATAATATTCGAATATTATATTGATTTGTAAGCAATCGTTGTTTTACTCTCATGTTTAAAAATCTCTGTGGTCACACACGATACCCAAAAATCACGAAAACTGGCATGTAGCTAGAGTTCGACATTACGGTCCCAACGAAACTGGTTTCGTCAAATTCCGACTTCGTATGCTCACACAGCGTATTTTTAACTGTCGAAACACTGACTGTTTTTCACTCTAAAAATCCGTACGGCCACACAGTGACTCTAAAAATCACGGAAACTGACATCTAGCAAAAATTTGACATTGCGGATCTAACAAAATTAGTTTCGTCGAATTCCGACTTCGTTTGCAAAACCGACTATTTTTAAAGCTCTAAATAGCCTATTTAAATATATAAATATATTTAAATATAATTAAATTAAATATTTAAAATTAAATATTATCGTATATCTTCACATATGATATCGTACAGCCCCAGAATATCATATCAGAATTTACAGCTTGATATTTCGGATTCCAGATTATCTCGATATTCAGTTTATACTGAAAATCCATTTATACGTATATAAAGCGTCGCAAATTATAAAGGAAATCCATAGCGACTTTTTCTGAAATTTGATTTGGACGTACATCAAAATCTACACGATGAAATCCCGATTTTTCTCTTCCACTAGAAAGATATACTCCACCAGCTCCACACGTTTCTTGTTTCACAGAAATCCGGCTTAAAACGAATCCTGTATATTCAGTTGAAGTTCAAATCGCCAAATAGCGAACTGCAGCGCCATTTCGAGCTCGTTTATAAATATATTATAAACTATACGTTCAACTGTCGTCGATTCAATATAATCGTTATTATATTTCGAATCGAAACTCCACCAAATCTCGTATGCTATTCAATTCACACGATATTGTGAATTTCACTATTTCCGACTATTTCGACATTATAATATATTATTATATTATAATTATTTATTAAATATTCAACATTATTTAATTAAACGATCATTAACTTCTCTAAATCACCAATTATATAAAATTAAATAAATTAATTATATATCGTAGAAAATGCGGGTCATTACATTCTTTCCCCCTTAAAATAATTTCGTCCTCGAAATTGCTAAGGTCGTGGATGACCCTATCTATTGGAACTCCTAAGATTTGTTTACCCCTTATTTCTGATTTTAACTGAACCAATTAATATCGACTAAAATATTAATTTATTCCGATTAACTAAATTTTCACAAATCCTGAAAATTTTCTAACGTCTTAACTTTTCGAATTTTTTTTTTTTTTTTGCCATAACCTCCTTTGTTCCGGCAAATACGTCAAATCACAATTCGCCTCTCTAGGCCTTCTCCAACCCAAAAGAAAATCAAACAGCCAAGCGGCTTGCCAATTCGGCTCATAAAATCCAAACTCATATATAAAATAAACTTGTACCTTTTTGTCGGGCATACCATTATATCCCTTTTCATCTGTTACTCAACTCAACATATATAAATGTCATTCCAATCAAACTCCAGTCAGTTGGTTCTCAACCAAATCATTCGCTTATACTTAAGTCGAATTCCATTCAAACTCTAATATCAAATTTCAACTCTTAAGTTATCGACTTAATCCCATTTCAGATTATTCTCTAATCCATTTCAATTCTATTCAACTTTGTTCAAGTTAAATTTCAATTTATTTTTACCATCTCATTTTATTTAACTTCATTAGTTAAATTTTTAATTCCAGAACTTAAATCCCTGGGTCTATTTCAAATCCATTTGAAATCAAAATACCTATTCAAAACCTTTGAATTTCTAAACACTTGTTTTCTCAAAACAATTCAAAAACAAAACCTTTGGTAGTAATCCACCACTTAGAAACTCGAAAATCACACCGATGATACTGCGCAGTCATCATCGGAATTATTTTCCAGCGACCCAAGTGATTTCAATACTATATCATTTCAAAACCCTTACTAAATACATCTATTTTGAAAACATCTCAAAATCTCCCAGGAACTTAAAATTTCCTCATTTTAATTCCAAATCTGATTTAAATTCATATTTTAATTCATCTTATTTCATATACTTTACTTATATGATTCTGATTAGTTATTTATAACCATTCCACTTTATAATCTCATTCGATTATAATTACAAACCAATTTATCTAATATATGATAATATATTACGTATCCATACTGTGTCGGTCCATCGTATTTAAGTGTTTATTTACTCCTACCGATACAGTGGATCAAACTGATCGACCAGAACTCATAAACAACTCAGCCAATGAATCTCCACAATATAAAACCATTTTTATATCAAATACAAATACGCACTCGTATATATACACTCAAACTCAATCTAGGGTATTACTAACCCTATCTCTACCGAGTCACGCCACAGAGCCAAGTAATTCTTAACTTAAGCTCTGATACCAACTGTAACGACCCGGAAAAATGCGATCTTGGTTATCCGATATACAACACATATCGAACATCCAAGGATCGAAAATAACCGAATAGTTAATGAAAGAAATTAGAAGGTGAGAATAGATAAGATAGAAACTTAGAATAGAAGAAGAAGAAGAACATAACATCAGAGTAACACGAACCTCACAGCGGAACGAATAACATATAATAGGTAACATAACTTTGAAATATAACAGTTATGTATACAATAGCACTTATCAGAGTACAGCACTTACAACACAGCGGAAATAACTATAGCTATATGATCTTGAAGCCTCCTGCTCCACGCTCTTCCAGTATATCTGTAAAACCCGACTACTTGACTGCCCGTACAAATTTAGGCACCCAAGAGTTTAGGGAAAACAACAAATAAACTCCGGGTCAGTCATGTGACTGGTGTGAATAAACTCAAATCATTTAAAACAGGTATATGATATCTCATAAGACCACGCCGTGAATACGGAACGGGTTTTTCCCTTATGAGAATCCAAACATTTTTGCAAAGCAATATCATTCTGATATTATAATAATGTCTAAGTACAAATAAATATCAGTCTAGTAGAAACGCTTGCATCTCACGTTCTACATATATAGTATACAATCAAAACCGCAAGCACGTATTGGGTAATGGATTTCCAACTATGACAAGGTATGGAATCACCTTCCGATCAGTGTACTCTAGGAACGATACACTGGAGTTCAACAAGAACATCTTGCAACTCAGCCACACATGACCGACCACTCATTTCGCTTGAGTGTATCGAATGTAAATCACCAACGGTTGGGATCAGCAACCGTTCCCGTATATATATGGGACAGCATTGATAGATTTAAGAAACAAATGAATATTCTCTAGATAGGTGATTATACACCCTACTTCGGTGCGACCGACTTAGCCATGCTGCCTGCCCGATTTCTGTCATTTACCGGATGATGAGGCTAGAAGCTACGCTTTATCATCACATCAGATTCACTTCGAATGCCACATTGTCAGATCCATCAGAATCACTAATTGACATCTACAACCATACATTATGTGTCAGCTAAAAGAAGTTTCCTTCTCCGCTTCCACTCTTGGTATAGTTGAAGAAATCAATGTACGTGACCGTCTGGAAATACTATGTCAGACATCCATCTTCATTCACTTAGAAATGTCACATCGTCATACCCGCCAAATCACAAATTGACTTATCCAAAAATAACACGGGTATACAGCTAAGAGAAACGAATTCCTCCGCCACCAAACGTGAATACGTTTGAACAGATCAACTTACGCGATCCATTGGATATATTCTGTCAGACCTTCGTCCATACAAGTTGTCCTGGGACTGGACAAACCGAAGGCACTATTCTGTAAACAGGATAGCCCTTGCATTTTACTCCGTCTTCAATTATCTTTGGCATATATGATTCGCGACGCTTATGCCAATACAGAGTGGTTCTATGGATAATAATCCAACCGGTCTCTCCATATTAACAACGTTAAAATGGTCAAAACTTCGATAGTCGGTGAGTTAACTATCAAAGAAAAACAAGTGTGCAAACAACGATATTATTTCCAAATGGAAATTATATCGAACAAACATCATTTAACATTAATCTCTTTAGTTCATTTATTTACTTATCTCCTGTTTCCCTATATTTTAAATTCTTATTTTCTTTTATCAGAAAACATTTCTGATTCTCGTTTGGAAAACATTTCCAAAACTCCTTTACGATCAAACCTTACCATTTCTTAGTTAAGAAGGAAGTCACTCAAGTTGGGGTATAATTACCTCTCAGACCTTAACTGAACAACGTTATAACTTCGAAATGGTCAAAGTTTATCCTTTAATCTTTAACAACTTCTTTACGCCTTTCTCGGATTCAATTTTACTAATCCACTTCTATATTTAAACCATTGGTTATAACGATAACGTTATAATCCCTACTTTCGAATTATCTAACTTTAATTATAACTTCTATTCTTATTAGTGAATAATCTACCTAACACTTATTTATTTAAATATAAATAAATCTCTATTTAAACACTGGAAAGTATAAGTACTTTCCCGAATTCGATATAATCGAATTCGCCGATTAGCTCTCTTCGAGAAATCTCTATTTGATTAACTCTTCTTCGAATAACCTATATTCGATTAACTTCTTCTCGAATAAACGATATTCGATAATCTTTCTTCGAATAACTAATGTCCGATAACTCTTCCTTTTCAAATATCTCTTATTTGAAAATCTCACTTCGGTTAAACTATAATCGATAACTCCCTTCGATGAAACTAACATCGATAACTCCTTTCGATGAAACTAACATCGATAACTCCTTTCGATGAAACTAACATCGATAACTCCTTTCGATGAAACTAACATCGATAACTCCTTTCGATGAAACTAACATCGATAACTCCTTTCGATGAAACTAACATCGATAACTCCTTTCGATGAAACTAACATCGATAACTCCATTCGATGAAACTAACATCGATAACTCCTTTCGATGAAACTAACATCGATAACTCCTTTCGATGAAACTAACATCGATAACTCCTTTCGATGAAACTAACATCGATAACTCCTTTCGATGAAACTAACATCGATTAATTCCTTTCGATGAAACTAACATCGATTAATTTAACTCGACGAACTGAACTTATTTACTTTACTCGATCATCTTGACTTGATAACTTAACTTACTAACTTAACTCGATTATCTTAACTAAATCACTTGACTCAATCATCTTGACTTGATAACTTAACTTGCTAACTTAACTCGATTATCTTAACTTGATTATCTTAACTTGATTACTCATATCGAATAACTAATATTCGATTTAACTCCATTTAACTCTATTCGAATAACTACTATTCGATTAACTCTATTCAACTCTATTCGAATAAACTATATTCGACTAACTCTATTTAACTCCATTCGAATAAACTATATTCGACTAACTCTCTTTAACTCCATTCGAATAAACTATATTCGACTAACTCTATTTAACTCCATTCGCTTGACTCTAGATCGCAGCGATCACAATGGTTACGCCTGATTTCCTCAGGAAACATCCGACCGCCTTAGGCTATCTGCAGCCCTGCGAATTACGCTAGCAGTCATACAAGATGGCAACTTACCCTGAATACTATGTTTGACTAACTCTGTCTCAAATAACTATATTTGATTAATTCTAGTTCGTGTTAACTCTAATCGATTAACTCTAACTAATTAACTCCAACTGGTTAATTCTAACTGATTAACTCTAACTGATTAACTCTAACTGGTTAACTCTAACTGATTAACTCTAACTGGTTAACTCTAACTGATTAACTCTAACTGGTTAACTCTATTTGACTAACTCGACAAACTAACCCCTTTCGAATAACATATTCGATTAACTAACTTCGAATACCATATTCGATTTCTCCTTTCGAATGTCTATACTCGATTAACTACTTCGAATACCATATTCGATTTCTCTTTTCGAATGTCTATATTCGATTAACTAACTTCGAATACCATATTCGATTTCTCCTTTCGAATGTCTATATTCGATTAACTAACTTCGAATACCATATTCGATTTCTCCTTTCGAATGTCTATATTCGATTAACTACTTCGAATACCATATTCGATTTCTCTTTTCGAATGTCTATATTCGATTAACTAACTTCGAATACCATATTCGATTTCTCCTTTCGAATGTCTATATTCGATTAACTAACTTCGAATACCATATTCGATTTCTCCTTTCGAATGTCTATATTCGATTAACTAACTTCACTTTATAAAGATTTCCTTTTTAACAACGTTTTATTCATTGGAAAAGATTTACTTTTAAATAACGGTTCTACCCTTTAAAAATGATTTCCCTTTTTATAATGTTTCCTTTCCAATTCTATTTGTAAATGGTTTACAAATATTTCCTTTTCAAATTTATACTTGAAATATTCTAACTCCTTGAATTTCCGGGAAAATTCGCCATAACCTCCTTTGTAACGGGAGCATCGGGAAAATCCCCAAACTCGCCACACAGGCCTTTCCATTCAAAAAGAAATGTTTTGAATTTATTTCCTTTTCAAATATCTCCTATTTATAAATATCCCAATTTATAAATATTCCTTATTTATAAATATTCCACTTTATAAATATTCTATTTTTCAATATCACTTTGAAAAATCTCCTTTATCTACATTCCGGTATGTCATGGTATCCAATCATATCAAATCACGATGTTCAATATCGTCCATACACACACAATCAACAACAGGTTATAATTCGCATCATATATTAAAATATATGAAAAACAATAAAATAACTGTTGAGGAATCCAGTCGGATTCCTCCAACCTGTTTCCCTGCATCACAAATGTTAGACAGTATAGATAACATCACTTTCAGTTCCATATGATATATTCTGTTAAACAAAATCAATATAGAAATTTTACTAACTGACTAGCAGTTAAATCAAACAGTCAACACACAATCAATCAGTCCATATTTAACAGTTCTAAAAAATATAACATGAAAATATAAACTGTTCAGAGTTAGTGAGATTTACTCACTTTTGCAGTTCATCGTTAAAGAACGATAAACTGTTATTTGATTTGAATCAAACAATTTATTTCGCCATAAATTCATACGAGCCCCAATCCACTTCCAGTCAGCTTCATTGTGAAGCTCCCGTCCATACGGTCCCAGCGCAACTTACGGTTCGCGAATCCGACCTCGTACGAGCAAGTTACGAATTTATAAAGTTTATATACTAAATTGAAAATTAAAAATAAACTTAGTTAATTTCTTTGGGCCTTCCAACCTTTTAACGGCCCATCAGCACTTTAAAGCAACCGGCCCTTGTGTTGCTTCTTCCCCAATGCCAGATAGCCGAACTGCTCCTCACAATACAACACCCTTTCTCCACTTCAAACCCAACGTTCTCCCGTAACTTGATACCAAATCAAAACCAACTACATCCTTGCAAATCTCCTACCCAATCTTCATCAAACCACCCTAGTTTTAGGCAACTCGAAGTGCCCAGTTGAAACCCGTCGAACAGTATTTCACCCACAATCACAGACATCGCACGACACAATTTCAACTCAGAATCCACCGAACTCCTCAACGCGATGCGAAATTACTTAACAAACCCGAATCTAACACCCAGAAATCCAAACGATGCTTCACTTCCTACCAAACCGGAACCCTAGGTTCCCTGTAGCAAAACCATGGCTCCAGAAATTTGATCGCACCCTTCAAGGATTACACAGAAATAAAGCTCCTGCCTCGCTGATTCCATAAGTGTTTGAATTGGAATTTATAAGTTTTTAATTGGATTGTTCTTTATTTTAGAAGATCGAAAATTTTCTGGAGATGAGAAAGAACAGAGCGGCGGATTTTTGACTGAGGAAGAATGGTTTGACTTAGGTTAGGAATGTTAAGGATGATATATAGGATATTTTTAAATATTATAATATTCGAATATTATATTGATTTGTAAGCAATCGTTGTTTTACTCTCATGTTTAAAAATCTCTGTGGTCACACACGATACCCAAAAATCACGAAAACTGGCATGTAGCTAGAGTTCGACATTACGGTCCCAACGAAACTGGTTTCGTCAAATTCCGACTTCGTATGCTCACACAGCGTATTTTTAACTGTCGAAATACTGACTGTTTTTCACTCTAAAAATCCGTACGGCCACACAGTGACTCTAAAAATCACGGAAACTGACATCTAGCAAAAATTTGACATTGCGGATCTAACAAAATTAGTTTCGTCGAATTCCGACTTCGTTTGCAAAACCGACTATTTTTAAAGCTCTAAATAGCCTATTTAAATATATAAATATATTTAAATATAATTAAATTAAATATTTAAAATTAAATATTATCGTATATCTTCACATATGATATCGTACAGCCCCAGAATATCATATCAGAATTTACAGCTTGATATTTCGGATTCCAGATTATCTCGATATTCAGTTTATACTGAAAATCCATTTATACGTATATAAAGCGTCGCAAATTATAAAGGAAATCCATAGCGACTTTTTCTGAAATTTGATTTGGACGTACATCAAAATCTACACGATGAAATCCCGATTTTTCTCTTCCACTAGAAAGATATACTCCACCAGCTCCACACGTTTCTTGTTTCACAGAAATCCGGCTTAAAACGAATCCTGTATATTCAGTTGAAGTTCAAATCGCCAAATAGCGAACTGCAGCGCCATTTCGAGCTCGTTTATAAATATATTATAAACTATACGTTCAACTGTCGTCGATTCAATATAATCGTTATTATATTTCGAATCGAAACTCCACCAAATCTCGTATGCTATTCAATTCACACGATATTGTGAATTTCACTATTTCCGACTATTTCGACATTATAATATATTATTATATTATAATTATTTATTAAATATTCAACATTATTTAATTAAACGATCATTAACTTCTCTAAATCACCAATTATATAAAATTAAATAAATTAATTATATATCGCAGAAAATGCGGGTCATTACAGTGTGGCGGTGTGTTGCATAATTAATTAGTCATTAAGCAACCTACTTATTCAATATACGAATATCAATTTTTTACTCATACTTGAATTTTTTTTGATATTTTTGTCACAAATCCTTGGCCGAAATAGTATCATTTAATGATGAGTGTTACAAGTATCTTAAATGAAAGAGTTTTAAATGTGCTGCGGTGTTTTACATAATTGCTTAACCATTAAGTAACCTACTTATTCGATATGCAAACATCAATCTTTTACTCCTAATTGAAAATTTTACTGATCTTACTGGAACAAATCCTACGTCAAAATAGTATTGTTCAATGATGATAGCAACCTACTTATTCAATATCCAAATATCAATCTTTTACAAATGTGTGATAATGTTTTACGTAGTTACCTAGTCATTAAGCAACATACTTGTTCAATACGCAAATATCAATGTATAATTCATATTTGAAAACTTCTTTTGTCTTATTGGTGCAAACTAGGCCAAAATTGTATTATTTAATGATAAATATTATAAGCGCCTTAAATGGAACAATTTCAAAAGTGCCACAATATTTTACATAACTACTTAGCCACTAAGCAACCTTCATATTCGATATGCAAATATCAATGTTTCACTATTTTTTTGAAGAAATCTTAGGTCAAAACTGTACTATTAAATGATGAGTTCTATAGATATCTTAAATTGTAAAATTTCAAATTTGTGGAAGTGTTTTAAATACGTAGTTAGCTGCAAAGAAAACAACTTATTAAATATTTAGAAATCAATATTTTACTCATATTTAAAAACATTTTTATTCTATTAGCACAAATCCTGGGCCAGAGTGTTATTATTTAATGATGAGTATTATAAGTATTTTAAATGGCAGAATTTCAAACATGCAACAGTGTTTCTTAGTTACTTGAGAACCAAGAAACCTACTTATTCGATGCAAATATCAATGTTTCAATCATGTTTGGAAACTTTCTTCATTTTATTGGCATATATCCAGGGAAAAAACGGTATTATGTAATGATGAGTTTTATAGATGTTTTAAAATGTAGAATTTCAAACGTGTAGCTGTGTTTTACATAATTACAAAGTCACTAAGCAACCTACTTATTCAATACGCAAATGTCAACCTTTTACTAATATCTAATTATTATTTTTGATCCTATCGGCACATGTCCTACACCAAAACGGTATTATTTAGTGATGAATGTTTTAGGTATCGTAAATTGTTGAATTTCAATTATGAGGCAGTATTTTACATGATTACATAGCCACTAAGCAAACCACCTATTCAGTATGAAAATTTAATCTTTTACTCATATTTGAAAACAATTTTTATCTAATGGCACACATAATGCTCCAAAATAGTATTATTTAATGATGAGTGTTTTAAGTATCGTTAATCCTAGAATTTCAATTGTGCAGCGGTATTTTACATTATAACTTAGCCACTAAGCGACCTACTAATTAAATATGCAAATATCAATTTTTTTCTCATATTTGTAAACTTTTTTTAATCTTAATTTGTAGAATTTCAAAAATGTGGCGGTGTTTTACATAATAACTTAGCCACGATGCAACCAATTTATTCAATATGCAAATATCGATCATTACTTATGTTTGAAAACTTTTTTGATCCTATTAGCACAAATACTAGGCCAAAAAAGTATTTTTTAATGATATGTATTTTAGGTATCTTAAATTGTAGAATTTCAAATTTGTGATGGTGTGTTACATAATTAATTAGTCATTAAGCAATCTACTAGTTCAATATACAAATATTAATTTCTTACTCATATTTGAATTTTTTCGATATTTTTGGCCCAAATCTTTGGCTGAAATAGTATTATTTAGTGTTGAGTCTCACAAGTATCTTAAATGAAACAGTTTCAAATGTGCTGCGGTGCTTTACATAATAGCTTGGCCACTAAGCAACCTATTTATTCAATATCCGAGTATCACTCTTTTATACATATTTGAAAACTTTTTTTTGACTAAATTGGCATAAATTCCACCCAAAAAGGGTATTATTTAATGACTAGTAATATAGGTATTTTAAATTGTAAAATTTCAAATGTGCGGCTGCATTGCACATAATAACTTAGGCACTAAGCAATCTACTTATTCATATCCAAATATTAGTCTATTTCTCATATTTGAAAACTTTTCTGGACTTATTAGCACAAATCCTAAGCCTAAATGATATTATTTAATGATGAATATTATAGGTATCTTAAATTGTAAAATATCAAATGTGCAGTAGTTTTTCACATAATTTCTTAGCCACAAAGAGATCTACATATTCAATATCTATATATCAATCTTTTACTCATATTTGAAAACATTTTTATTTTTACTGGCGAAAATAATCTACCAAAATGGTATTATTTAATGTTGAGTGTTATAAGTATCTAAACTAGTATAATTTATAATGTGCGGCAATGTTTTACATAATAACGTAGCCACTAAGTAAACTACTTATTCAATATGCAAATTTCTAGGTTTTGCTCATATTTGAAAACATTTTTGATCTTATCGACACAAATCATAGACCAAAACAGTATTATTTTATGATTAGTGTTATAAATATCTTAAATGCTAGAATTTGAAATGTATGACGGTGTTTTACGTAATTACTTAGTCATTAAGCAACCCACTTATGCAATATGCAAATATTAATGTATAACTCATATTTGAAATGTAACATCCAAGATTTTTGACCGTTTAAATCGACAATGATCCTCAAAAGTCGGATTAAACAAATCAAAAATACGGATAGTTATTTGGACTGAAATAAGAAAAAGAAAGAAAGATGAAAAACAATCACAGAATCTCACAGCGGAAGGACAAAATATAATAAATAAATAACAGTTCATGAAGCTGTAAAAACATATATTTGATTATATTTTACAACAATTATCAAAGTTAACTATCATTCACATACCAATATTTGCAGCGGAGTAACAATAATAAATACGTCTATTGAGCTCCAACTACATCTTCATAACATAGTCTTCAATAACTGAAAGCTCAGGCCGACCCGGGCATAAATGAAAAGACAAAAACACTCGGCAGAACTAAAATATTCTCATATTAGTTAAATCAAATTCATGCGATAATATGAGTGCATTAACTCAAGAGATGTTACGGGAATTCCATCTCTAAGGATCCGTCAAACTAGATACTATATAATATAATACGCTATTATAATAGTGTCTACGGTTAAATATAAAATATTAAAATAGTGCAAGTGGGATTACCATTATTACCCTTACACCGTTTATACCGCTACCGTACAGTTTGCATATAACACACTAGTACGTCGGTGGATAGGGATGCACCATGATACGAAAACGTTAAATCAAAATCGTAGGGGGATCGATCAGGATAATATGACAAGGCACATGAGGAATGCCCAGAGTACGAATATACTAGTTGCACGCCCGAACTGGTGGTAATGCATAGCCGCAACTACCACCCACCTCGGACAACACCCCCCAAATCACGGATGCGTATCAAATCAAATCAATCAAACCGAGGGACTATAGTAATAAAGGAAGAAGCGTTGCCGATGGATGTTGCTAACCCTACTTGGTCACGGTATAGCCCTGTTTTAGTCATTTTAATTATGACCCAAAGTTCAAGGATATCCATTATCGTTCTCTTTCTTCAAATCCATTAATCGCCTCCAAATCAGCCTATTTCATTATAAAACTCCACCGCGTACACAGTAGTTAAAGCGGTTTTCGGTATTGGCAGAGAGTATGACTATATCCGGTCGCGGTCTCTTTAACAACCAATCCTTTACATTTTTCACATCGGTCAGTTCTTTTACATTTCAAAGGGGTTCGTATATCATATCAAAATATCAACTTTTCATAAAAATCATTTTAATATTCAAGAGAGAATATTATTCATCATAAAATCTACATTTTAACTAATTTAAAATCTTAAAACAATTCCAACTTTAAAATAATTTAAAGTAGTAATTTTTTTTAAATAGTTTAAATATATAATATAAATAGTTTGAAAATAAATAATTTTTATTTAAATAGAATTTTAGATTTAGGAAAATCTATAGGTAAAATATTAAAATAGTTTATAAAATAAATAGTTAAATATTAAAATAGTTAATTTAAAATTAATAATAAAATAAAATAGTTATAAGGTAAATTAGTTTATAAAAAAATTATTATTATAAAATAAAATAATTTATAAAATAGTTTAAAAATACTATAGTTGGAATTAGAATCATATGTTCAAAAATTTAACCAAACAAGAAATCATATTTCCGTTTCAAAACAATTCGACTAAATTTTGATATCTTAATTCAAATCGATTCAACTTCCCATATTTATTTCAATTCATTTCAACAATTCGATTTCAAACAATTCGATTTAAATAATTGATTTTCAATTATAATTCTCACTTTGAATTATTCGTTTATAAAATCTCGAGTTCATAGTTCAATTATTACAACAAATCAGGTTAATTTAAAATAATATCAAAGATGGGTAAACAATTCAATTTTGATAAATTTAGTTCATATTCAGTTCAGTTTAACTTCAGTTATCCAAATTTATGAATTCCTTAAAATCAAAAATTTTAATTTCAAGGCTTAAAGTTCAAATTTAAAGAAAATAGGTTAATAATATCATTTATTTATCTTTAAAACAAAATTTCAAAATTCAAGGTTAAAACAATTTTTATTGAACCAACCAGTGTCCGTATAAAATTTTCTATCCTATGGCCAGGTAATACTTAAAATTTAATTTTAGTATTTTGGGAAAGGATATATATCATTTTAATCCAAATCAGGGTCATAGGTATTTATCATTTCAACCTACGTTCTTAATTCATTTTAATGATTAACCCCAAATTTATTTATTGCCCATAACATCTAGGGTGATGGTTGTTATTAATCAACAAAAATCAGTGACATATATAAACAATATCAATAACAAGATCAAATTCATATCAATTCATTAAATATATAAATTCAAGGCATACATCAAAATCAACACATTCAAACCGTTCAAAAGTATCAGTTACTAATCATCAGGTATGAGGTTTCTAAACAAGAAATTAATCTATGACCGTACAACTTACATCAATAATTAAATTAAATTATATAGTCTATGAAGATTTAACATAAACAATTAATTTAAATAGTCAAACAGCAACTAAAGGAATCATATCATAACATTAATTTAATTTAACTAACAATCAAATATTTTAGTTAGGTGTAAGTTGAACTCACCTTCAGTGGCAGAGGAATGGAGACGATAAGAGAGAGGCGCAGAACTAAAACAACACTGAAGCTTCAGCAAACTGAACAAACAAATTATAGTCAACACGCGTATAATTTAACAGTGTTTGATTTCAAAAATAAAAATAGAAATAAAAATTTAAAAGATCCTTTTTTATAAGTTCTTGGTAATATACATATTCTAATCACGGTTATCTCATGTCTCAAAATAAATTTAAACAAACCTAAACTCTTCTAATTATTATTTTTTCCATTCTACACAAAGTAATCGGGCCAGGCTGATGTATACTTTCCTAATCTACCCTATCACGCATGGCACAACATTGTTTTTTTTTCAAAAATAAAATTTGATATGCATGATGTAGATGCACAATAAACAAGAACTATTCCATCACCTACATGTATATTAAAATATACACATGTATTTGTATCCTCTTTCTTAATCTTTTTTTTAAAACAACATTACGGTTTGACCAAGAGCAGGGAAGGAGGCTTGGTCGGAGTGAGGTTGGCCTGGGCAGAGGCGAGGGTGCTTCAGGTGATGGGTGCATGACACCGATGGTTGGCTATCACGTTGTAACCCAACATTTAGCTTCAGATCTCTTTTTTTTCAATTCAGATTTTCAAATAAAAGAAGAGAGGAGGAGATGGGTTCGTCAGGGTGTTGGTGGCGGCGCAAGGTCAAAGGAAGGTTTGGTGTGAGGAACCATGGTTTCATAGTTTTTAATTATCAAAGTGGACTATATTTTACCAAATTAAATCAGAGAAAGAAAGAAGCTGATATCTAAAATTTTGTAAACTAGAAAATTACCTCGAGATGGGTAAACGAGAAGGCTTTGGGAAGAAAAGAATTTTGAGGAAGAAGAAAAAGGTTGCGTGGGATGACAATATAAAGAGATGAATCACTGTAAAAAATCAAGTCACGGCTATATTTTTTTCCCTTTTTAACGTTAATAAATTATCTCAATTCCTATATAAATGTCTGATGTGTCATAAGCTCTTTCATGAACTTAAGTTTTATTAGGAATGATATAATTAAATTTTAACCTCTACTAATGCTTCCCATTTATTGTCAATGAAATTTTAATTCAAACATTAACGGGTTTAAATGAAATAAACGTTCATAATTTATAATTTCAAAGGAGAGTTATGGTAAAATTAATGGTAATTTATAGGCAAAAAATTGCAATAGTTTAATTATCCAGTAAAGCATTCCATTTTTATCGTTTTCATCCTTAATTCAATACCCAACATTATAATTTATTCCAAATTTGAAATAGGGATAATATTAGTTATAGGAATAAATTACGTATCTTATGAATCTCATTTTCAATTACAACAATCTCAATTGAGAATTAAATTCTGAAGTAATCAATTCATTCAATATAAATTTCCAATTACATTTCCAAACCATTTAAACTATTTTCCTCCAATTAAATAATTATATTTTAATTAAATTTCAAAACTTGTAGGTTTTTCTCAAATCAAAATAAAAATTAATTTCCAACTTTGATTATCAACCCAATCCAATAGAATTCATTATATATACTTTTAACTCAATTTTATTCAATGTCTTAAGAATTTAAATTTTCAATATTTATCAACATAAACTAATTGTAGTTTCACTACAATCATTTCAAGTTATCATTATTATAATTTGTTCAAAATCATTCTTAATCAATTAAATTAAATTCACATTATACATTTTATAGTTACATCGTTGAAATTTTAAATTCTAACCACAATCGTAGCAAAATCTTATTAAATTCAAAAACTTAGATGGTCGAAAATACAGGTTGTTACACTCTCCCTCACTCAAAACATTTCGTCCTTAAAAAGGAGTTGTAAGGAAGTTGTTAATTAATATGTTTATCCATAAAATTTCTTATTAAACTTGTCCCATTAGTTAGTCTACATAACTAATTTCGTTAATAATTTAGTTCTGAATCGTGAATTACCAAACCACAATTTTCTGAAAATTTGAATTACACATATCTTAAAATCTACAAATCCAAATCTAAAATTTCTCTTTCATTAGAAAATTATGTTCTAATAGATCCAAAAGATTCTTGTTTCATATAATTCCGACATATTTTGGATCTTATACATTTATTTAAACTTCAATTCATAAAATAACGAACTGCAGCTTCGCGACGGGGTCGTTTTAATTAAATTTAATTAATTCGTTTAACCATGGTCAAATTTATAAATTGTAAACCAATTCACTTTTATCTTCACAAAACAAGTTAAACATTTATTTTCGTCTTGGTAATTTCGATTATCTTAAGTCGTCGAATATCTAACCATCAATAGCAATACAATTAAATTCATAACTAAATAATTCACTACATTAGCTCATTTCATTGACAAGGTTTATTTGTATTAAATATTGAATCTAATTTCAAACATAACTAAGTATACGTAGTATATTTCATAACTTAAATCTCATTCGTACATATAAACCATCAATTTTTTTAGCATTCATTATTCATACTAGTATTTGTATATTATCCAATTTTATTCCAATAACATGTTAACTATTGATTAATTAGTAAGTTATATATATGCTATGGAAATGTTCGATTTTTATACAAGTTAACTAGTTTCAATTTTGTTTTGAATTCATTATTTCAACCTATAAAGAGTTTTATTTTAATTATAACTCTCCTGGATTCATTTTTTATTATATAACTCAGAAATTTCTATAATTTCAATCTTTGTTCATTTCGACAATTTGAAATTCATTAACTATTCAAGAACTTAAAATTTTCAATTTCGGGTATGTTTTCAAATCAACTTTAAAATAATATATATATTTTATCTTGTATATCAAACTATAATCTAAAAGATTTAAATGAAATCCAAATTTCCAAACAAAGTATAAAAATTCTAAGTGGTCTCTCCCCACAGTCTCTTGAAAATAATGTCGATAATGTGTGCATTCATTGTCGAGATCATTTTCCAAAGGCAAGGGGAAAATATACACTTATTCAAAAATTCATTTGTAAACAATTTCTATATGAAACAACATTTAAAATAAAAATATATTATTTTAAATCATTAGCAAACAATATTACAAAACCACCTGAAATCAAATTCTCAAATTCATATTTTACTTCTTATTTCATTATCAATAAATTTTCTATATTTGATTTTCTTAAACCGTTCAATAATCAATGGTTCTAATTATGAATTAATCGAATGATAAATGATGAAAAATTTAATATTATAAGCAACAAAATCAAAATTCATATATTTTCAAATAATTCTATATATAAAAAAAATTAAAATAATATTATGTCGATACGCCTTGTTCGAGTGTTTAGAAATCCCTATCGATACATTGGCATCCCAAGTACTGACCAGAATTCATAACTACTCAACAGAACAAATTAACATAATTCAAAAACATTTTTATATCAAAATTGCAAGTACGTTATCTCATATAGGCTCAAACTCATTCTAGAATATTACTACCCTATCTCTAATGAGTTAATCCTAAATAGAGCAAAAGGTTTTCGCTAAACCAAAGCTCTGATACCAAATGTAACATCCGAGATTTTTGACCGTTCAAATCGACAAAGATCCTCAAATATCGACTTAAACAAATCAAAAATACGGATAATTATTGGGACTGAAACAAGAAAAAGAAGAAAGAAGAAAAACAATCACAGAATCTCACAGCGGAAGGACAAAATATAATAAATAAATAATAGTTCATGAAGTTGTTAAAACATATATTTGATTATATTTTACAGCAATTATCAGAGTTAACTATCATAAACATACCAATATTTGCAGTGGAGTAATAATAATAAATACGTTTATTGAGCTCCGTCTTCATTTTCATAACATTGTCTTCAATAACTGAAAGCTCAGGCTGACCCGAGCATAAATGAAAAGACAAAAACACTCGGATCAGAACTAAAATATTCTCATATTAGTTAAATCAAAATCATACGATAATACGAGTGCAATAACTCAAGAGATATTACAGTAATTCCATCGCTTAAGGATATGTCAAACTAGATACTATATAATATAATATGCTATTATAATAGTGTCTATGGCTAAATATAAAATATTAAAATAGTGTAAGCGAGACTACCATTATTACCTTTACACCTTTTATACTGTTGCCATACAGTTTGCACATAACACACCATTACATCGGCGGATTAGGATGTGCCGTGATACGACAACGTTAAATCAAAACCATATGGGGCTCGATCAGGATAATATGACAAGGCACACGAGGAATGCCCAGAGTATGAATATACTAGTTGCATGCCCAGACTGGTGGTAACACATAACCACGACTACCGCCCACCTCGGACAACACTCCCAAATCACGGATGCACATCAAATCAAATTAATCAAACCGAGGGACTATAGTAATAAAGGAAGAAGTGTTGCCGATGGAGGTAGCTAACCCCACTTGGTCATGGTATAGCCCTGTTTTAGTCATTTTAATTATGACCCAAAGGTCAAGGATATCCATTATCGTTCTCTTTCTTCAAATCCAATAATCGCCTCCAAATCAACCTACTTCATTCTGAAACTCCACCATGTACACAGTAGTTAAAGTGGTTTTCGGTACTGGCAGGAAGTATGATAATATCCGAACCTGGTCCCTTTAACAACCAATCGTTTACATTTTTCACATCGGTCAGTTCTTTTACATTTCAAAGGGGTCCATACTTCATATCAAAATATCAACTTTTCATAAAAATCATTTCAATATTCAAGAGAGAATATTATTCATCATAAAATCTACATTTTAACTAATTTATAATCTTGAAACAATTCCAACTTTAAAATAATTTAAAATAATAAAAAATATTTATTTTAAATAGTTTAAATATATAATACAAATAGTTTGAAAATAAATAATTTGTATTTAAAATAGAATTTCAGATTTAGGAAAATCTATAGGTAAAATATTAAAATAGTTTATAAAATAAATAGTTAAATATTAAAATAGATAAATATTAAAATAGTTAATTTAAAATAAATAATAAAATAAAATAGTTATAAGGTAAATTAGTTTATAAGAAAAATATTATTATAAAATAAAATAGTTTAAAAATACTATAGTTGGAATTAGAATCATATCTTCAAAAATTTAACCAAACAGGAAATCAAATTTCCATTTCAAAACAATTCGACTAAATTTTGATATCTTAATTCAAATCGATTCAACTTCACATGTTTAATTCAACAATTCGATTCAAATATTTGAGTTTCAATTATAATTCTCACTTTGAATTATTCCTTTATAAAATCTCGAGTTCACAGTTCAATTATTACAATAAATCAGGTTAATTTAAAATAATATCAAAGATGAGTAAACAATTCAATTTTTTTAAATTTAGTTCATATTCAATTCAGTTATCCACATTTACGAATTCCTTAAAATTGAAAATTTTAATTTCAAGGCTTAAAGTTCAAATTTAAAGAAAATAGGTTGATAATATCATTTATTTGTCTTTAAAACAAAATTACATAATTCAAGGTTAAAAACAATTTTTATTTAACCAACCGGTGTCCGTATAAAATTTTCTATCCTATGGCCAAATAACACTTAAAATTTAATTTTAGTATTTTGGGAAATGATATATATCATTTCAATCCAAATCAGGGTCATAGGTATTTATAATTTCAACCTACGTTCTTAATTCATTTTAATGATTAACCCCGGGTTTATTTGATGCCCGTAACATCTAGGGAGATGGTTGTGATTAATCAACAAAAATCAATAACATATATAAACAATATCAATAACAAGATGAAATTCATATCAATACATTAAATATATAAATTTAAGGCAAACATCCAAATCAACACATTCGAACAGTTCTATTATATCAGTTACTAGTCATCAGGTATGAGGTTTTCAAACAAGAAATTAATTTATGACCATACAACTTATATCAATAGTTAAAATAAATTATACAATCTATGCAGTTTTAACTTAAATAATAAATTTAAAAAGTCAAACAGCAACCAAAGCAATCATATCATAACATTAGTTTACTTTAACTAACAATTGAATATTTTAGTTTGGTGTGAGTTGAACTCACCTTCAGCGGCAGAGGAATAAAGACGATAAGAGAGAGGCGCATAACCAAAACAACACTGAAACTTCAATGAACGGAACATACAAATTACGGTCAACACACGTATAATTTAACAGTGTTTGATTTCAAAAATAAAAATAGAAATAGAAATAAAAATTTAAAAGATCCTTTTTTTCATAAGTTCTTGGTAATATACATATCCTGATCACGGTTATCTCACGTCTCAAAATAAATTTAAACAAACCTAAACTCTTCTTAGTTTTTTTTTGGTTTCCATTCTACACAAAGTAATAAGGCCAGGCTGATGTAGACTCGCTTAATCTACCCTACAATGCATGGCACAACATTTTTTTTTCTTCAAAAATAAAATTTGATATGCATGATGTAGATGCACAGTAGACAAGAACTATTCCATCAACTACATGTATATTAAAATATACACATATGTATTTGTATCCACTTTCTTTATCTTTTTTTAAAAAAAAACAACAGCACGGTTTGACCAAGAGCAGGGAAGGAGGCTTGGTTGGAGTGAGGCTGGCCTGCACGGTTTGACCAACATTTAGCTTCAGACCTTTTTTTTCAATTCGGATTTTCTAGAAAAAGAAGAAAGAAGGAGATGGGTTCGTCAGGGTGTTGGTGGTGACGCAGGGTCAATTGAAGTTTTGGTGTGAGGAGCCATGGTTTCATAGTTTTTAATTAACAAAGTGGACTATATTTTACCAAATTAAATTAAAGAAAGAAAGAAGCAGATATCTAAAATTTTGTAAACTAGAAAACTACCTAGAGATGGGTAAACGAGAATGCTTTGGGAAGAAAAGAATTTTGAGGAAGAAGAAAAAGGTTGCGTGGAATGACAATATAAAGAGGCAAATCATTGTAAAAAAATCAAGTCACTATAATTTTTCTTCCCTTTTCAACGTTAATAAAATAACTCAATTCCCAAATAAATGCGCTGATGTGTCATAAGCTCTTTCATGAACTTAAGTTTTATTAGGAATGATATAATTAAATTTTAACCGTTATTAATGCTTCCCATTTACTGTCAATCAAATTTTAATCCAAACGTTAACGGATTTAAATGAAATAAACATTCATAAATTTATAATTTCAAAGGAGAGTTATGGTTGAATTAATGGTAATTTATAGGAAAGAAATTTCAATGGTTTAATTATCCAGTAAAGCATTCCATTTTTATCGTTTTCATATTTAATTCAATACCCAACGTTATAATTTATTCCAAATTTGAAATAGGGATAATATTAGTTATAGGAATAAATTATGTATCTTATGAATCTCAATTTCAATTACAACAATCTTAATTGAGAATTAAATTCTAAAGCAATCAATTCGCTTAGTATAAATTTCCAATTACATTACCAAACCATTTAAACTATTTTCCTCCAATTAAATAATTATGTTTTAATTATATTTCAAAACTTGTAGGTTTTTCTCAAATCAAAGTAAAATTTAATTTCCAGCTTCGATTATCAACCCAATCCAATAGAATTCATTATAAATACTTTTAACTTAATTTTATTCAATGTCTTAAGAATTTAAAATTTCAATATTTATCAACATAAACTAATTGTAGTTTCACTATAATCATTTCAAGTTATCATTATTATAATTTGTTCAAAATCATTCTTAATCAATTAAATTAAATTCACATTATACATTTTTATAGTTATATCATTGAAATTTTAAATTCTAACCATATTCGTAGCAAAATCTTATTAAATTCAAAATTTTAAATGGTCAAAAATAGAGGTTGTTACATGAAAACTTGTTTTGTCTTATTGGTACAAATACTAGGCCAAAATTGTATTATTTAATGATAAATATTATAAGCATCTTAAATGGCACAATTTCAAAAGTGCCAGAGTAGTTTATGTAATTACTTAGCCACTAACCAACCTTCATATTCGATATGCAAATATCAATGTTTCACTAATTTTTTTGATCTTACTAGCACAATCTTAAGTCATAACTATATTATTTAATGATGAGTTCTATAGATATATTAAATTGTAAAATTTCAAATTTGTGGCAGTGTTTTATATAAGTAGTTGGCTGCTAAGGAAACAACTTATTGAATATTCAGAAATCAATATTTTACTCATAATTAGAAACATTTTTTATTCTATTGGCACAAATCCTACGCCAGAATGCTATTATTTGATGACGAGTATTATAAGTATTTTAAATGGTAGAATTTTAAACATGCGGTAGTGTTTTCCTTAATCACTTGAGCACTAAGCAACCTACTTATTTGATGCAAATATAAATGTTTCACCTTTATTTGGAAACTTTCTTGATCTTATTGGCACAGATCCAAGGACGAAATAGTGTTATGTAATGATGAGTTTTGTAGATGTTTTAAAATGTAGAATTTCAAACATGCAGTTTGTGTTTTACAAAATTACTTAGTCACTAAGAAACCTACTTATTCAATATGCAAATATCAATCTTTTACTAATATTTGAAAACTTTTTGATCGTATCTGCACATGTCTTAGGCCAAAACGGTATTATTTAATGATGAATGTTTTAGGTATCGTAAATTGTTGAATTTCAAATTATGAGGCGGTGTTTTGCATGATTACATAGCCACTAAGCAAACCACCTATTTAGTATGAAAATATAAATCCTTTACTCATATTCGAAAACATATTTGATCTAATGGCACACATCATGCGCCAAAAACTTATTCACACAAATTCTAGGCCTAAAGGGTATTATTTAATGATGAGTGTTATAGGTATCTTAATTGTAGAATTCCAAAATTGTGGCGGTGTTTTACATAATAACTTAGCCACGAAGCAACCAGATTATTCAATATGCAAATATCAACCTTTTCTTATGTTTGAAAAGTTCTTTGATCCAATTGGCTCAAATACTACACCAAAAAAGTATTTTTTATTGATAAGTATTTTAGGTATCTTAAATTGCAGAATTTCAAATGTGTGGCGGTGTGTTTCATAATTAACTAGTTATGAAGCAACCTACTTATCCAATATATGAATATCAATTTTTTTTACTCATATTTGATTTTTTTGATACTTTTGCCACAAATCGTTGGCTGAAACAATATTATTTAATGTTGAGTGTCACAAGTATCTTAAATTAAAGAGTTTCTGTAACGTTCCACATTCTTATCGTTTTATGTTTAAATATTTAAATTAGTTAAATATTAAATTCGTAAGATAAATGGATTTCTATTTTAATTAAACAAAGTTTGAACATATAATATAAATATATATATAATATAAACGAGCTCGTTGCGACATGGTAGTTCGTAATATTTAGTTTTGAACTTCAATTAAGTGTACATGATCCGTTATAAGCTGGAGTTCGCTGAAACAAGAAATATTTTAATCTTTTAAACTATAATTTTCTAATCAAAGAGAAAAATCGAGATTTCATGTTGTAGATTGTTATTTATGTCCAATTCAAATTTTCAAATAGTCACTATGGAATCGTTTATAAACCGTAATGATTTATTTAATAAAATAAACCGATTTTAAATCACTAGAATATTGGTTTAACATGAAAATGAAATATCAAATTTAAATTTTCAAGTTCGTTTATTCTAGAAATTTTATGAATTCAGTTTGTGTACATTTATATGATAATAATAATTTATCTGTTATTTTTTAGTCGATTTATATTGAATCGAATTTAATTCAATTTGTCAGTTTAAATTAATAACTTCTTTATATGGTCGAATTAGAGTGCGAATGTAACAACCCTGATTTTTGGAACCAATTTAAAATTTTATTTTTAATTGATTTAATAGTTAAAATAATTTATTTTAATAAATAACGACTTGAAATTTACTTTAAAACGAAGTAAGAACATACAAATTTAAAATTTAATTTAAAACGAACCCGAAATGGCGTGGTAGTTTGAAAATTCGATTTTAAATTTCAATTGAATGTATAGAATTCAATATAAGTCAAAATTTGATGAAACCATCAACATTAGAATCTATTTAATTATATCTTTATAACAAGTGTAAGAAACTGAGATTTCACTTTATAAAATGTAAGTTATGACCAGTTTAAAATTTAAAATAGTCGCTATAGAGTCTATTTATATTTTAATATATATAGCACTTAAAAATAGCCATTCTGCAAACGACCTCCGTTTTCGATGAAACCACTTTTGCTGGATCCGAAACGTCGAATTATTGTTAGGTTTAAAATTTCAAGTCAATTGGAATTAGTATGTGAGCGTACTGAATTTAAACACGTTTTCAATTTCAGTTTGATTTTATCAGCCAGTTAAAAGGTGATTTTTCAAACGGTCTCCAAATTCGAAGAAATTACTTTTATTAGGACTGTATCGTCAAAATATAGCTAGATTTCAATTTTCGTAATTTTTGGAGTCAGTATGTGGCCCTGATAAATTAAAATGTATGTTAAAACTTAATATATTGATTTATATTTTAATTTTAATAAAAACTGATTAAAACAGTCGAATTGGCTTATGAAACCTATCTCATTATGTGCAACGACCCGGATTTTTGCTCCGTTAATTTTAAATATTTAATATGGTTTTAAATATTTAGTTGATAATATAAATTGATTTTTATATCGAGTTATCAATTTAATAACTTAGTACGATTTAATTTTTGATATATCGAATTAAAGTAAGCCGAAACCGACGGATAATTGAATTCAAAGATAAAACTCAACCAATACAATTCAGATGATCAATGTGAATTCTATTTGAATATAGATGATAATAATAATATATCATCAAGGAATTAAATTATTTTGAATTTAATTTATATCAGTTTAAATTAATATCTCCTTCATATTATTGAATTGAGTTTCGATACCTGTCCCAATGCGTTCAGAATAGCGGTTTTACCTAGGAAGGTCGGTCGTTGTGTTCAAAAAAGAGTTCACGATCACGGGATGTTTTAAAATTGAATAAACACCATACCAGTTAATATCTGCCCATAATAAACACTGTACGTACTAAGACCTACCTCAGGTAAATCCTACCTGGTAAAACACCTACCTTAAATTCCTTCGCCGCTAAGTGTATTTCTCCTATTTAAACAACTGACGCCCTATTATCCTTCTCTATTTTTCACTTCGTTAATCCTCAGACAAACAAAATCAAAGACCATTTCCAGTTTAATTCCTTCGGAAAAATAAAGAAAGAAAAATAAAAATCCTCCACTTCAGAAAATCAAATCGAGTTCGTGCTTGAATCTCCGAGGCGTTGGAGCTCACGCTGGCCAACAGAGCGAGGGGGTAGCACTCGCGAGTTAGGTTAATCAATGGCGTTGCGATGTTCTCTGACGTGAGCTCCGTTGCTCGACTTCAATCAGCGATATCGACTAGGGTTCAACACATCGCGATTTGGGGAAAACTGGAGGTTGCGATTCAGTTTTGGGAGGAGTTCGATCTGTGTTGTAAAAGTTCAGATCTGTTCGACAATGGAGGAGCCAACGAGGTCAATAGGGAGGAGTTTGATGCTAAGTAGTGTTGCTTCCATCCTGTAGCTCGATGTATGATTTCAGGGGATGATACATTAGGGTCTGGAGGGAGTTCGAGACAAAGAGTATCGCTGCCTTTCTTAGGTACGTTTTAGGCAGAATTCACGAACATGACAGAGGGTGACGGGTTCAACAAAAGGGCGACCAATGGGTGGTGTTTTGGATGCCATTGACATTGGTAATGATTGGAGATGGAATGGTAAGTGGTCAAACCAAAGTCAGAAGGCATGGGTTTCCTGTGAATAACTGAATGAGGATTGAGGCGAGCTCGTGAAGATGAAGGGCAGTTTGGTTTTAGAGGTGCTGTGATTTTGGGGGACAGTAGTAGATTATGGTTTGGCGAATCAAACTAATAAAAGGTAAGTTTTTAATCAAATTTGAGTTGTTTAGTAGTTGACACTAAAATTAGGAAATTTATTTAAGGAAATTTTTTGTTAATCATTGAAATAAATAGTTAATGTGGTAATGTAAAAATGTATAGAAAATGTGTTTATTTAATTTCAGTAGTTTTAATTAAATAAATAAATGTTGATCAGTAAATTCAAATCAAATTATCGTAGGTACAAAATGAAATATATTCGAGACAATTTGAGTAGAGTCGTAGACGGTGACTTGGAAATAAACAGGATATCGACAATTGCAATCACGGTGAGTAATTCTGACTCACTTTTTATTTAAAATTATTTTTACCCGTTAAAAATAAATTGTTTGTTGCTTGTTTGGTTGCATTCAATATTTTTGTGCATCTTAAATATATTAGTTATTTAGGCTTGGTGGTTGCTATTATATATATATATATATATATATATATATATTGGTGGTTGGATTTCCCGCAGTATCATTAGCGGATGCCCGCGGTACCATTAGCGGATGATTATCCTATACGCCCCACGCTATGATAGTGGATGACCTTCTATACCGCGATGTCCTGCCTCGAAGCAGGATGGGTATTATTTCTGTTGACTAACGTCTGCGGATGCAGGAAAAACAGGTTGGAGGGATCCAACTGGATTGCTCAAAAATATATTATTTGTTTGTTTATTTGTTTGCTTATATGCTGTGATATATGATGTGTTAGAAAACCAAAAATAAATAATTGGTTGTTTGGTGTTTAAATATCACTGGGCTTAAATGTTGATATTAAAAAAAAAATCGAAAAAAGGAAATTTCCAGAGTTAAAAGGGGAAATTCTATTTTTTCGAAAATGGAATTTGAAATTTTAATAGAATAAAAATATTAACTTGTTTTAAAAGAATAAAAACAAGTAGTTCTTTTATAAACGAAGTTTATAAATGAAGTGAAAAGAATTATCATTGGATAATTCAGAAATAAAAATACAAGTGTGAAATTGAAAAGGGAAATCTATTTTCCAAAAGTAGAAATATCGATGTCAAAAGAAATTGAAATCGAGACTTGTTTAAGAATGAATAAAGAAAATTTAAGTAGAATTTGAATATAGAAATTCAAATAGAATTTGTATATAGAGAATTTCAAATAGAATTTGTATATGGGGAATTTAAAATAGAATTTGAATATGGAATTTGAATAGAATTTTAATATATAGGGAATTTCAAATAGAATTTGAATATATAAAAATTTGAATAGAATTTGAATTGAATTGAAAATGGAATTTGAATATGGAAAATTCAAATAGAATTGAAAATAGAATTTGAGAATAGAAAGTTGAAATCATTTCGAAATGGGAACGACGAAATATATTTTAGAATGCGGATTTATTTTTAAACAGAATAGAAAATAAATCCAAAGGATTTATAATTTGTAAAGGAAGTTGAATTAAATATAGAAGATCGAAGTATAAATAAATATATTACCGAGTTAGAAAAAAATTGACAATTATAGATTATCGAAAATTTTATGTTGAAATGGGAAGCTGATTTGATATATATATTGAAAATATATTAGAATGGGGTTGAATTTATTATAAATAAAGTTTAAAACGTCTATATATTAAATAAAATTAAAACGAACTCGCCGCAGCGTGGCAGTTCGTAAATTGGCGTTTCGAACTTCAATTGAGTATACAAAACTCAACTGAAGTTAGAATTCTTTGAAACAAGAATCGCCAGTGTAACAACCCGAATTTTAATAACGTGTTAGGGCAAGAATCAAGGTAGAATTAAATTTTAGAGTAAGAATCAAGCGAAACGGGTTGCGCCGTTGCGTTCGTCTCGGAATTCTGGTTGGAAACGAGTCCGAAATTTCGTAAATCGGAGTCCGTATGACCGAGATATGGCCTATAGAAGTTTCACGAAAAATCAGAAACGAAAACAGATTTTCGAATTTCAAAATTTAGCCCCAAAAGGACTGGGCGGGAAATTTCCCGCCCAGCCCCAGGTCGACTGGGGAGTCGACCCCCCAGGGACCAGGTCGACTGCCCAGTCGACCTGGGTGTCGACTTCCCTGGTCGGACCAGGTCGGCCTGGGTGCACCTGCATGGTCTTTTGGCTCTGGTTTGGGGGCCTGTGACGATTTTGACGGTTCAGATCTAAACTAGGGTTAATCTAAGGGCCTAAACTAGTCCTAACTCCTATACAAACACCCTAAGACCTAACCTAAATCACTAAAAATCATTCTAGCAACTAAGTGCTGCCAAAATGCTCCTAAATCATGGCCTCCATCTTCATCATTAAAAGCTTGAGAGTTCTAAACTAAAGCTAAGGCAAAGGAGCAATCTTTCTCCATCAAATCAAGGAGCTACTTACATTCTCAAGGCTTCTAGTGTTGCTACATCATTCCTAGAGCTTCTACAACGATTCTATGATGATTCTTGCTCCTAATTCACTAGCCACGCTTTGTAAGTTCTAGCTACTTTTAGATCTAAACGGTAGTTCTAATGTTGACATGGAATAAAATGAGATGAAACCTAAGTATGTTAGTCTCTGTGAATCTAGTCTTGCCCCTCTCTTGAACCTATGACTTTGGGCTATTTCTTAGTGATTAAATCATGCCACTCATGTTGTGTTTGACTTAGTTTATCAAGCAAGATTGAATTTTTACTTATGGAATGTTGGCATGAACCCTTAGAACCATTTGGCTTGTGGAACATTCATATGAACTTGACTTGGGGCTTATGCATGTAAAAGAACCTAAACCCCTCATGACCATTTACATGCCTATGATGATGAACCTAGTGTTATGCTATCATACATGCTTGAGGCCAATCCTTTTATGCTATCATACATGCTTGAGGCCAATCCTTTTAAGCTATCATACATGTTTGAGGCCAATCCCTTTATGCTATCATACATGATTTGAGGCCAATATGTTGTCATATTATTCCTACTATGTTGACTCGCTTTCACTTGCGTTGGGAATACGCCTTGGGTAGTTTAGGCAAACGTGAGATGGGCTATGAAATTTAACATGAATTAAGTAATGGGACAATGGGCACAAGTGTAAAAAGTGGACTTTGTCGTAGCCTAAATTTGACATGAACATGATAAGTAGGAAAACATGAAAGTGGCCAACTCGAGGTTGGGTTGAGTTTGTAGCATAAATCTGCCCGGAACCGCCCGACAAATCCAGTAGCTACAGACAATAGGACCCAATGTGAGAAGTTGGTCATATCGCGCTCAAAATCCCGAGGTTGGACTAGGTTGTGGTGTAAAGCTGCCCGGACCCGCCCGGCGTAACCAGTAACCACAACAAAGTCTAATGTGAGAGGTTGGGGTGCATTAATTTACTTAATGCCACATGATAAGGTTAAGTTAGTTTGACTAATGGCACTTAACCAATATGACATGAATGGGTAGGTTAAGTAAGACCAGACTTGATTTCTTAAAGACACTTAACCATATAACATGATTAGCGGATGGGTTAGTTTAACCTAAATGGGTTGATAACACCCGACTGGGATAACGCGATGCGTAGTAGAGTTAAGTAAACCCAAAAGAATGATACTTGACCAATTATAAATACGACTAGTGGACGGGGTTAAGTTAACCTACACTTAACCAATCCGACTCGGTAATTTAATGGGGTTAAATTAACTTACACTTAACCAATCTGACTTGATGATTTGATAGGGTTAAGTCACGAACCTCTTAACCTACACTTAACCAATCTGACATGGTGAATTCGATAGGGTTAAGTTAATCCATACTTAACCAATCTGACACGATAATCTAGGGTTAAGTCATGAACGTCTTGATATACTTAACCAATCTAACGCGGTAGCTTGATGAGGTTAAGATAACCTATACTTAACCAATCTGACATGGTAATTTGATAGGGTTAAATTAACCTATACTTAACAAATCTGACACGATAACCTAGGGTTAAGTCATGAACTTCTTGATATACTTAACCAACTTGATACATGGTTTGTAGGGCTAAGCCTTGAACTTGAATACTTAGCCAATTTTGACATGATTCGTAGGCGGGTTAAGTCATGAACTCGAATGACAACACTTAACCCATTAGACAAAGCCCTAGTTCAGGGGACTAAGTGGAAAATCGTAGTTAATAAGGATAACGGGAAGGGAAACTAAGTGATAAACCTTAGTTAAGGATAACTAAGTAATAATTCTTAGTCAAGAGAATTAGACCAGTTCACAGATAGATGAGTAACCTGATACGGTAGGTCATCGTTTAAAACGAACACACGAGGAGGAGCGAATGTTTATCTGACTTAGATAAAGGCTCCAGCGAACTGGGTGACGAAGCGATAGCTTTAGGGGACGTGAGGGTACTCTTGGTATCCCTCTATGAGGTTGCAGATGATCCTCCTGGGCTCACAGAGGTCAAGGTCTGCGGTAGAAGAACCAAGGGTATGCCTTGGTTGATGTGCGAGCAACCTAAAGACTGGGGTGGATTAGCGTGGAGTCGGCGATACCTAGTTTAGCTTTGTGATAGCACGTCGTCGACTACCTACCATCTTTAGTCAATCGTGTACATATGCGGAAAGGCAGAGAACTCCCAACAGACCATATACTTGCTATCTAATTATGGGTGAGGTTGGCCAATAGGAAAGTGGGGCATGGATGGCCGGAGTATAGTTCTCGTGCATGATTTTCTTGGATTGCCTTTCAGTAGTTGAGGGAGGGGTCACGTGGGACCATAACCACTGTAGAAAAACAGACCTTGATATCTGCATCGGCAGATAACCTAAAGCTCCCGATCGAGTCCTGTATTTCTTGATTAGCCCTGTCACGGGACTCGGATGGCACATTGAGATACATGTGCATCTAGATATGGAAAACGATTCACGATACATACGTGGGAAAAAGGGCGTGGTCAATGGTAGCGTAATCCCTAGCGGTCCTAGGTGGCTTAAACCCAAACTGAGTTACGAAAACGTTTAGTAGGTAGCGTAATCCCTAGTGGTCCTAAGTGGCATAAATCCTAGCTGAACATTCGAGAATTTACGGAAAGAAAATACAGCTAGATCAAGGGTGACAGTCCAAAACGATTTCAAGGATAATGGAACTACGTTGAAGTAGTATAGAACTATGTGAGGAAGCCCGTAGGATTTACGGCAAAGGACTAAACATATACATGGAAAGAAACATACGAGTTGGGAAAACCTACATTAGGTTGACATGGACCATTTCATGACATTGAGCAAGGGACATTTTGTAGCTAACACATGACACGGGTTGGGATACTAGTACGGAAGGTGCAGGGCAAATATACCTGATAGAACCTTGGGGTTATACTCGATAGAACCTTGGGATGTTATACTCGATAGAACCTTGGGATGTTATACTTGATTCATAGTGGCCGTAGTTTATCTTGATACAGTAGTTCATCCTGTTACCTTAGTTTAGCTTGTCTATCTTGTCATCATCCTTATGTTTACTTTCAGTTTATGCATGTCATGTTATCTTTACCTGTTTTTATGCTGGAAGTAGATAGGACTTACCAGTCTTTATGACTGACCCCGTTTTCTTTCGCCTCTTTATCTTTTGTTTCCCCCCAGGTTTTCAGGGAGGAAATACTGTTATTTAGCTCGGACTTCTTCTGCTTCAAGGTCATCATGTATGGCTTGGATTTTTCTCGGCTATGGCTGCTTTACCGTTTTACTTGGGGAATATTTTATGACTATGGTTTTATGCTTCTTTAACTATTGCAAGACAGGTTTCCAATGTAATGGCTTTTAAAGGCATTTTGATGTAAAAGGCTTTAGACCTTATAATTTTATGAGGTAATGAAATTTGGTTTTTCTTTCGCTGTTTTATATGTTCTGTCTTGTAATATTTTTTGTGCATGTTTACCTAGACAACGCCCCTCCAAAGCTAGTGCATTCTCTTGTGAATGACCCTGGCGGAGGCGGGGTGTTACATTTGGTATTAGAGCAGAAGGTTACCTGTAACACCCCACCTCCGTTAAGGTCACTCACAAAGGGAATGCCTTAACTTTGGTGGAGCATTTTAGTAAACAGAACAGAAACTTACAAGGCAGATTAAATAGTACTTGAAAAATTTATAAATTTATTTCAACAGAAACCGAAATAAACTTGGTTACATCCTTTCAAATCACATTATAAAAATTCAAGTACAAAATATCAGTCTTGTACAAAATTCAGAATGCATAGTTTAAAATCATAATCCCCATAGAACGGAAGCTATACAGAGCCAAGCCATACTTTAAGCACTTCAAGCAGAAGAAATCCGGATCAAGCTAAAGTATTCCCTCCTTGGATAACCTTGGGGCGGGGGGAACGGAAGAAAGGAGGCGAAACAACAAGGGTCAAACAAAAAGTCTGGCAAGTCCAGTGATTTTCAGTTATGAACAGATAATAATAACATGACATGAAAATAAAACTGAATGAGAGATAACTGTAACAGGTGTAACAGATATAACAGAAGAACAGAATGATATAAGCTATTGTTTTACACTTCTCTATACTAATACTAGTATAGCAGAATTAGGTGTCACCCTAATGTCTAAACTGAAACAGAAACGGGTACAGAATAATTTAACAGAAACAGAATGCTAATAATGGGCCATTACTACCCGATCAGAAACAGACAGAAGCAGAAATAGATTAATCCCTATGGAAATAGAATGTAGAATTAGGTGTACACTAGTAATGGGCCTTTACCACCCTAACAGACGGTACCACGCAGAAACAGATAGGTGTTACCACCCAACAGAAACAGACGGTACCAACAGAAACAGACAGAACTAAGTGTACCCTGAAACCCTACCCCAAGCGATCGGCTCCCTAATACATAAATATCTTGTGTCGGCCCCACAGTAGGGTGTATCACTCCCTAAAGTGACAACCAATTGGCACAGACCTATTTACAGATGTCACGGCGTCTTACATCCTCAGAGGCAGACCGGGATCCATGCACGCACATGACCCAGTTGGAACGCACCATCAACACCCCTCACCATTATCATAATGAACCGCTTATAATTAGTTCAGTAAGCATGCCCGGACCCTACTTACTATTGGGTCAAAGTTTTGATACCAGAAAGGGTTACTGACTAGTATGGGTCCCAAACAACAGATGACACAAGTAATTCCCCTACTAACCTTGTGTCCCCATACTAGCTTAACTTGTCTACAAGTTTCAGACATACAAAATTTAGATTAACTAGTTCACAGATCAAACAATCAAGTTAACAGGGTTTCAGACTAACGGATCAGATGTTCGGATTAACAGGCTTACAGATTAACTGGTTACAGATTAATAGACTTACGGATTAACTGGTTACGGATTATCTAACTTTGTATTGGCCTACGGATTCACGAAACGGGTTTATCAGATTCATTGGTCCAATTGGTTTAGCCTTACCCAACACATTTTAGACATCATAATTATCTCAGATTTTCATTAATTAAATATTAATGCCCAAACCTCTCACATTAGACTGACAGTTTGCGGCTACTGGTTAGGCCGGTTGGTTCCGGGCAGGTTTCTGTTGCAAACTGAGTCTAACCTCGGGTTTCAAGCACATTATGACTAACTTCTCACATTAGAACCTATTGTTTGCGACCACTGGAATATGCCGGGCGGTTCCGGGCAGAATTACGCCGCAAACTCATTCTAACCTCGAGTTAGCCATGTTTATCTTTGCGGCCAATTAATTAATGATTCACCATTTATACCCACGCCTAATATACATGTCAATTATTCATAACTATAGCCAATTCAGATTATGTCAATAGCGGACTAATTATATCAACTCAACAGATAACAGATTTTTCAGATTATGCGACTTAACGGATTTAGCAGATTAAGCAAACTAGCAGATCTAGCATTTTCAACAGACTTAGCAGATGACAGATTTGACAAATGAACAAATCTAGCAGACTAAGCAGTAGAGCAGAACTAGCAGATTAAGCAATATAACAGAACTAGCAGATTAAGCAATATAGCAGAACTAGCAGATTAGGCAAATATAACAGATTTAATCATTCCTTAAAGTTTCACAAACATATCTTGCCTAATTTTAAATTTGGCCTAAGCATGCCTAAATAATTGTCATGATTCACACTATGATCATATACCAAATATAACCATCGATTACTATGCATGTCATATATCCCAAAGATCCCTTACTTAGGTGCTTATTTACATTTAATAGATGTCCTACCTTAATGTAAATCTTTATACCTAAGCCATATTTTCTTTGTCTCAAGTCATATGTTAACATACCATGGTTCCTCTTCTTCCAATTCACAGAATATGCATAGATCTAAATCTAGTTTACAACCTATGTCCTTTTTCTTAAATCAGTCACAGATTAACCATGTCCAATTATTCCACACTCATTATTTGTCCCAAACATTTTAGCGTTCGTGCGTTAATCTCTTAGGAGATTGGCGCAGGCTCGTAGTAGCCTGGCTATAGAACAGAAAGAAGAAGAGATACAGAATAAAATAGATCAGAACAGAACATACACAATCTCAAATTCAGATTTACAATCATGTCACAATAATAATTAAAGTTTATATCGGAAAATAACTGCACTTGCCTTGGTTGGATTAAAGAAAGAACTTTAATTGTTGTAGAATCGTTGCAGAAGCTTTAATCTCTAATTTGAGTTGAGTTGCTTAGGTTGATGTTGATTAGCTTCTAGTTTTGATTCCAGCAGATTAGCGACACCATTTTTATTTTTATTTAGAAAAGAGGCAAAGAAGAAGCAGAATAGAATCGTGTGTAGAGAAGGCTAGGTCTTAGGTTGTTTTTATAGGTGTAGCAATTCATTTCAGCCATCAGATTAACCCTAAAACCAATCCGGACCATCAAAAATCGTCCCTGGGCTTCAAAAACGTGTTCTGGACCAAAACAGGCCGACCAGGTCGACCTGTACGGGGGGAGGTCGACTCCCAGGTTGACCCCCTGGTCGACCTGGCCCCCAGGTCGACCCCCAGGTCGACCTACCCAGTTCTGTGCTGACCGAAACCTTTTGAATCTTCCACAGGCCATAACTTCTTCATCCGGACTCCGATTTTTGAAAAATCGGACTCTATTTCATGTAAAATTTCGAGAGGAACGCAATGGTGATGTCCGTTTTACCTAATTCCTAATTATTAAATTAATTATCCTCATTTTACTATCTTTTCCGTTACACACACCGTTATCGAACTAATTTTTCTTCTCTTTCATGTATTAATTAATTATTCTTATGCATCACCATTATTTACCTATCATAAGCATATTTTCATTTATTTTATTTCATTTTTAATTATACTTAAAAATGCGGGGTGTTACATTTTCCCCTCCTTAAAGGATTTCGTCCCCGAAATCTTCACGTTTAGAAGAATGTGTCCTACCATCCAATCATCCATCTACTCAATCACCAATCACAGGCTTTCATTGTCCTTAAGAGATTTCTAATGCTGTATGAACATATGCAGAAGTGTGTGTATATGTTCCTTGTCTAATGCAAAGATCAGGCGGTCCACTGATTCAGTTGACCTCCTTAATGCGAATTATGCCAGTGCCATGAGTCCAACATGTATGCAATTTTCCTACTCGATACATATCATTTCTATATGAGTGCACAACCATTCAGTCATATGCAACATCCATGTGCTGAGTCAATCATTTTGCATCCACAAAAATTAAAAATGCTCACACATCCATATGCAGTATGAGAGTGTTTTCGAGCCGATCTAGTGCCTAGTGTGTGTATATGCATCCACGGGCAACCACTAGCAACCACTTGCATCCACTTGCAACCATCAAACATAACATGTCTCAAACCCATGTTTACACCCATTAGTTTCTACCTAAAGTTCGAAGATTCGATCGATAGGATACAGTCGAATGATGGAAGCGAGTACAGATAGAACAAGAACTTGGTTCCCATTAGGCATGGGTCCTAAGTATCGGCCCCGAAGACCGAAACCAACATCAAATTGACACCCAGAGGATTACCCTCTTTAGACAATGTCAAAACTGGAAATCTTATCAGAAGTATTCAGATATTTACAGACTACTAGTACAGATCAGGTTCCCTAATGGCTCTTAGGAAGTTAAGCATGATAAAATCATACCCCACGAAAACTCAGAATGTATGCGTCATACTTGATGCCTAACACAGATATCCCTCAAACCCCAATCTCAAACAGATGAGCCATAACCCTTATGGGTCTGAGTCTACAGCGGAATTCAGAAATAATACTAGTATTAAAGTGTAGAGTATCGATTACAAAATCAAAATACCAGAATCAGAAAAAGTCTTAACTCCATAATCAGATAAAGAAATTAAACCTACTATAGAAATTTTCCTATTTCTATCCTAGCCACTAGCCTCGAGAGTGTTCGCCTGCCCTCCTTGCCCTCGTCTCTTCGGGCAGTCCCTAGTGAAGTGTCCCATCTCTCCACAGTTGAAGCAAGTGCCTTTCCTTTTTCTGCAATCCTTGTTCAGATGAGTCGAGCTCCCACAAGTAAAGCACTTTTTCCCCCTTCTTATCTTCAGACTTCTCATCCTTCTTTTGTGTTTCCTTTTTGGGCCATGCTTTCTTATTCTGTGGTTCTTCCTTCTTTGTCTCTTTCAGGCCCTTGTCTTCCTCGTGCAGTAGTGCCATGTCCACCAATTTCTCGTAAGTCGCTCCCATGGGTACGTGGGTCATGGCTAGGCTGTGCAGTGGCTCGTTCAATCCTTTAACAAAGCGGAGAGCCTTTTTATGCTGAGTGTTGACTAAATCCAATCCGAACCTAGCTAGTTGGTTGAACTGGTTGACGTATTCCTTGACCGTCATACTTCCTTGCTTAAGAGATAAGAACTTTTCCAGTTGTAAACTCCGTTCAGCTTGCGAGAGAAATTTTTCTCAAACCTTGTTCTTAAATCCATCCATGTCTCAACCGGCCTCTCGGCGTTAGTGACTTCCCACCAGTAGGAAGCTTCGTCTTTGAGCAGCCATACCGCCAACTGTACCTTTTGCCTATCGTCCACCTCAAAGATAACGAATAGATCCTTAGTTTCTTTGAGCCAGTTCCTCGCTTCGACGAATGATTCAGTTCCCTTGAAATCCTTTCCACCCATGGCCCTAAAATCTCTACAGATCTTTGAGAAAGCAATTGCACGAGGAGGGGGCGGAGGAGGAGGGGGATCATTTGCTGGACCTGCTGCGGCGGTCCTAGCCTCAAGATATTGACGAAACCAACCGAGTACATGAACACCCTCTGGTATCTCAGATGCTTCAGACATGCTGAAACGAAAAAAGGAAAGATTCAATACAAAAAGGACTGAAGGAAAGATATATGGCTCTTGGGGATCATGTTTTTCAAAATAAGCTTATTTTTGAAAATACTTCCTCTCAAAACCTTTTTGAAAATAGTTTTCCAAAAACTTTACCCAATCTGGTAACCTTCAGCTCTGATACCAAGTGTAAAACCCCACCTCCGTTAAGGTCACTCAGAAAGGGAATGACTTAACTTTGGTGGAGCATTTTAGTAAACAGAACAAAAACTTACAAGACAAATAAAATAGTACTTGAAAAATTTATAACTTTATTTCAACAGAAACCGAAATAAACTTGGTTACATCCTTTCAAATCACATTATCAAAATTCAAGTACAAAATATCAGTCTTGTACAAAAGCCTTCAGAATGCATAGTTTAAAATCATAATCCTCATAGAACGGAAGCTATACAGAGCCAAGCCATACTTTAAGCACTTCAAGTCGAAGAAATCCGGATCAAGCTAAAGTATTCCCTCCTTGGATAACATGGGGGGGGGGGAACGGAAGAAAGGAGGCGAAACAACAAGGGTCAGAATAAAAGTCTAGCAAGTCCAGTGATTTTCAGTTATGAACAGATAATAATAACATGACATGAAAATAAATCTGGATGAGAGATAATTGTAACAGGTGTAACAGATATAACAGAAGAACAGAATGATATAAGCTATTGTTTTACACTTCTCTGTACTAATACTAGTATAACAGAATTAGGTGTCACCCTAATGTCTAAACTGAAACAAAAACGGGTACAGAATAAATTAACAGAAACAGAATGCTAATAATGGGCCTTTACTACCCGATCAGAAACAGACAGAAGCAGAAACAGATTAATCCCTATGGAAACAGAATGTAGAATTAGGTGTACACTAGTAATGGGCCTTTACCACCCGAACAGACGGTACCACGCAGAAACAGACAGGTGTTACCACCCAACAGAAACAGACGGTACCAACAGAAACAAACAGAACTAAGTGTACCCTAAAACCCTACCCCAAGCGATCGGCTCCTTAATACATAAATATCCTGTGTCGGCCCCAAAGTAGGGTGTATCACTCCCTAAAGTGACAACCAATTGGCATAGACCTATTTACAGATATCACGACATCTTACATCCGCAGAGGCAGACCGGGATCCATGCACGCACGTGACCCGGTTGGAACGCACTATCAACACCCCTCGCCATTATCAGAATGAACCGCTTATAATTAGTTCAGTAAGCGTGCCCGGACCCTACTTACTGTTGGGTCAAAGTTTTGATACCAGAAAGGGTTACTGACTAATATGGGTCCCAAACAACAGATGACACAAGTAATTCCCCTCCTAACCTTGTGTCCCCATACTAGCTTAACTTGTCTACAAGTTTCAGACATACAAAATTTAGATTAACTAGTTCACAGATCAGACAATCAAGTTAACAGGGTTTCAGACTAACGGATCAGATGTTCGGATTAACAGGCTTACAGATTAACTGCTTACAGATTAACAGACTTACAGATTAACTGGTTACAGATTATCTAACTTTGTATTGGGTCTACGGATTCACGAAACGGGTTTATCAGATTCATTGGTCTAATTGGTTTAGCCTAACCCAACACGTTTTAGACATCATATTTATCTTAGATTTTCATTAATTAAATATTAATGCCCAAACCTCTCACATTAGACTGACAGTTTGCGGCTACTGGTTAGGCCGGTTGGTTCCGGGCAGGTTTCTGTCGCAAACTGAGTCTAACCTCGGGTTTCAAGCACGTTATGACTAACTTCTCACATTAGAACCTATTGTTTGCGACCACTGGAATATGTCGGGCGGTTCCGGGCAGAATTACGCCGCAAACTCATTCTAACCTCGAGTTAGCCATGTTTATCTTTGTGGCCAATTAATTAATGATTCACCATTTATACCCATGCCTAATATACATGTCAATTATTCATAACTATAGCCAATTCAGATTATGTCAATAGCGGACTAATTATATCAACTCAATAGATATTACAGATAACAGATTTTTCAGATTAGGCGACTTAACGGATTTATCAGATTAAGCAAACTAGCAGATCTAGCATTTTCAACAGACTTAACAGATGACAGATTTGGCAGATGAACAAATCTAGCAGACTAGGCAGTAGAGCAGAACTAGCAGATTAAGCAATATAACAGAACTAGCAGATTAAGCAATATAGCAGAACTAGCCGATTAGGCAAATATAACAGATTTAATCATTCCTTAAAGTTTCACAAACATATCTTGCCTAATTTTAAATTTGTCCTAAGCATGCCTAAATAATTGTCATGATTCACACTATGATCATATACCAAATATAACCATCGATTACTATGCATGTCATATATCCCAAAGATCCCTTACTTAGGTGTTTATTTACATTTAATAGATGTCCTACCTTAATGTAAATCTTTATACCTAAGCCATATTTTCTTTGTCTCAAGTCATATGTTAACATACCATGATTCCTCTTCTTCCAATTCACAGAATATGCATAGATCTAAATCTAGTTTACAACCTATGTCCTTTTTCTTAAATCAGTCACAGATTAACCATGTCCAATTATTCCACATTCATTATTTGTCCCAAACATTTTAGCGTTCGTGCGTTAATCTCTTAGGAGATTGGCGCAGGCTCGTAGTAGCCTGGCTATAGAACAGAAAGAAGAAGAGATACAGAATAAAATAGATCAGAACAGAACATACACAATCTCAAATTCAGATTTACAATCATGTCACAACTATGATTAAAGTTTATATCGAAAAATAACTGCACTAGCCTTGGTTGGATTAAAGAAAGAACTTTAATTGTTGTAGAATCATTGCAGAAGCTTTAATCTCTAATTTGAATTGAGTTGCTTAGGTTGATGTTGATTAGCTTCTAGTTTTGATTCCAGCAGAGTAGCGACACCATTTTTATTTTTATTTAGAATAGAGGCAGAGAAGAAGCAGAATAGAATTGTGTGTAGAGAAGGCTAGGTCTTAAGTTGTTTTTATAGGTGTAGCAATTCATTTCAGCCATCAGATTAACCCTAAAACCAATCCGGACCATCAATCGTCCCTGGGCTTCAAAAACGTGTTCTGGACCGAAACAGGCCGACCAGGTCGACCTATAGGGGGGGAGGTCGACACTATAGTTGACCCCCATGGGGGAGGTCAACTCCCAGGTCGACCCCCTGGTCGACCTGGCCCCCAGGTCGACCTACCCAGTTCTGTGCTGACCGAAACATTCTGAATCTTCCACAAGCCTTAACTTCTTCATCCGGACTCCAATTTTCGAAAACTCAGACTCTATTTCATGTAAAATTTCGATAGGAACGCAATGGTGATTTCCATTTTACCTAATTCCTGATTCTTAAATTAATTATCCTCATTTTACTATATTTTCCGTTACACACACCGTTATCGAACTAATTTTTCTTCTCTTTCATGTATTAATTAATTCTTCTTATGCATCACCATTATTTACCTATCATAAGCATATTTTCATATATTTTATTTAATTTTTAATTATACTTAAAAATGCGGGGTGTTACATTACCAGACTGGGCAAAAGTTTTAAAACCTTTTGAAAACTATTTGAAAATCGTTTACAAAGAAGCATTTTTCAAGGAAAGTTTTATTTTTAAAGGCTATTCCCCAAAGGCCATTAGCATTATCCTTTGTTTCCTTGATTGAATCTCTTTTCCTTTCTTTCCTCCACCTGTAGTCACAGTGGTTCGAACTGCGACTAATCCTTTTCTAACTACGTCAGTGTTTTCGGTACGATGGAGGCAGTTCTCGAGAGACCTATTACAGCGTTATAAGAAAGGATAGTAAGAACAAGGATAAAGGATACAAGCTTAAGGACAAGCAACTTGTTGGTATGGCTCAATCCATAAAGGAGGAAAAGGGTGAATGATAAAAACCATGACAAAAGAGAGTATCTCTAGTAGGATAAAAAGGGAAAGATAGTCAAGTATTATGAGACGAGGACAAGATCATCGAGAGGGCAATTGTATGCTCTCACTGTTAGCGTACCTAAGAAGGATGGTAACGTTTATGTGAAAGGTTTAGCTTTTCTTCTTTATCATCCCATCAGGACTTGCTTTGATCACCGCAACATTTAAGTCTGCTTCGATAGTTGAGTCTCTGCACCTTCGGACTAGCATAGTAGAGGATCCCATTTTTTCTCAAATCTTGTTGAGGAATCGGTCCATTTATTCATGACTTGTTTGGACTTGAAGACGCCTATGACTTTTGGGAATAATGCTTATGCTTTTAAGCTATGGGTTGAATTCTAGGAATGGAGTGGTTATCCAGTATGGGTGCCATTCTCGGTTTTGAAAGGAGGGTAGTTAGGCTCTTGACTTGCCCCGGTAATACCATCGAAGTCTCGTGTAACCTTTAGGGTTCTGTCATGATTGGTTACCTAGAATCTCTTGATGCATTTGTTGGTAATCCGTTCGAGTAGAGTTCGCCACTAAGGCGGATGGTTCATTTCGCTTGTGCATGAGTTATGGAAATCACTCTAGTAAGTACACTTGGTAACATGGTTGGCATCTGGTTGTTTTCAAGAGATAAGTTATTCTGCGTGGAATGCCGTAGAGCGAGTAAACGAGATCCATGATTCACTAGTGAATTTTGGAGAGCTTACATGAAACCATGAGTGCACGGATATGGTTGAGCCAAGTATACTAGAGGGAGAATAAGTAAAAGTGGAACGAGAGGCGACAATGAAGTGAGTTCCAGCTTATATTTGGAAATAGGAGTTAAGAGGCCACGAAATCATGAACTTAAAGATGGTCAAAGCACAATGGGATTAAGTTCAAGGAAATGCGACTTAGAAGATTGAAGACAAGATACGCGCATCATATCTCTTTTTAAGAGTATATTCTTGATCCCTGTTTTCCTGTAGAGCTTAACCGCATGCTATCTTTTATGCATATCCTCTCGGTCCTATTCTCGATCTTATTTCTGTTGCAAACTCCATAGGGGGTATGACTCATCGGTTAATAATACATGTCAGGGTTTGAAGGTGTCCGTTAGGTTGACTAAACCTTTTGGGCTTTATAGGATATGGGTTGGGTTTAGAAAGGGATTTCTTGTAATCCAAAAGGAGTTTATCTTGCTTATCTTCTCGGTCCTATCTTAAGGACCTTAGGTAGAACCCTGTGGATGTAAACATGTATTTGAAACCATGTTATGATTGATATGGTTGCAAGTGGTTGCTCGTGGATGCGCGAATACACACTAGGCACTAGATCGGTTCAGTCACATTTCATATTTCATATGTATACGTGTTTATGCTTGTTTATGGATGAATTTGAATGTGTTATCATGTGAATATTGCATATAGATGAATGGTTGTGCACACATATAGTGTTTGTGTTACTAGGACCATTTGCATACATGTGGATTCATGGCACTAAACATATTTTGCATTTAGAAGATCAATCAGGCCTGATCATTTGCATTAGATAAGGAACATATACACACACTTTATGCATATGTTCATACAGCATTAGAAATCTCTTAAGGACAATGTTTGCTTGTGGATGATGTTTTGAGTAGATGGATGATGGATGGTAGGATACGTCCTTCCTAACTTAGAGATTTCGGGGACGAAATCCTTAAAGGAGGGGAGAATGTAACAACCCGAATTTTAATAACGTGTTAGGACAAGAATCAAGGTAGAAATAAATTTTAGAATAAGAATCAAGCGAAACGGGTTGCGCCGTTGCGTTCATCTCGGAATTCTGGTTGGAAACGAGTCCGAAATTTCGTAAATCGGAGTCCGTATGACCGAGATATGGCCTCTAGAAGTTTCACGAAAAATCAGAAACAAAAACAGATTTTCGAATTTCAAAATTTAGCCCCAAACGGACTGGGCGGGAAATTTCCCGCCCAGCCCCAGGTCGACTGGGGAGTCGACCCCCCAGGGACTAGGTCGACTGCCCAGTCGACCTGGGTGTCGACCTAGGTGTCGACTTCCCTGGTCGGACCAGGTCGGCCTGGGTGCACCTGCATGGTCTTTTGGCTCTGATTTGGGGGCCTGTGACGATTTTGATGGTTCAGATCTAAACTAGGGTTAATCTAAGGGCCTAAACTAGTCCTAACTCCTATAAAAAACCTTAAGACCTAACCTAAATCACTAAAAATCATTCTAGCAACTAAGTGCTGCCAAAATGCTCCTAAATCATGGCCTCCATCTTCATCATTGAAAGCTTGAGAGTTCTAAACTAAAGCTAAGGCAAAGGAGCAATCTTTCTCCATCAAATCAAGGAGCTACTTAGATTCTCAAGGCTTCTAGTGTTGCTACATCATTCCTAGAGCTTCTACAATGATTCTATGACGATTCTTGCTCCTAATTCACTAGCCACGCTTTGTAAGTTCTAGCTACTTTTAGATCTAAACGGTAGTTCTAATGTTGACATGGAATAAAATGAGATGAAACCTATGTATGTTAGTCTCTGTGAATCTAGTCTTGCCCCTCTCTTGAACCTATGACTTTGGGCTATTTCGTAGTGATTAAATCATGCCACTCATGTTGTGTTTGACTTAGTTTATCATGCAAGATTGAATTTTTACTTATGGAATGTTGACATGAACCCTTAGAACCATTTGGCTTGTGGAACATTCATATGAACTTGACTTGGGGCTTATGCATGTAAAAGAACCTAAACCCCTCATGACCATTTACATGCCTATGATGATGAACCTAGTGTTATGCTATCATACATGCTTGAGGCCAATCCTTTTATGCTATCATACATGTTTGAGGCCAATCCCTTTATGCTATCATACATGATTTGAGGCCAATATGTTGTCATATTATTCCTACTATGTTGACTCGCTTTCACTTGCGTTGGGAATACGCCTTGGGTAGTTTAGGCAAACGTGAGATGGGCTATGAAATTTAACATGAATTAAGTAATGGGACAATGGGCACAAGTGTAAAATGTGGACTTTGTCGTAGCCTAAATTTGACATGAACGTGATAAGTAGGAAAACATGAAAGTGGCCAACTCGAGGTTGGGTTGAGTTTGTAGCATAAATCTGCCCGGAACCGCCCGGCAAATCAAGTAGCTACAGACAATAGGACCCAATGTGAGAAGTTGGTCATATCGCGCTCAATAACCCGAGGTTAGACTAGGTTGTGGTGTAAAGCTGCTCGGACCCGCCCAGCGTAACCAGTAACCACAACAAAGTCTAATGTGAGAGGTTGGGGGTGCATTAATTTACTTAATGCCACATGATAAGGTTAAGTTAGTTTGACTAATGGCACTTAACCGATATGACATGAATGGGTAGGTTAAGTAAGACCGGACTTGATTTCTTAAAGACACTTAACCATATAACATGATTAGTGTATGGGTTAGTTTAACCTAAATGGGTTGATAACACTCGACTGGGATAACGCGATGTGTAACACCCCGCGAATTCTATAACTGTGAAATTCACAAATTAAAGTATAATCAATTTCAAATCAAATAACTAAGGGAAACGGGATACGCCATTGCGTTCGTCTCGGAAAAATACGCGAAATAGAGTCCGAGTTTTCGAAAAACGGAGTCCGTATGAAGAAGATATGGCCTTCGGAAGTTTATGAATTAAGTTTAAAATTCAAACAGAATAAAACAGTTTAAAATTCCAAAATCGGGCCCAATGGGCCAGGGCGGAAAAACACCCGCCTAACGCACCTAGGTCGACTGGGCTGTCGACCTGGTCTAACCAAGTCGACAGGGCTGTCGACCTGGTCCAGAGCCAGGTCGAACCCAGTCCAACCTGGCTGGCCTATTCTATGTTGGTCGATTTTCTGTAGTCTGCTTTGTCATTAGGGCTAGGTGGCAGGCTCTAATTGGTCTCTCCTTAGGATGAATGGCTACGATCAATCCAAGCAACATCAATGGTCCTAATCAGTTCATAACCCCTATAAAAATGACCCTAGACTCAACCCTAATCTATTCATTCAAAAATAAGAACAAAGCCGCCATGTTGCTGAGGAACGACTAGGGGTAGCCACCAATTGGAGAGAGGATTAGGAGGCAAATTCTAAAGGCATAAAGCAACTCAATCAAATCAAACCGCATCTTCAAATCCCTAAATTTGAGAATTCGCCTCACCATTGTAAGTAGAGTATTACTTTGGTATGAACAAATAACTGTGTTGGTTTGTATACTTGGTTGTGGTGATAAATAATTCATAATTTGTGCGTTACTATGATTCTTATCGATTTGGAATATTGTATACGTTTGGATATTCTCGAATTATGTTATTCAGTTATGAAAAACTACATGCGGTAGTTTTATGCAAGTATACGTTTGGAATATTCGCAAATTATGTAATCCTTGTTGAAGCTACATGGATGTAGTTGATTAATTGAAATCATGCAAGTTTGGGATTTTGCTACTATGCCATCATAATGTATATTTTTGTACAAACATCATTTTTGGGAAGTAATTGGAATAAGTTTGGGTTATCATAGTTCATATGAAATTATCATTAAGCCATGCTTTTGTGCTAGAAAATCTATTTGCAAACTTATGAATATGACTAGGCTATGATGGATATTTTGCATAATTGAAATCCATATTTTTAACAAGAATTATATGATGACATATGTGGTACATAGCTAGGTTAGGTTCAAAAATCCCTTTTGCAAGTTTGCATGACTAAAGTAAAAACCATGATTTCATGTTAGAAATAGTTATGCCATGGTTATGTGAACAAATTTAACTATACTTTTGTATTAGTCACAAAAGTAGACACCTTTGTAAACATGTAGTAGTCTTATGAACATGATTTGCTTATGTTTGACATTATGCCTGAATAAAAATATAGGTTTATGTTGTAGTTAAAGCCTATGTGTCGATAGTGATATTCTTAACTTAACTACAAGTTTACATGCTTTGATTTATGTCACTTATGCTTTATGACCAAAGTATATGTCACTACTATGCAAGTACACCAGTTTCTATTTTGTATTTCCAACGTCATATTGCAAGTTCATGCGTTCACATTCCCCTTTTCGTGTATGGAATCACGCTTTAAGCCTCCCCTTTTCGCATGGCTAAGTTGGGCTTTAAAAGGCTAAGCCCAACATATATATAATAAACGGACGTGTTAAACGGGGGAAAATAACGTTGGGTTAAAATTACTAATGAATGAAAATATAAAGTAGAAGGGCCCAAATTCAAGTATGGGTTGGGCCCATGATTGGTGTAACCTTTACACCATTAACTTAATAATGGGCCGCAAATATTTACATATAGGAAAATAAAGAAGAAAGACAAAATATGTAAATGTAGAACATACGATGTGTTTAACCCGAGGTTGGATTGAGTTGTGATGTAAACCTGCCCGGAACCGCCCGACTGTCCAGTAGTCACAACAATACCTATCCAATGTGGGAGGTTAAACATGGAGCCCAATAAGGACCCGAGGTTAGACTGAGTTGTGGCGTAAGACTGCCCGGAACCAACCGGCAACAGGCAGCCACAACAATACCTGTCTAATGTGAGAGGTCAAGGCTTTAATAAGACAATTAAGGCTGAGTCAGGATTGTTAGGATTAAGCGAACTAAAGACTTAATCAAAATGGAACATGCTAAACTAAACGGACTGGTGGGGGTTAGGTTAGAAAACACTTAACCAACTTAGCATGTTGGCTAGAGATAGAAAACCTAGTAACGGGGGACCCTTTTCAGCAGTAACCCTAGAAGGTGTATCAGGATACCCTGAAACTAGGCAGGGTGGGGCACGATTACTGGGCTGATTGTAAGAGGTCAAAGCGACGGCGGTGGTGTAGCAGTGTAGGTTCTAACGGGGTGCGGGCGTGCACACACTCCGGCGCAGAAAAATAAGGCACTGGACACTAGTAGCATACCTGTGCATTCTAGGATTGTGTCGGGCCGCCACCATGGGACTTGATACACCCCATGGTGGGACCAGCATAGGTAACTACAACATCGGGGGCCGTAAGACACATGTAACTATGCGAGTAGGAGCCGGTCATCATAGAATGGATCACTTCACCCTGATTATGGGGTGCCATTTGGAAACTAGTTTATATGGGTTCAGAGATTATCATGGGGTACGATAGTTTATTCGACCCTAGACAACTTAACCAAGTTATAGTGATTTCCCACTTCTTGTTTATACTTATCATGCCCGGTTCTTTATTCATAGACAGAATAGTACTAGACTTACTCAGGCTTTATGTCTGACTCTACTTTTCTTTCGTCTTCTTTTCTTCCGTTTCCCTCCCCCCCCCCCCCCCCAGGTCCACAGGGAGGGAACACTGCAGCTTGACCAGCCTTAACATTCAGCTTGAAGAAGAGAAATGTATTGCTTGGACCTTTTCGTTTGAAACTATGGCTTTGGACAAACTCTATGGGGCTTTTGCAGTTTATCTATGTTTTATTTATGCTTCTTTAAATGATGTAATCAAGACAGATTATGAAAGTGTTATGTTATGTTTTGGAAAAGATGTAAGACAATTATGGTGATGTTGTTGTAGCACGTATTTGCTTTCATGAAATAAAAGTTTGTTGATTTTCCGCTGTTTACAAATATGTGTTATTATATCTGTCTTGTATATCTGTGACTTATACTTATAAACCTCCACCAAAATTAGGGCATTCCCTTTGAGAGTGACCCTAACGGAGGTTGGGTGTTTCACTTGGTATCAGAGCATAGGTTTACCAGATAAGATAAAAAGTTTTGAAAAATTATTTTCAAAAAGGAAATTTAAAGAAGCAATTTTAGAAAATAAAATAAAATATTATTTTAAAAAGGCAAAGTCCACTCCCCAAAGCCATAGGTACTATCTCTTATCCTTCGTTTTGAATCTATCCTTTTTGTTTCAGCATGTCCCAAGAACTTAACCTGCCGGAAGGGGTGCCAATACCTGGTTGGTTTAGACGGTTCTTAGAAGCAAGGGCCACTCAGCCAGGTCCTACCGTTCCTCCTCCCCCAGCTGAAGGAAATCATCCAGCTGCAGCAGCACCTTTTCCTCCACCTCCTCCACGGGGAAACACGTTTGCTAAGATATGTAAAGATTTTAAAGCTATGGGAGGAAAGGATTTCCATGGAACCGAGTCCTTCGTAGCAGCTAGGAATTGGCTGAAAGAAACTGAGGACCTATTCATCATCTTTGAGGTAGAGGATAGACAAAAAGTACAATTGGTAGTGTGGCTATTGAAGGGCGAGGCTTCCTACTGGTGGGAAGTCACTAATGCTGAAAGACCAGTGGAGACATGGGAGGACTTTAGGGCAAGGTTTGAGACTAAATTTCTCTCAGATGCGGAAAGAAGTTTGCAGTTGGAAAAATTCTTATTTCTTAAGCAAGGGGACAAGACAGTCAGAGAGTATGTGAATCAGTTCGATGAGCTGGCTAGGTTTGGGCTTGACCTAGTCAATACCCCGCATAAGAAGGCTCTCCGTTTCGTCAAAGGGTTGAATGAGCCATTACAAAGTTTGGCCATGACCCATATACCCATGGGAGCCACGTATGAAAGATTGGTGCAAATGGCATTGCTGAATGAAGAGGATAAGGGCAAGAAGGAGACAAAGGCAGAAAGCTCTCAAGGGAAGAAAGAGGGTTTGCAACCTAAAAAGACAGACTTTAAGAAGGGCGGGAAAGGCAACAAAGAGAAGAGGAAGTGCAATTTCTGTGGCAAAGTGGGGCACTTAGTAAAGGACTGCCGGAAAAAGAAGGCCAAGGAGAATGGTGGGTGCTTTTCTTGCGGTGAGACAGGCCATAGGGCTAAGGACTGCCCAAAGAAACGAGGACAGGGGCAGAGGGATGGATCCACCCCAGGGGCACAGGTTCATGTGCTGGAAGCGCCACCTCTGCAACAGCGAGGTGTAAATACTTCTGTGGAAAGTGTAGTTTATCTTTATGATCACCCCGTTCGCACTTTATTTGATTCTGGTGCATCACACTCCTTTATCTCGTCTGCTCTAGTAGAATCTCTGCACCTAAAAACTAGTATGGTAGAGGACCCCTTAATTGTTTCAAACCCAATTGGGGGCCCAGCTCATTTGTCTATGATCTGTTTGGGATTGAAAATTTCTATTCTAAGTGTAGAATTTCAATGTAGTGCCTTTGTTTTGGGCTTTTCGGGTTATGGTTTGATTTTGGGTATAGATTGGCTATCCAGTAATGGGGCCATCCTTGATTGTGAGAAAAGGGTTGTTAGGCTCCTAACCCAGCTCGGTAATACTTTGGAAATTTCTTGTAATCCCTCGTATGCGGTTATGCTTAGTTATCTTGAATCGCTAGATGCCTCTGTTGAAAATTTGCAATCAGTTAGAGTGGTCCGGGAATATCCGGATGTCTTCGAAGAGGTGAAGGGCTTGCCTCCGAAGCGGGAAATAGACTTCCGCATATATCTTGTAGATAATGCAAAGCCCGTTGCGTTACCCGTTAGACACATGGCTCCACGGGAAAGGAAAGAGCTCAGTAAACAGATTAAAGAGCTTCTAGAGAAGGGGTTCATTAGGAGGAGCATTTCAGAATGGGGCGCTCCAGTGGTGTTCGCTACAAAGGCGGATGGTTCACTCCGTCTATGTGTTGACTATAGGGAGCTCAACAAGCTAACGAAAAAGAATAGGCACCCTCTCCCTAGAATTGACGATTTGTTTGACCAGCTTGTAGGAGCGTCTGTTTTCTCCCAACTCGATTTAGCAACCGGTTTTCATCAGCTAAGGGTGGCTGAAGATAGCATCGATAAAACGGCGTTCAGAACCCCAGATGGCTTCTTTGAATGGCTTGTCATGCCTTTCGGCTTGACAAATGCACCTGCTTACTTCGTGGACCTGATGAGTAGGGTATTTAGAGATTTCCTCAACAAATTCGTAGTGGTCTTCGTAGATGATATCCTTATCTTCTCAAAGAGTGAAGAGGAACATGCTCAGCACTTAAGGGCAATCATGGAAACTTTGCGAGTCCATCAACTAAAAGCCAAATTCTCCAAATGCCACTTTTGGAGAGAAGAGGTGAGGTTCCTTGGGCACATAGTATCCAAACAAGGGTTAGCAGTGGACCCTGCTAAGGTAGTGGCGGTACAGGATTGGAAGACACCAAGGAATGCAACTGAGGTCCGAAGCTTTCTAGGACTAGCGGGTTTCTATCGAAAATTCATAAGGGATTTTGCGAAAATCTCAGCCCCACTCACGAAATTGACTAAGAAGAATCTAGTGTTTAATTGGGATTTGGATTGCGAGTTTGCTTTCCAACGACTGAAAAGGGCTCTCACAACAGCCCCAGTTTTGACGCTGCCAGATGGGAGCAAGATGTTCACTGTTTATACGGATGCATGTGGGACAGGGCTAGGCGCCGTCTTAATGCAAGAAGGAAGGGTAGTAGCTTATGGCGGAAGGCAGTTGAAGGTGCACAAAAAGAACTACCCAACCCACGATCTTGAGTTAGCCGCCATCGTCTTTGCACTCAAGTCTTGGCGACACTATCTCCTAGGTGAGAACTTCGAACTTTACACTGACCATAAATCGTTGAAATATCTTTTCTCGCAGAAGGATCTTAACTTGAGGCAACAAAGATGGATGGAGTTTCTTGCCTCGTACGATTTCGAAATCTCCTACACTCCGGGCAAAGGCAACGTAGTGGCAGACGCGTTGAGCCGAAAGAAATTGACCCTAAGCCCGTTGTTTGTTGAAAGACAAAGCCTAGAGTTTATAGCCAGCTTCGACTTTAGGCCTTCCTCCGATTTCGTACCAGGCTTGCTAGCATCTCTCGAAGTGCGCCCAACTCTAGTGGATTCAGTAGGGACAGCACAACGCGAAGACCTCAGCTTGTGGAAACAATTGATAGGCTAATTAGGGGGTGAGACTTCAAGTCACCTCAACAGATACTCCATCGACGATAAGGGGTTGCTAAGGCGAGACGGAAGACTATGCGTCCCACAGACAAAAGATTTAATAAAGAAGGTTCTCGAGGAAGCACATCACTCCAAGATGACGATACACCCAGGCGGAGATAAAATGTACAAAGACATAAAAAGGACTTTCTTCTGGAACGGCATGAAAAAGGACGTGGCAGAGTTCGTTTCTAAGTGTATGGTGTGCCAACAGGTTAAGGCGGAACAGAAAAAGCCTGGCGGACTGCTACATCCTCTGGAGGTCCCGCAGTGGAAGTGGGATAGCATCTCAATGGACTTCATCGATGGGCTGCCTAGGTCTAGGAGAGGCAACACTAGCATTTGGGTAATAGTGGATAGGCTTACTAAAAGCGCCCACTTTTTACGTGTCAAAAGTAAGAGAACTGCCTCATCCCTAGCATCACTTTACCTCAAGGAAATCGTTCGACTCCATGGAATACCATTTAGCATTGTTAGTGACCGAGACCCCATCTTCACCAGTGAGTTTTGGCGGAGCCTGCAAGAAGCAGTAGGAACGCAGTTATGCTTGAGCACAGCCTATCATCCCCAGACCGACGGCCAAACAGAGAGAGTGAACAGAGTTTTGGAAGACCTTTTAAGGCTATGCGTCCTTGACTTCGGAGGGACATGGGAAGACCACCTTCCTTTGGTGGAATTTGCCTACAACAACAGCTATCAAGCAACCATCGGAATAGCGCCCTTCGAAGCTTTATATGGAAGACCGTGCCGATCGCCCACTTGTTGGTGGGAGTCTACTGATAAGCTCATACTTGGACCAGATATGATCCGAGAGACTTCAGAGAAAGTAGACTTAATACGAAGAAGGATGAAGACGGCCCAAGACAGACAAAAGTCCTATGCCGACAAGAGAAGGACCGACCTTGAATTTGAGGTTGGAGACAGAGTTTTTCTCAAGGTATCACCACTAAGAAACGTTGTTCGTTTTGGAACCACAGGAAAGCTAGCACCAAGGTTCGTAGGGCCATTCCCTATTATCGAGAAAATTGGGAAAATGGCCTATAGATTAGAGCTACCCGAGAAGTTGGCTGGAGTCCACAACGTTTTTCACGTTTCACATCTCCGACAATGTCTACATGAGTCTGCTGAAGTGGTAGAGCCAAATATCCTCGAAGAGGCCGAAGTGGAACGCGAAGCAACCATAAGAAAAGTTCCAACCCGCATATTAGGAACGGAAGTGAAGAAGCTACGCAACCGTGAAGTCAAGCTCGTCAAAGTACAGTGGAGCGACGCCGAGGGAGACGCGACTTGGGAAACTGAAGCTAGAATACGCACTGCCCACCCTTTTCTGTTCGAGGGTACATCCTTGATCTTTCCTTTCCCTTAAGTTGCGCTTTTATCTATCTTTTTAGATATATTTCCTCGACCTTATCTTTTAGGTAGAAACCCTTTGGATGGAAACATGTAATTGAAACATGTTATGGATGATGGTTGCAAGTGGTTGCAAGTGATTGCTAGTGGTTGCTCGTGGTTGCATATACACACACAATCTAGGTTTTAGATCGGCTCAGTCACTTCATATTGCATATGCATATATGTTTGCATTCGTATATGGTTGGACTTTAATGTGTTGTCATGTGGATGTTGCATTTGTATGAATGATTGTGCACTCATGTAGAATCACGAATAGGAAAAAAATTGCATACATAATGGATTCATGGCACTTACATAATTCGCATTAAGGAGGTCAACTGAATCAGTAGACCGCCTGATTTTGCATTAGATAAGTACATGTACACACACACTTCGCATATGATCATGAAGCATTAGAAGTCTTTTAAGGACAATGGATGCTCGTGTTTGATGGATGAGTAGATGGATGATTGGATGTTAGGATATACATTCCTCCTAACTTGAAGATTTCGGGACGAAATCCTTTTAAGTGGGGGGGAATGTAACACCCCGCGAATTCTATAACTGTAAAATTCACAAATTAAAGTATAATCAATTTCAAATCAAATAACTAAGGGAAACGGGATACGCCATTGCGTTCGTCTCGGAAAAATACGCGAAATAGAGTCCGAGTTTTCGAAAAACGGAGTCCGTATGAAGAAGATATGGCCTTCGGAAGTTTCTGAATTAAGTTTAAAATTCAAACAGAATAAAACAGTTTAAAATTCCAAAATCGGGCCCAATGGGCCAGGGCGGAAAAACACCCGCCTAACGCACCTAGGTCGACTGGGCTGTCGACCTGGTCTAACCAGGTCGACAGGGCTGTCGACAGGGCTGTCGACAGGGCTGTCGACCTGGTCCAGAGCCAGGTCGAACCCAGTCCAACCTGGCTGGCCTATTCTATGTTGGTCGATTTTCTGTAGTCTGCTTTGTCATTAGGGCTAGGTGGCAGGCTCTAATTGGTCTCTCCTTAGGATGAATGGCTACGATCAATCCAAGCAACATCAATGGTCCTAATCAGTTCATAACCCCTATAAAAATGACCCTAGACTCAACCCTAATCTATTCATTCAAAAATAAGAACAAAGCCGCCATGTTGCTGAGGAACGACTAGGGGTAGCCACCAATTGGAGGGAGGATTAGGAGGCAAATTCTAAAGGCATAAAGCAACTCAATCAAATCAAACCGCATCTTCAAATCCCTAAATTTGAGAATTCGCCTCACCATTGTAAGTAGAGTATTACTTTGGTATGAACAAATAACTGTGTTGGTTTGTATACTTGGTTGTGGTGATAAATAATTCATAATTTGTGCGTTACTATGATTCTTATCGATTTAGAATATTGTATACGTTTGGATATTCTCGAATTATGTTATTCAGTTATGAAAAACTACATGCGGTAGTTTTATGCAAGTATACGTTTGGAATATTCGCAAATTATGTAATCCTTGTTGAAGCTACATGGATGTAGTTGATTAATTGAAATCATGCAAGTTTGGGATTTTGCTACTATGTCATCATAATGTATATTTTTGTACAAACATCATTTTTGGGAAGTAATTGGAATAAGTTTGGGTTATCATAGTTCATATGAAATTATCATTAAGCCATGCTTTTGTGCTAGAAAATCTATTTGCAAACTTATGAATATGACTAGGCTATGATGGATATTTTGCATAATTGAAATCCATATTTTTAACAAGAATTATATGATGACATATGTGGTACATAGCTAGGTTAGGTTCAAAAATCCCTTTTGCAAGTTTGCATGACTAAAGTAAAAATCATGATTTCATGTTAGAAATAGTTATGCCATGGTTATGTGAACAAATTTAACTATACTTTTGTATTAGTCACAAAAGTAGACACCTTTGTAAACATGTAGTAGTCTTATGAACATGATTTGCTTATGTTTGACATTATGCCTGAATAAAAATATAGGTTTATGTTGTAGTTAAAGCCTATGTGTCGATAGTGATATTCTTAACTTAACTACAAGTTTACATGCTTTGATTTATGTCACTTATGCTTTATGACCAAAGTATATGTCACTACTATGCAAGTACACCAGTTTCTATTTTGTATTTCCAACGTCATATTGCAAGTTCATGCGTTCACATTCCCCTTTTCGTGTATGGAATCACGCTTTAAGCCTCCCCTTTTCGCATGGCTAAGTTGGGCTTTAAAAGGCTAAGCCCAACATATATATAATAAACGGACGTGTTAAACGGGGGAAAATAACGTTGGGTTAAAATTACTAATGAATGAAAATATAAAGTAGAAGGGCCCAAATTCAAGTATGGGTTGGGCCCATGATTGGTGTAACCTTTACACCATTAACTTAATAATGGGCCGCAAATATTTACATATAGGAAAATAAAGAAGAAAGACAAAATATGTAAATGTAGAACATACGATGTGTTTAACCCGAGGTTGGATTGAGTTGTGATGTAAACCTGCCCGGAACCGCCCGGCTGTCCAGTAGTCACAACAATACCTATCCAATGTGGGAGGTTAAACATGGAGCCCAATAAGGACCCGAGGTTAGACTGAGTTGTGGCATAAGACTGCCCGGAACCAACCGGCAACAGGCAGCCACAACAATACCTGTCTAATGTGAGAGGTCAAGGCTTTATTAAGACAATTAAGGCTGAGTCAGGATTGTTAGGATTAAGTGAACTAAAGACTTAATCAAAATGGAACATGCTAAACTAAACGGACTGGTGGGGGTTAGGTTAGAAAACACTTAACCAACTTAGCATGTTGGCTAGAGATAGAAAACCTAGTAACGGGGGACCCTTTTCAGCAGTAACCCTAGAAGGTGTATCAGGATACCCTAAAACTAGGCAGGGTGGGGCACGATTACTGGGCTGATTGTAAGAGGTCAAAGCGACGGCGGTGGTGTAGCAGTGTAGGTTCTAACGGGGTGCGGGCGTGCACACACTCCGGCGCAGAAAAATAAGGCACTGGACACCAGTAGCATACCTGTGCATTCTAGGATTGTGTCGGGCCGCCACCATGGGACTTGATACACCCCATGGTGGGACCAGCATAGGTAACTACAACATCGGGGGCCGTAAGACACATGTAACTATGCGAGTAGGAGCCGGTCATCATACAATGGATCACTTCACCCTGATTATGGGGTGCCAGTTGGAAACTAGTTTATATGGGTTCAGAGATTATCATGGGGTACGATAGTTTATTCGACCCTAGACAACTTAACCAAGTTATAGTGCTTTCCCACTTCTTGTTTATACTTATCATACCCGGTTCTTTATTCATAGACAGAATAGTACTAGACTTACTCAGGCTTTATGTCTGACTCTACTTTTCTTTCATCTTCTTTTCTTCCGTTTCCCCCCCAGGTCCACAGGGAGGGAACACTGCAGCTTGACCAGCCTTAACATTCAGCTTGAAGAAGAGAAATGTATTGCTTGGACCTTTTCGTTTGAAACTATGGCTTTGGACAAACTCTATGGGGCTTTTGCAGTTTATCTATGTTTTATTTATGCTTCTTTAAATGATGTAATCAAGACAGATTATGAAAGTGTTATGTTATGATTTGGAAAAGATGTAAGACAATTATGGTGATGTTGTTGTAGCACGTATTTGCTTTCATGAAATAAAAGTTTGTTGATTTTCCGCTATTTACAAATATGTGTTATTATATCTGTCTTGTATATCTGTGACTTATACTTATAAACCTCCACCAAAATTAGGGCATTCCCTTTGAGAGTGACCCTAACGGAGGTGGGGTGTTTCACGATGCGTGGTAGAGTTAAGTAAACCCACAAGAATGATACTTGACCAATTATGAATACGACTAGTGGACGGGGTTAAGTTAACCTACACTTAACCAATCCGACTCGGTAATTTAATGGGGTTAAGTTAACTTACCCTTAACCAATCTGACTTGATGATTTGATAGGGTTAAGTCACGAACCTCTTAACCTATACTTAACCAATCTGACACGGTGAATTTGATAGGGTTAAGTTAATCCATACTTAACCAATCTGACACGATAATCTAGGGTTAAGTCATGAACGTCTTGATATACTTAACCAATCTAACGCGGTAGCTTGATGAGGTTAAGATAACCTATACTTAACCAATCTGACACGGTAACCTAGGGTTAAGTCATGAACTTCTTGATATACTTAACCAACTTGATACATGGTTTGTAGGGCTAAGCCTTATACTTAACAAATCTGAAACGATAACCTAGGGTTAAGTCATGAACTTCTTGATATACTTAACCAACTTGATACAAGGTTTGTAGGGCTAAGCCTTGAACTTGAATACTTAGCCAATTTTGACATGATTCGTAGGCGGGTTAAGTCATGAACTCGAATGACAACACTTAACCCATTAGACAAAACCCTAGTTCAGGGGACTATGTGGAAAATCATAGTTAATAAGGATAACGGGAAGGGAAACTAAGTGATAAACCTTAGTTAAGGATAACTAAGTAATAATTCTTAGTCAAGAGAATTGGACCAGTTCACAGATAGATGAGTAACCTGATACGGTAGGTCATCGTTTAAAACGAACACACGAGGAGGAGCGAATGTTTATCTGACTTAGATAAAGGCTCCAGCGAACTGGGTGACGAAGCGATATCTTCAGGGGACGTGAGGGTACTCTTGGTATCCCTCTGTGAGGTTGCAGATGATCCTCCTGGGCTCACAGAGGTTAAGGTCTGCGGTAGAAGAACCAAGGGTATGCCTTGGTTGCTGTGAGAGCAACCTAAAGATTGGGGTGGATTAGCGTGGAGTCGGCGATACCTAGTTTAGCCCTATGATAGCACGTCGTCGACTACCTACCATCTTTAGTCAATCGTGTACGTATGCGGAAAGGCAGAGAACTCCCAACAGACCATATACTTGCTATCTAGTTATGGGTGAGGTTGGCCAATAGGAAAGTGGGGCATGGATGGCCGGAGTATAGTTCTCGTGCATGATTTTCTTGGATTGCCTTTCAGTAGTTGAGGGAGGGGTCACGTGGGACCATAACCACCGGTAGAAAAACAGACCTTGATATCTGCATCGGCAGATAACCTAAAGCTCCCGACCGAGTCCTGCATTTCTTGATTAGCCCTGTCACGGGACTCGGATGGCACATTGAGATACATGTGCATCTAGACGTGGAAAACGATTCACGATACATACGTGGGAAAAAGGGCATGGTCGACGGTAGCGTAATCCCTAGCGGTCCTAGGTGGGTTAAACCCAAACTGAGTTACGAAAACGTTTAGTAGGTAGCGTAATCCCTAGTGGTCCTAAGTGGCATAAATCCTAGCTGAACATTCGAGAATTTACGGAAAGAAAATACAGCTAGATCAAGGGTGACAGTCCAAAACGATTTCAAGGATAATGGAACTACGTTGAAGTAGTATAGAACTATGTGAGGAAGCCCGTAGGATTTACGGCAAAGGACTAAACATATACATGGAAAGAAACATACGAGTTGGGAAAACCTACATTAGGTTGACATGGACCATTTCATGACATTGAGCAAGGGACATTTTGTAGCTAACACATGACACGGGTTGGGATACTAGTACGGAAGGTGCAGGGCAAATATACCTGATAGAACCTTGGGGTTATACTCGATAGAACCTTGGGATGTCATACTCGATAGAACCTTGGGATGTTATACTCGATAGAACCTTGGGATGTTATACTTGATTCATAGTGGCCGTAGTTTATCTTGATACAGTAGTTCATCCTGTTACCTTAGTTTAGCTTGTCTATCTTGTCATCATCCTTATGTTTACTTTCAGTTTATGCATGTCATGTTATCTTTACCTGTTTTTATGCTGGAAGTAGATAGGACTTACCAGTCTTTATGACTGACCCCGTTTTCTTTCGTCTCTTTGTCTTCCGTTCCCCCCCCCCCCAGGTTTTCAGGGAGGAAATACTGTTATTTAGCTCGGACTTCTTCTGCTTCAAGGTCATCATGTATGGTTTGGATTTTTCTTGGCTATGGCTGCTTTACCGTTTTACTTGGGGAATATTTTATGACTATTGTTTTATGCCTCTTTAACTATTGCAAGACAGGTTTCCAATGTAATGGCTTTTAAAGGCATTTTGATGTAAAAGGCTTTAGACCTTATAATTTTATGAGGTAATAAAATTTGGTTTTTCTTCCGCTGTTTTATATGTTCTGTCTTGTAATATTTTCTGTGCATGTTTACCTAGACAACGCCCCTCCAAAGCTAGTGCATTCTCTTGTGAGTGACCCTGGCGGAGGCGGGGTGTTACAGCCAGGACCGATTTAATAATAGTTTTCTAATGAAAGAGGAAATTCTAAATTTCGTCGTATATATTCTGAGTTATGTCAAAATCAAATTTTCAGAAAAGCAGCGCCATAACCATTATAAAACCATAACGGTTTATTTAAATAAATAACAGGATTTTAAAGAAATAAAATCCGGATTGCCATTAGAAAAATCCAGACTGGAGATATAAAATAAATATGAACTCCAGTGAAGTAAGTGGAATGATTTTTGAAACAAAAATCAGATTTTTAGTTATTAATTAGATTTAACTAATTTTGAAGAATAAATAGTTAATTGAGTTTTGAATCCAAATTGGCGTTGGATAAGTAAATTGGTTTTGTGGATTCATATTCGAAATCGAATTTGAAACTCAAGTTAGAAATGAAATTCTACTTGTTTATAAGCGAATTTAAAATATATACGAACATGATATGTTCAAATAAAAGTGAAATGGGAAAATTAGCTAATTAGAGAATAGATTAGTAAATTGAGTTAAAATGACCGGATTGAGTTGGGATAGATTGGGAAATAGGTGAACATGTGTTAGACAGGTATAGGATGAAGTATATGAAGATTTTAATTTATGTGCCCGACAAAAAGGTACACGTTTAAATTCCATATGAGGTTTTATGCGCCGAATCGGCAAGCCGCTTGGCTTTTTCTTTTTCTTTTTGATTGGAAAGGCCTATGTGGTGGTTTGGGGATTTTCCCGATGCTCCCGGTACAAAGGAGGTTATAGCGAAATTTTCTGGAAATTTAAGGAGTTAGAATATTTTTAAGATATTTTGATAATTAGAAATCTATATATCAATATATATTGAATTCGATAAGGGAATGAATTTAAAATAGAATATTATAAATAAATAAATAAAAGAAATCTATAAATTAGATTTGTTAAAAATAGAAAGAGAAGCGTATACATATTTTAAAAATGAATAATTAGTTTTATGGTGTTATTCGGGAATAATGGTTTTGTATGTTTTGAAGTTAAGGATGTTTGCAGTCAAGGTCTGAGAGGTAGTTATACCCCAAATTGATTTATTTCATTTTTAATTGATAAATAGCAGGATCCAGCCTCGAAGATAAATGTTTGAATAAGATTAGTTAAATGCAGTATTTTGGGTTGTTGTAACGATATTTTATATAACATTCGTTTTAACCCAAATAGGTGGAAATTTAGATATATAATGAATAAATATTTCCTAAGTATATAAATGAATAGTCAGGAAAGAAATAAGTAATTGGAATGTTCTCCAATTATAAATAGAAAATATTTTCTAAGTGTAGGAAATAAAAGAAGGTGATATAGGGAAATGTTTTTTTTCAACTAGCGTAAGAGATCAATAAGATTACTGAAATTATTTGGTTAACAAATATTTGATAGGGAAATGAAGAAGTGAATCAATTAATGAAATATTAATTAACTGGCCTAGCAATTGTTTGATGTTTTGAATGGATGTTTGTTTATTTTTCTTCGATAGTTAAATAACCGACTATCGAAGTGTTTGCCAATATCGTTGTCAATATGGAGAGAAAAGTTGGATTATTATCCGTGAACCACTCCGAATTGGCAGTAGCGTTGCGAATCAGATTATACGAAGATAATCGAAGACAAAGTAAAGTGCAAGGACTTTTCTATTAATGGAAATTGTGCCTTCGGTTTCGTTCAATCCCAGAACGAATGTAAATGGATGAATGTTTGACAGAGTATTTCCAATGATCGCATATGTTGGTCTGTATAGATATATATATGGTGGCAACAAATTTATTCCCTTAGCATAATATCCAGAATATATTTGTGCAAATCAATTAGTGATTAATGGATCTGACAATGTGGCATTCAAAGTGATTATGCTATCAGTGAATGACAAGTAATCGTAGCCTCAGGCCTCAACAACCGGGAAATGACAAAATCGGGCAGGCAGCATGGCTATGTGGGTCGCTCCCATTAGGGTGTATAATCACTTATCTACATAAATTCCTTTTAATTCTTTAATCTATCGATGCTGACCCTTTTCGGGAAACGGTTGCTGATCCCAACCGTTGGTGATATACATTCGATACATTCAAGCGAAATGGGTGGTCGGTCATGTGCGGGCCGGGTTGTAAGACGTTCTTGTTGAACCCAGTGTATTCGCCTCTAGAGATACACTATCAGTAGTTGGTCCCATACCTTGTCATGTTGGAAATCCAATCTCCAATAAGCGCTCTGCGGTTTTTTATTTTATATTATATACGGAGCCTGAGATGCAAGCTGTAACAAATAAGGATTTTCGGCCCCGAAAATCAACATAAATACCTTTACCGTAACTTATGCTGACTTTCTAAACACCAAAAACACTGAAACGTTATTAGAAAGAAATTAAAGAGTGAGATAAGAAAGAAAGATTAGAATAGAAGAAGAAGAATAACTAACACAACACAGAGTCTCACATCACAGCAGAACAAAGTATAATACAGAAATAAATCTTTACTGAGAGCTTTAAAATACTTACAATCGTCAGAGTACATCAACATCTGGACAGTTATAATAACCTGTCCTCAGATACAACACACAGTGGAATAGTAGCTATATAATATCACATGTATGGACTCCTCCAGCTCGTCTCTTCACATCATTCGATAACCTGAACATGTACACCTCGGGCTAACCCGAGCATTTACAAAACACCGGGTCAGTCTGGTGAACCAGAGTGAGAAAAACTCGCACAGTATTAAGGTAACACACAACTTGATTTTAAAGTCAAAATCTTTTCAAAGAAAAGGATAATCGTAAGACCAAATCCACACATAAACATGGACGGTTTTTACCTTATGATAACCCAAACCATTTTTGAAATCAATATCTTTTCTGATATTATATAATGTCTAAATACAAGTAAATATCAATCTAGTGGAACGCTTGCATCTCACGCTCCACATATATAGTATACAATCAAAACCGCGGGCGCTTATTGGAGATTGGATTCCAACTATGACAAGGTATGGGACCACCTGCCGATAATGTATCTCTAGAGGCGAATACACTGGGTTCAACAAGAACGTCTTGCAACCTGGCCTACACATGACCGACCACTCATTTCGCTTGAGTGTATCGAATGTATATCACCAACGGTTGGACTCAAACCACCGTTTCCCCAAAAGGGACAGCATCGAATATAGATTAAAGAAGAAAAAGGATTTTTCTCTAGATAGGTGATTATACACCCTAATGGGAGCGACCCACATAGCCATGCTGCCTGCCCGACTTCTGTCATTTCTCGGTTGTGAGGCTTGAGGTTAGAATTTCCTTTACAACACCTAGCCACCATTCACTTTGAACGCCACATCGTTAGATCCGCTAGATATCACTAATTGATGTCCACAAAAATACTCTAGTTGGGAGTTAACCAACAATGGTACGTTTGAAGAAATCAAGGTGCATGATCCTTTGGAAATACTCTGTCAGACACTCGTCCATACAAGTCATCCAGGAACAGGATGAGCCGAAGGTACTCTCCTACTGCATCTTAGGAATCACCCTATAGATCAGTAGCGAGAAGTCCTTGCAACCCGTAACTTCCAACCACGACAGAACCACAGCTTATCTCTGCTTGCAAGGCAGAGAACCTTAGTGTTTCTTCCGTTTATGAAGATCTACGGTTTTTAATGCTCTATCTCGATCATCTTCTGATATCTTCACGTATTTGTTGGTCGGAATGGTTTTCGAATATAAATTCGATCCCGGTCTTTCCGTACCATCAATCGTATTGGACAGATTTGATAGTCGGTGATTTAACTATCAGAATAATCAGTGTTTTAATCAAGACAGTCCCATGAGTTCACTGGTTCAGTATTCAGCACCACTTGGTCTTTTAATTAAAAACAATTGTAAATTTAAAACCCTTAAATATTTCGATATTATGAACCTAGTTTCGCATAAGATTTTACTTTAAACAAATTCACTTTTCACCAATTCTTTCCTAATCCAATTTACCACTTACCACCTTGAAATTTCTCATTTTAATTTCCCAAATTTACTTAATACTATTAAGTAACTTCAATTCACAATTAACGATACAACTTCTCGTCGCTTTTTATAAACCTTGTTCAGTTATATTTTGGTTTAATCTAAACCTTTTCCATCTCACTTTCTTTTTAACTTAATTCGAATATCAAGTCAACATGATTTAAGCCAACGTATTCGCTCAAATTCCTCTTTAAACTTCATTGTAAAATTTTGGGTTTTAAATACAAAACCGTTCATAAACCCCTTTCACCCTTCAACTAGATCTCATTTCACCTTAGATTACTTTTTAAATGAATTTCAATTAAAAAGGTAATTTTCTAAATTCTTATTAATTAAAATAAAAATTTACTTTAAATCATTAACTACTTCCGTAGTTAATTTCTTTCCTTACTAAAATAACTATTAATTCCCCTTTTAAAGATCTTATTAAAATTAAAACAACATTCATGTAATAACCCGAAAATCTGGGCCAGTTTAAAATTTTTATTTTGGCTATTTTAGCGAATTTTGATTATTTAAAATGAATTATTTTAAATAATATCGACGAAAAATTTATTTTGAATATAAATCGAAACGTATATATTATATACGTCGTCGTTAGAATATAAATATTTATATATAATTATAAATCGAATTGAAAATGGCGCGGTAGTTCGATAATTCGATTTCAAATTTCAATTGAATGTACCGGGTGCAAAACAATCCGGATTTTAGTGAAACCAAAAACATTAGGATCTAATTGATGATATCTTTCCAACGAATCCGAAAAATCAAGATTTCATATCGGGAATCAAAAGATATGTCCAGTTGAAAATTCTGAATAGTCGCTATGGAATTCAGGCCCTTAAAAATGGACATTTTACAAATGACCTCGGAATTCGACGAAACCAGTTTTGTTGGGTCCGCAGTGTCAAGTTATTGCTAGATTCCAAATTTCATAATTTTCTGAATCAATATGTGAGCGTGGCAAAGGAAAACGTGTTTGACCAGTTTTAGTTGATTTTAATCGACTGGAAATTGGCCATTTTTCAAACGATCTCAGAATTCGGCGAAACTAGTTTTGTTAGGACCGTATCGTCAATACGAAGCTAGAAAATATTTTTCTGGAATTTTTCTAGTTAGTATGTGACCCCGGTAATTTGAAATGTACGTTCAAAATTCAATATAGTGATTTAAATGTAAATTTAACGGAAACTGATTGCAACAGCCGAACCAGCCTACGATACATATCCCATTGTGTTCGGAATGGGGGTAGAACGCTATGGACGACAGGCGGTGGACCTCGTTTCGAGGTCGTATGTAAAAGTCAACTATTTGCAAATAAAATAATTAAAATAAAATAATTAAAAATAAAAAAAACCCCTCCTCCTTAAAACCGCTCTGCCCCCCCCCCCCCCCCGATTAAATTTCAGTCGATTCATTAAGAGAAAAAAAAACCTAATCACTCGATCCCGTCGCCGCGCCGCCTGGGAGTGGGCCACCGCCGCCTCCCCCTCACGCTGCGCCATCGCGCCACAGGCGTGGCCGCCCTCCCTCGCTCCAAGACCGCGCGACGAAGCCAGACCCCCCCCCCCCCCAGTTCGATCGATCGCGAGAAGAAACCCCCCCTCCTCCGTTCGACGACCGCCGACGTCGCCAGCACCCCAAGACCCACCAGAACCCCCCCCCCTCAGCGATGCACTGTAAGTTTTTTTTTCCTGTTTGTTTTGTTTTAATTAGATTTAAATATTTAGTTTAGTTTAATCAGTTTTTTTTTTGAAAATAAATAACATTTGTTTTAATCAATATAAAGTTAGCATTGTTTTTATAAGTAAAATAAACTTTGTTTTTGAAATGCAAAAATAAACTTTGTTTTGAGGTAGGGAAAATATAAACATACTTTGTTTAGAAAGATTAGCATAATTCAAAATATATAAATATCAATTGTTTGAAAAATATTAAAATGAGATCTGGGAAAATATAAGTAGCGATGTTTAGAAAATATTGAAAACATATGCTTTGAAAATATAAAGACTTCACTTTTGAAAATATAATGGAGAATATTAAAAATATCATCTTTATATAGGTAGAAAAATAAAAATGTGATTTTTATAATGATATATTTGAAAAGGCGAAATCTTTAAATTGACAAGGCGAGATCTTTATCTAATCAAGTTAGAATTTTTACATTAGAAAAGATGGAATTTTTACATTAATAAAAACTCGATTTTTATATATTGAATAGCGAACTAAAAATTCGATTTTTATATATTGAATAGCGAACTAAAAATTCGATTTTTATATATTGAATAGCGAACTAAAAATTCGATTTTTATATATTGAATAGCGAACTAAAAATTCGATTTTTATATATTGAATAGCGAACTAAAAATTCGATTTTTATATATTGAATAGCGAACTAAAAATTCGATTTTTATATATTGAATAGCGAACTAAAAATTCGATTTTTATATATTGAATAGCGAACTAAAAATTCGATTTTTATAAATTGAATAACGAAGTAAAAATTCGATTTTTACATATGTAGTGGCTATGGGCAACGAAGACGACGAAGATGCGATAGCGATGAAGATTTCTATCAATGAAGTGCCGTGGAGCTAGGATAGCTATAAGTGAGAATTTCTCACCTTTCTATTTCTTTTCTAGTTATATATATATACTAGGATGCAGACAGTGCTTAGTAGCACCCGACACAATCGTCCACAGACCATGGACTTGTTTGTTTGGCTGTGTTGTTAGTTAGATTTTTTGGGTTGATTTGAATAGTTTGGTGAAATGAAATTGATATGATTGATGTGTGAATGGCGTGGGCCTTCACTAGACCGGGGATAAGGCTAGGCCTCGTCCCGTTTCTAGTACCGTGCCGTTATGCCGCCGAAATTTTCTAAAATATGTTAGAAAAATAAAAATATCATTTTATTGAATAAATGAACCGAATAGAATATTCATAGGTTGAATAAAATGTTTTATCGTTAAAAATATAATTTTTAACGTGAATGTGAATAAATAAATATTCATTTACAAACCGGACGGTTTGTTTATGTACACCTATTTGAATGACATTGATTGGGACGATAAATTTTACACATCGCCCAACTGCACAAATAAAATCTGTGTTTGATTGTCTGAAACCCCACCCGGGTGTTGGGATGAAATTTGAAGTTCACTCATCCCGATTGATTGAATATGTCGATCGGTTGATTGACAGGCTGTTTTAAGCGTTGGATATCTATATTTGATGCTTATACAGTGTAGTGCACTTTGGTTGATGGTTGATTATTTTTCCATGCTATTATATACATGTGTTGTATGAAAATCCATATAATTAACTTTATATGGTAATTGATTGGGCCTCATTCCAGTTTTAAAATAGAAATATTTGAAATAGGAATATTCGAAATGGAATATTTGAAAATATCAATATATGAAGCCGTGTTGATTAGATTGACGCCATTTTGACGTGAACGATATTTATATCGATTTTATTCATTTTGAAATGAATTGAATTGAAAACGATTTCGAAATGAATTGAATTGAAAACGATTTCGAAATGAATTGAATCGAAAACGATTTCGAAATGAATTGAATTGAAAACGATTTCAAAATGAATTGAATCGAAAACGATTTCGAAATGAATTGAATTGAAAACGATTTCGAAATGAATTGAATCGAAAACGATTTCGAAATGAATTGAATTGAAAACGATTTCGAAATGAATTGAATTGAAAACGATTTCGAAATGAATTGAATCGAAAACGATTTCGAAATGAATTGAATTGAAAACGATTTCGAAATGAATTGAATCGAAAACGATTTCGAAATGAATTGAATTGAAAACGATTTCGAAATGAATTGAATCGAAAACGATTTCCAAATGAATTGAATTGAAAACGATTTCGAAATGAATTGAATTGAAAACGATTTCGAAATGAATTGAATTGAAAACGATTTCGAAATGAATTGAATTGAAAACGATTTCGAAATGAATTGAATTGAAAACGATTTCGAAATGAATTGAAAACGAATTCAAATTGAATTGAAAGCGAATTGAAACGAGTTCAAATTGAATTGAAATTTGAATTGAATAGAAATGAATTTTAAAACGAATTTATAAAGAAGAATTCAATTTCGATTTGAATTGAAATGGAAGTTGAAATAGATTTTGGAACGAATTTTAAAACTATTTATATAATTCGTTTTGAATAGAAAATTGATGAAATATATATTATATATATTATATATATTATAATGGCCTGAATAGAACGCGCCGCGCCGCGGCAGTTCGTGAATTTCGACCATTTATTTCAAACGGACATTGCGGGAGATCCGACCGTCGGATTCTCCTAAAACCGGAACCGTTGGGTTCGTATCGAAAAGAGCTTTCTAACGAATATTAGAAATTTGAAATCTAACGGTTGGATTTGGAGTTACGTCCAAATCAAATTTGAAAAAGGTCGCTGTAAGTGTAGTTCGATGGCCATTGATGGAAATCGACTATACGGGCCTTGATAAAATTATTAAAAATAGTAATAATTTGTGTAAAATCATAAGAAATGATTTAGAAAGGATTGGGATGAAAAACTCCATATTGGAAAGGATAAAAATAGATTTTTATCGAAATGAACTAGTTTGAACTAGAATTATAATTCTATTTATTTTTAAATAAATGAATTGAATTTAAAAAGGGTTTTGAAAATAACCAGAATATCCAATGATTGCATTGGAGGGGATTTGAATCTAAATTGTCTTCGGAATATTTCGATGTTGGAATTCGCGATTATACAGGTGTTGTTATGGAAATTTGAAAGATATATATTTATATCGTTATTTCCAATACGGCATTTGTTAGTCGTAGAATTCGATATTGAATATAAGCCGATATATTTTCTATTCAGAGCCTTGTATTGAATATCGAACGTGATTTGGGTTTGTCGTGAATGGTGTCTTCACTAACACTGTTCTTGAACCCAGTTGAGAAATGATTAAATCTTTTTAATTAGATTTAATGAAGTGTACCAATTAAACAATATTTAATTGGAATTGAATTGATATTGATTTTTGGGTTTATCGTGAACAGTGTTTTAAATAACACTCGTTCTTTAACCCGATAATTAATGAATGTGACTTTGGGTTTATCGTGAACCGTGTTTTAAATGACACGGATTCTTCAACCCAGTTAAAGATTAAAACTAAGTGGAGTTTTAATGAATCTTTAAATAGATTGAAAAGATCGAGAATGGAGTATCACCAGTTTTACTTCAAGCGATAGTTAAATCTTTAATTAGATTTGAACGTGAAATGGTAATTGAATTACCGATAACACTGTGGTGTTAGATATGAAGTATAACCAGTTTTACTTCATGGGATGAATAGGTTGGGATTGGGAAATAAAATAAATGATTACTTCGGTGTGGTTCGTTAATCCCGACTAGTTTGAATTGATATTCAAAGGAGATTAAAGAATAAATTTATAGAATTTATCTTGGATAAAATTAGTGGGAACTTTTCCCAAAGTATAGGAATATTTGAATAAAAGAATATTCTGAATTGGAATGAGGCGTATGTTGTGTTTGTGTAACACTTTTATAATATATACGCGAGTTATTCAGAAAGACCGGGTTTATCCCATTCTGAATAACTGATTCGACGTGGTGTCGAAGATGAAGACGGTGGTCGAAGACCAGAAGTCTTCACGTCGTTTGGGTGATTACTGATGATCTTGATTGGGCTGTACACCCAAGAAGATGGAAACAGTTGGTGATCGTCCAGACGTACTTGGAGATCAATGGATATGCGGGGTACTAGGTGCCTCCGGTTTCGTTCAGACCCAGAACGGACTTGTAAATGGACTGTGTGTCTGACATTGGATTTTAGTCTGTGTGATTGATTTCTATTAAATGTATATCTGTTTGACGGCGGAGAATTTATTCTCTTGCTTTACGCCCTTCTCTGAGACATACGAGCTCAGGGGTTATATACTGATGGATATCAAACACATAGAGTGAATTGCCTGTGTGGCATGCCTAAGTGGCAATAGATCGAGGCTTCTGTTGAAAAGCAAAGTCTTGTGGTGATGATCAAAGCACAGCCTGTGTGGCACAGCTTTGTGTAACGTGAATTCGCGAGTTTCACACCCGGTATGAACCAGAAACGGGTGACGGACCTCAGGGAGGGCATGCGTTTCCTTCTAGCTAAAAAGTGGCGTCAGTGGTTTTACACGCCCTGACGAGTTTGACTTATGTGGTTGTTGCTGTTGCGAGGCACCTCGGTTTGATCGGACGATCCGGGTCCGATGGAGTCATTTGTTGGCTCATTTACGCCCCAAAGGGCGGGGAAACGTAGTGTTCAGGCATAATAATCCACATCGGTGGACCGGCCCTGTCGCTCCATGGGGCAGTTGCGGCTGTTCCTGAGACATGGGCTAGATTGTCTCGAATCGGTTGAGGACTATCTTTTGCCTCGGTTCATAGACGGAAATCCAATTTCCAAATACGTGACATTTGCGGTTTTAATTGTAGAACTAGTATGGCGACATGATATATGGTACCCATGCCGTCTATGATTGATACTTATGATTTGAAGTTGTTTTATACACTATGCACTTATAATAGTATCAAATGATTTGTTTTAAACGTATCAAGCATTCTTTGGCTGTTATAAGGGAAGACCCTATCCCCCGGCTTGCGTTGCATTGTGTGATAGGACCTGGGTCTTATAACAACTTCATTTTTCTTTATTTAGCATTGCGCGGTTTGTTTTATGCACTGGTATTCTTGGGAGGAAACCCGTTCCGTGTTTTACGGCGTGGTCCCTTGATTTACCTAACTTTAAAAATAAAGATTAACTGTTTTAGTTCTCACACCAGTCACATGACTGACCTGGAGTTTATTGTTTTAACCTAAACTCTGGGTTCCCTTATTTTGACACGGGCAGCTAGTAGTTTTGGTTTTGCAGATTTATATTCACAGGATCCTGGTTTACAGCTGGAACGATATCCGGAAAGCTTTGTATCCGTATATCTCTTCTAGTTGTGTATTGTATTATTTTCCGCTGCTATGTATTTAAATGTAATTTAAATCTCTGATATTTCTGTGTAATATTTATTCATTTATACTCTATATATTCTTGTAATCTGATGCATTGTTGTAATAAGCAATGAAATGTTCTTCTATATGCGTTCTGTTGTGGCTTGTTCTCGAACTATCCGACGCTTTCCTTTACGGGGAAGTTATGGGTTTTTACACGTGGTATCAGAGCTTTGGTTTACAAAGCTCAGAGAACAAGGCACATTAGAACCATACGAAAGAATTCATCAGATATTGGATTAGTAAAAATCCAATGGGAATGACTCGTTAGAGATGGGATCAGTAGTATCCTAGAACGAGTGTGAATAGTATATTTTTAAAATGAAAACCAATTTTGTTTTGAAAATTTAAATCAACTATTCGTATTTGATTATTTGTTTATATTGATTTTGGACAATTCAGTATATAAAGAATTTGCATATACGCCTTGCAAACGTATATTCAAAGTTTTAATATATTGGATAGATATATCATCACACTCTAGTCGCCCGAAGATGGTATTGATGATAGCGATCGCATCATCAACATTTATGTTCGAGTTTCGAAGGTGTGATTTTCTATATATTTCCATTAGACTGGTGTGAGAACCGAAACTAATATAGCTAGAATACATTGTTGTGATTTGGCATCAAAAACATGATTTTCCGTATATATATCAAAATTATGAATTTGAAACTCTAATCAACTAATTGATTGATGTTTGTGTTGTTTGTTTAATTGTTTGCTAATTTTGAACCATTATGCTTAATTGAATCAAATATTGAACTATATTGAAAATTGGTCGCATCTGCTTGCATATACATATACTTACATTGAACAGGTCATAGCAAGGAGGCTAGAGCCGAAGAATAAAATTTTTTGCCCGACAAATAGGTACATGTTTGATACATAATTTACTGTTTTGTTTGGGTGATGATGATTTTATGAGCCTATTGGCTAGCCGCTTAGCTTTTTCTTTTTCTTTTTGAGATCTGAAGGACCGGGGAAGCTATTTGAAATTCCCCGATGCTCCCGGTGCAGGGGAGGTTATGGCGAAATATTTCGAAAATTTAGGGTGTTAGCCAAATTTTTGAAGAATTTGAAAATTCTCAGAAACTAAAGAGTTAGAGAATGGAAGTCAGATCGAGCGTAGAGTTGATTAATCAAACCACTTTCGACTTCGTTCCTTTTCGGGGACGAAAAGTTTTAAGTGGGGGAGATTGTAATAACCCGAAAATCTGGGCCAGTTTAAAATTTTTATTTTGGCTATTTTAGCGAATTTTGATTATTTAAAATGAATTATTTTAAATAATATCGACGAAAAATTTATTTTGAATATAAATCGAGACGTATATATTATATACGTCGTCGTTAGAATATAAATATTTATATATAATTATAAATCGAATTGAAAATGGCGCGGTAGTTCGATAATTCGATTTCAAATTTCAATTGAATGTACCGGGTGCAAAACAATCCGGATTTTAGTGAAACCAAAAACATTAGGATCTAATTGATGATATCTTTCCAACGAATCCGAAAAATCAAGATTTCATATCGGGAATCAAAAGATATGTCCAGTTGAAAATTCTGAATAGTCGCTATGGAATTCAGGCCCTTAAAAATGGACATTTTGCAAATGACCTCGGAATTCGACGAAACCAGTTTTGTTGGGTCCGCAGTGTCAAGTTATTGCTAGATTCCAAATTTCATAATTTTCTGAATCAATATGTGAGCGTGGCAAAGGAAAACGTGTTTGACCAGTTTCAGTTGATTTTAATCGACTGAAAATTGGCCATTTTTCAAACGATCTCAGAATTCGGCGAAACTAGTTTTGTTAGGACCGTATCGTCAATACGAAGCTAGAAAATATTTTTCTGGAATTTTTCTAGTTAGTATGTGACCCCGGTAATTTGAAATGTACGTTCAAAATTCAATATAGTGATTTAAATGTAAATTTAACGGAAATTGATTGCAACAGCCGAACCAGCCTACGATACATATCCCATTGTGTTCGGAATGGGGGTAGAACGCTATAGACGACAGGCGGTGGACCTCGTTTCGAGGTCGTATGTAAAAGTCAACTATTTGCAAATAAAATAATTAAAATAAAATAATTAAAAATAAAAAAAACCCCTCCTCCTTAAAACCGCTCTGCCCCCCCCCCCCCCGATTAAATTTCAGTCGATTCATTAAGAGAAAAAAAAACCTAATCACTCGATCCCGCCGCCGCGCCGCCTGGGAGTGGGCCACCGCCGCCTCCCCCTCACGCTGCGCCATCGCGCCACAGGCGTGGCCGCCCTCCCTCGCTCCAAGACCGCGCGACGAAGCCAGACCCCCGCCCCCCCAGTTCGATCGATCGGGAGAAGAAAACCTCCCCCTCCTCCGTTCGACGACCGCCGACGTCGCCAGCACCCCAAGACCCACCAGAACCCCCCCCCCCTCAGCGATGCACTGTAAGTTTTTTTTCCTGTTTGTTTTGTTTTAATTAGATTTAAATATTTAGTTTAGTTTAATCAGTTTTTTTTTTTTGAAAATAAATAACATTTGTTTTAATCAATATAAAGTTAGCATTGTTTTTATAAGTAAAATAAACTTTGTTTTTGAAATGCAAAAATAAACTTTGTTTTGAGGTAGGGAAAATATAAACATACTTTGTTTAGAAAGATTAGCATAATTCAAAATTTATAAATATCAATTGTTTGAAAAATATTAAAATGAGATCTGGGAAAATATAAGTAGCGATGTTTAGAAAATATTGAAAACATATGCTTTGAAAATATAAAGACTTCACTTTTGAAAATATAATGGAGAATATTAAAAATATCATCTTTATATAGGTAGAAAAATAAAAATGTGATTTTTATAATGATATATTTGAAAAGGCGAAATCTTTAAATTGACAAGGCGAGATCTTTATCTAATCAAGTTAGAATTTTTACATTAGAAAAGATGGAATTTTTACATTAATAAAAACTCGATTTTTATATATTGAATAGCGAACTAAAAATTCGATTTTTATATATTGAATAGCGAACTAAAAATTCGATTTTTATATATTGAATAGCGAACTAAAAATTCGATTTTTATATATTGAATAGCGAACTAAAAATTCGATTTTTATATATTGAATAGCGAACTAAAAATTCGATTTTTATATATTGAATAGCGAACTAAAAATTCGATTTTTATATATTGAATAGCGAACTAAAAATTCGATTTTTATAAATTGAATAACGAAGTAAAAATTCGATTTTTACATATGTAGTGGCTATGGGCAACGAAGACGACGAAGATGCGATAGCGATGAAGATTTCTATCAATGAAGTGCCGTGGAGCTAGGATAGCTATAAGTGAGAATTTCTCACCTTTCTATTTCTTTTCTAGTTATATATATATACTAGGATGCAGACGGTGCTTAGTAGCACCCGACACAATCGTCCACAGACCATGGACTTGTTTGTTTGGCTGTGTTGTTAGTTAGATTGTTTGGGTTGATTTGAATAGTTTGGTGAAATGAAATTGATATGATTGATGTGTGAATGGCGTGGGCCTTCACTAGACCGGGGATAAGGCTAGGCCTCGTCCCGTTTCTAGTACCGTGCCGTTATGCCGCCGAAATTTTCTAAAATATGTTAGAAAAATAAAAATATGATTTTGTTGAATAAATGAACCGAATAGAATATTCATAGGTTGAATAAAATGTTTTATCGTTAAAAATATAATTTTTAACGTGAATGTGAATAAATAAATATTCATTTACAAACCGGACGGTTTGTTTATGTACACCTATTTGAATGACATTGATTGGGACGATAAATTTTACACATCGCCCAACTGCACAAATAAAATCTGTGTTTGATTGTCTGAGACCCCACACGGGTGTTGGGATGAAATTTGAAGTTCACTCATCCCGATTGATTGAATATGTCGATCGGTTGATTGACAGGCTGTTTTAAGCGTTGGATATCTATATTTGATCCTTATACAGTGTAGTGCACTTTGGTTGATGGTTGATTATTTTTCCATGCTATTATATACATGTGTTGTATGAAAATCCATATAATTAACTTTATATGGTAATTGATTGGGCCTCATTCCAGTTTTAAAATAGAAATATTTGAAATAGGAATATTCGAAATGGAATATTTGAAAATATCAATATATGAAGCCGTGTTGATTAGATTGACGCCATTTTGACGTGAACGATATTTATATCGATTTTATTCATTTTGAAATGAATTGAATTGAAAACGATTTCGAAATGAATTGAATTGAAAACGATTTCGAAATGAATTGAATTGAAAACGATTTCGAAATGAATTGAATTGAAAACGATTTCGAAATGAATTGAATCGAAAACGATTTCGAAATGAATTGAATCGAAAACGATTTCGAAATGAATTGAATCGAAAACGATTTCGAAATGAATTGAATCGAAAACGATTTCGAAATGAATTGAATCGAAAACGATTTCGAAATGAATTGAATTGAAAACGATTTCGAAATGAATTGAATTGAAAACGATTTCGAAATGAATTGAATTGAAAACGATTTCGAAATGAATTGAATTGAAAACGATTTCGAAATGAATTGAATTGAAAACGATTTCGAAATGAATTGAATTGAAAACGATTTCGAAATGAATTGAATTGAAAACGATTTCGAAATGAATTGAAAACGAATTGAAATTGAATTGAAAGCGAATTGAAACGAGTTCAAATTGAGTTGAAATTTGAATTGAATAGAAATGAATTTTAAAACGAATTTATAAAGAAGAATTCAATTTCGATTTGAATTGAAATGGAAGTTGAAATAGATTTTGGAACGAATTTTAAAACTATTTATGTAATTCGTTTTGAATAGAAAATCGACGAAATATATATTATATATATTATATATATTATAATGGCCTGAATAGAACGCGCCGCGCCGCGGCAGTTCGTGAATTTCGACCATTTATTTCAAACGGACATTGCGGGAGATCCGACCGTCGGATTCTCCTAAAACCGGAACCGTTGTGTTCGTATCGAAAAGAGCTTTCTAACGAATATTAGAAATTTGAAATCTAACGGTTGGATTTGGAGTTACGTCCAAATCAAATTTGAAAAAGGTCGCTGTAAGTGTAGTTCGATGGCCATTGATGGAAATCGACTATACGGGCCTTGATAAAATTATTAAAAATAGTAATAATTTGTGTAAAATCATAAGAAATGATTTAGAAAGGATTGGGATGAAAAACTCCATATTGGAAAGGATAAAAATAGATTTTTATCGAAATGAACTAGTTTGAACTAGAATTATAATTCTATTTATTTTTAAATAAATGAATTGAATTTAAAAAGGGTTTTGAAAATAACCAGAATATCCAATGATTGCATTGGAGGGGATTTGAATCGAAATTGTCTTCGGAATATTTCGATGTTGGAATTCGCGATTATACAGGTGTTGTTATGGAAATTTGAAAGATATATATTTATATCGTTATTTCCAATACGACATTTGTTAGTCGTAGAATTCGATATTGAATATAAGCCGATATATTTTCTATTCAGAGCCTTGTATTGAATATCGAACGTGATTTGGGTTTGTCGTGAATGGTGTCTTCACTAACACTGTTCTTGAACCCAGTTGAGAAATGATTAAATCTTTTTAATTAGATTTAATGAAGTGTACCAATTAAACAATATTTAATTGGAATTGAATTGATATTGATTTTTGGGTTTATCGTGAACAGTGTTTTAAATAACACTCGTTCTTTAACCCGATAATTAATGAATGTGACTTTGGGTTTATCGTGAACCGTGTTTTAAATGACACGGATTCTTCAACTCGGTTAAAGATTAAAACTAAGTGGAGTTTTAATGAATCTTTAAATAGATTGAAAAGATCGAGAATGGAGTATCACCAGTTTTACTCCAAGCGATAGTTAAATCTTTAATTAGATTTGAACGTGAAATGGTAATTGAATTACCGATAACACTGTGGTGTTAGATATGAAGTATAACCAGTTTTACTTCATGGGATGAATAGGTTGGGATTGGGAAATAAAATAAATGATTACTTCGGTGTGGTTCGTTAATCCCGACTAGTTTGAATTGATATTCAAAGGAGATTAAAGAATAAATTTAAAGAATTTATCTTGGATAAAATTAGTGGGAACTTTTCCCAAAGTATAGGAATATTTGAATAAAAGAATATTCTGAATTGGAATGAGGCGTATGTTGTGTTTGTGTAACACTTTTATAATATATACGCGAGTTATTCAGAAAGACCAGGTTTATCCCATTCTGAATAACTGATTCGACGTGGTGTCGAAGATGAAGACGGTGGTCGAAGACCAGAAGTCTTCACGTCGTTTGGGTGATTACTGATGATCTTGATTGGGCTGTACACCCAAGAAGATGGAAACAGTTGGTGATCGTCCAGACGTACTTGGAGATCAATGGATATGCGGGGTACTAGGTGCCTCCGGTTTCGTTCAGACCCAGATCGGAGTTGTAAATGGACTGTGTGTCTGACATTGGATTTTAGTCTGTGTGATTGATTTCTATTAAATATATATCTGTTTGGCGGCGGAGAATTTATTCTCTTGCTTAACGCCCTTCTCTGAGACATACGAGCTCAGGGGTTATATACTGATGGATATCAAACACATAGAGTGAATTGCCTGTGTGGCATGCCTAAGTGGCAATAGATCGAGGCTTCTGTTGAAAAGCAAAGTCTTGTGGTGATGATCAAAGCACAGCCTGTGTGGCACAGCTTTGTGTAACGTGAATTCGCGAGTTTCACACCCGGTATGAACCAGAAACGGGAGACGGACCTCAGGGAGACCATGCGTTTCCTTCTAGCTAAAAAGTGGCGTCAGTGGTTTTACACGCCCTGACGAGTTTGACTTATGTGGTTGTTGCTGTTGCGAGGCGCCTCGGTTTGATCGGACGATCCGGGTCCGATGGAGTCATTTGTTGGCTCATTTACGCCCCAAAGGGCGGGGAAACGTAGTGTTCAGGCATAATAATCCACATCGGTGGACCGGCCCTGTCGCTCCATGGGGCAGTTGCGGCTGTTCCTGAGACATGGGCTAGATTGTCTCGAATCGGTTGAGGACTATCTTTTGCCTCGGTTCATAGACGGAAATCCAATTTCCAAATACGTGACATTTGCGGTTTTAATTGTAGAACTAGTATGGCGACATGATATATGGTACCCATGCCGTCTATGATTGATACTTATGATTTGAAGTTGTTTTATACACTATGCACGTATAATAGTATCAAATGATTTGTTTTAAACGTATCAAGCATTCTTTGGCTGTTATAAGGGAAGACCCTATCCCCCGGCTTGCGTTGCATTGTGTGATAGGACCTGGGTCTTATAACAGCTTCATTTTTCTTTATTTAGCATTGCGCGGTTTGTTTTATGCACTGGTATTCTTGGGAGGAAACCCGTTCCGTGTTTTACGGCGTGGTCCCTTGATTTACCTAACTTTAAAAATAAAGATTAACTGTTTTAGTTCTCACACCAGTCACATGACTGACCTGGAGTTTATTGTTTTAACCTAAACTCTGGGTGCCCTTATTTTGACACGGGCAGCTAGTAGTTTTGGTTTTGCAGATTTATATTCACAGGATCCTGGTTTACATCTGGAACGATATCCGGAAAGCTTTGTATCCGTATATCTCTTCTAGTTGTGTATTGTATTATTTTCCGCTGCTATGTATTTAAATGTAATTTAAATCTCTGATATTTCTGTGTAATATTTATTCATTTATACTCTATATATTCTTGTAATCTGATGCATTGTTGTAATAAGCAATGAAATGTTCTTCTATATGCGTTCTGTTGTGGCTTGTTCTCGAACTATCCGACGCTTTCCTTTACGGGGAAGTTATGGGTTTTTACAATTCATTAACTATTTTATTTAAACACACTAATTAAATAATCAATTCTAATTTAAAATGGTCGATTTAGTCAACCCAAGCTCGGTTATCCCATTAATCGATTCCAATTGGTTTTCCCTTTTTGAGTTAATCCATAATATAATTCATTTAAATAAATCCCATTTAATTGTTAAAAACAATTAAACAACTTAACTGTTAGGTTAAATCTTATTCTCGTACTTATAAATTCGATTCACCTCAGAACTTTCTTTATAAAATAAATTCATAACTAATTATAATTAAATAGTAACAATCATTTTTTATTCCTTTCGATAAACTTTATTCAAAATAATATATTCAAAAATCTATCTCCAGTTATAAAATAAATTTTATAACTTCATCTTTGTCGATTCGCCTGACGGTAAATCAACATGTATAAAATTGATTTTATAGACCGTATGTTGCCAAGTACTCAACCAATACCGCCCATTGGTTTAAACCAAACAGATGTTGAATATTCAGTCAATAATTAACAATCAAATCAATCACTCCAACAGATCAGTTCATAAATGATAAATATGAAAATAAATAATATATTTGAGGAATCCCGTGGGATCCCTCCAACCTATTCTTCCTATACCAAAAAATGGTTATCTCAAATCAGATCAGTCGGTTTCACTTAACTAACAACAATAAATAACGACCACTTAACAACAACCAATTCACAAGCAATTCAACCAATTAAACACGTTTATGTGACCAACAAGGTAAGTTACCTTTATTGGAACCAATCGTCAAAATAACGGTTTGGTATTTCACTGAAATTAAACAATTAGCAAATAGTCAACCATCAACAAACAGAGCACACAAAATAAAAACCCAATTTATATAAAATATAAATTCGGAGAATTGAGTGAGTTTAACTCACCGGATTTTTATTTGTCGCTGAGCAGTTTGTTTTTAATTAATTTAAACAAATGTTTAATTTAATTAAAATTCTCAGATCATTCTAGGACTGTCCAGACTGGCTTCAGAATGAATTGTTCGTAGCCATGGTTTCAATGTATTTCGTTCCGTCCAAGTTTGTCCACCTATGCATGAATTAACAATATTATAATTATATGATTAAGTTGAATAAACTGTTCCCTTTATTATAATTAAATTAAGGTTTAATTACTTTTTATTAATCATAACTGCCGATTACTCCTTTCCATCTTCGGTTCCAGTTCCCTGATATTTGCCTCAACCTCAAGTTCCATAATTCCAACGCTGTACCAATTATAAAATCTTGGTTAATATGATTATGAACATTCACGATATAATTAGATTAAATAATTTTCTTAATCTTGTTTTATTAACAGTTAATTACTTGTTTTATCTGCCAATATGGTTTTCATGTTCCTTTCGTTCTTCTTGATGTTCGTTTAAGGTTCTTGATAACTTCCGCCTGTGCAAGATTCACTTATCAGTTGTACAAATTAAAGTAAATTATATTATCCAACTCCTAATTAAAGATTATACTTAATTATATTTAAATAGCATGATTACTTCAGTAACCTTACAACTGAAATACACTGTTTTCCTCTACGCTACTTTATCATGAATCCTGAACCACGCTCACTTCAGCCTCATTCAGTTCGATCCGCTTTGTATGCTGTTGAAAACTGGTCTGTTCGTTTCTCGTCAAAAACAACACATACCAGTTATGAGATCCTTCCCCACTTTCCCGCTTACATACCCTTCTATCTGATCGCAGCTTCATGCTGCTTCTATTCTGTCTTTTTGCTTCTGGTCTACTGCTTCGAACTCGTTCAACAACTCATACTGCTCTCAAAGTCTTGCCACCGCACCACCCTACAGAACACCATCCTCCGATCTGACACCATCAGTGGGCTCGCCGTGGCCCACTTCACCCTTGCCCCGACCTTCAAACTCCCTGACGTCGCCAAACACAGTAGTTCCCATGAGAAGGCTGCACCTTTCAGCCTCAATCCCGGACGCCTCGTCTGAAACAAGATCATGGAGCTTTCATATTTCGTGAATGGGTTTTTTTCCATTTGTTAGTGAGATGGAGCTTTTGGTTTTTATTGTATGGAGAGGAGATTTTTTTTTCGATGGGGTTTACTTGCGTGGAGGAAAGGAGAGCAAAAATGGCAGAATAATTGGCTTTTAAATCGACATGGGGTTCGGTTTCTAAATAGCTGAAACAATAGAAAAGAGGATGGGAAGAAAGACAGTGTATTTATAGATTAGAGAAGTTTGGTCACCACGTTTGTGGTACAACGTAAGGTTTAGGCTTCCATAGGGTAGGTGTGCGTTCCTACGTTTTTATTTCGGGCTGCTTGTTATTTCAGGGGATGTTTTTTCGTTGAGTTTTCTTGGTCGGCAAGGTGTCAAGGATGTTATAGGGTGGCCCGTGTCATATTTGTTGGGTACATAGGCATGTAGTATTTATAATAGGAAAAGTGTGAGTAGCACGGTAAGAAATTTTGTTTGGCTGCCAAGTAAAATGCATTGTGCCTTGGAAGGAATTAAAACACAGCGTGCACCAAAAGGAATTGAATATGTGGGGCGCAAGTATAAAACGTGGGAAGCAAAGTATTGTACATCAAAAAGAAAATTTGGGACACAAGTATGTAGTATGGACCTGGTATGCAAGAACTTGAAGTAATCTGGGCGCAAGCAAAAATTTGCCTGGACATAAGGAAATTAATAAAGTGGGATATATTATATAAATAAAATAATATAACTAAACTTGCATATGAGTTATCATGATAAAAACCACCACATTTGATTTCTGTTTACTGATTAAAAAACTTATCTTGGTGTAAAAAGGTATTCCGGACCTAATGGGACAAGTTTCGTCGAAATCCGAAGTCGTATGAAAAAATTTCCTTTATAAAACCAGAAATAAACATGCGTTTAATTTTACCACGATCACCAGATAAATCAAATCAACTTGAAACCTTTCAATCCTATAATAATTCTTCAATATGAACCCAACGGCACTAGTTTCGTCGCATTCTGAGACTGTTTCCCCGATATGATATTTTTACGCGCACCGCAATGCCATTTCTGACGCCAAATTTGCCGGTCTCTAAAAATAACAAACTATATACCTATCCTGACTCTAATCGACGATACGAACTTAACAGAAATGTTTTCGTGGCTTAATTCGATCGTCTGTTCAAGTTACACTCAGATATCCATTTATTAAATTAATTTAATTACACGCTATAGAAAATAACTAGGCGTTCACGGCTACCGTGGTCACATACGACATCGGTTTGCCACACCATTTAACACCGTGCAATAATTTAACGTTACGGTCCCAATGAAATTGATTTCGTTGAAATCGGCGACCGTTTGCAAAATGGCTATTTTAAAGGCCTATATTTTAATAACGATTTTCACAGCAACTATTCCAAAATTTGATTTGGCCATAAATAACAAATTATAACACGAAATCTAGAATTTTCTCTTTCATATGAAATTATCATCAATACGGTTCCAACGTTTCTTGTTTCACAGAAATCTGACTTGTATCGGATCTTGTATATTCAGTTGAAGTTCAAAACTCCATATTACGAACAACACGCCATTTTTAAGCTCTATTTATATTTTAAATAAATATATATCGTTCAAACTTCGTTTTAAATACGAATTCCATATTAAAATTCATAAATATTCTAAATAAAATATTTAAAAAAATAAATTAAATTAAATATTTGACTGCTAAAAATATGGGTCGTTACACAAGCGTTCCGCTAGATTGTTATTTATTTGATTTAGACACTATTATAATATTGCTGAATTTTTGTATCAAATTGTTTTGGGTTATAGTAAGGTAAAAACCGTCCATGTTTATGTGTGGGCTGCTCTTACTATTATCTTTTCTTTCGAAAGGATTTTGAAAGTTAAACAAATGGTTGGAGTTTACTCACACCAGTCCCATGACCGACCCAGAGTTATTTTTTTCCCTAAACTCTTAGGTGCCCAAATTTGTACGGGTAGTCAAGTAGTCGGGATTTTACAGATTCACTTGGAGGAGTTTGAAGCAGGAGGCTTCACCAGTTAGCTATAGACTCATATATTCCGCTGTGTACTATGTGGTATCTGGAAACAGGTGTTTATAACTGTTCCAGGAATAACTGTTGTGCTCTGATGATGGTATGTATATTAAGTTACTGATTTGTATTTCAAAAGTTATGTTATATAATATATTTTATTCGTTCCGCTGTGAGATTTGTCTTCTTCATTTTCTTCTATTCTAATATTTCTTTCTTTCTATTTCTCATCCTCTAACTTCTTTCTAATAATGATTCGTATTTCTGTGCAATTTGGGTTAGACGTGTGGTATTATTGGTCAACTCAGATAGTACAGATCTGCGGGCCGTTACAGTTGGTATCAGAGCTTAGGCTAAGCGAATACCTAGGCTTTGGTGGGATATGCTCATTAGAGATAGGGTCAGTGGTACCCTAGAATGAGTTGAGTGTATATATACGAGAGAGCATATTTGTTAATTGATATAAAAATTATTTTATATTGTGTTGACTAGTTTGTTGAGTGATTTATGAATTCTGATCGAATTGTGGGACGCCACGACGTTGATAAGAGTTTGTAAATACTTGAACAGAAGGTTGGACACAGTATTGTTTAAAAATGGGTAAATGAAATAAATTTACTCAAAATTCTATTTTGATAGAAAAGGAATAATTTTCTAAAATTATTATAATATATGGATGTATTGGTTGTTATTATAATCCGATGAGATTATAGAATTGAAATTGTTGGGTATAACCAAGTAAAACTTGTATATGAATGAAATATACAAATGAGATGAACTGGAATTGGATTTAAATCGGAATTTAAAATTTAAATCCTGGGTGTTTAGAAAAATATTTTTTAAAGTATATTAAAATGATATAGCTTTGAAAAGGATTTTTTGGAATGGAAAACCATTTTTAAATGGATCTTTGAAAATTGATAAAGCACTGAACTCAATTCAGTGGCTGGGAAATAATTCTGATGATCGTCGCGACATCATCAGTGTTCATTTTCGAGTTTCTAAGTGATGAATTGCTACCTTAGAAAAGTTTTGATGGAAATTTGTTTTAAAGAAAACAAGTTGGTTTGAAAATTCAAATGTTTTGAATTTGAAATGGTTATAAATGTATGTAAATATATTTATGTGGTTTTGAAAGGATTTGAAATGAAAACCCGGGAATTTAAATTCTGAAATGTGAAATTAACTTAAACAAGTGAAATGAATCAAAGTGAATAGATTGAATTAGAATCAATTTGAATAAATTGGAACGCATATGAATGGAAACCAAAAGTTTTGGTTGGAATTAAAGTCATAGAAATATGAAGAGTTGAGTTTCAGCATAAGTATGTTTTGAAAAGTACGTAGGTTCATAGCAGTTTTCTTACCTTTGCAATTTCGGGGACGAAATTATTTTAAGGAGGGAAGAATGTAACGACCCAAATTTTTGCTCAGTTAATTTTAATTATTTAATATGGTTTTAAATATTTAGTTGATAATATAAATTGATTTTTATATCGAGTTATCAATTTAACAAATTAGTACGATTTAATTTTTGATATATCGAATTAACGTAAGCCGAAACCGACGGATAATTGAATTCAAAGATAAAACTCAACCAATACAATTCAGATGATCAATGTGAATTCTATTTGAATATAGATGATGATAATAATATATCATCAAGGAATTAAATTGTTTTGAATTTAATTTATATCAGTTTAAATTAATATCTCCTTCATATTGTTGAATTGAGTTTCGATACGTGTCCCAATGCGTTCAGAATAGCGGTTTTACCTTAGAAAGGTCAGTCGTTGTGTTCAAAAAGGAGTTCGCGATCATGGGATGTTTTAAAATTGAATAAACATCGTACCAGTTAATATCTGCCCGTAATAAACACTATACGTACTAAGACCGACCTCAGGTAAATCCTACGTGGTAAAACACCTACCTTAAATTCCTTCATCACTAAGTTTATTTCTCCTATTTAAACAGCCAACGCCCTCTTCTCCTTTTCTATTTTTCTCTTCGATAATCCTCAGACAAACAAAATCAAAGACCATTTCCGATTTAATTCCTTTGGAAAAATAAAGAAAGAAAAATAAAAATCCCCCACTTCAGAAAATCAAATCGAGTTCGTGCTTGAATCTTCGAGGCGTTGGAGCTCACGCTGGCCAACAGAGCGAGGGGGCAGCACTCACGAGTTGGGTTAATCAATGGCGTCACGATGTTCTCTGACGCGAGCTCCGTTGCTCGACTTCAATCAACGATATCGACTAGGGTTCAACGCATCGCGATTTGGGGGAAACTGGAGGTTGTGATTCAGTTTTGGGAGGAGTTCGATCTGTGTTGTAAAGGGTTCGAATCTGTTTGACGATGGAGGAGCCAACGAGGTCAACAGGGAGGAGTTCGATGCTGAGCAGTGTTGCTTCCATCCTATATCTCGATGTATGATTTCAGGGGATGATACGTTAGGGTCTGGAGGGAGTTCGAGACAAATAGTATCGCTGCCTTTCTTGGGTATGTTTTAGGAAGAATTCGCAAACATGAAAGAGGGTGTCGGGTTCAACAAAAGGGCGACCAACGGGTGGTGTTTTGGATGCCATTGACATTGGTAATGATTGGAGATGGAATGGTAAGTGGTCAAACCAAAGTCAGAAGGCATGGGTTTCCTGTGAATAACTGAATGAGGATTGAGGCGAGCTCGTGAAGATGAAGGCCAGTTTGGTTTTAGAGGTGCTGTGATTTTGGGGTATAGTAGTAGATTATGGTTTGGAGAATCAAACTAACAAAAGGTAAATTTTTAATCAAATTTGAGTAGTTTGTTAGTTGACACTAAAATTAGGAAATTTATTGTTAATCATTAAAATAAATAATTAATGTGGTAATTTAAAAATGTATAGAAAATGTGTTTATTTATTTTTAGTAGTTTTAATTAAATAAATAAATGTTGATTAGTAAATTCAAATCAAATTATCATAGGTACAAAATGAAATATATTCGAGACAATTTGAGTAGAGTCATAGACGGTGATTTGGAAATAAACAGGATATCGACAACTGCAATCACGATGAGTAAATCTCACTCACCTTTTATTTAAAATTATTTTTATCAGTTAAAAATAAATTGTTTGTTACTTGTTTGGTTGCATTCAATATTATTGTGCATCTTAAATATATTAGTTATTTAGGCTTGGTGGTTGCTATTATATATATATATATATATATATATATTGGTGGTTGGATTTCCCGCAGTATCATTAGCGGATGCCCGCGGTACCATTAGCGGATGATTACCCTATACGCCCCACGCTATGATAGTGGATGACCTTCTATACCGCGATATCCTGCCTCGAAGCAGGATGGGTATTGTTTCTGTTGACTAACGTCTGTGGATGCAGGTAAAACAGATTGGAGGGATCGAACTGGATTCCTCAAAAATATATTATCTGTTTGTTTATTTGTTTGCATATATACTGTGATATATGATGTGTTAGAAAACCAAAAATAAATAATTGGTTGTTTGGTGTTTAAATATCACTGGGCTTAAATGTTTATATTTAAAAAAAAATCGAAAAAAGGAAATTTCCAGAGTTAAAAGGGGAAATTCTATTTTTTCGAAAATAGAATTTGAAATTTGAATAGAATAAAAATATTAACTTGTTTTAAAAGAATAAAAACAAGTAGTTCTTTTATAAACGAAGTTTACAAATGAAGCGAAAAGAATTATCATTGGATAATTCAGAAATAAAAATACAAGTGTGAAATTGAAAAGGGAAATCTATTTTCCAAAAGTAGAAATATCGGATTCAAAAGAAATTGAAATCGAGACTTGTTTAAGAATGAATAAAGAAAATTTAAATAGAATTTGAATATATAAATTCAAGAAGAATTTGTACATAGAGAATTTCAAATAGAATTTGTATACAGGGAATTTCAAATAGAATTTGAACATAGAATTTGAATATATAGAAATTTGAATAGAATTTGAATAGAATTGAAAATGGAATTTGAATATGGAAAATTCAAATAGAATTGAAAATAGAATTTGAGAATAGAAAGTTGAAATCATTTATAAATGGAAACAACGAAATATATTTCAGAATGCGGATTTTTTTTAAACGTAATGGAAAATAAATCCAAAGGATTTATGATTTGTAAAAGGAAGTTGAATTAAATATAGAAGATCGCAGTATAAATAAATATATTACCGAGTTAGAAAAAAATCGACAATTATAGATAATCGAAAATATTATGTTGAATTGGGAAATTGATTTGATATATATATATATATATATATATATTAAAAATATATCAGAATGGAGTTGATTTTATTATAAACGAAGTTTAAAACGTTTATATATTAAATATAATTAAAATGAACTCGCCGCAGCGTGGCAGTTCGTAAATTGGCGTTTCGAACTTCAATTGAGTATACAAAACTCAATTGAAGTCGGAATTCTTTGAAACAAGAATCGCCAGGACCGATTTGATAATAGTTTTCTAATGAAAAAGGAAATTCTAAATTTCGTCGTATATATTCTGGGTTATGTCAAAATCAAATTTTCAGAAAAGCAGCGCCATAACCATTATAAAACCATAACGGTTTATTTAAATAAATAAAATGATTTTAAAGAAATAAAATCTGGATTGCCATTAGAAAAATCCAGACTGGAGATATAAAATAAATATGAACTCCAGTGAAGTAAGTGAAATGATTTTTGAAACAAAAATCAGTTTTTTAGTTATTAAATAGATTTAACTAATTTTGAAGCATAATGTAGCATTCCGGGAATTTCGACACTTGAATCATGACACTAATACATCCTGTGCCCAATAACTCAAGTACTGAAAACCCCAGAAGGCTATAAGAAAGAATTTAGAGGGTGAGGTAAGAAAGAAAAAAATATTAGAATAGAAGAAGAAGAAGAACCAACACAACACAAAGTCTCACATCGCAGCAAAACAAAATATAATATATAAATAAACTTTATAGAGAGCTTTGAAATAAAACTTACAATCGTCAGAGTACATCAATACACTGGGATAGTTATAATAATTTGTCCTTATATACATCACACAGCGGAATAATACTAGATAATATCATATGCCTAAACACCTTCAGCTCGTCTTTGGACTTCACAGCATCGGATAACCAGAACCTGTACAACCCGGTCTAACCCGAGCATTTACAAAACACCGGGTCAGTCTGGTGAACCAGATTGAGTAAAACTCGCTAATTTATAATATCATCTAACTTGATTTTAAATTCAAAATCCTTTTGAAAGAAAAAGGATAGTCATAAGACCAAATCCACACATTAATACGGACGGTTTTTACCTTACGATAACCCAAACATTTTTGAAAATCAATACCCGTCTGATAGTATAATAGTTTCTAAATATAAATAAATAGAAACTAATAGAATGCTTGCAACTCACGCTCCACATATGTAGTATACAAACAAAATCGCAGGCGCTTATCGGGGATTGGATTCCGACCATGACAAGGTATGGGACTACCTGCCGATAGTGTATCTCTAGAGGCGAATACACTGGGTTCGACAAGAACGTCTTGCAACCCGGCCCACACATGACCGACCACTCATTTCGCTTGAGTGTATCGAATGTATATCATCAACGGTTGGGAGCGACCCATCGTTTCCCGAAAAGGGACAGCATCGATAGATTAAAGAATGAAATGGATTTTCTCTAGATAAGTGATTATACACCCTAATGGGAGCGACCCACATAGCCTTGCTGCCTGCCCGATTTTTGTCATTTCCCAGTTGATGAGGCTTGAGGCTCCGCTTTATCAGCACATCACATTTACTTCGAATGCCACATCGTCAGATCCATCAGAATCACCAATTGACGTCCACAACAATACATTATATGTTAGCTAAAGAAGTTTCCTTCTCCGCTTTCACTCTTGGTACGGTTGAAGAAATCAATGTTGTGACCTTTCTGGAAATACTTTGTCAGACATCCCCCATATACGTCACCCAGGAACAGGATGAACCGAAGGCACCCTCCTACCGCATCCTAGGAATCACCCTATAGATCAGCAGCGAGTAGTCCTTGCGATCCACAAATTTCAATCCTGACAGAATCACTGTCAAAATATCTCTAGGGATCAGCTAGAGAAATCCAACAATAGTCCTACCATTCATGAAGATTTACGATCTCCAATTTCTTCATCTCGATCACCATCTTCCACGTTTTCGTATTCATTGGTCGGAATGGTTTTCGAATATAAATTCGATCCCGGTCTTTCCATACCAATAACGTTGGGCAAGATTTTGATAGTTGGTTATTTAACTATCAAAATAAACAAACATATAAATAAAATGAATCCATTGGTTTATACAGCATCACTTAGCCATTTTAAAAAAAAAATCAGTTTTAATATCCTCAAATCATTCCAATATGTAAATATTCTCAAATCATTCCATTTATATGCTTAGAATAATGTCTTAAAACCATATCTAGTTTCATTTCAAAATTTTGCATTAGTTACCATTTCAAAACATTTCTTCACCATTACTTATTATCTATAATTACAGAGTTGATTCAACTCATTATCGTAAAACAATTCTTAGGAAATCTCCTTTTGTCTCGTTATTAACAAAATAATCATCACTTATACCTTTGGAATAAACTCACTTTACATCTAATCTCGTTACTTTGAACATATCGTTATACTTCCCAAAACTCCTTTTATTTCCTTTATTATGGAAATATCATTTCTAATTTTCAAGCTTCTTTTAAATTCCTTTACTTGTATGTTTCCAAACTCTTCAAATAACATTACACTATTTCTTTCCAAAATAAATTCCACTAACATCATTACCATCACAACTAATACCATCCTCCGATAATCCCGAGCTCGTTCAAGTAGGGGTATTTAATTACCTCTCCGACCTTGATCAACAACGTTCTTATCTTAAGACGATATCAGTTGTAATACCAAACCCGATATTCATTCCCAATATCAAAACACATCCCATTTGGTTATATCTTGATGAAAACTCACTCCTTCTTTAATATGGCGTACTTAAATCGCATCTTTTTAGCTCAACTCATCTCCCCACTTTAATTCAAACTTGGGTTCTCATTTGATTTCATTTCATACCAACATCTTTTATTTATCCAAAACCCAATTGCAAATATACATAACTTTAATAATTCTCTCAATATCGAATCTATTATATTACATTTAATAAAACTTGGGTTTCTATAATTTCGTCAAACTTTGAATTTCATAAAACCCAATTAGATAGAAATCCAATAATAATTTAAACTTAAAACTTAACTTAACTTACATCAATATAATTTTCTTACAAACTTTGCTTACTATAACAGTTCCTTATGATTTCATAAACTTCCATTATTCCTTTTTAAACCCAAGATTTCCACTTTGATTATTAAACAAATGATAATCAAATATCAACGTTTATAAAAAAATGTTTACTTAACCATTAAATATATCCATTAAATAAGTAAATAAATTTCATAAATCTATTCTAGTTAACACAGTTGACTTGGTCAACCCTAAACATGATTAACTCGTTAATCAAATCTCGATTCATCTCCTTATTTAAATTCAACTAATTTAAATAATTCCATTTGATTATTAAAATAATAATCAATTCAATATAATCTCCTTTTAATTGTCTCATAAAACAATTTATCTCAGTTACTAGTTATCACTATAATCCCTACTTACTTGCTTATTAATATAAGAATTTACGTTATAAATCATTTAAAAATTTAGAAGAGGCACGTGCTTCGCACACGGCAGATTTCGGTTCAAAAATAGTGATTGGTGGTTAAATAAACAGATATATATATATATATGTGGTTGGTTTATTCCTTTTTTATAAACTTCTTTTAAAATAATATATTTAAAAATGAACATCCAGTTATAAAATAAGTTTCATAACTTTATTTCTATCGATGTACCTGACGGTAAATCAATCTTTATAACATAGTATATATTTGGCCATCTGCTATAAATTCCTCAACCAATATCACTCATTGGTTAATAACCAAACAAATGTTGAATTTGGTTTTAACAATTAATAACCAATTCAAAAATCCAATCATATGGGTTCAACAATTCACATGATGATGATAAACAATAAATTTAACTGATAATGATCAACTAATAACATCAGTTCAAGCATACAATTCAATCAAATACGTTTATGTTTTAAATGTAACCAACAAGGTAAGTTACCTTGTTTGGAGACCATCCTTAAAATAATGATGTCGTTCCATTTAAATTAAACAATGGTTTAAATAATCGATATAACTATCACAACAATCAAATCAACCAACAATTAACAAACATGGCATATAAATAAACCCGACTTATAAAAATTATAAGTAGGGGAACTGAGTGAGTTTAACTCACCTTGGTTTAGTTCTGTCGCTAAATGCTTATTTTTATTTAAATTATACTAGCGTTTAATTTAATTAAAAATAGCTGGTGCATCCAATCCTGACCAATCATGCTTCAATTCGTAGCCTCCTTCCAATGGTTCCAATGTTTTTGCAAAATTCTGATTACGTACAGTAAAAATATTTAATTAATAAGATGATAAACAACTTGATTTGATTTACTTTTAAAATTAAAACCGTTGCGTCTTACTTGAAGAAATGTCCGCCAGCATCCACTCTTTTGAACCCATGAACCTCCTTTAGTCTTTCACCCGCCAACAACATTTCCCCATGGCCAAGCTACATTTTTTAACATGTTCATTCCCTTTTTGTTTCCATACTTCCACCGTGACTTCAAACTAACTTTCCCCGTATTATTTTGTTTGCCACGTCCCATTCGCATGCCGTCCTTCCTGTACGTTTTCGTTTCATAATTTTTTTAGGCCCATAGCCCAGAATGATCAGCCCACGTGAAAACAAACAAACCGCCTCTACATCTCCATCTTCCCCAAACCGTAGCCACCTCCCATCTGCTTCCATATCGTTCCACTCACCGTCGCACCCATTTGCCTCCTGCCACAAAACCGTGGCTATCCCCGTCACCTTCCTCCCACTCGAACTGTACCACCCCTGACGATTTGTACATGCTTACCTCTCTTTCGAGATCGCTCCAACTGTCTCAAAACTCTCCGTGCTCCATTCAGACTCCATCTCGAAGTCACCAAACCCAGATTCCCTCACAACGAACCCCGCGTGCAAGCCCCTTCCCAAAAACATGCTGCTTCCTGCTCACGAGTACTCCTTTCCCATCGTTTTAGTCATGAGAACCTTCCATTTGCTACTGCTTTTCACCGCATACAACTTGTTACGCACAACTCTAAACCATGCAATCTTCCCATGCACGAGCGTTCCGCTTGTTTTGAAAGCACTTCCCAGTTTAAATTTCGTTCTTTCCATTTTCTATTATTACTTGCGAAAAGGATCATGCGGTTTTAGAAATGAATGAGGTCATTGGTTTCCTTCTTTCTGGAATGAGAATACACGCTATTTATAAATGAAGAAAAAGAGTAGGATAAGATCAACGTCCTTCAACAGACAACACGTACGTATAGGTTTGTAGAAAAACATAGGGTAGCTGGAAATTGACAATCGTGGTCGGCACGGTGTTGGTCTTTCCTTTCCATAGCTTGGTTAGCTTGGTTGATATTTCTTTTCCTGTCACTGTGATTTCTCTGCTGTGACCATGACTTTTACGTTTGCAGCGATATGATTTAGATGAGAAAGGCACGTGGTTCTTTATAATTTGATGGGTTTAGACTTGCACAGGAACGATTTTGCTAGTAAGGATGCAGATAGCATGTGCTGATATTTTGAATGGTGAAGCACACCATGTCTATGCGCAGAGGTTTGGCTATTTCATGTGGTTTTGTCAAAATTTATTTTGATACGTACACGTTTGCAACGATATTCCATTTTTCCAAAAATGCTTTTACTGCTTCCTAAATCATGTGCCGAAGATTTTCAAAGATAACGTGAAGGGTTTGTACAGAGTTTGAAAATGGCATACACAAATGTTAGAGTATAAAATATTTGTTTGTAACTATTGAAAAGACAGTGTGAGATTTCAAAAGGTAGGAATTTGTACCATGATTTCGTTTGTTGCATACAAAGATCGTGAAGATTTTGATTAGATTTGAAAACAACGTTCTGAAAATATCGGATGACAAGTATTTGTTTTACTTGTTTATGTTTTAAAGTTCACGTGTACCGCCTTCCGTAAAAATTACGTACATGTCCGAGCCTCTTTGGACAAAAATAAGAATACGATCGTGTCGAGCGATGTACCACGATCCCAAAAATATAATAATATCGGTAGATTAACTTATATTGTGAAACCCCAAAATGCTGATACAGAGTGCAAAATACTCCAAATAAAAAGTTGTTTATTTTGAGAATTAAAAATTACAGTAAAATTCTAAATATTAAATTATGACTATGCCCCAAAGATCCTTTTCGAATTCGAAACCTATATTTAATTATAATTAAATAATCGTTATGGTTTATAAACAATTTCACGGCAACTATATCAAATTTTGATTTGGCCATATCTCACAATCTATACGATGAAATCTCGATTTTTCTCTTCCATTAGAAAACTATAATTAAATCGATCCTAACATTTCTTGTTTCACAAAATTCTGACTTAAAATAGATTCTTTATATTCAGTTGAAGTTCAAAACTCAATCATACGTACTACCGCGTCATTTCGAGTTCGTTTTATATTAAATATAAATTTTAACGTTTTATCCTCGTTAAATAACAAATTCAATATTAATAATCCATTAATATTCCAAATAAAATATTTAAAATCAATTTAAATATTCAAATCAAATAACCGAAAAATCCGGGTCGTTACATTCTTCCCCCCTTAAATAAATTTCGTCCTCGAAATTGCTAAGTAAAGAAGAATGCTTAGAAACTTAATTATTTTTCAATATAAAATCAAACTAATATCTAAGTCTTAAAAAAATGATATAAAAAATATTCTAGTTTAAAAATTTTACGAAAATTTCGCGAGCACCTCCTCTGTACCGTTCAATCCAATCAACTACAACATCGCCACTCTGGGCCTCACATATCGATCAAAAGAAAACAAAGCCAAGTGGCTACCCAACTCAGGGGTATAAAATCAAACATCCAAATCAATTATATTAAGGTTTACCTCTTTGTTGGGCAACTCCTACTCTAGTCACAAAGCGAAGCACTAACAACTCTTCCTTTCCCAACCTGCACTGACTCAATATACAATGCCAATAACAAATACAGGGTTAAACCATTACAGTTTTATTTCATATTGATTCTATTTAAACTTATTATATTGAAATTTATCTCTTGGTTTTCAATTCATATAGGTTGATGAATTATTTTTATACTCAACCAATCCATTATCAAACAAACAACAACACACAATCAACATAACCAAATCACTCATATTCAACTTATTCTTAGGTTAAATTTTGATTTATTTACCTCCATATATTAAATTTCACGTTTTCCAATTCTTTTGCTATTTAATTTCCATTTGAATACTTATTCAAATCAAACTAATATCAATGATAATATTATTTCATTTCTATATGAAAAATGTAACTTGAGCAAAATTATTTCATTTGCCCTCCTTTCAAAACAATATCGTACCAATTTGTCAGTTCAACTTGAAACCGATAAATCAACATAATACAAAATATTTGTATGTTAAAATTTACAAATACGCTCCCATATACACACTCAATCTCGATCTAGGGCATTACTAACCCAATCTCTATCGAGTCACACCACAGAGCCAAGGTTATTCCTAAACCATTGCTCTGATACCAACTGTAGCATCCCCAGAAATTCGACACTTGAATCATGACACTAATACATCCCGGGCCCAATAACTCAAGTACCGAAAACCCCAGAAGGCTATAAGAAAGAATTTAAAGGGTGAGATAAGAAAGAAAAAAAATATTAGAATAGAAGAAGAAGAAGAACCAACATAACACAAAGTCTCACATCGCAGCAGAACAAAATATAATATATAAATAAACTTTATAGAGAGCTTTGAAATAAAATTTACAATTGTCAGAGTACATCAATACACTGGGACAGTTATAATAATTTGTCCTCATATACATCACACAGCGGAATAATACTAGATAATATCATATGCCCGAACACCTTCAGCTCGTCTTTGGACTTCACAGCATCAGATAACCGGAACCTGTACAACCAGGTCTAACCCGAGCATTTACAAAACACCGGGTCAGTCTGGTGAACCAGAGTGAGTAAAACACGCTAAGTTTATAGTATCATCTAACTTGATTTTAAATTCAAAATCCCTTTGAAAGAAAAAGGATAATCGTAAGACCAAATCCACACATAAATATGGACAGTTATTAACTTACGATAACCCAAACATTTTTGAAAATCAATACTCGTCTGATACTATAATAGTGTCTAAATACAAATAAATAGAAACTAGCAGAACGCTTGCATCTCACGCTCCACATATATAGTATACAAACAAAACCACAGGCGCTTATTGGAGATTGGATTCCGACTATGACAAGGTATGGGACTACCTGCCGATAGTGTATCTCTAGAGGCGAATGCACTGGGTTCGACAAGAACGTCTTGCAACCCGGCCCACACATGACTGACCACTCATTTCGCTTGAGTGTATCGATTGTATATCACCAACGGTTGGGAGCGACCCACCGTTTCCCGAAAAGGGACAACATCGATAGATTAAAGAATGAAATGGATTTTCTCTAGATAGGTGATTATACACCCTAATGGGAGCGACCCACATAGCCATGATGCCTGCCCGATTTTTGTCATTTCCCGGTTGATGAGGCTTGAGGCTCCTCTTTATCAGCACATCACATTTACTTCGAATGCCACATCGTCAGATCCATCAGAATCACCAATTGACGTCCACAACAATACATTATGTGTTAGCTAAAGAAGTTTCCTTCTCCGCTTTCACTCTTGGTACGGTTGAAGAAATCAATGTTCGTGACCTGTTTGGAAATACTTTTTCAGACATCCCCCATATACGTCACCCAGGAACAGGATGAACCGAAGGCACCCTCCTACCGCATCCTAGGAATCACCCTATAGATCAGCAGCGAGTAGCCCTTGTGATCCACAGATTTCAATCCTGACAGAATTATTGTCAAAATTTCTCTAGGGATCAGCTAGAGAAATCCAACAATAGTCCTTCCATTCATGAAGATTTAAGGTCTTCAATTTCTTTATCTCGATCACCATCTTCCACGTTTTTGTATTCATTTGGTCGGAATGGTTTTCGAATATAAATTCGATCCTAGTCTTTCCGTACCAATAACGTTGGGCAAGATTTTGATAGTCAGTTATTTAACTATCAAAATAAACAAACATATAAATAAAATGAATCCTGTAACACCCCACCTCTGCTATGGTCACTCACAAAGGGAATGCACTAGTTTTGGAGGGGTATTATCTAGTAAACAGGCACAGAGATAACACAAGACAGAACATAAATTAAACAGAGTATATAAAGCAGCGGATATAAATTTAACCAAATCTCATTACGTGGAAAATAGAGTCAAAACCTCTTACATCAAAATACCAAGTCATTATTTCATTACATCAAGTTCTAAAGAAGCAAAGTACTTAAAACAACATAAGTCCATTATTATTCCCCAAAAAGAGCATGAGTGCAGCCATAGCATAGCTCAAGACCAAACCGTACATGAGCTGTCAGAAAGCAAGCAAAGTCCAAGCTAAGAGCTAGGGTTTCCTCCCTGAGAACCTGGGGGGGAAACGAAAGAAAACGAGGTGGAAGAAAACGGGTCAGTCAAAAAGAGTGGTAAGCCCTAGTGACTATCAGCATAAAAACTAATAAAGTTAACTGGACATGAGAAACTGAGATTAAACATAAAGATAATAATTGGGCTGGCATGACAATAAAAGGTAACAAGATAAGGGTGGCATCGCATATACAAGGTTTACTGCACTAACTGTACTAGTGTCCAAATCCATGTCAAGTATAAATCCAGAAATGATCCCTAGGCCCAATAACATGAAATGACCCAATACGGGGTCCAACAGTCCATCCTAATCGATCGGCTTTACTCGTCGTGTATCGGTGTCGTACGGCCCAATCGCGGAATGTAGTCACATGTGCTAGGTCCACCCTAGGGTGTATCAGGTCCTAGGGTGTCAAACACTGACACAATTCAAGCACGCACAATATAGTACTACGGGTGCCCATGCCTACTTTTTCAACTCCGGACTAAGTGCACGACCCTAATCCGCCTGAACCTACACTGGCGCACCTTACTCAGCCGTTATTCTTGGTCACTTACAATCAGCCCAGTAATCGTGCCCCACCCTGCCTAGTCCCCAGGGTATCGTGATACTTCTAAGTGGGTTACTGCTGAAAGGGACCACGTGGCTAGGATTTCAAATGGGTTAAGTATTGTCAATAAAAAGGTCATGACTTAACCCTACCCAAACATGTATCAGTTGGTTAAGTATATATACAAGCAGTTCAAGACTTAACCCTATCAAGTCGACATGTCAAGTTGGTTAAGTATATTCAAGGGGTCCATGACTTAACCTTACCATGTGGAATTAATTCACTTAACGCACCCCAACCTCTCACATTAGACTTGGTTATGGTTACTGGATGTGCCGGGCGGTTCCGGGTAGATTTACACCATAGCCTAGTCTAACCTCGGGTTTAAAGTGCTATATGACCAACTACTCACATTGGGTCCTATTATTTGCAACTACTGGATTTGCCGGGCGGTTTCAGGCAAATTTACATTGCAAATTCAACCCAACCTCGAGTTGGCCATTTTCAAGTTATCTAATTGTCATGTCCCAAATTCACGTTTTCAAGCTTATTCTCATGTCAAGTTTTCATGTCATATTTTCATGTCATATCATGTCAATTCCATAGCCAATTTCAAGTTTGTCTAATCTACCCCAAAACATATCCCCAACGTACGTGAATTCGCATTAATACAACATGTCAAAATAGGGAATAACACAAACATGATAGTCATAGAATGGCAAAGGTGTTCACAAGTTAGGCATGATGATTATAACATTACAGGCATATGAAATAGGGTCTCAACATCAACTTGACAAGACATGGTGGTAGACATGGTAAAGGATTGACAATAAATAGTACCCCAATAATAGTTTCAACATCACAGGCATGGCAAGATAAAGATCGTAAAAGGGGTTTTTGATTAAACATGAATATATCCAAATAAAGTTCATACTGATATCCACAAGTCAACATTTAAGATGAATAGATCTGGGGTGTACAAAACTAGATTTAAAATAACAGATTTAAAAGTGATAGTCATAGATCCAAGATATACAAGAGTAGATCCAACTTAGTTATCATGTTTAGGCATAATTTCAGTTTACATCATGTTCAGGTTAAATTTACAGTTTAAATCTAAGAGTGACAAAGGGCTTACAGATCGTAGTCTAGAGAATGAGAAAGCAAAAAGAGTAGAAGCAGAATCTCTAGCAAATCCCCAAACCAACGTAGCACTAACAAAGTCCTGAATAGCCTCCTTATTCTCTATCTTCCAGTCAGAACTTCAGCAGCATATGGTCGGACAAGAATGTGATAGAAAGTCTAGGGTCAGGGGCTGTTTATATAGTGTTTAGAGAGTGAATCTGGACAAGCAACGAGACCAGATACATCTGGCTCAAAAACAGGCTAGGTGACCAGGTCGACACCCAAGTCGACTGCGCAGTCGACCTGGTCCTGGGGGTGTCGACTGCCCAGTCGACTCCCCAGTCGACCTGGGTCTGGGCGGGAAATTTCCCGCCCAGTCTGTTCTACATTTGAAATTCGAATTCGAGCTGTTTTGAACTCTGAATATTTCTGAAACTTTGGGGAGCCATAACTTGGTCATACGGACTCCGATCTTCGCGAACTCGGACTCGATTTCATGCAGAATTCCGAGACAAACGCAATGGCGCAACCCGTTTCCCTTGGTTCTTATTTTAAAATTTAATTCTGCCTTGATTTATAGTTATAACACTTTATTAAAGTACGGGTTGTTACATTCTCCCCTCCTTAAAGGATTTCGTCCCCGAAATCTCTAAGTTAGGAAGAACGCATCCTACCATCCACATCCATCTACTCACAGCATCATTCATGAGTAACCATTGTCCTTAAAAGGACTTCTAATGCTGTATGAACATATGCAGTATGTGTGTGTATATGTACTTATCTAATGCAAAAGATCAGGCCGTTACTGATTTAGTAAACCTCCTTAATGCAAGATATGTTAGTGTAATGAGTCCAACATGTATGCAAATTCCTAACATAACTTAATTTTTTTACATGAGTGCACAAACATCATCCATATGCAACATCCACGTGATAGCATAACACGTTCATCCATGTACAAGTATAAGCACCCATGCAAATGCAACATGAAAAGGTGTCTGAGCCGATCTACTGCCTAATATGTGTCATGCATCCACTAGAAATCACTTGCAAACACTTGCAAACATTTGCAAACATCAACCATAACATGTTTCAAATACATGTTTACATCCAAAGAGGGTTCTAAGGTTCTCAAGACAAACATAGGTAGCATGATACGAAGGGTTTATAAGTTCAAAGGAAAAGAGATCGAGAAAGTACCCTAAAAAAGAAATGGGTAAAGCGCGCGTATCTTCTCCTCGGTTTCCCAAGTTGCGTCTTCTTGGGCTTCACTCCACTGTACTTTGACTAGCTTGACTTCGCGATTCCTTAGCTTCTTGATCTCCGTCCCTAAGATACGAATAGGAACTCGCCTCAGCGTTGCTTCTTTCTCCACTTCTATGCCTTCGAGGATGCTTGGCTCAACCACCTCAGCTGATTCATGTAGGCACTTTCGGAGATGCGAGACGTGAAAGACATTGTGTACTCCGGCCAGCCTCTCAGGTAACTCTACCTTATAGGCCATCTGCCCAATCCTCTCAGTGATAGGGAACGGTCCTACGAATCTTGGTGCTAGCTTTCCAATTGCTCCAAAACGAACCACATTGCGCAAATGAGAGACTTTTATGAAAACCATATCTCCGACTTCGAACTCTAGGTCTGTCCTTCTCTTGTCTGCATAAGATTTCTGTCTATCTTGGGCCGCTTTCATTCGTCTTCGTATCAACTCCACCTTCTCAGAAGTGTCTCGTATCATGTCGGGCCCAAGTATAAGTCTGTCTGTCGTCTCCCACCAATAAGTTGGTGACTTGCACGGTCTTCCATACAGGGCTTCGAACGGTGCCATCCCTATGCTAGCTTGGTAGCTATTATTATAAGCAAACTCCACGAGAGGGAGATGGTCTTCCCAAGTACCACCAAAATCAAGAATGCATAGCCTCAAAAGATCCTCTAGTACTCTATTTACCCTTTTGGTCTGTCCATCCGTCTGAGGATGATAGGCTGTACTTAAATTAAGTTGTGTACCCATTGCTTCTTGCAGACTATTCCAAAACTGGCTAGTGAAAATTGGGTCACGGTCACTGACTATGCTAGAAGGAACCCCGTGCAACCGTACTATCTCTCGAAGGTAAATAGACGCTAGCCCTGACGTAGTCCTTTTGCTTTTCACCGGGATGAAATGGGCACTCTTCGTGAATCTATCAACAATGACCCATATGCTAGTATTCCCCTTCCTCGACCTAGGCAATCCATCCACGAAATCCATCGAGATACTTTCCCACATCCATTGCGGGACCTCCAAAGGATGTAATAGCCCACTGGGCTTCTTAGATTCGGCCTTGACTTGTTGGCACACCATGCACTTTGAGACGAATTCTGCCACGTCCTTTTTCATTCCGGCCCAAAAGAAAATGCGTTTCATATCTCTGTACATCTTATCCCCTCCGGGATGTATAGTCATCTTCGAGTGATGCGCCTCTTCGAGAACTTTATTTACTAAGTCTCCCACTAGTGGAACACATAGCCTTCCATCGTGCCTTAGCCATCATTTGTCATCAATGGCATACCTACCAAGGTGACTTGACGTCTCACCACTGATTAACTTGTCCATGATTTCGACTATCTGTGGGTCCTCTTTCTGCGAAGTCCCTACTTGATCTAGAAGCGTAGGTCTCAGCTCAAGAGATGCTAACGTACCAGTCAATGACTCAACAGCATGCGTAAAATCAAAGGTTGCTATAAACTCTAGACTTTTTCTTTCAACAATGAAAGGGCTCAAAGTCAACCTTTTTCTACTTAGCGCATCCGCCACCACGTTACCCTTGCCAGAGGTATAAGTTATATCGAAGTCATATGAGGCCAAGAATTCCATCCACCGCTGCTGTCTCAGATTCAAATCTTTTTGCGAAAAGAGATACTTAAGCAATTTGTGGTCGGTATACAGCTCGAATTTCTCCCCTAGGAGATAATGGCGCCAAGATTTAAGTGCAAAAACAATCGCAGCTAACTCCAAGTCATGTGTGGGATAGTTCTTCTCATGAACTTTAAGTTGTCTACCCCCATAGCATATCACTCTTCCCTCTTGCATTAGGACAACGCCTAATCCCATGCCGCACGCATCTGTGTACACCGTAAACATTTTTCCTCCATCGGGTAATGCTAAAACTGGAGCTGTGGTGAGGGCTCTCTTGAGTCTCTGGAAAGCAGTCTCACATTCTATGTCCCATGCAAACGCTAGGTTTTTCTTCGTTAACTTAGTAAGAGGGGCTGAAATCTTAGCGAAGTCCTTAATGAACTTCCTATAAAAGTACGCCAAACCGAGAAAGCTTCTCACCTCTGTTGCCTTCTTAGGAGTTTTCCAGTCTTGCACCGTAACTACCTTTGCGGGGTCCACGGCTAAACCTTGCTTAGAAACTACGTGCCCAAGAAACCGAACTTCCTCCCTCCAAAAATGGCATTTGGAGAACTTAGCCTTTAACTGGTGTGCTCTAAGCGTATCCATGACTTCCCTGAGGTGTCTAGCATGCTCTTCTTCATCCTTTGAGAAGATTAGAATATCGTCCACAAAAACCACCACGAACTTGTTAAGGAACTCCCGAAACACCCTACTCATCAGGTCTACAAAGTACGCGGGTGCATTCGTCAAACCGAACGGCATAACGAGCCATTCAAAGAATCCATCTGGAGTCCTAAACGCAGTCTTGTCAATACTATCCTCAGCTACTCTAAGCTGATGGAATCCAGTGGCTAGATCGAGTTGAGAGAAAACAGATGCTCCCACAAGCTGGTCAAAAAGATCATCGATTCTTGGTAGTGGGTGCCTATTCTTCTTCGTCAGCTTGTTTAACTCACAATAATCTATGGACAGACGATGCGAACCATCCGCCTTAGTAGCGAATACCATAGGAGCACCCCATTCAGAAATGCTTCGCCTAATGAAATTTTTCTCGAGCAACTCCTTGATTTGTTTACTGAGCACTCTTCTTTCTCGCGGGGCCATATGCCTAACGGGAAATGATACTGGCTTGGCATTATCAATAAGATAAATACGGAAGTCTATCTCGCGTTTAGGGGGTAACCCCTTCACCTCATCAAAGACATCAGGATATTCTCGGACCACCCTCACAGATTGAAGATTGTCGACGGACGAGTCGAGAGATTCAAGATAACATAACATGACCGGACCCTTCGGGTTACAAGAAAGTTCAAGGGTATTACCAAGGCGTGTCATGAGCCTCACTACCCTTCGTTAACAATCAAGGATAGCTCCATAATTGGACAACCAATCCATGCCCAAAATTAAACCATATCCCATGAATCCGAGAACATAAGCATTACACGTGAATTCCACGCTTAAGATGGAAATCCTCAAATCAACACAAATCATAGATAAATGGGCGGAGCCCCCAATCAGATTTGAAACACTAACGGGATCATCAACTAGACTAGTACTTAAGTGTAGATTTTCAACAATATCAGATAAGATAAAAGTATGCGATGCGCCAGAGTCAAGTAAGGTTCGAACAGGAAATTCAGAAATGTAAACAAGGCTTTCTACATAAATATTACTACCTCGGTCAAGAGCTGGAGTGGTGTTGAGAGCCTGCAACTGTCCTCCAGAAGGTCCTGCTCGTTGTGTCTGCCCTGACCCTTGTCCTTGCTTCTTAGGGCAATCCTTACTGATGTGTCCAGTATCCCCGCAGTGAAAGCATTCACCCAACTTTCTTTTCTTCCTCCTACAGTCTTTAGCTATATGTCCCGTGATACCACAAAAGTTGCACTTCCTCATCTCACGTGGCCTGTTAGCATTGTTGTTGTTGCCCTTGTTATTCTTGTTGCCTCCCTTCTTGAAGTCAACCTTCTTGTTCTGAGTCTCATTAGACTTAACCTCCTTTTTGTCACCCATGTCTTCCTCATGAAGTAGGGCCATATTCACCAAGCTTTCAAAGGTCGCCCCCATGGGCACATGAGTCATAGCCATAGTGTGGAGTGGCTCGCTCAATCCTCGAGCAAATCGTAGAGCCTTCTTCACAGCCGTGTTGACTAAGTCCAAACCAAACCGAGCAAGCTGATTAAACTTATTCACGTACTCCCTAACAGACATGTCCCCTTGCTTGAGTGCTAGGAACCTCTCCATCTGAAGGTTTGCTTCTGCTGACAATAAGAATTTAAGCCCAAACCTCTCTCTAAAGTCTGCCCAAGACTCAGTTGGTCTGGTAGCGTTGGTGACTTCCCACCAAAATGCAGCTTCCTCTTTCAACAACCATGCTGCCAACTGAACTTTCCTATGATCCTCCATATCGAAGATAACGAACAGGTCTTCAGTCTCCTTTAACCAGTTTCGTGCCTCAGTGAAGGTCTCAGTTCCAAGGAAGCTCTTGCCGCCCATTCCTATAAAGTCTTTGCATATTTTGGCGAAGGCGGTGCCGGGAGGAGGAGGAGGAACCGCGGCTACTGGAGGAGGAGGAGGAATGTCTGCCGGGCACGCATCGTTGGCCCTAGCTTCCAAGTACCTTCGGAACCATCCGGGTATGGGTACTCCCTCGGGAAGGTTAAGATCGGCCATGCTGAAAAACGAAAAGAAAAAGATTCAAACGAGGAAACAAGGAAAGTGCTAATGGCTTTTGGGGAATAGCCTTTTCATAAAAATAGAACTTTTCTTGAAAAATGCTTCTTTGTAAATGGTTTTGAAAATAATTTTCAGAAAGTTTTTAAAACTTTTGCCCAGTCTGGTAACCTTTTGCTCTGATACCAAATGTAACACCCCACCTCTGCTAGGGTCACTCACAAAGGTAATGCACTAGTTTTGGAGGGGTATTATCTAGTAAACAGGCACAGAGATAACACAAGATAGAACATAAATTAAACAGAGTATATAAAGCAGCGGATATAAATTTAACCAAATCTCATTATGTGGAAAATAGAGTCAAAACCTCTTACATCAAAATACCAAGTCATTATTTCATTACATCAAGTTCTAAAGAAGCAAAGTACTTAAAACAACATAAGTCCAATATTATTCCCCAAAAAGAGCATGAGTGCAGCCATAGCATAGCTCAAGACCAAACCGTACATGAGCTGTCAGAAAGCAAGCAAAGTCCAAGCTAAGAGCTAGGGTTTCCTCCCTGAGAACCTGGGGGGGAAACGAAAGAAAAAGAGGTGGAAGAAAATGGGTCAGTCAAAAAGACTGGTAATCCCTAGTGACTATCAGCATAAAAACTAATAAAGTTAACTGGACATGAGAAACTGAGATTAGACATAAAGATAATAATTGGGCTGGAATGACAATAAAAGGTAACAAGATAAGGGTGGCATCGCATATACAAGGTTTACTGCACTAACTGTACTAGTGTCCAAATCCATGTCAAGTATAAATCCAGAAATGATCCCTAGGCCCAATAACATGAAATGACCCAATACAGGGTCCAACAGTACATCCTAATCGATCGACTTTACTCGTCGTGTATCAGTGTCGTACGGCCCAATCGCGGAATGTAGTCACATGTGCTAGGTCCACCCTAGGGTGTATCAGGTCCTAGGGTGTCAACCACTGACACAATTCAAGCACGCACAATATAGTACTACGGGTGCCCATGCCTACTTTTTCAACTCCGAACAAAGTGCACGACCCTAGTCTGCCTGAACCTACACTGACGCACCTTACTCAGTCGTTATTCTTGGTCGCTTACAATCAGCGCAGTAATCGTGCCCCACCCTGCCTAGTCCCCAGGGTATCGTGATACTTCTAAGTGGGTTACTGCTGAAAGGGACCACGTGGCTAGGATTTCAAATGGGTTAAGTATTGTCATTAAAAAGGTCATGACTTAACCCTACCCAAACATGTATCTAGTTGGTTAAGTATATATACAAGAAGTTCAAGACTTAACCCTATCAAGTCGACGTGTCAAATTGGTTAAGTATATTCAAGGGGTCCATGACTTAACCTTACCATGTGGAATTAATTCACTTAACGCACCCCAACCTCTCACATTAGGCTTGGTTACGGTTACTGGATGTGCCGGGCGGTTCCGGGCAGATTTACACCATAACCTAGTCTAACCTCAGGTTTGAAGTGCTATATGACCAACTACTCACATTGGGTCCTATTATTTGCAACTACTGGATTTGCCGGGCGGTTCCGGGCAGATTTACGTTGCAAATTCAACCCAACCTCGAGTTGGCCATTTTCAAGTTATCTAATTGTCATGTCCCAAATTCATGTTTTTAAGCTTATTCTCATGTCAAGTTTTCATGTCATATTTTCATGTCATATCATGGCAATTCCATAGCCAATTTCAAGTTTGTCTAATCTACCCCAAAACGTATCCCCAACGTACGTGAATTCACATTATTACAACATGTCAAAATAGGGAATAACACAAACAGGATAGTCATAGAATGGCAAAGGTGTTCACAAGTTAGGCATGATGATTATAACATTACAGGCATATGAAATAGGGTCTCAACATCAGCTTGACAAGACATGGTGGTAGACATGGTAAAGGATTGACAATAAATAGTACCCCAATAATAGTTTCAACATCACAGGCATGGAAAGATAAAGATCGTAAAAGGGGTTTTAGATTAAACATGAATATATCCAAATCAAGTTCATATTGATATTCCACAAGTCAACATTTAAGATGAATAGATCTAGGGTGTACAAAACTAGATTCAAAATAACAGATTTAAAAGTGATAGTCATAGGTCCAAGATATAAAAGAGTAGATCCAACTTAGTTATCATGTTTAGGCATAATTTTAGTTTACATCATGTTCAGGTTAAATTTACAGTTTAAATCTAAGAGTGACAAAGGGCTTACAGATCGTAGTCTAGAGAATGAGAAAGCAAAAAGAGTAGAAGCAGAATCTCTAGCAAATCCCCAAACCAACGTAGCACTAACAAAGTCCTGAATAGCCTCCTTATTCTCTATCTTCCAGTCAGAACTTCAGCAGCATATGGTCGGACAAGAATGTGATAGAAAGTCTAGGGTCAGGGGCTGTTTATATAGTGTTTAGAGAGTGAATCTGGACAAGCAACGAGACCAGATACATCTGGCTCAAAAACAGGCTAGGTGACCAGGTCGACACCCAAGTCGACTGCGCAGTCGACCTGGTCCTGGGGGTGTCGACTGCCCAGTCGACTCCCCAGTCGACCTGGGTCTGGGTGGGAAATTTCCCGCCCAGTCTGTTCTGCGTTTGAAATTCGAATTTTGAATTCGAATTCGAGCTGTTTTGAACTCTGAAAATTTCTGAAACTTTGGGGAGCCATAACTTGGTCATACGGACTCCGATCTTCGCAAACTCGGACTCGATTTCATGCAGAATTCCGAGACAACCGCAATGGCGCAACCTGTTTCCCTTGTTTCTTATTTTAAAATTTAATTCTGCCTTGATTTATAGTTATAACACGTTATTAAAATACGGGTTGTTGCAAATTCATTGGTTTATACATCATCACTTGGCCACTTAAAAATAATATATCAGTTTTAATATCCTCAAATCATTCCAATATGTAAATATTCTAAAATCATTCCATTTATATGCTTAGAACAATGTCTTAAAACCATATCTAGTTTCATTTCAAAATTTCGCATCAGTTACCATTTCAAAACATTTCTTCACCATTACTTATTATCTATAATTACAGAGTTGATTCAACTCATCATTGTAAAACAGTTCTTACGAAATCTCCTTTTGTCTCGTTATTAACAAAATAATCATGACTTATACCTTTGGAATAAACTCACCTTACGTCTCATCTCGTTACTTTGAACATATTGTTATACTTCCCAAAACTCCTTTTATTTCCTTTATTATGGAAATATCATTTCTAATTTTCAAGCTTCTTTTAAATTCCTTTACTTGTATGTTTCCAAACTCTTCAAATAACGTTACACTATTTCTTTCCAAAATAAATTCCACTAACATCATTACCATCACGACTAATACCATCCTACGATAATCCCGAGGTCGTTCAAGTTGGGGTATTTAATTACCTCTCAGACCTTGATCAACAACGTTCTTATCTTAAGACGATATCAGTTGTAATACTAAACCCGATATTCATTCCCAATATCAAAACACATCCCATTTGGTTATATCTTGATGAAAACTCACCCCTTCTTTAATATGGCATACTTAAATCGCATCTTTTTAGCTCAACTTACCTCCCCACTTTAATTCAAACTTGGGTTCTCGTTTGATTTCATTTCATACCTACATCTTTTATTTATCCAAAACCCAATTGCAAATATACATAACTTTAATAATTCGCTCAATAGTTGAATCTATTATATTACACTTAATAAAACTTGGGTTTCTATAATTTTGTCAAACCTTGAATTTCATAAAATCCAATTAGATAGAAATCCAATAATAATTTAAACTTACAACTTAACTTAACTTACATCAATATATTTTGCTTACAAACTTTGCTTACTACAACAGTTCCTTATGATTTCATAAACTTCCATTATTCCTTTTTAAACCCAAGATCTCCACTTTGATTATTAAACAAATGATAATCAAATATCAACATTTATAAAAAAATATGTGTACTTAACCACTAAATATATCCATTAAATAAGTAAATAATTAATAAATCTATTCTAGTTAACACAGTTGACTTGGTCAACTCTAAACATGATTAACTCGTTAATCAAATCTCGATTCATCTCCTTATTTAAATTCAACTAATTTAAATAATTCCGTTTGATTATTAAAATAATAATCAATTCAATATAATATCCTTTTAATTGTCTCATAAAACAATTTATCTCAGTCACTAGTCATCACGTTAATCCCTGCTTACTTGCTTATTAATATAAGAATTTACGTTATAAATCATTTAAAAATTTAGAAGAGGCATGTGCTTCGCACATGGCAGATTTCGGTTCAAAAATATTGATTAGTGGTTAAATAAACAGATATATATATATATATATATGTGGTTGGTTTATTCCCTTTTATAAACTTCTTTTAAAATAATATATTTAAAAATCTACATCCAGTTATAAAATAAGTTTCATAACTTTATTTCTGTCGATGTACCTGACGGTAAATCAATCTTTATAACATAGTATATATTTGGCCATCTGCTATAAATTCCTCAACCAATATCACTCATTGGTTAATAACCAAACAAATGTTAATAAGCAATTCAAAAATCCAATCATATGGGTTTAACGATTCACATGATGATGATAAACAATAAATTTAACTGATAACGATCAATTAATAACATTAGTTCAAGCATACAATTCAATCAAATACGTTTATGTTATAAACATAACCAACAAGGTAAGTTACCTTGTTTGGAGACCATCGTTAAAATAACGATGTCGTTCAATTTAAATTAAACAATGGTTTAAATAATCGATATAACTATCACAACAATCAAATCAAACAACAATTAACAAACATGGCATATATAAACCCGACTTATAAAAATTATAAGTAGGGGAACTGAGTGAGTTTAACTCACCTTGGTTTAGTTCTGTCGCTAAATGCTTATTTTTATTTAAATTAAACTAGCATTTAATTTAATTAAAAATAGCTGGTGCATCCAATCCTGACCAAACAAGCTTCAATTCGTAGCCTCCTTCCAATGGTTCCAATGTTTTTGCTAAATTCTGATTACGTACGGTAAAAATATTTAATTAATAAGATGATAAACAACTTGATTTGATTTACTTTTAAAATTAAAACCGTTGCGTCTTACTTGAAGAAATGTCCACCAGCGTCCACTCTTTTAAACCCATGAACCTCCTTTAGTCTTTCATCTGCCAGCAACATTTCACCATGGCCAAACTACTTTTTTTAACACGTTCATTCCCTTTTTGTTTCCATACTTCCACCGTGACTTCAAACTAACTTTCCCCGTATTATTTTGTTTGCCACGTCCCATTCGCATGCCCTTCTTCCTGTACGTTTTCGTTTCACAATTTTTTTTAGGTCCATAGCCCATAATGATCAGCCCACGTGAAAAAAAACAAACCGCCTCTACAGCTCCATCTTCCCCAAACCGTAGCCTCCACCCATCTGCTTCCATATCCTTCCACTCACCATCGCACCCATTTGCCTCCTGCCACAAAACCGTGGCTACTCCCCGTCACCTTCCTCCCACTCGAACTGTACTACCCTTGACCATTTGTACGTGCTTACCTCTCTTCCGAGATCGTTCCAACTGTCTCAAAACTCTTCGTGCTTTATTCCGACTCCACCTCGATGTCACCAAACCCAGCTTCCCTCACAATGAACCCCGCGTGCAAGCCCCTTCCCAAAAACATGCTGCTTCCTGCTCTCGAGTACTCCTTTCCCATCGTTTTAGTCATGAGAACCTTCCACCTGCTACTGCTTTTCACCGCATACAACTTGTTACACACAACTCTAAACCATGCAATCTTCCCATGCACGAGCGTTCCACTTGTTTTGAAAGCACTTCCCAGTTTAAATTTCGTTCTTTCCATTTTCTATTATTACTTGCGAAAAGGATCATGCGGTTTTAGAAATGAATAAGGTTATTAGTTTCTTTCTTTCTGGAATGAGAATACACGCTATTTATAGATGAAGAAAAAGGGTAGGATAAGGTCAACGTCATTCAACAGACAACACATACATATAGGTTTGTAGAAAAACATAGGATAGCTGGAAAGTGACAATCGTGGCTGGCACGGTGTTGATCTTTCCTTTCTACAGCTTGGTTAGCTTGGTTGATATTTCTTTTCCTATCACTGTGATTGCTCTGCTGTAACCATGGCTTTTACGTTTGCAGCGATTTGATTTAGATGAGAAAGGCATGTGGTTCTTTATATTTTGATGGGTTTAGACTTGCACAGGAACGATTTTGCCAGTGAGGATGTAGATAACATGTGCTTATATTTTGAATGGTGAAGCACACCATGTCTTTGCGTAGAGATTTGGCTATTCCATGTGGTTTTGTCAAAATTTATTTTGATACGTACAGGTTTGTAGCGATATTCCCTTTTTCCAAAAATGCTTTTACTGCTTCCTAAATCATGTGCCGAAGATTTTCAAAGATAACGAGAAGGGTTTGTACAGAGTTTGAAAATGGCATACACAAATGTCAGAGTATAAAATACTTGTTTGTTACTATTGAAAAGACAGTGCGAGATTTCAAAAGGTAGGAATCTGTACCGTGATTTCGTTTGTTGCATACAAAGATCGTGAAGATTTTGATTAGATTTGAAAACAACGTTCTGAAAATATCAGATGACAAGTATTTGTTTTATATGTTTATGTTTTAAAGTTCACGTGTACCACCTTCCGTAAAAATTACGTACATGTCCGAGCCTCTATGGACAAAAATAAGAATACAGTCGTGTCGAGCGATGTACCATGATCCCAAAATATAATAATATCGATAGATTAACTTATATTGTGAAACCCCAAAATGCTGATACAGAGTGCAAAATACTCCAAATAAAAAGTTGATTATTTTGCGAATTAAAAATTACAGTAAAATTCTAAATATTAAATTATGACTACGCCCCAAAGATCCTTTTCGAATTCGAAACCTATATTTAATTATAATTAAATAATCGTTATGGTTTATAAACAATTTCACATCGACTATATCAAATTTTGATTTGGCCATATCTCACAATCTATAAAATGAAATCTCGATTTTTCTCTTCCATTAGAAAACTATAATCAAATCGGTCCTAACGTTTCTTGTTTCACAAAATTCTGACTTAAAATAGATTCTGTATATTCAGTTGAAGTTCAAAACTCAATTATACGAACTACCGCATCGTTTCGAGTTCTTTTATATTAAATATAAATTTTAAAGTTTTATCATCGTTAAATAACAATTCAATATTAATAATCCATTAATAGTCCAAATAAAATATTTAAAATCAATTTAAATATTCAAATCAAATAACCGAAAAATCCGGGTCGTTACAAATAAATAGTTAATCGAGTTTTGAATCGAAATTGGCGTTGGATAAGTAAATTGGTTTTGTAGATTCATATTCGAAATCGAATTTGAAACTCAAGTTAGAAATGAAATTCTACTTGTTTATAAGCGAATTTAAAATATATACGAACATGATATGTTCAAATAAAAGTGAAATGGGCAAATTAGCTAAATTAAGAATAGATTAGTAAATTGAGGTAAAATGACCAGATTGAGTTGGGATAGATTGGGAAACAGGTGAACATGTGTTAGACAGGTATGAGATGAAGTATATGAAGATTTTAATTTATGTGCCCAACAAAAAGGTACACGTTTAAATTCCATATGAGGTTTCATGCGCCGAATCGGCAAGCCGCTTGGCTTTTTCTTTTTCTTTTTGAATGGAAAGGCCTGTGTGGCGGTTTAGGGATTTTCCCGATGCTCTTGGTACAAAGGAGGTGATGGCGAAATTTTCCGGAAATTTAAGGAGTTAGAATATTTTTAAGATATTTTGATAATTAGAAATCTATATATCAATATATATTGAATTCGATAAGGGAATGAATTTAAAATAGAATATTATAAATAAATAAAAGAAATCTATAAATTAGATTTGTTAAAAATAGAAAGAGAAGCGTATACATATTTTAAAAATGAATAATTAGTTTTATGGTGTTATTCGGGAATAATGGTTTTGTTTGTTTTGAAGTTAAGGATGTTTTCAGTCAAGGTCTGAGAGGTAGTTATACCCCAACTTGATTGATTTCATTTTTAATTGATAAATAGCAGGATCCAGCCTCGAAGATAAATGTTTGAATAAGATTAGTTAAATGTCGTATTTTGGGTTGTTGTAACGATGTTTTATATAACATTCGTTTTAACCCAAATAGGTGGAAATTTAGAAATATAATGAATAAATATTTCCTAAGTATATAAATGAATAGTCGGGAAAGAAATAAGTAATTGGAATGTTCTCCAATTATAAATAGAAAATATTTTCCAAGTGTAGGAAATAAAAGAAGGTGATATTGGGAAATGTTTTTTTCAACTAGCGTAAGAGATCAATAAGATTACTAAAATTATTTGGTTAACAAATATTTGATAGGGAAATGAAGAAGTGAATCAATTAATGAAATATTAACTAACAGGCCCAGTGATTGTTTGATGTTTTGAATGGATGTTTATTTATTTTTCTTCGATAATTAAATAACCAACTATCAAAGTGTTTGCCAATATCGTTGTCAATATGGAGAGACCGGTTGGATTATTATCCGTGAACCACTCCGTATTGGCTGTAGCATTGCGAATTAGGTTATACGAAGATGATCGAAGAAGGAGTAAAGTGCAAGGACTTTTCTATTAATGGAAATTGTGCCTTCGGTTTCGTTCAATCCCAGAACGAATATAAATGGACGAATGTCTGACAGAGTATTTCTAATGATCGCATATGTTGGTCTGTATAGATATATATATATGGTGGCAATGGATTTATTCCCTTAGCATAATATCCAGAATATATTTGCGCAAATCAATTAGTGATTAACAGATCTGACAATGTGGCATTCAAAGTGGTTATGCTATCAGTGAATGATAAGTAATCGTAGCCTCAGGCCTCAACAACCGGGAAATGACAAAAATCGGGCAGGCAACATGGCTATGTGGGCCGCTCCCATTAGGGTGTATAATCACCTATCAAGAGAAATTCCTTTTACTTCTTTATTCTATCGATGTTGTCCCTTTTCGGGAAATGGTTGCTGATCCCAACCGTTGGTGATATACATTTGATACACTCAAGCGAAATGAGTGGTCGGTCATGTGTGGGCCGGGTTGCAAGACGTTCTTATTGAACCCAGTGTATTCGCCTCTAGAGATACACTATCGGCAGGTGGTCCCATACCTTGTCATGTTGGAAATCCAATCTCCAATAAGCGCTCTGCGGTTTTTGATTTTATATTATATATGGAGCGTGAGATGCAAGCGTTCCGATAGATTGTTATTTATTTCATTTAGACACTATTATAGTATTACTGGGTTTTTGTATCAAAGTGTTTTGGGTTATAGTAAGGTAAAAACCGTCCATGTTTATGTGTGGGCTGGTCTTACTATTATCTTTTCTTTCGAAAGGATTTTGAAAGTTAAACAAATGGTTGGAATTTACTCACACCAGTCCCATGACTGACCCAGAGTTTATTTTGTTTTTTTGTTTTCCCTAAATTCTTGGGTGCCCAAATTTGTATGGGCAGTCAAGTAGTCGGGATTTTACAGATTCACTTGGAGGAGTTTGAAGCAGGAGGCTTCAACAGTTAGCTATAGAGTCATATATTCCGCTGTGTACTTTGTGGTATCTGGAAACATGTGTTTATAACACTTCCAGGAATAATTGTTGTGCTCTGATGATGGTATGTATATTAAGTTACTGATTTGTATTTCAAAAGTTATGTTATATAATATATTTTATTCGTTCCGCTGTGAGATTTGTCTTCTTCATTTTCTTCTATTCTAATATTTCTTTCTTTTTATTTCCCATCCTTTAACTTCTTTCTAATAATGATTCGTATTGCTTTGCAATTTGGGTTGGACGTGTGGTATTATTAGTCAACTCAGATAGTACAGATCTGCAGGCCGTTACATTGTGTCTAAAATAGGAGAAATTGGTTAGAAACGATAGTCGTTGGGTTTGATTCAGAGTTCGGATCGATAAACAAATATTTTTGGAATTAAATAATATTAAATATATGGTATAAATTAGGGCTGTCAATTTCCTACACGACTCGTGACCCGACCCGAAACCCGCATGGAAATTAGCAGGTTAACCCGACCCGTTTAGGTAGCGGGTCATTTTCGGGTCAACCCGAATTTGTCCTGTTTATAAACGGGTGGGTTTAGGGTTGACCCGCTAACCCGATTTTGACCCGCCAAACCCGATTATATGTTGTATCTCTTCCATACTGTTATTCTTTTATGTATAATGTTAATGTTAATCTTTTATGTATGCAGTAATCAGTATGCTCGTATATGTAAGTTGTTATATTTTACTAATTTATTCTTGTATGTTGTTAGTTATATTTTACTTATAACAACTGTATCTCTTCCATAATGGTAGTCTTTAATTTATGCAGTACGGGAATATATACTTATGTGTAGAAAATAATTTTTGGATATGGTGATTTCATGCTTTATATATGTGTTGTCTGTTGGTGACTTTGCAACTTGTTGCATGTTGGTGATTATATAACAGTGTGCATTTTGGTAATTTGGCTCTTTTGTTGCTTATATTAGTAGGCAATATCTATCAATGGGTCCAACGGATAAACACGACCCAACACGACCCGACACGACCCGTTTTGTTAAACGGGTTACGCGGGTCGGGTCGGGTCAACCCGTTTATAAATGGGTCGGATTAGGGTTGGGAAAATATGACCCGTTTAATAAACGGGTTGACCCGACCCGTTTATAAATCAACCCGAACCCGACTTAACCCGACCCGACACGACCCATTGACAGCCCTAGTATAAATACACTTGTTTTATTCCAAAACCTAATCTCTTTCTCCAATACATAGCACCGCCGGCCTTCCTGAAGGGCTGAAATCACTCCAAACATTCCACTTTAATTTATCTCAGTTCACATCGAATTTGAAGATGATTTTAAAACAAAAATCGAAGACCATAACACGATCTTCGAATTGGTATGGCAATGATCGATTCCAATGTCGTAAATTGGGTGATTTTCGAGCTTGAAGAGGCGATCTTCGAACGGATTTTTGAGACGGTGATGGGGTGCGAATTGGACGGGGAACTTGGCAGAGGGTGGTGTCGAGATGGCGATTCGAGTGGTTGCTTAGATCAGGGGCGGGGTGCTCCGATTGTCGTGCATTAGTGTTGAGATTGGGTTCGTGAGTGCTCCAGTTTTTGGCAACGAAGAAGAAGACTAATATAACGGCCTAATTTTTCTTAAGGAAATGTAATTAAGAAATTTAATTTAATTATTTAATTAATTATATTATTTAATGATCAAATGGTTAACTTATCATATCTTCTACATACGATATCAAAAGTTCACAAATTTGGATCCACTGGAATCGTCTTGGCGAGCACTACAAATGGAACTAAGCAAAATGAAAATAGAGCAAATTAGAATTTAAGGCGAATTTAAACCCAAATAGTACTAGAATCATCAGTTAAAGACTGACGAAGTGGAAACCAAAAGTGTGAACTCTCTCACTCAAATTAATTTACAGTTATTATATTTGTGACCGTATATATTTATTTATTGCCTATGATTGCAGTATTTATATGGTGGTTGATGGCTGTTTACATTTTTAATATTATTATCATTATTAAACTGTGAAAATATACGTTGTTAAATAAAATGATTATATTATGAATAATGTTCACATGGACTGTGATGTAAACCCCATATGGGTATTGGGATGATAATTTTGCACATCGCCCAATTATTCGTTGATGATTGAAAACCCCACACGGGTCTAGGGATGATAATTAGTTCACATCTCCCTTGGTTTTAACTATATGTCAACTGTTTGATTGACAGACTGTTATAAGCGTTATTTAATTATTTAATGCTTATACAGTTGCAAATTGCACTCTAGATGTGAATGGAATGTTAATAGTTATTTATCACTATTTTTGAATACATGCGATGTATGGAATCCATATAAATAAAATTATATGGTAATTGATTGAGTCTGATTCCAATTCAAAAATAATGAATATTTTAAATATAATACTCAGAGAAGAATCAGAATGTGATTTTGATGTCCGATTTTGGATGGACACAACAATATTGAAAATGGAAGCCGAGTTAAATATATACGCCATTTTAACTTGCAGGATTTCTCTGTCGATTTTGTTCTTTTTATAATGAATATTGAAAAGATTGATTTCAAAATCTGATATGTTGAAATATTATTATTTTTGAGATTATAATAATATAGATCGTTCAATTTTGATTTAAAATTGAAAAGGAAGTTGAAATCGTTTTAGAATGAATTTATAAACGAATTATAAAATATGTTTTAAAAGGAAATCAGCGAAATATATTATATATATTTAAATGGCCAGAATAGAACGCGCCGCGCAACGACCGTTCGCGAATTTCAACCATTGACTTCAAATCGATATAACGAGAGATCCGATTCTCCTAAAATCAAAACCGTTGGGTCCGTATCGGAAAGTGATTTCGAATGATAATAAGAGATTTGCATCTAACAGTTAGATTTTAAGATTTTAAGATATGTCCAAATTAGTTTTAGAAAAGGTCACTATGGATGTTGTTTGGTGGCCAATATTGGAAACCGACCGTAAGTGCCTAAATAAAATTGTTAAAAATGTGAATAAATTATGTAAAATCATAATAAATGATTTGAAATATTCCAAGTTTGTAAAGATAAAAGATTTTTTTATCAAAATAAGTTGTTTCCCACTTGAGTAAAAGAATTGAAAAGAAATTGAAATGGTTTTGAGACAACCAGAATTTTCGAATATATATAAATTGGAATGGAAATAATCTTCGGAATATTTCGATATTGAATTCCGTGATTATACAGATATTTTTGAGGAATTTGGAAGTTATTGATATCATTATTCCTGTAACAACCCAGGGATTTTCGGCCCCGAAAATCGACATAAATACCTTTACCGTACTCATGCCGACCTCCCAAACACCGAAAACACTGGACGTTATTAGAAAGAAATTAGAGGGTGAGAGAAGAAAGAAAGAAATATTATAATAGAAGAAGAAGAACCAATACAACACAGAGTCTCACATCGCCGTAGAACAAAATATAATACAGAAATAAATCTTTATTGAGAGCTTTAAAAATACTTACAATATCAGAGTACATCACACCACGGGACAGTTACAATAACCTGTTCCCATATACAACACACAACGGAATAGTAGATATAAAATATCATACGTCTGGACTCTCCCAGCTCGCCTCTTCACAGCATTCAATAACTTGAACCTATACACCCTGGGCTAACCCGAGCATTTACAAAACACCGGGTCAGTCTGGTGAACCAGAGTGAGAAAAACTCGCACAGTATTAAGGGTATCACACAACCTGATTTTAAAGTTAAAATCTTTCAAAGAAAAGAATAATCGTAAGACCAAATCCACACATAAACACGGACGGTTTTTACCTTACGATAACCCAAAACAGTTTTGAAATCAATATCTTATCTGATATTATAATAATGTCTAAATACAAGTAAATAGAAATCTAGTGGAACGCTTGCATCTCACGCTCCACATATAGTACACAATCAAAACCGCGGGCGCTTATCGGAAATTGGATTCCGACTATGACAAGGTATGGGACCACCTGCCGATAGTGTATCTCTAGAGGCGAATACACTGGGTTCAACAAGAACATCTTGCAACCCGGCCCTCACATGACCGACCACTCATTTCGCTTGAGTGTATCGAATGTATATCACCAACGGTTGGGAGCTACCCACCGTCTCCCAAAAAGGGACAGCATCGAACAGATTAAAGAATGAAATGGATTTTCTCTATATAGGTGATTATACACCCTAATGGAAGCGACTGTAACACCCCACCTCCGCTAGGGTCACTCACAAAGGGAATGCACTAGTTTTGGTGGAGTATTATCTAGGTAAACATGCACAGAGATATCACAAGGCAGAACATAAATAAAGCAGTGGTAGAAATTAAAAACCAACTTTTTATTATTTTCCAGGAAAGAGGCAAAAGCTCATATATCCAAGATACAAATTATTCCATTACATCAAGTTCATAGTAAAGAAGCATAAACTTTAAAACAAAAGTAAATTATTCCCCATAAATAGCAGAAGCAGCCATAGCATAGCCCAAGACCAAATCGTACATGAGCTGTCAGAAAGCAAGTTGAATCCAAGCTAAGAGCTAGTGTTTCCTCCCTGAGAACCTTGGGGGGTGGGAAATGAAAGAAAAAGGGGCAAAAGAAAAAGGGTCAGTCATAAAGACTGGTAAGCGCTAGTGACTTTCAGTATGAAAACTAGTAAAGGTACCATGATATGTGAAAACTGGAATTAAACATAAGGATGATAATAGAACTAGTTGGACAATTAAGATAGCAAGATAAGTCAAGTCTGGCATCGCATATTCAAGGTTCGCTGCACCAACTGTACTAGTATTCTAACCCATGTCAAGTATTAACCATGAAATGATCCCTTAGCCCAGTGTCATGGAGTGACCTATTACGGGGTCCTACGGTACGATCTACTAATCGATCGGCTCCCTACAAGTCCTAGCTCGTCATGTGTCTGTGTCATACGGCCCTATCCAGAAATGCAGTTACCTGTGCTAGGTCCACCATAGGGTGTATCAAGTCCTATGGTGCCAACCACCGACACGAACCAAGCACGCACAATGTAAATCTACGGGTGCCCAATGCCTGCTTTTTCAACTCCGGACTACGTGCACGAGCATAGCCCGCCTGAACCTACAATGGCGCACCTACTCAGCCGTCGTTCTGGTCGCTTACAATCAACCCAGTAATCGTGCCCCACCCTGCCTAGTCCCAGGGTATCTTGATACATCTAAGTGGGTTACTTCTGAAAAGGACCGCATAACTAGGGTTTCTAATGGGTTAAGTTTTGTCATTCAAATTCGTGACTTAACCCTATCCAAATCATGTATCAAGTTGGTTAAGTGTGTTCAAGCAGTTCATGACTTAACCCTATCAATTCATCGTGTCAAGATGGCTAAGTATATTCAAGTGGTTCATGACTTAACCCTATCATGTGGCATTAATTCATTAATGCACGCCAACCTCTCACATTAGACTGACTGTTGTGGTTACTGGATTTGCCGGGCGGTTCCGGGCAGATTTACACCACAACATAGTCTAACCTCGGGTTTTTACGTGCGATATGACCAACTACCCACATTGGATCCTATTGTTTGCAGCCATTGGATTTGCCAGGCGGTTCTGGGCAGATTTACACTGCAAACTCAACCCAACCTCGAGTTGGCCATTTTCAAGTTTATCTTACTGTCATGCCCACGTTCAAGTTTTCATGTCTAGATTCATGTCAAGTTTCAAGTCATGTTTCATGTCAATCGTGTCAAGTTCATGTCCATATTCAGGTTCAAGTCATAGTAACATTCATGTTCAAGTTTAAAGCTAATTCATGTTTTACCTAGTCTACCCAAATCGTATTCCCATCGCATGTAGGTTCGAATCGACAAAAATAAATCTAATAGGGAATAACATCAAAAGGAACGGGTATAATGTGGCAAAAGTGATTACTAGCATAGCATGACATGACTTAAAATAAAACATTACTGGCATATGAAATATTGGCCTCATACATAAGGATTCCAATTTTAGCAAAGAAAGGTACTAGTCGAGATAACAATTGTCATAAGGTGATAGTATAGTCATGATACAACTGTCATAAGATGATAGTATAGTCACGGTACGACTGTCATAAGATGATAGTATAGTCACGGTACGACTGTCATAAGGTGATAATCATAAACTTGTGACAATATCAGGTTCAACATGATAATATAAGGGGATTTCTTTTTGATTTACAATGTCATAGTAATATTCAAGAATCGAGATCCAAGATGAACGAGAATGAATGTAAACAGTCATCATACATAGGTCCAATTTCAATTTACATCATATTCATAATACATTTACAGTTTAAATCTGAAAATAACTGGGGCTTACAGATCGTGGTTCGAGAATTAGAAAAAGAGAGTCGATGTTGAATATGTTTAGTCAAGTCCTAATGGAAGTCCCTAAATCAGCAATTCCCTTAACGCAGTCTCAACGTAGAAGAAGCAGTCCTTCTCTCACACTTTTAATCAGAATCAGAGCAGCATAAGGTCAGAAAGAATTTTGTGTAGAGAGACTGGTGTTAGGGGCTGTATTTATAGGGTCAGGTCAATGAATGTGGACAGAAATGAGGCCAAATACATCAGAGTGAATCCAGCTTCAGAAATGGGCTCGGGCACCAGGTCGACCCCCAGGTCGACACTATGGTCGACCTGGTCCTGGGTAGGTCGACTACATAGTCGACCGCCAGGTCGACCTGGTCCTGGGTGGGATTTTTCCCGCCCAGTCCATTTGGAGGTTTGAAATTCGAATTTTGAATTCGAATTGAGTCTGTTTTGAATTTGAAAATTTCTGAAAACTTCGAAAGGTCATAACTTGGTCATACAGACTCCGATTTTCGAAAACTTGGACTCGTTTCCAAGCAGAATTTCGAGACGAATGCAATGGCGTAACCTTTTTCCCCTGATTCTTATTTTAAAAATCAATTCTGCCTTGATTTATGGTTATTACATGTTATAAAAACACGGGTTGTTACATTCTCCCCTCCTTAAAGGATTTCGTCCCCGAAATCTCCAAGTTAGGGAGGATGTGTCCTACCATCTAATCATCCATCTACTCAAAGCATCATCCACAGGCAACCATTGTCCTTAAAAGACTTCTAGTGTTGTATGAACATATGCAGAAAGTGTGTGTATATGAACTTATCTAATGCAAAAGATCAAGCGGTTACTGATTCAGTAAACCTCCTTAATGCAAAATATGTTAGTGTCATGAATCCAACATGTATGAAAATTCCTAGCATAGTTCATAATCTCTACATGAGTGCACAGTCATTCATCCATATGCAACATCCAAGTGATAGCATAACAAGTTCCATCCATGTACAAGTATAAGCACCCATGCATATGCAACATGAAAATGTGACTGAGCCGATCTAGTGCCTAATGTGTGTTATGCATCCACTAGCAACCACTTGCAACCATTTGCAACCATCAATCATAACAGGTTTCAATCACATGTTTACATCCATATGGTTCTACCTAAGGTTCTCAAGATAAGATCGAGAAGATAACAAGACAAACGTAGATTTAGAAGCATGATACAAAAAGGTTTTCAAGTTTATAAGAAAAAAATAGATCGAGAATGTACCTTCAAAAAGAAATGGGTAAAGCAAGCGTATCTTCTCTTCGATTTCCCAAGTTGCGTCCTCTTGGGCTTCACCCCACTGCACTTTCACTAGCTTGACTTCTCGATTCCTTAGCTTCTTTTTCCACTTCTACGTCTTCAAGGATGCTTGGCTCAACCACTTCGGCTGACTCATGCAAGCACTTCCGGAGATGTGAGATGTGAAAGACATTGTGTACTCCAGACAACTTCTCGGGTAAGTCTACCTTATAGGCCATCCGTCCAATCCTCTCAACGATAGGGAACGGTCTTACGAACCTTGGTGCTAGCTTTCCAGCGGCTCCAAAACGAACTACATTGCGTAACGGAGAAACTTTTATAAAGACCATATCTCCGACTTCGAACTCTAAGTCTGTCCTTCTCTGGTCCGCACAAGATTTCTGTCTATCTTGGGTCGTTTTCATTCGTCTTCGTATCAACTCAATCTTCTCAGAAGTGTCCGTTATCATGTCGGGGCCAAGTATAAGCCTGTCTGTCGTCTCCCACCAACAAGTTGGTGACTTGCACGGTCTTCCATACAGGGCTTCGATCGGTGCCATTCCGATGCTAGCTTGGTAACTGTTATTATATGCAAACTCCACGAGAGGAAGACGGTCTTCCCAAGTACCACCAAAGTCAAGAATGCATAGCCTCGGGAGATCTTCTAGTACCCTATTTACCCTTTCGGTTTGTCCATCCGTCTGTGGGTGATAGGCCGTGCTTAAGTTCAGTCGTGTTCCCATTGCTTCTTGCAGACTATTCCAAAACTGGCTAGTGAAAATCGGGTCACGATCACTAACTATACTAGAAGGAACTCCATGCAACCGTACTATCTCTCGAAGGTAAATAGACGCTAGCCCTGATGCAGTCCTCTTGCTTTTCACTGGAATGAAGTGAGCGCTTTTCGTGAGTCTATCAACTATGACCCATATGCTAGTATTTCCCTTCCTAGACCTAGGCAATCCATCCACGAAATCCATCGAGATACTCTCCCATTTCCATTGCGGAACCTCCAAAGGATGTAATAGCCCACCAGGTTTCTTCGAATCGACCTTTACTTGTTGGCACACCATGCACTTCGAAACGAACTCTGCCACGTCCTTTTTCATTCCAGCCCAAAAGAAAATTCGTTTCATATCCCTGTACTTCTTATCCCCTCTGGGATGTATAGTCATCTTCGAGTGGTGCGTTTCTTCGAGAACTTTCCTTACTAGGTCTCCCACTCGTGGTACACATAATCTCCCATCGCGTCTTAGCCATCCCTTGTCATCTATGGCATACCTACTGAGGTGACTTGACGTCTCACCCCTAATCAGGTTGTCCATGATTTCGACTATCTGCGGGTCTTCCTTCTATGAAGTCCCTACTTGATCTAGAAGTGTAGGTCTTAGCTCAAGAGATGCTAACGTAGCAGTCAATGACTCAACAGCAGGTGTAAAATCAAAGGTTGCTATAAACTCAAGGCTTTTCATTTCAACAAACAAGGGGCTCAAAGTCAACCTTTTTCTACTTAGCGTGTCCGCCACCACATTACCCTTTCCAGGGGTATAAGCTATATCGAAGTCATATGATGCCAAGAATTCCATCCACCGCTGTCTCAGATTTAAATCTTTCTATGAGAAGAGGTACTTAAGCGATTTGTGGTCGGTATACAGCTCGAACCTCTCCCCTAGAAGATAATGGCGCCAAGCTTTAAGTGCAAAAACAATCGCGACCAATTCCAAGTCATGCGTGGGATAGTTTTTCTCATGAACTTTAAGTTGTCTGCTCCCGTAATATATTACTCTTCCTTCCTGCATTAGGACAATGCCTAATCCCGTGCCACATGCATCAGTGTACACCGTAAACATCTTACCTCCATCGGGTAATGCTAAAACTGGAGCTGTGGTGAGGGCTCTCTTGAGACTCTAAAAGGCAATGTCACACTTTATGTCCTATACAAAAGGTAGGTTCTTCCTTGTTAACTTGGTAAGAGGGGCTGAAATCTTAGCGAAGTCCTTAATGAACTTCCTGTAGTAGCCTGCCAAACCGAGAAACCTCCTCACCTCCGTTGCATTCTTAGGAATTTTCCAGTCCTATACCGCAACTACCTTTGCGGGGTCCACGGCTATGCCTTGCTTAGAAACTACATGCCCAAGGAACCGAACTTCCTTCCTCCAAAAATGGCATTTGGAGAACTTAGCCTTTAACTGGTGTGCTCTAAGCGTTTCCATGACTTCCTTGAGATGCCTAGCATGCTATTCTTCATCTTTTGAGAAGATCAAAATATCATCCACGAAAACTACCACAAACTTGTTAAGGAACTCCCGAAACACCCTGCTCATCAAGTCTACAAAGTACGCGGGTGCATTCGTTAAGCCAAACGGCATGACGAGCCATTCAAAGAACTCATATGGAGTCCTAAACGCAGTTTTGTCAATGCTATCCTCAACCACTCTGAGCTGATGGAATCCTGTGGCTAGATCGAGTTGAGAGAAAACAGATGCTCCCACAAGCTGGTCAAACAGATCGTCGATTCTTGGTAGCGGGTGCCTATTTTTCTTTGTCGATTTGTTTAACTCACGATAATCTACACACAGACGAAGCGATCCATCTACCTTAGTAGCGAATACCACTGGAGCACCCCATTCAGAAATGCTTCGTCTTATGAAATTTTTCTCAAGCAACTCGTTGATTTGTTTACTGAGCTCTCTTCTTTCTCGTGGGGCCATGTGCCTAACGGGCAATGAAACTGGCTTGGCATTATCAACAAGATAAATTCGGAACTCTATCTCGCGTTTAGGAGGTAATCCCCTCACTTCATCAAAGACATATGGATATTCTCGGACCACTCTTACAGATTGCAAATTATCGTCGGACGAGTCAAGGGATTCAAGATAACATAACATGACCGGACCCTTAGGGTTACAAGAAATTTCAAGGGTATTGCCAAGGCGAGTCATGAGCCTCACTACCCTTCGTTCACAATCAAGAATGGCTCCATAATCGGACAGCCAATCCATACCTAGGATCATACCGTATCCCATGAATCCGAGAACATAAGCATTACACGGGAATTCTACGCTTAAAATAGAGATCCTCAAATCCCCACACATCATAGATAAATGGGCGGAGCCCCCAATTGGATTTGAAACTATAACGGGATCCTCAAGCAGACTAGTACTTAGGTGCAGATTTTCAACAATATCAGAAGAAATAAAAGTATGTGATGCGCCAGAGTCAAATAAGGTTCGAACAGGAAAGTCAGAAATGTAAACAAGGCTTTCTACGGAAATATTACTACCTCGGTCAGGAGCTGGAGCGGTGTTGAGAGCATGCAACTGCCCTCCAGAAGATCCTGCTCGCTGGGTCTGCCCTTGCGCCTGCCCTTGCTTCTTAGGGCAATCCTTGCTGATGTGTCCGGTATCTCCATAATGAAAGCATTCACCCAACTTCCTCTTCTTCCTTCTACAGTCTTTAGCTAGATGTCCTGTAATACCACAGAAATTGCACTTCCTCGTCTCGCGTGATTTGTTGTTGCCCTTGTTATTCTTGTTATTCTTGTTGTTCCCCTTCTTGAAGTCAGCTTTCTTATTCTGAGTCTCATTAGGCTTAACCTCCTTCTTGCTATTCTTGTCTTCCTCATGAGGTAGAGCCATAACCACCAAGCTTTCAAAGGTCGTCCCCATAGGTATATGAGTTAGGGCCAAGCTGTGTAGTGGCTCGTTCAATCCTCGAGCAAAGCGTACAACCTTTTTCTGGGCTGTGTTGACCAAATCCAAACCGAACCGAGCAAGCTGGTTAAACTTATTCACGTACTCCCTCACAGACATATCCCCTTGCTTGAGTGCTAGGAACCTCTCCATCTGAAGGTTCTCCTCTGCTGACGATAAGAATTTGAGCCCAAACCTATCTCTAAAGTCTGCCCAAGTCTCAACTAGCCTGGTAGCGTTGGTGACTTCCCACCAAAATGTAGCTTCCTTTTTCAACAACCATGCTGCCAATTGAACTTTCCTATGGTCCTCCATGTCAAAGATAATGAACAAGTCTTCCGTTTCCTTTAGCCAGTTTCGTGCCTCAACGAAAGTTTCACTTCCAACGAAGTTCTTGCCTCCCATCACTTTAAAGTCTTTGCATATTTTGGCAAAGGCGGTACCAGGAGGAGGAGGAACCGCGACCACTGGGGGAGGAGGAGGAGGGATGTCAGCCGTGCCCGCGTCGTTGGCCCAGGCTTCTAAGTACCTTTGGAACCATCCATGCACGGGTATTCCCTCAGGAAGGTTAAGATCGGCCATGCTGAAAAACGAAAAGAAAAGATTCAAATGAGGAAACAAAGGGAAATGCTAATGGCTTTTGGGGAATAACCTTTTTTTTAAACATAAAACTTTTCTTGAAAAATGCTTCTTTATAAATGGTTTTGAAAATAGTTTCAGAAGGTTTTTAAAACTTTTTGCCCAGCCTGGTAACCTTCTGCTCTGATACCAAATTGTAACACCCCACCTCCGCTAGGGTCACTCACAAAGGGAATGCATTAGTTTTGGTGGAGTATTGTCTAGGTAAACATGCACAGAGATATCACAAGGCAGAACATAAATAAAGCAGCGGTAGAAATTAAAAACCAACTTTTTATTATTTTCCAGGAAAGAGTCAAAATCTCATATATCCAAGATACAAATTATTCCATTACATCAAGTTCATAGTAAAGAAGCATAAAATTTAAAACAAAAGTAAATTATTCCCCATAAATAGCAGAAGCAGCCATAGCATAGCCCAAGACCAAATCGTACATGAGCTGTCAGAAAGCAAGTTGAATCCAAGCTAAGAGCCAGTGTTTCCTCCCTGAGAACCTGGGGGAGGGGGGAACGAAAGAAAAAGGGTCAGTCATAAAAACTGGTAAGCCCTAGTGACTTTCAGTATGAAAACTAGTAAAGGTAACATGATATGTGAAAACTGGAATTAAACATAAGGATGATAACAGAACTAGTTGGACAATTAAGATAGTAAGATAAGTCAAGTCTGGCATCGCATATTCAAGGTTCGCTGCACCAACTGTACTAGTATTCTAACCCATGTCAAGTATTAACCATGAAATGATCCCTTAGCCCAGTGTCATGGAGTGACCCATTACGGGGTCCTACGGTACAATCTACTAATCGATCGGCTCCCTAAAAGTCCTAGCTCGTCATGTGTCTGTGTCATACGGCCCTATCCAGAAATGTAGTTACCTCTGCTAGGTCCACCATAGGGTGTATCAAGTCCTATGGTGCCAACCACCGACACTAATCAAGCACGCACAGTGTAAGTCTACGGGTGCCCAATGCCTGCTTTTTCAACTCCGGACTACGTGCACGACCATAGCCCGCCTGAACCTACAATGGTGCACCTACTCAGCCGTCGTTCTGGTCGCTTACAATCAGCCCAGTAATCGTGCCCCACCCTGCCTAGTCCCAGGGTATCTTGATACATCTAAGTGGGTTACTGCTGAAAAGGACCGCGTAACTAGGGTTTCAAATGGGTTAAGTGTTGTCATTCAAATTCGTGACTTAACCCTATCCAAATCATGTATCAAGTTGGTTAAGTGTGTTCAAGCAGTTCATGACTTAACCCTATCAATTCATCGTGTCAAGATGGTTAAGTATATTCAAGTGGTTCATGACTTAACCCTATCATGTGGCATTAATTCATTAGTGCACGCCAACCTCTCACATTAGACTGACTGTTGTGGTTGCTGGATTTGCTGGGCGGTTCCGGGCAGATTTACACCACAACATAGTCTAACCTCGGGTTTTTACGTGCGATATGACCAACTACCCACATTGGATCCTATTGTTTGCAACCACTGGATTTGCCGGGCGGTTCCGGGCAGATTTACACTGCAAACTCAACCCAACCTCGAGTTGGCCATTTTCAAGTTTATCTAACTGTCATGCCCATGTTCAAGTTTTCATGTCTAGATTCATGTCAAGTTTCAAGTCATGTTTCATGTCAATCGTGTCAAGTTCATGTCCATATTCAGGTTCAAGTCATAGTAACATTCATGTTCAAGTTTAAAGCTAATTCATGTTTTACCTAGTCTACCCAAATCGTATTCCCATCGCACGTAGGTTCGAATCGACACAAATAAATCTAATAGGGAATAACATAAAAAGGAACGGGTATAATGTGGCAAAAGTGATTACTAGCATAGCATGATATGACTTAAAATTAAACATTACTGGCATATGAAATATTGGCCTCAAACATAAGGATTCCAATTTTAGCAAAGAAAGGTACTAGTCGAGATAACAGTTGTCATATGGTGATAGTATAGTCATGATACAACTGTCATAAGATGATAGTATAGTCACGGTATGACTGTCATAAGATGATAGTATAGTCACGGTACGACTGTCATAAGGTGATAATCATAAACTTGTGACAATAGCAGGTTCAACATGATAATATAAGGGGTTTTCTTTTTTATTTACAATGTCATAGTAATATTCAAGAGTGAAGATCCAAGATGAACGAGAATGATAATATAAGGGGTTTTCTTTTTTATTTACAATGTCATAGTAATAGTCATCATACATAGGTCCAATTTCAATTTACATCATATTCATAATACATTTACAGTTTAAATCTGAAAATAACTGGGGCATACAGATCGTGGTTCCAGAATTAGAAAAAGAGAGTCGATGTTGAATATGTGTAGTCAAGTCCTAATGGAAGTCCCCAAATTAGCAATTCCCTTAACGCAGTCTCAACGTAGAAGAAGCAGTCCTTCTCTCACACTTTCAATCAAAATCAGAGCAGCATAAGGTCAGAAAGAATTTTGTGTAGAGAGACTGGTGTTAGGGGCTGTATTTATAGGGTCAGGTCAACGAATGTGGACAGAAATGAGGCCAAATACATCGGAGTGAATCCAGTTTCAGAAATGGCCTCGGGCACCAGGTCGACCACCAGGTCGACCTGGTCCTGGGTAGGTCGACTACATAGTCGACCCCCAGGTCGACCTGGTCCTGGGCAGGATTTTCCCCGCCCAGTCCATTTGGAGGTTTGAAATTCGAATTTTGAATTCGAATTGAGTCTGTTTTGAATTTGAAAATTTCTGAAAACTTCGAAAGGTCATAACTTGGTCATACGGACTCCGATTTTCGAAAACTCGGACTTGTTTCCAAGCAGAATTTCGAGACGAACGCAATGGCGTAACCCGTTTCCCCTGATTCTTATTTTAAAAATTAATTCTGCCTTGATTTATGGTTATTACACGTTATAAAAACACGGGTTGTTACAGCGACCCACATAGCCATGCTACCTGCCCGATTTTTGTCATTTACCGGTTGTGAGGCTTGAGGCCAGAATTTATTTTGAAACATCTGATCGCCATTCACTTTGAATGCCACATCGTCAAATCCACTAGATATCGCTAATTGACGTCCACAAAAATACTCTAGTTGGGAGCTAACCAACTATGGCACGTTTGAAGAAATCAACGTGCGCGATCCTTTTGGAAATACTCTGTCAGACCTCCGTCCACACAAGTCATCCAGGAACAGGATGAACTGAAGGCACTCTCCTACTACATCTCACATAGGAATCACCCCATGGATCAGTAGCGAGAAGTCCTTGCAACCTATAGATTCCACCCACGACAGAACCACAATTTATCTCTGGGAGCTAACGAAAGATTATTAGCGGTTCTTCCGTTTAATGAAGATCCACGGTCTTCATTGCTCCATCTCGATCATCTTATGATCTCTTCACGTATTTGTTGGTCGGAATGGTTTTCGAATATAAATTCGATCCCGGTCTTTCCGTACCAACACTCGCATTGGACACATTTGATAGTCGGTGTTTTAACTATCAAAATAAACAGTGTTTCAAACATGACAATCCAGTGAGTTCATTGGTTCAGTATTCAGCACCCCTTGGCCTTTTAATTAAAATAGATGTAAATTTAAAACTCTTAAAATATTTAGATATTGAAAATATAGTTTTCTCGCTTCTTATTTTACATAAGATTATCCTTAAACCAATTCACCTTTATCTCCAATTTCCTATTTTCACTTTCAAAACATTAGTTACATTATCACTCAATATTGGAAATCGATTTAACTTATTACACGTAAAACAACATTACGAAATATCGTTTGTTTCATTCCTTGGAATAGTGATCCATGCTTATTACTATAGAATAGAATTCAAATTTTACATTTCCTTTAGTTCGAAAATGTCATTGTAACTTTCGGCGATTCCCTTTTTACTTTGGAACCCTTAGTATATATATATATCCCAAATTTTCACCAAAATTGTTGCGTTATATATTTTCTCTAATGAAATAATAAACCATCACTATTTCCTTTTACATTACAACTAATATCACCTTCAGATACTCCCGTTGTCGTTCAAGTAGGGGTATTTTAATTACCTCTCAGACCTTGATCAACAACGTTCATACCTAAAGATAAATATAAGTCGTAATCCCAAAAACCAGTATCTCGATCCAATATCAAATCAAATTCCCTTTAACTATTTCTCACTCGAAATTTCATTTCAATTGCCCATCTTTACTCAATCCCATTTTTAGCAACGTTAATTGAGAATTAACGTTATAACACCTCAAATCTCTTTTATGTAATTATGGTTTACCATCAACTCTTTATCTTACTTTCCTTTTACTTAATTCAAATAATTAAGTAATATTCATTTTACTCTAACACATTTGCTTAACCATTCCTTTCATAACTTCATTGTAAAACTCAAGTGTTAAACAAAACTTGTTCCCACTCTCCTTTCGTCATTCAATTGAATTCCATTTCAACTTCGATTACTTTTTAAATGATTTCCCATTAAAAAGTAATTTTCTAAATTATTATCAATTACAATAATATTTTATTTCAACCATTAACTAGATTAGTAGTTAATTTCTTTATTAATTTAAAATAAGAAGTAAATCCCTTTTTAAAATCTTACTAAAAAATCTAAACAACATTCATTAAACTATTTCTATTCAGAACAAACTAATTCAGAAATCAATGCAAATAAAAAGTCGATTTATTCACTTAAAACATGATTACCTTATTAACAAATTTCCATTTGTTTTTCCCTTTAAATTAATTAATAATATAATTAATTTTAAATAATTCCATTAAATTGTTTCTCAACCACACAATTATCCAAACTTAACCCTTTGATTAATTTCCTTATTCTCACATTTCAAATCTGATTAACATCAATTTTGACTTTATAAGATCAATTTACAATTGATTATAGCCATAAATATTTATTTCCTTTGAATAAAGTTTTATTCAAAAAATATATATATTTTTCAAAATCTATCACCAGTTATAAAATAAATTTCATAACTTCAGTTCTATCGATTTACCTGACGATAAATCGATATAAACAAACAATTTACTTTTAGGCCATTTACTGCCGATCACTCAACCATTTCTGCCCATTGGTTAACACACAACAAAAGTTGGTTTTCACATCAATGATCAATAATCAAATCCATCACACCAAACAGAACAGTTCATATATGATAATATGAAAATAAATAATCTTTTTGAGGAATCTGGTTGGATCCCTCCAACCTGTTCGTCTCTATATACAAACGGTTATCTCCACACAGTTTAAAACAATTCAAACAGATCAACCAATTCAAACAGATCAAACAATCCAAACTATTAAACACGTTTATAAATAAATGTGACCAATAAGGTAAGTTACCTTTATTGGAACCAATCGTTAAAATAACGATTTGGTATTTTACTGAAATTAAACGACGGTTTAATTTCTTCAGTTAAATCAACAAATAAATTATAACTAGAAAACAGTCAATCATCGGCAAGCAGAGCACACAAAATAAAAACCCAATTTATATAAAAATATAAATGGGAAAACTGAGTGAGTTTAACTCACCTTGTTTTGTTTTCATTGTCAACGGCTTGTTTCAATCAAATTAAACCAGTGTTTAATTTAACAGAAAATCCAGCTGATTTCAATCACGTCCAATTATCTTCCATAATGTAGTGCTCGTTGAGACGAGTCCAACGTTTCTTGAGTCGTCCCATTCTTACAGATAAATTATCAACAATCGAAGTTATAAGGTTATAAATATAATTATTTCCTTTGATTTACTAATCATATTTACTAATTACATTATAAATTGGTGGACTTCTTTTCTTGCTTTGGTTCATTTGTTCTGCACTCAAGACCAAAAAGCCTGCAACCAAATTCATATTTTAAGTATACGATTAATTTAAACCATTAAAGTTAAAGTTATAAATTTAAACTAATTACATTGTTTACTTTAGAGATGAAATTGACGGTCCGATCCTTTCTCCTTTCATTCCTTCTGCTTTGCATACCATTGTTTCAATCCATCTGCTAGGCTTTGGAACCAACCTTGTCATGCCTAAACATTATTTAAAAATAAATAATAATTCCTTAATCGAATTTTACTTAACTAATCATTGTTTGCCCAAACATTTCTTTCCTCCATCCGATCGTTCATTGTATGCTCAACATTATTGCCTGCATCAAAATCCACATTTTTATTTTCATCACTTAATTCAATAATTAACTTCTAATTAATTTTAATCATGTAATTACTTAATCTTACTCAAACAAAGGATCAGCCTATCTCATTATCTCGTTCTGTTTTACATTCTTCCTATATTTGAAAACATCGACACCACCAGCACACCGAAGTACATTAACCACCGCACCCTGTTCCGAACCCCCTGACACCGATCTGCCACCACCGAGCTTCTCGCCCGACCCTCCTCTTTTAGCGCCCACAACCACGCGCGCTTCAACGTCACCCTCCACCTGCAGTTCACCCAAACTCACGTCGCCTTTGAGATCGAACTTCGGCCAAACTGAAACCCGAAACCCCATCATAACCGTCCAGATCCTAGATGACATCGGCCTCCTCCCTTTGGTAACAAAAAGTTTGGAATAAAGATCAACTAATTTCAAGAAAAATGAGGAAAAAGGAGAGGGTTTTCTATCCGTAGGAATTTGTTAGATGGCGGCGCAGGACCAAAGTCTAGGGTTGGCCGATTTGTAAAGGGTATTTATAGTGGATGGTTTAGACCAAAATATTATATATAAATATTATAATGAAACTTCATGGTGAAGTATTTGGTAAAAACTACCATAAACGATTTCTGTTTACTGATAAAAAGGCTAATCTTAGTGTAAAAAGGTATTCCGGAACCAATAGGACAGGTTTCGTCGAAATTCGAGGTCATATGAAAATTTTTCCTTTATAAAACCATATACAACCATGCGTTTAATTTTTCCACGATCACCAAATAAATCAAATCAGCTTGAAACCTTGAAATCCTACAATGACTTTTCGATACGAACCCAACGGCACTAGTTTCGTCGCATTCTGAGACTGTTTCCCTGGTAGGCTATTTTTACGTGCACCACAATGCCATTTTGGACACCAAATTTCACGATCTCCAAAAATAACAAACTATATTCCTATCCTGACTCTAATCGACAATACGAACTCAAAGGAATTGGTTTCATGGCCTAATCCGATCGTCTGTTCAAGTTATACCCAAATAACCCTTTATTAAATTAATTACGCGACATAGAATTTGAACGGGCGTTTACAGCTACCGTGGTCACATACGACATCGGTTTGCCATGTCATTCAGCATCGTACAATAATTTAATGATACGGTTCCATTGGAACTATTTTCGTCGAAAACTGAGTTCGTTTGCAAAACGACTATTTTAACGGCCTATATTTAAATAACGACTTCCACAACGACTATTTCAAAATTTGATTTAGCCATAACTAACAAACTATAACATGAAATCTGAATTTTTCTCTTTCATATGAGAATTATCGTCAATACGGTTCTAACTTTTCTCGTTTCACAGAAATCCGACTTATATCGGCCCCTGTATTCTCAGTTGAAGTTCAAAACTCTAAATTTCGAACTACAACGCGATTTCGAGCTCGTTTAATATTATAAATAAAATTAACGTTCAAATATCGTTTTAAATAACGAATTAAATATTAAAAACCCATTAATACTCCAAATAAAATATTTAAAATAATAAATTTAATTAAATATTTGACGGCCAAAACACGGGTCGTTACAATTCCCAAAACGATATCTGTTGGTTTCAGTATTTGATGTTGAATATAAGCCGATATAATTTCTATTCTGAGCCTTGTATTTAGTACCGAATTGGATTTTGGTTTTGTCGTGAATGATGTCTTCAATAACACTGTTCTTAAACCCAGTTGAGAAAAGAATAATTTTTTTAACTAAGATTTATAGAAGTTTTCCGATTAATTAATTTAATTAGAATTGAAATGAAAGTTGATTTTGGGTTTATCGTAGAGCGATATTTTAAATAAAATTTGTTCTTTAACCAATTAAAAGTGAAGTTATGATTTGGAATTTATAATCTTTTAATTAATATTAATGAAATTTTCCAAAGTAAAGTTTTCCAATTTAACATATTAAATTGGAATTGAATGGAATTCGATTTAATAATCGAGATGAATTCCTATAAAGGAAGATCGTTACTATTTATGGAATTTAAAAGGCTTTGCCGCTATTCCATTTATAATATTAGTCGGATACGAGAATTTATATCGATTATATATTGATTAGATATCCGTGAAAGTTCCATTTTAATGGAAGATGATTTTGGGTTTGTCATGAACTGTATTTTAAATGACATCGGTTCTTTAACCCATTTAAAGACAGGATTAATTTTCCTAAAGTTGTATAATCATAAGTAATGATTTTTAGGATTAAAACTAAGTGGATTTTTAATGAATCTTAATTATATTAAAATGAGAATGAGGTAAGTAAATTTACTGAATTCAAGAAATGTTCGAGAATGGAGTACCACCAATTTTACTCCATGCTATAGTTAATTTTTTAATTATATTTGAAATGAGAAATGGCAATTAATTTTACCGATAACACAGTGGGTGTTAGATACGGAGTACTACCAGTTTTGCTCCATGGGATGAATAGGTCGGGATTGAAAAAATAAAATAAATGATTACTTCGGTAAGGCTTGATAATCCCGACTAGTTTGATAAACCTTTATTTGGTTTAAAAAGAATATTTGAATAAAGGAATATTATGGACTAGAATGAGGTGTATGATGTGTTTTTATAGATCTTGATTATAAGATACGCGAGTTATTCGGAAAGACCGGGTTTAACTCATTCTGAATAACTGATACGACGACTAAAAGTCTATGAAGACGGTAGTTGAAGACTGGAGACCTTTACGTCGTTTGGATGATTACTGATGTCTTGACTGGGCTGTATACCCAAGACGAGGTAATAAGTGGCGATCGTCAAGACATACTTGGAGATCGACCGGATATGTGAGGGCCTCTCTCATGTATTGGACATATGGGATGAGGAATAAGGTGCCTTCAGTTTCTTTCAGACCCTGAACGGACTTGCAAATGGATTGTATTTCTGACTTTGTATTCCGCATTATATTTGTTGACCTCTGCTAAATATATATATATATATATATATATATATATATGTTTAGTGATGGAGAATTTATTCTCTTGCTTAACACCCTTCTCTGAGACGTACAGGCTTAGAGGTTATATATTGGTGGAAATCAGTGGTATGGTATGGAATGACAATGTGGCAGGCTGAGATGCATGGATCAAGGCTTTTGTTGAAAAGCAGAGCCTTGTGGTTGATGATCAAAGCACAATTTTAAGTAGCGCAGTTTTGTGCGGCATTAATTCACGAGCTTCACACCCCAGTATGAACCAGAAACGGGATGGGGAACGATAGGGAAATGGACATACGTTAACTTCTAGTTAGAAGTGATGTCATGGTATAGAGCCTAGACATTCTACTTATGTGGATGTTGGATATTATTTGATGGATAGCGAGGTACCTCGGATTTGATATCAAGGCCGACTAAAAGGACCTAGACTTGGTCGACGTATGGACCATTTTGGAGGTTCGATAGAACTGGCTAAAGCATAGTTTATGGTATAACTAATCAACGACGACTGACTGGTCCTACGGCTAACCTAGGGACACATGTTGTGAAAACCTGGGATATTTGCTAGAGTGTCTCGAAGTCGGATGAGGAAGATCCCTTGCCTCGGTACATAGATGGAAACCAAATTTGCAATACACGACTTTGCAGTTTTAGTTGTAAACCTATGTATGGCGACATAATATATGGTACCTATGCCATCTATGATTGACACATTTATATTTGAAGTTGATATCTTCACTTGTAATAATAATAAAAGTTAAATTTCATGTATCAAGCATATTTGGCCATTATAAAGTAAAACTCTATCCTCTGGTTGGTGTTTGCATTTTGTGATGGGACCAGAGTCTTATAATGGCTTCATTTTTCTTCTTTAGCATTGCGTTGTTTGTTTATGGTATTCTTGGGAGAAAACCCATTCCGTGTTATACGACGTGGTCCCTTGATTTACCCAAGATTAAAATAAAGTTAATAACTATTTTAGTTTTCACACCAGTCCCATGACTGACTCGAAGTTTATTGTTTCCACCTAAACTTTGGGTTCCTATATTTTCCACACGGGTAGCTTGTAGCTTTGGTTTTCGCAGATATTTCTTTTCATAGGATCCTGGATTACAGCTGGAGTTATATTCGAAATGATTTGTATCTGTATATTTCTTTTAGTTTTGGTAGTTGATGATTTCCGCTGCACATTTTATTTATGTATTATATTTTCCATTGCTTTGTAATTTTAAATCCCTGATATTTTTCCATTGTAAACTATTTATTTGTACTCTAATACTTGTACTCTGATGTAATTTGTTGTAATAACAATGAAATGTTCTCATCTTTGTGTTCTAATGCATCGCATTCTCAAAGCAATCCGCCTTCTCGTTCGATCTAGGCTGACCGAGAAGTTCGGGTCGTCTCAACGAAACACGTTCCAATGTGTTCAGAATGGTGGTAGAACCCTAGGAATGTCATTCGTTGCACTCAAATAGGGATTTGGAACCGCAGGATATTTTAATTTAAGTCACCGCGGTAAATAAATAAATTATAGGGGATGACTTATTTCACTAGCACAGGCTACTTTGTCTAATTTCAACGTCTTCTCCTTTCAAATTTCACTTTGAAATATTTCCTTCTCCCTTAAAATTCAATGGTACACCAAAAACCTACCTTCATGTCAAGCCTATCTGTATGCTAGAAACGATGGGGTTCTTATTCTCTTCATCGTTCACCTATAAATAAAATCTCGCGTTCATTATTTTCATTTCAAGCCAAGCAAGTCAATTCGATGTTTATTCCTCTGCTTTCATTTCTTTTTCCATTCGAAACAAAGTCAAGCCCTTTTCCATTCCTTCCTTTTCTCATTCATCAAAAACAGATCCACCATTAAAAAAAGAAAGGGAAATAAAATCGCTATTTCATCGCTTGTAATATCCTCTGAAGCTTGAATCGAACTTGAGATAGTCACGAATCAGAAAGGGGGGAGGGCTCTGTTGCTAGTTTGTTATCGGGTTTTATTGTGGGAATCCGACCTTTGAAGTGCGATTGGTTAAAAAGGGATTGTCGTGGTTTGTTCTGAGTTCGGCCTGGGGATTCCAGTTGTGTTGAAATATGCGAACGAGGATAGTAACTGGGAGTACGAGTTTAATTAGGGTTGTACTGGAGGAGATTTCATGTGCGGTTTTTATAATGGAAAGGAGTTCGATTTTACTAACAAGTAAATGAGGAAGTTGGGCTGTGTTGATGATGGACAGGCTGGGCGTTTGACATTTGAAATATTGGTAAGGTCAGTTTTGTTCTTTTGGGAATGGTGCGATATGTTGTTCTCGACAGTAAACATGGGGAGTTAGTTCTGTTAAATTAGAAGAGTTCAGATTATTTTGTTTTAATGGGCAATGCTTGATGACAGACTGAAGTAATTCCATTTGCTGATGGATGTACAATGATGAACTAGAAGTTCGGATATGCTGTTGACAAACTGGGATGGGTTTCAAAGTATTAAAGGAAGATACTGATGTGAGCAGGGTAGAACTGGACAAGGTGACTGGGTGGTTATTGTTTGGTAGTGGCTATGTACGGGAATGGAGATCGACTGCTAAATGCTTGGTGAAATGTCAGAATGGAATAGAGCACTGTTTTGAAGGCTGATCGGTGATTGGTTAAGTTGCTTCGTAATGGATCGATGAGCGTTGATTTGTTGCGTGATTAGTCAAGAAATTTGAGCAGCCATAAGGTATACATTCTTTTAAAATTTATATTTACATAGAAAATTTATTTAAGTAGTTCATTTAAAATAAATAAATATTTAATCGGTAAATACACATAGGATAATTTATTTTAATAGTTAGTTTAGACTAATAATTATTTAACCGATTATTAAAATTTATCATAGGTGAAAAATAATTTGTATTCGAGATAATTCAAGTAGATGTGTAGCTGAGACGAGACAAAATTTAATTGGATATTCAGCATGAAATATCGAGGTGAGTTAAACTCACTCAGTTAAATTATTGGGAACTATTTTTAATAGTTCAAAATTTATTTATTGCTTGATGGATGATAACTTGATTGATATAAAGTGATAATAGTATATATATAATATTATATAATAATATTGGTGATTGTGATTGGATATTTCCCGTTGTACCATTAGTGGATGCCCGCAGTATCATTTGCTAGATGATTTCCCTAATCGCCCCAAAATATATATGGTGAATAACCTTCTATACTGCGGTATCCTGCCTCGAAGCAGAAAGGGTATTATTATTGTTGAGTAACATATGTGGATACAGGAAAAACAGGTCGAAGAGATCCAAATGGATTCCTCACATTCAAATTATTTGTTTTCACATATATGTTAGTATATGATGTGTTTTATACCTGTGATAGCTTATGATACATTTGGATGTGTAAGTAACACTGATTATTAATTTTGAACATTCCGAATATCATAAATAATACATGAATTTCAAAATAGAAATTGAAATATGAAAAGGGCTTAAAAGAAAATATTTATTTTCAAATAGAAATGTTTATTTAGAATCCAAATTAATGAGCTTTTAAAATAAAATACTTGTTAAAACAAATTAGATGAGGAGGTAATTTTATAAACAACATTATAAGAAGTGGAATTATTATTTAGGGAAATTGAGAAAAATGTAAAGTATGTATGAATTTGGGAAAGATATGGGTATTGAATAATAAACCGTTATTTTAAAATAGATTGAAAATTTCCACTTTGCAAAGGAAAATATAAAGAAGATTTCATAACAAAATAGAAGTTATAAATAAAGATGAAACTTGAAGTTGTAAGTATGGAATCAAGTTGACTAATTAAGTCAAGCAAGTTTGTATTAAGAAATATTATTCACGATTCAAGTGAATAAGGGTTTAAAGCAAATTGTTTAAAAAAAATAGGATTTATTTGAAGTAAGTTAGGAAGGGTTCTAAATTATAAATTCTAATTGAATCTAAGTCAAATTAATTTGAATAATATAATATAGATTATATTAAAGAATTTTATATATGATTTATAGATAATAATTATGAATAGTAAGAATTCGCAAATGATATTCATATACGAATATTTTTATGCAATGAAGTTATTGAAGTAAACTGAGATAAGTTATAATAAAACTATAAAGGTGTTTATATCGAATATTTATGGAATATTTGATGATGGTTTTGTAAATCATATTTTTAAGTAAAATATTTGGAATGATGATAAATTTGAGATAAATATCTCGTTTAAAGTAATAATGAATTACTGGAATTTTTATTCATTAAAAGTTAAGAAATGGAGTTAAGGAAATTAGAAGCTAACTGGAGATTAGTGAGTTGAATGGTTTTCTGAGTATCATTCTGATGTTGGTTTCGGCCTTCGGGGTTAGTATTAGGGGAGTTATTCTCTTACTAGTTTGTGGTTAGAGACTAATGACCAAGATGAGACATATGTTCTTGAAAGTATTCTAAGATGATAGGGTTTTAAATATTCTTATATACTAATATAAGAAGAGAAATGAGAATTCCAATTATTGGAAAAATGGAGAAGTTTTGAATTAACGAATGGTTAATCAGAAAGAGGCTAAAGTGATGGAGAATGTTAAAACAGTGAGTTCAATTTTCTTTTATGGATGAATGGTTGTTTTATTTGATAGTTAAATACCCGACTATCAAATCTAGCCTATACGATTGTTTGTACGGAAAGATCGGAATTGAATTTATATTCGAAAACCATTACGAACTAACTAATATGTAAACGTGGAATATATAGATTGAAGATGAAGCAGTGAAGACTGTAGATCTTCATAAGCGAAAAGACAACTTGTCGAATTCTCTGGAGTCGCGCCCGGAGATACTCTAATGGAAATCCTGTCGTGGTTGAAATCGACGAATTGCAAGGACTACTCGCTACTGATCCATAGGGTGAATCCTACGATGTGGTAGGAGAGTGCCTTCGATTTGTCCAGTCTCAGGACAACTTGTATGGATGAAATGTCTGACAGAGTATTTCCAAAAGACCACGTACGTTGATTTCCTCAAATATATTTCTGTTGACGGCAGAGAAGACACCTTCTCTCAGCATAAACACCAAAATATTTTTATGAACATCAATTAGTGATTTTCTGACGGATCTGACGATGTGGCATTCAAAGTGTATGGTGGCTAGATGATTTGGAAATATGATTATAATCAGCCTCAAGCCTCACAACAGTGAAATGACATAAACCGGGTAGGCAGCATGTCTAAGTGGGTCCCTCCCATTAGGGTGCGTTGTCACCATCTAGAGAATATTCATATTTGTTACTTCTTCTTTCGCTTCTGTATCTCTCGGGAGTGGTTATGTTGCTAACAAACGTAAGGTGACAATATATTCGATACACTCAAGAGAAATGAGTGGTCGATCATGTGTGGCTGAGTTGGAAGATGTTCTTGTTGAACTCCAGTGTATCCCCTCTAGAGTACACTGATCGGAAGGTGGTTCCATACCTTGTCATAGTTGGAAATTCAATCTCCAATAAGCGCCCGCGGTTTTTGATTTTATATTATATATGTAGAACGTGAGATGCAAGCGTTCTGCTAGATGGTTATTTATTTGATTTATACATTATTATAATATCAGAAAAATTATGATTTCTAAAATAGTTTGGGTTATCGTAAGGTTAAAACCGTCCGTGTTTATGTGTGGGGTGGTCTTACAGTTACCTTTTCTTTCGAATGATTTTTAACTTTAAAATCAAGATGGATGATACCAATAATTTAGGGGGATTTTCTCACGCTGGTTCACCAGACTGACCTGTGGCGTTTGTAATGCTCGGGCCAGACCGAGTTTTACATGTTCAGGATAAGATGATCTGGATTCTAGGAGACAAGCTGGAGGAGTTCAGACGTATGATACATATATATATATATATAAGATTCCACTATGTGTTGTAAATGAGGATAGACTGTTATAACTGTCTAGATGAATTTAATGTCCGTTGTACTCTGATAAATTGTAAGTATTATTTCAAGTTTTCAATAAAAATTAATGTATGTGTTATATTCCGCTGCATTGTGAGACTAATATTGTGGTTAGTTAGTTGTTCTTCTTTTTCTTCTATTCCAATCTCTCTTTCTTATCTTTTTCTCACCCTCTATTTTCTTTCTATTAAATATCTGGTGTTTTCGATTACTTGGATTTTGGCAAGTAAAATAGAATTAAGTATTATTGTCGAAATTCGGGCATCGAAATCCCCGGATCATTACAGTTGGTATTAGAGCATAAGGTTTAGTAATAATCTTGGCTCTGTGGTATAACTCGATAAAGATGGGGTTAGTAGTACCTTAGATTGAGTTGAGTATATGTATGAGAGTGTGTATTTTGTATATTTTATAAAAATGTTTTATATTGTGTCACTTGATCGGTTCAATTTTGAACTGGAAACTGATAAAATATTATTTTGTAAAGAGGGTAAATGAAATAATTTTGCCCAAACTGTAACTGTATTTTTATGTAGAAAAGAAATAATTTTATCAAATTATTGTTGATATTGCTTGATTGATGTGAATATAATTCAAACAAGACTATGAAATTAGAATGGTTAAATATAAACTAAAGATAAAAGGAATGATTTTTGAAATAAAAATCAAAACTTGGGTATAAATTGGAAGCTAAGAAAAATAAATTCCAATATATATGAATGGATTGAAAATTGACTAGAAAGTAAGTTAACCAGATTTGGATTGAAATTAAAACCATATTAAACTAAAATGAATTATTGAATCAATATGGAATGAAAATGCTTTAATTCAAGTTGAAATACCAATTAATTGAATGTTGATATCTAGATATAGCTCGATGTATATAGTTTGAATGTGACGACTGAAATGAGAAGTGACTGAAAATAAATCCATTTAAGTAGTGATAATTGAATATGACTTAATATTGAGTCTTAAAATAGAAGTGATGTGTATTGAATAGTGAATATAAACTCAGATGTATATAATCGAGTTGAATAGGAAATGAATGAAGATATAATCAAATTAAGTTTCTATGAGATTGAAATTTGAACTCAAAATTTAATTGGACTCGTAAATTAAAAATTTAACCTGAAACTTGAATTATAAATAAAACTTGCTTGTCTATAAGTACACACACATACACACACACACACACACACACACATATATATATGTATCTAAACCTGGTTGTCTTAAACTATAACGAGTTAAGTAAGAGAACCAATTAGTGGATAAATTGGCGAACTGGAAGTAAAATGATGAATTGGTTGTAATCGAACAGAAATGGATGTGTATATGATTGAGTTGGTTTATTGGATGGAAGCAAGTGTGAAGACTAAATATTAGATGTCCGACAAAAAGGTACATGTTTAATTCAATATGGATTTTATGAGCCTGTTTAGCAAGCCACTTGGCTTTATGATTTTCTTTTTGATTGATGAACACCTTGGGAGGCATTTTGTAGTTGTACCGATCAACCTGTACAAAGGAGACTCTAGCAAAAAATTTCGAAAATTTAGAGAGATAGAAAAAATTTCAACAATTTTGGAAAAATTTTGTTAACAAAAAGTTAATCAAAGTTAAGGTGTAATAACCCGAAAATCTGGGCCAGTTTAAAATTTTTATTTTGGCAATTTTAGCGAATTTTGATTATTTAAAATGAATTATTTTAAATAATATCGACGTGAAATTTATTTTGAATATAATTCGAGCGTATATATTATACGCGTCGTCGTTAGAATATAAATATTTATATATATTTATAAATGGAATTGAAAATGGCGCGGTAGTTCGACAATTCGATTTCAAATTTCAATTGAATGTACCGGGTGCAAAACAATCCGGATTTTAGTGAAACCAAAAATGATAGGATCTAATTGATGATATCTTTCTAACGAATCCGAAAAATCAAGATTTCATATCGGGAATCAAAAGATATGTCCAGTTGAAAATTCTGAATAGTCGCTATGGAATTCAGGCCCTTAAAAATGGACATTTTGCAAATGACCTCGGATATCGACGAAACCACTTTTGTTGGGTCCGTGATGTCGAATTATTGCTAGGTTTCAAATTTCATAATTTTTAGGATCAATATGTGAGCGTGGCAAAGGAAAACGCGTTTGACCAGTTTCTGTTGAATTTAATCGACTGGAAATTGGCCATTTTTCAAACGGTCTCAGAATTCGACGAAACTAGTTTTGTTAGGACCATATCGTCAATACGAAGCTAGAAAATATTTTTCGGGAATTTTTCTAGTTAGTATGTGACCCCGGTAATTTGAAATGTACGTTTAAAATTCAATATAAGGACTTAAATGTAATTTCAACGGAAACTGATTGTAACGATCAAACCAGCTTGCGATACATATCCCATTGTGTTCGGAATGGGGGTAAAACGCTATGGACGACAGGCGGTGGGCCTCGTTTCGAGGTCGTATGTAAAAGTCAACCCTTTTGCAAAATTTAATAATTAAATAATAAAATAATAAAAAAAATAGAATCCCCCCCCCCTTTTCTCTTCTGCTTGCCCCCCCCCCCCCCGATTCAGTTATTCACAAAACAAAAAAAAAAAAAAAAAAAAACCTAAAACCTAAATCGCGCCGCCCCCCTGACCTGGAAGCCACCGCCGACGATCGAGCCGCCCGCCTCGTCTTCCTTCCTCCCTCCAGACGACGCTACCCTCGACAAATCGAAGCAGCCCCCAATCGGAGCCTCCACCTCGAACACATCATCGCGACGCCTCCCTGAACCTCCGAACGCCGCCGAGCCGCCCTCTTCTTCCCTCCTCCCCTTCGCAAGCTGTCGGTGAGCCATTTTACTTTATTTTTATCTTTATTTTTAATTTTGTTTTGTTAAAACTGATAACTGTATTTTTATTTTAAGTTATAAAACTGTATTTTTATTTTAAGTTATAAAAACTGCATTTTTAAATAAGGTAAAAACTGCATTTTTAAATAAGGTAAAAACTGCATTTTTAAATAAGGTAAAAACTGCATTTTTAAATAAGGTAAAAACTGCATTTTTAAATAAGGTAAAAACTGCATTTTTAAATAAGGTAAAAACTGCATTTTTAAATAAGGTAAAAACTGCATTTTTATAAAAGAGTTTTAAAAACTGTTTTGAAAAGAATAATAAAAGCTGTTTTAAAAGGAAATATAAAACTGATTTTAGTTTTAAAAATGTAAAACTGATTTTAGTTTTAAAAATGTAAAACTGATTTTAGTTTTAAAAATGTAAAACTGATTTGTTTTTAAAAGTATAAAACTGATTTGTTTTTAAAATAAAAACTGATTTTTATTTTAGATGTAAAAACTGAAATTTATAAAGATTTTAAAACTGAAATTTTTAGAGAAGATTTTAAAACTGAAATCTTTAAAAAGAAAACTGATTTTATAAAAGATTTTAAAACTGATTTGAAATTCGATTTTTATATGTTGAACTTCGAATTAAAAATAGAATTTTTATATGTTGAACTTCGAATTAAAAATAGAATTTTTATATGTTGAACTTCGAATTAAAAATAGAATTTTTATATATTGAACTTCGAAATAAAAATATGATTTTTATATATGGAATAGCGAAGTAAAAATTCGATTTTTACATAGGTAGTGAAAGCGAGCAACGAAGATGAAAAATGATGCGATGACGACGAAGACTTCTCTGAAAGGAGTGCCGTGGAGCTAGGATAGCTATCGGTGAGAACTTCTCACCTTTCAATTTATTTTTCTAGTTATATATATATATATATATACTAGGATGCAGACGGTGCTTATTAGAAGCACCCGACACCCGTCCACAGACCATGGACTTGTTTGATTGGTTGTGTAGTTGGTTAGATTATTTGATTTGGATTTGATTGTTTTGGTGAAATTGAAATTGATATGATTGATGTGTGAATGGCGTGGGCCTTCACTAGACCGGGGATAAGGCTAGGCCTCGTCCCGTTTCTAGTATCGTGCCGTTATGCCGCCGAAATTTTCTAAAATAAGTTAGAAAAATAAAAATATCATTTTATTTAAAGAATGAATTGAATAGAAATTCATAGGTTGAAATAAAATGTTTTATCGTTAAAAATATAATTTTTAACGTGAATGTGAATAAATGAATAGTTATAAACAAATCGGCCGATTTGTTTGTATATACACTGATTTGACTGATATTGATTGGGTCGATAAATCTCACACATCGCCCAACTGCACAAATAAAATCTGTGTTTGATTGTTTGAAACCCCACACGGGTGTTGGGATGAAATTTGAAGTTCACTCATCCTGATTGAGTAAATATGTCGATCGATTGATTGACAGGCTGTTATAAGCGTTAGATATCTATATTTGATGCTTATACAGTGTAGTGCACTTTGGTTGATGGTTGATTATTTTTCAATGCTATTATACATGTGTTGTATGAAAATCCATATAATTAACTTTATATGGTAATTGATTGGGCCTCATTCCAGTTTCGAAAAGAAATATTTGAAAAAGAAATATTTGAAAATAGAATATTTGAAAAAAGGAAATATTTGAAAAGAAATATTTGAGATAGAAATATTTGAAATAGAATATTTGAAAATAGAAATTTATGAAGCCGTGTTGATTAGTTTGACGCCATTTTGACGTGAACGATATTTATATCGATTTTATTCATTTCGAAATGAAATGAATTGAAAACGATTTCGAAATGAATTGAATTGAAAACGATTTCGAAATGAATTGAATTGAAAACGATTTCGAAATGAATTGAACTGAAAACGATTTCGAAATGAATTGAATTGAAGACGATTTCGAAAAGAATTGAATTGAAGACGATTTCGAAAAAAATTGAATTGAAAACGATTTCGAAAAGAATTGAATTGAAAACGATTTCGAAATGAATTGAATTGAAAACGATTTCGAAATGAATTGAATTGAAAACGATTTTGAAATGAATTGAAAACGAATTCGAATTGAATTGAAAGTGAATTGAAATGAATTCAAATTGAATTGAAATTTGAATTGAATAGAAATGAATTTTAAAACGAATTTATAAAGAAGAATTCAATTTTGATTTGAATTGAAAAGGAAGTTGAAATTGTTTTTGAAACGAATTCAAAACTATTTATATAATTCGTTTTAAATAGAAATCGACGAAGTATATATTATATATATAATATAATGGCCTGAATAGAACGCGCCGCGCCGCGGCAGTTCGCGAATTTCGACCATTTATTTCAAACGGACATTACGGGAGATCCGACCGTCGGATTCTCCTAAAACCGGAACCGTTGGGTTCGTATCGAAAGGAGCTTTCTAACGAATATTAGAAATTTGAAATCTAACGGTTGGATTTGGAGATACGTCCAAATCAAATTTGAAAAAGGTCGCTGTAAGTGCAGTTCGATGGCCATTGGTGGAAATCGACTGTACGGGCCTTGATAAAATTATTAAAAATAGTAATAATTTGTGTAAAATCATAAGAAATGATTTAGAAAGGATTGGGATGAAAAACTCCATATTTGAAAAGATAAAAATAGATTTTTATCGAAATGAACTAGTTTTGAACTAGAATTATAATTCTATTTATTTTTAAATAAATAAATTGAATTTGAAATGGTTTTGAAAATAACCAAAATTTCCAATGATTGCATTGGAGTGGATTTGAATCGAAATTGTCTTCGGAATATTTCGATGTTGGAATTCGTGATATTACAGGTGTTGTTATGGAAATTTGAAAGATATATGTTTGTATCGTTATTTCCAATACGACATTTGTTAGTCGTAGAATTCGATATTGAATATAAGCCGATATATTTTCTATTCAGAGCCTTGTATTGAATATCGAATGTGATTTGGGTTTGTCGTGAATGGTGTCTTCACTAACACTGTTCTTGAACCCAGTTGAGAAAAGATTAAATCTTTTTATTTAGATTTAATGAAGTGTACCAATTAAATAATATTTAATTGAAATTGAATTGATATTGATTTTTGGGTTTATCGTGAACAGTGTTTTAAATAACACTCGTTCTTTAACCCGATAATTAATGGAATGTGATTTTGGGTTTATCGTGAACCGTGTTTTAAATGACACTGATTCTTTAACCCAGTCGAAGATTAAAACTAAGTGGAGTTTTAATGAATCTTTAATTAGATTGAAATGATCGAAAGTGGAGTATCACCAGTTTTGCTCCAGGCGATAGTTAAATCTTTAATTAGATTTAAACGCGAAATGGTAATTGAATTTACCGATAACACTGTGGTGTTAGATATGAAGTATTACCAGTTTTACTTCATGGGATAAAAAGGTCGGGATGGGAAAATTAAAATAAATGATTACTTCGGTAAGGTTCGCTAATCCCGACTAGTTTGAATTGAGATTCAAAAAGAGAATAAAGAATAAATTCAAGGAATTTATCTTGGATAAAATTAATGGGAACATTTCCCTATGAATGTGAAATTTAGAAACTAACTGTCGGTTGGCCAAGCAGAATGGTTTTCTGGATATTGATCTGATGTTGATTTCGGCCTTCGGGGTTAATATTTGGGAAATTATTCTCTTGATTAATTTACGGTTAGTGACTGATGAATTGGAATGAGGCGTATGTTGTGTTTGTGTAACACTTTTATAATATATACGCGAGTTATTCAGAAAGACCGGGTTTAACCCATTCTGAATAACTGATTCGACGTGGTGTCGAAGATGAAGACGATGGTCGAAGACCGGAAGTCTTCATGTCGTTTGGGTGATTACTGATGATCTTGATTGGGCTGTACACCCAAGAAGATGGAAACAGTTAGGGATCGTCCAGACGTACTTGGAGATCGATGGATATGCGGGGTACTAGGTGCCTCCGGTTTCGTTCAGACCCAGAACGGACTTGTAAATGGACTGTGTGTCTGACATTGGATTTTAGTCCGTGCGATTGATTTTTATTAAATATATATCTGCTTGGCGGCGGAGAATTTATTCTCTTGCTTAACGCCCTTCTCTGAGACGTACGAGCTCAGGGGTTATATATTGATGGATATCAAACGCATGGAGTGAATTGCCTGTGTGGCATGCCTAAGTGGCAATTGATCGAGGCTTCTGTTGAAAAACAAAGTCTTGTGGTGATGATCAAAGCACGGCCTTTGTGGCGTAGCTTTGTGTAACGTTTGCTTCGCGAGTTTCGCACCCCGGTTGTGAACCAAAAACGGGAGAGGACCTCAGGGAGGGCATGCGTTTCTTGCTAGTTAGAAGTGGCGTCAGTGGTTTTACACGCCCTGACGAGTTTGACTTATGTGGTTGTTGCTGTTGCGAGGCGCCTCGGATTGATCGGTCGTTCTCGAACCGATGGAGTCATTTAGTTGGCTCGTTTACGCCCCAAAGGGCGGGGAAACGTATTGTTCAGGCACTATAATCCACATCGGTGGACCGGCCCTGACGATCGAAGGGGCAGTTGCGGCTGTTCCGGTGGCTCGGGCTAGAGAGTCGCGAATCGGTTGAGGACTATCTTTTGCCTCGGTTCATAGACGGAAATCCAATTTCCAAATACGTGACTTTGCGGTTTTATTTGTAAAACCTATATATGGCGACATAGTGGCATGGGACGCTCATGTCGCCTATGATTGATACTTATGATTTGAAGTTGTTTTATACACTATGCACTTATAGTGGTATCAAATGATTTGTTTTAAAACGTATCAAGCATTCTTTGGCTGTTATAAGGGAAAACCCTATCCTCGGCTGCGTTGCATTGTGTGATGGGACCTGGGTCTTATAACAGCTTCATTTTCCTTTATCTAGCATTGCGCTGTTGTTTTATGCACTGGTATTCTTGGGAGGAAACCCGTTCCGTGTTATACGGCGTGGTCCCTTGATTTACCTAACTTTGAAAATAAAGATAATAACTGTTTTAGTTCTCACACCAGTCACATGACTGACCTGGAGTTTATTGTTTTAACCTAAACTCTGGGTGCCCTTATTTTGACACGGGCAGCTAGTAGTTTTGGGTTTTGCAGATTTATATTCACAGGATCCTGGTTTACAGCTGGAACGATATCCGGAAAGCTTTGTATCCGTATATCTCATTCTAGTTGTGTATTGTATTATTTTTCCGCTGCTATGTATTTAAATGTAATTTAAACCTCTGATATTTCTGTGTAATATTTATTCATACTCTGTATATTCTTGTAATCTGATGCATTGCTGTAATATACAATGAAATGTTCTTCTGTATGTGTTCTGTTGTGGTTTGTTCTCAAACTATCCGACGCTTTCCTTTACGGGGAAGTTGCGGGTCTTTACATAAGGATTTCTGAATGGAGTTGAAAACTAGTGAGCTGGTTGAGTAGTCAGGATATTGAGGTAAGTGTCGAATTGCATAAGTGAATAAAGTACAGCTATTTTCCCTACTTATAATTTCGGGGACGAAATTCTTTTAAAGGGAAAGGATTGTAACGTCACGCATTTTATCGATCTATGTTTAAATATTTAAATTAGTTTAAATATTGAATTCGTAATATAAATGGATTTATATATTAATTAAACGAAGTTTGAATGTATAAATATATATATATATACATATATATATATATATATATAATATAAACGAGCTCGTAGCAGCACGATAGTTCATAATATTTAGTTTTGAACTTCAATTAAATGTACATGATTCGTTATAATTCAGAATTCGTTAAAACAAGAAATATTTGAATCTATTAAACTATAATTTTCTAATGAAAGAGAAAATTAGAGATTTCGTGTTGTAGATTGTTATTTATGTCCAAATCAATTTTTCAAATAGTCGTCATGGAATCATTTATAAACCGTAACAATTAATTTAATAAAATAAATCGACTTTAAATCAGGAGAATATTAGTTTAATGTGAAAAATTAAATATCAAGTTTAAAATTTTGAGTTAGTTTATTCTGGAAATTTTATGAATTCAATTTGTGTATATTTACATGATAATTATAATTTATCTATTATTTTTGAGTCGATTTATATTAAATCGAATTTTAATTCAATTTGTCAGTTTAAATTAATATCTTCTTTATATGGTCGATTTAGACTACGAAACACATTCCAGTGTGTTCAGAATATTGGTAGAACCCTAGGAATGTCGTTCATTGCACTCAAATAGGGGTTCAGAACTGTAGGGTATTTTAATTTAAGTCACCGTGGTAAACAAATAAATAAAATAAATAAATTATTGGGGATGACTTATTTCACTAGTACAGGTTACTCTGTATAATTTCAACATTTTCTCCTTTCAAATTTCACATCTAAATATTTCCTTCTCACTTAAGCTTCAATAGTACACTGCAAACCTACCTTCATGTTAATACCTAAACCTACTTGTACGTTGGAAGCGATGGGGTTCTTATCCTCCTCATTGTTCACCTATAAATAAACTCTCGCGTTCATTATTTCCATTTCAAGCCAAACAAGGAAATTCAATGTTTATTCCTCTGCTTTTATTTCTTTTTCCATTTGAAAACAAAGTCAAGCCCTTTTTCCATTCCTTCCTTTTCTCATTCATCAAAAATAGATCCACCATTATAAAAAAAAGAAAGGGAAATAAAATCATGATTTAATTGCTCACAATACCTCTAAAGCTCGAATCGAACTGGAGATAGTCACGAATCAGAAAAGGGGGTCTGTCGCTGGTTTGTTCTTGGGTTTTGTTGTGGGAATCCGACGTTTGTAGTGCGATTGGTTAAAAAGGGATTGTCATGGTTTGTTCTGAGTTTGGCGTGGGCATTCCAGCTGTGTTGAATTATGCGAATGGGGATGGTAACTGGGAGGACGAGTTCGATTAATGTTGTACTGGGGGAGATTTGAAGTTCAATTTTTATGATGGAAAGGAGTTCGATTTTACTGATAAGTAGAATAGGAGAGTTGGATTGTGTTGATGATGGACAGGCTGGCTTCGACATTTGAAATATTGGCGTGTTCAAATTTTTTTGGGAATGGTGCGATATGTTGTTCGTGACAGTAAACAGGGGAGTTAGGTCTTTTAAATTAGAAGAGTTCAGATTATTTTGTTTTAATGGGCAATGCTTGATGATGGATTGAAGTAGTTCCATCTACTGATGGATGTAAAATAATGAACTGGAAGTTCGGATATGATGTTGACAAACTGGGATGGGGATCGAAGTATTAAGGAAAGATACTGATGTGAGCAGGGTTGAACTGGATGAGGTGACTGGGTGGTTATTGTTCGGTAGTAGCGATGTAGGGAATGAAGATTGATTGCTAGATGCTTGGTGAAATGTCAAAATGGAATCGAGCACTGTTTTGAAGGCTGATTGGTGATTGGTTAAGCTTCTTCGTAATGGATCGATGAGTGTTGATTTGTTGCATGATTAGTCAAGAAATTGGAGTATCCATAAGGTATACATTCTTTTAAAATTTAAATTTACATATAAAATTTATTTAAGTAGTTAATTTAAAATAAATAAATATTTAATCGATAAATACACATAGGATAATTTATTTTAATAGTTAGTTTAGACTAATAATTATTTAACCGATTATTAAAATTTATCATAGGAGAAAAATAATTTGTATTCTAGACAATTCAAATAAATGCGTACCCAAGATAGGACAAAATTTAGTTGGATGTTCAGCACGAAAAATCGACGTAAGTTAAACTCAATCAGTTAAATTATTGAGAACTATTTTTAATAGTTAAAAATTTATTGATTTCTTGATGGATGATAACTTGATTGATATAAAGTGATAATAGTATATATACATATTATATAATAATATTGGTAATTGGATATTCCCTACAGTTGCATTAGCGGATTCCAGCAGTATTAATAGCAGACGATTTCCTATGCGCCCCACAATATATATAGTGGATGACCTTCTATACCTCGATATCCTGCCTCGAAGCAGGATGTGAATTATTATTGTTGACTAACATTTGTGGATGTAAGAAAAACAAGTCGGAGGGATCCAACTGGATTCCTCACATTTAAATTATTTGTTTTCACATATATGCTGGTATATGATGTGTTTTATAACCTATGATAGCTTATGATACATTTGGACGTGTAAGTAACACTAATCATTGATTTTGAACATTTCGAATATCAAAAATAATATATGGGTTTCAAAATATAAATTGAAATATGAATAAGGATTAAAAGAAAATATTTATTTTCAAATATAAATTTTATTTAGAATCCAAATTAATGAACTTTTAAAATAAAATATTTGTTAAAACAAATGAGTTGAGGAGGCGATTTTATAACCAACATTATAAGAAGTGGAATTATTATTTAGGGAAGTTGAGAAAAATGTAAAGTATGTATGAATTTGGGAAAGAATTGGGAATCGAATAATAAACCTTATTTTAAAATAGATTGAAATTTTCTAATTTGCAAAGGAAAGTGTAAAGATTTTATAACAAAATAGAAGTTATAAATAGAGATGAAACTTGAAGTTGCAAGTATGGAATCAAGTTGATTAATTAAGTCAAGTAAGTTTGTATTAAGAAATATTATTCATGATTCAGGTGAATAAGGGTTTAAAGAAAATTGTTTACAAAATAGGGATTTATTTGAAGTAAGTTAGGAAGGGTTCTAAATTATAAATTCTAATTGAATTTAAGTCAAACTAATTTGAATAATATAATATAGATTATATTAAGAATTTTATATAAGATTTATAGATAATAATTATGAATAATAAGAGTTGGCAAATGATATTCATATATGAATATTTTTATGGAATGAAGTTATTGAAGTAGACTGAGAAAAATTATAATAAAACTATAAAGGCGTTTATAAAGAATACTTATGGAAAATTCGATAATGGTTTTGTAAATCATATTTTTAAGTAAAATATTTGGAAAGATGATAAATTTGAGATAAATATCTCATTTAAAGTAATAATGAATAACTGGAATTTTTATTCATTAGAAGTTAAGAAATGGAGTTAAGGAAATTAGAAGCTAACTGGAGATTAGTGAGTTGAATGGTTTTCTGAGTATCATTCTGATGTTGGTTTCGGCCTTCGGGGTTGGTACTTGGGGAGTAATTCTCTTACTAGTTTACGGTTAGAGACTAAAGACCAAGATGATAAATACGTTCTTAAAAATATTTTAAGATGACAGGGTTTTAAATATTCTTATATATTAATATAAGAAGAGAAATGAGAATTCCAATTATTGAAAAAATGGAGAAGTTTTGAATTAACGAATGGTTAATCAAAAAGAGGCTGAAGTGTTGAAGAATATTAAAACAGTGAATTCGATTTTCTTTTATGGATGAATGGTTGTTTTATTTGATAGTTAAATAATTGACTATCAAATTTGGCCTAATACGATTGTTGGTACAGAAAGATTGGAATTGAATTTATATTCGAAAAACAATTCGAACAAACTAATATGTAAACATGGAAGATTCAGATTGAAGTTGAAGCAATGAAGACCATGAATCTTCATAAGCGAAACGACAACTTGTTGAATTCTATGGAGTCTTCCCGGAGATACTCTAATAATGGAAATCTTATCGTGGTTGAAATCGATAGATTGCAAGGACAATTCGCTGTTGATCCATAGGGTGAATCCTAGGATATGGTAGGAAAGTGGCTTCGGTTTGTCCAGACCCAGGACAACTTATATGGATGAAATGTCTGATAGAGTATTTCCGGAAGACCACGTACGTTGATTTCCTCAAACATATTTATGTTGATGGCGAAGAAGACACATTCTTTTAGCTTAAACACCAGGATATTTTTGTGGACGTCAATTAGTGATTTTCTGACGAATCTGACGATGTGGTATTCAAAGTGAATGGTGTCCAGATGATCTAAAACTATGATTATAACCTCAAGCCTCACAACTGGGAAATGACATAAATCAGGCAGGCAACATGGCTAAGTGGGTCGCTCCCATTAGGGTGTATTGTCACCATTTAGAGAATATTCATATTTGTTACTTCTTTTTTCACTTTTGTATCTCCTGGGAACGGTTATGTTGCTAGCAACCATAAGGTAACAATATATTTGATACACTCAAGAGAAATGAGTGGTCGGTCATGTGTGGCTGAGTTGCAACATGTTCTTGTTGAACTCCAGTGTATCCCCTCTAGAGTACACTGATCGGAAGGTGGTTCCATACCTTGTCATAGTTGGAAATCCAGTCTCTAATAAGCGCCTACGGTTTTTGATTTTAAATTATATATGTAGAACGTGAGATGCAAGTGTTCTACTAGATGGTTATTTATTTGATTTAGACATTATTATAATATCAGCATAATTATTATTTCAAAAATAGTTTGGGTTATCATAAAGTAAAAACCGTCTGTGTTTATGTGTGGGTTGGTCTTACGATTATCTTTTCTTTCGAATAATTTTTAACTCTAAAATCGAGATAGATGATAGCAATAATTTAGGGGGTTTTCTCACGCTGATTCACCAGACGGACCTGTGGCATTTGTAATGCTCACGCCAGACCGAGTTTCACAGGTTCAGGATAAGATGATCCGAATTCTAGGAGACAAGCTGGAGGAGTTCTGATGTATGATATATATATATATATATATATATATATATATATATATAGGATTCCACTGTGTGTTGTAAATGAGGATAGGCTGTTATAACTGTCCAGATGAATTGTATGTCCGTAGTACTCTGATAAATTTTAAGTATTATTTCAAGTTTTTAATAAAGATTTATTTCTCTATCATGTTCCGCTGCGATGTGAGACTGATACTGTGGTTAGTTGGTTCTTCTTCTTTTTCTTCTATTCTAATATCTCTTTCTTATCTTTTTTCTCACCCTCTATTTTCTTTCTATTAGCTATCTGGTGTTTGTCGATTACTTGGGTTTTGACAAGTAATACAAGATTAAGTATTATTGTCGAAATTCGAGCATCGAATTCCCTGGGTCGTTACAGTGTCAATTGTTTTGCTATATTTTACATAATTACTTAACCACTAAGCAACCGATTATTCGATATGCAACTATCAATCTTTTACTCATGATTGAAAACTTTACTGATCTTGTTGGCACAAATCATACATTAGAATAGTATTGTTCAACGATGAGAGTTTTGGGTATCGTAAATAGTAGAATTTAAAATGTGTTGCAGTGTTTTACATAATATCTTGACTACTAAGCAACCAACTTATTTAGTATCCGAATATTAGTCTATTTCTCATATTTGAAAACTTATCTAGACTTATTAGCATAAATCCTAAGACAAAACGATACTATTTAATGATGAGTATTATATGTATCTTAAATTGTAAAATATCAAATGTGCATCAGTTTTCACATAATTTCTTAGCCACTAAGAGATCTACATATTCAATATCCAGATATTAATCTTGTAATCATATTTAAAAACATTTTTATTCTTACTAGAGAAAATCCTCTACCAAAACAATATTGTTTAATGTTGAGTGTTATAAGTATCTAAACTGGTATAATTTAAAATGTGCGGTAGTGTTTTACACAATAACTTAGCCACTAAGCAAACTTCTTATTCAATATGCAAATTTCTAGGTTTTACTCATATTTGAAAACGTTTTTGATCTTATTGGCACAAATCGTAGACCAAAACAGTATTATTTTATGATGAATGTTATAAATATCTTAAATGCTAGAATTTGAAATGTGTGACAGTTGTTTGCGTAATTACTTAGTCATTAAGCAACCTACTTATTTAATATGCAAATATAAATGTATAACTCATATTTGAAAACTTCTTTCATCTTATTGGTACAAATACTAGGCCAAAATTATATTATTTAATGATAAATATTATAAGCGTCTTAAATGCTAAAATTTCAAAAGTACCTCAATATTTTACATAATTACTTAACCGACCATTAAGCGACCTTCATATTCAATATACAAATATCAATGTTTCACTAATATTTTTTTTATCTTATTAGCATAAATCTTAGGTCAAAACGATATTGTTTAATGATGAGTTCTATAGATATCTTAAATTGTGAAATTTCAAATGTGTGGCAGTGTTTTATATAAGTAATTAGCTGCTAAGTAAACCACTTATTGAATATTCAGAAATCAATATTTTACTCATATTTAAAAACATTTTTATTCTATTGGCACAAATCTTGGGCCAAAATGCTATTATTTAATGATGAGTATTATAAGTATTTTAAATGGTAGAATTTCAAACATGTGGCAGTGTTTTACTTAATTATTTAAGCACTAAACAACTATAACGACCCGAACTTCCCCGCGATGGAAAGCGCGGATTGAGTTGAGGACAAGACGAATCAGAACACAAAAAGAAGAACATTTCATTGCTTATTACAACAATTCCATCAGAATACGAGAATATACAGAGTATAAACAAATATAATACATCAGAGAAATACCAGAGATTACAATACATTACATAGCATCTGAAAATAATACAATACACAACTAAAAGTAATACATGGATACAGAGCTTTCCGAATATCATTCTAGCTATAAACCAGGATCCTGTGAATATAAATTTGCAAAACCAAAACTACTAGCTGCCCGTGTGGAAAATAGGGGCACCCAGAGTTTAGGTTAAAACAATAAACTCCAAGTCAGTCATGTGACTGGTGTGAGAACTAAAACAGTTATTTAAAACTTTACTTTAAAATAAAGTAAATCAAGGGACCACGCCGTATAACACGGAACATGTTTCCTCCCAAGAATACCAGTGCATATAACAAAACAACGCAATGCTTTTTGGAAAAATGAAGCTATTATAAGACCCAGGTCCCATCACACAATGCAACACAAGCCGTAGGATAGGGTTTTCCCTTATAATAGCCAAACATGCTTGGTACATTAAAAACAAATCATTTGATACTATTATAAGTGTATAGTGTATAAAACCACTTCAAATATAAATGTATCAATCCTACACGGCATGGGTACCATATATCATGTCGCCAATACTAGGCTCTACAATCAAAACCGCAAGGTCACGTATTGGAAGTTGGATTTCCATCTGTGAACCGAGGCAAGGGATCATCCTCACCGAATTCGAGACTGTCTAGCTCGAGCCTCAGGAACAGCCGCAATTGCCGCATGGATCGTCAGGGCCAGTCCACCGATGTGGATTATCATGCCTGAACACTGCGTTTCCCCACCCTTCGGGGCGTAAATGAGCCAAATGACTCCATCGGCTCCACATAGTCACCGATATATCTGAGGCGCCTCGCAATCCAACAACCACACATGTGAAAATAATATAAATGTCAGGGCTGGTAGGTCACTGACACCACCCTAGCTAGAAAGAAACACATGTCCTCCCTGAGGTCCTCTCCCGTTTCTGGTTCACAACCGAGGTGTGAGGCTCACGAATTAACGCTACATAAAGCTATGCCACACAGGCGGTGCTTTGATCATCAACCACAAGACTTTGCTTTTCAACAAAATCCTTGACCATTTGCATCTTAGAATGCTACACAGGCAAACCACTCCATGCAACCGATATCCATCAATCACACAGAATGATATCCAATGTCAGACACACAGTACATTTACAAGTCCTTCTGGGTCTGAACGAAACTGGAGGCACCTTGTACCTCGCATATCCATCGATCTCCAAGTACGTCTGGACAATCACCAACTCATTCCCTCCTCTTGGGTGTACAACCCAATCAAGATCATCAGTATTATCCAAACGATGTGAAGACCTCTGATCTTCGACCACTGTCTTCATCCTCGACACATCGTCGAATCAGTTATTCAGAATGGGATAAACCCGGTCTTTCTGAATAACTCGCGTATATAATAAACAAGTGTTACACAAACACAACATACGCCTCATTCCAATTCAGAATATTCTTATACTTTGGGATAGGTTCCCATTAATTTTATCAAAGATAAATTCCTTAAATTTATTCTTCTTTTGAATATCAATTCAAACCAAGTTATGGTTTATCCAAACTCGTCGGGATTAACGAACCCTACCGAAGTAATCATCTGTTTAAATTCCTAATCCCAACCTATTCATCCCATGAAGTAAAATTGGCAATACTTCATATCTAACACCACGGTGTTATCGGTAAATTCAATTACCATTTCACATTCAAATCGAATTAAAGATTTAACTATCGCCTGGAGCAAAATTGGTGATACTCCATTCTCGATCATTTCAATCTAATTAAAGATTCATTAAAACTCCACTTGGTTTTAATCTTCCCAAAAATCAATATTAATGATTGTTTAACTTGGGAAACCGTATCCTGTCTTTAAATGGGTTAAAGAACCAATGTCATTTAAAACACGGTTCACGATAAACCCAAATTCACCTTCTATTAACCATGGAATCTTCATGGAAAACAAATCGATATATATAATCGATATAAACTTCCATATCCAACAAATAATATAAATGGAATAACGGAAAAGCCTTTTAAATTCCAGATATATTAGCAGTCTTCCTCCACTGAAATTCACTTCGATTATTACCAAATCAAATTCCACTCCATTCCAATTTATTTTATTAAATTGGAAAATTTTACTTTGGAAAATCTCCTTTAAATCTTTACAAAAGATTTATAAATTCCAAATCACATTTCACTGTAAATCGGGTTAAAGAACGAATCTCGTTAAAACACAGTTCACGATAAACCCAATTCACATTCCATTAATTATCGGGTTAAAGAACCAGTGTTATTTAAAACATCGTTCACGATAAACCCAAAAATCAATTCAAATTCAATTCCAAATAAATTCCATTTAAATGGTATACTTCATTAAATCTAAATAAAAAGATTTAATCTTTTTCTCAACTGGGTTTAAGAACAGTGTTAATGAAGACACCATTCACGACAAATCCATTTCCCATTTGATATTAAATACAAGGCTCTGAATAGAAAATATATCAGCTTATATTCAATATCAAATTCTACGACCAACAAATATTGTATTGGAAATAACGATATAAATATATCTTCCAAATTTCCATAACAATATTTGTATAATCACGAAATCCAACATCGAAATATTCCAAAGACAATTTCGATTCAAATCCATTCCAATTCAATTATTGGAAATTCTGGTTACTTTTAAAACCCTTTCAAATCCAATTTGTTTATTTCAAAAATAAATGGATTATAATTCTAGTTCAGAACTAGTTCATTTCGATAAAAATCTATTTTTATCTTTTCAAATATGGAATTTTTCATCCCAATTCTTTCCAAATCATTTCTTATGATTTTACACAAATTATTACTACTTTTAATAATTTTATCATGGCCCGTACAGTCGATTTCCATCAACCACCATCGAACTGCACTTACAGCGACCTTTTCCAAATTTGATTTGGACATAATTCCAAATCCAACCGTTAGATTTCTAATTTCTTGCATTCTTAGAAAGCTCTTTTCGATACGAACCCAACGGTTCCGGTTTTAGGAGAATCCGACGGTCGGATCTCCCATAATGTCCATTCGAAGTCAATGGCCGAAATTCGCGAACTGCCGCAGCGCGGCGCATTCTATTCAGACCATTATATTATATATATAATATACAATATATATTTCATCGATTTCCTTTTAAAACGTATTTTATAAATCGTTTTAAATTCATTTTCAAAACGATTTCAACTTCCTATTCAATTTCCAATCAAAATTGAATATTCCATATCATCGATATATAAATGATAATATTTTCAAAACATTATATTTTGAAATCAATTCCTTTTCGATATTCATCATAAAAATGAATAAAACCGATATAAATATCCTTCACATCAAAATAGCGTCAATCTAACAAACACGGCTTTATATATTTCAATACCTTCGTTATTCTATTCAACAAATGAATATTTTCTTCAACACATGAATATAAACTTTATTCAACACATGAATATTTATTAATTCTTACTTACAATCAAAATGTGAATTTTTATTGTATAAATATTTTATAAAACACATGAATATTCTCAACACATGAGTATATGTTTTATTCAACACATGAATTTTCATTCTATTCAACACATGAATTTACATTTTATTCAACACATGAATATTTATTCTATTCAACACATGAATTTCCTTTTTATAATATTCTTTATTTTCCAAATTGGAATGAGGCCCAATCAATTACCATATAATGTTAGTTATATGGATTCCCTACAACACATGTATATAATAGCAACGATAAATAATCAACCATCATCCAGAGTGCACCACACAACTACATAAGCATTAAATATAAATAATTAACGCTTACACAGTCTGTCAACCAATCAATCGACATACAGCTGAATGATTGGGATTAGTGTACTTCAAATATCATCCCAACACCCGTGTGGGGTTTCAAATCAACAAATACAGATTTTTATTTGTGCAGTTGGTCGATGTGTAAAATTTATCGTCCCAATCAATATCATTCAAATGGGTGTACATAAACAAATCATCCGATTTGTTTATAAATATTTATTTTATATACACGCTAAAAATTATATTTTTAACTATAAAATATTTATTTTCATTCCGCATCACACAATCAATTTTCACAACACATCAATCAAACAAACCAGTCATCCATGGTCTATGGACGATGGGTGTCGGGTGCTGCTAAGCATCATCTGCATCCTAGTATATATTTCAAGTAGTAAAAAAATTAAAAGTGAGAAGTTCTCACAGAGGGTTCCACTCCACCGTGCTTTCTTTCTGAACGGTTTGGATTTGCCTAAAATTCCAATGCGACCTTTTCCCGCTGTTCATAGTAAAAATCATATTTTTATTCCACTATATATATGATAAAAATTAGATTTTTATTTTGCTACATATATAAAAATTGAATATTTATTTTCGCTATTTCATAATATATAAAAATCGAATTTTTATATTATTACATACAAACGATAAAATTTATATTTTTATCTAACTGAAAATAATATTTTCATATCGCTATTCAAATTATAAAAATCATATTTTTATCATCCCTATAATCCAAAAATCAAAATTTTAATACTCTACCAATATAAAAATCATATTTTTATATTTTCTATTATGTAAAAATCGCCTCTTTTATATAACCAAAATCACGTCTTTTATATAAGCAAATATCGAATCTTTTCTTATATGAAAATATAACCTTTCCTTATATAAAAATATAATCTTTCTTTATATAAAAATATAATCTTTTCACACATAAAATGTAAAGACCCGCAACTTCCCCGTAAAGGAAAGCGTCGGATAGTTCGAGAACAAACCACAACAGAACTCATACAGAAGAACGTTTCATTGTATATCACAACAATGCATCAGATTACAAGAATATACAGAGTATAAATGAATATTACACAGAAATATCAGAGATTTAAATTACATTTAAATACATAGCAACGGAAAATAATACAATACACAACTAGAAGAGATATACGGATACAAAGCTTTCCGGATATCGTTCCAACTTTAAACCAGGATCCTGCGAATATAAATCTGCAAAACCAAAACTACTAGCTGCCCGTGTCAAAATAAGGGCACCCAGAGTTTAGGTTAAAACAATAAACTCCAGGTCAGTCATGGGACTGGTGTGAGAACTAAAACAGTTAATCTTTATTTTAAATCATTGGGTAAATCAAGGGACCACGCCGTATAACACGGAACGGGTTTCCTCCCAAGAATACCAGTGCATAAAACAAACAGCGCAATGCTAAATAAAGAAAAATGAAGCTGTTATAAGACCCAGGTCCTATCACACAATGCAACGCAAGCCGGGGGATAGGGTTTTCCCTTATAACAGCCAAAGAATGCTTGATACGTTTAAAACAAATCATTTGATACTATTATAAGTGCATAGTGTATAAAACAACTTCAAATCATAAGTATCAATCATAGGCGGCATGGGTACCATATATCATGTCGCCATACTAGTTCTACAATTAAAACCGCAAATGTCACGTATTTGGAAGCTGGATTTCCATCTATGAACCGAGGCAAAAGATAGTCCTCACCGACTTCGAGACTCTCTAGCCCGAGCCTCAGGGTCAGAGCGCATCGACCCTTGGATCCTCAGGGCCAGTCCACCGATGTGGATTAAACTTAAACCCTGAACATGCGTCTCCCCACCCTATGGGGTGTAAGTCTGGTCCGTCTGCCGACCAGAATGCATCGGCCGAAACCGATATAACCGAGGCGCCTCGCAACAGCAACAACCACATAAGTCAAACTCGTCAGGGCGTGTAAAACCACTGACGCCACTTCTAGCTAGAAAGAAACGCATGCCCTCCCTGACGTCTTCTCCCGTTTTTGGTTCATACCGGGTGTGAAGCTCGCGAATCAACGTTACACAAAGCTATGCCACAAAGGCCGTGCTTTGATCATCAACCACAAGACTTTGCTTTTCAACAGAAGCCTCGATCAATTTCCATTTAGGCATGCCACACAGGCAATTCACTCCATGCGTTTGATATCCATCAATATATAACCCCTGAGCTCGTACGTCTCAGAGAAGGGCGTTAAGCAAGAGAATAAATTCTCCGCCGCCAAACAGATATATATTTAATAGAGATCAATCACACGGACTAAAATCCAATGTCAGACACACAGTCCATTTACAAGTCCGTTCTGGGTCTGAACGAAACCGGAGGCACCTAGTACCCCGCATATCCATCGATCTCCAAGTACGTCTGGACGATCACTAACTGTTTCCATCTTCTTGGGTGTACAGCCCAATCAAGATCATCAGTAATCACCCAAAAGACGTGAAGACTTCCGGTCTTCGACCACCGTCTTCATCTTCGACACCACGTCGAATCAGTTATTCAGAATGGGATAAACCCGGTCTTTCTGAATAACTCGCGTATATATTATAAAAGTGTTACACAAACACAACATACGCCTCATTCCAATTCAGAATATTCTTTTATTCGAATATTCCTATACTTTGGGAAAAGTTCCCATTAATTTTATCCAAGATAAATTCTTTAAATTTATTCTTTAATCTCCTTTGAATATCAATTCAAACTAGTCGGGATTAGCGAACCACACCAAAGTAATCATTTATTTTATTTCCCAATCCCAACCTATTCACCCCATGAAGTAAAACTGGTAATACTTCATATCTAACACCACAGTGTTATCGGTAAATTCAATTACCATTTCACGTTCAAATCTGATTAAAGATTTAACCATCGCCTGGAGCAAAACTGGTGATACTCCATTTTCGATCATTTCAATCTAATTAAAGATTCATTAAAACTCCACTTAGTTTTAATCTTTAACTGGGTTAAAGAATCAGTGTCATTTAAAACACGGTTCACGATAAACCCAAAATCACATTCCATTAATTATCGGGTTAAAGAACGAGTGTTATTTAAAACACTGTTCACGATAAACCCAAAAATCAATACCAATTCAATTCCAATTAAATATCATTTAATTAGTACACTTCATTAAATCTAAATAAAAAGATTTAATCTTTTCTCAACTGGGTTCAAGAACAGTGTTAGTGAAGACACCATTCACGACAAACCCAAATCACATTTGATATTCAATACAAGGCTCTGAATAGAAAATATATCGGCTTATATTCAATATCAAATTCTACGACTAACAAATGTCGTATTGGGAATAACGATATAAATATATATCTTTCAAATTTCCATAACAACATCTGTATAATCACGAATTCCAACATCGAAATATTCCGAAGACAATTTCGATTCAAATCCACCCCAATGCAATCATTGGAAATTTTGGTTATTTTCAAAACCCTTTTCAAATTCAATTTATTTATTTAAAAATAAATAGAATTATAATTCTAGTTCAAAACTAGTTCATTTCGATAAAAATCTATTTTTATCTTTTCAAATATGGAGTTTTTCATCCCAATCCTTTCTAAATAATTTCTTATGATTTTACACAAATTATTACTATTTTTAATAATTTTATCAAGGCCCGTATAGTCGATTTCCATCAATGGCCATCGAACTGCACTTACAGCGACCTTTTTCAAATTTGATTTGGACATAATTCCAAATCCAACCGTTAGATTTCTAATTTATCACATTCGTTAGAAAGCTCTTTTCGATACGAACCCAACGGTTCCGGTTTTAGGAGAATCCGACGGTCGGATCTCCCGCAATGTCCGTTTGAAATAAATGGTCGAAATTCACGAACTGCCGCGGCGCGGCGCGTTCTATTCAGGCCATTATATTATATATATATATATATATATATATATATAATATATTTCGTCGATTTCAATTTAAAACGAATTATATAAATAGTTTTAAATTCGTTTCAAAAGCAATTTCAACTTCCGTTTCAATTCAAATCAAAATTGAATTCTTCTCTATAAATTCGTTTTAAAATTCATTTCTATTCAATTCAAATTTTAATTCAATTTGAATTCATTTCAATTCACTTTCAATTCAATTCGAATTCGTTTTCAATTCATTTCGAAATCGTTTTCAATTCATTTCATTTCGAAATCGTTTTCAATTCATTTCATTTCGAAATCGTTTTCAATTCATTTCATTTCGAAATCGTTTTCAATTCATTTCCTTTCGAAATCGTTTTCAATTCAATTCATTTCGAAATCCTTTTCAATTCATTTCATTTCGAAATCATTTTCAATTCATTTCCTTTCGAAATCGTTTTCAATTCATTTCATTTCGAAATCGTTTTCAATTCAATTCATTTCGAAATCGTTTTCAATTCATTTCATTTCGAAATCGTTTTCAATTCATTTCATTTCGAAATCGTTTTCAATTCATTTCATTTCGAAATCGTTTTCAATTCAATTCATTTCGAAATCGTTTTCAAATCGATATAAATATCGTTCACGTCAAAATGGCGTCAATCTAATCAATACGGCTTCCTAAATTTCTATTTTCAAATATTCTATTTCAAATATTTCTTTTTCAAGATAGTTGTTATTATCAAAATATTTCGTTCAACACATGAACTTTTATTTTATAATATTCTTTATTTTCTAAATTGGAATGAGGCCCAATCAATTACCATATAAAGTTAATTATATGGATTTTCATACAACACATGTATATCATAGCATTGAAAAATAATCAACCATCAACCAAAGTGCACTACACTGCCTAAGCATCAAATATAGATATTCGACGCTTATAACAGCCTGTCAATCAATCGATCGACATATTTAAACAATCAGGATGAGTGAACTTCAAATTTCATCCCAACACCCGTGTGGGGTTTCAAACAATCAAACACAGATTTTTATTTGTGCAGTTGGGCGATGTGTAAAATTTATCATCCCAATCAATGTCCTTCAAATAGGTGCACATAAACAAACCGTCCGGTTTGTAAATGAATATTTTATTTTATTCACTTCACGTTAAAAATTATATTTTTAACGATAAAACATTTTATTTTAACATATGAATTTCTATTCAGTTCATTCTTTAAATAAAATGATATTTTTATTTTTTTTCTAACATATTTTAGAAAATTTCGGCGGCATAACGGCACGATACTAGAAACGGGACAAGGCCTAGCCTTATCCCCGGTCTAGTGAAGGCCCACGCCATTCACAAATCAATCAAATCACTTTCGTTATGCAAACCACAAAATTTGGAGTAAGAGTCTAACCTAGCCTTACTCCTTCGCCTTATAACGGCGCACGTCTAATCCTAACCCATTTATCGATTCGATTTTCCACACCACAAACCACATTCAAACCAATATCGCAATCAATCACCAAACAGCCAAACAAACAAGTCCATGGTCTGTGGACGATTGTGTCGGGTGCTACTAAACACCGTCTGCATCCTAGTATATAGATATAACTAGAAAATAAATTGAAGAGTGAGAAATTCTCACCTATAGCTATCCTAGCTCCACGGCATTTCATTGATAGAAATCTTCATCGCTATCGCATCTTCGTCATCTTCGTTGCCCGCTTTCACTACCTATGTAAAAATCGAATTTTTACTTCGCTATTCAATATATAAAAATCATATTTTTATTTCAAAGTTCAACATATAAAAATCATATTTTTATTTCAAAGTTCAATATATAAAAATCATATTTTTATTTCAAAGTTCAATATATAAAAATCATATTTTTATTTCAAAGTTCAATATATAAAAATCATATTTTTATTTCTAAGTTCAATATATAAAAATCATATTTTTATTTCGAAGTTCAATATATAAAAATCATATTTTTATTTCGAAGTTCAATATATAAAAGTCATATTTTTATTTCAAAGTTCAATATATAAAAATCATATTTTTATTTCGAAGCTCAATATATAAAAATCATATTTTTATTTCGAAGTTCAATATATAAAAATCATATTTTTATTTCAAAGTTCAATATATAAAAATCATATTTTTATTTCAAAGTTCAATATATAAAAATCATATTTTTATTATTGCTTCGTACCTTTAAAAATCAAGTTTTACTTCGCTATACCTTACATAAAGATTCCGCCTTTTCAAATATGAAGTTTTCGCCTTTTCAAATTTAAAGATTTCATCTTTATAAAAATCTCATTTTTATTTTTCTACACATATAAAGATGATATTTTTAATATTCCTATCATGTAAAAATTATATTTTTAATTCTCTACCTAACCAAAAATCATATTTTTACATCTTACACTTAAAAAAAGATTATATTTTTAATTCTTTAAAAATATAAAAATCATATTTTAATATCGTCTATATAGTAAAGACTATATTTTTAATATTTTAAAAATATAAAAATCATATTTTTAATATGCCATTAGTATAAAAATTATATTTTTACTTCCACAATATAAAAGATTACATTTTTATAACTTTACAACGTAAATAAAAACCAGGTTTTTAAGGTAAATAAAAATCAGTTTTTCAAGTAAATAACATTCAGTTTTTCAATCGTTTTAAAAATATCAGTTTTAAAATGCTTTCAAAAGAAAACAGTTTTATACCTAATTAAAAATAAATCAGTTTTATACCTAATTAAAAATAAATCAGTTTTATACCTAATTAAAAATAAATCAGTTTTATACCTAATTAAAAATAAATCAGTTTTATACCTAATTAAAAATAAATCAGTTTTATACCTAATTAAAAATAAATCAGTTTTATAAATTCTGTTTTTATAAAATAAAATAATAAAATAAATTGAAATACTTACAGAGAGGGGGGGTTGGAGACGTCGGCGGCACTGGCTTCCAAGGGGGGGCGGCGCTAGGGTTTCGATGGATGGGGGGCATCGTCGATGGTTCACTGGGGTTCGTACAGGTGGCGGAGGAAAGGAGGGAGAGGGGAGGAAGGCTGGAAGGGGTCGGCGTGGTAAAGGGGAGGCGGCGGCGGTGGGCTCTGGCGATGGCCGCCATCGATCAGAGGAACTCGTTTTTTTTTTTTTTCCTTTTCTGTATCGATTTAAAATTGAGAAAAAGGGGGGGCCAGAGCGATTTTAAGGAGAAGGGGGGGTTTTCTTTTTTTATTTTATTTTATATTATTTAATTTCTAAAAGTTGACTTTTACATACGACCTCGAAACGAGGCCCACCGCCTGTCGTCCATAACGTTTCACCCCCATTCCGAACACAATGGGATATGTATCGTAGGTTGATTCGGACGTTACGATCAGTTTCCGTTAAATTTACATTTAAATCTCTATATTGAATTTTAAACGTACATTTCAAATTACCGGGGTCACATACTAACTAGAAAAATTCCAGAAAAATATTTTCTAGCTTCAAATTGACGATACGGTCCTAACAAAACTAGTTTCGTCGAATTCTGAGACCGTTTGAAAAATGGCCAATTTCCAGTCGATTAAAATCAACTGAAACTGGTCAAACGCGTTTTCCTTTGCCACGCTCACATATTGATTCGAAAAATTATGAAATTTGAAACCTAGCAATAACTTTACATCACGGACCCAACAAAACTAGTTTCGTCGAATTCCGAGGTCGTTTGCAAAATGTTCATTTTTAAGGGCCTGAATTCCATAGCGACTATTCAGAATTTTCAACTGGACATATCTTTTGATTCCCGCCATGAAATCTCGATTTTTCGGATTCGTTGGAAAGATATTATCAGTTAGATCCTATCATTTTTGGTTTCACTAAAATCCGGATTGTTTTGCACCCGGTACATTCAATTGAAGTTTGAAATCGAATTATCGAACTACCGCGCCATTTTCAATTCTATTTATAATTATATATAAATATTTATATTCTAACGACGACGCGTATAAATATATACGTTCGAATTATATTCAAAATAAATTTTCGTCGATATTATTTAAAATAATTCATTTTAAATATTCAAATTCAGCTAAAATTGCCAAAATAAAAATTTCAAACTGGCCCGCATTTTACGGGTTGTTACATAAAAACTACTTCTTTAATCCGCCACTTCATAATACAAAAATCACATTTTTATTTCACTTCTTATACAAAAGATCATATTCTTTATTGTTTTACTTGAATAAAAATCATACTTTTATTGTCTAAGAAATATAAAATTTTGATTTTATTATTCTACATACATAAAAATTATATTTTTATTATTCTAAAAATATATAAAAATCATACTTTTCATAAACATTACTTTATATATAAAAATAAAACTGATTTTTATTCCTAATACCAATTACATTAAACAAAGGAAATAAAAAAAATAGAAAGACTCACTGATTTTCGGTTTGGAGGAGGGCTGAAGCTCGCCGGAGGCGGAGCAAGGGCGACGGCTGGGTCTGATGGTGGGCCAGGGGTGTTGCAGTCGGCGGTGGGTGGTTCGGTGGTTTGGGTGCGGCGTTCGATTTAAGCAAGAGGGGGGCTCGCGTCGCGGTGCAGAGGAAGGTGAGGGGGAACGAGGAGAGGCGCGGAGGAGGGGATCAGCGAAGGGGGAGGGGGCGTGAGCCCAGGCGGCGCGGGGCTAGGGCACGACACCCTCTTCTTCTTCTTTTTCTTTTCCTTTGAAAAAGTAAATGGGGGGGTTTGAGAGAGTATATAGAGAGAGATAGATTTTTTTTAATTATTTAATTTCAAAAAGGTAACTTTTTATTTTAAACTCGAAATCAAACCCACCGCCTGTCGCCCATAGCTAACTACCCTCATTCCGAACATAATGGGATATGTTTTGTAAGCCAGTTTGGTTGTTTCAATCGGTTCCCGTCAAAACCAAAATATAAATCTATATATTGAATTTGAACGCACATTTCAATTTACCAAGGCCACATACGGACTCTAAAAATTCCCAAAAAATATTTTCTAGCTTCGTACTGACGATACGGTCCTAAAAAAACTAATTTCGTCAAATCTGAAGACCGTTTGAAAAATGGCCATTTTCTGGTCGATCGAAATTGACTAAAACTGTCAAAACACGTTTTACTTCGCCACGCTCACATATTGATTCAGAAAATTACGAATTTTGGAATCTAGAAATAACTTGACCTCCCGGATCCAACAAAAGTGGTTTCGTCGAAAACCGAGGTCGTTTGCAAAATGGCTATTTTTTTAAGGGCCAGAATTCCATAGCGACTATTATGAATTTTCAACTAGGCATAACTTTTTATTCCCGCTATGAAATTTCAATTTTTTGGATTTGTTGGAAAGATATTCTCAAATAGATTCTAATATTTTTTGTTTCGCTAAAATCCGGTTTATTTTGAATCTTGTACCTTCATTTGAAATTTGAAATCGAATTTTCAAACTACCATGCCATTTTCAATTCCTTTTATAGTTAAAATAAAACATTTATACTCTAACGACGATCTATATAAATATATACGTTTTAAGGATATTTTTTTTGATTGTCCTAATTCTTACAATAGTTGTGTCAAATATTAGGATTCTTATAGATTTGTTTATAATGAAAGTAAAGGATACATTCTAGATACTTTAGTCATTATCATAAGTTGGTTCATCTGGTTTGAGAGAAATCAGAGATGTTTTCAGTCTAATACTGTTTCTACGGATAATTTAATTATTGAAATAGTTTATTTTTGTTTGGAATGGATGTCTAATTCACCTTACAAGCTATTCGGGAAAGTGGGCTTTGAGAGTTTATTGATTAAGGCTAGATTTAATTTGTATCTATTTATTAGAATCAGCAGTTCTTTTCATAATAGATATCGCATCGGGTGTTAATTTCTTTTATTAGTTTTTTCATTGTATTTTTATTCTACACATATATGTATGGTAGATAAATATGTATGAATATATATATATATGCTTATATAATATATATATATATATTTATACACATATATTTCCATATATATATGTGTGTGACAAATTACTGATAGTTTTTGTTGAGTCTTTCGCAGATACAGGTCGTTGATTATCAGGAAGTACTTAGAGGATAACTGGATGGATTGGTAGCAGTTACGTACTTTTCAGGTGTTCAGGTTGATGGATATTACTGTGGTGCTTAGAGGATTGCTGTTTGGATTGATGATTCGCTATTCATTTGGGCTTATTGTTAGAGAGTTTTTTGATGTTATTCTTTGTAACAACCCGTATTTTCAATAACCTGTTATAACATAAATGGAGGCAGAATTAAACTGTAAAATCTGAATCAAGGGAAACGGGCTATGCCATTGCGTTCGTCTCGGAAAAATACGCGAAATAGAGTCCGAGTTTTCGAAAATCGGAGTCCGTATGACCAAGATATGGCCTCGCGAAGTTTCACGAAAAATTCCCAAATTAAAGTATACTTAATTAAGTGAAATGGGTTGCACAGAGAAATATATATATATTGATATATATATATATATATATATAATTGAAAATTAAATAAATAAATATGCAAAAATGTTCAAAACAGCGAATTGGGAAAGGGGAATAACCGAACCGGCCGATTTTTGAGGTCGACCCGAGCTTGCTGGGTCGACTAGGGGTTAATCCAGGGTGTTTGGCTGTCAACCTGTGGGCCGATTCGCTCAAATGCAGATTTTGCATTTGGATGGTTCTCATGGTTCATCTTTAATCTAAAGGCCCTAGATGGTTCCTACACTTGACTTCTTCCCCAAGACATGCTTTGATGGCTTGAATTGAATCTATGTTTAATCCTATGGCCTAAAACACTTGCCTAATCTATAAATAAGACCCTAACCTATCCTAAATCCTCATTATTCATTCATGCAACTAAACTATGGCAAAATTTTACCTCTCATGGCCTCCACTCTCTTCATAAAATTTCTAAATGGTTTCTATGAGAGATTTTCCATGCATACAAGTGTTTTCAAGCTTGTATGAGTGTCATTAGCTTGCATTCAAGTCAAGTTTCTATCTTTGCATCATAAAGCAAGGGTTTTGATCATTTTGGCTCAAGGGTTTTTATGTTAGAGCTTGCATTTTGGGTCTGTTTGATTGCATAAGGGCTTTGTCATATCTTTTGTGCCTTCATAGCAATGTAAGCCCTTTCCCTACTCTTAGATATTAACTATGAAGTTAAATGTTCATGTTGCAAGTTTGGGTTTAATCATTGAGTATGATACATGCTATCATGTCATGCAAGTTTATGAAGTCATTATCTTGATCTTGTGAGCTAAAAGCTACAACCTTTATGTTGAAATGTTGCATTAGGCAACATGAGAACCCTCATAACCTTTATGTCAACTTGCATATGAAGTCATAACCCTTATATGATGATATATGCGAGTTACTAGTCATCATTCCATATCTTTTGTCACCATGATTCGCTTATGTGCCAAGTTTGGGTTTATGCATGTTTTGAGGCTTAAGAATGTAACATGCAAGTTAATGAACACATTTGTGCCTCATTTGCCACCATGATTAACTTGTGGCTTAATATCCATTTTTGTCATGCCTTTGCCAAGTCTCTTCTTTTAATCCATTACGTTGTCGCGAACGTATATGCAAGTTTAAAAGCGTTGGGTTATGTTATGGGTAATTTCTAATGACATGAAAATACAACTTGAAAACACGACTTGAAATATAACATGGAAGTTGACATGTAAGTATGCATAAAAACATAAGCTTGGGAATTTACCTATTAAGTTAGGTCTACCCTTTGGGAATTTACCTATTAAGTTAGGTCTACCCAAATGCTTGAAAACTTGTAACATGTTTTGGGAAACATGATGGACATGACACTTAGATAATATAAGTGTGGCCAACTCGAGGTTGGGTTGAGTTTGCAACGTAAAACTACCGGGAACCGACCGGCCTAACTAGTAGTTGCAAACAATAGGACCCAATGTGAGAAGTTGGTCATGTTGTGCTTGAACCCGAGGTTAGACCAAGTTGTGGTGTAAAGCTACCCGGAACTGATCGGCTTAACTAGTAACCACAACAAAGTCTAATGTGAGAGGTGAAGGTGCATTAAGTAATTAATGCCACATGATAGGGTTAAGTTAATTTGATTAATGACTCTTAACCAAATATGACATGGACAAATGGGTTAAGTAATTTGATTAGGCTAATGATACTTAACAAAACATGACAAGGTTGGGTAGGTTAAGTAACTTGATTTGCCTAATGACACTTAACCATTTTTATATTACTCGTGGATGGGGTTAAGTTAACCAACACTTAATCAATCCAATGCGATAACTTGGTAAGGTTAAGTAAGTTTTCTTAATGACGCTTAACCGAAAAATACGGTTAACGAATGGGGTTAAGATTAGACTCAACTAGTCTAAACATGGAAATCGGATGGGGTTAAGTTAGCCTAGAATTAATTAATCCCACTTGGTAGTTTAATGGGGTTAAGTTAAACACTTAACTAATCTAAACATGATGAATTGATGTGGTTAAGTGACCTATACTTATCCAATCTAACTCGTTAATTTATTGTGGTTAAGTTAACCAATACTTAACCAATATAACGTGAAAACATGATAAGGCTAAGTCACGAATCGCTTGAATACACTTGACCGATTTGACTAAGTAAATTGATAGGGTCAAGTTAATATATACTTAACCAATCTAGAATGATAATTGGATGAGGTTAAGTCGTGAATTGCTTAATATACTTAACCAACTTGAGCATGGTTTGTAGGGTTAAGCCTTGAACTTGGATACTTAGCCAATTTTGACAGGATTTGTAGACGGGTTAAGTCATGAACTTAAGTGACACTTAATCCATTATGTAAACCTTAGTTCTGAGGATTAGGTGGATAACCGTAGTTAACAAGGACAACGGGAACAATGCTAAGTGGTAAACCTTAGTTGAAGAATAACTAAGTAATGATTCTTAGTCAAGGAAATTTAGACCAGTTCATAGATAGATGAGTAACCTGATACGGTAGGTCATCGTTTAAGTATACGAGTAGGAGCAAGTATCTGATTTAGATAAAGGCTCCAGCGAACTGAGTAACGAAGCAGCGGCTTCGGGGAACGTGAGGATATTCTTGGTATCCCTCTATGAGCTGCCAGGTGATTATACTAGGCTCATGAGAGGTTAAGGTCTGCGTTAGAAGAACCAAGAGTATGCCTTGGTTGCTATACGAGCGACCTAAAGACGGGGATGGATAGGGGATAGTCGATGATACACGGTCGTACCCTAGATAGCATTTCGTCAGGCTACCTACCATCTTTGGTCAAGCGTGTACGTACGGAAAGGCAGAGAACACCCAAAAGACCATAATTGCTATCTAATTATGGTTGCGGTAAGGCTTGGATGTGGGTTGGCCAGTGTTGTGTTTTCATACAGGATTTATCCTGTCTTGTCTTTCACTAGTTGAGGGAGTTGTCTCGTGGGACCATAGCCACGTATAAGAAAAACAGACCTTAGCATCTGCATCGGCAGATAAATCGAAAGCTCCCGACCGAGTCCTGTATTTCTTGATTTGCCCTGTGACAGGACTCGGATGGCACGATGTGATACATGTGCATACAGTCATGGAAAAGCGATTCACGATGAATGCGTGGGAAAAAGGGCGCGGTTGGCGGTTAGCGTAATCCCTAGTGGCCCTAGGTGGTTGAACCCAAACCGAGATACGAAAACGTGCAATAGGTAAGCATAATCCCTAGCAGCCCTAGGTAGCATAAGTCCTAGTTGTACAAACAATAATTCATGTTGGAAGACCCCAGCTAGGTTTAGGGTAACAGTCCAAACCGATCTTAAGGATCATGGAACTATGTTAAAGTAATATAGAATCTCATGGGAAAGCCCGTATGGTCTACGGCAAGGGACTGAACATTTACATGGAATAAAACATACAAGTTGAGTAACCTATATATGCGATATATTAGGTTGACATGGACCATTACACGACTTTTGAGTGAGGGTCATTCTTGGTTAACACATGACACGGTGGGGATACTAGTACGGTAGGTGCAGAGCTAAAATACAGGATAGATATCACGGGGCGTTATACGTGACAGATATCTTGGGGATATTATACTTGATAGAAACCTGACGATGTGATACCTTGTTTTATCTTGACATCGTAATTTATCATGACACCTTAGTTTATCTGAGTTCAGTAGTTCATCCTGTTATTTTGATTTAGCTTATCTATCTTGTTGTCATGCTTATGTTCATCTCAGTTTCTCATGTCAGTTAACTTTACTAGTTTTTATGCTAATAGTAGATAGGGCTTACTCAGTCTTTTTGACTGACCCGTTTTGTTTCGCCTCTTTTCTTCCGTTTCCCCCCAGGTTACAGGGAGGAAATACTGTTGTTTAGTTCGGACTTCTTCTGCTTGAAGGTCATCATGGATGGCTTGGACTTTTCTTGGCTAATGTCTACTTTACTGTTTTTACTTGGGGAATAATTTATGAAAATGTCTTTATGCTTCTTTACTATTGCAAGACAGGTTTTGATGTACTCTGATGTAAAAGGCTTTAGACCTTATTTATTCATGCTATGAAAGTTTGATTTTACTTCCGCTATTTTATATGTTCTGTCTTGTGATATTTCTGTGCATGTTTACCAATATTGCCCCTCTAAAGCTAGTGCATTCCTTTGCGAGTGACCCTAGCGGAGGCGGGGTGTTACACGTGGTATCAGAGCAGAAGGTTACCAGACTGGGCAAAAGTTTTTAAAGACCTTCTGAAAACTATTTGAAAAAAAAAAACCATTTACAAAGAAGCATTTTTCAAGAAAATTTTCTTTTAAAAGAAAAAGGCTATTTCCCAAAGGCCATTAGCACTATCCTTGTTTCCTTAATTGAGTCTCTTTTCCTTTCTTTCCTCCATCTGTAGTCACAGTAGTTTTAACTGCGACTAGTCTTTTCTACCTACGAAAGTGCTTTCCATACGATGGAGGTGGTTCTCGAGAGACCAGTGGCCGCGTTATAAGAAAGGATCGTGATAAAGAAGGATAAAGGATACGAGCTTAAGGATGAGCAACTTGTTGGTATGGCTTAGTCCTCAAAGGAGGGAGAAAGATGAACAATGAAACCCATGACGAGAGAGTACCTTTGGCATGGTAAAACGGGGCGGATAGTTAAGTATTATGGGACAAGGACAAGATCATCGGGAGGGCAGTAGTATGCTCTCATTTCTAGAGTACCTCGGAAGGAGGGTAACGATCTTGTTAAAGGTTTAGCTTTTCTTCTCTATCATCCCGTTAGGACTTCGTTGTTCGTATCATTTAAGTCTGCTTAGATAGTTGAGTCTCTGCACCTTAAGTACTAGCGTAATAGAGAATCCCATTTTTGTCTCAAAGTCCTATTAGAGAATCAGTCCATTTATACATGACTTGTTTGGATTTGGGAATGTCTATGCCAAGTGTTGAGTTTGGAAATAATGCTTATGTTTATAAGCTATGGATGGATTCTAGGGATGAAGTGGTTATCCAGTAGGGGGTGCCACTCTCGGTTTTGATAGGAGGGTAGTTAGACCTTTTGACTAGCCTTGGTAATGCCCTCGAAGTATCGGGTAACCTTTTTGAGGTTCTGTCATGACTAGTTACTTAGAATCCCTTGATGCCTTTATTGGAAATTTGAAGCCCGATCGAGTGGTGTTCGCCAATAAAACGGATGGTTTACTTCATTTATGCATGGGTTATATAGATCACCCTAGTAAGTGCGCATGATAACCTGATTGACATCTGTTTACTTTCAAGAGAAAGTTCTTCTACATGGAATGCCTTATAGTATATAAACGAGATCCAAGATTCACTAGTGAATTTTGGAAAGCTTGCATGAGATCATGAGTACGCAGTCATGTTTGCGTCAAGTATTCTAGGAAAAGGATAAGTGCAAGTGGAACGAGAGGAGACGAAGAAATGAGTTCCATCTCATGTTATGGAAACAGGAATAAGAAGCTACAAAATCGCGAAGTTAAAAGACGACTTTGATGGTCAAAGACTAGATACGCGCATGATATCTCTTTTTTGGAGTATATCCTTGATCCCTGTTTTCTGTAGAGCTTACTTGTAGGCTATCTTTTGTGGACATCCTCTCGGTCCTATTCTCCGTTACAAACCCTGTAAGGAGTTTGTCCTGTTTATCTTCTCGACCCTGTTTCAGGGAATTCTAGGTAGAACCCTATGGATGTAAACATGTATTTGAAACATGTTATGATTGATATGGTTGCAAGTGGTTGCAAGTGGTTGCTCGTGGACGCGCGAATACACATTAGATACTAGCTCGACTCGGTCACATTTCATATTGCATATGCACGAGTATTTATACTTGTTTATGGATGAAATCGAATGTATTATCATGCGGTTGTTGTATATGAATGAATGATTGTGCACGCATATAGTATCTATATGACTAGGACTATTTGCATACATGTTGGATTCATGGCACTATACATATTTTGCATTAGAAAGATTATTCAGGCCTGATCATTAGCATTAGCTAAGGAACATGTACACACACGTTTTGCATATATTCATACAGCATTAGAAATCATCTAAGGACAATGGTTGCTTGTGGATGATGTTTTGAGTAGATGGATGATGGATGGTAGGATATGTTCTTCCTAACTTGGAGATTTCGGGGACGAAATCCTAAAAGGTGGGGAGAATGTAACAACCCATATTTTCAATAACCTGTTATAACATAAATGGAGGCATAATTAAACTGTAAAATCTGAATCAAGGGAAACGGGCTATGCCATTGCGTTCGTCTCGGAAAAATACGCGAAATAGAGTCCGAGTTTTCGAAAATCGGAGTCCGTATGACCAAGATACGGCCTCGCGAAGTTTCACGAAAAATTCCCAAATTAAAGTATACTTAATTAAGTGAAATGGGTTGCGCAAAGAAATATATATATTGATATATATATATATATAATTGAAAATTAAATAAATAAATATGCAAAAATGTTCAAAACAGCGAATTGGGAAAGGGGAATAACCGAACCGGCCGATTTTTGAGGTCGACCCAAGCCCGCTGGGTCGACTAGGGGTTAATCCAGGGTGTTTGGCTGTCAACCCGTGGGCCGATTTGCTCAAATGCAGATTTTGCATTTGGATGGTTCTCATGGTTCATCTTTAATCTAAAGGCCCTAGATGGTTCCTACACTTGACTTCTTCCCCAAGACATGCTTTGATGGCTTGGATTGAATCTAGGTTTAATCCTATGGCCTAAAACACTTGCCTAATCTATAAATAAGACCCTAACCTATCCTAAATCCTCATTATTCATTCATGCAACTAAACTATGGAAAAAATTTACCTCTCATGGCCTCCACTCTCTTCATAAAATTTCTAAATGGTTTCTATGAGAGATTTTCCATGCATACAAGTGTTTTCAAGCTTGTATGAGTGTCATTAGCTTGCATTCAAGTCAAGTTCTATCTTTGCATCATAAAGTAAGGGTTTTGATCATTTTGGCTCAAGGGTTTTTATGTTAGAGCTTGCATTTTGGGTCTATTTGATTGCATAAGGGCTTTGTCATATCTTTTGTGCCTTCATAGCAATGTAAGCCCTTTCCCTACTCTTAGATATTAACTATGAAGTTAAATGTTCATGTTGCAAGTTTGGGTTTGATCATTGAGTATGATACATGCTATCATGTCATGCAAGTTTATGAAGTCATTATCTTGATCTTGTGAGCTAAAAGCTACAACCTTTATGTTGAAATGTTGCATTAGGCAACATGAGAACCCTCATAACCTTTATGTCAACTTGCATATGAAGTCATAACCCTTATATGATGATATATGCGAGTTACTAGTCATCATTCCATATCTTTTGTCACCATGATTCGCTTATGTGCCAAGTTTGGGTTTATGCATGTTTTGAGGCTTAAGAATGTAACATGCAAGTTAATGAACACATTTGTGCCTCATTTGCCACCATGATTAACTTGTGGCTTAATATCCATTTTTGTCATGCCTTTGCCAAGTCTCTTCTTTTAATCCATTACGTTGTCGCGAACGTATATGCGAGTTTAAAAGCGTTGGGTTATGTTATGGGTAATTTCTAATGACATGAAAATACAACTTGAAAACATGACTTGAAATATAACATGGAAGTTGACATGTGTTTATGCTTGAAAACATAAGCTTGGGAATTTACCTATTAAGTTAGGTCTACCCTTTGGGAATTTACCTATTAAGTTAGGTCTACCCAAATGCTTGAAAACTTGTAACATGTTTTGGGAAACATGATGGACATGACACTTAGATAATATAAGTGTGGCCAACTCGAGGTTGGGTTGAGTTTGCAACGTAAAACTACCCAGAACCGACCGGCCTAACTAGTAGTTGCAAACAATAGGACCCAATGTGAGAAGTTGGTCATGTTGTGCTTGAACCCGAGGTTAGACCAAGTTGTGGTGTAAAGCTACCCGGAACCGACTGGCTTAACTAGTAACCACAACAAAGTCTAATGTGAGAGGTGAAGGTGCATTAAGTAATTAATGCCACATGATAGGGTTAAGTTAATTTGATTAATGACTCTTAACCAAATATGACATGGACAAATGGGTTAAGTAATTTGATTAGGCTAATGATACTTAACAAAACATGACAAGGTTGGGTAGGTTAAGTAACTTGATTTGCCTAATGACACTTAACCATTTTTATATGACTAGTGGATGGGGTTAAGTTAACCAACAATTAATCAATCCAACGCGATAACTTGGTAAGGTTAAGTAAGTTTTCTTAATGACGCTTAACCAAAAAATACGGTTAACGAATGGGGTTAAGATTAGACTCAACTAGTCTAAACATGGAAATCGGATGGGGTTAAGTTAGCCTAGACTTAATTAATCCCACTTGGTAGTTTAATGGGGTTAAGTTAAACACTTAACTAATCTAAACATGATGAATTGATGTGGTTAAGTGACCTATACTTATCCAATCTAACTCGTTAATTTATTGTGGTTAAGTTAACCAATACTTAACCAATATAACGTGAAAACATGATAAGGCTAAGTCACGAATCGCTTGAATACACTTGACCGATTTAACTAAGTAAATTGATAGGGTCAAGTTAATATATACTTAACCAATCTAGAATGATAATTGGACGAGGTTAAGTCGTGAATTGCTTAATATACTTAACCAACATGAGCATGGTTTGTAGGGTTAAGCCTTGAACTTGGATACTTAGCCAATTTTGACAGGATTTGTAGACGGGTTAAGTCATGAACTTAAGTGACACTTAATCCATTATGTAAACCCTAGTTCTGAGGATTAGGTGGATAACCGTAGTTAACAAGGATAACGGGAACAATGCTAAGTGGTAAACCTTAGTTGAAGAATAACTAAGTAATGATTCTTAGTCAAGGAAATTTAGACCAGTTCATAGATAGATGAGTAACCTGATACGGTAGGTCATCGTTTAAGTATACGAGTAGGAGCAAGTATCTGATTTAGATAAAGGCTCCAGCGAACTGGGTAACGAAGCAGCGGCTTCGGGGAACGTGAGGATATTCTTGGTATCCCTCTATGAGCTGCCAGGTGATTATACTAGGCTCATGAGAGGTTAAGGTCTGCGTTAGAAGAACCAAGAGTATGCCTTGGTTGCTATACGAGCGACCTAAAGACGGGGATGGATAGGGGATAGTCGACGATACACGGTCGTACCCTAGATAGCATTTCGTCAGGCTACCTACCATCTTTGGTCAAGCGTGTACGTACGGAAAGGCAGAGAACACCCAAAAGACCATAATTGCTATCTAATTATGGTTACGGTAAGGCTTGGATGTGGGTTGGCCAGTGTTGTGTTCTCATACAGGATTTATCCTGTCTTGTCTTTCACTAGTTGAGGGAGTGGTCTCGTGGGACCATAGCCACGTATAAGAAAAACAGACCTTAGCATCTGCATCGGCAGATAAATCGAAAGCTCCCGACCGAGTCCTGTATTTCTTGATTTGCCCTGTGATAGGACTCGGATGGCACGATGTGATACATGTGCATACAGTCATGGAAAAGCGATTCACGATGAATGCATGGGAAAAAGGGCGCGGTTGGCGGTTAGCGTAATCCCTAGTGGCCCTAGGTGGTTGAACCCAAACCGAGATACGAAAACGTGCAATAGGTAAGCATAATCCCTAGCAGCCCTAGGTAGCATAAGTCCTAGTTGTACAAACAATAATTCATGTTGGAAGACCCTAGCTAGGTTTAGGGTAACAGTCCAAACCGATCTTAAGGATCATGGAACTATGTTAAAGTAATATAGAATCTCATGGGAAAGCCCGTATGGTCTACGGCAAGGGACTGAACATTTACATGGAATAAAACATACAAGTTGAGTAACCTATATATGCGATATATTAGATTGACATGGACCATTACACGACTTTTGAGTGAGGGTCATTCTTTGTTAACACATGACACGGTGGGGATACTAGTACGGTAGGTGCAGAGCTAAAATACAGGATAGATATCACGGGGCGTTATACGTGACAGATATCTTGGGGATATTATACTTGATAGAAACCTGACGATGTGATACCTTGTTTTATCTTGACATCGTAATTTATCATGACACCTTAGTTTATCTGAGTTCAGTAGTTCATCCTGTTATTTTGATTTAGCTTATCTATCTTGTTATCATGCTTATGTTCATCTCAGCTTCTCATGTCAGTTAACTTTACTAGTTTTTGTGCTAATAGTAGATAGGGCTTACTCAGTCTTTTTGACTGACCCGTTTTGTTTCGCCTCTTTTCTTCCGTTTCCCCCCCAGGTTACAGGGAGGAAATACTGTTGTTTAGTTCGGACTTCTTCTGCTTGAAGGTCATCATGGATGGCTTGGAATTTTCTTGGCTAATGTCTACTTTACTGTTTTTACTTGGGGAATAATTTATGAAAATGTCTTTATGCTTCTTTGCTATTGCAAGACAGGTTTTGATGTACTCTGATGTAAAAGGCTTTAGACCTTATTTATTCATGTTATGAAAGTTTGATTTTACTTCCGCTATTTTATATGTTCTGTCTTGTGATATTTCTGTGCATGTTTACCAATATTGCCCCTCTAAATCTAGTGCATTCCTTTGCGAGTGACCCTAGCGGAGGCGGGGTGTTACATTCTTCATTATTTTTTATATTACATAGAGAGTATGGGTTATTGTATTAGAGTAGATATACTTCAATATCGGGTGGTGGCCTTGCCGGAACTCGATATTGGAGTAGATGGGCGGTGGTTTATCCGGAGCTCATCTACCTATGATCCTTACACCCCTAGAGCCGTGTTAGGTTTTATCTTGTATTCTTATGTACTATGGTCGGACTCTGTATCTTTGATTTTATTATATATATATATATATATATATGAAACACCCCACCTCCGTTAGGGTCACTCACAAAGGGAATGCCCTAATTTTGGTGGAGGTTTATAAGTACAAGTCACAGATATACAAGACAGATATAAGAACACATATTTGTAAACAGCGGAAGAACAACAAACTTTTATTTCATAAAGTCAAATACGTGTTACAACAACATCCCTTCCAAAAACATATCATAACACTTTCATAATCTGTCTTGAGTACATTATTTAAAGAAGCATAAATAAAACATAGATAAACTGCAAAAGCCCCATAGTGGATTGTCCAAAGCCATAGTTCAAAACAGGAAAGTCCAAGCAATACATTTCTCTTCTTCAAGCTGGATGTTGAGGCTGATCAAGCTGCTGTGTTCCCTCCCTGAGGACCTGGGGGGGGGGGGGAAACGGAAGAAAGAAGACGAAAGAAAAATAGAGTCAGACATAAAGCCTGAGTAAGTCTAGTACTACTTTGTCTATGAATAAAGAACTGGGTATGATAAGTATAAACAAGAAGTGGGCAAGCACTATGAACTTGGTTAAGTTATCTAGGGTCGAATATACTATCGTACCCCATGTTAATCTCTGAACCCATATAAACTAGTTTCCAACTGGCACCCCATAGTCAGGGTGATGTGATCCATTCTATGATGATCGGCTCCTACTCGCATAGTTACATGTGTCTTACGGCCCCCGATGTCTGTAGTTACCTATGCTGGTCCCACCATGGGGTGTATCAAGTCCCATAGTGGCAACCCGACACAACCTTAGAGTGCAAAGGTATGCTACTGGTGTCCAGTGCCTTATTTTTCTGCGCCGGAGTGTGTGCACGCCCGCACTCCGTTAGAACCTACACTGCTACACCACCGCCGTCGATTTGACCTCTTACAATCAGCCCAGTAATCGTGCCCCACCCTGCCTAGTTTCAGGGTATCCTGATACACCTTTTAGGGTTACTGCTGAAAAGGGTCCCCCGTTACTAGGTTTTCTATCTCTAGCCAACATGCTAAGTTGGTTAAGTGTTTCCTAACCTAACCCCACCAGTCCGTTTAGTTTAGCATGTTCCATTTTGATTAAGTCTTTAGTTCACTTAATCCTAACAATCCTGACTCAGCCTTAATTGTCTTATTAAGGCCCTGACCTCTCACATTAGACAGGTATTGCTGTGGCTGCCTGTTGCCGGTTGGTTCCGGGCAGTCTTACGCCACAACTCAGTCTAACCTCGGGTCCTTGCTGGGCTCCATGTTTAACCTCCCACATTGGATAGGTATTGTTGTGACTACTGGACAGCCAGGCGGTTCCGGGCAGGTTTACATCACAACTCAATCCAACCTCGGGTTAAACACATCGTATTTTCTACATTTACATATCTTGTCATTCTTCTTTGTTTCTTATATGTAAATATTTGCGGCCCATTATTAAGTTAATGGTGTAAAGGTTACACCAATCACGGGCCCAACCCATACTTGAATTTGGGCCCTTCTATTTTATATTTTCATTCATTAATTAATTTTTAACCCAACGTTATTTTCCCCCGTTTTACACGTCCGTTTATATATATATTGGGCTTAGCCTTTTAAAGCCCAATTTAGCCATGCGAAAAGGGAAGGCTTATGGCGTATACACAAAGAGGGGAAGGTGAGCGCATGAACTTGCAATACGACGTTGGAAATACAAAATAGAAATTGGTGTACTTGCATAGTGGTAACATAGGTGACATGAATCAAAGCATGTGAACTTGCATAGGTTTAACTACAACATGAATCTATATTCTTATTTAGGCATAATGCCAAACATAAGCATGTCATAAATATTTCTAGCATAAGCATAGCATAATGTCAAACATAAGCATGGCATAAATACTTTTAGCATAAACATGGCATAATGTCAAACATAAGCATGGCATAAGTAAGGTTAAATTTGTTCATGGCATAAACATAAACAAGTCATGTTCATAAGGTTTCTACATGTTTACAAAGGGGATACTTTGTTACTAACACAAAAGCATAGATCAACTTATTTATGGTTTAAGTCTAATCACATAACGATAGTATAAGTATACTTATGCATAAATATTCCTAATCATGGTGCTTGCTTTAAACTTGCAAAAAGGGATTTTTGAGTCTAACCTAGCCATGTCTCACATATGTCATCATATAATTCTTGTAAACAAGATAGACTTAATCATGGATTTCAATTATGCCAAATATCATTCATAGCCTAGCCATATTCATAAGTTTGCAAAAGCATGACTTAATACATGGATTATGGTGTCAAAATTCCAACATAGTTTCATATGAACTATAACAACCAAACTTGTTTCAATTACTTGCAAAATGATTTATGCACAAAATATACATCATGATGACATAATAACAAAGCCCCAAACTTGCATGAATTTCAATCAACTACATGCATGTAGCTTTAACATAGATTACAAAATTTGCGCAATATTCCAAACGTTTACTTGCATAGAACTACCGCATGTAGTTCTTTATAATCGAATAACATAATTCAAGAATATCCAAACGTATATAAATTGATAAGAACGCACAAATATGAATTACTTTCATTGCCACAATTCAAGCATACACATCAACACAATTGTTTATTCATACCAAAGTAATACTCTACTTACAATGGTTGCGGCGAATTCTCAAATTAAGAGATATGATTCCTATGTTGAATTGATTGGCTTTAGGTTGCTTGAATTGCTTTAGGCTTTAGAACTTTCTTCCTAATTCCCTCTCTAGTTGGCGGCTATCCTTAGTCGTTCCTCAGCAACATGGCGGCTATGTTCTTAATTTGAATGAATAGATTAGGGTTTAGTCTAGGGTTGTTTATATAGAGGTTAGGAATTGATTAGGACCCTTGATGTTGCTAGGTTTGATCATAGCCATTCATTAGGAAGAGAGACCAATAAAAACCCGCCACCTAGCCCTAATGACAAAGCAGACCACAGAAATTCGACCAAACACAGACCTGGCCAGCCAGGTTGACTGGGCTCGACCAGGTCGACACCCCTGTCGACAGGGCTGTCGACAGCCCTGTCGACATGGGTAGCCCAGGTCGACAGCCCAGTCGACCTGGGTGGCCTAGGCGGGTGTTTATCCGCCCTGGCCCATTGGGCCCGATTTTTAATTATTTTATTCTGTTTGAATTTTAAATTTAATTCAAAACTTCCGAAGGCCATATCTTCTTCATACGGACTCCGTTTTTCGAAAACTCGGACTCTATTTCGCGTATTTTTCCGAGACGAACGCAATGGCGTATCCCGTTTCCCTTAGTTCTTTGATTTCAGATTAATTATACTTTAATTTGTAAATTTCACAGTTATAGAATTTTTCGGGGTGTTACATTCTCCCCCACTTAAAAGGATTTCGTCCCCGAAATCTTCAAGTTAGGAGGAATGTATATCCTAATATCCAATCATCCATCTACTCATCCATCAAACACGAGCATCCATTGTCCTTAAAAGATTTCTAATGCTTCATGATCATATGCGAAGTGTGTGTGTACATGTACTTATCTAATGCAAAATCAGGCGGTCTACTGATTCAGTTGACCTCCTTAATGTGAATTATGTAAGTGCCATGAATCCATTATGTATGCAAATTTTCCTATTCTTGATTCTACATGAGTGCACAATCATTCAATACAAATGCAACATCCACATAACAACACATTAAAGTTCAACCACACATACGAATACAAACATATATGCATATGCAATATGAAGTGACTGAGCCGATCTAAAACCTAGATTGTGTGTGTATATGCAACCACGAGCAACCACTAGCAATCACTTGCAACCACTTGCAACCATCATCCATAACATGTTTCAACTACATGTTTTCATCCAAAAGGGTTTCTACCTAAAAGATACGGTCGAGGAAATATACCTAAAAAGATAGATAAAAGCGCAACTTAAGGAAAAGGAAAGATCAAGGATGTACCCTCGAACAGAAAAGGGTAGGCTGTACGGATTCTAGCTTCAGTTTCCCAAGTCGCGTCTTCCTCGGCGTCGCTCCACTGAACTTTGACGAGCTTAACTTCGCGGTTGCGTAGCTTCTTCACTTCCGTTCCTAAGATGCGGGTTGGAACTTTTCTTATGGTCGCTTCGCGTTCCACTTCGGCCTCTTCGAGTATATTTGGCTCTACCACTTCAGCAGACTCATGCAGACATTTTCGGAGGTGTGAAACGTGAAAAACGTTGTGGATTCCAGCCAACTTCTCGGGTAGCTCTAATCTATAGGCCATTTTCCCAATTTTCTCGACGATTGGGAATGGCCCTACGAATCTTGGTGCTAGCTTTCCTGTGGTTCCAAAGCGAACAACGTTCCTTAGCGGTGATACCTTGAGAAAAACTCTGTCTCCAACTTTGAATTCAAGGTCGGTCCTCCTTTTGTCGGCGTAGGACTTTTGTCTGTCTTGGGCCGTCTTCATCCTTCTTCGTATTAAGTCTACTTTCTCTGAGGTCTCTCGGATCATATCTGGTCCAAGTATGAGCTTATCCGTCGACTCCCACCAACAAGTGGGCGATCGGCACGGTCTTCCATATAAAGCTTCGAAGGGCGCCATTCCGATGGTTGCTTGATAGCTGTTGTTGTAGGCAAATTCCACCAAAGGAAGGTGGTCTTCCCATGTCCCTCCGAAGTCGAGGACGCATAGTCTTAAGAGGTCTTCCAAAACTCTGTTCACTCTCTCTGTTTGGCCGTCGGTTTGGGGATGATAGGCTGTGCTCAAGCATAACTGCGTTCCTACTGCTTCTTGCAGACTCCGCCAAAACTCGCTGGTGAAGATGGGGTCTCGGTCACTAACAATGCTAGATGGTATCCCATGGAGTCGAACGATTTCCTTAAGGTAAAGTGATGCTAGGGATGAGGCAGTTCTTCTACTTTTGACAGGTAAAAAGTGGGCGCTTTTAGTAAGCCTATCCACTATTACCCAAATGCTAGTGTTGCCTCTCCTAGACCTAGGCAGCCCATCGATGAAGTCCATTGAGATGCTATCCCACTTCCACTGCGGGACCTCCAGAGGATGTAGCAGTCCGCCAGGCTTTTTCTGTTCCGCCTTAACCTGTTGGCACACCATACACTTAGAAACGAATTCTGCCACGTCCTTTTTCATGCCGTTCCAGAAGAAAGTCCTTTTTATGTCTTTGTACATTTTATCTCCGCCTGGGTGTATCGTCATCTTGGAGTGATGTGCTTCCTCGAGAACCTTCTTTACTAAATCTTTTATCTGTGGGACGCATAGTCTTCCGTCTCGCCTTAGCAAACCCCTATCGTCGATGGAGTATCGGTTGAGGTGACTTGAAGTCTCACCCCTAATTAGCCTATCAATTATTTCCACAAGCTGAGGGTCTTCGCGCTGTGCTGTCCCTACTGAATCCACTAAAGTCGGGCGCACTTCGAGAGATGCTAGCAGGCCCGGTACGAAATCGGAGGAAGGCCTAAAGTCGAAGCTGGCTATAAACTCTAGGCTTTGTCTTTCAACAAACAACGGGCTTAGGGTCAATTTCTTTCGGCTCAACGCGTCTGCCACTACGTTGCCTTTGCCCGGAGTATAGGAGATTTCGAAATCGTACGAGGCAAGAAACTCCATCCATCTTTGTTGCCTCAAGTTAAGATCCTTCTGCGAGAAAAGATATTTCAACGATTTATGGTCAGTGTAAAGTTCGAACTTCTCACCTAGGAGATAGTGTCGCCAAGACTTGAGTGCAAAGACGATGGCGGCTAACTCGAGATCGTGGGTTGGGTAGTTCTTTTCGTGCACCTTCAATTGCCTCCCGCCATAAGCTACTACCCTTCCTTCTTGCATTAAGACGGCGCCTAGCCCTGTCCCACATGCATCCGTATAAACAGTGAACATCTTGCTCCCATCTAGCAGCGTCAAAACTGGGGCTGTTGTGAGAGCCCTTTTTAGTCGTTGGAAAGCAAACTCGCAATCCAAATCCCAATTAAACACTAGATTTTTCTTAGTCAATTTCGTGAGCGGAGCTGAGATTTTCGCAAAATCCCTTATAAACTTTCGATAGAAACCTGCTAGTCCTAGAAAACTTCGGACCTCAGTCGCATTCCTTGGTGTCTTCCAATCCTGTACTGCCACTACCTTAGCGGGGTCCACTGCTAACCCTTGCTTGGATACTATGTGCCCAAGGAACCTCACCTCTTCCCTCCAAAAGTGGCATTTGGAGAATTTGGCTTTTAGTTGATGGACTCGCAAAGTTTCCATGATTGCCCTTAAGTGTTGAGCATGTTCCTCTTCACTCTTTGAGAAGATAAGGATATCGTCTACGAAGACCACTACGAATTTGTTGAGGAAATCCCTAAATACCCTACTCATCAGATCCACGAAGTAAGCAGGTGCATTTGTCAAGCCGAAAGGCATGACAAGCCATTCAAAGAAGCCGTCTGGGGTTCTGAACGCCGTTTTATCGATGCTATCTTCAGCCACCCTTAGCTGATGAAAACCGGTTGCTAAATCGAGCTGGGAGAAAACAGACGCCCCTACAAGCTGGTCAAATAAATCGTCAATTCTAGGGAGAGGGTGCCTATTCTTTTTCGTTAGCTTGTTGAGCTCCCTATAGTCAACACATAGACGGAGTGAACCATCCGCCTTCGTAGCGAACACCACTGGAGCGCCCCATTCTGAAATGCTCCTCCTAATGAACCCCTTTTCTAGAAGCTCTTTAATCTGTTTACTGAGCTCTTTCCTTTCTCGTGGAGCCATATGTCTAACGGGCAACGCAACGGGCTTTGCATTATCTACAAGATATATGCGGAAGTCTATTTCCCGCTTCGGAGGCAAGCCCTTCACCTCTTCGAAGACATCCGGATATTCCCGGACCACTCTAACTGATTGCAAATTTTCAACGGAGGCATCTAGCGATTCAAGATAACTAAGCATAACCGCATACGAGGGATTACAAGAAATTTCCAAAGTATTACCGAGTTGGGTTAGGAGCCTAACAACCCTTTTCTCACAATCAAGGATGGCCCCATTACTGGATAGCCAATCCATACCCAAAATCAAACCATACCCCGAAAAGCCCAAAACAAAGGCACTACATTGAAATTCTACACTTAGAATAGAAATTTTCAAATCCAAACAGATCATAGACAAATGAGCTGGGCCCCCAATTGGGTTTGAAACAATTAAGGGGTCCTCTACCATACTAGTTTCTAGGGGTAGAGATTCTACTAAAGCAGACGAGATAAAGGAGTGTGATGCACCAGAATCAAATAAAGTGCGAACGGGGTGATCATAAAGATAAACTACACTTTCTACAGAAGTATTTATACCTCGCTGTTGCAGAGGTGGCGCTTCTAGCACATGAACCTGTGCCCCTGGGGTGGATCCAGCCCTCTGCCCCTGTCCTCGTTTCTTTGGGCAGTCCTTAGCCCTATGGCCCGTCTCACCGCAAGAAAAGCACCCACCATTCTCCTTGGCCTTCTTTTTCCGGCAGTCCTTTACTAAGTGCCCCACTTTGCCACAGAAATTACACTTCCTCTTCTCTTTGTTGCCTTTCCCGCCCTTCTTAAAGTCTGTCTTCTTGGGCTGCAAACCCTCTTTCTTCTTGCCCTTGTCCTCTTCATTCAGCAATGCCATTTGCACCAATCTTTCATACGTGGCTCCCATGGGTATATGGGTCATGGCCAAACTGTGTAATGACTCATTCAACCCTTTGACGAAACGGAGAGCCTTCTTGTGCGGGGTGTTGACTAGGTCAAGCCCAAACCTAGCCAGCTCATCAAACTGATTCACATACTCTCTGACTGTCTTGTCCCCTTGCTTAAGAAATAAGAATTTTTCCAACTGCAAACTTCTTTCCGCATCTGAGAGAAATTTGGTCTCAAACCTTGCCCTAAAGTCCTCCCATGTCTCCACTGGTCTTTCAGCATTAGTGACTTCCCACCAGTAGGAAGCCTCGCCCTTCAATAGCCATACCGCCAGTTGTACTTTTTGTCTATCCTCTACCTCAAAGATGATGAATAGGTCCTCCGTTTCCTTCAGCCAATTCCTAGCTGCCACGAAGGACTCAGTTCCATGGAAATCCCTTCCTCCCATAGCTTTAAAGTCTTTACATATCTTAGCAAAAGCGTTTCCCCGAGGAGGAGGTGGAGGAAAAGGTGTCGCTGCGGCTGGATGATTTCCTTCTGCTGGGGGAGGAGGAATGGTAGGACCTGGCTGAGTGGCCCTTGCTTCTAAGAACCGTCTAAACCAACCAGGTATTGGCACCCCTTCCGGCAAGTTAAGTTCTTGGGACATGCTGAAACAAAAAGGATAGATTCAAAACGAAGGATAAGAGATAGTTCCTATGGCTTTGGGGGGGTGGACTTTGCCTTTTTAAAATAAAATAATATTTTTCTTTTAAAAATGCTTCTTTAAATTCCCTTTTTGAAAATAATTTTTCAAAACTTTTTTATCTTATCTGGTAAACCTATGCTCTGATACCAAGTGAAACACCCCACCTCCGTTAGGGTCACTCACAAAGGGAATGCCCTAATTTTGGTGGAGGTTTATAAGTACAAGTCACAGATATACAAGACAGATATAAGAACACATATTTGTAAACAGCGGAAGAACAACAAACTTTTATTTCATAAAGTCAAATACGTGTTACAACAACATCCCTTCCAAAAACATATCATAACACTTTCATAATCTGTCTTGAGTACATTATTTAAAGAAGCATAAATAAAACATAGATAAACTGCAAAAGCCCCATAGTGGATTGTCCAAAGCCATAGTTCAAAACAGGAAAGTCCAAGCAATACATTTCTCTTCTTCAAGCTGGATGTTGAGGCTGATCAAGCTGCTGTGTTCCCTCCCTGAGGACCTGGGGGGGGGGGGAACGGAAGAAAGAAGACGAAAGAAAAATAGAGTCAGACATAAAGCCTGAGTAAGTCTAGTACTACTTTGTCTATGAATAAAGAACTGGGTATGATAAGTATAAACAAGAAGTGGGCAAGCACTATGAACTTGGTTAAGTTATCTAGGGTCGAATATACTATCGTACCCCATGTTAATCTCTGAACCCATATAAACTAGTTTCCAACTGGCACCCCATAGTCAGGGTGATGTGATCCATTCTATGATGATCGGCTCCTACTCGCATAGTTACATGTGTCTTACGGCCCCCGATGTCTGTAGTTACCTATGCTGGTCCCACCATGGGGTGTATCAAGTCCCATAGTGGCAACCCGACACAACCTTAGAGTGCAAAGGTATGCTACTGGTGTCCAGTGCCTTATTTTTCTGCGTCGGAGTGTGTGCACGCCCGCACTCCGTTAGAACCTACACTGCTACACCACCGCCGTCGATTTGACCTCTTACAATCAGCCCAGTAATCGTGCCCCACCCTGCCTAGTTTCAGGGTATCCTGATACACCTTTTAGGGTTACTGCTGAAAAGGGTCCCCCGTTACTAGGTTTTCTATCTCTAGCCAACATGCTAAGTTGGTTAAGTGTTTCCTAACCTAACCCCACCAGTCCGTTTAGTTTAGCATGTTCCATTTTGATTAAGTCTTTAGTTCACTTAATCCTAACAATCCTGACTCAGCCTTAATTGTCTTATTAAGGCCCTGACCTCTCACATTAGACAGGTATTGCTGTGGCTGCCTGTTGCCGGTTGGTTCCGGGCAGTCTTACGCCACAACTCAGTCTAACCTCGGGTCCTTGCTGGGCTCCATGTTTAACCTCCCACATTGGATAGGTATTGTTGTGACTACTGGACAGCCAGGCGGTTCCGGGCAGGTTTACATCACAACTCAATCCAACCTCGGGTTAAACACATCGTATTTTCTACATTTACATATCTTGTCATTCTTCTTTGTTTCTTATATGTAAATATTTGCGGCCCATTATTAAGTTAATGGTGTAAAGGTTACACCAATCACGGGCCCAACCCATACTTGAATTTGGGCCCTTCTATTTTATATTTTCATTCATTAATTAATTTTTAACCCAACGTTATTTTCCCCCGTTTTACACGTCCGTTTATATATATATTGGGCTTAGCCTTTTAAAGCCCAATTTAGCCATGCGAAAAGGGAAGGCTTATGGCGTATACACAAAGAGGGGAAGGTGAGCGCATGAACTTGCAATACGACGTTGGAAATACAAAATAGAAATTGGTGTACTTGCATAGTGCTAACATAGGTGACATGAATCAAAGCATGTGAACTTGCATAGGTTTAACTACAACATGAATCTATATTCTTATTTAGGCATAATGTCAAACATAAGCATGTCATAAATATTTCTAGCATAAGCATAGCATAATGTCAAACATAAGCATGGCATAAATACTTTTAGCATAAACATGGCATAATGTCAAACATAAGCATGGCATAAGTAAGGTTAAATTTGTTCATGGCATAAACATAAACAAGTCATGTTCATAAGGTTTCTACATGTTTACAAAGGGGATACTTTGTTACTAACACAAAAGCATAGATCAACTTAATTATGGTTTAAGTCTAATCACATAACGATAGTATAAGTATACTTATGCATAAATATTCCTAATCATGGTGCTTGCTTTAAACTTGCAAAAAGGGATTTTTGAGTCTAACCTAGCCATGTCTCACATATGTCATCATATAATTCTTGTAAACAAGATAGACTTAATCATGGATTTCAATTATGCCAAATATCATTCATAGCCTAGCCATATTCATAAGTTTGCAAAAGCATGACTTAATACATGGATTATGGTGTCAAAATTCCAACATAGTTTCATATGAACTATAACAACCAAACTTGTTTCAATTACTTGCAAAATGATTTATGCACAAAATATACATCATGATGACATAATAACAAAGCCCCAAACTTGCATGAATTTCAATCAACTACATACATGTAGCTTTAACATAGATTACAAAATTTGCGCAATATTCCAAACGTTTACTTGCATAGAACTACCGCATGTAGTTCTTTATAATCGAATAACATAATTCAAGAATATCCAAACGTATATAAATTGATAAGAACGCACAAATATGAATTACTTTCATTGCCACAATTCAAGCATACACATCAACACAATTGTTTATTCATACCAAAGTAATACTCTACTTACAATGGTTGCGGCGAATTCTCAAATTAAGAGATATGATTCCTATGTTGAATTGATTGGCTTTAGGTTGCTTGAATTGCTTTAGGCTTTAGAACTTTCTTCCTAATTCCCTCTCTAGTTGGCGGCTATCCTTAGTCGTTCCTCAGCAACATGGCGGCTATGTTCTTAATTTGAATGAATAGATTAGGGTTTAGTCTAGGGTTGTTTATATAGAGGTTAGGAATTGATTAGGACCCTTGATGTTGCTAGGTTTGATCATAGCCATTCATTAGGAAGAGAGACCAATAAAAACCCGCCACCTAGCCCTAATGACAAAGCAGACCACAGAAATTCGACCAAACACAGACCTGGCCAGCCAGGTTGACTGGGCTCGACCAGGTCGACACCCCTGTCGACAGGGCTGTCGACAGCCCTGTCGACATGGGTAGCCCAGGTCGACAGCCCAGTCGACCTGGGTGGCCTAGGCGGGTGTTTATCCGCCCTGGCCCATTGGGCCCGATTTTTAATTATTTTATTCTGTTTGAATTTTAAATTTAATTCAAAACTTCCGAAGGCCATATCTTCTTCATACGGACTCCGTTTTTCGAAAACTCGGACTCTATTTCGCGTATTTTTCCGAGACGAACGCAATGGCGTATCCCGTTTCCCTTAGTTCTTTGATTTCAGATTAATTATACTTTAATTTGTAAATTTCACAGTTATAGAATTTTTCGGGGTGTTACAATATATATATATATATGTGTGTGTGTGTGTGTGTCTCTTCTCTTCAGAAGATCACACATTTTTGTTTCAAAAAAATATACGTTCTAATTCTATTCAAAATAAATTTCTCGTCGTTATTATTTAAAATAAATCATTTTAAATATTCAAAATTCACTAAAATTTCCAAAATAAAAATTTTAAATTGGCTCGGATTTCCGGGTTATTACAATCTCCCCCACTTCAAACTTTTCGTCCCCGAAAAGGAACGAAGCTAAAGTTGTTTTACAAATCAACTCAACTTTCATTATTTTAATTATGGCTTAAGTTCTTCAACTTTTCAGTTTCTAAGAACTTTTCAAATTTTTCAAAAATTTGGCTAACACCCTAAATTTTTGAAAAATTTCGCCATAATCTCCCCTGCACCGGGAGCTTCAGGATATTTCAAATAGCCTCCCATGGCCCTCACCAGTCCAAAAGAAAAAGAAAAAGCCAAGCGGCTCATAAAATCATCCAAACCCAAACAAATACAATAAACATGTACCTATTTGTCGGGCAAACAATTTTATTCTTCTGCTCTAGCCTCCTTGCTATGACATGTTCACACACACACACCACACACACACACACACACACACACACACATATATATATATATATATATATACATGCATGCATTTCCAAACAATTTTCAATACAGTATAATATTTGACACAATTTGGATAAATGGTTCAAAATATCAAACCATTAATCAAACAACACAACCATCAATCAATTAGTTGATTATCTTTTCAAATTCATAACATGGATATATATATATATATACAGAAAATCATATTCTTAATGCTAAGTCACAACAATATATTCTAACTATATTTTCGTTCTCACACCAGTCAATTAGAAATATATAGATATCCCACTTTCGGCACTTGAATATAAATTCTGATGATGACGCGTCAATCATCAGAATCATGTCCAAGCGACAAGAGTGTGATTCTATATCTATCCAGTATATTAAAACTTCGAATACACGTGGATCAGACATACACGCAAAAACTTTATATACTGGATTGTCCAAATTCAATACAAATAAATATTCAAATACGTTGAATAAGATTATTTTTTAAACAAAAATTGTCTTCCATTTTATTTTAAAAACATCACTCTTCACACACGTTCTAGGATACTACTAATCCCATCTCTAATGAGTCATTCTCTTTGGATATTACTAATCCAATCTCTGATGAATTCTTTCGTTTGGTTCTAATGTGTCTTGTTCTCCGAGCTCTGTAAACGGAAGCTCTAATACCAAGCTATAAAGACCCAAACTTCCCTGCGATGGAAAGCGCAGATTGAGTTGAGGACAAGACGAATAAAAACACAAACAGAAGAACATTTCATTGCTTATTACAACAATTTCATCAAAATACAAGAATATACAGAGTATAAACAAATATAATGCATCAGAGAAATATTAGAGATTACAATACATTACATAGCAGCAGAAAATAATACAATACACAACTGAAAGTAATACACGGATACAGAACTTTCTGAATACTATTCCAGCTGTAAACCAGGATCCTGTGAATATAAATCTGCAAAACCAAAACTACTAGCTGCCCGTGTGGAAAATAGGGGCACCCAGAGTTTAGGTTAAAGTAATAAACTCCAGGTCAGTCATGTTACTAGTGTGAGAAGTAAAACAGTTATTTAAAACTTTATTTTAAAATAAAGTAAATCAAGGGACCATGCCGTATAACACGGAACGGGTTTCCTCCCAAGAATACCAGTGCATATAACAAATCAGCGTAATGCTTTTAGGAAAAATGAAGCTATTATAAGACCCAGGTCCCATCACACAATGCAACACAAGCCGGAGGATTGGGTTTTCCCTTATAATAGCCAAACATGCTTGGTATGTTAAAAACAAATCATTTGATATTATTATAAGTGCATAGTGTATAAAACAACTTCAAATATAAATGTATCAATCCCAGATGGCATGGGTACCATATATCATGTTGCCAATACTAGGCTCTTCAATCAATACCGCAAGGTCACATATTGGAAGTTGGATTTCCATCTGTGAACCGAGGCAAGGGATCGTCCTCACCGAATTCGAGACTGTCTAGCCCGAGCCTCAGGAACAACCGCAATTGCCGCATGGATCGTCAGGGCCGGTCCACCGATGTGGATTATAATGCCTGAACACTGCGTTTCCCCGCCCTTTGGGGCGTAAATGAGCCAAATGACTCCATCGACTCCACATAGTCACCGATATATCTGAGGCGCCTCGCAATCCAACAACCACACATGTGAAAATAATATAAATGTCAGGGCTGGTAGGTCACTGACACCACCCTAGCTAGAAAGAAATGCATGTCCTCCCTGAGGTCCTCTCCCGCTTCTGGTTCACAACCGGGGTGTGAGGCTTGCGAATTAATGCTATACAAAGTTGTGCCACATAGGCGGTGCTTTGATCATAAACCACAAGACTTTGCTTTTCAACAAAAGCCTTGATCATTTGCATCTTAGCATGCCACACAGGCAAACCACTCCATGCAACTGATATCCATTAATCGCACAGAGTGATATCCAATGTCATACACACAACCCATTTACAAGTCCGTTCTAGATCTGAACGAAACCGGAGGCACCTTGTACCTCGCATATCCATCGATCTCCAAGTACGTCTGGACGATCACCAACTGATTCCCTCCTCTTGGGTGTACAGCCCAATCAAGATCATCAGTAATTATCCAAACAATGTGAAGACCTCTGGTCTTCGACCACCGTCTACATCCTCGACACATCGTCGAATCAGTTATTCAGAATGGGATAAACCCAGTCTTTCGGAATAACTCGCGTATATAATAAACAAGTGTTGCACAAACACAACATATGTCTCATTCCAATTCAAAATATTCTTTTATTCAAATATTCTTATACTTTGGGACAGGTTCCCATTAATTTTATCAAAGATAAATTCCTTAAATTTATTCTTTAATCTTCTTTTGAATATCAATTCAAACCAAATTATGGTTTATCCAAACTCGTCGAGATTAACGATCCCTACCGAAGTAATCATCTGTTTTAATTTCCCAATCCCAACCTATTCGTCCCATGAAGTAAAACTGGTAATACTTCATATCTAACGCCACGGTGTTATCGGTAAATTCAATTACCATTTCACGTTCAAATCTAATTAAATATTAAACTATCGCCTGGAGCAAAACTGATGATACTCCATTCTCGATCATTTCAATCTAATTAAAGATTCATTAAAACTCCACTTGGTTTTAATCTTCCCAAAAATCAATATTAATGATTGTTTAACTTGGGAAACCGTATCCTGTCTTTAACTGGGTTAAAGAACCAATGTCAGTTAAAACACGGTTCACGATAAACCCAAAATCACATTCTATTAACCATGGAATCTTCATGGAAAACAAGTCGATATATATAATCGATATAAACTTCCATATCCGACCAATGATATAAATGGAATAACGGCAAAGCCTTTTAAATTCCAGATATATTAGCAGTCTTCCTCCATAGAAATTCACTTTGAATATTACCAAATCGAATTCCATTCCATTCCAATTTATTTTATTAAATTGGAAAATTTTACTTTGGAAAATCTCCTTTAAATCTTAACAAAAGATTTATAAATTCCAAATCACATTTCACTGTAAATCGGGTTAAAGAACGAATGTTGTTAAAATACAGTTCACAATAAACCCAATTCACATTCCATTAATTATCGAGTTAAAGAACCAGCGTTATTTAAAACATCGTTCACGATTAACCCAAAAATCAATTCAAATTCAATTCCAATTAAATACCATTTAATTGGTATACTTCATTAAATCTAAATAAAAAGATTTAATCTTTTTCTCAACTGTGTTTAAGAACAGTTTTAATGAAGACACCGTTCACAACAAACCCATTTCCCATTTGATATTAGATACAAGGCTCTGAATAGAAAATATATCGGCTTATATTCAATATCAAATTCTACGACCAACAAATATCGTATTGGAAATAACGATATAAATATGTCTTTCAAATTTCCATAACAATATCTGTATAATCACGAAATCCAACATTGAAATATTCCAAAGACAATTTGGATTCAAATCCATTCCAATTCAATTATTGGAAATTCTGGTTACTTTTAAAACCCTTTCAAATCCAATTTATTTATTTCAAAAATAAATGGATTATAATTCTAGTTCAAAACTAGTTCATTTCGATTAAAAAAACTATTTTTATCTTTTCAAATATGGAATTTTTCATCCCAATTCTTTCGAAATAATTTCTTATGATTTTACACAAATTATTACTATTTTTAATAATTTTATCATGGCCCGTACATTCGATTTCCATCAACCACCATCGAACTGCACTTACAACGACCTTTCCCAAATTTGATTTGGACATAATTCCAAATCCAACCGTTAGATTTCTAATTTCTTGCATTCTTAGAAAGCTCTTTTCGATACGAACCCAACGGTTCCGGTTTTAGGAGAATCCGACGGTCGGATCTCCCATAATGTCCACTCGAAGTCAATGGTCAAAAATCGCGAACTTCCGCAGCGCGGCGCATTCTATTCAGGCAATTATATTATATATATATATAATATAAAATATATATTTCATCGATTTCCTTTTAAAACGTATTTTATAAATCGTTTTAAATTCATTTTCAAAACGATTTCAACTTCCTATTCAATTTCCAATCAAAATTGAATATTCCATATCATCGATATATAAATGATAATATTTTCAAAACATTATATTTTGAAATCAATTCCTTTTCGATATTCATTATAAAAATGAATAAAACCAATATAAATATACTTCACGTCAAAATAGCGTCAATCTAACAAACACGGCTTTATATAGTTCAATACCTTCGTTATTCTATTCAACAAATGAATATTTTCTTCAACGCATGAATATATACTTTATTCAACACATGAGTATTTATTAATTCTTACTTACAATCAAAATGTGAATTTTATTGTATAAATATTTTATAAAACACATGAATATTCTCAAGACATGAGTATATGTTTTATTCAACACATGAATTTTCATTCTATTCAACACATGAATTTACATTTTATTCAACACATGAATATTTATTCTATTCAACACATGAATTTCCTTTTTATAATATTCTTTATTTTCCAAATTGGAATGAGGCCCAATCAATAACCATATAATGTTAATTATATGGATTTCCTACAACACATGTATATAATAGCAACGATAAATAATCAACCATCATCCAGAGTGCACCACACAACTGCATAAACATTAAATATAAATAATTAACGCTTACACAGTCTGTCAACCAATCGATCGACATACAGCTGAATAATTGGGATTAATGTACTTCAAATAGCATCCCAACACCCGTGTGGGGTTTCAAATCAACAAACACAGATTTTTATTTGTGCAGTTGGGCGATGTGTAAAATTTATCATCCCAATCAATATCAGTCAAATGGGTGTACATAAACAAATCGTCCGACTTGTTTATAAATATTTATTTTATATACACGTTAAAAATTATATTTTTAACTATAAATTATTTATTTCCATTCCGCATCACACAATCAATTTTCACAACACATCAATCAAACAAACAAGTCATCCATAGTCTGTGGACGATGGGTGTCGGGTGTTGCTAAGCATCGTCTGCATCCTAGTATATATTTCAACTAGAAAACAAATTAAAAGTGAGAAGTTCTCACAGAGGGTTCCACTCCACCGTGCTTTCTTTCTGAATGGTTTGGATTTGCCTAAAATTCCAATGCGACCTTTTCCCGCTGTTCATAGTAAAAATCATATTTTTATTTCACTATATACATAATAAAAATCGGATTTTTATTTCGCTACATATATAAAAATTGAATCTTTATTTTCGCTATTTCATAATATATAAAAATCGAGATTTTATATAATCACATACACACGATAAAATTTATATTTTTATCTAACTAAAAATAATATTTTCATATCGCTATTCAAATTATAAAAATCATGTTTTTATCATCCCTATAATATAAAAATCAAATTTTTAATACTCTACCAATATAAAAATCATATTTTTATATTTTCTATTATATAAAAATTGCCTCTTTTGCATAACCAAAATCACGTCTTTTATATAAGCAAATATTGAATCTTTTCTTATATGAAAATATAACCTTTCCTTATATAAAAATAGAATCTTTCTTTATATAAAAATATAATCTTTTCACACATAAAAACTACTTCTTTAATCCGCCACTTCATAATACAAAAATCACATTTTTATTTCACTTCTTATTCAAAAGATCATATTTTTTATTATTTTACTTGAATAAAAATCATACTTTTATTGTCCTAGAAATATAAAAATTATATTTTTATTACTCTACACACATAAATATTATATTTTTATTATTCCAAAAAGATATAAAGATCATACTTTTCATAAACATTACTTTATATATAAAAATAAAACTGATTTTTATTCCTAATACCAATTACATTAAACAAAGGAAATAAAAAAATAGAAAGACTAATTGATTTTCGGTTTGGAGGAGGGCCGAAGCTCGCCGGAGGCGGAGCAAGGGCGGCGGCGGGGTCTGATGGTGGGCCAGGGATGTTGCAGTCGGCGGTGGGTAGTTTGGTGGTTTGGGTGCAGCGTTCGATTTAAGCAAGAGGGGGGGGCTCGCGTCGCGGTGCAGAGGTAGGGGAGGGGGAGCATGGAGAGGCGCGGAGGAGGGGAACAACGAGGGGGCATGAGGCCAGGCGGCGCGGGGCTAGGGCATGACGCCCTCTTCTTCTTCTTTTTTTATTTTTTCCTTTGAAAAAGTAAACGGGGGGGGGGGGCTAAGAGAGTATAGAGAGAGATTTTTTAATTATTTAGTTTCAGAAAGGTACCTTTTATTTTAAACTCGAAATTAAACCCACCGCCTGTCGCCCATAGCTAACTACCCCCATTCCGAACACAATGGGATATGTATCGTAAGCCAGTTTGGTTATTTCAATCAGTTCCCGTCAAAATCAAAATATAAATCTATATATTGAATTTGAACGCACATTTCAATTTACCGGGGCCACATACGGACTCTAAAAATTCCCGAAAAATATTTTCCAGCTTCGTATTGACGATACGGTCCTAACAAAACTAGAAGACCTTTTGAAAAATGGCCATTTTCTGGTCGATCTAAATTGACTTAAACTGTCAAAACATGTTTTACTTCGCCACGCTCACATATTGATTCAGAAAATTACGAATTTTGGAATCTAGCAATAACTTGACCTCCTGGATCCAACAAAAGTGGTTTCGTCGAAAACCGAGGTCGGTTGCAAAATGGCTATTTTTTTTAAAGGCTAGAATTCCATAGCGACTATTCTGAATTTTCAACTGGACATAACTTTTTATTCCCGCTATGAAATTTCAATTTTTTGGATTCGTTGGAAAGATATTCTCAAATAGATTCTAATATTTTTCGTTTCGCTAAAATCTGGTTTATTTTGAATCTTGTACCTTCATTTGAAATTTGAAATCGAATTTTAAAACTACCGCGCCATTTTCAATTCTTTTTATAATTAAAATAAAATATTTATATTCTACCGATGATCTATATAAATATATACATTCTAATTCTATTCAAAATAATTTTCTCGTCGTTATTATTTAAAATAAATCATTCTAAATATTCAAAATTCACTGAAATTGCCAAAATAAAATTTTAAAATTGGCTCGGATTTCCGGGTTATTACAACAACCTACTTATTCGATGCAAATATAAATGGTTCACTTATATTTGAAGACTTTCTTGATCTTATTGGCACAGATCCAGGGACAAAATGGTATTATGTAATGATGAGTTTTATAGATGTTTTAAAATGTAGTATTTCAAATGTGCAACTGTGTTTTACATAATCACTTAGTCACTAAGCAAACTACTTATTCAATATGAAAATATCAATCTTTTACTAGTATAAGTAAACTTTTTGATCCTATCGGCACATGTCCTACGCCAAAACGGTATTATTTAACGATGAATGTTTCAGGTATCGTAAATTGTTGAATTTCAATTATAAGGCGACGTTTTATATAATTACTTAGCCACTAAGAAAACTGCTTATTTAGTATGAAAATATCAATCTTTTACTCATATTTGAAAACATTTTTGTTCGTAATGGCACACATCATGCGTCAGATAATATTATTTAATGAAGAGTGTTTTAGGTATCGTAAATTGTAGAATTTCAATTGTACGGTGGTGTTTTAAATTAATACTTAGCCACTAAGCAACCTACCAATTCAATATGCAAATACCAATCTTGTATTTGTAAAAAAAATTGATCTTATTCACACAAATTCTAGGCCCAAAGGGTATTATTTAACAATAAGTGTTATACTTATCTTAATTTGTAGAATTTCAAAAGTGTGTCGATGTTTTACATAATAACTTAGCGATAAGGCAACCAACTTATTCAACACGAAAATATCAATCTTTACTTATGTTTGAAAAGATTTTTGATCCTACTGGCTCAAATACTAGGCGAAAGAAGTATTTTTTAATGATAAGTATTTTAGGTATCTTAAATTGTAGAATTTCAAATGCGTAGCGATGTGTTAGATATTTTTAGCACAAATCCTTGACCGAAACAGTATTATTTAATTATGAATGCCACAAGCATTTAAATGAAAGTGTTTCAAATGTGCTGCGATGTTTTACATAATTACCGAACCACTAAGCAATCTACTTATTTGATATGCAAATATCAGTCTTTTACTCATAATTGGAAACTTTGCTGATCTTATTGGCACAAATCCTGTGCCAGAATAGTATTGTTCAGCAATGAGAGTTTTGGGTATCGTAAATTGTAGAATTTCAAATGTGCTACGGTGTTTTACATAATAACTTGGTCACTAAGCAACCTGCTTTTTTCATATCTGAATATCAATCTTTTACAAATGTGTGACAGTGTTTTACGTAATTACTTAGTCATTAAGCAACCTACTTATTCAATATGCAAATATCAATGTATAATTCATATTTGAAAACTTCTTTCATCTTATTGGTACAAATACTATGCCAAAATTATATTATTTAATGATAAATATTATAATCATCTTAAATGGTACAATTTCAAAGGTGCCACAATATTTTGCATAATTACATAACCACTAAGCAACCTTCATATTCAATATGCAAATATCAATGTTTCACAGTTTCTTTAATCTTATTAGCGCAAATCCTAGGTCAAAACGGTATTTTTTAATGATGAACTCTATAGATATCTTTTTTTAAGAGAAATAAGTGTGAGTGTGGAACTACACAGCCGATTAATATATAATATATAAAGTACTTAACCTAGTTGACATGCCCAACTAGTAGGAACCACCATTTGATTCATATAACAGCCAAAGCAGCAAGCAAAATACCAACATTACTTAACATACATCAAGCATACAAGTATATACAATAGTAGCAACATAAGATAAATGACTGCGCAGAAGACAAAATCATGTTATATAGAAGAGAAGCATATTAGTGCAAATCCGAACTTGAGCTACCGACTGATTCAGTAGAGTTACTATGATGAGGAAGAGCCAACCTGAAGCGTGCTGCAGAAGAAGAACCTGTCCAAGATTGAAAGTAATGAGAGATAATTATGCAAATCCCATCAAAATGCTTTAATGATTTATCAAAAACTACTGTATTTCTTTCTTTCCAAATGTACCAACAATAAATACAAAAGAATGAGTCTAATGAGTTAGCCGAGTTGTATTGACAGTGATCAAACACAGATGAAATGCCAGGATTATACCCAAGAATGTGAGAATAAAGAGCAGCCCAGATAGGGTAAGTAATGTCGCAGTCAAATAATAAGTGGTGGATCGTTTCTTCATGATAGAGCATAATGCATAATTAGGGTTTGTGATCAAATTACGATGATATAATCTAGGTCTAGTATTGATTCTTTCGTTTATGATACACCATTAGAAGAAGAGGACCCTCGGTGGCAAGCGACATTTCCAGAGTCCGGCAAATGAAAAGTAGCGACCAGAATAATAAAGAAAATGATACAAAGATGCAACAGAGAAGCCACGACTGGAAGATAATGCCCAAATATAGCGATCAAGGTTGGTAGAAAGATGAGTTTGAAGGAGAAGATTAGAGATTGCAGGGATGTCAAGAAAGACCGGAATATCAAAGATGGAAGAGGGGTAAGACAATATGGACCAAGAGACAAAGTAGCTTCAATAGAAGTATTCAAAGGAGAAGACAAAGAGGAAAGAGCTGGGAAACGACGATAAATAGGAAATTGATCATGCCATGTATCAAGCCAGAAAAGGCACGAAATACTATTATCGATTTTGACATGGAACAAACTCTTTATATGTGGAATGGCAGAGATGACACCAGACCAAAATGGAGATGGTTTTGCATATGGCCGAAAGTGCAAAACAAAATGAGGATTCTTAGCATAATGCAATGCTACAACCTAATCTTTCTTGATATTCCACGTATAAAGAATTTGTTCAAGTAGTTTTCCTAATCAACACTATTAATTATAAGTGTCACATACGCAAGCAATTACACATATATCAACTAAAAATGATATTTTTAATATACTAAAAATCATTAAACCATGTAATAAACTTGTATCATCAAACAGTAGTCATCACATAAATTAATTCAATTAACTAACGAATAGTTAATTAAAAACTAGCCCTTTACGAGTTTCGATTTCTCACTATGGGTTCCACTCCGTCAATCTATTACGCGGATGAAAAGCAGACACTCACACATGACAACGACACTCTCTTGGTGTCTACAAATATTTTCAGAAGCTTACGGGGCTTAGTTTTGAGGTTATAGGGTTCCTAAATTTTACACACACACGAACAGACGTAGATCTGGGTATATAGAGTAAACGGAAGACGGTATAAGGGTTGTGGAGGTTCGGCCAAGGGGTGGGGTCCACGTTTTTGGGCTGTGCAATGGCGAGGAGCAGGTTGTGTGGCAGGACATGGGGTGTATGGGTGGAAAGGAGGGTGACTTTGGGTGTAATTGCAAATTTAGGCTAAAAATGGGGTGCTTGTGAGAGAGGGGAGGCCAAAACAAGGGGGAGGGAGAGGCGTTGCTACAGGTGGGGATAGGTGCTGAGGAGGGATATAACTCAGGTGGAGGAGGTAGGGGGTGCAACGACCATGGCTTAAGGTGAAAGGAGAAGAAAGATGTAAGGAAGAAAATGAAAAGGAAAGAGAAGAAAGAAGAAAGGGAGGAGTTTTTTTTTTTATAAAACGGGTATTCACTTGGATTGTGATGTGTAAAAGGGGGAGACAAGGGAACAAACATACTTAAGGCGGTTGGATGGTTGACACATCATTTTGGTCCTTTTGCCTTTAAGGCTTTAGTTAAAATTATGATGTGTTTTAGTTAAGTCTAGCGTCTATCGCTCGTGCGGTTAAACGGTAAATCCCTTTAACTTGATGTAACAACCCGAAAAATCAAAACCATTTTTTTTTGGGCAATTTTAATGAATTTTGAATATTTAAAATGATTTATTTTAAATAATAACAACTAGAAATTTATTTTGAACAGAACTAGAACATATAAATTTATTTAAATCGAAATTAGAATATAAACATTTATTTTAATTAGAAAATAAATTGGAAATGGCGCGGCAGTTTGAAAATTCGATTTCAAATTTCAAATGAATATACAGGATTCGAAATAAACCGGATTTTAGTAAAACTAGAAATATTTGAATCTGTTTGAAAATATCTTTCCAAAGAATCTGAAAAATCCAGATTTCATAATGGGAATAAAAAGTTATATCCAATCGAATATTCAGAATAGTCGCTATAGAATTTATATAATATATAACCCTTAAAAATAGCGATTTTGCAAACAACCTCCATTTTTGATGAGACCACTTTTGTTGGATCCGGAATGTCAAATTATTGCTAGATTCAAATTTTCATAATTTTTGGAACTAATATGTGATCGTGGTGAATTTAAATGTGTTTGGTCAATTCAGTTTGAATTCAATCGACTGGAAAATGTCCTTTTTCAGACGGTCTCCAAATTCGATGAAATTAGTTTTGTTAGGACCGTATTGTCAAAACATAGCTAGATTTATTTTTTGGGGATTTTTGGAGTCAATATGTGACACCGGTAAATTAAAATGTACGTTAAAATCAATTTTGAACGTTATATTAATTTATATTTTAATTTTGATAAAAACTGTTATGAACAGTCGAATTGGCTCATGAAACATATCCCACTGCGTTCGAAATGGGGGTAATTAGCTAGGGATGATAGTCGTTGGGTTCGATTTGGGGTTCAAATGAAAAAGTAACTTTTTGGTGAAAATAAAATAAATAAAATATATAAGTTATATAAAAGCCCCTACCCCCAAACCTTCTCTCCCTCTGGTCAACGCGTAAAAGAAAATAAAAAAATCCAAAAACCCGTAGCCCTCGTCGCCCCCTTTCTCGAGGTCGCCGTCGCGCTAGAGGCGATCCAACCGCCGCGCGCCTCCTCCCCAGCTCAGCCTCGCCGCACCCTCTTGTCCCCGCCGCCCTCTTCCCTTCCTCCATTCAAACCCCGATGCCCCAGCCCCAAAAATCCTCGGACCCGCCGCTGTGGCCCCTGCCCTGCCTGCCGCACCACCGCACGACTGCCAGAGACCCTACCGCCGCCTCCACAGCCCTCCGCCACCGCCTGACAGCCCCCTTCTCCCAAATTCAAATGGTAAGTTTTCTTTTTTAGTTTTTATTTTATTTTATTCATTTTCTTCATGAAAAGAAATAGAAAATTATTATTTTTATTTTTGATTAGAAAAGGTAAGATTTTTAATTAGAAAAAGTAGGATTTTTAAATAAATAAAAATAGGATTTTTATACATATGATTTTGAAATAAAAATCTAATTTTTATATATAAAGTAGCATAATAAAATTTTGATTTTTATAATATAATAGCAATTAAAAATATAATTTTTATCCATATGAAGTAGCGTTAAAAATTGGATTTTTATTATATGAAGAGCATTATAAAAATATGATCTTTATATATATATAACATATAAAGATTTGAGTTTTATTTATTATATATAACGATGGATAAAGATTTGATTTTTATTTGTTAAAGATATGTTTTTTAAAAATAAAAAGATATGATTTTTAACAATATAAAGTTATGATTTTTATTTATATAAAAATATGATTTTTATATATGTAGTGAAATAAAAATGAGATTTTCATATGAATTCTTTTTATATAAAAATAATTGATTTTTTATATATGAAGTAATGCTATAAAAGTACGATTTTTTATATATGAAGTAACGCTATAAAAATACGATTTTTTATATATGAAGACACTATAAAAAATAGATTTTTATATAGGAAATAGTGATGTAAAAATTATATTTTTATAATATGTGTAGCATTATAAAGACATGATTTATACATATATATAAATAGCGTAGATAAAAATTTGATTTTAATATATATAATAGCAATATAAAAACATCATATTAAAAATGTGATTTTAATATGAACGGCGTAGAAAACACTATGTTGGAATTTCGAGCAAATGCAAACGGTTCAGAAATTCAGAAATAATACAGAAGGAGTGGATCCCAAAGGTGAGAACTTCTCACTCTAATTTATTTTTTAGTTAAATATACATACTAGAATGCTGATGGTGCTTAGTAGCACCCGACACCTGTGTTTGAAACCATGTTTGTTTGGTTTATTGGTTTAATTGTTTGAATTTGGTTTGGGAAATGAATTGAATTGATTAGAATTGGTATGTACATGGCATGAGCTATTATTAGGCGAGGGATAAGGCTAGACCTTATTCCGGTTCTAGTATCGCGCCGTTATACTGCCGAAATTTTCTAAATGTTAGAACAATAAAAATATCATTTTTATTGTATAAATAAATATTTTATAGTTAAAAATATTATTAACGTGTATATGAATAAAATAAATATTCATTTACAAATCAGATGATTTTTTTATGTACACACATTTGAATGATATTGATTGGGACGATATATTTTACACATCGCCCAACTACACAAATAATAATCAGTATTTGTTGTTTGAAAACCCCACACGGGTATTGGGATGATATTGGACGTACACTAATCCCAATATTTAGTTGTATGTTAATCGATGGGTTGACAGACTATTGTAAGCGTTAATTATTTATATTTAATGCTTATGCAGTTGTGTAATGCAATCTGAATGATGGTTGACTGTGTGTGATTATTGTTGTGTACATGTGTGTATGAAATCCATATAAATAAAATTATATGGTAATTGACTATGTCTGACTCCAATTCGGAAAGAACGAGTATTTTAAATTAACAAATATTTTAAAATGACGAGTAATGAATATTTTAAAATAAATAATATTTTAAAATAATATTTAGTAATGGATCAAAATATGATTTTGATGTCCGATTTGGGATGGACACGAAAATATTTAAATATATAAAGCCGTGTTGATTAAATTAACGCCATTTTGACGTGAACGATATTTAGATCGATTTTATTCATTTTTATAATGAATATCGAAAAGGAAGTGATTTCAAAATCTAACGTTTTGAAAATATTATTATTTACGCATTAATGATATGGAATATTAAATTTTGATTTAAAATTGAATATGAAGTTGAAATCGTTTGAAAACGAATTTAAAACGATTTATAAAATACGTTTTAAATGGAAATCGACGAAATATATATAATATATATATGATATATAATTAATGGCCTGAATAGAACGCGCCGCATCACGGCAGTTCGCGAATTTCGACCATTGACTTCGAATGGCATTATAGGAGATCCGACCGTCGGATTCTCTAAAGCTGGAACCGTTGGGTTTGTATCGAAAAGAGCTTTCCAATGAATACAAGAAATTTGAAATCTAATGGTTGGATTTAGAATTATGTCCAAATCAAATTTGAAAAAGGTCATTGTAAGTGCAGTTCGATGACCGTTTATGGAAATTGACTGTACGGGCCTTGATAAAATTATTAAAAATATCAATAATTTGTGTAAAATCATAATAAATGATTTGAAAAGAATTTGGGTGAAAAATTTCACGAGTTTAAAGATAAAAATATATTTTTATCAAAATGAACAAGTTATGAACTAGAATTATTATACAATATTTTTAAATAAATTGGATTTGAAATGGTTTTAAAAATAACAAGAATTTCCAATATATGAATTGGAATGGATTTGTTCCAATATATGAATTGGAATGGATTTGAGTCGAAATTATCTTTGGAATATTCGATATTGGATTCCGTGATTATACGGATATTGTGGAGGAATTTGGAAGATATATATATATATATATCGTTATTCGCAATACGATATTTGTTGATTTCACAATTTGATATTGAATATAGCCGATATAATTTCTATTCAGGGCCTTGTATTTAGTATTGAATTGGATTTTGTGTTGTCGTGAATGGTGTCTCAAATAACACTGTTCTTAAACCCCGTGTGAAAACAATAAATCTTTTAATTAAGATTATTAGAGTTTCCAGTTAATTAACATTTAATTGGAATAAAATGGGATGTGAATTGGGTTTATTATGAACTGTGTTTTTAACGACATTCGTTCTTTAACTCGATTTACAGTGAAATATGATATGGAATTTATAAATCTTTCTATTAAAATTTAATAGAAATTTTCCAAAGTAAAGTTTCTAATTTAATATATTAAACTGGAATTGAATGGAATTCGATTTTGTAATAATCGACGTGAGCTTCTGTGGAGGAAGACTGATAATATATATGGGATTTAAAAGGCTTTGTCGTTATTCCATTTATATTATTAGTCGGATATGGAAATTGATATCAATTATATATGGATCTGTTTTCCATGAATATTCCATAATTAATACAATGTGATTTAGTTTTATCGTGAACTGTGTTTAAAATGACATTAGTTCTTTAACCTAGTTAAAGACAGGATTACATGTCTAACATTGTATTTTGAACTATATGGTTGATCTCTGCTAAATATATATCTGTTTGGTGGTAGAGGATTTATTCTCTTGCTTAACACCCTTCTCTAAGACGTACGAGCTTAGAGGTTATATATCGGCAGAAACCAATAGTACGGTGTAGATTGTCGATGCGGCATGTTTGTGTTTCCAAAGTTAAATAATCATTAATACTGATTTTTGGGAAGATTAAAACTAAGTAGAGTTTTAATGAATCTTTAATTAGATTGAAAAGAGAAGGTCATAATTTAAATTATCAAATTCGGGAAATGATCGAGAATGGAGTACCACCAGTTTTGCTCCAAGCGATAGTTAAATCTTTAATTAGATTTGAACGTGAAATGGTAATTAAATTTACCAATAACAACGTGGTGTTAGATATGGAGTATTACCAGTTTTGCTCCATGGGATGAATAGATTGGGATTGGGAAATTAAAAGAAATGATTACTTCAGTAAGGTGTGTTAATCCCGACTAGTTTGGATAAACCTTAATATGGTTTGAATTGATATCCAAAGGAAGATTAAAGAATAAATTTAAAGAATTTATCTTTGATAAAATTAATGGGAACCTTTCCCAAAGAATATGAATATTTAAATAAAAGAATATTCAAAATTGGAATGAGGCGTATGGAGTGTTTTTGTAGCTCTTGTTTATTATATATGCGAGTTATTCGAAAAGACCGGGTTTATACCCATTCTGAATAACTGATTCGACGATAAGTGGACGATGAAGACAATGGTTGAAGACCTGAGGTCTTCAAATCGTTTGGATGATTACCGATGTCTTGATTGGGTTGTACGCCCAAGACAAGGTAATAAGTGGTGATCATCCAGACGTACTTGGAGATCGACCGGATATGCAAGGACCTCTCTTCTGTATTGGACATATGGGACGAGGAATAAGGTGCCTCGGGTTTCGTTCAGACCCAGAACGAACATGTAAATGGATGTGTGTCTGACATTGGATTTTATTCTGTGTTGATTGATCTCTATTAAATATATATCTGTTTGGCGGTGGTGAATTTATTCTCTTGCTTAACGCCCTTCTCTAAGATGCACGAGCTTAGAGGTTATATATCGATAGACATCAGTCGCATGGCGTGAATTGCCTGTGTGGCATGCTGAGATGCAAATGATCAAGGCTTCTGTTGAAAAGCAGAGTCTTGTGGTTGATGATCAAAGCACGACTTTAATATAGCATAGCTTTGTGTATAGCGTTAATTCGTGAGCCTTACACCTCGGTATGAGTCAAAAACGGGATCGGGCCGTTGGGAGAACATGACGTTTCTTTCTAGCTATGGGTGGTGTCATGGTATGGAGCCCAAACATTTATTATTTTTACCTATGTAGTTGTTGGATTGCGAGGCGCCTCAGATATATCGGTTACTACAGAGCCAATGGATATAGGTCCGATAGAACCGGGAAACGTGCGTTCAGGAGTAACTAATCCTCAAACGTAAGGGAGGACCGGCCCAACCGATCCAGGGTTCTTTACCTGGAGTCCTGAGACATTTTCCAGAGTGTCTCGAAGCGGTGAGGAGCCATCCTTAGCCTCGACTCATGACGGAAATCCAATTTCCAATACGTGACATTGTGTAGTTTTAATTGTAGAACTAGTATGGCGACATGATAGATAGTAACCATGTTGCCTATGATTGATAGATTTATATTTGAAATTGTTTTATACACTATGCACTTATAATAGTATCAAATGATTTGTTTTAAAGTATCAAACATGTTTGGCTATTATAAGGGAAAACCCTATCCTCTGGCTTTCGTTGCATTGTGTGATGGGACCTGGGTCTTATAATAGCTTCATTTTTTCAAAAAGCATTGCGTTGTTTGTTTATGCACTTGTATTCTTAGGAGGAAACCTGTTCCGTAATATACAGCGTGGTCCCTTGATTTACTTTATTTTTAAAGTAAAGATTTAAAAACTATTTTAGTTCTCACACCAGTCAGATGACTGACCTAGAGTTTATTGTTTTAACCTAAACTCTGGGTGCCCCTATTTTCCACACGAGCAGCTAGTAGTTTTGGTTTTGCAGATTTATATTCACAAGATCCTGGTTTACAGCTGGAATGATATTCGAAAAGCTCTGTATCTGTGTATCTCTTTCAGTTGTGTTTTGTATTATTTTCCGCTGCATTGTAATTTGTAAATATCTGATATTGATCAAATGTATATTATTTTTTCTTACTCTGTATATTCTTGTACTCTGATGTAAATTGTTGTAATAAGCAATGAAATGTTCTTCTGTTTGTGTCCTGATTTGTTGTTCTCAAACAATCCATTCTTTCTCTTCTCTTCGGAGACCGGGGAAGTTCGGGTCATTACACATTAAATTTTAAATTATAACATAAATTGTAATTCTGAATCAAACAGAAAAGGTCTTATCGATTTTGGAGCTCGTTTGACCATTTGTTTTGTTTTTTATTGCGTTTTCGCTTAATTTTTACCGATTGAAGCGGTACGCGTTTATTTTTCGCACGCTTACATATTAACTCCAAAAATAATGAAATTTAAGACCTTACCATTTTTCGATGTTCCGGATCCAGTAAAATTAGTTTCTTCGAATTCCGATATCGTTTGAAAAATGTTCCTTTTTAATCTATTGAAACATACAAATCCTTGAAAAATTAATTAAAAATAAAATTTTGAATTGACCAAAAATTTGGGTCGTTACAATATTAGTGGTTACGTATATATTGTCATTTTTCTGGACCTAGCCGTACAAAGAGATTTTGTCGAAATTTTTCATGAACTTAGGACATAGAAAATTTTGTGAAAATGTGAGTTTTCCAACATATATTAAAATACCTATATAAATTTAATGTTTTCTAAGTTGTGTAGGAACTTATATGGTTAAAAACATTATTTAACAACTTTCTTACTACGTCTTTTTGGGGACGAAAAGTTCTGAGAAAGGGAGAGTGTAATAGTTAGTATTTTTCAGACCATTTAAATTTTGAGTTTAATATGATTTTAATTATAATTGGGGTTAGAATTTACAATTTAATGGTTCAACTTTGAAAATGTATGATGTGAACTTAATTTAATTGATATGAAACGAATTTCAATTAGTTATAACAATACTAACTTGTATTGAGAGTAAATAAAACCACGATTTGGTTCGTATTGGCAAGCATTGAAATCGTAATTTGATATTGAAGTTTTAAATGAAATTAAGTTTGTTAATGTACAATTGAAATTCTAATTGAATTTGGTAATAATAAAAATTTGGAATTTAAAATAAATCAAGTATGATTTATAAAGTTAATTTGAATTTTAATTTGATTTGTGTAAAGTTAATAAGTTTTTTGAATTGAATAAAGAATAATTATTTTAAATTATAAATTTATAGTGAATTATTGAAAATTTAAATGAATCAATAATTTTAAAGTTTAATGCATAAGTCCTATTTTGAATTAGGATTAAGTTAGTAACATTTGGAATTGAATTAAATATGAATGAGAAAAGATTGAATACTTCATTTATCAAATTAATCATTTCTTAATTATAAATAATCTTCAAGTGGTAACCTAATTTTTCTCATTCCCCTATATTCCTACTACTCAAAACAAGTCACCATTTTTTATCTTGTCCTCTTCACTATATCAGCAAAGGAGAAAATTAAGCAATGAAACTTTAAAAAAAAATCTCAAAAATTTGTTAATGGATATTTTTTGGAACAAGCTTCTCTGAGTCGGCAATTACTAGATCTTCGATCCTGTACGAGCTGTGGAGGTTGCAGTCTCAAAAAAAAATTTGATTCGACATTTACAGTGCAAGATAGAAAATTAGAGTTTGGAATGATAGAAAATATAGAGATCTATTAGCAAAATGGGGATCATGTTTGGATTCGTGACGAAATTTGGCATGTAGTAGCAAAGTTTAAATGAATTCTAGGAGAAAAAATGCTGCACCCATGTTCTTTCGTGCGTGACAAAGGGAAGAGGTTGCAATTTTATGGAGATGGCTGAGTTCAATGAGAAGGTGATGGAGAGGGAGGGTTCACAAATAGATACTTGTCGGATTCATCAGTTCAAAGAATTATTGAGTGTAGAAGGAGATTGGATAGAGGGGAGTTTCAACCATCGATGTTTGGTTATAGGGGATTTCAAGAAATTGAAAGTGAAAAAGAAGGGATCGATGCCGACGTTGTAATGATTTAGTGGTTGAGGTTGTTTTTATTTTTTATTTTTTTATATTACTTTAAATTCCAATGTTTAAACATGCATAACTTTTGCATACGAACTCGGATTGACTCACAGTTTGTTTTGTTAGGCCTATAATTAGATTTCAATCAAGTTCGAAATTAAAGGTGAGTGATTAAACCCACTCACACTTAACTAAAGTATTTGATTGTTATAAATTAAATCATGTTATGATATGATTGTATTGGATGTTGTTTGATAGTTAAAAATGCATATTTATGTTATTTGCATCGATAGTATAATTTAATTTAACTGTTAATTCAAATTGAATAGTTAGGTTAAGTTGAAATTTAATTACTAGTTTGAACCTGATGCCTGATGACTAGTAAACATATGTTATATTGAACTGTTTGGATGAATTGATTTGGATGAATGCTGTGACGATCCCAAAACCCCGTGTCATGCAATTAAGGATAATTATTGGAATATAACACATTAATCATCATTAGTAGAGTACAGTTAATAGCATAAACAGAAAAATAGAATAATTTTACATCAATATGACAGTGGAATCATAAAATGTAATAACATCAGAGTAGCACAGTGTAGGATACAACTTAGTGCATAAAAGGAAATGATCAGTCTACATCAAGATCACTGGGACATATACATCAGGGAGTACATAATAGAAGTAAATCTGTCTACATCGCGATAAGCAGAATCATATACATAAGATACTAATGGCGGAATGTCAAATAGCCAAAATACTGAGAAATCTAGTCTTCGCCATATAAGCCAAAAGGTGCACTCCATGCTGTAGTGCAAAAGCCTAAATACAACCTGTCACCTATCACTAGGCTTCCCGTGTGAAAATAAGGGCACCCGAATTTGCAAAGTGAAAGAAACTACGAGTCAGTCATGGGACTGGTATGAGAAATCTACTTAACTGGTTAAACAACAATAATTAGGCAAATCATAGGACCACGCCACATTCGCGGAACGGGTTTACTCCAGTGATTGCCAGTGCATGAAATAAAGTAAATCTTTTGAACAATGCAATGCTTTTTAAAAAAATGAAGCCGTTATAAGACTAAAGTCCCATCACACAATGCAACGCAAACCAGAGGATAAAGTTTTACCTTATAATGGCCAAAATATGCTTAATACGTGTAAAGCAAAATCATTTGATATTATTACTAGTGCATATATGTTTCAAAAGCAAATTCAATCATAAATATCAATCATAGATGACATGAGCGTCCCATGCCACTATGCCGCCATATATAAGTTTACAATCAAATCCGTGATTTCGTATTGGAAATTTGGATTCCATCATGAGTCAAGGCAAGGGATGTGCTCCTCGCCGGCTTCGAGACACTGTAGCAAATGCCTCAGGGTCTCCTGCAGTAGACCCTTGGATCCTCCAAGGCCGGTCCTCTCTTACGTTTGAGGATTGGCAATTCCTGAACACACGTTTCTCGGTCCTATAGGACCTATATCCATCGGCTCCCGCAGTAGCCGATATATCCGAGGCATCTCGTATTCCAACATCCACAAAGGTAAAGATAATATACATGTCAGGGCTTGTAAAACACCGACATCACCCATAGCTAGAAAGAAACGTCATGTCCTCCTTGGGTTCCCTTATCCCGTTTTTAACACATACCGAGGTGTGAGGCTCGCGAATTAACATTATACACAAAGCGGCGCTATATTAAAGCTATGCTTTGATCATCAACCACAAGACTTTTCTTTTCAACAAAAGCCTTGATCATTTGCATCTTTGCATGCCACCCTGTTAATCCACACCATACCACTGATGTCTACCGATATACAACCTCTGAGCTCGTACGCCTCAGAGAAGGGCGTTATGCAAGAGAATAAATTCTCCGCCGCCAAACAGATGTATATTTAGTAGAGATCAACGAATACAACACAGAATACATGTCAGACACACATCCATTTTCTGGTTCTAAACGAAACTGGAGGCACCTTATTCCGTGTAACACCCCACGTCCATTAATGTCACTCACAAAGGGAATGCATTAACTTCCATGGAGCGTATTTAGTGTATAGAATAGAATATAACAAGACAGATATAAATAATGGTACTTGAAAATTTTAAAACAGCTTTTATTGTAGTAGAGAAATAGTTTGATTACAACAACTTCGTAAACCAAGTACGCTTAATGTCCATCTTGATAAATTGTTTCAGAATACATAAAATATAAAGCATAAACCCCAACACAAGTAGCCATAAAAGAGATGAGCTGAACTTTACTTTCAGCAATCCAAGCACTTCCAAAAGAGAGAGAAAGATATCCAAGATCAAGCTCCACTAGTACTAGTCCCACCCTGAGAACCGGGAGAGGAGGGGAGAAGGAAGAAAAGAGGCAAAAACAAGGGGGTCAGACATAAAGTATGGCGAGTATAATAACTTTAACAATATAATTATTAAAGTAACTAGGATAAGGCATAAACTGGTAAGATAAGATATGACCATGAAACAAGTGGGCATGACAAAGCAAATAAGAGGAATATTCTGGTGTTATTCTCGTTCCTATTCACTGTAGGATAATTACTATACTGCACCACCACTAGTCACCCTAAAAGTTGATCCTGTCTACAAAACTTAATAATGATAATGGTAGTTCATGTACCCTTAGCTGCCGTCATAGGTGTCGTCTGCCCCTATCTCCACTAGTTGTACCCACTACCCCCATTCGATCGGCTCCCTAACTCGTAGATACCCGTGCTGGTTCCACAGTGGGGTGTATCACTCCCCAAAGTGGCAACCCGATACCACTAAAGATGCACGACTTATATCTACACGATGCAACAACGTCTTACCTACCAGCCCGGGCCCACGCACGCACATGACCCCGTTGGACTTGCGCTGCCACCGCTAACCCGTTTTGACCTCTTACAATCAAATCCAGTAAGTGCGTCCCGTCCTCGACTTGGGTCGAGCTCACAAAGATACTTAATGGGTTACTAGTTCGAAAAGGGCCCCACATGCATGACACAAACTTTCCACCTATGCTTGGTCCCCAATAAGGTTTCCCACTTAACCCCATCTTTATTTATGTCTTCGTACATGTTTCAACTTGGTTAAGTGCGTCTAATCGTATTTCACATGCCACCCAGGGCACCCACTTATTTTCACATGCCACCCAAGGCACCCACTTAATTTCACATGCCACCCAAGGCGCCCACTTAATCCCCCCCATGTCCCACCACATGTTTATCTGGTTAAGTGTTACTTAATTCATTAGAACTGTAACCATGTAAAGACCTCCCACATTAGACTGGCATTTGCGGTTGCTGGATTTGCCGGGCGAGTCCGGGCTGTCTTATACCACAAACGAGCCTAACCTCGGGTCTTTACAACTGTTACGCATTTAATTCATGTCATTGACCTCTCACATTAGACTGGCATTTGTGGCTGCTGGATTTGTCGGGCGGGTCTGGGCAGTCTTACACCATAAAAGAGTCTAACCTTGTGTCTTAGGAGGTTTGTTATTACACATCTATATTTAACCCCAAATTGGATTAATATCCCTATTCAAATTTGTCAATAAATTCCAAATTTATTTATGTCCATAATTGTCTCTTGAAATTATGTCCATAAATACCAATTAATGTCTCAAATTAATTATATGCCTTTTTAAGGCCATTTATGTCAATTCACAATTTTATGTATATTCAATATTATCCCATCATCCCCACGCTATTCGTACTTTTTCATATGACATATGTTAGACTCGCAAATAGTCTAACTCATATAAAGAAAAACAACATCACATAACACATAAAATAGATCTAAGGATCATGACATAAGATTACATAGCCAATAACTTGCATATGAATTTCATTCAAGCTAGCATATGATACAAAACTAGCATAGGTGATGGGCATAAACTTGCATAACTTATGTACTGCTATAGATCCAAACATAAAGGTGTGAACTTGCATATGGATATAAACATAAGGGTGTGAACTTGCATATGGATCTAAACATAAAGATGTAATATTGCATATAGATCTAAACATAAAGATATAATCTTACTTATAGATCTAAACATAAAGGTGTGAACTTGCATATAGATATAAACATATAGATTAATGTCACATAAACTAGCATATGCATATACATGTTTCACATATGTTTTAACAACCCAAACTTGCATAAGACTCATATAAGAATATATGATCCAATCGCCACAAACTTGCATAAGATATATGATTCAACTTGCATAGGATTTACATAAGAACTAACATATGATCCAACTTGCATAAAACTAACATATGATTCAACACCACAAACATACATATAATTTACATCACATGATTCAAAATCATATTCTTATAATCCCAATTATATCTTATCATAATTAAATTGATGAATTATTTTGTGAAAGCTATCATACTCACAATAAAAAAGAATAGTCTTGTCTTTCTGGAATATGTATTCTGAAACTGAATTGCTCGCCTTTGATGTAGACTTAGTTGTTATTTAGATTTGTTTTGATTTTGATTCAAGCATCTATCTTGCTTTAGGGTTGAAAGTGTATGGCGGCTACTCTAGGTTCTCCATTGACGGCATGGCGGCTCTTGGTATGAATTTGTGTGATTAGGGTTAGGTGTCTAAGGTGGTTTTTATAGAAGATTAATTAATTAAGAGCCGTCGGATCAACCTAGGAATAACCAGAACCATTCAGATAGCCACCTAAGCCCTAATGACTCAGCAATGACTCACTGTTCGGATCAGAACACTCTAGAAATCTGTGCAGATTTTTAGCCTGACATGGGCGCACTTGGCAGGTGCGCCAGTGCATTTTTGTACTAGCGCACTTCACAAGTGCACCAGTGCATTCTGGTCTATTTACGGTTTTTCTGCCTAACTTCGTTCATCCATATCTCCTTCATACGGTGTCCGTTTTACGCAAACTCGGACTCTATCTCAAGTAGAATTCCGAGACGAACACAATGACACAATCCGTTTCCCTTAATTACCAAATTTGAAATTAAGTATTCTTTAATTTGTTAACTTTAATATTTAAAATTACGGGGTGTTACATTCTCCCCTCCTTAAAGGATTTCTCCGCCGAAATATCCAAGTTAAGGAGAATGCATATCCTAACATCCAATCATCCATCTACTCAACCATCAAACACAGGCATCCATTGTCCTTACAAGATTTCTAATGCTGTATGAACATATGCAAGAAGTGTGTGTATATATTTCTTATCTAATGCAAAATCAGGCAGTCTGCTGATTCAGTTGACCTCCTTAATGCAAATCATGATAGTGCCATGCGTCCATTATGTATCCAAAAGAATCCTATCTATACACATTATTTCTACATGTGTGCATAACCATTCATCAAAATGCAGCATCCATATGATAACACAACCATTATACATCCATTAATATAAATATGCACACACATTTATATGCAACATGAAGGTGATTGAGCCGATCTAGTGCCTAAGGTGTGTGTACATGCATCCACGAGCAACCACTAGCAACCACTTGCATCCATTTGCATCCATCAAACATAACATGTCTCAAACACATATTTGCAACCATTGGGTTATTCCTAACTAAAGATCGAAGATGTCATCGCAAAGATAATATTAAAAGATAGGACAAGTATCAACAAAGCGGTGGAAAAAGGAGAAAATAAAACATACCCTCAAAAAGGAAAGGGTACAACATACGCACCATATCCTCCGTCTCCCAAGTCGCGTCTCTTTGATCATCTCCCCATTGCACTTTGACCAACTTCACCTCTTTGTTACGAAGCTTTTTGACCTACGATTCGATCATGCGTGTAGGAGCTCGTCTGATCGTGGCATTGCGCTCTACTTCCACTTCTTCGAGCGTGCTCGGCTCTACCACTTTCGCCGTATCGTGCAAACACTTACGCAAATGCGGAACGTGAAACACGTCATGAATTCCGCTGAGCTTCTCTGGTAACTTTACTCTATACGCCATCTGCCTAATCCTCTCTACAATTGGAAAGGCTCATACGAACCTTGGTGCCAACTTCCCTACCAATCCAAAGCGGACTACGTTTCTCAACGGTGACACCTTAACAAAAACCATGTCCCCAACATTGAACTCAAGATCGGTTCGTCTCCTATCGGCATATGACTTATGTCGGTCCTGTGCCGTCTTCATTCGCCGTCGAATCAGGTCTATCTTCTCTGAAGTCTCCCTAATCATGTCTGGTCCAAGCAAAACCTTGTCTGTGGATTCCCACTAACAAGTAGGTGATCGTCATGGTCGTCCATAAAGAGCCTCAAAAGGTGCCATGCCAATGCTAGCCTGAAAACTATTATTATAGGCGAACTCCACTAGTGGAAGATGTTCTTCCCATGTTCCTCCAAAGTCTAGGATGCATAGCTTTAGAAGGTCTTCTAGAATCCGATTTACTCTCTCGGTCTGGCCGTCTGTCTGAGGATGATAAGCGGTACTTAAGCAAAATTGCGTTCCAACCGCCTCTTGTAAGCTTTTCCAAAATTTGCTCGTGAAAATGGGATCTCTATCGCTCACAATGCTAGAGGGTATGCCGTGCAAACGGACTATCTCTCGAAGGTAAACGGATGCTAACCATGCGGCGGTCCTTCTACTTTTAACGGGAACAAAATGGGCACTTTTAGTAAGTCGGTCTACAATTACCCAAATCCCCGTATTACCCTTCCTTGATCTTGGTAGCTTATCTACAAAATCCACGGAAACGCTTTCCCATTTCTAAAGCAGAATCTCTAAAGGATGGAGCAAACCTCCGGGCTTCTTTTGCTCCGCCTTGACTTGCTGGCACACTAAGCATCTAGCAACGAACTCGGTCACGTCCTTCTTCATTCCGGCCCAAAAGAAAACTCGCTTCATATTCCTATACATCTTATCAACACCGGGATGTATGGTCATCTTAGAGCAATGTGAGTCTTCAATAATTGCCTTCTTCAAACTCTCGTCTTGTGGTACGCAAAGTCTTCCATCTCTACGTAGCCAACCTCTCTCATATATAGCATATCTATTCAAATGACTTGAGGACTCCCCTCCTATAAGCTTGCCTACTATCTCAACCAATTGTGGGTCGTTTCGCTGTGCCTCTCCAACTCGACCCAAAAGTGTTGGTTGCACCTCTAATGATGCCAATAATCCGGGTACATAATCGACAGAGGGTCTGAAGTCAAAGGAACATATATACTCCAAACTCTGCCGCTCTACGAACAAAGGACTTAAAGTTAACTTCTTTCTACTTAAGGCATCAGCTACAACGTTACCCTTGCCAGGGGTATATACGATCTCAAAATCGTAGGATGCCAAAAACTCCATCCATCTCTGTTTCCTCAAGTTTAGGTCCTTCTGAGAGAATAAGTACTTTAGCGACTTATGGTCTATATACAACTCAAACCTCTTGCCAAGCAAATAATGGCGCCATGACTTAAGCGCAAAAACTATGTCCGCCAACTCTAACTCGTGGGTAGGGTAATTTTTCTCGTAGGCTTTCAACTGCCTTCCACCATAGCATATCACCCTTCCCTCTTGCATTAAAACTGCGCCAAGCCCTGTCCCGCAAGCATCGGTATATACAGTGAATGTCTTACTCCCGTCTGGCAAAACTAAAACTGGAGCGGTCATCAAAGCCCTCTTCAAACGTTGGAAAGCATCGTCACAGTCAACCTCACAAGAAAAAGTCAAGTTCTTCTTCGTTAAACAAGTGAGAGGGGCTGATATCTTCGCAAAGTCCTTAATGAACTTCCTATAATAGCCAGCCAGCCCTAAAAAGGTTCTTACTTCTGTTGCGTTCTTAGGAGTTTTCCAATCTTGGATTGCCACCACCTTGGCGGGATCCACAGCTATCCCTTCCTTGGAGACCACGTGTCTTAAGAACCTCACTTCTTTTCTCCAAAGATGGCACTTGGAGAACTTAGCTTTTAGCTGATGCGCTCGTAGGGTCTCTAAGACTTCCCTATGATGTAGGGCATGCTCTTCTTCATTTTTAGAGAAAACCAGAATATCATCTACAAAGGTTACCATAAACTTGTTTAGAAACTCCCTAAACACCCTACTTATTAAGTCAACAAAGTATGCGGGTGCATTCGTCAAACCAAAAGGCATGACGAGCCACTCAAAGAAACCGTTAGGAGTTCTAAAAGCAGTCTTATCGATGCTATCTTTAGCCACCCTTAGCTGATGAAACCCTGTAGCTAAATCCAGTTGCGAGAAAACTGAAGCACCCACCAACTGATCGAATAAATCATCTATCCTCGGCAATGGGTGCCTGTTCTTCTTTGTTAGCTTATTCAGCTCTCTATAGTCCATGCACAATCTAAGTGAACCATCGGCTTTTGTAGCGAAAACGATTGGAGCACCCCACTCCGAAATACTTCTTCTTATGAACCCCTTCTCAAGCAATTCTTTCACTTGCTTACTGAGTTCTCTTCTCTCTCTCGGAGCCATGTGGCGCACTGGTAATGCAACCGGCTTTGCATTATCTACTAGATATATTTGAAAGTCTATCTCACGCCTCGGGGTTAAACCTCGAACTTCATTGAAGATGTCACTATATTCACAGACCACACGAACAGATTTCAAATCATCATTGGATGCGTCTAGGGATTCTAGGTAGCTAAGCATTACCAGACCTCTAGGGTCACAAGAAATATCAAGGGTCTTTCCACAACGAGTCAACAATCTAACTACCCTTCTTTCACAATCCAAGACGGCACCATATCTAGTTAGCCAATCCATACCTAGAACCAAGCCGTAGCCCATGAAGCCAAGGACAATGGCGTTGCATTCAAACCCAACGCCCAAGATAGACACTCTCAAATCCCGACAAATCATAGAAAGATGAGCTGAACCACCAATAGGATTTGAGACTATTATGGGATCCGTAACTAGACTAGTATTAGGTGTAGTGTTTCAACTAATGAAGTAGATACAAACGAGTGTGAAGCGCCAGAGTCAAACAAAGTACGAACAGGATGATCAAACAGAAAAACTAAACTTTCAACGGAAATGTTTCTACCTCTCTCCTGTCCTGGTGCCATGAGAGCCTGAATCTGCCCTCTCGCCTGCCCTGGTGCCATGAGAGCCTGAAGCTGCCCTCCAGAAGTTCTTTGCCTTTGCCCCTGTTTCCTTGGGCAATCCTTAACTAGATGACCTGCCTCTCCATAGTGGAAACAGCCAGTCTTCCTTTTCCTACAGTCTTTACTCAGATGGCCTGGTGTCCCACAATTAAAGCACTTCTTCTTTCCTTTGCCATTATTGTTCTTCCCGCCTTTCTTGTTTTGTTGTTGTGGTTTCTTTTGGTCCCCTTTCTTCTCCGGTGCCTTATTAGCATTAGCACCTTTCTCTTCCTCATGCATAAGCGCCATGTCAACCGGTTTCTCAAAGGTAGCCCCCATAGGAATGTGGGTCATAGCTAACCCATTAATGGCTCATTCATACCCTTAACAAACCTTAGGCCCTTTTTCTCAAGTGTGTTTACCAATTCCAAGCCAAATCTCGCCAACTGATTGAACTTGTTGACGTACTCCTTTACTGATAAATCCCCTTGCTTTAACGCCAAAAATCTTTCCATATATAAATATTCTCTTCTGCTCATGAGAGAAACTTCATTTCGAACCTACGCTTGAAATCCATCTATGTCTCACCGAACGCTCTCCGTTCGTGACCTCCCACCAAAACGAGGCTTCGTCTTTCATTAATCAAGCAGCCAATTGGACCTTCCTTCCATCTTCTACTTCGAAAATACCAAATAGATTTTCCACCTCCTTAAGCCAATTTCGAGCTTCAACAAACGTCTCTGATCCATGAAAAGGTTTCCCGCCCATTTCTCTAAAATCTTTGCATATCTTTGCAAAAGTATCAACACGGGGAGGAGGAGGAGGAGCATTTGCTGGGCCTGCAACATTGGCCCTAGCTTCCAGATACCTTCTAAACCATCCTGGTATCGGTATCCCCTCAGGTATCTCGGGTATTCCAGACATGCTGAAAAGAAAATGAAGAGATTCAAAACAGAGAATTCGAAAGAAAGATATATGGCTCTTGGGGGTTATGTTTTTAAAACAAACTTTTCTCTTGAAAATACTTTCCTTAAAACATACTTTTGAAAGTACTACTTTATAAAACCCTTTTTGAAAAATAGTTTTTCAAAATTCATATCTGGTCTGGTAACCTTCAGCTCTGATACCACGTGTAACACCCCATGTCCATTAATGTCACTCACAAAGGGAATGCATTAACTTCCAGGGAGCATATTTAGTGTATAGAACAGAATATAACAAGACAGATATAAATATTGGTACTTGAAAATTTTAAAACAACTTTTATTGCAGCGGAGAAATAGTTTGATTACAACAACTTCATAAACCAAGTACACTTAATATCCATCTTGATAAATTATTTTAGAGTACGTAAAATAAAAAGCATAAACCCCAACACAAGTAGCCATAAAAGAGATGAGCTGAACTTTACTTTCAGCAATCCAAGCACTTTCGAAAGAGACAGAAAGAGATCCAAGATCAAGCTCCACTGGTACTAGTCCCACCCTGAAAACCTTGGGGGGGGGAGGGAAGGAAGAAAAGAGGCGAAAACAAGGGGGTCAGACATAAAGTCTGGCGAGTATAATAACTTTAACAATATAATTAATAAAGTAACTAGGATAAAGCATAAACTGGTAAGATAAGATATGACCATGAAACAAGTGGGCAAGACAAAGCAAATAAGAGGAATATTTTGGCGTTAATCTCGTTCGTAATCACTGTTGGATAATTACTAACTGCACCACCACTAGTCACCCTAAAAGTTGATCCCGCCTACAAAACTTAATAATGATAATGATAGTTCATGTACCCCTAGCTGCCTTCATAGGTGCTGTCTTCCCCTATCTCCACTAGTTGTACCCAATACCCCTATTCGATCGGCTCCCTAACTCGTAGATACCCGTGTTGGTCCCACAGTGGGGTGTATCACTCCCCAAAGTGGAAACCCGATACCACTAAAGATGCACGGCTTATATTTACACGATGCAACAATGTCTTACCTACCAGCCCAGGCCCACACACGCACATAACCCCGTTGGACTTGTGTTTCCACCGCTAACCCATTTTGACCTCTTACAATCAAATCCAGTAAGCATGTCCCGTCCTCGACTTGGGTCGAGCTCACAAAGATACTTAATGGGCTACTGGTTTGAAAAGGGCCCCCAATGCACGACACAAGCTTTCCACCTATGCTTGGTCCCCACTAAGGTTTCCTACTTAACCCCATTTTCATTCATGTCTTCTTACATGTTTCAACTTGGTTAAGTGCGTCTAATCGTATTTCACATGCCACCCAGGGCACCCACTTAATTTCACATGCCACCCAAGGCACCCACTTAATTTCACATGCCACCCAAGGCACCCACTTAACCCCCCCCCCCCCAATGTCCCACCACATGTTTATCTGGTTTAGTGTTACTTAATTCATTAGAACCATAACCATGTAAAGACCTCCCACATTAGACTGACATTTGCGGTTGATGGATTTGCCGGGCGGGTCCAGGCAGCCTTATACCGCAAACGAGCCTAACCTCGTGTCTTTACAACTGTTACGCATTTAATTCGTGCCTTTGACCTCTCACATTAGACTGGCATTTGTGGCTGCTGGATTTGCTGGGCGGGTCCGGGCAGTCTTACACCACAAAAGGGTCTAACCTCGTGTGTTGGGCGGTTTATTATTACAAATCTTTATTTAACCCCAAATTGGATTAACATTCCTATTCAAATTTGTCAATAAATTCCAAATTTGTTTATGTCCATAATTGTCTCTTAAAATTATGTCCATAAATACCAATTACGCCAATTAATATTTCAAATTAATTATATGACTTTTTAAGGCCATTTATGCCAATTCTCAATTTTATGTATATTGAATATTATCCCATCATCCCCACGCTATTCGGACGTTTTCATATGACATATGTTAGACTCGCAAATAGTCTAACTCATAAAAAGAAAAACAACATCACATAACACATAAAATAGATCTAAGGATCATGACATAAGATTACATAGCCAATAAATTGCATATGAATTTCATTCAAACTAGCATATGATACAAAACTAGCATAGGCGATGGGCATAAACTTTCATAACTTATGTACTGCTATAGATCAAAACATAAAGGTGTGAACTTGCATATGGATCTAAAGATAAGGGTATGAACTTGCATATGGATCTAAACATGAAGATGTAATCTTGCATATAGATCTAAACATAAAGATATAATCTTGCTTATGGATCTAAACATAAAGGCGTGAACTTGCATATGGATATAAACATATAGATTAATGTCACATAAACTAGCATATGCATATACATGTTTCACATATATTTTAACAACCCAAACTTGCATAAGATTCATATAAGAATATATGATCCAATCACCACAAACTTGCATGAGATATATGATTCAACTTGCATAGGATTCACATAAGAACTAACATATGATCCAACTTGCATAAAACTAACATATGATTCAACACCACGAACATACATATAATTTACATCACATGATTCAAAATCATATTCTTATAATCCCAATTATATCTTATCATAATTAAATTAATGAATTATTTTGTGAAAGTTATCATACTCACAATCAAAAAGAATAGTTTTGTCTTTCTGGAATCTGTATTCTGAAACTGAATTGCTCGCCTTTGATGTAGACTTAGTTGTTATTTAGATTTGATTTGATTTTGATTCAAGCCTCTATCTTGCTTTAGGGTTGAAAGTGTATGGCGGCTACTCTAGTTTCTCCATTGATGGCATGGTGGCTCTTGGTATGAATTTATGTGATTAGAGTTAGGGGTTTAAGGTGGTTTTTATAGAAGATTAATTAATTAAGAGCTGTCGGATTAACCTAGGAATAACCAGAACCATTCAGATAGCCACCTAAGCCCTAATGACTCAGCAATGACTCACTATTTGGATCAGAACACTCCAGAAACCAGTGCAGGTTTTTAGCCCGACATAGGTGCACTTGGCAGGTGCGCCAGTACATTTTTGTACTGGCGCACTTCACAAGTGCGCCAGTGCATTCTGGTCTGTTTCCGGTTTTTCTGCCTAACTTCGTTCGTCCATATCTCCTTTATACGATGTCCGTTTTACGCAAACTCGGACTCTATCTCAAGCAGAATTCTGAGACGAACGCAATAGCGCAACCCGTTTCCCTTAATTCCCACATTTGAAATTAAGCATTCTTTAATTTGTTAACTTTAATATTTAAAATCACGGGGTGTTACATTCCTCATTCCATATGTCCAATAAGGAAGAAAGGCCCTCACACATCCGTACGATCAACAAGTACGTCCAGACCACTACCACTGTAACCTCATCAAGGAACTACCCATCTCAAAGGCATCAGTAGTAATCTACATGATGTGAAGATCACTGGTCTTGCACCATCTTCATATCTTCGACTTTATTCATCGATCAATTATTTGAAATGAGAATTAACTCGGCCTTTTCAAATAATTCACGTATGCTAGAATTCAAAGCAATTCTTTCCATGGTTAAATTATTCAACATTCATATTTCTGTTCTTTAATATAATTTTATTGGCAAACACATCCAACCATCAAATATCAAGTAAACCAAGTAAAATCGGTTTATTTCCATTCCATATCGCTCATAATATTTTATAACAATATATCGCTATTTTTATTTATTTAAAAATAGCTCCATTTAATTAAACAACGTTTTAGGCCATAACGTGGCCCTGGCGCTATTTTTCTCCAAATTTGATTTATACATTTCTCAAAATCTAACCGTCGGATATAACGAAGTTAATTCCATTGGAAAGATCTCTCCAAAGTGAACTCAATGGTTTTGGTTCCGGGAAAATCTGATGGTCGGATTTCTCGATATAACCATTTAAAGTTACGATTTCGAAACACGAACTACAGCGCTGTTATTCGTTTTATTTTAATTTATATATATAAAAATATAATTCATTCTGGCATTGTTTTTATTCAGATTTGAATTAAACATTTCACATAGTCCAACTGTTGGATCCAAACAAATTTTATATCGTTGGAAAGATTTTTCCAAAGCGAACCCAATGGTTCCAATTTCGGGAAAATCTGATGGTCGGATCTCTCAATATAATCGTTTAAAATTACGATTCCAAAACACGAACTGCAGCTGCGCGATTAATTTATATTTGTATATATAAATATAATTCATTTGATGATTTCTATATCGTTTTTCACTTCAAATATTTCACTAACACCTTTAAATTTAAGAAAATTTCACTATAACCTCCTTTGTACAGGAAGGCGTTTGGAAATTTATTAGGCCATATTAGGCACCCTATAAATCCTAAAATGCATACACATATTTATAGTGATATATTCCGGTGTCCACATGGGAGTGTGTATAGATCATAACTCCAGAGAATAAATTCTCATCACCCTATAAATAGTTTTTGTGCCTTAATGACTAGAAAGACGTGTTTATTGTCATCTCCAGACCCGTATGGGGGTTTTTATTAATCTGGCAATTTACCGTTACATTTTATATAGACCATATCAGTCTTCGGTTCAACCTGAAAAATAGTCATCGCCATACAAGCCTCTCACCTGTATAGTAAATCTTCAACCTTGTCACATAAGCTCCAAATGCTTATGTGGTATATGATAGGGTATATTATCTTCAAGAAGTATGCCATGTAGTGTAGTTCAAAATTAATTGTCACTATCCTATGACAACATTTATGATTTCACACAAAACAACTAGCACTCCGCATCCAATGGCATTCACAGGAGTTTATATAATAATAAAATCGCGCAGCCAACTCATTAACGCTTACCTATTTGTCAGGCATGCAAATATATTCTTTACTCAACAGCTAATCCATTTTCCTGTTTAACGATGTGTATATATACGCACATCTAAGCTAAAAATAATCTTTTTAGCATACAACTATTTATTTCAACACATGAATATTTTTAACACTTCATACATAGGATAAAAATGATATTTTTGGCGAACAAAAATATGCTTCAACACATATGTATTTTTAAAAGAGTCGTATACATGATAAAAATGATATGTTTATCGTTCAAAATATTTATTCAACACATGAATGTTTTTGGCACTTCATATTCATAATAAAAAGTAAATTTTATTATTCAGTCCTTTTATTCAACACACGAATCCTTTTCAACACATGAATATCTCAATACATGAATATTTTATATAGTTCAAAATTATAATAAAAATGTGATTTTTATTGTTAAAACAATTTATTTTAAACACGAATATTTTATATACTTCATACATAAGATAAAAATGTTATTTTTGGTGTTAAAACAATTTATTTAAAACACTAATATTTTATATAGTCCATATATATGATAAAAATGTGATTTTTATCTTTCAAAGAATTTATTCAACACATGAAAATAATTCAAATACATAGATATTTCTGAAAATTTCGGCAGTATAACGGGAGGGGGTTTAAAACCGACGTTGACCCGAGTATGGCTCCTCGCACTATATTAGGCCTCGCGGCGTTCCATAATGGGCTTATCTAAATGATCTAAGATCAATTTCATATCATATGAATTTTCCACAAAACAATTCCAATTCGCTTCAACCACAAACGATTATTTTCAACCACAAACAATTATTTTCAATCACAAATATAACGACCCGGGTTTTCGCGATCCTGGATATCGACATAAATTCAATGTCGACTACCCAAGATCGGAAATACTGGATAGTCCATGAAAGAAATTAGAGGGTGAGAATAGATAAGATAGAAAATTAGAACAGAAGAAGAACATACAACATCAGAGTAACACGAATCTCACGGCGGAACGAACAACATGTAATAGATAACATATCTTTGAAATAAAATCATTATATGTATACAGTAACATTATCAGAGTACAACACTTACAACACAACGGAATAAACAATAGCTACATAATCCTGAAGCCTCCTGCTCCAAGCTCTCCAAGTATATCTGTAAAATCCTGACTACTTGACTTCGCGTACAAAATTGGGCACCCAGGAGTTTAGGGAAAACAAAACAAAACAAACTTTGGGTCAGTCATGGGACTGGTGTGAGTAAAACAGTTTAAAACAGTTTGAGCAATTAAACGATATCTCATAAGACCACGCCGTATAACGGATCGGGTTTTTCCCTTATGAGAATCCAAAGCATTTGATTTAACATGAAAAATCCTTTTGAACGAAATGATAAACTTTATATCAAACTCTTTGATATTATAAAAGTGTCTATCAATCACAACTAAATAATCAACTAGCAGAACACTTTCATCTCACGTTCCACATATATAGCATATAATCAAAACCACGAGCACTTATTGGGTAATGGATTTCCAACTATGACACGGTATGGAACCACCTTCCGATAGTATACCTCTAGAGAGGAATACACTGGGTTCAACAAGAACATCTTGCAATCTGGCCACACATGACTGACCACTCATTTCGCTTGAGTGTATCGAACGTATATAACCAACGGTTGGGATCATCAACCATTTCCCGAATGGGACAGCATCGAATAGATAAAAGAATGAAATGAATATCTCTAGATAGGTGATAGTACACCCTAATTGGCAGCCAACCACTTAGCCATGTTGCCTGCCCGATTTTTGTCATTCCCCGGTTGTGAGGCTAAAGGCCACGCTTATCTCTGACAGATCACACATTTATTCACTTTGAATGTCACATCGTCATACCCGCCAAATCACAAATTGATTTCCCTAAAAATACAACGGGTATACAGCTAAGAGAAACGAATTCCTCTGCCACCAAACGTGAATACGTTTGAAGAGATCAACTTATGCGATTTATTAAATATACTCTGTCATACATTCTTCCATACAGGTCATCCTGGGACTGGACAGACCGAAGGTACTATTCTGTAAACAGGACAGCCCTTGTATAACTCCGTCTTTAATTATCTTCATCATATTTGATCGCAACGCTAATGCCCATAAAAAGTGGTTTTCAGATAATGAATCTGATCCCGGTCTCTCCGTATTGACAATGGAAAAATGGTCAAAAAATTTGATAGTCGGTGAGTTAACTATCAAAGAAAAACATGTGTCCAAACAACGATATTATTTCCAGATGGAAATTATATCGATCAATCATCATTTAACGTTTATCTCTTTAGTTCATTACTTTATTTATTTCCTGTTTCCATATATTCAACATTCTTTATTTTCTAAATTTAGAAAATATACATTATCAATCATTGGAAAACATTTCCATCTCTTTTTCATGTATCACTGTCATTCCAGTATTCTTTCTCATCAACATTTCATTTTCTATGATTAGAAAATATCTCTGATTATATTTGGAAAATGTTTCCAAAACTCATTCATTCGATTTGAATAGATGTTTAAATAAAACATTGCTATGCCAACTCAAACCATTTCCTTTATCAACTAAATTCACTTAACCAACCTTTACTATCGAACCTTAACCATTCCTTAGTTAAAAACGAAGCCAATCAAGTTGGGGTATAACTACCTCTCAGGCCTTAACTGAACAACATTTCTAACTTCGAAATAGACAAAATTCTCCTTCTAAATCTTTAACAAACTTCCTTACATAACTCTCGGATTCTATTTACGAATCCACTTCTTTTACAGAAATCATTGATTATAACTATAGCGTTATAATACCTACTTCTGAAATATCTAACTTCAAAATATAACTTTTATTCCTTAATTTAAATAAATAACTAAATAGACGATTTATAAATAAATCATTAAACTTGATTAAAAACGGAGAGTGTACTTTCCCGAATTCGATAAAAATCGAATTCCAATGTATAATTCTCTTTCGAATGATCTCTATTCAATAACTCTTTTTTGATTAAACTATATTCGATTAACTCCTTTCGAATAAACTATATTCGATAACTCCTTTCCAATAAACTATATTCGATTAACTCCTTTCGAATAACTATATTCGATTAACTCCTTTCGAATAACTATATTCGATAACTCCCTTCGAATAAACTATATTTGATTAACTCCTTTCGAATAAACTATATTTGATAACTCCTTTCGAATAAACTATATTCAATTAACTCCTTTCGAATAAACTATATTCGATTAGCTCCTTTCAAATAACTGTATTCGATAACTCCTTTTGAATAAACTATATTCAATTAACTCTTTTCGAATAAACTATATTCGATAACTCCTTTCGAATAAATTATATTCGATTAACTCCTTTCGAATAAACTATATTCGAATAACTCTAATCCGACTAACTCTAATTCGACTAACTCTAATTCGATTAACTCTACTCGATTAACTCTATTCGATTAACTCTAATTCAATTAACTCTAGTTCGATTAACTCTAACTCGATTAACTCTAGTCGATTAACTCTAATTCGATTATATCTAATTCGATTATCTCTAATTTGATTAACTCTAATTGATTAACTCTAACTCGATTATCTCTAATAGATTAACTCTAATAGATTAACTCTAATCGATTAACTCTAATTCGATTAACTTCGTATTTCAAAATAGTATCCCATTTCCAAATTCTATTTATGCTTCTATTTATAGAATTTTCATACGAAATCTCCTTTTTATTTCTAACACTTAAATCTCATTTAAAATTCCCTTTCCATAACTCTATTTATTTTCTAAATAAATATTTCCTTTTAACTCCATTTATTTTCTAAATAAATATTTCCTTTTATAACTCTATTTATTCAACAAATATTTCCTTTTATAACTCTATTTATTTTCTAAATAAATATTTCGTTTTATCTGTCTATTTGTTCAACAAATATTTCCTTTTCAATTCTATTTATTTAACAAATAAATATTCCCTTTCCAATTCTATTTATTTTCTATCTCCTTTTCTATTCTATTTGCTTCACAAATATTTCCTTTTCAATTCGTTTCACAAATATTTTACTGTTATATTTGTTTCACAAATATTTTCCTTTTATGATTATTCTTTGATTTTATAAAATATTTTCTTTTATAAAATCCTTTTCCATTTATATATAAAATCCAGTGATTTTATATAAATAATTTATTTTCAGAATACACTTTGAAAATCCCCTTTTCTACATCCCAATATTTCTTACGGTATTTAACGTACCATATGACAATGATCGGTATCATTCAAACATACAAAATCAGCACCAGATTTCATATCACATCATATAACACAATATATGAAAAATAGTAAAATAAATGTTGAGGAATCCACTAATGTTACACAATATAATTCACATCAATTTCATTTCAATATGAATTATTCTGATAAACAGAATCAATATTTGATAAACAATTTATATATATATATCGTCATCTATAATTTCAACCAATCACTTAGCAGTTCAACCAAACAGTCAACATACAATAATCAATCATCATTTATCAGTATCTAAAAATACGTTATAAAAATATGAACCGGTAGACTTGGTGAGTTTTACTCACATTGGACGATTATCATTAAATAACGATAATTGTCGTTTATTCGATTCTAACAATTTATTTCACTATAAATTATAACGACCTCCAATTCACTCCTTGTAACACCCCGTATTTTTAATATAATTAAAAATAAAATAAAATATATAAAAATATGCTTATGATGGGTAAATAATGGTGATGCATAAGAAGAATTAATTAATACATGGAAGAGAAGAAAAATTAGTTCGATAACGATGTATGTAACGGAAAAGATAGTAAAATAAGGATAACTAATTCAAGAATCAGGAATTAGGTCAAATGGACATCACCATTGCGTTCCTCTCGGAAAAATACGTGAAATAAAGTCCGAGTTTTCAAAAATCGGAGTCCGTATGACCAGGATATGGCCAAAACAAGATTTCAGCAGACTTTTTGGCAGACTGACCCAGGTCGACCATAGTGTCGACACTATAGTCGACCTGCCCCCCCCCCCCCCAGGTCGACTATAGTGTCGACCCCCCCTCTGTACAGGTCGACCTGGTCGGCCTGGGGTGGTCCAGAACCCATTTTTGAGGTCCGGGACGAGTTTTGATGGTCCGGATGGGTTTTAGGGTTAATCCGATGGCTGAAATGAAGTGCTACACGTAAAAAATAACACCTAGACCTAGCCTAACTCACACAAATTCATATGACACCTAAATGCTGCTGGAATCTCTCTTGAGCCATGGCCGCCGTCTCCAAATTAAAGCTTAAGCGTTCAAACCCAAATCAAATCAAAGATCAATGCTTCTACAACAAATTCAAGAGGATAGATCAATGACACTGCAACTTTCTACGACAAATTCACTCCCTAATTCATTAGCCATTCTCTGTAAGTTCTAGTTATTTTCAGATTTAAATATTTAATTATAATATGGCGATGAAATAAAGTGAAATTGATGACCAGCTCCGTAATCCGGACCCTCGCTGTCCCATTCTGGGTCAGATGAAGAAGATATATCCTCGAGAGTGGTTTTGTGGGAAGTTTCTGGAGCTTCTTTCCTCTCAGCTAGACGAGAAGAGCGTCTGGGCCTCATTGTCATGGAACTATTGAAGAAGCAATAGCACGAATTAGAGTGAATTATCCCGTGTCCCCTTTTTGTGTATGTGTGTGAACTAAAGTGTGTGCAACAAATGCGGGAAGTGCAAAATAAGAGTACAGCAATGTAAGACGAAGCTTTAAAGAGAAGGTGATAGTCAGAATTGTTCTTAATTCTCGTTTATGTTTACAAGGCACTATCATAACTGTCCGCGAGGCATATTCGTCTAGAATGAGTGTTAGTCGAATTAGTTGAGTGGACTTTATGTGTCAAGTTCAATATGTTCGGGTCGGTTCGGATATGCATATGATGACTAGCTCGACGCAGGCAAAGATAACAGTCGGTTCGGATGCCTCATTAAAGCGTGGTCAGTTCAAGACAAGGGAAGCAACGGATGCAGAAGCGGGACTGATCCGTTCGGGTCGGGTAGCCCGATCCGAACCGAACCAGCATCACCTAACCGACCCGTTTACTTCAGCCTCTTATCCCATTCACTTTTCCGACCCGAACCGCCTTTTCCTTTCCTTTCCATCTTTTCTAAGAACGAGACCCGAGCCGACATTTTCTTTCCTCCCGTCTTTCTAAGGTGTGCAATCCGAGCCGATCCCCTTTCCTTCTCCTTCCTTTTTTGGTCCTCCGTCTTCTACCCGAACCGACTCCAGATAGTCACCACGCTCCTCATCTTCTTCCTCTTTCCCTCCTTTCTCACAAACAGGTCCATTTTATCATCAAGGCCATCGTTGAGGATAAAAATTTGCCCTCTCCAGCCTCGCAATGCCTTGAAGCGATAGCGCATCCACCAGCGGCGGCGGGGGGTTCAAGCAAAGCCTACGATTAAACCATCCTAATCCAACGCTAATTGAAATCAAGAACGTTTATTACGATGTTATTCGAGATTAAAAAGCTACCTATGTGATTGATTTGAGGAATCAACAAGAAAGGAGTTCGGAGTATTAGAGTTTTTAAGATTTTCGATGCTTGGGTCCGAGCCGCAATAGAAACGAAGAAGAAAGAAGTGCAGACGGTGATGAGTTTATATAAAGAATGGAGTTGGCTCTTCGTCTCCCTATTTTGTCTCGCCCGATCGGACCGGGGTGGAAGCCCAATAGCACAACTCTCTCTGAAGGCCCAGTGTTTAAGAACTAAATCCACGAATACGCTTCGGATCGGAATCCGAGCCGAGTGGAAATTTCACACGTTGATTTAGCATCCGACTCGAATTGAAGAGAAGGGAAGTAAAAGGAGCATACCTACAAGAAGCATTACACGGCTAGTAGAGTTCCCAAATTTGCTCAGAAATGAAGAAAAGCCACTCGGATCGGACGCCGAACCGAATGGAAATCAATGCATGACTCTTGACAATTCTGGTTGAACGACATCAAAGGACGCTTTGTACAACGAAAGCATCCTTTGAGGGGGCAAAATGTTAGCCTACTTTGTGAACTAGGCAACACAAAGTCAAGAAACCAACTGTTGAAGAATATTTCAAGTTATGCGACTCCGGTTAGGATCGGAAGGAAGCTCCACAATTCAGATTGATAGCAGCGTATCGGTTCGGATCGGGTAAAATTCTCTGTTCGGATCGGATATCTCTTACTGGATAAATTGGCAAAGCATACCTGATCGGATCGGAAGGCCAATGAATCTCAGGTGGATCGGAAAGCCGTCTGCTTGCCACGACTTCGGAGCGGAGCGGAGTATGATTAGAGAAGAAGAGACGTTCAAGCTACTCCGGTTCGGGTCGGGTATTCCGATCCGAACCCCCAACCTGCATGTCTCCGACCCGCACCCATGATCCAGGAAAATCTCCTATAAAGTCGCCTGGAGAACCGGACCGGATGTGACCAATTCCTACCCCTAACGTCCATCTCATTGATGCGTTGTCTGCTTGATGGCCCATCCGAACCCGAAGAGAGGGCGATGGATGACACGTGTTCCGACCCGGATTGCATCTCAGGCAAATTCACACCTATAAATACCCCATCTAGAGACAAAGAGAAGGATCCTTTTCAGCACTTTTGAGAATCCAAGTACCTCCATCATTCGAATTCCTTCACTCCCGGAAAATCCAAACTATCTTTCATTTCCTGTTTTAATCTTTCTGAGTGAACAAAAGTGAGTTGTGAGCGAATCTTACATTGTATTTGTAATTGAATTACTGAATATAGTGAAAACTAAGTGGACGTAGGCATTTCTTCGCCGAACCACTATAAACCTTGTGTGTTCTTTTTTATTTCTGCTTTACTTTATCTTGTTTATTTTCGGAATGTGCATTAAGATTAAAATCATGTTTTGCGGTCAAATGAAAATAGTACGATGCTTATTATGTTTGGTTATGTTGTATAATATTATGCCAGTGATTTGATTCTATTATCATGTTGGATTGGGAATTATTGAGTACAATGTTTGTCATGTTGTATAATATGCCAGTGATTTGATTCTATTATCATGTTTAATTGGGAATTATTGATAAGTTTATTATGCGAGTTTATGTTGTAGATTCATGCGACAAATGGTCAAATCTACATGTTTATGTACAAGAAAAACCTATGCCACACTTATCATATATTTGTGATTGGCTTGTGAGTATGTTAATTTAATCTATGTTGCCAAGTAACGCATGTGTATGTTGATTTTCCTATGTTGCAAATTAACATATGTATATTGATTAGTTCATATTCCTAATTCTCATGTATGTATGTGTAACAACCCGAATTTTTAACAACGTGTTAAGACAAGAATCAAGGCAGAATTAAATCATAAATTCTAAATCAGGAGAAACGTGTTAGGCCATTGTGTTCGTCTCGGAAAAATACGCGAAATAGAGTCCGAAATTTCGTAAATCGGAGTCCGTATGACCGAGATATGGCCTCGCGAAGTTTCACGAAAAATTCAAATTCAAAACAGATTCAAAATTTCAGAAAATCAGGGTAGGCGGGAAAAATCCCGCCCAGACCAGGTCGACCAGGGGGTCGACCTGGGTGTCGACCTGGGTGGGACCAGGTCGACTGGGGAGTCGACCCCAGGGTCGACCTGGGGGTCGACCTGCCTGGTCGGACCTAGGCAGCCTGATGCACCTGTTTTGCTGTTTGGCTCGGTTTTGGAGGCTTGTGACGATTTTTGAGGGCTTGGATCTATCCTAGGGTTAATCTAAAGGCCTAAACTACTCCTAATCTATATAAAAAGACCCTAAGCCTACCCTAAACCCCTCATAATTCACTCATGCCACGAAGTGCTGCCCAAATGCCAAGTGATCATGGCCTCCATCTCCAACCCCAAGAGACTATGCATTCAAATCGGATCCGAATCAAAAGGTGCAAGCTTGCTACACCAAATCGAGGCCAAATCAACGTGGCTATGGCGATTTCATGACGCTTCTTCATCAAAGGAGCCACCTTTCTTCGTCAAAACGATTCATGCTCCTAGTCCTCTTGCCATGCTATGTAAGTTCTAGCTACTTGTAGATTCTAACGGTGGTTCTAATGTGACATGGGATAAAATGCGATGAAACATAAGTATGCTAGCTTATGTGAACCTAAATTTGCCCCTTTTCTATGATCTATGACCTTGGGCTAAAATGTAGCGACTTAATCATGCCATTCATGCTATGTTTAACCTAGTATATCTTGCAAGTTTGAATCTTTATCTATAAATGTTAGCATGAACCTTTGGGAACCACTTAACTTGTAAAAACATTGGCAAAGACTTGACTTTGGGGCTTATGCATGTAAATGAACCCAAACCCCTTATGTATCATGCATGTTTGTGGCCAAATTCACTTATGACACTATGCATGTTTGTGGTAAAATCCCCTTATGAAACTATGCATGTTTGTGGCCAAATTCCCTTATGATACTATGCATGTTTGTGGCCAATATGTTGGCATAATACCCTACTGTGTGACTCGCTTCCACTTGGGTTGTAAATACGTTTGGGTAGCTTAGGAAAAACGTGGGTATGACATGAAAAACTTGACATGGGGCTTACAGGAGAACATGACATTCATGATACATTTATATATGGTCATGACACGTGGGAAAACATGGAACTTGAACTAGACATGGGTGGGTTGTAAGTGTGAAAAGACACTAGACCAAACATGAAAGTGGCCAACTCGAGGTGGGGTTGAGTCTGTAGCATAAATCTACCCGGACCCGCCCGGCTTAACTAGTGGCTACAAACAATAGGATCCAATGTGAGAAGTTGGTCATGTCGCGCTTAAGACCCGAGGTTGGACTAGGTTGTGGTGTAAAACTACCCGGACCCGCCCGACTTAACTAGTAACCACAACAAGGTCTAATGTGAGAGGTTGAGAGTGCATTAATTAAATTAATGCCACATGATAAGGTTAAGTAAATTTGACTAATGACACTTAACCGATATGACACGAATGGGTAGGTTAAGTGGGACCGGGCTTGATTTCTTAATGACACTTAACCATACAAGACAATTAGGGAATGGAGTTAAGTAATTTACGCTTAACTAATCCGACTTGGTAATTAGATGGGGTTAAGTAATCCACACTTAACTAATCTAAACACGGTAAATTCGATGAGGTTAAGTAATCCATACTTAACTAATCTAACACGGTAATTAGATGGGGTTAAGTAACTTAGACTTAACTAATCTAAAACACGGTAATTAGATAGGGTTAAGTAACCTTCACTTAACTAATCTAAACACGGTAATTCGATGGGGTTAAGTTAAACACTTAACCAATCTAAACTTGGTAATTCAATGAGGTTAAGTAACCAATACTTAACCAACTTAACATGGTAATTTAATGGGGTTAAGTAACTTATACTTAAACAATTATACATGATGATTTGATGAGGTTAAGTAACCTATACTTAACCAATCTAATAGGTGGACCTGATAGGGTTAAGTCACAAGACCTTTTAAAATTAGGCTTAACCATTGTAATACGATTAGTGGATGGGGTTAAGCTAACCCATACTTAACCAATCCGACTTGATAATCTGATGGGATTAAGATGATCTATGCTTAATCAATCTAACATGATAATCTGATAGGGTTAAGACAAATAAATACTTAACCAATTTGACTTGATAGGGTTAAGTCATGAGCTTCTTGGTACACTTAACCAACTTGTAGGGCTGAGCCTTGAACTTGAGTACTTAGCCAATCTTGACATGATTCGTAGGCGGGTTAAGTCATGAACTTGGATAACAACACTTAACCCATTTGACAAAACCCTAGCTCAGGGGACTAGGTTGGAAATCGTAGTTAACAAGGATAGCGGAAAGAGGAGCTAAGTGGTAAACCTTAGTTAAGGGTAACTAAGTAATAATTCTTAGCCAAGGGCATGGGACTAGTTCATAAGTAGATGAGTAACCTGATACGGTAGGTCATCGCTTAGTATACGAGGAGGAGCAACTTATCTGACTTGGATAAAAAGCTCCAGCGAACTGGGTGGCGAAGCGGTAGCTTCGGGGTACGTGAGGGTACTCTTGGTATCCCTCTGTGAGGTGGCAGATGGTCCATGAAACCCGGCCTCACAGGGGTTAAGGTCTGCGGTAGAAGAGCCAAGAGTATGCCTTGGTTGCTATGCGAGCGACCTAAAGACTGGGATGGATTAGCGTGGAGTCGACGATACTTGATTTTGCCCTGGATAGCATGTCGCCGACTACCTACCATCTTTAGTCAATCGTGTACGTACGGAAAGGCAGGGAACTCCCAACAGACCATATACTTGCTATCGAGTTATAGGTGAGGTTGGCTATCTGGAAGTGGGCATTGATGGGCCGTAGTGTAGTTCTCATACATGATTTTTTTCTTGGATTGCCTTTCAGTAGTTGAGGGAGGGGTCACGTGGGACCATAGCCACGGGTACAAAAACAGACCTTGATATCTGCATCAGCAGACGACTTAAAGCTCCCGACCGAGTTCCGTATTTCTTGATTTGCCCTGGCACGGAACTCGGATGGCACATTGAGGAACATGTGCGTCTAGACATGGAAAACGGTTCACGATACATACGTAGGATAAAAGGGCGCGGTTGACGGGTGGCATAATCCCTAGTGGTCCTAGGTGGCCAAAGCCCAAACCGAGACACGGAAACGTTCATTAGGTAGCATAATCCCTAGTGGTCCTAGGTGGCATAAATCCTAAGTGAACACGCGATAGTTCATGGTAAGAAAACATAACCAGATCAAGGGTAGCAGTCCAAAATAACCTCAAGTATAAAACGTTTACATGGGAAAGCCCGTATGGCCTACGGCAAAGGACTGAACTTATACATGGAAAGAAACATACGAGTTGGGAAAACCTACATATGCTATATATTAGGTTGACATGGACCATTACATGACATTGGGCAAGGGACATTCATAGTTAACTCATGACGCGGGTTGGGATACTAGTACGAGAGGTGCAGAGCAAATATACATGATAGATACCGTGGGATGTTATACATGATAGATACCTTGTGATAGTATACTTGATAGAAACCTGACGATGTGATATCTTGATTCTTGACACCGTAGTTTATCATGATACCTTAGTTTATCTTGCTACAGTAGTTCATCCAGTTATCTTGGTTTAGCTTATCTATCTTGTCGTCATCCTTATGTTTACTTTCAGTTTATGCATGTCATGTTACCTTTACCTGTTTTTATACTGGAAGTAGATATGACTTACCAGTCTTTATGACTGACCCCGTTTTCTTTCGCCTCTTTGTCTTACGTTCCCCCCCTCCCCCCAGGTTTTCAGGGAGGAAATGTTGTTGTTTAGTTCAGACTTCCTCTGCTTGAAGGTCATCATGCATGGCTTGGACTTTTCTTGGCTATGGCTACTTTACTGTTTTACTTGGGGAATAATTTATGAAATGGTTTTATGCTTCTTTATTGTTGCAAGACAGGTCTTGATGTATTCTGATGTAAAAGGCTTTAGACCTTATTTTATAAGGTATTGAAATTTGTTTTACTTCCGCTGTTTTATATATGTTCTGTCTTGTAATATTTCTGTGCATGTTTACCTCGATAATGCTTCACCAAACTTAGTGCATTCCCTTTGTGAGTGACCCTAGCGGAGGTGGGGTGTTACATTTGGTATCAGAGCAGAAGGTTACCAGACTGGGCAAAAGTTTTTAAAACCTTCTGAAAAGTATTTGAGAAACCGTTTACAAAGAAGCATTTTTCAAGAAAAGTTTTTAAAGGCTATTCCCCAAAAGCCATTAGCACTATCCTTTGATTCCTTGATTGAATCTCTTTTCCTTTCTTTCCTCCATCTGTAGTCACAATAGTTCTAACTGTGACTAATCTTTGTCTAGCCACGTAGGTGTTTTCCGTACGATGGAGGTGGTTCTCGAGAGACCTGTTGCCGTGGTACAAGGAAGTATAATAAGAGTAAGGATAAAAGACGCGAGCTTAAGGATAAGCAACTTGTTGGTATGGCTTAGTCCTTCAAGGAGGACAAGGACAAGATCATCGGAGAGGGCAATTGTATGCTCCCATTTCTAGGGTACCTAAAAGAGATGGTACCGTTTCTGGTAAAGATTTATTCGTTCTTTTCTATCATCCCGTCCAGACTTTGTCTTGATCATCGTATCATTTAAGTCTTCTTGGATAGTTGAGTCTCTGTACCTTAGTACTAGCATGGTAGAGGATCCCAGTTTTTGTCCCAAAAATCTGGTTGGAGAGTTGGTCCATTTCTTCATGACTTGTTTGGATTTGAGAATGACATGTCTCGGCTACGGATGGATTCTAGGGATAAAGTGGTCACCCAATAAGGAGTGCCATTCTCGGTTTTGGAAAGAGGGTAGTTAGACTCTCGACTCACCTTGGTGATACCCTCGAAGTCTCGTGTAACCTTTTGGGTTTTGTCATGGTTAGTTACCTAGAATCTCGGGATGCAGTTGTTGGTAATCCGTTTGAATAGAATTCGCCGCTAAGGCGGATGGTTCGTTTCGCTTATGCATGAGATATGGGAATCACCCTAGTAAGTACTCTTGGCAACATGGATTGGCATTGGCAAACGAGATCCAGAATTCCCTAGTGAATTTTGGAGAGTTTGCATGAGTAAGTGGATACGTTTGAGCCAAGTATACTAGGGAAAGGATAAGTGAAAGTGGAATAAGAGGCGACAATGAAATGAGTTCTAACTCATATCTTGGAAATAGGAATCAAGGACCTACGAGATCATGGAGTTAAAAAAAATGGTCAAGGAACAGAGGAATTAAGCTCAAGGAAACGACTTAGAAGACGTAAGGCTAGACACGCGCATCGTACCTCCTTTTAAAGAGTGTATCCTTGATCCCTGGTTTTTCCTGTAGAGCTTGCTCGCATGTTATCTTTTGGTGGATATCCTCTCGGTCCTGTTTCTGTTGCAAACTCCGTAGGGAGTTTACCTTGTTTATCTCCTCGATCCTATCGTGAGAACCTTAGGTAGAAACCTATGGATGTAAACATGTGTTTGAAACATGTTATGATTGATATGGTTGCAAATGGTTGCGAGTGGTTGCTCGTGGATGCGTGAATACACATTAGATACTAGATCGACGCACTCACATTTCATATTGCATATGCACGAGTATTTATACCTGTTTATGGATGAAATTGAATGTGTTATCATGCGGATGTTGCATGTGAATGAATGTTTGTGCACGCATATAGTACTTATATGACTAGGACTATTTGCATACATGTTGGACTCATGGCACTAAACATATTTTGCATTAGAAAGATCATTCAGGCCTGATCATTAGCATTAGCTAAGGAGCATATACACACACGTTTTGCATATGTTTATATGGCATTAGAAATCATCTAAGGACAATGTTCGCCTGTGGTTGATGTTTTGAGTAGATGGATGATGGATGGTAGGATGCGTTCTACCTAACTTGGAGATTTCGAGGATGAAATCCTTAAAGGAGGGGAGAATGTAACAACCCAAATTTTTAACAACGTGTTAAGACAAGAATCAAGGCAGAATTAAATCATAAAATCTGAATTAGGAGAAACGGGTTGCGCCATTGCGTTCGTCTCGGAAAAATACGCGAAATAGAGTCCGAAATTTCGTAAATCGGAGTCCGTATGACCGAGATATGGCCTCGCGAAGTTTCACGAAAAATTCAAATTCAAAACAGATTCAAAATTTCAGAAAATCAGGGTAGGCGGGAAAAATCCCGCCCAGACCAGGGGGTTGACCTGGGTGTCGACCTGGGTGGGACCAGGTCGACTGGGGAGTCGACCCCAGGGTCGACCTGGGGGTCGACCTGCCTGGTCGGACCCAGGCAGCCTGGTGCACCTGTTTTGCTGTTTGGCTCGGTTTTGGAGGCTTGTGACGATTTTTGAGGGCTTGGATCTATCCTAGGGTTAATCTAAAGGCCTAAACTACTCCTAATCTATATAAAAAGACCTAAGCCTACCCTAAACCCCTCATAATTCACTCATGCCACGAAGTGCTGCCCAAATGCCAAGTGATCATGGCCTCCATCTCCAACCCCAAGAGACTATGCATTTAAATCGGATCCGAATCAAAAGGTGCAAGCTTGCTACACCAAATCGAGGCCAAATCAACGTTGCTATGGCGATTTCATGACGCTTCTTCATCAAAGGAGCCACCTTTCTTCGTCAAAACGATTCATGCTCCTAGCCCTCTTGCCACGCTATGTAAGTTCTAGCTACTTGTAGATTCTAACGGTGGTTCTAATGTGACATGGGATAAAATGCGATGAAACATAAGTATGCTAGCTTATGTGAACCTAAATTTGCCCCTTTTCTATGATCTATGACCTTGGGCTAAGTTGTAGCGACTTAATCATGCCATTCATGCTATGTTTAACCTAGTATATCTTGCAAGTTTGAAACTTTATCTATGAAATGTTAGCATGAACCTTTGGGAACCACTTGACTTGTAAAAACATTGGCAAAGACTTGACTTTGGGGCTTATGCATGTAAATGAACCCAAACCCCTTATGTATCATGCATGTTTGTGGCCAAATTCACTTATGACACTATGCATGTTTGTGGCCAAATCCCCTTATGAAACTATGCATGTTTGTGGCCAAATTCCCTTATGATACTATGCATGTTTGTGGCCAATATGTTGGCATAATACCCTACTATGTGACTCGCTTCCACTTGGGTTGGAAATACATTTGGGTAGCTTAGGAAAAACGTGGGTATGACATGAAAAACTTGACATGGGGCTTACATGAGAACATGACATTCATGATACATTTAAATATGGCCATGACACGTGGGAAAACATGGAACTTGAACTAGACATGGGTGGGTTGTAAGTGTAAAATGACACTAGACCAAACATGAAAGTGGCCAACTCGAGGTTGGGTTGAGTTTGTAGCATAAATCTACCCGGACCCGCCCGGCTTAACTAGTGGCTACAAACAATAGGATCCAATGTGAGAAGTTGGTCATGTCGCGCTTAAGACCCGAGGTTAGACTAGGTTGTGGTGTAAAACTACCCGGACCCGCCCGGCTTAACTAGTAACCACAACAAGGTCTAATGTGAGAGGTTGAGAGTGCATTAATTAAATTAATGCCACATGATAAGATTAAGTAAATTTGACTAATGACACTTAACCGATTTGACACGAATGGGTAGGTTAAGTGGGACCGGGCTTGATTTCTTAATGACACTTAACCATACAAGACAATTAGGGAATGGAGTTAAGTAATTTACGCTTAACTAATCCGACTTGGTAATTATATGGGATTAAGTAATCCACACTTAACTAATCTAAACACGGTAAATTCGATGAGGTTAAGTAATCCATACTTAACTAATCTAACACGGTAATTAGATGGGGTTAAGTAACTTAGACTTAACTAATCTAAAACACGGTAATTAGATGGGGTTAAGTAACCTTCACTTAACTAATCTAAACACGGTAATTCGATGGGGTTAAGTTAAACACTTAACCAATCTAAACTTGGTAATTCAATGAGGTTAAGTAACCAATACTTAACCAACTTAACATGGTAATTTAATGGGGTTAAGTAACTTATACTTAACCAATTATACATGATGATTTGATGAGGTTAAGTAACCTATACTTAACCAATCTAATAGGTGGACCTGATAGGGTTAAGTCACAAGACCTTTTAAAATTAGGCTTAACCATTGTAATACGATTAGTGGATGGGGTTAAGCTAACCCATACTTAACCAATCCGACTCGATAATCTGATGGGATTAAGATGATCTATGCTTAATCAATCTAACATGATAATCTGATAGGGTTAAGACAAATAAATACTTAACCAATTTGACTTGATAGGGTTAAGTCATGAGCTTCTTGGTACACTTAACCAACTTGTAGGGCTGAGCCTTGAACTTGAGTACTTAGCCAATCTTGACATGATTCGTAGGCGGGTTAAGTCATGAACTTGGATAACAACACTTAACCCATTTGACAAAACCCTAGCTCAGGGGACTAGGTTGGAAATCGTAGTTAACAAGGATAGCGGAAAGAGGAGCTAAGTGGTAAACCTTAGTTAAGGGTAACTAAGTAATAATTCTTAGCCAAGGGCATGGGACTAGTTCATAAGTAGATGAGTAACCTGATACGGTAGGTCATCGCTTAGTATACGAGGAGGAGCAACTTATCTGACTTGGATAAAAAGCTCCAGCGAACTGGGTGGCGAAGCGGTAGCTTCGGGGTACGTGAGGGTACTCTTGGTATCCCTCTGTGAGGTGGCAGATGGTCCATGAAACCCGGCCTCACAGGGGTTAAGGTCTGCGGTAGAAGAGCCAAGAGTATGCCTTGGTTGCTATGCGAGCGACCTAAAGACTGGGATGGATTAGCGTGGAGTCGACGATACTTGATTTTGCCCTGGATAGCATGTCGCCGACTACCTACCATCTTTAGTCAATTGTGTACGTACGGAAAGGCAGGGAACTCCCAACAGACCATATACTTGCTATCGAGTTATGGGTGAGGTTGGCTATCTGGAAGTGGGCATTGATGGGCCGTAGTGTAGTTCTCATACATGATTTTTTCTTGGATTGCCTTTCAGTAGTTGAGGGAGGGGTCACGTGGGACCATAGCCACGGGTACAAAAACAGACCTTGATATCTGCATCAGCAGACGACTTAAAGCTCTCGACCGAGTTCCGTATTTCTTGATTTGCCCTGGCACGGAACTCGGATGGCACATTGAGGAACATGTGCGTCTAGACATGGAAAACGGTTCACGATACATACGTGGGATAAAAGGGCGCGGTTGACGGGTGGCATAATCCCTAGTGGTCCTAGGTGGCCAAAGCCCAAACCGAGACACGGAAACGTTCATTAGTTAGCATAATCCCTAGTGGTCCTAGGTGGCATAAATCCTAAGTGAACACGCGATAGTTCATGGTAAGAAAACATAACCAGATCAAGGGTAGCAGTCCAAAATAACCTCAAGTATAAAACGTTTACATGGGAAAGCCCGTATGGCCTACGGCAAAGGACTGAACTTATACATGGAAAGAAACATACGAGTTGGGAAAACCTACATATGTTATATATTAGGTTGACATGGACCATTACATGACATTGGGCAAGGGACATTCATAGTTAACTCATGACGCGGGTTGGGATACTAGTACGAGAGGTGCAGAGCAAATATACATGATAGATACCGTGGGATGTTATACATGATAGATACCTTGTGATAGTATACTTGATAGAAACCTGACGATGTGATATCTTGATTCTTGACACCGTAGTTTATCATGATACCTTAGTTTATCTTGCTCCAGTAGTTCATCCAGTTATCTTGGTTTAGCGTATCTATCTTGTCGTCATCCTTATGTTTACTTTCAGTTTATGCATGTCATGTTACCTTTACCTGTTTTTATACTGGAAGTAGATATGACTTACCAGTCTTTATGACTGACCCCGTTTTCTTTCGCCTCTTTGTCTTCCGTCCCCCCCCCCCCCCACCAGGTTTTCAGGGAGGAAGTGCTATTGTTTAGTTCGGACTTCCTCTGCTTGAAGGTCATCATGCATGGCTTGGACTTTTCTTGGCTATGGCTACTTTACTGTTTTACTTGGGGAATAATTTATGAAATGGTTTTATGCTTCTTTATTATTGCAAGACAGGTCTTGATGTATTCTGATGTAAAAGGCTTTAGACCTTATTTTATAAGGTAATGAAATTTGTTTTACATCTGTTGTTTTATGTATGTTCTGTCTTGTAATATTTCTGTGCATGTTTACCTCGATAATGCTTCACCAAACCTAGTGCATTCCCTTTGTGAGTGACCCTAGTGGAGGTGGGGTGTTACAGTATGTTAATATGGCCTATGTTAAAAATACACATATATGTTGAATTAGCTTATAATTGCGAGTTCACCCCTGTAATGTTCATGATGTCATTTTGCAAGTTCACCCCCATTATGTTCACATTAATTATGCCATCAATGTCAAAATTATACCTCTGTCATGTTTATGATTGTGTATTTGTGTACATTAAATTAGGCTAAGTTTTTAGCCTAAACTTTATACTCAAAAATCATACGAACGTAAATTAGGCTAAGATAATTAGCCTAATATTAGACGGGGTAACGGTGGGTTAAAATGATTAATTATAGGAAAACTTGCCATAAATTGGTCATTTATCACATAAGTGATTTATGGCATAAAACGGTATTAATTATATACCTAATTTAATGAGATTGATTGGAAACAAATTGGGCATTAAATCTGAATTTGAACAATTTACATAATTAAAATGTAAATTAGAATTATGGCATAAAATGGTATTAATTATATACCTAATTTAATGAGATTGATTGGAAACAAATTGGGCAGTAATATGAATTTGAATAATTTACATAATTAATGTAATTTGGAAAATACGAATATGCTTAGCACGAGGTTGGATTGAGTTGTGATGTAAACCTGCCCGGACCCGCCCGGCTGTCCAGTAATCACAGCAATACCTATCCAATGTGGGAGGCTAAGCATTAGGCCCAATAAAGACCTGAGGTTAGACTGAGTTGTGGCGTAAGACTGCCCGGACTCGACCGGCACACTGGCAGCCACAACAATATCTGTCTAATGTGAGAGGTTGGTGCCCTAATAAGACAACTAGAGCTGAGCTAGGGTTGGTAGGGTTAAGTTAACTAGAACACTTAACCAATTTCAACATGTTAACTAAATTGGCGGGTAGGGTTAGGATAATTCAGACACTTAACCAATTTAATATGTTGACTACGGGAGTAGGTAAGGTTAAGCAAATGTTTAACTATTATAACATGATTAAACTAGACTAGAGAGTGAGGTTAAGTTAATGAGAACACTTAACTAATACAATGGGTTAATTAGACAAGTGGTTGCGGTTAAGTAGTAACACTTAACCAACATAACAGGACAAGCGGGTGGGCTAAGTTAACTTGAATAAGTTGATAACACTTAACCATTATAATATGACTAGTGGATGGGGTTAAGTTAACATGCACTTAACCAATCTGATGTGATGCGTGGTAGGGTTAAGTAACACACGGGGTTAAGTTAACAAGAAAATCCTTAACCAATGTAACCAGATAGACGAACGGGGTTAAGTTAATAAACCACACTTAACCAATCAAAACATAATAAGCGAGAAAGGTTAAGTTAACTAAGGTAAACACTTAACCATGGTAACATAACGAGTAAGAGGGTTAAGTACATATCGGGTTGGTGGGTAATATTAATAAATATAGGCCCACATACACTTAACCATTAAATACACATTCTTGAATCAGTAGCGGGGTTAAGTACACATCAGGGTTGGTGGGTAATATCAGAGAATATAGGCCCACAGACTTAACCATTAGAAAAACCTACTAACGGGGACCCATTTCAGCAGCAACCCACATTAGGTATCAATGGAACCCTGAGCTAGGCAGGGTGGGGCACGATTACTGGGTTGATTATAAGAGGTCAAATTAGCGGCGGTTGGTGCAGCAGTGCAGGTTCTAACGGAGTGCGGGCGTGCACACACTTCGGCGCAGAAAATTTAGCCACTGGTCATCAGTAGGTATAAAGCTGTGCATCTTGATTGTGTCAGGGTTGCCACCATGGGACTTGATACACCCCATGGTGGGACCAGCACAGGTATCTACAAGTAGGGGGCCGTGTGACACACACGAGAACTAGGTCAAGTAGGGAGCCGATCGATAAGGTAGTAAGGGTGCATCGAATATATACATGGCCATTGGGGTGATCGAGGTGGAATCCTCAAAATCGATGTACACCTGAAGGCTACCATAATTACGAGGATTGGGATCACGTTGTAATTATTATATAACATGGGATACTAGTTGGGACACTAGTAGGGGGTATGGATCCTTGTTACACAGGACACTAATTGGGATACTAGTAGGAGTACAGATCATTCCATGTAAGACACTTATGAGGATGCTAGTTAGGTGGTGCAGAGCAAATAGATATCGTTTAATGGTAAAGCTTAGAAACCTTGTGATGTTATTCTTGATAGAAACCATGCGGTGGGATACTTGATAGGAATTATGGGATGTTATACTTGTTTCATCGTGCCCGAAGTTTATCTTGTTACCTTAGTTTATCTTGTTATCATAGTTTATCTTGATATCTTAGTTTATCTTGCCTACCTTGTTATCATACTTATGTTTACTTTCAGTTTATTCATGCCATGTTATCTTTACCTATTTTTATGCTGAAAGTCACTAGGACTTACTCAGTCTTTATGACTGACCCGTTTTGTTTCGCCTCTTTTTCTTCCCCCCCCCCCAGGTTCACAGGGTGGGAATACAGCTTGGTTCGGATCTTACCAAGCTCCAAGGCTCTTTCATGTATGGCTTGGATTTCTCTTGGCTATGGCTTGCTTTGCTTTATTGGGGAATACTGCAGTTTGTTTTTATGCTTCTTTGTTTTTGAGCAAGACAGATATTTTAACTATGAAATTGGGTATTGGAAGTTGATGGGCTTTTCTTGTAAACATTTATATTTAATAAATGATTTGAAGTACTTCCACTTTATTTTCCGCTGTTTTATATATGTCTGTCTTGTAATATTTCTGTTCCAGTACCCATAATACTCCATTGAAGTTAAGGCATTCCCTTTGTGAGTGACCTTAACAGATGTGGGGTGTTACATTTGGTATCAGAGCAGAAGGTTACCAGACTGGGCAAAAGTTTTCAAAAAAAAAAAACTTCTGAAATTATCTTCGAAACATTTACAAAGAAGCAAATTTTCAAGAAAATTTTGTTTTGATTAAAAGGCATATTCCCCAAAGCCATATGCACTATCTTTTGATTCTCTCTTGAAATCTCTTCTCTCTCTTTTCACCATAGTTTCGTCGGCATCCGACACAGGTCGGAGGGCAAAGGAGTGCCCAACCTCCATCTGTAGTCATAGTAGTTCCATCTGCGTCTAATCTTATTTCAAGTTGGGTAGAGTGTCGTGCGTTGGGGGTAGCTTCGAGAGACTTGTTAACAAACTATACAAGGACAGTAAGAACAAGAAACTAGTTGTTATAGCTTAATCCACGAAGGAGGAAAAAGGTGAGAGGAAAGAGGCCAAAGTGAAAGAATAGTAAAACCCATGACAAGAGAGAGTATCTTTAGTGAGAAGGGACATGTAGTTAAGTATTATAGGACAAGGGCAAGGGACAAGATCGTCGAGAGGGCAATTGAATGCTCTCACCACTAGCGTACCTAAGAGGGTGGTAACATTTCTGTTAAAGGTTTAGCTTTTCTTTTTTATCATCCCACTAGAACTTTGTTTTTGTACATTGCATCCTTTTAATTCTGCTTCGAAAGTTGAGTCTCCGCACCTTAGTACTAGCATGGTAGAGGATCCCATTTTTTTCTTCTTTTCTCAAATCTTGTTGGGGAAATCGGCTCATTTATTCATGACTTATTTGGATTTGAGAATGTCTATGCTAAGTGTTGAGTTTAGAAGTAATGTTTATGTTTTGGGCTATGGGTTGATTCTAGCGATGGAGTGGTTATCCAGTAAGGGTGACCTTCTCGGTTTTGAAAAGAGGGTAGTTAGACTCTTGACTTGCCTCGGTAATACCCTCGAAGTCGCAGGTAACCTTTAGGGTTCTATCATGATTTGTTTCCTAGAATCTCTTGACACATTTATTGGTAATTTGTAATCCGATCGAGTAGTGTTCGCCACTAAGGCGGATGGGTCATTTCGCTTATGCATGAGTTGTAGAGAATCACCTTAGTAAGTACATTTGGCAGCATGGTTGTCATTTATTTTCAAGAGATAGTTCTTCTGCGTGGAATACCTGATAGTAAGTGGACGAGATCCAAGATTCACTAGTGAATTTTGGAGAGCTTTCATGAAACCATGAGTACGCCGTTATGTTTGAGCCGAGTATACTAGAAGTAGAGTAAGTGAAAGAGGAACGAGAGGCAACAGTGAAATAGGTTCCAACTCAAATTTTGGAAACAAGAATTAAGAAGCTACGAAATTGTGAAGTTAAAGACGGACAAAGAACAATGGAGTTAAGCTCAAGGAAATGCGACTTAGAAGATTGAAGACTAGATTCATGCATCATATCTCTTCTTAAGAGTATATCCTTGATCCCTCTCTTCTTGTAGAGCTTACTTGCATGTTATCTTTTGGTGTATATCATCTCGGTCCCATTCTCAATCCAATTTCTGTTGCAAACCCCATAGGGAGTATGACTCATCTGTTAGTAACGCATGTTGGGGCTTGAGGGTATTCGTTGGTTTGACTAAACTTTTTGGGTTTTATATGATACGGTTTGGTCTTAGGAAGGGATTCCCTTGTGACCTAAAAGGAGACCATCATGCTTAGTTTCCTAGAATCATCTATAGTGGTTGGGTTGAGTAATTCTTTGGGTGTCAGTCTGATGATGATTTCGGTCTTCGGGGCTGATGCTTAGAGAGTTCTTCTCCTAATCAATATATATGTGGCATAGATTTCCAATTTTGACATTGCCTAATAGGCACAAAGTTTTTACTTGCTTCTATCATTCGACTATACCTTTAGATAGGAACAATTGGTTGTAAACATGTGTTCGAGACATGTTATGATTGATGGTTGCAAGTGGCTGCAAGTGGTTGCTAGTGGCTGCTCGTGGATGCATTTACACACATTAGGCACTAGATCGGCTCAATCACCTTTCATATTGCATATGCATGAGTGTTTACACTTGTTTGTGGATGAAATTTAATGTGTTATCATGTGAATGTTGCATATGGATGGATGTTTGTGCACACATATAGTGTTTATGTGACTAGGACTATTTGCATACATGTTGGACTCATAGCACTAAACATATTTTGCATCTATAAGATCAATCAGGCCTGATCATTTGCATTAGACAAGGAACATATACACACACTTCTTGCATATGTTCATACAGCATTAGAAATCTCTTAAGGACAATGAATGCCTGTGATTGATGATTGAGTAGATGGATGATGGATGGTAGGACACATTCTTCTTAACTTGAAGATTTCGGGGACGAAATCCTTTAAGGAGGGGAGAATGTAACACCCCATATTTTTAATATAATTAAAAATAAAATAAAATATATAAAAATATGCTTATGATGGGTAAATAATGGTGATGCATAAGAAGAATTAATTAATACATGGAAGAGAAGAAAAATTAGTTCGATAACGATGTATGTAATGGAAAAGATAGTAAAATAAGGATAACTAATTCAAGAATCAGGAATTAGGTCAAATGGACATCACCATTGCATTCCTCTCGGAAAAATACGCGAAATAAAGTCCGAGTTTTCGAAAATCGGAGTCCGTATGACCAAGATATGGCCAAAACAAGATTTCAGCAGATTTTTTGACAGACAGACCCAGGTCGACCATAGTGTCGAGACTATAGTCGACCTGCCCCCCCCCCCCCCCCCAGGTCGACTATAGCGTCGACCCCCCCTCTGTACAGGTCGACCTGGTCGGCCTGGGGTGGTCCAGAACCCATTTTTGAGGTCCGGGACGAGTTTTGATGGTCCGGATGGGTTTTAGGGTTAATCCGATGGCTGAAATGAAGTGCTACATGTATAAAATAACACCTAGACCTAGCCTAACTCACACAAATTCATATGACACCTAAATGCTGCTGGAATCTCTCTTGAGCCATGGCCGCCGTCTCCAAATTAAAGCTTAAGCGTTCAAACCCAAATCAAATCAAAGATCAATGCTTCTACAACAAATTCAAGAGGATAGATCAATGACACTGCAACTTTCTACGACAAATTCACTCCCTAATTCATTAGCCGTTCTCTGTAAGTTCTAGTTATTTTCAGATTTAAATATTTAATTATAATATGGCGATGAAATAAAGTGAAATTGATGTAAGTTTAGCTATATTTGCGGAAAGTGCATTAAGATTAAAATCATGTTTTGCGGTCAAATGAAAATAGTACAACGCTTATTATGTTTGGTTATGTTGTATAATATTATGCCAGTGATTTGATTCTATTATCATGTTGGATTGGGAATTATTGAGTACAATGTTTGTCATGTTGTATAATATGCCAGTGATTTGATTCTATTATCATGTTTAATTGGGAATTATTGATAAGTTTATTATGCGAGTTTATGTTGTAGATTCATGCGACAAATGGTCAAATCTACATGTTTATGTATAAGAAAAACCTATGCCACACTTATCATATATTTGTGATTGGCTTGTGAGTATGTTAATTTAATCTATGTTGCCAAGTAACCCATGTGTATGTTGATTTTCCTATGTTACAAATTAACATATGTATATTGATTAGTTCATATTGCTAATTCTCATGTATGTATGTTAATATGGCCTATGTTAAAAATACACATATATGTTGAATTAGCTTATAATTGCGAGTTCACCCCTGTAATGTTCATGATGTCATTTTTCAAGTTCACCCCATTATGTTCACATTAATTATGCCATCAATGTCAAAAGTATACCTTTGTCATGTTTATGATTGTGTATTTGTGTACATTAAATTAGGCTAAGTTTTTAGCCTAAACTTTATACTCAAAAATCATACGAACGTAAATTAGGCTAAGATAATTAGCCTAATATTAGACGGGGTAACGGTGGGTTAAAATGATTAATTATAGGAAAACTTGCCATAAATTGGTCATTTATCATGTAAGTGATTTATGGCATAAAATGGTATTAATTATATACCTAATTTAATGAGATTGATTGGAAACAAATTGGGCATTAAATCTGAATTTGAACAATTTACATAATTAAAATGTAAATTAGAATTATGGCATAAAATGGTATTAATTATATACCTAATTTAATGAGATTGATTGGAAACAAATTGGGCAGTAATATGAATTTGAATAATTTACATAATTAATGTAATTTGGAAAATACGAATATGCTTAGCACAAGGTTGGATTGAGTTGTGATGTAAACCTGCCCGGACCTGCTCGGCTGTCCAGTAATCACAACAATACCTATCCAATGTGGGAGGCTAAGCATTAGGCCCAATAAAGACCCGAGGTTAGACTGAGTTGTGGCGTAAGAATGCCCGGACCCGAACGGCACACCGGAAGCCACAAAAATATCTATCTAATGTGAGAGGTTGGTGCCCTAATAAGACAACTAGAGCTGAGCTAGGGTTGGCAGGGTTAAGTTAACTAGAACACTTAACCAATTTCAACATGTTAACTAAATTGGCGGGTAGGGTTAGGATAATCCGGACACTTAACCAATTTAATATGTTCACTACGGGAGTAGGTAAGGTTAAGCAAATGTTTAACTATTATAACATGATTAAACTAGACTAGAGAGTGAGGTTAAGTTAATGAGAACACTTAACTAATACATTGGGTTAATTAGACAAGTAGTTGCGGTTAAGTAGTAACACTTAACCAACATAACAGGACAAGCGGGTGGGCTAAGTTAACTTGAATAAGTTGACAACACTTAACCGTTATAATATGACTAGTGGATGGGGTTAAGTTAACATGCACTTAACCAATCTGATGTGATGCGTGGTAGGGTTAAGTAACACACGGGGTTAAGTTAACAAGAAAATCCTTAACCAATGTAACCAGATAGACGAACGGGGTTAAGTTAATAAACCACACTTAACCAATCAAAACATAATAAGCGAGAAAGGTTAAGTTAACTAAGGTAAACACTTAACCATGGTAACATAACGAGTAGGAGGGTTAAGTACATATTGGGTTGGTGGGTAATATTAATAAATATAGGCCCACATACACTTAACCATTAAATACACATGCTTGAATCAGTAGCGGGGTTAAGTACACATCAGGGTTGGTGGGTAATATCAGAGAATATAGGCCCACAGACTTAACCATTAGAAAAACCTAGTAACGGGGACCCATTTCAGCAGTAACCCACATTAGGTATGTAATATCCCGTGTTTTTGGTAGTTAAATATTTAATTTAATTTATTTAGAATAGATTTGAAATATATATTCTGTTTATAAAACGAAGTTTTAACGTTATAATATTTCATTTGCATAAATTCGATAATATCATTTTATTATTATTCGAAATTAACTGTTCTGGAATTTATTTCATATTTTATCTATGCTATATAAGATTGGAAATGGAAAAATATATATATATATATATATACATAACCTAGGGATAGTAGATAATGCGACTACACCGGTTTAGTTAATATACGGTGACTAGATTGGATAAAACTTATGATCATATATGGGATTTGAATCTAGGTTAAGGAACTGGAGTTCGAATAAACTTCTTGGTAACTAGGTTAAACAAGTTTATTAGTTAAAACTTTAAGTGCCACCAGCAATTTAAAATGGCCGAGAAGCTTGGCAGAAGGAAAGATAGCAAGTACATTAAATACAAACATGAAAATCTATATTCGTACATAACAGCTAAGGAAAACAGCGGATGTATAACCAAATCTCATATACAAAGACAATTCACTGCTACAATGTTTGAAAGGAAAGAAGAAGGAAGAAAAAGAGAACCTATGATACTAGAAAGCTGGTGACAGATCTATAAAAACGGCTAAAGAAAACAAATTACATACCCCATCAAATTTACAGATTTAAAATCAGATAATATATCTTTGTGAACAGAAGATCTTATATACAAATCTTTTGGCCACCACCTATACATTGCAAATCTATAAAAAAAAAAAAAAAAAAAAAAAAAGAGTACACAAAAGTCTGTTCAAGAAGTATTGACAAATCAAATTATCACGTATGGAACTTGAAATCACATAACAAGCTTCACCGCTTGATAACACAGCAAAGCCCCACTGTCCACCATCATAAATTAACCTGCAAAGGGAAACAGCTATGAGTATAGCTAGCAAAATATAAGTTGAAGATTTCAAAAAGAGAAGACAATACATATTTATCAAAACAAGTCGAACAGACAAAGAAAGCTATGCATCAAATCTTCAAAGACTTTGCACAGCTAAGTAATAGCTAGAACAGCTATGTAACAGTTAAGAAGTGTACAATGTAGAGAAAGAGAGCTAATATATGTATGAATGGGTACCAACCTATACAAAAGGCTATCCTACCTACATACTTGCCATAGTTCAAATCAAGAATCAAATTTAAACAATTTGACGGCTGTGTACATACAGGCATGACCGTATAGACAAGACAATACAATAGCTTTATAGCACCTATAAGCAAACAGTTCGATTTTTCTATATATATCTGAGCAGTTTTGGTACAGGAAATCCTCAGACAATACAATACGAACAAGACAACTCGAGTATAAATTCATATGAACAGACAATATCAATGAAACAATTCAAACAAAAAGACAATGTGAATAGATACTGTAAATCCATAGATACTGTAAAACCCATGTGAATAGATATTGGTACATCCATGTGAATGTAAATCGTGGACAGTTTCAAGATTTGAAACATCTAATAAACCAGCATTGGAAACAGCAAAAGAAATGGTACAGAAATTTCCAAGAAAACCAATGTAAATATGTATATTTCTACATATATCTGTACAACCGAATCAGCTTATATATATATATATATATATATATATATTCATATATATATACAGTGCCGAATGTATATCCATATGTACAGAAACTCATCTACAAATTTACTGTTGCAATGTACTTAGAAATCTGAACAAAAATCTAAGGGCATATCCTAATGTCTGTAATCAAGGTGACAATTCATAGCCCAAAACCAATCCAAGTACAATTAAAATCCTATATCAGAAATCCGAACCTAAAAATCTAAATTTCAGATTTGATTTTGAGTGAAATAACAACTCGTAGCTACTGTAAAACAGAAATCGTATCTAAGAGCAACCGCAAGTATAAATACCCTAGCACACGGTGTGTTTTATCACCCATTCGAACCACAGTAAACCAAAGAAGAAACAACCTCATTCGAAACCACACAATAATAAAAACAAAATTTACAGTAATGAAAAAAAAGGAAACTTAGCTTCGGATTTGTTCTTGGACTTGGGAACGACGATGTGAAAGTCTGTAAAGTATAGGGGAGGTGGCTCGCTCGTTTCTGGGAGGCTGTGGTTGACCGCAAATCGTTGAGGAGGTCGAAGGGGTTGCGACGCTACTGGCCTCGGGTTACTGGAGGTGAATCAAAGAGGGGATTGACTGACGAAGTCGTGGGGGTTGTTAGAGTTGTTGTTTGACGGATCGATCGAAGGAAGGGTAGGACTGGAGTTTAATTGGGTAGACGGAGGAGGTGGCGACGCGGGTATGTCGATTTGCTGAAGATCGAAGAGGCTAGGGTTTCTGGTTTTGATCAATTTGGAGGCGGCTGGTATGAATGAAATAAGGATCGATGGTAGGGTTTATAAGGGAAGCGGGTTTGGATTGTTGGGCCGATAATAAAGAGGTAAGCCCAATTTTTAAAAAGGAAGCTTATGTTTTAAATTAAATTAATTTAATTTATAAAGTTTGTAATACGTTTTCTCACTCATACGATCTCGGATTCAGACGCGGTCAGTTGCGTTGGGACCGTAGAGACGAGTACTTCGAGATGGAGCAGGCCCAGTCCGGATCTGAAGTAACTGGAATTTCTGTTTGAATTAAACGTCAGATTAGTTGATCAAAACAGACTGCTTATCGAAAAATCAAAACCGAGGTGAGTTAAACTCACTCAGCTCTTCCCATTTATATTTTATATAAATTGGGTTTTTATTTTGCGTGTTCTGATTGCTAGTGGTTGATTGTTTGCTAGTTAGATATTTATTGTTGATTCAATAAATGAAATTAAACGGTCATTTAATTTCAGTAGAATACAAATCATTATGAATTGACCCAAATAAAGAAACTTCCCTTGATTGGTCACGTTTATAAATGTGTTTGAAATTGTTTGAATGGTTGGAGTTGGTTGTTAATCGATTGATGATCGTTATAGAAATTATCAGTCGAATAAAAAGAAATGGTTGATTATTATTGATGGTTGAACCTTATTTCAACATTCGTTATGATGATAACCAATGGGTAGTGTGGTTTGGTAATTGGCATCACTGGGATTATAAATCAATCGATTTATAAAATATGGTTTTATCGGCAGTGAATCAATGATATTTGAGTTATAAATATATTTTATAACGAAAATAGATCTTTGGAAGTCATTGCCTTGAAAGGGTATTTTAAAAGGGGAAATAAATATTTAATTATTTATTATTTATTTAAAGTTTATTTATTAATTATGAAATGGTTTTATAAAACAAATTTCTTGCGTTAAAACAAATGAGCAGAAGATACCTAGCGGTTAAGTGTTTGATTAATCGTGAGCGATTAGATAAATTTATTTAAATTAATTATCTTTTAATTAATCTAAAAAAAAGGGTCAAATAGAGTTGGTTAGAAGAATAACCAGGTTTTGTGTCGACCATTTAAACTTGATTCGACCTTAAATTAGTGAAATGATTTAATGGTTAGTTAGTCTTAGTAAGGGTTTGAAAAGGGAATTTATTATTCCTTCTAGTAAATAAAGGAGTTAATCGATTTGAATGATAAATGTTAAATGAGTTGGTATGGTAAGAAAATACCTTTAAGTGATCAAGCTTGAAATGAAGTGGTCGAGTGAATGGGAAGAGGCTAGGATTAGTTTTATTATTGAACTCATGTTTATAATGAAGCAAATAAGAGGTTTAAACGAATTTATAACTTAAGTGAAGAGTTTTACTTAACGTTGAGTTAGGGGAGGTGAAATAGGGTTTATATTAAATTTGTAAACAAGGTTTAGAAATAAATATGAGTTTAAACGTTGTTTTTAAATTGGAAACACTTAATAATGATATTAAGTTGAATCAATGGATTTAAGAAGGGGTTTTCCGAAAGAAAGGGAAAATGGTAAAAAGGAGTTTAAAGGTAAGTTTGGTAAGCGAGAATTGGAAATAGAAATTGAATAAAAATGTCGATACTTAAATTACAACTCGTATTTATCTGAAGGTAAGAACGTTGTTGGTCAAGGTCTGAGAGGTAATTGAAATACCCCAACTTGAACGACTTCGGGACGACCCAAAGATGATACCAGTTGGTAATGGCGAGGGTGTGTGATAAGATTTCCAAAGTAGTGGAAATGCGACGAGATGATATTTTCCATAGTAACAGAATAAAAAGGAAATTGGGCGATTAAATTTAAAAGCCAAGTGATGCTGAGTACCAGGCCAGTAAATGTATTTCTTTTGTTTTCATGGATGTTTACTTGATAGTTAAATAACCGACTATCAAGTCTGACCTTTACGATTGTTGGTATGGAAAGACCGGGATCGAATGAATATTCGAAAACCATTCCAACCAACAAATACGATATATATAGAAGATATCGGGCGACGATCGAGATGGAGCATGTGAAGACCATAGATCTTCATAAAGCGGAAGAGCCACTTACAATCTCTGATTCGACCCGGAGATATACTGGGGTTCTGTCGTGGTTGAAACTGTGGATTGCAAGGGCGATCGCTACTGATCCATGGGGTGATTCCTATATGAGATGCAGTAGGAGAGTACCTTGGGTTCATCCTGTTCCTGGATGACTTGTATGGACGGATGTCTGACAGAGTATTTCCAAAAAGATTTACATGCGTTGATTTCTCCAAACGTACCATAGTTGATGGCGGAGAAATGGTTATTCTCTAGCCAGATAGCTAGAGTATGTTTGTGGACGTCAATCAAGTGTGATCTGGCGGATCTGACGATGTGGCATTCAAAGTGTATGATGACCAGATGTGTTCTGACCTCAAGCCTCAGCAACCGGAAGATGACAAAAATCGGGCAGGCAGCATGGCTATGTGGGTCGCTCCCATTAGGGTGTATAATCACCTATCTAGAGAAATTCCTTTTGTTCTTATTCTATCGATTCTGCCCATTCGGGGACGGTGGTTTGAGTCCAACCGTCGGTGATATACATTCGATACACTCAAGCGAAATGAGTGGTCGATCATGTGAGGGCCGGGTTGCAAGATGTTCTTGTTGAACCCAGTGTATTCGCCTCTAGAGATACACGTGTGGAAGGTGGTCCCATACCTTGTCAAGTTGGAAATCCAATATCCAATAAGCGCCCGCGATTTTCAATTGTATACTATATACGGGGAGCGTGAGATGCAAGCGTTCCTCTAGATTTGTTAATTATTTGTATCTAGACATTATCATAATATCAGATCAAGATATTGATTTCGAAACTGTTTTGGGTCATCGTAAGGTAAAAACCGTCCGTATTTATGTGTGGATCGGTCTTACGATTATCTTTTTCTTTCAAAAGGGATTTTAACTTTAAAATCAAGATGTGTGATACCTTAATGCTGTGCGAGTTTATCTCACTCTGGTCCACCAGACTGACCCGGTGTTTTGTAAATGCTCGGGTTAGACCGAGGTGTACAGGTTCAGGTTATCAGATACTGAGAAGTCCGGAGACGAGCTGAAGATGTTCAGATGAATGATATTCCGCTGTGTGATTATATATATGAGGACAGATTATCAAAACTGTCCAGATGTGTGTTGTACTCTGATATTGTAAGTATTTTCAAAAGCTCTCAATAAATGTTGTTTCTATATTATATTTTGTTCCACTGCGATGTGAGACTCTGTGTTGTGGTGTTTTCTTCTTCTTCTATTCTAATATTTCTTTCTTTCTTATCTCACCCTCTAACTTCTTTCTAGACGCTCCAGTGTTTCGGTGTTTGGAGGATCGGTATAGGATACGGTAAAGGTATTTATATCGATTTTCGAGGCCGAAAACCGCTGGGCCGTTACAGTGGTATCAGAGCTATTGGTTAAGTAGTAACCTTGGCTCTGTGGCGTGACTCAGTAGAGATGGGGTTAGCAATACCCTAGACTGAGTGTGAGTGTATATATACGAGTGAACGTATTTGTAGATTTTATAAAAATTTGTTTTATATTGTGGAGATTTATTGGTTGGGTTGTTTATGAGTTCTGGTCGATCAGTTTGATCCACTGTATCGATAGGGGTTTCTAAACACTCAAGTATGATAAACCGACGCAGTATGTTTTAAAAGAGGGTAAATGAAATAATTTTACCCAACGTACATTTTATATAGAAAAAGGGATTTATTTCCCATATTAATGTGGAGTGTTTGTTTGTTCTGGTTGATTTGATTTGAAATCAAATTGAATTATGAAATAAAGTTGAATTAGAAAAATCAATTTGTCAATTGAAGCAAATATGAGAAATGAAACTGAACATGGTTAGGTAAAACCAATTCAAGAATGAATTCAGATTGAGTGAATGAATTGGGGTTTGAAAATTTATTGAATTAATAAATTGGGATTCAAATAAAGTGGATTGCCGATTGGATTTGGAAGTTTCAAAGAGGGTGAGGCCTAGAATAGCAGTTGGCTATGTCGATCGAGCCTTGGAGAGAAGGGGTGGAAAAAAAAAATTATTATTATAGAAAATTTTTAGAGTTCGGAATTTATTTTGAGTTTAATGCGAAAATAATAATTTGGTTGGAGGATATTCTTCTTACTTTACAATTTCGAGGACGAAATTATTTTAAGGGGGAAAGAATGTAATATCCCGTGTTTTTGGTAGTTAAATATTTAATTTAATTTATTTAGAATAGATTTGAAATATATATTCTGTTTATAAAACGAAGTTTCAACGTTATAATATTTCATTTGCATAAATTCGATAATATCAGTTTATTATTATTCGAAATTAACTGTTCTGGAATTTATTTCATATTTTATCTATGCTATATAAGATTGGAAATGGAAAAAAAAAAATATATATATATATATACATAACCTAGGGATAGTAGATAATGCGACTACACCGGTTTAGTTAATATACGGTGACTAGATTGGATAAAACTTATGATCATATATGGGATTTGAATCTAGGTTAAGGAACTGGAGTTCGAATAAACTTCTTGGTAACTAGGTTAAACAAGTTTATTAGTCAAAACTTTAAGTGCCACCAGCAATTTAAAATGGCCGAGAAGCTTGGCAGAAGGAAAGATAGCAAGTACATTAAATACAAACATGAAAATCTATATTCGTACATAACAGCTAAGGAAAACAGCGGATGTATAACCAAATCTCATATACAAAGACAATTCACTGCTACAATGTTTGAAAGGAAAGAAGAAGGAAGAAAAAGAGAACCTATGATACTAGAAAGCTGGTGACAGATCTATAAAAACGGCTAAAGAAAACAAATTACATACCCCATCAAATTTACAGATTTAAAATCAGATAATATATCTTTGTGAACAGAAGATCTTATATACAAATCTTTTGGCCACCACCTATACATTGCAAATCTAAAAAAAAAAAAAAAAAAAAAAAAAAAAAAAAAAAGAGTACACAAAAGTCTGTTCAAGAAGTATTGACAAATCAAATTATCACGTATGGAACTTGAAATCACATAACAAGCTTCACCGCTTGATAACACAGCAAAGCCTCACTGTCCACCATCATAAATTAACCTGCAAAGGGAAACAGCTATGAGTATAGCTAGCAAAATATAAGTTGAAGATTTCAAAAAGAGAAGACAATACATATTTATCAAAACAAGTCGAACAGACAAAGAAAGCTATGCATCAAATCTTCAAAGACTTTGCACAGCTAAGTAATAGCTAGAACAGCTATGTAACAGTTAAGAAGTGTACAATGTAGAGAAAGAGAGCTAATATATGTATGAATGGGTACCAACCTATACAAAAGGCTATCCTACCTACATACTTACCATAGTTCAAATCAAGAATCAAATTTAAACAATTTGACGGCTGTGTACATACAGGCATGACCGTATAGACAAGACAATACAATAGCTTTATAGCACCTATAAGCAAACAGTTCGATTTTTCTATATATATCTGAGCAGTTTTGGTACAGGAAATCCTCAGACAATACAATACGAACAAGACAACTCGAGTATAAATTCATATGAACAGACAATATCAATGAAACAATTCAAACAAAAAGACAATGTGAATAGATACTGTAAATCCATAGATACTGTAAAACCCATGTGAATAGATATTGGTACATCCATGTGAATGTAAATCGTGGACAGTTTCAAGATTTGAAACATCTAATAAACCAGCATTGGAAACAGCAAAAGAAATGGTACAGAAATTTCCAAGAAAACCAATGTAAATATGTATATTTCTACATATATCTGTACAACCGAATCAGCTTATATATATATATATATATATATATTCATATATATATACAGTGCCGAATGTATATCCATATGTACAGAAACTCATCTACAAATTTACTGTTGCAATGTACTTAGAAATCTGAACAAAAATCTAAGGGCATATCCTAATGTCTGTAATCAAGGTGACAATTCATAGCCCAAAACCAATCCAAGTACAATTAAAATCCTATATCAGAAATCCGAACCTAAAAATCTAAATTTCAGATTTGATTTTGAGTGAAATAACAACTCGTAGCTACTGTAAAACAGAAATCGTATCTAAGAGCAACCGCAAGTATAAATACCCTAGCACACGGTGTGTTTTATCACCCATTCGAACCACAGTAAACCAAAGAAGAAACAACCTCATTCGAAACCACACAATAATAAAAACAAAATTTACAGTAATGAAAAAAAAGGAAACTTAGCTTCGGATTTGTTCTTGGACTTGGGAACGACGATGTGAAAGTCTGTAAAGTATAGGGGAGGTGGCTCGCTCGTTTCTGGGAGGCTGTGGTTGACCGCAAATCGTTGAGGAGGTCGAAGGGGTTGCGACGCTACTGGCCTCGGGTTACTGGAGGTGAATCAAAGAGGGGATTGACTGACGAAGTCGTGGGGGTTGTTAGAGTTGTTGTTTGACGGATCGATCGAAGGAAGGGTAGGACTGGAGTTTAATTGGGTAGACGGAGGAGGTGGCGACGCGGGTATGTCGATTTGCTGAAGATCGAAGAGGCTAGGGTTTCTGGTTTTGATCAATTTGGAGGCGGCTGGTATGAATGAAATAAGGATCGATGGTAGGGTTTATAAGGGAAGCGGGTTTGGATTGTTGGGCCGATAATAAAGAGGTAAGCCCAATTTTTAAAAAGGAAGCTTATGTTTTAAATTAAATTAATTTAATTTATAAAGTTTGTAATACGTTTTCTCACTCATACGATCTCGGATTCAGACGCGGTCAGTTGCGTTGGGACCGTAGAGACGAGTACTTCGAGATGGAGCAGGCCCAGTCCGGATCTGAAGTAACTGGAATTTCTGTTTGAATTAAACGTCAGATTAGTTGATCAAAACAGACTGCTTATCGAAAAATCAAAACCGAGGTGAGTTAAACTCACTCAGCTCTTCCCATTTATATTTTATATAAATTGGGTTTTTATTTTGCGTGTTCTGATTGCTAGTGGTTGATTGTTTGCTAGTTAGATATTTATTGTTGATTCAATAAATGAAATTAAACGGTCATTTAATTTCAGTAGAATACAAATCATTATGAATTGACCCAAATAAAGAAACTTCCCTTGATTGGTCACGTTTATAAATGTGTTTGAAATTGTTTGAATGGTTGGAGTTGGTTGTTAATCGATTGATGATCGTTATAGAAATTATCAGTCGAATAAAAAGAAATGGTTGATTATTATTGATGGTTGAACCTTATTTCAACATTCGTTATGATGATAACCAATGGGTAGTGTGGTTTGGTAATTGGCATCACTGGGATTATAAATCAATCGATTTATAAAATATGGTTTTATCGGCAGTGAATCAATGATATTTGAGTTATAAATATATTTTATAACGAAAATAGATCTTTGGAAGTCATTGCCTTGAAAGGGTATTTTAAAAGGGGAAATAAATATTTAATTATTTATTATTTATTTAAAGTTTATTTATTAATTATGAAATGGTTTTATAAAACAAATTTCTTGCGTTAAAACAAATGAGCAGAAGATACCTAGCGGTTAAGTGTTTGATTAATCGTGAGCGATTAGATAAATTTATTTAAATTAATTATCTTTTAATTAATCTAAAAAAAAGGGTCAAATAGAGTTGGTTAGAAGAATAACCAGGTTTTGTGTCGACCATTTAAACTTGATTCGACCTTAAATTAGTGAAATGATTTAATGGTTAGTTAGTCTTAGTAAGGGTTTGAAAAGGGAATTTATTATTCCTTCTAGTAAATAAAGGAGTTAATCGATTTGAATGATAAATGTTAAATGAGTTGGTATGGTAAGAAAATACCTTTAAGTGATCAAGCTTGAAATGAAGTGGTCGAGTGAATGGGAAGAGGCTAGGATTAGTTTTATTATTGAACTCATGTTTATAATGAAGCAAATAAGAGGTTTAAACGAATTTATAACTTAAGTGAAGAGTTTTACTTAACGTTGAGTTAGGGGAGGTGAAATAGGGTTTATATTAAATTTGTAAACAAGGTTTAGAAATAAATATGAGTTTAAACGTTGTTTTTAAATTGGAAACACTTAATAATGATATTAAGTTGAATCAATGGATTTAAGAAGGGGTTTTCCGAAAGAAAGGGAAAATGGTAAAAAGGAGTTTAAAGGTAAGTTTGGTAAGCGAGAATTGGAAATAGAAATTGAATAAAAATGTCGATACTTAAATTACAACTCGTATTTATCTGAAGGTAAGAACGTTGTTGGTCAAGGTCTGAGAGGTAATTGAAATACCCCAACTTGAACGACTTCGGGACGACCCAAAGATGATACCAGTTGGTAATGGCGAGGGTGTGTGATAAGATTTCCAAAGTAGTGGAAATGCGACGAGATGATATTTTCCATAGTAACAGAATAAAAAGGAAATTGGGCGATTAAATTTAAAAGCCAAGTGATGCTGAGTACCAGGCCAGTAAATGTATTTCTTTTGTTTTCATGGATGTTTACTTGATAGTTAAATAACCGACTATCAAGTCTGACCTTTACGATTGTTGGTATGGAAAGACCGGGATCGAATGAATATTCGAAAACCATTCCAACCAACAAATACGATATATATAGAAGATATCGGGCGACGATCGAGATGGAGCATGTGAAGACCATAGATCTTCATAAAGCGGAAGAGCCACTTACAATCTCTGATTCGACCCGGAGATATACTGGGGTTCTGTCGTGGTTGAAACTGTGGATTGCAAGGGCGATCGCTACTGATCCATGGGGTGATTCCTATATGAGATGCAGTAGGAGAGTACCTTGGGTTCATCCTGTTCCTGGATGACTTGTATGGACGGATGTCTGACAGAGTATTTCCAAAAAGATTTACATGCGTTGATTTCTCCAAACGTACCATAGTTGATGGCGGAGAAATGGTTATTCTCTAGCCAGATAGCTAGAGTATGTTTGTGGACGTCAATCAAGTGTGATCTGGCGGATCTGACGATGTGGCATTCAAAGTGTATGATGACCAGATGTGTTCTGACCTCAAGCCTCAGCAACCGGAAGATGACAAAAATCGGGCAGGCAGCATGGCTATGTGGGTCGCTCCCATTAGGGTGTATAATCACCTATCTAGAGAAATTCCTTTTGTTCTTATTCTATCGATTCTGCCCATTCGGGGACGGTGGTTTGAGTCCAACCGTCGGTGATATACATTCGATACACTCAAGCGAAATGAGTGGTCGGTCATGTGAGGGCCGGGTTGCAAGATGTTCTTGTTGAACCCAGTGTATTCGCCTCTAGAGATACACGTGCGGAAGGTGGTCCCATACCTTGTCAAGTTGGAAATCCAATATCCAATAAGCGCCCGCGATTTTCAATTGTATACTATATACGGGGAGCGTGAGATGCAAGCGTTCCTCTAGATTTGTTAATTATTTGTATCTAGACATTATCATAATATCAGATCAAGATATTGATTTCGAAACTGTTTTGGGTCATCGTAAGGTAAAAACCGTCCGTATTTATGTGTGGATCGGTCTTACGATTATCTTTTTCTTTCAAAAGGGATTTTAACTTTAAAATCAAGATGTGTGATACCTTAATGCTGTGCGAGTTTATCTCACTCTGGTCCACCAGACTGACCCGGTGTTTTGTAAATGCTCGGGTTAGACCGAGGTGTACAGGTTCAGGTTATCAGATACTGAGAAGTCCGGAGACGAGCTGAAGATGTTCAGATGAATGATATTCCGCTGTGTGATTATATATATGAGGACAGATTATCAAAACTGTCCAGATGTGTGTTGTACTCTGATATTGTAAGTATTTTCAAAAGCTCTCAATAAATGTTGTTTCTATATTATATTTTGTTCCACTGCGATGTGAGACTCTGTGTTGTGGTGTTTTCTTCTTCTTCTATTCTAATATTTCTTTCTTTCTTATCTCACCCTCTAACTTCTTTCTAGACGCTCCAGTGTTTCGGTGTTTGGAGGATCGGTATAGGATACGGTAAAGGTATTTATATCGATTTTCGAGGCCGAAAACCGCTGGGCCGTTACAAGGTATCAACGGAACCCTGAGCTAGGCAGGGTGGGGCACGATTATTGGGCTGATTATAAGAGGCCAAATTAGCGGCGGTTGGTGCAGCAGTGCAGGTTCTAACGGAGTGCGGGCGTGCACACACTTCGGCGCAGAAAATTTAGCCACTGGGCATCAGTAGGTATAAAGTTATGCATCTTGATTGTGTCAGGGTTGCCACCATGGGACTTGATACACCCCATGGTGGGACCAGCACAGGTATCTACAAGTTGGGGGCCGCGTGACACAAACAAGAACTAGGTCAAGTAGGGAGCCGATCGATAAGGTAGTAAGGGTGCATCGAATATATACATGGCCATTGGGGTGATCGAGGTGGAATCCTCAAAATCGATGTACACCTGAAGGCTACCATAATTGCGGGGATTGGGATCATGTTGTAATTATTATATAACACGGCTACTAGTTGGGACACTAGTAGGGGGTACGGATCCTTGTTACACAGGACACTAGTTGGGATACTAGTAGGAGTACAGATCATTCCATGTAAGACACTTATGAGGATGCTAGTTAGGTGGTGCAGAGCAAATAGATATCTTTTTAATGGTAAATCTTAGAAACCTTGCGATTTTATTCTTGATAGAAACCATGCGGTGGGATACTTGATAGGAATTATGGGATGTTATACTTGTTTCATCGTGCCCGAAGTTTATCTTGTTACCTTAGTTTATCTTGTTATCATAGTTTATCATGATATCTTAGTTTATCTTGCCTACCTTGTTATCATGCTTATGTTTACTTTCAGTTTATTCATGCCATGTTATCTTTACCTATTTTTATGATGAAAGTCACTAGGACTTACTTAGTCTTTATGACTGACCCATTTTGTTTCGCCTCTTTTTCTTCCGTTCCCCCCCCCCCTCAGGTTCACAGGGTGGGAATACAGCTTAGTTCGGATCTTACCAAGCTCCAAGGCTCTTTCATGTATGGCTTGGATTTCTCTTGGCTATGGCTTGCTTTGCTTTATTGGGGAATACTGCAGTTTGTTTTTATGCTTCTTTTTTTTTGAGCAAGACAGATATTTTAACTATGAAATTGGGTATTGGAAGTTGATGGGCTTTTCTTGTAAACATTTATATTTAATAAATGATTTGAAGTACTTCCACTTTATTTTCCGCTGTTTTATATATGTATGTCTTGTAATATTTCTATTCCAGTACCCGTAATACTCCATTGAAGTTAAGGCATTCCCTTTGTGAGTGACCTTAACAGATGTGGGGTGTTACACTCCTAGTCAGTTCCGTTGTGTTGCTCTCCCCCATATGATCCCGACGGATCTTGTTTCGCTGAATTTTGATAATGTATAAGCAAGTTGTGCTTAATATAAGTTAATACACGATTTTAATTTATATTAAAATTAAACAATTGGAAACTGGGCCTCACCCAAACCCTTCACCGGCCCAACTACCTATTTCAGCCCAGCCCAGACCCGCTCCACAAATATCTCCTTCTTCCCCAAATTGAAATTTCCGCAATTCCAGATATCTCCTCCACCATTTCCGACTCTTTGATCCACCCCCATTCCTCCATCTCAAAACCGAATCGAAAACTAAGGCCACCATTTCGATCTCCTTCAATTCCTCGACACCATCATACCACTTTGGTTAAGCTCGACAGCTTCTTCTGCCATGCGACTTTAACCTCGCGGCTTTCAGGTCAGTGACAACCGCGTCACTTTTCTGATTCAGATCCCACAAAAGTTTGCATCCCAACTCCAAATCCTATCACCAACTCGACTATAGCATTCGATTTATGAACCAATGGCCCAAATCCCAAGATTCATCGAACCCTAGTTTCATCGACTAACACTGGGTATTTTCCAGCGATCTAAAACAACTCGAACCTATTCAAAGCTTATACTGGGTTGAAATCTTCACTCCCTGAACTCAAAAACACTTGCGTTGGATTTTATAAAGTTTTATTTGGGTTGTTCTCTATTTTAGAAGTGGCGAATCTTTTCTGAGAAGAAGGAAAAATGTGGCGGCAGGAAATGCTTTGACCGCATAGGAATGAAAAATAGGGTTAGTGATAGTATTAAGGGGTATATATATAGTAAAAAGGGTGGAGATATTTGTGAAGATGTTTTTTTAGATATTTTATTTTTATCTTTTTATCTTTTTTTTTTGCCTTTTTAAAAATCCATGTGATCACACACGATATTCAAAAATCATGAAAATGGCCATGTAGCTACAGTTTGACATTACGGACCCAACGAAACTTGTTTCGTCGAATTCCGACTCCGTTTGCTCACACAACGTATTTTTAAAGGTCAAATTATTGACTGTTTATCACATTAAAAGTCCGTACGGCCACACACTGACTCCAAAAATCACGGAAATTGAAATCTAACAATAATTTAATATTCCGGATCCAATAAAATTAGTTTCATCGAAAACGGAGGTCATTTGCAAAACTGGCTATTTTTAAAGCTCTAAATAACCCATTTAAATATATAAATATATTTAAAAATAATTAAATTAAATAAAAATAAATATTATCATATATATTCACAATAGAATTTCATACAGCTCCAGAATATTCCTATATGACTTTCTACTTGATATTTCAAATCCCGATTAAATCGATATTCGATTTATAATGAAATTCCTTTTATATGTCATTATAAATTATATATGAATTCCATAGCGACTTTTCTAAAATTTGATTTGGACATAAATCAAAATCTACATAATAAATCCCGATTTTTCTCTTTCATTAGAAAAATATACTTCACCAGCTCCGAACGTTTCTTGTTTCACAGAAATCCGACTTAAAATGGATTTTGTATATTCCTTTAAAGTCGGATCGCCAAATTGCGAACTACCACGCCATTTCGAGCTTGATTATAATTATAATATAATTTATAACTTCTAATGTCGTTTATTGAATATAAACGTTATTATAATTCAATTCTAAAATGAATTAAATATTTTAAATGATCCAATTAACCCAATACGCTATTTCACGTATTTCAGATTATTTCAGAATTAAATATATTATTTAATTATTATATTAATTAAATATTCAGTTATTTAATTTAAATGACCATTTAAATCTCTGAATCTCTATTTAAATAACTAAATAAATTAATTATAATACCGTAAAAATACGGGACATTACAACAAACAATTATTTTCAACCATTCGCCGTATCAACTAATTTTCATGCCAATCACAATCAATTCATATCGTACATGGTTTATGGATGAGGGGAGTGTGTGTGTGTGTGTGTATATATATAATATATATATATATATATATACGTATGTAAATATATTTCATTTCCATTTCAACTCCTTTTCAACATATATATGATTTATACAACGCATGTATAATTTATACATCGCTCATATAACTTATACAACGCCAATACATGAGGTATACAACGCATATATAACTTATATTTCGCTTATATAATTTATACAACGCATTTCCATTCCATATTTGAATTTAGAAGTATCACATTGGTTTTTAATCCTTCGAAAATTGTAGCAAGCACGAAATGCGTTCTAGCTTATTCTAGAACGTAGATGACGTCGCTACGAGTCTGTTGTCTCCGGTTTCACAGGATTTCGACAACATAACAAAAAGATATGATTTTTATTTGAAAATCATGATTTGTAACACTTAAAAGTCTTATATTCTATTTAAAATTGAATAGCCGTATACCTTTCACGATGGTTCAAAACTAGGTCACGGAATTGCTTCAAATCTGTAGCACGATATGCAGATCAGGTTTCACCACGTTGTAGAGCTTCGGAAGGGCTTCCCAAGGACCCCCCCCCCCCTCATGTTCAACTCGAGCTCAGATGGCCGGAGGTATTCGACATCGAATGATGTTCGTTCCTGGGGGTTATTCGAGCACAATAGCAAACGATGGAAGGCGATGGTGGTATGGATTTGAAGCTCGGGCTGAGGTCTACAAAATACTCCAAAGGACCCTAGGGTTTTGATGCGTGGATGACGAGGAATCGAGGGGAGAAGTAATCGGCTCTTTCTGTCGTTCGTGATAACGGCTGTCGGGTTTGGGAGATAATGATTCGGGTTTGGATTGGATAATATATATATTTAAATTATTTAATTTATTTAATTCTAAAAACGTTTGTTTTCACAACCGGACTCTAAATCAGACCCACTGAGTGTCTCTCCTAGCTAAATACCCCCATTCCGAACACAATGGAATATGTTTCGTAAGCCCATTCAACTGTTACAGTCAGCTATTCTTCAAATTAAAATATAAAACATTCAAATTTTGATTTGAACGTACATTTTAATTTTCCAGGGCGACATACTGATTCTAAAAATTTCTGAAAAATAAAACTGGCTATGTTGGGCGATACGGTCCCAACAAAACTGATTTCGTCGAATTCTGAGACCATTTGAAAAATGGCCATTTTTGGTCGATCCAATTTGACTGAAATTAACCCAAACACGTTTTGCTTTGCCACGCTCACGTATTAATTCAAAAAATTATGGAATTTGAAATATAGCAATAATTTGACATTTCGGATCCAACCAAAGTGGTTTCGTCGAAAACGGAGGTCGTTTCCATAATGTCTACTTTTACAGGCTATATTTCCGTATCGACTATTCTGAATTTTCAACTGGGCATAACTTTTTATTCCCGCTATGAAATTTCAATTTTTCAGATTCGTTGAAAAGATATTTTCAAATAGATTCTTATATTTTTGGTTTTGCTAAAATTCGATTTATTTTGAATCATGTACAATCAGTCAAAGTTCAAAGTCAAATTTTAAACTGTCGCGCCATTTCAAGCTCGTTATATAATTAAAATAAATTTTTAGTCGTTATTATTTAAAATAAATCTTTTTAAATATTCCAAATTCATTAAAATAGCCAAATTAAAAACTTTAAATTGGTTCTGATTTTCCAGGTTGTAACAAATGCCATGGATTGTTATATTTAGTATATCGATGTTTATTTGTGTGAATTTACCCATTTTCACATTTATTATATATGACTGTCTGTTTTGTTGATTAATCTCAACCATTTACCCTAGATGTTACGGGCATCAAATAAACTCGGGATTAATCATTAAAATGAATTAAGAACTAAGGTTGAAATGAATACCCATGACCCTGATTTGGATTGAAATGATATATATCTATTCCTGAAATACTAAAATAAAAATGTAAGTATCACTTGGCCATAGGATAGAAAATTGTATATGGACACATGTTTGTTAAATAAATTTTAACCTTGAATCTTGAAATATTGTATTAAAGACAATATAAACGGTGTTTTATAAATCGATTCCCTTTGAACTTGAACCTTAGATTTTGAAATATAAAACCTAAAGAAAATTATATAATGTTGTACACTGAAGTTAAAAACGAAATTCATTACGAACTGAATCTATTGAAATTAAATTGTCTATCCATCTTTAAATACTTTAAATTAACTTAATTTAAAGTGATATTTGAATTTTGAACTCGAGGTTTGTTATAAATTGAAATAATTTAATTTGAGAATCCTAACTGGAAACTTTAATATCTGAATTGAATTGTTTGAAATTGAATTGAAATTGAAACAGAAGTTGATTTTAATTGGAACACTGGAATTTATTTGATTTGATTCGGAATTTGAATATGACATCAAGATTACTTGAAATTTGGAAGAAACAATTATGATTCCAACTATAGTATTTTAAACCATGATATAAACTATTTTTCTAAATAACTATTTTACTTTATAAAATATAGTATTTTAACTTATAAATATTTTAACTATCTTAATAAACTACTTTAATAAATAACAATTTTACTTTATAAACTATCTTTCTTTATAAACTATTTTATTTTTAACTTACATATATATATATATATATATTATAACTATTTTAAATACATTTTTTTTCAATCAACTATCTACCTCATAAACTTTTTTAATATTTTAACCATATAAATATATAACTAAATTTTGATAAACCCTATCTCAAACTTTTGTAGTCTTAACTATTTATTTCCAAACTATTTCAAATATATATCTAAATTATTATTATATATATATTTCAACTATTTTAAATATTTAAATTGTTTTAAATTGGAATTGTTCAATATTCTAAGTTTGGTTTAAATAGGGATTTTAATATGAAAGTATATTCTATTTTGAATATGACATGGATTAAAGCAAAATATGATATTTTGATATGAAGTATGAACCATTTAAAATGTAAAGATCCAACCGGTGTGAAAAATGTAAACGTTTGGTTCTTAAAGTGGCCAGGATCAGGTATTTCATACTCTCTGCCAATACCGAAAACCACTTGAACAATTGTATACATGGTGGAGAATCCAGAATGAAGTAGGTTGGTTTGGATAACGTTACTGGAATGAAGTAAGAGAATGATGATGGATAGCCTTGACCTTCGGGTCATAATTAAAATGACTAAAACAATAGTCATACCCAGACCAATGTGAGTTAGCTCCTCTCAGCAGGCATTCTTCTTCGATACCATATCGCTTGCTTTGTGGCAAATTGGGTGCCCTTTTCTTTTGGGAGTACTGTTTGAGGTGGGGGATAGTTGCGGCTATGCTTTGCCACCAGCCTAGGTCCACAGTCCGATAGAATCCTATTGATGGGTATTCCCTCGATGTCTTGTCATATTATCCTGATCAAGCCCTCTACAACTTTGATTTGTACCGTATCTATGGAGTGCCCTCTAATGGCCACTAGTTTGTAGTGGACTTTACGATATCTATATAGACTACGGTATTATAAACATTGTAAGGGTAATAATGGTAATCCCGCTTATGCTATTTTCAATAGTATATTTCTCGTAGACACTATTATAATAACATATTGTATTATATAGTCTGAACCGGCCTTTTGGTCCAGTTCCCAGTAGCATATCAGGCCCACTCGACTCGGCCCATCGCGTGGCACCAAAGCCCGAAGTGTTTCCAAAACACTAAGAATGCAATCCCAGGTGGAGTCGTGCAAGTGGAAGCTTCACAACCTCTCAAGTACACGATGCCACATCCCTCAAATCGGAGACCAGCATCACGACTTTGCATCCTATATCACTTGTCACGAATATTCATTGTGTCCCACAAAAAATTTCGCATCCTTCTTACAAGCGGTGAATCGCATCCCACAAGATGCGTTATTTTGCATCCCATAGGATGCGATAACTCACATCCCTTTGAATATGATAAATCGCATCCCTCAGGATGCAATAAATTACATCCCCGGATGTGATATATTGCATTCCCCTGGATGGACTAAATCGCATCCCTGAGGCAGGATGTGAAGTTTCCTACAATCGGAGGGGGGATACGATTTATTTAGGAAGAGCGGTCTGGCGTGCGAAAATTGTTGTTGTGGTCCCCAAATCTCACCTACTCCCACCTAATCCGCTAAAATACCCCCTTATTTTTCACAAGGGTTGGATTTTTTCCGATTTAAGAGCTCTACAAGGTCATTAATGGTTGCCTAGAACTCAAGGAAGAAGAAGAACTTTATTTTTCTCCTAAGACATTGCATATTGTAAATATGACTCCCACATACTTAGCCAGTATTTTTATGATGTACTTGTAATCCTCAATAGTCAATAAAATCCTCAAACTCCTTCAAAGTGGATGTAGGTCCCTTACGGACCGAACCATTATAAATATCCGTGTTATTTCTGCTTTCCGCACTTAAATTTTCCGTATGCGAAACACTATTCTTAAATAATTGAGAATCTTTGGGTGTGACGACAATTTTAGTCATCAACATATAATATATAGTTTAACGGATCTTTAAGAGATGGAAAACCCGGTAACATCTCTTATAATTCACGTAATGTATAAACAAATGTACAATTTAACAACTTCATGAACTGTTATTTGATTAATTTTTTCCTTCTGCTGTGAGATTTTGTGTAACACCTAACATTTTTAAATAATAAAGATTAGTCAAAATAATTATGGAAGAGTGTGCGTTTGAAATTTGAAAACGAATGCATGCTATAAATTAGGCAATAAATAAAAAGTTACCACTATGTAAACTAAATGCGCAATAGTATGTATATATAATTAAATAAAAAGAAATGTAAAAAAAATTTAATAAATGGTACATACATTAATTGTATAAACAATGTGCATTTGATTATAAATTAAAAAAGGTTATTAATATAAATATAAACTCCTAGTAATAACCATGTTTGAAATTTGAATTTAATGTGTGTTAGAAATGGAAAACAATTATTGTCAAATTGCAACATTTTTTTATTAACAATGCGTGACATAAATGGAATAAAATCACGCAATAAAAGGGGATCTAAACGACGTTAGTTAAGTAGTGCGCTGATTCAACACAAACGAAGCAAGTGCATGTAAATATACATTGATATATTTATTTCAAGAATATATATGCATGCATATTAATTTAAGTAATGAACACATTTGAAACTGAGATTTAATATGTGTTGAGAATAGGATTTTTTTGTAAAAACCGAAAATGCAGACAACTGTTTTGTATAACTATCATAAAAGAATCAAACAAGCATATATTGGGGAAGTTAATGGGATATACAATAAGATTTTAAATTTAAAACTAGTATGCACGTTAAAAAATAAAACAAGAAAATAACATTAAAAGCATGAAACTAATTGGCAATGAAATGTAAGTGAATAAATTAAAAACATTAGGAGAATAATAACGTCCACAAGATTAGAGGAATTAAACATGCAAAAAATTAAAATAGTGGGAAAATAAATGCACACGTTTATTTATGTGTTTGAATGGTGTTAAAAATTGAAAATAATAATAAAATAGTTAAGAAGTATAAACGTTAATTACAACGTTTATCAATCGGATGGACGTGGTTCTTTGGGCAGCTATAAATAAACTAGTAGGTCCTTGCCTCCAACTCATATTTTCTGAGAGGGCACCAGAGTTCTATCATTTTCTTTTCTCCTTCAAACTCTTCAGAAAATATATATGTTAGTTTTAGGACTTCTAATTCAAGATTTGGAGATAAAAGATTGTAGATTAGACTATGGGTTGCTCAGATTTTTCGTTCGTGTGAGATTCGAAATAGTGAAAGTATGAATGTTAGATTTAATTCAGATTTGAAATTGGAGAGCTATCAGGTGAGTGGATTTAAATTATAATTTTCATATAATGGTATATGATATCATTTGATTCCTATAAAGTTATGAAATATTCTATCAGCCCTCTTTTCCCCCTTCTATGTTGGATTTTGCAGTTTTAAATTGAATCGTGGTTATCCGCAAAATAACTGAATTGTGGTTAGACATAAATTAACTAAATTGTAGTTATGCGCAAAATAATTGAATTGTGGTTAAACTCAAGTTAATTTAATGGTGGTTATGCGTAAATTAATTGGAATTATGAACAAAAGAGGGAAATTTGATGATTTGGGGCTAAATAAATATATTATGTCAAAATTCTAATAAAAAGGGGAAACTTGATGATTTTATGCAAATCAAATGTAATATGCCAAAATCGTAATAAAAGGGAATTTTGAAATAGGAAAACTTAGCAAGGCATACTAAATAAATGTGACACAGATTGACATAGCATAATTAAGGTTATGTGCAGTAAATTTGTAGAAAATGGGTGAATCTGAGAATTTTCATACATTTGTAAGGAATCACCTTTCAGATTCAAAATGAAATAAATATATAAATTGGGAATGAATATGAGATAATAAATAATAATACAACTAATAAAAAGTGGGAAATTAGTAATGGACTGAACCAGTTGGTTGTGGAAAAGAGATACATTTTCATAATTAGACTCTTATTAAATTCAGAGAACGTAATTGCAAGAAAAAGGAGAATAATGTAGATAAGTGTGAAATAGGATTCTGTCATATTGGTCACTAACCAATAACCTAAAATAATCTACTAAAGAGTAATATCTAGCAATTACGGGTTTCGATTAATTTAACTGTGGAAATAGATTTTAGTACATTTCCATCAACCAACTGGATAAGGTGTGTGAATTATTTCCTGTAAATATGTAAAGTTACAAAGAGGTAAGTATATTAGTGTCATAATTGTAAGAGTTGTGTTAAATAATGAGAACCTATGAAGTATGTAATGAACGGGGGATGTAACCTATTATAATAAATTTAATAAGACGAGAATAGAATATAATAGCTGGACTTGTCATAGGGACAAGTAGGATTATAACATACAAGTTATAATTAAAAGATGAAATGGAAAGTAAGAGGCTTATTATAAATGAACCTAAATTACGAGAAATAAGTTTATTAAGCAAACCCACAGTTTTAGTTGTGGTAATATTATAACACGAGGTTATAATTAAATAGAAAAGAGTATAGTAGGCTTATTATTAATAAATTTATAATTAAGGAATAAAGTTTAATGAATACAATAATAAGTAGTTGAAACGACCCACAATTTTGACCATGCCAAATCGACAAAACATGTCAACTTGAACCATCCAAAACGAAAGATTGTTATTAGCATCTGACGTAAATAGAATAAATCACAGATACAGATACAGAGCAATATGATACCACGCAGCAGAAAAATAAATAATACAATAGTAGTTCATGAGCCTACAACATAAATTTTACATCATAGTTTACATAAATACTATAGCGGAAGTCTAATATAATAAATATCAGATACATAAATAATAACAGTTTGAAAAAGAAATGACAAGATACAGCTGAACTAAAACAAATGAATGGGTAGATATAGGTGAGAAAATCCCAATATATACTTCAAACTCTAAGAGTGGATCTCGAAAGCTATGTAAATCGATATGACCCGAGCAATAATGCAAAACAAAATAACTCGGATTAGGACTAACATTCTCATGGAAATAAATCAACTCAAATGAAATGATCGATGAAATGCATTCGGTAATATAAAGGATTTTTGGGATCACCATCCACTAAGGATCCGTCAAACTAATACTATATAGTATAACACAATATATACAACAATGTCTATCAGTAAAGTAAATATCAAAATAGCATAAGCGGGATTACCATTATTACCCTTACACCATTTATATATTACCATAGTATATACAATACCATAAATTCCTCCGTAAACTGGAGGGTTATCAGAGGGCAATTCATATAAAACAGTACAAAACAAAATCGTAGTGGGATCGTATAAGGCATGTGACAAGGCACGCAAGGAATGCCAGGGTGGATTCACCGTTTGCAAATCTGGACCGGTGGTAATGCATAGCAGCGACTACCACCCAACTCGAAACACACTCTCATAATCAAAGGGCCCTAATTGAATCATAACAGTAATAGAATAACATCGAAGAAGAGTGCTTAATAGGAGGAATGACCTCACTTGGTCTTGGCATAGCTCCTGTTTTAGTCACATCAAGCTGACTCAAGGTAGTCAGGGTCTCGTAATTAATATAAAATAGAAAATAGAGTCGTTCACCAAACCGTCCTACCTCATTACGAATCTTCACCACGTACACAATTTTTAAAGTGGTTTTCGGTATTGGTAGAGAGTATAATAATAGCTGATCCCGGTCTCTTTAACAACCAAATGTTTACATTTTTCACACCGTGGTCATTATTTTATATATCACTTTATAAAATTGTATATATGAAATCTCATATTCGAATTTGAAATCAAAATTAAATATCTAACTTCAAATATATTCAATTTTGAAAATAACTTATTTAAATCGCTTTAATCAAATGATATAGAAAATCATATCGTAAAGGTCTCGAAATATAGTATAAACCATTATTAAACGTTGATTATATTCAATTTCCTAAAATATCCGTATAATGATTTACAATCCAAAACCAACATATATTAAAATCATATCTTCAAGGTCTCAATTACCATTTAAATAAAAACTAAAATATTTAACTTTGAGAATATTTAGTTTGATTTATATTCATCAAAAATTCAAGTTCGAACAATTCAAATGATTCAAATTTAACTTTATAAGAATTCATTTTTAGGTCGATTCGTAAAAATCCAAAATTTTGGTCTGAATTCAATATATATAATTCAAATCAAAACCTTCTATTTTGATTTATATAATTTAAAACAAATCATATTTTTCAACTTCAACAATTATATCATATTTTATAACTCAAGTCGTACAATTCAAATTCATTATCAATAAATTCAAGTCAAAACTTATTTTTCAATTTAAATAAAACATATCATATCTTATAATTCAAGTTATACAGTTCAAGATCGTTACTTATAATTTCAAATCAAAAACCTTATATTTCAATTCAACAATTCAAACAGTTTATATTATTCTTATAAATTCGATTTAACAAATTTCTTAATTCAAACAAACGATTTATAAAATCAATTCCATATATAAAACTTATATTTTCCAATTCACATTAATCACTTTAAAAATCGAATTCATTTCATATCAATTATAAATTCAAATAAAAATTAATTTACGCAATTAACGTTCATTCCTTATAAAAGTTCAATATTCAAACCAATTCAAATTCGCTTTTAGTTGATTTATAATCAAGTTCATTCCATATCCATTATAGGTTCAAATTCATTCCTTAAATTTGGAAATTCAAATTCAGAAAACAATTTCACAATTCAAGTTCATCTCTTATAAATATATATCGACTCAAATTCAAATTCATATCTTATATGAGTTCATTTGTTGAATCAAATATCAATTTCGTTATATAAATTCAAATCTTAAACTTCAAATTTAAATTGCAATTCTTAACTTATCCATATTTGAGTTTATTATTATAGTTTATAAAATATAATAAAAAAATTAAATTTTGAATATATATATAAGAAAATTTAACTTTGAAAATAGATATATATATATATAAAGTTTATAAAATTCTAAAATTAATAAGAATATAGATTATAAACATATATAAGATTAAAATAATATAGAAATAGGTTTTAAAGAATTATTTATTAGTGAAAATAAGCCTCGGGTCCCTAAAACTTATCAAAATACAAGCCAAAGTCCCTGTTATGTCTTCCCTTCAAACCCGCCCCCTGTTTTCGAATGTTCCGCCTCTCTTTTTCCAAGTTTTGTGGTTTACGTGTTTTCTTCAAAAAAAAAGGCGCTGCAAAGTAAAAAAAAATCTAAATTTTGGTAATATTCTCGGAAGTCCACGGAATTTAAAAAAAAAGTTGCATATATGTATGCAACTTTTGCCAATAGTTGCATACATGTATGCAACTATCTGAATACACATGTACTAAAATGTGCATGCCTACTGAATAGCTGCATACAAGTATGAAATTATTCAGAAATAACTGCATACTTGTATGCAAGAATGTCTTGCAGAATCGAGTTATGGGAGTATTTGCATAATTATATACAGTTTTTTGTGTCTAACTGCATGCAAGTATGAAGGTATTGGTTGTTGCATGTTTTACGTGCTGAAATTGGATTGTTGCATCAAAAGATGCATGTATTTCATGAAATATGCATAATTGTGCATTTGTATGCAGTTTTGACGCAGAATCTGAAATAAACACATACTTGTATGAAACTAAATTGAAATAAGTGCATCCTTCGATGCATTTTACTGCATTTTCACTGTTTTTTTAATTTTAACGTGGTTTTTGATTTTTTTTCCACCTGAATTTTTTGTCATTTACTATTTTTATTTAAATACGAATTTACGTGATTTTTTTATTTTTATTTTTATGAATTTTCAAAAGATAGGGATACATTTTATAATAAGTTTATGACCAGACTTGATGTAACGATACGGATTTCGCTCAGACCTAATCGATCGCTAAATCGACCAAGACCATTCAAAACCCGGATACGCTAACTTTGGGCATACAACACATCAAAACAAATAACAGAAGACTTCTATAAACATCATAATAATGTTACATCAGAGTACAGAATATCAGAGTACATCGAATCATATAATACAGTGGAAGATTAATTTATAATAAATGTAATACAATGCACAGCGAGAATATAAACTACACAGCGGAAGACTAACAATGCTCTGGACACAGCTTTAAGCTTTGATCCAGAATCCTTCTTATATATCTGCAATTTAAACTACTCGACTGCCCATGTGGAAAATAGAGGCACCCGAGTTTGCAAGGGAAAAACAAACTACAGGTCAGTCATGGGACTGGTGTGAGAAACTCTACAGTTAAAATTAACTTATCAAAATGGTAAGGCAAATCACGGGACCACGCCGCTAACGCGGAACGGGTTTACCCCCATGAATGCCAGTGTATAAACAACAATCAATATAGATATATGGATCTACTATGCATCAATCAACATGCGATATCTCAATCTACCCATTTAGATTAATTGCCACACTTAGATTTTCCAAATCGAATTTAATTTACAGAAATTATTCCTTTGGACTTTATTTCCCAATTTCTATTTCAAATCATTTGAAATACATATCTAGCTTTTATATCAAAGTAGATTTCACTTCGGGATCTCAAATCAAATCATTTGGAAATATGAATTCCAAAACAATAACAATGCATACAAACAAGTATGCAACCAAATATCGGGCTCCCCTCAGACAAGGCAAAGGGCACGTACCTAAGCAACTCGATATATATATGCACCTCCCACACATGGAGCAGGCTACACACTTACCACTCACCCTAAGGCATTGGATCCCACCCATACTTTTAGTAGACCGGGTTACCAAATCTTTAGCCACATACCAAATCATTTCATATCCCGAAGTAGGGAAAATCATTTCACAACATAATCACAAGTATAATCAAATCTATAGTACTTCACATCAGCAATTCACATATATGATCAATCACTATTAATCACATAACCTTCGAGCTCGTACGTCTCAAAGAAGGGTGTTAAGCAAGAGAATAAATTCTCCACAACCAAACAGATACATCATTAATAGCAACTAATCAAATATGTGATGAACTACAATGTAAAACCATAATACATTTCCAAATCATTTCGAAATCATCGGGTTTTAGCACTCGAAATCCTTTTTGTTTATAAAACATTTTTATAAAACACTCCCTGTCCAAAATCAGGAATACTACTCTTTTCACTTAAGAAAAATATCATTTCAAAATCATTCATTAAATTTGAAATGAACACTACCATAGCGCTACACATCTCATAGTCAAATCGTGAAGTGTTTCACAAGATGTTAGCATACCAGTATTTCTACCCAACCCAATGCTAAATGGAAAATCATATCTTGCTCATAAACTGGTCGAGCACAATCCAAACAATCAATCGATCCCAATCAATATCAACAACCAAGTGTATTTGGTTTAATCACATTTCATATTTTGGTAATTTAATTACAATATATACATTCACGATCTAATTAAAGATTTATTCAACTCCAATTGGTTTCGATCTCTAAAATCATTTCTTATTGATTGTTCAATTTTCTGGACATTAATCCTGCTTTAACTGGGTTAAAGAACCAATGTCATTTAAACACAGTTCACGACAAACCCATAGGCCCATTTGATATTAAATACAAGGCTCTGAATAGAAAATATATCGGCTTATATTCAATATCAAATTCTGAAATCAACAAATATCATATTGGAATAACGATATATATCTTCCAAATTCCTCCACAATATCCATATAATCACGGAATCCAATATCGAAATATTTCGAAGATGATTTCGATTCAAATCCATTCCAATTCATATATTGGAAAATCCAGTTATTTTTAAAACCATTTCAAATCCAATTTCTTTTATTTAAAAATTATAGGATTAATTTTTCTAGTTCAAAAGTAGATCATTTCGATAAAAATTTATTTTTATCATTTCAAATATGGAATTTTTCATCCCAATTCTTTCCAAATCATTTATTACGATTTTACACTAATTATTGATATTTTTAATAATTTTATCAAGCCCGTACAGTCGATTTCCATAAACGGCCATCGAACTGCACTTACAATGACCTTTTCCAAATTTGATTTGGACATAATTCCAAATCCAACCGTTAGATTTCAAATATCTAATATTTGTTAGAAAGCTTTTTTCGATACGAACCCACCGATTTTAGGAGAATCCGACAGTCGGATCTCCCGTAATGTCCATTCGAAGTCAATGGTCGGAATTCGCGAACTGTCACAGCGCGGCGCGTTCTATTCAGGCCATTATATATATATATATAATATTATATATATTTCATCGATTTCCATTTAAAACAAATTTTATAAATCGTTTTAAATTCATTTCAATTTGAATGCCAAATTCATTTCAATTCAATTCGAATTTCAAATTCATTTCAATTTAATTCGAATTTCAAATTCATTTCAATTTAATTCGAATTTCAATTCTATTTCAATTTCAATTCGAATTTCAATTCTATTTCAAATCAAAATTGAATTTTCCACTACATGAAAATTTTATACATCTCATATATATTTTAAAAATAATATTTTTAACAAACCAATATTTATTTCATTCACACTTCATATATACATTTTTTTTCACCTTTCATATATATATTTCATTTTCATTTCATATATATATTATTTTCGCTTTATATATATATATATATATCATTTTCACATCACATATATATCGTTTTCACATTTCGTATATATATCGTTTTCACATTTCGTATATATATCGTTTTCACATTTCATATATATGTATATATATATCATTTTCACTTCATATATATATATATATATATATATATATAATTTTCATTTCATATATATATATACATTTTCACATTTCATATGTATATCATTTTCATTTCGAATATATATTATTTTCATTTCATATATATATATATATATATATAATTAATTTCACATCGTATATACATTTCATTCACATCGCATTTATATATAATTTCATATCGTATATACAATTTCATTCACATCGCATTTATATATAATTTCATATCGTATATATATAATTTCACATCGTATATGTATTATTTTCCCTTCGCATATATATATATATATATATATATATATTATTTTGACTTCTTATATATATAATTCATTTCATGTCATGATCAATTTTCACAAAGAATACAATCAAACAAGTCATCCATGGTCTGTGGACGACGGGAAGCAGTTCATATACGCAGTTATAAAATAAATAACTGTACAGAAAATTATAGTGAGAGAATTCTCACCGTGGATCCACTCCGTCGGTTTTATCTAAATTTCTGTTTAGTTTAGATTTGAATTTGCCCGAAATTCCAACGTGCTCTGTTTTGGACGCGGTCAGTTTTGTTGCGAAGCACTCATCCCCATGATCGCAATGGATCCAGTTTCACTGAATTTCGACCTCGTATGAGAGATACGATATTTTAAAGTTTGGACGATTAAATAGCGTAGTTAATTAAATTAATAACGAAATAAAAACGCTACCATTTCTTTAATAAATTTTCTGGCCATCGTTCTTTACCTGGAACCGCCGTCGATGGTTAGGGCTCCTCCATTCTCCACCTACGCTCAACCTGGGATCGATCAGTCGCCATCACGTTGAAGCCCCCACCGTCGGCCATCAACACCTAAAGCGCAGCCAGACCCGCTGCACCCATCGCTGCGGAAATCGCGGTCAAACACGCTGACTTCGAGCTCAGAAATCGAGCTATCCACTTAATGATCTTCGATCAAACTACTCTTGATTTGAAGATCTCACTCTTCTCTTTAATTTCTGCTTTGGTTTGGTATTCAAATTCGCAGCGGATTGGGATCTTTTTCGTTTTGAAATTTCGAACCAAATGGACCATTGATTCGAAGTGGCGGCTAGGGTTTCACTGGAGGGAAGGGGGTTTTATAAGAAATTATATTATATTTTAATATTATTTAAATCGATTTAATTTCAAAAAGTGAATTACGCATACGAACTTCAATTCAAACCCAACGACTGCCACCCCTAGCTAATTACCCCCATTCCGAACAAAATAGGACATATTTCGTAACCCAATTCGGCTGTTATGACCAGTTTTCATTAAAATTAAAATATAAATCAGTATATATTTAATTTAAACGTACATTTTAATTTACCTGGGCCACATATGGACTCTAAAAATTCCCAAAAAATATTTTCTAGATTTGTATTGACGATACGGTCCTAACAAAAATAATTTCATCAAATTTGAAGACCGTTTGAAAAATGGCTATTTTCTAGTCGATTCAAATTGACTGAAATTGTTAAAACATGTTTTCTTTTGCCACACTCACATATTGATTCAAAAATTATGAAAACTGGAATCTAGCAATAACTTGACATCCCAAATCCAACAAAAATGGTTTCGTCGAAAACGAAGGTCGTTTGCAAAATGGCTATTTTTAAGGGCTTTATATATATTAAAATATATATAAATTCCACAGCGACTTTTCTGAATTTTAAACTGGACGTAATTTTCAACTTTTAAAATAAAATCTCAGTTTCTTACATCCGTTAGAAAGATATAGTTAAACAGATTCGAATATTTCTTATTTCGTTGAAATCTGATTTATTTTGAATCCCGTACATTCATTTGAAATTTGAAATCGAATTTTCAAACTACCGCGCCATTTTCAATTCCTTTTATAATTAAAAATAAATAATTATATGCTAACGACGATCTATATAAATATATACATTCAAATTCAATTCAAAATAAATTTCTCATCGCTATTATTTAAAGTAATTCATTTTAAATATTCAAAATTCGCTAAAATTGCCAAAATAAAAATTTTAAATTGGCTCGGATTTTTTGGGTTGTTACACTTGAGCCTAATTTAAAACCTTAACAAGGACCTGTGCCAATCGCACCCTATTTATTATATAAAAGTTTTAAAATACATACATAATTAAAATATATAGTTTTAAAATAAATCAAATTATAAGTAAAATCTTAAATAAGTATTTAAAATCTATATTTACTCATAAAAACCATTTTAAAACATATAGATTAAAATTTACAAAATTTAATTTTAAAATGTTTAAAAATAAATTAAAAAATATAAAATCTTAAGTTAATATTTTAAAATAGATTTTCTAAATCGCTTTACTTCGAAAACATGACCAGTGGTGTCCGTATGTAGTTTTCTACCCTAGGGTAAAATGATTTTGTAACAACCCGAAATTTCACAATAATTTAAAAATTATTTTTAATATAATTTTAAGGAAAAATACGTTAGAATTTAAAATTTTAACTTTTAAGTCATCGCATAGCCCTTAAAAAGTGAAATTTTGCTTGGAAGGTCAGAATTCGACATGATAAATTCTTTTGTATTCATAATGACAAATCATTATTGAGTTCCAAAATGCGCGTCGAAACGAGTTAGCATGTGGCCGTGCAGGGCAGACACATTTGTTAATAAACTGACGTTCATTTTACAAAGGAACATTATTAGGACAATCTCAGAATTTGATCCCTTTTTTCCCGGATGCGTATCGTCGAATAATGGTTATGAGATGACCCCAAACCCCCGTTCCACGGTGGCAAGGGTAATCTTTCGAATATAACACATAAACAAATGACAGTAGAACTGAAATATATCATTACACCAAATAATTTACAACAGAATGCACTGAATAAACATAATCATCAGAGTTACACAATTTATAGGATCATACCTAGTACAAAAATACAGTTCAGCTTTATATAAAATGTCTACAGCGGAATCAAACATAATATACATAACAGGAGCTGAACAGCATAAAAGAAGTGATAGAATCCATCTTCATCTCCCTAGCTAGATAGAGCCTGCTAAAACCTGAACATAAGGCTGCCCATGTAGAAAATAGGGTGCCCGAGTTTGCAAGTGAAACAAACTACGAGTCAGTCATGGGACTGGTATGAGAAATCTACTAAATTTATTTTATAATAAGGCCAATCACAGGACCACGCCGCTAACGCGGAACGGGTTTACTCTATTGTATTGTCGGTGCTCAAAACAAGTAAATCTTTTAAACATCGCAATGTTTTTTACAAAAATGAAGCCATTATAAGACTCAGGTCCCGTTACACAATGCAACGCAAGCTGGAGGATAGAGTTTTACCTTATAATGGCCAAAATATGCTTGATACGTATAAAACAAAAGGATTTGATATTATTACTAGTGTTTATATGTTTCAAAAACAACTTCAATCATAAGTATCAATCATAGACGACATGGGTACCATATATCATGTCACCATATATAGGTTTACAATCGAAACCGCACGATGTCGTATTTGGAAATTGGATTTCTGTCATGAACCAAAGCAAGGGATCATCCTTACCGCTTCAAGACGCTCTAGCCCGCGTCTCAGGAACAGCCACAACTGCACCTTGGATCGTCAGGACCGGTCTACACAGAGTGGATTAAATGCCTGAACACTGTGTTTCCCCATCCTATGGGGCGTCAATCTGGTCTGTATAAAGATCATCCATCGGCTCTGCAGAGACCGATATAACTGAGGCAAATCGCTATCCATCATCCACATAAGTAAAACGTCTAGGCATGTAAAACCCAAACACCACTCCTAGCTAGGAGGAAACGCATGTCCTCCCTGATGTCCTCTCCCGTTTCTGGTTCATACCAGGGCGTGAGGCTCGCGAATCAACGCTATACACAAAGCTAGCTGTATTAAAGCCATGCTTTGATCATCGACCACAAGACTTTGCTTCTCAACAAAAGCCTTGAGCACAACAGCTCTGTATGCCACATTGTCAATCTACAACGTCAGACACACATCCATTTATAAGTCCGTTCTGGGTTTGAACGAAACCGGAGGCACCTTATTCCTCGTCCCATATGTCCAATACAGAAGAGAGGCCCTTGCACATCTGGTCGATCTCCAAGTATGTCTGGACCACCACCACTTATTACCTTGTCTTGGGATGCCTCCCAATCAAGACATCAGCAATCATCCAAACAATGTGAAGACCTCCGGTCTTCAACCACCGTCTTCATCGTCGATTTCTAATCATCGATCAATTATATAATATGAGAATTAACTCGGCCTTTTCAAATAATTCACGGATATTTAGAACTCAAATCAATTCATTTCCTGGTTAAATTATTTGACATCCACAATTCAATTCATTAATGTAATTTTCATGTCAAACACATTCAACCATCAAATATCCTATAAATCGAGTAAATTCGGTTTATTTCCATTCCATATCGTTCTTAATATTTTATAACGATTTATCGCTATTTTTATTTATTTAAAAATAGACCATTTATTCAAACGACGCTTCAGGCTATAACGCGGCCATGGTGCTGTTTTTCTCTAGATTTAATTTACACATATCTGAAAATCTAACTGTTGGATCTATACAAATTTTATATCTTTGGAAAGATCTTTTCAAAGCGGACCCAACGGTTCCAGTTTTGGGAAAATCCGACGGTCGGATCTCCCGATACAATCGTTTAAAGTTATGATTTCAAAATACGAATTGCAACGTCGTTATTCGTTTTATTTTAATTATATTTTTATATATATAAGTATAATCCATTCTGGCATTATTTTTATTCAGATTTGAATTAAACATTTCTCACAATCTAACCATTGGATCTTTACATATTTGATATCGTTGGAAAGATATTTTCAAAGCGGACCCAACGGTTTCGATTTCGGGAAAATCCGATGGTCGGATCTCCTGTAATAATCATTTAAAATCACGATTTCAAAACACAAACTGCAGCGTCGTTATTTGTTTTATTTTAATTATATTTATATATATAAATATAATCCGTTCTTTCATTTCCAAACCATTTTCATTTTATATATGCGGTAAAAATAATATTTTACCTAACAAATGTTTATTTCAACACATGACTATTTTTAACACTTCATATATATAATAAAAATGTGACTTTTATTGTTAAAACAATTTATTTCAAAACACGAATATTTTTAGCGATTCATATATATGATAAAAATGCGATTTTTATTGTTAAAACAATATATTTCCAACATGAATATTTTATATACTTCATATACATGATAAAAATGTTATTTTTATCTTTCAAACAAATTATTCGTCATATGAATATTTTTCCAACACATGAATATTTCAGAAAATTTCGGTAGCATAACAGCAGGGGGTTTAAAACCGGCACCGTCTCGAGTACGGCTCCTTGCACTACCTTACGCCTCGCAGCATTCCCTAAGGGGCTTATCCTTATAATCTAAATATTTCAATCATTTTGATATCCCAATGGATTTTTCCACAAACAATTCTAATTTTGTTTCAACGACAAACAATCGTTATCAACCATTCGCGTTTATCAACCAAATTTCACGCCAACTAAAATCCAAACAATCACAACCAATATATATTGTCCATGGTCTGTGGACGAGGGGAGTATATATATATATATATAGATATATGTATATAAATATATTTCTATTTCATTTCAACTCCATTAAACGCACATATAATTTTTACAATGCATATATAACTTATACATCGCATATATAATTTATACAACGCTTATACATGAGGTGTACAACACTTATATAACTTATACATCAATTATATAATTTATACATCGCCATTCCATATCGTTTGAATTTAGAAATCTCACATAGGGTTCCACTCCTTCAAAAATTGTAGGAAGCATAAAAAATTCTCCGGTCTGTTCTAATGTAGAAGACATCAACATGAGTCCAATGTCTCTTGTTTCACTGGATTTCAACAACATAGCAAAAAAGATATGATTTATAGAAGTTAATCACACTTTGCAACGGTTTCAAATTGTTGAAATCAGTTCAAAATAAATTAACCGTATACCTTTTTAAATGATTCAAAACTAGGTTTGAATCTTTCTCCCAATCCACTGCACGAGGTCAAGATCGGGTGGTATAGCGTTGAAGGGCTTGGAAAGAGCTTCCCGGTGTCGTGCACCACCTTCAGTTCGACGGGGGTCTCGAGGTGCGGCGGCGGCCTGAAACGCTTAACTTCGAGGGCGTGGGTCTTCTCGATGGTGCAACAATACGAGGCCTGGTGGGTATGGATGTGAAGAGAACGAGAAGATCTACAAAAACTTCAACTACACCTTTTGATTTTATTGCGTGGATGTGGAGTTATGGAGGAGAGAAGGTGTCGTTTCTTTTCCGTCGTTGGTTGCGAGGTATCGAGAAAGAAAAGCGGGGAGAGAGAAAGTAATGTGGAATTTGATTGGCCAATAATATATATATTTAATTATTTATTTCCGAAATTACCCCTTTCTCCTTACAAACTCCAATTCAAACCTAACGACTATCGTCCCTAGCTAAATACCCCTATTCCGAACACAATGGAATATGTTTCGTAGGCCCATTTGACGGTTTCAGTCAGTTATTCTTCAAATTAAAATATAAAACAATCAACTATGGATTTGAATGTACATTTCAATTTGTCGGGGCCACATACTGGCTCCAAAAATTCCAGAAAAATAAATCTAGCTTTGTTTGGACTATACATTCCCAACAAAACTAGTTTCATTGAATTTGGAGACCGTTTGAAAAATGGTCATTTTCTAGTCAATCCAATTTGACTAAAATCAACCAAACACATTTTCATTTGCCATGCTCACATATTAACTCCAAAAATTATGGAATTTGAAACCTAGGAATAATTTGATATTTTGGATCCAACAAAAGTGGTTTCGTCGAAAACGGAGGCAGTTTGCAAAATGACTATTTTCACGGGAAATATTAATTCCATAATGACCTTTCTGAAAATTCATTTAGCCATAACTTTTGACTCCCGCCATGAAACTTCGATTTTTCAGACTCGTTAGAAAGATATTCATAAACATATTTAAATATTTTTGGTTTCACTAAAATCCATTTTATTTTGCATCCTATATAGTCAGTCAAAGTTCGAATTCAAATTTTCAAACTGTCGTGCCATTTCAGGCCCTGTTTTATAATTAAAATAAATATATTCGCTATAATTTCAATCCAAATAGATTTTTTGGTTGTTATTGTAACGACCCGAAGTTTGTCGACTTTGGTTTTCTCCATAAACTCAATGATGACTAACCAAACATCGAAAAATACCAGAAAGATAATGAAATAAATTAGAGGGTGAGGAAAGATAAGATAGAAACTTAGAATAGAAGAAGAAGAAGAACATAACATCAGAGTAATACGAACCTCATAGCGGAATGAATAACATATAATATATAACATAAATTTGAAATATACATCTGTACTTGAATATATATCATTGTCAAAGTACAACACTTACAACACAGCGGAATAATAATAGCTATATAATCCTGAAGCCTCCTGCTCCAGCTCTTCAAGTATCTATAAATCTCGACTACTTGACTGCCCATACAAAACTGGGCACCCAAGAGTTTAGGGAAAACAAAACAAAATAAACTTCAGGTCAGTCATGGGACTGGTATGAGTAAAATAGTTTAAAACAGTTTGAGCCATTAAACGATATCTCATAAGAACACGCCGTATAACGGAACGGGTTTTTCCCTTATGAGAATCCAAAATATCTTTATATCAAAAACCTTTTGATATTATAATAATGTCTATCAACCACAATATAGTAATCATCTAGTAGAAACGCTTTCATCTCACGTTCTACATATGTAGTATACAATCAAAACCGCAAGCACGTATTGGGTAATGGATTTCCAACTATGACAAGGTATGGAACCACCTTTCGGTAGTGTACCTCTAGAGAGGAATACACTGGGTTCAACAATAACATCTTGCAACCCGGCCACACATGATTGACCACTCATTTCGCTTGAGTGTATCGAATGTATATCACCAACGGTTGGGATCAGCAACCGTTTCCCGAATGGGACAGCATCAACAATAGATTTTTAGAAGTAAATGAAACTCTAGATCAGGTGATTATACACCCTAATAGGTGCGACCTACATAGCCCTGCTGCTTGCCCGATTTTTGTCATTTCCCGATTAATGAGGCTTGAGGTTACGCTTTATCATCACATCAGATTCTCTTCGAATGCCACATTGTCAGATCCATCGAAAATCACTAATTGACGTCTACAACAGTACATTACGTGTTAGCTAAAGAATTTTCCTTCTCCGCTTCAACTCTTGGTGCTGTTAAAGAAATCAATGTACGTGACCTTTCTAGAAATACTCTGTCAGACATTCATCCATACAAGTCATCCAGGAACAGGATGAACCGAAGGCATTATTCAGTACATCCATCTTAGGGACTGTTATCTAAGACTTATACAATAGCCCTTGCACTTTACTCCGTCTTCAATTATCTTTGGCATATATGATTCGCAATGCTTATGCCAATACAGAGTGGTTCTTTGGATAATAATCCAACCGGTCTCTCCATATTAACAACGTTAAAATGGTCAAAACTTCGATAGTCTGTGATTTAACCATCAAAGAAAAACAGGTGTGTAAACAACGATATTATTTCCAGGACGAAATTCTATCAATCAACCATCAATCATTATCATATCTTAAATTAATTTATCATTAATTTATTCTTTACCCTAATCCTGTTTCCATATATTTGTAAATTCTTATTTTCTAGGTTTAGAAAATATACGTTATAACACTGGAAAACATTTCCATAGCTTTATTTACGTATCACTATTCTTCCACAACTATCGGTCTTTGATTGTAAACTAGTATGAGAACAATTTCCCAAGTATTAATCCCGAAGGCCGAAACCAACATCAGATAGACACTTAGAAAACCATTCAACTTAACAAGTCTCAAGTCAGTTTCTGATTTCTTTATTTGATTACATTTCTGATTCTGATTTGGGAAACATTTCCAAAACTTCTTAATTGGGATTTAAACAGAAGTTTAAAACTATATTGCGATGACGACTCAAACCACTATACTAAATTACTAAATCCACTTAACCACTTCACACTCGAACCGTAACCATTTCTTAATTAAAAACGCAGTCAGTCAAGTTGGGGTATAGCTACCACTCAGACCTTAACTGAACCACCTTTCAAATCTCGAAACAGATAAGATTCACCTTGTAACACCCCACCTCCGCCAGGGTGGCTCTTGCAAGCACTCTGACTTTGGAGGGGCGTTTGAATCGGGTAAACATGCATAATGATATATCAAGGCAGAACAAGAACATATGTATATATGTAAACAGAGTAAATAAGATAAGTAAAACAGCGGAAGATTTCAAACTATTTCAAAACAAGTCTGGTACAACATAACTTTCCAAATAAACAAGTCTAGATAAAAACAACATCAACTGAAAAACTGAAATACATAAGTACTATCCCCAAAATAAGTGATAACCATAGCTAGCTTCATGTCGAAACCATACATGAGCTGAAATCCCACAAGCAAGCAATCAGAAATCCAAGCTAAGCTCCAACGTTCCCACCCTGAGAACCTGGGGGGGGGGGGGGGGACGGAAGAAAAGAGGCGAAAGAAAAACAGGTCAGTCAAAAAGACTGAGTAAGCCCTACTACAATCAATGTAAACTGATAAAGTTAACTGGCATGAGAAGCAGGGATGAACATAAGGATAACAACATACTAGCATGATGATTAACTAACAAGGTAGATAAAGGTGTCATCGCATAATCAGGTTTAAGGTTTTTGCACCACAGGTGTACTAGCAAGCTAACATGACTTGAATAAACAAGTATTGATCCCTTGGCCCAAGCTTTGGCCCAATAACATGAAGTGACCCTAATACGAGGTCCAATAACATGAAGTGACCCTAATACGAGGTCCAATAACATGAAGTGACCCTAATACGAGGTCCAACCAAACGGTCTAATCGATCGGCTCCCTAAGCCTAACTCGTCACGTGTTGGTGTCAATACGGCCCAAACATAATTGTAGTCAGACTGTGCCGGGTCTCCCGTCGGGTGTATCAAGCCCTAGGGTGTCAACCCCTGGGCACCATAAACATAAGTGCTTAGTCTAGGTCTACTGGTACCCATGCTTGACTTCTCCAAATACGGACTACGTGCACGACCATAGTCCGTCCGGAACTACATCGGCGTACCACTCTGCCGTCGTTTTTGGTCACTTACCTCAAGTCCAGTAATCGTGCCCCCACCCTAGCCTAGTCCCTAGGGTCTTAATGATACAAACTTGGGATTACTGCTGGAGTGGACCCCCATTGCTAGGATTTTCTAGTGGGTTAAGTACGGTTTAACCCTCTTGCTAATCATGAATTAACTTGGTTAAGTGTAACGATGAGTTCACGACTTAACCCTGATTAATCTACCAAGCCCAAATTGGTTAAGTATTAAGTGGACCATGACTTAACCCTAATCATGAGGCATTAATTAATTAATGTGCCTTAACCTCTCACATTAGACTTTGTTGCGGTTACTAGTTAAGCCGGTCGGTTCCGGGTAGTTTTACACCACAACTTGGTCTAACCTCGGGTTCAAGGTACAACATGACCAACTTCTCACATTGGGTCCTATTGTTTGTAGCAACTAGTTAAGCCGGTCGGTTCCGGGTAGGTTTACGCTACAAACTCAACCCAACCTCGAGTTGGTCACACTTATATTTTCTAAGTGTCATGTCCATTATGTTTCCAAAACATATTACAAGTTTTCAAGCATTTGGGTAGACCCAACTTAATAGGTAAATTCCCAATGGGGTAGACCTAACTTAATAGGTAAATTCCCAATCTTATGTTTTTATGTCTTTTAAGTTTACCCAACCCCAAACGCAATCCCATCGCTTACATATCGCAATAGCGCATAAAGGATAGAAAGAGGGAACTTGGCATAATCATGACATAAAGGTGTTGAAGCCACAAGTTTAACATGGTGGCATATGAAATGTACATATGTTCATATACTTGCATATTGCATCATTAGGCCTCAAAAGTATGCATAAAACCAAACTTAGCATATAAGTGATACATGGTGATAAATGACATGTAGAAGTTGCCATAAGTTCGCATTTAGCCTCACATGCAAGTTATCATAAGGGATATGATAACTTACATGTTGCCAAAATGCAACCTTTAGCATAAAGCTTGAAGCTTTAAGCTCATAAACCCAAGATAAGCTTGCATAACATGGTAACATGAGCAAAATGATCAACCCAAACTTGCATAACATAACTTGCATATCATAACATAGCAAACTTGCATAACATAACATGATAAACTTGCATATCATAACATGGCAAACTTGCATAACATAACATGATAAACTTGCATATCATAACATGGCAAACTTGCATAGCATAACATGGTAAACTTGCATATCATAACATGGCATACTTGCATAACATAACATGATAAACTTGCATATCATAATGATCAAACACAACTTGCATCATTCATTAACTTTAGAGTTTAAATATGAAAGTAGAAAAGGGCTTACAATGCTTATGAAGACACAAAAATACATATAGATTGAGACAAATCCCTTATGCAATCAAATAAACCCAAAATGCAAGCTCCAATAGAAAAACCCTTGAGCCAAAATGATCAAAACTCTTGCTTTATGATGTAAATATGGAAACTTGACTTGAATGCAAGCTAATGATGCTCATACAAGCATGAAAACACTTGTATGCATTTAAAATCTCTCATAGAAATAACTTAGGAATTTTATGAAGAGAGTGGAGGCCATGAGAGGAATGATTTTGCCATAGTTTAGTTACTTGAATGAATAATGATGATTTAGGGTTAGGTTAGGGGCTTATTTATAGAGATTAGGATTAGTTTCAACCTTAGGATTAAACCCTAATTCCAATCTCAGCCCTTAAAACCGAATCTGGCCCCAAAACCTAACCAAAACCCCAAAATGGTGCACCAGGCAAAACTGCCCGGCTGAGCCAAGTCGACAGCCAAGTCGACAGGGCTGTCGACTTGGGTCCAACCAAACTCCAACCCAGATCTAGCCTAAAACCACCAAACTCCAATGGAACGGAACTGCTCAAAATTTACACAGATGAACCCGCACTCAACTACAAACCCAAATTCATTATCAATTCGAGCTAAAACTCGTTGTATGGTGATCGAACTCAAACCCTAGGTTGCTGAAAGTCCGCGCTGCGAGCTTTCAGGGTGTTCGAATCCTTTGAAACCGATTCCAGAGTGAAGAAAAACTCTTACCAATTCCAACTATACCTATAACATGATTTTAGAATTTTTGATTTCTTTGATTTTTTTCTTTGAATTGAATATCACGGTTTTGGTTTTTCTGAGTGGCGGCTTGTAAATGTGATCTTATAGAGGACAGGAACTTTTTGTGTGGATGGAAACATGGTTGGGTGGCTTTGTTTAGGTCCACATATTTTAGTTTTATTTTCTACTCGTTTTTGTCTTCTAAAAATTCATGTGATCACACACAATACCTAAAAATCACGAAAATTGACATGCAGCTAGAATTTGACATTACGGTACCAACGAAACTGGTTTCGTCACATTCCGGCTTCATATGCTCACACAACGTATTTTTAACTGTCAAAATGCTGACTGTTTTTCACTCTAAAAATCCGTACGGCCACTTACTGACTTCAAAAATCACGGGAATTGAAATCTAGCAATAATTTAATATTGCGGATCCAACAAAATTGATTTCGTCGAATTCTGAGGTCGTTTGCAAAACTGGCTATTTTTAAAGCTCTGAATGACCCATTTAAATATATAAATATATCTAAATATAATTAAATTAAATACAAATAAATTTATATTATCGTATATACTCACAGTGGAATACCATACAGCTCTACTGGGATTTATAACTTGATATTTCAAATCCCGATTAAACCGATATTCGATTTAAAAATGAAATCCCTTTTTAAAATATAAATAATTCCTTTATAAATTATAAAGGAATTCTACAACGACTTTTCTAAAATTTGATTTGGACGTAAATCAAAATCTACCCGACGAAATCCAGATTTTTCTCTTCCACTAGAAAGATATACTCCACCATCTCCACACGTTTCTTGTTTCACAGAAATCCGGCTTAAAACGAATCCTGTACATTCGGTTGAAGTTCAAATTGCCAAATCATGAACTGCAGCGCCATTTCAAGCTCGATTTTAATTATAATAAAATTATACGTTCGAACTTCATTCAAATAATATATTCGTTATTCTAATTAAATTCTAAACTGAATTAAATATCACAGATGATCCAGTTCACACCATATCGCCATTTCAGCCAATTCTGAATATTTCAGAATTAAACATATTATTTAATTTATTATTTTAATTAAATATTCACCATTATTTAATTCAACGACCATGAAATCCTTTTAATCACCTTTTAAATAAATAAATTAATTAATTAATATACCGCTGAAAGTGCGGGTCATTACATTCTTCCCCACTTAAAATAATTTCGTCCTCGAAATTGCTAAGTTATAAAACAAACCCTATCGGCTGATTAGAACTTATTTGTTCACTTCTAAATCATCAGTTTCAACTAAACCAATTTAATTTCAATTAAAATATTAATCAATCCTTATCAATGAAAATTTTCAAAAATCCTGAAAATTTTCTAACACCTTAACTTTTCAAAAAAAATCGCCAGCACCTCCTTTGTACTGGTCAATAGGTCAAACTCCAACTCGCCTCTCTGGTCCTTCTCCAACCCAAAAGAAAATCAAATAGCCAAGCGGCTTGCCAATTCGGCTCATAAATCCCATGCTTATATCAAATATAAACTTGTACCTTTTTGTCGGGCATATCAACTCTATCTCTTTCACCTGTTATCAGTCCACACATGACAACGTCGTCTCAGCCAATTTCCAATCAGTTTTATTTTCAACACAACCATTCACTATTATCCAAACCGAATCTCATTTCGAATTTCTATCCCACAAATCCAAATTTCTCGATATCCTTCTAATCCAATTCAACTCCAATTTGCTTTTGCAAATTCCAATTCAATTTGGTTTTAAATCAAACAATCTTTTTCCTGAGAGTTTTTAAACAGCTTTGTTTTTATCAAAAACTAAACTTTCCTTTGCTGGATTCAAACAACTTGTTTTTCTAAATAATTTCAAAAACAATCTGTTTGGTAGTAATCTGCCACTTACAACTCGAAAATGAACACCGATGATGTCCAGATCAACATCAGAATTTATTTTCCAGTGATCGAAGTGAGTTCAATACTATAAAACCATTTCTAAACATTTCCACTTTGAAATTCATTTCAAAATATAATTCACATTGCTTGTAAAACAATTTAAAATCTCCCAAGATCTTAAATTTCCCGTATTTTTAATCCAAATCCATTTACAAACACTTATCCAATTTTCCAAAATTTTAATTCCAATTCTGATTTTAACTTCAGATTTAATTCATCTGGTTCCACGTATGTCACTTATATGAATTCTGATTGGCTATTTACATAACCATTTAATTTATAATCTTACTCGATTATAATAACAACCAACATATCCAATATATTATAATCACTCCGATATATATCCTTTATATCAAAACATAATTTGGGTAAAATTATTTCATTTACCCTCTTTTCAAAACATACCATGACGGTTCATCGTATTCAAGTGTTTATAAACTCCTATCGATACAGTGGATCAACTGAACGACCAGAACCCATAAAAAACTCAACCAATAAATCTTCACAATATAAAATCATTTAATATTGAATAACAAATACGCGCTCATATATATATTCACTCAAACTCAATCTAGGGTATTACTAACCCTATCTCTACCGAGTCACGCCATAGAGCCAAGGTAATTCACTTAACCTTATGCTCTGATACCAACTGTAATGACCCGGATTTTTGTTGACTTTGGCTATCGCCATAAACTCAATGATGACTAACCAAACATCGAAAAATACCAGAAAGTTAATGAAAGAAATTAGAGGGTGAGGAAAGATAAGATAGAAACTTAGAATAGAAGAAGAAGAACACAACATCAGAGTAACACGAACCTCACAGCGGAACGAATAACATATAATATATAACATAACTTCGAAATACACATCTGTACTTGAATATACATCATTGTCAAAGTACAACACTTACAACACAGCGGAATAATAATAGCTATACAATCCTGAAGCCTCCTGCTCCATCTCTTCAAGTATCTGTAAATCCCGACTACTTGACTGCCCGTACAAAATTGGGCACCCAAGAGTTTAGGGAAAACAAAACAAAATAAACTCCGGGTCAGTCATGGGACTGGTATGAGTAAAACAATATAAAACAGTTTGATCCATTAAACGATATCTCATAAGACCACGTCGTATAGCGGAGCGGGTTTTCCCTTATGAGAATCCAAAATATCTTTATATCAAAAACCTTTTGATATTATAATAATGTCTATCAACCACAATATAATAATCATCTAGCAGAAACGCTTTCATCTCAAGTTCTACATATATAGTATACAATCAAAACCGCAAGCACATATCGGGTAATGGATTTCCAACTATGACAAGGTATGGAACCACCTTTCGCTAGTGTACCTCTAGAGAGGAATACACTGGGTTCAACAAGAACATCTTGCAACCCCGCCACACATGACCGACCACTCATTTCGCTTGAGTGTATCGAATGTTTATCACCAACAGTTGGGATCAGCAACCGTTTCCCGAATGGGACAGCATCAATAATAGATTTTTAGAAGTAAATGAAACTTTAGATCAGGTGATTATACACCCTAATAGGTGCGACCTGCATAGCCATGTTGCCTGCCCGATTTTTGTCATTTCGCGGTTAATGAGGCTTGAGGTTACGCTTTATTATCACATCAGATTCTCTTCGAATGCCACTTTGTCAGATCCATCGAAAATCACTAATTGACGTCTACAACAGTACATTACGGGTTAGCTAAAGAAGTTTCCTTCTCCGCTTCCACTCTTGGTACTGTTGAAGAAATCAATGTATGTGACCTTTCTGGAAATACTCTATCAGACATTCATCCATACAAGTCATCCAGGAACAGGATGAACTGAAGGCACTATTCAGTACATCCATCTTAGGCACTATTATCTAAGACTTATACAATAGCCCTTGCACTTTACTCCATCTTCAATTATCTTTGGCATATATGATTCGCAATGCTTATGCCAATACAGAGTGGTTCTTTGGATAATAATCCAACCGGTCTCTCCATATTAACAACGTTAAAATGGTCAAAACTTTGATAGTCTATGATTTAACCATCAAAGAAAAATAGGTGTGCAAACAACGATATTATTTCCAGAAGGAAATTCTATCAATCAACCATCAATCATTATCATATCTTAAATTAATTTATCATTAATTTATTCTTTACCCTAATCCTGTTTCCATATATTTGTAAATTCTTATTTTCTAGGTTTAGAAAATATACGTTATAACACTGGAAAACATTTCCATAGCTTTATTTACGTATCACTGTTCTTCCAGAACTATCAGTCTTTGATTGTAAACTAGTATGAGAACAATTTCCCAAGTATCAATCCTGAAGGCTGAAACCAACATCAGATACACACTTAGAAAACCATTCAACTTAACAAGTCTCCTGTCAGTTTCTGATTTCTTTATTTGATTACATTTCTGATTCTGATTTGGGAAACATTTCCAAAACTTCTTAATTGGGATTTAAACAGAAGTTCAAAAATATATTGCGATGACGACTCAAACCACTATACTAAATTACTAAATCCACTTAACCACTTCAAACTCGAACCGTAATCATTTCTTAATTAAAAACGCAGTCAATCAAGTTGGGGTATAGCTACCTCTCAGATCTTAACTGAACCACCTTTCAAATCTCGAAATAGATAAGATTCACCTTTTTAACTCTTTAACACTTCCTTACGAATCCTCGGATTCTATTTACGAACCCCCTTCTTTTACAAGTTACGTGATTATAACAATGGTGTTATAATCTCCCGAATCCGAAATATATTATCTTTAATATGACTTTTACTTCCTAACTCGTGTAATATAACGACAACTAATTTATTTACTCCTATTCGGTTAACTCTAATCTATAACTCTTATTTGAATAACTCCAACCTAATAACTCTTACTGGATTAACTCTTATTCGAATAACTTATATTCAATTTGCTTACTTTGAATACCTATATTAGAAAATCTCTTTCTTCGAATAAATCTTATTCGATTTAACTCCTGTCGAATAACTAGATTCGATCAACTCACTTCAAATATTTCTGATTCGATTATCTCACTTCAAATATCTACTATTCGATTATCTCACTTCGAATATTTCTGATTCGATTCACTTCCTCGAATAATAAATTTGATTAACTTATTTCAACTCTATTCGAATAAACTAAATTCGATTAACCCCATTTGAATAACTCTAGTTCAATTTAACTCTATTCAATAACTTTAGTTCGATTTAACTCTATCGATTAACTCTAACTGGTTTAACTCTACGGTTTAACCTAACTGATTAACTCTAACTGGTTTAACTCTACGGTTTAACCTAACTGATTAACTCTAATTGGTTTAACTCTACGGTTTAACCTAACTGGTTTACTCTAACTGATTAACTCTTTGTCCTTATTCAGTTTCAAACATCGATGTTGAAATCGATTCTTACTTCTTTATATAAGTCCTAGCTTATATATTCTATTTATCCAAATGATAAATATTTAACTTAATTTATAAATATCATTTATAAATCAACCTGCTCCTTTTATCTGTTTACTTCTTCATATATGAGTTCAGACTTATATATATATATATATATCTATTTATCCAAAGATAAATATTTCCTTTATAATCTATTTGTTTTCTAAATGCCTTTACCCATATTTCCTTTTTAAATCTTTGTTTGTAAAGGGTTTACAAATATTACCCTTTTAAATTCTATTTACAAATGGTTTGCAAATATTCCCTTCTCTATTCTATTTGCAAATGGTTTTGCGAATATTTCCTTTTCAACTCTATTTGCAAATGTGTTGCAAATATTTCCTATATAATATCTTATTTGTTTTCTAAACAAATATTCCTTTTATCTTATTCTATTCATCTAACAAATAAATATCCTTTTCTGATCCTATTTACTTAACAAAATAATATCCTTTATAACCTATTTGTAAATGTTTTACACATATTTCTCTTTCTATTTTATTTGTAGATGGTTTACAAATATTTATTTATTCATTCTCTAAATAAATAATCCCTTTTTATAACTTATTTATTTCCTACTGAATGTCCTTTCAATAACTTATTATTTTTCTAAGTCAATATCTCTTTATCTTATCCTATTTATTTAACATATAAATAATCCATTTAAATATCTAATTTATTTATTCTAAATAAATAATTCACTTTATAAATATCCTTTTTATAAATATTTCCTATTTATAAATATTCCTATTTATAAAATCTTCTTTGATTTTATAAATATTTTCTCTTTTATAAAATCCTTTGATTTTATAAATATTTTAATTTCAAATATCACTTTGAAAATTCCCTTTTCAACATTCCGGTATGTTATGGTATTCAACATACCATATAACAATGATCAGTATCATTCACACATATAAAATCATCAACATATTTCATATCACATCGTATAAAACAAAATAGTATTTATATATTGAGGAACCCAGTTGGGTCCCTCCAACCTATTTCCCTGCATCACAGATGTAAGATAATACGAGTATAACATATTCTGATAAACAGAATCAATATTCGATTAACGATTTATACGTATATCGTTATCTATAAATTTAACTAACACACAAACAATTCAACCAAAAAGTCAGCACACAACAATTAGTCATCATTTATCAGTTCTAAATATACGTTGTAAAAATAGAACTGTTTAGAGTTGGTGAGTTTTACTCACATTGGACGATCATCGTTAATAACGATAACCATCGCTCGATTTGATTCAGACGGGCAATTTATTTCGCCATAAATTGTAACGAGCTTCGATTTGCTCCCAGTCAGTTCCAGACTGTAGCCCTCGCCCATACGATCCTAACGGATCCAACCGCTCGAAACTCTGATACAGTATGTAATAGATATGACTAATACAAGTCATACGGTATTGAAATTTAAAATAAATTAAATTCCTTTGATTTTATAAATGGACTTAACCTTTAAAATTCCGGCCCACCATTTCGTTTAAAACCCAAACCCACTTCATCAGCTTTCTTCCCCAATCGAAGTACTCCCTTTACAGTAAACTAACACCGACCATTTACGGAACTTCCTACACCGTTACTCCCTCCAATACACCATCGCTCACCAAACGGAGACCACCACGCTATTCCTCATCGAACCCTCAACACCACCGTTGCAAAAATAATGAACTCGACGTCCAACTGCTTAGCGCGGTCTCATTTCGAAACCCAGATCTAGCCTAAAACCACCAAACTCCAATGGAACAGAACTACTCAAAGTTTACGCAGATGAACCCGCACTCAACTACAAACCCAAATTCATTATCAATTCGAGCTAAAACTCGTTGTATGGTGATCGAACTCAAACCCTAGGTTGCTGAAAGTCCGCACTGCGAGCTTTCAGGGTGTTCAAACCCTTTGAAATCGATTCCAGAGTGAAGAAAAACTCTTGCCGATTCCAACTATACCTATAATATGATTTTAGAATTTTTGTTTTGATTTCTTTGATTTTTTTTCTTTGAATTGAATATCACGGTTTTGGTTTTTCTGAGTGGCGACTTGTAAATGTGATCTTATAGAGGACGGGAACTTTTTGTGTGGATGAAAACATGGTTGGGTGGCTTTGTTTAGGTCCACATATTTTAGTTTTTTTTTTATTTTCTACTCGTTCTTGTCTTCTAAAAATTCGTGTGATCACACACAATACCTAAAAATCACGAAAATTGACATGCAGCTAGAGTTTGACATTACGTCCCAACGAAACTGATTTCGTCGAATTCCGACTTCGTATGCTCACACAGCGTATTTTTAACTGTCAAAATGCTGACTGTTTTTCACTCTAAAAATCCGTACGGCCACATACTGACTTCAAAAATCACGGAAATTGAAACCTAGCAACAATTTAATATTGCGGATCCAATAAAATTGATTTCATCGAATTCTGAGGTCGTTTGCAAAACTGGCTATTTTTAAAGCTCTGAATGACCCATTTAAATATATAAATATATTTACATATAATTAAATTAAATACAAATAAATTTATATTATCGTATATACTCACAGTGGAATACCATACAGCTCTACTGGGATTTATAACTTGATATTTCAAATCCCGATTAAATCGATATTCGATTTAAAAATGAAATTCCTTTTAAAAATATAAATAATTCCTTTATAAATTATAAAAGAATTCTACAGCGACTTTTCTAAAATTTGATTTGGACGTAAATCAAAATCTACCCGACGAAATCCAGATTTTTCTCTTCCACTAAAAAGATATACTCCACCAGCTCCACACGTTTCTTATTTCACAGAAATCCGGCTTAAAACGAATCTTGTACATTTAGTTGAAATTCAAATTGCCAAATCACGAGCTGCAGCGCCATTTCAAGCTCGATTTTAATTATGATATAATTATACGTTCAAACTTCGTTCAAATAATATATTCGTTATTTTAATTAAATTCTAAACTTAATTAAATATCATAGATGATCCAGTTCACACCATATCGCCATTTCAGCCAATTCTGATTATTTCAGAATTAAATATATTATTTAATTTATTATTTTAATTAAATATTCACCGTTATTTAATTCAACGACCATGAAATCCTTTTAATCACCTTTTAAATAATTAAATAAATTAATTATTATACCGCTGAAAGTGCGGGTCATTACAGTTATTATTTAAAATAATTTATTTTAAATATTCCAAATCCACTAAAATAGCCAAATTAAAATTTTTAAATTGTTTCTGATTTTTCGGGTTGTTACAATCTCCCCTAGTTAAAATCTTTTCGTCCCCAAAAAGGAACGAAACTGAAAGTTGTTTAATTAACCAACTCAACTTTCTTTCTGGCTTCCATTCTTCAACTTTTCAGTTTCTAAGAATTTTCTAATTCTTCAAAAATTTGGCTAACACCCTAAATTTTCGAAAAATTTCGCCATAACCTCCTTTGTACAGGGGGGTGGAAATTTATCGAGCCGTGTTAGGTACCCAATAAATCCTAGAAAGCATACACATATTTATAGTGATATATTCCGGTGTCCATAGGGGAGTGTGTATAGATCATAACTCCAGAGAATAAATTCTCGTCACCCTATAAATAGTTTTTGTGCCTTAATGACCAGAGAGACGTGTTTATTGTCATCTCCAAACCTGTGTGGGGTTTTTATTAATCTAGCAATTTACCGTTACATTATATATAGTCCATATCAGTCTTTGGTTCAACCTGTAATATAGTCATCGCTATACAAGCCTCTCGCTCGTATGGTAAATCCTCGACCTCGTCACATAAGCTCCAAATGCTCATGTGGAATATGATAATGTATGCTATCTTCAAGAAGTATGCCATGTAGTGTAGTTCAAAATTAATTGTTCCTATCCTATGGCGACATTTATTATTTCACATAGAATAACCAGCACTCCGCACCCAATGGCATTCACAGGAGTTGATATAATAAATAAAATTGTGCATCCAACTCATTAAGGTTTACCTATTTGTCGGGCACGCAAATAAATTCTTTACTCAACAGCAAATCCATTTACCTGTTCAAACATATATAATGTACATGTATGTATTTCTATCTATTTTCAAATCAGTTTAATATTTGATTCAATTTGCATAAATTTACCTTCATTCTCTTATTGATTGGATTAATTATCATTCCAATATTTTGATTAATCGAATTCATAATCACACAACACAAACAGCAATCAATTTATTGATTAACCTTTTCAAACATAGACTAATTAATTCATATACTCTTTTAAAATCATTCAGACTATAAAATTAAAAATTCTACATCCATGAAAAGGAAACAACAAGAAGGTAGAAAACAATACGGAAATGCAAAATATGGTAAATGTACCTTGCACCAGAGTTAATCAGAGATATCCACCCTGCAATCGGGATAGGCTTTCTTAATGCTCTCTTCAGTTTCCCAAGTACAGTCTCGCGGATCTCCACTCCATTGCACTTTGACTAAGTGAACCTTCTTGTTCTTCAGCTCTTTAGTTTCTTTGCTAATAATTTTTATCGGCTCTCTCCTTACTGCCAATTCTAGAGTAATTTCCAAGTTTTGTTGCACGACTTCTTCCACGACCAAGTCTGGATCATGTACATGCTTTCGAAGTTGAGATACGTGAAACACATCATGTACTCCAGGTAACCAGTCCGGTAACTGAACCCTATAAGCAAGAGTTCTAATCCATTCAAGCACAGGAAATGGACCAATAAATCTGGGTGCCAACTTCCATGTTTTACCGAATCAGACTACTCCTCTCATCGGAGAAACCCTCAAATATACATAGTCACCCACAGAAAAAGACAAATCTCTTCTTCTCGAATTTGCATAGCCCTTTTGTCGGCTTTGAGCCGTTTGCAATCGCTTCTTAATGAAATCGACTTTATCTGCAGCTTCGCAAATCATATCAGGTCCCAATACGCCAGGTTCTACCCAACATGCGGGGGATCTGCACGGTCGGCCACACAATGCTTCGAATGGTGTCATTTGCAAGCTTGCTTGATAGCTGTTGTTGTATGAGAACTCAGCCAAATGCAAATGGTCTTCCCATGATCCGCCAAAATCAATAACACAAACCTGCAATAAATCTTCTAAAATACGATTCACCCTCTCAGTTTGACCATCTGTTTAAGATGATAAGCGGTGCTCAAGTTCAGTTTTTTTCCCAATTCTGCTTGGAATGCTTCTCAGAATTTACTAGCAAAAATCGGGTCTCTATCACTAATGATACTCATGGGAACTCCTTGCAGTTTAACGATCTCTTTGAAATAAATCTGCGCCAGACTCTGAGCGGTTCTATTTGATCTGACAGGTATAAAATGGGCAGTCTTCGTGAAACAATCTACGATCACCCAAATACTGTCATTTCCTCTCTGGTTTCTGGGCAAACCATCTATGAAATCCATAGAAATTTGTTCCTACTTCCAACCTAGAATTTCCAACTGTTGCAATAATCCGGCGAGTTTCTGTTGATCGCTCTTGACTTGTTGACAAGTAGAACAACTGCTAACATATATAGAGATGTCTCTTTTCATCGCCTTCCACCAGAAGGTTCGCTTGAGGTCATTATACATTTTACTAACCCCTGGATGGATACTGAGCTTGGACTTGTGACACTCGTCCATTACTTCTCTTTTGAGCTCAAGGATGTCGGGAACACAAATTCTTCCTTTCAATCTCAGAACTCCTGCGCTATCCACTTGGAAACTGGAGACTTCACCCCTTTCAATTCTTTTGATCATCTCTTTAACAAAACTATCGTTTTTCTGAAGAATAGATATTTTATCAATCAACGATGGTGTAATGATAAGATTGGTTATGATCACATTCTTTCTGCTGAGCGCATTAGCCATAACATCGGCTTTCCCCGGAGTATACAAAATATCCATATCGTATGCCATGAGAAATTATAGCCAACGTTGCTACCTCATATTCAGATCTTTCTGGGTGAATAAATACTTCAATGAATAATGACCGGTATATAATTCGAACTTCTCACCCAATAGACAGTGTCTCCAGATTTTCATAGCAAACACAATGGCTAACAAGTCAAGATCATGAGTTGCATAATTCCTCTCACGTGGCTTCAACTGACGGCTAGCATAAGCGACTACTTGGCCTCTTTGCATTAATACTGCACCAAGACCTTCTTTAGAAGCATCTGTTCAGACTTTCAAGTCCTGATTGCCATCAATAATTGTTAACACAGGAGCAGTTGTCAATCTTAATTTCAGCTCCTGGAAAGTTGTCTCACATTCTGGAGCCCAATTGAACCTTGAATGTTTCTTAGTAAGCTTCATTAAGGAACTAGATACCTTCGAAAAATCTTTAACAAACTTCTGATAATAACTAGCTAATCCAAGAAAACTTTGAACTTCTGTGGGAGTAGTTGGCAGCTTCCAATCTTGAATAGCTGTGATCTTACAGGGATCCACAGAAATTCCTTTTTTGATACAACATGGCCAAGAAACTTGACTTCTTCTTGCTAGATTATACATTTGGAAAATTTTGCCTTTAAAACATTCTTTCTGAGAATTTCTAACACTTGTTCCAAATGTTTTGCATGCTCGCCCTCTGACTTAGAGAAGATCAATATGCCATCAATGAAAACCAGTACGAATTTATTCAATACTTCTCTGAATACCCTGTTCATTAGATCGACAAAATAAGCTGGAGCATTACATAAGCTGAACGACATCACTAACCACTCGTAGAATAAATCTGGACCTTTGAATGATGTCAAAGGAACACACTCTTCGGTAATTCGAAGTTGATGGAAACCTGTAGCTAGGTCCATTTTGGAAATTACTTGCGCGCCATTCAATCGATCCAACAAATCATCAATTCGCGGCAATGGATATTTATTCTTTAATGTCTTCTTATTCAAGTCACGATAATCTACACATAGTCTGAGAGTACCATCTACTTTGGGACAAACACCACTGTTGCTCCCTAATCAGAGAAACTAGGCCTGATCAAGCCCTTCCATACAAGCTGTCGAGTTTGATTGTCCAACTCTTCTTTTTCCTTCAAGTTTATTCTTTAAATAGCTTGAACTACTGGCCTTGCATTCGGAATTAAAGAAATTTTGAAATCAATTTCTCTACGCGAAGGTAAGTTAACAACTTCTTCAAACACATCCGCGTAATTCTTGACGACAGGAATATTTTCTACGTCGACCGGAGTATTCTCTGTAATGACAGGGATATTTTCTACTTGAGCAGGAGAAACATCTAGAGCTAACCAAAAGTCTTTTCTACCTGAATTCGGACCTTCGCAAGGAATGGTTATATAGTCCCCTGATTTAATCTTCGCCTTAACGACTCTATCGGCACATTTAACCTCAGCTTCATATTTGGTTAACCAATCTAATCCTAAAATAAGATCAAATTCGGTAAAATTCATGACGATCGCGATGGTAGGGAACCGATAACAAGAAAAAGAGACAGGCACCCCACAAATCCAACTAAGATTGAGGGAACCCCCAACCGGATTATGGACAGTCATGGGTGCTTTGAGCTTTTTCAATTTCAAATCCAGTTTCTTAACCACATTACTTGCGGTAAAGCTTCGCGATGTGCCTATATCAAACAGTACTTTAACCGGAATGTCTTTAACAGTAAGCGTGCCTTCTAAAACATCTGGCCTCGCTTGACTGGCTGAGGATGCAGGAGTATCTGTGGTGTTATTAACTTGAGCCCCCTTGGTCTCTTTCAACAATCGGTAATCCCACTTTATATGACCAGCTTGATGGCACAGGTTGCATTTTATATTCTCTTGAAACTTGTTCTTGGATTTAAATCCACTCTTTATTTGTTTCTTTAAGGGTCCGTAATTTATCGCCAAATGTCCTTTCTGTTTACAGTTAGAGCAGGATGCAGTTGTTACTGGTCCTTTCTCAGACTTATCATTTTTCCTCTTAATTCTAGGCTTCTTTCTAACCCCAGACGTCATACTTGCCTCAGGCTGTGTACTTGTCTCTGGGCTATCAGTTTCAAATTTACTTTTGTTGCTAGTATTGACTTCCTCTTCATCGCCCAAAAGACCTTGCTTATCCAGATCTTCATACTGGTAAGCCATATATATCATTTTAGAAAAAGGTTGTTGCACATGTGCAGTTACACTACTTTGGTACTTTCTTTGAAGCCTGTTAATAAACCTCAGATTCTTCTTCTTAGGATCTTGAATTAGATGCGGGGCATAACGAGAAAGTTCATTGAATTTCTTATGATATTCCGGAATGGTCATATCTCCTTGAATCAGATAGTGGAATTCATCACTTAACCGCTTAGTTGCTTCTGGAGGAATAAATCTTTCATTGAAAATTTCTTTAAATCTATCCTAGGTAATATTACCTTCTGGATTATCCTTAATAACAATTTCCCACCAGATTAAAGCTTCGTCTTTGAGTGCCCAAGATGCCAGTAATCTTTTCTGATCATCTCTCAGCTTTGAACCTTCAAAAAATTTCTCAGCAGAGCGCATCTATGCTTGTGTTTGAATAATAGATTCATTGCCCGAGAACGGTACTCCACCCAGATTTCGAAACTTATTTAATAGAGCTTCAATATCTAGTTCCGGCCTACCTCTTCTACTTCTGCCACTCATTTTTCAATGTCTGCAAATAGCAGACAAAGTGTTAGGCCAATAGAAAAGGTATTCTAAAGCATAGAGACATATACTTGAATGTAAATGTGTCTATAGGGGTGTATTTCGTTCTGCTACACTCCTTATAGGATATTACTGATCCTATCTGAAATGAGTTATTCGTCATAGAAAACTTCTGATTCTATTTCTGATGAGTTCGTTAATATGTTATATTCCAGAACTAAGCTCAACCAAAGCTCTGATACCACGTGAGACGACTCCAAACCCCCATTCCACGGTGGCAAGGGTAATCTTTGGAATATAACACATAAACAAATGACAGCAAAACTGAAATATATCATTACACCAGATAATTTACAACAGAATGCACTGGACAAACATAATCATCAGGGTTACACAGTTTACAGGATCATACTTAGTACAAAAATACAGTTCATCTTTATATAAATGTCTACAGTGGAATCAAACAAAATATACATAACAGGAGCTGAACAATATAAAAGAAGTGATAGAATCCATCTTCAGCTCCACAGTTATCCAGATAGAGCCTGCTAAAACCTGAATATAAGGCTGCCCGTGCAGAAAATAGGGCACCTGAGTTTGCAAGTGAAACAAACTACGAGTCATTCATGGGACTGGTATGAGAAATATACTAAACTTATTTTATAATAAGGCCAATCACAGGACGATGCCACTAACGCAGAACGGGTTTTCTTTATTGGATTGTCGGTGCTCAAAACAAGTAATTATTTTAAACATCGCAATGCTTTTTACAAAAATGAAGCCATTATAGGACTTAGGTCCCATCACACAATGCAACGCAAGCTGAAGGATAGAGTTTTACCTTATAATGGCCAAAATATGCTTGATACGTATAAAACAAAAGCATTTGATATTATTACTAGTGTTTATATGTTTCAAAAACAACTTCAATCATAAGTATCAATCATAGGCGGCATAGGTACCATTTATCATGTCGCCATATATAGGTTTACAATCGAAACTACATGATGTCGTATTTGGAAGTTGGATTTCCGTCATGAACCAAGGCAAGGGATCGTCCTTACCGCTTCAAGACGCTCTAGCCCGTGTCTCAGGAACAGCCGCAAGTGCACCTTGGATCGTCAAGGTCGGTCCACATGGAGTAGATTAAAATGTCTGAACACTGCGTTTCCCCGCCCTATGGGGCGTCAATCTGGTCTGTATAAAGACCATCCATCGGCTCTGCAGAGACCGATATAACCAAGGCGCCTCGCTATCCATCATCCACATAAGTAAAACGCCTAGGCGTGTAAAACCTAGACACCACTCCTAGCTATAAGGAAATGCATGTCCTCCCTGATGTCCTCTCCCGTTTCTGGTTCATACTTGGGCGTGAGGCTCGCGAATCAATGCTATACACAAAGCTAGTTGTACTAAAGCCATGCTTTGATCATCAACCACAAGACTTTGCTTTTCAACAAAAGCCTTGATCACAACAACTCTGTATGCCACATTGTCAATCTACAACGTTAGACACATGTAACAACCCGTGTTTTTATAACGTGTAATAACCATAAATCAAGGCAGAATTAATTTTTAAAATAAGAATCAAGGGAAACGGGTTGCGCCATTGCGTTCGTCTCGAAATTCTGCTTGGAAACGAGTCCGATTATTCGAAAATCGGAGTCCGTATGACCAAGTTATGACCTTTCATAGTTTTCAGAAGTTTTCAAGTTCAAAACAGCTCAATTTGAATTCAAAATTCGAATTTCAAACCTCAGAATGGACTGGGCGGGAAATTTCGCGCCTAGGACCAGGTCGACCTGGGGGTCGACTATGTAGTCGACCTACCTAGGACCAGGTCGACCATAGTGTCGACCTGGGGGTCAACCTGGTGGCCGAGTCCACTTTTGAAGCTGGATTCACTCTGATGTTTCAGGCCTCGTTTCTATCTACATTCGTTAACCTGACCCTATATATACATCCCCTCACACTAGTCTCTCTGCACAAAATTCTTTCTGACCTTATGATGCTCTAATGCTGGTTGAAACGTTAGAGAAAGAGACTACTTCTTCTACGTCGAAACTACGTTGCTGATTTGGGGATTTCTATTAGGACTTGACTAAGCATATAAAGATTCAACATCGACTCTCTTTTTCTAATTCTCGAACCACGATCTATAAGCTCCAGTTATTTTCAGATTTAAACTGTAAATGTAATATAAATATGATGTAAATTGAAATTGGACCTATGTATGATGACTGTTTTACATCCATTCTTGTTCATCTTGGATCTTGACTCTTGGATATTACTATGACATTGATTTGGGGCATATTCATACTGTAAATCAAAAAGAGAAACCCCTCATATTATCATGTTGAATCTGCTACTAGTCACAAGTTTATAACTATCACTTTATGTCAATCGTTACCATGACTATACTATCACCTTACGTCAATCGTTACCATGACTATACTATCACCGTATGACAACTGTTTTCTTGACTAGTACCTTATTTTGCTAGATTTGGAATCTTTATGTTTAAGGCCAATATTCCATATGCCAGTAATGTTATAATTATTTATCTCAAGTCATACCATGCTATGCAAGAAATCACTTTTGCCACCTTATACCCGTTTCTTTTTATGTTATTCCCTAATTAGATTTATTTGTATCGATTCGAGTTTACGTGCGAGGGGGATACGATTTGGGTAGACTAGGTAAAACATGAATTAGCTTTAAACTTGAACATGAACATTGTTATGACTTGAACCTGAATATGGACATGAACTTGACACGATTTGACATGAAACATGACATAAAAACTCGGCATGAATCTAGACATGAAAACTTGAATGTGGGCATGACAATTAGATAAACTTGAAATGGCCAACTCGAGGTTGGGTTGAGTTTGCAGTGTAAATCTGCCCGGAACTGCCCGACAAATCCAGTGGCTGCAAACAATAGGATCCAATGTGGGTAGTTGGTCATATCGCACGTAAAACCCGAGGTTAGACTATATTGTGGTGTAAATCTGCCCGGAACCGCCCGGCAAATCCAGTGACCACAACAGTTAGTTTAATGTGAGAGGTTGAAGTGCATTAATGAATTAATGCCACGTGATAGGGCTAAGGCATGGACCACTTGAATATACTTAACCAACTTGACACGATGATTTGATAGGGTTAAGTCATGAACCGCTTGAACACACTTAACCAACTTGATACATGATCTGGATAGGGTTAAGTCACGAATTTAAATGATAACCCTTAACCCATTAGAAACCCTAGTTATGTGGTCCTTTTCAGTAGTAACCCATTTGGATGTATCACGATACCCTGGAACTAGGCAGGGTGGGACACGATTACTGGGCTGATTATAAGCGACCAGAACGACGGCTGAGTAGGTGCGCCATTGTAGGTTCAGGCTTGCTATGGTCGTGCACGTAGTCCGGAGTTGAAAAAGCAGGCATTGGGCACCCGTAGATTTACACCGTGCGTGCTTGATTTGTGTCGGTGGTTGGCACCATAGGACTTGATACACCCTATGGTGGACCTAGCACAGGTAACTACATTTCAGGATAGGGCCGTATGACATAGACACATGACGAGCTAGAACTTGTAGGGAGCCGATCGATTAGTAGATCGTACCGTAGGACCCCGTAATGGGTCACTTCATGATACTGGGCTAAGGGATCAATTCATGATTAATACTTGACATGGGTTAGAACACTAGTACAGATGATGCAGCGAACCTTGAACATGTGATGCTAGACTTGACTTATCTTGTTATCTTAATTATCCTACCAGTTCTGTTATCATCCTTATGTTTAATTCCAGTTTTCACATATCATGTTACCTTTACTAGTTTTTATACTGAAAGTCACTAGGGCTTACCAGTCTTTATGACTGGCCCTTTTTCTTTCGCCTTTATTTCTTTCGTTCCCCCCTGGCCAGGTTCTCTGGGAGGAAACACTAGCTCTTAGCTTGGATTTGGCTTACTTTCTGACAGCTCATGTACGGTTTGGTCTTGAGCTATGCTATGGCTGCTTCTACTATTTATGGGGAATATTTTACTTTTGTTATCTTAAGTTTATGCTTCTTTGGAACTTGATGTAATGGAATAATTTGTATCTTGGATATATGAGGTTTTTGATTCTTTCTCGAAAGAAATAAAAAATTGGTTTTTAATTTCTACCGCTGCTTTATTTATGTTCTACCTTGTGCATGTTTACCTTGATAATACTCCACCAAAACAAGTACATTCCCTTTATGAGTGACCCTAGCGGAGGTGGGGTGGTACACTTGGTATCAGAGCAGAAGGTTACCAGGCTGGTGAAAAAGTTTTAAAAACCTTCTGAAACTATTTTCAAAACCATTTATAAAGAGGCATTTTCAAGAAAAGTTTTATGTTTAAAAAGGCTATTCCCCAAAAAGCCATTAGCACTTTCCTTCGTTTCCTCATTTGAAATTTTTTCTTTTCGTTTTTCAGTATGGCTGATCTTAACCTGCCTGAGGGAATACCCGTGCCTGGATGGTTCCGAAGGTACTTAGAAGCCAGGGCCAATGACGCGGGCTCGGCAGACATCCCTCCTCCACCTCCCCTAGTGGCTGCGGTTCCTCCTCCTCCTGGTACCGCCTTTTCCAAAATATGCAAAGACTTTAAAGCAATGGGCGGCAAGAACTTCGTTGGAACTGAAACCTTTGTTGAAGCATGAAACTGGCTAAAGGAGACAGAAGACTTGTTCATTATCTTTGATATGGAGGACCATAGGAAAGTTCAATTGGCAGCATGGTTGTTGAAAGAGGAAGCTGCATTTTGGTGGGAATTCACCAATGCTACCAGGCCAGTTGAAACTTGAGTAGACATTAGAGAGAGGTTTGGGCTTAAATTCTTATCGTAAGCAGAAGAGAACCTTCAGATGGAGAGGTTCCTAGCACTCAAGCAAGGGGATATGTCGGTGAGGGAGTATGTGAATAAGTTTAATCAGCTTGCTCGGTTCGGTTTGGATTTGGTCAACACAGCCCAGAAAAAGGCTGTACGCTTTGCTCGAGGATTGAACGAGCCACTACACAGCTTGGCCCTAACTCATATACCCATGGGGCGACCTTTGAAAGCTTGGTGGATATGGCTCTACTTCGTGAGGAAGACAAGAATAGCAAGAAGGAGGTTAAGCCTAATGAGACTCAGAATAAGAAAGCTGACTTTAAGAAGGGGAACAACAAGAATAACAAGAATAACAAGAGCAACAACAAATCACGTGAGACGAGGAAGTGCAACTTTTGTGGTATTACGGGACATCTAGCTAAAGACTGTAGAAAGAAGAAGGGGAAGTTGGGAGAATGCTTTCATTGTGGAGATACTGGACACATCAGCAAGGATTGCCCTAAGAAGCAAGGGCAGGGGCAAGGGCAGACCTAGCGAGCAGGACCTTCTGGAGGGCAGTTGCATGCTCTCAACACCACTCCAGCTCTTGACCGAGGTAGTAATATTTCCGTAGAAAGCTTTGTTTACATTTCTGACTTTCCTGTTCGAACCTTATTTGACTCTGGCGCATCGCATACTTTTATTTCTTCTGATATTGTTGAAAATCTGCACCTAAGTACTAGTCTGGTTAAGGATCCCGTTATAGTTTCAAATCCAATTGGGGGCTCCGCCCATTTATCTATGATGTGTGTGGATTTGAGGATCTCTATCTTAAGCGTAGAATTCACGTGTAATGCTTATGTTCTCGGATTCATGGGATACGGTTTGATCCTAGATATGGATTGGCTGTCCGATTATGGAGCCACTCTTGATTGTGAATGAAGGGTAGTGAGGCTCATGACTCGCCTCGGCAATACCCTTGAAATCTCTTGTAACCCTAAAGGTCCGGTCATGTTGTGTTATCTTGAATCTCTTGACTCGTCCGGTGATAATTTGCAATCTGTAAGAGTGGTCCGAGAATATCCAGATGTCTTTGATGAAGTGAGGGGGTTACCTCCTAAACGCGAGATAGACTTTCGAATTTATCTTGTTGGTAATGCCAAGCTAGTTTCATTGCCATTTAGGCACATGGCCCCGTGAGAAAGAAGATAGCTCAGTAAACAAGTTAATGAGTTGCTTGAGAAAAATTTCATAAGGCGAATCATTTTTGAATGGGGTGCTCCGGTGGTATTCGCTACTAAGGCGGATGGATCGCTTCGTCTATGCGTAGATTATCGTGAGTTAAACAAGATGACAAAGAAAAATAGGCACCCACTACCAAGAATCGACGATTTGTTTGACCAGCTTGTGGGAGCATCTGTTTTCTCTCAACTCGATCTAGCCACAGGATTCCATTAGCTTAGAGTGGCTGAGGATAGCATTGACAAAACTGTGTTTAGAACTCCAAATGGGTTCTTCGAATGGATCATCATGCCGTTTGGGTTAACGAATGCATCCGCGTACTTTGTAGATTTGATGAGTAGGGTGTTTCGGGAGTTCCTTAACAAGTTTGTGGTGGTTTTTGTGGATGATATTTTGATCTTATCAAAAGATGAAGAAGAGCATGCTAGACATCTCAAGGAAGTCATTGAAACGCTTAGAGGACACCAATTAAAGGCTAAGTTCTCCAAATGCCATTTTTGGAGGAAGGAAGTTCGGTTCCTTGGGCATGTAGTTTCTAAGCAAGGCATAGCCGTGGACCCCGCAAAGGTAGTTGCGGTACAGAACTGGAAAATACCTAAGAATGCTATGGAGGTGAGGAGTTTTCTCGGTTTGGCGGGCTACTACAGGAAGTTCATTAAGGACTTCGCTAAGATTTCAGCCCCTCTTACTAAGTTAACAAAGAAGAATCTAGCTTTTGCATGGGACATAGAGTGTGACGCTGCTTTTCAGAGACTTAAGAGAGCCCTCACCACAGCTCCAGTTTTGGCATTACCCGATGGAAGTTAGATGTTTACCGTGTACACAGATGCGTGCGGCACAAGATTAGGCGTCGTCCTAATGCAAGAAGGAAGAGTAATATGCTACGGGGGCAGACAACTTAAAGTTCATGAGAAAAACTATCCCACGCATGACTTGGAGTTGGCCGCGACTGTCTTTGCACTTAAAGCTTGGCGCCATTATCTTCTAGCGGAGAGGTTCGAGCTATATACCGACCACAAATCACTTAAGTACCTCTTCTCATAGAAAGATTTGAATCTGAGACAACAGCGGTGGATGGAATTCTTGGCATCATATGACTTCGATATAGCTTTCACCCCTGGCAAGGGTAACGTGGTGGCGGACGCGCTAAGTAGAAAAAGGTTGAATTTGAGCCCCTTGTTTGTTGAAAGGAAAAGACTTGAGTTTATAGCAACCTTTGATTTTACACCCGCTGTTGAGTCATTGACTGCTACGTTAGCATCTCTTGAGTTAAGATCTACACTTCTAGATCAAGTAGGGACTTCACAGAAGGAAGACCCACAGATAGTCGAAATCATGAACAAGTTGATTAGTGGTGAGACGTCAAGTCACCTCAGTAGGTATACCATAGATGACAAGGGATGGCTAAGGCGCGATGGAAGGCTATGTGTCCCACAAGTGGGAGACCTGGTAAGGAAAGTTCTCTAAGAAGCGCACCACTCGAAGATGACTATACATCCCGGAGGGGATAAGATGTATAGGGATATGAAACGCATGTTCTTTTGGGCTGGAATGAAAAAGGACGTGGCAGAGTTCATTTCGAAGTGCATGGTGTGCCAGCAGGTAAAGGCCGAGTCAAAGAAGCCCGGTGGGCTATTACATCCTTTGGAGGTTCCGCAATGGAAATGGGAGAGTATCTCGATGGATTTCGTGGATGGACTGCCTAGGTCAAGGAAGGGAAATACTAACATATGGGTCATAGTTGATAGACTCACGAAAAGTGATCACTTCATTCCGGTGAATAGCAAAAGGACCGCATCAGGGCTAGCGTCTATTTACCTTCGAGAGATAGTACGGTTGCATGGAGTTCCTTCTAGTATAGTTAGTAATCGTGACCCGATTTTTACTAGCTAGTTTTGGAATAGTCTGCAAGAAGCAATGGGTACACGACTGAACTTGAGCACGGCCTATCACCCACAGACGGATGGACAAACCGAAAGGGTAAACAGGGTACTAGAAGATCTCCTGAGGCTATGCATTCTTGACTTTGGTGGTACTTGGGAAGACCATCTTCCTCTCGTGGAGTTTGCATATAATAACAGTTACCAAGCTAGCATTGGAATGGCACTGTTCGAAGCCCTGTATGGAAGACCGTGAAAGTCGCCAACTTGTTGGTGGGAGACGACAGACAGGCTTATACTTGGCCCTGATATGATAAGAGACACATCTGAGAAGATTGAGCTGATACGAAGACGGATGAAAACGGCCCAAGATAGACAAAATCTTATGCGGACCAGAGAAGGACAGACCTAAAGTTCGAAGTCGGAGATATGGTCTTTATAAAAGTTTCTCCGTTACGCAACGTAGTTCGTTTTGGGGCAGTTGGAAAGCTAGCATCAAGGTTCGTAGGACCGTTCCTTATCATTGAGAGGATTGGACGGATGGCCTATAAGGTAGACTTACTCGAGAAGTTATCTGGAGTACACAATGTCTTTCACGTCTCACACCTCCGGAAGTGCTTGCCGAAGTGGTTGAGCCAAGTATCCTTGAAGACGTAGAAGTGGAAAAAGAAGTAACATTGAGGCGAGCTCCGATTCGTATCTTAGGAATGGAGATTAAGAAGCTAAGGAATCGAGGAGTCAAGCTAGTTAAAGTGCAATGGAGTGAAGCCCAAGAAGACGCAACTTGGGAAACCGAAGAGAAGATATGCGCGCTTTACCCGTTTCTTTTTTAGGGTACATTCTAGATCTCTTTTTCCTTGAAAACCTTTTCGTATCATGCTTCTACTATCTACGTTTGTCTTGTTATCTTCTCGATCTTATCTTGAGAACCTTAGGCAGAACCATATGGATGTAAACATGTGATTGAAACATGTTATGGTTGATGTTTGCAAACGGTTGCAAGTGGTTGCTAATGGATGCTTGACACACATTAGGCACTAGATCGGCTCAGTCACATTTTCATGTTGCATATGCATGAGTGCTTATACTTGTACATGGATGGAACTTGTTATGCTATCACTTGGATGTTGCATATGGATGAATGTTTGTGTACTCATGTAGAGATTATGAACTATGCTAGGAATTTGCATACATGTTGGATTCATGGCACTAACATACTTTGCATTTTGGAGGTTTACTAAATCAGTAACTGTCTGATCTTTTGCATTAGATAAGTACATATACACACACTTTCTGCATATGTTCATACAACACTAGAATTTTTTTTAAGGACAATGGTTGCCTGTGGATGATGCTTTGAGTAGATGGACGATGGATGGTAGGACACATCCTCCCTAACTTAGAGATTTCGGGGACGAAATCCTTTAAGGGGGGAGAATGTAACAACTCGTGTTTTTATAACGTGTAATAACCACAAATCAAGGCAGAATTAATTTTAAAATAAGAATCAAGGGAACGGTTGCGCCATTGCATTCGCCTCGAAATTCTGCTTGGAAACGAGTCCGAGTTTTCGAAAATCGGAGTCTGTATGACCAAGTTATGACCTTTCAAAGTTTTCAGAAGTTTTCAGGTTCAAACCAGCTCAGTTCGAATTCAAAAATCGAATTTCAAACCTCAGAATGGACTGGGCGGGAAATTTCACTCCTAGGATCAGGTCAACCTAGGGATCGACTATGTAGTCGACCTACCCAGGACCAGGTCGACTATAGTGTCGACCTGGGGGTCGACCTGGTGGCCGAGTCCACTTTTGAAGATGGATTCACTCTTATGTTTCTGGCCTCGTTTCTGTCTACATTCGTTGACCTAACCCTATATATACAGCCCCTCACACTAGTCTCTCTACACAAAATTCCTTCTGACCTTATGCTGCTCTGATTCTGGTTGAAAGGTTAGAGAAAGAGACTACTTCTTCTACGTCGAAACTACGTTGCTGATTTGGGGATTTCTATTAGGACCTGACTAAGCATATAAAGATTCAACATCGACTCTCTTTTTCTAATTCTTGAACCACGATCTGTAAGCTCCAGTTATTTTCAGATTTAAACTGTAAATGTAATATAAATATGTTGTAAATTGAAATTGGACCTATGTATGATGACTGTTTTACATACATTCTTGTTCATCTTGGATATTACTATGACATTGATTTGGGGCTTATTCATATTGTAAATCAAAAAGAGAAACCCCTCATATTATCATGTTGAATCTGCTACTAGTCACAAGTTTATAACTATCACTTTATGTCAATCGTTACCATGACTATACTATCACCTTATGTCAATCGTTACCATGACTATACTATCACCTTATGACAACTGTTATCTTGACTAGTACCTTATTTTGCTAGATTTGGAATCTTTATGTTTAAGGCCAATATTCCATATGATGGTAATGTTATAATTATTTATCTCAAGTCATACCATGCTATGCTAGAAATCACTTTTGCCACCTTATACCTGTTTCTTTTTATGTTATTCCCTAATTAGATTTATTTGTATCGATTCGAGTTTACGTGCGAGGGGGATACGATTTGGGTAGACTAGGTAAAACATGAATTAGCTTTAAACTTGAACATGAATGTTGTTATGAGTTGAACCTGAATATGGACATGAACTTGACACGATTTGACATGAAACATGACATAAAAATTCGACATGAATCTAGACATGAAAACTTGAACGTGGGCATGACAATTAGATAAACTTGAAATGGCCAACTCGAGGTTGGGTTGAGTTTGTAGTGTAAATCTGCCCGGAACCGCCCGGCAAATCCAGTGGCTGCAAACAATAGGATCCAATTGTGGGTAGTTGGTCATATCGCACGTAAAACCCGAGGTTAGACTATGTTGTGGTGTAAATCTGCCCGTAACCGCTCGGCAAATCCAGTGACCACAACAGTTAGTCTAATGTGAGAGGTTGAAGTGCATTAATGAATTAATGCCACATGATAGGGTTAAGTCATAGACCACTTGAATATACTTAACCAACTTGACACGATGATTTGATAGGGTTAAGTCATGAACCGCTTGAACACACTTAACCAACTTGATACATGATCTGGATGGGGTTAAGTCACGAATTTGATTGACAACACTTAACCCATTAGAAACCCTAGTTACGCGGTCCTTTTCAGCAGTAACCCACTTGGATGTATCACGATACGCTGGAACTAGGAAGGGTGGGGCACGATTACTGGGCTGATTGTAAGCGACCAAAAACGACGGCTGAGTAGGTGCGCCATTGTTGGTTCAGGCGGGCTATGGTCGTGCACGTAGTCTGGAGTTGAAAAAGTAGGCATTGGGCACCCGTAGATTTACACTGTGCGTGCTTGATTCGTGTCGGTGGTTGGCACCATAGGACTTGATACACTATATGGTGGACCTAGCACAAGTAACTACATTTCAGGATAGGGTCGTATGACACAGACACATGACGAGCTAGAACTTGTAGGGAGCCGATTGATTAGTAGATCGTACCGTAGGACCCCGTAATGGGTCACTTCATGATACTGTGCCAAGGGATCAATTCATGATTAATACTTGACATGGGTTAGAACACTAGTACAGATGGTGCAACGAACCTTGAACATGCGATGCTAGACTTGACTTATCTTGTTATCTTAATTATCCTACCAGTTCTGTTATCATCCTTATGTTTAATTACAGTTTTCACATATCATGTTACCTTTACTAGTTCTTATACTGAAAGTCACTAGGGCTTACCAGTCTTTATGATTGAACCTTTTTCTTTCGCCTTTTTTCTTTCGTTTCCCCCCCTTAGGTTCTCAGGGAGGAAACACTAGCTCTTAGCTTGGATTTGGCTTGCTTTCTGACAGCTCATGTACGGTTTGGTCTTGAGTTTGGCTATGGCTGCTTCTGCTATTTATGGGGAATATTTTACTTTTGTTATCTTAAGTTTATGCTTCCTTGGAACTTGATGTAATGGAATAATTTGTATCTTGGATATATGAGGTTTTTGACTCTTTCTCGAAAGAAATAAAAAGTTGGTTTTTAATTTATACCGCTGCTTTATTTATGTTCTGCCTTGTGCATGTTTACCTTGATAATACTCCACCAAAACTAGTGCATTCCCTTTGTGAGTGACCCTAGCGGAGGTGGGGTGTTACAACACACATCCATTTACAAGTCCGTTCTAGGTCTGAACGAAACCGTAGGCACCTTATTACTCATCCCATATGACCAATACAGGAGAGAGGCCCTCGCACATCCAGTCAATCTCCAAGTACGTCTGGGCGACCACCACTTATTACCTTATCTTGGGATGCCTCCCAATCAAGACATCAGCAATCATCCAAACGATGTGAAGACCTCCGGTCTTCAACCACCGTCTTCATCGTCGATTTCTAATCGTCGATCAATTATTTGAAATGAGAGTTAACTCGGCCTTTTCAAATAATTCACGTATATTTAGAATTCAAATCAATTCATTTCCTGGTTAAATTATTTGACATCCACAATTCAGTTCATTAATGTAATTTTAATGTCAAACACATTCAACCATCAAATATCCCATAAATCGAGTAAATTCGGTATATTTCCATTCCATATCGTTCTTAATATTTTATAACGATTTATTGCTATTTTTATTTATTTAAAAATAGACCATTTATTCAAACGATTCTTCAGGCCATAATGGGGCCATGGCGCTGTTTTTCTCTAGATTTGATTTACACATATCTGGAAATCTAACCGTTGGATCTTTAAAATTTTGTATCTTTGGAAAGATCTTTTCAAAGCGGACCCAACGGTTCCAGTGTTGGGAAAATCTGACTGTCGGATCTCCCGGTACAATCGTTTAAAGTTATGATTTCAAAATACGAACTACAGCGTCGTTATTCGTTTTATTTTAATTATATATATATATAATCCATTCTGGCGCTTTTTTATTCAGATTTGAATTAAACATTTCTCACAATCTAACCATTGGATCTTTACAAATTTGATATCGTTGGAAAAATATTTTCAAAGCGGACCCAACGGTTTCGGTTTCGGGAAAATCCGATGGTCGGATCTCGCGTAATAATCATTTAAAATCACGATTTCAAAACACAGACTTAGCATCGTTATTAGTTTTATTTTAATTATATATATATAAAAAAATCCGTTCTTCCATTTCCAAACCATTTTCATTTCATATATGCGGTAAAAATAATATTTTTACCCAACAAATGTTTATTTCAACACATGACTATTTTAACACTTCATATATATAATAAAAATGTGACTTTTATTGTTAAAACAATTTATTTCAAAACATGAATATTTTTAGCAATTCATATATATAATAAAAATGTGATTTTTACTATTAAAACAATTTATTTCCAACATGAGTATTTTATATACTTCATATACATGATAAAAATGTGATTTTTATCTTTTAAACAAATTATTCGTCGTACGAATATTTTTCCAATACATGAATATTCAACATATGAATATAAATCAAACACATGAATATTTCAAAAAAAATCGGCAACATAATGGCAAGGGGTGTAAAACCGGCACCGTCCCGGGTACGGCTCCTCGCACTACCTTACGCCTCGCAGCATTCCCTAAGGGGCTTATCCTTATAACCTAAATATTTCAATCATTTTCATATCCCAATGGATTTCTCCACAAACAATTCCAATTTTATTTCAACCACAAATAATCATTATCAACCAAATTTCACGTTAACCAAAATCCAAAAAATCACAACCAATATATATCGTCCATGGTCTATGGACGAGGGGAGTCTATATATATATATATATATATATATATATATATCCATTTCATTTCAACTCCATTCAATGCACATATAATTTTTACAATGCATATATAACTTATACATCACACATATAATTTATACAACGTTTATACATGAGGTGTACAACGCTTATATAACTTATACATCAATTATATAATTTATACATTTCCATTCCATATAGTTTTGAATTTAGAAATCTCACATAGGGTTCAACTCCTTCAAAAATTGTAGTAAGCTCCTAAAATTCTCCGGTCTCTTCTAGAACGTAGAAGACGTCCACACAAGTCCAATGTCTCTTGTTTCACTAGATTTCAACAACATAGCAAAAAGATATGATTTATAGAAGTTAATCACACTTTGCGACGGTTTTAAATTGTTTAAATCAGTTCAAAATAAATTAACCGTATACCTTTTTAAATGATTCAGAACTAGGTTTAAATCTTTCTCACAATCCGCTGCACGAGGTCAAGATCAGGTGGTATAGCGTCGAAGGGCTTGGAAAGAGCTTCCCGGCGTCGTGCACCACCTTCAGTTCGACGGCGGTCTCGAGGTGCGGCGATGGCCTGAAACGCTCGACTTCGAGGGCGTGGATCTTCTCGATGGCGCAACAATACGAGGCCTGGTGGGTATGGATGTGAAGAGAACGAGAAGATCTACAAAAACTTCAACTACACCCTTCGATTTTATTGTGTGGATATGGAATTATAGAGGAGATAAGGCGGCGTTTCTTTTCCGTCATCGGTTGCGAGGTATCAGGGAAGAAAAGCGGGGAGAGAGAAAGTGATGGTGGAATTTGATTGGCCAATAATATATATTTAATTATTTATTTCCAAAATTACCCCTTTCTCCTTACGAACTCCAATTCAAACCCAACAACTATCGTCTCTAGCTAAATACCCATATTCTGAACACAATGGAATATGTTTCGTAGGCCCATTTGATTGTTTCAGTCAGTTGTTCTTCAAATTAAAATATAAAACATTCAAATATGGATTTTTAACGTACATTTCAATTTGCCGGGGCCACATACTGACTCCAAAAATTCCAAAAAAATAAATCTAGCTATGTTTAGACGATACGATCCCAATAAAACTAGTTTCGTCGAATTTGGAGACCGTTTTGAAAAATGGCCATTTTCTGGTCGATCCAATCTAACTGAAATCAACCAAAGACATTTTCCTTAGCCACGCTCACATATTAACTCCAAAAATTATGGAATTTGAAACCTAGTAATAATTTGACATTCTGGATCCAACAAAAGTAGTTTTGTCGAAAACGGAGGCCATTTGCAAAATGACTATTTTCATGGGCAATATTAATTCCATAGCGACCTTTCTGAAAATTCATTTAGCCATAAATTTTGACTCCCGCTTTGAAACTTCGATCTTTCAGATTCGTTAGAAGGATATTTGTAACACCCCGCCTCCGCCAGGGTGGCTCTTGCAAGCACTCTGACTTTGGAGGGGCGTTTGAATTAGGTAAACATGCATAATGATATATCAAGGCAGAACAAGAACATATGTATATATGTAAACAGAGTAAATAACATAGATAAAACAGCGGAAGATTTCAAACCATTTCAAAACAAGTCTGGTACAACATAATGTCAATTTTCCAAATACACAAGTCTAGATAAAACAACATTACTGAGAAATGGAAATACATAAGTACTATCCCCAAAATAAGTGATAACCATAGCTAGCTTCATGTCGAAACCATACATGAGCTGAAATCCCACAAGCAAGCAATCCGAAATCCAAGCTAAGCTCCAACGTTCCCACCCTGAGAACCTGGGGGGGGGGGACGGAAGAAAAGAGGCGAAAGAAAAACAGGTCAGTCAAAAAGACTGAGTAAGCCCTACTACAATCAATGTAAACTGATAAAGTTAACTGGCATGAGAAGCAGGGATGAACATAAGGATAACAACATACTAGCATGATGATTAACTAACAAGGTAGATAAAGGTGTCATCGCATAATCAGGTTTAAGGTTTTTGCACCACAGGTGTACTAGCAAGCTAACATGACTTGAATAAACAAGTATTGATCCCTTGGCCCAAGCTTTGGCCCAATAACATGAAGTGACCCTAATATGCGGTCCAACCCAACGGTCTAGTTGATCGGCTCCCTATAAGCCTAACTCGTCACGTGTTGGTGTCAATGCGGCCCAAACATAATTGTAGTCAGACTGTGCAGGGCCTCCCGTCGGGTGTATCAAGCCCTAGGGTGGCAACCCCTGGACACCATAAACATGAGTGCACAGTCTCGATCTACTGGTACCCGTGCATGCTTTCCCCGGCTTCGGACTATGTGCACGACCAAAAGTCCGCCCGGAACTACACCGACGTACCACTCTGCCGTCGCTTTTGGTCACTTACCTCAAGTCCAGTAATCGTGCCCCCACCCTAGCCTAGTCCCTAGGGTCATGATGATACAAACTTGGGATTACTGCTGGAGTGGACCCCCATTGCTAGGATTTTCTAGTGGGTTAAGTACGGTCTAACCCTCTTGCTAATCATGGATTAACTTGGTTAAGTGTAACGATGAGTTCACGACTTAACCCCAATTAATCTACCAAGCCCAAATTGGTTAAGTATTAAGTGGACCATGACTTAACCCTAATCATGAGGCATTAATTAATTTAATGCGCCTTAACCTCTCACATTAGACCTTGTTGTGGTTATTAGTTAAGCCGGGCGGGTCCGGGTAGCTTTACACCACAACTTGGTCTAACCTCGGGTTCAAGGTACAACATGACCAACTTCTCACATTGGGTCCTATTGTTTGTAGCAACTAGTTAAGCCGGTCGGTTCCGGGTAGGTTTACGCTACAAACTCAACCCAACCTCGAGTTGGTCACACTTATCTTTTCTAAGTGTCATGTCCATCATTTTTCCAAAACATGTTACAAGTTTTCAAGCATTTGGGTAGACCTAACTTAATAGGTAAATTCCCAAAGGGTGGACCTAACTTAATAGGTAAATTCCCAAGCTTATGTTTTTATGTCTTTTACTTTTACCCAACCCCAAACGCAATCCCATCGCTTACATATCGCAATAGCGCATAAAGGATAGAAAGAGGGAACTTGGCATAATCATGACATAAAAGTGTTGAAGCCACAAGTTTAACATGGTGGCATATGAAATGTACATATGTTCATATACTTGCATATTACATTTTTAGGCCTCAAAAGCATGCATATAACCAAACTTGGCATATTGGTGATACATGGTGCTAAATGACATGTAGAATGGTCATAAGTTCGCATTTAGCCTCACATGCAAGTTATCATAAGAGATATGATAACTTACATGTTGCCAAAATGCAACCTTTAGCATAAAGCTTGAAGCTTTATGTTCACATACTCAAGATAAGCTTGCATAACATGATAACATGGACAAAATGATCATCCCAAACTTGCATAACATACTTGCATATCATAACATGGCATACTTGCATAGCATAACATGGTAAACTTGCATAACATGACATGATGAACTTGCATATCATAACATGGCATACTTGCATAACATGATAAACTTGCATATCATAACATAACAAACTTGCATAACATGATAAACTTGCATATCATAACATAACAAACTTGCATAACATGATAAACTTGCATATCATATCATAATGATCAAACACAACTTGCATCATTAACTTTAGAGTTTAAATATGAAAGTAGAATGGGGCTTACAATGCTTATAAGGACTCAAATGAGTATAGCAAATATAAGAAAGCCCTTATGAAATCAATTAAACCCCAAAATGCAAGCTCCAAATCAATAAAAACCCTTGCTTTATGACGCAAATATAGAAACTTGACTTGAATGCAAGCTAATGACACTTATACAAGCTTGAAAACACTTGTATGCATGGAAAATCTTTCATAGAAATAATTTTAGAAATTTTATGAAGAGAGTGGAGGCCATGAGAGGATTGATTTTGCCATAGTTTAGTTGTAGGGTTGATTAATGATGGTTTAGGGCTAGCTTAGGGTCTTATTTATAGATTAGGCAAGTGTTTTAGGCCATAGGATTAAACCCTAGTTGCAATCTCAGCCCTTAAAACCGAATCTGGCCCCCAAGCTCAACACAATCTCTAAATGGTGCACCAGGCTAAACAGCCCGGTTGGACCAAGTCGACAGCCAAGTCGACAGGGCTGTCGACTTGGGTCCAACCAAGTCGACTCCCAAGTCGACAGGGCTGTCGACTTGGGTGCTCTGGCGGGAATTTTCCCGCCTGGCCCAAACTGGCCCAAATTTCCAAATTAGAACTTGAATTTGAAATCTGTTTTTACTTTGAAATTTTCTGAAAACTTCGTTGGGCCTTAATCGGGTCATACGGACTCCGATTTTCGAAAACTCGGACTCTATTTCGCGTATTTTTCTGAGACGAACGCAATGGCATAGCCCGTTTCCCTTGATTCAGATTTATAAATTAAATTCTGCCTCGATTTATGTTATAACAGGTTATTGAAAATGCGGGTTGTTACAATATTCATAAACAGATTTAAATATTTTTGGTTTCACTAAAATTCGTTTTATTTTGCATCTTTTACAGTCAGTCAAAGTTCGAATTCAAATTTTCAAACTGCAGCGCCATTTCAGGCCTTGTTTTATAACTAAAATAAATATATTCGCTATAACTTCGATCCAAATAGATTTTTTTGGTCGTTATTATTTAAAATAATTTATTTTAATTATTCAAATTCCACTAAAATAGCCAAATTAAAATTTTTAAATTGGTTCTGATTTTCCAGGTTGTTACAGGTTAAATCCAAAAGCCCATAATTTTTGGAGTCAGCATTTGAGCGTGCAAGAAGAAAAGGTACACAAAAATCGCATTTTTGGAACTTATTTGAGCTGGAGAGAAAATTAAAACGAAAGGTCAAACGAACTTCGAATTCGACGAAACTCGGTTCGTTGGATTCGTATGATCGTGTATTATCTTGTATCCAAATTGTAGAGCAAACGAAGACAGTTTGCAGTCAGACGCTCGGAGAGAGCAGGAGATAAATTCCTATATAACTCTCACTTCTCTCCTCTTTCTCTACACTTCATTTCATTTCCTCCTTCTTCCATTTTTTCAAATCAATGGCCTCGTCCCCAAATCCTCAAACCCTAACCCTAGCTACCACCCTAGCCTCCTCCTGCCCCCTCTACCCGTGACGCACAACCCCCCTTAAACAGCCCATGTCGGCACTCCCTTTCTCTTCCTCCACCACTTCAAAACTCCTCCTTTCCTCCTTCTAAACCTTCCTACACCTCCCACCTTTCCTCCTACCTCCTCTAAACATCTCTTCCACTCTCTTATCTCTCTTTAATTCCTTCACAAAGTCCGAATAGCGGAGATAAAGGTTCGAACACCCCGCACGAGCTTGATTTTATCTCCATTAGGCATTAGAGCGAAGCTTTAGCACTACGGGTCTTCAGATTGCCGCATGTAAGCTTGGGAAAGTCGTGTTCATCCGCAAATTAAAGAATAAGCGGAGTGGAACTCACGGTGAGAAATTTTATCTCACTTTAGAAAGAGGTAGATAGGGTTATAGAATCGTGAGATAATTTTTAGTTAGTTAAAAATATGATTTTTAACGAGTACATGACATGAGATAAATTTTAGTTGGTTAAAAATATGATTTTTTTAACTAGTACATGACATGAGATAATTTTTAGTTAGTTAAAAATATGATTTTTTTTAAATAGTACATGACATGAGATAATTTTTAGCTAGTTAAAAATATGATTTTTAACTAGTACATAACATGAGATTATTTTTAGTTAGTTAAAAATATGATTTTTAACTAATCTATGACATGAAATAAATTCTAGTTAGTTAAAAATGTGGGTTTTTTAACTAATGTATGCAATGTAGCTACATGCACGGGATGTAAATGAAACTATATTGATTTTATGAGATATTGACTAGAATGAATAAAATTAACTACGGAATAATATGATAATAAAAAAAATTATTAAGACGTTTGGTAAGCGATGAACGATGTAAAAATATTATTTTTAATCGTTATGCAAGTAGATGTATTTGATTGATCAGTTGGTGATTAAGAATATTTTATCCAGCTTTGTCGATGTTCATACTGCATACATGCATTCATATATATTCTTGTTAATTCAACACTCGAATTATTCACAAATCATTCGTATTAGAAGCGTTGTATGTATATGTGACACTCGCATGACATACAACGTGGATAAACACTTGGGGAGCCTTAAATGGCATTGGATGTTGAGTATTTACTTATATATGATTCTTTCGCGTGCATTGGATGCGAGTGATGGACTCTGAATTAATTAAACATCACCATAGAATAGGAGGCAGGTGTTGGACTATACTACATAAGCATATCCGGACATACTCATGTAAGCATGTAGCTGCTTGATGCTTATATGATGTGAACCATATTATATTCATTCATTTGATGCTATACAACGAGAAAAATGACTAGAGGCCAGGTATACTACATATTGATTAGATGTGGCAGAAGACATGATTTGGACTTAATTGAACTTATTAATAAATTTAGCTTACAAGATTAATAATAAACCCTACACAGGTCCGGAAGTGATTTATTTTTACACATATCTCAGTGTACACATGTTGTATGGATATGTTTTGATTTATTGGAGCCTTTTTAGGCCATTTTCGATTTTTTCGGAGCCCTCTGTACAATGGAGGTTATGGCGAAATTTTCAAAATTTTAAAGGCGTTAGCCAAATATTCAGTCAAATAAATAGTTGGGAAGCCCTTAAACAAATTATATTTTTTATATGAAAATATAAATTAAAATAAAATGAACAGCGCAGCGGCAGTCCGCATTTTCGACTCATAATTTTAAACGAGTATACCGGGAGATCCGACCATCGGATTTTCCCAAATTTAGAACCATTTGGTTCGTTTCGAGGTGATCTTTCCAACGATAGTAAATATGTTAAGATCCGACGATTAGGTAATTAAAAATGTTTAATTCAAATTCGAATGAAAACAATGCCAGTGCAGTCGAATTACCTGAACCTTCATGTGACTGAATTATGCTATTTTTACATATAAAAATAGCGAAGGATCATTTTAAATTAAAATAAGCAATTTAGAACGTGAGTAAACCAATTATGATTGGTCTATAAAAATGAAAGCAGTTAAGTGTGATTTGACATGAAACTTATTAAATGAATTTTGGGTATATTGCAATGAAGTATTTAATTCGATGAACGAATTAAATTCTCGATTAAACCTTTTAAATAAGGTAGTGAAATGAATTATAAATGCCAATGACATAACCAAAAGGAAGAATTGATTTGATTTATATATGCGAGAATTATTTGAAAAGACCAAGTTAATTCTCATTTCAAATAATTAAGCGATGACTAAAAGTCAAAGATAAGGAAGACGGTGCAAGGCCGACAATTTTCACATCGAATGCATTACTACTAATGCCTTCGATATGGGTAGCTCCCTTGAAAATGTTATAGTGGTAGTTGTCCAGACGTACTTGTTGATTGTCTGGTTATGCGAGGACCACTCTCTTGTATTGGACATATGGGATAAGGAACAAGGTGCCTCCGGTTTCATTCAGACCCAGAATGGACGTATGAATGGATTGTATGTTTGACATCGTAATGTATGCTATGTGGTTGATCTCTGCTAAATATATATTTGTTTGGTGGCGGAGAATTTATTCTCTTACTTAACACCCTTCTCTGAGACATACGAGCTTAAAGGTTATATATTGGTGGAAATCAATAACATAATATGGATAGAGGGTGTCGCATGCTAAGATTCAAGGGATCAAGAATTTTGTTGAAAAGCAGAGTCGCATGGATGATGATCAAAGCATAGCTTTAAGTAGCATAAATTTGTGTATAGTGTTAATTCACGAGCCTCACACCTGGTATGAGTCAAAAACGGGATAACGACTACGGGGAGTGCATGTGTTTCTTTATAGCTAGAAGTTGTGTCATGGTATAGAGCCTAAACATTTTTACTTATGTGGTTGTTGGGTTGTGAGGCGCTTCGGATATAGAGCCAACTAAAAGGCTTATATGGTCGACGTACCGACCATTTTGGAGGTCCGATAGGACTGGGAAACACATTGTTCAGGAATAACTAACCCACAAACGTTAGGTGCGGACCGGCCCTGAAAATCCAAGGGTTGCCCATAGGTGCGATCCTGAGGCATTTGTTTGAGTGTCTCGAAACCAGTAAGGAGACATCCCTTGCCTTGACTCATGATGGAAATCCAATTTCCAATACAACATTGTGCGGTTTTAATTGTAAACCTATATGACAACATAATATATGGTACCTATGTCATCTATGATTGATACATTTATGTTGAAATTGTTTTAGAAACATCTAGACACTAATAATAATACCAAATGATTTTGTTTTACGCGTATCAAGCATATTTGGCCATTATAAGATAAAACTCTATCTTCCGGCTTGCACTGCATTGTGTGATGGGACCTGAGTCTTATAACGGCTTTATTTTTCTAAAAAGCATGGTGTTGTTTACTTGATTTATTTTATTATATGTACTGACAATCCGGTGGAGTAAACCCATTCCGTGACATACGGCGTGGTCCTGTGATTTGCCTTATTCTTAATTAAGTAACTGGAATTTCTCATACCAGTCCCATGACTGACTCGTAGTTTGTTTATCCCTTGCAAACTCGGGTACCTCTATTTTTACATAGGCGACCAAGTGAACAGGTTATGGGGTTTCTTTTGGATATGCACCGTAGCACGGGGTGCTCTTTTGGCTGAAGATGAAGACTTATATTTTTTGTTTGTTTTGGAACTCTTATGCATGTTTACATTTGATTCCACTGTAGACTTATTTTCTACTTGATGAAACTTGTTATGTACTAAGTGGGATCCTGTATTTGTGTAACTCTGATGATGATTATGACATTGATGATTTCCGCTATTATGTTATGATGAAATTATTCTCTAATTTTATGTATTATGCTATGTTCTGTAATCTGCTGATGTGATTAATGTGTAATATTCCAATGACAGACCATGCCACCGTGGAGCGAGGGTTTGGTTTGAGTCAGGCATGGTATTAGAGCTTTGATTAATCTTAGCTCAGGACTTAAACACATTAAACGACTCGTTAAAGATAAAATGAGTAGTATTCCAGGATGAGTAACTCATTAAAGATAGGATTAGTAATATTCTAAAATGAGTACATTGGAATAGCATATAACTTGATTATTACATCATTATTCATGCATATGTCTTTATGCTTTTACTATTCCTTAAGATGTCTTTTTCTGTTGGCCTGGCTCTTTTCTTGCTATTCTTAGAACTAGAAGAAAATGGGTGGACGAAGCAGAGGCAGAAGAGGCGGAGGCCGAGGAAGGGGCAATGTCCCCATTGTTAATGGCCAGCATGGTTTCGATGCAGATGAATCAGATGCCAACAATGAAGAAGTATTACCACCGCAACCCCCACAGAAACCATTTGATCTAGATGTAGTTGCCAAGAAATATAAGAACTTGGGCGGGGTGCCATTCACAGGCATTGGAACCGTAATGGAAGCTCAAGCTTGGTTGAGGTCTTGCGAACGGATCTTCGCAGGCCTAAAATTGGCAAATAGCAGGAAAAGATTTTTAGTATCCTGGTTACTTAAGGACGAAGCCCTAATCTGGTGGGAAGCTATGACCAAGGTTTTAAATCTTGGATATCAGTCACATTTCGTCTCGGAGATTTTATAGACTTGATCTCGTATCAGGGGAGATCTCGGAGGAGATGGTTCTAGGAGATGGGTCTAACTCGGATTTCCATCTCGGGTTTGGAAGTTCATATCGGAACAATCTTGGGGTACATGATATGTTAAAATTTGATATTTTTACAGAATGATTTTTATGAATGCTATTAAAAACATAGTAACCTAAACTTGAATTGCAAAATAACTTTATTATTCTTTGTTTTGCAAAAGATCATTCATACTCTAAATCGTAATATGCTTAAAACAAAAATATTGTTAGACATAAAACACTAAAAGGATACAAAACATTAAAAAATTCTGTGTAAATAGCCTATAAAATACATAATTTCATAGGTAACATGTATGTAAAAAAGACGAATATGAAAATCATAAGCATCGAAGAATATATATGAACATAAAATATGGTCATTTAACACTCAAAACGTAAAATAACAAAAGATTATCATGGCTAGACTTGAGTTTTTTAATTATTGTTCTAGTTCAGGCATAGATTTAAATTTTAACCCAAAAAAACTAAGATCTCAGACGATATTTCAGTATTTCGTCTCGTTCGATATTACAATATCTCGGGTGATATATTCGAAAGGAGATTTACTGTGATATTTGTTGTTTCATTTTGGAAGGAGCCCAAAACGAGATCTCGGAGGAGATCTAGGGCGATATTTGTGAGATTTGAAATAGTGGATGTGACTGTAGGTGATCTTGAAGTTGAAATGACTTGGACTAGGTTCAAAGAAGTCTTTGAGGAAAGGTTTATTCCATGACAGGAAGCCGAACGCTTGCATGATGAGTTTGCTAATCTCCTACAAGGTGACAAAACCGTCCATGAGTATGTTAACAAGTTTATTGGACTCTCTCGCTATGGCCCAAAATTAATTCAGGAACTGATTAGGAAGAACAAGCGATTTATTGAGGATCTTCAGAGAAGGTATTATAACAGGGTGACAGCCTATACAGAACTTTCATTTGCTAAAATTGTCGAAATGGCTTGTAGATATGAGGGTATTGATAAGAAAAACTTTCAAGCAGACCAGGAAAGAAGCCAAGCTAATAACAAGAGAAAGCTTCCCGACACAAAGCCTGAAGCAGCTAAGTCTCCAGAAGATAAGTGGTCAAAAATTAAATGCTACAACTACGATCAGTACGGGCATTGGTTTAGAGAATGTAATGCTCCTAAGAGGCCAAAGAGAAATAAGTCCAGTTCTAGTCAGCAGCCTCGCAACAGTGGTGAATGCTATAATTGCCATAAGCCGAGACATTTTGCAAGGAACTGTCCACTGACTAAGAAAGCTGGAGTAGCTCATGTTTATGATGGGACGAATGCGCTAGCTCCTTCTACTAGAGGAGGCATACCAGTTGTGTTGGAAGGTACACTTTCAATTAAAAATATTCCTGTTAAAGTATTATTTGATAATGGCACACCGCGAAGTTTTGTTTCGGGTAACACGGTTAAGAAGTTAAATTTAAAGTTGAGAAATCTCGAAGAATCAATCAGTGTTCATAATCCGATATGGGGTTCTCTTATTCTCCATTTATATTGCAGAGTACCCATTTCTTATTCTTGTTACCGGTTTCTTTAATTTAATCATCATGAATTTATCCAACTTTGATATCGTACTTGGATTGGATTCGTTAACTAAGTTTGGGGCTGAAGTTAAATGCGTCGATAGGTTTGTTAAGGTTAAGACGAAATTTGGAGACATTATCATACTATGCATGGGCTCGAATTCAGACAAAAAAGAGTTTTGGTCAGCACTTGTGGTTTCCCCTACCTCTATAGAGAATATTTCTGTTGTTAGAAATTATGCGGATGTGTTTGAAGAGGTTGATAGCTTACCTCCGCGTAGAGAAATCGATTTCCGAACCGATCTAGTTCTGAATGCAAGGCCAATAGTGCATGCAATTCAGAGAATGATGTTGGAAGAAAAGGAAGAATTGACTAATCAAACCCAGCAACTTTTATGGAACAGTCTGATTAGGTCTAGTTTCTCATGTTGGGGAGTAATGGTGGTATTTGTTCCTAAGTCAGACAGTACTCTCAGATTATGCGTAGATTATTGACACCTAAATAAGCAAACATTGAAGAATAAATATCCATTGTCGCGCATCGATGATTTGTTAGATCACTTGAATGGAGCGAGAGTGTTTTCGAAGATGGACCTAGCTACAGGTTTCCATCAGTTGTGGATTGCCGAAGAATGTGTTCTTTTGACAGCTTTCAGAGGTCCAGACTTATTTTATGAGTGGTTAGTAATGTCGTTTGGCTTATGTAACGCTTCTGCTTATTTTGTCGATTTGGTGAATCGAGTATTTCGTGAAGTATTGAATAAATTTGTGCTAGTTTTCACTAGTGATATTTTAATCTTCTCTAAGTCAACTAGCGAGCATGCGAAGCATTTGGAACAGGTTTTGGAAATTCTGAGAAAGAATATATTGAAAGACAAATTCTCTAAATGCATATTCTGGCAAGAAGAAGTAAAGTTCCTTGGTTACGTAGTATCGAAGAAAGGAATTTCAGTAGATCCAGGAAAAATTACGGCCGTTCAAGATTGGAAGCAATCTAGCACTCCCACGGAAGTTTAAAGTTTTCCGGTATTGGCGGTCTATTATCAGAAATTCGTTAAAGACTTTTCGAAGATATCTAGTCCATTGACGAAGCTTACAAAAAACATGCAAGATTTAATTGGACGACGGAATATGAGGCAGCTTTCCCAGAGCTGAAAGTGAGATTGACTACTGCTCTGTTGTTGACTATTATATATGGCAATCAGGACTTGACTGTCTATACAGATGCTTCTCACGAAGGAGTAGAGGCGGTATTAATGCAAAGAGTCCAAGTTGTTACATATACTAGCAGTCAGTTGAAGCCGCATGAGAAGAGTTATGTTACTCATGATTTAGAGCTATTGGCAGTAGTATTTGCTTTAAAGATATGGAGGCATTATCTTTTGAGTGAGAAGCTCGAATTATATACAGATCATAAGTCATTGAAGTATTTGTTCACCCAAAAAGACTTGAATTTGAGATAACAACGTTGGTTAGAATTTCTTGCAGCATATGATCTGGATATTTTGTATATCCCAGGGAAAGCCAATGTTGTAGCAGATGCCCTTAGCAGAAAGAATGCAATCGTCCCTAATCTTATCATCACGCCTTCATTGATTGAGAAGATCTCTGTTATTCAGAAAGATGATAATTTTATTCAAAAGATTATCAAAAGAATTCAGTAAGGTGAAATTTTGAGTTTCCAGATTGATAGCGAGGGTGTTGTGAAATTGTTAGGCCAAATCTGTTTGTCGATCATCCCCAAACCCAGAAGAGAAGTGATGGATGAATGTTATAAATCAAAGCTTAGTATTCATCCAGGGGTAAGTAAGATGTATTATGATCTTAAATGCACGTTCTGGTGATCTCTAAAAAGTGATATCTCCATATACGTTAGCAGATGTTCAACTTTCCAACAGGTTAAGAGCGATCAGTAGAAGGTCGCTGGTTTGTTGCAACCATTAGAGGTTCCAGAATGGAAGTAGGATCAGATTTCTATGGATTTAGTTGATGGTTTTCCTAGAACCAAGAAAGGCAATGATAGTATTTGGGTTATTGTTGATCATTTCACGAAAAGCGCCCATTTTATTCCAGTGAAATCAACTAGAACCGTTCAGAGCCTCACTCAGATATATGTAAGAGAGATTGTCTGATTGCATGGAGTTCCCAGCACCATTGCTAATGATCGGGATCCGATCTTTGCAAGTAATTTCTGGGAAGCATTCCAATCTGAGTTGGGAACGAAGATAAATCTTAACACTACATATCACCCTCAGACAGACGGCCAGACTGAGAGGGTGAATCATATATTAGAAGATTTATTGCGGGCTTATATTCTTGATTTTGGAGGTCTGGGGAGGATCATATCCATTTGGTTGAATTCTCGTATAATAATAGCTATCATGCGAGCTTGAAATTATCTCCATTTGAAGCATTGTATGGTAGACCGTGTAGGTCTCCTGCATGTTGGATTGAGCCTGGTAATCGACTAGTGTTGGGTCTCGATATGATCCAAGAAGCTGCAGATAAAGTGGATTTCATTAAGAAGCGCCTACAAGCGGCGCAGAGCCGACAGAAGAGTTATGCGAATTCTAGAAGAAGAGATTTAGCATTTTCTATTGGTGATTACATGTATTTGAAAATTTCTCCAATGAGAGGAGTAATTCAGTTTGGGAAGATAGGGAAATTGGCACCTAGATATACTGGTCCATTTCCTATACTTGAGAAGATTGGGACTCTAGCTTACAGGGTTTAGTTACCAGATTGGTTACCCGGAGTGCATGATGGGTTTCACATTTTCCAGCTTCAGAAGCATGTACATGATCCAGACTTGATCGTGGAAGAGGCTAATCAATCAATATTAAATATTACTCTGAGTTTAGCTGTTCATAAGGAGCCGTTAAAGATTATTGGCAGAGAAACCAGAGTTCTAAGGAACAAGAATGTGCATTTAGTAAAAGTGCAATGGTGTGGAGATTCTAGAGACTGTACATGGGAGATAGAAGATAGCATCAAACAGGCTTATCCCATGTGCAGAGTGGATATCCCAGATTAGCTCTTTGGGAGGTACGTTTATGTTATGTTATGTTACATTACAATTTTATTTCCTACTTTACCGTTTTCTTCATTTTCGGAGACAAAAAGTTCTAAGTAAGGGAGATTGTAACAATCTGGAATTTCACAATAAATTTAAAAATTATTTTTAATATAATTTTAAGGAAAAATGCGTCAGAATTTAAAATTTTGATTTTAAGTCATCGCATAGCCCCTAAAAAGTGAAATTTTGCTAGGAAGCTCAGAATTCGACAAGATAATTTTTTTTTGAATTCTTTATGGCAAATCATTATTGAGTTCCAAAATGCGCGTCGAACGGAGTTAGTATGTGGTCATGCAGGGCAGACACACTTGTTAATAAACTGACATTCAGTTTACAAAGGAACATTATTGAGACGATCTCAGAATTCGTTTCCATTTTTTTCAGATTCGTATCGTCGGATAATGGTTATGTCCAAAAGCCCATAATTTTTTGAGTTAGCATTTGAGCATGCAAGACGAAAAGGTACGCAAAAATAGCATTTTTGGAGCTTATTTGAGCTGGAGAGAAAATTAAAATGAAAGGTCAAACGAATTCGGAATTCGACGAAATTTGGTTCGTTGGATTCATATGGCTGTATATTATCTTGTATCCAATTTGTAGAGAAAATGGAGACAGTTTGTAATTGGACGGTCGGAGAGGGCGGGAGATAAATTCCTATATAACTCTCACTTCTCTCCTCTTTCTCTACACTTCATTTCATTTCCTCCTTCCTCCTTCCTTCATTTTCTTCAAATCAACGGCCTCCTCCCCAAATCCCCAAACACTAACCATAGCCACCACCCTACCCTCCCCATATCCCCTACCCACCCACGCCTAGACCCCTCCTCTACCTGTGACACGCAGCCCCTTGACAGCCTACGTCGGCACCCCCTCTTTCTATTCCTCCACTACTTCAAAACTTCTCATTTCCTTCTTCTAAACCTTCCTACATATCCTACCTCCTCTAAACATCTCTTCCACTCTCTTATCTCTCTTTAATTCCTTCACAAAGTCCGGATAGCGAAGATAAAGGTTCGAGCACCCCGCACGAGCTTGATTTTATCTCCATTAGGCATTGGAGTGAAGCTTGAGCACTTCGGGTCTTCGGATTGCCGCATGCAAGCTTGGAAAAGTCGCATTCATCCACAAATAAAATAATAGGCGGAGTAGAACTCATGGCGAGAAATTTTATCTCACTTTAGAAAGGGTAGATAGGGTTATAAAATCGTGAGATAATTTTAGTTAGTTAAAAATATGATTTTTAACTAGGACATGACATGAGATAATTTTTAGTTAGTTAAAAATATGGTTTTTTAACTAGAACATGACATTAGATTATTTTTAGCTAGTTAAATATATGATTTTTGACTAGTACATGACAAGAAATTATTTTTAGTTAGTTAAAAATATGATTTTTAATTAATGTATGACATGGAATAAATTCTAATTAGTTAAAAATGTGATTTTTTTGACTTATGTATGCAATGCAGCTACATGCACGTGATGTAAATGAAACTATATTGATGTTATGAGATATTGACTAGAATGAATAAAATTAACTACGGAGTAATATGATAATAAAAAAAATTATTAAGACGTTTGGTAAGCGATGAGCGATGTATAAATATTATTTTTAATCATTATGCAAGTAGATGTATTTGATTGATCAGCTGGTGATTAAAAATATTTTATCAAGCTTTGTCGATGTTCATATTGCATACATGGCATATATATTCTTGTTAGTTCAACACTCGAACTATTCACAAATCATTCACATTAGAAACATTGTATGGACATGTGACACTCGCATCACATACAACGTGGATGAATACTTGGGGGCACCTTAAATGACATTGGATGTTAAGTATTTACTTATTTATGATTCTTTTGCGTGCATTGGATGCGAGTGATGGACTCCGGATTAATTAAACATCACCATATAAAATGAGGCAGGTGTTGTACTATACTACATAAGCATATCTGGACTTACCCATATAAGCATGTAGTTGCTTGATGCTTATATGATTTGAACCGTATTGTATTTGTCCATTTGATGCTATATGACGAGAACAATGATTGGAGGACAGGTATACTGTATATTGATCAGATATGGCAGAAGACATGATTTCGACCTACTTGAACCTATAAATAAATAAACCCTACACAGGTCAAGAAGTGACAAAAATACATGTAACTCTTGTGTAGTTACGGCACATGGGGATCGGGTAATTAAATTGTACACATCGCATGGGGGCGATGTGTAAGGCACAATGGTTGTTTACATGATTTTTAATTCCCACACGTAGGGGTGTAAATCGGTCAGACCGGACTAGACAGAGGTGTGTTCAGTTTCTATCCTAAAAAAATCAAACCGGACACGGACCGGACGAAATATTTTCTCAGACAAATTTTTTTATCTTAGTTCATGTCCTAAATAAAATAGGTCGGACATGGACATACGTTTTTCGGTCACGGACACGATCGGACTCTATCGGACATGGCTATTTATATCACATTTTGTATATTTTACTAGATTTTCTCTCAACTATACGCCAAATTATGAGGAATTCGGATGAGCCCGGACCGGACGTAATTTTTTCTCGTACAAATTTTGTTGTCATAACTCGTGTCATAAATGAAAATCAGATGGACTCGGATGGACGTATTTTATTCACGGACACGAACAGACGTATTTTAGTCACGGACATGAACGGACATCGGACATTCGTACAAAATTTACAGCCCTACGGGCCACATGGTCATTGAGATGATTTATTTTTACACATCTCTCAATGTACACATGTTTTATGGAGATGCTGTGATTTATTGGAGCCTTTTTAGGCCATTTCCGATTTTTCGGAACCCTCCGTACAAAGGAGGTTATGGAAAAATTTTCCAAAATTTAAAGGCGTTAGCCAAATATTTAGTCAAATAAATAGCTGGGAAGCCCTTCAACGAATTATATTTTTATATAAAAATATAAAATGAAATGAAACGAACAACGCAACGACAGTTCACGTTTTCGACGTGTAATTTTAAACAAGCAAACCGGGAGATCCGACCATCGGATTTTCCCAAATTTAGAACTGTTCGGTTCGTTTCGAGATGATCTTTCCAAGGATAATAAATATGTTAAGATCCGACGATTAGATCATTAAAAATGTTTAATTCGAATTTAAACGAAAACAGCATCAGTGCAGTCGAATGACATGAACCATCGTGCGACTGAATTAAGCTATTTATATATATATATATATATATATATATATATATATATAGCGAAGGATCGTTTTAAATTAAAATAAAAAATTTAGAACGTGAGTAAACCAATTATGATTGGTTTATAAAAATGAAAGTGGTTAAGTGTGATTTGGCATGAAACTTTTTAATTGAATTTTGGGTATATTGTGATAGAGTATTTAATTCGATGATCGAATTAAATTCTAAATTAAACCTTTTAAATAAGGTAGTGCAATGAATTGTAAATGCCAACGACTTAACCAAAAGGAAGAATTGATTTGATTTATATATGCGAGAATTATTTGAAAAGACCGAGTTAATTCTCATTTCAAATAATGAAATGACGAATAAAAGTCAAAGAAAATGAAGATGGTGCAAGACCGACAATTTTCACATCGAATGGATTACCACTGATGCCTTCGATATGGGTAGCTCCCTTGAAAAGGTTATAGCGGTAGTTGTCTGGATGTACTTGTTGATTGTCCGGATATGCGAGGACCTCTCTCTCGTATTGGATACATGGTATGAGGAATAAAGTGCCTCCGGTTTCGTTCAGACCCAGAATGGACGTATGAATGGATTGTATGTTTGACATCGTAATCTATGCTATGTGGTTTATCTCTGCTAATTTTATATTTGTTTGGTGGCAGAAAATTTATCCTCTTGCTAAACACCATTCTTTGAAACTTACGAGCTTAAATATATATATGTATATATATATATATATATATATATATATTGGTGGAAATTGTTGTATATAACAGTGTTGTATACATAATTATATGATTTTTGTTTGATGATAACAACCAAATATATAATTATAAATGTGTTTGTAATGTACTGTTTCATATATATAGTCACAGACATGAATATAATATTTATATTCAAATAAAATACAACTGTACAGTCATTCAGATATTTATAGAGTATTTTGTTTAAATGTAAATGTTTTATTTCAAATATTCAAACAATACAACTATTTATAACTCCACTATTTGAACACATCACATTTCATATACATTCCAGAATATTGTACTTGTAAATAAATTGTATATAATAGACAAGTTTGTTTGAACACAATAAAATTATATTTTATTTCAAACAAATTTGTTTAATACAAACATCAGTACAATTCTGTTGTTACACAGCTCCTCACTATAACACTCTGTCTATACATCTCATATATATACAATCAATCAATTTACATTTCAATTTACAGACACATTGGCACAGATACATTAACACGTCTTCATATTGTCTTCATCTTCAATCTTTAGTCTTCACAGCTCAGTCAGTCCATTCTTTATACCGATCATATACAGAAACACACACATAGTATATGGAACAGAAATAATTTCCAAAATACATGCAAATATTATTTTATTTTTAAAATTTTTATTTGCCTCAGTTTTCTGGTGTCTTTCTCATCATTTTTCATGACTTGATCTGATTCATCTGTGTCTAGGCAGACAGTTTGTATATGTACAGGGACAAGAAATTTTCTGATCGACTGCATGTACACACGTGCATATATATAGGTGTACACTGCCTCGCCAATCAACGTGCAACTGAAGAGTAGCCATGTGGACCATCTCGACTCAGTGCAGCATGGTCGAACATGAAGACAGTGCACAAAGTCAACATAGTCAACTCAAGTCAAAGTGGTCAAGGCAACTCAACAATCAAAACAACAAATTCAGTGTGCAACAAGAATGCCAAGTGTACACAGCAAGGTTACAAGCATGGGAAAATGGTCAAGACCAACCAACAATGAAGAAATAGCTCAAACAAGTGATAAAGGGAGTATGCAGACATAACAGCATGGTCAGAGGCCAAGTAAGAGGTCAAACACATGAGCATGCACAAGCAAGCTGGTGAACAATTTCCAAATGGCATACACAACAAAACAGTTTAGCATATATCAAACAGCCAACATGAAGTGGCCAGTGTCGAGCAGATTTTCAAGTTCATATACAAGTGAGCTCAGACTCAAGTCAAACAGCAGTGAAGTGGTCAAGCCAGCTTACATAGTGATACAATAAAATATGTGAAGGAAATCAACACAAGCATGGCAGATCAGTTTTAAAATGGTGGAAGATACATATGATAATTAGTCAGCAAGCAATGTTACATGTATGACAGTTTCAAGCTCGACACAGCGAGCCATGGTGAAATCTGCAGTGTACATACAATCTAGTAGTGCAGTTCAAACAGTCAAGGTTTCAAGTAGCAAGATGGTGTTGTGCGAACTCAAGTAAACAAATGGCATGGCAAAAGTGCACGAGCTCAACAATGTTTGAGCATGCATGTACAAATGTAGACACAGCAGTATATATAAAGCATGGAGTTGCAGCAAAGTGATGGTGCATCATGGTTAAGCCATGTCAAGACAAAGTTAAAGCAGCCAAACAAAATAGTCAACTTGGTGTAGCATGAAGACATGGATCAAGACAGGTTTTAAAGGAGCAGCCCCAAGTCAAGTAAGTTTGGAACATGTACAAGACAGCATGGAACAAGAGATGGTGCAATTCATTCCAGACTAAACTACTAAGAATGGTTCATATACATATTCTAGAAAATCAAAAAAACAGTTTCTTTTATGCATGAGCAACAGCATACAAGGGTAAACAAAATACAGTTCAGCATGAATGTGAATGAAGCATAGATACACAGCAGCTTTCCAAGTATTCATGGGTGTAATTATCAAAAGAAGCAAGCATTGACTCAAACATACATATATGGGAAGCATTACACAAATCAATTCAACTTGCACAGTTTGGGCCATGGCATAAAAGGCAAGCATCAAAATCAGTTTGTCAAGTATTCATCAATAATCTTTATTTCAGGAAATTCACATGAAGCAATAAGGGAAAAAATATTTAAGGCCAGAAAACAAAACCAGAAACTCAGTGTCATATATGGCAAGAGGTTTCTATTCAATTCATTTCGATATTTCATGGGATATAAATATCATTTCAATTCAAAAGGGGCAACTATTTTCCAAAATTTCTTTCTTAAAGATAGAGCAGAAAACATGCAAGGAGGAATTGAATCTAAGTTCGAAATCATGTCTGAATTCATAGCCATAAATCAAGCTATTCTTTTTCAACCGAATTATGTCAAAAGGGAAAGCACATCATCAGATTAAATCACATATTTGAAATCAGAGCAAGTTATGGATTGATAATCCTATTTTATCACACTAGGCTAAGTAGATCGACAACCACAAGTATCAAAAAATTTCGAGCAAAAAATTTAATCAGAAAACTTACAGTTCATTCTAGGGTTTCGATCAACAGTTCTCAAATCGTTTGACCTAGGAGCTTCAAGCATCAAAACTATCAGAGAATCCATCCTATCTCAATTAGACGTCGCGATCGATTTGAGGGAAGCAGAAAACCCTAATTCCTTTTCAAGCCGCCATTTTTTTTCTCATAGGAAATGAGACATCGAGCTAAACAAATAGGAAAGAGGCCAGCCTACATGGAGTTAACTAAGCCATTTTTTAAAAAGGGGATGACCCTTATCTTTAACTCATAGGGGTTTTTGAGCTTTGGTTTTTATGTCTTGTTTATGTTTAAATTTGTATCATTTTTAATTCTGTTTTTTTTTTGTAAAACCGTCTGAACAGTTCTAGAGTCGGTAAAATCTAGGGAGATCCAGTCAGGGTATTGACTGGCAGTTGCTAGAGTCTGTAAAATCTAGGATTTACTAGTTACGGGGTTGTAATCAGGGGAAATATGATCTAGGAGTTTAGATCAGTCTACGGTTTTGAGCGTAGGGTTAGAATAGGAGCAGGGTTTGCGAGTGTACATGGTCTTGTATGCGGAATCTGTTCTATCACCTAGTAGAAACCTTAGAAATGCAGCAGTAGGCAGGGTTTTGCCGAAGCTGGGTATATTTGTGTGTGATTTGTCTTCTGCATTTCTGTTTCTGCTATATTCTGTGATCTGTTTTTTTATTATATACCTCGTTAGATTTTTAATTCAGTTAAAAACTGTGATAAACCCTATTCACCCCCCCCTCTAGGGTTAATCTAGATCCAACAAGTGGTATCAGAGCCTGGTAATTACGGTTAACTCTAGAGTCATGTCTCCTTGTTGTCAGTCTGCAAAGAGTCAGTCTGGTCATATTCTATCTGTTTTTAATGGTACAGATTTTTTAAATTGGAAATCAGAAATGAAATCTTATTTAAAATCTGTTGATATTAAATGTTGGAATAGTATTATAAATGGGTATGATATTGTAAATAGGGTTGATATTGAATTTAATTTACGCGCTACTCATATTTTATATTCTCATATTGATGATGTACAATATAGCCTTATTTCCCATTGTTTAAATTCACAGGAAATCTGACAGACTCTCAACGCGTTGTATGGAAAAACTGACAACTGCTCAAAACCCCAAAAAGCTAACTCAGATTCGGATGTGTGCTTAACTGGAGTTATTAACAACGATTCAGATGACGGAGACTCTTAATATGAAGAATTGGTTTCTCGTTATATTGATTTAACTAAAACTGTAAATCGTCTCCAAAGTAAAAATAAAATTTTGAAATCTGAAAACTCTGAGTTGCGATGTAGAAATAATGATTTGAAATTAAAATATGAAAACTCCGACTGCAAAAATTGTATGATTGTGAAAACTAATTTAGCTCAACTTGATGAATATTCTATAAAGCTTGAAAACAAAATTTTGATTTTGAAAAATCATGAAGATGAGTTAATTCATAAAAATAACGCTTTGCAGAAGGAGTTGGATAAGATTAATTTCGAACATGAAATTCTTGAAAAGGAAAATTTGTTGAAAAGGGATTTGATTTTGAAAGAGCTTGAATCTGAAATTGAAAATTTTAAGAATTTTTAAAAACTTGAATTTTAAAAACAAAATCAGTTTGAACTTGAAATTTCCGAATCCCAAGCCAAAATTAAATTACTTGAAAATGAGAATTTCGTTTTGAAACAGTCCAATGCTGAACAGGAGATCGCTATAAATCATTGCCCAAATTTGATAAAAGAAAATAGCGATCTTAAATCCAAAATTCAACGATTAGAATCAACTTTGGATAAATTTTATAATGGGGAAAAATCGTTGAATATACTGTTGCAAAACCAAGTTTCTGTTGGAAATAAATGTGGTCTTGGCTTTGGGAAAATTAATGTTTTTGAAAAACGAAATTCAAATGATTTGAAAAATCCTTCAAACTTCTTTGAAAATAATCAACTTGATAATTTGAACTCTAACAATTTCAAAGGATTTTTAAATCAAAAGCGTGATGTGAATTTGTTTGATAATAATCCGTTTAAACAATCTTGGATCCCAAAAAGAAATAAAACAAACATCGTTAATTTCAAACAATTTTGGGTTCCGAAGGGTACAAAGGTAAATTCGGATGGATTGTTATATAAACAAGTCTGGGTACTAAAACAAATGAACACAACTGTGAGTGGTTTTATAAATTTTGTTAGACCACTCGATCCCTTAAATTGCTAGGTACCGTAGGAGCCTGAGGAGCTGCTTTGCGAAAGAGAAATTAGATTCAAACAGCTTCATATCATTGAACCATTTTCAGTTCCTTAGCCAAACCTGTTGAGTTAGAGATCCTGAGTTACATTGATTCTGGTATGATCTCTGAACCCACCTTTATAAATATTTTATTTTGTTGTTTATTTCTCCTTCTACCTCCTTCTGTGTAATAACCCGCAAAATCTGGGCAAATTTAAATTTTTTATTTTTAATAATTTAATGAATTTTAAGGTTTAGAATAATTTATTTTAAATAATAACGATGAAAATTTTATTTAAAAACTAAGTTTAAATTAATAAATTTATATTAATTATATTCGAGCCTGAAACGGCGCGGTAATTTCAAATTTCGATTTCCAACTTTGAAAAATTATATAAAATTAATTATAAGTCAAAATTGAACGAAACAAGAAACGTTAGGACCGTATAGAAAATATCTTTCTAATGGATTTTAGAAATTTAGATTTCAGTTTATAATTTGTAAGTTATGGCAAAATCAAAATTTAGAAATGTCGCTATGAAATTTATATATATAATATATATGGCCCGAACCGCTACTTTTTGTAGACGAAGGAATTTGGACTCGAAACCACTTCCATTGAGTCTAGAATGTCGTTTCTGCATTGGAAACAGTAAACACTTATATATTTCGAGTTTCGGAAATTTTCGGTATAAAAATTTATTTTTAATATTAAATATATACGCCTTGAAAAATGAGATTTTGCAAACGGACTCCAAATTGAACGAAATTAATTTTGTTGGATTCGTATCATCAAAACAAAGCTAAAAATGATTTTTCTGTAATTCTTAGAATTAATATGTAACTATATTGATTTTACAGTGAAAAATGACTTTAAAAATTTATTAAAAATACATACGGACTCGAAAAATTACGAAACCAGTTTCTATAGGTTCGTATTGATTAGAATTAGTTGTGTTCCGAATTTCATCGAATTCGGAATCAGTATGTGATCGTACGGTCTTAAAAACTGTGAAATGTACGTTAATAATAGCATGAAGGTTATAATCAAAAATGGGTTTAAGCACATAAAGGCCCAATTAAAATTGAACACATCTATATATTATTTCATAGAAGCCATAACCTAGACCTAATTCATTTTTCTAAACCTAATGCTAGCCTCCACCTTCATCTCTCTAATGGCGGCTCCTCTCTTCACAAAATACAAGCTGAAAATCAAATCTCTCCAAACCATAACAAATTATATATCAAAACGAAGGCCTCGACGATTCGAAGCTATGGATGCCATCATTTTTGCCATACAACGCTCGGATTCGCCGGAATTTCGGATCAAACTTTCTGATTTTCAAAATTAAAAAGCAGCAGATGTAAATGATTTTTTTTCCGCTAATCTAGGAAGAACTGGAAAAAGTGGTCAACGTGAAAGTTCTTCGTCTTCGCGAGATACAGGTGCTGGAATTTTTTCAGAATTTTTGGAGCATCGAGGCAGTCTGTGGGGCCCGCAAAGCGAGTTTCGCTTTTTGGCCAGATTCCGGCGGCCGGAGCATCATCGGGGGCGGCGCTTTCTGGTGGTGGTGCGTCTTGCCAAGACAAAGAGATGGGCCGTGGTTTCAGGTCAATCGGAGGTCGAAGGAGAAAGTTATGGGCAGTCAAAGTTAGCAAGAGGAGGGTTGACCAGATTTTGGGTATTCTTATTTTTAATTAGTGAAAATTAGGCTCACATCCCTAAAAAAGTTCAAAATTAACGCCACATCCAGCCAAACTTTCTTTGCGTTTCCGGTCCCTAGAATCAGCTGCCGCCCAAAACATTTTGTCCCTCCCGCCTCCTGCCACATACCCCTTCGCCTTTTCCAATTTTGCAAAAAAAAAAAAAAAAATGCGCTCATGCATAAAAAAAAAAAAAAAAAATCTAAAATCTGGAAATAATCCCAGGAGTGCACGCAAATTGAAAAAAAAAAGTAGCATGTATGTATGCATATATTTATATAGTGTATTTATGCTGAAAAATCTGGACCAATATACGCATACATGTATGCAACTATTAGCAAATAACTGCATAAATTTATGCATACAAAGTTGAACTGAGATTTTCGAATGATGAAAAGTTGCATACATGAATGCAATTATTTTGTATATATACATGCATGTGTGCAACATATTTAAAAGGGACGATGGTTAGCGAATATACGCATGAATGCATGCATTTATTCTGTACAAGAGCATAAATGTGTGCAACAATGTCTGAAAACGGCGAATGCTTGAAAAAACAGGCCAAATTTGAATATATGCATAAAAGGATGTATGTAATGCAGTTTCGCTGCATACATATATGCATTTATACTGCAGTTTGGGCGCAACACTGAAATATTAGCATGAATGTGTGCAACTATTTACAAATAGGTGCATCTTTTGATGCAAAAACCTGTCGTTTCGTTGATTTTGTGTTATTTTGAGTTTTGACGTGGTTCTTGATTGTTTTTCCACCTGATTTTTTTTGGTGTGAATGTGTTTTATTTAATAATGAATTTTCGTGATTTTTTTATAATTTTTTATATGTTTTTGAAAAATAGGGACCTAATTTACAATAAGTTTAGGACCGGATGTGAGCCTAATTTTGAAACTTAATAGGGACCTGTGACAAATGGACCCAATGTATTCAAACTTGTATAACTCTCTCATACGAAGTCGAAATTTAATGATTTTAGATGCGTTGTGATCGTGGCATCGAGACCTTCGCGGAGACACTAATTTTGTCCAATTTGGAGACTGTCAAAATTTTTAGTATTTTCATGAATTTTAAATAATTATTTAAATTGTCCAAACTTCAGTAAAGCATAACTTTTTGTAACGAACTCGAAATGACTCGAAACAGGGTTTGCCATGATCAGTGTATTTTTAGCGACACATAGATACCAATTTCGCTCAATTCTGAGGACGTTGAATTTTGGGCCAAAATTGGGCCCGAAACCGCCCGTTTGGACCCGATAAAGTCAAATCTCGGTGAGAACTCTTTTCTCACTCAATCTTTGTTTTCAATAATTATTTATTTTCATAAATAAATATATTTAAATGCCTATGATGATTTGTTTGTAAGTTAATTCTATGTTATGCATGATTAGCGGTGTATTAATGTTTGGTTGAAATGCAATGTTTGAAGTCTGAAAATTTGTAACATGTTAATTAATGTGAATTTATGATTATGCATGATAATTCAAAATTGTTACACTGCCATATACAAGTTGACTGACTTACATATGTTGAATGGGAAGATATTTTCACACATCGCCCAAGTGCACATATAATCTATTGTTATTTGGATTTTGTTGTAAAAACTATTGTATGTTGTTTGAATGTCAATTTGATGTATTTTGTTTGAATGTCTATTACATGAATGAATGAATGTCATATGATGTTGTGATTGGAAGGTAATTTGGGTAATGAAAAGATGTTAGTCATCATTTTGCAAATGAGTTGTTTTGAAATCCATTAATTAATGGTTTTGATGTGGGTCTCATTCCAATGAAGGATTTTCACAAGATTTCAAAATAATTTTCCGTTAGAGAATTAATTGTGAATTTAATGTTATTAAATATTATTTAATGTGCATGAAGCTGATTAAGTAGTCTTGCGCTATTTACACGGGAATAAATATTTCCATGAATTCTATTTATTATACAATAATTGATAAAGTTTGAAATTTGAAAATTAACATTTCGAATTCATTTTTAATGGTATTAAAATAAAACAAACATGCTTAACCCGAGGTTAGATTGAGTTGTGGTATAAGACTGCCCGGACCCGCCCGGCATATCCAGCAACCGCAACAATAAATCTAATGTGAGAGGTTAATGTTGTAATTAATAATTAGTTAATTCAAAATTTTACATTATTGAAAATATAATATTGTAAGAATAAGCGTACTATTAAATGATTAATTAATACTGAGAGTTTGAATTTCAAAAGTTGACCTTTTGAAACATTATTATTATTATAATATCAATGTAATATTAAAGGAATATGGAAAGACAAAGTTTTATTTAATATTCAAATTTATGATTATGGTATGAATTTACACTGCATATAAATTACATTTATTTTTAATGTAATTAAGATAAGATTTTGTACGGTAATATAAATTACATTTTTAAGTGTAATTAAAGATGAGATTTTGTACGTGAAATAAAAATTACATTTTTTATTAAGTTAAAATTTTACCATGTTATGCAATTACATTTTTAAATGTAATTATAATATAAGATTTTACACCGTAATGTAAATTACATTTTAATGTCATTAAAAAAAAAGATTTTGTCATTATGATAAAATTACCTTTTTAATGTAATTAAGAATATAAGACTTGATTTAATAATTTACATTTTTTTATGTAATTATGTAAGACATGAAAATAATTTACATTTTCGATGTAATTAAGAAGGAATTGAAATAATTTACATTTTTCAAGTGTAAAAAGAATGGATTGAAATATTTACATTTTTTTTTATGTAATATGAAATGAATTATTACAATTACAATGTATAAGATATGAAATGAATTATATACATTTTACCATGTATAAGATATGAAATGAATTATATACATTTTACCATGTATAAGATATGAAATGAATTATATACATTTTACAATGTATAAGATATGAAATGAATTATATACATTTTACCATGTATAAGATATGAAATGAATTATTACAATTACAATGTATAAGATATGAAATAAATTATATACATTTTACAATGTATAAGATATGGAATGAAATATACACATTTTACCATGTAAAATAAATGAATGCTTACTTTTAATTGAGTTATACAATGAAATAATACATTTTAATGTAATAATGAAATGATATCTTTTAATGTATGAAAGTATTGCATTTTCTTATGTAATAGAAAAGAATGAAAGTATTACATTTTCTCATGTAATAGAAATGAATGGATGTATTTTACATTTATAATGTAAATAAGTTAAAGTATGGAATTTTACATTTTTAATTTAATTAGGAAATGATACATTTCTAATGTAATTAAGTAGGATTTGAATAACTTACATTTTCTAATGTAATTAAATTATAATTTGGATTTATTACAATTACAATGTATAAGATATGAAATGAATTATTTACATTTTACCATGTATAAGATATGAAATGAATTATATACATTTTACCATGTATAAGATATGAAATGAATTATATACATTTTACCATGTATAAGATATGAAATGAATTATATACATTTTACCATGTATAAGATATGAAATGAATTATATACATTTTACCATGTATAAGATATGGAATGAAATATACACATTTTACCATGTAAAAGAAATGAAATGAAATTTTACATTATTTTTAATATAATTAATGAATGTTATGAAATTTTACATTATTATTAATGTAATTGAAATGTTTTAATGTAATTATGAGGGAAAGGAATTATTCACATTTTTAAATGTAATAAGTTATGAAATGAATTTACATTTTAAATGTAATAAATTAAGAAAGAATGAAATTATTACACATCTCTTTGTAAAAAAAAAATGAATGAAATTAAGAATGCGGATATTTTATAAAAAGGATATTCTGAATTGGAATAAGGCATTGATGTGGTTTATGTATAGCACCTAATTTTAAATCACGCTAGTTATTCGGAAAGACCGGGTTTAACCCATTCCAAATAATGACACAACATTCGAAGAATTGAAGACGACGATTGAAGACCGACAATCTTCACATCGAATGGGTAACTAGTGTTGAGGCCCTTGATTGATTTGCTCCCAAGACGGGGCTAAGATGGTAGTTATCCGGACGTAGTGTTGATTTGTACGGATTTGGCTTTCGCTCAGACCCAGAGCATAGGCTTATAAATGGAATGTGTGTTTGACATTGTACTCCTTTATATTGTATTTATTGATTTTCTGTCGAATGTACGAATGCTTGGTGGCGGAGAATTTATTCTCTTGCTTAACACCATTTTGTATATATTGGCAAAAGATTAATAGTATGATATGGATTGACAGTGTGGCATATCAAGATGCAATGATCAAGGATTTTTGTTGAAAAGCAGGCCTTGTGGTATGACATGACTTCGCGAACCTCACAACCCGGTATGAACCTAAAACTGGAGAAAGGAAACCAGGGAAATGGACATATGTTAGTTTCTAGCTAAAAGTTGTGTCAGGTTTTACACGGTCTGGCATTTTACTTATGTGGATGATGGATGACGAGGCCTCGGATACGACATGGAGTCCTTAGTGGCTCATATTTATGCCCCAAAGGGCAGGCTAACATATAATTTACGGTATTGCCAATCATCGACGGATGACCGGCCCTGCTGATCCAAGGTGCAGTTGCGACTGTATCCAGAGGCTAGGGCTAGACAGTCTCGAATTCAGTAAGGACTATCTTTTGCCTTGGTTCATGATGGAAACCCAACTTCCAATACGAAACTTTACAGTTTTAGTTGTAGAACCTAGTATGGCGACATGATATTATGGTACCCAAGCCGTCTAGTATTGATACATTTATATTCGAAATTTATTTCTACACTATGCACTTATAGTATGAAAGAGAACTTTCGCGTATCAAGCATGTTTAATCATCATAAGGTAAAACTCTATCCTCTGGTTTGTGTTGCATTGTGTGATGGGACCTGAGTCTTATGATGATTTCATTTTTCTAAAAAGCATTGTGTTATTTTATGCACTGAAATATCCAACTTTAAAATAAAAGTTTATAACTGTTTTTGAGTTCTCATACCAGTCCCATGACTGACCTGGAGTTTATTGTTTTAACCTAAACACTGGGTGCCCATATTTTTTCGAACGCGTAGCTAGTAGTTTCAGTTTTGCAGATATATATTCACAGGATCCTGGTTTACAACTGAAGCAATATTCGAAAAGCTTTGTATTTGAGTATTTATTTCAATTGTATTTTGTATTATTTTTTTCCGCTGCTATTGTAAAAAGTAAATATGTAATCTCTGATATTGTATTTCCAATGTATATTTTTTATCTGTACTCTGATATGTTCTTGTACTCTGATGTAATTGTTGTAAAAAGCAGTAAAATGTTCTTCAGTTTGTGTTCTGATGCGCCGTGTTCTCAAAACAATCCGGGCTTTCCTTTATTGGGAATTTCGGGTCGTCACATTTGGTATCAGAGCTTTGGTTTACAAAGTTTGAGAACAAGACACATTAGAACCAAGCGTAAAAATTCATCAGAGATTGGATTAGTAATATCCAATGACAATAACTCGTTAGAGATGGGATCAGCAGTATCCTCGAACGAGTGTGAAGAGTATTATTTTCTTTAAAATTAAATAAAAACAAAGTTAGTTTTGAAAATCTTATCTTAAAACACGTAAAACACGTAATTGAGATATTATTATATTTTGATTTGGGCAATCAAGTATATGAAATTTTGAATATACGTCTGATCCACGTGTATATGAAGTCTCATATACTAGATAGATATTTGCTGGTGTGAGAACCAAAACTTAGGAATTGTTTTGACTTGGCATCATAAATATGATTTTTGTAGTATATATATGTAAAAGTTATTCGTTTATAATTTAATCAACGAATTGATTGATGGATGTGTTGCTTGATTATTAGTTTAACTAACATATATATTGGATAAATTAAATTGAAAACTTGGTTAGAATTGCATACTTGTGCTTGCATATATAAGTAATGAACAGGTCAAGCAAGAAGGCTAGAGTAGAGGAATAAAATTGTATGCCCGATAAATAGGTACACGTTTACTATATTTCTTGGGTTTTGATTTTATGAGCTGAATGGCTAGCCGCTTGGCTTTCTCTTTCTTCTTCCCTCTTTCTTCTTTTTTCTTTTTTGGTTGATGAGAGCCCATGTGGCCAGTTGAGTTTTTCGATGTTCTCCGTAAAAAGGAGGTTATGGCGAAATTTTAAAAGGTTAACCAAATTTTTAGAAAATCATTATTAATTGAGAAGTTGAAAACTTAAGCCATAATTTAAAATAATAAAAATTGGATTGATTATTAAAACAACTTTTAGCTTCGTTCCTTTTCGAGGACGAGAAGTTTTAAGTGGGGGAGACTGTAATAACCCGCAAAATCTGGGCAAATTTAAAATTTTTATTTTTAATAATTTAATGAATTTTAAGGTCTAGTATAATTTATTTTAAATAATAACGACGAAAATTTTATTTAAAAACGAAGTTTAAATTAATAAATTTATATTAATTATATTCGAGCCAGAAACGGCGCGGTAATTTCAAATTTCGATTTCCAACTTTGAAAAATTATATAAAATTAATTATAAGTCGAAATTGAACGAAACAAGAAACGTTAGGACCATATAGAAAATATATTTCTAATGAATTTTAGAAATTTAGATTTCAGTTTATAATTTGTAAGTTATGGCAAAATCAAAATTTAGAAATGTCGCTATGAAATTTATATATATATAATATATATGGCCCAAACTGCTACTTTTTGCAGACGAAGGAATTTGAACTCGAAACTACTTCCATTGAGTCCGGAGTGTCGTTTCTGCATTGAAAAACAGTAAACAATTATATATTTCGAGTTCCGGAAATTTTCGGTATAAAAAATTATTTTTAATATTAAATATATACGCCTTGAAAAATGAGATTTTGCAAACGGACTCCAAATTGAACGAAATTAATTTTGTTGGATTCGTATCGTCAAAACAAAGTTAAAAATGATTTTTCTGTAATTTTTAGAATTAATATGTAACAATTATTGATTTTACAGTGAAAAATGACTTTAAAAATTCATTAAAAATACATACGAACTCGAAAAATTACGAAATCAGTTTCTATAGGTTCGTATTGATTAGAATTAGTTGTGTTCCGAATTTCATCGAATTTGGAATCAGTATGTGATCGTACGGTCTTAAAAACTGTGAAATGTACGTTAATAATAGCATGAAGGTTATAATTAAAAATGGGTTTAAGCACATAAAGGCCCAATTAAAATTGAACACATCTATATATTATCTCATAGCAGCCATAACCTAGACCTAATTCATTTTTCTAAACCTAATGCTAGCCTCCACTTTCATCTCTCTAATGACGGCTCCTCTCTTCACAAAATAAAAGCTGAAAATCAAATCTCTCCAAACCATAACAAATTATATATCAAAACGAAGGCCTCGACGATACGAAGCTATGGATGCCATCAGTTTTGTCATACAGCGCTCGGATTCGCCCGAATTTCGGATCAAACTTTCTGATTTTCAAAATTAAAAAGCAGCAGATGTAAATGATTTTTTTCCCGCTAATCTAGGAAGAACTGGAAAAAGTGGTCAACGTGAAATTCTTCGTCTTCGCGAGATACAGAAGCTGGAATTTTTTTAGAATTTTTGGAACATCGACGCCGCCTGTGGGGCCCGCAAAGAGAATTTCGCTTTCTGGCCAGATTCTGGCGGCCGGAGCATCATCGACGGCGGCGCTTTCTGGTGGTGGTGCGTCTTGCCAAGACGAAGAGATAGGCAGTGGTTTCAGATCAATCGGAGGTCGGAGGAGAAATTTATGGGCATTCAAAGTTGGCAAGAGGAGGGTTGACCAGATTTTGGGTATTCCTATTTTTAATTATTTAATCAATGTATTCAAACTTCAAACTTGTATAACTCTCTCATACGAAGTCGAAATTTAATGATTTCAGGTGTGTTGCGATCGTGGCATCGAGAACTTCGAGGAGACACTAATTTTGTCCAATTTGGAGACTGTAATTTATTTTAGGTATTTTCACGAATTTTAAATAATTATTAAAATTGTCCAAACTTCAGTAAAGCATAACTTTTTGTAACGAACTCGAAATGACTCGAAACAGGGTTTGCCATGATCAGTGTATTTTTAGTGACGCATAGACACCAATTTCGCTCAATTTTGATGATGTTGAATTTTGGGCCAAAATTGGGCCCGAAACCGCCCGTTTGGACCCGATAAAGTCAAATCTCGGTGAGAACTCTTTTCTCACTCAATCTTTGTTTTCCATAATTATTTATTTTCATAAATAAATATATTTAAATGCCTATGATGATTTGTTTGTAAGTTAATTCTATGTTATGCATGATTTGTGGTGTATTAATGTTTGGTTGAAATGCAATGTTTGAAGTCTGAAAATTTGTAACATGTTAATTAATGTGAATTTATGATTATGCATGATAATTCAAAATTGTTACACTGCTATATACAAGATGACTGACTCACATATGTTGATTGGGCAGATATTTTCACACATCGCCCAAGTGCACATATAATATATTGTTATTTGGATTTTGTTGTAAAAACTACTGTATGTTGTTTGAATGTCAATTTGATGTATTTTGTTTGAATGTCTATTACATGAATGAATGAATGTCATATGATGTTGTGATTGGAAGGTAATTTGGGTAATGAAAATATGCTAGTCATCATTTTGCAAATGAGTTGTTTTGAAATCCATTAATTAATGGTTTTGATGTGGGTCTCATTCCAATGAAGGATTTTCACAAGATTTCAAAAGAATTTTCCGTTAGAGAATTAATTGTGAATTTAATGTTATTAAATATTATTTAATTGTGCATGAAGCCGATTAAGTAGTCTTGCGCTATTTACACGGGAATAAATATTTCCATGAATTCTATTTATTATACAATAATTGATAAAGGTTTGAAATTTGAAAATTAACATTTCAAATTCATTTTTAATGGTATTAAAATAAAATAAACATGCTTAACCCGAGGTTAGATTGAGTTGTGGTATAAGACTGCCCGGACCCGCCCGGCATATCCAGCAACCGCAACAATAAATCTAATGTGAGAGGTTAATGATGTAATTAATAATTAGTTAATTCAAAATTTTACATTTTTGAAAATATAATATTGTAAGAATAAGCGTAGTATTAAATGATTAATTAATACTAAGAGTTTGAATTTCAAAAGTTGACTTTCTGAAACATTATTATTATTATAATATTAATGTAATATTAAAGGAATATGGAAAGACAAAGTTTTATTTAATATTCAAATTTATGATTATGGTATGAATTTACACCGCATATAAATTACATTTATTTTTAAAGTAATTAAGATATGATTTTGTACGGTAATATAAATTACATTTTTAAGTGTAATTAAAGATGAGATTTTGTACGTGAAATAAAAATTACATTTTTTATTAAGTTAAGATTTTACCATGTTATGAAATTATATTTTTAAATGTAATTATAATATAAGATTTTACACCGTAATGTAAATTACATTTTAATGTAATTAAAAAAAAATTGTCATTATGATAAAATTACCTTTTTAATGTAATTAAGAATATAAGAATTGATTTAATAATTTATATTTTTTTAATGTAATTATGTAAGACATGAAAATAATTTACATTTTCGATGTAATTAAGAAGGAATTGAAATAATTTACATTTTTCAAGTGTAAAAAGAATGGATTGAAATATTTACATTTTTTTTTATGTAATATGAAATGAATTATTACAATTACAATGTATAAGATATGAAATGAATTATATACATTTTACCATGTATAAGATATGAAATGAATTATATACATTTTACCATGTATAAGATATGAAATGAATTATATACATTTTACAATGTATAAGATATGAAATGAATTATATACATTTTACCATGTATAAGATATGAAATGAATTATTACAAACAATGTATAAGATATGAAATAAATTATATACATTTTACAATGTATAAGATATGGAATGAAATATACACATTTTACCATGTAAAAGAAATGAATACTTACTTTTAATTGAGTTATACAATGAAATAATACATTTTAATGTAATAATGAAATGATATCTTTTAATGTATGAAATATTGCATTTTCTTATGTAATAGAAAAGAATGAAAGTATTACATTTTCTCATGTAATAGAAATGAATGGATGTATTTTACATTTATAATGTAAATAAGTTAAAGTATGGAATTTTACATTTTTAATTTAATTAGGAAATGATACATTTCTAATGTAATTAAGTAAGATTTGAATAACTTACATTTTCTAATGTAATTAAATTATAATTTGGATTTATTACAATTACAGTGTATAAGATATGAAATGAATTATTTACATTTTACCATGTATAAGAAATGAAATGAATTATATACATGTTACCATGTATAAGATATGAAATGAATTATATACATTTTACCATGTATAAAATATGAAATGAATAATATACATTTTACCATGTATAAGATATGAAATGAATTATATACATTTTACCATGTATAAGATACGAAATGAATTATATACATTTTACCATGTATAAGATATGAAATGAATTATATACATTTTACCATGTATAAGATAAGAAATGAAATATATAAATTTTACCATGTATAAGATATGGAATGAAATATACACATTTTACCATGTAAAAGAAATGAAATGAAATTTTACATTATTTTTAATATAATTAATGAATGTTATGAAATTTTACATTATTATTAATGTAATTGAAATGTTTTAATGTAATTATGAGGGAAAGGAATTATTCACATTTTTAAATGTAATAAGTTATGAAATGAATTTACATTTTAAATGTAATAAATTAAGAAAGAATGAAATTATTACACATCTCTTTGTAAAAAAAAGAATGAAATTAAGAATACGGATATTTTGTAAAAAGGATATTCTGAATTGGAATAAGGCATTGATGTGGTTTATGTATAGCACCTAATTTTAAATCACGTGAGTTATTCGGAAAGACCGGGTTTAACCCATTCCAAATAATGATACAACATTTGAAGAATTGAAGACCAAGATTGAAGACCGATGATCTTTACATCGAATGGGTAACTAGTGTTGAGGCCCTTGATTGATTTGCTCCCAAGACGGGCCTAAGATGGTAGTTATCCGGACGTAGTGTTGATTTGTACGGATTTGGCTTTCGCTCAGACCCAGAGCATAGGCATATAAATGGAATGTGTGTTTGACATTGTACTCCTTTATATTGTATTTATCGATTTTCTGTCGAATGTACGAATGCTTGGTGGCGGAGAATTTATTCTCTTGCTTAACACCCTTTTGTATATGTTGGCAAAAGATTAATAGTATGTTATGGATTGACAGTATGACATACCAAGATGCAATGATCAAGGCTTTTTGTTGAAAAGCAGGCCTTGTGGTATGACGTGACTTCGCGAACCTCACAACCCGGTATGAACCTAAAACTGGAGAAAGGAAACCAGGGAAATGGACATATGTTAGTTTCTAGCTAAAAGTTGTGTTAGGTTTTTACACGGTCTGGCATTTTACTTATGTGGATGATGGATGACGAGGCCTCGGATACGACATGGAGTCCTTAGTGGCTCATATTTATGCCCCAAAGGGCAGGCTAACATATAGTTTACGGTATTGCCAATCATCGATGGATGACCGGCCCTGCTGATCCAAGGTGCAGTTGCGACTGTATCCAGAGGCTGGGGCTAGACAGTCTCGAATTCGGTAAGGACTATCTTTTGCCTTTGTTCATGATGGAAACCCAACTTCCAATACGAAACTTTACGGTTTTAGTCGTAGAACCTAGTATGGCGACATGATATTATGGTACCCATGCCGTCTAGGATTGATACATTTATATTCAAAATTTCTTTCTACACTATGCACTTATAGTATGAAAGAGAACTTTCGCGTATCAAGCATGTTTAATCATCATAAGGTAAAACTCTATCCTCTGGTTTGTGTTGCATTGTGCGATGGGACCTGAGTCTTATGATGATTTCATTTTTCTAAAAAGCATTGCGTTATTTTATGCACTGAAATATCCAACTTTAAAATAAAAGTATATAACTGTTTTTGAGTTCTCATACCAGTCCCATGACTGACCTGGAGTTTATTGTTTTAACCTAAACACTGGGTGCCCATATTTTTCCGCACGGGCAGCTAGTAGTTTCGGTTTTGCAGATATATATTCACAGGATCCTGGTTTACAGCTGAAGCAATATTCGGAAAGCTTTGTATTCGAGTATTTATTTCAGTTTTATTTTGTATTTTTTTTTTCCGCTGCTATTGTAAAATGTAAATATGTAATCTCTGATATTGTATTTCCAATGTATATTTTTTATCTGTACTCTGATATATTCTTGTACTCTAATGTAATTGTTGTAAAAAGAAATAAAATGTTCTTTAGTTTGTGTTCTAATGCGCCGTGTTCTCAAAACAATCCGGGCTTTCCTTTATTGGGAATTTCGGGTCGTCACATTCTGTTCTTTTGCTTTTGTTTTTTTTGATTTGTTACTGCTATATTTTTTTTCTTCTTTGGGAATCTTTAACTTCCATGTTGCAGAACTCTTGATTTTCTGGAAATTTGCTTCACTTGAATGAAAATCTAATGTTTTAAATCTTTGCCAAATCCTGAATATAAACGTGTAAATATCTGCAATGGTTTTGAAGTTTTTTCTTTCTGAATTCATAACAGTGTTGATATATTCTTGTCATATCTTGAACACTGTTGATTTGAATTCTAATTTTTTGATGATCTGAAAGTATAATGGAATTTCACACACCTTTGATGTTTTGAGGTTCTTCTAATTCATTTTAGAAAAAGCTTGAAATAATATACTCAGTACAACACACTGCTAGTTATCAGTTGTGGTAATTTCATTGATCTTCAGATTGGCTTGGAAATTTTAATCTGTCTTGAATCTCAGTGACACATCTTGAATTTCACCTTTATTCATGATTATTATGGTTGAAATTTGTTTGTTTGAAATCATTTGAAATTCTTGATATTCTGACTATCTCACACCTCTTAATCCTGAAATTATCATCTTGTGTGAATGATTCATTATATCTCGAACTTGACATTGATTCAAGTAATTTCAAATAATTTTCTTTAAAAATTTTTTTGGATCATGAATACCTCTCAAACTTGATGTATATGATCTGAAATTACTCTTGTACTTATCAGAAAATATTGTGAAAAATTCTTTGAAAGTCCGGTCTTAAATCTCACTGTTATTCCATGATGATTTGATTGAATACTTTTTTGTTTATAATCATTTGAAATTATTGATTTATTGAATCTCACACATACCTTGAATCTGAAACTTAATCCAGTGTGATTGATTCATTGAATCTTAAGATATACATATTTCCTCAAATAATTTCAAATAAACTGTATTGTTATTCTTGAATCATATTTTATGACCATTAGAAACATCGTTTGAAAAGTCTGTTGTGATATTGAATTTTCTGTGCTGCTCTGATACTGTTTTTTTTAAATGTATTTTGATTACTGCTTGTCTTGGTATATACTGTTTGCTAATTTGGCAAATGTACCAAATTTATTTGTCTTATCTGCTTATGATCTGAGTTTGGATATCATTGTCTAGGATACCTGTGTTAGCCACCCATGTCTTGTTAAAATCCTCATTAATGGAGACACCAATTAGTATCGAAAGTGCTGGATTTTTTTGTATATATTTTTAATCCCTCTGGTGTTGTATAGATCTTTTCATTTCTCTCTTGTAATTGAATTTCAATTTTAAAATTATTTATTGATTATTCATTTAGAAATTGAAATCAATAACCAAACTGAACTTTATTTATAATTCATTAAAATTATTACCAGATTTTGAAATTGTGATGAATTGTGTCTACAGTATAATTCACAACAAGAGGAGATTTTATTTAGATTTTCATGATGGTTGAATAATTATTATAATATCTTTGAATTGGCGATTATTTCACAACCATCTTCATTATCTACCATTATTCTGCCATCCATGATAATTTTATATTAATGTTGAGAGTTAATATGTTTTAAAATCTTTTTGAATAAACAATGGAAATATTTGTGATATAAATTGGACTATGTTATTATTCAGAATTAGTGGTAATTGAAAATTTTCAATGATCTCGATACAGTCGAGCATATTTCATAATATAATTAATTTAGAAATTTATTTCAAGTCCATTTCTGTACTAACCCATTTTCTACCATTCATATATTGGTTTTATATGCCGAGGAGTTTTTTCCTTTAAATGCTGAAAATAATAAATATAATTAATATATAAGTGTGTCTCTAACCTCATTTAAAAATCCAAGCTCTGGTCATGCATGGTTATGAAACAACTTATAATTTAAGCTGCGACTGACCTCATTTAAAAATCCAAGATCTGGTTATGCGTGGTCAGTGTGCTCTTAAATAAATAAATAAATAAATGTGCTATAAATAGAATATATTTTTTTGGAATCTTCCTTGGTGTGTAAAAACAAGTCTATCAATCCATATTCTAATTTGTGAAATGTGTTGAAATCTTATGACATATTATGATTTGTTGATTGGTAGGTATTGGGATTTGAGAATATGTGATTTTGTCACTTAAATTGAATTATTAACTATACTCCAAATCCATCACTGTTTTTTTTGTGCCTTATCTTTATAAAAATTCTTTGGAAAATAATTGAGATTCATATTCTTTAAACACTCTCCATTTTTATATAAAATTCATCGTAAATCCGTCATTCTCTACAATGTGAAATATGCCACCAGTTCTTAGTTTATTATGATTTTTGTTTGACTGATTGAGATTTATGATGATCGTTCTTCCTCTTAAGCTGAAATTATATTTTTCAGTCATTTTTCATATATATTTTAATTTCTGTATCCTTTTGATGATAACAAAAAGGGGAGAATGGATTGATATTTTGATTTATGAGTGAATATTTTATAAATATTTTTAATTTTGAAAATTTATTATTATTCAATTTCCACTTTTCACTCATGCACAGTTATAGGGGGAGTTCTCTGTTGTAGGGGAGTTAAAAATTCACTGTCAAACACATTTATTGTATTCAACATCTTAATATTTGTTTGTCATCATCAAAAGGGGGAGATTGTTGTATATAACAGTGTTGTAATTATATGATTTTTGTTTGATGATAACAGCCAAATATATAATTATAAATGTGTTTGTAATGTATTGTTTCATATATATAGTCACAGACAGAAATATAATATTTATATTCAAATGAAATACAACTGTACAGTCATTCAGATATTTATAGAGTATTTTGTTTAAATGTAAATGTTTTATTTCAAAAATTCAAACAGTGCAACTATTTATAACTCCACTATTTGAACACGTCACATTTCATATACATTCCAGAATATTGTACTTGTAAATAAATTATATATATTAGACAAGTTTGTTTGAACACAATAAAATAATATTTTATTTCAAACAAATTTGTTTAATACAAACATCAGTACAATTCTGTTGTTACACAACTCCTCACTATAACACTCTATCTATACATCTCATATATATACAATCACTCAATTTACATTTCAATTTATAAACACAATGACACTAATACATTGACACGTCTTCATATTGACACTAATACATTGACACTAATACAATGACACTAATACATTGACACTAATACATTGACACATCTTCAATCTTTTGTCTTCACAGCTCAGTCAGTCCAGTTTTCATACCTGTCATATACAGAAACACACACACAGAATATGGAACAAAAATAATTTTCAAAATACACAGAAGTATTATTTTATTTTTAAAATTTTTATTTGCCTCGGTTTTCTGGTGTGTTTCTCATCATTTTTTCATGACTTGATCTGATTCATCTGTGTCTAGGCAGACAGTTTGTATATGTACAGGGACAAGAAATTTTCTGATCGACTGCATGTACACACGTGCATATATATATATATATATATATATATATATATATATATATATACACACACACGTGTGCACTGCCTCGCCAATCAATGTGCAACTGAGGAGTAGCCACGTGGACCATCTCGTTTCAGTGCAGCATGGTCAAACATGAAGATAGTGCATAAAGTCAACATAGTCAACTCAATTCAAAGTGGTCAAGGCAACTCAACAATCAAAACAGCAAATTCAATGTGCAACAAGAATGCTAAGTGTACACAGCAAGGTTACAAGCATGGGAAAATGGTCAAGACCAACCAACAATGAAGAAACAGCTCAAACAAGTGATAAAGGGAGTATGCAGACATAACATCATGGTCAGAGGCCAAGTCAGAGGTCAAACACATGAGCATGCACAAGCAAGCTGGTGGACAATTTCTAGATGGCATACACAACAAAACAGTTTAGCATATATCAAACAACCAACATGAAGTGGCCAGTGTCATGCAGATTTTCAAGTTCATATACAAGTGAGCTCGGACTCAATTCAAACAGTAGTGAAGTGGTCAAGCCAGCTTACATAGTGATACAACAAAATATGTGAAGGAAATCAACACAAGCATGGCAGATCAGTTTTAAAATGGTGGAAGATACATATGACAATTAGTCAGCAAGCAATGTTACATGTATGACAGTTTCAAGCTCGACACATCGAGTCATGGTGAAATCTGCAGTGTATATACAATCTAGTGGTGCAGTTCAAACAGTCAAGGTTTCAAGTAGCAAGATGGTGTTGTGCGAACTCAAGTAAACAAATAGCATGGCAAAAGTGCACGAGCTCAACAATGTTTGAGCATGCATGTACAAATGTAGACACAGCAGTAGATATAAAGCATGGAGCTGCAGCAAAGTGATGGTGCATCATGGTTAAGCCATGTCAAGACAAAGTTAAAGCAGCCAAACAAAACAGTCAACTTGGTGTAGCATGAAGACATGGATTAAGACAGAGCAGCCCCAAGTCAAGCAAGTTTGGAACATGTACAAGACAACATGGAAAAAGAAATGGTGCAATTCATTCCAGACTAAACTACTCAGAATGGTTCGTATACGAATTCCAGAAAATCAAGAAAAAAGTTTCTTTTATGCATGAGCAACAGCATACAAGGGTAAACAAAACACAGTTCAGCATGAATGTGAATGAAGCATAGATACAAAACAGCTTTCCAAGTATTCATGGGTGTAACTATCAACAGAAGCAAGCATTGACTCAAACATACATATATGGGAAGCATTACACAAATCAATTCAACTTGCATAGTTTGGGCCATAGCATAAAAGGCCAGCATCAAAATCAGTTTTTCAAGTATTCATCAATAATCTTTCTTTCAGGAAATTCACATGAAGCAATAAGGAAAAAAATTAAGGCAAGAAATCAAAACCAGAATCTCAGTGTCATATATGGCAAGAGGTTTCTATCAATTCATTTCGAAATTTCATGGGATATAAATATCATTTCAATTCAAAAGGGGAAACTATTTTCCAGAACTTCTTTCTTAAAGACATAGCAGAAAACATGCAAGGAGGAATTGAATCTAAGTTCGAAATCATGTCTGAATTCATAGCCATAAATCATACAATTCTTTTTGAACAGAATTATGTCAAAAGGGAAAGCACAACATCAGATCAAATAACGTATTTGAAATCAGAGCAAGTTACGGATTGATAATCCTATTTTATCACACCAATTCATCATAGGCTAAGTAGATTGACAACCACAAGCATCAAAAAATTTCGAGCAAAAAATTTAATCAGAAAACTTACAGTTCAATCTAGGGTTTCGATCAACAGTTCTCAAATCTTTTGACCTAGGAGCTTCAAGCATCAAAGCTACCAGAGAATCTGTCCTATCTCAATTAGACGTCGCGATCGATTTGAGGGAAGCAGAAAACCCTAATTCCTTTTGAAGCTGCCATATTTTATTCTCAGAGGAAACGAGACATCGAGCTAAACAAAAAGGAAAGAGGCTGACCTACATGGAGTTAACTAAGCCATGTTTTAAAAAGGGGATGGCCCTTATCTTTAACTCCTAGGGGTTTTTAAGCTTTGGTTTTTCCTGTCTTATTTATGTTTAAATTTGTATCATTTTTAATTCTGTTTTTTTTTGTAAAACCGTCTGAACAGTTCTAGAGTCTGTAAAATCTAGGCAGATCAAGTCAGGGTATTGACTGGCAGTTGCTAGAGTCTGTAAAATATAGGATTTACTGGTTACGGGGTTATAATCAGGGGAAATCTGATCTAGGAGTTTAGATCAGTCTACGGTTTTGAGCGTTGGTTTAGAATAGGAGCAGGGTTTGCGAGAGTACATGGTCTTGTATGCGAGATCTGTTCTATCACCTAGTAGAAACCTTAGAAATGCAGCAGTAGGCAGAGTTTGGCCGAAGCTGGGTATATCTGTGTGTGATTTATTTTCTGCATTTCTGTTTCTGCTATATTTTGTGATCTGTTTTTTATTATATATCTCGTTAGATTTTTAATTCAGTTAAAAATTGTGATAAACCTTATTCACCCCCTCTAGGGTTAATCTAGATCCAATAGAAATTAATAACATAGTATGGATTGATGGTGTCGCATGCTAAGATGCAAGTGATCAAGGCTTTTATTGAAAAGCAAAGTCTTGTGGATGATGATCAAAGCACAAATTTAAGTCGCATTGCTTTGTGTATAGCTTTAATTCGCGAGCTTCACACCCGGTATGAGTCAAAAACGGGATAGTGACTGCGGGGAGTGCATGCTTTTCTTTCAAGCTAGAAGTTGTGTCATGGTATGGAGCCAAGACATTTTTACTTATGTGGTTGTTGGGTTGCAAGGCGCCTCGGATATAGAGCCAACTAAAAGGCTTATACAGTCGCTGTACTAACCATCTTGGAGGTCTGATAGGACCAGGAAACGTATTGTTCAGGAATAATAACTAATCCACAAACGTTAAGTGTGGACCGGCCCTAAAGATCCAAGGGTTGCCCATAGGTGTAATCCTAAGGCATTTGCTAGAGTGTCTCGAAACCGGTAAGGAAACATCCCTTGCCTTGACTCATGACGGAAATCCAATTTCCAATATAAAATTGTGCGGTTTTAATTGTAAACCTATATGCGACATAATATATGGTACCTATGCTGTCTATGATTGATACATTTATATTGAAATTGTTTTGGAAACATCTAGACACCAATAATACCAAATGATTTTGTTTTATGCGTATCAAGCATATTTGGCCATTATAAGGTAAAAACTCTATCCTCGGACTTGCGTTGACTTGTGTGATGGGACCTGAGCCTTATAACGGCTTCATTTTTCTAAAAAGTATGGCGTTGTTTACTTGATTTATTTTATTATATGCACCGGCAATCAAATGGAGTAAACCCGTTCCGTGACATACGGTGGGATCCTGTGATTTGACTTATTCTTAATTAAGTAACTGTAGAATTACTCATACCAGTCCCATGACTGACTCGTAGTTCGTTTTTCCCTTGCAAACTCGGGTGCCCCTATTTTTCATGGGCAACCAAGTGAACAGATTACGGGGTTTCTTTTGGATATGCACCGTAGCAGGGGCTGCTCTTTTGGCTGAAGATGAAGACTTATCTTTTGTCATTTCTTTTGGACTCTTATGCATGTTTATATTTGATTCCAAAGTAGACTTATTTTTTACTTGATGAAACTCATTATGTGCTAAGTAGGATCCTGTATCTGTGTAACTTTGATGATGATTATGACGTTGATGATTTCCGTTGTTATGTTATGATTTAAATTATTCTCTAATTTTATGTATTCTATGTTCTGTAATCTGTTGATGCGATTAATGTGTAATATTTCAAAGATAGACCTTGCCACCGTGGAGCGGGGGTTTGGTTCATTTCAGATATGGATATTTATCATTTCAACCCGCAATTTATAATTTTACGGGTATATATCATTTCAACTTACAATCCCAAATTCAGTAAAAATCGTTCAGGTCTATTGTAACACCCCGTAATTTTATAACACTAAGATTTACAAATCAAGGCAGAATTAAATTTTAAAATCAAAATCAAGGGAAACGGGTTGCACCATTGCATTCGTCTCGAAATTCTGCTTGGAAACGAGTCCGAGTTTGCGAGAATCGGAGTCCGTATGAAGGAGATATGACCCTCTGAAGTTTCGGGAATTTTCAGAATCGAAAACAGCTCGAAATTCGAATTCAAAATTCGAATTCAAACCCAGAAGCAGGCTGGGCGGGAAATTTCCCGCCCAAGCCCAGGTCGACTAGGGAGTCGATAGGGTAGTCGACCCCCCTGACCAGGTCGACTGCACAGTCGACCTGGGGGTTGACTGCGCAGTCGACCTGGGGGTCGACCTGGTGCCAGAACCCGGTTTTGAACCTGGGTTCATTCTGATGCTTTTAGCCCGATTTTCTGACCAGATTCATAACCCTAATCCTATATAAACAGCCTCCTATCCTCCTTCTCTCTACACCATTTCATTCTAACCTTATGCTGCAAAGATTCTTGGTGGACATGGCTTCTTCTCCTCCTCTAAATTAAATAATAAATAAAATAATATGTAAAATAAATCAAGACGAGGAAATGCTGCTCAAGACTTTCAAGAGGAGATTCAAAACAAGCTAGGATTCAAGTGAAGATTCAAACGACTTCAACGACTATTTTTCTACGAATCTAATATAATCTCTGTAAGTCGGTTACTTTTTAGATTTGAACGTTTTCTCTATTCGTGACATGAAATTAAAGGAATAAAAGAATATGCCAAATCTTTCTGTTTGAATCAGTGCTTATATCCTTCGACCTAATTAAGAACTGTTATGATTCGATGACCAATAAGACTGTGAGTATGAAACTATGGACCTTAAAACCATATGCCTCTTTGACTATGAACATTGCCTATGAACATTTCCTATGACTGTGACTTATGACTATGAGAATTATTTTCCTTTGACTATGAACATCGCCTATGACTGTGATTCATTAACTGTGAGGATTTATTGCCTATGACTATGGATATAAGGTTATTATTTATGCCCATGACACTGTAGTTACAAAACCATGTTGAACCCCCAAACTGGCATTATATTGGATCTAGGCTTGACTTTCTATTTCTAGTTATCCTTGGATCTTGATCTTGGGAATTTACCTATTAAGTTAGGTCTACCCATGTTCTTGAACCTATACTATTCAACCCTTTCATGTCGTAATATTACCAGATCTATATGCCTGTGAATTATCATCTTATGCCAGTTATTATGTCTATTCTTTCATGGCATTTTGGTTCATTCCCTTTTATCCACGAATCTAGATTTATTTATAATCTAGGTTGAATCACGATTTTACGAACGATGGGAATACGTTTTGAGAAAAACATGAAATTGACTAAAACGTGGAAATTGACATAATTTGGGAACATGCATTATAGCATGACTATTAAGATGAAAATTAGAATAACAAGTCTAGTTTTGACATGAACTGAAATTAGAATATTAAATCAGAATTGGGTGGCTAAATTAAGCATGATTAGCATAATTGTGAATAATTTACATACATTGGGCGTAAATGGTAAATGGTTAAATGGGCCACAAAGTAGGTAGTTGGTATACAAATTAAGTTTTGGGCATAAACGGTGAACTAGAATATGAAATCTAGTTTGGCATAAACTGTAAACTAGAATATAAAATCTAGTTTTTGGCATGGACTGTAAATGAGGATGTTGGATCTAAATTGCTATAAACTGTAAGACAGGCAAATCAAGATCTGGGCCTAGAATATAAGTCCATTAGTGGGCATGGCAAATGTATATGGTATAGGCCAAATTTATTTATAAAGGGAAAATGGACTTTGAGGATAAATGGTTAAACTTTGAGGATAAATTGTTAACAATTTATATATATACAAAAGAAAGGTTTATTAATGACATCTCTTTTAATAATACATACACCAGAAAGTTCTAGGGTGACAGAGAGGATAGTGTCTAGGCTTGGGTTTGGAAAATACAAGTTTCCTGCTCTCCCTGGCTATCCCTAACTGATCCGACGGACGAGATGGTTACTTTCAAAACCTGATTTGAAAATTAATCAAAACCCTTTGAACTTAGAAAACACGAATATGCCTAACCCGAGGTTAGACTGAGTTGCGATGTAAACCTGCCCGGAACCAACCGGCACATCCGGTAATTGCAACAATATATGTTTAATGTGAGTGGTCGCGGCTTTAATTTATTTAGTTAAAGCTAGAACAAGAATGGTAGGGTTAAGTTAACTAAGACACTTAACCAATTCAAGATGATAACCAAACCGATGGGTGGGGTTAGGTTCATACAGACACTTAACACGGTTAAGCTAGAATGGGAGGGTTATGTCCATAGGGACACTTAACCAAACTTAACATCGTAACAAGACAAGATTTGTAGGGGATAAGTAACTAAGAAAACACTTATCCAAATTAACATGTTAACTAGACTAGAAGGTGGGGTTAAGTAAAGTTAATACACTTAGCCAAATTAACATGTTAACTAGACTAGAGGTTGGGGTTAAGTAAAATTTAATACACTTAGCCAATTTGATATGTTAGCTGGACTAGACCGTAGGGTTAAGTAAACTTGAACACTTAACCATCAGATTGATATAAATGAATAGGGTTAAGTCTAAAACATGAAGGGATAATACTTAACCATTAATAAAATGTTAGTTAAAACAGATGGGCAAGGTTAAGTTAAAAAGGAACACTTAACCAATACAGGATGAATGAATAGGGTTAAAATCCAAATTGACGAGAAAGAGAACTAAGTAGTAAACCTTAGTTAAAAGGAGCTAAGTAGTAAACCTTAGTTAAGAAAACAACGATTCTGGAGACTAAGTGGTAAATCTTAGTTAACAAAGCTAAGTAGTAATTCTTAGTATAACACGAGAAGGAGCGAACGTCCATCTAATTTTAATGAAGGCTCCAACGAATTGGGTTACGAAGCCCGAGGCTTCGAGGGGACGTAAAGGTACTCTTGGTATCCCTCTGTGAGGCTGCAGATGATCCTCCTGGCTCATAGAGGTTAAGGTCTACGTTAGAAGAACCAAGGGTATGCCTTGGTTGCAAAATATGGCAACCTAAAGACTAGGATGGACCAGCGTGATTCGGCGAGAAAACGGTAGCCCTGTGATAGCAACTCGTCGTCTACCATCAATCTTCAGTCAATCGAGATACGTGAAGCAGGAAGGCGGAGAACTCCTACGGACCATATACTTGCTATCTAGTTATGGTTGCGGTTGTGGATGGCCATAAATTAGTGGGGCATAGGGGGCCTGCGTATAGTTCTCATTTTTCAAGGTGTGCCTTTCATTAGTTGAGGGAGGGGTCAAGTGGGACCATAGCCACTGGAATAAAAACAGACCTTAGCATCTGCATCGGCAGATATCTGAAAGCTCCCGACCGATTTCTGTGTTTCTTGATTTGCCCTGCCACAGGACTCGGGCCGCACACTACAGGACACGTGCATCTAGACAAGTGATAACGATTCGCGATACATGCGTGGGGAAGTCTAGGAACATATACCACTCTAGGTAGTGTGTCCTAGACTAGGGGGCATCGTTCGACAGGTAGCATAATCCCTAGTTGGACAAGGTGGCATAAACCCTGAATCCGATAAGTGTTCAGCAGATAGCGTAAACTCTAGTTGAATCTAGAAAGCACTTGATAGAAAACCCTAGATTAGATCTAGGTATAAAATAATAAATGTATGCCTGAAGGCAACGGAAACTACAGGGATTGGGATCACGTTATCGTTACTAGTTGGGACACTAGTTAGGTGGTGCAGAGATATAGAAACCAGTATATCAAGGAAATAGCGAAGCGGCGAAAGTATTAGAGCATATCCAGTTTATCTTATCTTAGCATATCTTGTGTTAATCTTGTCTAATCTTGCTGACCCTATCATCATGGTGTTATCTTGTATTCAGTTAATTCATGTCGTTTTGTTTTTCCATGTTCACATGCTAGAAGTAACTGAACTTACTCAGGCTTTATGTCTGACTCTGTTTTTCTTTCGTCTTCTATTCTTCCGTTTCCCCTCCCCTCCTCCCCCCCCCCCCCAGGTAGTAAAGGAGGGAATAGTATAGCTCAGGTTAAGTTGGACTGTCACTCTTTCCCAGCTTGAAGATTTATCGAAGTTTTGTTCGGATTCTCTTTTCAGATGCTATGGCTGGCTCTTGCTACAGTGGGGAATATAAATGTTATTTTATGCTTCTTTATTTTGTAGGACAGATGATACTCTGATATTGTAAAGAAATCGTTGTACAAACTATTTTATCAATAAAGCAAAGTTTTATTTTCCGTTGTTTTAACTTTTGTCTGTCTTGTAATTCATCTGCATCTTTTACCTTAAAATGCTCCACAAAACTTAGTGCATTCCCTTTGTGAGTGACACTAACGGATGTGGGGTGTTACACGTGGTATCAGAGCTGAAGGTTACTAGATCAGATAAAGGATTTGAAAAATTATTTTCAAAACGTTTAAAAGAAGCATTTTCAAGAGAAAAGATTTGTTTTAAAGGCATATTCCCCAAAGCCATACGCACTATCTTCTCTTCCTCTGTCTGAATTCTTGTCTCCTTCTTTCTTGAGTCTCTAGGGCTCCTGGCTTTCTGGGAGGTAACCTCATCGATGGGCGAAGTCGTGCCTGGCTTCCATCCATAGCCGTAGTTGTTTCACCTACGACCAGTTCTTTCAAGCTTATAGGGTTTTCTGTACGATGGAAGCAACTTTCGAGAGATTTGTCAACATGACTACACACGGAAGAGGATGAGGAATTCATGGATGTAGATTTAGCTCACAAAGGAGGAAGGAATTATAAAACCTAAGACAAGAGGAAGTATCTTTACTATGGTGTAATAGGGCATGTAATTAAGGGCAAAGGACAAGATTTTCAGAAGAGCAAGTACCTACTTTCGCCACCAAGCGTACCTAGGAGAAAGGTAGTAAAGTTCGGTTGGAAGAGTCTAGTTTTGTTGTTCGTACTATTTCCTTTGGTTTTAGCGCTTCAGATTTGTTCATATCCACTTCCATAGTTGAGTCTCTGCACCATAGTACTTGTATAGTAGAAAGATCCCACTAGAGTCTCAAATCCAATTGGTGGTCTGACCAGTTTATTTTTGGTTAGTAGGGATTTGAGAATAGCTATCGAGTTTGCTTATATCATCTCACGTAGATCGTCTAAATTCGGAGGAGATATTCCTTGGGTGCTTGTCTGATATTGGTTTAGGCCTTTGGGGCTTGTACTTGAGGAATGTCGATTTCGACTAGGATGGTTTGCGTGAGAGATGGATAGTTGTGGCAGGCACTCTAAAAAGCATGTAGTAACCTTTCGACCCTTATAGTTATGGCATGGTGGATAAGAGGGAGACCTCTAATCATCTTAGTACATACACTTGGTACCGTGATTGACATCTGTTTATTTTGGAAATGGAGGTCAAAAACTTCACAATCGTGAAGTTAAATTAGTTAAGATACAGTGGAGTAAAGCTCAAGAAGGCTAGATACTAGCATCATAACCCTTTACCTTAAGGGTGCATCCTTGATTTTTTTTAGGAGCTTTACGCATAATTGTTTCTCTCTTTCCAAAGTATATCCTCTAGGTCGTATCTTCGATCCTTAGGTAGAAACTCTTTTGGATATAAACATGTATTTGAAACATGTTATGGTTGATGGTTGCGAGTGGTTGCTAACGGTTGCGAGTGAATGCATATACATACGTATTAGGCACTAGATCAGTTCAGACGCTTTCATATTGCATTTACAGATATGTATTCGTTTGTAAGTTGAACTTGATATGTTATCATATGGATGTTGCATATGGATGAATGGCTATGCACACATGTAGTATTTATATAACTAGGGGTGCTTGCATACATGATTGGATGCATGGCATTGACATGATTCGCATTAAGGAGGTCAACTGAATCAGTAGACCGCCTTATTTTGCATTAGATAAAGACATATACACACATTATGCATATGAACATGAAAACATTAGAAATCCTTTTAAGGACAATGAATGCCTGTGAATGAATGGTTGATTAGATGGATGATGGGATGGTAGGACACATTCTTCCTAACTTAAAAGATTTCGGACGAAATCCTTTTAAGAGGGGGAGAATGTAACACCCCGCAATTTTATAACACTAAGATTCACAAATCAAGGCAGAATTAAATTTTAAAATCAAAATCAAGGGAAACGAGTTACGCCATTGCGTTTGTCTCGAAATTCTTCTTGGAAACGAGTCCGAGTTTGCGAGAATCGGAGTCCGTATGAGGGAGATATGACCCTCCGAAGTTTCGGGAATTTTCAGAATCGAAAACAGCTCGAAATTCGAATTCAAACCCAGAAGCAGGCTGGGCGGGAAATTTCCCGCCCAAGCCCAGGTCGACTGGGGAGTCGACTGGGTAGTCAACCCCCCCTGACCAGGTCGACTGCGCAGTCGACCTGGGGGTCGACCTGGTGCCAGAACCCGGTTTTGAACCTGGGTTCATTCTGATGCTTTTAGCCCGATTTTCTGACCAGATTCATAACCCTAATCCTATATAAACAGCCTCCTTCTCTCTACACCATTTCATTCTAACCTTATGCTGCAAAGATTCTTGGTGGACATGGCTTCTTCTCCTCCTCTAAATTAAATAATAAATAGAATAATATGTAAAATAAATCAAGATGAGGAAATGCTGCTCAAGACTTTCAAGAGGAGATTCAAAACAAGCTAGGATTCAAGTGAAGATTCAAACGACTTCAACGACTATTTTTCTACGAATCTAATATAATCTTTGTAAGTTGGTTACTTTTTAGATTTGAACGTTTTCTCTATTCGTGACATGAAATTAAAGGAATAAAAGAATATGCCAAATCTTTTTGTTCGAATCAGTGCTTATATCCTTGGACCTAATTAAGAACTGTTATGATTCGATGACCAATAAGACAGTGACTATGAAACTATGGACCTTAAAACTATATGCCTCTTTGACTATGAACATTGCCTATGAACATTGCCTATGACTGTGACTCCTGACTATGAGAATTATTTTCCTTTGACTATGAACATCGCCTATGACTGTGATTCATTAACTGTGAGGATTTATTGCCTATGACTATGGATATAAGGTTATTATTTATGCCCATGACACTGTAGTTACAAAACCATGTTGTACCCCAAACTGGCATTATATTGGATCTAGGCTTGACTTTCTATTTCTAGTTATCCTTGGATCTTGATCTTGGGAATTAACCTATTAAGTTAGGTTTACCCATGTTCTTGAACCTATACTATTCAACCCTTTCATGTCGTAATATTACCAGATCTATATGCCTGTGAATTATCATCTTATGCCAGTTATTATGTCTATTCTTTCATGGCATTTTGGTTCATTCCCTTTTATTCACGAATCTAGATTTATTTATAATCTAGGTTGAATCACGATTTTACGAACGATGGGAATACATTTTGGGAAAAACATGAAACTGACTAAAACGTGGAAATTGGCATAATTTGGTAACATGCATTATAGCATGACTATTAAGATGAGAATTAGAATAACAAGTCTAGTTTTGACATGAACTGAAATTAGAATATTAAATCAGAATTGGGTGGCTAAATTAAGCATGATTAGCATAATTGTGAATAATTTACATACATTGGGCGTAAATGGTAAATGGTTAAATGGGCCACAAAGTAGGTAGTTGGTATACAAATTAAGTTTTGGGCATAAACGGTGAACTAGAATATGAAATCTAGTTTGGCATAAACTGTAAACTAGAATATAAAATCTAGTTTTTGGCATGAACTGTAAATGAGGATGTTGGATCTAAATTGCTATAAACTGTAAGATAGGCAAATCAAGATTTGGGCCTAGAATATAAGTCCATTAGTGGGCATGGCAAATGTATATGGTATAGGCCAAATTTATTTATAAAGGGAAAATGGACTTTGAGGATAAATGGTTAAACTTTGAGGATAAATTGTTAACAATTTATATATATACAAAAGAAAGGTTTATTAATGACATCTCTTTTAATAACACATACACTAGAAAGTTCTAGGGTGACAGAGAGGATAGTGTCTAGGCTTGGGTTTGGAAAATACAAGTTTCCCTCTCTCCCTGGCTATCCCTAACTGATCCGACGGACGGGATGGTTACTTTCAAAACCTGATTTGAAAATTAATCAAAACCCTTTGAACTTAGAAAAAAGAATATGCCTAACCCGAGGTTAGACTGAGTTGCGCTGTAAACCTGCCCGGAACCAACCGGCACATCCAGTAATCGCAACAATATCTGTCTAATGTGAGTGGTCGCGGCTTTAATTTATTTAGTTAAAGCTAGAACAAGAATGGTAGGGTTAAGTTAACTAAGACACTTAACCAATTCAACATGATAACCAAACCGATGGGTGGGGTTAGGTTCATACAGACACTTAACACGGTTAAGCTAGAATGGGAGGGTTAAGTCCATAGGGACACTTAACCAAACTTAACATCGTAACAAGACAAGATTTGTAGGGGATAAGTAACTAAGAAAACACTTATCCAAATTAATATGTTAACTAGACTAGAAGGTGGGGTTAAGTAAAGTTAATACACTTAGCCAAATTAACATGTTAACTAGACTAGAGGTTGGGGTTAAGTAAAATTTAATACACTTAGCCAATTTGATATGTTAGCTGGACTAGACCGTAGGGTTAAGTAAACTTGAACACTTTACCATTAGATTGTGATAAATGAATAGGGTTAAGTCTAAAACATGAAGGGATAATACTTAACCATTAATAAAATGTTAGTTAAAATAGATGGGCAAGGTTAAGTTAAAAAGGAACACTTAACCAATACAGGATGAATGAATAAGGTTAAGTAATAAGAAATACTTAACCAATATAACTTGGTTTGTGGTAGGGTTAAGTCAACATGAATTACTGATAACACTTAACCCGTTTATCAGGATTGATGAAGAGGGTTAAGTTAGCTTGAATTGACTAATGACACTTAACCAATCCAAATTGAAGAGAAAGAGAACTAAGTAGTAAACTTTAGTTAAAAGGAGCTAAGTAGTAAACCTTAGTTAAGAAAACAACGATTCTGGAGACTAAGTGGTAAATCTTAGTTAACAAAGCTAAGTAGTAATTCTCAGTATAACACGAGAAGGAGCGAACGTCCATCTAATTTTAATGAAGGCTCCAACGAATTGGGTTACGAAGCCCGAGGCTTCGAGGGGACGTAAGGGTACTCTTGGTATCCCTCTGTGAGGCTACAGATGATCCTCCTGGGCTCACAGAGGTTAAGGTCTGCGTTAGAAGAACCAAGGGTATGCCTTGGTTGCAAAATATGGCAACCTAAAGACTAGGATGGACCAGCGTGATTCGGCGAGAAAACGGTAGCCCTTGATAGCAACTCGTCGTCTACCATCCATCTTCAGTCAATCGAGATACGTGAAGCGGGAAGGCGGAGAACTCCTACGGACCATATACTTGCTATCTAGTTATGGTTGCGGTTGTGGATGGCCATAGATTAGTGGGGCATAGGGGGCCTGCGTATAGTTCTCATTTTTCAAGGTGTGCCTTTCATTAGTTGAGGGAGGGGTCAAGTGGGACCATAGCCACTGGAATAAACAGACCTTAGCATCTGAATCGGCAGATATCTGAAAGCTCCCGACCGAGTTCTGTGTTTCTTGATTTGCCCTGCCACAGGACTCAGGCTGCACATTACAGGACACGTGCATCTAGACAAGTGATAACGATTCGCGATACATGCGTGGGGAAGTCTAGGAACATGTACCACTCTAGGTAGTGTGTCCTAGACTAGGGGGCATCGTTCGACAGGTAGCATAATCCCTAGTTGGATTAGGTGGCATAAACCCTGAATCCGAGAAGCGTTCAGCAGATAGCGTAAACTCTAGTTGAATCTAGAAAGCACTTGATAGAAAACCCTAGATCAGATCTAGGTAATAAATAATAAATGTATGCCTGAAGGCAACGGAAACTACAGGGATTGGGATCACGTTATCGTTACTAGTTGGGACACTAGTTAGGTGGTGCAGAGATATAGAAACCATTATAACATGGAAATAGCGAAGCGACGAAAGTATTAGAGCATATCCAGTTTATCTTGTGTTAATCTTGTCTAATTTTGTTGACCCTATCATCATGGTGTTATCTTGTATTCAGTTAATTCATGTCGTTTTGTTTTTCCATGTTCACATGCTAGAAGTAACTGAACTTACTCAGGCTTTATGTCTGACTCTGTTTTTCTTTCGTCTTCTTTTCTTCCGTCCCCCCCCCCCCAAGGTAGTAAAGGAGGGAATAGTATAGCTCAGGTTAAGTTGGACTGTCACTCTTTCCCAGCTTGAAGATTTGTCGAAGTTTTGCTCGGATTCTCTTTTCAGATGCTATGGCTGGCTCTTGCTACATTGGGGAATATAAATGTTGTTTTATGCTTCTTTATTTTGTAGGACAGATGATACTCTGATATTGTAAAGAAATCGTTGTACAAACTATTTTATCAATAAAGCAAAATTTTATTTTCCGCTGTTTTAACTTTTATCTGTCTTGTAATTCATCTGCATCTTTTACCTTAAAATGCTCCACAGAACTTAGTGCATTCCCTTTGTGAGTGACACTAACGGATGTGGGGTGTTACATCTATCGTTTGAACCCATAACAATTTTTTCCTCATCTAATTATATGTATCATTTCAACCCATAGTGATTTTTCTAAACTATGGCAATCAACAACATAAATCAATCGTCATATAACATCAATCATATCGTAAGTCATATATCATCAATGCACCTAGGTGTCATATGAATATCATGTCATATACATAATAAGCAAACAATTTCTACTAGCAATCCTATACATTTCACAACAGTTCATTTGTGCTGAATTTAACAACCATCAAAAAATGTAGGTCAAGTATAAGATAAACTCACCTTTCGTGGTATAGATTAGAGAAGGCAAACGGATGAACGCATAATTGAAACGACGATATCCAGGCATGACTCAAAATGGATTTAACTTGGTAACCGCTCAATATATATTTTATTTTATAGGAGAAGATTACGGAGTTTCTCAATGGATCGGTACGGCTGTTGGGTTTTGAGAATGGTTTTCAAACACAACACCAAACTCAATTCAAAAAATAATAACACAATAATATTTTTTTTCAAAAATTATATATATACAAAAAAAATTATAACATATATTTCTAAAATTCAACGCACGCCAAATGACATATATATATATATATATATATATATATATATATGTATATATATGTATACATATATAAACACACAACGCAAATACGCACACAAAACCATATACATGTGTGTGTATATATATGTGTACATATATTAAAAATCAACACACAATACATACACAAACATGTGCAACACCTAACACATATACACAGTAAAATACATATGAATCTTTCCTTTAAAAACTCACATAGCACTACACTATACACTCACACATCTCACAAACAATAAATAAATACACATTGCACCATTCACACACCAGAATACACACACATGCACACTTCACACTCACTCACGCAAACAGGAAGGGGCAAGGCTTGGAGCGGGGTTCAGACCTGTACATTGGGCCAGCCGGCTATAGCTGGAGGACAGAGTGGGTCTGCGGCATCACAGTGGTGTGGGGATGGGTAACATCAGGTCGGTGGATGGAAGAGCTTGCAGGGAAAGGCGAGGTAGGAGATCTATGAGGGAGGGGCAACGTCACGACTGGTGAAGGCAGCTCAGGGAAAGGATATTGGGTGGGAATGGAAATACGTGATGGGCATGTTGTTCTCATTTTCTTTCTTTATTTTTCAAGGCTGTCATATGGGTGCTTTCTGTTTTTTTTATATGAATTTTGAAGAATGGCATCAGGAGCTACAGGCATCGGCTTTTGGGTAATGGAAAGAGCAAAAAGCTTTTTAAGAAATGGAACAGGTTTTGAAATGTTCGATTTGGAAATTTTGAAAGGGTGGCTTCTCCCTTTTTAAAATTAACGACAGAGAAAAGAATGAGACAAGAATACAATGAAATGTTTCATTATGAGATGGCGCTCTGGTTGCATACGTTGGTTTCAAACTTTTGGTTTTTTTAAGACAAATCGGTAGACAAAGGAACAAAAAGTGGGGAGAGAAGATGTAAAGGGAAAAGAGCACATATGCATGGTTTTGCAACCAAAATGCCCATATGGATTTGCATTCCTTTTGGAAATATATATTCCTACGGTAATAAAAAAATAGATGGATGGTTTAGTAAAATAAAAGGACGGGTTTTGCATACCCAAAATGTCTAGAAAAATATGCGAGACCCGAATAGGGACGCATCGATCTCAAGTGGCTCTATTTCAAAAATGAACTACGCAAGCCTTTTCACAATTTCGTTGCGAACCAAGCATCGAAACTGAAAAATGAATATACTATGGTAATCAGTGTGATAGGACGGACGCAACGGAATACATTTTGCAGTGTCACGATGCTCCTTTCAAAAATGTGTTACAGACCCCTTTAAACGTAAAATTCAGATAGGAAAACAATTAAATGGAGGTCAAAACGTCTGATTTTTAGAAATGGGTTTCGCTGTCGAATTTGTGACAATGAACAAAATATTTTCATGTTTATCCAAACTAGTTGCGAAGAGAATTTAAAATCGCTAAGATTTGAACTGTTATGCGCAACTTTACATTGAAAATTACGCGACCGACAAACATTAAAATTTTCCGATGAAATTTTCACAGTTGCCACACCTCGTTGTATGTATTTCAAATTTCAAATTCCTAATTCCTGTTACGAAAAACCATAATATATTTTCAAAATAAAAATTGGATTTAAATCGGAATTTAAATCATTAAAAATAGTGGGTTATTACACTCTCCCCCACTCAAAACTTTTCGTCCCTGAAAAGGAACAAGGCCGGGAAATAGTAATTAAATAATATTTTTAAACCAATGGTTTATTCTCATATGTATATATATCATTTGAAATATATATATATTTAGATCAGAAATTAAAATATTTTCAAACATTAAGTATTCACTCGACGTCTCGATTGACGATATATATCTATCCCACTTTCGAGACTTGAAAATAGAAATCGATGATGCCGCTGTCATCACCAGAATCATTTTCAAGCGACTAATGTGTGACTCTATATCCATCTAATACATATATGGGATTTAAAATATACGTTGATCAGACGTATACTAAAATCACTAGGTATTTAATATGCCAATTTTAGCGTCAAGTAAGTACTCAAAACATCTTTTCTATATTTAAACAGAATATATACCAACTTTCAGTCATATATTATAAATAATATATTTCAAATCATTAAAATTTTAAGTAGGGAAAAATTATATCTCTCCCCCACCAATTTTTTATTATAATTCATCCTCAATCCTTAATAAATATACAACAATATTATTATTAAGTCAAAATACATAACAATATTAATGTAATATACCTAAATTTTTTTTTCAAATTCAGGTTATCTGTATTTAAACTTATAAAACATGTTAAATTCTATAAGTTTAATATATATATATATATATATACATCACAAAATAAAATCATTATAAACCCATTTAAATTTACACATTCATATATATATATATATATATATATATATATATATATATTCGTTTATAGACAATACCAATATAGATTTCAACCAAGATAAAATCATTTTCCTACAAAATCTATGTACCACCCCGTATTTTCTGTAAACATTAAAGTAACGAATTAAAGAATAAATAATTACAATCTTGAGAATTAAGGGAAAAGGGTTACGCCATTGCGTTCGTCTCGGAATTCTGCTTGAGATAGAGTCCGAGTTTGCGTAAATTGGATTATGTATGAAGGAGTTAGGACCTTCAAAAGATTCGAGAATTTAAATAAATAGCTCAGTTTAAAGTTCGGAAAATTCAAAATTCAAAATCAGAAGCAGAAGCGGGCTGGGCGTGAATTTTCCCGCCCAAGGCCAAGTCGACTAGGAGGTCGACCATGGGGTCGACCTCCCCCTCGGGTCAGATCTGAAATCTGACGTTTTTCTTCCTGTGACGATTTGATGTGTCATTAGGGCTTGTGTGGCAAGTTCAGGTTGGTTCTCTTAGATTTGAATGGCTTCGATTTACCCTGGGTTGATCTGACGGCTCCTATTAAATCAAACTTCTATATAAGCAACCTAAATCTAAACCCTAAGCCACACAAAAATATTCCTAAGACCATCATGTTGTCAACACTCAACCTGGAGTAGCCGCCATTCTCATTCAACTAAAAAGCAAGTAGGAATTACAAATCAAATATAATTCAACTAAGAGAATTCAACGTCTATAACAAAGGAGAGCTATTCAAATTGAGAATACAGATCCCAGAACACAAGACTAGTCTCCTTTTTGTAAGTCCAATTATCATTTAGACCTAAATGATATTAGAATCGTGACTAAATAACTGGATGTAGAACATCGCCTAATGTAATTTATGCCTATCCTTTTTGTTAAAACTGAATTGATTTAGATTATGACTCTTATCATGTTAAGTTTGTGATTATGTTGTATGTGATGGTAAATGTTAAATGCTTGGAAATGAATCCATATTATGTTGTATACTTTGGTGATGCCATAAATTGGCGATGACATATTATAATTTGGCGATGGCATATCATATTGTGTAATTTGGCGATGACATACCATATTGTATAATTTGGCGATGGATATCATATTGTGTAATTTGGCGATGACATACCATATTGTATAATTTGGCGATGGATATCATATTGTGTAATTTGGCGATGACATACCATATTGTATAATTTGGCAATAACATTTCAAGTTGTATGATTTGGTAATGACACCTATATGGTGTATGACAATTTGGGAATTTTGTTATGTTTATGCAAGTTCAACCATGATCACATATATGACCAAAACTACATGCTAATATGATTAGGTTCATGTTAAATTTGATCCAACTAGTTTGCAAGTTCGCAACTACATGCCTAATTTTAAGTTTATGTAGTTCTATGTAAAACCCCTATTTCATGATTCATGTTGAGTAGATCTAAATTTGCAAGTTCATAATTAAATGTATATTGTTCTATGCCATATTCATATGACACATGTGTAGTTAGATCCATATTTTTATGATGTTGGAATTATTACATGTTCCTCTTTTTCCCCTTTTTTGTATAAGTTAGGCTATGTATCGAGCCTAACATTTTATGTGATTTATGCGAACTTTTAACGGGGTTAACGTTGGGGGAAAACATGAAATTACATATAATTGGCATATTTAGCTCATAAACATATAAATGTTTTATGGCATAAAGTGGTATAATTTTTTATACCTAAAAATTGTGAACTTGATTTAAAGGGAAAGTGGGGCTTGACTTGAATGACAATAATTTACATATAAATATAAAGAGGTAAATATGTAAATTTAGAAAAGACGAATATGCCTAACCCGAGGTAAGATTGAGTTACGGTGTAAGACCGCCCGGAACCGCCCGGCACATCCAGCAACCATAACAATATATATCTAATATGGGAGGTTAGTGCATCAAGCCCAAAAGAACCCGAGGTTAGACTGAGTTGCGGTGTAAAACTGCCTCGACCCGACCGGCACATCTAGTGACCGCAACAATACCTGTCTAATGTGAGTGGTTGGTGCTTTATTGAATGAATTAAAGCTAAGTCAGGAATGATAGGGTTAAGTTAATTAAGGCAACACTTAACCAATACAACATGTTAACTAAACTGATGGGTGGGGTTAGGTTAACTTGGACACTTAACCAATTTAACATGTTGATTAGGAAACCCTATTAACGGGGACCCATTTCAGCAGTAACCCATAAAGATGTATCATGGTACCCTGAATTAAGCAGGGTGGGGCGCGATTACTGGGCTGATTATAAGCGATCAAAATAATGGCGGTTGGTGCGTCAGTGTAGGTTCGACGTAGTACGAGCGTGCACGTACTCCACAGTGGCAAAAGCAGGCATTGGGCATCACTAGTTATACACAGTGCATCTTGAATCGTGTCGGGTTGCCACCATAGGATTTGATACACCCCATGGTGGGACCAACACAGGTATCTACAATCGAGCGGGGCCATATGACACAAGTGGTAAATACGTGCGAGTAGGAGCCGATCGATAAAAAGGGATCACTGGGTTTGAACTCATGATGATGTTGAAATATCTAGTAGGTGTAGAGAATATGGATATGAGTGCGATAGTATGATTAGTTTATCTTACCTTGTTTATCTTGCCTTATCCTATGTTACCTTATTTCCTTGTTATTGTCATGTGTCCAGCTTATTCAAGTCATGGTTCTCTTATCAGTTGACATGCTGAATAATCACTGGACTTAATAGACTTATGTCTGACCCATTTTCTTTCGCACTCTTTTCTTCCGTTTCCCCCCAGGTACCTAGGGAGGGAATAGCTCTGCTTAATTTGGACCATTCATCTTTCCAATTTTGAAGACTCTGTGATGTATAGCTTGGAACTTCTTATCTTTGGCTATGGCTTTGGACAAACTACTTTGGGGATTTATGCAGTTTTATTTTGTTTTTATGCTTCTTTATGTTATAATAAAGACAGAGATTCTGATAAAATGATTCGGAAGTTGTTTTGAGACAGTTTGCTGTAATATTTTTGTTATGAACCACGAATGAAATAAATTTAGTTTTCCGCTGCTTATATATGTCTGTCTTGTAAATTATCTGTGTCTTTTACCTATATGCTCCACCAAAATTAAGGCATTCACTTTGTGAGTGACCTTAACGGAGGTGGGGTGTTTCACTTGGTTTCAGAGCAAAGGTTTTCCAGATCAGATAATATTTTTCTTGAAAACTATTTTTCAAAAAGAAGTATAAAGAAGCAATTTTCAAGAAAAAGTGTTTTATTTTAAAAGACATAATCCCCCAAAGCCATATCCACTATCTTTCTGTCCTTTGTTCTGAATCTTTCCTTCTTCGTTTCAGCATGTCTGGGGATCTTAACCTTCCAGAGGGCATGCCGGTACCTGGCTGGTTCAAAAGGTACTTAGAGGCTAGGGCTAATGCCGCAAGACCAGCAGACGTTCCTCCTCCCCCAGCTGTTGCAGTTCCTCCTCCTCCGCGTGCAAATGCTTTCTCAAAAATATGTAGGGACTTTCGAGCCATGGGTGGAAAGAACTTCAATGGAAATGAATCATTCGTGGAAGCAAGAAACTGGCTCAAAGAAACTGAGGATTTGTTTGATATCTTCGAAGTGGACTATCTAAGGAAGATACAGTTGGCTGTGTGGTTGTTTAAAGACGAAGCTTCCTATTGGTGGGAAGTTACTAACGCTGAAAGACCAATTGAAACTTGGATGGATTTTAGAATGAGGTTTGAAATCAAATTCCTCTCACGAGTTGAATGAAGCCTACAAATGGAGAAGTTCTTATCTCTCAAACAAGGAAGTATGTCGGTCAAGGAATACGTTAACCAATTCAACCAGCTGGCTAGGTTCGGGTTGGAGTTAGTAAACACTCCACATAAGAAGGCTCTCCATTTTGTTAAACGATTGAATGAGCCACTGTACAGCGTAGCTGTGTCCCATATACCTATGGGTGCGACTTATGAGAGATTGGTGGACATGGCACTGTTACAAGAAGAAGATAAGGTTTGCAAGAAAGAGACAAAGGCAGAAGTACCTCAAGATAAGAAGGCGGAAGGAACACAGAGCAAGAAGACAGATTCCAAGAAGGGCAGAAAGAACAACAAACCCCATGACAAGAGGAAGTGTAATTTTTATGGCATTCCTGGACATCTGGTTAAGGACTGCAGAAAGAAGAAGAAGAAGATGGGTGGACGTTTCCATTGCGCCGAGACAAGATACATGGCTAGGGATTGCCCAAGAAAGCAAGGGCAAGGGTAGAGAGCTGGATCTACTTCTGGAGGGCAGGTTCATGGTCTCATGGAACCTCCGCAAGAACGAGGTAGAAATGTTTTTGTTGAGAGTTTAGTTTATCTTTTTGATCATACTGTTCGTACACTATTTGATTCTGGCGCATCACACTCTTTTATATCTACTGCTTTAGTTGAATCTCTGCACCTAGACACCAGTTTAGTAGAGGATCCCTTGGTTGTTTCAAATCCAATTGGGGGCTCAACTTATTTGTCAATGATTTGTTTGGATTTGGAAATTTCTATACTAAGTGTGGGGTTTAGATGTAAAGCCTATGTTTTGGGCTTCACGGGCTATGGGTTTATTCTAGACATGGATTGGCTATCCAGTAATGGTGCCATCCTCGATTGTGAAAAGAGAGTGGTTAGACTCATGACTCGCCTCGGTAACACTCTCGAAATATCTTGTAATCCCATGAACTCTGTTATGCTTAGCTATCTAGAATCTCTTGATGCGTCTGTTGAGAACTTGAAGTCTGTTAGAGTAATCCGTGAATACCCGGATGTGTTTGAAGAGGTGAAGGGCTTACCTCCGAAGCGGGAGATAGACTTCCGCATATACCTCGTTGATAATGCAAAACCCGTTGCTTTACCCGTTAGACACATGGCTCCAAGGGATAGGAAAGAACGCAGCAAGCAAGTTAAAGAGTTGCTTGAGAGAAGGGGTTTCTAAGGCGGAGTATTTCTGAATGGGGTGCGCCAGAAGTGTTCGCAACTAAAACGGGCGGTTCGCTTCGCCTATGCGTGGATTATAGGGAGCTAAACAAACTGACCAAGAAGAATAAACACCCATTCCCAAGAATAGACGACTTGTTCGATCAGCTTGTAGGTGCATCGGTTTTCTCCCAACTAGATCTAGCTACCGGGTTTCATCAGCTAAGAGTGGCTGAAGACAGTATTGATAAAACCGCGTTCAGAACCCCGGATGGTTTCTTTGAATGGCTTGTCATGCCTTTCGGCTTGACAAACGCACCTGCTTACTTCGCTGACTTGATGAGCAGGGTGTCTAGAGAGTTCCTTAATAAGTTTGTGGTGGTCTTCGTAGATGAAATTTTGATTTTCTCAAAGAGTGAGGAAGAGCATGCTCAGCATTTGAAAGAAGTCATGGATACTCTTCGAGCACATCATTTGAAAGCCAAATTCTCCAAATGCCATTTTTGGAGAGAAGAAGTGAGATTTCTTGGACATATGGTATCCAAAGAAGGGTTGGCTGTGGACCACGCAAAAGTAGTTGCGGTGCACGATTGGAAGGTTCCACGAAATGTAACCGAGGTCCGGAGCTTCCTCCGGATAGCGGGCTTTTACCGAAAGTTCATCAAAGATTTTGCGAAAATCTCAGCTCCTCTTAAAAGGTTGACGAAGAAGAACCTAACTTTCAATTGGGATTTGGATTGCGATATTGCTTTCCAACGATTGAAGAGGGCTCTAACAACAGCCACAGTTCTGACATTGCCGGAAGGGAGCAAGATGTTTACCGTATACACGGATGCATGTGGTAAGGGACTAGGTGCTGTCTTGATGCAAGAAGGGAAGGTAGTAGCTTATGGAGGTAGATAGTTGAAAGTACATAAAAAAACCACCCAACCCACAATCTAGAGTTGGCTGCCATTGTCTTTGCGCTTAAGTCTTGGCGCCATTATCTCCTAGGTGAGAAGTTTGAATTGTATACTGACCATAAATCATTGAAGTACCTTTTCTCGTAGAAAGATCTTAACTTGAGGCAACAAAGGTGGATGGAATTCTTGGCATCCTACGATTTCAAGATTTCCTATACCCCTGGCAAAGGCAATGTAGTAGCTGACGCCTTAAGTAGAAAGAAGCTGACCTTAAGCCCTCTCTTTGTAGAAAGGCAGAGCTTGGAATACATAGCCAACTTTGACTTTAGACCCTCCATCGATCATGTGACTGGTTTGTTAGCATTGCTAGAAGTGCGGCCTACTCTTTTGGACTCAATAGGAGCCACGCAACGTGAAGACCTTCAGCTAATTGATGTGATAGATAAGCTAATTAGGGGTGAGACTTCTAGTCACCTCAATAGATACCCCATCGATGATAAGGGTTGGTTGAGGCGGGATGGAAGGTTATGCGTCTCACAAGCAAGGGATTTGGTGAAGAAGGTTCTCGAAGAGGCACACCATTCCAAGTTGACCATACACCCAGGTGAAGACAAGATGTATAAAGATGTAAAGAGGGTTTCTTTTGGAATGGCATGAACAGGGATGTAGCTGAATTCGTCTCTAAGTGTTTAATATGCCAGCAAGTCAAAGCGGAGCAAAAGAAGCCTGGTGGTTTGCTTCATCCTCTAGAGGTCCCACAGTGGAAGTGGGATAGCATTTCGATGGACTTTGTTGATGGGTTGCCTAGGTCAAGAAGGGGCAACACCAGTATTTGGGTAATAGTGGGCAGGCCCACAAAAAGTGCTCACTTTATACCCGTTAAAAGTAAAAGGACTGCCTCATCTTTAGCATCCGTTTACCTTAAAGAGATAGTTCGAATCCATGGGATACCCTCCAGCATTGTAAGCGACCGAGATCCTATCTTTACGAGCGAGTTTTGGAAGAGCTTGCAAGAGGCTGTAGGCACACAACTATGCTTAAGCACGGCCTATCACCCCCAAACCGATGGTCAGACGGAAAGGGTGAACAGAGAATTAGAAGACCTCTTGGGATTATGCATTCTTGACATTGGAGGGACATGAGAGGATCATCTTCCTTTAGTGGAGTTTGCTTACAACAATAGCTACTGAGCCACCATAGGCATGAGACCCTTCGAAGCTTTATATGGAAGACCATGTCGATCACCAACTTGTTGGTGGGAGTCTATAGACAAGCTCATACTCGGACCAGATGTGATTAGAGAAACTTCATAGAAAGTGGACTTAATACGAAGAAGAATGAAGACCGCCCAAGATAGACAGAAGTCCTACGCAGATAAAAGAAGGACCGACCTTGAGTTTGAGGTTGGAGATAGGGTTTTCCTTAAAGTATCTCCTTCGAGGAACGTCGTTCGCTTCGGATCCACAGGAAAGTTAGCACCAAGATTTGTAGGGCCGTTTCCTATCATTGAAAAGATTGGAAAGATGGCTTACAGAGCAGAGCTGCCCGAAAGACACTACAAGAAAAATACCTTATTACAACTGGTTATTTGCAACAGGCGTCAAATGACAGTTGCAGTAAATGATATTTAGCAACAGACTTTTTGTAGCTGTTGCAACAGATAAGATTTAACAACAGACTTTTTCTTCCTGTTGTGAAAAGCATATTTTTCGCAACAACGTTTTCATACCTGTTGCAAAAACGTACTTTTAGCAACTGCTCTTTCATTCCTGTTGCAGTAGAAAAATTATTTGCAACTACACTTTCAAGCTAGTTGTAAAAAATATATATTTTGCAACTGTTTTCACCACTCGCGATAACTGTAATTTTTTTACAACTGGTAAAACCACTTGCGAAAAACATACTTTTTAAAAATATTTTTTCCGCGGGTAATACTCGGTTATAATATAAGAAGTATAAGCATAATAGTTGATATATATATATATATATGTATATATATGATTTTCAAATAAATAAATATATATATATATATGTATGTATGTATATGTATACACACACACATGTGTGTATATATACTTGTGTGTGTGTGTATACGCATTGATTAACATTCGGTTATAGTCATGAAATAACAAGCAATCAATTATTAGTAAATAATGAGTTATATTTTAATAAATAATTAGTATAATATAATAAATAATTATTATTTGATACAAAACTATATAATAATGTATGCTAATTACCACAATAAGAATTCCCTATCAATTGCAACAGATGAGATTTTACAACTGGTATTTTCAACCTTTTGCAACAGATAAGATCTAACAACTAACGTATCACTTGCAATAATTACATTTAATAATATATATTCAATAATTTATAATTAGTCATTAATACACACACACACACACACACACATATATATATATATATACGCGTAATTAATTTTCAAAAATATATATACATAATTACTTAATAGTTTTTAATAATTATATTAAAAGGTAATAAATAGTAATTAAGAGGTAATAGTTAATTTGTAATATTTTAGAAGTACTTTTAATATTTTTTTAAAAGATATTCAAGAAATTCATATTATAATTAATATAAATTTCACTTGTTAATTCTGGTTTCTAATCCGTGGCTTACAAAACGGTAACAAAATTTGGGCGGTAGCTAATGAAAACTGGGCGGCATTAATTTAAATTTGGGCGGCAACTAATGAAAACTGGGCGGTAACTAATGAAAACTATTGAAGTACCAAAATAATTCGCTCCAAAAGCTCACGTCGTTTTTCTTTCTATGCGGCTCCACACTTGTTTTTCTTCTTTTCTTCTCCTTCTCCTGCTCCCAAACTCGTGCAACCCCTACCAAAGTACCATTGGCTTTCCTTATTAAAACCGATACTCTGCAAATCTCTAATCTCAAACCCAACAAGACGGGCACCAGTCTCAGCCGCTAAAAATTGATTTCCCCTCAGAAGGTCTGACAAACCCAACTTCAAAATGCAAAAAAAGGACGCCAAAACCTATTTTACTTGCAAATCCAACATACGTCTGGACAGCGAACTCACTGCTTATGACGATAAATCACCGCAGCTCAGTCTCCATGCCAAAGCTAGGTGATTATTATCTGAAATTTCGTACTTTTGTTTTTAGTTGTTTGATTTTTGATGTTATTATGGGTCATCGTGATTTACAGTTCAGCAATAGGAAAACGTTTCCTTGCCATGGTGAAACTATATAATTTTAAGATGTAGTGGGTTACTGGGATTTACCGAATATGTAGATAAAGTGTTTGTTAGAAGTACTCAACCGGATTTGGATTATGATATTGAAATATGCCATACTGATGTCCATTAAGGAGGTTCTTGTTCGACATTTTAATAACATGGGATTAATATAGAAGGGATGCATACTTAAAACTGCAGTGAGTACTATATGTTGCATTTCCCTTAGAAATGTCTTTTTTTATAAAGAAGAAGAGTGTGAAGTAATTACATACTTCTCTTCCGTACATTTTATAACAGCATATAAGTTTCAATATAAGAGTATATAAAACCAATACATGTCAAAGAGAATGAGAATTGCTAAACCATGCGAAATTTCTTTGTTGCAATAACAAAGAAATTATTAGTATATAATTGGTGGTTAGAATATTGAAAGAGGTGGGTACTTCCAAATTCATACAGTGTTAAGTTTATTAGTGGAAAATGTGTTTATTTTACGCAAAGAGCACTCACTGATTAGTCTAAATTTCTAACTACCATACCATTCTATTTTATTTGCTCTATACTCAATTTGTGATGATTGTTTGCACCAAACTTTTCCCCCAACCAGTCTGATAATCTAAAACCTTACTCATTGTAATTAGCATTATTTGCTTTCCTAGAGTAGGGTATAACCAAGCATATGACTACCTAAAGTGAAACTTAGGATATATATTAATGACTAAGTTGGTTTTCTTATTTTGGTCAAGTGCGTGTGCAACAGGTACAGGTAGTATATTTGTATTAGTATATATGGTATTTGGGCCCTTGTAAAAGACATCATGAGCTGTCACATGACCCACATAGATCTAGACTGGTCCTAGATTATCCATATGCTTGATCAAGTTCCTAAGTGCTTTACCATGTTCCCTTTGGACTAGTTTATAGATTTTATACCTTTATCATATCTTTCTCTTTTTATGTTTTACAACCAACGTGGCCACAAAGCACGGTTGTGCAACTTGTAATACTAGTAATAATGCCTTGAATGCACTTGGATGCACGCCATGACATCCCATTTGTAGAGATTTAGATCTTAGAGTAGTCCTTGTTGTAATACTGTTGGCATTATAAAACCAATACATGTCAAAGAGAATGAGAATTGCTAAACCATACGAAATTTCTTTGTTGCAATAACAGCATAATAACAACAGTTAAACATTGATGAAAGAAATTATTAGTAATAACAGCAGTTAGACATTGCTAAATAATTTCAAAGTGTGAAGTAATTACATACTAATAATTTCTTTGTTGCAACTTTGATGAAAGAAATTATTAGTAATAACAGTAGTTAAACATTGCTAAATAAGTTCCAAGAACTTTTGTAAAACCCTTCCTTTAAATGAAAAAAATACAAAGCAGTTCACTCCAAGATGCAAGTTATTTAAAAAAAAATTCCTTCCCAGGAAGTTTGCAGGAAACGTTGTATTAGAAATTTTTTTGAGTATATTGCCGACTCCCCTTCTCTTTGTATTACTTATGTCATGTAGAAAACATTTGGCGTATTGTCATTGCATGCGAAAAGATATTGGCTGTCATGACTCTATGATAGTAAACCAACTCCTTGTTTTGGGCTGGGCTTATCAGCAGGTGTTTCTTGAGATGGTAAACGAACAGGTATGTCCATAATTGTATACTTTACTACAGAAATTACATCAGTTGCATTATTAGAGAAGCAGTAACTCGAATTGGATATTACTTCCAATTTATGTCCCTGTAAGATTTATAAGCATATTTTATAATTTTAGTTCTTATTTTTATTCATTATTTATGAATATGATTATAGTCGTATAATTTCTTTCTTTTAGGATTTTGGAACATATCCAATCTGATAGAAGTGAAGTAGAGAAAGAGTAGAAGGAGTCCCTCAAGCAATACAACTTGGAATGTTTCACCATGGAAAGTTTTAGAAGGATAAGACAGAAGATGTTTTGGAAAATATGATCAGAAAAATTGTATTTTCAGAAAATGTATTATAGGAGAGAATATAAATTATTGTATATGTGAATAGTGCATGAAAATTTTGTGAATTTTTGTTGTAATTGTCTGTAGTATTATATTTCTATTGAAATAAAATATATGTTATTTCTTGATAATATATGCTTATTTATTTTTTGACAATATATGCTTTCATTCCTACATTATTAAATACAGATGATGACGAATTATAGTAGACAAATAGGGTTTTTTTGAATTTTGCAACGAGCATGTAGTGTTGCAAATAATCATATTGCAACTGTCAAAAATAGTTGTAGTATCTTGTATGTTGAATGCCTATTGTAGGTTTACAACTGTCATTTGCTGTTGCAGAATGATCTATTGCAACAACAAAGGCCAATTGCAAAAAAGTATACTGCAACATCTTATTGCAACAGGCAAAAAATGTTGCGGACTTTTTGCAACTCCGGCTATACCAACAGGCATGGGCCTGTTGCAATTGGTCTACTGCAACAGATATTGCCTGTGGCGAAAAGTGTTTTTTGTTGTAGTGAGATTGGCTGGAGTTCATAATGTCTTTCACATTTCTCACCTACGGAAGTGCTTACATGAGTCTGCGGAAGTGGTGGAACCAAGCATATTAGAGGAAGTAGAAGTAGAACGAGAGGCGACTATGAGAAGAGTTCCAACTCGTATCTTGGGTATAGAAGTCAAAAAGCTACGCAACCGCGAAGTCAAACTTGTTAAAGTCCAATGGAGTGACACTGAGGAAGACGCGACTTGGGAGACTGAGGCCAAGATACGTGCAGCCTACCTTTTCTTTTTGAGGGTACATCTTTGATCTCTTTTTCCTTAAGTTTGTTCATATCTAATATCTATCTTTTTCCTCAGTACTATTCTTGACCGTTAGGTAAAAACCAATGGATGTAAACATGTATTTAAAAAATGTCATGATTGATGGTTCCAAGTGGTTGCTCGTGGACGCATATACACACACATTAGGTGTTAGATCGGCTCAGTCACTTTCATATTGCATATGCATATATGTAATTGTATATGATTGAAACTTGATGTGTTATCATGTGGTTGTTGCATTTGTATGAATGATTGTGCACTCATGCAGAAAGTATGATTAGGGATTCGCATACAAAATGGACTCATGGCACCGACATGACTTGCATTAAGGAGGTCAACTGAATCAGTGGACTGCCTGATTTTGCATTAGATAAGGACATGTACACATACTATGCATATGATCATGAAGCATTAGAAGTCTTTTTAAGGACAATGGACGCCTGTGTTTGATGGATGATTGGATGGTAGGATATATGTTCTTCTCGACTCGAAGATTTCAGGGATGAAATCCTTTAAGGAGGGGAGAATGTAACACCCTGTATTTTCTGTAAACATTAAAGTAACAAATTAAAGAATAAATAATTACAAATGTGAGAATTAAGGGAAACGGGTTACGCTATTGTGTTCGTCTCGGAATTCTGCTTGAGATAGAGTTCGAGTTTGCATAAATTGGATTCCGTATGAAGGAGTTATGATCTTCAGAAGATTTGAGAATTTAAATAAACAGCTTAGTTTAAAGTTCAGAAAATTCAAAATTCAAAATTTAAAATAAGAAGCAGAAGCGGGCTGGGTGGGAATTTTCCCTCCCAAGGTCGGGTCGACCAGGAGGTCGACCATGGGGTCGACCTGCCCCCATACAGGTCGACCTGGGGGTCGACCTCCCCCTCGGGTCAGATCTGAAATCTGACGTTTTTCTTCCTATGACGATTTGTTGTGTCATTAGGGCTTGTTGGCAAGTTCTGGTTGGTTCTCTTAGATTTGAATGGCTTTGATTTACCCTGGGTTGATCTGACGGCTCCTATTAAATCAAACTTCTATATAAGCAACCTAAATCTAAACCCTAAGCCACACAAAAATATTCCTAAGACTGTCATGCTGTCAACACTCAACCTAGAGTAGCCGCCATTCTCATTCAACAAGAAAGCAAGTGGGAATTACAAATCAAATCTAATTTAACTAAGAGAATTCAATGTCTACAACAAAGGAGAGCTATTCAAATTCAGAATACAGATCTCAGAACACAAGACTATTCTCCTTTTTGTAAGTCCAATTACCATTTAGACCTAAATGATATTAGAATCGTGACTTAATAACTGGATGTAGAACATCGCCTAATGTAATTTATGCCTATCCTTTTTGTTAAAACTGAGTTGATTTAGATTATGACTCTTATCATGTTAAGTTTGTGATTATGTTGTATGTGATGATAAATGTTAAATGCTTGGAAATGAATCCATATTATGTTGTATACTTTGGTGATGCCATAAATTGGCGATGACATATTATAATTTGGCGATGGCATATCATATTGTGTAATTTGGCGATGACATACCATATTGTATAATTTGGCGATGAATATCATATTGTGTAATTTGGCAATGACATACCATATTGTATAATTTGGCGATGGATATCATATTGTGTAATTTGGCGATGACATACCATATTGTATAATTTGGCAACAACATTTCAAGTTGTATGATTTGGTAATGACACCTATATGTTGCATGACAATTTGGGAATTTTGCTATGTTTATGCAAGTTCAACCACGAACACATATATGACCAAAACTACATGCTATTATGATTAGGTTTATGTTAAATTTGATCCAACCAGTTTGCAAGTTCACAACTACATGCCTAATTTTAAGTTTATGTAGTTCTATGTAAAACCCCTATTTCATGATTCATGTTGAGTAGATCTAAATTTGCAAGTTCATAATTAAATGTATATTGCTCTATGTCATATTCATATGACACATGTGTAGTAAGATCCATATTTTAATGATGTTGGAATTATTACATGTTCCTCTTTTTCCCTTTTTTGTGTATAAGTTAGGCTATGTATCGAGCCTAACATTTTATGTGATTTATGCGAACGTTTAACGGGGGTAACGTCGGGGAAAAACATGTAATTACATATAATTGCCATATTTGGCTCATAAACATGTAAATGTTTTATGGCATAAAGTGGTATAAATTTTTATACCTAAAAATTATAAACTTGACTTAAAGGGAAAGTGGGGCTTGACTTGAATGACAATAATTTACATATGAATATAAAGAGGTAAATATGTAAATTGAGAAAATACGAATATGCCTAACTCGAGGTTAGATTGAGTTACGGTCTAAGACTTCCCGAAACCGCCCGGCACATCCAGCAAACGTAACAATATATATCTAATGTGGGAGGTTAGTGCATCGAGCCCAAAAGAACCCGAGGTTAGACTGAGTTGCGGTGTAAAACTGCCCGGACCCGACCGGCATATCTAGTGACCGCAACAATACCTGTCTAATGTGAGTGGTTGGTGCTTTAATGAATGAATTAAAGCTAAGTCAGGGATGGTAGGGTTAAATTAATTAAGGCAACACTTAACCAATACAACATGTTAACTAAACTGATGGGTGGGGTTAGGTTAACTTGGACACTTAACCAATTTAACATGTTGATTAGGAAACCCTAGTAACGGGGACCCATTTTAGCAGTAACCCACATAGATGTATCATGGTACCCTGAACTAGGCAGGGTGGGGAACGATTAATGGGCTGATTATAAGCGGTCAAAACAACGGCGGTTTGTGCGTCAGTGTAGGTTTGACGGAGTACGAGTGTACACATACTCCGCAGTGGAAAAAGTAGGCACTCGGCATCACTAGTTATACACAGTGCATCTTGAATCGTGTCGGGTTGCCACCATAGTATTTGATACACCCCATGGTGGGACCAGCACAGGTATCTACAATCGAGCAGGGCCGTATGACACAAGTGGTAAATACGTGCGAGTAAGAGCCGATCGATAAAAAGGGATCACTGGGTTTGAACTCATGATGATGGTTGAAATATCTAGTAGGTGCAGAGAATATGAATATGAGTGCGATAGTATGATTAGTTTATCTTACCTTGTTTATCTTGCCTTATCCTATGTTACCTTATTTCCTTGTTATTGTCCTGTGTCCAGCTTATTCAAGTCATGGTTCTCTTATCAGTTTACATGCTAAATAATCACTGGACTTACCAAACTTATGTCTGACCCATTTTCTTTCGCACTCTTTTCTTCCGTTCCCCCCCAGGTACCTAGGGAGGGAATAGCTCAGCTTAATTTGGACCGTTCATCTTTCCAAGCTTGAAAACTCTGTGATGTATAGCTTGGAACTTCTTATCTTTGGCTATGGCTTTGGACACACTACTACTTGGGGATTTATGCAGTTTTATTTTGTTTTATGCTTTTTATGTTATAATCAAGACAGAGATTCTGATGTAATGATTTGGAAGTTGTTTTGTGACAGTTTGTTGTAATGTTTTTGTTATGAACCACGAATGAAATAAATTTAGTTTTCTGCTGCTTATATATGTCTGTCTTGTAAATTACCTGTGTCTTTTACCTATAATGCTCCACCAAAATTAAGGCATTCCCTTTGTGAGTGACCTTAACGGAGGTGGGGTGTTTCAATCTATATCTTTAAATCTTATATAAAATATATGGTTTATAAAAATAAAAGCATCAAATCCTTTCAAAATATTAGTATTACCGAAGCAAAATGTTATTTTCAAATATACATCCTCTAAAAATATATATCAGAATTTCAATATTATATCAAGAGAATTATAATACCTATTTCAAACCAATATTTAATGGGAATGAACCCGCTGGAAGTCTTATACTCTGCTTCTACTTCTTACCTTGTTATGGATAAAAATAAGTTATAGAATTCGAGTTAAAAGATGAACAAACGAGAGAACCGACTCAAAGAGGATCTACGAAGGAAGACGGATTCAAATAGAAAAAACCTTTCATAAAATATTTAAATATTAAACAAATTTTTTTATTTAAAAATATTTGTTTAAAACCATTTGAAAACTATTTATACTTTTAAAATATGCTCTCTCTCAAGAATGATTATGCGACCAATTCCACTCATCCTAGGGTATCACTACCCTATCTCTAATGAGCTTTTACCCCATAGGCTAAAGCTTTGATAAACCAAAGCTCTAATACCACATGTAACGACCCGCCATTTTGATCATGCCGAATTGACAAAATATGCCAATTCGAACCGTCCAAAACGACAGATTGTTATTAGCTTCTGAGGTAAATAGAACAAATTACAGAATCACATATCACAAACACAGATGCAGACCAATATGATATCTCACGGCGGAAAAATAAATAATATAGTAGTAGTTCATGAAGCTACAAAATAAATTTTACATCATAGTTTACATAAATACTACAATGGAAGTCTAATATAATATATTTCAGATACATAAATAAATAATAACAGTTTGAAACAGAAACTATAAGAAACAGCTGAACTGGAACAATTGAATGGGTATATATAGGTGAGCAAATCCCAATATAAACTTCAAATACCAAGAGTGGATCTCGAAAGTTGTGATAATCAATCTAACCTGAGCAATAATGCAAAACAAAACAACTAGGATGAGGATTAACATTCTCACGGAAGCAAATCAACTCAAATGAAATGTTCGATGAAATGTATTGGGTTACTTAAAGGATTTTTGGGATCACCATCCTTTAAGGATCCGTTAAACTAATACTATATAGTATAACACGCTGTATACAATAATGTCTATCAGTAAAGTAAATATCCAAATAGTGTAAGTGAGATTACCATTATTACCCTTACACTGTTTATATATTCTCATAGTATATACAATACCGTAAATTCCTCCGTAAACTGGAGGGTTCTCAGAGGTGACTCCATATAAAATAGTACAAAACAAAATCGTAGTGGGCGCGTATAAGGCATGTGACAAGGCACGCAAGGAATGCCAGGGTGGATTCACTGTTTACAAATCTGGACTAGTGGTAACGCATAACAGGGACTACCGCACACCTCGAAACACACTCCCATAATCAAAGGACCCTAATCGAATCATAACAGTAATAGAATATCATCGAAGAAGTGTGCTCGATTGGAGGAATGACCTCACTTGGTCTTGGCGTAGCTCTTGTTTTAGTCACATCAAGCTGACTCAAGGTGGTTGGGATCTCGTAATTAATATAAAATAGAAAATAGAGTCGTTCACCAAACCATCCTACTTCATTCTGGATCTCCACCACATACACAGTTGTTAAAGTGGTTTTTGGTATTGGCAGAGAGTATGACAATAGCCGATCCCCGTCTCTTTAACAACCAAACGTTTACATTTTTCACATCTGGTCATTATTTTATAAATCACTTTATAAAATCGTATATATGAAATCTCATATTCGAAGTTGAAATCAACATTAAATATCTAACTTCGAATATGTTTAATTTTGAAAACAACTCAATTAAATCACTTTAATCAAATCCATTTAGAAAATCATATTGAAAAGGTCTCGAAATACAATATAAACCATTACTATACTACTTAACTTTGATTATATTCAATTTTCGAAAAAGCTATTTACAATCCAAAATCGACTTATATTAAAAATCATATCTTGAAGGTCTCAATTACCATTTAAATAAAAACTAAAATATTTAACTTTGAGAATATTTAGTTTGATTTATATTCGTCGAAAATTCAAGTCGAACAATTCAAATGATTCAAATTTACCTTTATAAGAATTCGTTTTTAAGTCGATTCGTAAAAATCCAATATTTTGGTTTGAATTCAATATATAAAATTCAAATTAAAACCTTATATTTCGATTTATATAATTCAAAACAAATCATATATTTCAAATTCAACAATCATATCATATTTTATAACTCAAGTCGTACAATTCAAATTCATTACCTATAAATTCAAGTCAAAACTTATATTTCAATTTAAACAAAACATATCATATCTTATAATTCAATTCGTACAGTTCAAGATCGCTACTTATAAATTCGAATAAAAAACCATATATTTCAATTCACACAATTTAAATTATTCTTTTAAATTCGATTTAACAAATTTCTTAATTCAAACCAAATGATTTATAAAATCAATTCCATACATAAAACTTATATTTTCCAATTCACATTTAGTCACTTTAAAAATCGAATTCATTTCATATCAATTATTAATTCAAATGAAAATCAATTTACGCAATTAACGTTCATTCCTTAGAAAAGTTCAATATTCAAACCAATTCGAATTCACATTTGGTTGATTTATAATCGAGTTCATTCCATATCCATTATAGGTTCAAATTCATTCCTTAAATTTGGAAATTCAAATTCAGAAAACAATTTCAAATTCAAGTTCATCATTTTTAAATTTATATCGATTCAAATTCATATCTTATATGAGTTCATTTGTTGAATCAAATATCAATATCGTTATATAAATTCAATTCTTAAACCTCGAACTTAAATCACAAATCTTAACTTATCCATCTTTGAGTTTATTACTAAAGTTTATAAAATATAATAAAAAAATTAAATTTTGAAATATATATATATATAACAAAATTTAACTTTGAATATATATATATATATATAAGTTTATAAAATTCTAAAGTTAATTAGAATATAGATTATAAGCATATATAAGTTTAAAATTAATATAGAAATAGGTTTTAAAATTTATTTATTATATAAAAGGTTTAAAATACTAATATATAATTAAATTATATAGTTTTAAAATAAAAAAATTATAAGTAAAATCTGAAATAAGTATTTAAATCTGTATTTACTCATAAAAACCATTTTAAAACATATAATTCAAAATTTACAAAATTTAATTTTAAAATCTTTAAAAGATAAATATAAAAATATAAAATCTTAAGTTAGTATTTTAAAATAGATATTCTAAATCACTTTACTTCGAAAATATGACCAACGGTGTCCGTATGTTGTTTTCTACCCTATGGTCAAGTGATACAGATATTTATCATTTCAACCCGCAATTTATAATTTTACGGGTATATATCATTTCAACCCACAATCCTAAATTCAGTAAAAATCTTTCATGTCTATCATTTCAACCCGTAACGATTTTTCCCTAATCTAATGTCTATTCGGGTATGTATCATTTCAACCCATAGTGATTTTTCTAAACTATGTCAATCAACAACATAAATCAATCAACTTATACAATCAATCATATCACAAGTCATAAATCATCAGTGCACCTACGTGTCATATGAATATCGTGTCATATACATTATAAGCAAACAATTTATGCTAGTAATCGTATACATTCCACAACAGTTCATTTGTGTTGAATTTAACAACCATGAAACAATGTAGGTCAAGTGTAAGATAAACTCACCTTTCGTGGCATAGATTGGAGAAAGCAAACGAATGAACGCAAAATTGAAATGACGATATCTAGGCACGACTCGAAATGAATTCAATTTGGTAACCGCTCAATATATATTTTATTTTATAGGAGAAGACTATGGAGTTTCTCAATAGATTGGTATGGCTGTTGGGTTTTGGGAAAGATTTCCAAACTCTAAAAATAACACAATAATTTTTTTTTTCAAAAATAATATATATACACTCACAGAAAAATTATAATATATATTTCTAAAATTCAACGCACACCAAATGATATATATACATATATAAACACAACGCAAACACACACACAAAACCATATACGTGTATATATATATATATATACATATATTAAAAATCAACACACACCACACAACACTACACAAACATGCACAACACCTAACATATATACACAGTAAAATACATATGAATCTTTCCTTTAAAAACTCATATAGCACTACACTATACACTCACACACCACATAAACAATAAATAAATACACACTGAACCATTCACACACCAGAATACACACGCACGCACACTTCACACTCACTCGCGCAAACAGGAAGGGTCAAGGCTTGGAGCGGGGTTCAGACCTGGACAGTGGGGCAAGGTGGCTACAACTGGAGGGCGCAGTGGGTCTGCGACATTACAGCGGTGTAGGTACAGAAGAGCTTGCAGGGAAAGGCGAGGTCGGAGGACTCGTGAGGGAGGGGCGACGTCGTGACTGGTGAAGTCATCTTAGAGGAAAGGATATCGGGTATGAGACCCGAATAGAGACACATCGAACTCAAGTGGCTCTGTTTCAAAAATGAACTATGCAAGCCTTTTCGCAATTTCGTCACAAACCAAGCACCGAAACTGACAAATGAATATACTATAGTAATCAGCGTGATGAGACAGACGCAATGGTATATAGTTTGCAGTGTCACAATGATCCTTTCAAAAATGCTTTACGGACCCCTTTAAACGTAAAATTCAGACAGGCAAATAATTAAATGGAGGTCAAAACATCTGATTTTCACGAAACCGATTTCGCAGTTGAATTCGTGACAATGAATAGAATATTTTTCATGTTTGTCCGAACTAGTTTCGAAGAGATTTTAAAATCGCTAAAATTTGAACTGTTATGCGTAACTTTACACTGAAAATTGCACGACCAACAAACATTCAAATTTTTCGATGAAATTTTCACAGCTGCTACGCCTTACTGTATGTATTTAAAATTCCAAATTCCCGTTAAGAAAAACCATAAGATATTTTAAAAATTCGATTTAAATCGGAATTTAAATCGTTAAAAATAGCGGGTTATTACAATAGTCGTCCGTTCAAGCAACGAGAGCTGATTGGAGAAAATATGTGGCTAATAAAATAAATGAAAGATGGTATGTTCTAGCAACGAAGTCTGATTAGGAAAAATAAGCAACCAATTAAAGCTAATAAACAAATAACTTGAATGTAGAATAAAACATGTATATGTTTAAGTTAATTAGCAAATCAGTAAATCAAACAAGCGCGTAACTGAAGATTAGACATAAGGTATAATAATGCAATGACTTAGATGCGCTTAGACCAGTCCGTACGTATTTGGGATGAAGAGCCCAACAGGGCGGATCATTGCGGATGTTTAAAGACACGAGAGGAGCACGTCCAACTTGTTATTCAATGGGACTAGAAGAAAGTATGAGAATTCTATGGGATGTGGGAGGATACTCTGAGATGACCCTCTAGGGAAATCTGATGAAGTTGTACGCTCAGAGGCAGGTTTGTAATTCCATCTAAGAGTATACCTTGTCTACAATTATGATGCGGCTACCAGAAGGTTGGGCGGATGACCTTAGGATAATCTAACGGTTGCCTCGCTCGAGGAGGAGGTTGGTCAAGACCAAATAAGGATAGTAACCGTAGGATACTTATCACCGATAATCAATGCGATGCAGATAGTCTAGAGCTAAACCAATAGGCCAATGATCTTTCACTATCGAGACATTGGATGAAGGACATGTCAGTTAGATGCTTTAGATTGGATGTTAGGGACACGTCACTTAGCTCTTGAAGTAGTCTTTCCTTAGTTGAGGAAGGGGCCGGGTAGGGCTATAACCGCTGTGAAAAGAGATAGACCTATATAGGCATCTGTATTGTAGGTCTAGCAAAGCTGTCCTTTATCGATATCGAAAGCTCCCGACCGAGTTCTGTGCACAGGTATAGGCCGATTGCGGAACTCGGGTTGTAGTAGGTAGTACGTTTGTGCGAGGGTCTCAATGAATGCACTAGGTGATGTATCGTACACATCAAGGCATTTAACTCCGCGTCGGGGTTTAGCTCGACCGTGGAGTTCAGATTTGAGGATCCGTACGTTTACGTGGCATAACGATGATGATTCTGTGCGTTTACGTGACGTAGTGATGGAGATTCCGCAGGGGGGTAGGCGTAGGATGAAGGTTAGGTATGCTTTCGTGGCATGATGGTGGAGACCGTACGAGAAGGGTACTATGGAGAGAACCTTGAGATGTCAGGCATTTAGCTACATATATATGATTTATTAGGTAATTCTACTTAGGAATAGATGAGTACGATTTATGCGGAAAAATCAAAAATATATTGTGAAATAAATCCGAATAACCAAATAAATATGAACTAATGATAGAACGATATATGTAGTGTTATTTTTAGAAAATATAATTTGTCCATTCACCAAAACTTTTGTTCTGACTCCTTCCTCATAACGAACCCGCAGGTTATACAGGTAGTTAAGATTATGCAACTTAGGGACACTTGCTAGATAAGTGTCATTATATTGGTAAGTTACCTACTATTATATTTTATTCCCTTCCGCAGTGAGATTTCTATTATGAGCTCTGATATATTTATCTTTGACTTTCTGGAGGATACGAGACAGTCAACTTGAGCTTTGATAGATTTGGATTTTTGAAAAAAAAAAAAAAAAATCAGGTCTGTCGAAATTCGGATTGTTACATTATGTGATTGTTTTTCTTATTTCTTCGTTTTCTTATATTAATCCCAATAACTGACTATATTTTGGATTCATTTGAGTCGACATGTGTGAATTTTTGTCAGCTTAAATGGCCAAAAATCCAGGTTGTTATAACACTTCTCTAGTATCTACATACAAAAATGGATAGATTGATTGTTAATTCTGTACAAAATAAAATAACTAAGAAGATAAGTAGAGAAATCATAAAAATAAAAAAAAGGAGACAACATATGCTAATCTTACTATTTTCACATTCTAATGTACTAATTATAGGGGTGGATGCTTTTATTTTGTAGTATTATGCGTTCTTCTTTACTATCGTTCATTATTTGATTTATTTTTAAAATTTCTATAAAAGCATCAGCGGTCATACCTTATATGAATTTGAATTTCCAAAAAACATGTTAATATTTTACATAAAAATAAGTTCTTATTCGAATATTCTATTTTATTTAGACCTTTTCATACCATGATAAGATACATGATTTGAGTATTTATTCGCGTACTTAAGATAATTTGGATTTTATCCTTTAAGCTCTACATTGGATAATGTACACAACTAGATGGGTAATGTTTGAACATTAACTATACTTCTTTCCTTTGCAACTCTAGTGGTTTTTATATAATATTTGCACCAATATACCAATGTCTCCCAATATATTACAATACTTTGATTAGATTCCACTTATTTCTTCTTAGTCGTCAAATTTATTCATTATGATCGTCTATAACATTCAGATTGGTTATTTTCTTTGTTAATTTATATCATAACCATTGATGTGTACTGGGTCTCCAATGGTTACGCATGAAATTTCAGACTGTTGATGCAATTAAGGTAAATGATTTGATATCCCTAAAGCTTTATATGTTAACCATTATTCTTAATATTTTTTGTTTAAATCCAGTGAATTAATTGTTATAAACTATAATGTGAAATGGTGTTTTCATTCTCTATATTGATTGCTACTTTTGAATATTAGATGGATGTGCTTAAATGGATGTTGATTTGAATTTAGGTAAGCATAAATTACATGGTCATGGCTTTATGCAATACTAAATAATAATGGGCAATTTTCATCCTAATTGTTTAGCAATGCACTTTTCTACACTCACTAATGAACGGATCATATTTACCCACCTTTGTTAAATACCTAGCTGAAATATGCAAATTCTCAAGTTTTCTTAAAGTAGCTTTTTCTCCCGAGACAAATATTTTGGTAAGAGGTCATCGCTGACTATTTGTAGTGCCAAACTCTAGAAATAATTACCCCAACCATTTTAAATACCAAAATATGGGAATTTATAAATACCACAAAAGTGGTGTTTATTTACTGTTCAATCACATATATCCTGTACTAATTATTAATTTTCGTAGTATCCACCAAGTGGTGTTGGTCCTCATTAGAAAGCAGAGGTTTAACGTAAAAATATATTTAATCGAGTTAAGTATAAAGCACATTTTTTTACTTACATTCCTAATTGACATGATAATGTTAAAGGCATTAGAATAGTTTGTCATTAGAGCTCATTAGAAAGCAGAGGTTTAACGTAAAAATATATTTAATCGAGTTAAGTATAAAGCACATTTTTTCACTTACATTCCCAATTGACATGATAATGTTAAAGGCATTAGAATAGTTTGTCATTAGAGGTCCTTTAGACCATCAACCTGTAACTTAAATTATCAGCTAATCTTTTTTACGATCTTTTAATTCTTTTAAATCAACATGGGTTTTGATAAAGCTGAGAGTTTCTATAAGGATCTTCATCTGGATACAATTTTTTTTTTTTTTTTTTTTGGGCAAAGCCATCCGGTTTTTAAGGTGACCGCAAACACCTTCTATTATAACTAATAATAAAATACAGTATAATACATGTGATTGTTAGTTGATAATCAGCTACATCGGTTTTTAAGGTGGACCGTCCACCACTTACGGAATTTATAGTGTTATGTCCACTCTACTTTACGGGCTAACAACACTGGAGCAAGCTTAAAATAAATAAACTACAATAGATTTCCTTGGGCGCACCACGCAGGGGCCAAACAACAATTACTTTAACCATTACAAACACTTCCATCTTACTTCTACTATTACATAAAGTACATTAACCCATAAGTAAAACGTACAACATTGTGTAACAAAAGTAAGCAGCAGAAAAGAGGGTCAGTGATACCCTTACATCACCACTGTTCATAGCTTCACATCACATGACTCCAAAGGAGCAATCACCACTGTTCACTCACTTGTTGTAGGTGCTCTCAAGCTAGAAACAACCTACAAACATATCATGATAGTTGACATACCGTTCCAAAGCCCTTACGAGCAAATGCAGTCAATACACTAGACCATCACCAATTAGCAAATCGAGAGCATTGTTGCTTCACCTGGATGCTGTTTAGGAGACAACCGAGCACGACGAACACTTGCCGTAATGAGGACCAGGAACATGTCACCACCCCATAACCAGAAAAACCCATACACCAAAGCCAAAAACAGAACGCTAACATACTCCAACGACCCTAAAACATTACCATACAAGATGAACATCACTTCATAAATCTTGAGTTTAATGAACTATAAGATTTTATAGTCTACAGCAAATTTTCTTCTTTCTTTGAAAAGAAGTTGCAGTTTTAAGTCTTTTAAAAAGTTACTCTCGGTACATGAAAGGCATTGACCATCTTTTTTTCATTAACTAATAGCATTTTACTGTTTGAACGGATGGTTTCTTTTCATAAATAAGGAGAAATCAAGCTTATTTCTTTATTTTGTTTTGAATTTCTTTTGTTGATTTACGTTAAATGTTTGGACTATAAAGCCAATAAGAAACAATATAAATGAAAGTGTGATCAAATACTAATTAATTTTATGCCTTCAAATTTGCCATGGAAACACATGAAAAAAAGAATCTGGAGATTATAATAAAGAAGAAGAGAGGCAGTTTCCATTTTCTCTGTTCGTTGGCTAACATGTGCATTCACTTATTTAGTTCTAATTTTCCTTTATTTGCTAATTTTCTGTAATATTCATGTATTTTCTAATTTTTAATTACATGTTTTGATATAGTTTCTACACTTTTTTGACACAAAAATTGAAAAAAGACTGATTCCACATAGTTGCTAAGAGGATGAATGTTCATGTGATACATATTATTATGTGTTTACAATAAAATAATAATTGAATTGATGCTAAATTGTTTCTCAAATTCTGTTTGCACACATACTTATCGAATAAAGGCTAGATTAATAGTATAATTTTTTTTGATTGCTCATATATATGTTTTATATTATACTATGTCACTTTGATTCTTCTTCCGAATATATTGTTTTCGGAGCTATAAACTTTATTTGTTGATATATTGCTATACCAAATGGGTGGTTTCCTACGGCCACATGAGTAGAAAAATACCAAAGAACTATTTTTTGATACCAACTTTAACTACCATTTGACATTTTTCATTAACTAACTTAGATTTATGTCTATGCGTGAAGCGCGGGCCTCATCCTAGTTAGATAATCACCATAATAAAATATAACCTCAAATTCGTCCTTGACATAGTTTGATGTTCCACACAGTACCCGCCAGATCTCATAATCACACTTGTATCACATAGAAACCGAAAATGAATCGTCATAAGATGTTGAAAAGTTGAATCGCTTTCTGCCCGTTGATGCATCCTTAAATTTCATTGTAACTTGATATGGATTAAGAGTGCTCTCATAAAATATGGAAGATGAAAATAGTTTTAGGCTTATAAGAAATTGAAGATCCACGAGAAACATAAATTCCCTTTTAGTTTCTTTCCTATAAGAGACAAAAGTCGTATATATGTATGTATATGTATATATATATATATATATATGTGTGTGTGTGTGTGTGTGTATATATATATATATATATCCCTACTCTACCGTGAGCTACACTAATCCAAATTCAATAAGATTTCGTAAATATCACATATTATCCTTTAGAGGAGCGTTCCGGGGCACCATTATTTTGCAGAACCCTTTTAGTATCCTTACCTTACCATGAGCTACACCAATTCAAATTCAACAATATTTTGTAGATGTTCAATCCACACATATATTTTCTTTGAGTTCGTTCCGACATTCATAATAGTTTTAAAATCTTAGCTCGACTATTCACCGTACATATATATATGTGTATGTATGTATAAGCATTGCAGGACACCCTTGTTTTGCAGCATCCCTACTCTACCGTGAGCTACACTAATCCAAATTCAATAAGATTTTGTAGATATCATATATTATCCTCTAGAGGAGCGTTCCTGGGCACCACTATTTTGCAGAACCCTTTTAGTATGCTTACCGTACCATGAGCTACACTAATTCAAATTCAACAATATTTTTTAGATGTTCAATCCACACATATATTATCATTGATTTCGTTCCGACATTCGTAACATTTTTAAAATCTTAGCTCGACTATTCACCGTTAAATTAAACATCAAATATTATATATATATATATATATATATAAATTGAGGAGCAATTTATGGAGCTTTGTTGAGAAGAAAGGGCGGGAACAAGAAAGAAGGGAGCAAAATATGAAATTATTTTATTTGGTCAGTTGGGAAAAAACTGGGAAGGAGAAAGGAGGGAACGATTGAGTGGAAAACTGATGAGGAGAGAATGCATTAAATGACAAAAGACATCAGGGAAGATTGTCCAAACTCAACAACGGAGGGATTTTTTTTTTTTTTTTTAGATAGTAAATTTATTTACTTATATTTTTTTGCCGCAAAATGATAAATTAAATACATATGACAATATGTTTATAATGATAAGAGAATATTACAAAAATTGATTTATACGACAACACTTCAAAAATATGCATTTGTTATTGTGTAATTATCATTGATGTAACTTAATATTATGAAAAATTTATAGCTTACTGATTGGAAGCATATAATATTCATGTTGTAACCTTCTATATCTACATATATTAACAAGTAATCTTATCTTTATTAATAATTCTCTTGAAAACATAATCCTTTGGTCCGACCTTGGAATACCAAAAATGTCCTTGAAATTCAATTTTTTTTTTTTAAAAAAAAAAATCATTCACCTACTCCTCAAAAATAACATTTCCTATAGATTAGGTGCAACTTAGACCAGCGATCCTAAAAAGTCGCATTCTCATTATATCTAGGTTTGAATATTGACCGGACTATTTTTTAGCATATAAAATACCAATTTCATAACTTTTTTTTTTCCAACAATCGAATAATCCAAAAGTGCTACTACTTAATAAAAATATAGGTTTGCGTCGGTCCAACGTAGATCAGTTCAATATTTTATATATCGCAACATTATAGCTATTTAGAAAAATCATCTTAAGCCTATATATACCGCTCACTTCACCCATTTTCCATCATTATTCATTTTCAACGCTTTTTATTGCTTCTCTTCCTAGTCATCCCTAGAAGCAATAATTTATAAATTATGCAATATTTGTATAAATCATTTTTCCTTACAATTATTAGATACATAATATTTGTAGGAACAACATTCCACGTGCGGAGCACGTGCCGTTACGCTCGTAGTAATTAGTCGGTTTCATGAGGTTTTAATCATGCGAATCGGGTTTGGACGGGTTAGCTATGTACCGGCATAAGCCGGGTTGCATTTTTGCCGGTTGAAGTAGCATAATGCATAGAATTTACATCCCCCGCATGAGACGCCCTAAGTTTCATTTGAAAACAAATTACTGCTGGCAAGTTCTATCCAGACACCGTAAATTTCTTTACTTACACCCTGAGATTTCAAATAAAACCTTAGACCAAAATGCCCTTGTTAAAAAAGAAATAAAAACTAAAAAATGAAAATCTTACACAATTATTTCTTGTTTGCATTATGTTTTAAAATTAACTACTAAATATAATATTGTTAAGAGTACTAATTTTTTTTGGCCCTTTTTAAAAATCAAATTGTGTTTAAATTTAACATTAAAATTTAACTAATTTAACTTTTTATTATATTAAAGAAATTCTATAAATAGATAACTAAATATTTTAACTTCCCTTTGAATTTTCTAAATTCGGAATATGTAAATGTAGATTTGATAAACTTTGAAACTATTGCTTCTTAACATGATTAGTGTATGAAAGAGAAGTAAAATAAGAAAAATGCATGTTTTATTCTAAATGAGGATAGTTTTAAAAAATGTATGGTGTATGCTAAATAAAAAGCGATGTATATAATTTTTAGTTTTTTTTGGGTGTATGTATTAGGGGTGGGCCTAAACTGCACCGCAATGCGGAAACCACTCAGACGAAATCGCAAAAACGGTACGGAAAACCGCATCGGATTCTCTCTCTAAAGAAAACAACCCAAACCGCACCGACTCACAATGATACGGTTCGGTTGCGGTTTGAACTTTTACCAAACTATATTAAACCGAACCGAACCGCATAGCTACACCGACAATGTTATGATAAAAAATTTAACAAATTCCTGTCTAACTTTTAATTTAACGATATATATTCTATTTTCAACGTATGTTGTAGTTATATTAATTAAAGATAAAACTATGTGTTTTAACCTTCAGATGACACAACGTCATACAATCATAAATTGTTTGTTGATGGAAGTAATTTTCTTGTTTCATATTTAATACGGATTCAAACCGGACCGAACCAAACCCGGACCGTATTAGAGCGAAACCGAACCGAAACCAAACCGTTTGAACGGTTAGTATAATGATTTGCATTTTTGATCAACCGTTTGATCCGGTGCAGAAGCCGTTTGAGCTTCAAACCGCACCGAATCAAACCGCCCCACCCCTACTATGTATAGTTATTTGCGGTGCGTAAATAGAATTTGCCATCCCTGCTACAGAACATAGTCTAACGGCCCTTCTTTACAATGTCGTCTTCCTCCTCCAAGTCCAACAGTACCCGCCATACTTGCTTAAAACTCAACCTCCCATCACCCAACGATGACTCTAACATCTTCGTGAAAGGCATGTGGCACAATTCCTATTTCTCCCTCTCCATCACTGATGGCCTCCACGCCTGGGTCTGCGATGCGTCCGAGGAGGAAGTGAAGAGCAGGGCGGAGCAGTGGGATTTGGGAGTAGAGGAGTATATCGAATTGGGGGAAAAGTATCTAGGTTTTCAGCAGGAAGGCTCCGTTTACGGGTTTCATGATGCTGCTAATGGCTGCAAAAGGGTACATTTGTTTAAAATTATCAATTGTATCGCTAGCTAATACATTTTAGGGCTACAGATATCAAATTTAGACGGGTTCTAACTGGAATTTGATCATCTACGAATTGATACTAAAGTTCGCAGCGTTTATAAGCCGTGTTGGTCAAGCTGTGATTTGGATCATTTGAGCAATTAGTAAGCACATGTTAGTTTAGACGGTCACAGGTCTATGTGAAGTTTGTAAAAGTGCTAGGAGTAGTTATATATACAACACATATTTGGAGCAAACAAGAAAAGAAGCTATGTACTAGGAACAGAGGAGAAAAGACAGTGTATCCATGTCATCATATCATGTTCCTACCATGTTTATTTGTGTCTTTACTACATTGGCTTAGGTGATGTGGGATGGAGATTAGTTTGGGTGGATCTAAGAGCACAACCGGTTTGTTCAGTGGTAAAAGGTGAACTCACCACCATGCAAGCATGTATAACTTGTTCACTTAGTCATGATTTGTTTCAAATATAAAACCGCAAAGAATCGTCTTTTTAATTTCACCCACCTTTTGTGTCAACAGCTGGTTTACAACCAGCATATTCTTTTTCTTACCATATAAGTACCATATCTCTTCGTCCATCTCCACACCAAGCTTCTTCACAGCCTTCCTCTCTACTAATAATCATGTTTCTTTTGGCAAAAAACAAGGAAAAAAAACAGTAAGCAAAAACATCAACATCACTCTTCAAAATCAACGATTGAACATATTCTACCTTTTTATCGGTTACCTTGACTTCTGTCCCCACAACCAACAACATTTTTTTTATGGCAATATGAGTATGGTTATACACGGTATCAAAGCATGCACTACATGCAATACCCTCACAATGTTCCACCTAGCATCTCTTACCGTCCACCACCTTACTATTGTTGTACCATCCGCAAATATCACAAGAACTAACATGAATTTTGCTCGAATTTTATTTGGTGGACTTCGACTGAATGAAGGCTAAAATTCATTATTTTCGGTTTTGTGGTATTTCTGTTAAAAAAATTGTAGAATTTGGTGTTCGATGCAAAATTTATTAGTGTTTTATGTGTTTCTTAACATTTTCTTTTTTGAATAATGTATCAAGGGTTATGTTTTTTTATTCATTTCGTAAAGTAAAAGGTGGAAAAAATTGTCAGGCTAGGTTGTATTTAGTAGATAAGATGTTGGATATTTATTACCAAGTTGGACCGATTGGTCATATTGACCAGGATATTGATCGATTGAGCTGGAAATTCTTAAAAATAAAATTATACAATCCAATAATGAAAATTACAAATTACCTAGCAACTCCCATATCTGTGGTCTTCCTCTCAACTCTAGATAGCAACAAAATCAACGCATCCAAATTTGAACTAGGGCACAAACATTGGCCTAACGCTCTTCAATGGCAAACTCATCTTCACACCGACTCGATCTACTCATTCTTCGTGATGCTCGACTATTTTAGCTTAGCCTTAGCCGCCTCACAACATGATTCGGGTACTGTAGCCAAGCACTTCAATTTTGATTAGTTAAATTGGTGAACTTTGGATGATTAAATGAATTAATTGTAACTCAAGTAGCAACACTGTTTTATCTTTTTATCCGACGATATGCTATATTCTACGCAAAAAATATATATTTTTCAGTCCTGTATTAAATAACTGGATTTTATATTTATTACTTTGAAACAGGTGGGATGCACAGATTTGGTTCGACTTAAGTCCTTTTATAATTTATTCCATCTTCTTGTGTCAGTCCATGGATAACGCTTTGATTATGTTAATCGTATAACTTCTACCAAAAACATGTAAGAAATGATATGTTTAGTGAGAAGGATGTTGATCTTGCTGTTAAGTAAGTTCCAAGTTCCAACCTGGATTAAGCTAGAATAATCGTTTTGCACATTTATGCTTTATACAAAAATATTCTTGAATATTGCTTTCCATTAACTCAAACAATGTTCTATCTCATAAATCAAACATATATTCATATGTTGTACATAGTATTATGTGTGCATATAATGATAACTCAAACTGATCCCAGCCTAATATGATATACTAGTTTGCTTTATTAAATTTATTATTTGTTAAATCCACCATATTCCAGCACTGAATAACAACATTGTGTTCACAACTTTTAGTATCATATATTACATTAAATAATGTTTAATTTAGTTACATGTACAAAGTTAACTTGATCTATGTATTGCATTAAAATATGTTAAACCCTTTCACTCGTTTTTAACAGATTTATTGCAATTGTAATATATCGTATGACAAAACATTATCAGATTGAAAGTCAGTGTAAATTCATTGTTTACTTTTTCATATTGGGTTGTATTTTCGATTATCTTAAAATGAATCTAACATTCTAACTTCAATTTATGTCGGTATATGAAATCTTTTTTTTTTTTTTTTTTTTTTTTTGGAACCATGTACACAAAAGAAGAAGAAGAGCATCTGGCAATTTCTTATTAAAAAATAGGAAGAGAAAGTAAATTTTATATGATGCAAAAACGATGGTTACAAATGTGTGTTTTTTTTACAATGCATATGTCAAACACACCAAATACCGAGCTCTAGATTTAATAACAAGTGATCGTAGCGACGATTTTAATTGAAAGTTTGTTTTTGAAGAAGGTGGAACAACCAAAGAATTTGCTACAAGAATCGCAGAACACAATAAATTCATTTAAACAATTTGTAACTTCATTTTGTATGAAAGTTAACGTTTAACTTTATGTTTCATTTTGTATGAAAAGATGTTAAAAAAAATTCTTCGTGCATGGAAAATATGTACATCGTGATTTGTATTTTCCATCATTTTAATTTGCATTTTATATAATTTTAAACAAAAACGACTGTACTATTTTATTAAGGGCAAATAGACAAATTTAGGCATGAAAACCTATTCAAAATGGTAGTTGTTTATGTATTTTTTTGATCTACATTCGAATATCTTATTATTACTTTTTATCGATTGATCAAGTATTTTTTGTAGACAAAAACAATGATTATTCTGATGTTTTTTGGATGTGAAATGTTCATCCATCAGGTGAAAGATTCATGCAAAAATATATATCTTATTTTTGTGGATTTATGGATTTCTCAACGATCTTCATATCCCACACAATGTGCTCATCGTTCGTGTAAAACCGTGTAACAAGTTAACAACAACGGACATCATTTCCAAGTCAAGGATAAAAATATATATTGTTTTGGAAGCTATATATTTGATTGCGGGGATGCCAATGGACGAGAAATCCATTATTGGTACCATCGATATAGATTAGTCTTAAAAAATATCCAAGTATCGAGTTACGTGACAAGTTTAATTGATCATAAATTTGGTAAGGTTAAAGAGATGCATTTGAAAATATGAACAACAACTAAATCATAATTTCCAGACAAGTTAGGATTGACTACAAATGGAACCCAAAACCAAATGACAAAGTCAGTTTAAAAGCGATAATAAAACAATGAATTTAAAAGTGAAAATAGAAATAAAAATAAAATTATGTAAATAGTTAAATAAGTAATAGTAATAATAAACGAAGATACAAATAAAAACCAAGATAATAGTAATCATAATGATATTGATTGCAATAATGATACTAGCAGTAATAGAGACCAAGGACCAAACACTACTTCTTAGACTCCTATTCACTAATCTTATAATCTAAAGCTAAAACAATATCCACATTAATCATATGCTCATATTTCTGGTACACGGATTGCTAACTTTCATGCATTTCTGTCCGACATCAGCTCTTTGAATATATTCCAATCTCTTTAGTCTCTTTTTACCGCTGCCTTGCATGTCACTCTTAGTCGATCTTTACTTTTCTTTCAGCCTTAGATGCGGCCTATAATTCCAATGTGCACAGGTGCCTCGAGGGGCCTCCATTGGAAACATTTGAAATCATGAACACTGAAGAAAAACTTAACGTGTCAAATGTCAATCCATATATAATGTATATGTTTGGTTGGTTCATTTGTCTGAACATTACGAATAGTACTATTTCGAAAAAAATACAATTATCTAGCATGTTAAGAAATGTGATAATAGTACCACTCGTATTGTTCGAACAAATGGAACATCAAAAAATATACAATTATCGATGCACGAACACATTCAGTAAGCATTTCTTTAGCATTCAGATTTTCAAATGCATTTCTTAATCATATTAGATTTATAGCCACTGAATTTTGCTCACGTGGCTCGTTATATAGAAACCTTTTAGAGTAATCTATAATAGTAGTACCGGTATTGGGTTTTCTATCTATTGGCATCTCAATAATCAAATATATATCATCACTATATATGTCGTCATTCTTGAATTGAAAATAATGTTCATTGTTGTTATTAAATGTAAAGCACATCGTCTGGGATTTGAAGATCATCAGGACAATTCATAAATCCACGAAAACTTGTTCTTTTCTTTACGAATCCTTCAACTAGTGGATGAACATTTCATATTTGAAAAGTACCATAATGATTATTGTTTTTTATCTACAAAAAACAATTATTTTATAACAATATAAAGTAATAATAATATTTCAAACATAAATAAAGAAATTATATAAATTTCTACAATTGTGGATGAGTTGCTGGAGTGCAACTTTATTTTTAATGCTCCTAGTAAAGGAAATATCAATATTTTATTTGAAATCATGTATGGTGCAAAAATTGAGTAAAAAATATAGGACGCATATTCTTCATGCAAAAAAGTTAAAATATTATCTTTTCATACAAAACAAAATATAAACTTAAACCTTATATACATAATAAAGTTAAATTTTTAAAAAGAATATATTATTTCTGCATTTTTTGTAGCAAAATTTTCGATCAAATTGTAAATTGTAATATACGATCCAATGTTTTAAATCTCAGATATCGATCGCGCTTTGTCTCAAGAATTTTAGAGACTTGATCTCATATTGGAGGAGACCGCGGATGAGATGAGTCTAACTTGAGTGTCTGTCTTGGATTTCCATCTCGGGTCTTAAAGCTCATAACGAAGTCATCTTGGGTACATGATATTGTTAAAAATTGATATTCTTACACGATAACTTTAATGAATGCTACTATAAAAATAATAACTTAAACTTGAATTGTGTAATCACTTCATTGTTATTAATCTACAAAAGAATATTCATATTCAAAAATTATAATATGCTTAAACTACAAAATAGCTCAATATAAATGGATTATAGCTTACAACTTATGATCCATGAGCATTAATTATTGTTAGACATAGAACATAAAAACCCTAAACATTAAATAGTTCCGCATAAGTAAAACATAAAATACATACTTTCATAAATAATATGCATATAAAAAATGACGAATATGGAAATCCTGAACATTGTAGAACATATTTGAATATATGATATGATCATATAACATGTAAAATATTAAATATTAAGCATGATTTTTTTCAAATCTTCTATTTATATAGAAACAAAAAGAGCATCATGGTGAATTAAAATGAAATTTGATTTTTAACAAGCTAGCTAGTAAAAAGAGTCATTAATATATTTTAGAAGACTATTCTTTAGGTGACTTGAGATGTAACTCAGATGCCTCTTATGAAGTTGATCGATTTAAAGAACTTTTGGAGGTTAATTTTTGCAATCAAAAGATGAGGGATTCATTATTAAAACAGCAAGAGATTGTAGCAGTCAGATTTGAGTTTCTTTAATTATTGTTTTGGGTCAAGCACGAGTTTAAATTTTAGCTTCCGAAAAACCAGAATTTCGGTCGATATTCCAATATCTCATCTCGGTTGATATATCATTTGATATTGCCATATCTCAGACAATATATTCAAAACGGGATTTACAACAAGATTTGTTGTTTCATTTCAACAGGAGACCAAAACAAAATCTCGGACGAGATACTAGGCAATATTTCGAAGACCTAAAATTGTGATTCAGTCTTGTATGGAAGCAAACATTCGGTTGACAACATCACTATAATTAATTATTAGTTATTATTAAATTTGAAACGTATGAAATATCACGTTTTACTCATGGTTTGAGGATCCAGTCGGAACCACGAGATTTCGACCAACTCGTACCAGTTCCAGCTGGAGGTGGGATAAGATTATGGCAACATCCCATCCCGTTTGAAAAGCAACGAAAAATTCGAAAAATAAAAAAGAATCGCGTAATCAGCATGAAAGGAAGAGAACAGAAACAAAAAAGCACGCAAATCATTTATTCGAAAATCAAATTAAAAAAAAATCCTTAAATCAACAGCATAAAGGGAATCAATTTTTTTTTTCAAAAAAAAAAAAACATCAACCAAAAATTTAACTTACTACACTCGATCTTCGATTATTTCTAGTTGAGTGTTGTTCATATCAAGGCTAAGCAAAGTCGGCAACTTCAACGAGCTTCGCAGAAATCAATCGAATTCAAGAGTATACCGAAGCACCAACATCGCCAAGGTCTTGAACTTCAACGTTGGGGATTTTTTCCCACCCATTCCGCCTTTTGATTTCATTTCGCCTTTTTTTTTTCTTTTTCGTTTCAGCATGTTATTTGTTTAGGAATGAACATGGGGGGTTTAAGCGGAGATTGTTATTCGCATGGGTTGTAGGCTGGTTTTAAATTGCAGATGTATTATTTGTTCGTTTTTTGAGTTGTAGATGCCTTTAAGCTACTGCTCTCAATTGAACTTAAGGTGTCCCATGTCACGTGGCTTTGCAAACTCTGGAAGCATCTTAGTAGTAATATAAATGAACATTTTCACTTAATACAAATAGTGGTGTGTATTACATTGTTATATTTTTGTAGATTATATTTATATTAAGGTTACCTGGCTGGTAATCTGGAGCGCGCAGGTTCGAGTCTCGGTCTCTTCACATATGTGAGGAAAAAGCTGTGCGCACTAATCGACCACCCCCAGAGTACGGAAAGCCGTGAGAATAGTACTAGGACGGGAGACTGCCTGGGAAGTCCTCTCGCGTTTGAGTACGAGAGCCTTTGGCACTGGGTATCCACCTTTATATTTATATGTAGATTTGCAATGTTCTTCATTACATTTCCATTAAAAATACAAAATTCAATACTAAAACCCAAAGGAAAAACGAAACTTCCGAAATTAGCAAATTTTCAAATGAACGAAACCAAAATCGAAACCAAGCTTTCGAACCTTGGTTTTACTTACGCATCCGTAAAAAAATACTAGAAACTCATAGTTGTGAACATAATGTTGCTACACAATAGTGACAATTCGGTAATATGATGGATATAATAAATTCAATAAAGCAAACTATTATTTCATAATACTAAGTTGTGAATAATTTGAGTTGCCATTATGTGCAAATCTAATACAGCATACCACATACAAATATATGTATGATTCATGACATGGGACATTTTTCATATATTTTCCGAGTCAATGCAAAGCAATATTCAAGAACTTTTTATACAGAAGGTAAAAATATGCGAGGGTTCAAACTTAGAAGTTACTTTAAAAATTAGATCAGTTCTTGCTAGACGTATCATTGTTGCATATTTTGGGTTGAAGTTTTGCAATTTAATAGATTCAACTTGTTATTCATGGATTGTCTACCAAATAATCAAATTTTAAAATTTTAATATTCTATCTTCTCCAAAGTTATGTAATATTGTATCTTCTCATTATTTCAAAACTAACAAGCATAAAAGCTAATTATTTAGTAGATGATTGAAAAATATGTTTTTTGCTTGAAATATAGCATATCGTACAATAAAAAGATAAAAACAGTGTCACTATTTGAACTACAATTAATTCATCCAACAGTTTATAGTTTACCAATGTAACTAACAAAAACTGAAGGACTTAACTGCAATACCCGAATCATGTTGTTGGACAGCTGAGGTCGAGCCAAAGCGGTTGAGCGTCTTGAAGAACGAACAAATCGAGTCTGTGTGAAGTTAAGTTTATCATTGAAGCTAATCAGGCTGATGTGTTGTGCCATAATGTGAATTTGGATGCATTGATTATGTTGCTACCTATAGTTGAGAGGAAGAACGTAGATATGAGAGTATTGATGATGTGCTCCGTTTCTGTCCTGCATGAAACCGAGTCAGACACGGACCAGACGAGAGATATATTTCATATTGTTGTTTTAATTTTTGTTCTAATTAAAATCGAACGAAGACAGACATATATTTTTCTATCATGGACTCGAGCAGACACATGCTGACATTGTTATTTACATTAGATTTTATGCTTTTTAATAATGTTTTTTGTCAATTAAATTATTTTTTATCATTATGTATTGAAGTATAAGCATTTTACGAATATTTATTCAACCAGCCAACCAAGCAGTTGTCAAAACATATTTTAAAGAACATAGTGAATATACTGAATTGTAGGAAATTTGGCCGAATTCGAACGACCATGAATCAAACTAGATTTTTACTCGTTTAAATTATGTTTTTCTATTCCATAGCCTAAATCAAAATCGAATATATTTGGACTGAGGTTTTTCTGCCATGGGCACCGACGGATAGCGGATGCATGTACAAAATTAACATCCCTATGTGAGAGATTCTAGGTGATTATAATTTTCGTTGGCTTGTCTTAATTTTTCTGACATTAATTACTATTATTGAGCTCGGTCAACCCAATCACTCAGTCAATGTTGATCGATCAACCCAATCTGGTAATGAATATCCAACATACATCTATTGAATACAACCTAGTAAACCTGACAATTTTTTTTACATTTCCAATTGAAAAATAATATTTTTGCAGTGCATTATTTTAGTAACATTGCATGGCAATATATATTGAACTCATTAAATTCTTTCACTTTTTATCAAAATTACTACAAAACTGAAAATACTGCGTAAGGTTGCTAAGTGGGATGGAAGAAGGGATGATATACATGGGTAGGACAAGGAATATGACTTGGAAATTGGCCATTGAGATGAATGTTGTTTTAAATAAAATGGCAAAGAATTGTCATTTTAAGTAAAATGGCAAAGAAAATTAATTACAAAGCAGTGAAGTCTTCGCCGTTATATTTAAAACAGTGTTTTGCATTTAAAATGACAAAGACTTCGCCGTTTTAACCACATGTCCCCTGTTCAGTTTGGTCGCAATCAAAGCGAATAAAAACAGCTACGACTTAGAGAACAAGGCATATTTGATTGCATCGTGGCTAGTTCAGTTCTATGCAGTTAAAGCCCCGTCAAAACCCCGTAAAATCCCCATTGTATGACATAATTCTCTTCGACCGTTACACTTTTTGGATTTAGCCCCAGTTAATAGTAGATACGCTTTAATTCTGCTATATTCCGCTTCATCCGATAAATTAGGTCTTTTTAACATCCGGTTTAACAAAATTAATATTAAGATGTCGAGTAGACTAATTCTTTCTTAAACCAAATCAACGAAATTAAGGTCAAAAATTGGTTTTAAGGCACAAGTGATCAATGCAGGTAAGATATCTGTTGTAGTCACGTAACCTGGACTGCATGAATCATGATATTCTTTGATTTTATCGTATAAAATTTAAAAAAATTAATATAAAAATGTTGTGAAAATGAGAATAAATTAACATTAAATATTATGTTTTATATCTAATGAAGCTTTTTACACTTCCGCTTTTTCCATTATTACTTTATCCTGCTATAACATTTTATACGTCCGTCATGATGGAATCGCTAAGCGTTTTAACCACACAGAATCACTTTACTTTTTCACTGATTGAGCCATTGTTGGTTGTGTAAACTTGAAGGGTATTTTAGTGCACAATGCTAATCTAACTGTTTCAATCAGATTACATTAGTAATAAAGAACAAAGTTGATATAATTTAAATTACCTTTGAAAAAGAGGAAGATTCGAGCTAAAGATATAAGCTAATCCTTTAACCTGATGAAGCTTCACTTCTGCCTGTGCTCATTCTATTTTCAAATCTTGATTTTGATTTTAGATGGTAGTGTCTATATTACCTCGGAATGTATTTTTGTAATTCTTGTTGATATCTGCTTAAGAATTTGGATATTATGCAATCTATTTGTCTTTTTCCGTAACTGAACTGGAGCACCAAATATACTTACAGCATGAAATGTTTGGTGATTATAATTTTTGGTATCCTATTTCACATTATTACCGACCATTTTATGAGTTTATCTTTCTGTAAACCATCTAATTATTGTGAGGTTTAATGGGTCTTTTATGGGTCCAAAAGATGGAATTCAGTGCACAAGGCTTTTTGCTATGCAAATGTAGAAAATTCATTATTATTGGAAACCAGGCTTTATCTAAAAATACAAATATTTTATGTTATCATGGAAGTAAGGCATATTCATGAACACGTTACCAATGACAAAACATATATTTGTGTTTATGCTAATGCTAACCCACCCTTAGAAGACAAAAATGATGTTATCTATGACCGGGATGTCAGATTAGCAGCTTTCTGTCTTAGTTTCGTATGTGGATGGATGAGTGCCCTAACAGTTAGCATATAATTTGTAATTTTAATCCATCTACAACCATTTCTTAACCCATTGAAGGCTCTTCTCATGTCCAAATCATTCTGTTTAGTAGACACCGTAATGTAGACAACTCACTAGATACAGTTGATAAGCAAAGCTCTTAAAAAATCATGGAAAGCTTTTTTTTTGGTACCTTACTATTGTTAATATCTGTTGGATTATTCATTTTGCTTTTGCTTTTGATTTTTTTTTCCCCATAAATTCAACAGTGTTATTTTCCTTCATAGATAGATTAAACCTTAATTTCTTGGTTGATTATATATACATACTATCCAAACACATACTTATTTTGCTAGCATGCAATAATACATATGTATGAATGCTGGATGTAAAACCTAACTCAGGGCGCACATAATAAATTGCTCCCTGTAAAATAAAATATATCCACGAGCCTAGCACTGGTATTCAAATCATGTTATTTCGGTGGTGGACATTCACTCGAACTGACTAGCTATCACAGACAAGTCATGTTACAGTATAATGTAATACTATAGTTTGTTCATATTCAATAGAAAATTGAACTTACGAACTCCACACTGCAATCCGAAAATTGTATCGCTAACAAATTTATCAATTGCGTGTATATTTGAATGTGAATGACGGAATGAAAAAGTCAGCTGGGACTTACATGTACAATGTGTATATTCACTCATAATGGTAAGGTACAAACTAATTTAAGGATTAAGGTGATCAAGGCTGTATGCTGCGGCAGTAATCTTATTTATTGTACTCTTTCTTTCACAATAACAGCCAGTGCTCGCTGCTTACTGCGCTGCATAGCTCAACTGGATGTTTGCTACTTCCTTTTTCTTACTATCAGCGGGTTTGTGGAGTGTTTGTGTTGACTATACGATTTATTCAGTTGTGTTCTTTTGAAGCTGTCATGGACATTTGAGAAAGAAGGTACCAAACTGGAATGGCGCTGGAAATGCCAACCATCCTTTGACAGCAAAAAAACTACATCAGAAGTACTGGATTTTTTGATGGATGCAAATATAAGGCTTAGTGTAAGCTTATGAATTCTGTGGACTTCTTAGTTTTGTGTATATTTAAATATATCTTATATTATTTTATTCTGTTAGAAATACACTCTCAAATTGAATCTATTAACTCATTCAGTTATGAAAGATTTGTTCAACTGCTGTTTCAGAATTGCCTTAGTTACAAACAAACCTGTTGCCCATGATTTGTGGCCATGCTGAACATACGATGATACAGTAAATTTGCCCATGACGACCCTGCAAGTTGGATCATAATTCATTTTGTTATCGAGACATTATATGCATACATATATGTATCTATGCGTGGTTACGGCTACATACGTCTTTTAAAATGTCATACAGTGGCATTCATTTCTTCTATATTTGTTGACAGGAAGAAGTTGTTAGAAAGACACAGTCTTTTGAAAGATTGAAAGGAGAAGCTGAAAATTGCCTAATACAAAGTGAGAAGTTTAAAAATGAAAAAATTGAATTTGAAACTGCCGTGTACTCAAAGGTATATTACTTCTCTGAACATCCCTTTTCAAAATTTCATATTGCCTGACATTTATTGACAGGAAGAAGTTCTTAGAAAGACCCAAGCATCTCAGAATTCAACTGTATTTTTTTTACTTCAACCCTGACCAGCATGTCCTTAGTTCTTGTAGTTTTAAAAGAATACCCAACTTTCATAAACCTCAAGCAATCCTGAACTGTTTCATTTTTTAATAAATTTATATCTTTTATTTAATTGTATACTGCAAAATTGGTTGAATATAGTTAATGGTATTGTTGGAGAACAATTTTTTTTTGAAGCTTTACTAGTTCGTGGAAAATTGTTTATAGGGCCCCCTTTCAGTTCACAGCATCATTTGAAGTCAAAACTCGTGTATGTGTTATTTATACCAGTGGCAATAATCTGCCAGTGAGTAAGATCATTATAAACCCAAGCTTGATATCTTCTTTTCCTTTCTCTATTTCCCAGGCCTCCATTTTACGTCTGGATTTCAAATAACTTTTTTGTAATCGTATTCATGTTTCGAAGCAAGTTCGAGATCTCAGTTTTGGTCTTTTATGATTTCAGGAATTTCAATCTAATTAGTAAATCATAGGAAATTTATTTCAAGTTTAGGTTTCGGACTTCATTATTTATTCCATATGATTACACATATGTTTATTTGATTAATTGAAACAAATTGCGTAATTTATCGTTAATTGAAATTAAGATATAAATGAACAAAATTGATTGCTTATAAATATTTATGACACTAACAAATATTTATTACTTTATTAACATTCTTATTTTATTCACATATTTTCTGATTTTGCATTTTTTTTCGAGGTTAGAAGTTAAGATTTTCTACTATGTGTGTGTGTGTGTGAACTCAAATGAATTCTTTTTAATTTTGTTGTAGAAAATTTAGATTTTTAAATATTTTTCTTTATTATTGAATGGGAATTTTAGTTTGGTTTGGTTTGTTTCGGTCCCTACTGAAACCGGAATGGAAATACCGGAATCTCAGTGTTTTGGTGGAAGGCTCAAAACCTTGGTTGTTATTTCTATGTATTTTTTTATTCAATCGGCACCCTTTTATTTTAATAAAAATTGAATGTATTTATTAGCTTGGTAACTCTTGCATGGTTATCTTTTGTGTAATGGTCTGATCTCCTTTTATCTTTGAAAATATCAATATTTTGTTATCATTGTCTGTTCAAGCTCAAACTTTTATTAAAATATTTCAGGTATACAAGTTGTTGAGGTTGTCTAAACACCTAAAACTCGATTTAGTAAAAACCATGTCCGACCTTTTTCTTTTTGAAGCCTAATAATTTAGGCTGAACTCATTCCTATAATCACCCTGAATCATTATATGTGTGCGTACCTATTGAACCTTGTAAATACCCAACTCTATGGAATTTGCTCGTGCAACTTCTTTACGGTACTCAGAGCATTTTGAGGCTCATATAGGGCGTGTGAAAACATATTTTGCATTTGTATAACTACCAGAACAACACTTTGACCAATTGCCCAAATTATGTCATCTGTTAAAAGAAGAAGAAGCTTCTGAAGTCTGAACCAACAATGTGATTAAACCCCCAAAGTTACAATGCATAGATACATGTAAAACAGATGTTGGGTTGTTACCAATCTGATATGATTATACCTATCTCTAAATCAAAATAGTGCACCAAAATATATCGAAAACATCTAGATTGAGCACAGTGAATCCTGGATTCACATAGAAGCTGCTGCTGTTATTTTTATTTTTTTATTATGAATAACATAGCTGAATTACCTATATAATCTGTCTTAAATGTGTGGCTGAAATCTTCGTCTTGTCTATTGCTTTTCTTTCTGTACTCGTACTCTCCTTCTCCCTTTTTTCTCATTGCAAATCAATATTAGAGTAGTTACTTGTTATCATTTGCTGATTTCACTCTTGTTCCAGCCTCCTCTTCTTCAACTTCTTTCTAATATTTATCTCCTCATACCTTACTGAAAGTAAGCCCAATAAGTTGTCATTCTTGCTCATCAAGTCGACATGCTCAAAATCCACAACTCCATTGGCCTCATCTGCATTTCATAAATCAAGTATTCCATCAAAACCTCTTCATTGCATCACCAATGCAAAACTCCCCACTAATGCTACAACCACACGACCTATTAATTGACAACCATTTGTATCACTTCTAACACACATTCAGACCCCTCCACTAACACACAACCACCTCTACTCACCTCTAGTCATTTGACATCACTGCCGACGCTGCCACTTTATCCCTAACATCAACCACACACAACAATGTGCACCCAAATTGCCTTCTCCAATCATCTCCTTCACAAAAACCTCCCCATCCACTCTTTTAACACCAACATCACCCACCCCACATTCCACCAAATCATAATCCAAAAATAATATCAACTAAAGATATTTTGTGGATGAAGCAATTAGGTCTTGCGAGAACACTATGATTATTAACAACTTACCAACGTATGATGACGTTTATTTTAGTTATGACATAGCTAAGAATTCATATGTTGATATGATAAATAAGTTGAGATTACTTGTTATGTCCTATCTGGATCAACTTATGAAGTGGAAAGAAAGCGAGTACACACTCATTTTGATGGATTTAGTTGAATGCTTAATAATGCTTTGTGAAAGCAAAATCTTCATCTTCGATCATGGTGGTTTATTCAACGTAGAGAGCATTTCGACCTTGAGGACAAGGTCGATTTCGAGGAGGCAGTAATGATATGGTTTTTTTGGCAAGGCGTTGTAATGATATGGTTATACATACCTCTAAATCAAAATAATGCACCAAGATGTATGAAAACTTCTAGATTGAGCATAGTGAATTACGGATGCATGTAGAAGCTACTGCCGTTGTTTTTATTGAGTCACTTTGCCTAATTAGTTTATATAATTTGTCTATAATATGCTGAGTTGTTAGCAAATGTATGGTTTTATGCGCATCTTGTCTTATTATATGAAAAAGGCCATATGTACAAGGCTCGAGGAAATAGAATGGGAAGGGATTGGCTGAAATCTTCTTTATGTTCTCCATCGCTCTTCCTTCTCTACTCATGTTCCCCCTCCTTTTCTCATTGCAAATCGATGTCAGAGCAATTACTTGTTATCACAGCAAATCTATGTAATAAAATATCCTTGGTTTAACGACAGGCTTGTACAAGCACTTTAGTTATCTTCTACTGTGCAGCTAAATTTTGTTGTAAAATTTTCTGGTATAAAACTGGTTTAACAAGACATCATATATTTACATATCTTCAATGCAATTAATAGTATGATTATTTCGTGTAACTTGAGTTACACACAAGAATAAGTTGAAGGTTGACCAAATATGTACATAATAGACAACTTGTCATGTTAAGGATATGAAAACAAAGGAAGATTACCATACACTATTTGGCCTTTATACACTTTGTTGTATGAGTCAAAGTTTAAATGATTTTGACACGTTTAACCAACATGAACATTGTTTAATAACTGTGTTATCAACAGATATGAGGGATGAAGTATACAAAATAATTAGACAGAGCAATCAAGTCAACTAGAATGCTAGTCGAAAATGTGTATACCATGCCTTCAGTGTTTACTTTCTGTTATTTTAGATGAATCTGTGTGCTCAAACACCTGTAGAAATTGAATGTTTCAAATAATATTTACTTGAATATTTTTCTTTTACCAATGTGAGTTTTATGACCGTCCTTCAATTTCATGCACTCTTGCAGTTTGTAGCGGTACTGAACTCTAAAAAGGCAAAGCTGAGGGAACTGAGAAACAAAATATCAAAACTAGAAGGAACAGCTGCAGGTAAAGCCCCAGATGTCAAGAGCGAGTCAAGTGATAAAACTGAGACCTATGATGAGAAAACCGATGAGGAAAAAACAGATGATGAAAAGGCCGATGACTCTACAGATGAGATAGCCACTTCATCAAAAAATACCGCTGTCTCCAGCTCGAGGGGTAGACGAAAGAGAACCAGAGCATAGTTTAGACCTGAACGAATTGCTCTCGCGTGTATATATGCGTTATGTCCTATATCATTGTGTTATGTCTTTATGCTCATATCGGTATAAACTTGTAGAAGGTATAGTTTAAGATGGACATCTCTTCATATCTGCCCCTTTTCATTTTCATTTGTTAGCTTAAATTCAGATCACTTAATCTATTTTCCCCATATGCAGTCTATTTTGAAGCTTTATTTCAGATGCAGTCGATTTCTTACTGAAATCCTTTGCTTGTAATTTGTCAAGCGTATCATTTAAGATGAACATAATGCTTTTTATTTGTTTTTGAATTAGAAGGCACAAAACAGAATTACATCTGGCTTAACTTGTGAGCATTTTCCATCCCCTTGGATTGTTTTTGAACCGGTTTTTTAACGACAAATTGTGTAAACCTATGTTTAAGGGTTCCTAAAGCACCGACTTCCTAATGTTTTGGAAAATTTTAGGCCACTTTTTAGAAATAATAATGTTTTAACGATAAATTGTATAAACCTATGTTTAAGGGTTTCCAGAGCACGGACTTCGTAATGCTTTTGGAGAATTTTCATAATTAGGCCACATTTTAGAAATAATAATGTTTTTAGATCGGTTCGTAAAATAATTACGGAAGCATGTCAGTTTTGACCATGTAACCGTTGATTGGGTTGAATCCATTGATGATTATCAAAAATCATCAACCGAGTTTAGCAAGTTATCTTTCAAAAATTGCATGAAGGATATGTAAATATATAGTGAGCGATTTTGCTATTTGTTGTATACAAGTCGTGTCACCAATCTCTTTTTTCCTCACTACTCAGTTTCCTAATTTCTTAACCCATTCGGTTTCCTAAATCTAAAATAAATAAATAAAATTCAAGATTTCACATTGAATGAAATTGTTTCACATAAATTGATAGTTGATTGTCCATTCTTTAGATCCAGATGATGATTGTAACAAAGATCACCGTTGTTGTCCCAAAATCCTAATTTTTGTGAGTTAGTTTAAGAGATTGCTATATATAAGCTATTGAATGTAATTAAAACAAGGAGATATGGATTAGATAAGTTACACGTGTTCTTAATAATTTGCTAATAGATATTGTTTATGATCTTAAAATGATTAGAAATATGATTCCTACATTTTATTACTATGCGGTGAACTAACTGTTGATGATCAGAAAAATAGTAAATATGTTGGTGGTATCCGTAAACTAAGGAGAGTGTGAAAAAGTTGCTAATTATCAAAATTTAAAGAATCCATGTACAAAATAAGTAAAATTAATCTAAATGAATTTGATATTGACTTAGTGGTTAATTGGCGCAAATTGTGGTTCAAAAGCGATAGCACCAGCGGATGACAAAGATGTTGAAGCAATGTTTTCAGTCATGACAAAGTCGATTGAAGTATATATTAGGAAAATTGCAAAACAACAACTACAATAGGATGTGCCAACTCATTCGGTAAGCATTGGAATTGGGCACAAATGTTGGAGACAGCGGCTCCATCTACTAGCCGTGTCTCTCCTAATTGTAGTAACTCATACATAAATGCTAAAGTTTATTGTCATTCAACATTGCCTTACGGATTTATGTCGTATATGAATCTGTAGCCTCCTCCCACAACAGAGCTTTCCTTAATATGCACATATGAATCCGTCGATGAGTCAGAGGTAACCCAATTATGATGAATATGAAACGACCTGAATTTCCCCGTTAAGGAAAGCACGGATTGAATTGAGAACAAGCCACACCGGAACACAAACAGAATAACATTTCATTGTATATTACAACAATTCCATCAGAATACAAGAATATATAGAGTATGAATAAATATCAGAGATTATAATACATTACAACAGCGGAAAATAATACAAAACACAACTGAAAGAGATATACGGATACAGAGCTTTCCTGATATCATTCCAGCTGTAAACCAGGTTCCTGTGAACATAAATCTGCAAAACCAAAACTACTAGCTGACCGTGTGGAAAATAGGAGCACCCAGAGTTTAGATTAAAACAATAAACTCCAGGTCAGTCATGTGACTGGCGTGAGAACTAAAACAGTTATTTAAAACTTTACTTTAAAATAAAGTAAATCAAGGGATTACGCCGTATAACACGGAACGAGTTTCCTCCCAAGAATACCAGTGCATATAACAAAACAGCGCAATGCTTTTTGGAAAAATGAAGCTACTATAAGACCCAGGTCCCATCACACAATGCAACACAAGCCGGAGGATAGGATTTTTCCTTATAATAGCCAAATATGCTTGGTACGTTAAAAACAAATCATTTGATACTATTATAAGTGCATAGTGTATAAAACAACTTCAAATATAAATGTATCAATCCTAGACGACATGGGTACCATATATCATGTCGCCATACTAGGCTCTGCAATCAAAACCGCAAATGTCATGTATTGGAAGTTGGATTTCCATCTGTGAACCAGGGCAAGGGATCGTCCTCTATCAATTCGAGACAATCTAGCCCACGTCTCAGACAAGCGCGCAGACAAGCCTTGGATCGTCAGGGCTGGTCCACCGATGTGGATTATTATATCTGAACACTGCGTTTTCCCGCCCTTTGGGGCGTAAATGAGCCAAATGACTCCATCGGCTCCATATAGTCACCGATACATCTGAGGCGCCTCGCAATCCAACAACCACACAGGTGAAAATAATATAAATGTCAAGGCTGGTAGGTCACTGACACCACCCTAGCTAGAAGGAAACCCATGCCCTCCCTGAGGTCCTCTCCCGTTTCTAGTTCACAACCGGAGTGTGAGGCTCACGAATTAACGTTACACAAAGCTATGCCACACAGGCGGTGCTTTGATCATCACCCACAAGACTTTGCTTTTCAACAAAAGCCTTGATCATTTGCCATTTAGGCATGCCACACAGGCAATTCACACCATGCGACTGAAGTAAAACTGGTCATACTTCATATCTAACACTACGGTGTTATGGGTAAATTCAATTACTATTTCACGTTCAAATCTAATTAAAGATTTAACTATCGCCTGGAGCAAAACTGGTGATACTCCATTCTTGATCATTTCAATCTAATTAAAGATTCATTAAAACACCACTTGGTTTTAATCTTTCCAATAATCACTATCAATGATTATTTAACTTGGGAAATCATATCCCGTCTTTAACTGGGTTCAAGAACCAATGTCATCTAAAAAACGATTCACGATAAACACAAAATCACATTCTATTTACAATGGAATCTTCATGGAAAACAAATCGGTATACATAATCGATATAAACTTCCATATCCGACTAATAATATAAATGGAATAACGACAAAGCCTTTTAAATTCCAGATATATTAGTTGTCTTCCTCCACAGAAATTCACTTAGATTATTACCAAATCGAATTCCGTTCCATTCCAATTTATTTTATTAAATTGGAAAACTTTACTTTGGAAAATCTCCTTTAAATCTTAACAAATGATTTATAAATTCCAAATCACATTTCACTGTAAATCAAATTAAAGAACGAATGTCGTTAAAACACAGTTCACGATAAACCCAATTCACATTCCATTAATTATCAGGTTAAAGAACAAGTGTTATTTAAAACACCGTTCAAGATAAACCCAAAAATCAATTCAAATTCAATTCCAATTAAATACCATTTAATTGGTATACTTCATTAAATACAAATAAAAAGATTTAATCTTTTCCTCAACTGGGTTTAAGAACAGTGTTAATGAAGACACCAATCATGACAAACCCAAATCCCATTTGATATTAACAATATCAAATTCAACGACCAACAAATATCATATTGGAAATAATGATATAAATATATCTTTCAAATTTCCATAACAATATCGGTATAATCACAAAATCCAACATCGAAATATTCCAAAGACAATTTCGATTCAAATCCATTTCCACTTTATATATTGGAAATTCTGGTGATTTTCAAAACCATTTCAAATCCAATTTATTTATTTCAAAAATAAATGGATTATAATTCTAGTTCAAAACTAGTTCATTTCGATAAAAATCTATTTTTATCTTTTCAAATATGGAGTTTTTCATCCTAATTCTTCCCAAATCATTTCTTATGATTTTACATTAATTATTTATATTTTTAATAATTTTATCAAGACCCGTACAGTCGATTTCCATCAACGGCCATCGAACTGCACTTACAACGACCTTTTCCAAATTTGATTTGGACATAATTCCAAATCCAACCATTAGATTTCAAATCTATAATATTCTTAGAAATCTCTTTTCGATACAAACCCAACAATTTCGGTTTTAGGAGAATCCGATGGTCGGATCTCCCGTAATGTCCATTCGAAGTCAATGGTCAAATTTCGCGAACTGCCGCAGCGCGGCGCGTTCTATTTAGGCCATTATATATATAATATATATATATATATTATATATTTCGTCGATTTCCTTTCAAAACGTATTTTATAAATCATTTTAAATTCTTTTTCAAAAACGATTTCAACTTCATATTCAATTTCTAATCAAAATTGAATATTTCATATCACCGATATATATAATGATAGTATTTTCAAAACATTGTATTTTGAAATCAATTCCTTTTCGATATTCATTTAAAAATGAATAAAATCGATATAAATATCGTTCGCATCAAAATGGCGCATATCTAATCAACACGGCTTTATATATTTCAATAACTTCATTATTCTATTCAACAAATAAATATTTTCTTCAACACATGAATTTTCTTTTATTCAACACATGAATATATTTTTTTATTCAACACATGAATTTTCTTTTATTCAACACATGAATATATATTTTATTCAACACATGAATTTTCTTTTATTCAACACATGAATATATAGTTTATTCAACACATGAATTTTCTTTTATCCAACACATGAATATATATTTTATTCAACACATGAATTTTCTTTTATTCAACACATGAATATATATTTTATTCAACACATGAATTTTCTTTTATTCTTTATTTTCCAAATTGGAATGAGACCCAATCAATTACCATATAATGTTAATTATATGGATTCCCTACAACACATGTATATAATAGCAACGATAAATCATCAACCATCATCCAGAGTGCACCACACAACTGCATAAGCATTAAATATAAATAATTAACGCTTACACAGTCTGTCAACCAATCGATCGACATACAGCTAAATAATTGGGATTAGTGTACGCCAAATATCATCCCAACACCCATGTGGGGTTTCCAATCAACAAACACAGATTTTTATTTGTGCAGTTGGGCTGTAACACCCCGTACTTTCTTTTAATGTTATAGTAAGAATTAAACAATAATTAATTTAAAATCTGAGAATTAAGGGAAATGGGTTACGCCATTGTGTTCGTCTCGGAATTCTGGTTGAGATAGAGTCCGAGTTTGCGTAATTGGACTTCGTATGAAGAAGTTATGGCCTCCAGAAGTTTCAGAAATTCAAATAAATTCAAACAGCTCGAGCCAGATTTCAAAATTCAAACAGAAGTCAGAAGCGGGCTGGGCGGGAAAATTCCCGCCCAGGTAGGCCGACCAGGGGGTCAACCCTAGTGTCGACCTCCCCCCTAGAGGTCGACCTGAGGGTCGACCTTAGGGTCGACCTAGCCCCCGGCCAGAACTAAATTTTGAACGACTGATGACTTGCTGCTGAGTCACTAGGGTTTCTGGATGGTCCTGATCTGGTCTGAGTGGCTGTGATTAACCCTAGGTTCATATGGCGACTATAATTAAACTGAAATTCAATATAAACAATTCAATGCTCAACCTAAAAACACACAGAAAAATAATCCTAGAACTGAAATGCCGTCAGTAGAGAACTTGGAGTAGCCATCACCGTTTTCAATTCAAATACGAGGTAAAAGCTTACATCTAAAATCAAATTAAAACTAGTCTAATTCAACGATCTTCATCAAAGGCGCGCATCTCCAATTTCAGATTTCAGAAATCAAGAATTCCTTTTAGTTTGTAAGTAGGTTATTATGTAGATTTAAACATTCTTTCGATTGAATCATGACATGTTGTAATTGGGAAATAGAATGATGCTTATGTATAAGATTTGATTCTTGTTTATCTTAAAGTGTCGTTGTAATTAATTATGTCTATATGCTTATGGCGATGAACATGTTGTATATTTCATGTCTATATGCTTGTGGCGATGAACATGTTGTATATTTCATGTCTATATGCTTGTGGCGATGAACATGTTGTATATGTCTATATGCTTTTGGTGATGAACATATTGTATGTTATTAAAATCTATTATGATTTTGGTAATGGATTTATTCTGCCAATTAAATGGTAAAACATGTCGTGCTATAATTTGGTGGTTATTTGCAAGTTTGTGATCTAAAACACATGCTTATATATTAGATCAACACTCATGTATATTCATGTTAGGTTGAATCTAATTATGTTGTAAAAGTGGAATTGTAGTCCTCTTATGTTTTTAACATCATGCTAAATTGTGATTAAAAATGATTATAATAGCTTTCTTATGTTTTGACATACATATGATTATATGCTAAGTTGTGGGTTGAAACTGTGATTATATGTTAAACTTCCATACTAGACCTTTGTCAAGTTTACATGACCATTAACCCAACTTAGTCACAAGTTCACCTTTACCCATTTAATTAAAGTTAATGATACCTCTATGCGAAGTTACACATGACAAGTTGAAATGTATGTTATTTTATGTTTATTTCATGTCTCTTGTTTATTACCCCTTTTCTTGTTTATGGGTTGGGCTAACTTACTAGCCCAACATTTTATGTGATTCATGCATACGTTCCACGGGGTTAGCGATGGGAAATATGAAAATTCATGGCATAGATTTGTTCATTAAATGGTATATTTGATATAGCATTTATGTTGAGCATAATCAAAGGATAATTATGGCGTGATTAAATTAAATTTAATCCACATAAATAAATTAGACATATATATAGAAAAATATGAATTTAGAAAAGACGAATATGCCTAACCTGAGGTTAGACTGAGTTGTGGTGTAAATCTGCCCGGAACCGACCGGCATATCCAATGACCACAACAAGACCTGTCTAATGTGGGTGGTTAGTGCATCAGGCCCAAAAAAAGAACCCGAGGTTAGACCGAGTTGTGGTGTAAATCTGCCCGGGACCGACCGACACATCCAGTGACCACAACAAGACCTGTCTAATGTGAGTGGTTGGTGCTTTAATAAATTAAAGCTAAGTCAGGATTGGTAGGGTTAAGTAAACTAGGAAAACACTTAACCGATTCAACATGTTAACTAAATGAATGGGCGGGGTTAGGTAAACTTGGACACTTAACCAAATAAACATGTTGATTAGAAAACCCTAGTAACGGGGACCCATTTAGCAGTAACCCACATAGATGTATCATGGTACCCTGAAACTAGGCAGGGTGGGGCACGATTACTGGGTTGAATTATAAGCGGTCAAAACATCAGCGGTTGGTGGGCCAGTGTAGGTTCCAATGGAGTATGGGCGTGCACGTACTCCGGAGTGGAAAAATCTGGCACTGGGCATCAGTAGTGTACACTGTGCATCTTGAATCGTGTCGGGTTGCCACCAGAGGGACTGATACACCCCATGGTGGGACCAGCACAGGTAGCTATAGTCAAGCGGAGGCAAATGACACAGGATATAAATGCATGCGAGTAGGAGCCAATCATTAAGGGGATCGTTTGTTATAAACATGTAGGGCTGGTTGAGACAATGGTTAAGTAGGTGCAATGACTATAGTAATGGGTGCGATCACATGTTCCTCTTATCTTATATTAGGGTATTGTCCTATGTTCTGTTATCACTGTCATGATCCCTTTCCTTGTTTAAATACTATTAATCACTGAACTTACCAGACTTATTGTCTGACCCATTTTCTCTCGTCCTCTTTTCTTCCGCCCCCCCAAGGTCCGCAGCGAGGGAATACTGCAGCTTAGTCAGACTCTTTACAAGCTTCAAGAAAGTAGATGTATGATTTGGACTCTCTCCTACCTTGGCTATGGCTCTTGGACATTATCCTTGGGGATTCATGCATTTTTACTTTTGGTTTATGCTTCTTTATTGAATAATCAAGACAGAAATTATGGTGTAATGTTTTGAAGTTATTTTGAGACAATTTGATGTAATGCTTTTGTGAACTACGTATGCAATAAATATTTGAATTTCGCTGCTTAAATTTGTCTGTCTTGTAAATTTTTCTGTGTCTTGTACCTATAACCCTCCACCAAAGTTAAGGCATTCCCTTTGTGAGTGACCTTAACAGAGGTGGGGTGTTTCACTTGGTATCAGAGCAAAGGTTTACCAGATCAGATAAGAATTTTTGAAAAACTATTTTCAAAAGAAATAGAAAGAACCATTTTACAAGAAAGTGTGTTGTTTTAAATTTAAAAAGGCATAATCCCCAAAGCCATGTGCACTATCTTTCTATCCTTCGTTTTGAATCTTTTCTTTTTCATTTCAGCATGTCGGGGAATCTTAACCTTCCAGAGGGTGTACTGATACCTGGCTGGTTCAGGAGGTACTTAAAGGCTAGGGCCAATGACGCAGGCCTAGCAGATATCCCTCCTCCTCCAGCTGCAGCAGCTCCTCCTCCTCCTCCTCCTCCTCGTGCAAATGCTTTCTCAAAGATTTGTAGGGACTTTAGGGCCATGGGTGGAAAGGATTTCAAGGGAACTGAATCATTCGTAGAAGCAAGGAACTGGCTCAAAGAAACTGAGGATCTGTTCGTTATCTTCAAGGTGGACGATAGGCAGAAGATACAGTTAGCTGTATGGTTGCTCAAAGACGAACCTTCCTATTGGTGGGAAAGCACTAACGCTGAAAGACCAATTGACACGTGGATGGATTTCAGGATAAGGTTTGAGATGAAATTCCTCTCACAAGCTGAACAAAGTTTACAGTTGGAAAAGTTCTTATCTCTTAAGCAAGGAAGTATGACGGTCAAGGAGTACGTGAATCAATTCAATCAGCTAGCCCGATTTGGACTAGACTTAGTGAAAACTCCTCATAAGAAGGCTCTCCGTTTTGTCAAGGGATTGAATGAGCCACTTCACAGCTTGGCTATGACCCATATACCTATGGGGGCTACTTACGAGAGGTTAGTGGACATGGCACTCTTACATGAGGAAGACAAGGGCAAGAATGAGGCAAAAGTGGAAGTGCCTCAAGATAAGAAGGGGGAAGGGTCGCAGAACAAGAAGGTTGATTCAAAGAAAGGCAGGAAGAACAACAAACCCCATCAAAAGAGAAAGTGTAATTTCGGTGGCATTCCCGGGCATCTGATCAAAGACTGCAAGAAGAAGAAAAGGAAGATGGGTGGCTGTTTCCACTGTGGTGAGACAGGACACATGGCAAGGGCCTGCCCAAGGAAGCAAGGGCAGGGAGCTAGACCTTCTTCTGGAGGAGAAGTTCACGCTCTCACGGCACCTATGCAAGAACGAGGTAGAAATATTTCTATCGAAAGTTTAGTCTATCTTTTTGATCATCCTGTTCGTACACTATTTGATTCTGGCGCATCGCACTCTTTTATATCTATTACTTTAGGGGAATCTCTACACCTAGACACCAGTATAGTAGAGGATCCCTTGGTTGTTTCAAATCCAATTGGGGGCTCAGCCTATTTGTCAATGGTTTGTTTGGATTTGAAAATATATATTCTAAGCATTGAGTTTAGATGTAATGCCTTTGTTTTGGACTTCATGGGCTATGGGTTGATTCTAGGCATGGACTGGCTATCCAGTAATGGTGCCGTCCTCGATTGTGAAAAGAAAGTGGTTATACTTATGACTCGTCTCAGTAACACTCTCGAAATTTATTGTAATCCCATGAACTCTGTTATGCTTAGTTATCTAGAATCTCTTGATGCGTCTGTTGAGAACTTGCACTCTGTAAGGGTAGTCCGTGAATACTTGGATGTGTTTGAAGAGGTAAAAGGCTTACCTCCGAAGCGGTAGATAGACTTCCGCATACACCCCGTTGATAATGCAAAGCCTGTTGCTTTACCCGTTAGGCACATGGCCATAAGGGAGAGAAAGGAGCTCAGCAAGCAAATCAAAGAGATGTTTGAGAAGGGGTTTATAAGGCAGAGTATTTCTGAATGGGGTGCTTCAGTAGTGTTCGCCACTAAAGCGGACGGTTCGCTTCGGCTGTGCGTTGATTATAGGGAACTAAACAAGCTGACCGGTTTCTTCGAGTGGCTTGTCATGCCTTTTGGCTTGACAAACGCACCTGCTTACTTCGTTGATTTAATGAGCAGGGTGTTCCGAGAGTTCCTCAATAAGTTTGTGTTGGTCTTCATAGACGATATTTTGATTTTCTCAAAGAATGAGGAAGAGCATGCTCAACATCTAAAGGAAGTCATGGATACTCTCCGTGCACATCAGTTGAAAGCTAAATTCTCCAAATGCCATTTCTAGAGAGAAGAAGTCGAGTTCCTTGGACGCGTGGTGTCCAAAGAGGGGATAGCTGTGGACCACGCAAAAGTGGTTGCTGTGCAGGATTGGAAGGTTCCTCGAAACGAAACCGAAGTCCGAAGCTTTCTCAGGCTAGCAGGCTTTTATAGAAAGTTCATCAAAGATTTTGCAAAAATCTCAGCTCCACTAACAAGATTGACAAAGAAGAACCTAGCTTTCAATTAGGATTTGGATTGCGATATTGCTTTCCTTGAAAAGGGCTCTAATAACAGCCCCAGTTCTGACATTGCCTGATGGAAGCAAGATGTTTACAGTATACACAAATGCATGCGGAATGGGACTAGGCGCTGTTCTGATGCAAGAAGGGAAGGTAGTGGCTTATGGTGAAAGACAGTTGAAAGTACATGAGAAAAACTACCCAACCCATGACCTAGAGTTGGCAGCCATTGTTTTTGCGCTTAAGTCTTGGTGCCATTATCTCCTAGGTGAGAAATTTGAACTGTATACTGACCATAAATCGTTGAAATACTTATTCTCGCAGAAAGATCTCAACTTGAGGCAACAAAGATGTATGGAGTTTCTTGCCTCCTACACTCCTTGCAAGGGCAATGCAGTAGCAGACGCCTGAGTAGAAAGAAACTGACCTTAAGCCCTCTCTTTGTGGAAAGGCAAAGCTTGGAGTTCATAGCAAGCTTTAACTTCAGACCCTCCACTGACTTTGTACCTGGCTTGTTAGCAACGTTAGAAGTGCGGCCAACTCTATTGGACTCAATCGGAGCCGCGCAAAGAGAAGACCCTCAGCTAGCCGAAGTGATGGACAAGTTAATTAGGGGTGAGACTTCTAGTCATCTCAATAGATACTCCATTGATGCTAAGGGATGGTTGAGACGAGATGGAAGACTATGTGTCCCACAGGCAAGGGGCTTGGTAAAGGTGGTTCTAGAAGAGGCACACCATTCCAAACTGACCATATACCCAGGCGGAGACAAAATATATAAAGACATCAAAATAATTTTCTTTTGGAATGGCATGAAGCAAGACGTAGCTGAATTTGTTTCTAAATGTTTAATATGCTAGCAGGTCAAGGCGAAGCAGAAGAAGCTTGGTGGTCTGCTCCATCCTATAGAGGTCCCACAGTGGAAATGGGATAGTATCTCGATGGTCTTTATAGATGGGTTGCCTAGGTCAAGAAGGGGAAATATCAACATTTGGGTAATAGTGGACAGGCTCACAAAAAGCGCCCACTTTATACCCGTCAAGAGTAAAAGGACTGCCTCATCTCTAGCATCCATATATCTTAAAGAGATAGTTCGACTCCATGGGATACCCTCCAGCATAGTGAGTGATCGAGACCCTATCTTCACAAGCGAGTTTTGGAAGAGTTTACAAGAGGCTGTAGGCACATAGTTATGCTTAAGCACGGCCTATCACCCTCAAATCAATGGCCAGACGGAAAGGGTCAACAGGGTATTAGAAGACCTCTTGAGACTATGCATTCTTGACTTCGGAGGTACATGGGGGGATCATCTACCTTTGGTGGAATTTGCTTACAACAATAGCTACCAAGCTACTATAGGCATGGTGCCTTTCGAAGCTCTATATGGAAGACCGTGCAGGTCACCAACTTGCTGGTGGGAGTCCACAGACAAGCTCATACTTGGACCAGACATGATTAGGGAAACTTCAGAGAAAGTAGACTTAATATAAAGAAGAATGAAGACTGCCCAAGATAGATAGAAGTCCTACGCAGACAGAAGAAGAACTGACCTTGAGTTCGAAGTTGGAGATAAGGTGTTCCTTAAAGTATCTCCTTTGAGGAACGTCGTTCGCTTTGGATCCGCAGGAAAGTTAGCACCAAGATTTGTAGGGCCGTTCCCTATCATCGAGAAGATTGGGAAGATGGCTTATAGGGTACAGCTGCCCGAAAGATTGGTCGGGGTTCATAATGTCTTTCATGTCTCTCACCTACGGAAGTGCTTACACGAGTCTGTGGAAGTGGTGGAACCAAGCATGCTAGAGGAGGTAAAAGTTGAACGAGAAGCAGCTGTGAGAAGAGTTCCAACCTGTATCTTGGGAACAGAAGTTAAAAACTACTCAACCGTGAAGTTAAGCTCGTCAAAGTTCTATGGAGCGACACCGAGGAAGACGCGACTTGGGAAACTGAGGACAGAATACGTGCAGCCTACCCTTTTCTTTTTGAGGGTACATCTTTGATCTCTCTTTCCTTAAGTTTATGCTCGTATCTATCTTTTTAGGTGTATCTCCTATCCTTTATCCTTAGGTAGAACCCTTTTTGGATGTAAACATGTAATTGAAACATGTTATGGTTAATGGTTGCAAGTGATTGGTAGTGGTTGCACGTGGATGCATATACACACACATTAGGTATTAGATCAGCTCAGTCACTTTCATATTGCATATGCATATATGTATTTGTATATGAATTGAAACTTGATGTGTTAACATATGGACGTTGCATTTGTATGAATGATTGTGCACTTATGTAGGAAATTTTGAGTAGGAAAAATTGCATACATAATGGACTCATGGCACTGGTATAATTTGCATTAAGGAGGTCAACTGAATCAGTGGACCGCCTGATTTTGACAAGGACATATACACACACTATGCATATGATTATGAAACATTAGAAACCTTTTAAGGAAAATGGACACTTGTGTTTGATGGTTGAGTAGATGGGTGATTGGATAGTAGGATATAAGTACTTCCTGACTTGTAGATTTCGGGGACGAAATCCTAAAAGGAAGGGAGAATGTAACACCCCGTACTTTCTTTTAGTGTTATAGTAACGAATTAAACAATACTTAATTTAAAATATGAGAATTAAAGGAAATGGGTTACGCCATTGTGTTCATCTCGAAATTCTGGTTGAGATAGAGTCCGAGTTTGCATAAATTGGACTTCGTATGAAGTTATGGCCTCCAGAAGTTTCAAAAATTCAAATAAATTCAAACAGCTCGAGCCAGATTTCAAAATTCAAACAGAAGTCAGAAGCGGGCTGGGCGGGAAAATCCCCGCCCAGGTAGGTCGACCAGGGGGTCGACCCTAGTATCGACCTCCCCCCTATAGGTCGACCTTAGGGTCGACCTGGCCCCCGGCCAGATCTGAATTTTGAACGACTGATGACATGCTGCTGAGTCACTAGGGTTTCTGGATGGTCCTGATCTGGTCGGAGTGGCTATGATTAACCCTAGGTTCATCTGACGGCTATAATTAAACTGAAATTCTATATAAACAACTCAATGCTCAACCTAAAAACACACAGAAAAATAATCCTAGAACTGAAATGCCATCAGTAGAGAACTTGGAGTAGCCGTCACCGTTTTCAATTCAAAGACGAGTTAAAAGCTTACATCTAAAATCAAATTAAAACTAGTCTAATTCAACGATCTTCATCAAAGGCGCGCATCTCCAATTTCAGAATTCAGATTTCAGAAATCAAGAATTCCTTTTAGTTTGTAAGTTGGTTATTACGTAGATTTAAACATTCTTTCGATTGAATCATGACATGTTGTAATTGGGATATTGAGTGATGCTTATGTATAAGATTTGATTCTCGTTTATCTTAAAGTATCGTTGTAATTAATCATGTCTATATGCTTATGGTGATGAACATGTTGTATATTTCATGTCTATATGCTTGTGGCGATGAACATGTTGTATATTTCATGTCTATATGCTTGTGGTGATGAACATGTTGTATATGTCTATATGCTTTTGGTGATGAACATATTGTATGTTATTAAAATCTATTATGATTTGGGTAATGGATTTATTCTGCCAATTAAATGGTAAAACATGTCATGCTTTAATTTGGTGGTTATTTGCAAGTTTGTGATCTAAAGCACATGCTTATATGTTAGATCAACACTCATGTATATTCATGTTAGGTTGAATCTAATTATGTTGTAAAAGTGAAATTGTAGTCCTCTTATGTTTTTAATATCATGCTAATTTGTGATTAAAAATGTTTATAATAGCTTTCTTATGTTTTGTCATACATAAGATTATATGCTAAGTTGTGGGTTGAAACTATGATTGATTATATGTTAAACTTCCATGTTAGACCTTTGTCAAGTTTACATGACCATTAGACCCAATTTAGTCACAAGTTCACCTTTACCCATTTAATTAAAGTTAATGATACCTCTATGCCAAGTTACACATGACAAGTTGAAATGTATGTTATTTCATGTTTATTTCATGTCTCTTGTTTATTACCCCTTTTCTTGTTTATGGGTTGGGCTAACTTACTAGCCTAACATTTTATGTGATTTATGCGTTCGTTCCACGGGGGTAGCGATGGGAAATATGAAAATTCATGGCATAGATTTGTTCATTAAATGGTATATTTGATATACCATTTATGTCGAGCATAATCAAAGGATAATTATGGCATGATTAAATTAAATTTAATCCACATAAAGAAATTAGACATATATTGAAAAATATGAATTTAGAAAAGACGAATATGCCTAACCCGATGTTAGATTGAGTTGTGGTGTAAATCTGCCCGAAACCGACCGGCATATCCAGTGACCACAACAAGACCTGTCTAATGTGGGTGGTTAGTGCATCAAGCCCAAAAAAAAGAACCCGTGGTTAGACTGAGTTGTGGTGTAAATCTGCCCGGAACCGACTGGCACATCCAGTGACCACAACAAGACCTCTAATGTGAGTGGTTGGTGCTTTAATAAATTAAAGCTAAGTCAGGATTGGTAGGGTTAAGTAAATTAGGAAACACTTAACTGATTCAACATGTTAACTAAACGAATGGGCGGGGTTAGGTAAACTTGGACACTTAACCAAATAAACATGTTGATTAGAAAACCCTAGTAACATGGACCCATTTCAGCAGTAACCCACATAGATGTATCATGGTACCCTAAAACTAGGCAGGGTGGGGCACAATTACTGGGCTGAATTATAAGCGGTCAAAACATCGACGATTGGTGGGCCAGTGTTGGTTCCGACGGAGTATGGGCGTGCACGTACTCCGAAGTGGAAAAATCAGGCACTGGGCACCAGTAGTGTACACTGTGCATCTTGAATCGTGACGGGTTGCCACCAGAGGGACTGATACACCCCATGGTGGGACCAGTACAGGTAGCTACAGTCAAGCGGGGCAGAATGACACAGGATATGAATGCATGCGAGTAGGAGCCGATCATTAAGGGGATCGTTTGTTATAAACACGTGGGGCTGGTTGAGCCAATGGTTAAGTAGGTGTAGAGACTATAGTAATGGGTGCGATCACATGTTCCTTTTATCTTATATTAGGGTATTGTCATATGTTCTGTTATCACTGTCATGATCTCTTTCCTTGTTTAAATACTAGTAATCACTGAACTTATTAGACTTATTGTCTGACCCATTTTCTCTCATCCTCTTTTCTTCCATTTCCCCCCCTCCCCCAGGTCCACAGGGAGGGAATACTACAACTTTGTCAGACTCTTTGCAAGCTTCAAGAAAGTAGATGTATGATTTGGACTCTCTCCTACCTTGGCTATGGCTCTTGGACATTATCCTTGGGGATTCATGCATTTTTACTTTTGGTTTATGCTTCTTTATCGAATAATCAAGACATAAATTATAATGTAATGTTTTGAAGTTATTTTGAGACAATTTGATGTAATGCTTTTGTATTGAACTACGTATGCAATAAATATTTGAATTCCGCTGCTTAAATTTATCTGTCTTGTAAATTTTTTTGTGTCTTGTACCTATAACCCTCCACCAAAGTTAAGGTTGTAACGACTCGGAAAATCTGAACCAATTTAAATTTTTTATATTGGCTATTTTAGTGGATTTTAAATATTTAAAATAAATATTTTAAATAATAACGATGAAAAGTAAGTTTGAATCGACATTGAAAAAGAATATAATTATTTCTAATTATAAACAAGGCTGAAATGGCGCGGTAGTTTCAAAATTTGAATTCAAACTTTGCCTGACTATACCGGGTGCAAAACAAAACGGATTTGAGTGAAACTAAAAATATTTAAATCTATTCGGGAATATCTTTCTAACGAATCTGAAAAATCGAAGTTTCATAGCGGGAAGCAAAAGTTGTGGCCAAATGAATTTTCAGAATGGTCGCTATAGAATTTATATAGCCCGTGAAAATGGCCATTTTGCAAACGACCTCAGAATTCGACGAAACCACTTTTGTTGGATCCGGGATGTCAAATTATTGCTAGATTTCAAATTTCACAATTTTTGAAGTTAATATGTGAGCGTGGCAAAGGAAAACGTGTTTTGGTCAATTATAGTTAAATTGGATCAACTAGAAATGGGCCATTTTTCAAACGGTCTCAGAATTCGATGAAACTAGTTTTGTTGGGACCGTATCATCAAAACATAGCTAGATTTATTTTTTGGGAATTTTTAGAATCAATATGTGGCCCCAGCAAATTGAAATGTACGTTCAAATCAAATATTGAATGTTTTATATTTTAATTTGAAAGAAAACTGACTGAAATAGTCGAGTGGGCCTACGAAACATATCCCATTGTGTTCGGAATGGGGGTATTTAGCTAGGGACGACAGTCGTTGGGTCTGGATTGGGGTTTGTGTGTGAAAGAGGGTATTTTCGAGATTTTAAAAATATATAAATAAATAAAAAATATCATTGGCCAGTGGATACTCTCTCTCCCCGATTAACCCTCGCGATATACGGCAGCGGAGCTTCAAGCCTTCTCTCCTCGATTTCTCCTCTGTCCCTCAACGAAATCGAGCGCCACCACCCATGTTTTAAAGCCCTCTCCTCCCTCTTCAAATCCATACTTGATTCACCTCCCCTCGCTCCGCAATTAGCTTGCATCGACCTCGTGAAGGTTCGCCGTTCGAGCTAGAATTCCTCCTCCGTGGCGCGCGCGAGTTCGACAAGGTGGCACCCTCTGGAGGCGCCGTTCCTAGCTCTACAAGGTGGTGCTTCCTGATCTTGACGAAGTACAATGGATTTGGTTTAAAATCAAGACCTAGTTTTGAAGATTTAAAAAGAGGTACGACTGAAATTAATTAAACTATATTATAGCACTTTAAAGCGCTACGGTTTTTGATTTCACTGTAAACATCATATCTTTTTCGTTTGTTGACAAAATTCAGTGAAACAAGAGATAGTGGACTCGTATGGACGTCTTCTACATTCTAGAAGAGACCGCATATTTTTCTGAGCCTTCTGCTATTTTTGGTGGAGTAGAACCCAATGTGAGATTTCTAAATTATAAACGACATGGAAAACGACGATGTATAAATTATATAGTCGATGTATGAGTTATATGAGCGTTGTACACCTCTAGTATAAGTGTTGTATAAGTTGTATGTTCGATATATAAGTTATATATGCATTGTAAAAATTATATATGTGTTGAAATAGAAGTGAAATGCTTTATATATATATATATATATATATATATATATATATACGCCCCTCGTCCACAAACCATGGACGATATTTATTGGTTGTGATTGGTGTGAAAATTGGTTGATTATGAATGGTTGATTAGAATTGTTTGTGGTTGAAATTGATTGATTGTGGTTGAAAAATACCCGTTTGTGGTTGAGAATTATTTGGTTGAAACCACATAGGATTAGTTTGTGGAAATGGAAAAATATACATGCCGCCTGCGTGCGAACTAGATGCATGAAATCCCCATTGTCAAAAGCTGCGAGGCTTCAGGGTAGAGCGAGGAGCCATACTAGGGACGGCCCCGGTTTTAACTACCCTGCCGTTATGCTGCCGAAATTTTGAATAATATTCACGTATTAGAATTATTTTCATGTGTTGAAACTATATTCATGTGTTGAATAGAAATTCATATGTTGAACGACATTTGTGTTTTGAAATAAATTGTTTTATAATAAAAATCATATTTTTATCATCTACATGAACTATATAAAATAGTCATGTTTTGAAATAAATTGTTTTGCAATAAAAATCACATTTTTACTTTATATATACGAACTATAGAAAACCTTCATGTGTTGAATAGAAATTCATTCATTGAATAGAAATTCATGTGTTGAATGGTATTCATGTTTTAAACAAATTGTATTAACAATAAAAATCACCTTTTTATTGTATATATATAAACTACAGAAAACCTTCATGTGTTAAATAGAAATTCATTCGTCGAATAGAAATTCTTGTGTTGAAAGGTATTCGTGTTTTAAATAAATTGTTTTAAATAAAAAAATCACCTTTTTATTGTATATATATATAAACTATAGAAAACATTCATGTGTTGAATAGAAATTCATTCGTTGAATAGAAATTCATGTGTTGAATGGTATTCGTGTTTTGAAATAAATTGTTTTATAATAAAAATCATATTTTTATCATCTATATGAACTATATAAAATAGTCGTTTTTTGAAATAAATAGTTTTACAATGAAAATCACATTTTTATTATATACATGAATTGTTAAAAATAGCGAAGTGTTGAAATAAAAGTCGGTTGGATAAAAATATCATTTTTTATCAAATATATGAAAAGAATACCGTTTTGAATCGAAGAATAGATTATATATATATATATAAATATAATTTAAACGAATCGAATAACAAAGTTGCAGTTCGTGTTTTGAAACCGTGATTTCAAATGATTAGTGCGGGAGATCCGACCATTGGATTTTCCCAAAACCGAGACCGTTGGGTTCGCTTTGGAAATATCTTTCCAACGACACCAACTTTGTAAAGATCCAATTGGATTGTCTGGAATGTTTAATTCAAATCGGAAGAAAAACAATGCCAGAATCGATTATATATATATATAAATATAATTAAATTAAATCGAATAACGATGCTGCAGTTCGTATTTTGAAATCGAAACTTAAACGATTGTACCGGGAGATCCGACCATCGGATTTTCCCAAAACTGGAACTATTGGATTCGTTTTGAAAAGATCTTTCTATTGATATAAATTTCGTGAAGATCCAACAGTTAGATTTTCAGATATGTGTAAATCAAATCTGAAGAAAAACAACGCCACGGCCGTGTTATGGCCTGAAGCGTCGTTTGAATAAATTGGCTATTTTTAAATAAATAAAAATAGCGATAAATCATTATAAAATATTATAAACGATATGGAATGTGAAATTTATAAACTAACTGAAGGTTGGCTAAGTCGAATGGTTTCCTGGGTTTTGATCTGATGTTGGTTTCGGCATTCGGGGTTAATATTTGGGAAATCGTTCTCTTACTGATTTACGGTTAGTGACTAATGAATTGGAATAAGGCGTATGTTGTGTTTGTGTAGCACTGGTTTATTATATACGCAAGTTGCTTAGAAAGACCGGGTTTATCCCATTCTGAATAACTGAATCGACGATAAGAAATCGAAGATGAAGACGGTGGTCGAAGACCGGAGATCTTCACCTCGTTTGGATGGTAACTGATGTCATGATTAGGAGGCATCCCGAAATATGGATAATGAGTGGTGATTGTCCAGACATACGTGGAGATCGATGGGTATGCGAGGTATAGAGTGCCTCCGGTTTTGTTCAGACCCAGAACGGACTTGCAAATGGACTGTGTGTCTGACATTGGAATTCCCTCTGTGTGATTGATAGCCATCAGTTACATGATGTGAATTGCCTGTGTGGCATGCTAAGATGCAGTGATCAAGGCTTCTGTTGAAAAGAAAAGTCTTGTGGTTGATGATCAAAGCACCGCCTGTGTGGCATAGCTTTGTGTATAACGTTAATTCGCGAGCCTCACACCCCGGTATGATCCAGAAACGGGAGAGGACCTCAGGGAGGACATGCGTTTCTTTCAAGCTAGAGGTGGTGTCAGTGCTTGAACTGGCTGACATTTATATTATTTTCACCTATGTGGTTGTTGCTGTTGCGAGGCGCCTTGGTTATGTCGGTCGATCCGGGACCGATGGAGTCATTCGTTGGCTCACTTACGCCCCAAATGGCGGGGAAACGCAGTGTTCAGTAATTTTTAATCCACATCGGTGGACCGGCCCTGACGATCCAAGGGTCGATGCGCTCTGACCCTGAGGCTTGGGCTAGACAGTCTCGAAGTCGGTAAGGACTATCTTTTTCCTTGGTTCATGAAGGAAATCCAATTTCCAAATACGTGACTGTGCGGTTTTGATTGTATACCTATATATGGCGACATAGTGGTATGGGGCATTAATGCCGCCTATGATTGATACTTATGATTTAAAATTGTTTTTGAAACATATAAACACTAGTAATAATATCAAATGCTTTTGTTTTATTCGTATCAAGCATATTTTGGCCATTATAAGGTAAAAACTCTATCCTCTGGTTTGCGTTGCATTGTGTGATGGGAACTGAGTCTTATAATGGCTTCATTTTTATAAAGAGCATTGCGATGTTTAAAAGAACTACTTGTTTTAAAACACTGGCAATCCAATGGAGTAAACCCGTTCCGTGAGAGTGACATGGTCCTGTGATTAGCCATATTATAAATGTGTTAAGTAGATTTCTCATACCAGTCCCATGACTGACTCGTAGTTTGTTTCACTTGCAAACTCGGGTGCCCCTTTTTCTACACGGGCAGCCTTATCTCCAGGTTTTAGCGGGCTCTTTCTGGATAGCTGGAGCTAAAGATGGATTCTATCATTTATCTCTTTTTATGCTGTTCAGCTCCTATTGTACATATTATATTTGTTTCCGCTGTAGACATTTATGTATAGCTGAACTGTATTTGTACTAAGTATGATCCTGTATACTGTGTAACTCTGATGATTATGTTTATCCAGTGTATTATTTATCATTATCTGGTGTATTTATTTATTTATGTTCTGCTATTATCTGTTTACGTGTTATATTCCAAAGATCACCCTTAACACCGTCGTACGGAGTTTTTGGGTCATCACAAAGGCATCCCCTTTGTGAGTGACCTTAAGGAGGTGGGGTGTTTCATGGGCGATGTGTAAAATTTATTGTCCCAATCAATATCAGTCAAATGGGTGTACATAAACAAGCCGTCTGATTTGTTTATAATTATTTATTTTATATACACGTTAAAAATTATATTTTTAACTCTAAAATATTTTATTGCATTCCACATCACACAATGAACTTTCACAACACATCAATTAAACAAACAAGTCATCCATGGTCAGTGGTCGACGGGTGTCGGGTGCTGCTAAGCACCGTCTGCATCCTAGTATATATTTCAAACTAGAAATTAAATTAAAAGTGAGGAGTTCTCACCGAGGGTTCCACTCCTCCATTCCTATTTCTGAATTTCAGAACAGCCTGGATTTGTCCGAAATTCCAACGCAACCTTTTTCACGCTGTTCATACTAAAAATCACTCTTTTTACAATGCTACTATATAAATAAAAATCACATTCTTATATTACTATTATATATATATATATAAAATCATTTCTTTTATCAATTAAAAATCACTTCTTCTATCAATTAAAAATCAGATTTTTTTTCCTTATCAAATAAAATAAAACTGTTTTAAAAACATGTACATAAAATAAAAATAAAAATAAAACAGTTGTAATAACATACTATAAACTGATGTTCTTTAAATCAAAATCTAAAATAAAGAAATATAAAATTATAGACGCTTACGTTTCTGATCGGAGGAGGGGTTAACGGGCATAGTTCGTCGGAGGGTGCGATGGAGTTCCGCAGTAGGCGGCGGCGGGAAGTTGACTGGTGGCGGTTCTTGGTAGGGCCGCATCGTTCCTTGGTGAAGCAGAATGGAGGGGGTAGCGGCGGTTTATAGAGGAGAGAGAGAGAAGAGAGGAGAGGGTGGTTTGGAGGGGGCGTAGGGGCCGACGGTGGGCGGCGTCGCCTGGAGCGGCGGTTCCCCCCTTCCGTCATCTTATTTTTTTCTTCTTTTTTTCTTTATTTTAAAATTCGATTTGGAGCTGCAGTGAGGGGAGAGATAGTATAAGGGGAGGGGCTATATAATTATATATATGTATATATATTTTATTATTTTTAATTTCCAAAAAGCAACTTTTTATTTTGGACTCGAAATCGAACCCAACGACTGTCGTCCTTAACTAATTACCTCTATCCCGAACACAGTGGGATATGGTTCGTACTCTAATTCGCTTGTTACGATCAATTTTCATTTAAATTAACATTTAAATCATTATATTGAATTTTAAACGTACATTTCAATTTACTGGGGTCACATACAGACTCTAAAAATTCCCGAAAAATATTTTCTAGCTTTGTATTGACGATACGGTTCTAATAAAACTAATTTCGTCAAATTCTGAGACCGTTAGAAAAATGGTCATTTTCTGGTTGATCGAAATTGACTAAAACTGTCAAAATACGTTTTCTTTTGCCACGCTCACATATTGATTCATAAAATTATGAATTTTGGAATCTAGCAATAACTTGACATCACGGATCCAACAAAAGTGGTTTCATCGAAAACGAAGGTCATTTGCAAAATTTTCATTTTTAAGGGCCAAAATTCCATTGCGACTATTCTAAATTTTCAATTGGGCGTAACTTTTGATTCCCGCTATGAAATTTCGATTTTTCGGATTCATTGGAAAGATATTCTCAAATAGATTCTAATATTTCCTGTTTCGCTAAAATCCGGTTTATTTTGAATCCTGTACATTCATTTGAACTTTGAAATCGAATTTTCAAACTACCGCGCCATTTTCAATTCCTTTTATAATTATAAATAATTATTTATATTCTAATGTCGATTCAAATAAATATATACATTCTAATTCTATTCAAAATAAATTTCTCGTCGTTATTATTTAAAATAATTCATTTAAAATATTCAAAATTCATTAAAATTGCCAAAATAAAAATTTTAAATTGGCCCACATTTCCGGGTTATTACAGAATACTTGGATTTAATCGAATATACGTCAGTTTTCTTACAACGTATTATTGTTTAATTAGTTTCAACAATAAACCGCTCAGTAAGACAATGCAGATCGTCAAATCATCATCCATTCACAGTTTATATATCACACTCCATCTGAACTCTATGTTATGAGTTAGATGTATGATTGTATATATAAGGCAGTGCAGCGACTCAATAATTTCAACATTTTAAATACGAAGGTAGCTGAAATATAACGTTCTGAATGAATGTTTAGAACTGGAATTTAAGTTAAAAACTTGAAATTTTAATTTAGGTTGAAAGCATGAATTAGATTTCTTAATATAAACTTAAAATATGTATGTCTGTTTTGAAATATATAATTTAAAACGGTAAGTTCTATAAGCTGCAGTTAGAACTTATTTACTGAAAACAAACATGAAATCAATAATTTATATAATGTTGATTCTTAAAATTCAAACATTTTACAAAGAAATTACCTAAAAAATTATACATCGAAAACATCTAAGTTCTCTCAATTTATGCGATCGAGGTAGTGATGAAAAATATATCGTAAATGATGTTAAGATTTAAAATTTGAATCAAATTACAAAATTTAATATTTGAGATACATTTAACTTGGCATAATGAAGAAACAAATTTCATAATAAAATACGCAAGTTTGTTTCGTTCATGTTAATCTAGTTAAACATTTAATAAATAGTTAAGATAAGATGTCAAAATTTAGGCGTTCCTGGTCTAAAAATACTATACGATATTCTAACAAGAACGATACTTTTCGTTTCGCGAAATCCGAACGTTTGTTGTCCCGAAAATATAACTTCGGGTAAAAAAACACACGAAATATGCGACGTTTGTCTATGGATCTCTGTCCGTGATCTTGAATGTATATTAGTATTTGTATAAGTTCGTATTTAGGTTAACATTTCTTTTAAAGAAAATAATAAATAAATAAAAACTAAGAGAAAAATATAGTGCGATGCTAAGGGCACCGCACTTTGTGCTATGGGATCCCACAAAACCGCTGACCGAACAACGTTTGGTCCGAGATTGTACGCCGAATGTGGCATTTTTTGAAAAAAAGACGTTCGGCGGTTGCGATGGGAGCCCCTAGCACAAATCGACCGCTCTTAGCATCACACAATATATACACATATATATATATTTGTATAAAACAAGGTAAAACAAAATAAAAATCAAACAAATGTATCACTAAATAACACATGTCCATGGATATTCGAAGTCAAGGCGGCTGTAGTTTCTAAATTCCATGGCGACAGGGAATTCCATTTCTTCCGCCTCCTTCTATAAGGCTTTTCCTCTTCTTCTTTGATCTAAATCTGCTCCCTCCTTCTATCTCTAACCTTTCCTAGCTTTCTCTATTGTGGTTTAGAACCTCTTGTGCCAGATCCAGATCAAGTTTCAGTTGGCTACAATTTTATCCTCCAAATAATAGCTCCCTTCGTCTACTATATACCCTTCCCTTTCACCATTGTTTCGGCCACCCCTAGTGAGATCCCTTGATCTTACTAGCCCTGGTTTCTTCACGACTTCTGGTTTTCTTCTCGCGACTACACCTGCATTCTATTCTTAGACAACCTTGTGTAAGCTGCTTAGGAACCCTACTATGTTGGTTCCCTCATCTCGTGTCTGGCTTAGGGATCTCAGATTTGCTGGACTGCTTTCTAATGTCTGGTATATTGGATCTCTTACGATTCTTTTGGCTGGTTCTCTTCTTCTGCTTGGTCTGGAATCTTGCGTCGAGTTGAGTAAGCCTATATTTTGTATACTGAGTTATTTTGTGTGTGGTGCTCGTTGGTTGTAGTTTATCAGTGGAAGCTTGAGGCTGGTGTTGGTCCTTATTGAGGGATTTTCATCTATGTGAGTTATGTGTTGTTTCTTGTGTGTTGTTTTCATGGTAACAACAGTGTCTCTAGAGTTGGTTATATTTGTTTCGTTGTCACTATAGTGTGAGGTTCTAGTCTGGAAGCTGAATTGTATATCAGTGGCATAGAGCTGATGCTGGTGATAGTATAGATAGTGTTGTTATAGGTGTTGGCTGATTGCTGTGAATTGAGTTCCTTCAATTCTTTACTTGCGTCAATTCTCTGCTACTTAGTTCTGGTGCATTAGTGTTTTCTGGACTAGAGTATACAATCCGGTTTGAAACAATTGAGCTTATCTGGCGTTTGCCGGATAAGGACGAAGTGTGAGGACATCAAGATAATATCCCAATGTGGAATGTATGGGTTCTATGTTTTTATTAAACTAGCGATTCTTGTAAGTGATGTATTATGTATTGGTTTGTTTCTGCTCTTAGCCATTTAGTAACTGATCACACCCTCTGTGGTGTTAGATTATAGTTTTTAATTAGTTGTTAGAGATAGAAATATTTGTAGCAGATAGGCAATCTGCCTATCTTATGTTAAAATTTGTACTTATTGTTTGTTATAATGAGAAATTGTTATGGATCACTCTAAAAACGGCCGGCATTGCCAAAAATAACACACGTCCATTTTTCATTTTCCTATACTCCCCCCGCCTCATTATCAATTCTTTCTACCAAAAATAATAATAATATCATTTCCCATATCTACATCCAATTTCCTCGGATCATAACCTCAACCGTATCCTTTGCCTTCCTTCCTAGCGTCGCCCCGGATCCACAGCGACCTCCAATCAGTACCCTCGCATGCGCCCTCCGTGTGCGCGCATTTCCCCTTCTCGTTAGATCTAACACTATTAGAGCTAATGTGGTTGCAGGGGAAAGTCGATAATAGCAGGGAGGTAGTGCGTCGATCGAAGTAGGATGCTCACACGTGTTCTTGGAACTCGACTCGAGCTCCTTTGCAATCACGTTGAGATCTTTCGCCCATCTTCAGGTATCTCCAACTTCGCAACTCTTGACTTTCGCGAGAGTGCATTTCTAGGTTTTCATGTCTTTAGTTTTAAGGCAAATGTAACGGCCTGGACTTTTAACCGTTTAATTGAACATTTAAAATTTATTTTAAATGTTGATTTTGGAGTTTAAATAACTTGAATTCAATGGTTTGAATATTTTATTGATATAAATAATAAAATAATATATTAATTTCAAAATAGTCGAAAATGTTGAATTTGCAATATTATATGAATTTGCATTATAAAAGAATATAATTCAGTTTCGTTTTGAGTTGTATTAACGAATTCATTTATTAAACGACGTTTGAACATATAATTTATAGTTTAATTTCATCTTGTAGATTTTTAGTTATGTCCAAATCAATTTTTTAGAAAGTCGCTATGAAATCATTTATAAACTATAACGATTTATTTAATAAAATAAAAAGATTTTGAATATCGATCTAACTTAAATTCAATACATCGGGTTTAAAATTAAGTTAAATTTATAATCTGAAGCTATATAAATTCTGTTTGAATATATTTGATAATAATAATTTGTTTTCAATAATTTTTTTGGTTGTAAAATCAATGTTTTATCGATTTAATATGGAACTTATGAATAGTCAATCTTTAATCCATATCAACGAAACTAATTTTATAAAATCCGTAATAGTTAATTATTATTAAATATTCAGTTTCACGTTAATTGGAATTATCTGGTGATCGTGCACGGTGTAAATGCGTATAATTTAATCGTTTAAAATTAAAATAGTAATCTCACAAACGATCTCGGAATTCGACGAAACCAGTCCCATCGTGTCTGAAATATTAAGTTATTGTACGATTTCTAGTTTCGTCGCGATCAGAATTAGTAAGGGTTCGTATGAACTATGAAGGTCGAATGTTATACGCTATAAAAATCATTGGTTGCTTTCATAAAAAAATCATTGGTCATCTTAAATTAAAATACTCTTGCCGCCCACGTTATGTTTCATTTTTTATTTTATTTTTCCTGATCGATCACTGTAAAATCATGTGCAAATACATCCACCATTACGTACAACCCATGTGCATACATTTTCAAATATCTCAAGCACATGTTCTGCAAAGCTTTTGATGGAAAGGAAAAAAAAGAATATATCAATGTATGTTTTTTTAAATACTCAGTTAGAAAAATTCGGCGAGCACATGCTTCTTAACGAACAATGTAAACCACGTGATTCCCCTATATAAACACAACACATATATAATATAAAACTTATGCCTTGTTCTTCATAAACGCAGCACCTTCCTCATATAAATCAAAAAATATATTCAAAAATAGATTAAAAATCGAAAATTTAATGAAATAACTCAAATTTGGATTCGTTGGAATCCTGGAACCAAGGGCTTCATCCTTGTGTGCTCGAACTCTGGTGCGATGATGATTGAGGAGTTCATTTTTTCTTTTACAACATGGCTTTGGTGGGTTCTGGCAAGCTAGGGGTTGCTGAGGTCAGAGGAAGGTGGCGTAGTGTAGCTAGGGATCAGAGCAAGATTCAAATGCGACATGGTATGCTCTGGTGTAGCACGACGACATGGAGGAGTGGTTGAATGAATAAGATTGTTTTTCCGCATTTTCAGGTAACTGAAGGCACCACCGGGGTCGGAAATTTAGGGCGTGGGCGCGGCGGTGCATGAGGGGGTCGAAGGTGATATCAGTGGGTCATCCGGTTGTCAACAGAGGTAGCGCTGATGATGATTTCGAACTATGCGAGGAAGTAGCGGTTTTGTTGTGAAGCATGGAATAGGGAAGAGCACTGTGTGTTGAGCTGGTGGTGGTGGGCACAAGGCGGTGGAGAGAGCGATGGGAAATTTCTGGTGAGCTCGGTTCGATGTGTGGGGATGGATCAGGTTTTTTTGGGAAACGGTGTGGAGTGGAAAGTGGAATTATGTGCAGGGGGTGGGGGGAGGGAGGTGGGATGAATTAAGTAAAAGTTTAGCATCTAAACAAGATTAGAGGGTAATAGTCTAATAATCTAATATTTAAAGATGTTGTAATTTAGTTCCAAACCTGAAAATGCAAAATCTTATCCATTTTAGATCCAATCGAGCTGCCGCCAGATCCATTGGAATCGTTTCGGTAAAGGCTACATGTAGGAACTGGTTCGAAGGGATTTGGAGCTCATTGGAATTTCGTTTAATTTTAAATGCTTGTTTAAAATTAAATGAAACAACATGAATCAACAATCGAAAATTAAATGGTGAGTTAACTCTTATGATTTCTGGAATTCTATGATATGGTATAATTTATATAACTAAAATTTATCGTTGATAATATAAATTGGATGATTGGATGTTATGGATGGTTATTGATTTTTGTTAATCAATGTTTGTCAATATTTATGATTTTTTCGTTTAATGTTTAGATTAGAAATTATTTCATATGTTATTATTAAATGATATTATGAGCTTTGATGCAGGAAAGAACTGGTTGAAGGGATCCAATCAGATTCCTCAAATAATTGTATGTTATTTGCTTTTCATATTATTCATATATGAATTGTTTATCCCAAGTGGCATTTTATCCTGATTGGATGGTTATTGCTGATTTGATATTAATCATTGAAATGGAATTCAACGATTGTTGTCTTTTAATCAATAGACAGTATTGATTAAGTGTTTGGCAGCGAATGGCCTAAATCCATCTTTTTAGATATTGATTGTCGTCAGGAAAGTTGATGCAAGCGAAGTTATAAAATTTATTTTTAAAACCGAAGCGAAGTATTTTATATAAAAATAGAAGTTTTATTTATAAATTAATATTTTATAGTTATAAATGATTTGTTTTGAAAAGTTTTATAGGCGATGAAGTTAGAATTATCCTAACGGTTAATGGTTTGAAATAATTGTTTTGAGAAAACAATTAAATTATATTATTAAATTAATTGAGTTATTAGTTTAATAAAAAGGATTAGTGGAATCAATTAACGAGTTAATTGACTAGTTTACTAAGTCAATTATTTTATTTGAGATTGATTATTAAATTAAACTGTTTTTCAATTTAGCTGATCGAAATAGTTTTTACGAATAAACGTTAACTTAACAAATGTTCTTAGGGGTTAATTAATATTTTAATTAACCATATTTGAGATAATTGTCGAGAAGTTATTTATTATTAAAATTAACTATTATTTTTATAACCTATTAGAAGATGTTAATTGGTCTATTTATGTTAATAATGAAGATAACTACTTTGATTTTAGTTAACGATGAAGTTACTAATTATTTTAATAAACGATTACTTTTTAATTGAAATCCCTTTTAAAAAGTAATCGAATTGTAATGAAATCTAATTGGATTTGAAAGGAGTTCATGAACAGATCTTATAATAAAATTCAAGTTTTATAAATGAGTTTATAAAAGAAATTTTAAGTCAATACGATAGTTTAAAAATAAATGTTTTACTTTACCAAATTTAGTAAAAGACTCGAGATAAAAGGAAATTTGTGAAAATGCATGGAAAGATGCTTTAAAGGATTTTATTAAATCCAAACTAAGGTTATAAATGAGTTTTTAAGATAAGGCGATGATTTTAAAATATGACGTTACTTAAGTATTATATTAAGTAAACGTTGTGATTAAACAGAAGAATGAAATTGGATCTTTTACAAAAGAACCTAAAATAAATTTTACAATGAATATTAAATGGCTTTAGGCAAAGGAATTTGATAAATGGATTATTATAATATAATCCAAGTTTTAAATAAATTTTTATAAAAGGTTTAAGCAAATTTGGTATTTTGGTGGATGGCCAACGAATTCAGTGAAGTTGGTCATAATTGACAGAGGTTTCAAAAATTAGAATATGGTTTATAAAATCATATTTTAAATAAAATAGAAAATGAGTTCTGGTTAATATTTTAAGTGAACACTGATTTTTAAGTTACAAGCTTTTATCTATCTGAAGATAAGAATGTTGTCGATTAAGGTCTGAGAGGTAAATAAAATACCCTAACTTGAATGACTCCAGAATTATCTGAGAATGGTATTAGTTTATAATGGTAAGATGTTGAAATTATTTTATTATTTCCATAAGAGAAATAATACTGTAGTTTTATTGCAAAGTTTAAGAAAATAAAATAAGACTAATTTGTTTTATAATAAACATTGTATTATATGACATTGTTTGGGTTTGATATTAATTGTAACCATACTTACACCATTTGGGTTAGCAGATGGTACTATTTTCTAAATAATAGAAATAGTATGTTTTGGATTACACTTATTTAGTGAATAAGTAAATGGTTGATATTTTGAAAGGATGGAATAAGAAGTATATTGATTTAAACGGAAACGAATGTTGGAATTTAATATTTCTGTAAATAGTATTATTAAACCGAGAAGTTTAAAATTAAAGGTTTTAAGGTTTATATAATATACGATGTGACATACGACATCGTTAAATACATATAGGTTGAATTATACCACTTAGTTAAAGAAAAAGGTAATATTTTCAAAGTGAAGAAAATAAAAAGGGTTTTGAGAATATAAAAAGGTATTTCCAAAATAAGGAAGTATAAATGTGTTTGAAATATAGTAAATAAGTAAAAAAGGAATTTTGGGAATACGCCTATTATGGAAGATTTAAGATACAGTTTTGTTCCAATGGGTTTGATTTTTGGAAAATGGGAATAAGATGTTATGCTTGGAAATGGGTATTGGAAATGTAACTATAATTTCCATAAGCGAGATTAGTAAACTTGAATTTATTAGGTTTGGAAGTTAATAAAATAGTTTGAGGTTATATTATAAGAATACGTCACTTGACGTTATTTTGGCTTAGATAAGATTTGGTAGTAAAATCTATACCAATTGGTTAAAAGTATATATACAGCGATATTTCCAAGATTAAGGAAATAAAAGAAGTTTTTGTGAACTATAGTGATATTTTGAGATAAAGGAGTTTGGAAAATATATTATTACAAAAATATAAGTTTCTAAATAACGAAAATGAGAGTGTTTTGTTAAAGATGAGTTTATGTAATCGAGTTTTAAGAATCAATAAATAGTTTTAATGGATGATTTGATAAAATGGGACTTTGGGAAAATAGAATGATATTTTTAAGATAAAAAGAAATAAAGGAAGGAGTTTAGTAATTATGTTTAAATATAATTATTGATTACTATTTTCGAAGTAACAAAAATAGGAGAAATGTGTTGAGATAAATATATAGAATCGATTTGTAAAAATCGATAAATCGATTTTAAATGAAGGTTTTTAAATAAAAGGGACTTAGGCTACTAAATTACTAATCTATACTGTTGTGATTGATAGTTAAAACCCTGACTATCAATGAATATTGTTTGGACCTTTAACGAGTTTGTTCGAAGAGACCGGGACGAGAACTACACCCAAAACCACTTCGAACCAAATGTGCATTCGAGACTAACTCGCAGGCTTATAAAGATGGAGCATTAAAAATAGTGGATCTTTATGAGCGGAAGAACTACTCGTTAAGTTTCTCTGGTTTGGCTGCTAGGGTTATGATGACTTGTGATTCTGTCATGATTGAAATCTTCGGATTGCAAGGACTACTCGCTACTGATCCTTGGGGTAATTCCTATATAGAATGCAGTAGGAGGGTGCCTTCTCTTCATCATGTTCCTGGATGACTTGTATGGACGAATGTCTGACAAAGTATTTCTTGATAGTTACATACGTTGATTTTTACAAACATACCAAGTTTGGTGGCGGATAAGGAAACTTTTCTTAGCTTAACACCTAGAGTATATTTGTGGACATCAATTAGTGGTTTAATGGATCTGACGATGTGGCATTCATAATTAATGAGATGTTCACTGAAAGGTAATCATAACCTCAAGCCTCATCAATCGGGAAATGACAAAAATCGGGTAGGCAGCATGGCTATATGGATCATTCCCATTAGGGTATATTGGCCACTATCTAGAGAAAATTCATTTTTTTCTTCTTTCATTTCTGTATCTCTCAGGGAACGGTTATGTTCGCGTGAATTGTGGGTGGCAATATATTCGATACACTCAAGTTGAATGAGTCGGTCAGGTGTGACCAGTTTGCAAGATGTTCTTGTTGAACCCCAATGTATCCTCTCTAGAGTACACTTATCGGAAGGTGTCTCATACCTTGTCATGTCGGAAATCCAAACTCCAATAAGTGCCATGCGATTTTTTTTATATACGAAGTATGTAGAACGTGAGATGCAAGCGTTTTATACTAGAAGGTTATTTATTTGTGGATTTATAGACATTATCATAGTATTACTGGATTTTTATATATAAAGTATTTTGGGTTATTATAAGGTAAAAATCGTTCGTTTTTATGTGTATGTTGGTCTTACGATTATCCTTTTCTTTCGAAAGGATTTTCGAAAGTTAAACAAGTAGATCGTAATGTGAATTTATCGCTGTAAGTATTCGAGACTGGTCTAGGTTGATTTTGCTTTGCTTCAAATGTACTCGGGTCAGACTGAGTATATTATCAAGTTAGGTTTCGTATGGAGCTTCAGAAGGGAAGTTGGAGTCAAGACGTATATCCGTATTTTCTAGTAGTAAATTATTCCGTTGTGTGTTTTTTATTGATATGTACGTATACTCTGATGTTGTAATATATACAGTTTCATTATGTGTAAAGCACATATATATATATATATATTATATTTTATTAGTTCTGCTGTGAGACACTGGTCTTCTTATTATTCTATTCTAATATATTTTTTCTCTTTTTCTTCGCACTCTCTTATATCTTTCTATTAAAAATCTAGGTTTTTGATACTTGGGTCTCTGGCAAGTAATACGGGATTATTTATTATTGTCGAAAATTCGAGCATCAAATTTTCCGGGTCGTTACAACACATGTCAAGGAATTAGGAGGCTCATTAAATATCCAATAGTGTTTTGACACGTGGGATGTTTCTCATCGTTCAAAGATCTGACCAAGGTGGACGTGTAGCATTGTCAGGACCCGAAAGTTCCGATCCTGATTATCGACACAAATACATATCTTGTACGACATATCAACTAATCAAACATCAAAAATTTACAGATCGTTAATAGAAAGAAGTTAGAGGGTGAGAAATAGAAAGAAAGAAAGTTAGAATAGAAGAAAAAGAAGAACAAAACAAAATAGAATCAGAGTATCACGAAACTCACAGTGGAACTGAATAAAATGTATTATATAACATCTTAAAATACAAAATTTTATTTGCTTGCATATATCATCAGAGTACAACTCATATACAGCACAGCGGAAATAAAATCTATATATCTAACGCTAAAGCTTCCTGCTCCGAGCTCCTTCAAGTGAATCTGTAAAATCCTGAACTACTTGACTGCCCGTACAAATTTGGGCACCCAAGAGTTTAGGGAAAACACAGAAAATTAACTCTGGGTCAGTCATGGGACTGGTGTAAGTAAACGATTTTAAAACAAATTGATTTAATGTTCAAAAATCCTTTTGAAATAAAAGATAATCGTAAGACCGATCCACACATAAATATGGATGATTTTTACCTTACGATAACCCAAAACATTTTTGAAATTGTAACGACCCAGATTTTTAGCCGTTGAATTTTGAATATCTAATTTTGTTTTAAATATTTTATTTGAATTAGATATAGGAATTTATAAGAAAATATTTAATAAAATGATATTTAAATGTATACTTTATAATATAATTTAAAACGAGCTCGAAATAGTCGCGGTAGTTCGTAATTTACGATCTAAACTTCAATTGAATATACACGATCCAATATAAGTCGAATTTCTTTGAAACAAGAAACATTTGGATCTATTTGATTATATTTTTCTAATGAAAGAGAAAAATCGAGTTTTCATATTGTAGATTTTGTTTTATATCCAAATCAAATATTTAAATAGTCGACGTGGAATCGTATATAAGCCATAAAGGTTATTTAAATATGTTTAAATATCGGTCTTGAATTTGGATAACCCCTTTGAGACGTAGTGATAATTTAATTTTTAGAATTTTACTATAATTTTTATTTTGGAAAATAAGCTAATTTTTATTTGGAGTGTTTTACACCTTATATCAGCATTTTTGGGGTTTCATAATATAAGTTAAACTACGGATATTACTATACTTTTGTGATTATGAAACATTACTGATCACAACTATATTTTTATTTCTGTTGACCAAAATTTGTACGTTAACAGAGAAGTGTCGAAATCATTTAAACTTAAATGACACAGAGAAAATAGATACTACTACCTTTTCTATATATCTTAAGACAGCTTGCGCCTCAATCTTTTTGACACCGTACCCTTCAAGTAAAATATGTGTTTGCCAATCTACTGAAGGGACCATTCTCACCAAACATTTCAGTCCGTGCTTCTCAAGTAAATTCCAATTTCATGACCCCCAAGCAAAATTTGTGTCGTGCCTTCTAAATTGTTTTATCTCATGACTGCCACGCATATTATCCCTTTAAATACTATTTTATTCTTTCTTCTTACTCTTCTTTCCAGACTCAGAAAATAAAACGAATGAAACAAATACAGAATCCTATAAAATTAAACATAAAAATCAAATCATCACTGAAAATGGATGATTTCGAATCCATAAACTTCTTTCAGTATAAGATTCCATTTTGTATTAGTGTAATACCACTCAAAATCATTTTTTGGTGTTCGACCTTTCATGGTGAAGCCTAGGGTTGCGATTATTGGTCAGTAGAGGAGAAGATAGGGGCTGCGGTATGAAGTGAACTTGAAGAGGATGGAGGGCTCGTCGTTGTCATGGAGTATGGGTCAACTCGCACTCAAGTGGGTCGCTGGCAAGCTAGGGCGGCGCGGTAGGTATTTAAAGAAGAAGCAGTCAGTGGAGAGGAAGAACAGATCTCGGCTGTAGCTAAAAACAGAATGTCGGGGAAGGAAAGTTTAAAGGAGGAAGTCGCATCATTGGGTATGGTCGTAGGTTCTCTAGTGCATGGTGGTTTTGAATTTCTGAAGAGATCGAGATTTTTTTCCCTAGGTTGATGATAACGTGTGAATGATCCTTAAGATTCAAATGATTTTGGAGCTACTGAAGTAATAAAAGGGGTCAGTTTCTCGTTCAAGCTAGGAGAGAAAGTTAGGTATTTTAGTTGCTGGGAAGGAAATTGTGAGTTTGGAAGAAGGCTAATTTTGATATAAAAGGTAATTTACCTTTAATGACTATGATTTAAGTTATTTAACTTAATTATTTCAATATATATAGAATATATATAATCTGTCGTGAGTAAAACTGGGTAGAGTTTGATTCAGGGTGGCATATTGGACTTGGTTGATTCAGATTAGAAAAAAAGAGAAGGAAATACTTGTTAGCTTGTTGATGTTCAAAGGAGGGAGTTGCGTTGTTGAATAAGGGCAAAAGTAGCGGATCAGTCCTCCTTTATGTTGGGTTCGTTGCTTAGATAATTTGAGAAAGAAGAAATCAAATTCTACAAATTCGTGAATAGAAAATCAAAATCAAGTTCAACAATCATTTCATCTTGTTCCTTCTAACTCAGTCACACAAAATTGTCTCCTTATCACTCCAATGCGACCTATTCTATGCTAACCAACAGTGGATGCCTTGAGGAAGAAACGAAGGAGAGCGTGGCCGTTAACCTTTAACAATAATTGGACGGCGGTCGTGATAGAATCATAGTGATGAGTTCTTCGTTGTGGAACTGATGTGCTGAGAGCAAAGTTACTGGAATTTCGTGATAAAATCAAACATCAGTTTGATTTTAATGGAACAAAAAGCAGAAATGTCAACTGCAAAACAAGGTGAGTAAACTAACTAACTCATTTATATTTTTTATAAACTAGTTTTAAATTTATTTATAGTAATTTTATACTGTGTGATGGTTGTTTGGATAAATGGCTGATAAAATTGGTTGAATTAGTTATATCATTGATCATTTAATAACTTCGTTCACCATGATATTTTATATTGATGTGAAAATAATATTATTGATGTTGATTAACATCTGTGGATGTAGGGAAACAGGTTGGAGGGATCCAACTGGATTCCTCAACATTTATATTCTTGTGTTTGCATTAGTTGTGACATATGCCTTGATATATTAACGGTGATTGATCTTGTTGTGTTAAATATCACTGGCCCTAGAATTTGGTATTTAAATACCATAAAATATTTTGAAATATAGAAAATGAAATTTGAGTTTTAAAAAAGGGAATTTATTTCCAAAAATAGAATGTAATTTCGAATAGAGTTGAAACTAAAAGCATGTAAATGGAGAAAACAAGTAGTTGTATAAACGAGAGTATAAATTAAGTGAATTATTTATCATTGAATAATTTGAAATAGAATTTCAACTTTTGAATTTATATGGAAAATGGAAAATGGTTTTGAAACCAATATTTGAAATTAATTTGAATGTAACTAAGGGTGTTAAATATTAGTTAATCTTCGATTAACTATAATTAAAGTAATTATCAAATTGGTTAGTATTAATAAAGTTAATTATTATTTAATAAATTTTTAAAAGAAATAATTATACTATTTTTAGTTAATAGCAAAGTCAGCTATTTTTAATATAGTTAATAATAAAGTTAATTGTTATTTCAATAAATAATAATTAAAACAATGATTTTGATTGGAGATTCAATTAAGAAATGATTTGGTGGAATTATAATTTGATCAAGAAGGTGATAAGAGTTACATAAAGGGATTTGTAATCCAAGTGTTAAATGAGGTTTGTAAATGAGATTTGTCGGTAAATGCAAAAATTTAAACAAGGCTTTTTGTTAAATTTTAAATAAAGGAAATTCAATGGAATGAAACTTTTTAAGGAAGATGGTTAATAGGTTAATAATAGACTAAAATGTGTTAATGGTTTTGGAATGAAATCTAAGGTAAGTGGTGAAAAGATGGTAAACAGATGAGTATAAGTGATTAATCCAAACCAGGTTTAAATGAGGTTTTTAAGACCAAAGTGATGACTTTAATTGAATTACGCAAAGCACTGCAATTGAAATAATGATTTTAAATGCAAAGGAAAACACAAATGATAGCTTTGTGTTAAACATTGATAAATGGATTTTCGAAATAAAATCCAAGTAAAGAGGTCTTGTTGCAAAGAAGGTGAAAAGGGGATTTTTATCCTTGTATAACCTTTATCTTATCGGTTTCGACAAACAGAATGGTATATGTCTGCATTGTGTAAATCCAAACATTATGACTATCTTTTAAAAATGAACAACGGAAGCGTGTGCGCCGCACACGGTACTTTATTCAAAACAGCGATTAAATGCTACTGTTATAATAATATTCTATAAATCTAAACAGTGATTTTAACGCTGTCGTTATAATAAATGTTTTCATAAATCTAAACAGCTATTATAACTCTATCGTTATAATAAATATTTTATAAATCTAAACAGCGATTTTAACGCTGCTGTTGTTATAAATGTTTTATAAATCAAATATTTGGAAATAGCGGTTGTAACACTGCCATTATAATCAATGTTTTCCGTAAAGGAAACGGATTCTTCGATTGAATCTGAGAGTCGCGTAAGCAATGTTTTGTTTGAAGTTATGATCTTTGACTATGTCAAAGTTGAGAATGTTGTTCAATTAAGGTCTGAGAGGTAACTATACCCCAACTTGATTGACTTCATGATTGATGGAGGAATAGTTAAGGTTCGATAGTGAAGATTGGTTAGCAATATGGTTAGTTAATAAATGATGTATAGTTTGAGTTATAATAACGATGTTTTATAACATCGCGTTAATATTAAAGGATTTTGAAATGTTTTTCCCCAAATAAAATGAGAGATATTTTCTACGCGTAATGGATTGGTCAACGAGGAATTAAGGAATGGAATGTGGAAATATTTTTCCTGATATTAATAAGGTATATTTTCTAAATATAGAAAATAAGATTTTCATCAATATATATAGAAATGTTTTCTTACTGGAATAAGGGATATTTTCTCTAATAGAGAAATTATAATAATGGAAATCTTTTTTTCACAGAATCGAGAGGGAAAATCGAGCTTCAAAAGGGTACGAAAGATGGGAAATGGGAATTGTAAATGATAATAAGATAAAGAATTAATTAAAGGGGCCCAGTGTTGTTTGATGCTTGATCGGTACGATTTTCAATTGGAAATAGGACCGTTGGTTGTATGGATGTTTCTTTGATAGTTAAATCACCGACTATCAAAGTTTTGATTTATTTTATACCTCTGTTGTCAATATGGAGAGACCGGGAACAGATTTAATATCTGAAAACCACTTCGTATTGGCATAAGCATTACGAATCAACTTATGTTGAAGAGATTATGAAGACGGAGTAAAGTGCAAGGGCTGTTCTGTTAATCCTAGGTAGAAATTGCCTAAGATGGATTAATAGAATGGTGCCTTCGGTTTGTCCAAACCCAGGACAACTTGTATGGATGAGTGTCTGACAGAGTATTTCCAAAGGGATTACGTACGTTGGTTCCTTCAAACGTACGAAGTTGGTGGCAAAGAAGGGAAAATTCTTTAGCCTAACAATCTGAGTATTTTTATGGGAATCAATTAGTGATTTCCGATGGATCGGATGATGTGGCATTCTAAGTGAATGGTGGCCAGATGTTCTGGAAGATAATTCAAACCTCAAGCCTCACAACCGGAAATTGACAAAAATCGGGCAGGCAGCATGGCTATGTCGGTCACTCCCATTAGGATTTATAATCACCTATCTAGAGAAATTCCATTTTCTTTTTTAATCTATTGATGCTGTCCCTTTCGGGAAACGGTTGCTGATCCCAACCGTTGGTGATATACATTCGATACACTCAAGCGAAATGAGTGGTCGGTCATGTGTGGGCCTGGTTGCAAGACGTTCTTGTTAAACCCCAGTGTATCCTCTCTAGGTACACTGATCGGAAGGTGGTTCCATATCTTGTCATGTTGGAAATCTATTCTCCAATAAGCGCCTTGCGGTTTAAGATTTTATATTATATATGGAGCGTGAGATGCAAGCGTTCTGCTAGATTCTATTTATTTGATTTAGACACTATTATAATATCACCAGATTTTGATATCAAAATGTTTTGGGTTATCGTAAGGTAAAAACCATCCGTGTTTATGTGTGGATCGGTCTTACGATTATCATTTCTTTCGGAAGGATTTTGAAAGTTAAACCAATGGTTGGTGTAATGGCCTAGATTTTTAACCATTTATTTAAAAAAATTAAAATTGATTTTAAATGTTGTTTTGAAATTAAAAAATGTCAATTTAATTGTTTGAATATTTATATAAATTATTTTTCATACGCATTTACTAAATGCACAATATTACATGTGCGGAGCACGTGTCATAATCATGCCTGGAGCGTTTGTTCTTACCACGTGCGGAGCACATGCCATTACGCTCGTATAAATAAAGGAATTAAATTTTGAAATTTATATCGTTTCAATCCGGAATTTTATTATATAAAATCCATTGTAGTCAGTTATTGTAAGATTTCCAATCTCATGAGAAGTGGAGTTATTTGGTGACTATGTGCGGTGTACACGCATATAAATTAACCATTCGAGATAATTTAATCAATTTAAACATTGATTATAATTTTATACCTTGTCACTGCGGTCAAGTTAAATTTTGAAACCGGTTCCAATATATTTAAAATAATGGTTAAAACTAAGATCGTGGATGCGGTTGCTTTTATAGGAGTATGTAACCGCGAGATATTTTATAAATGTCATTTTCGGGGAACTGTTCTCGAATCCTTACCTACCAAAAAAACAAAATCAAAGGATTCCGTCCATTTTAATATCTCTGTATGTTACTAAAAATATTTCTAATCACATTGTCCAAGTCAAAGATTTCAGCGAAGAAAATCCCTGCACAGATTTAGCCAATTCATTTCTTGATCTTATCTTCATCAAAATATATCTTGGCATATTCCTAAGTGAACTTGAGTCAAGATTTGCGGCGTTAACAAAATGGAAATAAAGATCGCTAGTCCTTTTCTAAAATCTAACCTCAGTATAAAATCGAAACACAACAGCTTTAAACCGAGCTACGAAATCTCTTTCAAATCCTTCTTGTACAAATCGCTTTCATTAGGAAAGAAAAAAATAAGGATTTTCTTTTATTTAGCTTTCCTTGGCACCCAATGTGACGGCCCGCCCCGCACCAAGCGACATTTACTCCAAAAGTGCGTTGTACACATATCCAGTTAGCACGGGACGGTCGCCAGAAGAAAAAGAAAGAAGAGAATGGACTAATCAAGGAACCTGTAATATGTCTCACAGCGCATAGAACAAAATATAATAATAACATACTTGACATAAAACAGAAGAGACAGTGCATAAGCTAAAAACCAGAACTGAGCATCATAGCAGCGGAAATCCAAAATATAGCTTATTACAACTTTTCAAACTGTCTCAAAGCAAAAGCAAGATAAAGGAGGTACACTACTAATGCCCAAGTAGCGACCACCAACGACACAGGGAGAATATCTATATATCATACGTGGAAGCCTCCTGCTCGCCTCCGAATCAGCTACTCGCGCATCACCAGCTAACCACAACCTATCTCTAGTCTGCTCGTGTGAGCACCCAGAGTAATAAGAAGAGACATAAAACTCTGGGTCAGACATAAAGCCTGGTATGAGCGATAAGCATCTAAACAGAATAATAACAGGTATACTCCAATCATACCTGAACCTGGACCTGCAACCAAAGAGTTAGCACTACATACTGTACAACACTCTAAGGTGCCCTTTCAAATGGTGTAAAGATAACGGGGGTGGGGGTGTGCATGTCATAGTGATGTCAAACAATCAAGCATAGCAATCATCCTCACATCCCTCACTCAGTGCGTAAAGCATACGATATCCACTACTTTGGTCACCTAATACTTTGGGCCATGACGGAATCCAATCCCGTGTAACTATCACTACAAGCCCACTATCCATCTCTCAGTGGTGAACCAAAGTTATGAATACCGACAACCCCTTTGCACACGTCCGGCAGCAAAGCCCAATCATGAAGTGAACTCGTTGGTTCCCATCTGGATCCTGAGCTCTAACTTCCATTTGGACTACCTTTGCATCTCGGGGTTTTTAGTCGTCATCTCCGTCCGGATCGATCTTCATTCAGTTCGCTTCGCTTCAGGTCGTGGCCATCAATGTCGGATTGCGATCGCCCACTGGGTTCGGGTCGTGCATGTCCCGCAGCATCGGATCGTGGCGCTACATAAGTTCGGATCGGCTCTCCCTTCGGATCGTGGCGCTTCATCAATTCATAGAGGCATCGCTTCAGAGGATACGAGGCGGATCGGTTCGTGGCTTCAACTCCGGATCGTGAGAACCATTCGTGAGTGGATCGTGGCGCCCAAACTGGAGCAGATTGTGGAGATGACTCGCGATCGGGTCGGAGAAAGTGGGGCGGATCGTGAATACCCATTGGTTCGGGTCGTACTTCTACTACCGGATCGTGCCACCTAACTAAGTCGTGACTTGCTCCTTCAGACGGATCGTGGCGCCCATGCTGGAACGGGTCGGGTCGCGTTCCCCTCCACCGATCCGATCCGGATTCTGGGTCATTTCCTGCATGTTTTCCTGCGACTGTTTCTACGCCATTCGACGGCATTTTCGACCAACCTAACACTTCTAAACAATCACAAAGCATACCATACAGTCATAGCAACATGTATAATCAACCACAAACACCAAAACAACAATATGATAGGTTAAAATGGATCAAACATAGCCAAAACCCCATATTTTCCCTTAAACATGTTTTGGGTGAAACTTATGATATGATTAGCAAAACTTAACCAAATTATCCCAAATTCACATCAGAGGTCTAATACAATATTTCGGAATTTATGAATATTTTTCCAGATTTTTAACATGCACAAATTTGCTAATTATCACTAATTACCCCTTAATCTCCCAAATTCCGGGATTTGCAAAATTAGTCGAAATTAACCCAAATTCATATCAGAGGCATAAAATGATGTTTTAGAATTTTGGGAATTTTTCTAGATTTTTCTGAGCCATAATTTCGCTAATCTTCGCTAATTACCATAATTAGCCGTAATTAGTGAGGAACTATGCAAATCACTCACCTTAGCCCCAAACAAACTTTAGATCTGAAATAATCTCTGATTTGGATCCAATCCCTATGTGTTCCAGCAGCTCTCTTGCTAATTTGGTGAAGATCTTCTTTGATTTGATGTAGATTAGGCCAAAACTTGATTAGAAAGTGATTAGAAGGTGATTTGGGATGAAATTAGAAGGTAGAGGCCATTGCTAGAGCTTGAAGGAGGTAAGTGGCGGCTGGAAAAATGAGTCTAAAACCGAAATCCTAACCTTAGCAGCCCTTAAATACCCCAAATCCCGAAATCCCCCATTGGGCCTAGTTGCTAATCACCCGGTTAAGCCCGATTAGCTGTTTTTCACCTTCTAAACCTTGTTTCAGCCATATCTCCCAAACGGTAAGTCCGTTTGGCTAATGTAACCACTCTACGGAAAGAGAAACCATCATTCGAATCCAATGGAAGTGGTTTTAGGTCAAAACACCTTTCCAGTCAAAAGTTATGGCCAAAACAGTACCAACTAGGGGCAAAACGGTCATTTAAAAATCGACAAAAATCATGAACATGGGAAATGACCCCAATAGTCGTTTCCCAAAGTTACATGACCATACGACTTCATATGTGAAAGAAATAAATATTCTACGATCCCATGATGCGTAGAATACGGGTCATTACACTCCCCCCCCCCCCCCTTAAGAAATTTCGCCCCCGAAATTCCCTAACCAAAACACACAAAGGGTTCCGCATGCCTATCAATCATAAAACAACAATCAACATGCAAAACAAGTCTATCCTAGCATGCGGTTTACTAACAAGGGAAGAAACTATCACTACCAAAACCTTACTAGGCAAAGAGTTCTGGATACTTCTTCCTTATATCTTTCTCTGTTTCCCAAGTACGGTCTTTTTCCATTCTCACCCCACTAGACTTTGACTAGTTTCACCGCCTTCCTTCGAAGTTGCTTCGTATTGTTCCCAACGATACGCATAGACTTGCGGTTCCCAACCGCCTCGAGTTCAACTTCGATGTTATCCAACTGATCAGGTGAAATAGCCACACTAGGGTCGTGCACGAATTTCCTTAACTGGGAAACATGAAATACATTGTGAACTCCTGCCATCTTGTCAGGTAGCTCTACCTCATACGCCAAATTCCTAACTTGCTCAAGGACTGGGAATGAGCCAACAAATTTTGGTGCTAACTTACCTCTCCAACCAACCCGAATCACATTCTCAATGGAGAGATCCTGACGAACACCAAGTCGCTAATGAAGAATTCCAAATCTCTTCATCTCTTATAGAGATAAGCCTTCTGCCTATCTTTATCCCTTCCCAGTAGTATATCTACTCTATGTCTCAATACATGTAACACCCCACGTCCATTAATGTCACTCACAAAGGGAATGCATTAACTTCCATGGAGGTTTTAAGTGAATATAGAACAGTAAAATTACAACAAGACAGATATAAAATAGTACTTGGAAATTCAAAAACTTTATTTCATTGTAGCAGAAGTCAAAACATGTTTGATTACATCATAACACCATAATCAATGTCAAGTACAATATCTATCTTGATAAAACAAGTACATAATCCCATTACTTGAATAGCCATTAAAAAGAAAGATAACAAGATGGACTTTACTTCAGCAGTCCAAGCTTTCCAAGAGATAAGCGATCCAACTAGACTCCACTAGAACTTGGCCCAACCTGCGGACCTGAAGGGAGAAAAAGGATGGAAAAGAGGGGGTCAGACATAAAGTCTGGTGAATATGATAATTCTACAATACTATTACCAAAATAACTGGACTAAGGCATAAGCTGGAAAACAAGAAAATGTCTATGAAGAGCAGATTAAGGACATAGACAATCGCTAAAGGCAACGTTATAGGCGCTCCTAAATACTAAAGGATAAACACTATACTGCACCACACCAGTCACCCTAAAGATTCATCCCACTTAGCTTCACTTAGAAACTTTCCCAATGGCTTTACGTACCCCTAGCTGACTACATAGGTGCCGCCTGCCCCTATCTCCACTAGGTGTACCCTACTTGCCATTATTCGATCGGCTCCCTAACTCGTAGATACCCGTGCTGGCCCCACAGTGGGGTGTATCACTCCCCTAAAGTGGCAACCTGATACAACAGACATGCACGGCTTATACCTACACGATGCAACAACGTCTTACCTACCAGCCCGGGTCCACACACGCATATGAAACCCGTTGGACTTGCGTTGCCACCGCTCCCTGTTTTGGCCTCTTATAGTCAAACCCAGTATGCGTGTCCCGTCCTCGACTTGGGTCGAGCCCACAAAGATACGTTTTGGGATACTGGTTGAAATGGGCCCCCACTATTTACCACAAGCATTTCACCTAAGCTTGTCCTCATTAGTCCATCCCACTTAACCCACTTAGTCATGTTCATTTACATGTGTGTTTGGTTAAGTCTAATCGTATTTCAAATGCCTCTAAAGGCAACCACTAGATTCCTCATGCCACCCAAGGCACCTACTTAACCCCCATGTCCCACCTTACATGATTATCTGGTTAAGTATTTCTTAGTTCATTAAGGCCATAACCTCATAAAGACCTCTCACATTAGACTGGCATTTATGGCAGCTGGATTTGCCGGGCGGGTCCGGGCAGTCTTACACCATAAAAGAGTCTAACCTCGTGTCTTTACAACTGTTATGCTTTAGTTTGGGCCTAGGACCTCTCACACTGGGCCGACATTTGTGACTACTGGATTTGCCGGGCGGGTCCGGGCAGGTTTACATCACAAACGGGTCCAACCTCGTGTCCTAAGCATTGATTATTAATAATAATCCACTTTCCGCCAATTTTAATAATTCCCTACTTGAATTATTAATTACTTCCAATTTTTAACAATGTCCATAATTGACTCAATTATGGACATCCATTCATGGTATGCAAAATCTTACAAAATTGCACCCAATTTATTAATTCCTAATATTACCCCTACCCCACGTTTGAACGTTTATTCGCAAAATATATGTTAGACTCGAATAGCCTAACTCATAGCATAAAAGAGATTATCATAATAACAACATGTAAATGTGACCAAATGAATCATAATAAGGGGTGAAACTTGCATATGTCCAACTTGCATAGATTATACATGTCATGGACCTAAAGGTGTCAACTTGTTCAAAATTCACCTAATATAATCTCAATCAATTTTCATAAACTTACATATGAACATGTGTGAATTAACATCATCTAATTTTTTAACAACATGGTTTTATATGGGTACACCTAACTCAATAGGCAAATTCCCATAATCAAGTTTTATTTAATTATAGTTTCAAGTTTATGGGTACACCTAACCTAATAGGCAAATTCCCATAAACAAGATCCATTTAAATTAAAAAAAAACATAACTTTAAGCATGATCCAACAATATCATGATTTTACAACATAATATAGCATGATTTATAACATGGCATAGTATGATAGTATAACATAGCATGACATGATTCTCAACATAGCACGACATAGCATAAGAGAATTTACAACATAGCATGACATAGCATATATAATTTACATCATATGACAACATAATAACATAATAAGAGATCCACAATATATAGAATTTACAATTACAAATCACATCACTTTCTTGTGATCCATTCATAACTGAGTCAAATTAGTTTGTAATAGTCTTATGAGAATCATCATACTCACAATTAAGAAGAGAATTAGAGAGAGAGTTCTTTGGTTTGATTTGTTTTGTTGAGTAGATTTAGTTGTAGTAGATTAGGCTTCCTCCTTCTTTAGTTGGTGACGGCTACGCTGAACTCCATGGCAACAGCATGACGGTAGTTCCCCAATTTTACAAGTGATTTAGGGTTAGGGTCTAGCCACTTATTTATAGAGTTTTGAATTAGTTTAGGCCGTTGGATGATCTTAGGGTTAATCAAGGCCATCAAATCCAAGAGAGGCCAATTAAAATGTGACATGTCAGCCCTAATGACACAACCGAACTTCAGAAATCGAGCTAGGACCAAACCAAGCTGGTCAGGTCGACCCAAAGGTCCACTGTTCAAACCAGAAACCTGTGCAGGTTTCCAGCCTGAACTGGGCGCACTTGGCAGGTGCGCCAATGCAAATTTGTACTGGCGCACTTCCCAAGTGCGCCAGTGCAATCTTTTTTTTTCTTCGTTTGCCATCAATCTTCGTTCGTCCATAACTCCTTCATCCGGTGCCCGTTTCCCACAAACTCGGACTCTATCTCAACCAGAATTCCGAGACGAACACAATGGCGCAACCCAATCCCTATAATTCTCATGTCTGAGATTAATTATTCTTTATTTTTGTTAATTCGATTATTCAAAAATACGGGGTGTTACATTCTCCCCTCCTTAAAGGATTTCGTCCCCGAAATCTTCAAGTCAAGAAGAATATTTAACCTAACATCCAATCAACCATCTACTCAATCATCAGACACTGGCATCCACTGTCCTTATAGACTTCTAATGCTTTTATGTTTAAATGCATAGTGTGTGTATATGTCCGTATCTAATGCAAAATCAGGCGGTCCACTGATTCAGTTGACCTCCTTAATGCAATTCATGATAGTGCCATGCATCCATTATGTATGCAAAAGATTCTAATTGCTTACATACTACTTCTATATGCGTGCACATCCATTAAACCAAATGCAGCATCCGTATGATGGTACAACCATTATACATCCATTATACTAAATACATTCATTTATGCAATATGCAATATGTAGTGACTGAGCCGATCTAGTGCCTAAAGTGTGTGTATATATGCATCCACGAGCAACCACTAGCAAACACTTGCATCCATTTTGCATCCATCATACATAACATGTCTCAAACACATGTTTCAACCATAGGATTATCCTAACTAAAGGTCAAAGATACTAATGAGAGGACATACTAAAGATAAGATAAGATAAGCTAAGCGATAAAGGAGAAATTAAAAGACATACCCTCAAAAAGAAAAGGGTACAACGAACGCATCTTCTCTTCTGTCTCCCAAGTTGCGTTGCTCTCATCATCTCCCCATTGCACTTTAACCAGTCTGACCTCTCGATTCCTCAACTTTTTGATCTCCGACCCAAGAATGCATGTAGGAGCTCGTCTGATTGTTGCATCACGCTCTATTTCCACCTCTTTAAGCAAGCTCGGCTCTACCACCTCCGCGGTCTTGTGCAAACACTTCCTCAAATGTGATACATGGAATACGTCGTGTACTCCACTAAGTTTCTCAGGCAACTCCACCCTATATGCCATCTTCCCAATCCTGTCTTTTACAGGAAACGGCCCTACAAACCTTGGTGCTAATTTCCCCACGGACCCAAAGCGAACAACATTCTGTAACGGAGATACTTTGATAAAAACCATGTCCCCAATGTCAAACTCAAGATTTGTCCTCCTCTTATCAGCATACGATTTCTGCCTATCTTGTGCTGCTTTCATCCTCCTTCGAATCAACTCAATCTTCTCCGAGGTTTCCCTAACCATATCGGGCCCAAGTAGGATTTTATCGGTAAATTCCCACCAACATGTAGGCGAACGGCAAGGCCTTCCATAAAGAGCTTCGAAAGGTGCCATGCCAATACTAGACTGAAAGCTATTATTATATGCGAATTCTACTAACGGAAGGTGATCTTCCCATGTACCCCCAAAGTCTAGGATACAAAGCCTTAAAAGATCCTCTAGAATACGATTCACCCTCTCGGTCTGGCCGTCTGTCTGAGGATGATATGCGGTGCTCAAACATAGCTGAGTCCCTACCGCCTCTTGTAAACTCTTCCAAAATTCGCTAGTAAAGATGGGGTCACGGTCGCTTACTATACTAGAAGGAATACCGTGCAAACGAACTATCTCCTTAATGTATACAGAAGCCAACCACGGAGCAGTCCTCTTACTTTTCACGGGAATAAAATGGGCGCTTTTAGTAAGTCTATCTACTATAACCCAAATCCCCGTGTTACCCTTCCTTGATCTTGGTAATCCATCCACAAAATCCATTGAGATGCTTTCCCATTTCCATAGTGGAACTTCTAATGGGTGAAGCAACCCACCGGGTTTCTTTTGTTCTGCTTTAACTCGTTGGCACACCAAGCATCTAGCGACGTACTCCGCCACATCCTTTTTCATACCGGCCCAAAAGAAAACCCGCTTCATATCTTTGTACATCTTATCCCCGCCGGGATGAATGGTCATTTTTGAGCGATGAGCATCATCAAGAATGGCCTTCCTTAAGTCTTCGTCTTGTGGTACACAAAGTCTATTATCCCTTCGTAACCAACCCTTATCGTCTAGGGTATACCTACGAAGATGGCTTGACAACTCCCCTCCTTTGAGCTTTTCTACTATCTCAACAAACTGTGGGTCGTCTCGCTGTGCCTCACCAACCCGTCCTAGAAGTGTAGGTCTAACCTCCAAGGATGCTAACAGACCGGGTACTAAGTCAACGGAGGGTCTAAAGTCAAACATAGAGATGAATTCTAAGCTTCGTCGTTCAACAAACAACGGACTCAAGGACAACCTTTTCCTACTTAAGGCGTCTGCCACCACGTTACCCTTGCCCGGGGTATATGCTATTTCAAAATCGTAGGAGGCTAAGAATTCCATCCACCGATGCTGCCTTAAATTCAAATCCTTCTGAGAGAATAAGTATTTTAATGATTTGTGGTCAGTGAACAGTTCGAATTTCTCACCAAGAAGATAGTGACGCCAAGACTTAAGCGCGAAAACAATTGCGGCTAACTCTAAGTCATGCGTGGGGTAATTCTTTTCATGAACCCTCAACTGCCTTCCACCATAGGCTATTACTCTTCCCTCTTGCATGAGGACCGCGCCAAGTCCCGTCCCACAAGCATCAGTATAGATGGTAAACGGTTTATTCCCGTCTGGCAGCACTAAGACTGGGGCTGAAGTTAAGGCTCTCTTTAAACGTTGGAACGCATCATCGCAATCTTTGTCCCACGTAAAAACCAGGTTCTTCTTCGTTAACCATGTTAATGGAGCTGATATTTTTGCGAAGTCTTTGATAAACTTCCTATAATAGCCAGCCAACCCCAAGAAACTTCTTACTTCGGTTGCATTTTTAGGGACCTTCCAATCTTGGATGGCCACCACCTTTGCGGGATCCACTGCTATCCCTTCTTTGGAAACCACGTGCCCTAAGAACCGTACTTCCTTCCTCCAGAAGTGACACTTAGAAAATTTTGCCTTAAGGTTATGCGCTCTAAGGGTTTCCAACACTTCCCTAAGATGTAGGGAGTGCTCTTCTTTATTCTTAGAAAAGACTAAGATGTCATCCTCAAAGACTACCACGAATTTGTTAAGGTATTCCCTAAACACCTTACTTATCAAATCAACAAAATATGCAGGGGCGTTTGTCAAACTAAAGGGCATCACTAGCCATTCATAGAATCCGTCAGGAGTCCTAAAAGCAGTCTTATCTATACTATCCTCAGCCACTCTCAGTTGATGAAAGCCAGTGGCTAAGTCCAACTGCGAAAACACTGAGGCGCCAACTAACTGATCAAAGAGATCGTCAATCCTCGGCAGTGGGTGTCGGTTCTTTTTAGTAAGCTTGTTTAGTTCTCTATAGTCCATACAAAGTCTAAGGGACCCATCCGCCTTTGTGGCAAAAACTACTAGAGCACCCCACTCCGATATACTACGTCTTATGAACCCCTTCTCAAGCAACTCCTTTACTTGCTTATTGAGTTCCCTCCTTTCACGAGGAGCCATGTGGCGCACTGGCAAAGATACGGGTTTAGCATTATCCACAAGATAAATTCGAAAGTCTATCTCCCGCTTTGGAGGTAAGCCCTTCACCTCCTCAAACACATCCGGATATTCCCGGACCACTTCTACCGATCGCAGGTTCTCTACAGACGCGTCAAGCGATTCAAGATAACTTAGCATAACGGAATTTATGGGATTACAAAAGATGTCGAGAGCATTACCAAGGCAAGTCACAAGCCTAACTACTCTCCTTTCACAATCAAGAATGGCCCTATTTCTAGACAACCAATCCATTCCTAAAATTAGCCCATAGCCCGTGAAGCCCAATACATAAGCATCACATCTAAATTCAACGCTAAGTATAGAGATTTTCAAATCCAAACATATCATGGTCAAATGAGCCGAACCCCCAATTGGATTTGAAACGACCTAGGGATCCTCTACTAAACTGGTGTTCAAGTGCAGTGATTCAACTAATGATGCAGAGATAAACGAATGAGATGCGCCAGAATCGAATAAGGTACGGATAGGATGATCAAACAGAAAAACTAAGCTTTCAACAGAAATTGTTCTACCTTTTTCTTGCAGCGGTGGGGTCGCAATAGCCTGAACTTGCCCCCTTGCCTGCCCTGGTGCCATAAGAGCCTGCACCTGTCCTCCCGAGGTAGACCCTGCCCTCTGCCCCTTCTTTGGACAGTCCTTCACTAAATGTCCCGCATCTCCACAATGAAAACAACCAGTCTTCTTTTTCTTTCTACAATCTTTGCTGAGATGGCCAGGCGTCCCACAATTGAAGCATTTCTTCTTCCCTTTGTCATTATTGTTTTTACCACCCTTCTTATTTTGCTGTTGGGGTTTCTTCTGATCCCCTTTCTTTTCAACTGCCTTATCCTCATGCATAAGTGCCATTTCTACTAGCTTTTCAAAGGTGGCTCCCATAGGGATGTGGGTCATAGCCAACCCTTGCAACGGTTCATTCAAGCCTCTAACGAACCTCAAAGCTTTCTTCTCTGGCGTGTTCACCAGCTCCAAGCCAAACCTTGCTAACTGATTAAATTTATTGACATATTCCTTTACTGATGAGCTCCCTTGCTTTAGTGCCGGGAATTTTTCCATATTTAAGTTCTCCTCTGCCCTTGAAAGAAACTTTGCCTCAAACCTTCGTCTGAAATCCGCCCATGAATCAACTGGACGTTCCCCGTTAGTGACCTCCCACCAAAACGAGGCCTCTCCCTTCATTAACCAAGCAGCTAAACGGACTTTCCTCCCATCTTCCACTTCAAAGATATCCAACAATTCTTCAGTCTCCTTAAGCCAATCTCTGGCCTCCACAAACGTCTCAGTCCCTTGAAAAGTTTTTCCTCCCATAGCCTTGAATTCCTTGCACGTCTTTGCAAAAGTGTCAACACGAGGAGGAGGAGGAGGAGGAATGGGTGCAACTAGGGGTGGAGGAGTATCCGCTGGGCCTGCAGTGGTGGCCCTAGCCTCCAAGTATCTCCTAAACCACCCTGGAATCGTCACACCTTCTGGGAGATTAAGATCTTCAGCCATGCTGAAACGAAAAAGGAAAGATTCAAAATGGAGAATTCGAAAGATAAAGATAAGGATATGGCTATTTGGGATTATGTTTTTCATAAAAACTCTCTTTAAATAACATGTTTTTTTTTTTGAAAGCAATTCTTCCAAAAATACTTTAGAAAAAAATATTTTTCTAAAATTTTTTTTTATCTGTTCTGGTAACCTTATGCTCTGATACCACGTGTAACACCCCACGTCCATTAATGTCACTCACAAAGGGAATGCATTAACTTCCATGGAGGTTTTAAGTGAATATAGAACAGTAAAATTACAACAAGACAGATATAAAATAGTACTTGGAAATTCAAAAACTTTATTTCATTGTAGCAGAAGTCAAAACATGTTTGATTACATCATAACACCATAATCAATGTCAAGTACAATATCTATCTTGATAAAACAAGTACATAATCCCATTACTTGAATAGCCATTAAAAAGAAAGATAACAAGCTGGACTTTACTTCAGCAGTCCAAGCTTTCCAAGAGATAAGCGATCCAACTAGACTCCACTAGAACTTGGCCCAACCTGCGGACCTGAAGGGAGAAAAAGGATGGAAAAGAGGGGGTCAGACATAAAGTCTGGTGAATATGATAATTCTACAATACTATTACCAAAATAACTGGACTAAGGCATAAGCTGGAAAACAAGAAAATGTCTATGAAGAGCAGATTAAGGACATAGACAATCGCTAAAGGAAACGTTATAGGCGCTCCTAAATACTAAAGGATAAACACTATACTGCACCACACCAGTCACCCTAAAGATTCATCCCACTTAGCTTCACGTAGAAACTTTCCCAATGGCTTTACGTACCCCTAGCTGACTACATAGGTGCCGCCTGCCCCTATCTCCACTAGGTGTACCCTACTTGCCATTAATCGATCGGCTCCCTAACTCGTAGATACCCGTGCTGGCCCCACAGTGGGGTGTATCACTCCCCTAAAGTGGCAACCTGATACAACGGACATGCACGGCTTATACCTACACGATGCAACAACGTCTTACCTACCAGCCCGGGTCCACACACGCATATGAAACCCGTTGGACTTGCGTTGCCACCGCTCCCTGTTTTGGCCTCTTATAGTCAAACCCAGTATGCGTGTCCCGTCCTCGACTTGGGTCGAGCCCACAAAGATACGTTTTGGGATACTGGTTGAAATGGGCCCCCACTATTTACCACAAGCATTCCACCTAAGCTTGTCCTCATTAGTCCATCCCAGTTAACCCACTTAGTAATGTTCATTTACATGTGTGTTTGGTTAAGTCTAATCGTATTTCAAATGCCTCTAAAGGCAACCACTAGATTCCTCATGCCACCCAAGGCACCTACTTAACCCCCATGTCCCACCTTACATGATTATCTGGTTAAGTATTTCTTAGTTCATTAAGGCCATAACCTCATAAAGACCTCTCACATTAGACTGGCATTTATGGCAGCTGGATTTGCCGGGCGGGTCCGGGCAGTCTTACACCATAAAAGAGTCTAACCTCGTGTCTTTACAACTGTTATGCTTTAGTTTGGGCCTAGGACCTCTCACATTGGGCCGACATTTGTGACTACTGGATTCGCCGGGCGGGTCCGGGCAGGTTTACATCACAAACGGGTCCAACCTCGTGTCCTAAGCATTGATTATTAATAATAATCCACTTTCCCCCAATTTTAATAATTCCCTACTTGAATTATTAATTACTTCCAATTTTTAACAATGTCCATAATTGACTCAATTATGGACATCCATTCATGGTATGCAAAATCTTACAAAATTGCACCCAATTTATTAATTCCTAATATTACCCCGACCCCACGTTTGAACGTTTATTCGCAAAATATATGTTAGACTCGAATAGCCTAACTCATAGCATAAAAGAGATTATCATAATAACAACATGTAAATGTGACCAAATGAATCATAATAAGGGGTGAAACTTGCATATGTCCAACTTGCATAGATTATACATGTCATGGACCTAAAGGTGTCAACTTGTTCAAAATTCACCTAATATAATCTCAATCAATTTTCATAAACTTACATATGAACATGTGTGAATCAACATCATCTAATTTTTTAACAACATGGTTTTATATGGGTACACCTAACTCAATAGGCAAATTCCCATAATCAAGTTTTATTTAATTATAGTTTCAAGTTTATGGGTACACCTAACCTAATAGGCAAATTCCCATAAACAAGATCCATTTAAATTAAAAAAAAACATAACTTTAAGCATGATCCAACAATATCATGATTTTACAACATAATATAGCATGATTTATAACATGGCATAGTATGATAGTATAACATAGCATGACATGATTCTCAACATAGCACGACATAGCATAAGAGAATTTACAACATAGCATGACATAGCATATATAATTTACATCATACGACAACATAATAACATAATAAGAGATCCACAATATATAGAATTTACAATTACAAATCACATCACTTTCTTGTGATCCATTCATAACTGAGTCAAATTAGTTTGTAATAGTCTTGTGAGAATCATCATACTCACAATTAAGAAGAGAATTAGAGAGAGAGTTCTTTGGTTTGATTTGTTTTGTTGAGTAGATTTAGTTGTAGTAGATTAGGCTTCCTCCTTCTTTAGTTGGTGACGGCTACGCTGAACTCCATGGCAACAGCATGACAGTAGTTCCCCAATTTTACAAGTGATTTTGGGTTAGGGTCTAGCCACTTATTTATAGAGTTTTGAATTAGTTTAGGCCGTCGGATGATCTTAGGGTTAATCAAGGCCATCAAATCCAAGAGAGGCCAATTAAAATGTGACATGTCAGCACTAATGACACAACCGAACTTCAGAAATCGAGCTAGGACCAAACCAAGCTGGTCAGGTCGACCCAAAGGTCCACTGTTCGAACCAGAAACCTGTGCAGGTTTCCAGCCTGAACTGGGCGCACTTGGCAGGTGCGCCAATGCAAATTTGTACTGGCGCACTTCCCAAGTGCGCCAGTGCAATCTTTTTTTTCTTCGTTTGCCATCAATCTTCGTTCGTCCATAACTCCTTCATCCGGTGCCCGTTTCCCGCAAACTCGGACTCTATCTCAACCAGAATTCCGAGACGAACACAATGGCGCAACCCAATCCCTATAATTCTCATGTCTGAGATTAATTATTCTTTATTTTTGTTAATTCGATTATTCAAAAATCCGGGGTGTTACAATACATCTTGTTACCACTGGGACGTATAGTCAATTTCGAGTGATGATATGCTCTAAGCACTTCACCTCTCAGTCCATCTACGTTGGGTACAACTAGTCCCTCATTCTTTCGAAGCCACCCTTCTCGATCAAATCCTTAATTGATCATTCTCTTTCCATCGATACCCATCTCTACCGTAGAGATGGTTCCCAATAGATTATGATCGTCCTTCTAACTGGAAACAATCCACTCAATCAAAACCGATCTAATCGTCAAGCTTACTAGCGTTTTTGAATCCAATTCCGTCTTGGGTCTGAAATCATATCATGTGATATACTCTAGTTGCTTCCATCCTAGAAATAAAACCCCTAAACTGGCATGTCTCCTATTCAATGCAACTAGTACTGCACCCAAATCCTTTACTATGATCACTCTGCCCCATGGAGTCATGGCGACTCCACTGCACTGATCCATAGTCACTAGTCCTTTGCTATGTCCACTCTGCCCCATGAAGTCATAACAACTCCACTGCACTGGCTCATAGCCTTACTAATCCTTTACTATGTCCACTTTGCCCCTCGAGTCATGACGACTCTACTGCACTGGCTCATAGTCCTACTTCAATCACTTTGTTCCCCATCGCTGGAACCCTACAGGTGATAGTCTACTCAAGAGAAGAAAGATAGGAACAAACATAGCAACCATAACATCCATCAAACAAATCCTATCTATCACCTGCTAAAGTCATAAACACATCGACACCTACATGATTGGTCTAACCAATCCCAATATGTCGATTCCAGTTTGTCTGGTCCAACCAACATCAATAACTAATGGAAGCCCAGCCTCCATACATACACCGATGCCTACTTGACTGGTCCAACCAATTCCAGGCCAATGGAAGCCCCGCCTCCCTTCGGACTACCGTACGTCCAACGTACGTTTATCCTCCAAGGATAATTAAACTAATGGAAGCCCAGCCTCCAATCGGACTACCGTACGTCCAACGCACGTTTATCCTCCAAGGATAATTAAACTAATGGAAGCCCAGCCTCCAATCGGACTACCGTACGTCCAACGCACGTTTATCCTCCAAGGATAATTAAACTAATGGAAGCCCAGCCTCCAATCGGACTACGGTACGTCCAACGTACGTTTATCCTCCAAGGATAACTAGATCACGTCCAACGGATCCAAGGTAACGGGCGTCCCCAGATACCCCTGCTTTTAGTCCTCCTAAAATACTTGAGTCCAACCCAAGTCTATCCATTATCTTGCTGCCCTCTCGAGTCTAACTCGAGCTGAATCCAATTCCTTGCAGCCTTCTCGAGTCCAACTCGAGTCAATCTAAAACTCAGACCCAGTCTTGAGTACCGACAAACTCTAGTCCAACGCGAGTCGTCTCCCTATTCGTTGCATCTCCAAGATCAACGAACACCTATTTTCTTTTACGAGTTCAAGTCCAACTTGAATCGCTCTAATCCTCGTTGTATCATCCATGATCAACGAACACATCCTATTCCTTCGAAATTCTACTATCCAATAGAGAACATCCACATAGGGTCCTAAACAATCCATTACTTTGCATCTTTCCCGAGTCCCACTCGAGCAATCTCATAACCCTATCGAGTCTAACTCTGGGCAGTCTATACCATTGAACAGTCTTATCATGTTCCGTCTGCCCATCACTCCTCGAGTAAACCAAGATATCATCCAATGAAAAATCACAACAACTATTTACCCCTCACGCAACTCATCCTAGTCGAAATCGACATTCCCCAAGCACAAGCCCCAAAGGCCTAAACCAATATCAGACAAGCACCCAAGGAACATCTCCTCCGAGTTTGGACAATCCACATGAGGTGATACTAGCAAAACAATCTAGCATTGGAGTACTCATTTGCCTCCCAGAGACAACTAGAACTTATTACAACGATAACCTCTTAGCTTCCTTAACTCCAGTTACTATCGCCATCACTAGGTAGGTACCTAATACCACCCTATTCCTTTGGAGTAGGTCGACTCCCCAAAATAATGCTAACCCAGTAAAGCCCAAAACAAAGCAATCACAAGGAAACATACATCTATGACTCGATAAGACCACATTAACAAATCATGCCAAAACTAGTCGAACCACCAATCGGGTTCGTCACTACTAAAGGTCTATCGACTAACTCAGGTTTGTCAAACAAAACCCGATCAAAACATCTTAAATAGAAAGCATACCTCGAATAACGACACCTTTTTCTTTCTGCGCCGTAGTTGGGGCATTTGACGAAGAAGGAACAGCGTTGATAGCATACGCTTTCACAATCTGCTTCTCCCTAGGAGGTTCTGGGCAATCATCCTTGTGATGTCCCGCCTGGCCGCAGTTAAAGCACTTCCTTTCCCCAGGCTTTTCTCGACAATCTCTGGCGTAATGGCCCTTCTTGCCACAACTAAAGCATTCGCCATCTTTCTTGTTTTTCTTACTCTGACCATCCTTGGTCGGGTTTTGCTTCCTCTTGTTCTGAGAATTCTTCTTGCCTTCACCGCCTGCTTGTGGCTTTGGCTCCTCTGCAGATGTCGTAGCAACTTCAGTCTTCGACTTAGGGAAAAGGCTCTCTGACCTTAATGCCTTTCCTACAATAGACTCGAACGTCTCATCGATATGGTTTATAAGTCTTTCCCCCAAGTACACATCCAAGCCAGTTATGAACTTCTCGTTCTTCTTTTCGACTGTATCGATAAGGGACCATCCATATTTCGATAAAGTGTCGAATTCAGCGATATACTCCGAGACTGCTCTACCGTTCTGCTTAAGCTCCAAGAACTTCCTGAACAGTTCTGATTTACGAGCAGCTGGAATAAACTTATCACAAAAGCGAGTCTTAAACTGATTCCAAGTAACTTGATCTTCTGGAGTAGCTGTTCTAATGGCATTCCACCAATTCATCGCTCGCCCTTGCAGCTGACGAGACGCTAGCCTTCTCCTCATCGCATCCTCAAGACCCAAGTCGTCGAAGATACAATCACAGCTATCCAACCAATCCTGAACATCTGTGGCCGACTCCGTTCCGTGGAACGGCTTCCCACCAAGGTTAGTGTAATCCTTGCACAACTTGGCGAAATCGACCCTAGGCGCCTGCACTACTGGACCACCACCATTTCCGGGATTGGGAACTGCTCCCTGAACATCTCCATGCATGTCCCTCATGAAGTTGGTGAACATTGTCCTCATGTCAGGAGCATTCCCATGGTTGGTCCCTCTACCAGCACCTCTAGGATATCGGCTCATCGTTAATCTGTAAAAGGGGAAACGATTAACGACCCCATAGTGGTGCTAGTGCAGTACAACTTCATTCTTATACTACCAATAGTATATATATATATAGCTTTTGAAAACCAAAGTAATCACAAATACGCGCTCTCATATACGTACTATCTCTCCCTGGTGTCTTTCCCTAGGTTAACTACGCAACATAGAGCTCTGATACCAAGTGTGACGGCCCGCCCCGCACCAACCGACATTTACTCCAAAAGTGCGCTGTACACATATCCAGTTAGCACGGGACGGTCGCCAGAAGAAAAAGAAAGAAGAGAATGGGCTAATCAAGGAACCTGTAATATGTCTCACAGCGCATAGAACAAAATATAATAATAACATACTTGACATAAAACAGAAGAGACAGTGCATAAGCTAAAAACCAGAACTGAGCATCATAGCAGCGGAAATCCAAAATATAGCTTATTACAACTTTTCAAACTGTCTCAAAGCAAAAGCAAGATAAAGGAGGTACACTACTAATGCCCAAGTAGCGACCACCAACGACACAGGGAGAATATCTATATATCATACGTGGAAGCCTCCTGCTCGCCTCCGAATCAGCTACTCGCGCATCACCAGCTAACCGCAACCTGTCTCTAGTCTGCTCCTGTGAGCACCCAGAGTAATAAGAAGAGACATAAAACTCTGGGTCAGACATAAAGCCTGGTATGAGCGATAAGCATCTAAACAGAATAATAACAGGTATAATCCAATCATACCTGAACCTGGACCTGCAACCAAAGAGTTAGCACTACATACTGTACAACACTCTAAGGTGCCCTTTCAAATGGTGTAAAGATAACGGGGGTGGGGGTGTGCATGTCATAGTGATGTCAAACAATCAAGCATAGCAATCATCCTCACATCCCTCACTCAGTGCGTAAAGCATACGATATCCACTACTTTGGTCACCTAATACTTTGGGCCATGACGGAATCCAATCCCGTGTAACTATCACTACAAGCCCACTATCCATCTCTCAGTGGTGAACCAAAGTTATGAATACCGACAACCCCTTTGCACACGTCCCGCAGCAAAGCCCAATCATGAAGTGAACTCGTTGGTTCCCATCTGGATCCTGAGCTCTAACTTCCATTTGGACTACCTTTGCATCTCGGGTTTTTTAGTCGTCATCTCCGTCCGGATCGATCTTCATTCAGTTCGCTTCGCTTCAGGTCGTGGCCATCAATGTCGGATCGCGATCGCCCACTGGGTTCAGGCCGTGCATGTCCCGCAGCATCAGATCGTGGCGCTACATCAGTTCGGATCGGCTCTCCCTTCGGATCGTGGCGCTTCATCAATTCATAGAGGCATCGCTTCAGAGGATACGAGGCGGATCGGTTCGTGGCTTCAACTCCGGATCGTGAGAACCATTCGTGAGTGGATCGTGGCGCCCAAACTGGAGCGGATCGTGGAGATGACTCGCGATCGGGTCGGAGAAAGTGGGGCGGATCGTGAATACCCATTGGTTCGGGTCGTACTTCTACTACCGGATCGTGCCACCTAGCTAAGTCGTGACTTGCTCCTTCAGACGGATCGTGGCGCCCATGCTGGAACGGGTCGGGTCGCGTTCCCCTCCACCGATCCGATTCGGATTCTGGGTCATTTCCTGCATGTTTTCCTGCGACTGTTTCTATGCCATTCGACGGCGTTTTCGACCAACCTAACACTTCTAAACAATCACAAAGCATACCATACAGTCATAGCAACATGTATAATCAACCACAAACACCAAAACAACAATATGATAGGTTAAAATGGATCAAACATAGTCAAAACCCCATATTTTCCCTTAAGCATGTTTTGGGTGAAACTTATGATATGATTAGCAAAACTTAACCAAATTATCCCAAATTCACATCAGAGGTCTAATACAATATTTCAGAATTTATGAATATTTTTCCAGATTTTTAACATGCACAAATTCGCTAATTATCACTAATTACCCCTTAATCCCCCAAATTCCGGGATTTGCAAAATTAGTCGAAATTAAACCAAATTCATATCAGAGGCATAAAATGATGTTTTAGAATTTTGGGAATTTTTCTAGATTTTTCTGAGCCATAATTTCGCTAATCTTCGCTAATTACCATAATTAGCCATAATTAGTGAGGAACTATGCAAATCACTCACCTTAGCCCCAAACAAACTTTAGATCTGAAATAATCTCTGATTTGGATCCAATCCCTATGTGTTCCAGCAGCTCTCTTGCTAATTTGGTGAAGATCTTCTTTGATATGATGCAGATTAAGCCAAAACTTGATTAGAAAGTGATTAGAAGGTGATTTGGGATGAAATTAGAAGGTGGAGGCCATTGCTAGAGCTTGAAGGAGGTAAGTGGCGGCTGGAAAAATGAGTCTAAAACCGAAATCCTAACCTTAGCAGCCCTTAAATACCCCAAATCCCGAAATCCCCCATTGGGCCTAGTTGCTAATCACCCGGTTAAGCCCGATTAGCTGTTTTTCACCTTCTAAACCTTGTTTCAGCCATATCTCCCAAACGGTAAGTCCGTTTGGCTAATGTAACCACTCTACGGAAAGAGAAACCATCATTCGAATCCAATGGAAGTGGTTTCAGGTCAAAACTCCTTTCCAGTCAAAAGTTATGGCCAAAACAGTACCAACTAGGGGCAAAACGGTCATTTAAAAATCGACAAAAATCATGAACATGGGAAATGACCCCAATAGTCGTTTCCCAAAGTTACATGACCATACGACTTCATATGTGAAAGAAATAAATATTCTACGATCCCATGATGCGTAGAATACAGGTCATTACACCCAAGCTTCATATAATTATAAATTTCGGTGACCATCTTCTAACTTCTGTATCCATTCACAGAAGTTAGTTTTTACTGGAAGAACAGGAGGCGAGATCTAGGTTTCCGCTTCAGTCGAGGTAAGGGTTCGTCGGAGTGAGCTCGCGCTGGGGAGTGAAGGTACGGTGGAGGTAAAGGTAGTGAAAGGGGAAGAGAAAAGTGTGCAGTGTGGTCATGGATAAGTGTGTACTTGGAGCATTGCATGCATGGAGTATTTGCTAACTTCATACTTTAATACGTGAAGATGTTGGGGAGTAATGTGTTGCATGGCATGGGGTTCGTATTGTAAATGAAAGGAAGAAGAAGCACAAAGGAGGATGGATTGTAAATGCTTGGTTTTTTTAAAAAAAAAAACGAAATGTCAATGGTACTGGATGAAGAAAGAAGATCTGGGAACTCACATTGTGTGAATGGGAGAAGGAGAATAGTGGAGAGGGGAAGTGGGCTGTCTGTGTACACTTTGTGGGCTTGAGCCCTTCGGTATACAAAAAAAAGAAAATGATTTGCGGTGGCATGCTGATAGAACCGGAAATGAGAGGTAGTGCATGCATGGGGAGGTTTTATAGTAAAAAAAAAAAGATCAGGAAAAATGCGAATGGGCTTGGGTAAGAAGTAATGGAGTGTGGCTGGAGGTGCATGCATGCAGGTGTCCGCATGTTGCACGTTGGCATTAAGGAAGGTAGTGGAAAATCATGGTGCAAAGGAAGGTAGTTTGCATGATGGGTCCTGTGTCATATTATGAAGAGAAAAATACATAGAAGGGAGCAGCTTGGAAAGAAAGGAAAGGAATTACGATGGCAAGTTAACCGGGAACCATTAATCACAGACTGACATTTGAGGTAAGTAATTAAGGAAATAATAATAATTTATTTAAAATATAGTAGTGATACTTATATACGTTTAATCTTATAAATACGCAATTTGTTTGCACGTATACAGAATTTAGCGAAACAAGCCGCGTTGGAGTCGCTGAGGCAAGGACTATGTAGTCGAACCAGTTTGATAGATCGAAAGCAACCAGGATTTCGTTTAATTTTAAATACTCGTTTAAAATTAAACGAAACAACGAGAACCGTCAGTCGAAATAAATGGTGAGTTAACTCTCACACCATCTGAAATTCTTTGAGTGCTAAATTCATATAATTAGAAATTACAGTTGATAATATAGAATTGGCTGATTGAATGCTATGATTGGCTATTGGTTGTTTATTGTTTGCTTGATCGACATTATTTATTATCTGTGATGCAGGGAAGAACAAGTTGGAAGGATCCAACCGGATCCCTCAAATAATTGTTGTTGTTTATTTATTGCATTTATATATGAAGTATTTATTCCCAATGGTATTATAACCTGTTTTGGATGATGATTGTTGAATGAATGTTGATCGTTGAATTGAAATTTAACGATCATTGTGTTTTAATCAATAGACAGTATTGATTAAGTAATTGGCAGCGAATGGTTAAAATCCATTATTTTTAGACGTCGTTTCGCCGTAGGCGAATTGACGGTAATTTAAGTTATAAAACTTATTTTATAACTTAATCGAGTTTTCTTGTTGATTTTACGTACACAAGTTATTAAAAATAGAAATCTTATAAATACTTTTATTATCGTGTTTTACAAAGGAGATTTTAAACGAGTACAATAAGTAAGGAAGATATAAATTATCCAGAGGAATGATAATAATTGTCCTCAAGAAAAAAAACAACTAAGCGAATTAATATTAAATTGATTATATTTGTAATCAATTTAATAAGTAGGGTTAAAGAAAAACCAGTTAGCGATTGATGATGTTTTCGAGTTGATTTAATCAACTGTTTTAAGTAAAAGTGTGATTGAATTTGTTATTTAGTAGGGATAGTTTACCAATAATTATGTAAATTTAACAAATGTCGTTAGAAGTCAATTAATCTTTAATTAACGGTACTTTAAAATGATTATCGAATTATTTACTTTATTAACCTTTTAAAAGGGGTTAACTATTCTATTCTTTTAATCAAGAAGTTAACTACCTTATTGTAGTTAATGTTGAAGTTAACTATTATTTAATCAATAATAATAGAAGTGATTGTCCTTAAATGGAATTCGGTTAAAAAGTAATCGAGTTGTAATAAGGTTTCAGTTGAACTTAGAAAAGAGTGTTATACATGAATCGGATAACGAATCCAAATATGATAAACAAGTGTATGAAAGGAATCTCGAGATGAGGCAATGTTTAAAATAAGCATTTACTTAATTAAGTAAAGTAATATAATCAAAATGAGATTTCCAAATAAAGGAAAACGTAACGGATTGGCTAAAGGATCCAAATATATAAACTTATTTATAAAAAAGATTTGAAGCAAGATGTTTACTTAAAAATTGGAATTAAGTAAAGCTAATCAAAATCGGAAAAAGGATTCTTAAAGCGTAAAGGTAAGTGTTTAAATGAAGTTTTTGAGAAGATAAATAAATGGATTGTTAAATTAAGATCCAAGTTAGGTTATTTTAAGATGCCAAAACAGATTAGCATAACAGGATTTGAAATTTAATTCAAATCGTATACACAAGATTTGAAAAGAGGCTTTTAAACCAGCATGGTAATTTTGAAGATAGAAGATCACTTGAGAAGTGAATTAAACGATGTTATTGAAATAAGAATTGCAATGGAAAGAGAAGGATATTTAACGGTTGACGAATTAAGAGATTAGCGAATGTTTACTTAGTAAATGAATTAAATAAAGAGATTTCAATTTGAACGAGATAATTTATAACACCATACTTAGAAGCAAATGGTTAATAATACTTTTATGATGTTCCACTCAGGTTAAGTTACAAGCTTGTATGTATCTTAAGATAAAAATGTTGTCGATCAAGATTTGAGAGGTAATTAGAATACCCCAACTTGAACGACTTCACTATTATTGAAAGATGATATTAGTTTGTAGGTAAAATAAAGGAGATTTGTGAATATATATATAAAGGAAATAAAGTGTTTTGGAAAGGATAGCGATACTTTGAGATAAAGGAAATAAAGAAAGGAGTTTGGTAATTATATTTATTTTAAACATTGATTGTTTCAAAGAAATCGAGACAAGGGAGATTGGGTAGGATAAGTTATATGATCGATTCTTAATCGATAAAATGGTTTGAAATGAAATGTTTCAATATAAAGGACCGAAGCTGCCAATATACTTAGCTATACTGTTGGGTTTGATAGTTGAAGAACCGGCTATCAAATCAATATCCCTTATGACCTTTTGACGAGTTGTTTCGAGGAGACCGGGATTGGAACTAGACCCAAAACCACTTCGATCCTACTGTGCGGACGCAACTAACTTGCAGACGTATAAAGATGGAGCATTGAAGACTGTTGATCTTCAAGAGCAAAAGAACTACTTGTTAAGTTTCTCTGGTCTGGTCCGTCAGGGTTATGATGACTTGTGATTCTGTTGTGATTGGAATCTTCGGATTGCAAGGACTTCTCGCTGCTGATCTTGGGGTGATTCCTATATAGGATGCGATAGGAGGGTGCCTTCGGTTTATCCTGTTCCTGGATGACTTGTATGGACGAATGTATGACAGAGTATATCCCGAAACTCACGTTCGTTGATTTTTACAAATATACCAAGTTTGGTGGCGGAGAAATTCTCTTGCTTAACACCCAGAGTGTATTTGTGGACGTCAACTAGTGGTTTAATGGATTTGACGATGTGGCATTCAAAGTGAATGGAGATGTGCAAAAAGATAAACACAACCTCAAGCCTCATCAATCGGGAAATGACACAAAAAATCGTGTAGGCAGCATGGCTATGTGGGTCGCACCCATTAAAAGGGTATATCATTACCTGATCTGGAGAAATCAAATGCCTTCGGTTGTTCCTTTTTATTTTTACATGTATGCTACCGATTCAGTTGGCTGGCCCCCAACCGTGGTGTTGATATATTCGGTACTCTCAAGAGAAATGAGGGGCCAGTCATGTGTAGCCGGGTTGCAAGACGTTCTTGTTGAACCCTAATGTATTGATCTCCAGAGGTACATTGTCGGAAAGGTGGTCCCATACCTTGCCAGGAAATCCATTCTCCAATAAGTGCCCGCGATTTTGATTATATACTATGTATGTAGAACGTGAGATCCAAGCGTTCTGCTAAATTATTATTTGCTTGTGGTTTGATAGACATTATTATAATATCAGAAAAGATATCAATTTTAAAAACTGTTTTGGGTTATAGTAAGGTAAAAACCGTCCGTGTTCATGTGTGGGCTGGTCTTACTATTATCCTTTTCTTCCAAAAAGGATTTTTCAAAGTTAAACGAGTTGTTTGTGCTGTGAAATTATCACTGAAAGTATTTCAGACTGATCCGGGTAAATTTTGTTTTGCTTCAAATGTGCTCGGGTCAGACCGAGTATATTTCCAGGTTAGGTTCCGCTTGGAGTTCAGGAGTTGGAAGCAGGAGGCTTCACCATTAGATATTTAGAGTTTGTTCCGCTGTGTCTGATACATGATGTATTCTGATGATTGGTATGTATATATAATTTTATTTTGTGTAAAGAGATTTGACATATTATATCTTATTCGTTCCGCTATGAGATTTTGATGTTCTTCTTCTTATTCTTCTATTCTAATATTTCTTTCTTTTCTCACCCTCTAATTTCTTCTTATTAACAATCTGGTGTTTTTCGATACTTGAATTTTGGTAAGTAATACAGGTTCTGTGTATTATTATCGAAATTCGAGAATCGAATTTCCACTGGGTCGTTACAGTTGGAGTTTACTTGTACCAGTCCCATGACTGACCCAGGGTTTATTTTGTTTGTTTTCCCTAAACTCTTGGGTGCTCAAATTTGTACGGGCAGTCAAGTAGTCGTGATTTTTCAGATTCACTTGGAAAAGATGGAAGCAGGAGGCTTCATCAGTTAGCTATAGACTATCATATTTTCCGCTGTGTATTGTGTTGTATTTGGAAATAGGTGTTTATAACTGTTCCAGAGATAACTGTTGTGCTCTGATAATGGTATGTATATACAGTATGTATATACAGTTACTGATTTGTATTTCAAAAGTTATGTTATTTAATATATTTTATTCGTTTCGCTATGAGTATGTGATCTTCGTTTTTCTTCTATTCTAATATTTCTTTCTTTTTATTTCTCATCCTCTAACTTCTTTCTAATAATGATTCGTATATCTTTACAAATTTGGATTGGGCGTGTGGTGTTATTAATCAACTCAAAGGGTACGGAAATTCGGGCCATTACAGAAGTCATATATTTATCTGATATTATAATAATGTCTAATTACAAATAAATATCAATCTAACGGAATGCATGCATCTCATGCTCCACATATATAGTATACAAGCAAAACCGCGGGCGCTTATTGGAGGTTGGATTCCGACTATGACAAGGTATGGAACCACCTGTCGATCGTGTATCTCTAGAGGGGAATACACTGGGTTCAACAAGAACGTCTTGCAACCCGGCCCACACATGACCGACCACTCATTTCGCTCAAGTGTATCGAATGTATATCACCAACGGTTGTGTACGACAACCGTTTCCTGAAAAGGGACAACATCGAAATAGATTAAAGAAGGAAATAGATTTTCTCTAGATAGGTGATTATACACCCTAATGGGAGCGACCCACATTGCCATGCTGCTTGCCCGATTTTTGTCATTTCCCAGTTGATGAGGCTTGAGGTCAGAATTTACCTTTAGAACATTTGGCCACTATTTACTTTGAATGTCACATTGTCAGATCCATCAAATCACTAATTGACGTCCACAAATATACTCTGGATGTAAAAGAAGTGCCCTTCTTTGCCATCAAATTGGTGTATTTGTAAAAATCAATGTACGTGGTTTACAGGAAATACTATGTCAGACATTCGTCCATACAAGTCATCCAGGTACAGGATGAACCGAAGGCACTCTCCTACCGCATCCAATATAGGAATCACCCCATGGATCAGTTGCGAATAGCCCTTGCAAACCCGAAGATTTCAATCACGAAGAATTATAAGTTATAATAACTTTGGCGGCCACCATAGAATTTAAACAAGTAATCGTTTCACTCATGAAGAACCACGGTCTTCAAATTTATTTACCTAAGTATCCTGCACGTTAGTTTACGTAAATTAGTTCGAAGTGGTTTTGGGTGCAGTTCCCATCCCGGTCTCTTCGAACTAAAACGTAAGGAATATTTATTTGATAGTCAGTGTTTTAACTATCAAATCTAAAATAGTGTAGATGAGTAAAAATGATTTGTTAATTCGACTCAATTAACATATAATCTTATTCCTAATTTCAGAACAGTAATTAGTACAAGGTGATTTAAGTACAATAGAACGTGTCAAAATTTACTTTAACTAATTTAGATTTGGGTTGGTCACTCCATAGCATAACCGATAATTCGATCAATAGTCCTCCATCACAACTTTAGCAATCAACACTGATTTGACGCCTTGTTTCAAACTAAAAATAGTTTGAAATATCTGATTTTGGATAACGACTTCTTTCACACAATTAATCCAAGATTTTGGAAATAAATTAATACTTTTATTTAGATTTCTATTTTTTTTAATATAGATTATATAAATATATATAAATATTGCACATTAAAATTTAAGTTAATACGATGACATTTCTTTTCTGTAGTTATGATTTAGTTCAATTGCTTTCCGATCCCTTCTTCTTTTAAATTTATACGTGCTTCTCCTTTTCTTTATTAAAAATCGATTATATTCAAATTTGATTAATTTAAGTCATCTGATTTTCCTAAACCATTATGGCCTACTTCCTCATGTGCGTATCTTATTTTAGTTGTCATTCACTGTAAAACATTTTAAGTGAAGCTTCTCCTTCTTCAAATTATATAAAAAATATTTAAATAAAAAAGGGTTCATGTTTTTAAACAACATTAATTAAGTTTTAATTATCATTAGGTCCAAAAGCCTGTTGCAACGCCGTACATTATTTCCGACTTACCTGGCTTCAGCAAATCACTGTTTGAACCCAATGATCAACAGGTTTTACTTGCCTGACTTCTTTCCCCTTTTTCTTTTTGCCAAATGATAATTTGACCCAAGTATCAACAGTTCATACAAGTTTGTTTCTTTCCTGGCCATCTCTTCCCTTTCGTCTTCCTAGAATGCTGTCCTCCCCCTACTCATGTACACCGCTCCACCTGTGCACGTGCACAAGCATTTCCAGCACCACTTCCTTGTTCTGACCATGGCCGCAAACGCAATCACTCCTCTCAGTCCACTTCCACTGTCAAAATAACTGATGCCCCTCTGTTTCAAATTATGCTGTTCGAACTGAAACCTTACGCAAAACCAATCTTCATTACAACACCTCGTACCACTACCCAAAGCTTCTAGACACCTCGCAACTTCTGTTATAGTTTGGTGACTCCCCATCGGAACCATCCCCGTCGACCGATCTCCTGAAGCGCAATCTAGGAGGCGCAGTTCGACCTCAATTACAGCCTCCCAAAGCGGTAACTAAACCGTATATTTTTGTCTAAACTCTAAATTGTTAGTTTAAAAATCATCGTTGTATTTTTTCCCCTAAACTCAGATCTACTCAGCTCCTCTAGTTCCACTGTCGTTACCCACGACTTTGTCCTACGCCGGAATTTGATCAAAACTCCCTTTTTGACCAACTCTGAAATTCCTACAACTTACCCCACTAAAAGTCGAAATAATACTTTTAAAATTCATTATTTTCTAGCGCCATTCCATCCATATCTCTGGATTTAAATTTAACATTATTCAAAAATCTACATTTTTATAACCTTTTTACTGAATTTATTGATCTTTGATGCTATGTACAGCTATTTGATTTGAAAACAATTTTAGAGTATAACTGAGACAAAACCAGTATTTCTCATGTTGATCTTACTCCCTAAAACAAACAAGATCTCAAGTTGTTGATTTTACAATTTTTCAAGATGTTGAATAGATATTTTTACTATAAGCAGATAAACATATCTTAGAATTTACTTACAACCTCAATCAGACAAGGATAATCATATACATATGATGTTACTCTATTCAGTAACAACAATATGGAATGCACATATTTGAATCGAACTGCCATATACTATGCAATATGTTTTAATAGAAAATGTAGTGGTTACTTACCTATATTTCCATTGTCTTTTGTATTTGTTGCAAGTGTAAATTTAATCATTTGCAGATACTAACCCACAAAAACAACTTAATTTTTGAATCCAATATGATGTGTGTGTGTGTGTATATCGGTGCACCTAGTTTGAATCCACACAAAAATGAATATGAAGCAGTAGAGGAGATCAGGTTGTTTACCCACAAAATAAACACTGCTGCTTTATTTTTTTCCCAATATGCTATTGTTTTAACACACATTTTTTTATTTATTCATTTATGTATATATAAAAATGACTTGATGGCTAAGGCATTTGCTGTCATGTAAACCCAGTAAGAACTATTGGCGTATAAGCAAGGGGTTTTCTTTCTAACTTAATCGATCTTGTAGCCACTCAATTGCGAGTGCCAACTTGATTAGTTTGTGCAGTTTTCACATGTAAATTTAAAAGGGTCAAACTAAAACACCTACTTTAGCCGAAATCTCTTTCCTATGCAAAACTGGTTACCTATGCCTTCTTCTATCCCTTCTTTTCTTCTTTTCTTTAACTGTCTCATTTTATTTATTAACCTTCTACTCCTAATCTAATTATTTTAAATACTCCAATATTTGTATTTAATATAATGGATTCATATCAATATTCATATACCTGATTTCGCAAGTATTTAAATCTAAATAGTGGAGAAAAGTTAGGTTCCTACACACTAAATTTACCCACTATTCTTGACACTGTTTTTAATACTAAACAGAGATTTGGTTTTCAATCTATCTATATTCTATATCATCATATACAGAATTCATATGTATACATAAGCCGTCAACCATCAATTATAAAAGAGAGATAAGAAAGTTTGCTCACAATTCATTTTTGTTGTCTTTGTATTTTATGTTTTATCCTCTGTTTTTGTTCAACCCTTAAATCCTTATCTAACTATGTTTAAAACAACATGATGATCACGTTCAGTATGTTAAGCACAGACAAGCATATAACTAACTTAAATCCTCAGGAGTTAAATGTATAAATAGAAAAGGAAAGTGAGGCGTTTACTCACAAATGATGCTACTAATATTTATCATTGTCTTTTGCAAATGATCCCTATCTTGCCATCTAATTCTCAAGTCCTTGGTTTATGATCTCGGCCATTTTAGTTTTGGTTAACTAGTGAGAGTTTGTGTGAGTTTCTCAGTGTATTTATAGATGAGAGAAATGGAGGCTTTAAGATGGGTAGGTGGTTAATGCAAGAAAGGTGTATATGCAGAGGTGAAAGTGATGTTTGATAGCAACCATTGTACAGTTCAATCAATCCTCTAACTTGCTCCTAACCCATGCATGTTCTTACTTCAGAATTCCTACATGTGTGTACTTAATATGTATTGACAATACAAGCTTGGCTTCCAAGGAAAACAGCTATGCATGTTCATCTATCTAGCTTGTACTTGCTGGAAATTTCTTTCAAATCAAAAGCTAAGAAAAAACAGGGCTGGCACATGTTTGATATTTGTTGTGCTCCTTTCTATACGGCTGTGCTTGTCATTATAGGTGATAGCATATGGATGAACATGGCTACTGTTGCCTAAACTAATGGGATGTCACATTTCAGATTTCTTTTGTGAGTTGTTTCTTTCATTTCTAATAAATGCATGTGTTTTCCTTGTCACAAATTTGTACACTAGCAGGCTTTCTTTTTATTTCAGATTTCATCTTTTGCTTAGATTTTTCGTTTACTTTATGTATACATTTATATATATAATGTTCACGCAAGTCTTATATACATATATGTATTCATACTACATTCATTCTCAGGTTATGTGTACCATCGAACTTTTTTAAACTCATGTATATCCTATACTTTGGCTTATGTAAAATGTCTACAAATATACATATATTTTAATCTAAGAAATTGTTAGAAGTTAACCATCTCCTTTTAATATAAAAGAGATGATCTTCTTATGTGTCATAAGAATGAGATTTTTCTTCAAGTATATCTCATTATTTACTTTATATAATACTATGTACATGACTCTTGAAACAAGTTTTAAAAGTACAAAAGTGTTTTAAACAACATATACTTGTTTATATACATATAATATAGGAATATGATAAGATAATATATACATACTTATTCTAATTTAAACGAGTTCGATCTTTATCATTATTATGAATTATTGAATGTCTTGTATTTATTTTATCTCTTTTTATTGCTTGTTTAAGTAATCTATTTTCATATGAGTTTAAAACAAGTAAAAACATAAACAAATGGTAAAACATTAACTATTTATTATATGCACATATGTAGACTAGCTAAGGAATTTTAAACCATCAATAATACATTTATTTGGAATTCCCTGATATATTCCCAAATATATAAATCAAATTTTATTTAATTAAATCAAATTATCAGCATAATCTATATATTATAGATTATAAAACTAGTTCAAAACTGGGTCGTTACAATCTACCCCCCTTAAAAGAATTTCGTCCCCGAAATTAAAGAGTAACGAAGAGATTCCAGTTATATTCAAAAACATAGATTTATATTAAATCACATATATGGGTTATCCCCTAACAATCACGACTAACAAGGAATTCATAACACACATGTTATCTTCCAAACATTTCACTGAAATCAAAACACATATCAACAATCTCCTATCTATCACAGTCATTGTTTTTTATATATAACAAGAAATGTTTTTTGTTACAGTTGGAAAACATTTCCATAATCCACTAAATACCAACCCCAAAGACCGAAATCAACATCAGATCAACACTCAGAAAATCATTTATCTCAACCAATCTCCGGTTAGGTTCCAATTCCTTGATTTGATACCTAAATTCCTTATCAACCTGTATTACCCCATTTTATTAAGGAAATACTCCTGATTTTATTTAGGGCATTAATTCCAAAACTTACTTACTTCACTAGTTTGAACTAATTTTTTTTCAAATATATCTATCTGCTTCAAATTCTATATTTAAACTCTAATCTAATTTAACTTACCATTTCCTCTCTACTCAGCTTAACCTCAGTCCATTTACTTGGCTTGTTCTATTTAAATTTTCTAGTTCCTGAATCCAAATCCCTGGTTTTTATATCAAATCGGTTTGAAATCATCCATCCAAAGCCTTTGAATTTTCTCAAACACCTTGTTTTCTTCCAAATGATCTTTCTAAGGTAGTCATTATCTCTTAGAAACTTGAAAATGGATATTGGTTATTTTCTAGCGAATGTAATGAGTTCACTGTTATATTACTCCAAAATTCAATTTAAAATGATTCTAATACAAATCCAACCAAAATAATATTATATAATACTTATAATAGTTCTGGAAATATCTTTCTACTTTCTGGGATTTCAAATTTAAGTCCCAGTTTGAATATATTTTTGTTTCATCTCATTTGTATACATTATTCTTATACAATTTCAATTTGGTCAATATAATCATCTCAATATTATAACCTATTACCAGATTATAATAACAACCAACACAACCATTTATAATAATTCTTGAAAATCGTGCTTTTATATCAAAATAAAAAATTTCAACAAAAATTACTTCATCTACCCAGATTTAAAACAATATTGTGTCGAATTACTCTGTTCAAGGGTTTAGAAACACCTATCGATACAGCTTGCAATCCCCGTATCGACCAGAATTCATTATCCACTCGACAAACCAATCAACACAATCTAAAATAGTTTTTATATTAATTAACAAATACACGCTCATATATATATATATACACTCAAACTCAATCTAGGACATTACTAACCCCACCTCTATCGAGTCACGCCACAGAGCCAAGGGTATTCCTAAACCATTGCTCTGATACCAACTGTAACGACCCGAAAAGTTCTGATCCTGATCATCGACACAAATACATATCTTGTACGACATATCGACTAATCAAACATCAGAAATTTACAGATCGTTAATAGAAAGAAGTTAGAGGGTGAGAAATAGAAAGAAAGAAAGTTATAATAGAAGAAAAAGAAGAACAAAACAAAATAGAATCAGAGTATCACGAAACTTACAGCGGAACTGAATAAAATATATTATATAACATCTTGAAATACAAAATTTTATTTGCTTAAATATATCATCAGAGTACAACTCATATACAACACAACGGAAATAAAATCTATATATCTAATGCTAAAGCTTCCTGCTTCGAGCTCCTTCAAGTGAATCTGTAAAATCCTGAACTACTTGACTGCCCGTACAAATTTGGGCACCCAAGAGTTTAGGGAAAACACAGAAAATAAACTCGGGGTCAGTCATGGGACTGGTGTGTGTAAATGATTTTAAAATAGACTGATTTAACGTTCAAAAATCCATTTGAAATAAAAGATAATCGTAAGACCGATCCACACATAAATACGGATGATTTTTACCTTACGATAACCCAAAACATTTTTGAAATCATATACTTCTCTGATATTATAATAATGTCTAATTACAAATAAATATCAATCTAGCAGAAGTGAAACACCCCACCTCCGTTAAAGTCACTCACAAAGGGAATGCCTTAATTTTGGTGGAGAATTATAGGTAAAAGACACAGATAATTTACAAGACAGACATATATAAGCAGCGGAAAAACTAAATTTATTTCATTCGTGGTTCATAACAAAAACATTACAGCAAACTGTCTCAAAACAACTTCCAAATCATTACATCAAAATCTATGTCTTGATTATAACATAAAGAAGCATAAAACAGAATAAAACTGCATAAATCCCCAAGTAGTAGTGTGTCCAAAGCCATAGCCAAAGATAAGAAGTTCCAAGCTATACATCACAAAGTCTTCAAGCTTGGAAAGATGAATGGTCCAAATTAAGCTGAGATATTCCCTCCCTGGGTACCTGAGGAGGGAGGGAAACAGAAGAAAAGAGAGCGAAAGAAAATGGGTCGGACATAAGCCTGGTAAGTCTAGTGATTATTCAGTATGTAAGCTGATTAGAGAACCATGACTTGAATAAGCTAGACACAGGAAATTAACAAGGAAATTAAGGTAACATAGGATAAGGCAAGATAAACAAGGTAAGATAAACTAATTATATTATCGCACTTAGATCCATATTCTCTGCACCTACTAGATATTTCAACCACCATCACGAGTTCAAACCAAATGATCCCTTTTTATCGATCGACTCCTACTCACACGTATTTACCACTTGTGTCATATGACCCTGCTCGATTGTAGATACCTGTGCTGGTCCCACCATGGGGTGTATCAAATCCTATGGTGGCAACCCGACACTATTCAAGATGCACATTGTATAAGTACTGATGCCCAGTGCCTGCTTTTTCCACTCCGGAGTACGTGTAACGAAGACAATAGAGCCGTTACAATAAAGCCGTTAGCGTGTGAACACGTTTTTATCATATTTAGCATGCTTTGTCATTATCTACTAGCCGTTAGGCTCATGCATACTTGGTATATTTAATACTAGCCGTTAGGCTCATACATATTTGGTATATTTTGTACTAGTCGTTGGGCTTATAGCACTATATATATGTGCTCTTTGTATCATGTTTTGCATCAATAAAAATTGCAATTGTTCCTCTCTAATAACTCTCCTCCTCATCCCTTAATATGGTATCAGATCAAAATTGCAGAAAGGCTTAATCATCAAGCAAAAAATTGTTTGTGTTTTATGGCCAACAACAATGAAGTAACCTCCGCTGTTTCAGGAAGTATGGGGTACAGCGCTCCACCTAACCATCATGACCTGATTAAACCAAAAAGAAAATTATCACCACATCTCTAGACGAAGACAATTACATTCTATGGAAATATCAAGTAGAGATCGCTTTAAGAGGGTATGATTTACTGCAGTACATTAATGGGACAATAACAGTCCCACCAGTGATGATAACCAATTCGGCAGGAGAAATTGTGCCTAACACAGACTACACAAAGTTTCAAAAACAAGACAACCTCCTCTCCTCATGGCTCCTATCGTCAGTAAGTTCGAATTTATTATCACAAATAGTTGGATGTAGCACGTCTTATGAAATATGGAAAACAGTTGAACAAATTTTCAGTTCACAATCAACTGCTAGAATCATGCAACATAGAAGGGAATTACAAAATTCTAGAAAAAAGGAGGCAAGCATGAAAGAATACTTAGGAAAAATTAAAAATCTGTGTGACAAACTAAATGCTGTTGGCCATAAGATTAGCGACAATGAGCAAATCCTATTTATTATTGGTGGATTAGATGAAGAATACGAATCTCTAGTAATCGTGTTAGCCACACAACAAACCTTACCTGACTTACAGTTCGTTCGATCAGCACTCCTTGCTCATGAAGGCAGAATCGACCAAAGAAAAACAACACAAAATAAGTTCTCTGCCAATTATACCATAGTCAGAAATAAGCAGATACAAGGAGATAACAACAACTATCGTGTGAAATGTCAAATATGCCAAAAGTTTGGTCACATGGCGAACAAATGTTACTTCAGGTATAATTCAGGCACAGGTAGACAACAGGCAAGCCAAAATTACTCTTCACAAAGAAGAGCACAAGCAAATATGGCAACAACAGGGAATTCAACTCAAAATAATAATAACACAAACCGAAGACATAATGCTGCAGATGATGATGAATTAAAAAATGAAGACAATGGCTTCGAAGAATGGTACCCTGACTCAGGAGCGACTCACCACATAACTAGCAATCTTCAAAATTTAAACATTGGGAGCAGAAATTACTCAGGTATGAGAACTTTGCATATGGGTAATGGTAGTACTGCTAGTATCACACATATAGGCAAAGGGACTATCTTTGGGAAAAGACAACTCAAATTAAACAATCTTCTTAGGGTACCTACGATTAATAAAAATTTGTTAAGTGTATCAAAATTTGCCAGTGACAATAATGTTTACTTTGAATTTCATCCTAAGTTTTGTTTAGTTAAAGATTCCCTAAATCATGAAATATTACTTCGAGGTAACCTATACGATGGTTTATACAAATTCAAGACTGCAAACTCAAGTGGAGAATTTTGGTACAATAATGTAGATGCTAGTAGTGACAATGACTGTATTAGGAATAGTTGCAATAACGTTGATTATGACAATAATAGCAGTGAATGTAACGTGATTAATTCTTGGCATGTAAAATTAGGACATCCTAATCTGGAAACTGTTAAGACCGTTCTGTGTAATAATAACATTCATTATAAAAATGTACCTATCAAACACACATGCACGCACTGCCAACTCGGCAAGAGCCACAAGCTCCCTTTTAGTGATTCTGAAACCAGCTATAATGAGCCACTGGAGCTTATAGCCGCTGACTTGTGGGGACCCGCGCCTCTAAATTCATATCAGGGACACAGGTATTATCTTTCTTTTGTGGATGCTTATTCTAGATATACTTGGATATACATGCTGAAAACTAAATCAAAAGCTTGCAATACAGTTATGCAATTTATAACTCATGTCGAAAAACAAATGAACAATACTGTTAAGGTTGTTCAGACAGATGGGGGAGTTGAGTTTAAACCTCTAACTAATTACTTTCTCAAAAGAGGGATCAAACACAGATTAACTTGCCCCCATACGTCCGAACAAAACAGTTTAGTCGAAAGAAAACATCGACACATAGTAGAGACTGGTCTAACTTTGTTATCACAAAGCTCATTACCCATGAAATATTGGAATGAAGCTTTCTACACATCTGTATTCCTCATCAACAAGTTGCCAACCAAAGTCTTAAACAATAAAAGCCCTCATGAAATGATATACAGTGTTAGACCAGAATATGGTTTTTTGAAAGCCTATGGGTGTCTATGTTTTCCATGTTTGAGAGACTATAACAATCATAAACTAAGTATGAGATCAAGCCCATGCACATTCGTCGGGTACGCACAAAACCAAAAAGGCTATAAGTGCATGGACAAAAATGGAAAAATATATGTTTCTAGACATGTGACATTTGATGAAAACAAGTTTCCTTATGCAGAAAAGCAAATCGGCAAAAAGGATGGGGAACAAAGCATAAACAATAACATACGGTTCGAGCCATTCATTACTGAACCACCTTCAATTGATAGAAATGAAGAGCAACAACGCACAAGCAATTTAAACACCCAGGAAGAAACTATGGATCGAACAAATGAGCAAACCAATGAGACACACAATGACTCAGAAGATACAAACATACATCAATCAAATCAAAACATGCAATATAGTGAAGATACAGAAAACAACAACCATGTTGACACTACCAGCAACAATGATACACAGCAGCAAACACCACCACAATCAACTGGACATCACATGATCACCAGGTCAAAGAGAGGCATCTTCAAACCCAAAGTATATAATATTTCTGCCAGTGAGATCGAACCATTGAATTTCACTCAGGCTATAAGATCAAACAAATGGAAGGAGGCAATGGACACTGAATATAAAGCTCTCATAAAAAATAACACTTGGAGCTTAGTGACTTAACCAAAACACAAAAATGTGATTGGTTGTAGGTGGACATACAAAATAAAAAGAAAAGAAGATGGATCTATTGACAAATACAAGGCCAGACTGGTTGCAAAAGGTTACGCGCAACAATTTGGTTTTGATTTCAATGAAACTTTTTCCCTAGTCATAAAACCCACAACCACCACCATTGCTCTAAACAAAGGATGGAATGTGAGGCAACTGGACATTAACAATGCTTTTTTGAATGAGGAATTGACTGAAGAGGTATACATGCAACAACCTGAAGGATATGGTACTGGTGATAAAGTATGCAAACTACACAAATAAATATATGGCTTAAAACAAGCTTCAAGAGCTTGGTATGAAAAGCTAAAGTCAACTTTGTCTAACATGGGTTTCTCACAAGTTAAATAGGACAATTCTCTATATATGAAGAAGGGCATACATGGAACTGTGTTCATTCTAGTATACGTTGACGACATGCTAATAACAGGAGACAACAGCGAAGAAATAAACAGAATCGTACACAAGCTGGATCAAAATTTCGCCATTAAAGACCTGGGAGAACTAAAATTTTTTCTTGGAATACAAGTGATTAGGAAAAACAATGGTGAATTGATATTATCCCAACAAAATTATATCACTGAAATACTGCAAAGGGAAAATATGCACAAGGCAAACCCATTACCTACGCCTATGATTAGTAACATAAGACTATCTAAGCATAAAGGAGAAGCTATCGACAATGCCAAACAATATAGAAGTATAATAGGAGCATTACAATACGCAACTATTACTCGACCAGACATATGCTACAGCGTCAATAAACTCAATCAATACATGCAGAACCCTTTATCAGAACATTGGATGGCATTAAAGAGAGTGTTACGATACTTACAAGGCACAAAACACCACGGCATACGCCTAAATTCAGAAAAGGAACTTAACTTACAGTGCTTTAGCGATGCCGATTGGGCAAACGTTATTGACGATCGAAAGTCTGTCTCAGGATACTGCGTTTACCTCGGTTCCAATATCATTTCATGGTGTACGAAGAAACAACAGACCACATCAAGATCTAGCACAGAGGCTGAGTACCGTGCACTGGCAAGCGCTACAGCCGAAATCATGTGGATAGAATCACTGATGGAGGAACTTGGTTTCACTCCAAGACGAAAGCCGGTCATTTGGTGCGATAATAAGAGCACAGTATCTTTATCTCTAAACCCTATTCAACATTCAAGGACGAAACATCTTGAAATTGATCTCCACTTTGTGAGAGAAAGAACACAATCAGGAAGACTTGCAATATGTCATGTGCCCGCATACTATCAGAGAGAAGATGCTCTCACAAAGGTCCTTTCGACCAATTTTTTTATCAGAATGAGAGAGGAACTTCACGTTATCAGTGCAGACGGAAGCCAGAATGAAAAAGGAAACCCTAGTTCGAACTGTGGGGGCATAACGAAGACAATAGAGCCATTACAATAGAGTCGTTAGCGTGTGAACACGTTTTTATCATATTTAGCATGCTTTGTCATTATCTACTAGCCGTTAGGCTCATGCATACTTGGTATATTTAATACTAGTCGTTAGGCTCATACATATTTGATATATTTTGTACTAGCCATTGGGCTCATAGCACTATATATATGTGCTCTTTGTATCATGTTTTGCATCAATAAAAATTGCAATTGTTCCTCTCTAATAACTCTCCTCCTCATCCCTTAATAACGTGCACGCCTGTACTCCGTCGAAACCTACACTGACGCACCAACCTCCGTTGTTTTGACCGCTTATAATCAACCCAGTAATCGTGCCCCACCATGCCTAGTTCAGGGTATCTATGTGGGTTACTGCTGAAATGGGTCCCCGTTACTAGGGTTTCCTAATCAACATGTTAAATTGGTTAAGTGTCCAAGTTAACCTAACCCCACCCATCAGTTTAGTTAACATGTTGTATTGATTAAGTGTTGCCTTAATTAACTTAACCCTACCATTCCTGACTTAGCTTTAATTCATTCATTAAAGCACCAACCACTCACATTCGACAAGTATTGTTGCGGTCACTGGATGTGCCGATCGGGTTCGGGCAGTTTTAGACCGCAACTCAGTCTAATCTCGGGTTCTTTTGGCTTGATGCACTAACCTCCCACATAAGATATATATTGTTACGGTTGCTGGATGTGCCGGGCGGTTCCGGGCAGTCTTACACTGTAACTCAATCTAACCTCGGGTTAGGCATATTCGTCTTTTCTAAATTTACATATTTACCTCTTTATATTTATATGTAAATTATTGTCATTCAAGTCAAGCCCCATTTTCCCTTTAAATCAAGTTCATAATTTTAGGTATAAAAATTTATACCACCTTATGCCATAAAACATTTACATGTTTATGAGCCAAATATGCCAATTATATGTAATTTCATGTTTTTCCCCAATGTTACCCCCGTTAAACGTTCGCATAAATCACATAAAATGTTAGGCTCGATACATAGCCTAACTTATACACAAAAGGGGAAAAAGAGGAGCATGTAACAATTCCAGCATCATAAAAATATGGATCTAACTACACATGTATCATATGAATTTGGCATAGAACAATATACATTCAATTATGAACTTGCAAATTTAGATCTACTCAACATGAATCATGAAATAGGGGTTTTACATAGAACTACATAAACTTAAAATTAGGCATGTAGTTGCGAACTTGAAAATTAGTTGGATCAAATTTAACATGAACCTAATCATATTAGCATGTAGTTTTGATCATATATGTGAACATGGTTGAACTTGCATAAACATAGAAAAATTCCCAAATGGTCATACAATATATAGGTGTCATTACCAAATCATACAACCTTGAAGTGTCATCGCCAAATTATACAATATGGTATGTCATCGCCAAATTACACAATACGATATGCCATCGCCAAATTATACAATATGGTATGACATCGCCAAATTACACAATATGATATGCCATCACCAAATTATAATATGTCATCACCATATTTATGTCATCGCCAAAGTATACAACATAACATGTCATCGCTAAATTACACAACATATATGTCATTGCCAAATTATGCCACATATGGATTCATTGCTAACCGTATAACATTTATCATCAAATTACATACAACAAGATCACAAACTTAACATGATAAGAGTCATAATCTAAATCAATTCAGTTTTAACAAAAATGATAGGGATAAATTACATTAGGTGATGTTCTACATCCAGTTATTTAGTCACGATTCTAGTATCATTTAGGTCTAAATGATAACTGGACTTTCAAAAAGGAGACTAGTCTTGTGTTCTGGGATCTGTATTCTAAATTTGAATGGCTCTCCTTTGTAGTAGACGTTGAATTGTCTTAGCTAAATTAGATTTGATTTGTAATTCCTACTTGCTTTCTAGTTGAATGAGAATGGCGGCTACTCTAGGTTGAGTGTTGACAGCATGACGGTCTTAGGAATATTTTTGTGTGGCTTAGGGTTTAGATTTAGGTTGCTTATACAGAAGTTTGATTTAATAGGAGTCGTTAGATCAACCCAGGGTAAATCAAAGCCATTCAAATCTAAGAGAACCAATCAGAACTTGCCACATAAGCCCTAATGACACAGCAATTCGTCACACAGAGAAACACGTCAGATTTCAAATCTGACCCGAGGGGGAGGTCGATCCCCAGGTCGACCTGTATGGGGGGAGGCCGACCCCCTGGTCGACCTCCTAGTTGACCTGGCCTTGGGCGGGAAAATTCCCTCCCAGCCCGCTTCTGCTTCTGATTTTGAAATTTGAATTTTCTGAACTTTAATCTGAGCTGTTTATTTAAATTCTGAATCTTCTGAAGGTCATAACTTCTTCATACGGAGTCCGTTTTACGCAAACTTAGACTCTATCTCAAGTAGAATTCCAAGACGAACGCAATGGAGTAACCCGTTTCCCTTAATTCTCACATTTGTAATTATTTATTCTTTAATTCATTACTTTAATGTTTACAGAAAATACGGGGTGTTACATTCTCCCCTCCTTAAAGGATTTTGTCCCCGAAATTTTCAAGTCAAGAAGAACGTATATCCTACCATCCAATCGTCCATCTACTCAACCATCAAACACAGGCGTACATTATCCTTAAAAATAATTCTAATCCTTCATGATCATATGCATAGTGTGTGTACATGTCCTTATCTAATGCAAAATCAGGCGGTCTACTGATTCAGTTGACCTCTTTGGTGCAAGTCATGACGGTGCCATGAGTCCATTATGTATGCAATCATCCCTAATCATACTTTCTAGATGACTGCACAATCATTCTTAAAAATGCAACAACCACATGATAACACATCAAGTTTCAATCATATACGAGTACAAATATGCATATGCAATATGAAAGTGACTGAGCCGATCTAACACCTAATGTGTGTGTATATGCATCCACGAGCAACCACTAGCAATCACTTACAACCACTTGCAACCATCAATCATAACATGTTTCAAATACATGTTTACATCCATTGGTTTCTACCTAAGGATCGAGAATAGCACTGAGGAAAAATACTAAAAAGATAGATATGAGCATGAACAAACTTAAGGAAAAAGAGATCAAAGATGTACCCTCAAAAAGAAAAGGGTAGGCTGCGCGTATCTTGGCCTCAGTCTCCCAAGTCGCATCTTCCTCAGCATCACTCCATTGGACTTTAACAAGTTTGACTTCGCGGTTGCGTAGCTTATTGACTTCTGTACCCAAGATACGAGTTGAAACTCTTCCTACAGTAGCCTCTCGTTTTACTTCTACTTCCTCTAACATGCTTGGTTCCACCACTTCCGCAGACTCATGTAAGCACTTCCGTAGGTGAGAAACGTGAAAGACATTATGAACTCCAGCCAATCTTTCGGGCTGCTCTACTCTGTAAGCCATCTTTCCAATCTTTTCAATGATAGGAAATGGCCCTACAAATTTTGGTGCCAACTTTTCTGTGGATCCGAAGCGAACGACGTTCCTCAAAGGAGATACTTTAAGGAAAACCCTGTCTCCAACCTCAAACTCAAGGTTGGTCCTTCTTTTATCTGCGTAGGACTTCTGTCTATCTTGGGCATTCTTCATTCTTCTTCGTATCAAGTCCACTTTCTCTGAAGTTTCTTTAATCATATCTGGTCCAAGTATGAGCTTGTCTGTAGACTCCCACCAACAAGTTGGTGACCGACATAGTCTTCCATATAAGGCTTCGAAGGGTGCCATACCTATGGTGGCTTGGTAGTTGTTGTTGTAGGTAAACTCCACCAAAGGAAGATGATCATCCCATGTTCCTCCAAAGTCAAGAATGCATAATCTCAAGAGGTCCTCTAATACTCTGTTTACCCGTTCTGTCTGACCATCGGTTTGGGGGTGATAGGCCGTGCTCAAGCGTAGCTGTGTGCCTACAGCCTCTTGCAAGCTCTTCCAAAACTCGCTTGTAAAGATAGGATCTCGGTCGCTCACAATGCTACAGGGTATCCCATGGAGTCGAACTATCTCTTTAAGGTAAATGGATGCTAAAGATGAGGCAATCCATCTACTTTTAACGGGTATAAAGTGAGCGCTTTTTATAAGCCTGTCCACTATTACCCAAATACTGGTATTGCCCCTTCTTGACCTAGGTAGCTCATCAATAAAGTCCATTGAAATGCTATCCCATTTCCATTATGGGACCTCTAGAGGATGAAGCAAACCACCAGGCTTCTTTTGCTCCGCCTTGACTTGCTGGCATATCAAACACTTTGCGACGAACTCAGCTACGTCACTCTTCATGCCATTCCAAAAGAAAACCCTTTTTATGTCTTTATACATCTTGTCTCCACCGGGGTGTATGGTCAACTTGGAATGGTGTGCCTCTTTGAGAACCTTATTCACCAAATCCCTTGCTTATGGGACGCATAGCCTTCCATCCCGCCTTAACCAACCCTTATCATCGATGGAGTATCTATTGAGGTGACTAGAAGTCTCACCCCTAATTAGCTTATCCATCACATCAACTAGCTGAGGGTCTTCACGTTGCGCGGTTCCTATTAAGTACAAAAGAGTAGGCCACACTTCTAGTGATGCTAACAAACCAGTCACATGATCGACAGAGGGTCTAAACTCAAAATTGGCTATGTACTCCAAGCTTTGCCTTTTTACAAAGAGAGGGCTTAAGGTCAGCTTCTTTCTACTCAAGGCGTCTGCTGCTACATTTCCCTTGCTAGGGGTATAGGAAATCTCGAAATCGTAGGATGCCAAGAATTCCATCTACCTTTGTTGCCTCAAATTAAGATCTTTCTATGAGAAAAGGTACTTCAAAGATTTATGGTCAGTATACAATTCAAACTTCTCACCTAGGAGATAATGGCGCCAAGACTTAAGCACAAAGACGATGGCAGAAAACTCTAGATCGTCGGTTAGGTAGTTTTTCTCATGTACTTTCAATTGTCTGCATCCATAAGCTACTACCTTCCCCTCTTACATCAAGACAACACCTAGTCCCGTACCACATGCATCCATGTATACGATAAACATCTTGCTCCCATCTGGCAATGTCAGAACTGGGGCTGTTGTTAGAGCCCTGTTTAATCGTTGGAAAGCAACATCGCAATCCAAATCCCAATTGAAAGTTAGGTTCTTCTTCGTCAACCTTGTAAGTTGGTGCTGAGATTTTCGCAAAGTCTTTGATGAACTTTCGGTAAAATCCCGCTAGCCCGAGGAAGCTTCGGGCTTCGGTCGCATTCCGCGGAACCTTCCAATCTTGCACCGCAACTACTTTTGCGGGGTCCATAACTAACCCTTCCTTGGATACCACATGTCCAAGAAATCTTACTTCCTCTCTCCGGAAGTGGCATTTGGAGAATTTGGCTTTCAACTGATGTGCTCAAAGAGTATCCATGACTTCTTTCAAATGTTGAGCATGTTCTTCCTCACCCTTTGAAAAAATCAAAATGTCATCTACGAAGACCACCACAAACTTATTAAGGAACTCCCTGAACACCCTATTCATTAAGTCAACGAAGTAAGCGGGTGCGTTTGTCAAGCCGAAAGGAATGACAAGCCATTCAAAGAAACCATCCGGGATTCTGAATGCGGTTTTATCAATACTGTCTTCAGCCACTCTTAGCTGATGAAACTCGGTAGCTAGATCTAGTTGGGAGAAAACCGATGCACCTACAAGCTGATTGAACAAGTCGTCTATTCTTGGGAGTGGGTGCCTATTCTTCTTGGTCATCTTGTTTAGCTCCCTATATTCCATGCATAGGCAAAGCGAATCGTCCGCTTTAGTTGCGAATACTACTGGAGCACCCCATTCTGAAATACTCCGCCTTATAAACCCCTTCTCAAGCAACTCTTTAACTTGATTGCTGAGTTCTATCCTCTCCCTTGGAGCCATGTGTCTAACAGGTAAAGCAACAGGTTTTGCATTATCAACGAGGTATATGCGGAAGTCTATCTCCCGCTTCGGAGGTAACCCTTTCACCTCTTCAAAGACATCTGAGTATTCACTGACTACTCTAACAGACTGCAAATTCTCAACAGACGCATCAAGAGATTCTAGATAGCTAAGCATAACAGAGTTCATGGGATTACAAGATATTTCGAGAGTGTTACCGATGCGAGTCAAAAGTCTAACCACTCTCTTTTCACAATCGAGGATGGCACTATTACTGGATAGCCAATCCATGCCTAGAATCAACCCATAGCCCGTGAAGCCCAAAACATAGGCATTACATCTAAACCCCACACTTAGTATAGAAATTTCCAAATCCAAACAAATCATTGACAAATAAGTTGAGCCCCCAATTGGATTTGAAACAACCAAGGGATCCTCTACTAAACTGGTGTTTAGGTGCAGAGATTCAACTAAAGCAGTAGATATAAAAGAGTGCGATGCACCAGAATCAAAGAGTGTACGAATAGAATGATCAAAAAGATAAACTAAACTCTCAACAGAAACTTTTCTACCTCGTTCTTGCTGAGGTGCTATGAGAGCGTGAACTTGCCCTCCAGAAGTAGATCCAACTATCTGCCCTTGCCGTTGCTTTCTTGGGCAGTCCTTAGCCATGTGTCCCGTCTCACCGCAATGGAAACAACCACCCATCTTCTTCTTCTTCTTTCTGCAGTCCTTAACCAGATGTCCAGGAATGCCACAAAAATTACACTTCCTCTTGTCACGGGGTTTGTTGTTCTTCCCGCCCTTCTTGGAATCTGTCTTCTTGCTCTGTGATCCTTCCACTTTCTTATCTTGACGTTCCACCTTTGTCTCTTTCTTGCCACCCTTATCTTCCTCTTGTAACAGTGCCATGTCCACCAGTCTCTCATAAGTCGCACCAATAGGTATATAGGACATAGCTACGCTGTGCAGTCGCTCATTCAATCCTTTAACAAAACGGAGAGCCTTCTTATGTGGAGTGTTCACTAACTCCAATCTGAACCTAGCCAACTGGTTGAACTAGTTAACGTATTCCTTGGACGACATACTCCCCTATTTGAGAGCTATGAACTTCTCCATTTGTAGGCTTCGTTCAGCTTGTGAGAGGAATTTCATTTCAAACCACATTCTAAAATCCATCCAAGTTTCAATTGGTATTTCAGCGTTAGTAACTTCCCACCAATAGGAAGCTTCGTCTTTGAGTAACCATACCGCCAACTGTATCTTTTGGCTATCATCCACTTCAAAGATATCAAACAAATCCTCAGTCTCTTTGAGCCAGTTTCTTGCTTCCACGAAGGATTCATTTCCATTGAAGTTCTTTCCACCCATGGCTCGAAAGTCCCTACATATTCTTGAGAAAGCTTTTGCACGAGGAGGAGGAGGAACCGCTGCAGCTGGGGGGAAGAGGAACGTCTGCTGGGCCTGCGGCATTATCCCTAGCCTCTAGGTACCTTCTGAATCAGCCAGGTACCGGCACGCCCTCTAGAAGGTTAAAATCCCCAGACATGCTGAAACGAAAAAGGAAAGATTCAAAACAAAGGATAGAAAGATGGTGCATATGGCTTTGGGGGATTATGCCTTTTTAAAATAAAACAACACTTTTTCTTGAAAATTGCTTCTTTAAACTTATTTTTGAAAAACAGTTTTCAAATTTTTTATCTAATCTGGTAAACCTTTGCTCTCATACCAAGTGAAACACCCCACCTCTGTTAAGGTCACTCACAAAGGGAATGCCTTAATTCTGGTGGAGCATTATAGGTAAAAGATACAGATAATTTACAAGACAGACATATATAAGCAGCGGAAAAACTAAATTTATTTCATTCGTGGTTCATAACAAAAACATTACAACAAACTGTCTCCAAACAACTTCCAAATCATTACATCAGAATCCCTGTCTTGATTATAACATAAAGAAGCATAAAATAGAATAAAACTGCATAAATCCCCAAGTAGTAGTATGTTCAAAGCCATAGCCAAAGATATAAAGTTCCAAACTATACATCACAGAGTCTTCAAGCTTGGAAAGATGAATGGTCCAAATTAAGCTGAGCTTTTCCCTCCCTGGGTACCAAGGGGGGAAGGAAACTGAAGAAAAGAGAGCGAAAGAAAATGGGTCAGACATAAGTCTGGTGAGTACAGTGATTATTCAGCATGTAAACTGATAAGAGAACCATGACTTGAATAAGCTGGACACAGGACAATAATAAGGAAATAAGGTAACATAGGATGAGGCAAGATAAACAAGGTAAGATAAACTAATCATACTATTGCAATCATATCCATATTCTCTGCACCTACTAGATATTTCAACCACCATCATGAGTTCAAACCCAGTGATCCCTTTTTATCGATCGGCTCCTACTCACATGTATTTACCACTTGTGTCATACGGCCCCGCTCGATTGTAGATACCTGTGCTAGTCCCACCATAGGGTGTATCAAATCCTATGGTGGCAACCCGACACTATTTAAGATGCACAATGTATAACTACTGATGCCCAGTGCTTGCTTTTTCCAGTTTGGAATACGTGCACGCCCGTACTCCGTCAGAACCTACACGATGCACCAACCGCCGTTGTTTTGATCGCTTATAATCAACTCAGTAATCATGCCCCACCGTGCCTAGTTCAGGGTACCATGATACATCTATGTGGGTTACTGCTGAATGGGTCCCCGTTACTAGGGTTTCCTAATTAACATGTTAAATTGGTTAAGTGTCCAAGTTAACCTAACCTCACCCATCTGTTCAGTTAACATGTTGTATTGGTTAAGTGTTGTCTTAATTAACTTAACCCTACCATTCCTGACTTAGCTTTAATTCATTGATTAAAGCACCAGCCACTCACATTAGACAGGTATTGTTGCGGTCACTGGATGTGCCGGTCGGGTCTGGGCAGTTTTACACCGCAACTCAGTCTAACCTCGGGTTCTTTAGGGCTTGATGCACTAACCTCCCACGTTAAATATATATTGTTACGGTTGCTGGATGTGCCTGGCGGTTCCGAGCAGTCTTACACCGTAACTCAATCTAACCTCGGGTTAGGCATATTCTTCTTTTCTAAATTTACATATTTACCTCTTTATATTTATATGTAAATTATTGTCATTCAAGTCAAGCCCCACTTTACCTTTAAATCAAGTTCATAATTTTAGGTATAAAAATTTATACCGCCTTATGCCATAAAACACTTACATGTCTATGAGCCAAATATGCCAATTATATGTAATTTCATGTTTTTCCCCAAAGTTACCCCCGTTAAACGTTTGCATAAATGACATAAAATGTTAGGCCCAATACATAGCCTAACTTATACACAAAAGGGGAAAAAGAGGAGCATGTAACAATTCCAACATCATTAAAATATGGATCTAACTACACATGTATTATATGAATTTGGCATAGAACAATATACATTCAATTGTGAACTTGCAAATTTAGATCTACTCAACATGAATCATGAAATAGGGGTTTTACATAGAACTACATAAACTTAAAATTAGGCATGTAGTTGCGAACTTGCAAATTGGCTCGATCAAATTTAACATGAAGCTAATCATATTAGCATGTAGTTTTGGTCATATATGTGAAAATGGTTGAACTTGAATAAACATAGAAAAATTCCCAAATTGTCATACAACATATAGGTGTCATTACCAAATCATACAACTTGAAATGTCATCGCCAAATTATACAATATGGTATGTCATCGCCAAATTACATAATACGATATGCCATCGCCAAATTATACAATATGGTATGTCATCGCCAAATTACACAATATGATATGCTATCGCCAAATTATAATATGTCATCGCCAAATTTATGTCATCGCCAAAGTATACAACATAACATGTCATCGCTAAATTACACAACATATATGTCATTGCCAAATTATACCACATATGGATTCATTGCCAACCATATAATATTTATCATCAATACATACAACAAGATCACAAACTTAACATGATAAGAGTCATAATCTAAATCAATTCAGTTTTAACAAAAAGGATAGGCATAAATCACATTAGGCGATGTTCTACATCCAGTTATTTAGTCACGATTCTAATATCATTTAGGTCTAAATGATAACTGGACTTACAAAAAGGGGAATGTCTTGTGTTCTGGGATCTGTATTCTGGATTTGAATAGCTTTCCTTTGTTGTAGACGTTAAATTCTCTTAGTTGAATTAGATATGATTTGTAATTCCTACTTGCTTTTTAGTTGAATGAGAATGGCGGCTACTCTAGGTTGAGTGTTGAAAGCATGACGGTCTTAGAAATATTTTTGTGTGGCTTAGGGTTTAGATTTAGGTTGCTTATATAGAAGTTTGATTTAATAGAAGTCGTCAGATTAACCCAGGGTAAATCAAAGCCATTCAAATATAAGATAACCAATCAGAACTTGCCACACAAGCCTTAATGACACAACAATTCATCACACAGAGAAACATGTCAGATTACAGATCTGACCCGAGGGGGTGGTCGACCCCCAGGTCGACCTGTATGGGGGGAGGTCGATGCCCTGGTCGACCTCCTGGTCGACCTGGCCTTGGGCGGGAAAATTCCCGCCCAGCCCGCTTCTGCTTCTGATTTTGAAATTTAAATTTTCTGAACTTTAATCTAAGCTATTTATTTAAACTCTGAATTTTCTGAAGATCATAACTTCTTCATACAGAGTCCGTTTTACGCAAAATCGGATTCTATCTCAAGCAGAATTCCAAGACGAATGTAGTGGCGTAACCCGTTTCCCTTAATTCTCACATTTGTAACTATTTATTCTTTAATTCGTTACTTTAATGTTTACAGAAAATACGGGGTGTTACAGGAACGCTTGCATCTCACGCTCCACATATATGGTATACAAGCAAAACCGTGGGCGCTTATTGGAGATTGGATTCCGACTATGACAAGGTATGGAACCACCTGCCAATAGTGTATCTCTAGAGGGGAATACATTGGGTTCAACAAGAACGTCTTGCAACCCGACCCACACATGACCGACCACTCATTTCGCTTGAGTGTATCGAATGTATATCACCAATGGTTGTGTACGACAACCATTTCCCGAAAAGGGACAACATCAAATAGATTAAAGAAGGAAATGGATTTTCTCTAGATAGGTGATTATACACCCTAATGGGAGCGACGCACATTGCCATGCTGCCTGCCCGATTTTTGTCATTTCCCGATTGATGAGGCTTGAGGTTAGAATTTACCTTTAGAACATTTGGCCACTATTTACTTTGAATGTCACATTGTCAAATTCGTCAAATCACTAATTGACGTCCACAAATATACTCTGGATGTAAAAGAAGTGCCCTTCTTTGCCATCAGCTTGGTGTATTTGTAAAAATAAATGTACATGGTTTACAGGAAATACTCTGTCAAACATTCGTCCATACAAGTCATCCAGGTACAGGATGAACCGAAGGAACTCTCTTATTGCATCCAATATAGGAATCACCTCATGGATCAGTAGCGAATAGTCCTTACAAACCCGAAGATTTCAATCCCGGTCTCTTCGAACTAAAATGTAAGGAATATTTATTTGATAGTTGATGTTTTAACTATCAAATTTAAAATAGTGTAGATAAGTAAAAATGATTTGTTAATTCGACTCAATTAACAGATAATCTTATTCGTAATTTTAGAACAATAATTAGTACAAGGTGATTTAAGTACAATAGAACGTGTCAAAGTTTACTTTAACTAATTTAGATTTGGGTTGGTCACTCCATAGCATAACCGATAATTCGATCAATAGTCCTCCATCACAACTTTAGCAATCAACACTGATTTGACGCCTTGTTTCAAACTAAAAATAGTTTGAAATATCTGATTTTGGATAACGACTTCTTTCACACAATTAATCCAATATTTTGGAAATAAATTAATACATCTATTTAGACTTCTATTTTGTTTAATATAGATTATATAAATATATATAAATATTACACATTCAAATTTGAGTTAATATGACGACATTTCTTTTCTGCAGTTATGATTTAGTTCAATTGCTTTCCGATCCCTTCTTCTTTTAAATTTATACGCGTTTCTCCTTTTCTTTATTAGAAATCAATTATATTCAAATTTGATTAATTTAAGTCATTTGATTTTCCTAAACCACTATGGCCTACTTCCTCATGTACATATCATATTTTAGTTGTCATTCACTGTAAAACATTTTAAGTGAAGCTTGTCCTGCTTTAGATTATATAAAAATATTTAAATTAAAAAAAAAGGTTTCAAGTTTTTAAACAACATTAATTAAGTTTTAATTACCATTAGGTCCAAAGGCGCAAAAGCCTGTTGCAACGCCGTACATTATTTCCTACTTACCTGGCTTCAGCAAATCACTGTTCGAACCCAGTGATCAACAGTTTTTACTTGCCTGGCTTCTTTCCCCTTTTTCTTTTTGCCAAATGATAATTTGACCAAAGTATCAACAGTTCATACAAGTTTGTTTCTTTCCCGGCCATCTCTTCCTATTCTTCTTCCTGGAACGCTGTCCTCCCCCTACTCATGTACACCACTCCACCTATGCACGTGCACAAGCATTTCCAGCACCACTTCCTTGTTCTAACCATGGCCGCAAATGCAAACACCTATTCTCAGTCCACTTCCACTATCAAAATATCCGATGCCCCTCTATTTCAAATTATGTTGTTCGAACTGAAACCTTATGCAAAACCAATATTCATTACAACACCTCGTACCACTAGCCAAAGTTTCTAGACACCTCGCAACTTCTGTTATAGCTTGGTGACTCCCCATCGGAACCATCCCCCTCCGACCGATCGCCTGAAGCGCAACCTAGGAGGTGCAGTTCGACCTCAATTGCAGCCTCCCAGAACAGTAACTAAACCCTATATTTTTATCTAAACTCCTAAATTGTTAGTTTAAAAATCATCGTTGTATTTTTCCCCTAAACTCAGACCTATCCAGCTCCTCTAGCTTCATTGTCGTTACCCACGATTTCATCCTCTGCCGGAATTTGATCAAAACTCTCTTTTTGACCAACTCAGAAATTCCCACAACGTACCCCACTAGAAGTCGAAATAATACTTTTGAAATTCATTATTTTCCAGCGCCATTCCATCCATTTCTCTGGATTTAAATTTAACAATATTTAAAAATCTATATTTTTATAACCTTTTTACTGAATTTATTGATCTTTGATGCTATGTACAGCTATTTGATTTGAAAACAATTTTAGAGTATAACTGAGACAAAACCAGCATTTCTCATGTTGATCTTACTCCCTAAAACAAACTAGATCTCAAGTTGTTGATTTTACAATTTTCAGGATGTTGAATAGATATTTTTACTATAAATAGATAAACAGATCTTAGAATTTACTTACAGCCTCAATCAGACAAGGATAACCATATACATATGATGTTACTCAATTTAGTAACAGCAATATGAAATGCACATATTTGAATCGAATTGCCATATACTATGCAATAAATTTTAATAGAGAATGTAGTGGTTACTTAAATATATTTCCATTGTCTTTTGTATTTGTTGCAAGTGTAAATTTAATCATTTGCAGATACTAACCCCCAAAAACAACTTAATTTTTGAATCCAATATGATGTGTGTGTGTGTGTATATATATATATCGGTTCATCTAGTTTGAATCCACACAAAAATGAATATGAAGCAGCAGAGGAGATCAGGTTGTTTACTCACAAAATAAACACTGCTACTTTATTTGTTTCCCAATATGCTATTGTTTTAACACACATTTTTTTATTTATTCATTTTTGTATATATAAAAATGACTTGATGGCTAAGGCACGTGCTATCAGGTAAACCCAGTAAGCACTCTTGGCGTATAAGAAATGGGTTTCCTTTCTAACTTAATCTATCTTGTAGCCATTCAATTACGAGTGCCAACTTGATTATTTTGTGCAGTTTTCACATGTAAATTTAAAAGGGTCAAACTAAAACACCTACTTTAGCCAAAATTTCTTTCCTATGCAAAACTAGTTGCCTATGCTTTCTTCTATCCCCTCTTTTCTTCTTTTCTTTAACTGTCTCATTTTATTTATTAACCTTCTACTCCTAATCTAACTATTTTAAATACTCCAATATTTGTATTTAATATAATGGATTCATATCAGTATTCATATACCTGATTTTGCAAGTATTTAAATCTAAATAGTGGAGAAAAGTTAGGTGTCTATACACTAAATTTACCCACTGTTCTTGACACTGTTTTTAATACTAAATAGAGATTTGGTTTTCAATCTATCTGTATTCTGTATCATTATATACAAAATTCAGATATATACATAGGCCGTAAACCATCAATCATAAAAGAGAGATAAGAAAGTTTGCTCATAATTCATTTTTGCTGTCTTTGTATTTTATGTTTTATCCTGAGACGACCCCAAACCCCATACTGATGGCGGCAAGGGTAATCCGTGAAATATAACACAGAAACATATAATAGCAGAACAGAAATAAATAAATACACCAGATAATGAACAATAGAATATACTGGATAAAAGTAATCATCAGAGTTACACAATATACAGGATCTTACTTAGTACAATTACAGTTCAGCTATACATAAATGTCTACAGCGGAAACAAACAAAATATGTACAATAGGAGCTGAACAGCATAAAAAGAGATAAATGATAGAATCCATCTTCAGCTCCAGCTATCCAGAGGAAGCCAGCTAAACCTGAATACAAGGCTGCCCGTGTAGAAAAAGGGGCACCCGAGTTTGAAAGTAAAACAAACTACGAGTCAGTCATGGGACTGGTATGAGAAATCTACTCAACACAATTGAAATATGGTTAATCACAGGACCACGCCACTTTCGTGGAACAGGTTTACTCCATCGGATCACCAGTGCTTTAAAACAAATCATTCTTTGAAACAACGCTATGCTTTTTATAAAAATGAGGCCATTATAAGACTCAGTTCCGATCACACAATGCAACGCAAACCGGAGGATAGAGTTTTTACCTTATAACGACCAAAATATGCTTGATACGAATAAAACAAAGGCATTGGATATTATTGCTAGTGTTTATATGTTTTGAAAACAATTTCAAATCATAACTATCAATCATAGATGACATTAATGCCCCATACCACTATGTCGTCATATATAGGTATACAATCAAAACCGCACAGCCACGTATTGGAAAATTGGATTTCCGTCATGAACCAAGGTAAAAGATAGTCCTTACCGAATTCGTGACTCTCTAGCCCGAGCCACAGGACCCAGACTCAGGTGGGCCCTTGGATCGTTAGGGCTGGTCCACCAATGTGGATTAAAATTCCTGAACAATGCGTTTCCCCGCCCTATGAGGCGTCAATGAGCCAACGAATGACTCCATCGGACCCGGATCGTCCGATCTAACCAAGGCGCCTCGCAATAGCAACAACCACACAGGTGAAAAGTATATAAATGTCAGGGCTGGTAGGTCACTGATACCACCCTAGCTAGAAAGAAACGCATGCCCTCCCTGAGGTCCTTCTCCCGTTTCTGGTTCATACCGGGGTGTGAGGCTCGCAAATTCACATTATACACAAAGCTACGCCACACAGGCGGTGCTTTGATCATCACCACAAGACTTTGCTTTTCAATAGAAGCCCTGATCATTTGCCACTTAGGCATGTCACACTAGCAATTCATGCCATGCGACTGATGTCCATCGACATACAACCTCTGAGCTCGTGCGTTTCAGAGAAGGGCGTTAAGCAAAAGAATAAATTCTCCGCCGCCAAACAGATGTATATTTAATAGAGATCAATCAACACATAATAAAATCCAATGTCAGACACACAGTCCATTTACAAGTCCGTTCTGGGTCTGAACGAAACCGGAGGCACTAAATACCTCGCAAATCCATCGATCACCACGTACGTCGGGACAATCACCACTCATTATCCATATTTCGGGATGCCTCCAAATCAGGACCTCGGTTACCATCCAAACGAGGTGAAGATCTCCGGTCTTCGACCACCGTCTTCATCTTCGATTTCTTATCGTCGATTCAGTTATTCAGAATGGGAAAAATCCGGTCTTTCTGAGCAACTCGCGTATATAATAAACAAGTGCAACACTAACATATACACGCATCATTTCAATTCATTAGTCACTAACCGTCGATCAGTAAGAGAACAATTTCCCAAATACTAACCCCGAAGGCCGAAACCAACATCAGATCAACACCCAGGAAACCATTCGACTTAGCCAACCTTCAATTAATTTCTAAATCACATCCATATTGTTTATAATATTTTATAACGATTTATCGCTATTTTTATTTATTTTAAAATAGCCAATATATTCAAAACGACGCTTCGGGCCATAACGCGACCGTGGCGCTGTTTTTCTTCAGATTTGATTTACACATATCTGAAAATCTAACCATTGGATATTCACAAAATTTACATCATTAGAAATATCTTTTCAAAACGAATCCAACCTTTCCAGTTTCGGGAAAATCCGACGGTCGGATCTCCCGGTATAATCGTTTGAAGTTTCGATTTCGAAATATGAACTGCAGTGTCGTTATTCGATTAAATATAATTATATATATATATATATATATAATCATTTCTGGCGCTGTTTTTCTTAAGATTTGAATTAAACATTCCAGACAATCCAACCGTTGGATTTTTACAAAGTTGGTGCCGTTGGAAAGATTTTTCCAAAGCGAACCCAACGGTTGCGGTTTCAGGAAAATCCGATGGTCGGATCTCCCGTACTAATCGTTTGAAATCACGGTTTCAAAATACGAACTGCAGCGTCGTTATTCGATATATTTTAATTCTATTTATTTGTATATATCGATTCTTCGATTTCAAAGCTACAATCTTTTCATACATTTGATAAAAATGAAATTTTAACTAACTGTCTTCTATTTCAACACTTCACTATTTTTAACAATTCGTTTATATAATAAAAATGTGATTTTTATTGTAAAACAATTCATCTCAAAACATTATTATTTCGTATAGTTAATATAGGGGATAAAAATAGGATTTTTATTGTAAAACAATTTATTTCAAAACAGGATTATTTTATACTTTTCATATTGGTGTTAAAAATGGGATTTTTATTATAAAACAATTTATTTCAAAATATGAATACCATTCAACACATGAATTTCAATTCAACGAATGAATATCGATTCAACACATGAAGGTTTTCTATAGTTTATATATATAGATAAAAATGTGATTTTTATATTTTAAAACAAGAACACCATTCAACACATGAATTTCAATTCAACGAATGAATATCGATTCAACACATGAAGGTTTTCTATAGTTTATATATATAGATAAAAATGTGATTTTTATATTTTTAAACAAGAACACCATTCAACACATGAATTTCTAATCAACGAATGAATATCGATTCAACACATGAAGGTTTTCTATTCAACGAATAAATATAGTTTCAGCAAATGAAAATAATTCAAACACATGAATATTATTCAAAATTTCGGCAGCATAACGGCAGGGTAGTTAAAACCGGGACCGTCCCTAGTACGACTCCTCGCTCTACCTTAAAACCTCGCGGTTTTTGACAATGAGGATCATGCATCTAGTACGCACGCAGGCGACATGTATATATTTATTTCATTTCCACATACTAATCCTATGTGGTTTCAACCAAATATTTCTCAACCACAAATGGGTATTTTTCAACCACAATCAACCAATATCAACCACAAACAATCACAATTAACCATTTGCTATCAATCAATTTTCACACCAATCACAACCAATAAATATCGTCCATGGTTTGTGGACGAGGGGCGTGTATATATATATATATATATATATATATATATATATATATATATATATATAGCAATTCACTTCTATTTCAACACATATATAATTTTTACAACGCATATATAACTTATACATCGAACGTACAACTTATACAACGCTTATACAAGAGGTGTACAATGCTTATATAACTCATACATCAACCATATAATTTATACATTGTCGTTTTTCATATCGTTTATAAATTAGAAATCTCACCTTGGGTTCCACTCCACCTAAAATAGCAGAAGGCTCAGAAAAATATGCGGTCTCTTCTAGAAGGTAGAAGACGTCCTCATGGTCCCGGTGTCTCCTGTTTCATCGAATTTCTTCAACACATGAAAAAGATATGATTTTTCAAAGATGGACGAATTTCACGACACTTTTGAATGTTGAAATCAGTTTAAATTATTCAAGCCGTTACCTTTCAACTTGGGTTCAAAACTAGTTCGCGAATTTTCGCGAATTCTGCTCAACGATGGAAGGATCGGCCAATGCCATGTCGAAGGGGGAGGAGGCGCGCTGGTTCGCCGGAGGTGGGGCCCGGTCCGGTCGTGGCTGGCGCGATTTACGATGGTGCAAATGGGCGAACTTCTCGAAGGTGATTCGGGCGAAATACACAACGATAATTTCTCCAACTGGTATGGATTTGAAGAGGGGGGAATAAGCTTCAAAATGGATCTAAGAGCGCTCGATTTCACTGAGAAATGGAAGAGAAATCGAGCCGGGAAGATCCAAACCCATTTCCGCCGTCGAGCGCTGTATCGGGGAGAGAGAAAATGGGGGTAGTGGCTAATTAGATTTTTTTTATATAATTTTTAAAATCTCCAAAATACCCCTTTCGCCCACGAACTCCAATCCAAACCCAACGACTGTCGTCCCCAGCGTTTTACCCCCATTCCGAACACAATGGGATATGTTTCTTAGGCCCATTCGACTGTTTCAGTCAGTTTTCCTTCAAATTAAAATATAAAACATTCAATATTTGATTTGAACGTTCATTTCAATTTGAAAGGGCCACAAACTGATTCGAAAAATTCCATAAAAATAAATCTAGCTATGTTTTGACGATACGGTCCCAACAAAACTAATTTCGTCGAATTCTGAGACCGTTTGCAAAAAGGCCCATTTCTGGTCGATCCAATTTAACTACAATTGACCAAAACACGTTTTCCTTTGCCACGCTCACACACTAGCTTCAAAAATTATGAAATTTGAAACCTAGCAATAACTTCACATCCCGTATCCAACAAAAGTGGTTTCGTCGAATTCCGAGGTCGTATGCAAAATGGCCAATTTTACGGGCTATATAAATTCCATAGCGAACTTTCTGAAAATTCATTTGGCCATAACTTTTGCTTTCCGTTATGAAAATTCGATTTTTTAGATTCGTTAGAAAGGTATTCACTAACAGATTTAAATATTTTTGGTTTCACTCAAATCCGTTTTGTTTTGCACCCGGTACAGTCCGACAAATTTTGAATTCAATTTTTGAAACTGCAGCGCCTTTTCAAGCCTTGTTTATAATTAGAATTAATTATATTCGTTTTCAATTGTCGATTCAAACTCCGTTTTCATTGCTATTATTTAAAATATTTATTTTAAATATTTAAAATTCATACTTTTAGCCAATTTAAAAAATTTAAATTGGTTCAGATTTTCTGGGTCGTTACAATCTCCCCCACTTAAAACGTTTCATCCCCGAAAAGGAACAAAGTCGAAAGTGGTTTGATTAATCAACTCTACGTTCGATCTGGCTTCAATTCTCCAACTTTTCAGTTTCTGGGAATTTTCAAATTCTTCAAAAATTTGGCTAACACCCGGAATTTTCGAAAAATTTCGCCATAACTTCCTTTGTACGGGGAGGGGTTTGGAAATTTATTGTGCCGTATTAGGTACCCAATAAATCCTAATAAGCATACACATATTTATAGTGATATACTCTAGTGTTTATAGGGGAGTGTGTATTGATAATAACTCCAGAGAATAAATTCTCGTCACCCTGCCCCGTGTGGGAAATAAATAGTCCATGTGTCGTATCTAATAACTAGAGAGACGTGATTATTGTCAACTCCAAACCCGTGTGGTTTTTTTTATTAATCTGGCAATTTAATCGTTACAATTTAAATAGTCCATATCAGTCATCAGTTCAACCTGTAAAATATAGTCATCTCCATACAAGCCTCTCGCTCGTATGGTAAATCTTCCACCTCGTCACACAAGCTCCAAATGCTTATGTGGTATATGATGAAGTATGCCTATCTTCAGAAGAAGGCCATGCAATGTAGTTCAAAATTAATTGTTACTATCCTATGGCGACATTTATTATTTCACACAAAAAAACCAGCACTCCGCATCCAATGACATTCACAGGAGTTGATATAATAATATTTCGCATCCAAATCATTAAGGTTTACCTATTTGTCGGGCACGCAAATAAAATCTTTACTCAACAGCTAATCCATTTACCTGTTCAAACATATATAATACACATGTATATATTTCTATTTATTTTCTAATCAGTTCAATGTGTGATATAATCGAATAAATTCTACCATTATTCTATTGTTGATTAAATTAACTATTGTTCCAATAATTTAATTAATCTAATTTACTATCACACAACACAAACAGCAATCAAATTGATTTTAACTTTTCAAAATCATACAAATCAATTTCTATATTCTTTTAAAATCATTCAGACTATAGAGTTAAAAGTGCATATCCATGGAAAGAAAATAACAGCAGAGTAGAGAATTAAATGGTAATGCAAAGTATGTTAAATATACCTTGCACCGGAGTCAATCAGAGATATCCACTCGGCATCTAGGATAAGCTTTCTGAATGCTCTCCTCAGTTTCCCACGTACAATCTCGCGGATCTCCACTCCATTGCACTTTGACTAAGTGAACCTTCTTGTTCCTCAGCTCTTTGGTTTCTTTGCCGATGATCTTTAGAGGCTCTCTTCTCACAGCTAATTCAGGGGTAATTTCAATATCCTGTTGAGCTGCTTCTTCCACGATCAAGTCTGGATCATGAACGTGCTTTCGAAGTTGAGATATATGAAATACATCATGAACTCCAGGCAACCAATCAGGCAATTTAACCCTATAAGCGAGAGATCCGATCCGTTCCAGAATAGGAAACGGACCAATGAATTTGGGTGCCAACTTTCCAGTCTTACCGAACCGGATAACTCCTCTCATCGGCGATACTTTCAAATATACATAGTCGCCAACTGCAAAGGATATATCTCTTCTTCTCCTATCGGCATAGCTCTTTTGTCGGCTTTGAGCAGCGAGTAATCGTTTCTTAATAAAATCGACTTTGTCGGCAGCTTCTCGAATCATATCTGGCCCCAACACAAGTCTATTACCAGGTTCGACCCAACAAGCAGGAGATCGGCACGGTCTACCATACAATGCTTCGAATGGCGACATTGTCAGACTCGCCTGGTAGCTGTTGTTATATGAGAATTCAGCCAAATGCAGATGGTCTTGCCATGATCCACCGAAATCTATAACACAAGCCCGCAATAGATCTTCTAAAATACGATTCACCCTCTCAATCTGGCCGTCTGTCTGAGGATGATAAGCGGTGCTCAAATTCAACTTCGTTCCCAGCTCGACTTGAAACGCCTCCCAGAATTTACTAGTAAATATTGTATCTCTATCACTGACTATACTGAGCGGCACTCCATGTAGTCTAACAATTTCCCTGAAGTATATCTGCGCCAGACTCTGAGCAGTCCTGTTTGATCTGACAGGTATGAAATGGGCGGTCTTCGTGAAGCGATCTACGATCACTAAAATACTGTCATTCCCTTTTCTGGTTCTGGGTAGACCATCAATGAAATCCATAGAAATATGTTCCCACTTCCAACCAGGAACTTCTAGCGGTTGTAACAATCCAGCCAATTTCTGTTGGTCGCTTTTGACTAGCTGGCAAGTAGGGCATTGGCTGACATATATTGAAACGTCTCTTTTCATAGCCTTCCACTAGAACGTTCGTTTGAGATCGTTATACATTTTGGCCACACCAGGATGGATACTCAGCTTGGACTTGTGACACTCGTCTAACACTTCCCTTTTTAACTCTGGGATATCTGGAACACAAATCCTTCCTTTCAACCTCAAGGTCTCGTCGTTATCTATTTGAAAACACGAGGGTTCGCTTTTCTGAATCCTTTTAATCATATCCTTAATAAAGTTATCCACTTTCTGAAGAATAGATATTTTGTCAATCAAGGAAGTCGTGATAATAAAGCTGGCTATCATTACATTCTTTCGGCTCAGCGCATCGGCCACGACATTGGCTTTCCCTGGAGTATATATAATTTCAAAGTCATATGCTGCAAGAAACTCCAGTCAACGTTGCTGCCTCATATTCAGGTCTTTCTGAGTGAACAGATACTTTAACGACTGGTGATCTGTAAACAGTTCAATTCTCTCACTCAGAAGATAGTGTCTCCAGATTTTCAAGGCGAATACTATAGCCAATAACTCAAGATCATGAGTTACGTAGTTCTTCTCGTGTGGCTTCAACTGACGGCTAGCATAAGCAATCACTTTGCCCCTTTTCATTAACACTACGCCAAGGCCTTCTCTAGAAGCATTAGTCCAGACTTTCAAATCCTGATTGCCATCGATGATGGTTAACACTGGAGCAGTCGTTAGTCTTAACTTTAGCTCTTCAAAAGCCTCCTCACTTTCTGGAGTCCATTTGAATTTAGAGTGCTTCTTTGTAAGCTTCGTTAAGTGGCCAGATATCTTCGAAAAGTTTTTAATGAACTTCCGGTAATATCTAGCCAATCCGAGAAAGCTGCGGACTTCTGTAGGAGTACTAGGCTGTTTCCAGTTTTGAATAGCCGTGATTTTACTTGGATCCACAGCAATTCCTTCTTTTGATATGACATGGCCCAGAAATTTTACTTCTTCTTGCCAGAATATACATTTGGAAAACTTTGCTTTCAGCACATTCTTTCTGAGAGTTTCTAACACTTGTTCCAAATGTTTTTCATGTTCGGCCTTTGATTTAGAGAAGATTAGAATATCATCAATAAAAACCAGAACAAATTTATTCAAAACTCCCCTGAACACTCTATTCATCAAATCAACGAAGTATGCTGGAGCGTTACATAAGCCGAACGACATTACTAACCACTCGTAGAATAGGTCCGGACCTCTGAATGCCGTTAATGGAACACTCTTCGGCAATTCGAAGTTGATGGAAGCCTGTAGCTAGGTCAATCCTTGAGAATACTTGTGCGCCATTTAATCGATCCAACAAATCATCAATCCGCGGCAATGGATATTTGTTCTTTATTGTCTGTTTGTTCAGATCTCGATAATCCACACATAGACGTAGAGTACTGTCAGATTTTGGGACAAACACCACTGCTGCACCCCAATAAGAGAAACTAGGCCTAATTAGACCCTTCCATACTAGCTGTCATGTTTGATTGTCAAGTTCTTCTTTCTCTTTCAAGGACATTCTTCGAATAGCGTGAACTACCGGCCTTGCATTGGGAATCAAAGCGATCTTGAAATCTATTTCTCTTTGCGGAGGTAAGCGAACAACTTCTTCGAACACATCCGCATAGTTCTTGACGACAGGAATATCTTTGATGAGGTCAGGAATATTCTCTGCAACTTCAGGGATATTTTCTATTTGGGCTGGAGAAACATTCAAAGCTGCCCAGAAATCTTTTCTATTAGCATTCTGACCTTCACAGGGAATGGTTATATAATCACCTGATTTAATCTTCGCCTTTACGACTCTGTCGGCGCATTTAACTTCAGCTTCATATTTGGTCAACCAGTCTAACCCCAAGATAAGATCAAACTCTTTAAAATTCATGACGACTGCGATGGTAGGAAACCGATAACGAGAGAAGGAAACCGGCACTCCACAAACCCAACTGAGATCAATGGAACCCCCAACCGGATTCTGAACAGTCATTGGTTCCTTAAGCTTTTTCAAATTCAAATCCAGTTTCTTAGCTGCATCCTTTGCAATGAAGCTTCGTGACGCGCCTGTGTCAAACAGTACTTTGACTAGAATGTTTTTGACAGTATGCATTCCTTCTAAAACATTAGCCCTTTCTTGACTAGCTGAGGGCTCGGAAATTTCTGCTACTTCATTCACTTGAACTATTCCAGGCTTTCTGAATAGCGGGCAGTTTTTCGCAATATGACCGGCCTGGTGGCACTTATGGCATCCTCTTTCCTCTTGTAACCTCTTACCGGATTTAGACCCATCCTTTACTTGTTTCTTTAGAGATCTGCAACTTATCGAGAGATGTCCTTGCCTATTGCAGTTACTGCATACCGCTGTCGTTACAGGTTCTTTCCCAGATTCAGCCCTTTTTCTCTTGGCACTGGGCTTCTTACTGACCTCAGATCTCGTACTGGCTTCAGGAATATCAGTTTCCGACTCTGCTTTGTCACTAGAACAGACTTCTTCTTCGTCGCGCAACATTCCTTTCTTATGGAGATCTTCATACTGATAAGCCATATAAATCATTTCAGAGAAAGGAAGTTTTACATTCCTCGGTACACTATTCTGATATCTCCTTTGCAGGCCATGAATAAATCTCAGATTTTTCCTCTTTGGATCTTAAATCAGATGAGGAGCAAAGTGAGCAAGTTCGTTGAATTTCTAATGATATTCTGGGATGGTCATATCACCTTGTATTAGATAAGAAAATTCATCACATAATCGCTCGGTTGCTTCGGGAGGAGTAAATCTTTCTAGGAAAATCTCTTTGAATATGTCCCAGGTGATGTCACCTTCTGGATTATCTTTGATGATTGTTTCCCACCAGATTAAAGCTTCTTCTTTGAGCGCCAAAGATGCTACTAACCGTTTCTGGTCATCTCTCAACTGGATGCGCTCAAATATTCTTTCGACGGAACTCATCCAAGCTTGAGTCTGAATTATAGATTCATTGCCCGAGAACTGTGCTCCGTTCAGATTTCAAAATCTCTTTAATAGAGCCTCTAGATCAGGTTCTGCATTTTTCCTGTTTCTGACACTCATTCTTCTAGTACTTCTGCAAACAGCAGATCAAGATTCAGGTCACAGAAAAGATATTTTAAAATATAGAAACACATACTTCAATGTAAATGTGTCTATCGAGCTGTAATTTCATTCTGCTTTACTCATACTAGGATATTACTGATCCTATCTGTATAGAGTTACCCATCCTAGAACACTACTGGTTCTATTTCTGACGAGTTCGTTCATATGTTATATTCCAGCACTAAGCTTAACCGAAGCTCTAATACCAAATGAGACGATCCCAAACCCCGTACTGACGGCGGCAAGGGTAATCCGTGGAATATAACACAGAAACAGATAATAGCAGAACAGAAATAAATAAATACACCAGATTATGAACAATAGAATATAATGGATAAAATTAATCATCAGAGTTACACAGTATACATGATCTTACTTAGTACAATTACAGTTCAGCTATACATAAATGTCTACAGCGGAAACAAACAAAATATGTACAATAGGAGTTGAACAGCATAAAAAGAGATAAATGATAGAATCCATCTTCAGCTCCAGCTATCCAGAGGAAGCCAGCTAAACCTGAATACAAGGCTGCCCGTGTAGAAAAAGGGGCACCCGAGTTTGAAAGTGAAATAAATACGAGTCAGTCATGGGACTGGTATGAGAAATCTACTCAACACAATTGAAATATGGTTAATCACAGGATCACGCCACTTTCGTGGAACGGGTTTACTCCATCGGATCACCAGTGCTTTAAAACAAATCATTCTTTGAAACAACACTATGCTTTTTATAAAAATGAGGCCATTATAAGACTCAGTTCCCATCACACAATGCAACGCAAACCGGAGGATAGAGTTTTTACCTTATAACGGCCAAAATATGCTTGATACGAATAAAACAAAGGCATTTGATATTAGTGATAGTGTTTATATGTTTTGAAAACAATTTCAAATCATAACTATCAATCATAGACAGCATTAATGCCCCATACCACTATGTCATCATATATAGGTATACAATCAAAATCGCACAGTCACGTATTGGGAAATTGGATTTCCGTCATGAACCAAGGCAAAAGATAGTCCTTACCGAGTTCGTGACTCTCTAGCCCGAGCCACAGGACCCAGACTCAGGTGGGCCCTTGGATCGTCAGGGCTGGTCCACCGATGTGGATTAAAATTCCTGAACAATGCGTTTCCCCGCCCTATGGGGCGTAAAAGAGCCAACGAGTGACTCCATCGGACCCGGATCTTCTGATCTAATCGAGGCGCCTCGCAACAGCAACAACCACACAGGTGAAAAGTATATAAATGTCAGGGCTGGTAGGTCACTGACACCACCCTAGCTAGAAAGAAACGCATGCCCTCCCTGAGGTCCTTCTCCCGTTTCTGGTTCATACCGGGGTGTGAGGCTCGCGAATTCACATTATACACAAAGCTACGCCACACAGGCGATGCTTTGATCATCACCACAAGAATTTGCTTTTCAACAGAAGCCCTGATCATTTGCCACTTAGGCATGTCACACTAGCAATTCATGCCATGCGACTGATATCCATCGATATACAACCTCTGAGCTCGTGCGTTTCAGAGAAGGGCGTTAAGCAAAAGAATAAATTCTCCGCCGCCAAACAGATGTATATTTAATAGAGATCAATCAACACAGAATAAAATCCAATGTCAGACACACAGTCCATTTACCAGTCCGTTCTGGGTCTGAACGAAACCGGAGGCACTGAATACCTCGCAAACCCATCGATCACAACATACGTCGGGACGATCACCACTCATTATCCATATTTCGGGATGCCTCCCAATCAGGACCTCGGTTACCGTCCAAACGAGGTGAAGATCTCCGGTCTTCGACCATCGTCTTCATCTTCGATTTCTTATCGTCGATTCAGTTATTCAAAATGGGAAAAACTCGGTCTTTCTGAGCAACTCGCGTATATAATAAACAAGTGCAACACTAACATATACACGCATCATTTCAATTCATTAGTCACTAACCGTCGATCAGTAAGAGAACGATTTCCCAAATATTAACCCCGGAGGCCGAAACCAACATCAGATCAACACCCAGGAAACCATTCGACTTAGCCAACCTTCAGTTAATTTCTAAATCACATCCATATTGTTTATAATATTTTATAACGATTTATCGCTATTTTTATTTATTTTAAAATAGCCAATTTATTCAAAACGACGCTTCGGGCCATAACGCGACCGTGGCGCTGTTTTTCTTCAGATTTGATTTACACATACCTGAAAATCTAACCGTTGGATCTTCATAAAATTTACATCATTAGAAATATCTTTTCAAAACGAATCCAACGGTTCTAGTTTCGGGAAAATCCGACGGTCGGATCTCCCGGTATAATCGTTTGAAGTTTCGATTTCGAAATACGAACTGCAGCGTCGTTATTCGATTAAATATAATTATATATATATAATCATTTCTGGTGCTGTTTTTCTTCAGATTTGAATTAAACATTCCAGACAATCCAACCGTTGGATTTTTACAAAGTTGGTGCCGTTGGAAAGATTTTTCCAAAGCGAACCCAACGGTTGCGGTTTCAGGAAAATCCGATGGTCGGATCTCCCGTACTAATCGTTTGAAATCACGGTTTCAAAATACGAACTGCAGCGTCGTTATTCGATATATTTTAATTCTATTTATTTATATATATTGATTCTTCGATTTCAAAGCTACATTCTTTTCATACATTTGATAAAAATGATATTTTTTATCTATCTGTCTTCTATTTCAACACTTCACTATTTTGAACAATTCGTTTATATAATAAAAATGTGTTTTTTATTGTAAAACAATTCATTTCAAAACACTATTATTTCATATAGTTAATATAGGGGATAAAAATAGGATTTTTATTGTATAACAATTTATTTCAAAACAGGATTATTTTATACTTTTCATATTGGTGTTAAAAATGGGATTTTTATTATAAAACAATTTATTTCAAAATATGAATACCATTCAACACATGAATTTCAATTCAACGAATGAATATCGATTCAACACATGAAGGTTTTCTATAGTTTATATATATAGATAAAAATGTGATTTTTATATTTTAAAACAAGAACACCATTCAACACATGAATTTCAATTCAACGAATGAATATCGATTCAACACATGAAGGTTTTCTATAGTTTATATATAAAGATAAAAATGTGATTTTTATATTTTAAAACAAGAATACCATTCAACACATGAATTTCTAATCAACGAATGAATATCGATTCAACACATGAAGGTTTTCTATTCAACGAATAAATATAGTTTCAGCAAATGAAAATAATTCAAACACATGAATATTATTCAAAATTTCGGCAGCATAATGGCAGGGTAGTTAAAACCGGGACTGTCCCTAGTATGGCTCCTCGCTCTACCTTAAAACCTCGCGGTTTTTGACAATGGGGATCATGCATCTAGTTCGCACGCAGGCGACATGTATAGATTTATTTCATTTCCACAAACTAATCCTATGTGGTTTCAATCAAATATTTCTCAACCACAAATGGGTATTTTTCAACCACAATCAACCAATATCAACCACAAACAATCACAATTAACTATTCGCTATCAATCAATTTTCACACCAATCACAACCAATAAATATCGTCCATGGTTTGTGGACGAGGGGCGTATATATATATTTATATATAGCAATTCACTTCTATTTCAACACATATATAGTTTTGACAACGCATATATAACTTATACAATGAACGTACAACTTATACAACGCTTATACAAGAGGTGTACAACGCTTGTATAACTCATACATCGACCATATAATTTATACATCGTCGTTTTCCATATCGTTTATAAATTAGAAATCTCACCTTGGGTTCCACTCCACCTAAAATAGCAGAAGGCTCAGAAAAATATGCGGTCTCCTCTAAGGTAGAAGACGTCCTCGCGGTCCCGGTGTCTCCTGTTTCATCGAATTTCGTCAACACATGAAAAAGATATGATTTTTCAAAGATGGACGAATTTCGCGACACTTTTGAATGTTGAAATCAGTTTAAATTATTCAAGTCGTTACCTTTCAACTTGGGTTCAAAACTAGGTCGCGGATTTTCGCGAAATCCGCTCAACGATGGAAGGATCGGCCAATGCCATGTCGAAGGGGGAGGAGGCGTGCTGGTTCGCCGGAGGTGGGGCCCGGTCCGGTCGTGGCTGGCGCGATTTATGGCGGTGCAAAGGGGCGAACTTCTCGAAGGTGATTCGGGCGAAATACACAACGATAATTTCTCCAACTGGTATGGATTTGAAGAGGGGGGAATAAGCTTCAAAATGGATCTAAGAGCGCTCGATTTCACTGAGAAATGGAAGAGAAATCGAGCCGGGAAGATTCAAACCCATTTCCGCCGTCGAGCGCTGTATCGGGGAGAGAGAAAATGGGGGTAGTGGCCAATTAGATTTTTTTATTTTATTTTATAATTTTTAAAATCTCCAAAATACCCCTTTCGCCCACGAACCCCAATCCAAACCCAACGACTGTCGTCCCTAGCGTTTTACCCCCATTCCGAACACAATGGGATATGTTTCGTAGGCCCATTCGACTGTTTCAGCCAGTTTTCCTTCAAATTAAAATATAAAACATTCAATATTTGATTTGAACGTTCATTTCAATTTGCCAGGGCCACAAACTGATTCGAAAAATTCCAGAAAAATAAATCTAGCTATGTTTTGACGATACAGTCCCAACAAAACTAGTTTCATCGAATTCTGAGACCGTTTGCAAAAAGGCCCATTTCTGGTCGATCCAATTTAACTACAATTGACCAAAACACGTTTTCCTTTGCCACGCTCACACACTAGCTTCAAAAATTATGAAATTTGAAACCTAGCAATAACTTCACATCCCGGATCCAACAAAAGTGGTTTCGTCGAATTCCGAGGTCGTATGCAAAATGGCCAATTTTACGGGCTATATAAATTCCATAGCGACCTTTCTAAAAATTCATTTGGCCATAACTTTTGCTTTCCGTTATGAAAATTCGATTTTTCAGATTCGTTAGAAAGGTATTCACTAACAGATTTAAATATTTTTCGTTTCACTCAAATCCATTTTGTTTTGCACCCGGTACAGTCCGACAAAGTTTGAATTCAATTTTTGAAACTGCAGCGCCTTTTCAAGCCTTGTTTATAATTAGAATTAATTATATTCGTTTTCAATTGTCGATTCAAACTCTGTTTTCATTGCTATATTTAAAATATTTATTTTAAATATTTAAAATTCATAATTTTAGCCAATTTAAAATTTTTAAATTGGTTCAGATTTTCTGGGTCATTACATATCCTCTGTTTTTGTTCAACCCTTAAATCCTTATCTAACTATTTTTAAAACAACATGATGATTGCATTCAGTATGTTAGGTACAGACAAGCATATAACTAACATAAATCCTCAGGAGTTAAATGTATAAATAGAAGTGGAAAGTGAGGTGTTTACTCACAAATGATGCTGCTAAAATTTCTCACTGTCTTTTGCAAATGATCCCTGTCTTGCCGTCTAATTCTCAAGTCCTTGGTTTATGATCTCAGCCATTTTAGTTTTGATTAACTAGTGAGAGTTTGTGTGAGTTTCTCAGTGTATTTATAGACGAGAGAAATGGAGGCTTTAAGCTGGGTAGGTGGTTAACGCAAGAAAGGTGTATATGCAGAGGTGAAAGTGATGTTTGATGTTTGATAGCAACCATTGTACAGTTCAATCAATCCTCTAACTTGCTTCTAACCCATGCATGTTCTTACTACAGAATTCCTACATCTGTGTACTTAATATGTATTAACAATACAAGCTTGGCTTCCAAGGAAAATAGCCTATGCATGTTCATCTATCTAGCTTGTACTTGCTGGAAATTTCTTTCAAATCAAAAGCTAAGCGAAAACAGGGATGACACATGTTTAATATTTGTTATGCTCCTTTCTATACGACTGTGCTTGTCATTATAAGTGATAGCATATGGATGAACATGGCTACTATTGCCTAAACTAATGGGATGTCACATTTCAGATTTCTTTTGTGAGTTGTTTCTTTCATTTCCAATAAATGCATGTGTTTCTCTTGTTACAAGTTTGTACACTTACAGGCTTTCTTTTCATTTCAGATTTCATCTTTTGCTTAAATTTTTCATTTACTTTATGTATACATTTATATACATAATGTTCACGCAAGTCTTATATACATATATGTATTCATACTACATTCATTCTCAGGTTATGTGTACAATCAAACTTTTTTGAACTCATGTATATCCTATACTTTGACTTATGTAACATATCTACAAATATTCATATATTTTAATCCAAGAAATTGTTAGAAGTTAACCATCTCCTTTTAATATAAAAGAGATGATCTTCTTATGTGTCATAAGAATGCGATTTTTCTTCAAGTATATGTCATTATTTACTTTATATAATTCTATGTACATGACTCTTGAAACAAGTTTTAAAGTACAAAAGTGTTTTAAACAACATATACTTGTTTATATACATATAATATAGGAATATGATAAGTTAATATATACATACTTATTCTAATTTAAATGAGTTTGATCTTTATCGTTATTATAAATTAATGAATGCCTTGTATTTATTTTATCTCTTTTTAATTGCTTGTTTAAGTAATCAATTTTATATGAGTTTAAAACAAGTAAAAACATAAACAAATGGTAAAACATTAACTATTTATTATATGCACATATGTAGACTGGCTAAGGACTTTTAAACTATCAATAATACATTTATTTGGAATTCCCTGATATATTCCCAAATATATAAATCAAATTTTATTTAATTAAATCAAATTATCAGCATAATCTATATATTATAGATTGTAAATCTAGTTCAAAATTGGGTCATTACAAGCATGGTGGTGGTGCTATAGGGATAATAATATGTTCTTTGTTGGTAAAAAAGAAATCAGTTCAAAGTTTTGCACTGCTCCTATATAAAAGTATTTTAAAGGTTGTTCGCTCTGCTTTTTCTTGCATTTTGGCTTTATTGATTTTGCTTGGTTTAGGCTAGAAACTTAGGTATATTTTCCTCTTATTTCAATTATACATAAAAAATATAACATGTGTTTCGGTTTGGGTTTAATGTTGAGATTTATCGTTGCTGTTTTAGGATTCGTAGTTAATTTGGGTTTCGTCTTGCTTGATCGAGTAGCAAGCCTTAAACTTATGCTTGTGAAATTCTAATTATATATCATGATATCGGATATCGATCCTCTCTTTCATTTTCTATGTTGATTTCATAGTTGTCACCTCGTCGCGAAAGGTGAGTTTTTTTTACTCATGACTAGCATTTTGTTAAGTGAATTAAAATTATAAAATGTCAAATGGAATGTTATGATTGCTTTGAAAAAATTCACGATTTATTTGTTATGAAATTCATGCATATGCGACACACGCACTAATGACATTTATGATATGATATGGATGTGATGTTTGTTATATTATGTTTTTATTTTTTCTCACATTGCAAGTTCCTTTTAAATTTAAGTAAAATAACTATGATTTGAAATTACACATACTTGAATGACTGGTTAGATTTAGGAAAACTGAAACTAAATCGAGATCCGGGTTGAAATGATATGTATCCAAAAAAAGTTATTGGAACGGGTTGAAATGATACATACCAGATCCACTTGACCGTAAGGTAGAAAATTATATATGGACGCCTTTGTCAATAAAAATGATTTTCTAGAATGTTATAACTACGTATCGATTTTTATGAATTGATTTTTGAAATGTAATTTAAATGTTATGCTTAAAATTAATCTTTGAAAATTAAATTAACTTGAATTAATATAGTTTAAGTTAAAATTGATTCAACGAAATTTCTATTTAAAAATAGTACAAAAGTTAGTATTTAAAATTAATGTTTAACTTATGCTAGATTTTTATGAAAATTGATTTAGTATAATATAACCTAAAATTATATAGTGAGTTAATGTAAATTGTTTTGATTCAATATAAAAAGATTTGGTTAAAAGATTTGTTTTAAAAGTTTAATAAAATTTATTTTGATATAAAATTTAATTTAATAAATTTTATATATTTATTTTAAAGAAAGAATCAAATTTTGAGTTGTAATTTTTTTTAAAAAAATTAAGCAAATGGGAAAGATTTGATTTATTTCAATTTTAAATTTGACTTGAGATTTTAATTGTTAACATAGTAAGTTTGAAATTGGGAAAAAGGTTATTTAAGAGATAACATAACAATTAAACGTCGAAACTATTTTGAAATTAATGTAATGAAATGAACTTAGAATCTAAGTTATAAACCAAATTAAATTAATGGTTTTGACAATAATTAGTTCTAAGTAAGAATTTGAATTTTGTTCCAGTTAAATGTAGGTCGATTTGAATAAGAAGTTATAATCCGAATGAATGAAAAGTCTAATTCGGAAGTACATATTTGGATTGGATTAGATCATTTTATTTGTATTAGACTATATTTCTTTAAAATAAAATTTTCCTTTCTACTTAGGTTTCATAAACTACTTATAACTAATATATTAAACTATTTTAACTATCAAAAGTTTACGACTACTTTAACAACTATATTATATAACACACAAACATATACTATTTTAAAATTTTAACTATTCTAAGTATATTCTACTATATTAAACAAAAATCTAAGCCCAATCCAAATTTAATGAGTCCAAAATGTTATAGAAATAAAATTTTGAGTGATAATTATATTTCGGAAATGGAATTTAAAATTTGAATTTGAGTTGATAAAGAAGCGTTGATGCCCTAAGATTTGAAATTGAAACTGAAGCCGATACTGAATTGTTTTAAATCCGTTCCTGAAGCTACTTGATTTCTGATATTAGTATATGATTCAAATCTAATGGTCATGATGTGAAAAAATATTACGTTTGGTTGTTAAAGAGATAGGTGTCGGTATTGTCGTACACTCTGCCAATACCGACACCTCTTTAGCAACTGTGCACGTAGTGGAGAATCCCGAATGAAGTATGATGGTTTGCCTAACTCTGCTCGAATGAAGTAAGATAACGATGATGAACATCCTTGACCATCAGGTCGTAATTAAAATGACTAAAATAGAAGCTATACTATGACTAAGTGAGGTCGCACCTTCGATTGGACACACTTCTTCAATACCATCTCTATTAATTTGTGAGTGATTTGGGTGCGCCTTTGACTATGGAAGAGTTGTTCGAGTTGAGCAGTAGCTGCGGCTATGCATTACCATCAATCGGGGAGTGCAACTACTAGAATCTTACCCTTGGTGTTGCCTCACATGCCTTTTCATATTATCCTGATCGAGCCTTTTACGATTTGATTTGTGTCGTACCTATAAAGTGCCCTCTAATAACCACTAGTTTACAGTGGACTTTACCGTATCCGTATAGACTACGGTATTATAAACTGTATAAGGGTAATATGGTAATCATGCTTACACTATTTTAATATTTTACTAAATAGACGATATTATAATAGCACATAATATTATATGTATTGTAACAACTTGAAATTTTAACGATTTTAAATAACATGTTTAATTGAACTTTTACTTAAGAATAAAATTTTATTTATTTTGAAATGTAAGAATGAATGACCTTGATTTTTAAATACAAATAAAAACACACACACGTCTAATTTGAATAACAAAAATCAGAATGATCGTTAATTTCAGAACTTAGTTGTAACATGAAATCAACTAGTAATATAAGCATTGAAATATTGGTTCTTAAAGATGTAGTGTTTTAAACAACATTGATTCTGTAAATTTTACAAGTGTCCGCTTGCACAATTTAAATTCATTTATACGATCGATTTACGGTAGCGACAACCGATATATCGTAGTTAACATTATAACTTAATTTTTTTTGAATTAAAAACCAAAGGCGAGAGTTGGTTTTGTTTGATTCGGAGTTTATCAAAATTTTGGTGCTTGTTTGGGTATCAGATTTGGCGCAAAACCAAAGGTGAGTGTTTTAACCCATTCACAATGTACTAAAATATCTATGTAAATTAAACTAAATTTATGATATGTTTTACTTTGTTCAACTGACGTTCTCGATAATAAAATTTGACATTGAAATTGATTATAACTGTTTATTGGCACTTGATGCATGTTAAATTTATATGTATGAAATTATTGTTTGATGGCTTGTTAGCAAATTTGATGTAAGTTTAAATTTAACTAAATTTGAATTGGCAGTTAATTGCCATTTATTTGAATTGACATTTAATTAATACTAAAATTAAATAGCTAACTATACATCGACATTGGATAACTAACGCTACTGTGACATATATTGATCGTTTAGACGATGATTTTATGTTATGTTTAATTATTGCCTTCATGATTGATTGGATGATATTGTTAATGGTTATTGATTATCATGTTTACTTATCACCCTATATGTCATGAAAATGGGATAAACTGATAATTTGCATATCTGGGCATCAAATACTTGATTAAAAAATATATGCTGAAATGTTATATACCTATGACATCCGATACGAGTTGAAATGATAAATACTCATAAAATTGAAATTAAATGATTTCTGGGCCATAAGGTAGAAAACTAAATACGGACGTTTTGCTCAAATGAAATATTTTGTATTAAACTAATTTATATTAATCAAACTATTTTATATAAATTTAACTATTATATTTATAATTATTTTAGATAAAATTATTTTGTATTAATTTAAATATTTTATTATATGTAAAATTTTTGAGATTTCTTTTATACTTTGTAACTATATTAAATAAAATTAGTTTATATTAAATTTAACTATATTATTTATAACTATCTTAATGAAGCTATTTTATATTAATTCAACCATTTTATTTTATAATTATTTAAATTAACTATTATATTTATAACTATCTTAATAAAACTATTTTATATTTACTTAACTATTTTATTTTATAATTACTAGGTCAACTATTATACTTATAATTATTTTATAAAAGTATGATATATTAATTTAACTAATATATTTTATAACTCTTTTAAGCAAACTTCATTGTATTAGATTTAACTATTTTAAATTAATAGTACATTATGAATCCGAGTAAATAAATTTGGATATTACTTATAAAGATTCCTTTGAATAACAATATTTGAATAGCTGAAATCTAAACTCGAGACTTGAATTTTTGATAATAAATCATTTTGAAGTATGAGATTTGAGAAATGCGAAACTGATTCGGATATGGATTGATTTGAATTAAATGATGAGTTAATCAATAAATAAATCAAATTGATATATGACATTGAAATATGATTTCAAATATAAATGACCACGGTGTGAAAATGCGAACGTTTGGTTATTAAAGAGTATGAGATCGGACATTGTCATACTCTCTGCTAATACCAGGAATCATTTTAACAACTATGTACATGGTGAATGAATCAAAAATGAAGTAGGATGGTTTGGCAAATATTACTGGAATGAAGTATATCCTTGACCTTTGGATCATAATTAAAATGACTAAAACAAGAGCTATATCGTGACCAAGTAGGTTAGCTACCCCTATCGGCAACACTTCTTTCTTGATTATTATAGTTCCTCGGTTTGATATGATTTGATGTGCATTTGTGAATTTGGGTATACTGTTCAAGGTGGGCGGTAGTTACGGCTGTGCGTTACCACCAGTTCCGAAGTGCAACTGATAGATACCTAAACTGGGTATTGCCTCGCGTGCCCTGTCATATTATCTTGATCGTCCATATGCAATTTTGATTTGACGTTGTCGTCTATTGGTGCACCCTATCCACTGACGTTTAACTAGTGTTTTACATGTAATGATTATGACAATGTTTACAAACGGTGTAAGGGTAATAATGGTAATCTCGCTTACGCTATTTTAATATTTTAATTTATTAAATGAACACTATTTTAATAGCGCATTATATTATATTATATCTAGTTTGACGGATCCTTAGGAGATGAAAATTCTCGTAACATATCTTATGTTATTGAACTCATGTTATATGCCGATACGAGATGGAAAATCCCAGAGCATCTCTGATGCTATTACATTCATATTACATTTGTTTGATTTGACTTACATGAGATATTTTAGTCATACCTCAAGTGTATTGTTTTATTTATGCTCGAGTTAGTAGTTTAGCGAAGGTCTCATTGTGAAGATGAAGATGGAGCTGTACAGACGTATTTATTAGTATTATTCAGCTGCAATTATTGGTATGTTTTATGATAATTAAACTTTGGTATTCGAAAATGTATATTGCAAACTGGTTAATGTTTAACTATTTTTTATTATATTTTTTCCTTCCGTTGTGAGATTATGTATTCTATTTCCTTCTCTTCTCTTTTATTTCTTATAATAAAACCTATCAACAATTCACCATTTTGAACGGTTTGGGTTTAACATGTGAAGGTTTCTTGTCAAATCTAAAATCATTCGAAAAGGAAGGTTGTCACATGTATATAGTACCATGGATCATTAAAGGATGGAATCCCAAACATCTTTAACTTATTTTCATTTCATTAAGAACAGTTCACTTGGGTTAATTCACTTATATAAGAAAGTTAGTCATGACCCGAGTGTTTTGTTTTTGCATTATGTTCAGATCAGCCTATGTATTTCAACTTTGAAGATTTATCTGTTAGAGCTTGAGATTCGCTGAAGATTTAGTCATCCATTTATCATTATATATTCCATTTATTTCTATTCTAATTATTTATTCATGTACTAGTGAGATTCTGTATTTAGCTTTCTGCTGTATTTATTTTTGTATTCCGGTATCATTGTATAAATTTAAGATTTTGTATTATCGCATATATTTGTTCCGCTGTGAGATATTCTGCCTATTTTTTGTCTGTGATGATTTATTTTTAATCCAATAGCACTTAACAATATGTTGTTGTGAATGATTTGAGCTGGTTTAACTATTAATATGAAGTGGTCAACAGAGAAGGTTGTTACAGCTTGATATCAGAGCTTTGGTTTTATCTAAATCTTGGCTTATGGGGTTTTGAAAAACTTCATTAGAGATAGAGTAGTGATATTCTAGAATGAGCAGAATTGTCACTACAATCATCCTCAAGAGGGCATATTTTGAAAATAAAAATAATTCTAAACGATTTTAAAATGTTTTAAAAAGGATTTTAAATGTAGAAATCATTTTTTTTAAATCCTGGTTCTAAAATCTCCTTTCTTTAGATTATTTTCATTATTTAGGTTTCTCTTAGGCTAAGATTTCCTAATTCCAAACTTCGATCCTTCCTCTAGGTTCGTCATAGGAAATTAAGAATTAATAGCTTTTGAAATCCCGAGTATTCTTTAATTTATTAAGGTATCCATCTTTTGTAAATTCCCATTGATTAAGTTCGTCTGTTAATTCAACTTCTAGCTTCTTTTCCAAACTTGGCATGAACCCGACTAAATAGATAATGCAAGAGAGGTGAAATATAAATCTTGTGTAAATAATAATAAATTTTGAATGAAACTAAATAACTAAAGTATTAACATTGATTGTGTTATTTATGTAATTAACACTTGATTGTATAAATTAAATTAAGTAATTTAAAAAATATATAGTATAAAAAAAATTCCTTAAGAATAAATTGAAATCCCTTAATATATGTCACTTTTAAAAGAAATTGAAATGGATTATATTTTGTGAATTTATAAAAGCTATATTAAGAAAATTTGCACAAGTAGACTTGTGAAATGTGAATTCAAAAATAATAATCTTAGTGAATTAATAATGGTTGTGAAAAATAGTACTACTTTCTAGATAAATGTAATATAAAGAGCTCATAAGTATAATAGTTTGAATTTAAATTTTATTCTAAGTTGAATGTGTACGAAATATAAATTTATTTTGAGTGAATGTGTTGAAATACCAATTTGATAATTATAAGAGTATTTATGGAACTTTATAAAAAAAATCTTTATATAAATGGAAAATTAAGAATAATGATTTGTTTGGAATAGTTATATATATTAAACTTATGGAATTCAATGGATTTAGTATAATATACGCAAACACTAATGTTAAGGTATTTTGAAAGAGAATGTGTTTTGAAACTAAATATGCTACGTAAAAGTAATTTTGACAAATAAGATCTATATCATAGTAACTTGTAAATTATTGATATACAATTAATAAATTAAGACAAGTAAATAAATGAAGTTGTGAAGTTCATAGGTTTATATTATAACGACCTAGATTTTTGGTCGATTAATTTTAAATATTTAATATTGTTTCAAATGTTGAGTTAGAAATAACTGGATTTTATATGGATTTTAACGATTTAATTTCGAGTATATGAATTATCGTAATATGAACAATAAAAAAATTGAATTCGAAGCTAAAACTGAATCGAAATGATTCAAATGATCAATATGAATTTTATTTGAATATAAACGATGATAATAATAACAATTTATTATCAAGAAGTTGATTTTTTTGAATTCAAATTATATATTATCGATTTAATTTGGTACGTAAAAATAGTTAATTTTCAGATGACCTCGATTTTCGACGAACGAGAACGCGGATTGTTTGAGATTACGATGCATCGAAACACAAAACAATAAAACATTTCATTGCTATTACAATAATATTACATCAGTGTACAAGAATATCAGGGTGTGAATAAATAATGTACACATTGGAAAAATAATATCAGAGAATAAAGTACATAGTAGTGGATTTCCTACCAAATGGAGTGAAAGTCAGGCTCCGGCCTTTCCTTCGAGTCTTCCTATTATCTATTAGTATTAGTAAGTAGTTTATCCTCTGCTGAAATAGAAACATATAAATACAATGCACAATGGAAATACATCAACTAACACAACTAAAAGAAATACACGGGATACAAAGCTTTCTGAATAAAGCTCCAGCTATAAACTACGATCCTGTTAAATAGAAATATCTGCAAAACCAAAATTACTAGCTGCCCGTGTGAAAAATATGGGCACCCAAAGTTTTTGTGAAAAACAATAAACTCCAGGTCAGTCATGGGATTGGTGTGAGAACTTAAAACAGTTATTAAAACTTTACTTAATTAAAATAAGGTAATATCACAGGACCACACCATATGACACGGAACGGGTTTACTCCACATGAGTACTAGTTTAAAACATAAAACAATACAATGCTTAAAAAAAAGCTATTATATGACTTAGGTCCCATCACACAATGCAGGGCAAGCTAGAGGAATAAGTTTTACGTTATAATAGCCAAACATGCTTGATACACTTTAAAACAAATATTTTTGATATTAATATAAGTGCATAGTGTAGAAAACAAACTTTTCGAATATAAATATATCAATCATAGACGGCATAGTAACCCATCCTACTATGTCGCCATATAGGTTTACAACTAAAACCGAAAAGTCGTGTATTGGAAATTGAATTCCATCTATGAGTCGAGGCAAGGGATGTCTCATCACCGGTTTCCAGACACTCTAGCACATGTCTCAGGATCACACTTATGGGAAACCCTTGGATCTTCAGGGCTGGTCCACACCAAACATTTGTGGATCGATTATTCCTGAATAATACGTTTCCTGGTCTATCGGACCTGTCATTTGGTCAGTATGTCGACCAAACATATCCGAGAACCCTCGCTTCCATCATCCACATAAGTAAAATGTCCGGGCTCCGTACCATGGCATCACCTTTAGCTAGAAAAATAATGCATGCACTCCCTGCAGTCACTAATCCCCTTTTTAACTCAAACCGAAGTGTGAGGCTCGCGAATCAACACTATACAAAAAGTTGTGCTATTTAAAGCCATTTTTTGATCATCATTCACAAGACTCCGCTTTTAAACAAAAGCCTTGATCATTGCATTTCAGTATGCCATATTGACAATTCATACCATACCATCGATTTCCACCAATATATAACCTCTAATCTCGTACGTCTCAGAGAAGCTTGTTAAGCAAGAGAATAGATTCCTCTCCACCAAACCGATATATTTAGCAGAGATCAACAAATACAGCGCCAAGTACAATGTCAGACATACAATTCATTTACAAGTCCATTCTGGGTCTGAACAATATCGGAGGCACCTTATTCCTCATCCCATATGTCCAATACAAGAGAGAGGTCCTTGCATATCCGAACAATCAACAAGTACGTCTGGACAACTACCATTATAACCCCTTTAAGGGAGATACCTATGTCCAAGGCATCAGTAGTAATCCATTCGACTTGATGATTTCTGTTTGTGATAACCCGTAACTTCCCCGTTAAGGAAAGCCCGGATTGCTTTGAGGACAAGACCAATTAGAACACAAACAGAAGAACATTTCATTGTTATTTACAATAATTCCATCAGATTACAAGAATATACAGAGTATGAATAAATATTACACAGAAAATATCAGAGATTTAAATTACATAGCAGCGGAAAAACAATATAAAACACAACTGAAAGTAATACACGGATACAAAGCTTTCCGAGCATCGTTCCAGCTGTAAATCAGGATCCTGTGAATATAAATCTGCAAAACCAAAACTACTAGCTGCCCATGTCGAAAATAAGGGCACCCAGAGTTTAGGTTAAAACAATAAACACCAGGCCAGTCATGTGACTGGTGTGAGAACTAAAAACAGTTATTTAAAACTTTACTTTAAAAGAGAGTAATTCAAGGGACCACGCCGTATAACACAGAATGTGTTTCCTCCCAAGAACACCAGTGCATAGAATAAACAACGCAATGCTTTTTCGAAAAATGAAGCAATAATAAGACCCAGGTCCCATCACACAATGCAACGCAAGCCGGAGGATAGAGTTTTCCCTTATAATAGCCAAACATGCTTGGTACGTTTAAAACAAATCATTTGATACCATTATAAGTGTATAGTGTCAAAACAATTTCCATCATAAATATCAATCATAGACGGCATGGGTACCATATATCATGTCGCCATACTAGGCTCTACAAATAAAACCACAATATCACGTATTGGAAATTGGATTTCCGTCATGAGTCGAGGCAAGGGGCAAGCTCCTCTCCACTTCGAGACACTCTAGCAAATGCGTCGGGACTACACACTCTGGGTAACCCCTGGATCTTCAGGGTCGGTCCTCTCTTACGTTTGAGGATTGGCAATTCCTGAACATACGTTTCCCGGTCTTAACAGACCTAAAATCGAGGCGCCTCGCATTCTAACAACCATATAGGTAAAAATAATATAAATGTCAGTCAGTTTAAGCACTGACACTACCTTTAGCTAGAAAGAAACGTCGTGTTCTCCCTGCAGTCACTATCCCGTTTTTTGACTCATACCGAGGTGTGAGGCTCGCGAATTCATGCTATACACAAAGCTGCGCCACACAGGCCGTGCTTTGATCATCAACTACAAGAATTTGCTTTTCAATAGAAGCCTTGATCATCTGCCACTTAGGCATGCCACACAGGCAATTCACTCCATGCGACGGATGTCCATCGATATACAACCTCTGAGCTCGTACGTCTCAGAGAAGGGCGTTAAGCAAGAGAATAAATTCTCCGCCGCCAAATAGATGTATAATTAATAGAGATCAACCAACACAGAATAAAATCCAATGTCAGACACACAATCCATTTACAAGTCCATTCTGGGTCTGAACGAAACCGGAGGCACTTTCCTCGCATATCCATCGATCTCCAAGTACGTCTGGACGATCACCAACTGATTCCCTCCTCTTGGGTGTACAGCCCAATCAAGATCATCAGTAATCACCCAAACGATGTGAAGACTTCCGGTCTTCAACCACCGTCTTCCATCTTCGATATATCGTCGAATCGGTTATTTAGAATGGGTATAAACCTGGCCTTTCTGAATAACCCGCGTATATAATAAACAAATGTTACACAAACACAACATACGCCTCATTCCAATTCATCAGTCACTAACCGTAAATTAGCAAGAGAACAATTCCCCAAATATTAACCCCGAAGGCCGAAACCAGCATCAGATCAATACCCAGGAAACCATTCTTCTTAGCTAACCTACAGTTAGTTTCTAAATTTCACATTCTTAGGGAAAAGTTCCCATTAATTTTATCAAAGATAAATTCTCTTAAATTTATTCTTTAATCTTCCTTTGGATGTCATTTCAAACCATGTTAAGGTTTTCCAAACTAGTCGGGATTAGCGAACCACACCGAAGTAATCTATTACTTAAACAAGAAAACAAGATTCTGACTTTGCTTATGTGGATGTTCTCATTTTACGCTATTTCAAAATAAAGCAATACTACTACAACTACCGTTATAGATCCGCCTTTTTTTCCTTCTCAACCGCTTCGTTTCTTTTTCCCTTTCCCAATTAAAAGTTCCGCCTTTTCCTTCGTCTTGGAATAACTGCCGACTAAGAACCAGCGCATTCCACTATCAACTCTCCACTCCGTTCCTTCTTTTTCTCCCCACCCTTAAAATCAATTATTTCATCCGATTGCCTTCCAGTTGATTATTCATGGATGCGGATACGAGTTTATTCTTTTTCCGATCTGAGATCTACTTCAAGCCTCAATCTATGGATGCACTTATGAGTTTCAATATTAATTAAATGTACATCACTCCGTTTCGGTGCTGAAGTATGTTGATGACGTTGTTTCTACTGGTTAGCCTTCCATTTTTGGTTGTCTCATCTTTTTGTACATAGAAGTACAAGGAGCAACTGATTATTTCAGTTAATAACATTATATTGGTGATAATGTTTCTAATGCAAACTGGATAAGTAATATCACTGAAACCGTTAATATTACTGTTCTTTTTTTATAACCAGAAAACTGATAGGACGTATGCTATTTTTCATTAGCAATTTTCGATCCCTTAACTCCGGTGAGTTTAATGCAGTATCAGAAAAAAGAAGTGGAAGAAAATTTTTAGTACTAGCACCTTTTTTGGAAAAAGCTACATGTCCCATTCTACATTTATCACACTCATTTGGTTGTTGTACGTCAAACTGTGACCATCGCACAATAAGAAACAACATCAACCCCATACGAACGTATTGGTTTAAATGCAGTGAACATTGGTAAACATTGTCACCAATATAATTTTAATCCAACTGCTAGACGATTTTGTTATTTGTTCATGTTTTTCTAAAACTACAATATTTTTCATATCCCTTTTCGGGGCTCTTTCTCATATTTAAACAATTTGCGTTACTGGCTCAGATTACAATTTCGTTTAATTGAACTGTGGCAATAAAATTTAACTTCCAAACTTCTTTGCAAGTTGAAGTGCTGTGCACTTTATAAGGTTAGCCTGAAAAGTTTACAACTAAGCAACAAGATAATTTCATCATTTACCTTTTAACCATGATTTATTCAGTCTGTAGTTGCTAGATTATCACTGCAAAATATTTAGTTTACCTATCAACTCTCAGTTGGGTCCTATGGTTAACCCTGAAATATTGCCCATATGCTTATTCAGTTACATATGGCAGGTGTTCCTGCTATAATATATTCTTTTTTCACCTACGCATGCAATGATGCGTGTAGTTTTTTCAACTATCAGAGTATATGTACTATACTTAAAGGTTAGTATCCTATGCTCTACTAAACCAAATATACATGCTTTCCTTTAAAGAATTTTTTTCTTTCAATTTAGCGTCCCACTGAATTAGTAAAATTACATTAGTGTTCTTTTAAATGGTGTAAGTGTAAATATACTCGACTGAAAACCCATCTGCTATTTTCGAATCCAATATTCTAGATATTACTGCATACAGAGCATTATTTTTTTCTAATTATAGTTCCCATAGGCTATCATTCAAATGTAAAAACATCGTCTTTTTTTAGAAACATCAAGGTGAACTTACGTTTTCATTATAAAATAACAAATATCATGTTTTCCCCTATAAAATCCATGTTTCGTGGATGCAAAATTTATCAGAATGTGCTTATAGTGTTCATAAATGCAAATATTTGCACTTCATAATATAAATGCAGTTTCAGTTGACAATGTATATAAAAAATATCATGTTTTCTTCATTTATTTTGCTTCCAAAGTTAATATATTTCTGTACAAATTAACTACTTTTCTTGTAATCTCTCAAGACATGTGATATTCCACGCATGTGTGCAAGTTTAATTCAAGATTTATGTATCACATTAAATTTGATGATATATCATTTTGTCAATTCGCACACAGATTATATGTCACTGGCAGTAATATGTCACCTAAGAAAAAAAATGCATCTTCTGTTTCCGATCGTGACCATCAAATTTTTTAATTGTTTGACTATTACTTTCTTATCATTATCTTTATCCTTCCATCCATCATGTAACCATGTTTTTGGTGATTACTCGATTTAGGCTAAATATTTTTTTGCTATATAAATCTACGAGGTATATGGTACAATATGAAAAAACTGGGTTCTCCTACATTAAACAAGTTAAATAGTAAACTTCCGTTTCAAATTCAATTCCTGTGAATGGTACCCATCATAATGCAAAGCCATAGTAATAGCCTTTTTGTTTATCTAGGAACCAATCTTGACTAATTAAATAAAATTCCGTGCTATTATACAACATTATTTAATCAAACTGTTGATGTTTGACTAACCAAATGTTCCTACTGTAAGGTCTTTAGATCCACACCAATATCAAGCTTAACATATTTACTACCAGATTTGATTCTAATGATCGCTACTACTTCTAATCTGTCATTAAAATGTCCCGACACAAAGTGATCGAATTTGTTGCATGGATTTATAAGCAAGAAGTTCACAGCTTTGTAGGATATATTGGATATAATTCTGTAAAGTTTTTTATTTATATATTTTTTATTTTATAGATGACAGCATAATTATTGATGCGTAATGAAAAGATATGTAAATTAAAACAAGGTAATAAAGCTAGACTAAGCAGGAGAACATCAAAACGAGATGACAAGGGAAACATATGTTTTGACGAAAACTAATTCAGAAGTGGTCGGTAAGTTTTATTATTTCCCATTCTTCACATATCTCATGGTCTGTGATGGAACTTTTATGCTTACGATTGATTTATGTGCTCTGGTGATGTGATTTTCATAATTGACATTTGTTCATGAATAGACTTTTGAAAATATAGTAATTCCTTACTCTCCATCAAAACTAAATACAATTTGGGGGTGTAATTTGAGTTGATTCAGTGATGAAATTATGTTAGGAAAAAATCGGAATTATATTCTGAACTTCATGAGCTTTAGGGTGTTGCTATGTGTAACACCCCGCCTCCGCTAGGGTCACTCGCAAAGGAATGCACTAGCTTTAGAGGGGCATTATTGGTAAACATGCACAGAAATATCACAAGACAGAACATATAAAATAGCGGAAGTAAAATCAAACTTTCATAACATGAATAAATAAGGTCTAAAGCTTTTTACATCATAGTACATCAAAACTTGTCTTGCAATAGTAAAGAAGCATAAAGACATTTTCATAAATTATTCCCCAAGTAAAAACAGTAAAGTAGCCATTAGCCAAGAAAAGTCCAAGCCATCCATGATGACCTTCAAGCAGAAGAAGTCCGAACTAAACATCAGTATTTCCTCCCTGTAACCTGGGGGGAAACGGAAGAAAAGAGGCGAAACAAAACGGGTCAGTCAAAAAGACTGAGTAAGCCCTATCTACTATTAGCATAAAAACTAGTAAAGTTAACTGACATGAGAAACTGAGATGAACATAAGCATGATAACAAGATAGATAAGCTAAATCAAAATAACAGGATGAACTACTGAACTCAGATAAACTAAGGTGTCATGATAAATTACGATGTCAAGATAAAACAAGGTATCACATCGTCAGGTTTCTTTCAAGTATAATATCCCCAAGATATCTGTCACGTATAATGCCCCGTGATATCTATCCTGTATTTTAGCTCTGCACCTACCCTACTAGTATCCCCACCGTGTCATGTGTTAACCAAGAATGACCCTCACTCAAAAGTCGTGTAATGGTCCATGTCAACCTAATATATCGCATATATAGGTTACTCAACTTGTATGTTTTATTCCATGTAAATGTTCAGTCCCTTGCCGTAGACCATACGGGCTTTCCCATGAGATTCTATATTACTTTAACATAGTTCCATGATCCTTAAGATCAGTTTGGACTGTTACCCTAAACCTAGCTAGGGTCTTCCAACATGAATTATTGTTTGCACAACTAGGACTTATGCTACCTAGGGCTGCTAGGGATTATGCTTACCTATTGCACGTTTTCGTATCTCGGTTTGGGTTCAACCACCTAGGGCCACTAGGGATTACGCTAACCGCCAACCGCGCCCTTTTTCCCACGCATTCATCGTGAATCGCTTTTCCATGACTGTATGCACATGTATCACATCGTGCCATCCGAGTCCTGTCACAGAGCAAATCAAGAAATACAGGACTCGGTCGGGAGCTTTTGATTTATCAGCCGATGCAGATGCTAAGGTCTGTTTTTCTTATACGTGGCTATGGTCCCACGAGACCACTCCCTCAACTAGTGAAAGACAAGACAGGATAAATCCTGTATGAGAACACAACACTGGCCAACCCACATCCAAGCCTTACCGCAACCATAATTAGATAGCAATTATGGTCTTTTGGGTGTTCTCTGCCTTTCCGTACGTACACGCTTGACCAAAGATGGTAGGTAGCCTGACGAAATGCTATCTAGGGTACGACCGTGTATCGTCGACTATCCCCTATCCATCCCCGTCTTTAGGTCGCTCGTATAGCAACCAAGGCATACTCTTGGTTCTTCTAACGCAGACCTTAACCTCTCATGAGCCTAGTATAATCACCTGGCAGCTCATAGAGGGATACCAAGAATACCCTCACGTTCCCCGAAGCCGCTGCTTCGTTACCCAGTTCGCTGGAGCCTTTATCCAAATCAGATACTTGCTCCTACTCGTAGACTTAAACGATGACCTACCGTATTAGGTTACTCATCTATCTATGAACTGGTCTAAACTTCCTTGACTAAGAATCATTACTTAGTTATTCTTCAACTAAGGTTTACCACTTAGCCTTATTCCCGCTATCCTTGTTAACTACGGTTATCCACCTAATCCTCAGAACTAGGGTTTACATAATGGATTAAGTGTCACTTAAGTTCATGACCTAACCCGTCTACAAATCATGTCAAAATTGGCTAAGTATCCAAGTTCAAGACTTAACCCTACAAACCATGCTCAAGTTGGTTAAGTATATTAAGCAATTCACCACTTAACCTCGTCCAATTATCATTCTAGATTGGTTAAGTATATATTAACTTGACCCTATCAATTTACTTAGTCAAATCGGTCAAGTGTATTCAAGCGATTCGTGACTTAGCCTTATCATGTTTTCACGTTATATTGGTTAAGTATTGGTTAACTTAACCACAATAAATTAACGAGTTAGATTGGTTAAGTATAGGTCACTTAACCACATCAATTCATCATGTTTAGATTAGTTAAGTGTTTAACTTAACCCCATTAAACTACCAAGTGGGATTAATTAAGTCTAGGCTAACTTAACCCCATCTGATTTCCATGTTTAGACTAGTTGAGTCTAATCTTAACCCCATCCGTTAACCGTATTTTTCGGTTAAGCGTCATTAAGAAAACTTACTTAACCTTACCAAGTTATCGTGTTGGATTGATTAAGTGTTGGTTAACTTAACCCCGTCCACTAGTCATATAAAAATGGTTAAGTGTCGTTAGGCAAATCAAGTTACTTAACCTACCCAACCTTGTCATGTTTTGTTAAGTATCATTAGCCTAATCAAATTACTTAACCCATTTGTCCATGTCATATTTGGTTAAGAGTCATTAATCAAATTAACTTAACCCTATCATGTGGCATTAATTACTTAATGCACCTTCACCTCTCACATTAGACTTTGTTGTGGTTACTAGTTAAGCCGGTCGGTTCCGGGTAGCTTTACACCACAACTTGGTCTAACCTCGGGTTCAAGCACAACATGACCAACTTCTCACATTGGGTCCTATTGTTTGCAACTACTAGTTAGGCCGGTCGGTTCCGGGTAGTTTTACGTTGCAAACTCAACCCAACCTCGAGTTGGCCACACTTATATTATCTAAGTGTCATGTCCATTATGTTTCCAACACATATTACAAGTTTTCAAGCAATTGGGTAGACCTAACTTAATAGGTAAATTCCCAATGGGTAGACCTAACTTAATAGGTAAATTCCCAAGCTTATGTTTTCAAGCATAAACACATGTCAACTTCCATGTTATATTTCAAGTCATGTTTTCAAGTATAAACACATGTCATATTTAACGTTACATGTTGTCATGTTTATACCCATTTACCCAAATCATGTTCATGTCATTATGTTTTCCCATAATGTGACCCCAACGCTTTTAAACTCGCACAATGGATTCAAAGAAGGAATTTGTCAAAGGCATGACAAAAGGGGGGTATAAAGCCACTAGTTGAACATGGTGGCAAATGAGACATAATGTGTTCATTAACTTGCATGTTACATTCTTAAGCCTCAAAAACATGCATAACGTTCAAACTTGGGCAAATAAGCGAATCATGATGATAAATGACATAGAAAGATGGCTAGAAGTTCGCATATGACATTACATGCAAGCTATCATAAGGGGTATGATAGTTCTCATGTTGCCAAAATGCAATATTTAACATAAAGGCCAAAGCTTTATGACCACAAGATCAAGATGAAGACTTCATAAACTTGCATGACATGGTAGCAGGTATTATACTCAATGATCAAACCCAAACTTGCAACATGAACATTTAACTTCATAGTTAATGTCTAAGAGTAGGGAAAGGGCTTACATTGCTATGAAGGCACAAAAGATATGACAAAGCCCTTATGCAATCAAATAGACCCAAAATGCAAGCTCTAACATAAAAACCCTTGAGCCAAAATGATCAAAACCCTTGCTTTATGATGCAAAGATAGAAACTTGACTTGAATGCAAGCTAATGACACTCATACAAGCTTGAAAACACTTGTATGCATGGAAAATCTCTCATAGAAACCATTTAGAAATTTTATGAAGAGAGTGGAGGCCATGAGAGGTAAAATTTTGCCATAGTTTAGTTGCATGAATGAATAATGAGGATTTAGGATAGGTTAGGGTCTTATTTATAGATTAGGCAAATGTTTTAGGCCATAGGATTAAACCTAGATTCAATCCAAGCCATCAAAGCATGTCTTGGGGAAGAAGTCAAGTGTAGGAACCATCTAGGGCCTTTAGATTAAAGATGAACCATGAGAACCATCCAAATGCAAAATCTGCATTTGAGCGAATCGGCCCACGGGTTGACAGCCAAACAACCTGGATTAACCCCTAGTCGACCCAACGGGCTCGGGTCGACCTCAAAAATCGGCCGGTTCGGTTATTCCCCTCTCCCAATTCGCTGTTTTGAACATTTTTGCATATTTATTTATTTAATTTTCAATTATATATATATATATATATATTTCTCTGCGCAACCCATTTCACTTAATTAAGTATACTTTAATTTGGGAATTTTTTGTGAAACTTCGCGAGGCCATATCTTGGTCATACGGACTTCGATTTTCGAAAACTCGGACTCTATTTCGCGTATTTTTCCGAGACAAACACAATGGTGAAGTCTATTTTACCTGATTCCAATTTTAAAATTTAATTCTGCCTTGATTTCTTGTTTTAACGTGTTATCGAAATACGGGTTGTTACATTCTCCCCTCCTTTAAGGATTTCGTCCCCGAAATCTCCAAGTTAGGAAGAACATATCCTACCATCCATCATCCATCTACTCAAAGCATCATCCACAAGCAGCCATTGTCCTTAGACGATTTCTAATGCTGTATGAATACATGCAGAAGGTGTGTGTGTATGTACTTATCTAATGCGAATGATCAGGCCTGAATGATCTTTCTAATGCAAAATATGTTTAGTGCCATGAATCCAACATGTATGCAAATAGTCCTAGTCATATAAAAACTATATGTGTGCACAATCATTCATTCATATGCAACATCCGCATGGTAACACATTCGATTTCATCCATAAACAAGCGTAAATATGCATATGCAATATGAAATGTGACCGAGTCGAGCTAGTATCTAATGTGTATTCGCGCATCCACGAGCAACCACTTGCAACCATATCAATCATAACATGTTTCAAATACATGTTTACATCCATAGGGTTCTACCTAAGATCCTCAAAATAGGATCGAGAGGATAAACAAGATAAACTCCTTATGGGGTTTATAATCGAAACAGGGCCGAGAGGATGTCCACAAAAGATAGCCTACAAGTAAGCTCTACAGAAAACAGGGATCAAGGATATGCTCCCAAAAAGAGATATCATGCGCGTATCTAGTCTTTGACCATCAAAGTCGTCTTTTAACTTTGCGATTTTGTAGCTTCTTATTCCTGTTTCCATAACATGAGCTAGAACTCATTTCTTCGTCGCCTCTCGTTCCACTTGCACTTATCCTTTTCCTAGAATACTTGACGCAAACATGACTGCGTACTCATGATCTCATGCAAGCTTTCCAAAATTCACTAGTGAATCTTGGATCTCGTTTATATACTATAAGGCATTCCATGTAGAAGAACTTTCTCTTGAAAGTAAACAGATGTCAATCAGGTTATCATGCGCACTTACTAGGGTGATCTCTATAACCCATGCATAAATGAAGTAAACCATCCGTCTTATTGGCGAACACCACTCAATCGGGCTTCAAATTTCCAATAAAGGCATCAAGGGATTCTAAGTAACTAGTCATGACAGAACCTCAAAAAGGTTACATGATACTTCGAGGGTATTACCAAGGCTAGTCAAAAGGTCTAACTACCCTCCTATCAAAAACCGAGAGTGGCACCCCCTACTGGATAACCACTTCATCCCTAGAATCAATCCATAGCTTATAAACATAAGCACTATTTCCAAATTCAACACTTGGCATAGACATCCTCAAATCCAAACAAGTCATGTATAAATGGACTGATTCTCCAATAGGACTTTGAGACAAAAATGGGATTCTCTATTACGCTAGTACTTAAGGTGCAGAGACTCAACTACCGAAGCGGACTTAAATGATGCGGGGATCAAAACAAAGTCTTGGCGGGATGATAGAAAAGAATAACTAGATCTTCAACAAGGATGTTATCCCCCTACTCAGGTACTCTAGTGAGGGTATACAATTGTCTTCACGATGATCTTGTCCTTGTCCCACAATACTTAACTATCCGTCCCGTTTCACCATACCAAAGATACTTTCTCGTTATGGGTTTCATTGTTCATCTTTCTCCCTCCTTTGAGGACTAAGCCATACCAACAAGTTGCTCATCCTTAAGCTCGTATCCTTTATCCTTCTTTCTCACGATCCTTTCTTATAACGCGGCCACTGGTCTCTCGAGAACCACCTCCATCGTATGGAAAGCACTTTCGTAGGTAGAAAAGACTAGTCGCAGTTAAAACTACTGTGACTACAGATGGAGGAAAGAAAGGAAAAGAGACTCAATTAAGGAAACAAGGATAGTGCTAATGGCCTATGGGGAATAGCCTTTTTCTTTTAAAAGAAAATTTTCTTGAAAAATGCTTCTTTGTAAACGGTTTTTTTTCAAATAGTTTTCAGAAGGTCTTTAAAAACTTTTGCCCAGTCTGGTAACCTTCTGCTCTGATACCACGTGTAACACCCCGCCTCCGCTAGGGTCACTCGCAAAGGAATGCACTAGCTTTAGAGGGGCATTATTGGTAAACATGCACAGAAATATCACAAGACAGAACATATAAAATAGCGGAAATAAAATCAAACTTTCATAACATGAATAAATAAGGTCTAAAGCCTTTTACATCAGAGTACATCAAAACCTGTCTTGCAATAGTAAAGAAGCATAAAGACATTTTCATAAATTATTCCCTAAGTAAAAATAGTAAAGTAGCCATTAGCCAAGAAAAGTCCAAGCCATCCATGATGACCTTCAAGCAGAAGAAGTCCGAACTAAACAACAGTATTTCCTCCCTGTAACCTGGGGGGAAACGGAAGAAAAGAGGCGAAACAAAACCGGTCAGTCAAAAAGACTGAGTAAGCCCTATCTACTATTAGCATAAAAACTAGTAAAGTTAACTGACATGAGAAACTGAGATGAACATAAGCATGATAACAAGATAGATAAGCTAAATCAAAATAACAGGATGAACTACTGAACTCAGATAAACTAAGGTGTCATGATAAATTACGATGTCAAGATAAAACAAGGTATCACATCGTCAGGTTTCTATCAAGTATAATATCCCCAAGATATCTGTCACGTATAACGCCCCGTGATATCTATCCTGTATTTTAGCTTTGCACCTACCGTACTAGTATCCCCACCGTGTCATGTGTTAACCAAGAATGACCCTCACTCAAAAGTCGTGTAATGGTCCATGTCAACCTAATATATCGCATATATAGGTTACTCAACTTGTATGTTTTATTCCATGTAAATGTTCAGTCCCTTGCCGTAGACCATACGGGCTTTCCCATGAGATTCTATATTACTTTAACATAGTTCCATGATCCTTAAGATCGATTTGGACTGTTACCCTAAACCTAGCTAGGGTATTCCAACATGAATTATTGTTTGCACAACTAGGACTTATGCTACCTAGGGCGGCTAGGGATTATGCTTACCTATTGCACGTTTTCGTATCTCGGTTTGGGTTCAACCACCTAGGGCCACTAGGGATTACGCTAACCGCCAACCGCGCCCTTTTTCCCACGCATTCATCGTGAATCGCTTTTCCATGACTGTATGCACATGTATCACATCGTGCCATCCGAGTCCTGTCACAGGGCAAATCAAGAAATACAGGACTCGGTCGGGAGCTTTCGATTTATCAGCCGATGCAGATGCTAAGGTCTGTTTTTCTTATACGTGGCTATGGTCCCACGAGACCACTCCCTCAACTAGTGAAAGACAAGACAGGATAAATCCTGTATGAGAACACAACACTGGCCAACCCACATCCAAGCCTTACCGCAACCATAATTAGATAGCAATTATGGTCTTTTGGGTGTTCTCTGCCTTTCCGTACGTACACGCTTGACCAAAGATGGTAGGTAGCCTGACGAAATGCTATCTAGGGTACGACCGTGTATCGTCGACTATCCCCTATCCATCCCCGTCTTTAGGTCGCTCGTATAGCAACCAAGGCATACTCTTGGTTCTTCTAACGCAGACCTTAACCTCTCATGAGCCTAGTATAATCACCTGGCAGCTCATAGAGGGATACCAAGAATACCCTCACGTTCCCCGAAGCCGCTGCTTCGTTACCCAGTTCGCTGGAGCCTTTATCCAAATCAGATACTTGCTCCTACTCGTAGACTTAAACGATGACCTACCGTATTAGGTTACTCATCTATCTATGAACTGGTCTAAACTTCCTTGACTAAGAATCATTACTTAGTTATTCTTCAACTAAGGTTTACCACTTAGCCTTATTCCCGCTATCCTTGTTAACTACGGTTATCCACCTAATCCTCAGAACTAGGGTTTACATAATGGATTAAGTGTCACTTAAGTTCATGACCTAACCCGTCTACAAATCATGTCAAAATTGGTTAAGTATCCAAGTTCAAGACTTAACCCTACAAACCATGCTCAAGTTGGTTAAGTATATTAAGCAATTCACCACTTAACCTCGTCCAATTATCATTCTAGATTGGTTAAGTATATATTAACTTGACCCTATCAATTTACTTAGTCAAATCGGTCAAGTGTATTCAAGCGATTCGTGACTTAGCCTTATCATGTTTTCACGTTATATTGGTTAAGTATTGGTTAACTTAACCACAATAAATTAACGAGTTAGATTGGTTAAGTATAGGTCACTTAACCACATCAATTCATCATGTTTAGATTAGTTAAGTGTTTAACTTAACCCCATTAAACTACCAAGTGGGATTAATTAAGTCTAGGCTAACTTAACCCCATCCGATTTCCATGTTTAGACTAGTTAAGTCTAATCTTAACCCCATCCGTTAACCGTATTTTTCGGTTAAGCGTCATTAAGAAAACTTACTTAACCTTACCAAGTTATCGCGTTGGATTGATTAAGTGTTGGTTAACTTAACCCCGTCCACTAGTCATATAAAAATGGTTAAGTGTCATTAGGCAAATCAAGTTACTTAACCTACCCAACCTTGTCATGTTTTGTTAAGTATCATTAGCCTAATCAAATTACTTAACCCATTTGTCCATGTCATATTTGGTTAAGAGTCATTAATCAAATTAACTTAACCCTATCATGTGGCATTAATTACTTAATGCACCTTCACCTCTCACATTAGACTTTGTTGTGGTTACTAGTTAAGCCGGTCGGTTCCGGGTAGCTTTACACCACAACTTGGTCTAACCTCGGGTTCAAGCACAACATGACCAACTTCTCACATTGGGTCCTATTGTTTGCAACTACTAGTTAGGCCGGTCGGTTCCGGGTAGTTTTACGTTGCAAACGCAACCCAACCTCGAGTTGGCCACACTTATATTATCTAAGTGTCATGTCCATTATGTTTCCAACACATATTACAAGTTTTCAAGCAATTGGGTAGACCTAACTTAATAGGTAAATTCCCAATGGGTAGACCTAACTTAATAGGTAAATTCCCAAGCTTATGTTTTCAAGCATAAACACATGTCAACTTCCATGTTATATTTCAAGTCATGTTTTCAAGTATAAACACATGTCATATTTAACGTTACATGTTGTCATGTTTATACCCATTTACCCAAATCATGTTCATGTCATTATGTTTTCCCATAATGTGACCCCAACGCTTTTAAACTCGCACAATGGATTCAAAGAAGGAACTTGTCAAAGGCATGACAAAAGGGGGGTATAAAGCCACTAGTTGAACATGGTGGCAAATGAGACATAATGTGTTCATTAACTTGCATGTTACATTCTTAAGCCTCAAAAACATGCATAACGTTCAAACTTGGGCAAATAAGAGAATCATGATGATAAATGACATAGAAAGATGGCTAGAAGTTCGCATATGACATTACATGCAAGCTATCATAAGGGGCATGATAGTTCTCATGTTGCCAAAATGCAATATTTAACATAAAGGCCAAAGCTTTATGACCACAAGATCAAGATGAAGACTTCATAAACTTGCATGACATGGTAGCATGTATCATACTCAATGATCAAACCCAAACTTGCAACATGAACATTTAACTTCATAGTTAATGTCTAAGAGTAGGGAAAGGGCTTACATTGCTATGAAGGCACAAAAGATATGACAAAGCCCTTATGCAATCAAATAGACCCAAAATGCAAGCTCTAACATAAAAACCCTTGAGCCAAAATGATCAAAACCCTTGCTTTATGATGCAAAGATAGAAACTTGACTTGAATGCAAGCTAATGACACTCATACAAGCTTGAAAACACTTGTATGCATGGAAAATCTCTCATAGAAACCATTTAGAAATTTTATGAAGAGAGTGGAGGCCATGAGAGGTAAAATTTTGCCATAGTTTAGTTGCATGAATGAATAATGAGGATTTAGGATAGGTTAGGGTCTTATTTATAGATTAGGCAAGTGTTTTAGGCCATAGGATTAAACCTAGATTCAATACAAGCCATCAAAGCATGTCTTGGGGAAGAAGTCAAGTGTAGGAACCATCTAGGGCCTTTAGATTAAAGATGAACCATGAGAACCATCCAAATGCAAAATCTGCATTTGAGCGAATCGGCCCACGGGTTGACAGCCAAACACCCTGGATTAACCCCTAGTCGACCCAGCGGGCTTGGGTCGACCTCAAAAATCGGCCGGTTCGGTTATTCCCCTCTCCCAATTCGCTGTTTTGAACATTTTTGCATATTTATTTATTTAATTTTCAATTATATATATATATATATATATAAATATATATATATTTCTCTGCGCAACCCATTTCACTTAATTAAGTATACTTTAATTTGGGAATTTTTCGTGAAACTTCGCGAGGCCATATCTTGGTCATACGGACTCCGATTTTCAAAAACTCGGACTCTATTTCGCGTATTTTTCCGAGACAAGCACAATGGTGAAGTCTATTTTACCTGATTCCAATTTTAAAATTTAATTCTGCCTTGATTTCTTGTTTTAACGTGTTATCGAAATACGGGTTGTTACATTATGATTGGATGGCCATTTGAGTTTAGTGCTGCACCATTTCTACATATAGGCAAAATAGCTGCATTCAAATAAAAGAAGAGCCATGCTCTTTGTTTGAACATTGTATAATACATGGAAGGATCTGAAAAACACTTTGAATAAGTCTTTGTTTAGTTCATACATAATCGTTAAGGGCTTTGAAAACGCATATTGCCATCTTACGAGTGTCTACTCAATAGGAAAAAGGAATATATATAAAACAATGTTTCAATCCGTTAACAATGATTTATGCATGTAGTCTTACATCCCCTTTTGAACTACTCATGTTAAAAACATAATCTACAAATATTTTCACAAAATACGCCTGTTACTACGTAATACGTGTTTCTGTTGAAAATGTGGGTGTTTAGATGATAGTTTGACAAAAACGTTAACCAATCTAAATTACTATGACTTGTATAAAATCGAACTGTGCAATTATTATGAAAATTTATTCAGCCTTGCCTGTATAACGTAGCATAGGCATCGTCCAATATTTACTTTATATGTATCTTAAATTTGATCAAACGCGTGATCTTTTCAGTTTTCACAATATACTATGCTTAGTATGCAGTTACAGGTTTTACTTAGGGATTGAGCTAAATGAATGTGCGAGTAATTGAATGGTTGATATGAGCATTCAGCAGTTACTCGTCTAATACTAACCTCAACATCTGGTTAAGAACAAAAGAACTCTACGTATTCAAATGAGTTATGGCATTCACTACCTTACCACCTGCACTAGCATTTTAACTATTTTTACATGCCCCTAGCAGGACATTGAAAATGGACATAGCGGTTATGTCATGATTAAGACCAAGACTCAATATAAACGACAAAAGAAATAAGGTTCATGACTCGGTACCACAGGCTACTATCGTCATTTGTTACCCGACTTAGATGCTCTTTATATCTGGTTTATCTCATCTTTTAATAATATTTAGTCTGTTTGTTTCACTGTCTGTATGCTCTGGTGCAGGCATCTATCATTGGACTCCCATCTACATTTCTCTGTCCTTTGTATTTTGCATCATTCCTATAAACATACATTTGTCGCAATACCACAGTTTGTAATAATATCTAGATACATATTACATGCTCTGTCACTGAACCATTGATTTAATTGATATTGTATCCGTCTTACTGCTTCGTCTCTCGATTCCATTTATGATTGTGCATGGTCGTGAAGTGCTGCAGTTCTGTTGTCCACGCACTCTGCTACCACTATGTTTTGTACTTTGGAAGTGACAAAATATTTTATACCGTCTTCGCATGCTGCGTTTGCTTCAGATACATGGACATAAGCTATGTGACCAAAGTTACATGATAACTGAAGATGTTCACTAAATATTCTCTGATTAAGTACCATTTAATTGACATCTATGTGTTATTTATGTTTTGCTAGCTAGAAGGTGATTGCTAACGCTGAATTTGTATGTGAGATGTTTGAGTTATTTATGTATTGTACCACTTATTTGTTTTCATCTGCTACGATATGGTGTTATTTGATCAATTAGCTACCACTAACAGTCTCTGTTTCTTAAGCAGTGAATCCGTTCTAACCAGGAAAACTTAAGTTGAAATATACAAGATATGCGCCAATTGTTAAAAAAAAAGAAAAAAAATTAAAAGTTTATCAAAATATTGTCAAACAAATTTGTTGACAATTATTGTACTAACTGTGGGAGAGGTGTAACCATAACGCAACAGTTAATATTGGTTCTTATTCTGAAAACTGCCTTTATTAATTTCCTGCGTTGTCATCAACCAACTCCTCAAGCATACTCTTATTTCGTCTCATGCTGAAACACTGGTCACACATGATACCGAGGAAGAAAGTAAAACGACAGTACAACTCAACATTTTAGCAAAGACTTTCTTCCATAAACTGCCCGTGTGCGAAGCACGGGCCTCATTCTAGTTATTTATTTTATTTCCCAATCCCAACCTATTCATCCCATGAAGCAAAACTGGTAATACTCCATATCTAACACCACGGTGTTATCGGTAAAATTAATTACCATTTCACGTTCAAATCTAATTAAAGATTTAACTATCGCTTTGGAGCAAAACTAGTGATACTCCATTCTTGCTCACTTTCCAAATTTGATAATTTAAATTATCAATTCACATTTCAATCCAATTATAAATTCATTAAAACTCCTTTTTGTGGGTTAAAGTAGTAATGTCATTTAAAACACAGTTCACGATAAACCCAAATCACATTCTATTTATTATCGGGTTAAATAACAAGTGTTATTTAAAACACCGTTCACGATAAACCCACAAATCAATTCTAATTCAATTCCAATTAAATATATTAATTAATTGGTATACTTCATTAAATCTAAATAAAAAGATATAATCTTTTCTCAATGGGGTTTAAGAACAGTGTTGATGAAGACACCATTCACGACAAACCCAAATCCCATTTGATATTAAATACGAAGCTCTGAATAGAAAATATATCGGCTTATATTCAATATCAAATTCTGAAACCCACACATATCGCTTTGGAAATAACGATATAAAATATATCTTCCAAATTTCCTCCAAAATATCAGCATAATCGCAGAATCTAATATCGAAATATTCCAAAGACATTTTCGATTCAAATCCATTTCAATTCATATATTGGAATTTCTGGTTATTTAAAACCCATTTCAAATCCAATTTATATATTTAAAAATAAATAAACTATTATTCTAGTTACTAACAAGTTCATTTCGATTAAAAACTATTTTTATCTTTTCAAATATGGGATTTTTCATCCCAATTCTTTCCAAATCATTTCTTACGATTTTACACAAATTATTAACATTTTTAATAATTTTATCGAGGCCCGTACAGTCGATTTCCAATAACGGCCATCGAACTACACTTACAGCGACCTTTTCTGAAATTGATTTGGACATATCTCCAAATCCAACTGTCAGATGTCAAATCTCCTGTGTTCATTAGAAAGCTCTTTTTGATACGAACCCAATGGTTCTGGTTTTAGGAGAATCCGACGGTCGGATCTCCTGTAATGTCCGTTCGAAGTCAATGGTCAAAATTCACGAACTACCGCGGCGCGTTCTATTCAGGCCATTATATATATATATATATAATATATATATTATATATACTTTGTCGATTACCTTTTAAAACGAATTTTATAAATCGTTTCAAATTTGTTTCAAAAACAATTTCAACCTTCATTTCAAATTCAAATCAAAATTGAATTTTCCATTATAAATTCTTTTTACATTCAACTCTATTTGATTTCAATTCAAATCGATTTCAATTAAATTTCAGCTCGTTTTCAATTTGATTTGAATTCATTTCAACTTGAATTCACTTCAATTTCCAATTGCATCTATTTAATTCAATTCGATTACAATTCGATTTGATTTGATTTCAATTCAAATTCATTTTTTTATTCTATTCAATTCGAATTCATTTTTTTATTCTATTCAATTCGAATTCATTTTTTTTATTCTATTCAATTTGAATTCATTTTTTTATTCTATTCAATTCGAATTCATTTTTTTTATTCTATTCAATTCGAATTCATTTTTTTATTCTATTCTATTCAATTCGAATTCATTTTTTTATTCTATTCAATTCGAATTCTTTTTTTATTCTGTTCAATGCGAATTCATATTTTTCAATATTCATTATAAAAAACGAATATAATCAATATAAATAACGTTCGCATCAAAATAGCGCATCTCTAATCAACATGACTTCATATATTTCAATAACTTTGTTATTCTATTCAACAAATGAATATTTATTCTATTCAACACATGAATCTATATTTCTCTCAACACGTGACTAATCTCAACAAATGAGTACTGTCAACACGTGACTATTTTCGTTATTTAATATATTTTACAAAATTATGATTTCTATCGTAAAATTTTTGATCAAACTCTAACCGTAAATTAGCAAGAGAGCAATTCCCTAAATATTAACCCCAAAGGCCGAAACCAACATCAGATCAATATCCAGGAGACCACTCATCTTATCTATTTTCCAGTTAGTTTCTAATTTTATATATGATAAAGATGTAAATTTTATTGTTAAAATATTTCGTTCAACACATGACTAATCTCAACGAATGAGTACTGTCAACATATGAACCTTTATTTTATAATATTCTTTATTTTTCCAATTGGAATGAGGCCCAATCAATTACCATATAATGTTAACTATATGGATTCCATACAACACATGCATATAATTGCAACGATCAAAAATCAACCATCATCCGAAGTGCACCACACAACTGCATAAGCATCAAATATAAATAATTAACGCTTACACAGTCTGTCGACCAATCGATCGACATACAATTAAATAATTGGGATTAGTGTATGCCAAATATCATCCCAACACCCGTGTGGGATTTCAAATCAACAAACACTGAATATTATTTGTGCAGTTGGGCGATGTGTAAAATTTTTCATCCCAATCAATATCCTTCAAATAGGTGTTCATAAACAAACAGTCCGGTATGTAAATGAATATTTATTTATTCACATTCACGTTAAAAATTATATTTTTAATCATAAAATATTTTTAACTATATAAATATTTTATTTTATTTCACATCACACAATCAATTTTCATCACAACAAACAATCAAACATACAAGCCATCCATAGTCTGTGGACGACGGGTGTCGGGTGCTACTAAACACCGTCTGCCTCCTAGTATATAATTTTAACTAAAAATTTAAATTAAAGGTGAGGAGTTCTCACCGACTAGCTAAATCCAACTCCGCGACTCTTCATATGTAAAAAATCTTCGCCACTAGCCTTTTGTCACTTTCGTCGTCCGTGTTTGCTACATATATAAAAATCACATTTTTATATCCTCTCCGCTTCACGATAAAAATAAAGTTCAGATTTTTATTTCACTTCATATATTTACAACGCTTCTTTCTGTATAAAAATTATATTTTTATATTCCTACTTCTTGTATAAAGATCGAATTTTTATCGCTTCTTTATATATATTAAAATCGTATTTTTATATCGATGTTCATATAATAAAAATCATATTTTTATTATCTCTTTAATATAAAAATCCTATTTTTATTTTTCTTTCCATATAAAATCTCCTTTCCAAACCTATGTGATTCATACATAAAAATCTCTTCTTTATGTAAAATAAAAACCTAATCTTTATGAATAATAACATATATATAAATTCTTTTAACAAAGAAAATCAAATCTTTTTATTTTAAAAGATCATAACCTTTATGTTAAAGATAATCAGATTTTAAAATAAGATTTAATTACTAAATTAATTACCAAAACAGGAAGTAAAATAATTAAAATAGAACTCACTTTTTCCGGCGTAAAAATCAAAATTTTCTTGAGCGGTGGACCCTTGGTCGGAGCTGGAGGGGATCATAGGCAGTTGCTGATATCAGGGGGTGGTGCTAATGGTCCGAGCAGCGGGGAAATGGGGGTTTTTAAGCGGAGGGGGCCACTGATCGGAATGGGGCGGCGTGAGGGGGCAGCGTAGGGTGTGGAAGCCACGGGGTGTGGCAGCTGGCGGCTAAGGCGATGCGGCGGTGACTAGGGGGGCCACTGCGAAGGGTTTAACGTTTTAGGGTTTCAGAACGCGAAAGGGAGGGAGGAGGGTGGTCAGCGACGAGGCGAGGGGAGTGGGAGGAGATGGGTGTGGGGTCTACTCGAGGCGGCGCTCCACCTGGGCGAGCGGCGGTGGGTGAACGGCGGGTCTTTTTTTTCTTTTTATTTTTTTTTGTTTCCTGAAATGAGGAAAGAGAGGAGGGAAAGGAGGGTAAGGGTTATATAATTTATTAATTTAATTTATTCCCCAAAAAGTAACTTTAAATTTCGACCTCGAAATCGAACCCACCGCCTGTCGTCCATAGCTAATTACCCCTATTACGAACACAATGGGATATGTATCGTAAGCTGATTTGATCGTTTCGATCAGTTTTCGTCAAAATCAAAATATAACACTATATATTGAATTTGAACGCGCATTTCAATTTACGGGGACCACATACTAAATGGAAAAATTCCAAAAAAATATTTTCTAGCTTTGTATTGACGATACAGTCCCAACAAAACTAGTTTCATGGAATTCTGAGACCATTGGAAAAATGGCCATTTTCCAGTCGATTAAAATCAACTGAACTGGTCAAACGCGTTTTACTTTGCCACGCTCACATATTGATTTGGAAAATTATGAATTTTGAAACCTAGCAATAATTTGACATCACGGACCCAACAAAAGGGGTTTCATTGAAAACAGAGGTCGTTTGCAAAATTTCCATTTTTAAGGGCCAAAATTCCATAGCGACTATTCTGAATTTTCAACTGGACATATCTTTTGATTCCCGGTATGAAATTTCGATTTCTCGGATTCGTTGGAAAGATATTCTCAAATGGATTCTAATATTTTTGGTTTCGCTAAAATCCAGTTTATTTTGCACTGAGTACATTCATTTGAAGTTTGAAATCAAATTTTTGAACTATCGTGCCATTTCAGGCTAGTTATATAATTAAAATAAATTATTTATATTATAACGACGATTCGAATAAATATATACGTTCGAATTCTATTCAAAATAAATTTCTCTTCGATATTATTTAAAATTATTCATTTTAAATATTCAAAATTCACCAAAATTGCCAAAATAAAAATTTTATATTGGCTCGCATTTCCAGGTTATTACAATCTCCCCCACTTAAAACTTTTCGTCCCCGAAAAGGAACGAAGCTGAAAGTTGTTTAATAAATCAACTCAACTTCCATTATTTTCATTACGGCTTAAGTTCTTCAACTTTTCAGTTTCTAAGAACTTTTCAAAATTTTCAAAAATTTGGCTAACACCCTAAATTTCCGAAAAATTTCGCCATAACCTCCCCTGCACCGGGGACTTCGGGATATTTCATATAGCCTCCCATGGCCTTCTTCAATCCAAAAGAAAAGGAAAAAGCCAATCGGCTCATAAAATCATCATCACCCAAACGAAACAGTAAATTATGGTAAACATGTACCTATTTGTCGGGCAAACAATTTTATTCTTCCGCTCTAGCCTCTTTGCTATGACCTGTTCAATGTAAGTACATGTATATGCAAGCATTTGCCATCTTTTTTCAATACAGTTCAATATTCGGTTCAATTTGGCCTAATGGTTCAAAATTATCAAACAAATAAACAAACAACACAACCATCAATCAATTAGTTGATTAGCTTTTCAAATTCATAATTTGTTATATATACAGAAAATCATGTTTTTGATGCCAAATCACAACAATAAATCTATCTAGTTTTGGTTCTCACACCAGTCTATTGGAAATATATAGATATCACACCTTCGTCACTCGAAAATAAATACTTGTGATGGTATACTTCATCATCAGGACCCTGTCCGGGCGACTAAAGCGTGATTCTATATCTATCCAGTATATTAAAACTTCGAATATACGTTCATGACCCATATATGCAAAATCTTTATATATTGGATTGTCCAAATTCAATACAAATAAAATATTCAAATACATATAATTGATTTAAATTTTCAAAACAATATTGTTTTCATTTTAAAAATATACTCTTCACACTCATTCCAGGATACTAGTGATCCTATCTCTAACGAGTCATTCTAATTGGATAATACTAATCCAATATTTGATGAATTCTTTCGTTCGGTTCTAATGTGTCTTGTTCTCGAGCTCTGTAAAACAAAGCTCTGATACCAGCTGTGATAACCCATAACTTCCCCGGTAAGGAAAGCCCGGAATGCTTTGAAGACAAGACCAATCAGAACACAAACAGAAGAACATTTCATTGTTATTTACAACAATTCCATCAGATTACAAGAATATATAGAGTATGAATAAATATTACACAGATAATTTAAGAGATTTTAATTACATAGCAGCGGAAAAAACAATATAAAACACAATTGAAATTAATACACGGATACAGAGCTTTCCGAGCATCGTTCCAGTTGTAAATCAGGATCCTGTGAATATAAATCTGCAAAACCAAAATTACTAGCTTCCCGTGTCGAAAATAAGGGCACTCAGAGTTTAGGTTAAAACAATAAACTCTAGGTCAGTCATGTGACTGGTGTGAGAACTAAAACAGTTATTTGAAACTTTACTTTAAAAAAGAGTAATTCAAGGGACCACGCCGTATTACACAGAACGGGTTTCCTCCCTAGAATACCAGTGCATAAAATAAACAACGCAATGCTTTTTCGAAAAATGAAGCTATTACAAGACCCAGGTCCCATCACACAATGCAACGCAAGCTGGAGGATAAGGTTTTCCCTTATAATAGCCAAACATGCTTGGTACATTTAAAACAAATCATTTGATACTATTATAAGTGTATAGTGTCAAAACATTTCATCCTAAATATCAATCATAGACGGCATGGGTACCATATATCATGTCGCCATACTAGGCTCTGCAAATAAAACTGCAATATCACGTATTGGAAATTGGATTTCCGTCATGTGTCGAGGCAAGGGGCAAGCTCCTCTCCGCTTCGAGACACTCTAGCAAATGCCTCTGGACTACACACTCTGGGTAATCCATGGATCTTCAGGGCCGGTCCTCTCTTACATTTGAGGATTGGCAATTCCTGAACACATGTTTCCCGGTCCTAACAGACCTAAAATCGAGGCGCCTTGCATTCCAACAACCACATAGGTAAAAATAATATAAATGTCAGCCAGTTTAGGCGCTGACACTACCTTTAGCTAAAAAGAAACGTCGTGTTCTCCCTGCAGTCACTATCCCGTTTTTGACTCATACCGAGGTGTGAGGCTCGCGAATTCACGCTATACACAAAGCTGCGCCACACAGGCCGTGCTTTGATCATCAACTACAAGACTTTGCTTTTCAATAGAAGCCTTGATCATCTGCCACTTAGGCATGCCACACAGGCAATTCACTCCATGCGACTGATGTCCATCGATATACAACCTCTGAGCTCGTACGTATTAGAGAATGGCGTTAAGCAAGAGAATAAATTCTCCGCCGCCAAACAGATGTATATTTAATAAAGATCAATCAACACAGAATAAAATCCAATGTCAGACACACAATCCATTTACAAGTTCGTTCTGGGTCTGAACGAAACCGGAGGCACTTTCCTCACATATCCATCGATCTCCAAGTACGTCTGGACGATCACCAACTGATTCCCTCCTCTTGGGTGTACAGCCCAATCAAGATCATCAGTAATCACCCAAATGATGTGAAGACTTCCGGTCTTCAACCACCGTCTTCCATCTTCGACATATCGTCGAATCGGTTATTCAGAATGGGTGTAAACCTAGCCTTTCTGAATAACCCGCGTATATAATAAACAAATGTTACATAAAAAAAACATACGCCTCATTCCAATTCATCAGTCACTAACCGTAAATTAGCAAGAGAACAATTCCCCAAATATTAACTCCGAAGGCCGAAACCAACATCAGATCAATACCCAGGAAAGCATTCTTCTTAGCTAACCTACAGTTAGTTTCTAAATTTCACATTCTTAGGGAAAGGTTCCCATTAATTTTATCAAAGATAAATTCTCTAAAAAAAATTTATATTCCATTAGATGTCATTTCAAACCATGTTAAGGTTTTCCAAACTAGTCGGGATTAGCGAACTACACCGAAGTAATTATTTATTTTATTTCCCAATCCCAACCTATTCATCCCATGAAGCAAAACTAGTAGTACTCCATATCTAACAACACGGTGTTATCGGTAAAATTAATTATCATTTCACGTTCAAATCTAATTAAAGATTTAACTATCGCTTTGGAGCAAAACTGGTGCTACTCCATTCTCGCTCACTTTCCAAATTTGATAATTTAAATTATCAATTCACATTTCAATCCAATTACAGATTCATTAAAACTCCTTTTTCTGGGTTAAAGAACTAATGTCATTTAAAACACAGTTCACGATAAAGCCAAATCACATTCTATTTATTATCGAGTTAAAGAACAAGTGTTATTTAAAACATCGTTCACGATAAACCCAGAAATCAATTCTAATTCAATTCCAATTAAATATATTAATTAATCGGTATACTTCATTAAATCTAAATAAAAAGATTTATTCTTTTCTTAATGGGGTTTAAGAACAGTGTTGATGAAGACACCATTCACGACAAACCCAAATCCCATTTGATATTAAATATGAAGCTCTGAATAGAAAATATATCGGCTTATATTCAATATCAAATTCTGAAACCCACACATATCGCTTCCGAAATAGCAATATAAAATATATCTTCCAAATTTCCTCCAAAATATCTGCATAATGGCGGAATATAATATAGAAATATTCCAAAGACAATTTCGATTTAAATCCATTCCAATTCATATATGGGAAATTTCTGGTTATTTAAAACCCATTTCAAATCCAATTTATATATTTAAAATAAATAAATAATTATTCTAGTTACTAACTAGTTCATTTCGATAAAAAACTATTTTTATCTTTTCAAATATGGGATTTTTTAGCCCAATTCTTTCCAAATCATTTCTTACGATTTTGCACAAATTATTAATATTTTTAATAATTTTATCAAGACCCGTACAGTCGATTTCCAATAACGGCCATCGAACTGCACTTATAGCGACATTTTCTGAAATTGATTTGTACATATCTCGAAATCCAACCGTCAGATTTCAAATCTCTTGTGTTCTTAGAAAGCTCTTTTCGATACGAACCCAACGGTTCCAGTTTTAGGAGAATCTGACAGTCGGATCTCCCGTAATGTCCGTTCGAAGTCAATGGTTGAAATTCATGAACTATCGCGGCGCGGCGCGTTCTATTCAGGCCATTATATATATATATATATATATATATATTATATACTTCGTCGATTTCCTTTTAAAACAAATTTTATAAATCGTTTCAAATTTGTTTCAAAAACAATTTCAACCTTCGTTTCAAATTCAAATCATAATTGAATTTTCCATTTAAATTCTTTTTACATTCAATTCTATTTGATTTCAATTCAAATCGATTTCAATTCATTTTCAGTTCGTTTTCAATTCGATTTGAATTCATTTCAATTCGATTTGAATTCATTTCAATTCTAATTCACTTTGATTTCCAATTGCATTTCTATTTGATTCAATTCGATTACAATTCGATTTGAATTCATTTCAATTCGAATTCATTTTTTTATTCTATTCAATTCGAATTCATTTTTTTATTCTATTCAATTCGAATTCATTTTTTTATTCTATTCAATTCGAATTCATTTTTTTATTCTATTCAATTCAAATTCATTTTTTATTCTATTCAATTCGAATTCATTTTTTTATTCTATTCAATTCGAATTCTTTTTTTATTCTATTCAATTCAAATTCATTTTTTTCAATATTCATTATAAAAAAACAAATATAATCGATATAAATATCGTTCGCGTCCAAATAGCGCATCTCTAATCAACACGGCTTTATATTTTTCAATAACTTCGTTATTCTATTCAACAAAATAATATTTATTCTATTCAATACATGAATCTATATATCTCTCAACACGTGACTAATCTCAACAAATGAGTACTGTCAACACGTGACTATTTTTGTTATTTAATATATTTTATAAAATTAAGATTTCGATCATTAAATTTTTAATCAAACTCTAACCGTAAATAAGCAAGAGAGCAATTCCTAAAATATTAACGCCGAAGGCCAAAACCAACATCAGATCAATATCCAGGAGACCACTCATCTTATCTATTTTCCAGTTAGTTTCTAATTTTATATATGATAAAGATGTAAATTTTATTGTTAAAATATTTCGTTCAACACATGACTAATCTCAACGAATGAGTACTGTCAACACATGAACCTTTATTTTATAATATTCTTTATTTTTCCAATTGGAATGAGGCCCAATCAATTACCATATAATGTTAACTATATGGATTCCGTACAACACATGTATATAATAGCAAAGATCAAAAATAAACCATCATCCAAAGTGCAACACACAACTGCATAAGCATCAAATATAAATAATTAACGCTTACACAGTCTGTCGTCCAGTCGATCGACAGACAATTAAATAATTGGGATTAGTGTACGCTAAATATCATCCCAACACCCGTGTGGGATTTCAAATCAACAAACACTGAATATTATTTGTGCAGTTGGGCGATGTGTAAAATTTATCGTCCCGATCCATATCCTTCAAATAGGTGTTCATAAACAAACCGTCCGGTTTGTAAATGAATATTTATTTATTCACATTCATGTTAAAAATTATATTTTTAATGATAAAATATTTTTAAATATATAAATATTTTATTTTATTTCACATCACACAATCAATTTTCATCACAACAAACAATCAAACATACAAGCCATCCATGGTCTGTGGACGACGGGCGTCGGGTGCTACTAAACACCGTCTGCATCCTAGTATGTAATTTTAACTAGAAATTTAAATTAAAGGTGAGAAGTTCTCACCGACTAGCTAAATCCAACTCCGCGACTCTTCATATGTAGAAAATCTTGGCCACTAGCCTTTTGTCACTTTCGTCGTCCGTGTTTGCTACATATATAAAAATCACATTTTTATATCCTCTCCACTTCACGATAAAAATAAAGTTCATATTTTTATTTCACTTCATATATTTACATCGCTTCTTTAAATATAAAAATTATATTTTTATATTCCTACTTCTTATATAAAGATCGAATTTTTATCGCTTCTTTATATATATAAAAATCGTATTTTTATATCGATGTTCATACAATAAAAATCATATTTTTATTATCTCTATAATATAAAAATCCTATTTTTATTTTGCTTTCCATATGAAATCTCCTTTCTAAATCTATGTAATTCTTACATATAAATCTCTTCTTTATGTAAAATAAAAACCTAATCTTTATGAATAATAACATATATGTAAATTCTTTTAACAAAGAAAATCAAATCTTTTTATTTTAAAAGATCATAACCTTTATATTAAAGATAATCAGATTTTAAAACAAGATTTAATTACTAAATTAATTACCAAAACAGGAAGTAAAATAATTAAAATAGAACTCACTTTTTCCGGCATAAAAATCAAATCTTTCTTGAGCGGTGGACCCTTGGTCGGAGCTGGAGGGGATCATAGGCAGTTGCTGACATCAGGGGGTCGTGCTAATGGTCCGAGCAGCGGGGAAATGGGGATTTTTAAGCGAAGGGGCCACTGATCGGAATGGGGCGGCGTGAGGGGGCAGTGCAGGGTGTGAAGGCGACGGGGTGTGGCAGGTAGCGGCTAAGAGGAGGCGGCGGTGACTAGGGAGGCCATTGCGAAGGGTTTAACATTTTAGGGCTTCAGAACGCGAAAGGGAAGGAGGAGGGTGGTCAGCGGCTAGGCGAGGGGAGTGGAAGGAGATGGTTGCGGGGTTTGCTCGAGGCGGCGCTCCACCTGGGCGAGCGGTGGTGGATGAACGGCGGGTCTTTTTTTTTCTTTTTCTTTTTTTTCTTTTCTGAAATGAGGAGAGAGAGGAGGGAAAGGGGGGTAAGGGTTATATAATTTATTTTATTTAATTTATTCCCCAAAAGGTAACTTTAAATTTCGACCTCGAAATCGAACCCACCGCCTATCGTCCATAGCTAATTACCCCCATTCCGAACACAATGGGATATGTATCATAAGCTGATTTGATCGTTTCGATCAGTTTTCGTCAAAATCAAAATATAACTCTATGTATTGAATTTGAACGCGCATTTCAATTTATCAGACCCACATACTAACTGGAAAAATTCCAAAAAAATATTTTCTAGCTTTGTATTGATGATACGGTCCCAACAAAACTTGTTTCATCAAATTCTGAGACCGTTGGAAAATGGCCATTTTCCAGTCGATTAAAATCAACTGAATTGGTCAAATGCGTTTTCCTTTGCCACGCCCACATATTGATTCGAAAAATTACAAGTTTGGAAACCTAGCAATAATTTGACATCACAGACCCAACAAAAGTGGTTTCGTTGAAAATAGAGGTCGTTTGCAAAATTTCCATTTTTAAGGGCCAGAATTCCATAGCGATTTTTCTGAATTTTCAACTGGACATATCTTTTGATTCCCGGTATGAAATTTCGATTTTTGGATTCGTTGGAAAGATATTCTCAAATTGATTCGAATATTTTTGTTTTCGCTAAAATCCGGTTTATTTTGCACCCGGTACATTCATTTGAAGTTTGAAATCGAATTTTCGAACTACCGCGCCATTTCAGGCTCATTAAATAATTAAAATAAATTATTTATATTCTAACGACGATTCGAATAAATATATACGTTCGAATTCTATTCCAAATAAATTTCTCGTCGATATTATTTAAAATTATTCATTTTAAATATTCAAAATTCACCAAAATTGCCAAAATAAAATTTTCAAATTGGCTCGCATTTCCGGGTTATTGCACTGTTCTTGCACCGTCTTCAATATCTTGACTTTTGTCGTCATAACAGTTATTCAGAATGGGTTAAACCCAGTCATTCCGAATAACTCGTGCATCTTGTAATCCATGATATATAAAAATAACACACATCTATATTCGTTTCAAATTAATTTCAAAACGATTTCAATTCTATTTTCAAATTTAAATCCAAATTGAATATTCAATATATATTCGTTTATAAATTCATTTCAAATCGATTTCAATTTCATTTCAAATTTCATTTAGAATTTCAAATCAAAATTGAATATTCTTTATAAATTGGTTCCGATTTTCCGGGTTATTACAATCTCCCCCACTTAAAATCTTTTTATTCCCGCTATGAAATCTGGATTTTTCACATTCATTGGAAAGATATTTTTAAATAGATTCAAATAGGTCTTCAACTATCGTCTACATTGTCAACTTATTGTCGAATCAGTTATTCAGAATGGGTATAAACTAGGCCTTTTCGAATAACTCGCGTATATAATAAACAAGTGCTATAAAAACACGACATACGCCTCGTTCCAATTCAGAATATTCTTTTATTCAAATATTCACATCCTTAGGGATATGTTCCCATTAGTTTTATCAAAGATAAATTATTTAAAATTTATTCTTTAATCTTCCTTTGGATCTCGTTCAAACCATATTGAGGTTTTCCAAACTAGTCGAGATTAACGCACCTTACCGAAGTAATCATTTATTTAAATTCCCAATCCCAACCTATTCATCCCATGGAGCAAAACTGGTATTACTCCATAACTAACACCACAGTGTTATCGGTAAAATTAATTACCATTTCCCGTTCAAGTCTAATTAAAGATTTAACTATCGCTTGGAGCAAAACTGGTGCTACTCCATTCTCGATCATTTCCCGAATTTGATAATTTAAATTATCACATTCTCTTTTCAATCTAATTAGAGATTCATTAAAACTCACTTAGTTTTAATCTTCCCAAAAATCAATATTAATGATTATTTAACTTTGGAAACACAAACATGCCGCATCGGCAATCTACACCATACTATTGATTTCTGCCGATATATAACCTCTAAGCTCGTACGTCTTAGAGAAGGTTGTTAAGCAAGAGAATAAATTCTCCGCCACCAAACAAATACATATGTAGCAGAGATCAACCATACAGTTCGAAATACAATGTTAGACATGTAATCCTATCTTTAACTGGGTTAAAGAACTAATGTCATTAAAACACAGTTCACACTAAACCCAAATCACATTCCATTAATTATGGAATCTTCATGGAAAACGGATCAATATATATATAATCGATATCAATTTCCGTATCCGACTAATAATATAAATGGAATAACGACAAAGCCTTTTGAATTCCATATATATTAACAGTCTTCCTCCACAGAAGTTCATCTCGATTATTACCAATCGAATTCCATTCCATTCCAATTAAATATTTATTAATTGGAAAACTTTACTTTGGAAAATCCCATTAAATCTTAATAAAAGATTTATATATTCCAAATCACATTTCACTATAAATCGAGTTAAAGAACGAATGTCGTTAAGAACACAGTTAACAATAAACCCAATTCACATTCCATTTCAATTCCAATTAAATGTTAATTAATTGGTAATTCTTCTTCAAATATTATTTAAAAGATTTATTCTTTTCAAATGGGGTTCAAAAACAGTGTTATTTAAGACACTATTCACGACAAACCCAAAATCAAATTCCATTGTTAATCGGGTTAAAGAATAAGTGTTATTTAAAAATCGTTCATGATAAGCCCAAAAACCATTTTCAATTTAATTCCAATTAAATGTTAATTAATTGGTAAACTTCATTAAATCTTAATAAAAAGATATAATCTTTTCTCCGCCAGGTTTAAGAATAGTGTTAGTGAAGACATCGTTTACGACAAACCCAAAATCCCATTTGATATTAAATACAAGGCTCTGAATACAAAATATATCGTCTTATATTCAATATCAAATTTTCAAATCAACTAATATCGTATTGAAATAACAATATATATCTTCCAAATTCTTCCACAATGTCCATATAATCATGGAATCTAATATCGAAATATTCCGAAGATAATTTCGATTCAAATCCATTCCAATTCATATATTGGAAATTTTGGTTATTTTGAAAACCATTTCAAATCTAATTTATTTATTTAAAAATATTGGATTATGATTCTAGTTCATAACTAGTTCATTTCGATAAAAATATATTTTTATCTTTTCAAATATGGAATTTTTCATCCCAATTCTTTACAAATCATTTATTATGATTTTACATAAATTATCAATATTTTTAATAATTTTGTCAAGGCCCGCAGAGTCGATTTCCATAAACGGTCATCGAACTACACTTACAGCGACCTTTCCCAAATTTTGACATAATTCCAAATCCAACTGTTAGATTTAAAATCTCTTATATTCATTGGAAATCTCTTTTCGATATGAACCCAATGGTTCCGGTTTTAGGAGAATCTGACGGTCGGATCTTCCGTAACATCAATTTGAAGTCAATGGTCGAAATTCACAAACTACTGCGGCGCGACACGTTCTATTCAGACCGTTAACTATATATATAATATATATATATTATTACATCGATTTCCATTTAAAACGTATTTTATAAATCGTTTTAAATTCGGTTTCAAAACGATTTCAACTTCATATTCGATTTTAAATCAAAATTGAATATTCCATATCTCATTAATATATAAATGATAATGTTTTCAAAATATCAGATTTTGAAATCATTTCCTTTTTTATATTCATTCTAAAAATGAATAAAATCGATATTAATATCGTTCACATCAAAATGGCGTTAATCCAATCAACCCGACTTTATATAATTAAATATATTCGTATCCATCCCAAATCGGACATCAAAATCAGATTTTGATCTTTTACTAAATATTATTTTAAAATATTCATTATTTTAAAATATTCGTTAGTTTAAACTATTCATTCTTTCTAAACTGGAATCAGACACAGTCAATTACCATATAATGTTATTTGTAAATGAATGTACAGGATTCAAAATAAACCGGATTTTAGTGAAACTAAAAATATTAAATAATATATATAAATAAGGAGGTCAAACCCTACCTATTATCTCATTCGTGGTCAACCCTAATAAATGTTGCCTCCATCTTCACTTCTAAAGGTAGAAACTATCCAAATTTCATCCCCCAATCCTCCCCAATTCAGACCGAATTACAATATGGATATAAAACAAAAATCAAAGCGCTCTTCAATTCCACAGTGAGATGATCAATTTTAATTCACTAAATCGTGAGATTTTCGGGTGCTAAGTTATTAGGTTCGAGCGCCATTTCTGAGCGGGATGGAGCACCGAGTTCGGCGCTATTGCCGGAGGAGGGAGAGGGTTCGGAGCCGACGTTTTGGGTTTACCTGATCTAAATCCGGCGGCGTTGGGAGGAAGCAGCGACAAACCCTAGCTCGTGAACCCTGGTAGACGTCGTTCCAACGAGTGACGAAGAAGATGCAGTCCAGGAAACAACTGAGGGAAGAAAGGTGATTTCTACTTAAGTAAAGCATTAATAAAAATTTAGTGTTTATATAAATGAAATTATTTTCAAATTCAGATTTTTATATAAATGTAATTGTTTTCAAAATCAGATTTTTATTTATTTATTTACAATTAGCATTGTTTTTAGAAATGAAAATACAAATTTTGTGTGTAAAAAAATAATAATAAAATAAAAATAGAATTGAGTTTAAAAATATAAATGGAATTGATTTTAAAATATAAATAGAATTAAGTTTAAAAATATAAATGAAATTTATTTTAAAATATAAATAGAATAAGTTTAAAAATACAAATGGAATTGTTTTTAAATATGCATAGCATAGATAAAAATATGATTTGAATACGTACGTTGTTATCATAGAAATGCAATTTTTAAAAATATAAACTGTAACGACGGGGGGATTTTGCGATCCTGGTTATCGACACCAAACACGATGTCAACTAATCAAGCATCGGAAATACTGGATAGTCCATGAAAGAAATTAGAGGGTGAGGATAGAAAAGATAGAAACTTAGAATAGAAGAAGAAGAAGAATATACAACATCAGAGTAACACGAATCTCACAGCGGAACAAATAAAATATAACATAACTTTGAAATAAAAGATTGTACTTGAATATACATATCATTATCAAAGTACAGCACTTACAAACGCTGCCGAAGCCTCCTGCTCAAGCTTATCAAGTATATCTATAAAATCCCGAATACTTGACTTCCCGTAAAAAATTAGGCACCCAAGAGTTTAGGTAAAACAAAACAAAACTCTGGGTCAGTCATGGGAATGGTGTGAGTAAAATAGTTTAAAATAGTTTAAGCAATTAAACGATATCTCATAAGACCACGCCGTATAACGGAACGGGTTTTTCCCTTATGAGAATCCAAATCAATTTGATTTAACTTTCAAATCCTTTTGGAAGAAACGATAAAATTTATATCAAAACTCTTTTGATATTATAATAATGTCTATCAACCACAACTAAATAATCATCTAGCAGAAACGCTTTCATCTCACGTTCTACATATATAGTATACAATCAAAACCGCATGCACATATTAGGTAATGGATTTCCAACTATGACAAGGTATGGAACCACCTTCCGATAGTGTACCTCTAGAGAGGAATACACTGGGTTCAACAAGAACATCTTGCAATCCGACCACACATGACCGACCACTCATTTAGCTTGAGTGTATCAAATGTATATCACCGACGGTTGGGATCAGCAACTGTTTCCCGATAGGGGACAGCATTGATAGATTTAAGAAGCAAATGAATATTCTCTGGATAGGTGATTATACACCCTAATAGGTGCGACCTACCACTTAGCCATGCTGCCTTCCCATTTTTGTCATTTCCCTGTTGTGAGGCTAGAGGCCATACTTATCTCTGACAGATCACACAATTATTCACTTTGAATGTCACATTGTCATACCCACCAATCACAAATTGATTTCCCCAAAAATATAATGGGTATGCAGCTAAGAGAAACGAATTCCTCTGCCACAAAACGTACGTACGTTTGAAGAGATCAACTTACGCGATCTATTAAATATACCCTGTCAAACATTTTTCCATACAGGTCGTCTTGGGACTGGACGAACGAAGGCACTATTATGTAAACAAGACAACCCTTGCATAACCATGTCTTCAGTTATCTTCATCATATTTGATCGCAACGCTAATGCCCATACATAGTGGGTTTCAGATAATGAATCTGATCCCAGTCTCTCCATATTGACGAAGGAAAAATGGTCAAAAACTTCGATAGTCGGTGAGTTAACTATCAAAGAAAAACACGTGTGCAAACAACGATATTATTTCTAGATGGAAATTCTATCGATCAATCATCGATCATCATTTATCTCTTAAATTAATTCATCATTAATTTATTTGTTTACCCATTTCCTATTTCCATATATATATAGAAATTCTTATTTTCTAATTTAGAAAACATTTTTGATTCTTATTTGGAAAACATTTCCAAAACTCCTTCATTGGATTTAAACAAATGTTAAATAAAACATCGTTATGCTCACTCGAACCATTAACACTTATTAACTAAATTCATTTAACCAATCTTCACTGTCGAACCTTAACCATTCCTTAGATAAAAATGAAGCCAATCAAGTTGGGGTATAACTACCTCTCAGACCTTAACTGAACAACATTTCTAACTTCAAAACAGACAAGGTTCACCTTTTAAACCCTTAACAAACTTCCTCATGTAACTCTCTTTCGAATAAATCTCTATTTGATAACTCTTTCCTTCGAATAAACTATATTCGATATTCACTCTTCGAATAGCCATATTTGATTCATTCTATTCAATTAACACTATTCGATTAACTCTAATCGATTACTCTTATCAGTTAGCTCTATTTGATTAACTTTATTCTATTTACTCTATTTGATTAACTTTATTGGATTAACTATATTCGATTAACCCTAATCAATTAACTTTTGTAACAACCCGCAAATTCTGAACCAATTTAAAATTTTATTTTAGAAAATTTTAATGAATTTTGATAATATAATATAATTTATTATAAATAATAATGGCTAGAATTTATTTTAATCGAAGTTAGAACAAATAAATTTAATTTAAATATAAATGGAATTAGAAATAACGCGGTAGTTTGAAAAGTCAAACTTGAACTTTGACTGATCGTACAGGATGCAAAATTTAACGGATTTTAGTGAAACCAAAAATATTAGAATCTATCTAAAAATATCTTTCTAACGAATCTGAAAAATTGAAATTTCATAACGGAAATCAAAAGTTATGGCCAATTCAATTTCCTGAAAGGTCGTCGTAGAATTTAATTATATATAATATATATGGCCCAAAATGCTACTTTTCACATACGAAGGAATTTGGACTCGAGACCACTTCCATTGAGTCCGGAATGGTGCTTCTGCATTGGAAAACAGTAAACACTTATATATTTCGAGTTTCAGAAATTATTTTTTTAAAAATGTATTTTTAATATTAAATATATTGGCCTTGAAAATAGTCAATTTTCAAACGATCTCCGTTTTCAACGAAACTACTTTTGTTGGATCCGGAATGTCAAAATATTGTTAGGTTTAATTTTTCATAATTTTTGGAATTAATTTGTGACCATGGAAAAAGATTTCGGTTTTGTCAATTTCAGTGAATTTTAAACGACTTAAAAATAGCCATTTTTCAAACAGTCTCAGAATTCAACGAAATTAGTCTCATTAGAACCGTATCGTCATAAGAAAGCCAAAAATATTTTTTTTAGAATTTTCGGAGTCCGTATGTGGCCCCGGCACATTTAAATGTACGGTCAATACGTAATTAATTAATTTTTAATGGAATTTTAAATAAAATATATAAAGATTTCGGAATTGGGCTCTGAAACTCATTCCATTGCGTTCAGTAGGTGTCAAAACCTTAAGAACGACAGTAAGCAGGCCCAAATCGGAGTTCGGACCAAAACGGGCTTTAACGGGCTAATTAAATTATTAAATAATGATTAGGAAAACCTAATATAATATTATAAATTCCGAAAACACTGTTCATCCTTCCTCAACCCGTCGTTTTTCAGCCGCAAGTGAACCCATCCCATTCAAAATTTCATTCTCCGATTGCTCCCTCAATTCTCAACGAAAACCTTCGTGTAAAAACATGTTTCGAAGAGAATTTCGTGCTCTTCAATCTTCGACAAGAATCACCACCTCTCATCGACCGTAGCCACCGCACCACCGCCGCAAAGTTTGGCCGAACGCGCCCCCACCGCGCCACCCACAAGCCGCCGCACCTCCTCCAACTCCCGGTGAAGATAGCCCTCTCGTAGCTCTCCAATCTCCCGCAAACCGTTCGTAAAACCGTCGATCGTAGCTCGAGTTATCTCGATTCAAAGTTTTGAACTTTAGGTAATGTTGATTTCAGATTTTGTCATGCATTGTAGCGTCGCTGTGTCAGTTGTTAAAGGCTGAATTTTGTTTTTTCATACGAATTTGAATTTGAATCATTCCAGATCCGAAATCGCTTTGAATTCAAACACAAGACCTGATCAAAGTTGACAATTCATTTCAGAATCAAGCAAGGTGAGAATTTATTTTTAATTTAATATTAATTAATTTAATTATTATTCTTTTGTTGTTTAAAGTTGAATGGTGAAAATGAATCGTTATGCGATGGATGTTATTCTATGTTGTGAATTCGATTTGTATTTAGATGATGTGATATTGGATCTAAGTTGAAGCGCTAGATTTGAATTGATGATGTGATATTTTGTCGTTTGTGGTGGAATTGGATATGAAAACGTTGGATATGAAAATTAAAAAGATGATCTTTTTATATTTAGATTATAAAGACAATCTTTTTGTATTTAGATTAAAAAGACAACCTTTTATATTTAGATTAAAAAAAGACGATCTTTTTATATTTAGATTAGAAAGACCGCATTTTTATGTTGAAAGAAAAATGATAATCTTTTTATGTTGAAAATAAAAAAGTCAATCTTTTTATGTTGAAGAAAAAAACAATCTTTTTATGTTGAAGAATTTTTTTTTTTAAAGACAATATTTTTATTTTTAAAATAGAAAAGGTCATATTTTTACATTGTAAAATAGAAAAGTTAATATCTTTACATTGTAAAATAGAAAGGTTAACCTTTTACATTGTAAAATAGAAAGGTTAATATTTTTACATTGTAAAGTAGAGAAGTTGATATTTTTACATTGTAAAATATAAAAATGGATATTTTTACATTATAAAAAGAGAAAGTTGACATCTTTACACTGTAAACATAAAAGTGAATATTTTTATATTGTAAGTAAAAGAATGAAATTTTATGATGTAAAATAAATTACATTTTTATTATGTAATTTATGAATGAATTTACACCGTATGAAATAAATTACTTTTATTATGTAATTTATGAATGAATTTACTCCGCATGAATGAAATTTCATTTTATTTTGTATTGTATATGAAATGAATGTATGAACTTGCATTGTAAATTAAAAATCACATTTTTATAGGTAATTAAAATGTGAATTTACACTGTATGATAAAAATTACATTTTTAGATGTAATTTAAATATGAATTTATGTCGTATGTTAGAAATTACATTTTTCTATGTAAATAAAATATGAATTTCCATCGCATGATGAAAATTACATTTTTTTTAATGTAATTTAAAATTGAATTTGTACCGCATGATAAAAATTACATTTTTCTATGTAATTTAGATGTAAATTAGAACGGTAAAATAAAAATGACTTTTTTCTATGTAATTTATATATGAGTTATATTGGTAAAATAAAAATTACATTTTTCAATGTAATTAGAATATGAATTTGTATTGCATTATAACAATTACACCTCTTTATTTAATTGAGACAGGAATTTACAATGCAAAATAAAAATTACATCTTTATATGTAATTAGAAAAGGGATTTGCAAATAAAATTAAAACTTACCTTATTATATATAATTTAGGATGAGACGTACAATTGTAGGATAAAATTTACATTTTTATATGTAGTAAGAAATTGAGAATTCGCATTGATATTAAAATAACACTTATGTTAAAGATATTGCATTAGAATAAAAAGATAATTTTTGTCGCTTTTTCTTTTTAGAATTAAAAAGCATATTTTGTCACCTTTTCTTTTTAACATGAAAAGGGTGATTTTTGTCGCTTCTTCTTTTTAACATTTAAAGAACATTTTTATGTCATGTTTCTTTTTAGCATTAGAAGAAGCATTTTGTCGTATTTTTTTTAGAAATAAAAAGAACATTTTCCTTTCATTTCTTTATGTTTTGAAAGCGGTAAAAATAGAATTGTTAATGTTGAATATTTTATCGTCATTTTGAATGCGGTGAAAATAGAATGGTTAATGTTGTCATTTTTATCGACCTTTTTAGGGCGATAAAAATAGACAATGTTAGTGATTCATTTTTATCGACATTTTAGTGCGATAAAAATAGACAATGTTAGTGATGCATTTTATCGACATTTTTGGTGTGATAAAAAGAATATATTTTTGTGTTACATTTTATTGTCTTTCTAGATACAATAAAAAGAATAAAATTAAAGAATTACATTTTTATGTAAAATTGCTTTCATTGAAAAGAATAAATATAGAAGATGAGATTTTTTATTTGTTAATAATAAGCAATGAAAAAGGGGACATTTACATTTTGATGTAAATAAACAATAATAATAAAAATTACATTCAAAATGTAAGTTAGAAATAAAAGGATTGTTTGCATTCTACGATGCAAACGAAATGTAGAAAATAGAAAATACATTTTTATTTGCATCCTATCATGCAAATAAAATAAAGAGATAAAATTTCATTTGCTGTTAGCAACCTTAGTTGCAAACAAACAAGAAGATAAAAATTGCATTTCTGTTTGCAAATTTAGATGCAAACAAATTTATTAAAAACAAAAGTTACATTTTTGTTGAAATTTTTAAATGCGAACAAAGCATTAAAATAAAAATTACATTTTTATTTATTTATTTACTTCACTTGATGTAAATAAACATAAAATAAAGAGTTGTTCTTTTATTTACATTTCTTGATGTAAATAAAACTAGAAATTTAATATTACACTTTTTATTTGCTTTACTAAACGCAAATAAAACAGGAGAATAAAAGAAATATTTTCATTTGCAATCCTTAATGCAAATAAATTATGAAATGAAAAAGTCACAATTTTTATTTACATTCTTCTATGTAAATAAACATCAAAGTAAAAAGCTCAATCTTTATTTGCATTCTCTATTGCAAATAAAGCATAAAATGAAAAGTTATATATTTTGTTATTATTTGTATTCCCTATTACAAATGGAATTAAAGATTATATCTTTCTTCTCATTTATTTATAATGAAAGGAATTGAAATAAAAGATTATATTTTTATCGTCATTTTAGATGCGATAAAAGAATAAAAATAAAGAATTAATTCTTAATGACATTTTGCATACGATAAAAAGGATAGAAATAAAAAGACATTTTTATCGTCGTGTTATATATTGTGATTACACTACCATAGACAAGTTACCTGACTTGTTTATGTGATTGGGTCGATTATTTTCACACATCGCCCAAGTGCACAAATAATTTATTATTTGTTTGCTGGTTGAAACCCCACACGGGCGTTGGGATGAAAATTTACATACACTAATCCCAATATTTAGTTGTATGTTGATCGTTAGATCGACAGGCCGCGATGAGCGTTATTATTTAATTTTAACGCTTACGCAGTGGAATTTACACTTTGGATGAAATGGATGATTTTACTGTTATTGTTATATATGATATGTGTGAAATCCATATTATCCAAAATTATATGGTAAATGTTTGAGTCGCATTTTGATTCTGGTATTCTTTTAAATAAGAATATTCTTACATTAGAAATTCTTTTTATATAAAGAATATATTTTAATATAAAAATATATTTTTAATCAAGTATATGTTAAAACAAAGAATATTTGTAAAAGATAAAAATCTGTAATATAAAGAATACTTCCCATTTAGAATCTTTTATACAAAGAATATTTTTAATGATTATTTTAAAATATGGGTTATAATGGATTAATATTTAAAGGGAAATCCTTTAATTAAGATTATTAGAATTTGCAATCTTATTTTATGATATGAGATGAATTGAGACGTGAAGTGGATTTATCGTGGACGGTGTTTTTAATTGACATTTGTCCTTTAATCCAATTTACATTGAAATTATTATTTGGAATTTATAAATCTATTTTATAGATTTAAAAAGGCATTTTCTAAAAATCTAGTTTTCCAATTTAATAAAATCAATTGGAATTAAGTGGAAATTCGATTGGTAATAATCGAGATGGGCTTCTGTAATAGAAGACTGATATTATATACGGAATTTAAGAGGCTTTGCCATTATTCCATATATATTGTTAGTCCGATACAGAAATTCACATCGATTATGTATTGATTGATTCCTATGGAATTCCGTATTTTGGAAATTGATTTGTGGGTTTATCGTGATCTGTGTTTTAAATGACACGAGTTCTTTAACCCGTTTAAAAGTAGATTTATTCTTTAAAATAAATGATCTGTGAAAATGATTTTTGATATTAAATCAAATTTAGAATTTTTAATAAATCTTTTAAGGAAGATTTATGATTTAATTTATTAATTTGTCTTTGATGGAATTATAAAAAATCTTTTAATATGAATATCTTATTATAAGAATATTCGGGGTCGGAATGTGACATAATGTGTGATTTTCCAATATTTGACTTTTAATCACAAAATACGCGAGTTATTCAGAAAGACCGGGTATAACCCATTCTAAATAATCATCACGACGATCAAGAGTCGAAGATGAAGATGGTGGTAGAAGACCGAAGGTTTTCACATCGTTGGGATGATGATGACTGGTATCTTGAATTGGGACTGGACATCCCAAGGCAAGGTATTTGGTAATGATCGTCCAAATGTATTTAGAGATCGACGAACATGTTGTTTCGCTCAGACCCAGAGCGGACTTGTAAATGGATTGTGTGTCTGACATTGTATTCTTTTCTACTGTATTTGTTGAACGCTACTGATTATATATTTCTGCTTGGTGGTGAAGAATTTATTCTTCACTTAACACCCTTCTCTAAGTCGTATGAGCTTAGAGGTTATATATATATTGGTAGATGGTCAATGATATGGTAGGGTCTGAAAATGTGGCATGCTAAGATGCAATTGATCAAGGCTTTATTGAGAAGAAGGCCTTGTGGTTGATGATCAAAGCACAGTCTATTTAGGCATAGCTTTGTGTATATCGTGACTTCGCGAGCCTCACAGCCCGGTAGAGTCTAAAACGGGAGAAGGGAACGCAGGGAGTGCACACGTTTCTTTCTAGCTAGAAGTGGTGTCATAGTATGGAGCCCAGACATTTACTTATGTGGTTGTTGGATTTTTTAGAGGCCTCGGATTTATGCGGTCGCCCTCGGCCATATTATAGGTTCAATAGGATCGGGGAGCGTGTGTTCAGGAATAACTAATCCACTAAAGCAGTTGTGGACCGGCCCTGCAGGATCCAAGGGTTCGCTAGCGTCCGAATCCTGGGACATTGCTAGAGTGTCTCGAATCGGTAAGGACTTCCTCCCTAGCCTTGACTCATGATGGAAACCCAATTTCCAATACGCCCCTTTACGGTTTTGATTGTATTACTAGTACGGCGACATAGTAGATGGTAGCTATGCTGTCTATGATTGATATTATGATTGAAATGTTTTAATTAAAATATATACACACTAATAATAATATCGTATTTTGCGTATTTATCATTTCTTGACCATTATAAGGTAAAACCCTATCCTCTGGTGTGCGTTGCATTGTGTGATGGGACCTGGGTTTTATAATGGTTTCATTTTTCTAAAAAGCATTGCGTTATTTGACGATTTACTTTAGTTATGCACTGGCAATCCAATGGAGTAAACCCGTTCCGCGTTAGCGGCATGGTCCTGGGATTAGCCTTCTATTTAGATAATTTAGGTTAAGAATTCTCACACCAGTCCCACGACTGACCTATAGTTTGTTTCACTTTGCAAACTCGGGTGCCCTCTTTCCACATGGGCAGTCGAGTAGCTCATTTGGCAGATATATTAAGCAAAGATCCTGGATTGAAGACTGAAGTTGTGGCCAGAATGTTGATAGCCTTCCACTGAGATTAGTTCCGCTGAAATGTATTAATTTATTATAATTTATTCTTCCGCTGTATATATTATCCAATGTACTCTGATATATATATATATATATATATATATATATATATATATATATATATTCTGTACTCTGATGTAACATTTATTATGATGTTATAAAAGTCTTCTGTATTTGTTCTGATGTGTTGTATGCCCAAAGTTGATGTATACGCAGATTTCCATTCTTTTGTTCAGACCTGTGTGGTTTATGGTCGATCCAAAGGGTGGGAATTTCCAGGTTATCACAGTTGGTATCAGAGCTCTGGTTAGCTCAAATCTTTAGGGTACAACTTGTTAGAACTGAACAAAAGACTCATCAGAGGAAGGATTAGTAATGTCCTATAAAACAGAATTCTCATTAGAGATAGGATCAGCAGTCTCCTAGAATGAGAAAACTCATTAGAGATGCGGTTAGTAATGCCCTAGAATGAGTTCAGAGTGAAAAGTCTATAATTAACGTACTTGTAATTATATATATAATTCGATTTTAGAAAATATGATTTTTGAATACATGAAAGTTATATATTTTGAAAATTTAATCAACTAATTGATTGATGTTTGTGTTGTGTGAATTTAAATTCATCTAATTAAATTATTAAACAATAAAAGAATGAAAATTAAATTGGTTGAATAAACAACTTTTAGCTTCATTTCCTTTTCGAGGACGAAAAGATTTTAAGTGGGGGAGATTGTAACAACCCGCAAATTCTGAACCATTTTAAAAATTTATTTTAGAAAATTTTAATGAATTTTGATAATATAATATAATTTATTATAAATAATAATGGCTAGAATTTATTTTAGTCGAAGTTAGAACAAATAAATTTAATTTAAATATAAATGGAATTAGAAATAACGCGGTAGTTTGAAAAGTCAAACTTGAACTTTGACTGACCGTACAGGATGCAAAATTTAACGGATTTTAGTGAAACCAAAAATATTAGAATCTATTTAAAAATATCTTTTTAACGAATCTGAAAATTTGAAATTTCATAACGGAAATCAAAAGTTATGGCCAATTCAATTTCCTGAAAGGTCGCCGTAGAATTTAATTATATATAATATATATGGCCCAAAAGGCTACTTTTCACATACGAAGGAATTTGGACTCGAGACCACTTCCATTGAGTCCGGAATGGTGTTTCTGCATTGAAAAACAGTAAACACTTATATATTTCGAGTTTCAGAAATTATTTGTTTAAAAATGTATTTTTAATATTAAATATATAGGCCTTGAAAATAGTCAATCTTCAAACGATCTCCGTTTTCGACGAAACAACTTTTGTTGGATCCGGAATGTCAAAATATTGTTAGGTTTAATTTTTCATAATTTTTGGAATTAATTTGTGACCGTGGAAAAAGATTTCTGTTTTGTCAATTTCAGTGAATTTTAAACGACTTAAAAATAGCCATTTTTCAAACAGTCTCAGAATTCAACGAAATTAGTCTCATTAGAACCTTATCGTCATAAGAATGCCAAAAATATTTTTTTTTTAGAATTTTCGGAGTCCGTATGTGGCCCCGGCATATTTAAATGTACGGTCCATACTTAATTAATTAATTTTTAATGGAATTTTAAATAAAATATATAAAGATTTCGGAATTGGGCTCCGAGACCCATTCCATTGCGTTCAGAAGGTGTCAAAACCTTAAACACGACAGTAAGCAGGCCCAAATCGGAGTTCGGACCAAAACGGGCTTTAACAGGCTAATTAAATTATTAAATAATGATTAGGAAAACCTAATATAATATTATAAATTCCGAAAACACTGTTCATCCTTCCTCAACCCACCGTTTTTCAGCCGCAAGTGAACCCATCCCATTCAAAATTTCATTCTCCGATTGCTCCCTCAATTCTCAACGAAAACCTTCGTGTAAATACACGTTTCGAAGAGAATTTCGTGCTCTTCAATCTTCGACAAGAATCACCACCTCTCATCGACCGTAGCCACCGCACCACCGCCGCAAAGTTCGGTCGAACGCGCCCCCACTGCGCCATCCACAAGCCGCCGCACCTCCTCCAACTCCCGGTGAAGATAGCCCTCTCATTGCTCTCCAATCTCCCGCATACCGTTCGTAAAACCGTCGATCGTAGCTCGAGTTATCTCAATTCAAAGTTTTGAACTTTAGGTAATGTTTATTTCAGATTTTGTCACGCTTTGTGGCGTCGCTGTGTCAGTTGTTAAAGGCTGAATTTTGATTTTTCATACGAATTTGAATTTGAATCATTCCAGATCCGAAATCGCTTTGAATTCAAACACAAGACCTGATCAAAGTTGACAATTCATTTCAGAATCAAGCAAGGTGAGAATTTATTTTTAATTTAATATTAATTAATTTAATTATTATTCTTTTGTTGTTTAACGTTGAATGGTGAAAATGAATCGTTATGCGATGGATGTTATTCTATGTTGTGAATTCGATTTGTATTTAGATGATGTGATATTAGATCTAAGTTGAAGCGCTAGATTTGAATTGATGATGTGATATTTTATCGTTTGTGGTGGAATTGGATATGAAAACGTTGGATATGAAAATTAAAAAGACGATCTTTTTATATTTAGATTATAAAGACAATCTTTTTGTATTTAGATTAAAAAGACAACCTTTTATATTTAGATTAAAAAAAGACGATCTTTTTATATTTAGATTAGAAAGACCACATTTTTATGTTGAAAGAAAAATGATAATCTTTTTATGTTGAAAATAAAAAAGTCAATCTTTTTATGTTGAAGAAAAAAACAATCTTTTTATGTTGAAGAAATTTTTTTTTTTTTAAAGACAATATTTTTATTTTTAAAATAGAAAAGGTCATATTTTTACATTGTAAAATAGAAAAGTTAATATCTTTACATTGTAAAATAGAAAGGTTAACCTTTTACATTGTAAAATAGAAAGGTTAATATTTTTACATTGTAAAGTAGAGAAGTTGATATTTTTACATTGTAAAATATAAAAATGGATATTTTTACATTATAAAAAGAGAAAGTTGACATCTTTACATTGTAAACATAAAAGTGAATATTTTTATATTGTAAGTAAAAGAATGAAATTTTATGATGTAAAATAAATTACATTTTTATTATGTAATTTATGAATGAATTTACACCGTATGAAATAAATTACTTTTATTATGTAATTTATGAATGAATTTACTCCGCATGAATGAAATTTCATTTTATTTTGCATTGTATATGAAATAAATGTATGAACTTGCATTGTAAATTAAAAATTACATTTTTATAGGTAATTAAAATGTGAATTTACACTGTATGATAAAAATTACATTTTTAGATGTAATTTAAATACGAATTTATGTCGTATGTTAGAAATTACATTTTTCTATGTAAATAAAATATGAATTTCCATCGCATGATGAAAATTACATTTTTTTAATGTAATTTAAAATTGAATTTGTACCGCATGATAAAAATTACATTTTTCTATGTAATTTAGATGTAAATTAGAACGGTAAAATAAAAATGACCTTTTTCTATGTAATTTATATATGAGTTATATTGGTATGATAAAAATTACATTTTTCAATGTAATTAGAATATGAATTTGTATTGCATTATAACAATTACACCTCTTTATGTAATTGAGACATGAATTTACAATGCAAAATAAAAATTACATCTTTATATGTAATTAGAAAAGGGATTTGCAAATAAAATTAAAACTAACATTTTTATATGTAATTTAGGATGAGATATACAATTGTAAGATAAAATTTACATTTTTATATGTAGTAAGAAATTGAGAATTCGCATTGATATTAAAATAACACTTATGTTAAAGATATTGCATTAGAATAAAAAGATAATTTTTGTCGCTTTTTCTTTTTAGAATTAAAAAGCATATTTTGTCACCTTTTCTTTTTAACATGAAAAGGGTGATTTTTGTCGCTTCTTCTTTTTAACATTTAAAGATCATTTTTATGTCATGTTTCTTTTTAGCATTAAAAGAAGCATTTTGTCGTTTTTCTTTTTAGAAACAAAAAGAACATTTTGCTTTCATTTCTTTATGTTGAATATTTTATCGTTATTTTGAATGCGGTAAAAATAGAATTGTTAATGTTGAATATTTTATCGTCATTTTGAATGCGGTGAAAATAGAATGGTTAATGTTGTCATTTTTATCGACATTTTTACAGCGATAAAAATAGACAATGTTAGTGATTCATTTTTATCGACATTTTAGTGCGATAAAAATAGACAATGTTAGTGATGCATTTTATCGAAATTTTTGGTGCGATAAAAAGAATATATTTTTGTGTTACATTTTATTGTCTTTCTAGAGACAATAAAAAGAATAAAATTAAAGAATTACATTTTTATGTAAAATTGCTTTCATTGAAAAGAATAAATATAGAAGATGAGATTTTTTATTTGTTAATAATAAGCAATGAAAAAGGGGACATTTACATTTTGATGTAAATAAACAATAATAAAAAAAATTACATTCAAAATGTAAGTTAGAAATAAAAGGATTGTTTGCATTCTACGATGCAAACGAAATGTAGAAAATAGAAAATACATTTTTATTTGCATCCTATCATGCAAATAAAATAAAGAGATAAAATTTCATTTGTTGTTTGCAACCTTAGTTGCAAACAAACAAGAAGATAAAAATTGCATTTTTGTTTGCAAATTTAGATGCAAACAAATTTATTAAAAACAAAAGTTACATTTTTGTTGAAATTTTTAAATGCGAACAAAGCATTGAAATAAAAGTTACATTTTTATTTATTTATTTACTTCACTTGATGTAAATAAACATAAAATAAAGAGTTGTTCTTTTATTTACATTTCTTGATGTAAATAAAACTAGAAATTTAATATTACACTTTTTATTTGCTTTACTAAACGCAAATAAAACAGGAGAATAAAAGAAATATTTTCATTTGCAATCCTTAATGCAAATAAATTATGAAATGAAAAAGTCACAATTTTTATTTACATTCTTCTATGTAAATAAACATCAAAGTAAAAAGCTCAATCTTTATTTGCATTCTCTATTGCAAATAAAGCATATAATGAAAAGTTATATATTTTGTTATTATTTGTATTCCCTATTACAAATGGAATTAAAGATTATATCTTTCTTCTCATTTATTTATAATGAAAGGAACTGAAATAAAAGATTATATTTTTATCGTCATTTTAGATGCGATAAAAGAATAGAAATAAAGAATTCATTCTTATTGACATTTTGCATACGATAAAAAGGATAGAAATAAAAAGAGACATTTTTATCGTCGTGTTATATATTGTGATTACACTACCATAGACAAGTTACCTGACTTGTTTATGTGATTGGGTCGATTATTTTCACACATCGCCCGAGTGCACAAATAATTTATTATTTGTTTGCTGGTTGAAACCCCGCACGGGTGTTGGGATGAAAATTTACATACACTAATCCCAATAATTAGTTGTATGTTGATCGTTAGATCGACAGGCTGCGATGAGCGTTATTATTTAATTTTAACGCTTACGCAGTGGAATTTACACTTTGGATGAAATGGATGATTTTACTGTTGTTATATATGATATGTGTGAAATCCATATAATCCAAAATTATATATTAAATGTTTGAGTCGCATTTTGATTCAGGTGTTCTTTTAAATAAGAATATTCTTACATTAGAAATTCTTCTTATGTAAAGAATATATTTTAATATAAAAATATATTTTTAATCAAGTATATGTTAAAACAAAGAATATTTGTAAAAGATAAAAATCTGTAATATAAAGAATACTTCCCATTTAGAATCTTTTATACAAAGAATATTTTTAATGATTATTTTAAAATATGGGTTATAATGGATTAATATTTAAAGGGAAATCCTTTAATTAAGATTATTAGAATTTGCAATCTTATTTTATGATATGAGATGAATTGAGACGTGAAGTGGATTTATCGTGGATGGTGTTTTTAAATGACATTTGTCCTTTAATCCAATTTACATTGAAATTATTATTTGGTATTTATAAATCTATTTTATAGATTTAAAAAGGCATTTTCTAAAAATCTAGTTTTCCAATTTAATAAAATCAATTGGAATTAAGTGGAAATTCGATTGGTAATAATCGAGATGGGCTTCTGTAGTAGAAGACCGATATTATATACGGAATTTAAGAGGCTTTGCCATTATTCCATATATATTGTTAGTCCGATACAGAAATTCACATCGATTATGTATTGATTGATTCCTATGGAATTCCGTATTTTGGAAATTGATTTGTGGGTTTATCGTGAACTGTGTTTTAAATGACACGAGTTCTTTAACCCGTTTAAAAGAAGATTTATTCTTTAAAATAAATGATCTGTGAAAATGATTTTTGATATTAAATCAAATTTAGAATTTTTGATAAATCTTTTAAGGAAGATTTATGATTTAATTTATTAATTTGTCTTTGATGGAATTATAAAAAATCTTTTAATATGAATATCTTATTATAAGAATATTCGGGGTCGGAATGTGACATAATGTGTGATTTTCCAATATTTGACTTTTAATAACAAAATACGCGAGTTATTCAGAAAGACCGGGTTTAACCCATTCTGAATAATCATCACGACGATCAAGAGTCGAAGATGAAGACGGTGGTAGAAGACCGAAGGTTTTCACATCGTTGGGATGATGATGACTGGTATCTTGAATTGGGACTGGACATCCCAAGGCAAGGTATTTGGTAATGATCGTCCAAATGTATTTGGAGATCGACGGACACGTTGTTTCGCTCAGACCCAGAGCGGACTTGTAAATGGATTGTGTGTCTGACATTGTATTCTTTTCTACTGTATTTGTTGAACACTACTGATTATATATTTCTGCTTGGTGGTGAAGAATTTATTCTTCACTTAACACCCTTCTCTAAGTCGTATGAGCTTAGAGGTTATATATATATTGGTAGATGGTCAATGATATGGTAGGGTCTGACAATGTGGCATGCTAAGATGTAATTGATCAAGGCTTTGTTGAAAAGCAGGCCTTGTGGTTGATGATCAAAGCACAGTCTATTTTGGCATAGCTTTGTGTATATCGTGACTTCGCGAGCCTCACAGCCCGGTAGAGTCTAAAACGGGAGAAGGGAACGCAGGGAGTGCACACGTTTCTTTCTAGCTAGAAGTGGTGTCATGGTATGGAGCCCAGACATTTACTTATGTGGTTGTTGGATTTTTTAGAGGCCTCGGATTTATGCGGTCGCCCTCGGCCGTATTATAGGTTCAATAGGACCGAGGAGTGTGTGTTCAGGAATAACTAATCCACTAAAGCAGTTGTGGACCGGCCCTGCAGGATCCAAGGGTTCGCCAGCGTCCGAATCCTGGGACATTGCTAGAGTGTCTCGAATCGGTAAGGACTTCCTCCCTAGCCTTGACTCATGATGGAAACCCAATTTCCAATACGCCCCTTTACAGTTTTGATTGTATTACTAGTACGACGACATAGTTGATGGTAGCTATGCCGTCTAGGATTGATATTATGATTGAAATGTTTTAATTAAAATATATACACACTAATAATAATATCGTATTTTGCGTATTTATCATTTCTTGACCATTATAAGGTAAAACCCTATCCTCTGGTGTGCGTTGCATTGTGTGATGGGACCTGGGTTTTATAATGGTTTCATTTTTCTAAAAAGCATTGCGTTATTTGACGATTTACTTTAGTTATGCACTGGCAATCCAATGGAGTAAACCCGTTCCGCGTTAGCGGCGTGGTCCTGGGATTAGCCTTCTATTTAGATAATTTAGGTTAAGAATTCTCACACCAGTCCCACGACTAACCTGTAGTTTGTTTCACTTTGCAAACTCGGGTGCCCTCTTTCCACACGGGCAGTCGAGTAGCTCATTTGGCAAATATATTAAGAAAAGATCCTGGATTGTAGACTGAAGCTGTGGCCAGAATGTTGATAGCCTTCCACTGAGATTAGTTCCGCTGAAATGTATTAATTTATTGTAATTTATTCTTCCGCTGTATATATTATCCAATGTAATCTGATATATATATATATATATATTCTGTACTCTGATGTAACATTTATTATGATGTTATAAAAGTCTTCTGTATTTGTTCTGATGTGTTGTATGCCCAAAGTTGATGTATCCGCAGATTTCCATTCTTTGGTTCAGACCTGTGTGGTTTATGGTCGATCCAGAGGGTGGGAATTTCCGGGTTATCACAACTTTATTGGATTAACTCTAATCCATTAACTCCTATCAATTAACTCCCTTCGAATAAACTATATTCGATTGATTCCTTTCGAAATAACTAATATTCGATAACTCCTTTCGAATAACTAATATTCGATAACTCCTTTCGAATAACTAGCATTCGATAACTCCTTTCGAATAACTAATATTTGATAACTCCTTTCGAATAACTAATATTTGAAATCCTCTCGAATAACTAATATTCGATTAATTCTCTCTGAATAACTCTAATTCGATTTAACTCTAATCGATCAACTCTATTCGATTACTCTTATTCTAATTGATTAACTATAATTCGATTAACTCCTCTAACTCATTTTGATTAACACATTTTGATTAACTCCTATCGAATAACTAATATTCGATTAACTTATATTCGAATAACTATGTCTATTTTAACTTTATTTCGAATAGCTAATATTCGATTTAACTCCATTCGCTTGACTCTACATCGCAGCGATCACAACGGTTACGCCTGATTCCATCAGGAAACATCCGGCCACCGTAGGCTATCTGCAGCCCTGCGAGTTACGCTAGCAGTCGTACGAAATGGCAACTCATCCTGAATAACTATGTTTGACTAACTCTATCTCAAATAACTATATTCGATCAACTCTAATTGAATAACTAATATTCAGTTAAATCCTAATTCGATTAACTATGTTCAATTAACTCTATTTGGTTGACTCTTTATTCGAATAACTAATATTCGATTAACTCTAATTGAATAACTAATATTCAATTAACTCTACTGATCAACTCTAACTGGTTAACTCTAACTGATTAACTCTAACTGGTTAACTCTAATTGGTCAACTCTAATAAATAACTCTAATTCAATTAACTCTAATCGATTACTCTAATTCGATTAACTCTAATCGATTAACTCTTAGTCGACTAACTCTTCGTCCATATTCATTTTCAAATATCGATGTTGAAATCGATTCTTACTTCTCTATATAAGTCCTGACTTATAGATTATATTTATCCAATGATAAACATTTTATTTAATTTATAAAATATTATTTATAAATTTATCTTCTCCACTTATCTGTTAAAATAGATTTCTATTTAAAATCTACTGTAAATTCAAATTTTGTTATACCCGTGTGCGAAGCACGGGTCTAAACCTTCCTAGTGTAAAATTCTCTTTTTATACACTTCTTTCATTTTTCAAGTATTTCCTTTTATAATCTATTTATTTCCTAAATAAATATTTCATTTTTATATCTTTATTTATTTAGAAATATTTCTTTTACATTTCTATTACAAATATTTTCTTTATATTTGTTTTACAAATATTTTTCTTTATATTTGTTTTACAAATAATTTCCTTTATATTTGTTTTACAAATAATTTACTTCATATTTGTTTTACAAGTAATTTCCTTTATATTTGTTTAACAAATATTTTCCTTTATATTTGTTTTACAAATATTTTCCTTTATAACTCTTTGATTTTATAATTGTTTTCTTTTATAAAATCCTTTTCCTTTTATATATAAAATCCATTGATTTTATATAAATAAATTATTTCCAAAATACACTTTGAAAAATCCCTTTTCTACATCCCAGTATTTCTTATGGTATTTAAAATACCAAATAACAATGATCGAAATCATTCAAACACACATAATCAACCGCAGATTATATATCACATCATATATTACAATATACGAACAAAACAGTATTATAAATATTGAGGAATCCAGTTGGATTCCTCCAACCTGTTTCCCTGCATCACAGATGTTATACAATATAATTAACATCGATTTCATTTCAATATGAAATATTCTGCTAAACAAAATCAATGTTTGATTAACGATTTATATATATATATATATCGTTATCTATAATTTCAAACAATACATAAGCAATTCAACCAAACAGTTAACACACAGCAATCAACAGAAAATTATCAGTTCTAAGAATACGTAATAAAAATATAACTGTTCAGAATTGGTGAGTTTTACTCGCATTGGACGATCATCGTTAATAACGATAACCATCGCTTGATTCAGGCGGACAATTTATTTTGCTATAAATTGTAACGAGCTCTGATTCACTCCTAGTCAGTTCCATTGCGTAGCATTTGTTGAGACGGTTCCAAAGTCTTTTGTTTCGTCAGATTCTGATATCATACGCTAAAGATATGTATTTTACAAGTTGTGTTTATATTTTTGATTTAAAATAAAACTTCATTTAACTAATTTGGGCCTTTACCTTTCTAATCTCGGCCCATTACCCTGTGTTAAAATACCAGACCCGCACCCGACATCCTTTCTTCCCGAACGAAATCGCGAACTCCAGTTTATCCCCATTTTCGCAACATCTTTCCTCCCCCATTTCCCTTTTACTCAACCGTTCTTCAAATCGAGGCTAGCATCGAACTCCTCTTCTCGAATACTACCTTTCTACCACTGAATTACACAACTCGCTTTCTCCCTTCACTTTCCATGACTCAGCACTTCAGGCTACAATGAAGACAATGGCCGATACCGCATCCTCCCTTCATCTGTTCACCGAAAATTCAACCAATCTAAAATCGCTACGCTATTCCTCAACACTTCCTCTCTCTATCCCTCCCAATATCATTAAGCTCGGACTCCAGGTGGGTTTCAGATTTCGAACCACTCCCGTCCAATACATAAGACCACCGAACTTCTAAATTACCGACCCTCCCAAAAATCACACAAACCAAGCTAAAATCCTACTTACAAACTCAACACGACATTCGATTTTCGCATTTAGACTTCAAATCCCCAAAATCGATGAACCCTACCTCCAACAGACTAACGCAGTGTAAATTGGGTGCGAACAAAGACAGGTTCGAACCAATGGAAATTGGTATGGACGGGGAGAGTGACTTGCAAGGGATTCAAATATATTACTTTGGTGATTTTAGGAATTTTTTTGTATTTCTTTTGATTTTTGAAGATAGCGAAATGTTTTCCTGGGGAAACAATGCGGCGGCTACAACATTTGACCAGAAAGAAATGAAATTAGGGTTAGAAGGAAGTGAGAATTTTTATAGGATAATTTAAATATTTATTTATTCGAATATCATATTGAATTTTAAGCAAACGCTATTTTTATTTGTCCTCTAAAATTCCTGTAATAACACATGACATCCAAAAATCATGAAACTGGACATGCAGCTACAGCTCGACATAACGGATCCAACGAAACTGGTTTCATCAAATTCCGACTCCGTTTGCTCACACAGTGTATATTTAACTGTCAAAATATTGATTGTTTTCACATTAAAAATCCATATAGCCACACAGTCACCCCAAAAATCACGAAACTTGAAATCTAACACTAATTTAATATTATCGATCCAACAAAATTAGTTTCGTCGAAAACGGAGGTCTTTTGCAAAACTGACTATTTTTAAAGCTCTAAATAAGCCCTTTTAAATATTAAATATATTTAAAAACAATTAAATTAAATACTTATAAATAAATATTATAGTATATATTCACACTAGAATTCCATACATCTCCAGAATAAATATACATGGATTTACAACTCGATATTTCATCATCAGAGTTTTATCGATATTCAATTAAAAATAGAAATCCTTATATAAAATTAAATAAATCGTTGTGGTTTTTAAATGGTTATGGCACTGTTTTTTGAAAATTTGATTTGGACATAAATCAAAATCTACATAACGAAATTTCAATTTTTCTCTTCCACTAGGAAAATATACTTCACCAGCTCCATACATTTCTTATTTCACAGAAATCCGATTTAAAACGGACCATGTACATTCAGTTGAAGTTCAAATCGCCAAATAGCGAACTGCTTGCGACGTTACTCGCTCGATTATAATTATAATATAATTATACGTTCAAACTGTCGTTATTTAAATATATTCGTCATTCTTATTCAGTTTTAAGCTGAATTAAATATTTTAAATTATCCAGTTCACATTATATTGTCAATTCACTATTTCTGACTATTTCAGAAATTAAATATATTATTCTATTATTTAATTTAATTAAATATTCAATATTATTTAATTAAACAACCTTTAAATTACTACACTATTGTTCTAAATAATTAAATTAATAATTATTCGACTGTAAATATGGGACATTACATTCTTTCCCCCTTAAAATAATTTTGTCCTCGAAATTTCTATGGTAGAAAACAAACCCTATTGACTGGGTAGAACTTATTTGTTCACTTCTTAACTTCAGTTTCAACTGAACCAATTTATTTCGATTAAAATATTTATTAATTCTTATCAGCGAAAATTTTCAAAAATCCTGAAAATTTTCTAACACCCGAAATTTTCAAAAAATTTCACCAGCAACTCCTTTTTACTGGTCAATAGCTCAAACTCCAACTCGCCTCTCTAGGTCTTCTTCAACCCAAAAGAAAATCAAACAGGCAAGAGGCTTGCCAATTCGACTCATCAAAATCTCAAACCCATATATAATATAAACTAGTACCTTTTTGTCGGGCATATCAATATATCCTTTCCATCTGCTGTTAATTCAGCATATACCAATGTCATCCCAATCAAATTCCAATCTGTTTTACAAATCCAACCATTCGCTTATAACTAAGTCGAATTTCATTTCAAACCAATGTTACATTCTTGATTTTCAAACTCTTAACTCCTTAACCCAATATACTTAACTTATCAACTTAATTCCATTCCAGATTATTCTCTAATCAAATCTAGTTCTATTTAACTTAGTTCAAGTTAAATTTTTATTTATTTACTATTACCATCTTGTCCTATTTAACTTCACAAGTTAAATTCAAATTCTAGAATTTAAATTCCTGGGTTTTATTTCAAATCAATTTGAAATCATATACAATAATAAAAATTCAAAACATTGGAATTTCTGACCACTTGTTTCATCAAAACAATTCAAAACAAAATCTTTGGTAGTAATCCGTCACTTAGAAACTTGAAAATGACACTGATGATGCTGCCGTCATCATCAGAATAATTTCCCAGCGATCCAAGTGAGTTCAATACTGTATCACTTTCAAAACTTGTTTTCAATGCTTCCATGTTGAAATCACTTTCAAAATATCCTTTACATTATTTGAAAACAAATTAAAATCTCCCAGGATTTTAAAATTCTTATATACTTAATCCAATTCCATTTACAAACACTTTTCATGGCTTTTTTCGGAATTTAAATTCCAATTCTGATTTAATTCATCTGATTTCATATATTACATTTATATGAATCCTGATTCGCTATTAACATAACCATTTTACTTTTATAATCTTATTCGATTATAATAACAACCAACACATCCAATATACTATAATATTTCAATATAAATCATCTTTTTATATCAAAAATATATTTTCGGTAAAATTATATCATTTACCGTCTTTTCAAAACATATCATGTCGGTTCATCTTATTCAAGTGTTTATAAACTCCTACCGATACAGTGGATCAAACTGATCGACCAGAACTCATAAACTACTCAGCCAACAAAACTCCATAATATAAAACCATTTTATACTGAATAACAAATACGCGCTCATATATATACACTCAACTCAATCTAGGGCATTACTAACCCTATCTCTATCGAGTCATGCCACAGAGCCAAGGTAATTACTTAACCTTATGCTTTGATACCACTGTAGTGTCCCGAAATTCCGATACAATTTGAGCTGACCAAATAACACAAGTCCAACCCAAATTACACTGGAAACCAGAAAACTAATAGAAAGAAAACAGAGCGTGAGGATAGATAAGACAGAAACTTAGAATAAAAGAAGAAGAAGAACATACAACATCAGAGTAACACGAATCTCACAGCGGAACGAATAAAATATAACATAACTTTGAAATAAAATATTGTACTTGAATATACATATCATTATCAAAGTACAGCACTTACAACACAACGGAAATAAACAATAGCTATATAAACGCTGTTGAAGCCTCCTGCTCCAGCTTTCCAAGTATATCTGTAAAATCTGACTACTTGACTGCCCGTACAAAATTGGGCACCCAAGAGTTTAGGGAAAACAAAACAAAACAAAACTCTGGGTCAGTCATCAGACTGGTGTGAGTAAAATAGTTTAAAATAGTTTAAGCAATTAAACAATATCTCATAAGACCACGCCGTATAACGGAACAGGTTTTTCCCTTATGAGAATCCAAATCAATTTGATTTAACTTTCAAATCCTTTTGAAAGAAATGATAAACTTTATATCAAAACTCTTTTGATATTGTAATAATGTCTATCAACCACAACTAAATAATCATCTAGCAAAAACGCTTTCATCTCACGTTCTACATATATAGTATATAATCAAAACTGCGAGCACTTATTGGGTAATGGATTTCCAAAAATTACAAGGTATGGAACCACCGTCTGATAGTGTACCTCTAGAGAGGAATACACTGGGTTCAACAAGAACATCTTGCAACCCGGCCACACATGACCGATCACTCATTTCACTTGAGTGTATCGAATGTATATCACCAACGGTTGGGATTAGCAACCGTTTCACGATAAGGTACATCATTGACAGATTTAAGAAGCAAATGAATATTCTCTAGATAGGTGATTATACACCCTAATAGGTGCGACCTACCACTTAGCCATGCTTCCTGCCCGATTTTTGTCATTTCCCGGTTGTGAGGCTAGAGGGCATGCTTATCTCTGACAGATCACACAATTATTCACTTCGAATGTAACATCGTCATACCCGCCAAATCACAAATTGATTTCCTCAAAAATACAATGGGTATACAGCTAAGAGAAACGAATTCCTCCGCCACCAAACGTACGTACGTTTGAAGAGATCAACTTAGTGATCTATAAAATATACTCTGTCAGACATTCTTCTATACAGGTCGTCCTGGAACTGGACGAACCAAAGGCACTATTCTGTAAAGAGGATAGCCCTTGCATGACTCTGTCTTAAGTTATCTTCATCATATTTGATCGCAATGCTAATGCCCATACAATAGATAATGAATCTGATCCCGGTCTCTCCGTATTGACGACGGAAAAATAGTCAAAAACTTCGATAGTCGGTGAGTTAACTATAAAAAAAACACGTGTGCAAACAACGATGTTATTTCCATATGGAAATTCTATCGATCAATCATCAATCATCATTTATCTCTTAAATTAATTCATTATTAATTTATTTGTTTATCCATTTCCTATTTCCATATATATATATATACACACACAGAAATTTTTATTTTCTAATTTAGAAAACATTTCTAATTCTTATTTGGAAAACATTTCCAAAAATCCTTCATTGGATTTAAACAGATGTTAAATAAAACATCACTATGCCCACTCAAACCATTAACACTTATTAACTAAACTCACTTAACCAATCTTCACTGTCGAACCTTAACCATTCCTTAGTTAAAAACGAAGCCAATCAAGATGGGGTATAACTACCTCTCAGACCTTAACTGAACAACATTTCTAACTTCGAAATAGACAAGGTTCACCTTTTAAACCCTTAACAAACTTCCTTACGTAACTCTCTTTTGAATAAATCTCTATTCTATAACTCTTTCCTTCGAATAAACTATATTCGATAACCACTCTTCGAATAGCCATATTTGACTCACTCTATTTTATTAACACTATTCGATTAACTCTAATCGATTTACTCTTATCAGTTAGCTCTATTTGATTAATTCCATTCCATTTACTCTATTTGATTAACTCTATTGGATTAACTCTATTTGATTGACCCTAATAGATTAACTCTATTGGATTAACTCTAATCCATTAACTCCTATCAATTAACTCCTTTCGAATAAACTATATTCAATTAACTCCTTTCGAATAACTAATATTCGATAACTCCTTTCGAATAACTAATATTCGATAACTCCTTTAGAATAACTAATATTCGATAACTCCTTTCGAATAATTAATATTCGATAACTCCTTTCGAATAACTAATATTTGATATCCTCTCGAACAATTAACATTCGATTAATTCTCTCTGGATAACTCTAATTCGATTTAACTCTAATCGATTAACTTTATTCGATTACTCTAATTCTAATCGATTAACTATAATTCGATTAACTCCTCTAACTCATTTTGATTAACACAGTTTGATTAACACATTTTGATTAACTCCTATCGAATAACTAATATCCGATTAACTTATATTCGAATAACTATGTCTGTTTTAACTTTATTTTGAAGAGCTAATATTCGATTTAACTCCATTCGCTTGACTCTAGATCACAGCGATCACAATGGTTACGCCTGATTCCCTCAGGAAACATCCGATCACCGTAGGTTATCAGCAGCCCTGCGAATTACGCTAGCAGTTGTACGAAATGGCAACTCATCCTGAATAACTATGTTTGACTAACCCTATCTCAAATAACTATATTCGATCAACTCTAATTGAATAATTAATATTAAATTAAATCCTAATTCGATTAACTATGTTCAATTAACTCTATCTGGTTGACTCTTTATTCGAATAAATAATACTCGATTAACTCTAATTGAATAACTAATATTCAATTAACTCTACTGATGAACTCTAACTAGTTAACTCTAACTGGTTAACTCTAACTGGTTAACTCTAATTGGTCAACTCTAATCAATTACTCTAATTCGATTAACTCTAATCGATTACTCTAATTCGATTAACATTAATCGATTAACTCTTAATCGACTAACTCTTCGTCCATATTCTGTTTCAAATATCAATGTTGAAATCGATTTTTACTTCTCTATATAAGTCCTGACTTATATATTCTATTTATCCAATGATAAACATTTTATTTAATTTATAAAATATTATTTATAAATTTATCTTCTCCACTTATCTATTAAAATAGATTTCTATTTAAAATCTACTTTAAATTCATATTCTGTTATACTCGTGTGCGAAGCACGGGTCTAAACCTTCCTAGTGTAAAATTCTCTTTTTATACACTTCTTTCATTTTTCAAGTATTTCCTTTTATAATCTAGTTATTTCCTAAATAAATATTTCCTTTTTATAACTTTATTTATTTTCTAAATTAATATTTCTTTTACATTTCTATTACAAATATTTTCTTTATATTTGTTTTACAAATATTTTCCTTTATATTTCTTTTACAAATAATTTCCATTATATTTTTTTTACAAATAATTTCCTTTATATTTGTTTTACAAATATTTTCCTTCATATTAGTTTTATAAATATTTTCCTTTATAACTCTTTGATTTTACAATTATTTTCTTTTATAAAATCCTTTTCCTTTTATATATAAAATCCATTGATTTTATATAAATAAATTATTTCCAAAATACACTTTGAAAATTCCCTTTTCTACATCCTAGTATTTCTTACGGTATTTAAAATACCAAATAACAATGATCGAAATCATTCAAACACACATAATCACCACAGATTATATATCACATCATATATTACAATATATGAATAGAACAATATTATAAATATTGAGGAATCCAGTTTGATTCCTCCAACCTGTTTCCCTGCATCACAGATGTTAAACAATATAATTAACATCGAATTCATTTCAATATGAAATATTCTGCTAAATAGAATCAATATTTTATTAACGATATATATATATATATATATATATATATATATCGTTATCTATAATTTCAAACAATACATAAGCAATTCAACCAAACAGTTAACACACAGCAATCAACAGATAATTATCAGTTCTAAGAATACGTTACAAAAATATAACTATTCAAAATTGGTGAGTTTTATTCACATTGGACGATCATCGTTAATAACGATAACCATCGCTTGATTTAGACGGACATTTTATTTTGCTATAAATTGTAACGAGCTCTGATTCACTCCCAGTCAGTTCCATTGCATTGCATTTGTTGAGACGGTTCCAACTTCTCTTGTTTCGTCAGATTCTGATATCGTATGCTAAAGATATGTATTTTACAAGTTGTGTATATAATTTTGATTTAAAGTAAAACTTCATTTAACTAATTTGGGCCTTTACCTTTCTAATCTCGGCCCATTACCCTGCGTTAAAGTACCAGACCCACACCCGACATCCTTTCTTCCCGAACGAAATCACGAACTCCAGTTTATCCCCATTTTCGCAACATCTTTCCTCCCCCATTTCCCTTTTACTCAACCGTTCTTCAAATCGAGGCTAGCATCGAACTCGTCTTCTCGAATACTACCTTTCTACCACTGAATTACACAACTCGCTTTCTCCCTTCACTTTCCGTGACTCAGCACTTCAGGCTACAACGAAGACAATGGCCGATACCGCATCCTCCCTTCATCCGTTCACCGAAAATTCAACCAACCTAAAATCGCTACGCTATTCCTCAACACTTCCTCTCTCTATCCCTCCCAATATCATTAAGCTCGTACTCCAGGTGGGTTTCAGATTTCGAACCACTCCCTTCCAGTACAGGAGACCACTGAACTTCTAAATCACCGACCCTCCCAAAAATAACACAAACCAAGATAAAATCCTACTTACAAACTCAACATGACATTTGATTTTCGCATTTAGACTTCAAATCCCCAAAATCGATGAACCCCACCTCCAATAGACTAACGCTATGTAAATTGGGTGCGAAAAAAGACAGGTTCGAACCAATGGAAATTGGTATGGATGGGGAGAGTGACTTGCGAGGGATTCAAATATATTACTTTGGTTATTTTAGGAATTTTGTTTGTATTTCTTTTGATTTTTGAAGATAGCAAAATTTTTTCCTAGGGAAACAATGCGGCGGCCACAACATTTGACCAGAAAGAAATGAAATTAGGGTTAGATAGAAGTGAAAATTTTTATAGGATAATTTAAATATTTATTTATTCGAATATTATATTGAATTTTAAGCAAACGCTATTTTTATTTCTCCTCTAAAATTCCTGTAATCACACAAGACATCCAAAAATCAAGAAACTGGTCATGCAGCTACAGTTCGACATTACAGACTCAACACAACTAGTTTCGTCGAATTCCGACTCCGTTTGCTCACACAGCGTATTTTTAACCATCAAAATATTGACTTTTTTTCATATTAAAAATCCGTACGGCCACACAGTGACCCCAAAAATCACGAAACTTGAAATCTAACACTATTTTAATATTATGGATCCAACAAAATTAGTTTCGTCAAAAACGGAGCTCGTTTGCAAAATTGGCTATTTTTAAAGCTCTAAATAAGCCCTTTTAAATATTAAATATATTTAAAAATAATTAAATTAAATATTTATAAATAAATATTATAGTATATATTCACACTAGAATACCATACAACTCCAAAATAAATATATATGGATTTACAACTCGATATTTCATCATTAGAGTTATATCGATATTCAATTAAAAATAGATATCCTTATATAAAATTAAATAAACCGTTATGGTTTTAAAATGGTTATGGCGCTATTTTTCTGAAAATTTGATTTGGACATAAATCAAAATTTACACGACGAAATGTCGATTTTTCTCTTCCATTAGAAAAATATACTTCACCAGCTCCATACGTTTCTTGTTTCACAGAAATCCGATTTAAAACGGACCATGTACATTCGGTTGAAGTTCAAATTGCCAAATAGCGAACTGCCGCGATGTTACTCGCTCGATTATAATTATAATATAATTATATGTTCATACTTTCGTTATTTAAATATATTCGTCATTCTAATTCAGTTCTAAGCTGAATTAAATATTTTAAATTGTCCAGTTCACATTATATTGTCAATTCACTATTTCTGACTATTTCAGAAATTAAATATATTATTCTATTATTTAATTTAATTAAATATTCAATATTATTTAATTAAACAACCTTTAAATTACTACACCATTATTCTAAGTAATTAAATTAATAAATTATTTGACCGTAAAATACGGGACATTACATAAACATTGATTTAAAATGTGATTTATAAATAACTTTGATTTTAAAAATGTGATATTTACATGAAAGAACATTGTTTTTAAAATATAAACGGCTTTGTTTTTCTTAAAATAAAATGGCATGATTTTTATATATAAACAACGTTGATTAAAAATATGTTTTTTAATATAAATTTCGTGAAATAGATTGCGTTTAAATCAGAATAGCGAATCTGAGTGCCAATAAGGACTGGAGAGTGGATCCCAAAGGTGAGAACTTCTCACTTTAATTTTATTTTCTAGTTAAAATAAATACTTGGATGCAGACGGTGCTTAGCAGCACCTGACACCCATCGTCCACAGACCATGGGCGATTTGTTTGATTTGATTGTGTTGTGAAAATTGATTGTGATTGTGATGTGGAATGGAATATAAAATATTCATGTGTTGAATAAAGTGTTGGAACAATAAAAATATCATTTTTATTATATAAATGAATGAAATAAAATATTTACTGAAATAAAATAAATATTCATTTACAAATCGGATGATTTGTTTATGTATACCCACTTGACTGATACTGATTGGGACGATATATTTTACACATCGCCCAACTGCACAAATAAAAATCTGTGTTTTTTGTTTGAAAACCCCACACAGGTATTGGGATGATATTTGATATACACTGATCCTAATAATTAGTGGTATGTCAATCGATGGGTTGACAGACTGTGATGAGCATTATTTTTTTATTTTTAACGCTTATACAGTTGTGTAATGCACTCTGGATGATTGTTGACTGTGTCTGATTATTGTTGTGTACATGTATATATGAAATCCACATAAATAAAATTATATGGTAATTGACTGTGTCTGATTCCAGTTCAGAAAGAATGAATGTTTTAAAATAACGAATATTTTAAAATAAAGAATATTTTAAAATAATATTCAGCAAAAGATCAAAATCTGATTTTGATGTCCGATTTGGGATGGACACGAATATATTTAAATACATAAAGCCGCGTTCATTAGATTAACGCCATTTTGACGTGAACGATATTTATATCGATTTTATTCATTTTTATAATGAATATCGAAAAGGAAGTGATTTCAAAATCTAATGTTTTGAAAATATTATCATTTATATATTAATGATATGGAATATTCAATTTTGATTTGAAATTGAATATGCAGTTGAAATTGTTTTGAAAACGAATTTAAAACAATTTACAAAATACGTTTTAAATAGAAATCGACGAAATATATATAATATATGTATTATATATACATTTAATGGCCTGAGTAGAACGCACCGCGCCGTGGCAGTTCGCGAATTTCAACCATTGACTTAGAATTGACATTACGGGAGATCCGACTGTCGGATTCTCCTAAAACCGGAACCTTTGGGTTCGTATCGAAAAGAGATTTCCAACGGATATAAGAGATTTGAAATGTAATGGTTGATTCAGATTTATGTCCAAATAAAATTTGGAAAAGGTCGTTGTAAGTGCAGTTCGATGACCGTCTATGGAAATCGACTGTACGACCTTAATAAAATTATTAAAAATGTTAATAATTTAAGTAAAATCATAATAAATGATTTGGAAAGAATTAGGATAAAAAAATCCATATTTGAAGAAATAAAAATATATTTTTATCCAAATGAACTAGTTATGGACTAGAATTATAATCCAATATTTTAAATAAATAAATTGGATTTGAAATGGTTTTTAAAAATAACCGGAATTTCTGATATATGAATTGGAATGGATTTGAATCGAAATTATCTTTGGAATATTTTGATGTTGGATTTCGTGATTATACAAATATTATTATGGAAATTTGAAAGATATATGTATATCGTTATTTCCAATACGATATTCGTTGGTTGCAGAATTTGATATTGAATATAAGCCGATATATTTTGTATTCAGAGGCTTGTATTTAATATCAAATGGGATTTTGGGTTTGTCGTGAACGGTGTCTTAAATAACACCATTCTTGAACCTAGTTGAGGAAAGAATAAATCTTTTACTAAAATTTAGTGAAATTTTCCAATTAATAAATGTTAATTGGAATCAAATAAAAGAAATTGGATTTTGGGTTTGTCGTGAATGGTGTTTTCAGTAACACTGTTCTTAAACCCCTTGTGAAAAGAATAAATCTTTTAATTAAGATTTAACGAAGAATTACCAATTAATTAACATTTAATTGGAATTGAAAATGGAATGTGAACTGGGTTTATTGTGAACTGTGTTTTTAACGACATTCATTCTTTAACCCGATTTACAGTGAAATATGATTTGGAATTTATAAATCTTTTAATTAAGATTTAGGGGAAATTTCCAAAGAAAAGTTTTCCAATTTAATAAAAGGAATTGGAATGGAATTCGATTTAGTAATAATTGAAGTGAACATCTGTGGAGGTAGACTGTCACTATATATGGAATTTAAAAGGCTTTGCCGTTATTCCGTTTATATTATCGGTTGGATATGGAGGTAAGTGTGACGGCCCGACCCGCACCAACCGACGTTTACTCCAAAGGTGCGCTGTACACATGTCCAATTGGCACGGAACGGGTCGTCAGAAGGAAAGGGAAGAAGGAAATGAACATACAAAGAACCTGTAGAATGTCTCACAGCGCATAGAACAAAATATAATAATAACATACTTGACATAAAACAGGAGAGACAGTACATAAGCTGAAAATCAGAACTAAACATCATAGCAGCGGAAATCCAAAATACAGCGTATTACAACTTTCAAACCGTCTCAAAGAAAAAGCAAGATAAATGAGGTACACTACTAATGCCCAAGTAGCGACCACCAAAGACACAGGGAGAATGTGCATATATATATCATACGTGGAAGCCTCCTGCCCGCCTCCGAATCAGCTACTCGCGCATCACCAGCTAACATGTCTCTAGTGTGCTCGTGTGAGCACCCAGAGTAATAAGAGGAGACATAAAACTCTGGGTCAGACATAAAGCCTGGTATGAGCGATAAGCATCTAAAGTGAACAATAACAGGTAGACTAAAACATACCTGAACCTGGACCTGCAACCAAAGAGTTAGCACTACATACTGTACAACACTCTAAGGTACCATATCAAACAATATAAGATACAGAGGTGGGGGAGGTGTGCATGTCATAGGGATGGCAAACAATCAAGCATAGCATCCATCCTCACATCTCTCACTCAGTGCGTAAAGCATACGATATTCACCACTTCGATCACCCAACATACCTTGCTACGATCACTTTGCCCCATGAAGTCATAAATGGCTTCACTGCACTGATAACGTAGCCACTTTCATTTGCTATGTCCACTTTGCCCCATGGAGTCACAAGAACCCCACTGCACTGGCTCATATCCTTACCAATCCTTACTATGTCCACTTGCCCCATGGAGTTATTCACCCCATCTGCGCTGGCTCATAGTCTTACTAATCCTTACTATGTCCACTTGCCCCCATGGAGTTATTCACCCCATATGCGCTGGCTCATAGTCTTACTACGCATCACCTTGCCCCTCAGGTCATAATGACCCTACTGCACTGATAACGTAGTCTTGCTACCATTACCTTGCCCCTCAGGTCATAATGACCCTACTGCACTGATAAGTAGCCCATTATTCTTTCTTAGTGGTGAATCGAAGTTATGAACGTCGACAACTCCTTAGCACATGTCCCACAACAAAGTCCAACCATGAAGTGAACTCATTGGTTCCCAACTGGTTCCGGGATCCTGAGCTCTAACTCCCATTTGGACTAACTTTGCTTCTCGGGTTATTGGTTATCACCATCGAATCGGATCGGATCAGCCTTCACATTCTTCATTGAATCGAATCGGCCTTAGGCATTCGGATCAGGTCGCGCCTCCTGCATCGGATTGAGTCGTGATCCTCCAGGTGATTGGATCGCCCTCCTCCATTGTCTCGTGAATCCAGTCTCCATCGGATCGGGTCTCCTCTTCTGGTCGGATCGTGAACTCCCTGCGGATCGCGTTCCAACGGGTCGGATCGTGCTACATGGATCGGGTCGTGACTTCCCATCAGTTCGTGAGGCTGGTCGGTTCGTGGAAGGACGAGGCGGATCGCATAACAACTCCTCATGTTGGATCGTGATCATCTGGTACGGATCGGGGTGCGAAACGCGAGTGCGGATCGTGGACATGGCATGCGATCCGATCCGGATCCCTGCATACTTCCTGCAGCTGTTCCAGCGAGTTGTTTACGCCTCTCGACGGCGTTTTCAACCATTCCAACTATTCTAACCAATCACAAAGCATTTCATATAGTCATAGCAACATACATAATCAACCCCAAACATCAAAACATCAACATAATAGGTTAAAATGGATCAAACATACCCAAAACCCCATATTTCCCCTTAAGCATATTTAGGTGAAACTAATGATAGGATTAACAAAACTTAACCAAATTAACCCAAATTCATATCAGAGGTCTAAAACATCATTCCGAATTTTATAAACATTTTTCCAGAATTTTATCATGTTTAAATTCGCTAATTAACACTAATTACCCCTAATTAGCCATGATTAGTGTAAAATATGCAAATCACTCACCTTAGCCACAAATAAACTAAGATCTGAAATAATTCTCTGTTTTGATGTGAATCTTTATGCCAAACAGCAGCTCCTAAGTTGCTTTGGTGAAGATCTTCCTTGATTAGGGGTTGCTAAGCTAAATCCTTGACAAAAAGGTGATTTGGAGGTGATTTAGAGGTTAGAGGCCATTTTTAGGGATCCTTGGTGATAAGTGGAGGCTAGAAAACTGAAATGGAATGATCCTCTATCTCATTTCAGCCTCCCCGTAACCCTAATCCCGAAATGGGTTATGGGCCTACTCACTAATCACCCGATTTGGCCCGATTAAGCAGTTTTTCACCCTCCAAACCTTATTTCAGCCATATCTCCCAAACGGTAAGTCCGTTTGGCTATTATGACCACTCTACGGAAAGGTAAACCATCAAACGAATTCAATGGGAGTAGTTTCAGGTCAAAATTCCTTTCCAGTCAAAACTTATGTCCAAAACAGTACCAACTAGGGGCAAAATGGTCATTTAAAAATCGACAAAAATCATGAACATGGGAAATGACTCCAATAGATGTTTCCCAAAGTTACATGACCATACGACTTCACATGGGAAAGAAATAAATATTCTACGATCCCATGATGTGTAGAATATGGGTCGTTACACTCTTCCCCCCTTAAGAAATTTCGCCCCCGAAATTCCCTAATCAAAACATACACAAAGGTCCTGCATGTCTATCAACCATAAAACAACCATCAAACATGCAAAACAAGTAAAAATAAGTCTATCCTAGCATGCGGAATAACTAAATCACAAAGTAAATCTTATCAGACAAAGAGTTCTGGATGCATCTTCCTAATACTCTCCTCTGTCTCCCAAGTACAATCATTCTCGTCCTCGCCCCCACAGAACCTTGACTAGCCTCACCGCCTTCCTTCGAAGTTATTTCGTATCGTGCCCCACAATACGAATCGGCTTGCGGTTCCCAACCGCCTCGGGTTCTACTTCGAAGTCCTCTAACTGATCAGGTGAAATAGTCATATCTGAGTCGTGAACGAACTTCCTTAGTTGGGAAACATGAAATACATTGTGAACTCCCGCCATTTTCTCTGGTAAGCCAACTCTATATGCCAAATTCCCGACTAATTCCAGAACAGGGAATGGGCCAACAAATCTTGGTGCTAATTTGCCTCTCCTGCCAAATCGTATCACGCTTTTCAACGAAGAGATCTTAACAAACACCAAGTCACCAACGGAGAATTTCAAGTCTCTTCTCCTCTTATCGGCATAGCTCTTCTGCCTATCTTGGGCAGCTTTCATTCGTTGTTGAATAATCTTGATCTTATCGGAAGTTTCCCTCACCACATCTGGTCCAAGCACAAACTTCTCGCCAGTCTCTATCCAACATGATGGTGAGTTGCACGGTCTTCCGTAAAAAGCTTCATATGGGGTCATACCAATACTGGATTGGTAGCTATTATTATATGCAAACTCTACTAGATGCAAATGGTCATCCCATGATCCACCAAAATCCAATATACACGCTCTCAAGAGATCTTCCAATATACGATTCACCCTCTCCGTCTGACCGTCGGTCTGAGGATGATATGCGGTAATGAGATGTAATCCTGACCCTAGAGCCTCTTGTAAGCTTTCCCAAAACCCACTAGTAAACAATGGGTCTCGGTCACTCACAATGCTTTTAGGTACTCCATGAAATCTCACTACCCACTTCATATACAATTGACTGGTATAAATCTTGCGCTCTTAGTCAATCGATCCACAATTACCCAAATGCTATCATATCCCGATCTAGTCCTTGGTAAACCATCGATGAAATCCATCGAGACTTGCTCCCATTTCCATTCGGGGATTCCTAATGGTTGCAATAACCCACTAGGCTTCTTTTGCTCGGCTTTAACTAGCTGGCAATTCATGCATTTGGATATAAACTTTCCAACGTCTCTTTTCATTCCTTCCCAGTAGTAAGTCTGTCTCATGTCTCGATACATCTTATTACCACCGGGATGTATAGTCAGTTTTGAGTGATGACATTCTCTAAGCACTTCATCTCTCAATCCATTGACATTGGGTACAACAAGCCTTCCATTCTTCCGAAGCCATCCATCTCGATCAAGCCCATACACATCCATCTCCTCATCGATACCCATCTCTAACTTGGAGATGATTTCCAATAGGTTAGGATCGTCCCTCTGTCTAGAGCCAATCCGCTCTATCAAAGTGGGTCTGATCGTCAAACTAGCTAGCATAACTGGATCCAACTCGCACTTTGGTCTAAAATCAAACCCCGCGATATACTCCAGTTGCTTCCATTCAAGAAACATTGCCCCTAAAATGGCATGTCTCCTACTCAAGGCATCGGCTACCGCATTACCTTTCCCAGGGGTGTATGCGATATCAAAATCATACGAAGCTAAGAACTCTAACCATCTCTGCTGACGGAGATTCAGATCCTTCTGAGAGAAGAGATATTTTAACGATTTATGATCGGTAAACAACTCAAATCTTTCTCCCAAGAGATAATGTCTCCACATCTTCAGCGCAAACACAATCGCTGCTAATTCCAAATCATGGGTAGGATACTTCTTCTCATGCGGCTTTAGCTGTCGACTAGCATAAGCTACAACCCTACCTCCTTGCATCAATACTGCACCCAGTCCGGTACCACAAGCATCCGTGTATACCGTCATCTCTTTATTCCCTTTAGGAATGACTTACACTGGCGCACGCGTCAACTTCTCCTTTAGACTCTTGAAGGCATCCTCACACACTCCGTCCCAGACGAAGGACTGATTCTTCTTAGTCAACTGAGTCAACGGTGCTGCTATCTTGGAGAAGTCCTGGATAAACTTACGATAATATCCAGCTAATCCCAAGAAACTCCTTACATCTGTTGCATTCTTGGGCGTAGGCCAATCCTGTACCGTAGCCACCTTCGCAGGGTCCACGGCAATACCACTCTCTGAAACAACATGACCCAAGAATCTCACTTCCCTTCTCCAAAAATGACACTTTGAGAATTTCGCTTTCAATTGGTGTTTCCTTAACACCTCCATCACTATCCTCGAGTGTCCCTTGTGTTCCTCCTCTGTCCTTGAGTAAACAAGGATATCATCCACGAACACAAAAAAAAACTTATTCAACTGATCTCTGAATACTCGATTCATGAGATCCACAAAGTAGGCTGGTGCATTGGTCAACCCAAATGGCATGACCAACCACTCATAAAATCTAGACGGCGTCCTAAATGCCGTTTTCGGAACACTCTCATCTGCTACTCGAAGCTGATGAAATCCTGTCGCGAGATCCAACTGGGAGAACACTCTAGCTCCTTCCAGTTGATCAAACAAATCATCTATCCGCGGTAGAGGATACTTATTCTTCCTCGTCACCTTATTCAACTCGCGATAGTCCACACACAAACGAAGGGAACCATCTGCCTTAGTGGCAAACACAACTGGTGCTCCCCACTCGGAGACACTCCTTCTAATAAATCCTTTCTTCAAAAGATTGCTGACTTGCACCCCGAGCTCTCGCTGCTCCCTTGGTGCCATACGACGAAGTGGCATCACTATAGGTCTGGCATCTTTCACTAAATCAATACGGAACTCAATCTCTCGGTGTGGTGGAAGCCCGGTCACCTCCTCGAAGACGTCCGGATACTGGCCAACCACGGGCACATCTGACAACTCATCCTGCGGGATGTCGAGGGAATTTACAAAACTAGCCATAACCCCATCACTAGGTAGACTACCAAACACTACCCTCCGCCCATCATCCGTCCTCACTGTCACCAAAAAGCCCTCACAGTCTACCACCACCCCGTATCTTTGGAGCCAATCGACTCCCAATATAATGTCATACCCAGTAAAGCCCAAAACAAAGCAATCACATACATCCATGACTCGATAAGACCAAATTCCTGCAAATCATAATAAGGCTAGTCGAACCACCAATCGGGTTCGTCACAACCAATGGTCTATCGACTATCTCGGGTTCCAGTCCCAACCTATCTACCAGGTCACTAGATATGAAGGAACGGGAAGCCCCAGTATCAAATAAAACTCGAATTGGTACATCATAAATAGAAAGCATACCTTGAATAACAACATTCTTTCCTTTCTCCGCCGCAGTTGGGGCATTCGACGAAGAAGGAACAGCATCAAGAGCATATGCTTTCACAATCTGCCTCTCCTTAAGAGGTTGCGGACACTTGTCCTTGAAATGTCCCACTTGACCACAGTTGAAGCACTTCTTATCCGCTGGCTTGGCCCGACAATCTTTAGCATAATGGCCCTTCTTTCCACAGCTGAAGCACTCAACATCCTTCTTGCTCTTTTTCTGGCCACCTTTAGATTGGTCCTACTTCCTCTTATTCTGAGAGTTACTCTTGCCTCCACCGCCTGCTTGCGGCTTTGGCCCTTCTGCAGATGCAGCCTCAGTCTTTGACTTAGGGTAAAGACTCTCTGATCTCAAAGCTTTCCCCACGATCGATTCAAAAGTCTCATCGATGTCGTTGATTAGCCTTTCCCCCAAGTACCCATCCAAACCAGTAATGAACTTCTCATTCTTCTTCTCAGGAGTATCGATAAGAGACAGTCCATACTTCGACAAAGTGTCGAACTCAGCAATATAGTCAGAAACTGCCCTTCCGTTCTGCTTGAGTTCCAAGAACCTCTTAAACAATACTGACTTCTGGGTAGCTGGAATGAACTTCTCGCTAAAGCGAGCCTTGAACTGAACCCAAGTAACTTGGTCCTCTGGAGTAGCTGTTCTAATGGCATTCCACCAATTCATCGCCCACCCTTGCAGCTGACGAGACGCTAGCCTTCTCTTCATCGCATCCTCGAGACCTAAGTCATCAAAGATACGGTCACAGCTATCCATCCAGTCCTGAACATCTGTGGCCGACTCCATTCCGTGGAACGTCTTTCCACCAAGATTAGTGTAATCCTTGCACAACTTGGCGAAATCGACCCTAGGCGCCTGCACTACTGGGCCAACACCAACTCCGGGATTGGGAATTGCCCCTTGCATTTCTCTATGCATGTCTCTCATGAGGTTAGTAAACATTGCCCTCATGTCAGCGGCATTCCCTTGGTTGGTCCCTCTACCAGCACCTCTCGTGTCTCGGTTCATCGTCAATCTGAAAAAGGGAAACGATTAACGACCCCATAGTGGTGCTAGTGCAGTGCGACTTCATTCTTATACTACTAATAGTATATACATACATAGCTTTTGAAAATCAAAGTAATCACAAATACGCGCTCTCATATACGTACTAACTCTCCCTAGTGTCTTTCCCTAAGTTAACTACGCAACCTAGAGCTCTGATACCAAGTGTGACGGCCCGACCCGCACCAACCGACATTTACTCCAAAGGTGCGCTGTACACATGTCCAATTGGCACGGAACGGGTCGTCAGAAGGAAAGGGAAGAAGGAAATGAACATACAAAGAACCGGTAGAATGTCTCACAGCGCATAAAACAAAATATAATAATAACATACTTGACATAAAACAGGAGAGACAGTACATAAGCTGAAAATCAGAACTAAACATCATAGCAGCGGAAATCCAAAATACAGCTTATTACAACATTCAAACTGTCTCAAAGCAAAAGCAAGATAAATGAGGTACACTACTGATGCCCAAGTAGTGACCACCAACGACACAGGGAGAATGTGCATATATATATCATACGTGGAAGCCTCCTGCCCGCCTCCGAATCAGCTACTCGCGCATCACCAGCTAACCTGTCTCTAGTCTGCTCGTGTGAGCACCCAGAGTAATAAGAGGAGACATAAAACTCTGGGTCAGACATAAAGCCTGGTATGAGAGATAAGCAACTAAAGTGAACAATAACAGGTAGACTAAAACATACCTGAACCTGGACCTACAACCAAAGAGTTAGCACTACATACTGTACAACACTCTAAGGTACCATATCAAACAATATAAGATACGGAGGTGGGGGAGGTGTGCATATCATAGGGATGGCAAACAATCAAGCATAGCATCCATCCTCACATCTCTCACTCAGTGCGTAAAGCATACGATATTCACCACTTCGATCACCCAACATAGCTTGCTACGATCACTTTGCCCCATGAAGTCATAAATGGCTTCACTGCACTGATAACGTAGCCACTTTCATTTGCTATGTCCACTTTGCCCCCATGGAGTCACAAGAACCCCACTGCACTGGCTCATAGCCTTACCAATCCTTACTATGTCCACTTGCCCCATGGAGTTATTCACCCCATCTGCGCTGGCTCATAGTCTTACTAATCCTTACTATGTCCACTTGCCCCATGGAGTTATTCACCCCATCTGCGCTGGCTCATAGTCTTACTAATCCTTACTATGTCCACTTGCCCCATGGAGTTATTCACCCCATCTGCGCTGGCTCATAGTCTTACTACGCATCACCTTGCCCCTCAGGTCATAATGACCCTACTGCACTGATAACGTAGTCTTGCTACCATCACCTTGCCTCTCAGGTCATAATGACCCTACTGCACTGATAAGTAGCCCATTATTCTTTCTTAGTGGTGAATCGAAGTTATGAACGTCGACAACTCCTTAGCACACGTCCCGCAGCAAAGTCCAACCATGAAGTGAACTCATTGGTTCCCAACTGGTTCCGGGATCCTGAGCTCTAACTCCCATTTGGACTACCTTTGCATCTCGGGTTATTGGTCATCACCATCGAATCGGATCGGATCAGCCTTCACATTCTTCATCGGATCGGATCGGCCTTAGGCATTCGGATCGGGTCGCGCCTCATGCATCGGATCAAGTCGTGATCCTCCAGGTGATTGGATCGCCCTCCTCCATTGTCTCGTGAATCCAGTCTCCATCGGATCGGGTCTCCTCTTCTGGTCGGATCGTGAACTCCCTGCGGATCGCGTTCCAACGGGTCGGATCGTGCTACATGGATCGGGTCGTGACTTCCCATCAGTTCGTGAGGCTGGTCGGTTCGTGGAAGGACGAGGCGGATCGCATAACAACTCCTCATGTTGGATCGTGATCATTTGGTTCGGATCGGGGTGCGAAACGCGAGTGCGGATCGTGGACATGGCATGCGATCCGATCCGGATCCCTGCATACTTCCTGCAGCTGTTCCAGCGAGTTGTTTACGCCTCTCGATGGCGTTTTCGACCATTCCAACTATTCTAACCAATCACAAAGAATTTCATACAGTCATAGCAACATACATAATCAACCCCAAACATCAAAACATCAACATAATAGGTTAAAATGGATCAAACATACCCAAAACCCCATATTTCCCCCTAAGCATATTTAGGTGAAACTAATGATAGGATTAACAAAACTTAACCAAATTAACCCAAATTCATATCAGAGGTCTAAAACATCATTCCGAATTTTATAAACATTTTTCCAGAATTTTATCATGTTTAAATTCGCTAATTAACACTAATTACCCCTAATTAGCCATGATTAGTGTAAAACTATGCAAATCACTCACCTTAGCCACAAATAAACTAAGATCTGAAATAATTCTCTGTTTTGATGTGAATCTTTATGCCAAACAGCAGCTCCTAAGTTGCTTTGGTGAAGATCTTCCTTGATTAGGGGTTGCTAAGCTAAATCCTTGACAAAAAGGTGATTTGGAGGTGATTTAGAGGTTAGAGGCCATTTTTAGGGATCCTTGGTGATAAGTGGAGGCTAGAAAACTGAAATGGAATGATCCTCTATCTCATTTCAGCCTCCCCATAACCCTAATCCCGAAATGGGTTATGGGCCTACTCACTAATCACCCGATTTGGCCCGGTTAAGTAGTTTTCACCCTCCAAACCTTATTTCAGCCATATCTCCCAAACGGTAAGTCGGTTTGGCTATTATGACCACTCTACGGAAAGGTAAACCATCAAACGAATCCAATGGGAGTGGTTTCAGGTCAAAATTCCTTGCCAATCAAAAGTTATGGCCAAAACAGTACCAACTAGGGGCAAAATGGTCATTTAAAAATCGACAAAAATCATGAACATGGGAAATGACTCCAATAGATGTTTCCCAAAGTTACATGACCATACGACTTCACATGGGAAAGAAATAAATATTCTACGATCCCATGATGTGTAGAATACGGGTCGTTACATAGACTGTCACTATTTATGGAATTTAAAAGGCTTTGCCGTTATTCCGTTTATATTATCGGTTGGATATGGAGGTTTATATCGATTATATATATTGATCTATTTTCCATGAAGATTCCATTGTTAATGGAATGTGATTTTGGGTTCATCATGAACTGTGTTTTAAATGACCTTAGTTCTTAAACCCAGTTAAAGGTAAGATTAATTTCTTAACTTTGAAAAATCATTAAGTAATGATTTTTGGAGATTAAAATTGAATTGGAGTTTTAGCGAATCTTTAATTAGATTGAAATGTGAATCTGATAACTAAAATTATCAAATTCAAGAAATAATCAAGAATGGAGTATCACTAGTTTTGCTCCAAGCGATAGTTAAGTCTTTAATTAGATTTGAATGTGAAAGGGTAATTAATTTTACCGATGACACATGGTGTTAGATATGGAGTATTACCAATTTTGCACCATGGGATGAATAGGTTTGGATTGGGAAATTAAACAAATGATTACTTTGGCATGGTGCAATAATCCCGACTATTTTGGATAAACCATAATTTTGTTTGGACTGATATCCAAAGGAAGATTAAAGAATAAATTTAAAGAATTTATCTTTGATAAAATTAACGGGAACATTTCCCAAAGGATATGAATATTTAAATAAAGGAATATTCAGAATTGGAATGAGGCATATGTTGTGTTTTTGTAGCACTTGTTTATAATATACGCGAGTTATTCAGAAAGACCGGGTTTATCCCATTCTGAATAACTGAATCGGCGATGAGTCGATGATGAAGACGGTGGTTGAAGACTGGAGGCCTTCACATCGTTTGGGTGATTACTGATATCTTGATTGGGCTGTACACCCAAGACGAGGTAATAAGTGGTGATCATCCAGACATACTTGGAGATCGACTGGATATGCAAGGACCTCTCTCTTGTATTGGACATATGAGACGAGGAATAAGGTGCCCCCGGTTTCGTTCAGACCCAGAATGAACTTGTAAATGGATGTGTGTCTGACATCAAATTTCATTCTGTGTGATTGATATACATCGGATGCATAGCGTGAATTGCCTATGTGGCATGATGAGATGCAAATGATCAAGGCTTCTGTTGAAAAGCAGAGTCTTGTGGTTGATGATCAAAGCACGACTTTAATATATCATAGCTTTGTGTATAGCGTTAATTCGCGAGCCTCGCACCCCGGTGTGAACCAGAAATAGGAGAGGACCTTAGGGAGGACATGCGTTTCTTTCTAGCTAGGAGTGGTGTTAGGGTTTTGCAAGCCCTGACATTTTACCCATGTGGATGATGGATAGCAAGGCGCCTCGGTAATATCGGTTACTGCAGTGTCGATGGATGGTTTGGTCGATATACGACCAGTTTACGCGCCATAGGGCGGGGAAACGTATTGTTCAGACATTTTAATCCACTTCGTGTGGACCGGCCCTGACGATCCAAGGGTCACTCGAGCTCTGATCCTGAGGCTTGGGCTAGAGAGTCTCGAAGCGGTAAGGACGATCCCTTGCCTTGATTCACAGACGGAAATCCAACTTCCAATACGTGACATTTCAATTTTGATTGTAGAGCATAGTATGGCGACATAGTGGGATGGGGCACTATGCCGTCTATGATTGACACATTTATATTTGAAGTTGTTTTATACACTTTAGTTGATTATCATTACAAATTCATAATGTTGATGCGTATACAAAAAATCATGTTTTGATGCCAATTCAAAACAATGCATTCTAACTATATTTTGGTTCTCACACCAGTCAATTGGAAATATATAAATATCACACTTTCGAAACTCGAACATACACACTGATGATGGAGCTCCATCATCAGAATCATCTCCGGGCGACTAAAGTGTAATTATATATCTATCCAGTATATTTGAGACTTCGTATACACGTGGATTAGACACATATGCAAAATCTTTATATACTTGATTGTCCAAATCAATTTAAAATAAAATATTCAAATACGTATTATATGGTTTAAATTTTCAAAACAAAATTTGTTTTCATTTTCATTTTAAAAATACACTCTTTGGACTCATTCTAGGATATTACCGATCCCATCTCTAACGAGTCATCTCATTGGATATTACTAATCCAATCTCTGATGAATTATTACGTTCGGTTTTAATGTGTCTTGTTCTTGAGCTCTGTAAATCAAAGCTCTGATACCAAACTAACACGACCCGAACTTCCCCGGTCTCTGAAGAGAAGATAAAGAACGGATTGTCTGAGAACATGACAAATCAAAACACAAACAGAAGAACATTTCATTGCTTATTACAATAGTTTACATCAGAGTATAGGAATATACAGAGTATGAACAATTTACACATTGTAAAATATCAGAGATTAAAACACATTACATAGCAACGGAAAATAATACAAAACACAACTGAAAAAGATAAACGGACACAGAGCTTTCCGAATATCGTTCCAGCTGTAGACCAGGATCCTGTGAATATAAATCTGCAAAACCAAAACTACTAACTGCCCGTGTGGAAAATAGGGGCACCCAGAGTTTAGGTTAAAACAATAAACTCCAGGTCAGTCATGTGACTGTTGTGAGAACTAAAGCAGTTATTAAATGTTTACTTTAAAAATAAAGTAAATCAACGGACCATGCCGTATAACACGGAACGGGTTTCCTCCCAAGAATACCAGTGCATAAAACAAACAACGCAATGCTTTTTCGAAAAATGAAGCAATTATAAGACCCAGGTTCCATCACACAATGCAACGCAAGATGGAGATAGGATTTTCCCTTATAATAGCCAAATATGCTTGGTACGTTTAAAACAAATCATTTGATACTATTATAAGTGCGTAGTGTATAAAACAACTTCAAATATAAATGTATCAATCATAGGCAGCATGGGTACCATCTATCATGTTGCCAATACTAGGCTCTACAATCAAAACCAAAATGTCATGTATTGAAAATTGGATTTCCGTCATAAGTCTAGGCAAGGGATGTACTCCTCGCCGGCTTCCAGACACTCTAGCAAATGCCTCAGGGTCTCCCGCAGTAGACCCTTGGATCCTCCAAGGCCGGTCCACACTTACGTTAGTGGATTAGTTACTCCTGAACACATGTTTCCCGGTCCTATAGGACCTATATCCATTGGCTCCGTAGAAACCGATATATCGGAGGCGCCTCGCATTCCAACAACCACAAAGGTAAAAATAATATAAATGTCTAGGCTTGCAAAACCTCGTCACCACCCATAGCTATAAAGAAACATCATGTCCTCCTTGGGTTCCCTTATCCCGTTTTTAACTCATACCGAGGTGTGAGGCTCACGAATTAACGCTATACACAAAGCTATGCTATATTAAAGTCGTGCTTTAATCATCAACCACAAGACTTTGATTTTCAGTAGAAGTCTTGATCATTTGCATCTCAGCATGCCACATAGGAAATTCACGCCATGCGACTGATGTATATCGATATATAACCTCTGAGCTCGTACGTCTTAGAGAAGGGCGTTAAGCAAGAGAATAAATTCTCCGCCGCTAAACAGATATATATTTGATAGAGATCAATCAACACAGAATAAAATCCAATGTCAGACACACATCCATTTACAAGTTCTTTCTGGGTTTGAACGAAAACGGAGGCACCTTATTCCTCGTCCCATATGTCCAATACAAGAAAGAAGCCCTCACATATCCGTCGATCTCCAAGTACGTCTAGACGATCACCACTTATTACCTCGTCTTGGGTGTACAGCCCAATCAAGACATCAGTAATCAGCCAAACAATGTGAAGACCTCCGGCCTTCAACCACCATCTTCATCGTCGACTTATCTCGAATCAGTTATTCAGAATGGGTATAAACCCGGCATTTCTGAACAATCCGCGTATATAATAAACAAGTGTTATAAAAACACAACCTACACCTCATTCCAATCCAGAATATTCTTTTATTCAAATATTCACATCATTAGGGAATAGGTTCCCTTTAATTTTATCAAAGATAGATTCTTTTAAATTTATTCTTTAATCTTCCTTTGGATATCAAACCATATTAAGGTTTTCCAAACTAGTCAGGATTAGCGAACTGCACCGACGTAATCATTTACTTTATTTCCCAATCCCAACCTATTCATACCATGGAGCAAAACTGGTAATACTCCATATCTAACACCACAGTGTTATCGGTAAATATTAATTAGCATTTCACGTTCAAATCTAGTTAAAGATTTACTATCGCTTGGAGCAAAACTGGTGATACTCCATTTTCAACCATTTTCTTGAATTGATAATTTTAATTATCACATTCACTTTTCAATCTAATCAAAGATTCATTAAAACTCCATTTAATTTTAATTTTCCTAAAAATCAATATTAATGATTATTCAAAGCTAAGAAATTAATCTTATCTTTAACTGGGTTAAAAAACCAATGTCATTTAAAACACGGTTCACGATAAACCCAAAATCACATTCCATTTTATTCCAATTACTAAATATAACTGGAAATTATAATAATCTTAATTAAAAGATTTATTCTTTTCACACGGGGTTTAAGAAAAGTGTTACTGAAGGCACCATTCCATCAGCCTCTAACCGTAAATTAGTAAGAGAACAATTCCCTAAGTATTAATCCCAAAGGCCGAAACCAACATCAGAACAATACCCAGGAAACCACTCAACTTAGCTAATCTCCAGTTAGTTTCTAATTTTCTTAACTCCTTTGGGTTTAAGAACAACATTTTTAAAGATACCATTCACAACAAACCCAAAATCAAATTAAATTCAATTCCAATTAAATATTACTTAATTGGTAAACTTCATTAAATCTTAATAAAAAGATTTAATCTTTTCTCAACTGGGTTTAAGAACGTTGTTAGCGAAGACACCGCTCCATCAGTCTCTAACCTTAAATAGTAAGAGAACAATTCCCTAAGTATTAATCTTGAAGGCCGAAACCAACATCAGATCAATACCTAGGAAACCATTCAACTTAGCTAATCTCCGGTTAGTTTCTAATTTTCTTAACTCAACCGGGTTTAAGAATAACATTTTTTAAGATACCATTCACGTCAAACCCAAAATTCAATTCCATTCAATTTCAATTAAATATTAATTAATTGGTAAACTTAATTAAATCTTAATAAAAAGATTTAATCTTTTCCCAACTAGGTTTAAGAACAGTGTTAGTGAAGACACCGTTCAGGACCAACCCAAAATCCCATTTATATTAAATACAAGGCTCTGAATAGAAAATATATCGGCTTAGTTTCAATATCAAATTCTGAAACCAACAAATATCGTATTGGAATAACGATATATATATCTTCCAAATTCCTCCATAATATCCATATAATCACGGAATCCAATATCGAAATATTCCGAAGATACTCTCGATTCAAATCCATTCCAATTCTTATATTGGAAATTTCTGGTTATATTAAAACCATTCATAAATCGAATTTATTTATTTTAAAAATTATTGGATTTCAAGTCTAGTTCATAACTAGTTCAGTTTGATAAAAACATATTTTTATCTTTCCAAATATGGAATTTTTCATCCCAGTTCTTTCTAAATCATTTATTATGATTTTACACAAATTATCGAAATTTCTAATAATTTTATTAAAGCCCGTACAGTCGATTTCCATAAACGGTCGTCGAACTACACTTACAACGACCTTTTCCAAATTTGATTTGGACATAAATCCAAATACAACAGTTAGATTTCAGATTTCTTATATTCATTGGAAAGCTCTTTTCGATACAAACCCAACGGTTCTGGTTTTAGGAGAATCCGATGGTCGGATCTCCCGTAATGTCAATTCGAAATCAATGGTAGAAATTCGTGAACGGTCGCAGCGCGACGCGTTCTATCCAGGCCATCTAATATATATAATATATATATATTATATATTTTGTCGATTTCAATTCAAAACGTATTTTATAAATCGTTTTGAAAACGATTTCAACTTAATATTCAATTTTAAATCAAAATTGAATATTACATGTCATTAATATATTAATGATAATATTTTCAAAACATTATATTTTGAAATCAATTCCTTTTCAATATTCATTTTAAAAAGGAATAAAATCGATATAAATATCGTTCGCCTCGAAATGGCACACATCTGGCTTTATATATTTCAATAATTTCGTGTCCATCCAAAATCGGACATCAAAGTCAGGTTTTAATCTTTATAGAATATTATTTTAAAATATTCGTTATTTTAAAATATTCCTTCTTTCTGAACTGGAATCAAACACACTCAATTACCATATAATGTGATTGATATGGATTTTATACCAAACATGTACATAACAGCAATGATAAACAATCAACCATCATCCAGAGTGCACTATCCAACCGCATAAGCATTAAATATAAATAATCCACGCTTACACAGTCTGTCAACCAACTGATCGACATACTACTAAACAATTGGGATTAATGTACGTCAAATATTATCCCAACACCTGTGTGGGATTTCGATCAACAAACACAGATTTTATTTGTGCAGTTGGGCGATGTGTAAGATTTATCGTCCCAATCAATATCAGTCAAATGGGTGTACATAAACAAATCGTTCGATTTATAAATGAATATTTATTTTCCATTTTATATACACGTTAAAAATTATATTTTTAACGATAAAATATTTCAACATGTGAATATTTTATACAGTCCATTTCACATCACAAACAATTTTCACAACACAATCAAATCAAACAAGTCGTCCATGGTATGTGAACGACGGTATCGGGTGCTGTAAGCACCGTCTGCATCCTAGTATATATTTTAACTCGAAAATAAAATTAAGGTGAGAAGTTCTCACCTTTGGGATCCACTCCTCCGTTTCATTTTTGAATTTCTGAATAGCTTGGATTTGCCCGAAATTCAACGCAATCTTTTCCACGCTGTTCATATTGAAAATCACATTTTCAATATGATGTTTATATATTTTTATCTAACTAAAAAATCATATTTTTCCATCGATGCTTATATTAAAAAAAAAATATCATATTTTGATGTCGCATACATATAATAAAAATCATATTTTTACTTCGCTAACTTCATAATAAAAATCATATTTTTACTTAGCTAACTTCATAATAAAAATCGAATTTTTTATTTCAAATCTATATAGATAAAAATCATTTTTTTATTCTTTGTTTTCATATATATAAAAATCTTATCTTTTCAAATATAAAAATCATCTCTTTTTAAATATAAAAACCAAATCTTTTCATAAGTAAAAAATATAATCTTTATCTAAATAAAAATACAAACTCTATCAATATAAAAATATGAACTTTATCAAAATAAAAATACAAACTTTTACACCATAAAAATATAATCTTTTCTAATTATAAAGGCTAATATATACATATATATATATATAACTGATTTTATAAATATGTTTTTAACATATAAAAACTCATATTTAAAAATTAAATTTAAAAACTTACTGATTTAGATTGAAGGAAGGTGTTTGGGGTTCGCCTGAGGTTTGCAGGCAGCAGTGGGCCCCTGGGTAGCGGCGGCGGCTGTTAGAGCTGGAGGCGTGGTAGTTGGCGGGCCCATATTGGTGGAGGCGACGGCTTCAGGAAAAAGGGGGCTCGCGGTTCTCCTGCTTGAGATTTGGGGCTTCCATCGGAGGGAAGAGGAAGCCGGGGAGGGGGTCCAGCGGTGGAGCGCCCCCAGGCGGCGGCGTCCAATGAGATGGGGAGGGGGCTCTGTCGATGTTAGGTTTTTTTTCAAATCTGAAATGTATCGGGGAGAGAGAGGAAAGGAAAGGGGGGGTTGATTATATATATATATATATATATATATATATTAATATTATTTTATTTTACAAAAAGTTGACTTTCCGTCTGAACTCCAATCGACGCCCAATGACTGTCACCCTAGCTTATTACCCCTATTCCGAATGCAATGGGATATGTTTCGTACGCCAATTCAACTGCTATGATCAGTTTTCGTTTAAATTAAAATATAATTAAATGTATATTAAATTCAAACGTTCATTTTAATTTATCGGGGCCACATACTGACTCTAAAAATTCCAAAAAAAATTAAATCTGGCTATGTTTTGACAATATGGTCTGAACAAAACTAATTCGTCGAATTTGGTGACCGTTTGAAAAACGGTCATTTTCTGGTCGATCCAAATTGATTGAAATTGTCAAAACACGTTTTCTTTTTCCACGCTTACATATTGATTCCAAAAATAATGAAAATTGGAAACTAGCAATAATTTGACATTCCGGATCGAACAAAAGTGGTCTCGTCAAAAACGGAGGTCGTTTGCAAAATCTCTATTTTTAAGGGCTATATTTCCATAGCGGTTATTCTAAATTTTCAACTGGGCATAACTTTTTATTCCCGCTATAAGATTTCAATTTTTTAGATTCATTGGGAAGATATTTTCAAACAGATTCAAATATTTTTTGTTTCGCTAAAATCCGGTTTATGTTGAATTCTGTACATTCATTTGAAATTTGAAATCGAATTTTCAAACTACCGCGCCATTTTCAATTCCTTTTATAATTAAAATGAATATTTATACTCTAATTATGATTTAAATAAATATATGCGTTCTAGTTCTATTCAAAATAAATTTCTAGTCGTTATTATTTAAAATAAATCATTTTAAATATTCAAAATTCATTAAAATTGCCAAAATAAAATTTTGAAATTGGTTCTGATTTTCTGGGTTGTTACAATCTCCCCCACTTGAAATCTTTTTATCCTCGAAAAGGAACGGAGCTGAAAGTTGTTTTACTAATCAACTCAACTTTCATTCTGGCTTTCATTCTTCAACTTTTCAGTTTATAAGAATTTTCAAATTTTTCAAAAATTTGACTAACACCCTAAATTTTCGAAAAATTTCGCCATAACCTCCTTTGTACGCGGAGACATTTAAAACCGCAACTAGCCTCACAGGGGCCTCATCTATCCATAGGAAAAAGAAAATGCCAAGTGACCAGCCTTAGGCTCATAAACTCTTTTAAAAGACAAGGAAAAGTTGCCAAGCGGCCAACCTTAGGCTCATAAACATTTTAAAAGAAAAGAAAAGTTTCCAAGCGGCCAGCCTTAGGCTCATAAACATTTTAAAAGAAAAGAAAAGTTGCCAAGCGGCCAGCCTTAGGCTCATAAACATTTTAAAAGAAAAGAAAAGCTGCCAAGTAGCTAGCCTTAGGCTCATAAACATTTTAAAAGAAAAGAAAAGTTGCCAAGCGGCCAGCTTTAGGCTCATAAACATTTTAAAAGGAAAGAAAATTGGTAAACACATACCTATTTATCGGGCATAAAATTTTATTTCTCTGCTTAGCTGTTTATCCATAACCTGTTCACACATATATAATGTACATGCATGCAATTCCAACCAAGCTTCAGTTCAGTTCCATATTCGACACAATTTGACTTAATGGTTCAAAATTTTAATTAATCAAACCAATAATCATACAACACAAATAGCAATCAGTTAGTTGATTATCGTTTCAAATTCATAATTTTGATACATATACAGAAAATCATATTTTTGATGCGAACTGTCAACAATGCATTCTAACTATATTTTGGTTCTCACACCAGTCAATTGGAAATATATAAATATCACACTTTCGAAACTTGAACATACACACTGATGATGGAGCTCCCTCATCGTAATCATCTCCGGGCGACTAAAGTGTAATTCTATATCTATCCAGTATAGTTGAGACTTTGTATACACGTGGATCAGACGCATATGCAAAATCTTGATATACTTGATTGTCCAAATCAATTTAAAATAAAATATTCAAATACGTATTATATGGTTTAAATTTTCAAAAAAAAAATTGTTTTCATTTTTATTTTAAAAATACACTCTTCGGACTCATTCTAGGATACTACTGATCACATCTCTAACAAGTCATCCTCATTGGATAATACTAATCCAATCTCTGATGAATTATTTCGTTTGGTTTTAATGTGTCTTGTTCTCAAGCTCTGTAAACCAAATATTTGATACCAAATTGACACGACCCGAACTTCCCCGGTCTCCGAAGAGAAGAGAGAGAACGGATTATCTGAGAATACGACAAATCAGAACACAAACAGAAGAACATTTCATTGCTTATTACAACAGTTTACATCAGAGTACAAGAATATACAGTGTGAACAATTTACACATTGTAAAATATCAGAGATTAAAACACATTACATAGCAGCGGAAAATAATTCAAAACACAACTGAAAGAGATAAACGGATACAAAGCTTTCCGAATATTGTTCCAGCTGTAGACCAGGATCCTGTGAATATAAATCTGCAAAACCAAAACTACTAGCTGCCCGTGTGGAAAATAGGGGCACCCAGAGTTTAGGTTAGAACAATAAACTACAGGTCAGTTATATGACTGGTGTGAGAGCTATAACAGTTATTAAATCTTTACTTTAAAAATAAAGTAAATCAAGGGACCACGCCGTATAACACGGAATGGGTTCCCTCCTAAGAATACTAGTGCATAAAACAAAAAACACAATGCTTTTTGGAAAAAAAATGACGCTATTATAAGACCCAGGTCCCATCACACAATGCAACGCAAGCCGGAGGATAAGGTTTTCCCTTATAATAGCCAAACATGCTTTGTAACGTACCGGTTTTTGACTGATTTTATTCAACATAATTTATAGATTATATCTATAATTAAAGTCAAATAAATGATATCAAACCCAAATATTTTAGAAATTAGAATAATTATTAGTTTAAAAAGCGTATGAATCTTTTTAACTTGTTATATTTTGTTTAACATCTTTGGTTATCTTAAAATTTGTTTTAAAATCTCTTAACCTATACACATATTATATATAGATATGTATATGTATAGAAAATCAAAAGAGTAATGTTTTCGTATTTGTATTCTTAAAACAATTTTAAGTAAGACTATGTCTTCACTTAAGCATACAAAAAGATATGACATTTAATTGTTCGGGATGGAATGAAAGAAAAATCAATAAATGAAGAAGATGTAATTTTCAATGCCAAGATTTGGCATTAAATGATCTTAATAAACATTATTCATGAATGTGTATATAATAGGTAAATATTAATTACTTCACATGCAAGTTTATAAAGTATATCAAATTACTTTACAATGAAGTTTTGATGGCTTTAAAACATTAGTACATGCTATTCTATAACACAAACAGCCTAATCCATTACTTCTCTTATCAATCAAATCATTGCTAGGAACTGACGTGTTATGAAGGAACTGGAAACTATAAGCATAGAAGTGACAAGAAAAGAAAGTGTACATTCAATCCATATGTAGTAAGCAGCCTATACCACTTACTTCGTAGCTAGCTATGAACAAAAGCCTGAGTGACTTAGAGGTTAAGCATGTGAGTTTGACATTAAATCTGTTCATGTTTGTACACATAGACATGTGCAGAAATAGTATGGCAATGCATAGTAGCTGAAAGGATCTAGCGGAAGTGCCCAGCAACCTTCTATTCAAATCAATCAAAGCAACATCTTTCACATTAATTGAGACAGCCTAGAAAGTACCCTGCATACCTTGTATTGCTTAAGTGCTAAGCATGAATTTTTAAATCATTTGTGTATATGGTTTTACATTTGCACATGCTACACTGTCGTGCACTTCAACAGAACCTGGTAGGATTAGTATGAAAATGACAAAAAATGTTCATTTCCAATATAAGCTACAGACAATCCACCTCTACCCTTAGTTAAAGCCTATGTTAAGAAATATTAAATTGTTTATTTCACTAGTATCCCATGCTGTCTCCCTCACAAAATCAGCGAACACAACACAAAAATGTGAAGCAAAACAGCAGCAAGCAAAGTAGTGAGGTCTGGAAACAAAACCTGAGAACAGAGAGTAGAATTATGAGTAATTTCATTGTTTAATGCATGTTTAAAAGTTTCGTTGATTTTTATTGCAAGTGGCTTAAGTATGTATGCATGTTTTGTATATGTTAGGATATATGTGCATCTATTAGCAGGAATATGTGAAATTGGTTAACTTAAAGTTTCATGTTAAAATCAGAAACCAAACTATAAACAAGAATTGTGAGTGAACGTCCTCTTTAGTAGTTTTATATGATATATATACATGCATAGCATTGGGTTGTTGAGTAATATTGATGTTACCAAATATATGTGTCCCCTGAAAAGCAACATGAATAGTGAGTAAACCCCTTTCCTGTTTAAGTCTATTGTTAATTTATACATATGATGGTGTAAAAATAGATATATGTGTAAGTGTCTTGGATGTGTTGTATTGAATACAATTTGATCCTCATATTAAAGTCTGGAAACCCAACAACCCGTGATAAAAAATGTTAAGCCTAAAGACAGTAAACAAATAACGTAGTAAACAATAAAACTTCTCTATGTGTTTTACATTTAAACTCTCGATTTGATTCAATATATATGTACCTCTATGTATCTGAAAATGTATGAGCATATTGGATTCAAACCGTTGATGTTTGTCATAGGTTAGATCACTACAAAATAGTTGATATGTCTAGAATGTATAATGCTTGAAATGAATATCCTAAGGAAATATACATATATTCCTCTTCTTAGTTCAAAATAAGGAAAATAGAGATGCTCTGAAGTACAACAAACAAAGAAATGCAGATCAAATTCTTATTTTTCCTTGTGAGGATGCAAGAGAAAATTGAGTACAAAGCATGCTACAAAATGCAACAACCAATATGAAATGAAGATTTATCTTTTCGTTATATATATATATATATATATATATATATATAACGTGTAAACGTATTTTTAATAAAGTTACCCTATTATTGTCCAAAGTATAAAATAGATACCTTTCTATCTTATGATAGATTACTACTTTAACTAACCTTCCTATATATGTTTGGCTTTCTGTGAAATAACATGCTTATTTAGTGTGTATGAGTATGCATCTTTATTGATACTTCAAGTTACATATGAAATCAAATAATCATGGCCCTGTAGCTTGCTAATCATGCTAACACACTCAACGATGAAGAATACCATTTTAATTAGCATGAGGAACTAACTATAGGGGCATGCACAAAAACAAACATTTTTGTTACTAGTTATATGTATCACATCATAAATAAACACCTATTATTCACACGGCTCATGTATATACACAGTTAAATTAGGCAAAACAAAGACAACTAAAAATTAAAGAGGAACAAAATAAACCAAAACAACTGGTTAAGAAAATATGTTATATGCGGTAAAACAGAAAACAAGAACTGGAAAGGGAGGGGTAAGGGAAGGATAGAATAGCATAAAATCAAACAAAAGAAAAAAACAGAGGAGAAAAAAAAATATGGAACAGAAGGGAAAGGGAGCATGAATACGCGAGTTTTGATGTGGGTATGGGAGATGGAACTGGAAATGATTCCAGATGGTGGAGATGCGCTCACGGGGTCAGTCGCAAGGGGTAGAAGTCCAGTCAGATTGGGATGCAGGTGCACATGCGCACTCATATACGTGGATAAGTTTGCCTAGAGCAAACATAGAGAAGAAACCAATAGGAGGACAAAAACAAATATGGACATGTAGTGTAATTTAGTATACGGAGCTGTAAGTATTTTACTGGCACGACATTTACCTTCAGTGCTTCAATTATTATGGGATAAGCAAAAGCCTTAATGGTTTCACCTGTATAAGATTATACATAACAATAAATTAAAAAAAGAACAACGGCAGAAAAGAACTGGAAAGAAAAGAAAGGCGGTAGAAGGGAGGAACAGGGTAGTGGGAGGAATAGAAGTAGGAGACGCAAGACAAAAAGAATACAAAGAAACAGAAAGAATGGGATGGTGCTGGTGCATGTGTTTGGCCTTGGTTGTTCATGCTTCAAGTTAAATGGAAAGTAAAACAAGGCAAATGGAAAGTAGAGTGTAACACCCCGAAATTTTCTGTTAACTGTAAAATAACAAATTAAAGTATAACTAATTCTAAATGGAATAATTAAGGGAAACATGTTACACCATTGCGTTCGTCTCAGAATTCTGCTTGAGATAAAGTCCGAGTTTGCGGGAATCGGACTCCGTATGAAGGAGTTATGACCTCCAGAACTTTCAGAATTCAATTTAAAATTCAAACAGTTCAAATTAAGTTCAAAATTCGAAAAAAAGACCCAAACTGGGCTGGGCGGGAAAATTCCCTCCCAGGCACCAGGTCGACCTGGTGGTCGACCTGGGTGACCATGTAACGTCCCATATTTTTCGGCCATTTAAAATAGAATATTTAAATCAGTTTATATATTATATTTGAAATATAATGGATTTAAATCGAATTTATTTATTTAAAATAGAATTCGAATACATATATTTATATATTAATTAAAACGACCTCGAAACGCCGCGGTAGTTCGAAATTTCCGATTTGAACTTTAATTGAATATATAAGATCCGATATAAGTCGGATTTCTGTGAAACAAGAACCGTTGAGATCGGGTTGACTAAAATTTTCATATGAAAGAGAAAATTCCAGATTTTTGTTATAGATCGTAAGTTATGGCCAATACAAATTTTAAAATAGTCGCTATGGAAATCCTTATTTAATTTATAACGTTTATTTAATAATTCAATAAGGGTTTTAATATATTTTGGTCTCCATTTAACTCGAGAGTGTTGATTTTGAGCCATATAATCCGTATTGGTTTATATTTAGGGATATATGATATTCCAATGTGGATATTTACATTTATAATAGTTTATTTATTTTATTGAAATTATTTGGAAATTTATTTGTACTTATTCGATATTTTATAAGAATTTAAAATGACCACAAACAACTCAATTCAAATTCAAAGAACGGCAAGGATGTCTTGTTATTTGCAGTAACAACAATGGCTCAACAAATAAACACAACTACCACATATGAACAGTAAAACAACAACTTAAGAAAAAGGTAATTGAACAGCACAAAAGAAAATGAGAAAAGAGATATAATAAACAAACCAAATCTCATGTACAAAACCACTCAAGAAATTTTCTGCCATACATACAAAACAGAATATACAAGAAGAATTCACTCAAATTTCATAGTCACATCTTGGTTCTTTCATGAAAGAATAATACACCAAGGTAACAGCAAAATATAGAACAAACAAAATACAAAAGGAACATGATCGGGTACATAATTGTTGGCACAAAGGAAAAATATACACGTATACAATACAGGTCTCGAATACAAACATAAAGAAAAATCAATGTTTGTAAATCTGCTTCTTCATGTTTTGCCGAACCAGTGAATCCATCTCAATCAGTTGAGATCTGCAAAAGAAGAAGAAGAAGAAAAAAACCCATTAAAAAGGGTAATTTCATGATAAATAATGAACAACATAAAAGAAAAGAAAATAAAACAACTAAAAACTAGGAATAACTTGCCTTCCTACCATTTCGCTACAGAAATTATTGGACCAGTTTTAATACAGGATTATGGTCAAATAAATACAATCATTGACTATAAATTTCTATATTGCATTGTTGTCCTCTATTTTATTTTTACAACCAATCTTTTAATTCAAATACGACATGTCTTGTTCTTTCAAAGAACAATATAAAGAAAACAGCTAAGAGAAGATATACAGGACAGCTACAGAAATTTTCATACATCAAATCTACATAACTGTATATATATGTTCATATACAGTTGGTCTTAGATTCAAAATCAATGACAAGCCAAAACAATACAAAGAAACTGATATATATATATATATATATATATATATATATATATATATTCGTATACCCAAAATCTTTATCGAACAATAAACCCACATGTATATATACAGTAAATCTCTGATGCAAATTCAGTGTGCTATGTATCTAAAAATGGTACATAAAATCTAACAATACAGTTTCAAAAAAAATCTCCGATTTGAATAGCAAAAGAAAATATAAATTTAACAAAATATATGTATATCATCATATACATATGGGCTGATTGAACAAAACAGTGAACAACAAAATGAACAGCTATAAAATGTACCAGAACAGCTAGAGATAGCACATGGAACAAGCTAGTAAAGCTGATGTGTAAATTTTTTTTACGTCAATCGTACAACAAAAATCAAAACAGGAAAAATCTATGTTTCAGTTTCGAATCTCTGATTTAAGTTAACTAGACATAGCCTATCCAAGATTGATCAGAACCCATTTCGAACAGATCAAAATGTGCTGGAAATTCTATACCAAAAATCTGAACCAAAATCTAGATTACAGATTTGATTGAAATAACAATTCTAACCACTGCCATCGAAACCGCAAGTATAAATATGCTAGCACACAAGGTGTTTCATCACCCAAAGACAACCCAAACCAATACGGTAAAGAAGAAAAAATATAGTAATAAAAAAGTCGAGTGAAAACTTAGCTTAATAGGAAGGAGGCCGCTTCAAATTCTGGAGGTTTGGGTTCATCGTGATTCGGCAGAGGTTGATTGACGTTGAGGAGGGTTGCGCAGGGGTTCGGTGGGTTGTAGGAAGGAGGAGGACGAGGAAGTGGGGGCGTAAAGGGGGGTTGCGACACCATGATTTGCGATTGAAGATAGAAAGGGGCAGAGGGTTTTTCGATTTGAAGAAATGATCCTGGAGGCGGCCGATGAAATGAGATAAAGGATCGATGGAGTAGGGATTTAAAGGAGAAGCGGGTCGGGTAGTGTTTTGGGCTGATGACTAAAGGTAAGGCCCGTCTTTGAATTTAAAAAGAAAACCCATGTTTAATTTGTTTATAAATTTCGTAATGGAATTTCTGATGCATACGATATCAGATTTACGCACGGTCATTTGCGTTGGGACCATGGAGACGAGGACTTCGAGACGGAGAAAGTTTTTCTGATCTGAAATAACTAGAATTTTTATTCAAATTAAACGTCAGTTTAATTTGCCTAAAAACCAAAAACTTATCATCGGAATCTAATCAAGGTGAGTTAAACTCACTCAGCTCTTCCCATTTATATTTTATATAAATTGGGTTTTTATTTTGCGTGTTCTGGTAGTTAATAGTTGACTGTTTACTAGTTAAATATATTTATTTTTGACTTAACCACTAGAATTAAACAGTCATTTAATTTCATAAAAATACCAATCATTTTGATTTGAACCGAATAAGTAATTTCCCTTGATTAGTCATGTTTATAAACATGCTTGAATTGTTTGAATTGTGTGAATTGGCTGTTAATTGATTTGTGATCGTTATATCAGTCAAATAGACAGGAATGGTTGATTATTATTGATTGTTGATCCTTATTTCAACATTTGTTCTGATGTTAACCAATGGATGGTACGGGTTTGGTAATTGGCATCACCTGGTCTATAAATCAATTTATAGAATATGAGTTTTATCAACAGTAAAACTATAATATTTAAATTTATTTTTAATGAAGATAGGCTTTGAAAGTTATTACATCGAAAGGTTATTTAAAAAGAAAATAAATATTAATTATTTAAAGTTATAAGAAATTATGAAATTTATTTTATAAAACGAATTCTTATGTCGATAAGAATTATAAATAAAGAGCAGGAAATAACCTAGCGATTAGGTATTTGATTAATCACGAATGATTAAAAGAGTTATTTAAATTAATTATAATTAATTAATATAAAAGAGGAATTAACTAGAATAGGCTAAAGAAATAGTTATGTTTTGAGTTGACCAAGTGAGTTTTGAAAAGAAGTAATGAATAGGTTTATATTGAACTCGGGTTTTATGTAAAGTAATAAAGGGTTCTAAATGAATACGATAGGTTAATGGAAATGTTACTTAACGTTTGGATTAAGTAAAAAGGAGATGAAGATGTAAAGGGTTATATTAAACCTGAAATTTTTAAAACAAGATTTATAAGTGGAATATGAGGTTAAACGTCATTTTAAATATTTAATAATGGTATTAAGTTGAATCAATGGATTTAAAAGGGGTTTCCCGAAAGAAAAGGGAAATTGGTAAAAAGGGGTTTGATTTGAGCTTGGTAAATGAGGTTGAAAATAGGATTTGAAATAATAATATCGGGTTTTTGAATTACAACTCGTATTTATCTGAAGGTAAGAATGTCGTTGATCAAGGTCTGAGAGGTAATTAAAATACCCCAACTTGAACGACTTGGGGACTATCCAATGATGATACTAGTTGGTAATGATGAGAGTGTGTAACAAAATTTCCAAAGTAACGGAAAAGATACGATATTATATTTTCCCTAGTAATGAAATAAAAAGGAGTTTGGGCGATAAGTTTTAGAAGCCAAGTGATGCTGGGTACTAGAACTATGAATCTATTTTTATGATTTCATGGATGGTTACTTGATAGTTAAATAACCGACTATCAAGTCTGACCTTTAGGATTGTTGGTATGGAAAGACCGGGATCCAAGGTATATTCGAAAACCATTCTGACTAACAAAATACAAAATATATAGAAGATCTCAGGCGGCGATCGAGATGGAGCATTTGAAGACCATAGATCTTCATGAAGCGGAAGAACCACTTACAATCTCTGATTCGACCTGGAGATATACTGGGGTTCTGTCGTGGTTGGAATCTATGGAATGCAAGGACTACTCGCTACTGATCCATGGGGTGATTCTTATATTGGATGCAATAGGAGGGTACCTTCGGTTCATCCTATTCCTGGATGACTTGTATGGACGGATGTCTGACAGAGTATTTCCAAAGGAATTACATGCGTGGATTTCTCCAAACGTACCATAGTTGATGGCGGAGAAATGGTTATTCTCTAGCCAAATAAACTAGAGTATTTTTGTGGTCGTCAATCAGTGTGATCTGGCGAGTATGATGTGGCATTCAAAGTGAATGATGACCAGATGTTAAAGTTAAGTTCTAGCCTCAAGCCTCATCAACCGGGAAATGACAAAAAACGAGCAGGCAGCATGGCTATGTGGGTCGCTCCCATTAGGGTGTATGATCACCTATCTAGAGAAATTCCATTTGTTTCTTTAATCTATATTCGATGCTGTCCCTTTTCGAGAGGCGGTTGCTGATCCCAACCGTCGGTGATATACATTCGATACACTCAAGCGAAATGAGTGGTCGGTCTTGCAAGGGCCGGGTTGCAAGACGTTCTTGTTGAACCCAGTGTATTCGTCTCTAGAGATACACGATCGGCAGGTGGTCCCATACCTTGTCATAGTTGGAATCCAATCTCCAATAAGTTACTACGGTTTTGTTTGTATATATATACGTGGAGCGTGAGATGCAAGCATTCCACTAGATTGGTATTTACTTGTATTTAGACACTATTATAATATCAGAAAAGATATTGATTTCGAAAACTCATTTGGGTTATCGTAAGATAAAAACCATCCGTATTTATGTGTGGATTTGGTCTTACGATTATCCTTTTCTTTCGAAAAGATTTTAAATTTAAAATCAAGTTGTGTGCTACCCTAAATGTTGTGCGAGTTTTTCTCACTCTAGTTCACCAGACTGACCCGGTGTTTTGTAAATGCTCGGGTTAGCCCGGAGTGTGCAGGTTCAGGTCATCAGGTACGGTGAAGTCCAGTGGCAAGATGAGGATGTTCAGATGTAGGATATGATTACTATTTCGCTATGTATATGAGGATAGATTATTATAACTGCCAGAGATGTGATGTACTCTGATATTGTAAGTATTTTTCAAAGCTCTCAATAAAGATTTATTTCTGTATTATATTTTGTTCTGCTGCGATGTGAGACTCTGTGTTGGTTATTCTTCTTCTTCTATTCTAACTTTCTTTCTTTCTTATCTCACCCTGTAATTTCTTTTTATAAACGTTCCAGTATTTTCGGTGTTGGAAGGTCAGCATGAGTACGGTAAGGGTATTTATGTCGATTTTCGGGGCCGGAAATCCCTAGGTCGTTACAGTGGTATCAGAGTTATTGGTTGAGTAGTAACCTTGGCTCTGTGGCGTAACTCAATAGAGATGGGGTTAGTAACACCCTAGATTGAGTTTGAGTGTATATATATATATATATATGAGAGCGTATTTGTAAAATTCTATATAAAGATGTTTTGTACTGTGTTATTTGACTGGTTCAAGTGTTGGGAAGCGTTGAACTGGTGAATGGCTACAATATGGCTTTATAAAGTGGGTAAATGAAATAATTTTACCCAACGTATATTTTATATAAAAAAAGGAATTTATTTTCTATATTATAGTAATGTTGGGTGTTTGTTTGTTTGCTCTGATTGATTTAATTTGAAATATGGAATAAAGTTGAACTGATTAGAAAAACAATTCATAAACCGAATTAGATATGAAAGTGAAACTAAACCTGGTTAAGTAAAACCAGTTTAAGAATAAATTCAAAAAGAATGAATTTAAATAAATTGGTATTTAAAAATTTTAATGGATGAATAAATTGGGATTCAAATGAAGTGGGTTGCCATTTGGATTTTGAATTTTCCTTTTCGAAGAAGTTGAGACCCAGAGTGGCAGTTGTGGTCGTACCGATCGAGCCATGCAGAAGAGGTATTGGCAAATTTTTGGAAAATTCTTAGAGTTCGAATTTATTTTGAAATTTAATGCAAAAGTAATAATTTTAAAAATAATATGGTTCAGAATATTCTTCCTACTTGGCAATTTCGAGGACGAAATTATTCTAAGGGGGGAAGAATGTAACATCCCAGATTTTTCGGCCATTTAAAATAGAATATTTAAATCAGTTTATATATTATATTTGAAATATAATGGATTTTAATCGAATTTATTTATTTAAAATAGAATTCGAATACATATATTTATATATTAATTAAAACGAGCTCGAAACGCTGTGGTAGTTCGAAATTTCTGATTTGAACTTTAGTTGAATATACAGGATCCGATATAAGTCGGATTTCTGTGAAACAAGAACCGTTGAGATCGGGTTGACTAAAATTTTCATATGAAAGAGAAAATTTCAGATTTCATGTTATAGATTGTAAGTTATGGCCAATACAAATTTTAAAATAGTCGTTATGGAAATCGTTATTTAATTTATAACGTTTATTTAATAATTCAATAAGGGTTTTAATATATTTTGGTCTCCATTTAACTCGAGAGTGTTGATTTTGAGCTATATAATCCATATTGGTTTATATTTAGGTATATATGATATTCCAATATGGATATTTACATTTATAATAGTTTATTTATTTTATTGAAATTATTTGGAAATTTATTTGTACTTATTCGATATTTTATAAGAATTTAAAATGACCACGAACAACTCAATTTAAATTCAAAGAACGGCAATGATGTCTTATTATTTGCAGTAACAACAATGACTCAACAGATAAAAACAGCTACCATATATGAACAGTAAAACAACAACTTAAGAAAAGGGTAATTGAACAACACAAAAGAAAAAGAGAAAAGAGATATAATAAACAAACCAAATCTCATGTACAAAACCAGTCAAGAAATTTTCTTCCATGCATACAAAACAGAATATACAAGAAGAATTCACTCAAATTTCATAGTCACATCTTGGTTCTTTCATGAAAGAATAATACACCAAGGTAACAGCAAAATATAGAGCAAACAAAATACAAAAGGAACATGATCGGGTACATAATTGTTGGAACAAAGGAAAAATATACATGTATACAATACAGGTCTCGAATACAAACATAAAGAAAAATCAATGTTTGTAAATTTGCTTCTTCATGTTTTGCCGAACCAGTGAATCCATCTCAATCGGTTGAGATCTGCGAAAGAAAAAGAAGAAGAAAACCCATTAAAAAGGGTAATTTCATGATAAATAATGAACAGCATAAAAGAAAATAAAACAACTAAAAACTAGGAATAACTTGCCTTCCTACCATTTCGCTACAGAAATTATTGGACCAGTTTCAATACAGGATTATGGTCAAATAAATACGATCATTGACTGTAAATTTCTATATTGCATTGTTGTCCTCTATTTTATTTTCACAACCAATCTTTTAATTCAAATACGGCATGTCTTGTTCTTTCAAAGAACAGTAAAAAGAAAACAGCTAAGAAAAGATATATAGGACAGCTAAAGAAATTTTCATACATCAAATCTACATAACTGTATATATATGTTCATATACAGTTGGTCTCAGATTCAAAATCAATGACAAGCCAAAACAATACAAAGAAACTGATATATATATATTCGTATACCCAAAATCTTTATCGAACAATAAACCCACATGTATATATACAGTAAATCTCTGATGCAAATTCAGTGTACTATGTATCTAAAAATGGTACATAAAATCTAACAATACAGTTTCAAAAAAAAATCTCTGATTTGAATAGCAAAAGAAAATATAAATTTAATGAAATATATGTATATCATCATATACATATGGGCTGATTGAACAAGACAGTGAACAACAAAATGAACAGCTATAAAATGTACCAGAACAGCTAGAGACAGCACATGGAACAAGCTAGTAAAGCTAATGTGTACATATTTTTTTTACGTCAACCGTACAACAAAAATCAAAACAGAAAAAAATCTAAGTTTCAGTTTCGAATCTATGATTTAAATTAACTAGATATAGCCTATCCTAGATTGATCAGAACCCATTTCGAATAGATCAAAATGTGCTGGAAATTCTATAACAAAAATCCGAACCAAAATCTAGATTACAGATTCGGATTTGATTGAAATAACAATTCTAACCACTGCCATCGAAACCGCAAGTATAAATATGCTAGCACACAAGGTGTTTCATCACCCAAAGACAACCTATACCAATACGGTAAAGAAGAAAAAAATACAGTTATAGAAAAGTCGAGTGAAAACTTAGCTTAATTGGAAGGAGGCCGCTCCAAATTCTGGAGGTTTGGGTTCACCGTGATTCGGCAGGGGTTGATTGACATTGAGGAGGGTTGCGCAGGAGTTCGGTGGGTTGTAGGAAGGAGGAGGACGAGGAAGTGGGGGCGTAAAGAGGGGTTGTGACGCCATGATTTACGATTGAAGATAGAAAGGGGCAGAGGGTTTTTCGACTTGAAGAAATGATCCTGGAGGCGGCCGATGAAATGAGATAAAGGATCGATGGAGTAGGGTTTTAAAGGAGAAGGGGGGTCGGGTAGTGTTTTGGGCCGATGACTAAAGGTAAGGCCCGTCTTTGAATTTAAAAATAAAACCCATGTTTAATTTGTTTATAAATTTCGTAATGGAATTTCTAACGCATACGATATCAGATTTACGCACGGTCAGTTGCGTTGGGACCCGGGAGACGAGAACTTCGAGATGGAGCAGATCTGATTCGGATCTGAAGTAACTGGAATTTTTATTCGAATTAAACGTCAGTTTAATTTGCCTAAAAACCAGAAATTTATCGTCGGAATCTAATCAAGGTGAGTTAAACTCACTCAGCTCTTCCCATTTATATTTATATAAATTGGGTTTTTATTTTGCGTATTCTGGTTGTTAATAGTTTACTGTTTACTAGTTAAATATATTAATTTTTGACTTAACCACTGGAATTAAATGGTCATTTAATTTCAGAAAAATACCAATCATTTTGATTTGACCCGAATAAGTAATTTCCCTTGATTGGTCATGTTTATAAACATGCTTGAATTGTTTGAATTGTGTGAATTGGCTGTTAATTGATTTATGATCATTATATCAATCAAATAGACCGGAATGGTTGATTATTATTGATTGTTGAACCTTATTTCAACATTTGTTCTGATGTTAACCAATGGATGGTACGGGTTGGGTAATTGGCATCACCTGGTCTATTAATCAATCAATTTATAGAATATGAGTTTTATCAACAGTAAATCTATAATATTTAAATATATTTCTAACGAAGATAGGCTTTGAAAGTTATTACATCGAAAGGTTATTTAAAAAGGAAATAAATATTAATTATTTAAAGTTATAAGAAATTATGAAATTTATTTTATAAAACGAATTCTTATGTCGATAAGAATTATAAATAAAGAGCAGGAAATAACTTAGCGATTAGGTATTTGATTAATCATGAATGATTAAAAGATTTATTTAAATTAATTACAATTAATTAATGTAAAAGAGGAATTAACTAGAATAGGCTAAAGAAATAGTTATGTTTTGAGTTGACCAAGTGAGTTTTGAAAAGAAGTAATGAACAAGTTTATATTAAACTCTGGTTTTATGCAAAGTAATAAAGGGTTCTAAACGAATAAGATAGGTTAATGGAAATGTTACTTAACGTTTGGATTAAGTAAAAAGGAAATGAAGATGTAAAGGGTTATATTAAAACTGAAAATTTTAAAACAAGGTTTATAAGTGGAATATGAGGTTAAACGTCGTTTTAAATACTTAATAATGGTATTAAGTTGAATCAATGGATTTATAAAGGGGTTTCCCGAATGAAAAGGGAAATTGGTAAAAAGGGGTTTGATTTTGAGCTTGGTAAACGAGGTTGGAAATAGGATTTGAAATAATAATATCGGGTTTTTGAATTACAACTCGTATTTATCTGAAGGTAAGAATGTCGTTGATCAAGGTCTTAGAGGTAATTAAAGTACCCCAACTTGAACGACTTCGGGACTATCCAAGGATGATACTAGTTAGTAATGATTAGAGTGTGTAACAAGATTTCCAATGTAACAGAAAAGATATGAGATTATATTTTCCCTAGTAACGAAATTAAAAGGAGTTTGGACGATAAGTCTTAGAAGCCAAGTGATGCTAAGTACTAGACCTATGAATCTATTTTTATGATTTCATGGATGTTTACTTGATAGTTAAATAACCGACTATCAAGTCTGACCTTTAGGATTGTTGGTATGGAAAGACCGGGATTGAATTTATATTCGAAAACCATTCCGACCAACAAAATACAAAATATATAGAAGATCTCAGGCGACGATCGAGATGGAGCATTTGAACACCGTAGATCTTCATGAAGCAGAAGAACCACTTACAACCTCTGATTCGACCCGGAGATATATTGGGGTTCTGTCGTGGTTGGAATCTGTGGAATGCAAGGACTACTCGCTACTGATCCATGGGGTGATTCCTATATTGGATGCAATAGGAGGGTCCCTTCGGTTCATCCTGTTCCTGGATGACTTGTATGGACGGATGTATGACAGAGTATTTCCAAAGGAATTACATGCATGGATTTCTCCAAACGTACCATAGTTGATGGCGGAGAAATGGTTATTCTCTAGCCAAATAAACTAGAGTATTTTTGTGGACGTCAATTAGTGTGATCTGGCGGATCTGACGATGTCGCATTCAAAGTGAATGATGACTAGATGTTTAAAGTTAAGTTCTAGCCTCAAGCCTCATCAACCTGGAAATGACAAAAATCGAGCAGGCAACATGGCTATGTGGGTCGCTCCCATTAGGGTGTATGATCACCTATCTAGAGAAATTCCATTTGTTTCTTTAATCTATATTCGATGTTGTCCCTTTTCGAGAGGCGGTTGCTGATCCCAACCGTCGATGATATACATTCGATACACTCAAGCGAAATGAGTGGTCGGTCATGTGAGGGACGGGTTTCAAGACTTTCTTGTTGAACCCAGTGTATTCGTCTCTAGAGATACACGATCGGCAGGTGGTCCCATACCTTGTCATAGTTGCTATCCAATCTCCAATAAGTACCTACGGTTTTGTTTGTATATAATATACGTGGAGCGTGAGATGCAAGCGTTCCACTAGATTGATATTTACTTGTATTTAGACACTATTATAATATCAGAAAAGATATTGATTTCGAAAACTGATTTGGGTTATCATAAGTAAAACCGTCCGTATTTATGTGTGGATTTGGTCTTACGATTATCCTTTTCTTTCGAAAAGATTTTAAATTTAAAATCAAGTTGTGTGATACCCTAAATGTTGTGCGAGTTTTCTCGCTCAGGTTCACCAGACTGACCTGGTGTTTTGTAAATGTTCGGGTTAGCCCGGAGTGTACAGGTTCATGTCATCAGGTACGGTGAAGTCCAGTGGCAAGCTGAGGATGTTCAGATGTAGGATATGATTACTATTCCGCTATGTATATGAGGACAGATTATTATAATTGTCCAAAGATGTGATGTACTCTGATATTGTAAGTATTTTTCAAAGCACTCAATAAAGATTTATTTTTGTATTATATTTTGTTCCACTACGATGTGAGACTCTGTGTTGGTTATTCTTCTTCTTCTATTCTAACTTTCTCTCTTTCTTATCTCACACTCTAATTTCTTTTTATAAACGTTCCAGTATTTTCGGTGTTGGAAGGTCGGCATGAGTACGGTAAGGGTATTTATGTCAATTTTTGGGGCCGGAAATCCCTGGATCGTTACAGACCAGGTCGACCATAGGGTCGACCTGGGGATCGACCTGGGGGTCGAACTGGTTTGGCCTTGGTTGGCCTGGTCGGTCTCTGGTCGAATTTCTAAGCTTGGCTGTGACACTAAAGCTGATTTGTCACATTCCGGTTGGTTCCTCTCGAAGTGAATGGTCTAGATTCATCTATGATCATCTGACGGCTCAAATCAATCTGAAATTCTATATAAACAACTTAAGTCTCCAACCTAAATTCACATAAAAAAATTAGAGACGGAGCCTCCATGCTGTCGGGAGAAAACTGAGAGGAGCCTCCACTTGTAGAAAAGCTTAGAGACGAGCCAAATTAAATTTAAAAACAAGAATCAAAACAAAGTTTTTCTACCCAAAGGAAAGCAATTCAAATTCAGAAATCAGAAAACAAGACCGTCTTTTGTTGTAAATATAGTGATTTTTCCAATAGGAATAAAATTAAGATTTGATTCGATGTAAATTGGAAGTGGAATTGTGCTATTGTACAACGATGATGTTAATTCATATCTATGTATTGAAATTGTTGTATTGTGAATGGTTGGAATGTTTGTGATTAAATTTACTTGGTGTTGGATCCATTCAGATGAAAACAACATCATATGCAAGTTGTATAGTTCATGTTGTAATCTACACCTATGTGTTTATGTGACTATATAAGTTGTATGTGATATGTCCAAGTTAAGATCTCATGTATATACTTTATGCCTAAATGATTAAGTTCATATACATGATCATATGTTTATACAAAAGTTGCAAAGTCCATAATTGGATCCATGCCAAGATCCATTTTTAATACAAGTTTCATGTTATAGTAGTAAACATGATTGGATCTTGTTCACACATGCGATGAAATTATACATACTTTATGGACATGTCATATTCTTGTCATATGCTAGTGATGTTTGATATTATGCCTAGATCTAAACATGTTTAGGCTTATGTTGTCTAAATCATATGTTAATTCATGTGACACTTGTTTAGTTAGATCCCTTTTTTTTATGCAAGTTCACATGACAAGTTGAAACCCATGATTCAGTCTATGTTGCAAATTCACATATATGTATGTTGACTATTTTGCAAGTTCATACCTATGATGTTCATATTGACTATACCAAAAATGCCAAGTTTACACCTATGTCAGGTTTATGTTAATGAATGCCAATTTTGTGCACGCTAAATTAGGCTAAGTTCTTAGCCTAGTATTATATGTTAAAAACCATGCGAACGAAAATTAAGCTAAGAATGCTAGCCTAATATTTAGACGGGGTAACGTTAGGATAAATTGGTAATTATAGGAAACTTGACATGAATGGTGAAAATATATGAAATTGGCATGTTTGTCACTTGCCAAAATTAGTGGCACTTGAATGGTATAAATTCTTATACCAAAGATGTTAAACTTGGAAAGTGGGCCATAACATTTAATTGTTAGCAAATTTACATATAACAGGTAATGAAGACAAATATGTAAATTTAGAAAATACGAGTATGCTTAACACGAGCTTGGATTGAGTTGTGATGTAAACCTGCCCGGACCCGCCCGGTTGTCAAGTAGTCACAACAATACCTATCCAATGTGAGAGGTTAAGCATTGAGCCCAATAAGGACCCGACGTTAGACTGAGTTACAGTGTAAATCTGCCTGGAACCGACCGGCACATCGAATAACTGTAACAATACCTGTCTAATGTGAGTGGTCGGTGCTTTAAAAAGCTAAGGACTGACAAGTCAGGATGGTTCGGTTATGTTAACTAAAACACTTAACCAATTCAACATGTTAAATTAAACAGATGGGTGGGGTTAGGTAAATACAGACACTTAGCCACTTAACATGTTTGACTAGAAAACCCTAGTAACGGGGACCCATTTCAGCAGTAACCCAATTAGGTATCATGGTACCCTGAAACTAGGCAGGGTGGGCAGATTGTAAGCGGTCAAAAGCGATGGCGGTGGGTGCAACAGTGTGGGTTCTAACGGAGTGCGGGCGTGCACACACTTCGGAGCAGACAAACATGGCACTGGGGGCACCAGTAGTATAACTTATGCATTCTAAGGATTGTGTCGGGCCGCCACTATGGGACTTGTTACACCCCGTGGTGGGACCAGCATAGTTATCTACAATCTTTGGGGGCCGTAAGACACAGATGATTATGCGAGTAGGAGCCGATCTTTAGAAAAATGGGATCACTTCGCCCTGATTATAGGGTGCCAGTTAAGATAGTACAAGTAGGTGCAGAGATATAGTGTGGGGTGCGATAGTATATTCGATTCAAACTGCTTTATCTTAGTTTATGATACTTCCTATTTCTAGTTTATACCTATCGTGCCCTTTTTTTGTTCACATACTGAAGAGTCACTAGACTTACCAGGCTTTATGTCTGACCCTATTTTCTTTCGTCTTCTTTTCTTCCGTTCCCCCCATCAGGTCCACAGGGAGGAAACAACCCAGCTTAGTCAGACTCTTTGCAAGCTTCAAGATAGTAAATGTACGGTTTGGACTCTCTTTGGCTATGGCTGTTGGACACATTCTACGGGGATTTATGCAGTTTTAATTATGTTTTTATGCTTCTTTATTTAATAACCAAGACAGAAATGATGATGTAATATTTTGGAAGTTATTATGTGACAGTTATGAAAATGTTTTGTATGGACACATATTTATGAAATAAAAAGTCTGTTGTTTTTAGCTGCTTACATATGTGTGTTTATATTTGTCTTATGTTTTATCTGTGACTTTTACTTACAAACCTCCATTAAAGTTAAGGCATTCCCTTTGTGAGTGACCTTAATGGAGGGTGGGGGTGTTTCACTTGGTATCAGAGCACAGATTTACCAGACTAGATAAAAGTTCTTGAAACTATTTTCAAAAAGAAGTTTAAAGAATCATTGTTTTCAAGAAAAGCGTTGTTTTTAAAAGGCATAATTCTCCAAAAGCCATATGCATTATCTCTTTATCCTCTGTCTTGAATACTTTCCTTTTTGTTCCAGCATGTCTGGAGATCTTAACCTTTCAGAAGGAATACCGTTCCCTGGCTGGTTCCGAAGGTACCTAGAGGCTAGGGCCAATGTTGCGGGGCCAACCGACATTCCTCCTCCTACAGTGGCAACGGCTTCTCCTCCTCCTCCTCCTCCTCGTGGAAATACTTTCGCTAAGATGTGTAGAGACTTCAAGGCTATGGGTGGAAAGGACTTTTATGGAACTGAATCATTTGTGGCAGCAAGGAACTGGCTGAAGGAGACCGAAGATTTGTTCGTCATCTTCGAAGTTGACGATAGGCAAAAGATACAGCTAGCAGTGTGGTTGCTTAAAGATGAAGCTTCCTATTGGTGGGAAGTTACCCATGCTGAGAGGCCAGTGGAAACTTGGGAAGATTTCAGGATGAGGTTTGAGATGAAATTCCTCTCCCAAGCTGAAAGAAGCCTGCAAATGGAGAAGTTCCTAACTCTTAAACAAGGAAGTATGACGATCAAGGAGTATGTCAATCAGTTTAATTGGCTGGCTAGATTTGGGCTGGATTTAGTAAACACCCAACACAAGAAGGCCCTTCGCTTCGTCAAAGGTCTGAACGAGCCTCTACATAGCCTTGCTATGACCCATATACCCATGGGAGCGACCTATGAAAGCTTGGTATACATGGCGCTGCTGCACGAGGAAGATAAAGGCAAGAAAGAGGCAAAGGTGGAAGTGCTTCAACAAAAGAAAGAGGGTTTACAGGCTAAGAAGACAAACTTCAAGAAAGGCGGGAAGAACAATGAATCCTGTGAAAAGAGAAGGTGCAATTTTTGTGGCATTGTTGGACATATAGCGAAAGACTACAGGAAGAAGAAGGCAAAGATGAATGGTGGTTTTTTCCATTGTGGAGAGACTGGACACTTGGCTAAGGACTGCCCAAAGAAGTGGGGGCAGGGACAGAGGACTGGATCCACCTCAGGGGGACAGGTTCACACGCTGGTGGCACCTCCACAGGAACAAGGTAGAAATATTTCTATAGAAGGCTTAATTTATCTCTATGATCATCCAGTTCGCACTCTCTTTGATTCTGGTGCATCACACTCCTTTATTTCATCTGCTTTAGTAGAATCTCTGCACCTAGACACTAGTATGATAGAAGATCCCTTGGTTGTTTCAAATCCAATTGGGGGCTCGGTTTATTTGTCGATGGTTTGCTTGGATTTGAAAATCTCTATTCTAAGTGTTGAATTTAGATGTAGTGCCTTTGTTTTGGGCTTCTCAGGATATGGATTGATCTTAGGCATGGACTGGTTATCCAGTAATGGTGCAATTCTTGATTGTGAGAAAAGAGTGGTTAGACTCTTGACTCGGCTCGGAAACACTCTAGAAATTTCTTGTAATCCCATAAATGCTGTTATGCTTAGTTATCTAGAGTCGCTTGATGCTTCTGTTGAGAATTTGCAGTCGGTTAGAGTGGTCCAGGAATATCCGGATGTCTTTGAAGAGGTGAAAGGCTTACCACTGAAGCAGGAAGTAGATTTCCGCATATATCTTGTTGATAATGCAAAGCCCGTATCTCTGCCTGTTAGACACATGGCTCCAAAGGAGAGAAAGAAGCTCAGTAAGCAAGTTAAGGAGCTTCTCGAGAAGGGGTTTATAAGTGGAGTATCTCGGAATGGGGTGCTCCAGTGGTGTTCGCCACCAAAGTAGATGGTTCACTATGTCTTTGTGTGGACTATAGGGAGCTAAACAAGCTGACTAAAAAGAATAGACACCCGCTTCCCAAAATAGACGATTTGTTTGATCAGCTTGTAGGTGCGTTGGTCTTCTCCCAACTTGATCTGGCTACTGGGTTCCATCAGCTAAGGATAGCTGAAGATAGCATTGATAAAACGACGTTCAGTACCCCAGACGGTTTCTACGAGTGGCTTGTCATGCCTTTCGGCTTGACAAATGCACCCGCTTATTTCGTGGACCTAATGAGCAGGGTGTTCAGAGAATTCCTTAACAAGTTTGTGGTTGTCTTCGTAGACGACATTTTGATCTTCTCAAAGAATGAGGAAGAACATGCTCAGCTTCTGAAGGAGATCATGGAAACTCTTCAAGTTCATCAGCTAAAAGCCAAATTCTCCAAGTGCCACTTTTGGAGAGAAGAAGTAAGATTTCTTGGACATGTAGTGTCCAAAGAGGGGTTAGCTGTAGACCCGGCGAAGGTGGTGGCAGTGCAAGATTGGAAGACACCAAGAAATGCAACCGAAGTCCGAAGCTTTCTTGGGCTAGCCGGTTTCTACCGAAAGTTCATTAAGGATTTCTTGAAAATCTCAGCTCCACTCACAAGGCTAACAAAGAAGAATCTGGCGTTCGCTTGGGATTTGGATTGCGAGTTTGCTTTCCAATGATTAAAAAGGGTTCTCACAACAGCCCCAGTTCTGATTTTGCCGGATGGAAGCAAGATGTTCACAGTATATACGGATGCTTGTGGTAGGGGGCTAGGCGCTGTTCTGATGCAAGAAGGGAGGGTAGTAGCTAATGGTGGAAGACAATTGAAAGTTCATGAAAAGAACTACCTAACCCACGATCTTGAGTTGGTCGCCATCGTCTTTGCGCTTCTTGGCGCCATTATCTCCTAGGTGAGAAGTTCGAATTATATACTGACCATAAATCGTTGAAGTATCTTTTCTCGCAGAAAGATCTTAACTTGAGGCAGCAAAGGTGGATGGAGTTCCTTGCCTCGTGTGATTTTTAGATTTCCTATATTCCTGGCAAAGGAAACGTAGTAGCAGACGCGTTGAGCAAAAAGAACCTGACCCTAAGCCCTCTCTTTGTAGAAAGGCAAAGCTTGGAGTATATAGCCAGTTTTGACTTTAGGCCCTCCTCTAATTTTGTACCGGGTTTATTGGCATCACTAGAAGTACGACCTACTCTTTTAGACTCAATAGGGGCCACACAACGTGAAGACCATTAGCTTCTGGATGTGATTGATAAACTAATTAGGGGTGAAACTTCCAGTCACCTTGATTGGTAGATAAGGGTTGGCTAAGGCGAGATGGAAGATTATGCGTCCCACAAGCAAGGGATTTAGTAAAGTTGGTTCTCGAGGAAGCACATTATTCCAAGATGACAATACACCCAGGTAGGGACAAGAGGTACAAGGACGTAAAGAGAGATTTCTATTGGAACGACATGATGAAGGACGTGGCAGATTTCATTTCTAAGTGCATGACATGCCAACAGGTCAAGGCGGAACAAAAGAAGCCTGGAGGACTACTTCATCCTCCAGAAGTCCCGCAATGGAAGTGGGATAACATCTCAATGGACTTCATTGATAGGTTTCCTAGGTCAAGAAGAGGCAATACTAGCATTTGGGTAATAGTGGACAGGCTTACTAAAAGCGCCCACTTTATACCTATCAAGAGTAGAAGGACTACCTCGTCTCTAGCTTCTCTTTATCTCAAGAAAATAGTTCGACTCCATGGAATACCCTCCAGCATAGTGAGTGATAGAGATCCCACCTTTACGATCGAATTTTGGCGGAGTCTACAAGAAGCTGTAGGCGCAGAGTTATGCTTGAGCATGGCCTATCACCCCCAAACTGATGGTCAGACAGAAAGGGTGAATAGAGTATTAGAAGATATTTTGAGACTATGCGTTCTTGCCTTCGGAGGGACTTGGGAGGATCATCTTCCTTTAGTGGAATTCGCCTACAACAACAGTTACCAAGCCACCATCGATATGGCGCCCTTCGAAGCTCTATATGGAAGACCGTGTCGATCACCGACTTGTTGGTGGGAGTTTACTGACAAGCTTATACTTGGGCCAGACATGATTAGAGAGACTTCAAAAAAAGTGGAGTTGATACGAAGGAGAATGAAGACTGCCCAAGATAGACAGAAATCCTATGCAGACAAAAGAAGAACCGACCTTGAGTTTGAGGTTGGGGACAGGGTTTTCCTTAAGGTATCCCCTTTAAGGAACGTCGTTCGCTTTGAATCCGCAGGAATGCTTGCACCAAGATTTGTAGGACCGTTCCCTATCATCGAGAAGATTGGGAAAATGGCTTATAGAGTAGAGCTGCCTAAAACATTGGCTGGAATCCACAACGTCTTTCACGTTTTTTATCTCCGAAAATGTCTACATGAATCTGCGGAAGTGGTGGAGCCAAGCATTCTAGAAGAAGCCGAAGTGGAACGCAAAGCAACTGTGAGGAGAGTTCCAACTCGAATCGTAGGAACTGAAATCAAAAAGCTATGCAACCGCGAAGTCAAGCTCGTTAAAGTTCAGTGGAGCGACGCCGAGGAAGACGCAACTTGGGAAACTGAGGAAAGAATACGCACAGCCTACCCTTTTCTTTTTGAGGGTACATCTTTGATCTCTCTTTTTCCTTAAGTTGTGCTTGTATCTATCTTTTTAGGTATATCTCCATGATATTATCCTTTATCCTTAGGTAGAAACCCCTTTTGGATGTAAACATTTATTTGAAATATGTTATGGTTGATGGTTGCAAGTGGTTGCTAGTGGTTGCCCATGGATGCATATACACAAACAATCTAGGTTTTAGATCGACTCAGTCACTTCATACTGCATATGTCATATTTGTATGTGGTTGAAACTTGATATCTCATCATATGGATATCGCATTTGTATGAATGGTTGCGCACTCATGTAGAATTATGAGTAGGAAAAAATTTGCATACATAATGAATTCATGCCACTTACATGATTCGCATTAAGGAGGTCAACTGAATCAGTAGACCGCCTAATTTTTGCATTAGATAAGGACATATACACACACTATGCATATGATCATGAAGCATTAGAAGTCTTTTAAGAACAATGGACGCCTGTGTTTGTCGGTTGAGTAGACGGACAACTGGATGTTAGGATTTACGTTCTTTCGGACTTGAAGATTTCGGGAACGAAATCCTTTAAGGAGGGAAGAATGTAACACCCCGAAATTTTCCGTTAACTGTAAAATAACAAATTAAAGTATAATTAATCCTAAATGGAAGAATTAAGGGAAACGGGTTACGCCATTGCGTTCGTCTCGGAATTCTGCTTGAGATAGAGTCCGAGTTTACGGGAATCAAACTCCGTATGAAGGAGTTATGACCTCCAGAAGTTTCAGAATTCAATTTAAAATTCAAACAGTTCAAATGAAGTTCAAAATTCGAAAAACAGACCCAATCTGAGCTGGGCGGGAAAATTACTGCCCAGTCAACCAGGTTTGGCCCTGGCTGGCTTGGTCGGTCTCTGGTCGAATTTCTGAGCTTGGCTGTGTCACTAAGGCTGATTTGTCACATTCTGGTTGGCTCCTCTCGAAGTGAATGGTCTAGATTCATCTATGATCATCTAACGGCTCAAATTAATCTGAAATTTTATATAAACAACTTAAGTCTCCAACCTAAATTCACATAAAAAAATTAGAGACGGAGCCTCCATGCTGTCGGGAGAAAACTGAGAGGAGCCTCCACATGTAGAAAAGCTTAGAGACGAGCCAAATTAAATTTAAAAACAAGAATCAAAACAACGTTTGTCTACCCAAAGGAAAGCAATTCAAATTCAGAATTCAGAAATCAGAAAACAAGACCGTCTTTTGTTGTAAATATAGTGATTTTCCAATAGGAATAAAATTAAGACTTGATTCGATGTAAATTGGAAGTGGAATTGTGCTATTGTACAACGATGATGTTAATTCATATCTGTGTATTGAAATTGTTGTATTGTGAATGGTTGGAATGTTTGTGGTTAAATTTACTTGGTGTTGGATCCATTCAAATGAAAACAACATCACATGCAAGTTGTATAGTTCATGTTGTAATCTACACCTATGTGTTTATGTGACGATATAAGTTGTATGTGATATGTTCAAGTTAAGATCTCATGTATATACTTTATGCCTAAATGATTAAGTTCATATACATGATCATATGTTTACAAAAAAGTTGCAAAGTCCATAATTGGATCCATGCCAAGATCCATTTTTAATACAAGTTTCATGTTATAGTAGTAAACATGATTGGATCTAGTTCACACATGCGATGAAATTATACATACTTTATGGACATGTCATATTCTTGTCATATGCTAGTGATTTTTGATATTATGCCTAGATCTAAACATGTTTAGGCTTATGTTGTCTAAATCATATGCTAATTCATGTGACACCTGTTTAGTTAGATCCCCCTTTTTTATGCAAGTTCACATGACAAGTTGAAACCCATGATTCAGTCTATGTTGCAAATTCACATATATGTATGTTGACTGTTTTGCAAGTTCACACCTATGATGTTCATATTGACTATGCCAATAATGCCAAGTTTACACCTATGTCATGTTTATGTTAATGAATGCCAATTTTGTGCATGCTAAATTAGGCTAAGTTCTTAGCCTAGTATTATATGTTAAAAACCATGCGAACGAAAATTAGGCTAAGAATGTTAGCCTAATATTTAAACGGGGTAACGTTCGGATAAATTGGTAATTATCGGAAACTTGACATAAATGGTGAAAATATATGAAATTGGCATGTTTGTCACATGCCAAAATTGGTGGCACTTGAATGGTATAAATTCTTATACCAAAGATGTTAAACTTGGAAAGTGGGCCATAACATTTAATTATTAGCAAATTTACATATAACAAGTAATAAAGACAAATATGTAAATTTAGAAAATACGAGTATGCTTAACACGAGGTCGGATTGAGTTGTGATGTAAACCTGCCCGGACCCGCCCGGCTGTCCAGTAGTCACAACAATACCTATCCAATGTGAGAGATTAAGCATTGAGCCCAATAAGGACCCGAGGTTAGACTGAGTTACAGTGTAAATCTGCCCGGAACCGACCGGCACATCCAGTAACCATAACAATACTTGTCTAATGTGAGTGGTCGGTGCTTTAAAAAGCTAAGGACAGACAAGTCAGGATGGTAGGGTTAAGTTAACTAAAACACTTAACCAATTCAACATGTTAAATTAAACTGATGGGTGGGGTTAGGTAAATACAGACACTTAACATGTTTGACTAGAAAACCCTATTAATGGGAACCCATTTCAGCAGTAACCCAATTAGGTATCATGGTACCCTGAAACTAGGCAGGGTGGGTTGATTGTAAGCGGTCAAAAGCGACGGCGGTGGGTGCAACAGTGTGGGTTCTAAGGGAGTGCGGACGTGCACACACTTCAGAGCAGACAAACAGGGCACTGGGGGCACCAATAGTATAACCTATGCATTCTAAGGATTGTGTCGGGCCGCCACCATGGGACTTGATACACCCCATGGTGGGACCAGCATAGGTATCTACAATCTTTGGGGGCCGTAAGACACAGATGATTATGCGAGTAGGAGCCGATCATTAGAAAAAGGGGATCACTTCGCCCTGATCACGAGGTTCCAGTTAAGACAGTACAAGTAGGTGCAGAGATATAGTGTGGGGTGCATAGTATATTCGATTCAAACTGCTTTATCTTAGTTTATGATACTTCCTATTTCCAGTTTATACCTATCATGCCCTTTTTCTTATTGACATACTGAAGAGTCACTAGACTTACCAGGCTTTATGTCTGACCCTATTTTCTTTCGTCTTCTTTTCTTCCGTCCCCCCTAGGTCCATAGGGACGAAACAACCCAGCTTAGTCAGACTCTTTGCAAGCTTCAGGATAATAGATGTACGGTTTGGACTCTCTTTGGCTATGGCTGTTGGACACATTCTACGGGGATTTATGCAGTTTTAATTATGCTTTTATGCTTCTTTATTTAATAACCAATACAGAAATGATGATGTAATGTTTTGGAAGTTATTATGTGACAGTTATGGAAATGTTTTGTATGAACACATATTTATGAAATAAAAAGTCTGTTGTTTTCCGCTGCTTATATATATGCGTTTATATCTGTTTTGTGTTTTATCTGTGACTTTTACTTTCAAACCTCCACCAAAGTTAAGGCATTCCCTTTGTGAGTGACCTTAATGGAGGGTGGGGTGTTTCATAAAGAATAGGAAAGAAAGGAAACAAAGAAAGATGGGAGGAGTAGAGAATTAAATGGGTACTTGCACTGAGAAAAATGGGGATCAAAAGAGTAAAAGGAAACGTTAAAAAAATAAAAGAAATTTGGGAAAGTAATTAAATGGTACAACACTTTTTTGGAAAATGTATTAGTAGTGTCAATCTTCATTAAACTGATTTAATTAATGGTGGAATTAAGTGGTGCAGCATGTTTTATTTGTGGGAAATGTATTAATAGTGTCAACCATCATTAAATTGATTTAATTAACGGTGCTTTTAATACCAAATACCGTTTAAAATAAATCGAATGTAAATTAGTCGTGAACTAAGTTAACGCATGAACTATGGATCAGTAATAACCTGTAACATAGTAAATACTGAATCATTTGTTCAATTAATTTATTTTAGTTATTACGTTGATCGTAGTTAAATATTTTATTGACATCAGTGAGTGGAAATACACACCGTTCCACTATGTATTGATTGACTGAATTGTTTGAACATCCTATTAGCAGAAATAAACACCGTTCTGCTATTATATCAGTCTGACATATTTTATCGGTTAATATATGATGTTGAGATACTATATTATCAGTGGATAATTGTATTTATGTGATTAATTGTTTGTGCGAATTGGGCGAACAACTTGAATGTTGTCTAAACTGTTATATACCGTTGGAACTGCTATGCCATTTTCTGTAAAGTAACTCAGAAATGAACTTGAGTTTTGATAATTGGATAGAAATTGTTTTTAAGAAAATCATTAAATGGATTATTTTAAATTAATTATATTATTAATTAAATTAAAAAGGGAAGATTAATTCTAATCAGCTAATCAGTTTGTTTTATGTAAACCAACTAGTTTTACAAGGAGAATTAATTATTAAATTAATTTGTCCCAATTGATTTAATAGAAATGGTTCTGATAAATGATTGTTTAAACTTAGTAATATTTTTGTAAAATATAATCAATGTTTGATTTATGGTTTTTATAAGTAAATGGTGCAGTTAAATAAAAAGTTAAATTTGGATAAAATATCTAAGATAATTAAGTTTTGAAGATAACATAATTATCAAAAGAAAAGGAAATCAAGTCGGTGTACTTAAATTAAATTCCCTGATTTAATATTCATGTTAACCAAGTTAACTAAATAAAGGTTTCCAAAACAACAATGTAAGTGTTCTAAGATTTGAAAATCAATTGGATTTACAAATGCTGGTTTGTCGAATATTTTGGATATCGAACTTCTATGAATCTTGACGATAAGAATGATTTCGACTTAAGGTCTGAGAGGTAATTAAAATACCCCAACCTGATCGATTTATCTATTATCCGATGAATCATATTAGTTTGTGTTCAAAATGAGTGTTAGAGTTGAATATCGTTTTCAGTTATGAAACGGGTATTCGAGAGTGAGATTATCACGTAAGGTTGATAATAAGAGTTTTGTTGTTAATTAATAATTATGTTTTCAAAGGAATATATAAATAAGATTAATATTGTATCGAAATGTTTAAAGATTTTTAAATAAGAGTTAGCAGATCCAACAAAGTTAAATCCATTTGTTTATTTTATATTTGATAGTTAAATCACCGACTATCAAATATGAACCTTTTCGTTATCGTTTTCAAAGAGATCGGAATCTAAATTCCACTTTAATTCAATATACATTTCGTGTCAGAGAATATTTAAGACCATTGAAGATGGAGTTATGCAAAGGCTATTCTGTCAATCCTAGCTAGAAATTGCCTAAGATGGATTTACTGGATAGTGCCTACGGTTTGTCCAGTCTCAGGACAACTTGTATGGACGAATGTCTGACAGAGTATGCCTAATAAATTGCGTAAGTTGATCTCTTCAAACGTATTTACATTTGGTGGCAGAGGAATTCGTTTCTCTTAGCTTTATACCCGGAATATTTTTAGGGAAATCAATTTTTGATTTGGCGGGTTTGACGATGTGGCATTCAAAGCGAATGATGACGTTTTTTATCCAAAGATAAGTTTCAGCCTCAAGCCTCACAACAGGAAAATGAAAAAAATCGGGCAGGCAGCATGGCTTTGTGGGTCGCTCCCATTAGGGTGTATTGTCACCTATCTAGAGAAATTCTATTTACTTCTTTAATCTTTCAATGCTGTCCCTTTCGGGAAACGGTGGGTAGCTCCCAACCGTTGGTGACAATATATTTGATACACTCAAGCGAAATGAGTGGTCGGTCATGTTTAGGCCGGGTTGCAAGACGTTCTTGTTGAACCCAACGTATTCCCCTCTTGAGATACACTATCGGAAGGTGGTTCCATACCATGTCATACTTGGAAATCTATTATCCAATAAGCGCTTGCGGTTTTTGTTTGTATATTATATATGTAGAGTGTGAGATGCAAGTGTTCTGCTAGATGATTATTTATTTGTGGATTGATAGACATTATTATAATATCAGACGAGTTTTTGATATAAAAATGTTTTGGATTATGGTAAGGTAAAAACAATCCATGTTTATATGTGGGTCGGTCTTACGATTATCTTTTCTTTCAACTCGTTTTGAAAGTTATACCAAGTTATTTCTGGATTTTCATAAGGGAAAACCCGTTCCGTTTTTACGGCGTGGTCTTATGAGATATCTTGTACTAATCAAGCTGTTTTTAAAAAGGTTTACTCACACTAGTCCCATGACTAACCCAGAGTTTATTTTTCTATGTTTTTCCTAAACTCTTGGGTGCCCAAATTTGTACGCGCAATCCAACAGTTCAGGATTTTACAAATTTATCTGGAGGAGCTTGGAGCAGGAGGCTTCAACGTTAGATATTTAGAGTTTATTTCCATTGTATGGTATGTGTGATGTACTTTAATGATGTATGCAAGTAAAAACACAGTTTGTATTTCAAAGTGATTATTTATATATAATATTTTATTTCGCGGCGATTAGGAGATTCTGTGTTATTGTTCAGTTCTATCTTCTATCTATTTTCTTCTATTCTAATCTTCTATCTTTCTATTTCTTATCCTCTAACTTCTTTCTATTAATGATTTATATTTTTGTGCAATTTGGGTTGTACATGAGTTGTATTCAGTCGGATCAAATGGTACGGATTTGTGGGTCGTTACATGCTGGGTATGTTTAAAACAAATCATTTGATACTATTATAAGTGCGTAGTGTATAAAACAACTTCAAATATAAATGTATCAATCATAGGTGGCATGGGTACCATCTATCATATTGCCAATACTAGGCTCTAAAACTAAAACCGAAATGTCACGTATTGGAAATTGGATTTCCGTCATGAGTCTAGGCAAGGGATGTACTCCTCGCCGGCTTTGAGACACTCTAGCAAATTCCTCAGGGTCTCCCGTAGGAGACCCTTGGATCCTCCAAGGCCGGGCCACACTTACATTAGTGGATTAGTTACTCCTTAACACACGTTTCCTGGTCCTATAGGACCTATATCCATTGGCTCCGTAGAAACCAATATATCTGAGGTGACTCGCATTCCAACAACTAAAAAGGTAAAAATAATATAAATGTCCGAGCTTGCAAAACCCTGACACCACCCATAGACAGAAAGAAACGTCACGTCCTCCTTGGGTTCCCTTATCTCGTTTTTAACTCATACCGAGGTGTGAGGCTCGCGAATTAACGCTATACACAAAGCTATGCTATATTAAAGTAGTGCTTTGATCATCAACCACAAGACTCTTCTTTTTAAAAGAATCCTTGATCATTTGCATCTTAGCATGCCACATAGGCAATTCACGCCATGCGACTGATGTCTGTCGATATATAACCTCTGAGCTCGTACGTCTTAGAGAAGGGCGTTAAGCAAGAGAATAAATTCTCCGTCGCCAAGCAGATATATATTTGATAGAGATTAATCAACATAGAATAAAATCCAAAGTCAGGCACACATCCATTTACAAGTTCGTTCTGGGTTTGAACGAAACTGGAGGCACCTTTTTCCTTGTCCCATATGTCCAATACAGGACAGAGGCCCTCACATATCCGTCGATCTCCAAGTACGTCTGGACGATCACCACTTATTACCTCGTCTTGGGTGTACAACCCAATCAAGACATCAGTAATCATCCAAACGATGTGAAGACCTCTGGTCTTCAACCACCGTCTTCATCGTTGACTTATCGTCAAATCAGTTATTCAGAATGGGTATAAACTTGGACTTTCCGAACAACCCGCGTATAAAATAAACAAGTGTTATAAAAACACAACATACACCTCATTCCAATCCAGAATATTCTTTTATTCAAATATTCACATCATTAGGGAATAGGTTCCCATTAATTTTATCAAAGATGAATTCTTTTAAATTTATTCTTTAATCTTCCTTTGGATATCAAACCATATTAAGGTTTTTCAAACTAGTCGCGATTAGAGAACTACACCGACGTAATTATTTATTTTATTTCCCAATCCCAACCTATTCATCCCACAGAGCAAAACTGGTAATACTCCATATCTAACGCCAAGGTGTTATCGGTAAATATTAATAAGCATTTCACGTTCAAATCTAGTTAAAGATTTAACTATCGCTTGGAGCAAAACTGGTGATACTCCATACTCGATCATTTTCTTGAATTGGTAATTTTAATTATCACATTCACTTTTCAATCTAATCAAAGATTCATTAAAACTCCAATTATTTTTAATCTTCCCAAAAATAAATATTAATGATTATTCAATGCTAAGAAATTAATCTTATCTTTAACTGGGTTAAAGAACCAATATCATTTAAAACACGGTTCACGATAAACCCAAAATCACATTTCGTTTTATTCCAATTACTAAATATAACTGGAAATTCTAATAATCTTAATTAAAAGATTTATTCTTTTCACATGTGGTTTAAGAACAGTGTTACTGAAGACACCATTCCATCAACATCTAACCGTAAATTAGTAAGAGAACAATTCCCTAAGTATTAATTCCGAAGGCCGAAACCAACATCAGAATAATACCCTGGAAACCATTCAACTTAGCTAATCTCCTGTTAGTTTCTAATTTTCTTAACTCCATTAGGGTTTAAGAACAACATTTTTAAAGATACCATTCACAACAAACCCAAAATTAAATTAAATTCAATTCCAATTAAATATTACTCAATTGGTAAACTTCATTAAAACTTAATAAAAAGATTTAATCTTTTCTCAACTGGGTTTAAGAACAGTGTTAGTGAAGACATCGTTCCATCAGTCTCTAACCTTAAATAGTAAGAGAACAATTCCCTAAGTATTAATCTTGAAGGCCGAAACCAACATCAGATCAGTACCCAGGAAACCATTCAACTTAGCTAATCTTCGGTTAGTTTCTAATTTTCTTAAATCCATTGGGTTTAAGAATAGCATTTTTAAAGATACCATTCACCACAAACCCAAAATTCAATTCCAATTAAATATTAATTAATTGGTAAACTTCATTAAATATTAATAAAAAGATTTAATCTTTTCTCAACTGGGTTTAAGAACAGTGTTAGTGAAGACACCGTTCCATCAGTCTCTAACCGTAAATTAGTAAGAGAACAAATCCCTAAGTATTAATCCCAAAGGCCGAAACCAAAATTAGATCAATACCCAGGAAACCATTCATCTTAGCTAATCTCTGGTTAGTTTCTAATTTTCTTAACTCTATTGGGTTTAAGAATAGCATTTTTAAAGATACCATTCACGACAAACCCAAAATTCAATTCCGTTCAATTCCAATTAAATATTAATTAATTGGTAAACTTCATTAAATCTTAATAAAAAGATTTAATCTTTTCTCAACTGGGTTCAAGAATAGTGTTAGTGAAGACATCATTCACGACTAACCCAAAATCCCATTTGATATTAAATACAAGGCTCGGAATAGAAAATATATCGGCTTATATTCGATATCAAATTCTGAAACCAACAAATATCGTATTGGAATAACGATATATATCTTCTATATTCCTCCACAATATCCGTAAAATCATGGAATCCAATATCGAAATATTCCGAAGAAACTTTCGATTCAAATCCGTTCCAATTCTTGTATTGGAAATTTTGGTTATATTAAACCATTCACAATTCGAATTTATTTATTTTAAAAATTATTGGATTTCAAATTTAGTTCATAACTAGTTCATTTCGATAAAAATATATTTTTATCTTTTCAAATATGGAATTTTTAATCCCAATTCTTTTTAAATCATTTATTATGATTTTATACATATTATAGATATTTTTAATAATTTTATTAAGGCCGGTACAGTCGATTTCCATAAACGGTCATCGAACTGGACTTACAACGACCTTTTCCAAATTTGATTTGGACATAATTCCAAATCCAACCATTATATTTCAAATTTCTTATATTCGTTGGAAAGCTCTTTTTATACGAAACCAATGGTTCTGGTTTTAGGAGAATCCGACGGTCGGATCTCCTGTAACGTCAATTTAAAGTCAATGGTCGAAATTCGCGAACGGTCGCAGCACGGCGCGTTCTATTCAGGCAATTTAATATATATATATATATATATATATATATATATATATATATATATATATATATATATTTCGTCGATTTCAATTCAAAACGTATTTTATAAATCGTTTTAAATTCGTTTTGAAAACAATTTCAACTTCGTATTCAATTTTAATCAAAATTGAATATTCCATACCATTAATATATAAATGATAATATTTTCAAAACATTAGATTTTGAAATCAATTCCTTTTCGATATTCATTTAAAAAGGAATAAAATCGATATAAATATCGTTCGCGTCAAAATGGCGCACATCTAATCAACACGACTTTATATATTTCAATAATTTCGTGTCCATCCAAAATCGGACATCAAAGTCAGCTTTTAATCCTTTATAGAAGATTATTTTAAAATATTCATTAGTTTAAAATATTCCTTCTTTCTGAACTGGAATCAGACACAGTCAATTACCATATAATGTGATTTATATGGATTTTATACCACACATGTACATAACAGCAATGATAAACAATCAACCATCATCCAGAGTGCACTACCCAACTGCATAAGCGTTAAATATAAATAATTCACGCTTACACAGTCTGTCAACCAAACGATCGACATACCACTAAACAATTGGGATTAATGTACACCAAATATCATCCCAACACCTGTGTGGGGTTTCAATCAACAAACATAGATTTTATTTGTGCAGTTGGGCGATGTGTAAAATTTATCATCACAATCAATATCAGTCAAATGGGTGTACATAAACAAATCGTTCGATTTGTAAATGAATATTTATTTTCCATTTCATATACACGTTAAAAATTATATTTTTAACGAAAAAATATTTCAAAACATGAATATTTTATACATGCCATTTCACATCACAAACAATTTTCATAACACAAACAAATCAAACAAGTCGTCCATGGTCTGTGGACGACAGTGTCGGGTGCTGCTAAGCACCGTCTGCATCTTAGTATATATTTTAATTAGAAAGTACAATTAAGGTGAGAAGATCTCACCTTTAGGATCCACTCCTCCGTTTCATTTCTAAATTTTTGAATAGCCTGGATTTGCCCGAAATTCGATGCAATCTTTTCCACGCTGTTCATATTAAAAATCACATCCTAAGTATGATGTTTATATATTTTTATCTAACTAAAAATCATATTTTTCCATCAGTGCTTATATTTTAAAAAACATCATATTTTGATGTCGCTATACATATAATAAAAATCATATTTTTACTTTGCTAACTTCATAATAAAAATTATATTTTTTATTCCGCTACTTCATATATAAAAATCAATTTTTTATAACGCTATTCAAATAATAAAAATCGAATTTTTTATTTCAAATCTATATAGATAAAAATCATAATTTTTATTCTTTGATTTCATATATATAAAAAACTTATCTTTTCAAATATAAATACCATATCTTTTTAAATATAAAAATCAAATCTTTCATAAGTAAAAATATAATCTTTATCTAAATAAAAATACAAACTCTATCTAAATAAAATATGAACTTTATCTAAATAAAAATACAAACTTTTACACCATAAAATATAATCCTTTCTAATTATAAAGGCTAATACATATATATATATATATAACTGATTTTATAAATATGTTTTTAACATATAAAAACTCAAATTTAAAAATTAAATTTAAAAACTTACTGATTTAGATCGGAGGAGGGTGTTTGGGGTTCGTCAGAGGTTTGCAGGCGGTGGTAGGCCCTGGTAGTAGCGGCGGCTGCTAGGGCTGGAGGCATGGCAGTTGGCGAGCCCACATTGGTGGTAGTGACGGCTTCAGGAAAAAGGGGGCTCGCGCTTCTCCTGCTCGAGATTTGGGGCTTCCATTGGAGGGAGGAGGGAGGAGGAAGGCGGGAAGGGGGTCCGGCGGTGGATCGCCCCCAGGCGACAGCGTCGAACGAGATGGGGGAGGGCTCCGTCGATATTAGGATTTTTTTCCAGATCTGAAATGTATCAGGGAGAGAGAGGAAAGGAAAGGTGGGATTGATTATATATAAATATATTAATATTATTTTATTTTCCCAAAAGTTGACTTTCCATCTGAACTCTAATCGAGGCCCAACGACTGTCACCATAGCTAATTACCCCCATTCCGAAAGCAATGGGATATGTTTCGTAAGCTAATTCGACTGTTACAATCAGTTTTCGTTTATATTTAAATATAATCCAACGTATACTGAATTCAAATGTACATTTTAATTTACCAGGGCCACATACTAACTCTAAAATTTCCAAAAAATAAATCTGGCTATGTTTTGATGATACGGTCCTAACAAAACTAATTTCATCAAATTTGGTGGCCGTTTAAAAAACGGTCATTTTCTAGTCGATCCAAATTTACTAAAGGGTCCGTTTGGCATAGGTCTCTATTAAGTTTCAAATTAGGCTCGCATCCGGTCATAAACTTGTTATAAATTTAGTCCCTATTTTTCTATTTAGAAAAATTGCATACATTTCTGCAACAATAAATAGCATTAGTTCAACTTTATTTGCATACATGTATGCAAATATTTTGAATATTTGCATACACATATGCAAATACTCATTCAGAATATTTGCATACATGTATGCAAAAATTTAGAATATTTGCATACATGCATGCAAATATTTATCAGAATAGTTGCATACATGTATGCAAATATTCTGAATGAATATTTGCATACATGTATGCAAAAATTCATCAGAATATTTGCATGCATGTATGAAAAAATTCAAAATATTTGCATACATGTATGCAAATATTATGAATAACACATAAAAATGAAAACAGGGACCAAATTTACAGTAAGTTTATGACCGGATGTGAGCCTAATTTTGAAACATAATAGGGACGTGACACTAATTTTCACATTACTAAAATTGTCAAAACACGTTTTCTTTTGCCATGCTCACATATTGATTTCAAAAATTATGAAAATTGGAAACTAGCAATAATTTGACATTCCGAATCCAAAAAAATTGGTCTCGTCGAAAACGGAGGTCGTTTGCAAAATCTCTATTTTTAAGGGCTATATTTCTATAGCGATAATTCTGAATTTTCAACTAGGCACAACTTTTCATTCCCGCTATGAGATTTAAATTTTTCGGATTCGTTGGAAAGACATTTTCAAACAAATTCAAATATTTCTGGTTTCGCTAAAATCCGGTTTTTTATGAATTCTGTACATTCATTTGAAATTTGAAATCGAATTTTCAAATTACCGCGCCATTTTCAATTCCTTTTATAATTAAAATTAATATTTATACTCTAATTCTGATTTAAATAAATATATGCATCCTAATTCTATTCAAAATAAATTTCTAGTTGTTATTATTTAAAATAAATATTTTAAATATTCAAAATTCATTAAAATCATTACTTAATGATTATTCAACCTTTAGAAATTAATCTTGTCTTTACTTGGGTTAAAGAACAAATGTCATTTAAAACATTGCTCACGATAAATCCAAAATCCCATTTTCCATTTAATTCCAGTTTAATCTATTAAATTCGAAAATTCATTAAATCTTACTTAAATGATTCATTCTATAATTTTCATTTCAGTAGGGTTTAAGAATTGTAACAACCCGTATTTTTATAACATGTTAAAACCATAAATCAAGGCAAAATTAAATTTTAAAATAAGAATCAAGGAAAACCGGTTGCGCCATTGCGTTCGTATCGAAATTCTACTTGGAAACGAGTCCGAGTTTTCGAGAAACGGTGAGACGACCCGAACTTCCCCGTAAAGGAAAGCCCGGATAGAATTGAGTACAAGACAAAATAGAACGCAGATGGAAGAACATTTCATTGTTATTACAACAATTCCATCAGATACAAGAATATACAGAGTATAAATGAATAAATTACATTCGATAAATATCAGAGATTACAATAAATTACATAGCAGTGGAAAAATATACAAAACACAACTGAAAGTGATACACGGATACAGAGCTTTCCGAGCATCGTTCCAACTGTAAATCAGGACCCTGTGAATATAAATCTGGAAAACTAAAACTACTAGCTGCCCGTGTCGAAAATAAGGGCACCTAGAGTTTAGGTTAAAATAATAAACTCCAGGTCAGTCATGTGACTGGTGTGAGAACTAAAACAGTTATTAATCTTTATTTTTAAAGTTAGGTAAATCAAGGGACCATGCCGTATAACACGGAACGGGTTTCCTCCCAAGAATACCAGTGCATAAAACAAACAGCGCAATGCTAAATAAAGAAAAATGAAGCTGTTATAAGACCCAGGTCCCATCACACAATGCAACGCAAGCCGGAGGATAGGGTTTTTACCTTATAATAGCCAAAGCATGCTTGATACGTTTAAAACACATTATTTGATACTATTATAAGTGTATAGTGTCAAAACAGTTTCAATCATAAATATCAATCATAGACGGCATAAGTGCCCCATCCCACTATGTCGCCATACTAGGCTCTACAAATAAAACCGAAACACACGTATTGGAGATTGGATTCCATCATGAGTCGAGGCAAGGGGCAAGCTCCTCTTCGTTCGAGACACTCTAGCAAATGTCTCAGGACCCCACTTTGATCCTTGGAATCGGTTGGGCCGGTCCTCTCTTACTTTTGAGGATTGGCAATTCCTGAACACACGTTTCCCGGTCCTTACAGACCTATATCCGAGGCGCCTCGCATTCCAATAGCCACACAGGTGAAAAGTATATAAATGTCAGGGCTGGTAGGTCACTGACACCACCCTAGCTAGAAAGAAACGTCGTGCTCTCCCAGCGGTCCGTCTCCCGTTTTTGACTCATACCGAGGTGTGAGGATCGCGAATTCACGTTATACACAAAGCTACGCCACACAGGCCGTGCTTTGATCATCAACCACAAGACTTTTCTTTTCAACAGAAGCCCTGATCAATTGCCACTTACGCGTGCCACACTGGCAATTCACTCCATGCGACTGATGTCCATCGATATACAACCTCTGAGCTCGTACGTCTCAGAGAAGGGCATTAAGCAAGAGAATAAATTCTCCGCCGCCAAAAAGATGTATATTTAATAGAGATCAATCAACACAGAATAAAATCCAATGTCAGACACACAATCCATTTACAAGTTCTCTCTGGGTATGAGCGAAACCGGAGGCACTTTCCTCGCATATCCATCCATCTCCAAGTACGTCTGGACGATCACCAACTGTTTCCCTCATCTTGGGTGTACAGCCCAATCGAGATCATCAGTAATCACCCAAACGATGTGAAGACTTCCGGTCTTCAACCACCGTCTTCATCTTCGACATCTCGTCGAATCGGTTATTCAGAATGGGTATAAACCCGGCCTTTCTGAATAACCCACGTATATGATAAACAAATGTTACACAAACACAACAAACGCCTCATTCCAATTTAGAATATTCTTTTATTCACAAAATCACATTCTTAGGGAATAGGTTCCCATTAATTTTATCAAAGATAAATTCTTCTAAATTTATTCTTTAATCTCCCTTTGGATATTATTTCAAACCATATTATGGTTTTCCAAACTTGTCGGGATTAGCGAACCACACCGAAGTAATTATGTAACACCCCGCGAATTTTATAACTGTGAAATTCACAAATTAAAGTATAATTAATTTCAAATCAAAGAACTAAGGGAACGGGATACGCCATTGTGTTCGTCTCGGAAAAATACGCGAAATAGAGTCCGAGTTTTCGAAAAACGGAGTCCGTATGAAGAAGATATGGCCTTCGGAAGTTTCTGAATTAAGTTTAAAATTCAAACAGAATAAAATAGCTCAGAAAATCAAATTTAAATTCTAAAATGGGGCCCAATGGGCCAGGGCGGAAAAACACCCGCCTAACGCACCCAGGTCGACTGGGCTGTCGACCTGGTCTAACCAGGTCGACAGGGCTGTCGACAGGCATGTCGACCTGGTCCAGAGCCAGGTCGAACCCAGTCCAACCCGGCTGGCCTATTCTATGTTGGCCGATTTTCTGTAGTCTGCTTTGTCATTAGGGCTAGGTGGCAAGCTCTAATTGGTCTCTCCTTAGGATGAATGGCTACGATCAATCCAAGCAACATCAATGGTCCTAATCAGTTCATAACCCCTATAAAAATGACCCTAGACTCAACCCTAATCTATTCATTCAAAAATAAGAACAAAGCCGCCATGTTGCTGAGGAACGACTAGGGGTAGCCACCAATTGGAGAGAGGATTAGGAGACAAATTCTAAGGCATAAAGCAACTCAATCAAATCAAACCGCATCTTCAAATCCCTAAATTTGAGAATTCGCCTCACCATTGTAAGTAGAGTATTACTTTGGTATGAACAAATAACTGTGTTGGTTTGTATACTTGGTTGTGGTGATAAATAATTCATAATTTGTGCGTTACTATGATTCTTATCGATTTGGAATATTGTATACGTTTGGATATTCTCAAATTATGTTATTTAATTATGAAAAACTACATGCGGTAGTTTTATGCAAGTATACATTTGGAATGTTCGCAAATTATGTAATCCATGTTGAAGCTACATGTATGTAGTCGATTAATTGAAATTCATGCAAGTTTGGGGTTTTGCTACTATGCCATCATAATGTGTATTTTATACAAACATCATCTTTGTGAAGTAATTGGAATAAGTTTAGGTTATCATAGTCCATATGAAATTATGTTGAAAATTTGGCATCATGATCTATGTATTCAGTCATGCTTTTGTACTAGAAAACCTATTTGCAAACTTATGAATATGACTAGGCTATGATTGATATTTTGCATAATGAAGTCTATATTGTTTACAAGAATTATATGGTGACATATGTGGTACATAGCTAGGTTAGATTCAAAATCCCTTTTTGTAAGTTTGCATGACTAAAGTAAAAATCATGATTTCATGTTAGAAATATTTATGCCATGGTTATGTGAACAAATTTAACTATACTTTTGTATTAGTCACAAAAGTAGACACCTTTGTAAACATGTAGTAGTCTTATGAACATGATTTGCTTATGTTTGACATTATGCCTGAATAAAAATATAGGTTTATGTTGTAGTTAAAGCCTATGTGTCGATAGTGATATTCTTAACTTAACTACAAGTTTACATGCTTTGATTTATGTCACTTATGCTTATGACCAAAGTATATGTCACTACTATGCAAGTACACCAGTTTCTATTTTGTATTTCCAACGTCATATTGCAAGTTCATGCGCTCACATTCCCCTTTTCGTGTATGTAATCACGCTTTAAGCCTCCCCTTTTCCGCATGGCTAAGTTGGGCTTTAAAAGGCTAAGCCCAACATATATATAATAAACGGACGAGTTAAACGGGGAAAATAACGTTGGGTTAAAAATTAATAATGAATGAAAATATAAAATAGAAGGGCCCAAATTCAAGTATGGGTTGGGCCCATGATTGGTGTAACCTTTACACCATTAACTTAATAATGGGCCGCAAATATTTACATATAAGAAAAATAAAGAAGAAAGACAAAATATGTAAATGTAGAACATACGATGTGTTTAACCCGAGGTTGGATTGAGTTGTGATGTAAACCTGCCCGGAACCGCCCGGCTGTCCAGTAGTCACAACAATACCTATCCAATGTGGGAGGTTAAACATGGAGCCCAATAAGGACCCGAGGTTAGACTGAGTTGTGGCGTAAGACTGCCCGGAACCAACCGGCAACAGGCAGCCACAACAATACCTGTCTAATGTGAGAGGTCAGGGCCTTAATAAGACAATTAAGGCTGAGTCAGGATTGTTAGGATTAAGTGAACTAAAGACTTAATCAAAATGGAACATGCTAAACTAAACGGACTGGTGGGATTAGGTTAGGAAACACTTAACCAACTTAGCATGTTGGCTAGAGATAGAAAACCTAGTACCGGGGGACCCTTTTCAGCAGTAACCCTAGAAGGTGTATCAGGATACCCTGAAACTAGGCAGGGTGGGGCACGATTACTGGGCTGATTGTAAGAGGTCAAATCGACGGCGGTGGTGTAGCAGTGTAGGTTCTAACGGGGTGCGGGCGTGCACACACTCCGGCGTAGAAAAATAAGGCACTGGACACCAGTAGCATACCTGTGCACTCTAGGATTGTGTCGGGCCGCCACCATAGGACTTGATACACCCCATGGTGGGACCAGCATAGGTAACTACAACATCGGGGGCCGTAAGACACATGTAACTATGCGAGTAGGAGCCGATCATCATAGAACGGATCACATCACCCTGATTATGGGGTGCCAGTTGGAAACTAGTTTATATGGGTTCAGAGATTAACATGGGGTACGATAGTTTATTCGACCCTAGACAACTTAACCAAGTTATAGTACTTTCCCACTTCTTGTTTATACTTATCATACCCAGTTCTTTATTCATAGACAGAATAGTACTAGACTTACTCAGGCTTTATGTCTGACTCTACTTTTCTTTCGTCTTCTTTCCTTCCGTTTCCCCCCCCCCCCCAGGTCCACAGGGAGGGAACACTGCAGCTTGACTAGCCTTAACATCCAGCTTGAAGAAGAGAAATGTATTGCTTGGACTTTTCCGTTTTGAACTATGGCTTTGGACAATCCACTATGGGGCTTTTGCAGTTTATCTATGTTTTATTTATGCTTCTTTAAATAATGTAATCAAGACAGATTATGAAAGTGTTATGTTATGTTTTTGGAAAAGATGTAAGACAATTATGGTGATATTGTTGTAGCACGTATTTGCTTTTATGAAATAAAAGTTGTTGTTTTTCCGCTGTTTACAAATATGTGTTCTTATATCTGTCTTGTATATCTGTGACTTATACTTATAAACCTCCACCAAAATTAGGGCATTCCCTTTGAGAGTGACTCTAACGGAGGTGGGGTGTTTCACTTGGTATCAGAGCATAGGTTTACCAGATAAGATAAAAAGTTTTGAAAAATTATTTTCAAAAAGGAAATTTAAAGAAGCATTTTTAAAAGAAAAATGTTATTTTATTTTAAAAAGGCAAAGTCCACTCCCCAAAGCCATAGGTACTATCTCTTATCCTTCGTTTTGAATCTATCCTTTTTGTTTCAGCATGTCCCAAGAACTTAACTTACCGGAAGGGGTGCCAATACCTGGTTGGTTTAGACGGTTCTTAGAAGCAAGGGCCACTCAGCCAGGTCCTACCGTTCCTCCTCCCCCAGCTGAAGGAAATCATCCAGCTGCAGCGGCACCTTTTCCTCCACCTCCTCCACGGGGAAACACGTTTGCTAAGATATGTAAAGATTTTAAAGCTATGGGAGGAAAGGATTTCCATGGAACTGAGTCTTTCGTGGCAGCCAGAAATTGGCTGAAAGAAACTGAGGACCTATTCATCATCTTTGAGGTAGAGGATAGACAAAAAGTACAATTGGCAGTGTGGCTATTGAAGGGCGAGGCTTCCTACTGGTGGGAAGTCACTAATGCTGAAAGACCAGTGGAGACATGGGAGGACTTTAGGGCAAAGTTTGAGACTAAATTTCTCTCAGATGCGGAAAGAAGTTTGCAGTTGGAAAAATTCTTATTTCTTAAGCAAGGGGAAAAGACAGTCAGAGAGTATGTGAATCAGTTCGATGAGTTGGCTAGGTTTGGGCTTGACCTAGTCAACACCCCGCACAAGAAGGCTCTCCGTTTCGTCAAAGGGTTGAATGAGCCATTACACAGTTTGGCCATGACCCATATACCCATGGGAGCCACGTATGAAAGATTGGTGCAAATGGCATTGCTTAATGAAGAGGATAAGGGCAAGAAGGAGACAAAGGCAGAAAGCTCTCAAGGGAAGAAAGAGGGTTTGCAGCCTAAGAAGACAGACTTTAAGAAAGGAGGGAAAGGCAACAAAGAGAAGAGGAAGTGCAATTTCTGTGGCAAAGTGGGGCACTTAGTAAAGGACTGCCGGAAAAAGAAGGCCAAGGAGAATGGTGGGTGCTTTTCTTGCGGTGAGACGGGCCACAGGGCTAAGGACTGCCCAAAGAAACGAGGACAGGGGCAGAGGGCTGGATCCACCCCAGGGGCACAGGTTCATGTGCTGGAAGCGCCACCTCTGCAACAGCGAGGTATAAATACTTCTGTAGAAAGCGTAGTTTATCTTTATGATCACCCCGTTCGCACTTTATTTGATTCTGGCGCATCACACTCCTTTATCTCGTCTGCTCTAGTAGAATCTCTGCACCTAAAAACTAGTATGGTAGAGGACCCCTTAATTGTTTCAAACCCAATTGGGGGCCCAGCTCATTTGTCTATGATCTGTGTGGGATTGAAAATTTCTATTCTAAGTGTAGAATTTCAATGTAGTGCCTTTGTTTTGGGCTTTTCGGGGTATGGTTTGATTTTGGGTATGGATTGGCTATCCAGTAATGGGGCCATCCTTGATTGTGAGAAAAGGGTTGTTAGGCTCCTAACCCAGCTCGGTAATACTTTGGAAATTTCTTGTAATCCCTCGTATGCGGTTATGCTTAGTTATCTTGAATCGCTAGATGCCTCTGTTGAAAATTTGCAATCAGTTAGAGTGGTCCGGGAATATCCGGATGTCTTCGAAGAGGTGAAGGGCTTGCCTCCGAAGCGGGAAATAGACTTCCGCATATATCTTGTAGATAATGCAAAGCCCGTTGCGTTACCCGTTAGACACATGGCTCCACGAGAAAGGAAAGAGCTCAGTAAACAGATTAAAGAGCTTCTAGAAAAGGGGTTCATTAGGAGGAGCATTTCAGAATGGGGCGCTCCGGTGGTGTTCGCTACAAAGGCGAATGGTTCACTCCGTCTATGTGTTGACTATAGGGAGCTCAACAAGCTAACGAAAAAGAATAGGCACCCTCTCCCTAGAATTGACGATTTGTTTGACCAGCTTATAGGAGCGTCTGTTTTCTCCCAACTCGATTTAGCAACCGGTTTTCATCGGCTAAGGGTGGCTGAAGATAGCATCGATAAAACGGCGTTCAGAACCCCAGACGGCTTCTTTGAATGGCTTGTCATGCCTTTCGGCTTGACAAATGCACCTGCTTACTTCGTGGACCTGATGAGTAGGGTATTTAGAGATTTCCTCAACAAATTCGTAGTGGTCTTCGTAGACGATATCCTTATCTTCTCAAAAAGTGAAGAGGAACATGCTCAACACTTAAGGGCAATCATGGAAACTTTGCGAGTCCATTAACTAAAAGCCAAATTCTCCAAATGCCACTTTTGGAGAGAAGAGGTGAGGTTCCTTGGGCACATAGTATCCAAACAAGGGTTAGCAGTGGACCCTGCTAAGGTAGTGGCGAAACAGGATTGGAAGACACCAAGGAATGCAACCGAGGTCCGAAGTTTTCTAGGACTAGCGGGTTTCTATCGAAAGTTTATAAGGGATTTTGCGAAAATCTCAGCTCCGCTCACGAAATTGACTAAGAAGAATCTAGGGTTCAATTGGGATTTGGATTGCGAATTTGCTTTCCAACGACTAAAAAGGGCTCTTACTACAGCCCCAGTTTTGACGCTGCCAGATGGGAGCAAGATGTTCACTGTTTATACGGATGCATGTGGGACAGGGCTAGGCGCCGTCTTAATGCAAGAAGGAAGGGTAGTAGCTTATGGCGGGAGGCAATTGAAAGTGCACGAAAAGAACTACCCAACCCACGATCTTGAGTTAGCCGCCATCGTCTTTGCACTCAAGTCTTGGCGACACTATCTCCTAGGTGAGAAGTTCGAACTTTACACTGACCATAAATCGTTGAAATATCTTTTCTCGCAGAAGGATCTTAACTTGAGGCAACAAAGATGGATGGAGTTTCTTGCCTCGTACGATTTCGAAATCTCCTACACTCCGGGCAAAGACAACGTAGTAGCAGACGCGTTGAGCCGAAAGAAATTGACCCTAAGCCCGTTGTTTGTTGAAAGACAAAGCCTAGAGTTTATAGCCAGTTTTGACTTTAGGCCTTCCTCCGATTTCGTACCAGGCTTGCTAGCATCTCTCGAAGTGCGCCCAACTTTAGTGGATTCGGTAGGGGCAGCACAACGCGAAGACCCTCAGCTTGTGGAAACAATTGATAGGCTAATTAGGGGTGAGACTTCAAGTCACCTCAACAAATACTCCATCGACGATAAGGGGTTGCTAAGGCGAGACGGAAGACTATGCGTCCCACAGACAAAAGATTTAATAAAGAAGGTTCTCGAGGAAGCACATCACTCCAAGATGACGATACACCCAGGCGGAGATAAAATGTACAAAGATATAAAAAGGACTTTCTTCTGGAACGGCATGAAAAAGGACGTGGCAGAATTCATTTCTAAGTGCATGGTGTGCCAACAGGTTAAGGCGGAACAGAAAAAGCCTGGCGGACTGCTACATCCTCTAGAGGTCCCGCAGTGGTAGTGGGATAGCATCTCAATGGACTTCATCGATGGGCTGCCTAGGTCTAGGAGAGGCAGCACTAGCATTTGGGTAATAGTGGATAGGCTTACTAAAAGCGCCCACTTTTTACCTGTCAAAAGTAAAAGAACTGCCTCATCCCTAGCATCACTTTACCTCAAAGAAATCGTTCGACTCCATGGAATACCATCTAGCATTGTTAGTGACCGAGACCCCATCTTCACCAGTGAATTTTGGCGGAGTCTGCAAGAAGCAGTAGGAACGCAGTTATGCTTGAGCACAGCCTATCATCCCCAAACCGACGGCCAAACAGAGAGAGTGAACAGAGTTTTGGAAGACCTTTTAAGGCTATGCGTCCTTGACTTCGGAGGGACATGGGAAGACCACCTTCCTTTGGTGGAATTTGCCTACAACAACAGCTATCAAGCAACCATCGGAATGGCGCCCTTCGAAGCTTTATATGGAAGACCGTGCCGATCGCCCACTTGTTGGTGGGAGTCTACTGATAAGCTCATACTTGGACCAGATATGATCCGAGAGACTTCAGAGAAAGTAGACTTAATACGAAGAAGGATGAAGACGGCCTAAGACAGACAAAAGTCCTATGCCGACAAGAGGAGGACCGACCTTTAATTTGAGGTTGGATACAGAGTTTTTCTCAAGGTATCACCACTAAGAAACGTTGTTCGTTTTGGAACCACAGGAAAGCTATCACCAAGGTTCGTAGGGCCATTCCCTATCATCGAGAAAATTGGGAAAATGGCCTATAGATTAGAGCTACCCGAGAAGTTGGCTGGAGTCCACAACGTTTTTCACGTTTCACACCTCCGAAAATGTCTACATGAGTCAGCCGAGGTGGTAGAACCAAATATCCTCGAAGAGGCCGAAGTGGAACGCGAAGCAACCATAAGAAAAGTTCCAACCCGCATATTAGGAACGGAAGTGAAAAAACTACGCAACCGTGAAGTCAAGCTCGTCAAAGTTCAGTGGAGCGACGTCGAGGGAGACGCGACTTGGGAAACTGAAGCTAGAATACGCACAGCCTACCCTTTTCTGTTCGAGGGTACATCCTTGATCTTTCCTTTTCCTTAAGTTGCGCTTTTATCTATCTTTTTAGATATATTTCCTCGACCTTATCTTTTAGGTAGAAACCCTTTGGATGGAAACATGTAATTGAAACATGTTATGGATGATGGTTGCAAGTGGTTGCAAGTGATTGCTAGTGGTTGCTCGTGGTTGCATATACACACACAATCTAGGTTTTAGATCGGCTCAGTCACTTCATATTGCATATGCATATATGTTTGCATTCATATATGGTTGAACTTTAATGTGTTGTCATGTGGATGTTGCATTTGTATTGAATGATTGTGCACTCATGTAGAATCAAGAATAGGAAGATTTGCATACATAATGGATTCATGGCACTTACATAATTCGCATTAAGGAGGTCAACTGAATCAGTAGACCGCCTGATTTTGCATTAGATAAGTACATGTACACACACACTTCGCATATGATCATGAAGCATTAGAAGTCTCTTAAGGACAATGGATGCTCGTGTTTGATGGATGAGTAGATGGATGATTGGATGTTAGGATATACATTCTTCCTAAACTTGAAGATTTCGGGGACGAAATCCTTTTAAGTGGGGGAGAATGTAACACCCCGCGAATTCTATAACTGTGAAATTCACAAATTAAAGTATAATTAATTTCAAATCAAAGAACTAAGGGAACGGGATACGCCATTGCGTTCGTCTCGGAAAAATACGCGAAATAGAGTCTGAGTTTTCGAAAAACGGAGTCCGTATGAAGAAGATATGGCCTTCGGAAGTTTCTGAATTAAGTTTAAAATTCAAACAGAATAAAATAGCTCAGAAAATCAAATTTAAATTCTAAAATGGGGCCCAATGGGCCAGGGCGGAAAAACACCCGCCTAACGCACCCAGGTCGACTGGGCTGTCGACCTGGTCTAACCAGGTCGACAGGGCTGTCGACAGGCATGTCGACCTGGTCCAGAGCCAGGTCGAACCCAGTCCAACCCGGCTGGCCTATTCTATGTTGGCCGATTTTCTGTAGTCTGCTTTGTCATTAGGGCTAGGTGGCAAGCTCTAATTGGTCTCTCCTTAGGATGAATGGCTACGATCAATCCAAGCAACATCAATGGTCCTAATCAGTTCATAACCCCTATAAAAATGACCCTAGACTCAACCCTAATCTATTCATTCAAAAATAAGAACAAAGCCGCCATGTTGCTGAGGAACGACTAGGGGTAGCCACCAATTGGAGAGAGGATTAGGAGACAAATTCTAAGGCATAAAGCAACTCAATCAAATCAAACCGCATCTTCAAATCCCTAAATTTGAGAATTCGCCTCACCATTGTAAGTAGAGTATTACTTTGGTATGAACAAATAACTGTGTTGGTTTGTATACTTGGTTGTGGTGATAAATAATTCATAATTTGTGCGTTACTATGATTCTTATCGATTTGGAATATTGTATACGTTTGGATATTCTCAAATTATGTTATTCAATTATGAAAAACTACATGCGGTAGTTTTATGCAAGTATACATTTGGAATGTTCGCAAATTATGTAATCCATGTTGAAGCTACATGTATGTAGTCGATTAATTGAAATTCATGCAAGTTTGGGGTTTTGCTACTATGCCATCATAATGTGTATTTTATACAAACATCATCTTTGTGAAGTAATTGGAATAAGTTTAGGTTATCATAGTCCATATGAAATTATGTTGAAAATTTGGCATCATGATCTATGTATTCAGTCATGCTTTTGTACTAGAAAACCTATTTGCAAACTTATGAATATGACTAGGCTATGATTGATATTTTGCATAATGAAGTCTATATTGTTTACAAGAATTATATGGTGACATATGTGGTACATAGCTAGGTTAGATTCAAAATCCCTTTTTGCAAGTTTGCATGACTAAAGTAAAAATCATGATTTCATGTTAGAAATATTTATGCCATGGTTATGTGAACAAATTTAACTATACTTTTGTATTAGTCACAAAAGTAGACACCTTTGTAAACATGTAGTAGTCTTATGAACATGATTTGCTTATGTTTGACATTATGCCTGAATAAAAATATAGGTTTATGTTGTAGTTAAAGCCTATGTGTCGATAGTGATATTCTTAACTTAACTACAAGTTTACATGCTTTGATTTATGTCACTTATGCTTATGACCAAAGTATATGTCACTACTATGCAAGTACACCGGTTTCTATTTTGTATTTCCAACGTCATATTGCAAGTTCATGCGCTCACATTCCCCTTTTCGTGTATGTAATCACGCTTTAAGCCTCCCCTTTTCCGCATGGCTAAGTTGGGCTTTAAAAGGCTAAGCCCAACATATATATAATAAACGGACGAGTTAAACGGGGAAAATAACGTTGGGTTAAAAATTAATAATGAATGAAAATATAAAATAGAAGGGCCCAAATTCAAGTATGGGTTGGGCCCATGATTGGTGTAACCTTTACACCATTAACTTAATAATGGGCCGCAAATATTTACATATAAGAAAAATAAAGAAGAAAGACAAAATATGTAAATGTAGAACATACGATGTGTTTAACCCGAGGTTGGATTGAGTTGTGATGTAAACCTGCCCGGAACCGCCCGGCTGTCCAGTAGTCACAACAATACCTATCCAATGTGGGAGGTTAAACATGGAGCCCAATAAGGACCCGAGGTTAGACTGAGTTGTGGCGTAAGACTGCCCGGAACCAACCGGCAACAGGCAGCCACAACAATACCTGTCTAATGTGAGAGGTCAGGGCCTTAATAAGACAATTAAGGCTGAGTCAGGATTGTTAGGATTAAGTGAACTAAAGACTTAATCAAAATGGAACATGCTAAACTAAACGGACTGGTGGGATTAGGTTAGGAAACACTTAACCAACTTAGCATGTTGGCTAGAGATAGAAAACCTAGTACCGGGGGACCCTTTTCAGCAGTAACCCTAGAAGGTGTATCAGGATACCCTGAAACTAAGCAGGGTGGGGCACGATTACTGGGCTGATTGTAAGAGGTCAAATCGACGGCGGTGGTGTAGCAGTGTAGGTTCTAACGGGGTGCGGGCGTGCACACACTCCGGCGCAGAAAAATAAGGCACTGGACACCAGTAGCATACCTGTGCACTCTAGGATTGTGTCGGGCCGCCACCATAGGACTTGATACACCCCATGGTGGGACCAGCATAGGTAACTACAACATCGGGGGCCGTAAGACACATGTAACTATGCGAGTAGGAGCCGATCATCATAGAACGGATCACATCACCCTGATTATGGGGTGCCAGTTGGAAACTAGTTTATATGGGTTCAGAGATTAACATGGGGTACGATAGTTTATTCGACCCTAGACAACTTAACCAAGTTATAGTACTTTCCCACTTCTTGTTTATACTTATCATACCCAGTTCTTTATTCATAGACAGAATAGTACTAGACTTACTCAGGCTTTATGTCCGACTCTACTTTTCTTTCGTCTTCTTTCCTTCCGTTCCCCCCCTAGGTCCACAGGGAGGGAACACTGCAGCTTGACCAGCCTTAACATCCAGCTTGAAGAAGAGAAATGTATTGCTTGGACTTTTCCGTTTTGAACTATGGCTTTGGACAATCCACTATGGGGCTTTTGCAGTTTATCTATGTTTTATTTATGCTTCTTTAAATAATGTAATCAAGACAGATTATGAAAGTGTTATGTTATGTTTTTGGAAAAGATGTAAGACAATTATGGTGATATTGTTGTAGCACGTATTTGCTTTTATGAAATAAAAGTTGTTGTTTTTCCGCTGTTTACAAATATGTGTTCTTATATCTGTCTTGTATATCTGTGACTTATACTTATAAACCTCCACCAAAATTAGGGCATTCCCTTTGAGAGTGACCCTAACGGAGGTGGGGTGTTTCAAATTATTTATTTTATTTCCCAATCCCAACCTATCCATCCCATGGAGCAAAACTGGTAATACTCCATATCTAACACCACAGTGTTATCGGTAAAATTAATTACCATTTCACGTTCATATCTAATTAAAGATTTAACTATCGCTTTGGACCAAAACTGGTGGTACTCCATTCTCGATCACCTTTCAGATTTGACAATTTAAATTATCGATTCACATTTCAATCTAATTAAAGATTCATTAAAACTCCACTTAGTTTTAATCTTCTCAAAAATCAATAACCTATCTTTAACTGGGTTAAAGAACCAATGTCATCTAAAACACGATTCACGATAAACCCAAAATCACACTCTATTGTTAATCGGGTTAAAGAACAGGTGTTGTTTAAAACACCGCTCACGATAAACCCAAAAACCAATTCAAATTCAATTCCAATTAAATATTATTTAATTGACACACTTCATTAAATCTAAATAGAAAGATTTAATCTTTTTCTCTATTGGGCTTAAGAACAGTGTTAATGAAGACACCGTTCACGACAAACCCAAATCACATTTTATATTAAATACAAGGCTCTGAATAGAAAATATACTGGCTTATATTCAATATGAAATCCTGAAACCAACAAATATCGTATTGGAAATAACGATATAAAATATATCTTTCAAATTCCCATGACAATATCTGTATAGTCACGAAATCCAACATCGAAATATCCCGAAGATAATTTCGATTCAACCCCAGTCCAATTCACATATTGGGAATATTGATTTATTTTTTTAAATCACTTTCAAATTCAATTTATTTATTTCAAAAATAAATTGATTTTAATTCTAGTTCAAAACTAGTTCATTTCGATAAAAATCTATTTTTATCCTTTTAAATGTGGAATTTTTCATCCCAGTTCTTTCCAATTCACATATTATGATTTCACACAAATTTTTAATATTTTTAATAATTTTATCAAGGCCCGTACAGTCGATTTCCATCAACGGCCATCGAACTGCACTTACAGCGACCTTTTCCAAATTTGATTTGGACATAATTCCAAATCCAACTGTTAGATTTCAAATTTCTAATATTTATTGGAAAGCTCTTTTCGATACGAACCCAACGGTTCCGGTTTTAGGAGAATCCGACGGTCGGATCTCCCGCAACGTCAATTCGAAGTCAATGGTCGAAATTCACGAACTATCGCGGCGCGGTGCGTTCTATTCAGGCCATTATATATATAATATATATATATATATTATATATATTTCATCGATTTCCTTTTAAAACATATTTTATAAATCGTTCTAAATACGTCTTCAAAACCATTTCAACACTATATTCAATTTCTAATCAAAATTGAATATTTCATATCATTACTATATAAATGATAATATTTTCAAAATGTTATATTTTGAAATCACTATCTTTTCTATATTCATTATAAAAACGAATATAATCGATATAAATATCGTTCACGTCAAAATAGCGCAACTCTAATCAACACGGCTTTATATATTTCAATAAATTCGATATTATATTCAACAAATGAATATTTATTCTATTCAACACATGAATTTATATTTCTTTCAACACACGACTAATCTCAACACATGAGTACTGTCAACACACGACTATTTTTGTTATGTAAAATATTTTATAAAACTATGGTATCTATCGTTTGATTTTTAATTAGACTCCACCGTGAAGTAGTGTCTAATCTTAAATATGATAAAGATGTAAATTTTATTATTAAAATATTTTACTCAACACATGAACATCGTCAACACATGACTATTTTTATATTCAACACATGAATTTTCTTTTATAATATTCATTATTTTCCCGATTGGAATGAGGCCCAATCAATCACCATATAATGTTAATTATATGGATTCCATACAACACATGTATATAATAGCAATGATAAACAATCAACCATCATCCAAGGTGCACCACACAACTGCATAAGCATCAAATATAAATAATTAACGTTTACACAGCCTGTCGACCAATCGATCGACATACAATTAAATAATTGGGATTAATGTATGCCAAATTTCATCCCAACACCCGTGTGGGGTTTCAAATCAACAAACACAGATTTTTATTCACACACACGTTAAAAACAATATTTTTAACGATACAATATTTTTAACTATATAAATATTTTATTTCATTTCACATCACACAATCAATTTTCATCACAACAAACAATCAAACATACAAGCCATCCATGGTCTGTGGATGACGGGTGTCGGGTGCTGCTAAGCACCGTCTGCATCCTAGTATATATATTTATAACTAGAAAAAGAAATTAAAGTGAGAAGTTCTCACCGACTAGCTAATCCAATCATCTCGACTCTTCTTTTGTAGAAGTCTTCGCCGTTCTCGCCTTTCGTCACTTTCGTTGCCCGTAGCCACTACATATATAAAAATCACATTTTTATATTGTTGCTATGTATATAAAAATCCTACTTTTATAATTACTCCATATGGATAAAAATTCTATTTTTACATCGCTACTATATAGATAAAAATTCTATTTTTACACCGCTACTATATAGATAAAAATTCTATTTTTAAATCGGTGTTCATATAATAAAGATTATATTTTTATCACGTCATTCTCTATATAAAGACTTCGCCTTTTCAAATATAAAGATTTCGCCTTTTCAAATATAAAGATTTCGCCTTTTCAAATATAAAGATTTCGCCTTTTCAAATATAAAGATTTCATTTTTCTATGAACAAAATCATCTTTTTATTCTCTATGCTTTTCTAATCTAAAAATATAATCTTTCCTAATAAAATCAAAACTTTAAACAAATAAAAATCATATAATTTCAGTTTTATAATCATAGCCTTTTATTATTTATTTTATTCCAATAAAGATCGCCTTTTTATACTAGAGATAAACGAACAAAAATTGAATTTTTATATTAGAATATATAATAAAAACTCACATCAGCTGCTCGTAGTGGGAGGATGGTCCATCGGCCGGCGGCAGAACAGGTGGTGGCGGGTCCCAAAGGCCAGGGCGCGGCTGTCGATTTGGGTGGGGGTCTCGGTGGGTGGTTGGTGTGCCAACTGGAGGAGGGGATTCGAGAGGAGGGCGTCGGCCTTTGGAAGACAGGGGGAAAAGAGGAGGAGGACGGCGCGGGGGAGGATGGGGCTGTACGGCGAAGTTTGGTTAAAAGGGGAGGGAGCGATTTGAAGTAGAAGAGAGGGAGAACGGGGAGGGGAATCGAGGGTGGAGCGGAGGGCGGTGGAGGATGGGTGCCTCGTGGTCGGCGGCGGTGCCAGGAGCGGCGGCTCCCTCCGTCGCTCTTCCTCTTTTTTTTTTTAAATCTCGATCTGAGGAAAGAGAGAACGGGGTAGAGGGGTTAGAGGGAGAATTTTATTTTTTTAATTTAATTTTATTCTAAAATCCTCATAAAGTAACTTTTTACAACGGACTCAAAATCGCACCCACCGACTGTCACCCCTAGTGTATTGCCCCCATTCCGAACACAATGGGATATGTATCGTAAGCCAGTTCGGCCGTTTCGATCAGTTTATGTCAAAATCAACATATAACTCTATATATTGAATTTGAACGTGCATTTCAATTTACCGGGCCCACATACTAACTAGAAAAATTCCCGAAAATATTTTCTAGCTTCATATTGACGATACGGTCCAAACAAAACTAATTTCGTCAAATTCTGAGACTGTTTGAAAAATGGCCATTTTCCAGTCGATTAAAATCAACTGAAATTGGTCAAACGCGTTTTCCTTTGCCACGCTCACATATTGATTCGAAAAATTATGAAATTTGAAACCTAGCAATAATTTGACATCACGGATCCAACAAAAGTGGTTTCGTCGAAATCCGAGGTCGTTTGCAAAATGGCTATTTTTAAGGGACTGAATTCCATAGCGACTATTCAGAATTTTCAACTGGACATATCTTTTGATTCCCGCTATGAAATTTCAATTTCTCGGATTCGTTGGAAAGATATACTCAATTAGATTCAATTATTTTTGGTTTCACTAAAATCCGGTTTGTTTTGCACCTGGTACATTCAATTGAATTTTGAAATCGAATTATCGAACTACCGCGCCATTTTCAATTCTTTTTATAATTATATATAATTATTATATTCTAACGACGACGTATATAAACATATACGTCCGAATTATATTCAAAATAAATTTCTTGTCGATATCATTTAAAATAATTCATTTTAAATGTTCAAAATTTACTAAAATTGCCAAAATAAAAATTTTAAACTGGCTCGCATTTCCGGGTTAATACATTCTCCCCCACTTAAAACTTTTCGTCCCCGAAAAGGAACAAAGCCGAAAGTTGTTTAACAATTCAACTCAACTTCCAATATTTTGACTACGGCTTAAGTTCTTCAACTTTTCAGTTTCTAGGAACTTTTCAAATTTTTCAAAAATTTGGCTAACACGCTAAATTTTCGAAAATTTTTGCCATAACCTCCCCTGCACCGGGAGCATCGGGAAAATCCCGAAATTGCCATATAGGCCTTCTGATCTCAAAAAGAAAAATAAAAAACCAAGCAGCTAGCCAATTGGCTCATAAAATCATCATCACCCAAACAAAATAGTAAATTATGGTAAACATGTACCTATTTGTCAGGCAAACAAATTTTATTCTTCTGCTCTAGCCTCCTTGTTATGACTTGTTCAATGTAAGTACATGTACATGCAAGCAAATGCGACCAATTTTTAATACAATACAATATTAGGTTCAATTAGGCTAAATGGTTCAAAATTATTAAACAAATAAACAAACAACACAACCATCAATCAATTAGTGGATTAGAGTTCCAAATTAATAATTTTACTACATATACAGAAAATCATGTTTTGATGCCAAATCACAACAAATAAATCTATGTATATAAGTTTTGGTTCTCACACCAGTCTAATGGAAATATATAGAAATCACACCTTAGAAACTCGAATATGAATACTGATGATGATGCACCATTATCAGAATCATCCCTGGATGTCAAGAATGTGATTCTATATCTACCTAGTATATTAAAACTTCGAATATACGTTCATGATGCGTATACGCGAAATCTTTATATATTGGATTGTCCAAATTCAGAATAAATAAATATTCAAATACGTTTAAAACGAATTAATTTTCAAAACAAAATTTGTTTTCATTTGAAAAATATACTCTTCACTCGTTCTACGATACTACTGATCCTATCTCTAATGAGTAATTCTAATTGGATATTACTAATCCAATATCTGATGAATTCTTTCGTATGGTTCTAATGTGTCTTGTTCTTGAGCTCTGTAAACCAAAGCTCTGATACCAAACTGAGACGACCCGAACTTCCCCGTAAAGGAAAGCCCGGATAGAATTAAGTACAAGACAAAATAGAACGCAGACGGAAGAACATTTCATTATTATTACAACAATTCCATCAGATATAAGAATATACAGAGCATAAATGAATAAATTACATTCGATAAATATCAGAGATTACAATAAATTACATAGCAGCGGAGAAATATACAAAACAGAACTGAAAGTGATACACGGATACAGAGCTTTCCGAGCATCGTTCCAGCTGTAAATCAGGACCCTGTGAATATAAATCTGCAAAACCAAAACTACTAGCTGCTTGTGTCGAAAATAAGGGCACCCAGAGTTTAGGTTAAAACAATAAACTCCAGGTCAGTCATGTGACTGGTGTGAGAACTAAAACATTTATTAATCTTTATTTTTAAAGTTAGGTAAATCAAGGGACCACGCCGTATAACACGGAACGGGTTTCCTCTCAAGAATACCAGTGCATAAAACAAACAGCGCAATGCTAAATAAAGAAAAATGAAGCTATTATAAGACCCAGGTCCCATCACACAATGCAACGCAAGCCGGAGGATAGGGTTTTTACCTTATAACAGTCAAAGCATGCTTGATACGTTTAAAACATTATTTGATACTATTATAAGTGTATAGTGTCAAAACAGTTTCAATCATAAATATCAATCATAGACGGCATAAGTGCCCCATCCCACTATGTCGCCATACTAGGCTCTACAAATAAAACCGAAACACACGTATTGGAAATTGGATTCCATCATGAGTCGAGGCAAGGGGAAAGCTCCTCTCCGTTCGAGACACTCTAGCAAATGTCTCAGGACCCCACTTTGATCCTTGGAATCGGCTGGGCCGGTCCTCTCTTACTTTTGAGGACTGGCAATTCCTGAACACACGTTTCCCGGTCCTTACAGACCTATATCTGAGGCACCTCGCATTCCAACAACACACAGGTGAAAAGTATATAAATGTCAGGGCTGGTAGGTCAGTGACACCACCCTAGCTAGAAAGAAACGTCGTGCTCTCCCAGCGGTCCGTCTCCCGTTTTTGACTCATACCGAGGTGTGAGGCTCGCGAATTCACGTTATACACAAAGCTACGCCACACAGGCCGTGCTTTGATCATCAACCACAAGACTTTGCTTTTCAATAGAAGCCCTGATCAATTGTCACTTACGCGTGCCACACTGGCAATTCACTCCATGCGACTGATGTCCATCGATATACAACCTCTGAGCTCGTACGTCTCAGAGAAGGGCGTTAAGCAAGAGAATAAATTCTCCGCTGCCAAACAGATGTATATTTAATAGAGATCAATCAACTTAGTATAAAATCCAATGTCAGACACGTAATCCATTTACAAGTTCGCTCTGGGTCTGAACGAAACCGGAGGCACTTTCCTCGCATATCCATCCATCTCCAAGTACGTCTGGACGATCACCAACTGTTTCCCTCATCTTGGGTGTACAGCCCAATCGAGATCATCAGTAATCACCCAAACGATGTGAAGACTTCCGGCTTCAACCACCGTCTTCATCTTCGACATCTCGTCGAATCGGTTATTCAGAATGGGTATAAACCCGGCCTTTCTGAATAACCCACGTATATGATAAACAAATGTTACACAAACACAACAAACGCCTCATTCCAATTTAGAATATTTTTTTATTCACAAAATCACATTCTTAGGGAATAGGTTCCCATTAATTTTATCAAAGATAAATTCTTCTAAATTTTATTCTTTAATCTCCCTTTGGATATTATTTCAAACCATATTATGGTTTTCCAAACTTGTCGGGATTAGCGAACCACACCGAAGTAATTATTTATTTTATTTCCCAATCCCAACCTATCCATCCCATGGAGCAAAACTGGTAATACTCCATATCTAACACCACGGTGTTATCGGTAAAATTAATTACCATTTCACGTTCAAATCTAATTAAAGATTTAACCATCGCTTTGGACCAAAACTGGTGGTACTCCATTCTCGATCACCTTTCAGATTTGATAATTTAAATTATCGATTCACATTTCAATATAATTAAAGATTCATTAAAACTCCACTTAGTTTTAATCTTCTCAAAAATCAATAACCTATCTTTAACTGGGTTAAAGAACCAATGCATCTAAAACACGATTCACAATAAACCCAAAATCACACTCTATTGTTAATCGGGTTAAAGAACAGGTGTTGTTCAAAACACCGCTCACGATAAACCCAAAAACTAATTCAAATTCAATTCCAATTAAATATTATTTAATTGATACACTTCATTAAATCTAAATAGAAAGATTTAATCTTTTTCTCTATTGGGCTTAAGAACAGTGTTAATGAAGACAACATTCACGACAAACCCAAATCACATTTTATATTAAATACAAGGCTTTGAATAGAAAATATACTGGCATATATTCAATATCAAATCCTGAAACCAACAAATATCGTATTGGAAATAACGATATAAAATATATCTTTCAAATTCTCATGACAATATCTGTATAGTCACGAAATCCAACATCGAAATATTCCGAAGATAATTTCGATTCAACCCCAGTCCAATTCACGTATTGGGAATATTGATTATTTTTTTAATCAATTTCAAATTCAATTTATTTATTTCAAAAATAAATTGATTTTAATTCTAGTTCAAAACTAGATCATTTCAATAAAAATCTATTTGTATCCTTTCAAATGTGGAATTTTTCATCCCAGTTCTTTCCAATTCACATATTATGATTTCACACAAATTATTAATATTTTAATAATTTTATCAAGGCCCGTACAGTCGATTTCCATCAACGGCCATCGAACTGCACTTACAGCGACCTTTTCCAAATTTGATTTGGACATAATTCCAAATCCAACTGTTAGATTTCAAATTTCTAATATTCATTGGAAAACTCTTTTCGTTACGAACCCAACGGTTCCGGTTTTAGGAGAATCCGACGGTCGGATCTCCCGCAACGTCAATTCGAAGTCAATGGTCGAAATTCACGAACTACCGCGGCGCGGCGCGTTCTATTCAGACCATTATATATATAATATATACATATATATATTATATATGTTTCATCGGTTTCCTTTTAAAACGTATTTTATAAATCGTTTTAAATACGTTTTCAAAACCATTTCAACACTATATTCAATTTCTAATCAAAATTGAATATTTCATATCATTACTATATAAATGATAATATTTTCAAAATGTTATATTTTGAAATCACTATCTTTTCTATATTCATTATAAAAACGAATATAATCGATATAAATATCGTTCACGTCAAAATAGCGCAACTCTAATCAACACGGCTTTATATATTTCAATAAATTCGTTATTCTATTCTACAAATGAATATTTATTCTATTCAACACATGAATCTATATTTCTTTCAACACACGACTAATCTCAACACATGAGTACTGTCAACACACAACTATTTTTGTTATGTAAAATATTTTATAAAACTATGGTATCTATCGTTTGATTTTTAATTAGACTCCACCGTGAAGTAGTGTCTAATCTTAAATATGATAAAGATGTAAATTTTATTATTAAAATATTTTACTCAACACATGAACATCGTCAACACATGACTATTTTTATATTCAACACATGAATTTTCTTTTATAATATTCATTATTTTCTCGATTGGAATGAGGCCCAATCAATCACCATATAATGTTAATTATATGGATTCCATACAACACATGTATATAATAGCAATGATAAACAATCAACCATCGTCCAAGGTGCACCACACAACTTCATAAGCATCAAATATAAATAATTAACGTTTATACAGCCTGTCGACCAATCGATCGACATACAATTAAATAATTGGGATTAGTGTACGCCAAATTTCATCCCAACACCCGTGTGGGGTTTCAAATCAACAAACACAGATTTTTATTCACACACACGTTAAAAACAATATTTTTAACGATAAAATATTTTTAACTATATAAATATTTTATTTCATTTCACATCACACAATCAATTTTCATCACAACAAACAATCAAACATACAAGCCATCCATGGTCTGTGGATGACGGGTGTCGGGTGCTGCTAAGCACCGTCTGCATCCTAGTATATATATTTATAACTAGAAAAAGAAATTAAAGTGAGAAGTTCTCACCGACTAGCTAATCCAATCATCTCGACTCTTCTTTTGTAGAAGTCTTCGTCGTTCTCGCCTTTCGTCACTTTCGTTGCCCGTAGCCACTACATATATAAAAATCACATTTTTATATTGTTGCTATGTATATAAAAATCCTATTTTTATAATTACTCCATATGGATAAAAATTCTATTTTTACATCGCTACTATATAGATAAAAATTCTATTTTTACACCGCTACTATATAGATAAAAATTCTATTTTTACATCGGTGTTCATATAATAAAGATTATATTTTTATCGCGCCATTCTTTATATAAAGACTTCGCCTTTTCAAATATAAAGATTTCGCCTTTTCAATTATAAAGATTTCGCCTTTTCAAATATAAAGATTTCGCCTTTTCAAATATAAAGATTTCGCCTTTTCAGATATAAAGATTTCATTTTTCTATGAACAAAATCATCTTTTTATCCTCTATGCTTTTCTAATCTAAAAATATAATATTTCCTAATAAAAATCAAAACTTTAAACAAATAAAAATCATATAATTTCAGTTTTATAATCATAGCATTTTTTTATTTTTTTCATTCCAATAAAGATCGCCTTTTTATACTAGAGATAAACGAACAAAAATTGAATTTTTATATTAGAATATATAATAAAAACTCACATCAGCTGCTCGTAGGGGGAGGATGGTCCATCGGTCGGCGGCAGAACAGGTGGTGGCGGGTCCCAATGGCCAGGGCGCGGCTGTCGATTTGGGTGGGGGTCTCGGGGGGTGGTTGGCTTGCCAACTGGAGGAGGGGGTTCGAGAGGAGGGCGTCGGCCTTTGGAAGACAGAGGGAAAGAGGAGGAGGACGGCGCGGGGAGGATGGGGCTGTACGACGAAGTTTAGTTAAAATGGGAGGGAGCGATTTGAAGTAGAAGAGAGGGAGAATGGGGAGGGGAATCGAGGGTGGAGCGGAGGGCGGTGGAGGATGGGTGCCTCGTAGTCGGCGGCGGTGGCCAGCGGTGCCAGGGGCGGTGGCTCCCTCCGTCGCTCTTTTTCTTTTTTTTTTATATTTCTAAATCTCGATCTGAGGAAAGAGAGAACGGGGTAGAGGGGTTAGAGGGAAAATTTTATTTTTTTTAATTTATTTAATTTTATTTTAAAATCCTCATAAAGTAACTTTTTACAACGGACTCAAAATCGCACCCACCGACTGTCGCCCATAGCGTATTGCCCCCATTCCGAGCACAATGGGATATGTATCGTAAGCCAGTTCGACTGTTTCGATCAGTTTCCGTCAAAATCAACATATAACTCTATATATTGAATTTGAACGTGCATTTCAATTTACCGGGCCCACATACTAACTAGAAAAATTCCCGAAAAATATTTTCTAGCTTCGTATTGACGATACGGTCCTAACAAAACTAATTTCGTCAAATTCTGAGACCGTTTGAAAAATGGTCATTTTCCAGTCGATTAAAATCAACTAAAACTGGTCAAACGCGTTTTCCTTTGCCACTCTCACATATTGATTCGAAAAATTATGAAATTTGAAACCTAGCAATAATTTGACATCACGGATCCAACAAAAGTGGTTTCGTCGAAATCCGAGGTCGTTTGCAAAATGGCTATTTTTAAGGGTCTGAATTCCATAGCGACTATTCAGAATTTTCAACTGGACATATCTTTTGATTCCCGCTATGAAATTTCAATTTCTCGGATTCGTTGGAAAGATATACTCAATTATATTCAATTATTTTTTGTTTCACTAAAATCCGGTTTGTTTTGCACCTGGTACATTCAATTGAATTTTGAAATCGAATTATCGAACTACCGTGCCATTTTCAATTCTTTTTATAATTACATATAATTATTATATTTTAACGACGACGTATATATATACGTCCGAATTATATTCAAAATAAATTTCTCGTCGATATTATTTAAAATAATTCATTTTAAATGTTCAAAATTCGCTAAAATTGCCAAAATAAAAATTTTAAACTGGCTCGCATTTCCGGGTTGTTACAAACGGAGTCCATATGAGGGAGATATGACCCTCCGAAGTTTCAGGAATTTTCAGAATCGAAAACAGCTCGAAATTCGAATTCGAAATTCGAATTCAAACCCCAGCACAGACTGGGCGGAAGTTTTCCCTCCTAGGACCAGGTCGACCTGGGGGTCGACACTATGGTCGACCTCCCAGGGACCAGGTCGACCCTATGGTTGTCCTGGGGGTCGACCTGGTGCCAGAACCCAGTTTTGAGCCTGGGTTCATTCTGATGTATCTGGTCTCATTTTCAGTCTAGATTCGCCCGCCTAATCCTATATAAACAGCCCCTTAGCCCTATTCTCTTTACACCATTCTTCTCTCCTTATGTTGCCTCTGAAATAATAAACAAATAAAACAATGGCGTCGCTACTCTGCTGGGATCAAAAGTAGAACTAGTGCATCTTCTTCCAAATCTGAATAAGATTAAAAGAGAACTGCAACTCTTCTTCTATAATCCAACCAAGGCAAGTGCAGTTATTTTCCGATATGAAATTTAATCATGATCTTGACATAATTATAAATCAGAATCTGAGACTAGGCCCTTTTTCTATTTATGAGATCTGTTCCTCTATTTTATTATTCTGTTTGTTCTGTATTTCTTCCTCTTTTCTTTCTTTTTGTTTGATAGTCGGGCTACCACGAGCCTGAGCCAAGTCTCATAAGAGATGAATGCATAAATGCTAAATTTGGGAAGAATATTGAATGAGGCATATTTGGGCAAAATCGATTTGTAAATAATTTGAGGACACAGCGCATGTTGTAATTCTGGACATAAATTTGAGACATATTGCATAAGATGATCTATGACTTGGAAGAAGAGGATTATAGTGACCTAGAACATAAAGAACATATTTCATAATTTAAGATCTGGATCTGAGAATATTAAATCTGATGGTTTGTCATTTGGAAGTAGGAGAATTAATTTGCATATGACTTAGGTGTAAAAACATATATTAAGATTTGATGACTATTAAGTGTGAATACACCTAAGTAAGGGGGCTTTTTGGATATGTGACATGCATTGTAATCAATGGCTATATTTGGCATAATTTACATGTGAATCACGATTAGGGTTTTTGAAGAATATTCTGAACAATGCAAGTTTAACTAAAAATTGGGACATATGTTATATAGTGAATTATGACCATTATTTGGGCATATAAGTTTAGGCTTACTTTATGAATTAGGCAAGATATGTGAATAGGACTTTAAGGAACGTTTAAATTGGCTGAAACTGTTATCTGCTTAATATGTTAAATTTGCTTAATCTGCTAAATCTGTTACCTGTTTAATCTGTTGAATTGCCTAAACTATTAAATATGTTAAGTCGCCTAATCTGCTAATTATGCCTAATCTGCTAAATCTGTTGAGTTGCCTAATCTGCTAAATCTGTTGAACCGCCTGAGCTGCTAAATCTGTTAAATTTGTTGAAAAGATGAATGATTGTAATTAGTGTATGAAAATCCGTAGGCTCGATCTAATATTGAGTAAATCATGTTAATTTGATTAATCTGCTGCGACTTGAAAAGAAGTCAAATCTGTTAAATTAGTCTGATATTTGTATAGTTTGTAATGGAATAAACTGGCTATAATAAAAATGCTGAGACACGAGGTTAGACTCATGTTTGCGGTAGAAGCCTGCCCGGACCCAACCGGCTTAACCAACAACCGCAAACTGTTAGTCTAATGTGATAGGTCGTAGGCATAACTAAAATATGCTTAGACACGAGGTTAGGTCTGGCTTGTGGCAAAAGTCTTCCCAGAACCGCCCGGCTTATCCAGCGGCCACAAGCTACCGACCTAATGTGAGAGGTTTGCGCATTAATATTTAATTAATGCAAATCTGAGATAAATATGATGTCTACAACATGTTGGGTGGATAGGGCTAAACCAACTAGACTGATGAATTAATAAACCTGTTTCATGAATCTGTAGGCCCAATTCAAAGTTAAACAATCTATAAGTCTGTTAAAACTGTACATCTGATCCGTTAGTTTGAAAACCTATTGACTTGATTTTATGATCTGTGAACTAGTTGATCTGAACTCTGTAGGTCTGAAAACTTGTAAACAAGTTAATCTGAAATCCATTAGTCTGGGGACACAAGGTTAGGAGGGAAAATACTTGTGTCATCTGTTGTTTGGGACCCATATTAGTCAGTAACCCTTTCTGGTATCAAAACTATGACCCAACAGTAGGTAGGGTCCGGGCATGCTTACTAAATTAATTATAAGCGGTTCATTCTGATAATGGCAAGGGGTGTTGATGATGCGTTCCAACCGGGTCATGTGCGTGCATGGATCCCGGTCTGCCTCTGAGGATGTAAGACGCCATGACATCTGTAAATAGGTCTGTGTGATTCAAAGGTTGCCACTTTTGGGAGTGATACACCCTTCTGTGGGGATGTCACAGGGTATTTATGTATTAGGGAGCCGATCGCTTGGGGTAGATTTAGGGTACACTTAGTTCTGTCTGTTTCCGTTGGGGTACCGTCTGTTTCTGTTGGGTGGTAACACCTGTTTGTTTCTGCGTGGTACCATCTGCTGGGGTGGTAAAGGCCCATTTACTAGTGTACACCTAAGTATACCAGTTATTCATGTTGCTATTCTCTCTTATCCAGGTTTATTTTTATGTCATGATATTATTATCTGTTCATATGCTGAAAGTCACTGGACTTGCCAAACTTTATTTCTGACCTTGCTTGTTTTCACCCCTTTTCTTTTGTCCCCCCCCCCAAGGTTTTTAGGGTGGAAAAATAGGAGCTTGATTCGGATTTTCTCTGCTTGAAGTATCGCTTGGCCTTGGCTCTATCTTTCCATGGCAGTTTATGTTGGGGATTATGACTTTAAAAACTATGCATTCTGAAGGCTTTTGTACAAGACCGATATTTTGTACTTGAATTCTGATATTGTGATTTGAAAATATGTAACCAAACTTATTTCAGTTTCTGTTGTAATAAAGTTATAAATTTTTCAAGTACTGTTTTATTTGTCTTGTAAATTTCTGTTCTGTCTACTAAAACGCTCCATCAAAGTTAAGGCATTCCCTTTGTGAGTGACCTTAACGGAGGTGGGGTGTTACACTTGGTATCAGAGCTGAAGGTTACCAGATTTGATAAGAAGTTTTGGAAAACTATTTTCAAAAAGGTTTTTAAAAAGGAAATATTTTCAAAAGTAGAGTTTATTTTGAAAAACATAATCCCCAAAGCCATAGCCTATCTTTCTATCATTTGTTTTGAATCTTTCCTTTTTCTTTCGTTTCAGCATGTCTGGGGATCTTAACCTTCCGGAGGGCGTACTGATACCAGGCTGGTTCAGGAGGTACCTAGAAGCTAGGGCTAATGATGCGGGCCAATCAAACGTCCCTCTTCCCCCAGCTGCAGCGGTTCCTCCTCCTCCTCCTTTGCGCGTGAATACTTTCCCGAAGATATGTAGAGACTTTCGAGCCATGGGTGGGAAGAACTTTAATGGAACTGAATCCTTTGTGGAAGCAAGGAACTAACTCAAAGAAACTGAGGATTTGTTCTTTATCTTCAAGGTGGACGATAGGCAGAAGATACAGTTGGCGGTATGGTTGCTTAAGGACGAAGCTTCTTTTTGGTGGGAGGTCACAAATGGAGAGCATCCGGTAGAGAGATGGATGGATTTCAGGCATAGGTTCGAGATGAAATTTCTCTCATGAGTGGAAGAGAATCTATATGTAGAAAGGTTCTTGGCGTTGAAGCAGGGGAATTTATCAGTGAGAGAGTACGTCAACAAGTTTAATCAATTGGCAAGATTCGGCTTAGAATTGGTAAATACACCGCATAAGAAGGCACTAAGGTTTGCTAAAGGTTTGAATGAGCCGCTACACGGATTGGTGATGTCCCACATTCCTATGGGGCAACCTTTGAAAAATTGGTGGACATGGCATTAATGCATGAAAGGAAGTCGAAAGTAAAAAAAGAAAGAGGAAAAGCTTGAAGGACCACAGAACAAGAAGGCGGGGCCCAAGAAGGAAAAACAAAAGAAGGATGAGAAGACTGAAGATAAGAAGGAGAAGAAGTGCTTTACTTGTGGAAGCTCGACCTATCTGAACAAGGATTGCAGAAAAAGGAAGGGCACTTGCTTCAACTGTGGAGATGGGGCACTTCACAAGGGACTGCCCAAAGAAACGAGGGTAAGGGCAGAGGGCGGAACCCACTTCTGGAGGACATGCGAATGCTCAAGTGACTGGTAGATAGGGTAGAAATAAGAAAATTTATGTAGAAGGTTTAATTTCCTTATCTGATTGAGGAGTTAAAAACTCTTTCTGATTCTGGCATTTTGATTCTGTAACTAAAACTCTGCACTTTAATACTAGTCTTGTTTCTGGTTCCGTTATATTCTCAGACCCTATGAGGCTTATGACTCATCTGTTTGTGATAAGTTGGGGTTTGAGGGCATCTGTGTTGGGCGTTAAGTTGACCATGACGCATACATTCTGAGTCTTTATCATGCTTAGTTTCCTAAGAATCATTTGGTAATCTGATCTGTATCAGTAGTTTGTAGGTTTCTGAAAAGGATAGGAGTTTTTACTCAAAGTGAGAAATAGATTTCTAGTTAGGCATTTGTTTAATGGGAGTGATTCTCTGAGTATTAATTTGATGTTGATTTCGGTCTTCGGGGTTGATATTTAGGGAGTTCTCTTAAACCGATGTCTAATGGGAACCTAGCTTTAGTTTTAATTATACTTGCTTCTATCACTCGACTTTATCCTTCGACCTTTAGGTAGAAACTAATGGGTGTAAACATGTGTTTGAGACATGTTATGTTTGATGGTTGCAAGTGGATGCAAGTGGTTGTTAGTGATTGCTCGTGGATGCATATACTCACACTAGGCACTAGATCGGCTCAAAAACACTCTCATACAGCATATGGATGTGTGTGTGCATTTTTTTATAAATTTTATGGATGCAAAATGGTTGACTCAGCACATGGATGTTGCATATGATTGAACGGTTGTGCACTCATATAGAAATGATATGTATAAAATAGGAAAATTGCATACATGTTGGACTCATGGCACTGACATAATTCGCATTAAGGAGGTCAACTGAATCAGTGGACCGCCTGATCTTTGCATTAGATAAGTACATATACACACATTCTTGCATAAGTTCATACAGCATTAGAAATCTTTTAAGGACAATGGTTGCTTGTGGATGATGGTTGAGTAGATGGATGACTGGATGATAGGATGCATTCTTCTTAACTTGAAGATTTTGGGGACAAAATCCTTTAAGGAGGGGAGAATGTAACAACCCGTATTTTTATAACATGTTAAAACCATAAATCAAGGCAGAATTAAATTTTAAAATAAGAATCAAGGGAAAGGGGTTGCGCCATTGCGTTCGTCACGAAATTCTTCTTGGAAACGAGTTCGAGTTTTCGAGAAACGGAGTTCGTATGAGGGAGATACGACCCTCCGAAGTTTCAGGAATTTTCAGAATCGATAACAGCTCGAAATTCGAATTCGAAATTCCAATTCAAACCCCAGAGCAGACTGGGCGGGAATTTTCCCGCCCAGGACCAGGTCGACCTGGGGGTCGACACTATGGTCGACCTCCCAGGGACCAGGTCGACCCTATGGTCGACCTGGTGCCAGAACCCTGTTTTGAGCATGGGTTCATTCTGATGTATCTGGTCTCGTTTTCAGTCTAGATTCGCCTGCCTAATCCTATATAAACAGCCCCGTAGTCCCATTCTCTTTACACCATTCTTCTCTCCTTATGCTGCCTCTGAAATAATAAATAAATAAAATAATGGCGTCGCTACTCTGCTGGGATCAAAACTAGAACTAGTGCATCTTCTTCCAAATCTAAATAAGATTAAAAGAGAACAACTGCAACTCTTCTTCTATAATCCAACCAAGGCAAGTGCAGTTGTTTTCCAATATGAAATTTAATCATGATCTTGACATAATTATAAATCTAAATCTGAGACTAGGCCCTTTTTCTATTTATCAGATCTGTTCCTCTATTTTATTATTCTGTTTGTTCTATATTTCTTCCTCCTTTCTTTCTTTTTGTTTGATAGCCGGGCTACCACGAGCCTGAGCCAAGTCTCATAAGAGATGAACGCATAAACGCTAAATTTGGGAAGAATATTGAATGAGGCATATTTGGGCAAAATCGATTTGTAAATAATTTGAGGACACAACGCATGTTGTAAATCTGGACATAAATTTGAGACATATTGCATAAAATGATCTATGACTTGGAAGAAGAGGATTATAGTGACTTAGAACATAAAGAATGTATTTCATAATTTAAGATCTGGATCTGGGCATATTAAATCTGATGGTTTGTCATTTTGAAGTAGGAGAATTAATTTGCATATGACTTAGGTGTAAAAACCTATATTAAGATTTGAAGACTATTAAGTGTGAATACACCTAAGTAAGGTTTTTTTTTTGGATATGTGACATGCATTGTAATCAATGGCTATTTTTGGCATAATTTATATGTGAATCATGATTAGGGTTTTTGGAGAATATTCCTAACTATGCAAGTTTAACTAAAATTTAGGACATATGTTATATGGTGGATTATGATCATTATTTGGGCACATAAGTTTAGGCTTACTTTATGAATTAGGCAAGATATGTGAATAGGACTTTAAGGAATGTTTAAATCGGCTGAAACTGTTATCTGCTTAATATGTTAAATTTTCCTAATCTGCTAAATCTGTTACCTCTTTAATCTGTTGAATTGCCTAAACTGTTAAATATGTTGAATCGCCTAATCAGCTAATTATGCCTAATCTGCTAAATCTGTTGAGTTGCCTAATCTGCTAAATCTGTTGAACCGTCTGAGCTGTTAAATCTATTGAAAAGCTGAATGATTGTAATTTGTGTATGAAAATCCGTAGACTCGATCTAAGATTGAGTAAATCATGTTAATTTGATTAATCTGCTGCGACTTGAAAAGAAGTCAAATCTGTTAAATTAGTCTGATATTTGTATAATTTGTAATGGAATAAACTGGCTATAATAAAAATGCTGAGACACGAGATTAGACTCAAGTTTGCGGTAGAAGCCTACCCGGACCCAACCGGCTTAACCAAAACCGCCAACTGCTAGTCCAATGTGAGAGGTCGTAGGCATAACTAAAATATGCTAAGACACGAGTTTAGGTCCGGCTTGTGGCAGAAGTCTGCCGGGAACTGCCCGGTATATCCAGCAACCACAAGCTACCGACCTAATGTGAGAGATCTGTGCATTAATATTTAATTAATGCAAATCTGAGATAAATATGATGTCTAAAACATGTTGGGTGGATAGGGCTAAACCAACTGGACTGATGAATTAATAAACCTGTTTCATAAATTTATAGGCCCAATACAAAGTTAGACAATCTGTAAGTCTGTTAAAACTGTACATCTGATCCGTTAGTCTGAAAACCTGTTAACTTGATTTTCTGATCTGTGAACTAGTTGATCTGAACTCTGTAGGTCTGAAAACTTGTAAACAAGTTAATCTGAAATCCATTAGTCTGGGACACAAGGTTAGGAGGGAAAATACTTATGTCATCTGTTGTTTGGGACCCATATTAGTCAGTAACTCTTTCTGGTATCAAAACTATGACCCAACAGTAGGTAGGGTCCGGGCACGCTTACTGAACTAATTATAAGCGGTTCATTCTGATAATGGCGAGGGGTGTTGATGGTGCGTTCCAACCGGGTCATGTGCGTGCATGGATCCCGGTCTGCCTCTGAGGATGTAAGATGCCGTGACATCTGTAAATAGGTCTGTGTCATTCAAAGGTTGCCACTTTAGGGAATGATGCACCCTTCTGTGGGGCTGGCACAGGGTATTTATGTATTAGGGAGCCAATCGCTTGGGGTAGATTTAGGGTACACTTAGTTCTGTCTGTTTCCGTTGGGGTACCGTCTGTTTCTGTTGGGTGGTAACACCTGTCTGTTTCTGCGTGGTACCATCTGTTGGGGTGGTAAAGGCCCATTTACTAGTGTACACCTAATTTTAACATTCTATTTCCGTAGGGATTATTCTGTTTCTGTCTCTGATTCCGTTTATGTACCTTCTATCTGTTGGGGTGGTAAAGGCCCATTACTGGCATTCTGTTTCTGTATAGATTGTTTTGTTCCGTTTCTGTTTCAGTTTAGACATTAGGGTAACACCTAATCCTGTTATACTAGTATTAGTGCAGGGAAGTAAGATATAAGTAAGAAGCATAACTTGGGCTATATCATCCTGTTTCTTCTGTTTAGCTTAAGTATACCAGTTACTCCTATTGCTGTTGTCTCTTATCCAGCTTTATTTTCATGTCATGATATTATTATCTGTTCATATGCTGAAATTCACTGGACTTGCTGGACTTTATGTCTGACCTTGCTTGTTTTCGCCCCTTTTCTTTCGCCCCCCCCCCCCCCCCCGGGTTTTTAGGGTGGAAATATAGGAGCTGGATTCGGATTTTCTCTGCTTGAAGTATCGCTTGGCCTTGGCTCTATCTTTCCATGGCAGTTTATGTTGGGGATTATGACCTTAAAAAATATGCATTCTGAAGGCTTTTGTACAAGACCGATATTTTGTACTTGAATTCTGATATTGTGATTTGAAAAGATGTAACCAAACTTATTTCAGTTTCTGTTGTAATAAAGTTATAAATTTTTCAAGTACTGTTTTATCTGTCTTGTAAATTTCTGTTCTGTCTACTAAAATGCTCCATCAAAGTTAAGGCATTCCCTTTGTGAGTGACCTTAACGGAGGTGGGGTGTTACAAGAATAGTGCCATTAAAGGCGTCATTCACTTTAAAGCTAAAACCCAATTTGATATTAAATATAAGGTTTTAGTGGAAATCATATCGACTTCCATTCAATGCCCAATTCTAAAAATAGCAGATATCGTTTTGGAATAACGATATCAATATCTTCCAAATTCCCCAATGACATCTGTATAATCACGGAATCAAATATCGAAACCAAATATAATTTTCATTCAAATCCACTCCAATTTATATGTTGGAAACTTCTGGCTACGTTAAAACCATTTACTATCCAATTTATTATTCCTAAAGATCATTGGATTATTATTCTTGTTATTGACTAGTTCCTTCGAGTAAAAATATCTTTATCTTTTCAAATATGAAATATTTCTATAATGACCCGGGGGTTTTCGACTCCGAAAATCGACAAAATACCAGTGTCGACTATTCAGACATTGGAAATACCGGATAGTTAATAAAAAGAAGTTAGAGGGTGAGAATAGATAAGGTAGAACTATTAGAATAGAAGAAGAAGAAGAACACAACAACGTCAGAGTAACACGAATCTCACAACGGAACGAATGAAATATAGTAAACAAAATAACATTTGAAACACAAATCAGTATTTGTATATTAGAGTACAAAACTTACATCACAGCGGAAATAAAACAATAGTTATAAAATGCTGCTGAAGCCTCCTGCTCCAAACTCCATCTAGCGTACCTGTAAATCCCGACTACTTGACTGGCCGTACAAATTTGGGCACCCAAGAGTTTAGGGAAAATAAAACAAAATAAACTCTAGGTCAGTCATGGGGCTGGTGTAAGTAAACTCCAACCATTCAGTTTAACTTTTCAAAATCCTTTTCAAAGAAATGATAATTGTAAGACCGATCCACATATAAATACGGATGGTGTTTACCTTACGATAACCCGAAACGTTTTTCAAAATCAATACTTTTCTGATATTATAATAATGTCTAATCACAAATAATTAACAATCTAGCAGAATGCTTGCATCTCACGCTCGACATGTATATAGTATACAATCAAAACCGCAGGCGCTTATTGGAGATTGGATTCCGACTATGACTAGGTATGGGACCACCTGCCGATGGTGTATCTCTAGAGAGGAATACACTGGGTTCAACAAGAACGTCTTGCAACCCGGCCCACACATGACCGACCACTCATTTCTCTTGAGTGTATCGAATATATTGTCACATCCAGTTGCTAGCAACATAACCGTTCCCGGGAGACACAAAAGCGAAAAGAAGTAACAAATATGAATATTCTCTAGATGGTGACAATACACCCTAATAGGGGCGACCCACATAGCCATGTTGCCTGCCCGATTTTTGTCATTTCCCGGTTGATGAGGCTTGAGGTCATAATGTATCTTTTGACAGATCATACATTCATTTACTTTGAATGCCACATCGTCATACCCGCCAGATCACAAATTGATTTCCACAAAAATACCATAGGTATAGAGCTAAGAAAAATGAATTCCTCCGCCACCAAATATGGATACATTTGAAGCGATCAACTTACGTGATCCATTAGATATAATCTGTTAGACATTCGTCCATACACATTGTCCTGTGTCTGGAAAAACCGAAGGCACTATTCTATAAATCCATCTTGGGCAATTTCTACCTAGGATCGCCAGAACAGCCCTTGCACAACTCCGTCTTCAATTATCTTCATCATATTTGATTCGCAATGCTAATGCCCATACGGAATGGTTTTCAGATAATGAATCTGATCCCGGTCTCTCCGTATTGACGACGGAAAAATTGTCAAAAACTTCGATAGTCGGTGATTTAACTATCAAAGAAAAATATGTATACAACCAACGATCTTATTTCCAGATAGAAATTCGATCGATCGATCATCAATCAACATTTATCTCTTTATATTAAATTATCATTAATTTATCCATTTACCCATTTCCTGTTTCCATATATCCGTAAGTTCTTATTTTCTAAATTTAGAAATATACGTTATTAATCATTAGAAAACATTTCCATATTTACTCCTGTTCTTATTTCCTATATTAGAAAACATTTTTGATTCTTATTTGGATAACATTTCCAAAACTCCTTCTTTGGAATTAAACAGATGTTTAAATAAAACATCGCTATACCAACTCAAACCATCACACTCATTAACTAAATTTAATTAAACAACCTTCACTATCGAACTCTAACCATTCCTTAGTTAAAATCGAAGTCAATCAAGTTGGGGTACAACTACCTCTCAGACCTTAACTGAACAACCTTTCTAACCTCGAAATAGACAAAGTTCACCTTTTAAATCTTCAACAAACGTCCTTACGTGACTCTCGGATTCTATTTACGAATCCACTTCTTTTACAGAAATCATTTGATTATAACAATAGTGTTATAATCCCATGCTTCCGAAATATAATAAATTTAATATAACTTTTATTTCTTAATTTGATTAAATAAATAAATCTTGATTTAAATACCAGGAAGTAAATAATACTTTCCTACATTCGATATAGTCGAATTCCAATGTATAATTCTCTCTCGAATAATCTCTTTTGAATAACTATTTTCGATTATCTCTCTTTCGAATAGACTATATTCGATTAACTCCTTTTTCAAATAACTATATTCGATTATCTCTCTTTCGAATAAACTATATTCGATAACTCTCTCCCTCGAGTAAACTATATTCGAAAATCTCTCCTTCGAATAACTATATTCGATAACTCTATTCCAATAACCAGTATTCGATTAACTCTAATTCGAATAACTAATATTTGATTAACTCTAATCGATTACTCTAATTCGAATAACTAATATTTGACTAACTATATTCGATTAACACTTATTCGAATGACTTACATTTGATTAACTCTAATTCCTTTCCCATTCAAATTCCCATTTGAATTCCTATTCAAAACCCAATTTCTTTATAAATGTTTTAAATTATAAAATATTTATTTTAATCCATTGTTCACATCGAATGTGAAAATATTCCCTTTATATGATCCATTAAGTTTGATTTCGTATTTTTAAATAATATCCCATTTCCAAATTCTGTTTATAGAATTATTCATACGAAATCTCCTTTTTATTCTAACACTTAAATTTCCATTATAATTCCCTTTATAAATGCTGAGTTCACATTCTATTTAAAATATCGGTGTTAGAAACCGATTTCTTCTTTTCTATATAAATTCAGACTTTTATTTATCCAATGATAAATATTTTTTCTAAATTTATAAACATCGTTTATAAATTATTCTTCTCAAATTTTATCTGTTAAAACAGATTTCTATTTAATTCCACTTTAAATTAATCTTTTTTGTTCATTTGTCGAAAACAGATTTCCATTTAATATTTATTTTCCATTTACTTCTTTTTATAAAGTTCTATCCATTTTATACAATACTCCCTTCTATAACTCTTATTTATTTTCTGAATAAATATTCCCTTTATAATTCTATCTGAATATTTCCGTTTCAATTCTATTTGTAAATGTTTTACAAATATTTCCTTTATATAATTCTCTTTATTTCATACAAATTTTTCATTTATAAAATTCTATTTATTTTATATAAATAAATTTCCTTTATATAATTCTATTTATTTCAAATATCCCTTTTCTAATTTTATTTATTTTCCAAAATATTACCTTTTATAATTATATTTATTTCATATAAATATTTCCTTTTATATAAAATCCATTGATTTTATATAAATAATTTATTTTCAAAATACACTTTGAAAATTCCCTTTTTACTTTCCAGTATCACTTATGGCATAAAAATACCAAATCAAAAGGATCAATCGTCATCCAAACACACATAATCAATAACAAATTATATAGTACATCATATATCAGAATATAGGAAAAATAGTAAAATAAAAGTTGAGGAATCCAGTTGGATCCCTCCGACCTGTTTCCCTGCATCCATAGATGTTACACGGTATAATTCATCTCAATTCCAGTTCAATATAACATATTATGATGAACATAATAAATGTTTGTTTAACGATATGTGTGTATATCGTTAACTGTAATTTCAACCAATCAAACAACAATTCAACCAAACAATCATCACACAGAAATTAATCATCATTTATCAATACTAGATTATATTTATAAAAATATAATTTAGATGGAGTAAGCGAGTTTTACTCACTTTGATTGGTTATCGTTAAATAACGCTAATTATCGTTGATTCAGACCAAACAAATTATTTTGTTATAATTTGTAACGAGCTCCAATTCACTCCCAGTCAGTTCCATTGTGTCGACGTCATCCATACGATCCTAATGGATTTTGTTTTGTCAGGTTCTGATACCATATGAGAAAGTTACAGTTATTATACGTTATTAACAATATTAAGATCATTAGTAATTTAAATGGTTATTAATTAACCTTGATTAACCTCCTCCTAACCTATGTATTACTGTTAATTCTCCTTCTCCATCACTCGCACCCGCACCTTATAACCATTACCGCTCCTCTTTAGTTCCATCTCTCTCCCATTACACCATAAAAATTACAATAAAAGTCATCGAAGATCTTCATTTTGGAATCTCTATCTCACCATGCAAATCCTACAAAACTAAAATCTATAAATTTATTCGCGTTCTCAATAGCTTTGAATGCACAGTACTGGTTTTGTGTGACACTTGGAATCACGGAATCAAGTAAAAATTGAATACGAGTTGCTAATCGAAGATACTAACCCGAACCTAACATTCCTTTCATGAATCGAACCACAAATTTTACCAATTCTCTAACCCTAACCTCATGGCTAGTCATGGCGTGTTCCAGGATCTGCATCGCACCAAGTAAACTGACCATGACGTTGCAACACTCCTTGCCATGAACCCATAGAAATCAACGTAGAAATTTATAGAATTTTGTATGAATTATTTTCAATTTCTAAGCTCATGATTTTTGCTGTTTAATATTACTAGAGGTTGCGGCGCCTCATTTTGACCAGAGGAGTTGTGAATTAGGGTTAGACTGGTAAGGGTATTATATAAGATGGTTTTAATATTTTTTTATTTGAATTTTATATTAATTTTAATGAATCGCTATTTATATACGTTGTTTAAAAATCCCTATAATCACATACAATATCCAAAAATTATGAAAATGGACATACAATTAAAGTTTGACATTATGGACCCAACAAAACTTGTTTCGTCAATTTCCGACTTCGTTTGCTCACACAACGTATTTTTAACCGTCAAAATACAGACTATTTCTCACATTAAAAATCCGTACGACCACACCCTGATTCCAAAAATCACGAAAATTGGAATCTAACAATAATTTAATATTCCAGATCCAACAAAATTAGTTTCTCCGAAAACGGAGTTCATTTGCAAAAGTGGCTATTTTTAAAGATCTAAATAAACCCATTTAAATATTAAATATATTTGAAAATAATTTAATTCAATATTTATGAATAAATATTATCGTATATATCCACAATATATATCATACAACTCCAGAATATTCCTATATGAATTTCTAACTCAACATTTTAAATCCAGATTAAATCAGTATTCAATTTATATTGAAAATCCATTTATAATACAAATAAATCGTTATAAATTGTAAAGGAATTCCATAGCGACTTTTCGAAAATTTGATTTGGACACAACTCACAATCTACACGAGGAAATCTTGATTTTTCTCTTCCATTAGAAAAATATACTTCACCAGCTTCGAACGTTTCTTGTTTCACAGAAATCCGATTTAAAACGGATTCTGTATATTCATTTAAAGTTTAAATCGCCAAATTACGAATTGCCGTGCCATTTCGAGCGCGATTATAATTATATTATAATTGTACGTTCAACTGTCGTTATTTAAATATATTCGTTATTATAATTCAACTCTAAACTGAATTATATATTGTAAATGATCCAATTCACACGATATTGTGAATTCCACTATTTCCGATTATTTCGGAATTAAATATATTATTCATAATAATTAAATATTCAGTATTATTTAATTAAACGGCCGTTTAAACCTCTAATCACTATTTAAATGATTAAATAAATTAATTACTATACTGTAAAAATACGGGACATTACATTCTTCCCCCCTTAAAATAATTTCGTCCTCGAAATTGCTAAGGTAGAAAACAAACCCTATTAATTGGGTTAACAATTATTTGTTTAATTCTCTAACTTCAGTTTCAATTGAACCAATTTCTTTCAATTAAAATATTAATTAATTCTTATTAGCGAAAATTTCCAAAAATTCAGAAAATTTTCAAACAGCTTAAAATTTCGCCAGCACCTCCTTTGTACGGCTCAATCAGTACAACTACAACTCGCTCCTCTGGGCCTTCTCCAACCCAAAAGAAAATCAAATAGCCAAGTGTCTTGCCAAGCAGGCTCATAATTCACCAAACTCAAATAAAAGTAAACATGTACCATTTTGTTGGGCATATCATTATATCGTTTCCATCTGTCACCAATTCTGCATATACCAATGTCATCCCGATCAAACTCCAAATCAGCTTTTATCCTCAAACTCAGTCATTTGGTTCTATCCAAGCCAAATTCCATTTCAAACCAACGTTCCATTTTGGATTCCAACTCCTAACTCATCAATTCATCTTACTTAACCTCGTTAAGTTCTATCCACATATTCCATTTACTAATTCATTCCTCTAATCAGTTATCTTCATCCATAATCACACTTCTAATTTTTATTTCAAAAATCAAACCATTTACTCAACTGAGTCTAATTATATACCAAATTCCAATTTGACTTTATATTACTCCATTTCAATACAACTTCCACTTAATTGGCTTTAACCCAATTTCAATTTGTCTTCATAAATTTCAATTCAATTTGCTTTTAATTCAAACAATAATGGGAGTTCTAAATAGTTTACCATATGAAAATCAAACTTTCCTTTTCAGAATCCAAAACAACCCATTTCCTCAAAACAATTCAAAAACAATATCTTTGGTAGTAATCCGTCACTTAGAGCTCGAAAATGAACACTGATGATGTGGCCAGCATTATCAGAATTATTTTCCAACTATCAAAGTGAATTTAATACTATATTACTTTCAAAACCATATTTGAACATTTTTACTTTGAAATACATTTCAAAATACCATTTACAATGCTTTAAAACAATTTAAAATCTCCCAGGATTTTAAAATCCACATATATTTAACCCAGATTCATTTACAAACACTTGCCCAAATTTTAGGAATTTTAATTCCAATTCTGATTTAATTTCAGATTTAATTCATCTGATTTCACATATTTCACTTATATGAATTCTGATTGGCTATTTATATAACCATTTCACATTTTATAATCTTGTTCAATTATAATCACAACCAACACATTCAATATACTATAATACTTCAAATATCTATACTTTGTTTATATCAAAATATAATTTGGGTAAAATTATTTCATTTACCCTCTTTTCAAAACATACTGTGTCGGTTCATCGTATTCAAGTGTTTAGTAACCCTTATCGATACAGTGGATCAAACTGATCGACCAGAATTCATAAACAACTCAACCAACAAATCTCCACAATATAAATCCATTTTTATAAAATCTACAAGTACGTTCACTCATATATATATATATATATACACACACACAATCAAACTCAATCTAGGGTATTGCTAACCCCATCTCTACTGAGTCACGCCATAGAGCCAAGGTAATTACTTCACCTTCGGCTCAGATACCACTGTAACAACCCGGGGATTTTCAACACCAAAAATCGACATAAATACCAATATCGACTATTCAGACATCGGAAATTCAAGATAGTTAATAAAAAGAAGTTAGAGGGTGAGAATAGATAAGCTAGAACTATTAGAATAGAAGAAGAAGAAGAAGAACACAACAACATCAAAGTAACACGAATCTCACAACGAAACGAATAAAATATAGTATACAAAATAACATTTGAAACACAAATCTGTATTTGTATATTAGAGTACAACACTTACATCACAGCGGAAATAAAACAATAGCTATAAAATGTTGCTGAAGCCTCCCGCTCAAAGCTCCATCTAGTGTACCTGTAAATCTCGACTACTTGACTGCCCATACAAATTTGGGCACCCAAGAGTTTAGGGAAAAAAACAAAATAAACTCTGGGTCAGTCATGGGACTGTTGTGAGTAAACTGCATTCGGTTTAACTTTTCAAAATCATTTTCAAAGAAATGATAATCATAAGACCGATCCACACATAAATACAGATGGTTTTTACATTACGATAACCCAAAACGTTTTTCAAAATCAATACTTTTCTGATATTATAATAATGTTTAATCACAAATAATTAATAATCTAGCAAAACACTTGCATCTCACGATCCACGTATATATAGTATACAATCAAAACCGCAAGCGCTTATTGGAGATTGGATTCCGACTATGACTGGGTATGGGACCACCTTCCGGTAGTGTATCTCTAGAGAGGAATACACTGGGTTCAACAAGAATGTCTTGCAACCCGGGCCACACATGACTGACCACTCATTTCTCTTGAGGGTATCGAATATATTTTCACCTACAGTTGCTAGCAACATAACTGTTCCCGGGAGATACAGAAGCGAAAAGAAGTAACAAATATGAACATTCTCTAGATGGTGACAATACACCCTAATGGGGGCGACCCACATAGCCATGCTGTCTGCCCGATTTTTGTCATTTCCTGGTTGATGAGGCTTGAGGTCATAAAGTATCTTTTGACAGATCATACATTCATTTACTTTGAATGCCACATCGTCATACCCGCCAGATCACAAATTGATTTCCACAAAAATACCACGGGTATAAAGCAAAGAGAAACAAATTCCTCCACCACCAAACGTGGATACGTTTGAAGCGATCAACTTACGTGATACATTAGATATACTCTGTTATACATTCGTCCATACACGTCCTGGGTCTGGACAAACCGAAGGCACTATTCTGTAAATCCCTCTTGGGCAACTTATACCTAGGATCGCCAGAACAACTCTGGCACAACTTCGTCTTCAATTATCTTCATCATATTTGATTCGCAATGCTAATGCCCATACAGAGTGGTTTTCAGATAAGGAATCTGATCCCGATCTCTTCGTATTGACGACGAACAAATGGTCAAAAACTTCGATAATCGGTGATTTAACTATCAAAGAAAAATACGTATACAACCAACGATCTTATTTCCAGATAGAAATTCGATCGATCAATCATCAATCAACATTTATCTCTTTATATTAAATTTTCATTAATTTATCCGTTTCATTTTTCCATACATTCGTATGTTCTTATTTTCTAAATTTAGAAATATACGTTATTAATCATTGGAAAACATTTCCATATTTACTCCCGTTTCTTATTTCCTATATTAGAAAACATTTCTGATTCTTATTTGGATAAAATTTTCAAAACTCCTTCATTGGATTTAAACAGATGTTTAAATAAAACATCGCTATACCAACTCAAACCACCACACTCATTAACTAAATTTACCTAACCAAGCTTCACTATCGAACTCTAACCATTCCTTAGTTAAAATTGAAGTCAATCAAGTTGGGGTATAACTACCTCTCAGAACTTAACTGAACAACCTTTCTAACCTCGAAATAAACAAAGTTCACCTTTTAAATCTTCAACAAACTTCCTTACGTGACTCTCGAATTCTATTTTTGAATTCACTTCTTTTACAGAAATTATTTGATTATAACAATAGTGTTATAATCCCATGCTTCCGAAATATAATAAATTTAATATAACTTGTGACGGCCCGCCCCGCACCAGCCGGCATTTCAAAGAAAGTGCGTTGTGCCAATGTCCAACCAGCACGGGACGGTCGTCAAAGAAAGGAAAAAGAAGAGAACTTACTGATGAACTAACAAAGAACCTGTAGAATATCTCACAGCACATGAAATAAAATATAATGATAACATACTTTGACATAAAACAGGTGAGACATTGCATAAGCTGAAAATTAAACATCATAGCAGCGAAAAATTCAAATACAGCTTATGTTCCACATTATCATTATTACAACTTTAGAACTGTCTCTAAAACAAAAGAAAGGGAACGTACACTACTAATGCCCAAAGTAGTGACCAGTAGCGACATAGGGAGAATATATATATATCATACGAGGGAGCCTCCTACTCGTCTCCGGTACAGTTACACGTGCATACCACCTAACATGTCTCTAGTCTACCCGTTTAAGAGCACCTAGAGTAATAAGAAGAGACATAAAACTCTGGGTCTGATAAAAGTCTGGTATGAGCGATAAGCATCAAAACAGAACAATAACAGGTATAATCCAATCATACCTAAACCTGGACCTGTAACCAAAGAGTCAGCACAACATACCGCACAATAATCTAAGGAAACACTAGCATAATGTGTAAAGATAATGGTGGAGGGGGTGTGCATGTCGCAGTGATAACAAAGAAATCAAGCATAGCAACCATCCTCACATCTCTCACTCAGTGCGTAAAGCATACAATACCCATTACTCTGTTCACCTAATCCTTCGGGCCATGACGGAGTCCAACCCCGTATAACTATCACTACAAGCCCCTAACCCATCTCTTAGTGGTGAACCAAAATTATGGATATCGATAACCCCTTTGCATACATCCCGCAACAAAGTCCAACCATGAAGTTAACTTGTGGGTTCCCAACTGGATCCTGAGTTCTACTTCCCATTTGGACTACTTTTGCATCTCGGGTTCTGGTCGTCTCCGGATAGGGTCGGTCTTCTCTCTTCACTTTGCTTCGAATCGGTTCGTCCATGTCAACTCCTCTGGTTCGGATCGTATGCACCTATTGGGTTTGGGTCGAATCATAGTGCTCGCCCTCCATCGGATCGGTTCGTGCTTCCTCTGTCGGATCGGGTCATGGCACATGACCAGCTCGTGGCCGCTCCTCTCAAGCGGATCGGTTTAGATGAGTATACTGGTTCGGAGGTGGATCGGATCGTGACTTCGTGGCGCACTCCAGGAGAACGGATCGGGTCGGAGCTGCATGGTGCTCCACGATTCGGATCGTGCTCCCTTCTCCGATCCGATCCGGTTCGGCTAATTTCCTGTACTTCTTTCCAGCGACTGTTTTACACCATTCGACGGCGTTTTCGACCAATTTAACTATTCTAATCAATCATAAAACATACCATGTAGTCATAGCAACATGTATAATCCACCATTAACACCAAAACAATAATTTGATAGATTAAAACGGATCAAACATAGCCAAAAACCCATATTTTCCCTTAAGCATGTTTAAACAAAGCTAAAGACATGATTAGCAAAACTTATCCAAATTAGCCTATATTTCTATCAGAGCCCTAAAATAATATTTAAGAATTTTACAAATTTTTCCAGATTTTTCTGAAGTCTAATTTCGCTCATCTTCGCTAATTACCCTAATTAGTAGTAATTCGTGAAAAACAATGCAAATCAGTCACCTTTGCCACAAATTAAACTATAGATCTGAAATATCCTCTGTTTTGGGTCGAATCCCAATGCTTAGCAGCAGCTCCAACTCTGATTTGACACTAATCTTCCTTGATTTGTTGTAGATCTTCTTAGTTAGTGATTAGAAGGTGATTTGGGGTGTTTTTAGAAAGTGGAGGCCATGGCTAGGGTTAAAGATATGTTTGTGGCGGCTTGAAAATTACTAAAAACCGAAATTCCTAACCCTAGCAGCTTTTAAATACTTTTAATCCTGAAATCCCCCAATGGGCCTAACTGTTAATCACCCTATTAAGCCCGCTAATGCTGTTTTTCACCTTCTGAACCTTAATTCAACCATATCTCCCAAATAGTAAGCCCGTTTGGCTAATGTGACCACTGTACGGAAAGGTAAACCATCACCTGGATCTAATGGAAGTGGTTTCAGGTTAAAACTCCTTAGCAATCAAAAGTTATGATCAAAACAAGATCAGCTAGGGGCAAAACGGTCATTTAAAAATTGACAAAAATCATGAACATGGGAAATGACCGCAGTAGTCGTCTCCCAGAGTTACATGACCATACGACTTCGCATGTAAAAGAAATAAATATTCTATGATCCTTCGATACATAGAATGCGGGTCGTTACATTCTCCCCCCTAAGAAATTTCGTCCCGAAATTCCTTAATCCAAAACATACAAAGGATCCCGCATGCCTACCAGCCACGTACAACAATCAAACATGCAAAACAAACAAAACAAACCTATTCTAGCATGTGCAAAGACTAAATCGAAACTGAAATCTTACCAGGCGAAGAGTTCTCGATACGTCTTCCTAATGCTCTCCTCTGTCTCCCAAGTACAGTCATTCTCTCGCCATCGATTCCCATCTCTACCCTAGAGGTGATTTCCAATAGGTTAGGATCATCCGTCTAACTGGAACCGATCCACTCAATCCAGAACGATCTAATCATCAAGCTTACTAGCGTTTCTGAATCCAATTCACACTTAGGTCTGAAGTCATATCCCGTGATATACTCTAGTTACTTCCATTCCAGAAAGATAGCCTCTAAACTGGCACGTCTCCTACCCAATGCATCAGCTACCGCACCCAGTCCGGTAATATGACATCCGTTTATACTGTCATCTTCTTAGGTAATCCAACCCTATAAGCCAAATTTCCAACTACATTCCAAATGTCCTTTTAAGTCCAACTTGAGTCCTTCCTACATTCGTACTACACGTCCAACGTACATTCACCTCCTAGAGGTAAAATAGACCCATCCAATGAACCTAGGTACTCCACTTATACCCGTATTGCACGTCCAACGTACATTCACCTTCTAAAGGTGAACTAGACTCATCCAATGAATCTAGGTACTCTACCTCCGAGTCCAAGTCCAACTTGAAGCTCCTATATTCATTGAATCTCCAAGGTCAACAGACGCTCCACAATACCCAACATACTTCAAGTCTAACGTAAATTATCTTACACCCGTCATATCACCATGATCAATGAACTTATCCTATTTCCATTCAACATGATCCTACAGGTGATACTCAAGAGAAGAAAGGTAGGAACAAACACAACAACCATAGCATCCATCAAACAAATCCTATCTATCACCTGCTAAAGCCATGAATACGTCGATACCTGTATGTTTGGTCCAACCAACATCAACAACTAATGGAAGCCCTGCCTCCAAACGAACTACCGTATGTCCAACGTACGTTTATCCTCCAAGGATAAGTAGATCACGTCCAACGGATCCAAGGTAAGTGGGCGCCCCCAGATACCCTTGCTTTTAGTCCGCCTGAAATACTCGAGTCCCACCCAAGTCTATCCATTATCTTGCTGCCCTCTCGAGTCCAACTCGAGCCAATCCAATTCCTTGTAGCCTTCTCGAGTCCAACTCGAGTCAATCTATTACCCATAAACTCAGACCCAGTCTTGAGTATCCATTACCTATAAAACCTAGTCCAATGTGAATCGTCTCCCTATTTGTTGCCGCTCCAAGATCAATGAACACCTATTTTCTTTTATGAGTTCAAGTCCAACTTGAATCGTCGTAACCCTCGTTGCATCTTCCATGATCAGCGAACTCATCTTATTCTTTCAAAAAGAACATCAACATAGGGTCCTAAACAATCCATTACTTTGCATCTTTCTCGAGTCCCACTCGAGTCATCTCATAACCCTATCGAGTCTAACTCGGGGCAGTCCATACCATCGTATAGTCTTATCCTGTCACAGCTGCCCATTACTCCTCGAGTAAACCAAGATATTATCTAATGAAAATCACAACTACTTATCTCCCATGCAAACCATCCTAGTCGACTTTGACATTCCCTTAGCACAAGCCCCAAAGGCCTAAATCAATATCAGACAAGCACCCAAGGAAATATCTCCCTCGAGTTCAGACAATCTACGTGAGTTGATATGAGCAAAACATCCAAACACTTAAGCATACATAACTAACTCTGGCTATCCTTGCCAATCTTGCTTGAGTCTATCGTCGATCGCATGGCCAAGTCCTGACCAAACTATTGTACATCCAATGTACATTTGCTTCTCTAACTTCCGTTATCATCTTCATCATAAGGTAGGCGATCCAATACCACCTTTCGTCCATCATCCATTATAATGGTCATCAAAGACTCTTCACAATCTACTATCACTCTATACCTTTGGAGTCAATCATCTCCCAAAATCAAGCTAGACCTAGTAAAGCTCAAAATAAAGCAATCACAACAAACATACATCCATAACTCGATAAGACCAAATTATGACAAATCCTATAAAGGCTAGTCAAACCACCTATCGGGTTTGTCACTACTAAAGGTCTATCGACTACCTCGGGTTCCAATTCCAACCTATCTACCACGTCACTAGGTACGAAGGAATATGAAGTCCCAATATCAAACAAACTCGAACAGAAACATCTTAAATAGGAAGCATACCTCGAATAACGATACCTTTTTCCTTCTACCACGCAGTTGGGGCATTCGACGAAGAAGGAACAGCGTTGATAGCATATTCTTTCACGATCTGCTTCTCCCTAGCAGGTTGTGGACATTCATTCTTGTGATGTCCCGCTTGGCCACAATTAAAGCACTTCCTTTCCCCAGGCTTTTCCCGAAAATCTCTGGCATAGTGGCCTTTCTTGCCACAGCTAAAGCACTCGCTATCTTTCTTATTTTTCTTATTCTGACCATCCATGGTTTGGTCTTATCTCTTTTATTCTGGGAATCATTCTTGCCTCCACCGCCTGCTGGCGGCTTTGGCTCCTCTGTAGATGCAATAGCAACCTCAGTCTTTGGCTCCTCTGTAGATGCAATAGCAACCTCAGTCTTTGGCTTAGGGTAAAGACTCTCTAACCTTAATGCCTTTCCTACAATCGATTCAAACGTCTCATCGATGTGGTTTATAAGTCTTTCCCCCAAGTACCCATCTAAACCAGTTATGAACTTCTCGTTCTTCTTCTCGGCAGTATCTATAAGGGATAATCCATATTTCGATAAAGTATCGAACTCAGCAATATACTCTGAGACTGCCCTACCGTTCTGCTTAAGCTCCAAGAACTTCCTAAACAATTCTGACTTCTGAGCAGCTGGAATAAACTTATCACTGAAGCGGGTTCTAAACTGATCCCAAGTGACTTGATCCTCTGGAGTAGCTGCCTTAATAAATTCCACCAATTCATTGCCTGTCCTTGCAGCTGGCAGGATGCAAGCCTTCTCTTTATCGCATCCTCGATATCCAAGTCTTCGAAGATACGCTCACAGCTATCCAATCAATCTTGAACATCCGTAGCCGATTCCGTTCCATGGAACGGCTTCCCACCAAAACTAGTATAATCCTTATTCAGCTTGGCGAAATTGGCCATAGGTGCCTGCACTACTGGGCCACCACCATTACCAGCATTGGGAGCTGCCCTCTGCACAACCCTAAGCATCTCTCTCATGAAGTTAGTGAACATCTCCCTCATATCAGGGCCATTCCTATTGTTAGCCCTTGGAACCGTGTTCCTCAAGTTTCGGCTCATCGTCCAATCTGTAAAGAGAAAATGATTAACCATCTCTTCAGTAGTGGCAGTGCAGTGCGACTCCACCCTTCACTATACTATAGTATATATATAACTAGCTTTTGAAAACCAAAATATAACAAATACACGCTCTCATATACGTATACTATCTCTCCCTGATGTCTTCCCCTAGGTTAATTACGCAACCTAGAGCTCTGATACCAAGTATTACGGCCCGCCCCGCACCAGCCGGCATTTCAAAGAAAGTGCGCTGTGCCAATGTCCAACCAACACGGGATGGTCGCCAAAGAAAGGAAAAAGAAGAGAACTTACCAGTGAACTAACAAAGAACCTGTAGAATATCTCGCAACGCATGGAATAAAATATAATAATAAAATACTTTAACATAAAACAGGTGAGATGGTGCATAAGCTGAAAATTAAACATCATAGCAGCGGAAAATCCAAATACAGCTTATGTTCCACATTATTATTATTACAACTTTAAAACTGTCTCTAAAGCAAAAGAAAGGGAAGCTGCACCACTAATGCCCAAAGGAGTGACCAGCAGCGACACAGGGAGAATATATATATATATATATGTATATATATATATCATACGTGGGAGCCTCCTACTCGTCTCCGGTACAGCTACCCGTGCATACCACCTAACCTGTCTCTAGTCTGCCCGTTTAAGAGCACCTAGAGTAGTAAGAAGAGACATAAAACTCTGGGTTTGACAAAAGTCTAGTATGAGCGATAAGCATCAAAACAGAACAATAAAAGGTATAATCCAATCATACCTAAACCTGGAACTGCAACCAAAGAGTCAGCACAACATACCATACAATATTCTAAGGTAACACTAGCATAGGGTGTAAAGATAACGGTGGAGGGGGTGTGCATGTCATAGTGATAACAAAGAAATCAAGCATAGCAACCATCCTCACATCTCTCACTCAGTGCGTAAAGCATACGATACCCATTACTCTGTTCACCTAATCCTTCGGGCCATGACGGAGTCCAACCCCGTATAACTATCACTACAAGCCCCTAACCCATCTCTTAGTGGTGAACCAAAATTATGGATATTGATAACCCCTTTGCACACGTCCCGCATCAAAGTCCAACCATGAAGTTAACCCGTTGGTTCCCAACTGGATCCCGAGTTCTACTTCCCATTAGGACTACTTTTGCATCTCGGGCTCTGGTCGTCTCCGGATCGGTTCGGTCTTCTCTCTTCACTTTTCTTCATAACGGTTCAACCATGTCAACTCCTTTGGTTCGGATCGTGTGCACCCATTTGGTTCGGGTTGGATCGTGGTGCTCGCCCTCCACCGGATCGGTTCGTGCTTCCTCCGTCGGATCGGGTCGTGGCATATGACCAGCTCGTGGCCCCTCCTCTCAAGTGGATCGGTTCAAATGAGTACACATGTTCAGAGGCGGGTCAGATCGTGACTTCATAGCGCACTCTAGGAGAACGGATCGGGTCAGAGCTGCATGGTGCTCCACGGTTCGAATTGTGCTCCCTTCTCCGATCTGATCCGGTTCGGCTAATTTCCTGCACTTCTTTCCAACGACTGTTTTCCACCATTCGATGGCGTTTCCGACCAATCTAACTTTTCTAATCAATCATAAAACATACCATACAGTCATAGCAACATGTATAATCTACCATTAACACCAAAACAATAATTTGATAGATTAAAACGGATCAAACATAGCCAAAAACCCATATTTTCCCTTAAGCATGTTTAAACAAAGCTAAAGATATGATTAGAAAAACTTATCCAAATTAGCCCAAATTTCTATCAGAGCCCTAAAATAATATTTTGGAATTTTACAAATTTTTCCATATTTTTCTGAGATCTAATTTCGCTCATCTTTGCTAATTACCCTAATTAGCCGTAATTAGTGAAAAACAATGCAAATCACTCACCTTTACCACAAATTAAACTATAGATCTGAAATATCCTCTGTTTTGGGTCGAATCCCAATGCTTAGCAGCAGCTCCAACTCTGATTTGACACTAATCTTCCTTGATTTGGTGTAGATCTTCTTAATTAGTGATTAGAAGGTGATTTGGGATGTTTTTAGAAAGTGGAAGTCGTGGCTAGGGTTAAAGATATGTTTGTGGCGGTTGGAAAATTACTAAAAACCAAAAATCCTAACCCTAGCAGCCTTTAAATACTTTTAATCCCAAAATCCCCCAATGGGCCTAACTGTTAATTACCCGGTTAAGCCCGCTATGCTGTTTTTAACCTTCTGAACCTTAATTCAGCCATATCTCCCAAACAGTAACCCGTTTGGCTAATGTGACCACTCTATGGAAAGGTAAACCATCATCCAGACCTAGTGGAAGTGGTTTCAGGTCAAAAATCCTTACCAATCAAAAGTTATGGTCAAAACAAGATCAGCTAGGGGTAAAACGGTCATTTAAAAATTGACAAAAATCATGAACATAGGAAATGACCCCAATAGTCGTCTCCTAGAGTTACATGACCATACGACTTCGCATGTAAAAGAAATAAATATTCTACGATCCTTCGATATGTAGAATGCGGGTCGTTACATAACTTTTATTATTTAATTTGAATAAATAAATGATTAAATAAGTAAATCTTGATTTAAAAACCAGAAAGTAAATAATACTTTCCTACATTCGATATAGTTGAATTCCAATGTATAATTCTCTCTCGAATAATCTCTTTCGAATAACTATATTCGATTATCTCTCTTTCAAATAAACTATATTCAATTAACTCCTTTTTCGAATAACTATATTCGATTATCTCTCTTTCAAATAAACTATATTCGATAACTCTCTCCCTCGAGTAAACTATATTCGAAAATCTCTCCTTCGAATAATTATATTCGATAACTCTATTCCAATAACCAGTATTCGATTAACTCTAGTTCGAATAACTAATATTTGATTAACTCTGATTCGGTTAACTCTAATCGATTAACTCTAATTCGAATAACTAATATTCGACTAACTATATTCGATTAACTCTTATTCAAATGACTTACATTCGATTAACTCTAGTTCCTTTCCCATTCAAATTCCCATTTGAATTCCTATTCAAACCCCAATTTCTTTATAAATGTTTTAAATTATACAATATTTATTGTAATCCATTGTTCACATTGAATGTGAAAATATTCCCTTTATATGATCCATTAAGTTTGATTTCATATTTTTAAATAATATCCCATTTCCAAATTCTATTTATAGAATTAATCATACGAAATCTCCTTTTTATTCTAACACTTAAATTTCCTTTATAATTCCCTTTATAAATGCTGAGTTCACATTCTATTTAAAATATCGGTGTTAAAAACTGATTTCTTGTTTTCTATATAAATTCAGACTTTTATTTTTATTTATCCAATGATAAATATTTTTTCTAAATTTATAAACATCGTTTATAAATTATTCTTCTCAAATTTTATCTGTTAAAACAAATTTTTATTTAGTTCCACTTTAAATTAATCTTTTCCATTCATCTGTTAAAAACAAATTTCCATTTAAAATTTATTTTTCATTTACTTCCTTTTATAAAGTTCTATTCATTTTATACAATACTCCCTTCTATAACTCCTATTTATTTTCTGAATAAATATTCCCTTTATAATTCTATTTATAAATGATTCCAAATATTTCCTTTTCAATTCTATTTGTAAATGTTTTACAAATATTTCCTTTATATAATTCTCTTTATTTCATATAAAATTTTCATTTATAAAATTCTATTTATTTTATATAAATAAATTTCCTTTATATAATTCTATTTATTTTATATATAATCCCTTTTCTAATTTTATTTATTTTCCAAAATATTACCTTATATAATTATATTTATTTCATATAAATATTCCCTTTTATATAAAATCCATTGCTTTTATATAAATAATTTATTTTCAAAATACATTTTGAAAATTCCCTTTTTTACTTTCCAGTATCACTTATGGTATTAAAATACCAAATCAAAAGGATCAATCATCATCCAAACACACATAATCAATAACAGAATATATGCTACATCATATATCAGAATATAGGAAAAATAGTAAAATAGAAGTTGAGGAATCCAGTTGGATCCCTCCGACCTGTTTCCCTGCATCTACAAATGTTACACACTATAATTCAACTCAATTCCAGTTCAATATAACATATTCTGATGAACAGAATAAATGTTTGTTTAACGATATGTATGTATATCGTTAACTGTAATTTCAACCAATCAAACAACAATTCAACCAAACAATCATCACACAGAAATTAATCATCATTTATCAGTACTAGATTATAATTATAAAAATATAATTTAAACATAGTAAGTGAGTCTTACTCACTTTGATTGGTTATCGTTAAATAACGATAATTGTCGTTGATTCAGACCAGACAATTTATTTTGCTATAAATTGTAACGAGATCCAATTCACTCCCAGTCAGTTCCATTGTGTCAACGTCATCCATATGATCCTAATGGATTTTGTTTTGTCAGGTTCTGATACCATATGAGAAAGTTACAGTTTTTATACGTTATTAACAATATTAATATCATTAGTAATTTAAATGGTCATTAATTAACCTTGACTAACCTCCTCCTAACCCACGTTTTACTGTTAATTCTCCTTCTCCATCAGCCGCACCCGCACCTTATTACCATTACCGCTCCTCTTTAATTCCATCTCCCTCCCATTACACCATAAAATTTACAATAAAAGTCTCTAAAGATCTTCATTTCGGAATCTCTATCTCACCACGCAAATCTTACAAAACTCGAATCCATAACTTAATTCGTGTTCTCAACAGCTTTGAACGCACAGTACTGGTTTTGTGCGACACTTGTAATCACGGAATCAAGTAAAAATTGAACACGAGTTGCTAATCGAATATACGAACCCAAACCTAACATTCCTTTCATGATTCGGATCACAAATTTTACCAATTCTCTAACCCTAACCTCATGGCTAGTCATGGCGTGTTCCAGGATCTGCATCGCACCAAGTAAACTGACCATGAGATTGTAGCACTCCTTGCCAAGACCCCATAGAAATCAACGTAGAAATTTATAGAATTTTGTATGAATTATTTTCAATTTCTAAGCTCATGATTTTCGCTGTTTAACATTACTGGAGGTTGCGGCGCTTCATTTTGACCAGATGAATTATGAATTAGGGTTAGACTGGCAAGGGTATTATATAGGATAGTTTTAATTATTATTTTATTTGAATTTTATATTAATTTTAATGAATCGCTATCTATATACGTTGTTTAAAAATCCCTATAATCACATACAATATCCAAAAATCATGAAAATGGACATACAATTAAAGTTTGACATTACGGACCAAACGAAACTTGTTTCGTCGAATTCCGACTCTGTTTGCTCACACAACATATTTTTAACCGTCAAAATACTGACTGTTTCTCACATTAAAAATCCGTACGGCCACACCCTGACTCCAAAAATCACGAAAATTGGAATCTAACAATAATTTAATATTCCGGATCCAACAAAATTAGTTTCTCCGAAAATGGAGTTTGTTTGCAAAAGTGGCTATTTTTAAAGCTCAAAATAAACCCTTTTAAATATTAAATATATTTAAAAAAATTTAATTAAAATTTTTTGAATAAATATTATCGTATATATCCATAATATATATCATACAGCTCCAGAATATTCCTATATGAATTTCTAACTCGACATTTTAAATCCAAATTAAATAAGTATTTAATTTATATTGAAAATCCATTTATAATATAAATAAATCGTTATAAATTATAAAGGAATTCCACAGTGACTTTTCAAAAATTTGATTTGGACACAACTCACAATCTATACGAGAAATCTCGATTTTTCTCTTCCATTAGAAAAATATACTTCACCAGCTTTGAACGTTTCTTGTTTCATAGAAATCCGATTTAAAACGGATTTTGAATATTCGTTTAAAGTTTAAATCGCCAAGTTATGAACTGCCGCGCCATTTCGAAATCGATTATAATTATATTATAATTATACGTTCAACTATCATTATTTAAATATACTGGTTATTATAATTCAACTCTAAACTGAATTATATATTATAAATGATCCAATTCACACAATATTGTGAATTCCACTATTTCCGATTATTTTGGAATTAAATATATTATTCTATTATTCATATTAATTAAATATTCAATATTATTTAGTTAAACGACCATTTAAACCTCTAATCACTATTTAAATGATTAAATTAATTAATTACTATACCGTAAAAATACGGGACATTACAATTTCATCCAAAATCTTTCTGTAATAACCCGCAAAATCTGGGCCAGTTTAAAATTTTTATTTTGGCAATTTTAATGAATTTTGAATATTTAAAATGAATTATTTTAAATATAACAACGAGAAATTCATTTTGAATATAGAATTCGACGTATATATTATATACGTCGTCGTTAGAATATAAATAATTATATATAATTATAAATAGAATTGAAAATGGCGCGGTAGTTCGATAATTCGATTTCAAACTTCAATTGAATATACCAGGTGCAAAACAATCCGGATTTTAGTGAAACCAAAAAACATTAGGATCTAATTGATAATATCTTTCCAACGAATCCGAATAATCAAGATTTTATAGCGGGAATCAAAAGATATGTCCAGTTGAAAATTCTGAATAGTCGCTATGGAATTCAGGCCCTTAAAAATGGATATTTTGCAAACGACCTCGGATTTCGACGAAACCACTTTTGTTGGATCCGTGATGTTAAATTATTGCTAGATTCCAAATTTCATAATTTTTCGAATCAATATGTGAGCGTGGTAAAGGAAAACGTGTTTTGACCATTTTAGTTGAATTTAATCGACTGGAAAATGGCCATTTTTCTAACGGTCTCGGAATTCGACGAAATTAGTTTTGTTAGGACCGTATCGTCAATACGAAGCTAGAAAATATTTTTTTGGAATTTTTCTAGTTAGTATGTGACCCCGGTAATTTGAAATGTACGTTTAAAATTCAATATAGTGATTTAAATGTAAATTCAAAGGAAACTGATCGAAACGATCAAATCAGCTTGCGATACATATTCCATTGTGTTCGGAATGGGGGTAATTAGCTAGGGATGACAGGCGGAGGGCCTCGTTTAGAGGTCGTATGTGAAAGTCAACCTTTTTAGAAATTAAAATAATAAAATTAAAATTCTTTTCTCCTTAACTACCCAGCCCCCCCCCCCCCCCCCCCGATTTCATTCTACAGAAAAATAAAAAAAAATAAAAAAGAAAAGAAAAAGGGAGGCGACGGAAAAGGGGGGGAAACCCCTATCGTCGCCGCCAGAGGCTGGCGCCCCTCCTCCAGTCGATCGCCGCCACGCGAAGACCCCCCCCCCCCAGGCGCCAGAGCCGACGCGCGAGAGCCCCCCCGGTGGCGCAACGATCGCGACAGCCACCGACAGCTCTGACGCGACCCCCCATCCCTTTTGCCCTAAAAACCGCGCCCGCCTGTACCTGGCCACCACCACCATCGGAGTTAAGCTCGACTTCCCCCTGGACGTCGACCACCGCCGCTTCAAAACCCTTCCCTCCTTCAACGATCAATGTAAGTATTTAATTTCGGGTTTTTACTTATTTCCTTCGATAAAACTGATTTTTCCTTTGTTTTAAAACTGAAAAGATTAGATTTTTAATTTATAAAAAGTTCATATTTTTAAATTAGAAAAAGTTTAGATTTTTTTAAATTAGAAAATATGAGATTTTCATATGGAAAAGATGTAGATTTCTATTATGAAACTATCGAAATAAAAATACGATTTTTTATCATATGAATAAAAATACAATTTTTATATAGTGAAGAGAATAAAAATATAATTTTTATATTAGTGGCATAATAAAAATTTGATCTTTATATTTTTAAAGTAATAAAAATATGATTTTTATATTTTTAAAATATTAAAAATATGATCTTTACCATGTAGAAGATGTGAAAATATAATTTTTACATGATAGACGTGTTAAAGGCGAGATCTTTATTTTTTTTAAAAAAAAAGTGAAAAGACGATATTTTTAAAATATAAAAGATTAGATTTTAAAAATATGATTTTTATATATTGAATAGCATAGTAAAAATTCGATTTTTAAATATATGAAGTGATTATAAAAATATGACTTTTAAATTGAAAGTGAATAAATAAAAATGTAATTTTTATTTTAAAGACATCAAAATATAAAAATGGGTGATTTTTATATATGTAGTGACTACGGGCAACGAAGATGAAAAAGGCAACAACGAGGAAGATTTCTGTCAATGAAGTGTCGTGAAGTTGGATAGCTATAGGTGAGAACTTCTCACTCTAAACTTCTTTTTCTAGTTATATATATATATATACTAGGATGCAGACGGTGCTTAGTAGCACCCGACACAATCGTCCACAGACCATGGACTTGTTTGTTTGGTTGCATAGATTAGTTAGATGATTTGATTTGAAATTGAAATGTTTGGTGAATTGAATGGATTTGATTGATGTGTGAATGGCGTGGGCCTTCACTAGACCGGGGATAAGGCTAGGCCTCGTCCCATTTCTAGTATCGTGCCGTTATGCCGCCGAAATTTTGTAAAATATGTTAGAAAAATAAAAATATCATTTTTATTGAGTAAATGAACTGAATAGAAATTCATGTGTTGAAATAAAATATTTTATCGTTAAAAATATAATTTTTAACGTGGAAGTGAATAAAATAAAATATTCATTTACAAACCGGACGGTTTGTTTATGTACACCTATTTGAAGGACATTGATTGGGACGATAAATTTTACACATCGCCCAACTGCACAAATAAAATCTATGTTTGATTGTTTGAAACCCCACACGGGTGTTGGGGTGAAATTTGAAGTTCACTCATCCTGATTGATTAAATATGTCGATCGATTGATTGACAGGCTGCATAAGCGTTAGATATCTATATTTGATGCTTATACAGTGTAGTGCACTTTGGTTGATGGTTGATTATTTTTCAATGCTATTATATACATGTGTTGTATGGAATCCATATAATTAACATTATATGGTGATTGATTGGGCCTCATTCCAATCGGGAAAATAATGAAGATTATAAAAGAAAAATTCATGTGTTGAATATAAAAATAGTCATGTGTTGACGATGTTCATGTGTTGAAAATATTCGTGTGTTGAGTAAAATATTTTAATTAATAAAAAATTACATCTTTATCATATTTACGATTAGAATCTACTTTACGGTGGAGTCTAATTAAAATCAAACGATAGATACCTTAGTTTTATAAAATATTTTACATAACAAAAATAGTGATGTGTTGACAGTACTCATGTGTTGAGATTAGTCGTGTGTTGAAAGAAATATAGATTCATGTGTTGAATAGAATAAATATTCATTTGTTGGATAGAATAAAGAAGTTTTGAAAATATAAAGCCGTGTTGATTAGAGATGCGTTATTTTGACACGAACGATATTTATATCGATTTTATTCGTTGTATAATGAATATTGAAAAGTGATTTCAAAATTAAATATTTTGAAATGAAATTCAAATTGAATTAGATTAAAATTCGAATTGAATAGGAAGCGAATTTGAATTCGAATAAAATAGAAATGAATTCAAATTGAATTAAATTGAAATTGAAATTTAAAACGAACTGAAATTGAATTGAAATCAATTTGAAACGAATTCGAATTGAATCAAATTGAAGGTAAATTCGAATTGAATTGAATTGAAAGGAATTTGAATTTGAATTGAATTGAAATGAACTCGAATTGAATTGAAATCAAATCGATTTGAAATTGAAGATGAAGTTGAAATTGTTTTGAAAAGAATGTAGAACTATTTATAAAATTCGTTTTAAATAGAAATCGACGAAATATATATTATATATTATATATATATATAATATAATGGCCTGAATAGAACGCGCCGCGCCGCGGCAGTTCGCGAATTTCGACCATTTATTTCAAACGGACGTTGCGGGAGATCCGACCGTCGGATTCTCCTAAAACCGGAACCGTTGGGTTCGTATCGAAAAGAGCTTTCCAATGAATATTAGAAATTCGAAATCTAACGGTTGGATTTGGAATTATGTCCAAATCAAATTAGAAAAAGGTCGTTGTAAGTGCAGTTCGATAGCCGTTGATGGAAATCGACCGTACGGGCCTTGATAAAATTATTAAAAATATCGATAATTTGTGTAAAATTATAATATGTGAATTGGAAAGAATTGGGCTGGAAAATTCCACATTTGAAAGGATAAAAATAGATTTTTATCGAAATGAACTAGTTTTGAACTAGAATTAAAATCAATTTATTTTTGAAATAAATAAATTGAAATTGGAAGTGATTTTAAAAATAATCGATATTCCCAATACGTGGATTAGACTGGAGTTGAATCGAAATTATCTTCAGAATATTTTGATGTTGGATTTCGTGACTATACAAATATTGTTATGGGGATTTGAAAGATATATTTTATATCGTTATTTCCAATACGATATTTGTTGGTTTCAGAATTTGATATTGAATATAAGCCGATATATTTTCTATTCAGAGCCTTGTAATTAATATCAAATGTGATTCGGGTTTATCGTGAATCGTGTTTTAGATGACATTGGTTCTTTAACCCAGTTAAAGGCAGGATGTTGATTTTTGAAAGGATTAAAACTAAGTGGAGTTTTAATGAATCTTTAATTTGATTAAAAATGTGAATTGATAATTTAAATTATCAAATCTGAAAGGTGATCGAGAATGGAGTACCACCAGTTTTGCTCCAAAGCGATAGTTAAATCTTTAATTAGATTTGAACGTGAAATGGTAATTAATTTTACCGATAACACCGTGGTGTTAGATGTGGAGTATTACCAGTTTTCTCCATGGGATATATAGGTTGGGATTGGGAAATAAAATAAATAATTACTTCGGTGTGGTTCGCTAATCCCGACTAGTTTGGAAAACCATGATATGGTTTGAAATGATATCCAAAGGAAGATTAAAGAATAAATTTAAAGGAATTTATCTTGGATAAAATTAATGGGAACCTTTCCCTAAAAATGTGATTTTGTGAATAAAATAATATTCTGAATTGGAATGAGGCGTTTGTTGTGTTTGTGTAACATTTGTTTATCATATACGTGGGTTATTCAGAAAGGCCGGGTTTATACCCATTCTGAATAACCGATTCGACGAGATGTCGAAGATGAAGACGGTGGTTGAAGACCGGAAGTCTTCACATCGTTTGGGTGATTACTGATGATCTTGATTGGGCTGTACACCCAGGATGAGGGAATCAGTTGGTGATCGTCCAGACATACCTGGAGATGGATGGATATGCGAGGAAAGTGCCTCCGGTTTCGTTCAGACCCAGAACGAACTTGTAAATGGATTGTGTGTCTGACATTGGATTTTATTCTGTGTTGATTGATCTCTATTAAATATACATCTGTTTGGTGGCGGAGAATTTATTCTCTTGCTTAATGCCCTTCTCTGAGACGTACGAGCTCAGAGGTTGTATATCGATGGACATCAGTCGCATGGAGTGGATTGCCAGTGTGGCATGCGTAAGTGGCAGTTGATCAAGGCTTCTGTTGAAAAGCAAAGTCTTGTGGTTGATGATCAAAGCACGGCCTGTGTGGCATAGCTTTGTGTATAACGTGAATTCGCGAGCCTCACACCTCGGTATGAGTCAAAAACGGGATAGTGACTGCAGGGAGAGCACGACGTTTCTTTCTAGCTAGGGTGGTGTCAGTGACCTACCAGCCCTGACATTTATATACTTTTCACCTGTGTGGTTGTTGGAATGCGAGGCGTCTCGGATATAGGTCTGTAAGGACCGGGAAACGTGTGTTCAGGAATAACTAATCCTCAAAAGTAAGAGAGGACCGGCCCTGAAGATCCAAGGATCATAGTGGGGTCCTGGGACATTTGCTAGAGTGTCTCGAACGCGGAGAGGAGCTTGCCCCTTGCCTCGGCTCATGACGGAATCCAATTTCCAATACGTGTATTGCGGTTTTAATTGTAGAACTAGTATGGCGACATAGTAGATGGTAGCTATGCCGCCTATGATTGATATTTATGATTGAAATTGTTTTGACACTATACACTTATAATAGTATCAAATAATGTGTTTTAAACGTATCAAGCACGCTTTGGCTGTTATAAGGTAAAAACCCTATCCTCCGGCTTGCGTTGCATTGTGTGATGGGACCTGGGTCTTATAACAGCTTCATTTTTCTTTATTTAGCATTGCGCTGTTTGTTTTATGCACTGATATTCTTGGGAGGAAACCCGTTCCATGTTATACGGCATGGTCCCTTGATTTACCGAACTTTAAAATAAAAAATTATAACTGCTTTAGTTCTCACACCAGTCCCATGACTGACCTGGAGTTTATTGTTTTAACCTAAACTCTGGGTGCCCCTATTTTCCGCACGGGCAGCTAGTGGTTTTGGTTTTGCAGATGTATATTCACAGGGTCCTGATTAACAGCTGGAACGATGCTCGGAAAGCTCTGTATCCGTGTATCACTTTCAGTTGTATTTTGTATATTTTTCCGCTACTATGTAAATTATTGTAATCTCTGATATTTATCGAATGTAATTTATTCATTTATACTCTGTATATTCTTGTATTCTGATGGAATTGTTGTAATAACAATGAAATGTTCTTCCGTCTTCGTCCTTTTGTGTGTTGTTCTCAAAGTATTCGTGCTTTCCTTCACGGGGTAGTTACGGGTCCTTATAGTGGTATCAGAGCTTTGGTTTACAGAGCTCGAGAACAAGACACATTAGAACCATACGAAAGAATTCATCAGATATTGGATTAGTAATATCCAATTAGAATGACTCGTTAGAGATAGGATCTGTAGTATCCTAGAACGAGTGTGAAGAGTATATTTTTCAAATGTAAACAATTTTGTTTAGAAATTTAAATCACTTTTTACGTATTTGAATATTTATTTATTTTGAATATGGACGATCTAGTATATAAAGGTTTTGCATATACGCGTCATGAACGTATATTCGAAGTTTTAATATATTAGATAGATATAAAATCACATTCTAGTTGCCCGGGAATGACTCTGATAATGCTGCAGCGTTACCAGTATTTATTTTCGAGTGACGAAGGTGTGATTTCTATATATTTCCATTAGACTGGTGTGAGAACCAAAACTAATATAGCTAGAATACATTGTTGTGATTTGGCATCAAAAACATGATTTTTTTTGTATATATATATCAAAATTATGAACTTGAAAACTCTAATTCACTAATTGATTGATGTTTGTGTCGTTTGTTCATTTGTTTGATAATTTTGAACCATTTATGCCTAATTGTATCAAATATTGAATTATATTGAAAATCGGTTGCATTTCCTTGCATATACATATACTTACATTGAACAGGTCATAGCAAGGAGGCTAGAGCAGAGAATAAAATTTGTTTGCCCGACAAATAGGTACATGTTTACTACATAATTTACTGTTTTGTTTGGGTGATGATGATTTTATGAGCCTATTGGCTAGCCGCTTGGCTTTTTCTTTTTCTTTTTGAGATCTGAAGGACCGAGGAAGCTATTTGAAATTCCCCGATGCTCCCGGTGCAGGGGAGGTTATGGCGAAATTTTTCGAAAATTTAGGGTGTTAGCCAAATTTTTGAAATTTTTGAGAATTCTCAGAAACTGAAAATGTGGAGAATGGAAGCCAGATCGAACGTAGAGTTGATTAATCAAACCACTTTCGACTTTGTTCCTTTTCGGGGACGAAAAGTTTTAAGTGGGGGAGATTGTAATAACCCGCAAAATCTGGGCCAGTTTAAAATTTTTATTTTGGCAATTTTAATGAATTTTGAATATTTAAAATGAATTATTTTAAATATAACAACGAGAAATTCATTTTGAATATAGAATTCGACGTATATATTATATACGTCGTCGTTAGAATATAAATAATTATATATAATTATAAATAGAATTGAAAATGGCGCGGTAGTTCGATAATTCGATTTCAAACTTCAATTGAATATACCGGGTGCAAAACAATCCGGATTTTAGTGAATCCAGAAAACATTAGGATCTAATTGATAATATCTTTCCAACGAATCCGAATAATCAAGATTTTATAGCGGGAATCAAAAGATATGTCCAGTTGAAAATTCTGAATAGTCGCTATGGAATTCAGGCCCTTAAAAATGGATATTTTGCAAACGACCTCGGATTTCGACGAAACCACTTTTGTTGGATCCGTGATGTTAAATTATTGCTAGATTCCAAATTTCATAATTTTTTGAATCAATATGTGAGCGTGGTAAAGGAAAACGTGTTTTGACCATTTTAGTTGAATTTAATCGACTGGAAAATGGCCATTTTTCTAACTGTCTCGGAATTCGACGAAATTAGTTTTGTTAGGACCGTATCGTCAATACGAAGCTAGAAAATATTTTTCTGAAATTTTTCTAGTTAGTATGTGACCCCGGTAATTTGAAATGTACGTTTAAAATTCAATATAGTGATTTAAATGTAAATTCAAAGGAAACTGATCGAAACGATCAAATCAGCTTGCGATACATATTCTATTGTGTTTGGAATGGGGGTAATTAGCTAGGGACGACAGGCGGTGGGCCTCGTTTAGAGGTCGTATGTGAAAGTCAACCTTTTTAGAAATTAAAATAATTAAATAAAATAATAAAATTAAAATTCTTTTCTCCTTAACTACCCAGGCCCCCCCCCCGATTTCATTCTACAGAAAAATAAAAAAAATAAAAAAGAAAAGAAAAAGGGAGGCGACGGAAAAGGGGGGAGGAAACCTCTGTCGCCGCCGCCAAAGGCTGGCGCCCCTCCTCCAGTCGATCGCCGCCACGCGAAGACCCCCCCCCCCCCCCCCAGGCGCCAGAGCCGACGCGCGAGAGCCCCCCCCCCCCCGGTGGCGCAACGATCGCGACAGCCACCGACAGCTCTGACGCGACCCCCCATCCCTTTTGCCCTAAAAACCGCGCCCGCCTGTACCTGGCCACCACCACCATCGGAGATAAGCTCGACTTCCCCTGGACGTCGACCACCGCCGCTTCAAAACCCTTCCCTCCTTCAACGATCAATGTAAGTATTTAATTTCGGGTTTTTACTTATTTCCTTCGATAAAACTGATTTTTCCTTTGTTTTCAAACTGAAAAGATTAGATTTTTAATTTATAAAAAGTTCATATTTTTAAATTAGAAAAAGTTTAGATTTTTTTTAAATTAGAAAATATGAGATTTTCATATGGAAAAGATGTAGATTTCTATTATGAAACTATCGAAATAAAAATACGATTTTTTATCATATGAATAAAAATACAATTTTTATATAGTGAAGAGAATAAAAATATAATTTTTATATTAGTGGCATAATAAAAATATGATCTTTATATTTTTAAAGTAATAAAAATATGATTTTTATATTTTTAAAATATTTAAAATATGATCTTTACCATGTAGAAGATGCGAAAATATAATTTTTACATGATAGACGTGTTAAAGGCGAGATCTTTATTTTTTAAAAAAAAAAGTGAAAAGACGATATTTTTAAAATAGAAAAGATTAGATTTTAAAAATATGATTTTTATATATTGAATAGCATAGTAAAAATTCGATTTTTAAATATATGAAGTGATTATAAAAATATGACTTTTAAATTGAAAGTGAATAAATAAAAATGTAATTTTTATTTTGAAGACATCAAAATATAAAAATGGGTGATTTTTATATATGTAGTGACTACGGGCAACGAAGATGAAAAAGGCAACAACGAGGAAGATTTCTGTCAATGAAGTGTCGTGAAGTTGGATAGCTATAGGTGAGAACTTCTCACTCTAAACTTCTTTTTCTAGTTATATATATATATATACTAGGATGCAGACGGTGCTTAGTAGCACCCGACACAATCGTCCACAGACCATGGACTTGTTTGTTTGGTTGCATAGATTAGTTAGATGATTTGATTTGAAATTGAATTGTTTGGTGAATTGAATGGATTTGATTGATGTGTGAATGGCGTGGGCCTTCACTAGACCGGGGATAAGGCTAGGCCTCGTCCCGTTTCTAGTATCGTGCCGTTATGCCGCCGAAATTTTCTAAAATATGTTAGAAAAATAAAAATATCATTTTTATTGAGTAAATGAACTGAATAGAAATTCATGTGTTGAAATAAAATATTTTATCGTTAAAAATATAATTTTTAACGTGGAAGTGAATAAAATATTCATTTACAAACCGGACGGTTTGTTTATGTACACCTATTTGAAGGACATTGATTGGGACGATAAATTTTACACATCGCCCAACTGCACAAATAAAATCTATGTTTGATTGTTTGAAACCCCACACGGGTGTTGGGGTGAAATTTGAAGTTCACTCATCCTGATTGATTAAATATGTCGATCGATTGATTGACAGGCTGCATAAGCGTTAGATATCTATATTTGATGCTTATACAGTGTAGTGCACTTTGGTTGATGGTTGATTATTTTTCAATGCTATTATATACATGTGTTGTATGGAATCCATATAATTAACATTATATGGTGATTGATTGGGCCTCATTCCAATCGGGAAAATAATGAAGATTATAAAAGAAAAATTCATGCGTTGAATATAAAAATAGTCATGTGTTGACGATGTTCATGTGTTGAAAATATTCGTGTGTTGAGTAAAATATTTTAAATAATAAAAAATTACATCTTTATCATATTTACGATTAGAATCTACTTTACAGTGGAGTCTAATTAAAATCAAACGATAGATACCTTAGTTTTATAAAATATTTTACATAACAAAAATAGTGATGTGTTGACAGTACTCATGTGTTGAGATTAGTCGTGTGTTGAAAGAAATATAGATTCATGTGTTGAATAGAATAAATATTCATTTGTTGGATAGAATAAAGAAGTTTTGAAAATATAAAGCCGTGTTGATTAGAGATGCGTTATTTTGACGCGAACGATATTTATATCGATTTTATTCGTTGTATAATGAATATTGAAAAGTGATTTCAAAATTAAATATTTTGAAATGAAATTCAAATTGAATTAGATTAAAATTCGAATTGAATAGGAAGCGAATTTGAATTCGAATAAAATAGAAATGAATTCAAATTGAATTAAATTGAAATTGAAATTTAAAACAAACTGAAATTGAATTGAAATCAATTTGAAACGAATTCGAATTGAATCAAATTGAAGGTAAATTCGAATTGAATTGAATTGAAACGAATTTGAATTTGAATTGAATTGAAATGAACTCGAATTGAATTGAAATCAAATCGATTTGAAATTGAAGATGAAGTTGAAATTGTTTTGAAAAGAATGTAGAACTATTTATAAAATTCGTTTTAAATAGAAATCGACGAAATATATATTATATATATTATATATATAATATAATGGCCTGAATAGAACGCGCCGCGCCGCTGCAGTTCGCGAATTTCGACCATTTATTTCAAACGGACGTTGCGGGAGATCCGACCGTCGGATTCTCCTAAAACCGGAACTGTTGGGTTCGTATCGAAAAGAGCTTTCCAATGAATATTAGAAATTCGAAATCTAACGGTTGGATTTGGAATTATGTCCAAATCAAATTAGAAAAAGGTCGCTGTAAGTGCAGTTCGATAGCCATTGATGGAAATCGACCGTACGGGCCTTGATAAAATTATTAAAAATATCGATAATTTGTGTAAAATTATAATATGTGAATTGGAAAGAATTGGGCTGGAAAATTCCACATTTGAAAGGATAAAAATAGATTTTTATCGAAATGAACTAGTTTTGAACTAGAATTAAAATCAATTTATTTTTGAAATAAATAAATTGAAATTGGAAGTGATTTTAAAAATAATCGATATTCCCAATACGTGGATTGGACTGGAGTTGAATCGAAATTATCTTCAGAATATTTCGATGTTGGATTTCGTGACTATACAAATATTGTTATGGGGATTTGAAAGATATATTTTATATCGTTATTTCCAATACGATATTTGTTGGTTTCAGAATTTGATATTGAATATAAGCCGATATATTTTCTATTCAGAGCCTTGTAATTAATATCAAATGTGATTCGGGTTTATCGTGAATCGTGTTTTAGATGACATTGGTTCTTTAACCCAGTTAAAGGGAGGATGTTGATTTTTGAAAGGATTAAAACTAAGTGGAGTTTTAATGAATCTTTAATTTGATTAAAAATGTGAATTGATAATTTAAATTATCAAATCTGAAAGGTGATCGAGAATGGAGTACCACCAGTTTTGCTCCAAAGCGATAGTTAAATCTTTAATTAGATTTGAACGTGAAATGGTAATTAATTTTACCGATAACACCGTGGTGTTAGATGTGGAGTATTACCAGTTTTCTCCATGGGATATATAGGTTGGGATTGGGAAACAAAATAAATAATTACTTCGGTGTGGTTCGCTAATCCCGACTAGTTTGGAAAACCATGATATGGTTTGAAATGATATCCAAAGGAAGATTAAAGAATAAATTTAAAGGAATTTATCTTGGATAAAATTAATGGGAACCTTTCCCTAAAAATGTGATTTTGTGAATAAAAGAATATTCTGAATTGGAATGAGGCGTTTGTTGTGTTTGTGTAACATTTGTTTATCATATACGTGGGTTATTCAGAAAGGCCGGGTTTATACCCATTCTGAATAACCGATTCGACGAGATGTCGAAGATGAAGACGGTGGTTGAAGACCGGAAGTCTTCACATCGTTTGGGTGATTACTGATGATCTTGATTGGGCTGTACACCCAGGATGAGGGAATCAGTTGGTGATCGTCCAGACGTACCTGGAGATGGATGGATATGCGAGGAAAGTGCCTCCGGTTTCGTTCAGACCCAGAACGAACTTGTAAATGGATTATGTGTCTGACATTGGATTTTATTCTGTGTTGATTGATCTCTATTAAATATACATCTGTTTGGCGGCGGAGAATTTATTCTCTTGCTTAACGCCCTTCTCTGAGACGTACGAGCTCAGAGGTTGTATATCGATGGACATCAGTCGCATGGAGTGGATTGCCAGTGTGGCATGCGTAAGTGGCAGTTGATCAAGGCTTCTGTTGAAAAGCAAAGTCTTGTGGTTGATGATCAAAGCACGGCCTGTGTGGCATAGCTTTGTGTATAACGTGAATTCGCGAGCCTCACACCTCGGTATGAGTCAAAAACGGGATAGTGACTGCAGGGAGAGCACGACGTTTCTTTCTAGCTAGGGTGGTGTCAGTGACCTACCAGCCCTGACATTTATATACTTTTCACCTGTGTGGTTGTTGGAATGCGAGGCGTCTCGGATATAGGTCTGTAAGGACCGGGAAACGTGTGTTCAGGAATAACTAATCCTCAAAAGTAAGAGAGGACCGGCCCTGAAGATCCAAGGATCATAGTGGGGTCCTGGGACATTTGCTAGAGTGTGTCGAACGTGGAGAGGAGCTTGCCCCTTGCCTCGGCTCATGACGGAATCCAATTTCCAATACGTGTATTGCGGTTTTAATTGTAGAACTAGTATGGCGACATAGTAGATGGTAGCTATGCCGCCTATGATTGATATTTATGATTGAAATTGTTTTGACACTATACACTTATAATAGTATCAAATAATGTGTTTTAAACGTATCAAGCACGCTTTGGCTGTTATAAGGTAAAAACCCTATCCTCCGGCTTGCGTTGCATTGTGTGATGGGACCTGGGTCTTATAACAGCTTCATTTTTCTTTATTTAGCATTGCGTTGTTTGTTTTATGCACTGGTATTCTTGGGAGGAAACCCGTTCCGTGTTATACGGCGTGGTCCCTTGATTTACCGAACTTTAAAATAAAGAATTATAACTGCTTTAGTTCTCACACCAGTCCCATGACTGACCTGGAGTTTATTGTTTTAACCTAAACTCTGGGTGCCCCTATTTTCCACACGGGCAGCTAGTGGTTTTGGTTTTGCAGATGTATATTCACAGGGTCCTGATTAACAGCTGGAACGATGCTCGGAAAGCTCTGTATCCGTGTATCACTTTCAGTTGTATTTTGTATATTTTTCCGCTGCTGTGTAAATTATTGTAATCTCTGATATTTATCGAATGTAATTTATTCATTTATACTCTGTATATTCTTGTATTCTGATGGAATTGTTGTAATAACAATGAAATGTTCTTCCGTCTGCGTCCTTTTGTGTGTTGTTCTCAAAGTATTCGTGCTTTCCTTCACGGGGAAGTTACGGGTCCTTACACTTTCCAAATTATTTAGTATGATTTTACATAATTTATTTATAATTTTAATATTTTTATCAAGACACTCACAGACGGTTTCCAATATCGGCCGTCGAACTGCATCCATGGCGACCTTTTCCAAAGCTGATTTGACTTAAATTAAAATTTAATCGTTGAATATCAAAAATTATCATTTTATTAGAAATCTCATTTCATTACGGTTCCAATTTCAGGAGAATCCGATGGTCGGATCTCGAAGTTATGGGTTGACGTTCACGAACTGTCGTTGTGCAACGCGTTCTATTCAAGCCCAAATTCGATAATTTGAAACGCTTCAAAACCATTTCTATAAATTATATTAAATGTATATAATCATCTTTGAAAACTCATTTCAGTCGTTTATCTTTAAAATTGCACATTTCACTGTTTAGTCAATTTTTATATTTTTGTATCCATCCAAAATCTGGTATCAAAACCAAACTTCAACTGTTAATTGAATATTATATTAAAATATTCATTTTATTCTGGATTGAAATGAGATTCAACCAATTACCATATAATTTCAGCTATATGGATTTCATACATCACATGTATTCAACAATGTTATAAACAACTATTAAAAATCCAATTCACATCAAAAATTCACTTACATCCATATAAGCCTTAAATAATTATTTAACACTTATATCGGCCTGTCAATCAATCGATTAACATTCAATCTAAACACTTGGAATTAGTGTAAATCAAATATCATCACAATACCCGTATAGGGTTTTCAACCAATAATCAATTAATTAATTATCCCATCTAATCGATATTATTTAAATGGGTCAACATAAACAAGTCGTTTTACTTGTAAATTGATTTTTAATCAAATTTCAACTACCACAAATAATTTAACATTGTTTTTAGCATGTTAATTATTTCAAATTCACATTCAAATCATAACATAAATAATCATCCATTGTCATTTAATGTGTCACAGAGTGTCCATCCACATTGTTTGAAATACGAGTGTCGTATATTCAAACAACGCTTGTAATAACAAATAAACTTGTTGAATAGTTCATGTGTTGAACTCAAGGGATATCGCATGCAACCGATAAAAATCCACATAGGCAATTAATATGTTTCCAATTACAGAAATAAATGACTGCATAGAATATTTAAGTGAGAGGGTTCTTACCAAGATCTTTGATCGTTATAATAACAATTGCTTTTGAGTTAAATTAAACGCGGATTTAATTTAACCCAAATTTGCAACTAGCTCCAAATTTGACAAAATTAGTCTTGTTGTGAATCTCTCGATCCACAGTCGCAACGGATCTAGTTTTGTGAAATTTTGAGTTCGTAGCAAAAAGATATTAACATACGAACTTTAAATACACAAATTAAATAACTATATAAATCAACCTTCTTATCCAATTTGCAACCACCGCTTTCGAGCTCGTCGTCGCCACCACGCTGCCCCGGAGCACCGCCGCTCGTTGCTGCCAGCACCATGGGATTACGTCTTGAAACCCGTGCCCCAATTCGTCACCGTTCGCCAGAATTTCATCGCTTTCTCTAAATTACACTTTGGGCTCTACAGGACGCACCCGAGCTCCAAATGCCACAAAATTTGGAAATTTGACTTAACTCGACATTCTAAGCAACTTTCCCATTGGGCACTTCAGCTCAAAATGCCCACATCTCCTCGAAAAACGTGAAAACCGCAACCTGGACTGAAAACAACCTGTTTTCTGTTCATGTCACTTTTCCGGCCATCTCCGGCCACTTTCAGGCGAGACACTCTAAAGCAAACTTGTATCCCTACTCCCCCTCGATAACTTTCCTTTTGGTGGCAACCCCTAATTCTCGATCGTTCATTCTCAAAACACCAAAATTTGGATGTCGGCCTACTGTACTTCGGGATAAAATCCGATCAAACCACAAATCCAACCGCCACCAAATTTTTACAGTTGCTAACACTCACCATGCTCTACAACTTTCATGTAGAAAGTTTTCTCTAATTCTTAATAGTTTGGAAGAAAAAATTACTTAGTGTTGAAGGGTTTTTTCGTAAAATATTTTTGACGGAGGAAAGGGGTCGCCATTTTCGGTGGAGAAGAGGGGAGAATAGGGATATGGGAAAGTATATTATATAGGGGAAGGGTTTTGGAATCTTATTTTTTTAATTCTTTAGTTCACATTGTCTTCGTTCGACGTTTAGCGCCGCCCCGATCACACATGAGTTCAGTTGGCATTGAAAATTGACACACAGCTATGTTTTGACAATACGGTCCTAATGAAACACGTTCCGTCGAATTCCGAGTACGTTTGCTCAAAAAGCTCTATTTCGGGATTAAACGACTGATCGATTCACAATTTATTGTGCATGGCCACATACTAGCTCCAAAAATTATGGAATTTGAAATCTAACAATAATTTAATATTCTAGATACAATAAAAAGTGGTTTCACCAAAAAAACGGAGGTCGTTTGCAAAATGGCTATCTTTAAGTGCTTTAATAATATTAAAATATTAATAAATTCCATAGCGACTATTTGAATTTTAATTTGGGCATAACTTACAATTCATAAAGTGAAATCTCAATTTCTTACATTCATTCGAAAGATACAATTAAATAGATTCTAACATTTTTGATTTCTTCAAATTCTGACTTATAATGAATATTGTACATTCAATTAAAGTTTAAAATTAAATTTTCCAAAATACCACGCCATTACGAGCTCGCTTTAATTTAATTATAAATTTACACTCTCAAACCTCATTTTAAATTAATTCTAAGTTATTCTCAAAATAAATCATTCAAAATATTTAATTTCCATTAAAGTCAATTAAAAATAAATTTTAAATTGGTTCCAAAACTCCGGGCTGTTACAATCTCCCGCACTTAAAATTTTTTCATCCTCGAAAAAGGAACGAAGTTGAAAGTCATTTAACTAACCAAATCAACTTTCATTCTGCCTTGAGTTCTTCAACTTTACATTTCTAAGAACTTTCTAATTTTCTTGAAATTTGGCTAACGCCATAAATTTCTGAAAAATATCTATAACCTCCTTTGTATGGGATGATCTAAACAAATATATATGGCCTTAAACGGCTCCAATAAATCATTATATTTCAAACCAAGCAATTGTGACTTATCTACACTCAAGGAGGATGCGTGAAAATTTATCATCCCGAGACCCATTTGGGGGATTAGTCATGATCCATGTGCCTTATATACAACAAAAGTGATGTATATATTTTTGTCATCTCAAGACCTGTGTAGGGTTCGTTATTAAATCCTGCGTTTTTTCTAATATAAGTTAAATTTAAAGCTCAATTCATTTCCAAATACTTACATTCGAAACTCAAAATTTAAAACACATTTCGATATTTCAATTGGAATTATATAGTCATCCCACTTTTGAAACTCGAAATTGAACATTGATCATGATGTAGCTACAATCATCAGAATCATCCTCAAGCGTCTAGAGTATGATTTTATATAAATCAAGTATATTCAAGGCTTCGGATATACGCTAGCTAGGCGTATATGCAAAATCTTCTTATATTCGATAATCCAGTCTCAACGTTAAAATAAGCATTCAAAATCATATTATAAAATAATCAAGTAGGTGATCCACGTATTTTCAAAACATATATTTTTCTTTATATCTAAAATATAATTGAAAATCATATTATACATATAATAAACACAAATACGTTACTTATAAACATATTGCTTTCTGCTCATTCTAGGGCATTACTAACCATATATCTAATGAGTTTCTCATTCTAGGATACAACTGATTCTATCTTTAATGAATATTCTTTAATAGGATATTGCTAATCCTATCTCTGGTGAATTCTTTCGTTCGGTTCTAATATGTCATGCTCTCAAGCTTTGTAAAGCAAAGCTCTGATACCAAGTTATCACGACCTGAAATCCCCGGCCGGCCTAGACCGAGTAAGGATGCGGATTATTTGAGAACATGACGCATCACAACACAAAATAACAGAACATTTCATTGCTATTACAACAATATTACATCATAGTACAAGAATGTCAGAGTGCAAAAAAATAATGTACGCAACGAAAAAATAATATCAGAGAATAAATTACATAGCAGCGGAATTAGAAATGTATAAATACAATGCACAACGGAAATACATCAACTAACACAACCTGAAAGAAATACATGGATACAAAGCTTTCCAACTATAGCTCCAGCTGTAAACCAGGATCTTGTTAAATAGAAATATCTACCAAACCAAAAATATAAGCTACCCGTGTGGAAAATATGGGCACCCGGAGTTTAGGTGAAAAACAATAAACTCCAAGTCAGTCATGGGACTGGTGTGAGAACTTAAAACAGTTATTAAAACTCTACTTAATTAAAATAAGGTAATATCATGGGACCACACCGTATGACACTGAACAGGTTACTCCACATGAATACTAGTTTAAAACATAAAATAATGCAATGCTTTTGGAAAAATGAAGCTATTATAAGACTCTAGCCCCATCACACAATGCAACACAAGCCAGAGAAAAGAATTTTACCTTATAATAGCCAAACATGCTTGATATGCTTCAAAACAATTTTTTTTGATATTAATATAAGTGCATAGTGTAGAAAACAGACATCAAATATAAATGTACCAATCATAGAAAGCATAGTGCCTCCATCCTAATATGTCGCCGTATAGGTTTACAACTAAAACCGAAAAGTTGCGTATTGGAAATTGGATTCCAACTATGAGTCGAGGTAAGGGATGTCTCTTCAACGGTTTCGAGACACTCTAGCACATGTCTCAGGGCAACCCTTGGATTTTCAGGGCCAGTCCACACCTAACATTTGTGTATTGGTTATTCCTGAACAATACGTTTCCCGGTCCTATCAGACATGTCACCTGGTTAGTATGTCGAACAATCATATCTGAGGGCTCTCATATCCATCCTCCACATAAGTAAAATGTCTAGGCTCCATACCATGACATCACCTTTAGTTAGAAAGAAACATTTGCACTCCCTGCAGTTATTAATCCCGTTTTTGACTCATACCGGGGTGTGAGGCTCGCGAATTAATGCTATAACAAAGATGCACTATTTAAAGCCGTGCTTTGATTATCATCCACAAGACTCTACTTTCCAACAAAAGCCTTGCTCATTGCATCTCAGCATGCCACATTGACAATTCATACCATACCATTAATTTCCACCAATATATAATTTCTAAGCTCGTACGTCTCAGAGAAGGGTGTTAAGCATGAGAATAAATTTTCTGCCACCAAACAAATATATATTTATCAGAGATCTACAAATACATCATGAAATACAATGTCAGACATATAACCCATTTACAAGTCCATTCTAGGTCTAAACAAAACCAGAGCCCGTTATTCCTCTTCCTATATGTCCAATACATGAGAGAGGTCCTCGTATATCCGGACAATCAACAAGTACGTCCAGGCAACTATGACTATAACCCCTTCAAGGGAGCTACCCATATCCAAGGCATCAATAGTATTCATTCGACGTGAAGATCGTCGGTCTTGCACCATCTTCAATATCTTTGACATTTATCATCGTAACAATTATTCAGAATGGGATAAACCTGGTCTTTCCAAATAACTCACGCGTCTAATAATCATGTGATATATAAAAATAACACACATCTCATTCCAATCCAGAATATTCTTTTATTCAAATACTCATAATTTCGGGAAAGTTTCCCATTAACCTTATCAAAGATTTAATTCATTTAGACCACTTATTTAAATCTTTCTTTGAAAACCATTGCAAAAGATATCGTATTATCTTTTAACAATCTTAAACTGAATTAAGCTTTATAAAACTAGTTGGGATTATCGAGCCTTACCGAAGTAATCATTCATTTTACAATCCCAATCCCAACCTATTCATCCCATGGAGAAAAACTGGTGGTGCTCCATATCTAATACCCATAGTGTTATCGGTAAATTTAATTACCACTTAACATTTCAAATCTAATTAAAGATTTAACTATCGTATGGAGTAAAGCTGGTGGTACTCCATCTCGAATAGTTCTCGAATTTGGTAAATTTACTTACTCTTTATCTTCAATCTAATTAAAGACTCATTATAATTCAAACCCAGTTTTAATCTTCAAAAATCATTACTTAAGGATTATTCAACATTTAGAAATTAATCTTGTTGTTACTTGGGTTAAAGAACAAATGTCGTTTAAAACATTGCTTACGATAAACCCAAAATCCCATTTTCCATTTAATTCCAATTTAATTTATTAAATTGGAAAACTTCATTAAATCTTACTTTAAAGACTCACTCTTAATTTCATTTCAACAAGGTTAAAGAACAGTGTCATAAAAGACACCATTCACGAAAAACCTAAACCCAATTTGATATTAAATATAAGGTCTTAAATGGAAATCATATTGACTTTCATTCAATACCCAACTCTGACACTGACATATATCGTGTTGGAATAATGATATCAATATCTTCTAAATTCCCCAACAATATCTGTATAATCACGTAATCCAATATCGAAAATATCCGAATATAATTTTCATTCAAATCCATTCCAATTTACATGTTGAAAACTTCTGGTTATGTTAAAACAATTTACTATCCAATTTATTATTTCTAAAAATCATTGGATTATTCTTCAAGTTATTAACTAGTTCCTTTGAATAAAAATATCTTTTATATTTTCAAATATGGAATATTTCATCCAAAATCTTTTTAGATCATTTATAATGATTTTACATAATTTATTTATATTTTTAATAATTTTATCAAGGCCCTTACAGTCGGTTTCTTATACCGGCCACTGAACTGCATCCATGGCGACCTTTTCCAAATATGTTTTGGACATAAACTAAAATCTAACCGTTGAATTTCAAGAACTATCATTTTATTAGAAAGATCATTTCATTATGGTTCCAATTTTAGGAGAAACCGACGGTCGGATCTCTTGGTACGTCAATTCGAAGTTACGGGTTGACGTTCGCGAACTAACGCTGTGCGACACGTTCTATTCAAGCCCGAATTTGATTTGTAAAATTTAATTATAATTCAAAACGCTTCAAAACCATTTTTATAAATTATATAAAATATATATAATCATCTTTGAAAAATCATTTCAGTCATTTATCTTTAAAATTGCACATTTCATTGTTCACTCAATTTTAATATTTTTGTGTCCATCCAAAAATCAGACATCAAAACCAAACTTCAACTGTTAATTGAATATTATATTAAAATATACGTTTTATTCCTTATTGAAATGAGATTCAATCAATTACCATATAATTTCAGTTATATGGATTTCATACATCACACATATTCAACAATATTTATATACAGCTATTAAATATCCATTTCACATCCAAAGTGCACTTACATCCATATAAGCCCTAAATAATTATTTAACGCTTATATCATCCTGTCAATCAATCAATTAACATTCAATCTAAACACTTAGAATTAGTGTAAATCAAATATCATCCCAATACCTGTGTGGGGTTTCCAACCAATAAATAAATAATTAATAAATTATTTATTCCATCTAATCGATATTATTTAAATTGGTGAACATAAACAAGCCGTTCGACTTGTAAATGGATTTTTAATCAAATTTCAACTACCACAAATAATTTTACATTGTTTTCAACATGTTAATTATTTCAAATCCACATTCAAATCATAACATAAATAATCATCCATTGCCATTTAAGGCGCCATAAAGTGTCCATAAGTCCACTACCAATTTTTTCCCTTTTTATTTTCTAAGTTAGATGTTATTTACCATTTTCAAATCACCGTAAGTTTTCCATACAAATTAAGCATATCTTTTCTTTTTTGTTATTCCCAATTTCACTGATATTTGATTTACAATATCTAATTTTTCATTAACAACATTTTTAATAACATATTCACTTTTATTGTAAATTCCACAATTTTAGTATTACAGTGATTTTATTTCAATTAATAGGTTCATAAAATAGATCTATACAACAGTAATATTCCTAATATAACTGAAAATAAATTATATTGCAATACCACAATTTAAAGTTATTAACATGTTAAGAATAATGGAGAATGTACAAGGTAAATATACTTTTATTCAAAAGGTATAAATCTAAATCCACTCACCTGACAACTTTCCAGCCCTTGAATTTATTTGAATCTGTGATTCCGTGGTCTTCCTAACTGAACCTAATATTAAAACAACCATGGATTTACAAATCTGATACTAAAAGATGAAGGAAAGAAAGAAACCTGAATAAACTAAATTCGCAGGACTTACCTCACATTGATCAGAAATATGAAAGTCTATATTGTAGATTTATACTTTTTACCTTCTTGAATCAGAACTCGTAATAGCTAATTTTTCTAATTTCTAAAAGATTTGGAGAGAAAAGAAAATGTTAGAGCCTTATCGTCGTCTCAGAAAATACGAGTTGAAGGTTGAGCCCTGTTAGTCTATTTATAGGCATGCAAGAATTTCTGGTCCATCGAATTCTATAAAATAAATTATGATCCATATAAATCAGAAAAAAAACGTCATCAGCCACGCAGATCTTACCGCGAATGGATCGACCCTTGTGCCGACCCACCTTAGAGGTGGGTCGACCCATGTGAGGCCCGGGTCAACCCATCTAGGGTCTGAATGTGTATTTTCTACCTCGCTTAAACTCTACTTATCGTTAATTAATGACATTTTTATTTCTTACTTAATACAGTACATCTAAATTAAAATATTCTGATTATAACTTTCTTAAAGTTTGAATTTCGAATTTTGCATACATATACGCATACAATCTTTTGATTTATTAATTCATTAATAACTTTCCCATATGGGCTATGTTTTGGACATGTTATATACCAAAACAAATCAAAAAATTGCCACGAACACAATTGTATATGTTTCGGGTCCAAATTCTTAAATCATAAATTATCGATATTTCCATTTATTATTAAAATTAAATACAAGGTGTTACATTCTCCCCTCCTTAGGAAATTTTGTCCTGAAATTTGATAAGGACGGAATGATTGTTCTACCACGTATAAATTGCAACCAGTATGTGTTCATCCAATTTTTCAACCATTTGTGTACTTGTGCAACGTGTAACACACACGATAATATACGAATGTAATGAATGCCTAAGTGGTACCTCCTATATGAATGCCATTTTTCTTGAAGATCTTTTGAAAACATGTTGTATATATCCTAAATATACTGGAAATTTCTATATGTATGCAACATTTTTGAAATCAAACTACTTTTTCATCCAATTTTTCCTACACTCTTACAGAGCAAGAGCATAGTTCATCCAATTTTTTCATCCAAACCCTACCAACCAACTTCAAATTTGCGAATTACAGAAAGACTAATTTTTTGAATCTGATTTCTTTTGTTACAAAAAGGTAGAAACGGAAAACCTTACATCTTCCTTTTATCTTTTATGTACATTTTCTAATCTGTACTCGGATTTTGTGCAACTGTAATATAAGAATTTCCGACCTTCTTATCCAAGCACAACTTACACAAAAAAATTTCCTTTATTATAAATTTTCTTTTCCAACTTACCTTGGGGAAAAATCCAATTCTTTTCTATTTCTCATAACTTTCCATTTATCTTCATTTGTCATATTTGTTGCTTTATTTTACAGTTGTCATCATCATTTGTTTTCTTTTAAGTATGTCATTACTTTTTTCTTAGCTTATTTAACTTAATCCACTGATAAAAGTTTAATTGTAAATAAGCCTCATAATTCTTTCAAAACTAAAATAGGAAAACAAGCATGCCACACCGCTACTATCAAGGGCTAAGAATCCTAGGACTATGTCCTAGCTGACAAATAAAAGTACAAACCACAGGATCTAAACAACTCACTTGCCCACTATCATCCACTTGTCACAACTAGTCCTTATTGTGTACTAACTCTCTTTTCTAAGCAACAACCTAGCTCCGTAGTGCTTACGCACTCTATGGGAATTTACTGTCATTCCAAAACAATTCTTGTTATCTACTATGAGCGTCACGGCACGCACTTCGCGCGTGGTCATGGCATGCGCTTCACGCATGGATTATTATTTTTAAAATATCAAAGTCAATATTTTAAATACTTATATAGATAAGCATAATCCATGGCATATTTCTTTGATTGAAAAAGGCAAAAATTAAAAAAAAAATCCGCTATGCCAATAATTGGCATAATGCAATAAATATGGAAATGCATGAATAGATGTAAGGATTCAATTTTTACCAAGTAGGGCATGTGCTAAAAATAATTAAAAGCAGACTAAAGGAGTGGAACAGATGTAGGCATAAGCAGCTTATGAATATTAAAAAAATTATACAACAAATGTAAAGATACACAATAAAAAATTGATTTGGCCTACGAAGTAAAGGCATGTATAAAAATACTACCAAACATAGAGTAATCTCAAAGCCTAGTTCTTTTAAACTTTTTCATCTAAGCACATTGCACCCTCTCCACCATCCCTCCCTCGCACACCCGCACCTCCATAAGCCACCAGATCTGGCTCTCTACCGCCCTTGCCAAACTCCACGTGTGCTGTCGTAGCTCCTCCGATCTCTAAGCCTTCTATCGGATCCTCTTTCCCATCTGCAAACGTTAAAATGTCACCGAGCTGATCATCAACTTCCTTGCCATTGACTGCTCCAAGAACGTCACGGTGGCCTCCCCCACAGCACAAACGGCTACATCCTGAATGAATCCACCTCATCACAATTACTACAACGTACACAGGAAACAAATCTTCCCTGCTACCATCACACTCCTCAGCCACGACTCCAACCAAAATCACCAAACTCCTTCCACTTATGTTAGAAAATGAGAAGCTTCATCAAATTAAAAAGCAACCGAATATTTTAAGTTTAATTATATTTATTAAGTAGATAAGTTGTCTGAAAATACCAAGTTTGCTCAGCACTGCTCAAACAATAAGTGCAGTAAAGAGACAAAGCAAAAGGCATAACATCATAATTTATCAAACCATGTTTGTGAGTGGATTCTCACATGTTAATGATGTTATCCTCCTTAACACACATCTGTCTTCTTTGCTGCAGTGTAAGCCAATGTAAAAGTTGTAAAACTTTACAAAGTTCTTTTTTTATTATTATAAAGAGAAACGGTGGAGAAAAGTAGGAGTAATGGTGGAGTAATGGTGGAGTGGAGAAATGGTGGAGAATCATAGGCGATATTTATAGAGTTCAAGCATTTATTTTTTATAAAAACATATATGCAAGTGGATTCTCACCTGTTAATGACATTATCCTCCTCAACACACGTCCGTCTTCTTTGTTGCAGTGTAAAACAATGTAAAAAGATGTAAAATTTTACAAAGCTCCTTTTTTATTATTATAAAGAGAAACAGTGGAGAACAGTAGGAATAATAGTGGAGTGGAGAAATGATGGAGAATCTTAGGCGATATTTATAGAGTTCAAGCATTTAAATATAAGAAACCATCTAGTTGCAAAATTTAAGGTGATATATTGAACTGGTTCATGCACGAATAACCGAATTTTAGCTAATTCAATGCTTATCGGAAATGCAGTAAATGCTAGAAAAGAGCATTTAAAAATAGGAAACCGCGAAGTTGCAAAATATAAGGTGATATTTTGATCTATTAATAAAGATAGGAATGAATATGATAATTTTAATAAATTGATTGTTTCTAGAAATAGAGCAATTATTACTATAGGATTAAATATGAGAATTTTAAGGAATTGGCTATTTCTGGAAATAAAGAAATTAATACTATAGTAACGAGTATGATAATTTTAAGAAATTGACTATTTCTGGAAATAGAGCAATTAATTTTGATTCAGCAAAGAGGAAATGTAAAACATAATTTCAAATAAAGGGCACTTTCGGTAGTTTGCGTGTACACCAAAAAAGTGTGACACCAAACCTATTTCGATTATTAGTAAAGATATAGCCTTAAAATATTCCCTACCTTCCCTAGGTACTAATCCTTGCCTACTTCATGATTTAAAATGTGGTTTAGCCTCGTCATATATTTTCATTCTAAAAAGTAAAAGCTTTAAATCTTTATTTCTCTTTATTAAAACTTATTTTTGACAAACCATAAAAATATGATATCTCAAAAAAAACACAATACCTTTTTTTTAAATCATAAAAACTGCAATAGACAAGGATAATTATTTCTCAATTAATTTCACAACCATTCATTTCTACTCTGTAAGTTCAATCACTTATAACAAGGTGTAAATTTCTAAACTTATCTCGAACATCTACTCTATTCTAAATTCTTAACCACTTACTTTGTTCACTCATCAAAGTTTTATGACAAAGCAATAGTAAAACATTATTGTCAAAAGGATAGAGATTTTCAAATATTTTTTTACCAAAAATATTAGTTTTTAACAAAATACAATCTTTTCTATGTTTTGCTATTTAATCGTTTCATGCTTTATAGCTTAAAAACTACTAAGCTATACATGCTCTATAACATAAACATTTTTCTGAAATAATTCATTTTTGACATACAATTTATAAGAAATCACCGTTTCCCAAAATATACCCCATTTTCCCCAAAACCTAATATGTAATTTTTAAATATGTTACTTACATTTTTTTTTTTAGATGTCAAAAACACCTCTTTTTGTTTCAAAAATTGTTTACATAGTTTAGCTAGTACATATTTTAAAATTGTAAACTTTTATGGTCGAAACTTGAAAAACACTGTAAACTGCTACCTAAAAGCTTTTAAAATTTCAAGTTCTTAAAAGTTAACAATAGAGCTTGACTCAAAGTGGGTTTTCTAACTTATTTAGACCTCTCTAAATATTCCTCCAATGTCATATATATATATATATATATTCATAATTCATTTCCTTTTTACCCTTTTCCCAATTTATAAGGCTCTACTGCAAAACCCACTCATCTGAAATACTAACATTTTATATATTAACATATGAGATTCATCTTTTCCAATTACAAAACTCATTGTACACTTTTCACCAAAACCACCTAAGGGTCTCTTAGTCTCAAGTTTCCATAACCATCCATTTAGTGTACATAATTGATATCCCAATTCTTTCCATATGCTGCTCTTCCTATTTAATGGGTTCTTTTATGGATCTAGGTGTATATATATTATATTTATATTTTCAAAATACAAGTACATTCCCTCACTATTTGTACAGGAATCCTAAACCTAAGCTATGATACCGGTATACTGGAGAAAAGGTAGAGATAATAAATATATCATAACTCAGTAAATATCTCATAGCAGAATTAATAAAATATAGTATAATCAAATATAGCCTTACCAAAGTAATAATACTACTTAACCAGTATCTAAAGCTATCATAACTTTGCTACATACCTAACATGCGAGAGTGTTGTGATGAGGAGTCAGAACACAAAGTTCTCATGACTGGACAAATTATACATTCTAAAATAACCCTACATATACCTTTCAGTTATGTTTTCTTATTCATTAGGTTATATTGGTTTAACATCACTCAAGGCTGTATACTCACGTCGCACTCATCTACTCCCCGGTAGATTAATCTAATATAGTCTGTATATTGCTATAACCCCATCTCAAGGTACTCCCGATAGTATCCTCCTTGTACGATCTCTGCCATCACGCCATGGAAGCACATGAAACTCTTATCCTATGCCCAACAACGTATGGAAATTCATATTACTATGCCACATTACCACACAGAACCATCATTGCTATGTTGTGCAAGCGTACGAATTGCCGCATTCGAACTCCTAGGGTTAATTGAGCCTCAACACGGAGTAATTCCCAAACGTCTATGATACACAACCCGATGCATGTATCTAGACCCTCATACGTATGTATTGTCTATTGTACCTCGAGTCCCATAATAGGGTTGTATCCAATGCACGAAACTCGTTCGAAAGCTTTCCATATTGGTGTAGGTTCGCTCAAACGACCTACAGTACATATATCTAAATATTGTCTACATTTTCATGGTGGTTATGGCCCCACCTAGGCCCCTTCCCCAACTAGTGAAAGACTACATCAAGAGCTAAGTGACATGCCCCCAGCAAGCAATCTAATCCAATTTGGCATGTCCCTCAACCAGCGTCTCGATGGTGAAAGATTGATGGTCTCATAGTTAAGTTCTAGTATTTTCGCATCCCACTGACGACCGATGATATGTACCTGACTATTGATATCCTTAATTTGGTCCTGACCAATCTCTCCCGAGGCCAATCACCGAATCACCTAACGCCATCCGCCATAGACTTCTGACTTCCAAACTAACGTTACAGTCAAGGTATACTCACCAGTTGGTACCACGCAGGTCAAACCTCTACGAGTACAACTTGAGCGTGTACCGCAACAAAGGACCACCATAGAGTACCCTATCACATCCCTCAGAAGTCGCATGCTTCTCTCTAATGCTACAGAGCAAGTAAGAAGAATAACCAGCAGAATGATCAGTTGAACATGCACCTCCTGTGTCCCAAGACATCTCGATGATCTACCCCCATTGGGTTCTTCACTTAGTACATGCGGACTGGCCCAAGCGCATCACACAAATGTGTTATTAGACCCTATGTCTAATCTTGTAGTCCCGCGCTTGCTTTATCTTATTAGATTACTTATTAACTTTGTTGCCTAAACATTCCCTTTTTTATTCAAGTTACACGGTTTTCCCAAGCCCCTTATATCCCTAAGAAATGGACCCTACTTGCTTATTAATCTTATAGGTTTAACTTAATCATGTTTTAAGTTCATTAATAAGCCCATAACATGGCATTCCCTAGATTGTAATTAATGAAAATAATATACAATCTTTTTACATTATTACCATGTTATTTACTGTCTAATTGCATGTTTATAAGTTCAATAACATGTTTTATTTAACGTATAGTTAAGTATATCCTTTCCCAAACCTCATGTTTTCTTATGACATGTCCACTTAATATATAATTAAGCACAAATTATTTAATTTTACAAGTCTTCCTTTTTCTTTCTTATTTAAACATAACCTAGTTTTACACTGTCATCACAACCTGTTGTTGTTTACTTATTAACTTAGTTCTCTTAACTAAGTTGTTAGCACCAAAATTCACACTAGCCAGATATAAAGAAGCAGAAGTATTAGATCCAGAGAAACAAAAGGGCTCCAGACGGCAAAACCGAGATCATAAGGAAATGGGAAAAATCTAGGGAGCTACCGAAGCAGAATCCGAGAGCTGGCAACAAGTTGAAAGCAGATATCAGCAGCTAGGAAAATTAAAAGCAAAGAAATATCGGTTCAACACCAATGGCAGAAGGTTGAAGGTAGTAATGAAGACTCTGAGAGGATAGAAAAGGAGGAAGCATTGAACCGATATGAAAAAAGAAGGATCTAGAAGGGCAACACCGACACTTAGTGAGATGCAAAGGAACAGTCCCGGAAAACATTACACATAATAACCAAAAGCAGGTGACAAGAGGTTGTCGGAAGGCATATAAACCGAGACCAGGGGTTACCGGAAGAGAAAGGAGATGGAGATGTGTGACGACCCCATCTCCCGTACTGACGGTGACAAGGGTAATCTTTGGAATATAACACAGAAACAGATAATAGCAGAACAGAATTAAATAAATACACCAGATAATGAACAATAGAATATACTGGATAAAAGTAATCATCAGAGTTACACAGTATACATGATCTTACTTAGTACAAATACAGTTCAGCTATACATAAATGTCTACAGCGGAAACAAACAAAATATGTACAATAGGAGCTGAACAGCATAAAAAGAGATAAATGGTTGAATCCATCTTCGGCTCCAGCTATCCGGATAAAGCCTGGTAAACCTGAATACAAGGCTGCCCGTGTAGAAAAAGGGGCACCTGAGTTTGAAAGTGAAACAAACTACGAGTCAGTCATGGGACTGGTATGAGAAATCTACTCAACACGTTTAATATATGGCTAATCACAGGACCACGCCACTTTCGTGGAACAGGTTTACTCCATTGGATTGCCAGTGCTTTAAAACAAATCATTCTTTTAAACATCGCGATGCTTTTTATAAAAATGAAGCCATTATAAGACTCAGTTCCCATCACACAATGCAACGCAAACTGGAGGATAGAGTTTTACCTTATAATGGCCAAAATATGGTTGATACGAATAAAACAAAAGCAATTGATATTATTAATAGTGTTTATATGTTTCAAAAACAATTTCGAATCATAACTATCAATCATAGACGACATGGGTACCATATATCATGTCTCCATATATATATATATACATATATATATATATATATATACAATCAAAACCGCACGATGTCGTATTTGGAAATTGGATTTCCGTCATGAACCAAGGTAAAAGATAGTCCTTACCGAATTCGAGACGCTCTAACCCGCCCCTCAGGCAAGTACTCGGTCAAGCCTTTGGATCATCAGGGCTAGTCCACCGATGTGGATTAAAATTCCTGAATAATGCGTTTCCCCGCCCTATGGGGTGTAGATGAGCCAACGAATGGCTCCATCGGACCCGGATCATCCGATCTAATTGAGGCGCCTCGCAAGAGTAACAACCACATAAGTCAAACTCGTCAGGGCGTGTAAAACCACTGACGCCACTTCTAGCTAGAAAGAAACGCATGTCCTCCCTGAGGTCCTTCCTCCCGTTTCTGGTTCATACCGGGTGTGAGGCTCGCGAATTCACGTTATACACAAAGCTACGCCACACAGGCGGTGCTTTGATCATCACAACAAGACTTTGCTTTTCAACAGAAGCCCTGATCATTTGCCACTTAGGCATGCCACTGTAATGACCCAGATTTCCGTAACATCGGAGTTGACTATATACATCATACGTCCAACCCAAATATCACGAAAATATGGAACATTTTTTTTTAGAAGAAAGAGATAAAAGAAGAACATAAATAACAACACAGAATCTCACATCGCAGCGGAACAAAATATAATATATCATATCTTTGAAATACAAAATCTCAACTGTATAACATACACTTATCAGAGTACAACACTTACAACACAACGGAACAACACTATAACTAGAATACGCTGAAGCCTCCTGCTCCAAGCTCCTTTAGATATATCTGAAAAATCCTGAACTACTTGACTGCCCGTACAAATTTAGGCACCCAAGAGTTTAGGTAGAACAAAACAAATAAACTCCGGGTCAGTCATGGGACTGGTATGAGTAAACAGTTTAAAACAGTTTCAGAAAACTAAATGATATTTCATAAGACCACGCCGTATAACACGGAACGGGTTTTTCCCCTTATGAAAATCCAAACACTTGATTTGACTTTATATCAAAACTCTTTTGATATTATAATAATGTCTAAATCAAGTAAATAACAATCTAGTGGAACGTTTGCATCTCACGTTCCACATATATATACAATCAAAACCGCAAGCACGTATTGGGTAATGGGTTTCCAACTATGACAAGGTATGGAACCACCTTCCGCTGGTATATCTCTAGAGGAGAATACACCGAGTTCAACAAGAACATCTTGCAACTCAGCCACACATGACCGACCACTCATTTCGCTTGAGTGTATCGAATGTATATCACCAACGATTGGGATCAGCAACCGTTTCCCGAATGGGACAGCATCGACAATAGATTTTTAGAAATAAATGAAACTCTAGATCAGGCGATTATACACCCTAATAGGTGCGACCTACATAGCCATGCTGCTTGCCCGATTTCTGTCATTTATCGGTTGATGAGGCTAGAAGCTACGCTTTATCATCACACCAAATTCAGTTCGAATGTCACATCGTCAAATCCATCAAATCACCGATTTACGTCCTCAACAGTACATTACGTGTTAGCTAAAAGAAGTTTCCTTCTCCGCTTCCACTCTTGGTACGGTTGAAGAAATCAATGTACGTGAGCTTTCTGGAAATACTCTGTCAGACAATCATCCATACGAGTCACCCAGGAACAGGATGAGCCGAAGGTACTATTTCTATTAATAGAAAAAGTCCTTGCACTCTACTCCGTCTTCGATTATCTTTATATAATCTGATTCGTAACGCTACTGCCAATACGGAGTGGTTCTTCGGATAATAATCCAACCGGTCTCTCCATATTGACAACGATGGTCAAAAATTCGATAGTCTGTGATTTAACTATCGAATAAAAAAACAAGTGTTTCGATAGTCGATGATTTAACTATCGAATAAAACAAGTGTTCATCCAAACATCCAACAATCACTGAACCTTTAACTAATATTCCATTAATTAATCTCTTCTCTATTTCTTTATCAATATTTGTTAACCAAATATTTTCAATAACCATATTGGCCTTATACGTTATTTGGAAAACATTTCCATATATTGCCTTCTTTTATTTTCTAAACTTTAGAAAATATATTTTATTTATAATCGGAAAATATTCCAATTACTTATCTCTTTTTCCAATCTCGTTTATTTCTATACTTAGGAAATATTTATTATTCTATTTCCCAGCTTACACTTATTTGGGTTAAAACGGATGTTGTGTAAAACATCGTTACGACAACCCAAATACTATATTCAACTAACTCTTATCTAACATTGATCTTCGAGCCTGAATCTTACTGTTCATTTGTTAATAATGCAATCAATCAAGTTGGGGTATAACTACCTCTCAGACCTTGACTGAATAACATTTATAACGTCAAAACAGATAAGACTACTTACTCGAACAATCAATACCATACAACTACTTCTTCACTTTTAAACACATATATACTTTCTCTTTCTATTCTTACTAGATTTTATTCTTATACTTCCTTTTTGATTATACTATTCTATTTCTAAGTTCGTTTTCTTATCGACTTCTATATATATTGATACGTTGATTTCTAACTATCAAATTATCTTAAAAATATTCTATCTCCTTAAATTCCCAGAAAAATTCGCCATAAACTCCTTTGTACCGGGAGCATCGGGAAATTTCAAATAGCTTTCCCGGTCCTTCTCATCTCAAAAAGAAAACGAAAAAGCCAAGCGGCTTGCCGATACGGCACATAAAATCTCTTATGGAAATTAAATACGTACCTTTTTGTCAGGCATTCTATTTATTTCACTTCTATACTTTATTCCATACATATCTCCTGTATATTTATACCTGTCCAATCTATTTTAACTATACCAATCGTTTTAACTCAATTTGTTAATTAAATCTATTACTTAACTTTTCAGTCTATTTCACCTTCGTATTTGAACACGACATGTTCAAATATATTTCAACTGCATATTAACAAATTCTAATCATACTCATACTCTCGTTTCCTTATCGACTTCTCTATTCAAATTCCAATTCAATTCTATTGAATTCTCTTTATTTAAAACTTCATTTGAATTCTATTTGCATCCCTATATTTAAACTCCATTTGAATTCTATTTTCAAACTCTATGGTTAACTTCATTTGAATTCTATATTCAAATTCTATAGTTAAACTCCATTTGAATTCTATTATTCAAATCTATTCAAATTCTATTATTTAAATTCCAATTGAATCCTATATTCAAATCGTTTAAGTCCATTTGAATTTCTATATTCAAATCTATAGTTTAAAGTCCATTTGAATTCTATTATTCAAATTCTATTTCAATTCCTTATATTCAAAGTCCATTTGAATTCTCTGCATTATTTATAAACAACGTTTATAACTTCAATTCAAATCCCACCTTTCCATTTATAAACAACGTTTATAAATTCAATTCAAATCCCATATTCCATTTATAAACAACGTTTATAAATTCAATTCAAATCCCATATTCCATTTATAAACAACGTTTATAAATTCGATTCAAATCCCATCTTCCATTTATAAACAAAGTTTATAAATTCGATTACTTGTTTTATATACCTTCAAAACAAGTTAATATTTTCTATAGTTTTATTTAAAATTCAAATTTTATTTATAAAAATAGAATTTCCTTTTTTAAATATCAAATACCCTTTCCGATATTTTTATGAACCAATATTCAAGCCCCAGGGATATTTTAAACAAACAATCAACCAATTTTCAATCATTTGATTTTTAACACATCATATATGAATATATATGAAATCAAACAAACACAACAGATAATATACTTTTGAGGAATCCAGTTGGATTCCTCCAACCTGTTTTCCTGCATCCACAGACGTTAGTCAACATAGTAATACCCATCCTGCTTCGAGGCAGGATATCGCGGTATAGAAGGTCATCCACTAATCATAGCGTGGGGCGTATAGGGTAATCATCCGCTATGAAACTGCGGGCATCCACTAATGAGACTGCGGGAATCCAACCAATCATCAACCCAATATATATATATATATATATATATATAATAGTCAACCAATCCTAAATAACTATATATATTTTAAAACAATCAGACAGCATTCAAACAAGCACAGACAATTATTTTAACTATATAAAAATAATTCTAATTAAATGGTGAGTGAGATTTACTCACCGTGACTTTAACTGCACTGAATATCCACTGAAGGATATTATATAAATTTTATAGCGATTCCTCCATACGTCTGTTTTCCACTGTAAAGAAATAATTAATAAAATTCCAGTTATTTAAATTTTACGGATTCAATTTAAATAATTACCATGTGTAAATTTATTCTAATTTAAACATAAATCTTACTCAAATGATTATTCTCCAAAAAAATTATTCTTTACTAACTAACTTCCTTTATTTGAATTAATATACTTTTAGATCTATTACCAATTATAAATAATTTCCATATATTATTTATAATTATTTCATACCAATATTTTAGTTAATCACTTATCTTGAAATAATTTCATAACTTAACCATCTAAATTTTTAACTAGTTTATATACATATATATATGTTAATTAGCATTCCTCAGTAATTACAATAATTAAATTATTACCTTAAAAATCCATTGTTTTCTCGCTGTTTTCAACACTGAACGCCATGATTTTTCTCACACCCAAGCAAAATGTCTAGTTGAACCAAATCACCTGCTGCACTTAGCTCAACCGTTTTCACCCCAACATCATCGAACTGCAATCGCTCCTATAATTGTGTCGGCCTTCATTGACATTGCAGTGGCCAATCCCTACAAATCGCCGAACAAGAGCGTCGGCATCACCCCAGCAAACCATGCCGACAACACCCCCTCTTCCAAGAAGATCGTGAGTACCTCCATACTGTTGTCGAGTTCCTCTCATGTCGATGTTCCAGAAAACCCACCACGCCTCTTCACATCGCGACTTCCAAAACTCAGTAGCCAAGAACGACGTTGAACCCCCCTTCTACACTGCATCGCGACATCGAACTCCTCCATCAACTCGCGACCGTTTCCAGCGTTCAATTACAAACCCGAGCCCTATAGGGACTCATCTGAACCTCTCGCGAGCTTCAGGGACTCACGCCCTAAGTCGTGATTTCTGATTTCAAAAGGGGGAAAAAGTTTTCGGTTTGATTGTGGAAAGTTTTGAGGAGAGTATGGCGTTGATTTCATTTGTTCAGGAAGAAAATGGAAGGGAGAAAGAAGTATGCGTGATTTATAGAAGAAGGGTGCGGCTTAACCATTGAACAGCGATGCCCTTTACTAAGTGGAGTGGAAGAGAGCACGGGGTGTTTATTTCTGTGGTAAGGAAGAAGCCACTGTTGTCTCGTTTTGGTCCACCAACACTGATTTTATTTTTAATTTAAAATAATTTAAAACTCGTATCCTTTAATTAGAATACACCCTGATTTTCGAACTCCTTTTTGAACCCAACGACTGTCAATCCTAGGGTAATACTCCTATTCCGGACACACTGGGATAGGTCACGAGGTCCAATTCGATCCTCTGTTGAAGATATTAATTTAAATTGATATAATTTAAATTTCAAACTATTTATTCTCCTTGATAATATTCAAATATTATTACCGTTAAAATTTCATATTAATTACTTGAACTGTTTTCAATTCAAATTAAAATTTGAATTCAACTAAATCCATTTTCTTATTCTGATAATTTAATATTTTCAATATTAAATTGAAATTGATTTTTAAATCGATAACTCCCTATAAAAATTGATTTATTTACTTAACTCAATATTTAAATCCATATTAAATAAATTTAAAAATTAACCCATAAGGATCCGGGTCATTACAATCTTCCCCACTTAAAATAATTTCGTCCTCGAAATTGCTAAGGTAGAAAAAAAGTGCTACAAACCCATTAACTTTTCAAAATTTATTTATGTTGATACTTAACATTTCAAACTTCCTTACGTAACTCTCTTTCGAATAAATCCCTATTCGATAACCCCTCCCTTCGAATAACTATATTCGATAATCTCTCTTTCGAATAACTTGATTCGAAAACCTTTCTTCGAATAAACTATATTCGATTTACTCTATTCAATTTACTCTTATCCATTAACTCTATTGGATTTAACTCTTATCGATTTACTTCATCGAATAACTAAATTCGATAACTCCTTCGAATAACCAATATTCTATAACTCACTTCGATTAAACTAATCGATAACTCTTTTCGATTAAACTATAATCGATAACTCATTTCGATTAACAAATAATTGATAACTCCTTCGATTTACTAATAATCGACAACTCCTTCCGAATAACCAAATACGATAATTCCTTTCGAATAAACTATATTCGATCAACTTCTTTAATTCTATTTGAATAACTAATATTCGGTAACTCCTTTAACTTTATTAGAATAACTAATATTTGATTTAACTCCATTCGCTTGACTCTAGATCGCAGCGATCACAATGGTTACGCCTGATTCCCTCAGGAAACATCCGACCGCCCTAGGCTATCTGCAGCCCTGCGAATTACGCTAGCAGTCGTACAAAATGGCAACTTATCCTGAGTAACTATGTTTGACTAACTCTATCTCAATAACTATATTTGATCAACTTTAATTGAATAACTAACATTCAATTAAATCCTAATTCGATTGACTATGTTCAATTTACTCTATCTGGTTAACTCTTTATTTGAATAACAAATATTCGATAAATTCTAATTGAATAACTAATATTCAATTAACTCTACGGATTAACCCTAATTGATTAACTCTAACTGGGTAAATTCTTACTCTTATCGATTTATTCTAACTCTAATCGATTATTTCTAACTATAATCGACTTTTCTTATTCGAATATCTCCTATTAGATAACGTTTATTCATTTATAAAGATTTACTTTTAGTAACGGTTCTTCACTTTATAAATGTTCTCTTTAATAACGTTACCTCACTTATACAAGTGTTGTGTACCCCTTATTTTTAAAACCATCGGTGTTAAAAACCAATATCTCTTCTCTATATAAGTTCAGACTTATATATTCCATCTGTCGAATGATAAATATTTAATTTAATTTATAAGCTGTTATTTATAAATTAATCTTTTCTATTTATTTGTTAAAACAAATTCCATTTTCTATTCATCTTCTAAATATTCCTTCGATTAAATTCTATTTATTTAACAAATAAATATCTCATCTATATCATTCTATTTATTTTCTACAAATAAATATTCCCATTCAATCTATTTGTAAATGTTTTACAAATATTTCCTTTTAAATTCTATTCGTAAATGTTTTTACAAATATTTCTCCTATTTGTTTGCACATAACTTCCTTTGTATTTGTGTTACAAATATATTTCCTTTATATTTGTTTTACAAATATATTTCCTTTTTAACTCTTTGGTTTTTCCTTCATTCACACCCAATTCATATTTCATTCACATTGATTTTACTCAATTTATTCAATTCGATCAATTTAACTTACTTAAGTTAAATTTAATTTCAATCATTCGAATTGCCATTAACCAGTTGCTAATTAACCGTTTTGCCTATTTCACCCTTTTTACTTGAATATAACTTGTTCAAATATACGTCAAATTAATTATAAACTAATTTAATTATATTTTCTACTCGAGTTATATATTCGATTTCGAATATAAATTCTCAATCTCTTTCACTTATCTAAAAACCCAATTTCGATTCAAATTTCCTTTAACTAATTATTTTCCAATTTAGTTAATCCTATTTAACCATTTAAAAATATGATTTTTTTTGTCTTAAAAATCATTTCACTTACTTCACTGGAGTTCATATTTATATTATATCTTCAGTCTGGATTTTTCTAATGCCAATTCGGATTTTATTTCCTAAAAATCCTTCTATTTATTTAATTAAACCGTTATGGTTTTATAATGGTTCTGGCGCTGCTTTTCTAAAAATTTGATTTTGACATAACTCAAAATCTATACGACGAAATCCAGATTTTTCTCTTTCATTAGAAAACTATTGTTCAACCGGTCCCGACGATTCTTGTTTCGAAGAATTTCGACTTCAATCGAGTTCTGTATACTAAATTGAAGTTCGAATCGCCAATTTCGAACTGTCGCGCTACGGCGAGCTTGTTTTAATTATATTTATATATATATATATTTAAACCTTTAAACTTTGTTAAAATGAATCCAACTCCATTTTAACTCTATTTGAATTTCTTGATTCAAATTCCAATCTCGCTTTTATTTGAATTCTATATTCAAATTCCAATTCCTTTTCTATTTGAATTCTATGTTCAAATTTCCATTTCCTTTTCTATTATTCAAATTCTATATTTAAATTTCTATTTCAATTCCATATTCAAATTCAATACTTGAATTTCTATTTCAATTCCATATTCAAATTCAATACTTGAATTTCCATTTGAAATCTAATATTCAAATCTCTATTTGACTTTTCTTTATTCAAATCCATTTGAATTCCTTTGAATTCAAATCCTATTTCAATTTTTCTTATACAATTTCTATTTGAGTTTTCTTTATTCAAATCCATTTGAATTCCTTTGAATTCAAATTATATTTCACTTCTATTTGAATTATATATATATTCAAATTCCTTTATTTTACTTCTATTTGAAATCTATATTTCAATTCCCATTTCACTTCTATTTGAAATCTATATTTCAATTCCCATTTCAAAATTCCTCTGAAGTAATATAAATATATACATATATTTATATCTATCGCAAATCCAAAACATTTGAATTTTCAAACAACTTGTTTCTTTTCAAACAAATTTCCATCAAAACTTTTCTAAGGCAGCAATTCGTCACTTAGAAACTCGAAAATGAACACTGATGATGTTGCGACCATCATCAGAATTATTTCCCAGCTACTGAATGAGTCCAGTACTTTATTTCTTTCAAAATCCATTTAGAAAAATATTTTCCCAAACTCCCAGGATTTTAAATTCTGAATTCTGGTTGGAATTCAATTTCAATTTATCACATTTGTATATTTGATTTCATATACAAATACCATTGGTTATATATATATAACTATTTCTGATTATAATCCTAACAATCAACTTAACTATTTAAAACAATATCGTGTCCAATCTTCTGTTCAAGTGTTTATAAACTGCTATCGACATCGTGGCGTCCCACGATTCGACCAAAATTTATAATCCACTCAACAGACTAGTCAACACAATATAAAACAGTTTTTATATCAAATAACAAATACGCTCTCTCGTATATATATATACACTCAACTCATTCTAGGATACTACTGATCCTATCTCTCATGAGCACATTCCAACAAGCCTAGGTATTCGCTCAACCTAAGCTCTGATACCAACTGTAATGACCCAGATTTCCGTAACATCGGAGTTGACTATATACATCATACGTCCAACCCAAATATCACGAAAATATGGAACATTTTTTTTTAGAAGAAAGAGATAAAAGAAGAACATAAATAATAACACAAAATCTCACATCGCAGCGGAACAAAATATAATATATCATATCTTTGAAATACAAAATCTCAACTGTATAACATACACTTATCAGAGTACAACACTTACAACACAACGGAACAACACTATAACTAGAATACGCTGAAGCCTCCTGCTCCAAGCTCCTTTAGATATATCTGAAAAATCCTGAACTACTTGACTGCCCGTACAAATTTAGGCACCCAAGAGTTTAGGTAGAACAAAACAAATAAACTCCGGGTCAGTCATGGGACTGGTATGAGTAAACAGTTTAAAACAGTTTCAGAAAACTAAATGATATTTCATAAGACCACGCCGTATAACACGGAACGGGTTTTTCCCCTTATGAAAATCCAAACACTTGATTTGACTTTATATCAAAACTCTTTTGATATTATAATAATGTCTAAATCAAGTAAATAACAATCTAGTGGAACGTTTGCATCTCACGTTCCACATATATATACAATCAAAACCGCAAGCACGTATTGGGTAATGGGTTTCCAACTATGACAAGGTATGGAACCACCTTCCGCTGGTATATCTCTAGAGGAGAATACACTGAGTTCAACAAGAACATCTTGCAACTCAGCCACACATGACCGACCACTCATTTCGCTTGAGTGTATCGAATGTATATCACCAACGATTGGGATCAGCAACCGTTTCCCGAATGGGACAGCATCGACAATAGATTTTTAGAAATAAATGAAACTCTAGATCAGGCGATTATACACCTTAATAGGTGCGACCTACATAGCCATGCTGCTTGCCCGATTTCTGTCATTTACCGGTTGATGAGGCTAGAAGCTACGCTTTATCATCACACCAGATTCAGTTCGAATGTCACATCGTCAAATCCATCAAATCACCGACTTACGTCCTCAACAGTACATTACGTGTTAGCTAAAAGAAGTTTCCTTCTCCGCTTCCACTCTTGGTACGGTTGAAGAAATCAATGTACGTGACCTTTCTGGAAATACTCTGTCAGACAATCATCCATAAGAGTCACCCAGGAACAGGATGAGCCGAAGGTACTATTTCTATTAATATAAAAAGTCCTTGCACTCTACTCCGTCTTCGATTATCTTTATATAATCTGATTCGTAACGCTACTGCCAATACGGAGTGGTTCTTCGGATAATAATCCAACCGGTCTCTCCATATTGACAACGATGGTCAAAAATTCGATAGTCTGTGATTTAACTATCGAATAAAAAACAAGTGTTTCGATAGTCGATGATTTAACTATCGAATAAAACAAGTGTTCATCCAAACATCCAACAATCACTAAACCTTTAATTAATATTCCATTAATTAATCTCTTCTCTATTTCTTTATCAATATTTGTTAACCAAATATTTTCAATAACCATATTGGCCTTATACGTTATTTGGAAAACATTTCCATATATTGCCTTCTTTTATTTTCTAAACTTTAGAAAATATATTTTATTTATAATCGGCAAATATTCCAATTACTTATCTCTTTTTCCAATCTCGTTTATTTCTATACTTAGGAAATATCTATTATTCTATTTCCCAGCTTACACTTATTTGGGTTAAAACGGATGTTGTGTAAAACATCGTTACGACAACCCAAATACTATATTCAACTAACTCTTATCTAACATTGATCTTCGAGCCTGAACCTTACTGTTCATTTGTTAATAATGCAATCAATCAAGTTGGGGTATAACTACCTCTCAGACCTTGACTGAATAACATTTATAACGTCAAAACAGATAAGACTACTTACTCGAACAATCAATACCATACAACTACTTCTTCACTTTTAAACACATATATACTTTCTCTTTCTATTCTTACTAGATTTTATTCTTATACTTCCTTTTTGATTATACTATTCTATTTCTAAGTTCGTTTTCTTATCGACTTCTATATATATCGATACGTTGATTTCTAACTATCAAATTATCTTAAAAATATTCTATCTCCTTAAATTCCCGGAAAAATTCGCCATAACCTCCTTTGTACCGGGAGCATCAGGAAATTTCAAATAGCTTTCCCGGTCCTTCTCATCTCAAAAAGAAAACGAAAAAGCCAAGCGGCTTGCCGATACGGCACATAAAATCTCATATGGAAATTAAATACGTACCTTTTTGTCGGGCATTCTATTTATTTCACTTCTATACTTTATTCCATACATATCTCCTGTATATTTATACCTGTCCAATCTATTTTAACTATACCAATCGTTTTAACTCAATTTGTTAATTAAATCTATTACTTGACTTTTCAGTCTATTTCACCTTCGTATTTGAACACGACATGTTCAAATATATTTTAACTGCATATTAACAAATTCTAATCATACTCATACTCTCGTTTCCTTATCGACTTCTCTATTCAAATTCCAATTCAATTCTATTGAATTCTCTTTATTTAAAACTTCATTTGAATTCTATTTGCATCCCTATATTTAAACTCCATTTGAATTCTATTTTCAAACTCTATGGTTAACTTCATTTGAATTCTATATTCAAATTCTATAGTTAAACTCCATTTGAATTCAATTATTCAAATCTATTCAAATTCTATTGTTTAAATTCCAATTGAATCCTATATTCAAATCGTTTAAGTCCATTTGAATTTCTATATTCAAATCTATAGTTTAAAGTCCATTTGAATTCTATTATTCAAATTCTATTTCAATTCCTTATATTCAAAGTCCATTTGAATTCTCTGCATTATTTATAAACAACGTTTATAACTTCAATTCAAATCCCACCTTTCCATTTATAAACAACGTTTATAAATTCAATTCAAATCCCATATTCCATTTATAAACAACGTTTATAAATTCAATTCAAATCCCATATTCCATTTATAAACAACGTTTATAAATTCGATTCAAATCCCATCTTCCATTTATAAACAAAGTTTATAAATTTGATTACTTGTTTTATATACCTTCAAAACAAGTTAATATTTTCTATAGTTTTATTTAAAATTCAAATTTTATTTATAAAAATAGAATTTCCTTTTTTAAATATCAAATACCCTTTCCGATATTGTTATGAACCAATATTCAAGCCCCAGGGATATTTTAAACAAACAATCAACCAATTTTCAATCATTTGATTTTTAACACATCATATATGAATATGTATGAAATCAAACAAACACAACAGATAATATACTTTTGAGGAATCCAGTTGGATTCCTCCAACCTGTTTTCCTGCATCCACAGACGTTAGTCAACATAGTAATACCCATCCTGCTTCGAGGCAGGATATCGCGGTATAGAAGGTCATCCACTAATCATAGCGTGGGGCGTATAGGGTAATCATCCGCTATGAAACTGCGGGCATCCACTAATGAGACTGCGGGAATCCAACCAATCATCAACCCAATATATATATATATATAATAGTCAACCAATCCTAAATAACTATATATATTTTAAAACAATCAGACAGCATTCAAATAAGCACAGACAATTATTTTAACTATATAAAAATAATTCTAATTAAATGGTGAGTGAGATTTACTCACCGTGACTTTAACTGCGCTGAATATCCACTGAAGGATATTATATAAATTTTATAGCGATTCCTCCATACGTCTGTTTTCCACTGTAAAGAAATAATTAATAAAATTCCAGTTATTTAAATTTTACGGATTCAATTTAAATAATTACCATGTGTAAATTTATTCTAATTTAAACATAAATCTTACTCAAATGATTATTCTCCAAAAAAATTATTCTTTACTAACTAACTTCCTTTATGTGAATTAATATACTTTTAGATCTATTACCAATTATAAATAATTTCCATATATTATTTATAATTATTTCATACCAATATTTTAGTTAATCGCTTATCTTGAAATAATTTCATAACTTAACCATCTAAATTTTTAACTAGTTTATATACATATATATATATATATGTTAATTAGCATTCCTCAGTAATTACAATAATTAAATTATTACCTTAAAAATCCATTGTTTTCTCGCTGTTTTCAACACTGAACGCCATGATTTTTCTCACACCCAAGCAAAATGTCTAGTTGAACCAAATCACCTGCTGCACTTAGCTCAACCGTTTTCACCCCAACATCATCGAACTGCAATCGCTCCTATAATTGTGTCGGCCTTCATTGACATTGCAGTGGCCAATCCCTACAAATCGCCGAACAAGAGCGTCGGCATCACCCCAGCAAACCATGCCGACAACACCCCCTCTTCCAAGAAGATCGTGAGTACCTCCATACTGTTGTCGAGTTCCTCTCATGTCGATGTTCCAGAAAACCCACCACGCCTCTTCACATCGCGACTTCCAAAACTCAGTAGCCAAGAACGACGTTGAACCCCCCTTCTACATTGCATCGCGACATCGAACTCCTCCATCAACTCGCGACCGTTTCCAGCGTTCAATTACAAACCCGAGCCCTATAGGGACTCATCTGAACCTCTCGCGAGCTTCAGGGACTCACGCCCTAAGTCGTGATTTCTGATTTCAAAAGGGGGAAAAAGTTTCCGGTTTGATTGTGGAAAGTTTTGAGGAGAGTATGGCGTTGATTTCATTTGTTCAGGAAGAAAATGGAAGGGAGAAAGAAGTATGCGTGATTTATAGAAGAAGGGTGCGGCTTAACCATTGAACAGCGATGCCCTTTACTAAGTGGAGTGGAAGAGAGCACGGGGTGTTTATTTCTATGGTAAGGAAGAAGCCACTGTTGTCTCGTTTTGGTCCACCAACACTGATTTTATTTTTAATTTAAAATAATTTAAAACTCGTATCCTTTAATTAGAATACACCCTGATTTTCGAACTCCTTTTTGAACCCAACGACTGTCAATCCTAGGGTAATACTCCTATTCCGGACACACTGGGATAGGTCACGAGGTCCAATTCGATCCTCTGTTGAAGATATTAATTTAAATTGATATAATTTAAATTTCAGACTATTTATTCTCCTTGATAATATTCAAATATTATTACCGTTAAAATTTCATATTAATTACTTGAACTGTTTTCAATTCAAATTAAAATTTGAATTCAACTAAATCCATTTTCTTATTCTGATAATTTAATATTTTCAATATTAAATTGAAATTGATTTTTAAATCGATAACTCCCAATAAAAATTGATTTATTTACTTAACTCAATATTTAAATCCATATTAAATAAATTTAAAAATTAACCCATAAGGATCCGGGTCATTACAGCCACACTAGCAATTCATGCCATGTGACGGATGTCCATCGATATACAACCTCTAAGCTCGTGCGTTTCAGAGAAGGGCGTTAAGCAAAAGAATAAATTCTCCGCCGCCAAACAGATGTATATTTAACAGAGATCAATCAACACAGAATAAAATCCAATGTCAGACACACAGTCCATTTACTAGTCCGTTCTGGGTCTGAACGAAACCGGAGGCACTATATACCTCGCAAACCCATCGATCACCACGTACGTCTGGACGATCACCACTCATTATCCATATTTCGGGATGCCTCCCAATCAGGACCTCGTTTACCATCCAAACGAGGTGAAGATCTTCGGTCTTCGACCACCGTCTTCATCTTCGATTTCTTATCGTCGATTCAGTTATTCAGAATGGGATAAACCTGGTCTTTCTGAGCAACTCGCATATATAATAAACAAGTGCAACACTAACATACACACGCATCATTCCAATTCATTAGTCACTAACCGTCAATCAATAAGAGAACAATTTCCCAAATATTAACGCCGAAGGCCGAAACCAACATTAGATCAACACCCAGGAAACCATTCGACTTAGCCAACCTTCAGTTAATTTCTAAATCACATCCATATCGTTTATAATATTTTATAACGATTTATCACTATTTTTATTTATTTTAAAATAGCTAATTTATTCAAAACGATGCTTCGGATCATAACGCGACCGTGGCGCTGTTTTTTTTTTAGATTTGATTTACACATAACTGAAAATCGAACCGTTGGATCTTCACAAAATTTACATCATTAGAAAGATCTTTTCAAAATGAATCCAACAGTTCCAGTTTCGGGAAGATCCGACGGTAGGATCTCCCGGTATAATCGTTTGAAGTTTCGATTTCAAAATACGAACTGCAGCATCGTTATTCGATTAAATATAATTATATTTATATTTATAAATATATATATAAATATAATCGATTCTAGCGCTGTTTTTCTTCAGATTTGAATTAAACATTCCAGACAATCCAACCGTTGGATTTTTACAAAGTTGGTGCCGTTGGAAAGATATTTCCAAGGCGAACCCAACGGTTGCGATTTCAGGGAAATCCGATGGTCGGATCTCCCAGTAAAATCGTTTGAAGTTTCGATTTCAAAATACGAACTGCGGCATCATTATTCAATATATTTTAATTCTATATATATATATATATATATCGATTCTTCGATTTCAAAACTATATTCTTTTCATACTTTTGATAAAAATGATATTTTTATCTAACTGTCTTCTATTTCAACATTTCACTATTTTTAACAATTCATGTATATAATAAAATTGTGATTTTTGTTGTAAAACAATTCATTTCAAAACTCTATTATTTTATATAGTTCATATAGGTAATAAAAATAGGATTTTTATTATAAAACAATTTCTTTCAAAATGAGATTATTTTATATTGTTCATATAGATGATAAAAATGTGATTTTTATTATAAAACAATTTATTTCAAAATATGAATACCATTCAACACATGAATTTCAAATCAACGAATGAATTTCGATTCAACACATGAAGGTTTTCTATAGTTTATATATATATAGATAAAAATGTGATTTTTATATTCTAAACACGAATACCATTCAACACATGAATTTCTAATCAACGAATGAATTTCAATTCAACACATGAAGGTTTTCTATTCAACGAATAAATATAGTTTCAGCAAATGAAAATAATTCAAACACATGAATATTATTCAAAATTTCGGCAGCATAACGGCAGGGTAGTTAAAACCGGGACCGTCCCTAGTACGACTCCTCGCTCTACCTTAAAACCTCGCGGTTTTTGACAATGGGGATCATGCATCTAGTTCGCACGCAGGCGGCATGTATATATTTATTTCATTTCCACAAACTAATCCTGTGTGGTTTCAACCAAATATTTCTCAACCACAAACGGGTATTTTCAACCATAATCAATCAATATCTACCACAAACAATCCCAATCAACCATTCGCTATCAGTAAATTTTCACACCAATCACAACCAATAAATATCGTCCATGGTTTGTGGACGAGGGGCATATATATATATTTATATATAGCAATTCACTTCTATTTCAACATATATATAATTTTTACAATGCATATATAACTTATACATCGAACGTACAACTTATACAACGCTTATACATGAGGTGTACAACGCTGATATAACCCATACATCGACTATATAATTTATACATCGTCGTTTTCCATATCGTTTATAAATTAGAAATCTCACATTGGGTTCCACTCCACCAAAAATAGCAGAAGGCTCAGAAAAATATGCGGTCTCTTCTAAAATGTAGAAGACGTCCACACGGGTCCACTGTCTCTAGTTTCACTGAATTTCGTCAAGAAACGAAAAAGATATGATTTTTCAAAGTTTGCAATGGTTTAAAGGTGTTAAAATCAGTTCAAAGAAAATCAGTCGTACCTTTATTTATTTCTTCAAAACTAGGTTTTCGATTATCTTCAAATCCGTTGATTGTTGCTTCGATCGGCCAGCGCCACCTTGTCGGGCTAGGAGAGGCGCACGTGCGCCAGAGGGGTGGTCGAACTCAGTGGTCCCTAGGCGGTGGAATCGAGGCGCGAACGACCGAATTTCTCGAGGGTGATTCTCCTCCTACAGGCCACGAAAAAATCCAATACTTATATGGATTTGAAGATCTCTCCTAGATCTATGAAAAACATAACTGGGGGGGGGGGGTGTTTCGTTGCGTGGATTAGAAGAAAAAGAAGAGAGAAGGCGTAGAACGGCTTTCGTCGTTCGATCTGGTCGGGGAGAGAAAAGACGGGGGTAGTGGCCAATTAGATTTTTTCATTTTATTTTATAATTTTTTTAAAATCTCCAAAATACCCCTTTCGCCCACGAACCCCAATCCATACCCAACGACTGTCGTCTCTAGCGTTTTACCCCCATTCCGAACACAATGGGATATGTTTCAAAGGCCCATTCGACTATTTCAGTCAGTTTCCATTCAAATTAAAATATATAACATTCAATATTCGATTTGAACGTACATTTCAATTTGACAGGGCCACAAACTAATTCGAAAAATTCCAGAAAAATAAATTCGGCTATGTTTTGACGATACGGTCCCAGCAAAACTAGTTTCGTCGAATTCTGAGACAGTTTGCAAAAAGGCCCATTTCTAATCGATCCAATTTAACTATAATTGACCAAAACACATTTTCCTTTGCCACGCTCACATACTAGCTTCAAAAATTATGAAATTTGAAACCTAGCAATAACTTCACATCCCGAATCCAACAAAAGTGGTTTCGTCGAATTCCGAGGTCGTATGCAAAATGGCCAATTTCACGGGCTATATAAATTCCATAGCGACCTTTCTGAAAATTCATTTTGCCATAAATTTTGCTTCCCGCTACGAAAATTCGATTTTTCAGATTCGTTAGAAAGGTATTCACTAACAGTTTTAGATATTTTTGGTTATACTCAAATCCGTTTTGTTTTGCACCCGGTACAGTCCGACAAAGTTTGAATTCAATTTTTGAAACTGCAGCGCCATTTCAGGCCTTATTTATAATTAGAATTAATTATATTCATTTTTAATTGTCGATTCAAACTCAGTTTTCATTGCTATTATTTAAAATATTTATTTTAAATATTTAAAATCCTTTATTTTAGCCAATTTAAATTTTTTAAATTGGTTCAGATTTTCTGGGTCGTTACAATCTCGCCCACTTAAAACTTTTCATCCCCGAAAAGGAACAAAGTCGAAAGTGGTTTGATTAATCAACTCTACGTTCGGTTTGGCTTCCATTCTCCAACTTTTCAGTTTCTAAGAAATTTCAAATTCTTCAAAAATTTGGCTAACACCCGGAATTTTCGAAAAGTTTCGCCATAACCTCCTTTGTACGGGGAGAGGTTTGGAAATTTATTGGGCCGTATTAGGTACCCAATAAATCCTAATAAGCATACACATATTTATAGTGATATATTCTGGTGTTTACAGGGGAGCGTGTATTGATAATAACTCCAGAGAATAAATTCTCATCACCCTGTCAAAGCCTGAGGGAGTGTGTATTTTAAATGCTCCAGAGGATAAATCCTCGTCAACTCGTCCCGTGTGGGAAATAAATAGTCCATGTGTCGTATCTAATAACTAGAGAGACGTGATTATTGTCAACTCCAGACCCGTGTGGGGTTTTTATTAATCTGGCAATTTTATTGTTACAATTTAAATAGTCCATATCAGTCATCAGTTCAACCTGTAAAATATAGTCATCGCCATACAAGCCTCTCGCTCGTATGGTAAATCTTCCACCTCGTCCCACAAGCTCCAAATGCTTATGTGGTATATGATGAAGTATGCCTATCTCCAGTAGTGTGCCATGTAATGTATTTCAAAATTAATTGTTACTATCCTATGGCGACATTTATTTTTACACACAGAAAAACAAGCACTCCGCATCCAATTGCATTAACAGGAGCTGATATAATAATATTTCGCATCCAGCTCATTAAGGTTTACCTATTTGTCGGGCACGCAAATAAAATCTTTACTCAACATATAATCCATTTACCTGTTCAAACATATATAATGCACAATTATATATTTCTATCTATTTTCTAATCAGTTCAACGTGTGATATAATCGAATAAATTCTACCATTATTCTATTGTTGATTAAATTAACTATTGTTTCAATAATTCAATTAATCAAATTTACTATCACACAACACAAGCAACAATCAAATTGTTCTTAATTTTTCAAAATCATACAAATCAATTCCTATATTCTTTTAAAATCATTCAGACTATAGAATTAAAAGTGCACACCCATGGAAAGAAAATAACAACAGAATAGAGAACTAATTGGTAATGCAAAGTATGGTAAATGTACCTTGCACCGGAGTCAATCAGAGATATCCACTCGGCATCTAGGATAAGCTTTCTGAATGCTCTCCTCAGTTTCCCAAGTACAACCTCGTGGATCTCCACTCCATTGCATTTTGACTAAGTGAACCTTCTTGTTCCTTAGCTCTTTGGTTTCTTTGCTGATGATCTTTAGCGGCTCTCTTCTCAAAGCTAATTCAGGGGTAATTTCAATATCCTGTTGCGCTGCTTCTTCCACGATCAAGTCTGGATCATGAACGTGCTTTCGAAGTTGATATATGTGAAATACATCATGAACTCCAGGCAACCAATCAGGCAATTTAACCCTATAAGCGAGAGTTCCGATCCGTTCCAGAATAGGAAACAGACCGATGAATTTGAGCGCCAACTTTCCAGTTTTACCGAACCGGATAACTCCTCTCATCGGCGATACTTTCAAATATACATAGTCGCCAACAGCAAAGGATATATCTCTTCTTCTCATGCCGGCATAGCTCTTTTGTCGGCTTTGAGCGGCGAGTAATCACTTCTTAATAAAGTCGACTTTGTCGGCAACTTCTTGGATCATATCGGGCCCCAATACAAGTCTATTACCGGGTTCAACCCAACAAGCAGGAGATAGGCACGGTCTACCATATAATGCTTCGAATGGCGACATTGTCAGACTCGCCTGGTAGCTGTTGTTATATGAGAATTCAGCCAAATGCAGATGGTCTTCCCATGATCCACCGAAATCTAGGACACAAGCCCGCAATAGATCTTCTAAAATTCGATTCACCCTCTCAGTTTGACCGTTTGTCTGAGGATGATTAGCGGTGCTTAGATTCAGCTTCGTTCCCAGCTCTACTTGAAATGCCTCCCAGAATTTACTAGTAAAAATTGTATCTCTATCACTGACTATATTGAACGGCACCCCATGTAGTCTAACAATTTCCTTGAAATATATCTGCGCCAGACTCTGAGCAGTTCTGTTTAATCTGACAGGTATGAAATGGGCGGTCTTCGTGAAGCGATCTACGATCACCCAAATACTGTCATTTCCTTTTCTGGTTCTGGGAAGACCATCAATGAAATCCATAGAAATATGTTCCCACTTCCAACCAGGAACGTCTAGCGGTTGCAACAATCCAGCCAGTTTCTGTTGGTCACTTTTGACTAGTTGGCAAGTAGGGCATCGGCTAACATATAAAGAAATGTCCCTCTTCATCGACCTCCACCAGAAAGTGCGTTTGATGTCATTATACATTTTTCTTACTCCCGGATGGATACTAAGTTTTGACTTGTGGCATTCATCCAGAACTTCCTTTCGGAGCTCAGCAATGTTAGGAACACAGATTCGACCCTTCAGCCTTAGAATCCCCTCATTATCAACCTAAAAACTCGAGGGTTCGCCCTTCTGAATTATCTCTCTGATCTTCTGAATGAAGTGATCATCCTTCTGAAGAGCAGATATTTTATCTATCAGTGAAGTCGTGATAATAAAACTGGCGATCATTTCATTCTTTCGGCTTAATGCATCGGCCACGACATTGGCTTTCCCTGGAGTGCATATAATTTCAAAATCGTATGCTGCAAGAAACTCCAGCCAACGTTGCTGCCTCAGGTTCAAGTCTTTCTGGGTGAACAGATACTTTAACGACTGGTGATCTGTAAACAGTTCAAATCTCTCACCCAGAAGATAGTGCCTCCAGATTTTCAAAGCGAATACTATCGCCAATAACTCAAGATCATGAGTGACGTAGTTTTTCTCGTGCGGCTTCAGCTGACGGCTAGCATAAGCAATCACTTGACCCCTTTGCATTAATACTGCGCCAAGGCCTTCTCTAGAAGCATCAGTCCAGACCTTTAAATCCTGATTGCCATCGATGATGGTTAACACTGGAGCAGTAGTTAATCTTAATTTTAGCTCTTCAAAAGCCTCCTCACTTTCTGGAGTCCATTTTAATTTAGAGTGCTTCTTTGTAAGCTTCGTTAAGTGACCAGATATCTTCGAAAAGTTTTTAATGAACTTCCGGTAATAACTAGCCAATCCGAGAAAACTGCGGACTTCTGTAGGAGTACTGGACTGCTTCCAATTCTGAATAGATGTGACTTTACTTGGATCCACAACAATTCCTTCTTTAGATACGACGTGGCCTAGAAATTTCACTTCATCCTGCCAGAATATACATTTGGATAGTTTGGCTTTTAATACATTCCTTCTGAGGATTTCCAGAACCTGTTCCAAATGCTTTTCATGTTCGGCCTTTGATTTAGAGAAGATTAGAATATCGTCAATAAAAACCAGAACAAATTTATTCAAAACCCCTCTAAACACTCTATTCATCAGATCGACGAAGTAAGCAGGAGCGTTACATAAGCCGAACGGCACTACTAACCACTCGTAGAATAAGTTGGGACCTCTGAATGCTGTCATTGGAACACACTCTTCGGCAATACGAAGCTGATGGAAACCTGTAGCTAGGTCCATTCGTGAAAATACTTGTGCGCCATTTAATTGATCCAACAAATCATCAATCCGCGGCAATGAATATTTGTTCTTTATTGTTTGTTTGTTCAGATCATGATAGTCCACACATAGACGCAGAGTACCGTCAGATTTTGGGTCAAACACCACTGCTGCTCCCCAATCAGAGAAACTAGGCCTGATCAGACCCTTCCATACTAGCTGTCGTGTTTGATTGTCAAGTTCTTCTTTCTCTTTCAAGGACATTCTTCGAATAGCGTGAACTACCGGCCTTGCATTCGGAATCAAAACAATCTTGAAATCTATTTCTCTCTGCGGAGGTAAGCGAACAACTTCCTCGAACGCATCCGCATAGTTCTTGATGACAGGAATAGCTTTGATGAGGTCAGGAATATTCTCTGTGATTTCAGGGATATTTTCTATTTGGGCTGGAGAAACATCGAGAGCTGCCCAGAAGTCTTTTCTATTAGCATTCTGACCTTCACAGGGAATGGTTATATAATCACCTGATTTAATCTTCGCCTTTACGACTCTGTCAGCGCATTTAACTTCAGCTTCATATTTGGTCAGCCAGTCTAACCCCAAGATAAGATCAAACTCTTTAAAATTCATGACGACCGCGATGGTAGGAAACCGATAACGAGAAAAAGAAACCGGCACTCCACAAACCCAACTGAGATCAATGGAACCCCCAACCGGATTCTGGACAGTCATTGGTTCCTTGAGCTTTTTCAAATTCAAATCCAGTTTCTTAGCTGCATCCTTTGCAATGAAGCTTCGTGACGTGCCCTGTATCAAACAGTACTTTAACAGGAATGTCTTTGAGAGTAAGCGTTCCTTCTAAAACATCATCCCTTTCTTGACTAGCTGAGGGCTCGGAAGTCTCTGCTACTTCATTTATATGTACTGCTTCAGATTTCTTTGAGAGTTGGCACTCCCATGCAATATGACGTGCTTGGCGGCACTTATGGCATCTCCTTTCCCCATGTGGGTTCTTTTGTTTCTTAGTGGGCTTAGATCCACTTTTTCTTCGTTTGTTCCACGATTTGCAACTTATCGCCAAATGTCCTTTTCTATTGCAGCTTGAGCATATAGCAGTTGTTACTGATTCTTTTTCAGATCTGGCCCTCTTTCGATTTACCTTAGGCTTTTTACTGACCTCAGACCTCGTACTGGCTCCAGGAATATCAATTTCCGACTCTTCTTTGTTACTAGAACAGACTTCCTCTTCGTTGCGCAACATACCTTTCTTATGGAGATCTTCATACTGATAAGCCATATAAATCATTTTTGAAAAAGGAAGCTTCACATTCCTCATCACACTATTCTGATATCACCTTTGCAAGCCATGAATAAATCTCAGATTCTTCCTCTTTAGATCTTGAATCAGATGAGGAGCAAAGTGAGCAAGTTCGTTGAATTTCCTATGATATTCTGGGACGGTCATATCACCTTGTATCAAATAAGAAAATTCATCACATAATCGCTCGGTTTCTTCGGGAGGAGTAAATCTTTCTAGGAAAATCACTTTGAATATGTCCCAGGTGATATCACCTTCTGGATTATCTTTGATGATTGTTTCCCACCAGATTAAAGCTTCTTCTTTGAGCGCCCAAGATGCTACTAACCGTTTCTGGTCATCTCTCAGCTGGATACGCTCAAAAATTCTTTCGACATAACTCATCCAAGCTTGAGTCTGAATAATAGATTCATTGCCCGAGAATTGTGCTCCGTTCAGATTACGATATCTCTTTAATAGAGCCTCTAGATCAGGTTCTGCATTTCTCCTGTTTCTGACACTCATTTTTCTAGTACTTCTGCAATTAGCAGATCAAGTGTCAGGTCACAGAAAAGATAATTTAAAATATATAAATACATACTTTAAATGTAAATGTGTCTATCGAGGTGTAATTTCATTCTGCTTTACTCATACTAGGATATTGCTGATCCTATCTGTATAGAGTTAACCATCCTAGAACACTACTGGTTCTATTTCTGACGAGTTCGTTAATATGTTATATTCCGGCACTAAGCTTAACCAAAGCTCTGATACCACGTTATGACGACCCCATCTCCCGTACTGACGGTGATAAGGGTAATCTTTGGAATATAACACAGAAACAGATAATAGCAGAACAAAATTAAATAAATACACCAGATAATGAACAATAGAATATACTGGATAAAAGTAATCATCAGAGTTACACAGTATACAGGATCTTACTTAGTACAAATACAGTTCAGCTATACATAAATGTCTACAGCGGAACAAACAAAATATGTACAATAGGAGCTGAACAACATAAAAAGAGATAAATGGTAGAATCCATCTTCGGCTCCAGCTATCCGGATAAAGCCTGCTAAACCTGAATACAAGGCTGCCCATGTAGAAAAATGGGCACCCGAGTTTGAAAGTGAAACAAACTACGAGTCAGTCATGGGACTGGTATGAGAAATCTACTCAACACATTTAATATATGGCTAATCAAAAGACCACGCCACTTTCGTGGAACGGGTTTACTCCATTGGATTGCCAGTGCTTTAAAACAAATCATTCTTTTAAACATTGCGATGCTTTTTATAAAAATGAAGCCATTATAAGACTCAGTTCCCAACACACAATGCAACGCAAACCGGAGGATAGAGTTTTACCTTATAATGGCCAAAATATGGTTGATACGAATAAAACAAAAGTAATTGATATTATTACTAGTGTTTACATGTTTCAAAAACAATTTCGAATCATAACTATCAATCATAGACGGCATGGGTACCATATATCATGTCTCTATATATATATACAATCAAAACCGCACGATGTCGTATTTGGAAATTGGATTTCCGTCATGAACCAAGGCAAAAGATAGTCCTTACCGAATTCGAGACGCTCTAGCCCGCCCCTCAGGCAAGTACTCAGTCAAGCCTTTGGATCGTCAGGGCCGGTCCACTGATGTGGATTAAAATTCCTGAACAATGCGTTTCCCCACCTATGGGGCGTATGTGAGCCAACGAATGGCTCCATCGGACCCGGATCGTCCGATCTAATCAAGGCGCCTCGCAACAGTAACAACCACATAAGTCAAACTCGTCAGGGCGTGTAAAACCACTGACGCTACTTCTAGCTAGAAAGAAACGCATGTCCTCCCTGAGGTCCTTCCTCCCGTTTCTGGTTCATACCGGGTGTGAGGCTCGCGAATTCACGTTATACACAAAGCTACGCCACACAGGCGGTGCTTTGATCATCACCACAAGATTTTGCTTTTCAATAGAAGCCCTGATCATTTGCCACTTAGGCATGCCACACTAGCAATTCATGCCATGCGACGGATGTCCATCGATATACAACCTCTGAGCTCATGCATTTCAGAGAAGGGCGTTAAGCAAAAGAATAAATTCTCCGCCGCCAAACAGATGTATATTTAACAGAGATCAATCAACACAGAATAAAATCCAATGTCAGACACACAATCCATTTACTAGTCCGTTCTGGGTCTGAACGAAACCGGAGGCACTATATACCTTGCAAACCCATCGATCACCACGTACGTCTGGACGATCACCACTCATTATCCATATTTCGGGATGCCTCCCAATCAGGACCTCGGTTACCATCCAAACGAGGTGAAGATCTCCGGTCTTCGACCACCGTCTTCATCTTCGATTTCTTATCGTCGATTCAGTTATTCAGAATGGGATAAACTTGGTCTTTCTGAGCAACTCGCGTATATAATAAACAAGTGCAACACTAACATACACAGGCATCATTCTAATTCATTAGTCACTAACCGTCAATCATTAAGAGAACGATTTCCCAAATATTAACCCCGAAGGCCGAAACCAACATCAGATCAACACCCAGGAAACCATTCGACTTAGCCAACCTTCATTTAATTTCAAAATCACATCCATATCGTTTATAATATTTTATAACGATTTATCGCCCATTTTATTTATTTTAAAATAGCTAATTTATTCAAAACGACGCTTCGGGTCATAACGCGACCGTGGCGCTGTTTTTCTTCAGATTTGATTTACACATATCTAAAAATCTAACCATTGGATCTTCACAAAATTTATGTCATTAGAAAGATCTTTTCAAAACGAATCCAACGGTTCCAGTTTCGGAAAAATCCGACGGTCGGATCTCCCGGTATAATCGTTTGAAGTTTCGATTTCAAAATACGAACTGCAGCGTCGTTATTCGATTAAATATAATTATATATATATAATCGATTCTAGCGCTGTTTTTCTTCAGATTTGAATTAAACATTCCAGACAATCTGACCGTTGGATTTTTACAAAGTTGGTGCCGTTGGAAAAATATTTCCAAGGCGAACCCAACGATTGCGATTTCTGGAAAATCCGATGGTCGGATCTCCCAGTAAAATCGTTTGAAGTTTCGATTTCAAAATACGAACTACAGCATCGTTATTCGATATATTTTAATTCTATTTATATATATATATATATATGTATGTGTGTATATATATATATATATATATATATATCGATTCTTCGATTTCAAAACTATATTCTTTTCATACTTTTGATAAAAATGAAATTTTTATCTAACTGTCTTCTATTTCAACATTTCACTATTTTTAACAATTCATGTATATAATAAAAATGTGGTGTTTATTGTAAAACAATTCATTTTAAAACTGTATTACTTTATATAGTTCATATAGGTAATAAAAATAGGATTTTTATTATAAAACAATTTCTTTCAAAACGAGATTATTTTATATAGTTCATATAGATGATAAAAATGTGAATTTTATTATAAAACAAATTATTTCAAAATATGAATACCATTCAACACATGAATTTCAAATCAACGAATGAATTTCGATTCAACACATGAAGGTTTTCTATAGTTTTTATATATATAATGTGATTTTTATATTTAAAACACGAATACCATTCAACACATGAATTTCTAATCAACGAATGAATTTCAATTCAACACATGAAGGTTTTCTATTCAACGAATAAATATAGTTTCAGCAAATGAAAATAATTCAAACACATGAATATTATTCAAAATTTCGGCAGCATAACGGCAGGGTAGTTAAAACCGGGACCGTCCCTAGTACGGCTCCTCGCTCTACCTTAAAACCTCGCGGTTTTTGACAATGGGGATCATGCATCTAGTTCGCACGCAGGCGGCATGTATATATTTATTTCATTTCCACAAACTAATCCTATGTGGTTTCAACCAAATATTTCTCAACCACAAACGGGTATTTTTCAACCATAATCAATCAATATCTACCACAAACAATCCCAATCAACCATTCGCTATCAGTAAATTTTCACACCAATCACAACCAATAAATATCGTCCATGGTTTGTGGACGAGGGGCATATATATATATATATATATATATATATATATTTATATATATATATATATATTTATATTTATATAGCAATTCACTTCTATTTCAACATATATATAATTTTTACAATGCATATATAACTTATACATCGAACGTACAACTTATACAACGCTTATACATGAGGTGTACAACGCTGATATAACCCATACATCGACTATATAATTTATACATCGTCGTTTTCCATATCGTTTATAAATTAGAAATCTCACATTGGGTTCCACTCCACCAAAAATAGCAGAAGGCTCAGAAAAATATGAGGTCTCTTCTAAAATGTAGAAGACGTCCACATGGGTCCACTGTCTCTTTTTTCACTGAATTTTGTCAACAAACGAAAAAGATATGATTTTTCAAAGTTTGCAACGGTTTAAAGGTGTTAAAATCAGTTCAAAGAAAATCAGCCGTACCTTCATTTATTTCTTCAAAACTAGGTTTTCGATTATCTTCAAATCCGTTGATTGTTGCTTCGATCAGCCAGCGCCACCTTGTCGGGCTAGGAGAGGCGCATGTGCGCCAGGGGGGTCGAACTCGGTGATCCCTAGGCGGCGGAATCGAGGCGCGAACGGCCGAATTTCTCGAGGGTGATTCTCCTCCTACAGGTCACGAAAAAATCAAATACTTATATGGATTTGAAGATCTCTCCTAGATCTATGAAAAACATAACTGGGGGGTGGTGTTTCGTTGCGTGGATTAGAAGAAAAAGAAGAGAGAAGGTGTAGAACGGCTTCCGTCGTTCGATCTGGTCGGGGAGAGAGAAGACGGGGGTAGTGGCCAATTAGATTTTTTTTTATTTTATTTTATAATTTTTTTAAAACCTCCAAAATACCCCTTTCGCCCACGAACCCCAATCCATACCCAACGACTGTCTTCCCTAGCGTTTTACCCCCATTCCGAACATAATGGGATATGTTTCAAAGGCCCATTCGACTGTTTCAGTCAGTTTCCATTCAAATTAAAATATATAACATTCAATATTCGATTTGAACGTACATTTCAATTTGCCAGGGCCACAAACTAATTCGAAAAATTCCAGAAAAATAAATCTGGCTATGTTTTGACGATACGGTCCCAACAAAACTAGTTTCGTCGAATTCTAAGACCGTTTATAAAAAGGCCCATTTCTGGTCGATCCAATTTAACTGTAATTGACCAAAACACGTTTTCCTTTGTCACGCTCACATACTAGCTTCAAAAATTATGAAATTTGAAATCTAGCAATAACTTCACATCCTGGATCCAACAAAAGTGGTTTCATCGAATTCCGAGGTCGTATGCAAAATGGCCAATTTCACGGGCTATATAAATTCCATAGCGACCTTTTTGAAAATTCATTTGGCCATAACTTTTGCTTCCCGCTATGAAAATTCAATTTTTCAGATTCGTTAGAAAGGTATTCACTAACAGTTTTAGATATTTTTGGTTTCACTCAAATCCGTTTTGTTTGCACCCGGTACAGTCCGACAAAGTTTGAATTCAATTTTTGAAACTGCAGCGCCATTTCAAGCCATGTTTATAATTAGAATTAATTATATTCGTTTTCAATTGTCGATTCAAACTCAGTTTTCATTGCTATTATTTAAAATATTTATTTTAAATATTTAAAATCCATTATTTTAGCCAATTTAAAAAATTTAAATTGGTTCAGATTTTCTGGGTCGTTACAAGATGTCAAGGGCACAAGAAACCAAAATATAAGGACATCTTCCAGAAGCCATCAACCGAGACCAGAGTTCGATGATCACTGAATGACAACTTTAGTAGTCAATAATAAATGCACTAGGAGTTTCCCTCCTAAAAACCGGAAGCTACTTCAGAAACCTACCAAAGGAAAATCGGAGCCTTTAGGAAGAAGAGCCTTCAACAATGACTTGTCCAGTGCCAATCCCGAAAAGGGTAACGGCCCCCAAGACATAAGTATCCAAAATAGAAGGCTAAAACATCACGAATATATGAAGCTAAAGCTAGATGGCATGAATATGGACCGAAACCAGTGGTCCCTGAACCGAGAGCCAATAAAGCCAAGATTTTCAGAATTCGACACTAGGCCACCGAGAAGCATATCAACGGAACCCCTTCCGAAACCCCGAGCTTGATATTCCGAAGGCAAGGAGACTCTAATTGTTTGCGAACAAATTGAACAATTGTAAACTACTGTAAAATTCATTTGGCTTTCCTAAATAACAAGGGTTGTTGTAGAGGGTGTCGAACTCTAGGACCAAAAATATTTTAATTAATAAATCCAATCAAGTTATTCCAAAGGTTTGATTGGTTGAAAATAACAGAAAATATATGAAAAAGCAAGATTTTAATAATAAAAGAAATCAATTATGGAGTAATAACATAAACTAGATTAATATGATTCAATAGCCAAACAAATTATTCTAGATCTAACTCATGTTTCTGTTACAAACATGAATCAACAACAATTAGGTTTTCAGAACCAAATCTGTGAATAACGACAAGCAGTTCAGGAGCTAAGCTCTTAAGCAACCATAGGCTATCGGGACAGATTCACTACTTTATTTCTAAAACCCTAAAAATTAGATCTAAATCTAATAAGCGTAAGATCGAACTCGAATATACCCTATGAAGGAGCATAGCTCTCAGATGACATACAGTATGAAGGTTCAGAATTGACCCTTGGTTCAGATCTAGATCTATATACATGAAGTTCTAATCTTTTTGGCTATGTGATTCATATTGAATCTAATCTAAGCGTCATCACCTCCTAATTAAAGGGGATTAGCTAGACATAGCTAAATAAGAAGAGAAAAATAAAATAAACAACATAAATAAAATACAATAAAAAGTAAAGAGAAAGGGAGAAGAATCATTTTATTCCAAGAGAAAGTTACAGAATAAAACCTAATGTGTTTCTAAATGAACAAGATACCAGTGTATTTATAGTTCATGTGACAAAGACTAATTGGCTAATTACACAAAGTGGGACTAAAGATTTAGCCTAAATAACACATAAGCCAATGTGAACGCAGCTGTAGAGTGAGAGGCCTTGCAAATGAGCCAATGTGAATGCAGCATGAGTCTTTAGTTAGCCAAATCTACCTAATTGAACTCTATTTGCAACCATTCTTCAAGCTTTAAACTCTTCAATCTTTAGAAATTTCAAACTTCACTCTTTTTAACCAAATTCTTCATGCTTTGTCCATCAAATGCTCTAAACCATGCTTTTTATCAACAATCTGAAAACACAGCTATAAATACACAGTATCAATTATTTTAAATATAAAATAAGATAAATAAGCCAATAAAATATACACATTTACGTGTATATCAAATACCCCTATGCTTGTCTTTTTATTTCACCTCGAATAAACTAATCTAGGATAAAATAAGCGGATAAAATTTACACATTCGATGTGTTTGAAAACCATGGATGATTTCATTGACTGTATTGTGTTGTGATTGTAATTTTAACATATTAAAAATAATGTTAACATTAATGTGGTAGTTGAAATTAAATTATAAATATCCATTTATAATTTACATAGTGAGATTTCTAAATTTAAAATAAAATTGATTGTGATTGTGATGTTAAATTTATATATACGTTATATAAAAAATTTATATGTGTTGTATAAAATTGGAATTGATTGATTGTGGTTGCGATGAATTGTTGATTGAATTGTGTAATGAAAGGAAAAATAATCATATGTTAAAAATATGATTTTGTTTGATTAAAACATTAATATTATCATGTTAGCGATGCTAGAAAAATAATCATATGTTAAAAATATGATTTTGTTTGATTAAAACATCAATATTATCATATTAGCGATGTTAGAAAAATAATCATATGTTAAAAATATGATTTTGTTTGATTCATTAAAAAGAATCATGTTTTAAATAAAATGATTGGACAATAAAAGTTACATTTTTATTGTATTATTGATTCATTAAAAAGAATCATATTTTAAATTAAATGTTTGGACAATAAAAATTACATTTTTATTGTATTATTGATTCATTATTCATTAAAGAGAATCATGTTTTAAATAAAATGATTAGACAATAAAAATTATATTTTTATTGTATGTTTGATTCATTAAAGAGATTTTGCTAAATAAAAATGTATTCTTAGACATGTTATTGAGGCTAGAAAAATGATCATTTGTTAAATATGTTTTGATTCATTAAAATAATGTTATTTACATGTTAGCGAAGTTAAAAAAATGATCATTTGTTAAATATGTTTTGTTAGATTAAAATATTTTCATTAACATGTTAGCGATGTTAATATAAAAAAAATCATTTGTTAAATATGTTTTGATTCATTAAAATAATGTCATTTACATGTTAGCGAAGTTAGAAAAACGATCGTTTGTTAATATATGTTTTTTTTAATATAAATATGTCACTTTTAGCATGTTAGTTTAGAATAAAATAATTACATGTTAATATATATTTTGTTAGTTAAAAATGTCACTTTTAACATGTTAGTTTAGAATAAAATAATTACATGTTAATATATGTTTTGTTAGATAAAAATGTCACTTTTAACATGTTAGTTTAGAATAAAATAATTACATGTTAATATATGTTTTGTTTGATAAAAATGTCACTTTTAACATGTATGTTAAGTGTATAAAATTTACTTGTCTTGAAATATATCTTTGTTCGTTAAAAATATAATTTTTAACATGAATATGAAGTGTACAAAATTTACATGCAATAGAATAAATGATGTTGAACTCGTCGAACGAATTATACACACACACACGCACGCACACACACACACACACACACATATATATATATATATATATATATATATATATAAATTAAAATTAAACGAATCGCGCGCGGTAGTTTGCGTTTTGGAATCGTAACTATAAATGATTATACCAAAAGATCCGACCATCAGATTTTTCCCAAAACTGTAACGGTTGCGTTCGCTTTGGAAAGATCTTTCCAATGATATTAAATTTATTAAGATTCAACAGTTAGATTTTGAGAAATGTGTAATTCAAATCTGAATAAAAACAGCGTCAGGGCCGCGTAATGGCCTGAAACGTTGTTCGAATTAAATGGGCAATTTTTATATAAATAAAAATAGCGATAAATGGTTATAAAATATTATAAATGATATGAAATGAAAATAAACCAATTTGCCTTGGTTTGTAAAGTAATATGGATAGTTAGATTTATTTGACATTAATTTATAGGATTGAATTAAATTTAACTAAAGAAAGAAATGGTTTGAATTATATTTATTCGAGGATTATTTGAAAAGGCCGAATTAAATCTCATTTCAAATTATTATACGACGACTTAAAGTCGAAGACATTAAAGGCGGTGGTTGAAGACCGGCGATCTTCACATCGAATTGATGACTACTGATGTCGTGGATTGGTTAGCTCCCAGGAAAGGGTTAAAGTGGTAGTTGTCCGGACATACTTGTTGATTGTCTGGATATGCGAGAACCTCTCTTCCGTATTGGACATACGGAACGAGGAATAAGGTGTCTCCGGTTTGGTTTAGACCCAGGACGAACTTGTAAATGGATGTGTGTATGACATTGGATTTTATTCTGTGTTGATTTATTTTTATTAAATATATATATGTTTGGTGGCGGAAAATTTATTCTCTTGCTCAACACCCTTCTCTAAGACGTACGAGCTTAGAGGTTATATATTGATATACATCAGTTACATGGCGTTGATTGTTAATGTGGCATGTTAAGATGCAAATGATCAAGGCTTTTGTTGAAAAGCAGAGCCATGTGATTGATGATCAAAGCACAGCTTTAATTAGCATAGATTTGTGTATAGCGTTACTTCGCGAGCCTCACACCCCGGTATGAGTCAGAAACGGGATTGTGACTGTAGGGAGTGCATGCGTTTCTTTCTAGCTAGAAGTGATGTCATGTATGAAGCCCAAAGATTTTTACTTATGTGGATGATGGTGTAATGACCCGGAAATCCGATCCAATTTGAGCTGACCAAAAACACAAGTCCAACCCAAATTAAATTGAAAATCAGGTAATTTATAGAAAGAAAACAGAGGGTGAGGATAGATAAGATATAAACTTAGAATAGAAGAAGAAGAAGAAGAAGAATACAACATCAGAGTAACACGAACCTCACAGCGGAACGAATAACATATAATATATATAACATAACTTGAAATATACATCTGTACTTAAATATACATCATTATCAAAGTACAACACTTACAACACAGCGGAAATAACTATAGCTATATAATCCTGAAGCCTCCTGCTCCAAGCTCTTCCAGTATATCTGTAAATCCTGACTACTTGACTGCCCGTACAAAATTGGGCACCCAAGAGTTTAGGGAAAACAACAAAATAAACTCTGAGTCAGTCATGGGACTGGTATGAGTAAAACAATTTTAAAACAGTCCTGAATGGGACAGCATCAACAATAGATTTTTAGAAGTAAATGAAACTCTAGATCAGGTGATTATACACCCTACTTCGGAGCGACCGACTTAGCCATGCTGCCTGGCCGATTTCTGTCATTTACCGGTTGATGAGGCTTGAGGTTACGCTTCATCATCACATCAGATTCACTTCGAATGCCACATTGTCAGATCCATCGAAAATCACTAATTGACGTCTACAACAGTACATTACGTGTTAGCTAAAGAAGTTTCCTTCTCCGCTTCCACTCTTGGTACGGTTGAAGAAATCAATGTACGTGATCTTTTTAGAAATACTCTGTCAGGCATTCATCCATACAAGTCATCCAGGAACATGATGAACCTAAGGCACTATTCAGTACATCCATCTTAGGCACTGTTATCTAAGACTTATACAATAGCCCTTGCACTTTACACAGAGTGGTTCCTTGGATAATAATCCAACCGGTCTCTCCATATTAACAACGTTAAAATGGTCAAAACTTCGATAGTCTGTGAGTTAACTATCAAAGAAAAACACGTGTGCAAACAACAATATTATTTCCAAATGGAAATTCTATCAATCAATCATCAATCATATATATATATATATATATCCTTATTTTCTATGTTTAGAAAATGTACGTTATTAACACTGGAAAACATTTCCATTGTTTATTTACATGTCACTATCATTTCACAACTATCAGTCCCTAACTGTAAACTAGTAGGACAACAATTCTCTAAGTATAAATCCCGAAGGCCGAAACCAACATCAGATCAATACTTAGAAAACTATTCATTAATTAATCTCTAGTCAGTTTCTAATCTTGTTTAACTCTATTTCTTTACGTCTATTCGATTTACTCTATTTGATTTACTCTGTTCGATTAACTTGATTCGATTAACTCTTCTATTTATTTTCTAAATATATTCCTTTATTCTATTCTATTCTATTCGTTTTATCAACATTTTTTCCTTTTATAAAACTCTATTCGTTTTATAAACATTTTCCCTTTTATTTACTTTCGCAATATTTCCTTTTATAAAATCTGTTGATTTTATAAAATCCCTTTATTTCAATATACATTGAAATAAATTTTTTTACATCCCAGGGTCTTTTTATGATATTAAAAATATCGAATAACAAGGATCAATATCATTCTAACACACATAATCCATAAAAGATTATATATCACATCGTATATCACAATATATGAAATACAGTAAAATAAATGTTGAGGAATCCAGTTAGATTCCTCCAACCTGTCTCCCTGCATCCACAGATGTTATACAATATAAAATCAACATCACTTTCAGTTCCATATAATATATTCTGTTAAACAGAACCAATATGAAAATTCAACTAACTGACTAGCAGTTCAATCAAACAGTCAACACACAGTCAATCAGCCAATATTTAACAGTTCTAAAAATACAACATGAAATTATAAACTTCAGAGTTAGTGAGATTTACTCAGATTGGACGATAATCGTTGATAACGATAACCATCGCTCGATTTGATTCAAACGGACAATTTATTTTGCCATAAATTGTGACGAGCTCCAATTGACTCGCGGTCAGTTCCAGCGTGTAGTGTCCGTCCATACGATCCTAAGGCCCAACTAGTTTTAAACACCTAGGCCCAAAAACGAACTGCTTCTTCTCCGATACATCCAAATTTCCCTGCTCCTTCAGTAATGCCATTATGGAATTTTTTCTGCTCCAATCTTTACCACTAAACCCAAACCGTAATCACTCACGTAGCAATAGGCGGACTCATCTCCTTCATCAACATCCCAATTGATGATCCCTGAACAACTCACGCTCCTTCACACTCAGCAACTCACTATTGCGGCAAAAACCCATTACCAGACTAAACAAAAAAAAATATTCTTATATTATTATTGATTTGTTAGACCATTTTCACCTTTTACTTTAAACAAATGGCCAGCTACTTCATGAACTGATCCTCCTGCTGCCGTGACTTCAAGGCCTTCTTCCTTCTCCAGTATTATTGAAAACGAAATCCCCTATAAGGTTTTACCATTTCCAATTCATCTCCTTCCCAAAATACAAAGCCCAGTTCCAATATTTCTGTGCTTTGAAACTTCCCATTCATCCTTCTGTAGACAGCTGCTCCACCCCCATACACAACGTTAAATCCATGTCTTCCCCAACGTTGAGCTATTCTCCAGTTCCTATCCCATTTCAAGACTTCTAACTCCATTAACCGACGCTCCAAACAGTCTTGTCTCTCTCCTCCTTAACCTTCTTGAATGCAGCTTCCAATAATGGCTCCCTCTCCTTTCAATTATAAATCAGCAAAATTCAAGCTGACTTCGCTAGAGACTTCTCCTTCCCGAATCCTATCCTCCCATCGCCGTTTATCGAGGCTCGCACCAGTTTCCCCCCCCCCCTCCGACTTTCAATCTAGCACGACTTTCACTATGCAAAACTTCGAATTCTAACATCACAGAATCCTCCAAATCTTTGCATACTTGCATGATTTCCCTTCCTCAACCCAAAACTGAACTCCATCTTATGAATTAAAGCTTCGATTATCCACTAGCTCGAACCCTAGCTACTGCCGGAATTTCCAGAAAACCAGAAAGAACGTCGAACAACTCCAAAGGTATATCAGATCGAATAGCAACTAGTAACGAATCCAAATATGTTTATCTAAGGATTTATAGATATTTTTGGATTTTGTTTTGAATTTTTGAAGGTCACGTATTACTTGAGAAGGAGGAACTGGCGGCTCCTTTTTCCCAGAAGGTTGAACGAGAATTTTAGGTTAGAAAAATGTGAAACTTATTTATACATGACTTCATTGAAGACGTGGCCTCTGTTTATTCCAAGTATATATATGTGGAAGAGAAACAAGACCTGCAGCAGCATCGGAGGCCATTCTTTTGGTGAAATATGTTTGCAAACATTTGATATCCTATAAAGGTACCCATTGTGTACAATTCCGTTCATATATGAATTGATAACGACAGAACTAAAAATAGCATTGTGACAAGCAAGGTGTCACGATTCAAAAAATATAATAATATCGGTAGGTTAACTCATATTGTGAAACCCCAAAAATATCATCACAGGGTGCAAAACACTCCAAATAAAAAGTTGCTTATTTAATTAATTAAAATTTACAGTAAAATTCTAAAAATTAAATTATCACTACACCTCAAAAGAACCTTGTCAAAATTCAAACCCTATCTCTAGTTATATCGAATAAACCGTTACGGTCGATAAACGATTCTATAGCGACTATTTTAAAATTTGATTTGGACATATCTCAAAATCTACTCGACGAAATCCTGATCTTTCTCTTCCGCTAGAAAGATATACTCCACCATCTCCACATGTTTCTTGTTCACAGAAATCCAGCTTAAAATGAATGCTGTACATTCAGTTGAAGTTCGAATCGCCAATTTACGAACTGCAGCGCCATTTCAAGCTCGATTTTAATTATAATATAATTATACGTTCAAACTGTCGTTTATATAATATATTCTTTATTCTAGTTCAATTCTAAACTGAATTAAATATCACAAATGATCCAGTTCACACCATATCGCCATTTCATCCCATTCTGATTATTTCATAATTAAATATATTATTTAATTTATTATTTTAATTAAATATTCACCATTATTTAATTCCACGACCATTAAACTCACTATATCACTATTTATATAATTAAATTAATTAATTATAGTACCTATGCAAATGCGGGTCATTACAATCTTCCCCACTTAAAATAATTTCGTCCTCGAAATTGCTAAGGTAGATAACGACCCTATCAACTGGTTAGAACATATTTGTTCACTTCTTAACTTCAGTTTCAATTGAACCAATTTGATTTCAATTAAATTTTTAATTAATTCTTATCAATGAAAATTTCCAAAAATCCTGAAAATTTTCTAACGCCTTAACTCTTTGAAAAATTTCGCCAGCACCTCCTTTGTACTGGTCAATATGTCAAACTCCAACTCGCCTCTCTGGGCCATCTCCGACCCAAAAGAAAATCAAACAGCCAAGCGGCTTGCCAATTTGGCTCATCAAAATCTCATACCATATGAAATATAAACTTGTACCTTTTTGTCGGGCATATCAACTCTATCACTTCCATATGCTATCAACTCAGCAAATACCATTGTTATCCCAATCAAATTCCAATCTGCTTATCCACAACACCACCATTCGCTTTTTACCAGGCCAAATTTCATTTCAACTCGAGTTTCTTCTCGATTCCCAACTCTTAACTTGATTATCACATTACACTTTATATTTGAATCTCACAATCCAATTTGTCTTGATATCATTCCAATTCAATCTCAGTTACCAGTTTACTGGCTTTACTTTAATTCAAATTTGCTTTCACAAATTTCTGTTAAATTTGTTTTTAATTCAATGAGTCTTTCCCTGGGAGTTTTTAAACAGTTTACTCTTTTCAAAAATCAAATTTTCCTTTTGAACATGTCACTGAGCCCTTAATTAATATTCTATTAGTTAAATCACTTCTCTATTTCTTTATCAATATTTGTTAACCAAATATTTTCAATAACCATATTGGCCTTTTATGTTATTTGGAAAACATTTTCGAATATCGCCTTCCTTTATTTTCTAAACTTTAGAAAATATATGCTATTATTAATTGGAAAATATTCCAATTACTTATCTCTTTTCCGATCTTGTTTATTTCTATACTTAGGAAATATTCTTTATTATATTTCCAAGCTTACACTTATTTGGTTTAAAATGGATGTTGTGTAAAACATCGTTACGACAACCCAAAAACTATATTCAACTAACTCTTATTCAACATTGATCTTCGAGCCTGAAATCTTACTATTTATTTGTTAATAATGAAATCAATCAAGTTGGGGTATAACTACCTCTCAGACCTTGACTGAATAACATTTATAACGTCAAAACAGATATGACTACTTACTCGAATAATCAATACCATACAACTACTTATTCACTTTTAAACACGTATACGCTTCCTCTTTCTATTCTTACTAGATTTTATTCTTAGTCTTTCTTTTTGATTTTACTATTCTATTTCTAAGTTCGTTTCCTTATCGACTTCTATATATATCGATACGTTGATTTCTAACTATCAAATAATCTTAAAAATATTCTGACTTCTTAAATTCCCTGAAAAATTCGCCATAACCTCCTTTGTACCAGGAGCATCGGGATATTTCAAATAGCCTCCCATGGCCCTCACCAATCCAAAAGAAAAAGAAAAAGCCAAGCGGCTAGCCGATATGGCGCATAAAATCTCATATATGAATTAAATACATACCTTTTCGTCGAGCATTCTATTTATATTCCTTCATACCTTATCCATACCTATCTCATGTATATTTATACCTGCCTATTCTATTTTAACTATACCTGATCGTTTTAACTCAATTCGTTAATTAATTTGTTAATTAACTCTTTAGTCTATTTCACTTTTATATTTGAACATGACATGTTCAAATATATTTTAACTTGCTTATTAACTATTTTGAATCCAAATTTCAAATTTAAGTTCTATATTCGATTTCGAATATCCATTTACAAATCCAATTCACCTTTCAAAGTTCAACTTCAAATTCAAAACTCGATTAACTAATTCCTCTTCGACTTAGTTAATTCTATTCAATTTCTATTCAAATTTTATATCACTTCTATTATTCAAATCTATATATCAAATTCTATTATTCAAATTCTATATATCAAATTCTATTCAAATTCTATATTATAAATCAAATTTGAATTTCCATATTCAAATTCTATATATCAAATTCTATTCAAATTCTATAATATAAATCCCATTTGAATTTCAACACAACTTGTCTTTCCCAAAACAAATTCAAAACAGTATCTCTGGTAGTAATTCGTCACTTACAACTCGAAAATGAATACTGATGATGCAGCTATCATCATCGGAATCTATTTTCCAGCGATCGAAGTGAGTTCAATACTTTAAACCATTTCTAAACATTTCCACTTTGAAATTCATTTCAAAATATAATTCACACTGCTTGTAAAATAATTTAAAATCTCCCAAGATCTTAAATTTTCCTTATTTTTAATCCAAATCCATTTACAAACACTTATCCAATTTTCCAGAATTTTAATTCAATTTCTGGTTTAAATTTCAGATTTAACTCATCTGATTTCACGTATTTCACTTATATGAATTCTGATTGGTTATTTACATAACCATTTCACATTTTTATAATCTTATTCGATTATAATAACAACCAATATATCCACTATATTATAATTTCGATATATATATATCTTCTCTATATCAAGATATACCTTGGGTAAACTTATTTTAATTTACCCCTTTTTTTTAAAACATATCGTGCCGACCCATCGTATTCGAGTGTTTATAAACTCCTACCGATACAGTGGATCAAACTGATCGACCAGAACCCATAAACAACTCAACCAATGAATCTTCACAATAGAAAAAAAAATTATATCAATAAAAAATACGTTCACTCGTATATACACTCAACTCAATTTAGGGAATTACTAATGTAACACCCCACGTCCATTAATGTCACTCACAAAGGGAATGCATTAACTTCCATGGAGGTTATAAGTGAATATAGAACAGAAAAATTACAACAAGACAGATAATAAATAGTACTTGGAAATCTAAAACTTCATTTTATTGCAGCGGAAATTAAACATGTTTGTTACATCATAAAACCATAGATCATAACCAAGTACAATATCCATCTTCTTCACAAAAACAAAATACATAATCCCATTACAGAAATAGCCATTAAAAAGATAACAAGCTGGACTTTACTTCAACAGTCCAAGCTTTCCAAAGAGAGATGAAGCAATCCAATCAAACTCCACTAGAGCTGGGCCCAACCTGAGGACCTGGAGGGGGAAAAAGGATAGAAATGGAGGGGGTCAGACATAAAGTCTGGCGAGAATGATAATTCTAACAATACTATTATCGAAATAACTAGACTAAGGCTTAAGCTGGAAGACAAATAAATGTCTATGAACTCTTAGGAAGATAAAGATAGCGTTTGAGATAACGTTAAAGATAACGTAAAGGCACACCTAATTACTAACGAATGATTACTACACTGCACCGCACATTACTACACTGCACCACACCAGTCACTCTATTGTTTGATCCCACTTGCTTCACACAGAAACTTTATAAATAGCCTTACGTACCCCTAGCTGACTACATAGGTGTCGTCTGCCCCTATCTCCACTAGATGTACCCCACTACCCACTTTCGATCGGCTCCCTACTCGTAGATACCCGTGCTGGCCCCACAGTGGGGTGTATCACTCCCCTAAAGTGGCAACCCGATACAACTTGAGAATGCACGGCTTATACCTACACGATGCAACAACGTCTTACCTACCAGCCCGGATCCACACACGCATATGAAACCCGTTGGACTTGCGTTGCCACCGCTCCCCGTTTTGGCCTCTTACAATCAAACCCAGCATGCGTGTCCCGTCCTCGACTTGGGTCGAGCCCACAAAGATACGTTTGGGATATTGGTCGAAATAGGTCCCCACAAGCTACCCACCTAAGCTTGTCACTAGTATATCCCACTTAACCCTCTTAGTCATGTTCATTTACATGTGTGTTTGGTTAAGTCTTACTAATCGTATTTCACATGCCACTAAGGGCACCCAATTGATTCCTCGTGCTACCCAAGGCACCTACTTAACCCCCATGTCCCACCTTACATGTTTATCTGGTTAAGTATTTCTTAATTCATTCAGGCCGTAACCTCATAAAGACCTCTCACATTAGACTGGCATTTATGGCAGTTGGATTTGCCGGGCGGGTCCGGGCAGTCTTACACCATAAAAGAGTCTAACCTCGTGTCTTTACAACCGTTATGCTTTAGTTTAGGCCTAGTACCTCTCACATTGGGCTGACATTTGTGACCACTGGATTTGCCGGGCGGGTCCGGGCAGTTTTACTTCACAAACGAATCCAACCTCGTGTCCTAAGCATTGATTAACACTTAAAATCTTTTACCCCAGTTTTAATAATTCCCTATTCAATTTATTAATTAAGTCATCTTTTAATGATGTCCATAATTGACTCAATTATGGCCATCCACTTATGGCATGCAAAATCATATCAATTGCACCCCAACTTTTTAATATTAAATCCTTAATATTACCCCTACCCACGTTTATACGTTCGCTTATTCAACGCATGATATAGGCAAGACTTGTATAGTCTAACACCTAGCACAAAGATAAATTATCACAACATATAGACAATTAAAATAAATCTAATCATAATAGGGGTGAAACTTGCATAAACTACACATGTTAAGGATCAAAAGGTGTCAACTTGTTAAATGTCTCAATTTATATGATATGATCATAGCCCAAATCTATACATAAACTTGCATATGGGGTTTTTAGGCAACATAATGATGGTGTGAACTAGGATAGGATATCACATATGTCATATCATAATTCAAGATTTCATAATAGATGTCTTGGTATATGTTCATAACTTTTCTAATCAATCTAACTTGCATATGTGACTTGTCATATAGATCAACATAACCCAAACATGATGATTTAATTAATATGAACTAACTAGCATAGATGGTAACATCATGGCCTTTTTAAAATGTATGATTCATCACAACTTAGCATAGAAACTTTCAACATACATAACATCATCATAGCATGATTTACAACATATAAGATATCATCATCACATAACATTGGATTTACAATATACATGATAGCAAAAAGGGGTTTACAACAACATATATGATAATTCACATCATCTACTCATAATCCATTCATAACTCAACCTAATTAAAATGATAATAATCTTGTTAAGATCATCATACTCACAATTTAGAGAAGAAAAGAGAGAGTTTTGCTTTGCTTTAGGGTTGAGAGAATTAGAATTGAATTTGCTTTTCTTCTTTCTTAGTTGGCGGCGGCTCTATTGATTTCCATGGCGATGGTATGACGGTAACTATTCTATTTTAATTAGGTTTAGGGTTAGCATTAGGATGTATTTATAGGTATAGGAAGTTATTTAGGACCATTAGATTTACCCTGAACCATGAGAACCAATCAAATGCAAAATCTGCATTTGAGAGAATCAGCCCACGGGTTGACAGCCAAACACCCTGGATTAACCCCTAGTCGACCCAGCGGGGCATGGTTCGACCTCAAAAATGGGCCGGTTCGGTTATTTCCCCTCCCAATTCGCTGTTTTGAACTTTTTCGCATATTTATTTAATTAATTTTTAATTTATATATATATATATATATCAATATATATATATATATATATTTCTCTACACAACCCATTTCACTTAATTCTTTTCTAAAAATTAAGTATACTTTAATTTGTGAATTTTAATGTTATAAAATTACGGGGTGTTACATTCTCCCCTCCTTAAAGGATTTCGTCCCCGAAATCTCCAAGTCAAGAAGAATGTATATCCTACCATCTAATCGTCCATCTACTCAACCATCAAACACCAGCATCCATTGTCCTTAAAGACTTCTATTGCTTTAATGTTTATATGCACAGTGTGTGTATATGTCCATATCTAATGCAAAATTAGGCGGTCTATTGATTCAGTAGACCTCCTTAGTGCAATTCATGATAGTGCCATGCGTCCAATATGTATGCAAAAGATTCCTAATGATACATATTAATTCTATATGCGTGCACAACCATCCACCCAAATGCAGCAACTATATGATAATGCAACCATTATACATCCATTTTACTAAATACATCCATATATATGCAATAAGCAATATGAAGTGACTGAGCCGATCTGGTGCCTAATAGTGTGTGTGTATATGCATCCACGAGCAACAACTAGCAAACACTTGCATCCACTTTGCATCCACCATACATAACATGTCTCAAACACATGTTTCAACCATAGGATTATCCTAACTAAAGGTCAAAGATACTAGCGAGAGGATATACTAAAGATAAGATAAGTACAAGCTAAGCGATAAAGGAGAAATTAAAAGACATACCCTCAAAAAGAAAAGGGTATCGTGAACGCATCTTCTCTTCTGTCTCCCAAGTAGCGTTGCTCTCATCATCTCCCCATTGCACTTTGACTAGTTTGACCTCTCGATTCCTCAACCTCTTGATCTCCGACCCAAGAATGCACGTAGGAGCTCGTCGAATTGTCGCATCACGCTCTATCTCCACCTCTCTAAGAAAGCTCAGCTCTACCACTTCCGCGGTCTCGTGCAAGCACTTCCTCAAATGTGACACATGGAATACATCGTGTACACCACTAAGTCTCTCGGGCAACTCCACTCTATACGCCATCTGTCCAATTTTCTCCTTAATAGGAAACGGCCCTACAAACCTTGGTGCTAATTTCCCAACGGACCCAAAGCGAACAACGTTCCGTAATGGAGACACTTTGACAAAGACCATGTCCCCAACTTCAAACTCGAGATCTATCCTCCTCTTATCCGCATAAGATTTCTGCCTATCCTGTGCTGCTTTCATCCTCCTTCGAATCAAGTCGATCTTCTCCGAAGTCTCCCTAATCATATCGGGCCCAAGTAAGATCTTATCCGTAGATTCCCACCAACATGTAGGTGAACAACAAGGTCGTCCATAAAGAGCTTTGAATGGTGCCATACCAATGCTAGACTGAAAGCTGTTATTATATGCGAACTCCACCAATGGAAGATGCTCTTCCCACGTACCCCAAAGTCTAGGATACATAGCCTCAACAGATCCTCTAGAATGTGATTCACCCTCTCGGTCTGGCCGTCCGTCTGAGGATGATATGCGATGCCCAAACATAACTGAGTCCCTACCGCCTCTTGTAAGCTTCTCCAAAATTCGCTAGTGAAAATAGGATCGCGGTCGCTCACTATGCTAGAAGGAACACCGTGCAAACGAACTATTTCTCGAACGTATACGGAGGCTAACCATGGAGCAGTCCTCTTACTCTTTACGGGAATGAAATGGACGCTTTTAGTAAGTCTATCTACTATAACCCAAATTCCCGTATTACCCTTCTTGATCGCGGTAACCCATCCACAAAATCCATCGAGACACTTTCCCACTTCCATAGTGGAACCTCCAATGGGTGAAGCAACCCACCGGGTTTCTTTTGTTCCACTTTTACTTGTTGGCACACCAAGCATCTAGCGATATACTCGGCCACATCTTTCTTCATGCCGGCCCAAAAGTAAACTCTCTTCATGTCTTTGTACATCTTGTCCCCGCCGGGATGAATGGTCATCTTCGAATGATGTGCTTCGTCAAGAATAGTCTTCCTTAGGTCATCCTCTTTTGGTACACAAAGTCTACCGTCCCTAAGTAACCAACCCTTATCGTCTAGGGTATACCTACGGAGATGGCTTGATGACTCCCCTCCTTTGAGTTTTTCTACTAACTCAACCAACTGCGGGTCGTCTCGCTGTGCCTCGCCAATCCGTCCCAAAAGCATAGGTCTGACCTCCAAGGATGCTAGCAAACCGGGTACGAAGTCAACGGAAGGTCTAAAGTCAAACATCGAAATGAATTCTAAACTTCGCTGCTCTACAAACAAAGGACTTAAGGATAATCTTTTTCTACTTAAGGCGTCTGCCACCACGTTACCCTTGCCAGGGGTATAGGCTATTTCGAAGTCGTAGGACGCTAAGAACTCCATCCACCTTTGCTGCCTTAAGTTCAAGTCCTTTTGAGAGAATAGGTATTTTAAAGACTTGTGGTCAGTGAATAATTCGAATTTCTCGCTAAGAAGATAATGACGCCAAGACTTAAGCGCGAAAACAATAGCGGCCAATTCTAGGTCACGTGTAGGATATTTTTTCTCATGCGCTCTCAACTGCCTTCCACCATAGACTATTACCCTACCCTCTTGCATTAAGACTGCACCTAGTCCTGTCCCACAAGCATCAGTATAAACGGTAAACGGCTTACTCCCGTCTGGCAATACTAAGACTGGGGCTGAAGTCAAAGCTCTCTTCAAACGTTGGAACGCATCATCACAATCTACGTCCCATGTGAAAACTAGGTTCTTCTTCGTCAAGCGTGTCAATGGAGCTGATATCTTTGCGAAGTCTTTGATAAACTTCCTATAGTAGCCAGCCAACCCCAAGAAACTTCTCACTTCGGTAGCATTTTTAGGGACCTTCCAATCTTGGATGGCCACCACCTTCGCGGGATCCACAGCTATCCCTTCTTTGGAAACCACGTGCCCCAAGAACCGTACTTCCTTCCTCCAGAAGTGACACTTAGAAAATTTAGCCTTAAGGCTATGCGCTCGTAGGGTCTCCAACACTTCCCTAAGATGTAGGGCATGCTCTTCTTCATCCTTAGAAAAGATCAAGATGTCATCTACAAAGACTACCACGAATTTGTTAAGGTACTCCCTAAACACCCTACTCATCAAATCAACAAAATATGCTGGGGCGTTTGTCAAACTGAAGGGCATCACTAGCCATTCATAGAAACTGTCCGGAGTCCTAAATGCAGTCTTGTCTATGCTATCCTCAGCCACTCTCAACTGATGGAACCCAGTGGCTAAGTCCAACTGCGAAAACACTGAGGCGCCAACTAACTGATCGAAGAGATCGTCAATCCTCGGCAGTGGGTGTCTGTTCTTCTTAGTAAGTTTATTAAGTTCTCTATAGTCCACACACAGTCTAAGGGACCCATCCGCCTTCGTGGCAAATACTACTGGAGCACCCCACTCCGATATACTTCGTCTTATGAACCCCTTCTCAAGCAACTCCTTCACTTGCTTATCGAGTTCCCTCCTTTCACGTGGAGCCATGTGGCGTACTGGCAAAGATACTGGTTTCGCATTATCCACAAGATATATTCGAAAATCTATCTCCCGCTTCGGAGGCAAGCCCTTCACCTCCTCAAACACATCCGAATATTCTCGGACCACTCTAACAGTTCATAGATTTTCCTCAGACGCGTCAAGCGATTCTAGATAACTTAGCATAACCGAATTTATGGGATTACAGAAGATTTCGAGAGTGTTGCCAAGGCGAGTCACGAGCCTAACTACTCTCCTTTCACAATCAAGAACGGCCCCATTTCTGGATAACCAATCCATTCCTAAAATTAGCCCACAGCCCGTGAATCCCAACACATAAGCATCACATCTAAATTCAACGCTAAGTATGGAAATTTTCAAATCCAAACACATCATGGACAAATAAGCTGAGCCCCCTATTGGATTCGAAACAGCTAAGGGATCCTCTACTAAACTGGTGTTTAAGAGCAGTGATTCAACTAATGATGTAGAGATAAACGAATGTGATGCGCCCGAATCGAATAAGGTACGGATAGGATGATCAAACAGAAAAACTAAGCTTTCAACAGAAATGGTTCTACCTCGTTCTTGCAGCGGTGGGACCGCGAGAGCCTGAACTTGTCCCCTAGCCTGCCCTGGTGCCATAAGAGCCTACACCTGTCCTCTCGAGGTAGCTCCTTCCCTCTGTCCCTTCTTTGGGCAGTCCCTCACTAAATGTCCCGCATCGCCACAATGAAAACAGCCTGTCTTCTTTTTCTTTCGGCAATCCTTGCTGAGATGGCCTGGGGTTCCACAGTTAAAGCACTTCTTCTTTCCCTTGCCGTTATTGTCTTTTACATCCTTCTTGTTTTGCTGTTGTGGTTTCTTCTGATCCCCCTTCTTCTCGGGTGCCTTATCAGCTTTAGCGCTTTTCTCCTCATGCATGAGCGCCATTTCTACTAACTTCTCAAAGGTGGCCCCCATCGGGATATGGGTCATAGCCAACCCTTGCAATGGTTCATTCAAGCCATTCACGAACCTTAGAGCCTTCTTCTCCGGCGTGTTTACTAAGTCCAAGCCAAACCTTGCTAACTGATTAAATTTATTGACATATTCTTTCACTGATGAGCTTCCTTGCTTCAATGTCAAGAACCTTTCCATATATAGATTTTCTTCCGCCCTTGAGAGAAACTTCGCCTCGAACCTACGTCTGAAATCCGCCCAAGAGTCAACAGGACGCTCCCCATTAGTGACCTCCCACCAAAACAAGGCCTCTCCCTTCATCAACCAAGCTGCTAAACGAACTCTCCTCCCTTCTTCTACTTCAAAGATTTCTAGAAATTCTTCCACCTCCTTAAGCCAATCTCTAGCTTCCACAAATGTTTCTGACCCTTGAAATGGTTTTCCACCCATAGCCTTGAATTCCTTGCACGCCTTTGCAAAAGTATCTACGCGAGGAGGAGGAGGAGGAGGAACGGGTGCAACTGGTGGTGGAGGAACATTGGCTGGACCTGCAGCGGCCCTAGCCTCCAATAGCCTCCTAGACCATCCTGGTATCTTTACACCGTCGGGTAGATTAAGATCTTCAGCCATGCTGAAACGAAAAAGGAAAGATTCAAAATGGAGAATTCGAAAGATAAAGATATGTGGCTATTGGGGATTATGTTTTTCTTAAAAACTTTTCTCTTTAAATTTCTCATTAAAACATGTTTTTGAAAACACTTCTTCCAAAAATAACTATTTTTCTAAAGTATTTTTATCTGTTCTGGTAACCTTAAGCTCTGATACCACGTGTAACACCCCACGTCCATTAATGTCACTCACAAAGGGAATGCATTAACTTCCATGGAGGTTATAAGTGAATATAGAACAGAAAAATTACAACAAGACAGATAATAAATAGTACTTGGAAATCTAAAACTTCATTTTATTGCAGCGGAAATTAAACATGTTTGTTACATCATAAAACCATATATCATAACCAAGTACAATATCCTTCTTCTTCATAAAAACAAAATACATAATCCCATTACAGAAATAGCGATTAAAAAGATAACATGCTGGACTTTACTTCAACGGTCCAAGCTTTCCAAAGAGAGATGAAGCAATCCAATCAAACTCCACTAGAGCTGGGCCCAACCTGAGGACCTGGAGGGGGAAAAAGGATAGAAATGGAGGGGGTCGGACATAAAGTCTGGCGAGTATGATAATTCTAACAATACTATTATCAAAATAACTAGACTAAGGCATAAGCTGGAAGACAAGTAAATGTCTATGAACTCTTAGGAAGATAAAGATAGCGTTTGAGATAACGTTAAAGATAACGTAAAGGCACACCTAATTACTAACGAATGATTACTACACTGCACCGCACATTACTACACTGCACCACACCAGTCACCCTATTGTTTGATCCCACTTGCTTCACACAGAAACTTTATAAACAGCCTTACGTACCCCTAGCTGACTACATAGGTGTCGTCTGCCCCTATCTCCACTAGGTGTACCCCACTACCCACTTTCGATCGGCTTCCTACTCGTAGATACCCGTGCTGGCCCCACAGTGGGGTGAATCACTCCTCTAAAGTGGCAACCCGATACAACTTGAGAATGCACGGCTTATACCTACACGATGCAACAACGTCTTACCTACCAGCCCGGGTCCACACACGCATATGAAACCCGTTGGACTTGCGTTGCCACCGCTCCCCGTTTTGGCCTCTTACAGTCAAACCCAGCATGCGTGTCCCGTCCTCGACTTGGGTCGAGCCCACAAAGATACGTTTGGGATACTGGTCGAAATGGCCCCCCACAAGCTACCCACCTATGCTTGTCACTAGTATATCCCACTTAACCCTCTTAGTCATGTTCATTTACATGTGTGTTTGGTTAAGTCTTACTAATCGTATTTCACATGCCACTAAGGGCACCCCCTAGATTCCTCGTGCCACCCAAGGCACCTACTTAACCCCCATGTCCCACCTTACATGTTTATCTGGTTAAATATTTCTTAATTCATTCAGGCCATAACCTCATAAAGGCCTCTCACATTAGACTGACATTTATGGCAGTTGGATTTGCCGGGCGGGTCCGGGCAGTCTTACACCATAAAAGAGTCTAACCTTGTGTCTTTACAACCGTTATGCTTTAGTTTAGGCCTAGGACCTCTCACATTGGGCTGACATTTGTGACCACTGGATTTTCCGGGCGGGTCCGGGCAGGTTTACGTCACAAACGAGTCCAACCTCATGTCCTAAGCATTGATTAACACTTAAAATCTTTTACCCCAGTTTTAATAATTCCCTATTCAAATTATTAATTAAGTCAACTTTTAATGATGTCCATAATTGACTCAATTATGGCCATCCAATTATGGCATGCAAAATCATATCAATTGCACCCCAACTTTTTAATATTAAATCCTTAATATTACCCCTACCCCACGTTTATACGTTCGCTTATTCAACGCATAATATAGGCTAGACTTGTATAGTCTAACACCTAGGACAAAGATAAATTATCACAACATATAGACAATTAAAATAAATCTAATCATAATAGGGGTGAAACTTGCATAAACTACACATGTTAAGGATCAAAAGGTGTCAACTTGTTAAATGTCTCAATTTATATGATATGATCATAGCCCAAATCTATACATAAACTTGCATATGGGGTTTTTAGGCAACATAATGATGGTGTGAGCTAGCATAGGATATCACATATGTCATAGCATAATTCTAGATGTCATAATAGATGTCTTGGTATATGTTCATAACTTTTCTAATCAATCTAACTTGCATATGTGACTTGTCATATAGATCAACATAACCCAAACATGATGATTTAATTAATATGAACTAACTAGCATAGATGGTAACATCATGGCCTTTTTAACATGTATTATTCATCACAACTTAGCATAGAAACTTTCAACATACATAACATCATCATAGCATGATTTACAACATATAAGATATCATCATCACATAACATTGGATTTACAATATACATGATAGCAAAAAGGGGTTTACAACAACATATATGATAATTCACATCATCTACTCATAATCCATTCATAACTCAACCTAATTAAAATGATAATAATTTTGTTAAGATCATCATACTCACAATTTAGAGAAGAAAAGAGAGAGTTTTTCTTTGCTTTAGGGTTGAGAGAATTAGAATTGAATTTGCTTTTCTTCTTTCTTAGTTGGCGGCGGCTCTATTGATTTCCATGGCGATGGTATGACGGTAACTATTCTATTTTAATTAGGTTTAGGGTTAGCATTAGGATGTATTTATAGGTGTAGGAAGTTATTTAGGACCATTAGATTAATCCTGAACCATGAGAACCAATCAAATGCAAAATCTGCATTTGAGCGAATCGGCCCACGGGTTGACAGCCAAACACCCTGGATTAACCCCTAGTCGACCCAGCGAGGCTCGGGTCGACCTCAAAAATGGGTCGGTTCGGTTATTTCCCCTCCCAATTCGCTATTTTGAACTTTTTCGCATATTTCTTTATTTAATTTTTAATATATATATATATATATCTATATATATATATATATTTATCTGCGCAACCCATTTCACTTAATTCTTTTCTAAAAATTAAGTATACTTTAATTTGTGAATTTTAATGTTATAAAATTACGGGGTGTTACAACTAACCCCATCTCTACTGGGTCACGCCAAAGAGCCAAGGTAATTCACTCAACTTAAGCTCTGATACCAATTGTAATGACCCGGAAATCCGGTCCAATTTGAGCTGATCAAAAACACAAGTCCAACCCCAAATTAAACTGAAAATCAGGAAATTAATAGAAAGAAAACAGAGGGTGAGGATATATAAGATAGAAACTTCGAATAGAAGAAGAAGAAGAAGAAGAAGAACACAACATCAGAGTAACACGAACCTCACAGCGGAATGAATAACATATAATATATATAACATAACTAGAAATATACATCTGTACTTGAATATACATCATTATCAAAGTACAACACAATGAAAATAACTATAGCTATATAATCCTGAAGCCTCCTGCTCCAAACTCTTCCAGTATATCTGTAAATCCTGACTACTTGACTGCCCGTACAAAATTGGGCACCCAAGAGTTTAGGGAAAACAACAAAATAAACTCCGAGTCAGTCATGGGACTAGTATGAGTAAAATAGTTTTAAAACAGTTCGAACAATTAAACGATATCTCATAAGACCACGCCATATAACGGAACGGGTTTTTCCCTTAAGATAATCCAAAATATCTTTATATCAAAAACCTTTTGATATTATAATAATGTCTATCAACCACAATATAATAATCATCTAGCCGAAACGCTTTCATCTCACGTTCTACATATATAGTATACAACCAAAACCGCAAGCACGTATTAGGTAATGGATTTCCAACTATGACAAGGTATGGAACCACCATTCGCTAGTGTACCTCTAGAAAGGAAAAAACTGGGTTCAACAAGAACATCTTGCAACCCGGCCACACATGACCGACCACTCATTTCGCTTGAGTGTATCGAATGCATATCACCAACGGTTGGGATCAGCAACCATTTCCTGAACGGGACAGCATCAACAATAGATTTTTAGAAGTAAATGAAACTCTAGATCAGGTGATTATACACCCTACTTCGGAGCGACCGACTTAGCCATGCCGCCTGCCCGATTTCTGTCATTTAACGGTTGATGAGGCTTGAGGTTATGCTTCATCATCACATCAGATTCACTTCAAATGCCACATTGTCAGATCCATCGAAAATCACTAATTGACGTCTATAATAGTACATTACGTGTTAGCTAAAGCAGTTTCCTTCTCCGCTTCCACTCTTGGTACGGTTGAAGAAATCAATGTACGTGATCTTTCTGGAAATACTCTGTCAGGCATTCATCCATACAAGTCATCCAGGAACAGGATGAACCGAAGGCACTATTCAGTACATCCATCTTAGGCACTGTTATCTAAGACTTATACAATAGCCCTTGCACTTTACTCCGTATTCAATTATCCTTGGCATATATGATTCGCAACGCTTATGCCAATACAGAGTGGTTCTTTGGATAATAATCCAACCGGTCTCTCCATATTAACAACGTTAAAATGGTCAAAACTTCGATAGTCTGTGATTTAACTATCAAAGAAAAACACGTGTGCAAACAACGATATTATTTCCAAATGGAAATTCTATCAATCAATCATCAATCATATATATATATATTTCCTTGTTTTCTATGTTTAGAAAATATACGTTATTAACACTGGAAAACATTTCCATTGTTTATTTACATGTCACTATCATTTCACAACTATCAGTCCCTAACTGTAAACTAGTAGGAGAACAATCCTCTAAATATAAACCCCGAAGGTCGAAACCAACATCAGGTCAATACTCAGAAAACTATTCAACTTAACTAATCTCTAGTCAGTTTCTAATCTTGTTTAACTCTATTTCTTTACCTCTATTCGATTTACTCTATTTGATTTACTCTGTTCGATTAACTTTGTTCGATTAACTCTTCTATTTATTTTCTAAATATATTCCTTTATTCTATTCTATTCTATTCTATTCGTTTTATCAACATTTTTCCCTTTTATAAAACTCTACTCGTTTTATAAACATTTTCCCTTTCATTTACTTTCGAAATATTTCCTTTTATAAAATCTATTGATTTTATAAAATCCCTTTATTTCAATATACATTAAAATAATTCTTTTTACATCCCAGGGTCTTTTTATGATATTAAAAATATCGAATAACAAGGATCAATATCATTCTAACACACATAATCCATAACAGATTATATATCACATCATATATCACAATATATGAAATACAGTAAAATAAATGTTGAGGAATCCAGTTAGATTCCTCCAACCTGTCTCCCTGCATCCACAGATGTTATACAATATAAAATCAACATCACTTTCAGTTCCATATGATATATTCTGTTAAACAGAACCAATATGAAAATTCAACTAACTGACTAGCAGTTCAATCAAACAGTCAACACACAGTCAATCAGCCAATATTTAACAGTTCTAAAAATACAACATGAAATTATAAACTATTCAGAGTTAGTGAGATTTACTCAGATTGGACGATCATCGTTGATAACGATAACCATCGCTCGATTTGATTCAAACGGACAATTTATTTTGCCATAAATTGTGACGAGCTCCAATTGACTCGCGGTCAGTTCCAGCGTGTAGTGTCCGTCCATACGATCCTAAGGCCCAACTAGTTTTAAACACCTAGGCCCAAAAACGAACTGCTTCTTCTCCGATACATCCAAATTTCCCTGCTCCTTCAGTAATGCCATTATGGAATTTTGTCTGCTCCAATCTTTACCACTAAACCCAAACCGTAATCACTCACGTAGCAATAGGCGGACTCATTTCCTTCATCAACATCCCAATTGATGATCCCTGAACAACTCACGCTCCTTCACACTCAGCAACTCACTATTGCGGAAAAAACCCATTACCAGACTAAACAAAAAAAAATATTCTTATATTATTACTGATTTGTTAGACCATTTTCGCCTTTTACTTTAAATAAATGGCCAGCTACTTCATGAACTGATCCTCCTGCTGCCGTGACTTCAAGGCCTTCTTCCTTCTCCAGTATTATTGAAAATGAAATCCCCTATAACGTTTTACCATTTCCAATTCATCTCCTTCCCAAAATACAAAGACCAGTTCCAATATTTCTGTGCTTTGAAACTTCCCATTCATCCTTCCGTAGTCCACCCCCATACACAACGTTAAATCCATGTCTTCCCCAACGTTGAGCTATTCTCCAGTTCCTATCCCATTTCAAGACTTCTAACTCCGTTAACTGACGCTCCAAACAATGTTGTCTCTCTCCTCCTTAACCTTCTTGAATGCAGCTTCCAGTAATGGCTCCCTCTCCTTTCAATTATAAATCACCAAAATTCAAGCTGACTTCGCCAGAGACTTCTCCTTCCCGAATCCTATCCTCCCATCGCCGTTTATCGAGGCTCGCACCAGTTTTTCCCCCCTCCGACTTTCAGGCTAGCACGACTTTCACTGTGCAAAACTTCGAATTCTAACATCACAGAATCCTCCAAATCTTTGCATACCGGCTCGATTTCCCTTCCTCAACCCAAAACTGAACTCCATCTTATGAATTAAAGCTTCGATTATCCACTAGGTCGAACCCTAGCTACTGCGGGAATTTCCAGCAAACCAGAAAGAACGTCGAACAACTCCAAAGGTATATCAGATCGTATAGCAACTAGTAACGAATCCAAATATGTTTATCTAAGGATTTATAGATATTTATGGATTTTGTTTTGAATTTTTGAAGGTCACGTATTACTTGAGAAGGAGGAACTGGAGGCTCCTTTTTCCCAGAAGGTTGAACGAGAATTTTAGGTTAGAAAAATGTGAAACTTATTTATACACTACTTCATTGAAGACGTGGCCTATGTTTATTCCAAGTATATATCCGTGGAAGAGAAACAAGACACGCAGCAGCATCGGAGGCCATTCTTTTGGTGAAATATGTTCGCAAACATTTGATATCCTGTAAAGGTACCCATTGTGTACAATTCTGTTCATATATGAATTGATAACGACAGAACTAAAAATAGCGTTGTGACAAGCAAGGTGTCACGATTCCAAAAATATAATAATATCGGTAGGTTAACTCATATTGTGAAACCTCAAAATTATCATCACAGGGTGCAAAACACTCCAAATAAAAAGTTGCTTATTTAATTAATTAAAATTTACAATAAAATTCTAAAAATTAAATTATCGCTACGCCTCAAAAGAACCTTGTCTAAATTCAAACCCTATCTCTAGTTATATCGAATAAACTGTTACGGTCGATAAACGATTCTATAGCGACTATTTTAAAATTTGATTTGGACATATCTCAAAATCTACTCGACGAAATCCTGATCTTTCTCTTCCGCTAGAAAGATATACTCCACCAGCTCCGCACGTTTCTTATTTCGCAGAAATCCGGCTTAAAACGAATGTTGTACATTCAATTGAAGTTCAAATCATCAATTTACGAACTACAGCGCCATTTCAAGCTCGATTTTAATTATAATATAATTATACATTCAAACTGTCGTTTATATAATATATTCTTTATTCTAATTCAATTCTAAACTGAATTAAATATCATAGATGATCTAGTTCACACCATATCGCCATTTCAGCCCATTCTGATTATTTCATAATTAAATATATTATTTAATTTATTATTTTAATTAAATATTCACCATTATTCAATTCCACGACCATTAAATTCACTATATCACTATTTATATAATTAAATAAATTAATTATAATACCTATGCAAATGCGGGTCATTACAGATGGATTGCGAGGGCCCTCGGATATTGGTCGCTATTGGCCAAGTGATAGGTCCTATAGGACCGGGAAACATGTATTCAGGAATAACCAATCCACTAAAGTATGTTTGCACTGGCCCTGGAGATCTAAGGGTCCACTGCGGGGATCCCGAGGCATTTGCTAGAGTGTCTCGAACTGGGAGGAGCCATCCTTAGCCTCGACTCATGATGGAAACCGTTTTTCCAATACGACATTATGTATTTGATTATAAGCCTATATATGGCGACATAGTATATGGTAGCTATGTCATCTAGGATTGATACATTTACTTTGAAAATATTTTAAACTGACTAGACACTAATAATAATATCAAATGATTTTTGTTTTACACGTGTCAATCATATTTGACCATCGTAAGGTAAAACTCTATCCTCCGGTTTGCATTGTACGACGGGACTTTAGTTTTATAATGGCTTCATTTTTTCTAAAAAGCATCACATTGTTGAAAAGATTTACTTATTTTATGCACTGGCAATCCAATGGAGTAAACCCGTTCCGCGTTAGCGGCGTGATCCTGTGATTAGCCTTATTATTAAATAAGTTAGGTAAGATTTCTCATACCAGTCCCATGACTGACTCGTAGTTTGTTTCACTTGCAAACTCGGGTGCCCCTATTTCCACATGGGAAGTTGAGTGGTTTGTTTTGCAGATATTTATTTATTGAGCACGATTCTGGATTGAAGCTTAAAGCTACGTCCAGAGCATTAATAGGGTTCTGCTATGTTAGTTTATTGGTTCCGCTGCATAGTATTAAATTTATTGTAAATTAATCTTCCGCTGTAGTATTATTTTTCGAAGTACTTTGATATAGTCTGTACTCTGATGTAACATTATTATGATGTTTATAAAAGTCTTCTGTTATTTATTCTGATGTGTTGCATGCCTAGAGTTAATTTATCCGGGTTTTGAATGGTCTTGGTCGATTTAGTGATCGATTAGGTCCGAGCGAAATCCATATTGTTATACTTTCGTAGGAAACACGATTGCATTTAGCGTATGCAACAAGCCATTAAACCCCTAGGTGTCCCTAGTAGGACGAGTGTTGTCTCGTGAGAGTTTTCAGCGGATACTACCCACAAAATCCAAAGCTTAAGAGCGGATTAATCAAACAATATATTTAAGGTCATTCAAATTCCAAGGATTTTACCTAACTTCAATAAGAACGGTTTAGTCCAAAATTGTCCATCCCATAATCGGTGCAAAAATGAATAAAAATTTTAAAGCTGAATCGTAATTCCTTGATAACACTGTAATTGTCTTGAAGTTTAAGAGTGTGGTGTCAACCAAAGTTCTACACATCGACAATGTGCACCCAATCATTTATTCTTTTTTTTGTTGAATAATTTTGCACTAGTGTAACTGTAATGTATTGGATGTGAGTTTTGCATAGATGAAGGAAAATTTTGTAAGTTCAAAAAATATTATAGATAAGAGGGCAAGTGTATTAGTTGAACTTCAAGCTACAAAAGATAAAGTAATACTAAGGCACATATGAACATTTTTGTTTCCTTACATCTCCTCTACTACAATCCTCGCTTCTAAGTACAGTATGATGGATGTGGATGGAATGGAAATGAATGCTTTATAGTCAATAATGATGAATGACTTTTATTCTAAGAGATTTTCTCTTTATTGCATTTTTCTTTTTTGTCTTTTTTCTTTTTTCTCTTTTTTTGAATGAAGATGCATGATGAATGACGAGTGGAGATGGAATGGAATGATACCGTACATTATTTCATTTTGATTCCCCATCTATTAAGCGAATCCTAACCAACACTTCATGAAAGGAAAGTTTTGTGCCCTAGTCACTCTACTTCTATAACCTTAACTCAACACATAATTCTAGATTGATTTTATATAAAAAGCTGAAAGGAAAGATAAGCAAAGTTTCGCAAGACAGATAGCCCATATAAAATAGATGTGGTATATGGTTATCCTACCTTAAAACAAGTACGGAGTAGGTAGTGTAATATTGGTATAAAAAATGACGTGTTTTTAACCTTTCACAATAAATCAGTACAAAGGTTCATAAGTATACCAATATAAGAAAAACATATTGAAACATGAATGTAAATCGGCTAAAACTTTGGCTTGAATAATGTGGGGTATCAAAGAAGAACACTACAATGATTCATTTCTCCTTAAGTGGGCCAAGTGGAATTTAGAACTTACGAGTTTACAACTTTGAGTGGAAAAAAATATTATGCATGAAAACGAACTCAGAAAATCCAACAAATGTAGGTGCAAAATCATTGTTTATTTGACGATTTTTTTTCTTTGATTATTTTTACTTGCACATTCTAACATCTATGACAAGGGTGGACATGCTTACTCCAGAACACGACTAACGTCTGCACAGTCTCAAGCTGTTATTTATGAATTTTAAGTTAGTCCTTGTTTAACGAATGACCTCGTTCATTAAATTTGATTGCTGATGTAATGCAAATCCCCCCCCCCACACACACACACACACTTGAGTGTGATTGTGTCCTCATAGTCGTTAATCAGACATATCTTAGTGAAAGGGAAAGAAAATAACAGGGTAAGCATGGCTTACCGGACCCGTATGCGAAAAATACGCAGTCATCGAATAGATGAACTAGTCCACAATGGACCAATGGATCAGCCTCATTAAGATTATGAGACACAGCTAAAGCATAGAAAACCAAATCATAAAGGATATTATATTACGTGTCAGATTTGGAAAAACAAATTTTGTTTTTCAAAGTTTGAGTTGCTAATTTAAAAATTTTAAGCTTACAATTGATCCTAAAATCGAATTGAATTTCTGTAGCAACTAAAGAGAGATCATCTAGTCGGGGTTCAACAAAAGTTTCAAAAATGAAGTTTGACTTGTTTAGATGATGTATAAATTGAGAGACATATGCATCATTCTCACTCCCACACTTGTTTTGAGAAATATTGTTTAGTTTTGCTTTGATATTTGAAATGTTGTTGACTAAAGGTTCATTCATAAACCGAAAGTTAAAACCAAATAAATGAATTTTCAATAAATTTCGAAATCATGTTTTCTCAAAAACAGTGTTATTCCAGAAAAAGTTCATATATTGTAGAAATTTATCATTGAAAATTAAGTGATCACAATGCGGTTCAGTTGAACCGATCAAGTCGCATGGAGTTTCAACATTTTCAGAAAAATTGTCATTGTGTTTGAGATCACATTCAGCAGCCTTGTTGTTTTCAACCTCAAGAATTTCAAAGTTTTCATATGTTTCATTTTCAGTTCAGACCCAACAACATTATCGTCAATTAGTTCAAGAAGTTTTCGCTCATCAACGTCATCCTCACTCAAACATCTGTTACTAACTTCATCGTTTCTTTCAGGTTGACAATTTAAAGTTGCAAAATTTTCAAAATTTTCAAAATCTGAGAGAGGAAGATCAAATTGAAGATTGACGTCTTTGTTTTCAAGTGAATTTAAATTCAAATCAATTACAGAGATTTCAACAACTTTATTAAGATTTTCATCAATTTCAAAAGTTGTTAGTTGAAAATTTTCGATTTCAGTAAGAGTTGAATTTTCAGTAGAAGCATCAGTTTGAGTTTGAATTTCAGTTTCACAGAAATCAGAGTTATGCACCAGAGATTTTTCAAAATTTTCATTTTCGTCAATAGTATATCGTCAGAATCATCGATAATCGTTACTTAATGTTGTGATAAAGTTAAGGGATGATTATTTATTTCAAAAGAAGCGTTGGCAGAAACTTGTTTGTTACTAGATTGGGATTTATAGTTGTTGAACAAGTTTGTAACTTCAGTTTGAAGAAGAGAAATTTGATAAACAATCCTATGAGATACTTTTAGTTTGCTATCGTCTACTCTTTGAGCCAGTTCTTCAATGTAAGTTAAGCCAAGTTTCACGGAATCCTCAAAATCATCAACATCATCAATTCCCTCAAGTAACAACTTTTCTAGATGTAGCCAAAATTCAATTGTGTATTGAGCCAGTTGTTCAACAATACGCATGTTTTCGATATCTTTATTTTCAAAAGCTTGTTTTTCATCTAAAGTTCGGGCCCATTCCTTGACGTCCTCATGACAATTAAAAATGTCATGCATTAACTGATTAATTTCACTCAGGCTCTCTTCAATCAAATTAGTAGACACACCAGACTTCAAAATGTTGTTTTTAAGATTCGTCGTTTCTATGTGTTTCTCATTAATTGACCTTAAAAATTCATCAACCTCATCTCTCAAAAGTCATTCATTATTTAATTTCCACAACCAACATCACTAGAAATTTAGCTTGTTCGCAACACATTTTTCATATTCGATAACCAAACTTATATCTCCACTCGAATCACGAAATTCATTTTGGTTTTGATCATTGAAAACTGTGTTGAAATTGTTTTGATTTTCAGTATTTTGCTTAGTCATTTGGGCAAACAGCTGACTCACCTTAGATAAATTCTCCTTAATCATAGAATGGCAGTTTTTGTATTCGGGAGCAACCGTTTGATGAAACTGGTGGGAATTATTCGAAAAGTTTTCTGCTTGAAATTCATTCTAATTTGAATTGAAACCAAAATCATTTAAATTTTGAAAAGAATTGCAATTTTGGTTGTACATGGGGCAAGCGCGCATATACTAGAAGAAGAGAGTTATTTATCGAAATATCGAATGCAAAAGTTGTGGCTCTAAGGAAGATCTTAAAAAATATGTTAAAATTAACAAATTTGGATTATATGAATACAAGTCTGGGCCAGGTTCAGACAGGAATTATCAGTGTGCCACGAATCACCATAGAAACACGACTGAAGGTTTTAGAACGTGTTTGAGTTCTAGAATCTACCGCTCCTTAGACATCTTAGAGAGTATCAATCTTAATTGTCAATTTAACGAATATTTTGTCCTATGAGATTTGGAGAATCCTCGATTTGATTTCAAAAACAAACTATCCAATTTATCCCATGTTCGTTTTAAAATTTCGAACCACAAATCAATGGGTGGAATAATCAATCACAGAATAATAAATTGCAGAAATAATTTTTTTACAAGCAAGTCGCGACACCTGCAGAAAATTTTCACAAGCAATTTCTATATATTTTTCTTTGTAGCAGAGCACCTGTAGAATTTAGAAATCACTCACTTAGATCGGCAGTCCCTCCAATGCAACTGAGTAGCGCTAGCGCAATCACACCTCACTTGGTGTGCAACCGCTCCAACAATTCAAGTTCTGCTAATTTGTTTGCTTTGCTCGATTTCAATTCCTTTAATTTGCTTGCTTGAATTCTTTCTCCACTTTAGCCCTGTGATATTTGATTTTTTTTCAAAAGCTAACTAAAATGAAAAGAAAGAATGAAAGAAAAAGGGCAAACCCAACTTAAAAGGAATCGATTTTTTTTCTTTTTTTTTCTTTTTTTAAGAAAAGAAAATAAAAACTAACTAGGAACTAAACAAAAAAAAACTAAATAAAACAAATAAACTAAACTAACTCAAAGAAAGGGGAAAAAACTATGCTCGGGAAAAAAATAAGGAAAGAAAAAGAAAAACTAAGGCTAAGAGAATAAAATAAAAATAAAAATTGGGCTCAATTAATCGGGCTCGCACCCAAGGGTTGACCTAATTAATCGGGCTCGCACCCAAGGCACTCAATCAAGCATCAAGAGTGGGCACACAAAAGGTCGAGCCGCTATTATAAAATAGCAATCCTTGCAAACGGAATATCGTTCTCTGCTCACAACCCCACAATAAAAGGAAAGTGTCAACCCGAAGAAAAATTGAACCCCTTCTCGCCAAATCAAAAGATCAATCTTTGAATAGGGATTTCGATTTTATGTGGTAATGGGTACGAATCGGGTTTGCTCTTTTTTTCGAATTAGGTTTTGATGCTATGGTTTTCCAGTTTGGGTTTGGGTTTTCTGATCGATTGAACTGGTGATACTTTTGGGTTTCGGCGACTGTGGTGAAGTGGGTTCTGGTCTCGAATCAGGTATGGATGGTATTATTTGATTGGGGTGTCACAATTCGGGTTGATTTCGATTGTGGATTTGGGTAGTTCGATGGGGTGTATGAATCGACATTGGTTGGCCTTGATGTTGATCAGATTTGCTACGTGATTTGCAGTGGGTTGCGAGTTCTGTTGATGGAGCGATTTGGTCTCAAGCTGTGAGGCAATCTTGAAAGTAGAGCGTTTGGGTATGAGGATTTTGGTGATCGGTTTTATGATGAAGAGGAGTATGGTATTTGAATTTCTGAAGGTATGCGATGACGATTAGGTAAAGCATCGAGTTTCTGGCACTTGTTGTATGTTTTGTGGTTGGAGAATAATGGACTTGCGCCAGTTTTTGGGTATTGGAGAAGTGATGTGTTATGCGGTATATTCGGTGGCTGCAGTTGGTTGAGATAATTTGTTTTGTGGTCTTTGAATGAGGGGGAAGTGAAGTATTATTTGAAACTTGGTGAAGTGTAGTTTGTAACTGCAGGATGTAGGATGGTGGTTTCGTTGTTTTGGTTGATGCTCGTGGGTGGGTTCTGTGGTGATTGGAAGTTGTGGGCGAAATGTGGTACGGCATTTGTAACACCCCACGTCCATTAATGTCACTCACAAAGGGAATGCATTAACTTCCATGGAGGTTTTAAGTGAATATAGAACAGTAAAATTACAACAAGACAGATATAAAATAGTACTTGGAAATTCAAAAACTTTATTTCATTGTAGCAGAAGTCAAAACTTGTTTGATTACATCATAACACCATAATCAATGTCAAGTACAATATCTATCTTGATAAAACAAGTACATAATCCCATTACATGAATAGCCATTAAAAAGAAAGATAACAAGCTGGACTTTACTTCAGCAGTCCAAGCTTTCCAAGAGATAAGCGATCCAACTAGACTCCACTAGAACTTGGCCCAACCTGCGGGCCTGAAGGGAGAAAAAGGATGGAAAAGAGGGGGTCAGACATAAAGTCTGGTGAATATGATAATTCTACAATACTATTACCAAAATAACTGGACTAAGGCATAAGCTGGAAAACAAGAAAATGTCTATGAAGAGCAGATTAAGGACATAGACAATCGCTAAAGGCAACGTTATAGGCGCTCCTAAATACTAAAGGATAAACACTATACTGCACCACACCAGTCACCCTAAAGATTCATCCCACTTAGCTTCACTTAGAAACTTTCCCAATGGCTTTACGTACCCCTAGCTGACTACATAGGTGCCGCCTGCCCCTATCTCCACTAGGTGTACCCTACTTCCCATTATTCGATCGGCTCCCTAACTCATAGATACCCGTGCTGGCCCCACAGTGGGGTGTATCACTCCCCTAAAGTGGCAACCTGATACAACGGACATGCACGGCTTATACCTACACGATGCAACAACGTCTTACCTACCAGCCCGGGTCCACACACGCATATGAAACCCGTTGGACTTGCGTTGCCACCGCTCCCTGTTTTGGCCTCTTATAGTCAAACCCAGTATGCGTGTCCCGTCCTCGACTTGGGTCGAGCCCACAAAGATACGTTTTGGGATACTGGTTGAAATGGGCCCCCACTATTTACCACAAGCATTCCACCTAAGCTTGTCCCCATTAGTCCATCCCACTTAACCCACTTAGTCATGTTCATTTACATGTGTGTTTGGTTAAGTCTAATCGTATTTCAAATGCCTCTAAAGGCAACCACTAGATTCCTCATGCCACCCAAGGCACCTACTTAACCCCCATGTCCCACCTTACATGATTATCTGGTTAAGTATTTCTAAGTTCATTAAGGCCATAACCTCATAAAGACCTCTCACATTAGACTGGCATTTATGGCAGCTGGATTTGCCGGGCGGGTCCGGGCAGTCTTACACCATAAAAGAGTCTAACCTCGTGTCTTTACAACTGTTATGCTTTAGTTTGGGCCTAGGACCTCTCACATTGGGCCGACATTTGTGACTACTGGATTGCCGGGCGGGTCCGGGCAGGTTTACATCACAAACGGGTCCAACCTCGTGTCCTAAGCATTGATTATTAATAATAATCCACTTTCCCCCAATTTTAATAATTCCCTACTTGAATTATTAATTACTTCCAATTTTTAACAATGTCCATAATTGACTCAATTATGGACATCCATTCGTGGTATGCAAAATCTTACAAAATTGCACCCAATTTATTAATTCCTAATATTACCCCTACCCCACGTTTGAACGTTTATTCGCAAAATATATGTTAGACTCGAATAGCCTAACTCATAGCATAAAAGAGATTATCATAATAACAACATGTAAATGTGACCAAATGAATCATAATAAGGGGTGAAACTTGCATATGTCCAACTTGCATAGATTATACATGTCATGGACCTAAAGGTGTCAACTTGTTCAAAATTCACCTAATATAATCTCAATCAATTTTCATAAACTTACATATGAACATGTGTGAATCAACATCATCTAATTTTTTAACAACATGGTTTTAAATGGGTACACCTAACTCAATAGGCAAATTCCCATAATCAAGTTTTATTTAATTATAGTTTCAAGTTTATGGGTACACCTAACCTAATAGGCAAATTCCCATAAACAAGATCCATTTAAATTAAAAAAAACATAACTTTAAGCATGATCCAACAACATCTTGATTTTACAACATAATATAGCATGATTTATAACATGGCATAGTATGATAGTATAACATAGCATGACATGATTCTCAACATAGCACGACATAGCATAAGAGAATTTACAACATAGCATGACATAGCATATATAATTTACATCATACGACAACATAATAACATAATAAGAGATCCACAATATATAGAATTTACAATTACAAATCACATCACTTTCTTGTGATCCATTCATAACTGAGTCAAATTAGTTTGTAATAGTCTTGTGAGAATCATCATACTCACAATTAAGAAGAGAATTAGAGGGAGAGTTCTTTGGTTTGATTTGTTTTGTTGAGTAGATTTAGTTGTAGTAGATTAGGCTTCCTCCTTCTTTAGTTGGTGACGGCTACGCTGAACTCCATGGCAACAGCATGACGGTAGTTCCCCAATTTTACAAGTGATTTAGGGTTAGGGTCTAGCCACTTATTTATAGAGTTTTGAATTAGTTTAGGCCGTCGGATGATCTTAGGGTTAATCAAGGCCATCAAATCCAAGAGAGGCCAATTAAAGTGTGACATGTCAGCCCTAATGACACAACTGAACTTCAGAAATCGAGCTAGGACCAAACCAAGCTGGTCAGGTCGACCCAAAGGTCCACTGTTCGAACCAGAAACCTGTGCAGGTTTCCAGCCTGAACTGGGCGCACTTGGCAGGTGCGCCAATGCAAATTTGTACTGGCGCACTTCCCAAGTGCGCCAGTGCAATCTTTTTTTTTCTTCGTTTTCCATCAATCTTCGTTCGTCCATAACTCCTTCATCCGGTACCCGTTTCCCGCAAACTCGGACTCTATCTCAACCAGAATTCCGAGACGAACACAATGGCGCAACCCAATCCCTATAATTCTCATGTCTGAGATTAATTATTCTTTATTTTTGTTAATTCGATTATTCAAAAATCCGGGGTGTTACATTCTCCCCTCCTTAAAGGATTTCGTCCCCGAAATCTTCAAGTCAAGAAGAATATTTAACCTAACATCCAATCAACCATCTACTCAATCATCAAACACTGGCATCCACTGTCCTTATAGACTTCTAATGCTTTTATGTTTAAATGCATAGTGTGTGTATATGTCCGTATCTAATGCAAAATCAGGCGGTCCACTGATTCAGTTGACCTCCTTAATGCAATTCATGATAGTGCCATGCATCCATTATGTATGCAAAAGATTCTAATTGCATACATACTACTTCTATATGCGTGCACATCCATTCAACCAAATGCAGCATCCGTATGATGGTACAACCATTATACATCCATTATACTAAATACATTCATTTATGTAATATGCAATATGTAGTGACTGAGCCGATCTAGTGCCTAAAGTGTGTGTATATATGCATCCACGAGCAACCACTAGCAAACACTTGCATCCATTTTGCATCCATCATACATAACATGTCTCAAACACATGTTTCAACCATAGGATTATCCTAACTAAAGGTCAAAGATACTAATGAGAGGACATACTAAAGATAAGATAAGATAAGCTAAGCGATAAAGGAGAAATTAAAAGACATACCCTCAAAAAGAAAAGGGTACAACGAACGCATCTTCTCTTCTGTCTCCCAAGTTGCGTTGCTCTCATCATCTCCCCATTGCACTTTAACCAGTCTGACCTCTCGATTCCTCAACTTTTTGATCTCCGACCCAAGAATGCATGTAGGAGCTCGTCTAATTGTTGCATCACGCTCTATTTCCACCTCTTTCAGCAAGCTCGGCTCTACCACCTCCGCGGTCTTGTGCAAACACTTCCTCAAATGTGATACATGGAATACGTCGTGTACTCCACTAAGTTTCTCAGGCAACTCCACCCTATATGCCATCTTCCCAATCCTGTCTTTTACAGGAAACGGCCCTACAAACCTTGGTGCTAATTTCCCCACGGACCCAAAGCGAACAACATTCTGTAACGGAGATACTTTGATAAAAACCATGTCTCCAATGTCAAACTCAAGATCTGTCCTCCTCTTATCAGCATACGATTTCTGCCTATCTTGTGCTGCTTTCATCCTCCTTCGAATCAACTCAATCTTCTCCGAGGTTTCCCTAACCATATCGGGCCCAAGTAGGATTTTATCGGTAGATTCCCACCAACATGTAGGCGAACGGCAAGGCCTTCCATAAAGAGCTTCGAAAGGTGCCGTGCCAATACTAGACTGAAAGCTATTATTATATGCGAATTCTACTAACGGAAGGTGCTCTTCCCATGTACCCCCAAAGTCTAGGATACAAAGCCTTAAAAGATCCTCTAGAATGCGATTCACCCTCTCGGTCTGGCCGTCTGTCTGAGGATGATATGCGGTGCTCAAACATAGCTGAGTCCCTACCGCCTCTTGTAAACTCTTCCAAAATTCGCTAGTAAAGATGGGGTCACGGTCGCTTACTATACTAGAAGGAATACCGTGCAAACGAACTATCTCCTTAATGTATACAGAAGCCAACCACGGAGCAGTCCTCTTACTTTTCACGGGAATAAAATGGGCGCTTTTAGTAAGTCTATCTACTATAACCCAAATCCCCGTGTTACCCTTCCTTGATCTTGGTAATCCATCCACAAAATCCATTGAGATGCTTTCCCATTTCCATAGTGGAACTTCTAATGGGTGAAGCAACCCACCGGGTTTCTTTTGTTCTGCTTTAACTCGTTGGCACACCAAGCATCTAGCGACGTACTCGGCCACATCCTTTTTCATACCGGCCCAAAAGAAAACCCGCTTCATATCTTTGTACATCTTATCCCCGCCGGGATGAATGGTCATTTTTGAGCGATGAGCATCATCAAGAATGGCCTTCCTTAAGTCTTCGTCTTGTGGTACACAAAGTCTATTATCCCTTCGTAACCAACCCTTATCGTCTAGGGTATACCTACGAAGATGGCTTGACAACTCCCCTCCTTTGAGCTTTTCTACTATCTCAACCAACTGTGGGTCGTCTCGCTGTGCCTCACCAACCCGTCCTAGAAGTGTAGGTCTAACCTCCAAGGATGCTAACAGACCGGGTACTAAGTCAACGGAGGGTCTAAAGTCAAACATAGAGATGAATTCTAAGCTTCGTCGTTCAACAAACAACGGACTCAAGGACAACCTTTTCCTACTTAAGGCGTCTGCCACCACGTTACCCTTGCCCGGGGTATATGCTATTTCAAAATCGTAGGAGGCTAAGAATTCCATTCACTGTTGCTGCCTTAAATTCAAATCCTTCTGAGAGAATAAGTATTTTAATGATTTGTGGTCAGTGAACAGTTCGAATTTCTCACCAAGAAGATAGTGACGCCAAGACTTAAGCGCGAAAACAATTGCGGCTAACTCTAAGTCATGCGTGGGGTAATTCTTTTCATGAACCCTCAACTGCCTTCCACCATAGGCTATTACTCTTCCCTCTTGCAAACATACATCCATGACTCGATAAGACTAAATTATGACAAATCATACAAAGGCTAGTCGAACCACCGATTGGATTCATCACAACTAAAGATTTATTGACTATCTTGGGTTCCAATCCCGGCCTATCTAATAGATCACAAGATACGAAGGAATGGGAAGCCTCGATATCAAATAATACTCGAACACGAGCATCATAAATAGAAAGCACACCTTGAATAATGACACTCTTTCCCTTCTCCGCCGCAGTTGGGGCATTCGACGAAGAGGGAACAACGTTGATAGCATATGCTTTCATGATCTGCTACTACTTAGGGGGTTGTGGACATTTATTCTTGAAATGTCCCACTTGGTCACAGTTGAAGCACTTCTTCTCCTCTGGCTTAACTCGACAATCTCTGATATAGTGGTCATTCTTGCCGCAACTAAAACACTTGATATCTTTCTTATTGTTCTTTTTCTGACTATCCTTGGTTTGGTTCTGCTTTCTCTTATTCTGGGACTTCTTATTACCCCCATCGGTTGCCAATGGCTTTGGCTCCTCTGTAGATGTAACAGCGACCTCAGTCTCCGGCTTAGGATAAAGGCTCTCTGATCTCAATGCTTTCCCTACAACAGATTCGAAAGTATCATCAACATGGTTTATAAGTCTTTCCCCCAAGTACTCATCTGGGCCAGTTATGAACTTCTCGTTCATCTTCTCGGCAATATCGATAAGAGATGATCCATATTTCGATAAGGCATCGAATTCAGCAATATATTCCGAGATTGCCCTAGCATTTTTCTTAAGCTCCAAAAACTTCCTGAACAATTTTGATTTTTGGAATAAACTTATCACTGAAGAGAGTCTCAAACTGATCCCAAGTAACTTCATCCTCGGGAATAGTTGCTTTAATAACATTCCACCAATTCAATGCCTGTCCTTGAAGCCGACGCGATGCAAGCTTTCTCTTTAATGCATCATCGATTCCCAAATCCTCGAAGATGCGCTCATAACTATCAAGCAATCCTGAACCTCCGTGGCCAATTTCATTCCATGGAACGACTTCCCACCAAGACTAGTATAATCCTTGCTAAGCTAGGTGAAATCGGCTCTAAACGCCTGCACTACTGCACCACCACTGTTAGTAGCACTAGGAACTGCTCTCTGAGTATCCCTAAGCATCTCTCGCGTGAAGGAAGTAAACATCGTCCTTATATCAGAGACATTCCCATTGCTGCCTCCTGAACCTGCTCCCTCTTCAATTCTAGATGCGGGATTCCTCACCGTGCTCCTCGTATTTTGGCTCATCATTCAATCTGTAAAGAGAAAACGATTAACTATCTCCTTAGTGGTGCCAGTACAGTGCGACTTCATCCTTAAATATACATATAGTGTATGTATATATATATATATAGCTTTTGAAAACCAAAATATCACAAGTACGCACTCTCATATACATATACATATACTATATCTCCCTGATATCTTCCCCTAGGTTAAACTACGCAACCTAGGCTCTGATACCAAGTGTGACAGTCACCTCGTACCATCAGACATTTCCCTCCAAATGTGATGCGCTAATGCCCGACTAGCACGGGATGATCGTCAAAAGGGTTGAAACGATGAATTACCAAAGATCCTGTAGTATATATCACAGTGCATAGAATAAAATATAATGATAACATAATTTGATATAAAACAGGCAAGATAGTGTATAAGATGAAAACTAAACCATATCCATCAGAGTAGCGGAATCCAAAATACAACTTCACATCCAATTATTACAACTTCAGAAATATTATCTCTAAAAGGAAATAAAAGAGGTACACTATTAATGCCCAAAGCAGTGACTAACAATAACATAGGGAGAATATATATATAGTACGTGGAAGCCTCCTGCTCGTCTCCGGACAGCTACTAGTGCATAACCACCTAACTTGCCTCTAGTCTGCTTGTTTAGGAGCACCCAAAGTAATAAGAAGAGACATAAAACTATGGGTCAAACTAAAGTCTGGTGTGAGCGATAGCAATTCTATATAATAAAATAAAATTGTAACGGGTATAAGTAATCATACCTGACCTGGACCTGTAACCAAAGAGTTAGCACAACAAGATGCATAATACTTTAAAGTAATACTGAGTGAAAAATGGAAGTGTGTGTGTCATAGTGATAGCAAACATCAATCATAGCAATCATCGTCACATCTCTTACTCAATGCGTAAAGCATACGATATCCACCGCTTTTATCACCAAATTCATTGGGGCTATGAAGGGTCCATACCGCCCTGGACTCCGTACAACTATTGTTATGACCACACCACCCTGGTCTATAGTCAAAAACCCTACCCAGTCCACACCGCCCTTGATCTGGGGTACGGGCCAACCAGTCCACACCGCCCTAGCTCTGGTTCATCTACATTCCCCCTCTCTCAATGGTGAATCAAAGTTATAGAAATCAATAACTCCTTTGCACACGTCCCACTGCAAAGCCCAACTATTGAAGTTAACTTGTTGCCTAACTGGATCCTAAGCGATAATTTTCCGCTTGGACTTCCTTGGCATCTCGGGTTTTGGTCGAATTGGAGTTGATCTTCAGAAGAGTTCACGATCGTCATCGTGTAGTAGAAGCACAAATCCGGTTCGATTCAGGGTCACCATCACGGCTCGGTTATTGGTCATCTTCAGCTCATGATCACCATCGGCTCATGGTCACCATAGGGGTCGTGGTCATCATAGGGGTCGTGGCCATAGGGGCGATGGCCATAGGGGCGATGGCCATAGGGGTCGTGGCCATAGGGGTCATGACCACCCTAGGGTCACCATCACGAACCGAAATCCTGTAGTTTTTCCAGGTAGATAATTTCGCCAAATGACGACGTCTTCAACCATTCTAACTTTCCAGTGCAATCAAAAAACATACCAAACAGCAGTAGTAACATGTAGAATCAACCAAAAATATCAAAACAATGATTTCATATGTTAATTTAGATCAAACATACCCAAATCCATGATTTTCCCCCAAATCCCCTAAATTCTGGGATTAACAAAATAAATCCAAATCAACCTACTTACATATATGTGACATAAAATACGATCTTAGAATTTATAAATATTTTTTCCATAATTTTTGGATGTATAATTTCATTTATTTTCACTAATCACCCCTAATTAGCACTAATTACTGTATAAACATGCAAATCACTTACCTTAGCCAATAAAAAATGATATATTTGAAACTTTTACTAATTTGGCTCGGATTTTAATGTGGTGCGGCAGCTCTACCTCGAATTTTGTGTTAATCCGGCTTGATTTGATGTAGATTTGATTGATTAATGACTAGAAAGTGATTAGAGAGGGATTTAGAAGATGGAAGCCATGGTTAGAGTTTGAGCAAGGTTTGTGGCAGCTAGAAAAATGAAAGGAGATCATTCTCCAACTCCTTTTATCCCTCCCATAACCCTAACCCCGAATTAGGTTATGGGCATGGCTGCTAATCACTTATTTAAGCCCAGTTAGGCTGTTTTCCATCTTACAAATCTTATTTAGGCCATATTTCCCAAACGATAAGCATGTTTGATTAATGTGACCACTATATGGAATGGGAAACCATCATCCAAATCCAATGGAAGTGGTTTCAGGTCAAAATTCCTTACCAATCAAAAGTTATAGGCGAAACAAGGTTCACCAGGGGCAAAATGGTCATTTTAAATTCGACAAAAATTGTGAATGTGGGAAATTTCCACAATAGTCATTTCCCAAAGTTACACGACTATATGACTTCGTATGAAAATAAAACGAATATCTTATGATCCTCCGATATGTAAAATACAGGTCGTTATAGAAAAGGCGGCCGAGACCTTCCTGCCGGAACCAAAAACTATGAAAGCAGCCAAAACCTTTAGTCAAACATCCTGAAGAGGTTCTTCTGGGCTCACAACAGATGGGGCCCGATTTTCTTATAAATAAGACCCCAGGGGTCTTATTTTGGTGGATTTTTCCTTATTCCTCATTCTTGCTCTCATTTCCTAGAGAGCAAACCCTAGTTTGTAAATCAATTTAGGGATTTTTTATGTAACCTCCTCTATGAATAAAATCATCAAAGCCTTAAAGTGGACACAGGTTCAGTCCCAACCGAACTACTATAAATTGCGTATTCTTACTATTTTCCCATATTATATTGTTCTCGTTCTTTATTGTGCCTTTGAAGGTGTTCTGCTATGCTACCAAATTACCAAAATACCCTTCTACAAGTCACTTAGCTTCCTAACTCCTTTACGTGTTCCCCCAACAAGAGCTTCATACGCAAGCCTTGTCCTTGAACCTTAAACTAGTAGGTAACCCTTCCCCAAGCTGTTTAGCTTCCTAACTTGTGTTGTTCTTAGGGAACCCTTATCGCAAGATAACTGCTGGTTATCGAGTCTCTTTAAGCGTGATACTCATCCCTTGAGGGAAGAGTAACTAATATCCGGGCTTAAGACCTTGATATCTAGGAAATGGCGAACTAACTCAAGCTTGTGCGAACTGAATATTCCCATTTTCCCCTTAGGTCCACTTCCTTAGACCTATCTCCTATGTTGATGAAAAATATCGTTAACATTTTGGCACTAGAAGGAGGGCTTGAGCCCTCGATCCTTATTCCTACCTTTAACCCCTTAGGTAACCTTGTCACGTTTCTAACTGTATTTTTCTGTCCTGGATTGGACTAAGCTTTGAAGAAGCAAGATAATAGAAAGATCTCAATAAGAAGCTTCTAAATACGTAGTTACTACTTCAAAACATCATTGATATAAGCTATTTGGAGAATAATATAACCTTAATTCCCCAACCTTATTTCCTGTACTTTCGCCCCTGTTATTAACCCTCATCTCTCCTACCTTCGCACTTATCTTAAATCTTCTATCCTTACTGTCTCTTTTCCAGCATAAGGTATTCACCTTATTTCCCCTTCCTACTGTAAAATAGGCCCCCGATACCCATTGAAGATGGTTAGACTGAGGAAGAATCATGACCAAGATTTCAATGCATTACCCACCTTAGAAGACAATGTACTTCCAAGCTTCAACTTAGCAGGTTTTCTAACCGGGGAACCTTCAAGCCTAATGAAAGACGCAAATTACGAGTTGGAGGTATTGCATTCAACTTCACAAATCGAATGTTGTAAGAAGGCTTATTGAAGAAAACATGGTCAAAAGAACCTTTGAAGCAAAACCTGATGAAGCGGAATCAAGACCGATGGAACCTCAAGGGCTCAATATACAAGATAGCACTACACCAAGCCCACATGACATTCCAGTCATGCAAGGAAGCAACCAGTTGTTCAAAGAAGTAGACAGTCTAAAGGAAAACGAAAGCCCAATGTCATCGGAAGATAGGAGCCTACAAGGGACCATCTTCTCCAATGAAATAAAAATAGCTAGAAATTCATTTTACATGAAAGTCCCATCAATTCTATATGATGGAACTACGGACCCAAAAAAAAACCTTTGTGCCTTCGAGAACTTCATGAATTTATATAACATGCCTGAAGCACTCTGATGCAAGATCTTCCTAACAACGCTTCATGGAGAGGCCATCAAATGGTGCAAACATTACTATGGCCCAGTCATTGCTACTTGGAAACAAATATCTACTGCGTCTAGTACAGAATTCCATGTGTGGAAGGACCCAACAATTAGCATTTATGATTAACCACCATTGAATAGAGATCAGAGGAATCACTCGATGATTATCTGAAGAGGTTTCATATGGAGTCACTCAAAGTGGAAGGAGCAATGGACAGAGAAAAACTAATAACCGTGCATTCAGGGCTACTTGTATCAACACCTTTCTGGGAGGAACTTATCTTAAACAAGTGAGAAAGTTTGAGCAACTTTTATTCTAGAGCTGACAAATTCATCTGTGTGGAAAGGAAACTCGACACAAGGAAGAGCTTAGGGAAAACTAAAAAAGCATAAGAGTTTTATTCTGGTTCGTTTGCAGTCATCTCTCAAGAGTCAAATGAAGGAAAGGATTACTGCTACAGCAAAAGGGCTTCAAACCAATCAGTGTTGTTGCATGACAAATAAGATATAAACCAAAAAGTAAAATGAACCTTTTTAAGAAGGATTGAAAGATGATCAGCGAGATAAACGGCCGAAAACACTCTAGCAAGGGCTTAAGATCTAACAATAAGTTTTTCTGTTTCATATTTCATTTTTCACTAGTCATCTCATTTTGTATCTTATTTGTAATCAAACAAATATTAATACAAGTTCAAGTGTCTTTACAGGTAAAAACCAAACCCTGTACGAACTTGTGTGTGCAACAAAAGCTCAAAGGGAATACCTTCTGCCTATATCTCGTCCCGCAAAAGGGAATGAAAGCTAAAATGGGAGCATACAAAGAATGCAATGCGCAGCTAAATGCACAAAAAAGTTGCCAGTCAACGAAAAGCTTCATAAGAAGCCTCCCAAAGGAACATGTGACAAAAGTAGCAACTAAATGCCAAACACTACCCGACTTAAATTGTATGAAACGTGCAACCAATAAAGACTTTGGGAGGAAAGGCACAACATCAAACAAAGCTTCTGGAGGGAGAAGTTACATCAAAACAAAGCTTCTAAAGAGAGAAGCCACAACAAACACAACCATCCAGAAGACCAGCGTCAAACAAAGCTTCCAGAGAGAAATGCCACAACAAACAAAAGCCTACAGAAGGGAGCAACCATGTTATCAAGAAGAGAACCAACATCGTCTACGAGGGAGTGCCTTTCAATCAGGGCTATAATGCTTGCATTTCTAGCAATGGAGTGCCCTACAGGGTGGCCTAAATATGCATGCATCTCCGATTAGCGGAGTTACCCTTTGAGTGGGGCTAGTTATGCATCTACCCATAAAGGGACCTGTGTCGCTCTCTTAGAGAGCATTCATTCATTTGCATAATCCTGGGGGTTAGGAGTAAGCTAGACGTTATATACCATATGACCAAATAATCGAACGGAACTTCTTGCTGAACGGTTGATAACTAGATGACCTAAGGGAACTTCTTGCTGAACGGCTGTGGATTCAAATAGCCAAACGAAACTACCTGTTGAACGACCAAACAATCGAAAGATTGGATGATTGAACGGAACTACCTGCTGAATGGCCAAATTATGAAGCAATTGAATGGAACTACTGTTGAAGGGTTAAATGGTTTGAAAGTGAACGAAACTACCTACTAAATGACCAAATGATGACGCAATTGAACGGAACTACCGCTAAAGGGTCAAAAGGTTTGAAACTGAACGGAACGACTGCTGAATGACTCTTTGGGTCAGGATATAATTTATTTATTTTGAAAGATGCTCTATATATGCGTCCGAGAAGTTATCCCTCAGTGTATTTACGACTCTTCCAATCATGTGGTTTCTCTGAATAAACTTCCGAGAAACCCGGGATAACCTATGGTTGCATGATCGCCTTTACTGATGTTTGGATAGACTAACACTATGCACATATATAACCCTTTGATGATTGTGATGCTTTCATCAGATAGCTTTTGAGGTAAACTTTCAATGTCTGCTTTATACTTTCCTTTAGATACTCTCCTTTACGACATTTTCCAGCAATTACCAATTGGAGCATGGTTTCTGATTTCTATTTTACCCGAGGGTGAGTCTCGGGGTTTCCATATAATTTTTGATTTTTATTTTACTCGAGCAAGAGTCTCGGGGTTTCTGTATGATTGCTATATTTTTACTTACTTGAGTGTGAGTCTCAAGGTTTCTATGAGAAATTCTGATTTCCATTTACCCGAACATGAGTTTCGGAATTTCCTTATAATTTTTTATTTATGCTCCTGAGTATGAGTCTCAAGGTTTCTATATGGATTTTATATGCTCCCAAGCGTGAGTCTCAGGCTTTCTATATGATTTTTTATTTATGCTCCCAAGTGTGAGTCTCAGGCTATCCATATGATTTTGGATTTATGTTTACCTGAGCGTGAGTCTCAGGGTTCCCATAAGATTTCTGACTTTTATTTACCTGAATGTGATTCTTGGGGTTTCCATATGATTTTCTAATTTCCAAAGTAACCCGATTGTGAGTCTCGGGGTTTCTACATGATTTCTAATTACTACTTGTCCGGGTATAGGTCTCATAATTTTCTATGAAATTTAGGATCTCTATTTTGCCAAGTATGAATCTTGGATGCTTACTTTTTCAGATAAAGATTTTAACTTTTCTGTCTTAACCAAGTGTAAATCTTGGGACTCCTATTATGGCTTTTAAATTTCTATTGCGTAGTTCAAGTCTTAACCCATGAAGCATCTTCTTGCTTTTTCTAATAAAATGTTCTTGTCTTATTATACCTTCAGGAAATAAACTTTTAAGTTTTTCTTGTTTTGACAAGCAAATTTAGTTGCAAGTTGCTTAGGACTGCTTTCAAAGTGTACATTTAAACATTCTTTTGTCACATTCGCATATGAAGTGCATACCTCATCTGTTCCAAGGTAAAGATCCCTAAGTTGGTGCACATGTGACTACTCCGGGTCTCCCACTCGAAGTCTTCCAATAAGGTTTATAATACTTCGGCACTTCGCAAAAGGGAATTTTTCTAAATTTATGGCATATATTTGCTACCATGAAGTGTGATCAGAATTATGCTAGATGCATCATACGCTAAGCCAATCATTTTACTTTTGTTTGCCACATTATGTTTATCAAGGGTGGATCCTTGATTTTCTATTGAGAATTCTCAAGGATAAGAGTATTAATTTTCCCATTTAATGATAGAAGGGAGTTAAGCTGTAAAACTGTAAAATTCTGCATGCAAACATGTTTGAGTCTGCACATTATTCATAACCTGATTCATAAGGGTTCATAACTTGAAGTTCACATTCAGATTCTGTCCATTAAGAAAGTTCATGCCTCCACATGCATCAATGTTTTGAAATTGTGTGAAACTAATGTTAAAATCTTTCTTATGTGTCTTAAGCTACAGAAGAATCGATGCAGGAACCGCAGGGTTTGTCCTAAAGAACAAAAGCATCTTTATACTAGAGGGCTAACTGTTAACACCAAAATTTGCGCTAGCCAGATATAAAGAAGCAAAAGTATCAGATCCAGAGAAACAAAAGGGATCCAGACGGAAAAACAAGGATCATAAGGAAAAGGGAAAATCTAGGGAGCTACCGAAAGCAGAACCCAGGAGTTGGCAACAAGCCGAAAGTAAATACCGACAGCCAGGAAGACTCTGAGTACAACAATATCAATTCAACACCGATGGTAGAAGGTTGAAGGCAGTAATAAGGACTCCGAGAGGACAGAAAAGGAGGAAGCTTAGAACCAATATGAAAAAGGAAGGATCCGGAAGGGCCACACTGACACTTAGTGAGATGCAGAGGAACGGTACCGGAAATCATTACACATAATAACCGGGAGCAGGTGACAAGAGGTTGTCGGAAGGCATATAGACCGAGACCAAGGGTTGCCGGGAAGAGAAAGGAGATGGAGATGTCAAGGGCACAAGAAACCAAAACATAAGGATATCTTTCGAAATCCATCAACCGAGACCTGAGTTCGATGATCACTAAATGGCAACTTTAGCAGTCAACAAGAAATGCACTAGGAGTACACCTCCTAAAAACCGGAAGCTACTTCAGAAACCTACCAAAAGCAAATCGAAGGTTTTGGGAAGAAGAGCCTTCAGCAATGACTTGCCCAGTGCCAATTCCGAAAGGGGTAACTGCTCCCATAGCGTAAGTATCCAAAAGACGAGGCTAAAACATCATGAAGATCTGAAGCTAAAGCCGAAAGCCATGAATATGGAGCGAGACTAGTGGTCCCTGAACCGAGAGCTAACAAAGAAATGAATTTCAGAATCCGAGACTACGTCACCGAGAAGCATGTCAATGAAACCCCTCCCGAAAGCCCAAGATTGATATTTCGAAGGCAAGAAGACTCCAAAAAAGACATTCGATAAGAGAAAAGGTGGCCGACACCTTCCTACCGGAACTAAAAAGTATGAAAGCGGCTGAAACCTTTAGTCCAACATCCTAAAGAGCATCTGCTGGGCTCACAACAGAAGGGGGCCCTATTTCCCTATAAATAAGACCCCAAGGGTCTTATTTTGGTGGACTTTTCCTCACTCCACAATTTTGCTCTCATTTCCTAGAGAGAAACCATAATTTGTAAATCAATTTGGGGATTTCTCATGTAACCTCCTTTATGAATAAAATCATCAAACCCCTTAAAGTGGACGTAGGTTCAATCCGAAGTGAACCACTATAAATTGTGTATTCTTACTATTTCTGCATATTATATTGTTCTCATTCTTTATTGTGCCTTTGAAGGTGTTCTACTATGCTACCGAATTACCAAAATACCCTTCTACAAGTCACTTAGCTTCCTAACTCCCTTGTGCGTTTCCCCGGACAAGAGCTTCATATGCAAGTCTTGTCCTTAAACTTTAAACCACTAGGTAACCCTTCCCCAAGCCGTTTAGCTTCCTAACTTGTGTTGTGCTTAGGGAACCATTATCCCAAGGTAACTGTTGGTTATTGAGTCTCGTAAGTGTGATACTCATCCCTTGAGGGAAGAGTAACTAATCTTCGGGTTAAGACCTTGATATCTAGGAAACGACGAACTAACTCAAGCTTGTGGGTACTGGATAATCCCATTTTTGCCCCCTTAGGTCCATTTCCTTAGACCTATCTCTAGTGTTGACGAAACATATCATTAACATAAGTTTTATTAATAAGTTCTCTTTTTCTTTATTATAACCCATGTTATAATTCCACTTGTCCTTAGGACAAGCCTACCTATTATATTACCTTCTCATTCATATTATTAATTATAATAGGTTATATTCCCAGTTCACCACATTTTCCCTTGGTTCCTTAACATTAACCAATCTGTTACTGTTGTAACATCCATTTAATTACAATCTTGTACATTTTCATTATTCAGAAAAATATTTCGCACACCTCATTAGACTAATCAGTGGAAAGATATAAAGATCAATTTCCATAAAGCCCATAAATCAAGATAAGTAGTTGCAAGCTATTTCTTTTATTTTCTTACATTTATCTTTTTATTTGATTAGTGTGCAATACGGTAATAGAATCCCTATTTCACACTAATCCTTCTTTTCCTTTCTTTTCTTGCAACTACATTATTAGTAATTTTACCATTATGGAAATGTATCAAATTTTCCCAATCCATCTAACTCAATACATTACAAATTTTCCTTTTTTTATTTTCTGAGTTAGATGTTATTTACCATTTTCAAATCACAGTAAATTTTCCAAATAAATTAAGCATATCTATTCTTTTTTCCATTATTCCCAATTTCACCGTAATTTGATTTACAATACACAACTTGTCATTAACAACATTTCCAGTAACATATTCACTTTTATTATAAATTCCACAATTTCAGTATTACTGTGATTTTTAATCCAATTAACGGGTTCATAGAATAGATATATACACCATTTATATTATAACATAAAGAAACTAAATTATATCACAATTACCACACTTTACAGTTATTTAACATTTTAAGAATAAAGGGGAATGTAAACGGTAAATATAACGTTATTCAAAAGGTATAATTCAAAATCCACTCACCTGATAGCTTTCCAATCCTTAAATCTGATTCAGATCGGTGATTCTATGGTTTTCCTAACTGAATCTAATATTAAAACAACCACAAATTTACATATCTGATGTTAAAACAAAAGGGAAAGAAGGAAACCTAAATAAACCATATTCACAGGACTTACCTCACGTTGATCATAAATATGAATGCCTATCTTGTAGATTTACATTTCTTACCTTCAAATCTTGAATCAGAATCCCTAAAATCTAATTTTTCTAATTTATGAAAGATTTGGAAAGAAAAGAAAATGGTAGAGCCTTAGCGTCGTCTCATAAAATATAATTTGAAGGCCAGGTCATGCTAGTCTATTTATAGGCTTGCAAGAATTTCTGGTCCATCGGATTCAATAAAATAAAACCTGAATAGTATAAATCAGAAAAACATGTCATCATCCATGCAGATCTGACCCCGAGTGGGTCTACCCATAGGTCGACACATGAATCGACCCATGTGAGGCCTAGGGTCGACCCATCCTGGGTCTGAACGTGTATATTCTTCCTTGCTTAAACTTTTCTTACCATTAATTAATAATATTATTATTTCTTACTTAATATAGTGCATCTAAATTATTATATTCCAATTATAACTTATCTTTGAGTTTGAATTTCGAATTTGTGCATACATATACGCATATAATCTTTTGATTTATTAATTCATTAATAACTTTCTGATACAAGCTCTGTTTTGGACATGTCATATACCAAAATGAATCAGAAAATTTCCAGGAAAACAATGGTATATGTCTCGGGGCCAAATTCTGAAGACATAAATTATTGATATTTCCGTTTATTATTAATATAAAATATGGGGTGTTATAGACAATCATACTAATCTAGGGTTGTTGAGTAGATGGTACGCTTAGTAGTTTATTTATCGTCCTTATACATCTTGGAAATTTTAAACTTGAAAAAGTCCTAAATTATTTATTCCAAGTACTATTTGTTTTGAATTTATCTTATATTTCTGCTTGTTTCTATTCTTCGGTCTCGTTCCTTTTCAAGGATGGAAAATTTTGAGTAGGGGGTAGGGGGAGTATAACGACTCAAGATTTTCCGAACTTAAAATATGTTTAAATTTAAATTTTCAACTTACAATTTAATTTTTAAAAAATTAAATTGAATGAAATTGATATTCGAAACATGTTTGATTTAATTTTGCAAATTAAATTTCTTAGAAAATTTTATAGTTTGAGACTTAGATAAATTTTATTAAAATTTGAAAAGTTTTTAATTTTGATTTTTTTAAAAAATACTAGACTGGATTCTAAGAACATTACCATCTTTCGTTTCCTTAAAAATGGATGTCTATAGCTTTAAATATGCAATTTACACTATAAAAGCGCGTAGTACAGACTGTGTATTCTGTGTATGTCAACCAACGTTCTCTTTAGTATTCTCTTCTATGTATTTATGTTTTGGGCTGGAATTTTAAATGAATTAATTGAGTGGATGGGTGCTGATATACTGCTGAGTCAACACATTCTAACCTTCTTATTTTAAAGATTCTTTTGAGAGATTATATATTCCTCTAATCTAGTCTCATTCTTCATTTTTCTCTTTTTTTCTTTTTTTTGATATCTATAAATTTTCTCCTAAGACTAGATTTACATATGAATTATTTCATTTTTTTTTCATTTTTCATTTCTTTTCTAAGAGAGGAATTTTATAACCATATATCTATTTACATCTCCCTCTCTCCTCCCTCCCTTGAGCCGCCACCACCTAAAGCCATAACATCCACCCTACCATAAAATCTAGATCTAACCTTGAGCTATTTTTCTTCTCTCCTAAAAAAGAAATAAAGCATAGACCTAACTCTATTTTTAGCTTTTCTTCTCAAAACATAGATTTGAATTTATTTTATTTTTTCTTAAAACATAGATCTTGAATTTTGTTTTTTCTTAAAACATAGATCTGAATTTATTTTATTTTTTTCCTCAAAACATTAATCTGAATTTATTTTTATCTTTTTTCTTATAATACAGACTGGGACTTATTTTATTTTTTCTCTAAGCAAAGATCCGAATTTATTTTTAGCTTTTTACTCAGAACGAATATCTTTTTTTTTCACCCCTTTTCTCTTCAATACCTTCCTAGCCTATTAACCAACCATCATCTCACCTCCGTCCATCTTCCCCTTAACTGTCGGCGAACCCCGTAGCCACCAAACACCCATAGATCTAAAACTATTTGTCTCATTAGGTCTTCTCTTCTCTTGAAAAAATATCATATCAAAGTTCGAAATGAGGTTTGTGTTGACTCAGATCTGGTGTGAGATAGATTTTTCTGCGCGGTTAAGTTATATCTTACAATTTTCCCAAATCCGCAGAATATGAGAAATCACACAAGCATTACAAACTTATGTTAAATAAATTTGATACAATTGAAATGTTTGTTGGTGAATGGATTTTCCTATATATTATTTTATGATTCAATTGTGTTAAATTATTTATTTGTGACATATAAGTAATATACTATGTTTGTGATTTAACACATAAATGATTTGATTGATATGCTATTTGACCCATATATAAGTGTTTATGTTTTTTTATTTATTGATAACCACACTGCTAGTTTCCTGATACGTTAGATAGGAAATCACTATGGTTTGAACTTTGAAATGATACATACCTGAACGACTATATAAATTAAGATATTATTGGCTTAGAATAAGGGTTGAAATAATACACACCCCAAAAAATTAATTATTTTTGGTTGGAATGATACATATCTGAATTACTTGACCGTATTGTACAAAATTATATACGTATATCGTTGGTCGCTTTGAAATGTTTTGATAAATAAATTTAATATTTAAAGTATTAAGCTTAAAACATATTTTATTAAATAAAAAGATTTAAATTTTAAATTTTAAGGTTCAATTTAGTTTTAAAAGTTTAATTAAAATAATTTAATTTAACATAATTTAAATATTTAATTAGCAAAATAATTTAATTTTAAATTTTAACTTAAATAAGATTCAAAATTTGTATAAAATTCATCATAAAATTTTAATATAATATAAATATTCATTTTATAACTTTATTGAGTATAATTTGAAAAGATAAAGTGTAAGTTTAAGATTTTATCAAGATTTATTTAATTGATTATCAAAGATATGATTTTGAAATGTAATAATTTGATTTGGATAATAATGATAATTTGACTTTTGTTAATACAAATAAATTGAATTGTTCCAAATAAAATACATTTAAAGTAAATATTTTGAAGTTGATTTAAATGATAATTTAATAGTTTATATTAAGTATGTTTTATAAAATGATCATGGTGTGAAATAAGTGACTGGTTGTTAAAGAGACCAATGTCGGATTTGTCATGCTCTCTATCAATTTCAAAACCACTTTGACAACTGTTGTGATGCCCCTACCCGACACCCACTCTAATAAAGTGCATTCCTTAGTCATTATGTCTATTAGAGTGGATGACTGGTCAAGAGTAACCATCTGTAATCCTGTATTAGACGAGTATTGAATGCATCTACTAGGTGTATAATTTATTTTCTTACTTGAAGTAGATCGATGTACTTAATTCACCTAATATAAAAATACGATGGCTAAGGATCGTATTTAGGACAAAATAAAACACATCATGTATTTTAGATCACAAAATACGTACATATATACATATATATATACATATACATATATATATATATACATATACATATATATATATATACAACAGCAGAATGCAAGTGTTACAAACTCGAATGGTTTTGCATAATTATGTACATATACATCATGTCTTAAAAGAATAAAATATACATAAAAAATGAATACACGTTACACAACCTAGTTAATAGCTTCAAGAGATGTAGTCCAAGGTGAAACAGCTAAACGTGAATCAACAACATGTTATAAACCTGAAACAACTTGGTATGACCGGAGCATGAAATACATAGGTCGGTCTAGCTTAAACATATCAGTTATAGAAGAATAACTAAAAATATACTATCAAACATGCATTAATCCCATTTCATAAGAAAAGGAAGTTTCGTAATCCCAGATTCAGTTGAAACACAAACGCGGCGGTTCCTTTTCATCGGAAAGAAATACTATGATCTTAGAATAACTTATTCTCAGAATATAGGGTCACGAAAATAATACCCAGAATACTCGTGAAAAGAAAGAACACAAACTCAGATTTTTCCATCAGCATAGATTATCTAAATTGTCCAATTATGGTAATTAAATTTTTAAATCACATAAACACAAGATGGAAACCACAAAAATCCCAAAAATTATAGAACTCAGGAATAGTAGAACTCAAGAAAACAACTAAGAGTACAAATCATAGAAATGAAATCACTATATGTACATAAATCCTCATATAGCTTAAGGCTATGCCTATATATACATATAAAAATAGTCGTCTCCAAAATGGTGAGATCATAAATAATCACATAATTCAGAAACAACACAAATTTGGATCCAAACATAAGATTGGAAAGACGAAGCAATGCTAGTACATACTGGCAATAAATCGCTCAAAGCCATGCCGGTAGTAATACACACTAGATAACCAATAAGATTGGTAATGCCACAAGAACGACTCGAAGATCCTAAAAGCCACAATATTGACCTGGAGATCATAAACACAAGATTAACTCGAAGGCCATAAAAATCACAACATCCATAAGATTGGCCCGAAGGTCGTAAATATCACAAGATTGACCCAAAGGTCTAGTACTGACAAATCCGCAGAATGTGTCACGACTCTCAGACAACACCCCATATAGTGGTAACTGTGTATCCCATATTACAAATTCTCATTATTAGTTTACTTCCTACAAGTCATTTCCATATTATAAAACACAAGAAAACACAAGCAAAAAATAGTCTTGGACAGACAAGTATGGAATCAAACGATAGAATAAGCCTATGTGTCTCATACCACATATTTTACTAAATAGTTTAGTTCACTTTCTCGTCCTCTTTATATGTACAAGAATGTGTATTTTTATAGAAAATACTTATGGAGAAAATGGATTATCTTGGTCCGATTTTGTGTCGGTAATGGCAACATGGATCTCATTCCCTCATCTATCCTTCTTCTCATTCTCCATTCATTTACTTCCTCCCCATCTCTAATTGAAACATCACTCTTCTTCTCCTCATTTAATCCGCCCTAATTTCGTCTGCGTAGTATCAAAATCAAACCAAGATTTAACCCCTCCTCCTCCTCATACTTCCCTAATTCTCCTATCCAAGCCATGACAGCAAACCTGCAAATCTTCTCGTGACAGTCATCCCATCTTTCCCTAATGTGGTGTTCCTTGTTGGTCTTACTTGCTCACTGATGATATCTATGTTACACTGATTTCTCGACTTCCCACCTGTATCATATCCTATAATGTGCTACACCAGGTTCCTAAGCGAGTCCTCTCTTTACATTGCCTAGTGTCCAATGTCTGGTGCTTGTCTGATCAGTGTTAGGAGGATTGGTGACGTGTGGGCTTGTTGGGTCGGAAGTATAGGTATTGGCTGTAGGTCTTTGTTGCTAAGGAGGCAGCTTCGACTTGTTTGGGTAATGATGGCACTGTTCCTACGAGGTGAGTCATAGGTTCGTAGTAACTTCTTAAACTTATTTAGTTTCACATTTCAACTTTGTGGGTTGTGATGGTATTGGATAGTGTTTGATATTTATTGTGGATTGAATTTGTATTGTGGGTTCAGTTTTGATGGAAGCTCGTGTTGTTTTGATCTTGGGTTCTGTAGTTTACATGGATATGCGTTGGTAGTTTGGAGATGAAAGGCTTGAGTTCTAGTTTCTTGTGGTGTGAGGTCTTAGATGAACTCGGTTTCCAATGAACTATGCATACTGATACTGGTGAAGCATATGCTCCTGACATGTTGTAGTTTGGTTAGTGGCCTTATGTTCATCTACGAGCTTGTACCCTCATTTTTCCTAGACTATGGTGAACTTGTCCAAGTCAGAAATTCATGTCATGCTCTACTATGCAACGTTCCTTGCTGTGGCCTAGTTTCTTAGCTTGGAGACTTTGGAAGTTATTCCCACTTCTTGTTGTGCTTACGTCTCGCCTGTTGGTGTTATCAATGCAGAAGTGTTGCAAGATTTGGTGCTCTCTAGCTTTGGTCATGTGCTGTGCTAGTTTTATGTTTCCTGTACTATGTCAGAAGTTAATGATGTAAAGTTCTGTGGGTTGCTAGCTGTCAGCGTCCCTATATTTCATTCTTGGATGCTACCTTGCTTTACTCTGCATCATAAATGTTGTACTGAAGTACTGATAGGATGGTGTACAAGAGTACTTTATCTATGTGTATTGTTGCTTTGTATAATTGGTTTTCAAAATGGAATCTACTTCTTCGAAGTATGCCAAGTATTTGTCTATATCTCCCTGTGTGGAGTTTTGTAGTCATTCGGTAGTCCAGAAAAGGTGTCTAGCTCCAAAGATATAACCCAGATAGGATTTTGGTGGATGATCCACCTTAAAAACCAATAGTAGTGGACGGTCCACCTTAATAACCGCTAGCAGCTAGACACTTAGTCTATCTCCCGTAATAATTTATTTATTATTTGTTATAGTAAAAAGTGTTACGGAACATTATAAAAACCAGTCGGCTATGCCAGACTATTAAAATTATTTAGAAACATTTGTAATACAAATATATACCTATGTATATATTTTAAAACAACTTTTAGCAAATGATTGTATATACAAGCCAAAATATCCTTTAGAAAAATCATTTTAATGAAACGTGTATAGTGTCGAAAATCACATGAAAACGCTCAAGAATATTACATATGATTCAAACAAAAAAAAAATGAAATCCGGATTCACAAATCAACTTGTGTTTACGCCTATGAGACAACACCAAATTATTTTTAAAGATCAGCAATAGATTATCATAAAATCGCTCAAAAACTAGCACTAAAGCTAAGAAAAACTCACTGGAATAAAACCCATAACATAGCCAAATACACAATCAAAGGCCTAGGTGCATCACGCACCTGGGTCAACCTTGCTTACGCTAGGTCGACCCAAGGGTTAACCCACGCTTCACCTGGGTCGACCCTTAGGTTGACTCGGCTTGAAGTAAGGTCGACCTGGGGACGCCATTTTTCCCAGGTTTGCCTTCTTCTTTGTGTTCAATTTCGGGCATAGTTTTTCTAAAGCTAATGAACTCCGATACAGCTGAAAATTTATAGGCATGAAATGTATACAGAATTCGAACTAGAAAAAGAATCGTTCAATTTCATCAAATAACAAGTTAGATATAAATCATTAAACATTGATATAGACTCAAATTTTGACATGGAGAAATATATGAAACTTTGTTTCAGATTACAGAGAACAATTCACATCCAAAACTCATTCAAAAAAAACTTCATTCAACCTAGAATGTGCAAGTTTGACAAACTCACCTTAATTGGCAATGGTTTGCTCGATTTGGCATCAAAGAAGAAGCTTCAGCTGTCCAACTCTCTGCAAATGGCTGAAAGTTGACATGCAAAGCACCTAAGCCTTCACTGTGAATTTCTCTCCTTTGATTTCTAAAATTAATCGATTTGATCTCTATTTTGAGCTTGATATGCAGTAAGCTTGAGATCAATCGGCTCTCTTTTGATTTCAGTATGAAAATGGCGTGGATTTGCCGCAAATTAGAGGATGGATTTTTATTTCTCTAATTGCATACATCTTTTTTCACAGAGAAGAGAAAAGAAGAGAAGGAAAAAAGAATGAACGTATTTTTTCCCTCGCTTTTCGCACTAGATTTTAGAAAACTCTATTGGGATTCGAGGAAGAGGGGGGAAGGTAGCTCGGCGGCGGTGCCCCCCCCCTTGGCGGCGCGATGGATGGTGGGGCGGCGCCTCGCTCCCCTGTCGCTTTCCCTTCTTCTTCTTTTTTTTATTTAATTTCACTCTTAATGAAAATGAAAAGGGGGGGTCTTATTAATATATATAATATTTATTATTTAATCCATTTAGATTTTAAAAGGGTGCATTTCACATTCGAACCCTAAAAGAGGCCCACCGACTGTCGTCCTTAGCGTATTACCCCCATTCTGAACACAATGGGATATATACCATAGGCTGATTCGACCGTTTCGATCAATTTCCGTTGAATTTACATTTAAATCACTATATTGAATTTTAAACGTACATTTCAAATTACCGGGGTCACATACTAACTCGAAAAATTCCAGAAAAATATTTTCTAGCTTCGTATTGATGATACGGTCCTAACAAAACTAGTTTCGTCAAATTCTGAGACCGTTTGAAAAATGACTATTTTCCAGTCGATTAAATTCAACTTAAACTGTTCAAATGCGTTTTCCTTTGCCACGCTCACATATTGATTCGAAAAATCACGAAATTTGGAATCTAACAATAACTTGACATCACGGACCCAACAAAAGTGGTTTCGTCAAAATCCGAGGTCGTTTGCAAAATGTCTATTTTTAAGGGCCTGAATTCCATAGCGACTATTCAGAATTTTCAACTGGACATATCTTTTGATTCCCGCTATGAAATTTCAATTTTTCGGATTCGTTGGAAAGATATTCACAATTAGATCCTATTATTTTTGGTTTCACTAAAATCCGGATTGTTTTGCACCCGGTACATTCATTTGAAGTTTGAAATTGAATTATCGAACTACCGCGCCATTTTCAATTCCTTTTATAATTTTATATAATTATATATATTCTAACGACGACGTATATAATATATACGTTCGAATTATATTCAAAATAAATTTCTCGTCAATATTATTTAAAATAATTCATTTTAAATAATCAAAATTTGCTAAAATTGCCAAAATAAAAATTTTAAATTGGCCCAGATTTTCGGGTTGTTACAATCTCCCCCACTTAAAACTTTTCGTCCCCGAAAAGGAACAAAGTCGAAAGTGGTTTGATTAATCAACTCTACGTTCGATTTGGCTTCCATTCTACAACTTTTCAGTTTCTGAGAATTTTCAAATTTTCAAAAATTTGGCTAACACCCTAGATTTTCGAAAAATTTCGCCATAACCTCCCCTGCACCGGGAGCCACGGGAAAATCCCGAAATCGCCATATAGGCCTTCTGATCTAAAAAAGAAAAAGAAAAAGCCAAGCGGCTAGCCAATCGGCTCATAAAATCATCATCACCCAAACAAAACAGTCAATTATGGTAAACATGTACCTATTTGTTGGGCAAACAAATTTTATTCTTCTGCTCTAGCCTCCTTGCTATGACCTGTTCAATGTAAGTACATGTATATGCATGCATTTGCGACTAATTTTCAATATAACTCAATATTTGATACAATTAGGCGTAATGGTTCAAAATTATCAAACAAATACACAAACAAAACAAACATCAATCAATTAGTGGATTAGCTTTTCAAATGCATAACTTTGATATATAGTCAAAAATCACATTTTTGATGCCAAATCATAACAATAAGCCATATCTAATTTTGGTTCTCACACCAGTCAATAGGAGATATATAAATATCACACCTTCGACACTCGAACACTAATTCTGATGATGTAGCTACAATCATCACAATCATCTTCGGGCGACTAGAGTGTGAATCTATATCTATCCAGTATATTAAAATTTCAAATACACGTTTGTAAGGCGCATATGCAAAATCTTTATATACTGGACTATCCAAATCAATATAAAATAAATAATCAAATACGAATAATTGATTTAAATTTCAAAACAAAATGGGTTTTCATTTTTATTTTAAAAATTTACTCTTCACACTCGTTCTAGGATACTACTAATCCTATCTCTAACGAGTCATTCTCATTGGATATTACTAATCCAATATCTGATGAATTCTTTCGTAAGGTTCTAATGTGCCTTGTTCTCTGAGCTTTGTAAACCAAAGCTCTGATACTAACTGTGATGACCGGGAATTTCGCTCGATCCGAATCAATCGCTAAACCGACGCAAACCGTTCGAAACGCCTGATTGTCTTGAGAACACGACAAAATAGAACGCAGACGGAAGAACATTTCATTGTATATTACAACAATTCCATTAGAATACAAGAATATATAGAGTATGAATGAATATTACACAGAAATATCAGAGATTTAAATTATATTTAAATACATAGCAGGGAAAAATAATACAATACACAACTAGAAGAGATATATGGATACAAAGCTTTCCGGATATCGTTCCAGCTGTAAACCAGGATCCTGTGAATATAAATCTGCAAAACCAAAACTACTAGCTGCCCGTGCCAAAATAGGGGCACCCAGAGTTTAGGTTAAAACAATAAACTCCATGTCAGTCCTGGGACTGGTGTGAGAACCAAAATAGTTATTAATCTTTATTTTTAAAGTTGGGTAAATCAAGGGACCACGCCGTATAACACGGAACGGGTTTCCTCCCAAGAATACCAGTGCATAAAACAAACAGCGCAATGCTAAATAAAGAAAAATGAAGCTATTATAAGACCCAGGTCCCATCACACAATGCAACGCAAGCCGGAGGATAGGGTTTTTACCTTATAATAGCCAATAATGCTTGATACGTTTAAAACAAATCATTTGATACTATAATAAGAGCATAGTGTATAAAACAACTTCAAATCATAAGTATCGATCATAGACGGCATAAGCGCCCCATCCCACTATGTCGCCATACTAGGTTCTACAAATAAAACCGCAAATGTCACGTATTTGGAAGTTGGATTTCCATCTGTGAACCGAGGCAAGGGATCGTCCTCTACCGATTTTAGATAATCTAGCCCATGTCTAGGAACAGCCGCAACTGCCCCTTGGATCGTCAGGGCCGGTCCACCGATGTGGATTATTATGCCTGAACACTATGTTTCCCTGCCCTTTGGGGCGTAAATGAGCCAACGAATGACTCCATCGGACTCGGATCGTCCGATCAAATCGAGGCGCCTCGCAACAGCAACAACCACACAGGTGAAAAGTATATAAATGTCAGGGCTGGTAGGTCACTGACACCACCCTAGCTAGAAGGAAACGCATGCCCTCCCTGATGTCCTCTCCCGTTTCTGGTTCACAACCGGGGTGTGAGGCTCGCGAATTCATGTTACACAAAGCTATGCCACACAGGCCGTGCTTTGATCATCCACCACAAGACTTTGCTTTTCAACATAAGCCTCGATCAATTGCCACTTAGGCGTGCCACACAGGCCATTCACTCCATGCGTTTGATATCCATCAATATATAACCCCTGAGCTCGTACGTCTCAGAGAAGGGCATTAAGCAAGAGAATAAATTCTCCACCGCCAAACAGATATATATTTAATTGAGATCAATCACACGGACTAAAATCCAATGTCAGACACACAGTCCATTTACAAGTCCGTTCTGGGTCTGAACGAAACCAGAGGCACCTAGTACCCCGCATCTCCATTGATCTCCAAGCACGTCTGGACGATCACCAACTGTTTCCATCTTCTTGGGTGTACAGCCCAATCAAGATCATCAGTAATCACCCAAACGACGTGAAGACCTCCGGTCTTCGACCATCGTCTTCATCTTCGACTTATCGTCGTATCAGTTATTCAGAATGGGATAAACCCGGTCTTTCCGAATAACTCGCGTATATTTTAAATAAGTGTTACACAAACACAACATACACCTCACTCCAATTCATCAGTCACTAACTGTAAATTAATCAAGAGAATAATTCCCCAAATATTAACCGCGAAGGTCGAAACCAACATCAGATCAATATCCAGAAAACCATTCTGCTTAGCTAACCGACAGTTAGTTTCTAAATTTCACATTCATAGGGAAAGGTTCCCATTAATTTTATCAAAGATAAATTCCTTGAATTTATTCTTTAATCTTCTTTTGAATTTCGATTCAACTAGTCGGAATTAACGGACCTTACCGAAGTAATCATTTGTTTTAATTTCCCAGTCCCAACCTATTCATCCCATGAAGTAACACTGGTTATACTTCATATCTAACACCACGGTGTTATCGGTAAATTCAATTACCATTTCACGTTCAAATCTAATTAAAGATTTAACTAACACCTGGAGCAAAACTGGTGATACTCCATTTCGATTATTTCAATCTAATTAAAGATTCATTAAAACTCCACTTAGTTTTAATCGTTAACTGGGTTAAAGAATCAGTGTCATTTAAAACACGGTTCACGATAAACCCAAAATCACATTCCATTAATTATCGGGTTAAAGAATGAGTGTTATTTAAAACACTGTCCACGATAAACCCATAAATCAATATCACCTCAATTCCAATTAAATATCATTTAATTGTTACACTTCATTAAATCTAAATAAAAAGATTTAATCTTTTCTCAACTGGGTTCAAGAACAGTGTTAGTCAAGACACCATTCACGACAAACCCAAATCACATTTGATATTAAATACAAGGCTCTGAATAGAAAATATATTGGCTTATATTCAATATCAAATTCTACGACCAACAGATATCGTATTGGAAATAACGATATATAAATATCTTTCAAATTTCCATAACAACATCTGTATAATCACGAAATCCAACATCGAAATATTCCGAAGACAATTTCGATTCAAATCCATTCCAATGCAATTATTGGAAATTCTGGTTATTTTCAAAAATCATTTCAAAGTCAATTTATTTATTTAAAAATAAATAGAATTATAATTCTAGTTCAAAACTAGTTCATTTCGATAAAAATCTATTTTTATCTTTTCAAATACGGAGTTTTTCATCCCAATTCTTCACATATCACTTTCGATGATTTTACACAAATTATTATTATTTTTAATAATTTTATCAAGGCCTGTACAGTCGATTTCCATCAACGGCCATCGAACTGCACTTACAGCGACCTTTTTCAAATTTGATTTGGACATAATTCCAAATCCAACCGTTAGATATCAAATTTCTCACATTCGTTAGAAATCTCTTTTCGATACGAACCCAACGGTTCCGGCTTTAGGAGAATCCGACGGTCGGATCTCCCGTAATATCCGTTCGAAGTCAATGGTCGAAATTCGCGAACTGCCGCGGCGCGGCACGTTCTGTTCAGGCCATTATATTATATATATATATAATATATAATATATAATATAATATATACTTCGTCGATTTTCTTTTCAAAACGATTTTTAATTCAATTTCCATTCGTTTTCAATTCAATTTGAATTTCAAATTAATTCAATTTCATTTCAAATTTATTTCTATTCAATTTCTATTCGAATTCATTTTAAAACGATTTCAATTCTATTTCAATTCTATTCGAATACATTTCAAAACAATTTCAATTCTATTCGAATTCATTTCAAAACGATTTCAATTCTATTTCAATTCTATTCGAATTCATTTCAAAACGATTTCAATTCTATTCGAATTCATTTCAAAACGATTTCAATTCTATTTCAATTCTATTCGAATTCATTTCAAAACGATTTCAATTTTATTCGAATTCATTTCAAAACGATTTCAATTCTATTTCAATTCTATTCGAATTCATTTCAAAATGATTTCAATTCTATTCGAATTCATTTCAAAACGATTTCAATTCTATTTCAATTGTATTCAAATTCATTTTAAAACGATTTCAATTCTATTCGAATTCATTTCAAAATGATTTCAATTCTATTTCAATTCTGTTCGAATTCATTTCAAAACGATTTCAATTCTATTCGAATTCATTTCAAAACGATTTCAATTCTATTTCCATTCTATTCGAATTCCAAACCATTCAGTTTATTTCGAATTTCAAATCAATTCAATTAAATTCGAATTTCCATTCACTTTAATATTCACTTCAATATTCACTTCAATTTAAATAAAATCGATATAAATATCGTTCACGTCAAAATGGCGTCAATCTATCAACGCGGTTTCATATATTTCGATTTTCAAATATACTATTTCAAATATTTCTATTTCAAATATTTCTATTTCAAATATTTCTATTCAAATATTTCTTTTTCGAAACTGGAATGAGGCCCAACCAATTACCATATAATGTTAATTATATGGATTTTCTACAACACATGTATATATCAACAACGATGAATAATCAACCATCATCCAAAGTGCATTCTACACTGTATAAGCATCAAATATAAATATTCAACGCTTATAACAGTCTGTCAATCAATCAATCGACATACAACTAAATAATCGGGATTAGTGTACGTCAAATATCATCCCAATACCCGTGTGGGGTTTCAAACAATCAAACACAGATTTTATTTGTGTAGTTGGACGATGTGTAAAATTTATCGTCCCAATCAATGTCAGTCAAATTAGTGTATATAAACAAATCGGCCGATTTGTTTATAAATATTCATTTATTCACATTCACGTTAAAAATTATATTTTTAACGATAATTACTTTATTTCAACTATCTACATTTTTATCGATTTCACATCAACAACACAAACAATTTTCACAACACATCAATTAAACAAACAAGCCATCCATGGTCTGTGGATGACGGGTGTCGGGTGCTACTAAGCACCGTCTGCATCCTAGTATATATATATATATATATATATATATATATATATATATATATATATATATCTAGAAAAGAAATTGAAGAGTGAGAAATTCTCACAGATTAGCTATCCCAACTCCACGACTCTTCTTATGTAGGAATCTTCGTCGTTCTCGCCTTTTGTCACTTTCGCTGCCCGTAGCCACTACATATATAAAAATCGAATTTTCACTTCGCTATTCAATATATAAAAATCGAATTTTTACTTTGCTATTCAATATATAAAAATCGAATTTTTACTTTGCTATTCAATATATAAAAATCGAATTTTTACTTTGCTATTCAATATATAAAAATCGAATTTTTACTTTACTATTCAATATATAAAAATTGTAATGACCCGCATTGGCAGAGGTATTATGATTAATTTATTTAATTATATCAATGGTGGTGTAGTGGATTTAATGGTCGTGGAATTAGATAATGATGAATATTTAATTAAAATAATAAATTAAATAATATATTTAATTCTGAATTAATCAGAGTTGGCCGAAATGGCGATATGGTGTGAACTGGATCATATGTGATATTTAATTCAGTTTAGAATTGAATTAGAATAACGAATATATTATATAAACGACAGTTTGAACGTATAATTATATTATAATTATAATCGAACTCGAAATGGCGCTGTAGTTCGTAAATTGGCGATTCGAACTTCAACTGAATGTATAGGATTCGTTTTAAATCGGATTTCTGTGAAACAAGAAATGTATGGAGCTGGTGGAGTATATCTTTCTAGTGGAAGAGAAAAATCAGGATTTCATCGTGTAGATTTTGAGATATGTCCAAATAAAATTTTAAAATAGTCGCTATAGAATCGTTATCGACCGTAATGGGTTATTCGATATAACTAGAGATCGGGTTTGAATTTAGACAAGGTTCTTTTGGGAAGTAGTGATAATTTAATTTTTAGAATTTTACTGTAATTTTTAATTAATTTAATAAGAGACTTTTTATTTGGAGTGTTTCGCACCCTGTATTCAACATTTTGAAGTTTCAAAATATTAGTCCATCTACCGGTATTATTATATTTTTAGGATCGTGGCACATCACTCGTCACAATCGTATTAGTACTTCTGTCCGTAGGGGTTCGAAGATAAATGAAATTCCCAGAAACCGGTATTGCATATTACCCTTTAACACATATATTTCCTACTGTAGCTTGTGTTAACATATCCAAACCATTTAATCTTCTGAAAATTTAACCTCTACGTCAACGTTATATGTTCCAATAGCTGAAATATGTCATGACATATTTTGTGTTCTCTTTTGTTCTCAAGAGCCACTCATATATTATTCACGTTCTAGTTAGAGGGACAAAGAAAATGTTATCAGGAGAAAATTTCATGCAGCGGTACTCGTGTACCATACTTCATGCATGAGAATTTATAAAATATATAAATGTGTTCCCTTAAAATCAAACAAAGGTCCACGTTCTTTCTTCTCGTACCGCCCGTTCTCCGTGGTCTCAAAACAAACACCGTGGCGTTCAAAGATTCACTCATTCCAACTACCAACTAAAAGTGTATATAAATACCCATACAAAAATCTTATAACCTAATTTCTTGTTCCCCAGCAAAAGAACGGCAGCCAGTTCTTGAATCTAAACCGCAAGCGAGAAATCAAAATTTAATTCAAGAACAACATAAAAACTTAGTGAAGCCGCCACTTCTTAAAACCGGGATATGGAGTCTCGATAGAAAGATTGGCGTAAGGTGTATTAATGTATGGCGAAGGGTAGGCGTGAGGTGCGGATGTCCTGGGAGATAGGAAGAGGAATATGAAAGGGTCCACTTGATGAAGAGGGGTTAGCGTGTGTACAGGGAGTGAAATGGAGAGGAACTAGAGGGGTGAAGTTCTGGAAAATGGAGTGGGAGCTTGCGTTAAAAAGTAGAAGAAGGGAGGTAACATGGTTTCGGAAATTGGAAGTATGCGGTGGAAATGGGATTGCCAGCGTGTGTATTTTGTTGGAGCTGTTTACAAGAATAGAAGATTAATGTGAAGGGGTCAGACTAGAAGCAAATGGGACGGTGACGAAGGGTTCCTGATGAGGTGAAAGATTTCATTGATAGTGGTAGAGGAGAATGGTGGTCCATGTTTGTGAAATGGCTCTTGCGTTCTCGTGTAGCTCGAGATGGTAGAGAGGATCCTGGATGGATTTGGTTCGCTCACTGTAATCTTGTGGGACGGAAGTCGTGATTACAAGGAGCAGGGCGAGTTGAACGATGACACGTTGGTAGGGGAGAACGAACAGAGAGAAGATGGTCAAAGGAAGCGGTCAAACACTGAAATGGGTTACTGGGGCCTTGCGTTTTTGAAGAGGAGACAATGAAAGGGGTCACGTGAGTGGGAGAGGCTCATACGACGTCGGATTCGAGAACCGTAAGTTGCGTTGGGATCGTAGGGACGGACTCTACAACATGGAACCGACTGGGACTAGATTTGAGCTCGTTACAATTTATGGCAAAATAAATTATCTGATCAGAATCAACTAACGCAAACCGTTATTTAACGGCTAACGGGCAAAAGTGAGTAAATCTCACTAACTCTGAACAGTTTATAATTTCATGTTGTATTGTTAGAACTGTTAGATATTGTTTGATTGATTGTGTGTTGACTGTTTGATTGAACTGCTAGTCAGTTAGTGAATTTCTATATTGATTCTGTTTAACAGAATATATCATATGGAACTGAAAGTGATGTTATCTATATTGTTTAACATCTGTGATGCAAGGAAACAGGTTGGAGGAATCCAGTCAATCCGACTGGATTCCTCAACATTTATTTTACTGTTTTCATATATCGTGATATATGATGTGTTATATAATATGTTATGGATTATGTGTGTTGGAATGATGTTGATCATTGTTATTCGATATTTTAAATATCATAAAAGACCCTGGGATGTAAAAAGAATTTATTTCAATGTATATTTAAATAAAGGGATTTTATAAAATCAATAGATTTTATAAAAGGAAATATTTCGAAAGTAAATAAAAGGGAAAAATGTTTTTAAAACGAATAGAGTTTTATAAAAGGGAAATCATTTGTAAAGTGAATAATTGTTACTAAAAGTAAATCTTTATAAATGAATAGTTTATTTGAATAGTTAAAAGAAGTTAATCGATGTTAGTTAATCGATTAGAGTTAAAGTTAAAAGAAGTTAATCGATGTTAGTTAATCGATTAGAGTTAAAGTTAAAAGAAGTTAATCGATGTTAGTTAATCGATTAGAGTTAAAGTTAAAAGAAGTTAATCGATTAGAGAAAAAGTTTAAAAGAAGTTAATCGATGTTAGTTTATCGATTAGAGATAAAGTTAAAAGAAGTTAATCGATGTTAGTTAATCGATTAGAGTTAAAGTTAAAAGAAGTTAATCGATGTTAGTTAATCGATTAGAGATAAAGTTAAAAGAAGTTAATCGGTGATTTGATGGATTTGATGATGTGGCATTCAAAGTGAATCTGGTGTGATAATAAAGCGTAGCTTCTAGCCTCACATCCGGTAAATGACAGAAATCGGGCAGGCAGCATGGCTAAGTCGGTCGCACCGAAGTAGGGTGTATAATCACCTGATCTAGAGTTTCATTTACTTCTAAAAATATATTGTTGATGTTGTCCCATTCGGGAAACGGTTGCTGATCCCAACTGTTGGTGATATACATTCGATACACTCAAGCGAAATGAGTGGTCGGTCATGTGTGGCCGGGTTGCAAGATGTTCTTGTTGAACCCAGTGTATTCCTCTCTAGAGGTACACGAGCAATAGGTGGTTCCATACCTTGTCATAATTGGAAATCCATTACCCAATACGTGCTTGCGGTTTTGATTGTATACTATATATGTAGAACGTGAGATGAAAGCGTTCTGCTGGATGATTATATATACTGTGGTTGATAGACATTATTATAATATCAAAAGGTTTTTGATATAAAGTTATTTTGGATTCTCATAAGGGAAAAACCCGTTCCGTTATGCGGCGTGGTCTTATGAGATATCGTTTACTTGTTAGAACTGTTTTTAAATTGTTTACTCATACCAGTCCCATGACTGACCCGAAGTTTATTTTGTTGTCTTCCCTAAACACTTGGGTGCCTAAATTTGTATGGGCAGTCAAGTAGTCGGGATTTTACAGATACATTTGAAGAGCTTGGAGCAGGAGGCTTTAGGATCATATAGCTATAGTTATTTCCGCTGTGTTGTAAGTGCTGTACTTTGATAATGATATGTATATTCAAGTTCAGATTTGTATTTCAAAGTTATGTTATGAAATATATTTATTCGTTCCGATGTGAGGTTTGTGTTACTCTGATGTTGTGTTCTTCTTCTTCTATTCTAAGTTTCTATCTTATCTATTCTCACCCTCTAATTTCTTTCATTAATTACCGGGATTTTTCGGTGTTTTGGTAATCGACATCGTGCTTATGTCGATAACCAAAGTCGCTCAAAATCCGGGTCGTTACAGTTGGTATCAGAGCTTAAGTTAAGAATCACTTGGCTCTGTGGCGTGACTCGGTAGAGATAGGGTCAGTAATACCCTAGACTGAGATTGAGTGTATATATACGAGTGAACGTATTTGTTATTGATATAAAAATCTGTTTTATATTGTGGAGATTTATTGGTTGAGTAGTTTATGGGTTCTGGTCGATCAGTTTGATCCACTGTATCGGTAGGAGTTACTAAACACTCGAATACGATGGGTCGGCACGATACGTTTTGAAAGAGGGTAAATGAAAATAGTTTACCCGACGTATATTTTGATATATATTGGATATATTGATTGTTATTATAATCAAGTAAGATTATAAATTAAATGGTTATGTAAATAACCAATCAGAATTCATATAAGTGAAATATATGAAATCGAGATGAGTTAATTCTGAAATTTAAACCAGAAAGTGAATTAAAACTCTGGAAAATTGGATAAGTGTTTGTAAATGTATTTGGATTAAAAATAAGGAAAAATTTAAGATCCTGGGAGATTTTAAATTGTTTTACAAGCAGTGTGAATTATATTTTGAAATGAATTTCAAAGTGGAAATGTTTAGAAATGGTTTTATAGTATTGAACTCACTTCGATCGCTGGAAAATAGATTCTGATGATGACAACTGCATCATCAGTATTCATTTTCGAGTTGTAAGTGACGAATTACTACCAAAGATACTATTTTGAAATTGTTTTGGGAAAGACAAGTTGTGTTGAATTTCAAATGGGATTTATAATAAAGAATGAGTAAAGAAAGTTTGAAAAGGAATTAGGATAAGGGAAGTTCAAACATAGAATGTAAATAAGAAAATTCAAAGGGGATTTGAATATAGAAAATTCAAAGGGAGTTTGAATATATGAAATTCAACGGAATTGAAATAGAGTTTGAATATAGAAATTCAAATGAAATTCAAATATAGAATTTGAATATAGAAAATATGAAGGAATTCAAATATAGGAATTGAATATCGAAAGTGAAAATGAAATTTGAATATAGAAGATTCAAATAGAATTGAAATGAAATTCAAATATAGAATTTAAATAAGAAAATTGAAACAAAATTCAAATATAAAATTTGAATAAGAGATTTGAAATGAAATTCAAGTATAGAATTTGAATAAGAGAATTGAAATGGAATTTGAATATAGGAAATTCAAATAGAATTGAAAAGGAATTCAATTAGTTGATAAACAAGTTAAAATATATTTGAACATGTTATACTCAAATATGAAGGTGAAATGGGCAAACCAGTAATTTGAAAATCACTTAACGAAATAAGTTAAAACGATTGGATTAAGTTGGAATGAATTAGAAATGTATGGATATATATGAGATAGGTATGGATAAGGTATGAAGGCATATAAATAGAATGTCCAACAAAAAGGTATGTATTTAATTCATATATGAGATTTTATGCGCCGTATCGGCTAGCCGCTTGGCTTTTCTTTTTCTTTTTGATTGGAGAAGGCCTGTGTGGCAGTTTGGGGATTTTCCCGATGCTCCCGGTACAAAGGAGGTTATGGCGAATTTTTCCGGGAATTTAAGGAGTTAGAATATTTTTAAGATAATTTGATAGTTAGAAATCAACGTATCGATATATATATAGAAGTCGATAAGAAAACGAACTTAGAAATAGGATAGTATAATCAAAAAGGAAGACTAGAATAAAATCTCGAAAGAATAGAAAGAGAAAGTGTATATGTGTTTAAAAGTGAAGAATTAGTTGTATTGTATTGATTTTTCGAGTAAGTAGTCATATCTATTTTGACGTTATAAATGTTATTCAGTCAAGGTCTGAGAGGTAGTTATACCCAAACTTGATTGATTTCATTATTAACAAATAAATAGTAAGATTTCAGGCTCGAAGATTAATGTTGAATAAGAGTTAGTTGAATATAGTATTTGGGTTGTCGTAACGATGTTTTACACAACATCCGTTTTAACCCAAATAAGTGTAAGCTTGGAAATATAATAAAGAATATTTCCTATGTATAGAAATAAACGAGATCAAAAAAGAGATAAGTAATTGGAATATTTTCCAATTATAAATAGCATATAATTTCTAAAGTTTAGAAAATAAAGGAAGGCGATATTCGGAAATGTTTTCCAAATAACGTAAAAGGCCAATATGGTTATTGAAAATATTTGGTTAACAAATATTGATAAAGAAATAGAGAAGTGATTTAACTAATGGAATATTAATTAAGGGCTCAGTGACATGTTCAAAAGGAAATTTTAATTTTTGAAAGGAGTAAACTGTTTAAAAACTCCCAGGGAAAGACTGTTTGAATTAAAAACAAATTTAACTGAAATGTGTGAAAGAAAATTTGAATTAAAAGTAAAGCCAGTAAAGTGGTAACTGAGATTGAATTTGAATGATATCAAGACAAATTGGATTTGGGGGATTCAAAATTGAAGTGTAATGTGATAATCAAGTTAAGAGTTGGGAATCGAGAATGGAACTCGAATTTGAAATAAAATTCGACTTAGGCATAAGCGAATGGTTGAAATTGTGGATAAAAAGCGGATTGGAGTTTGACTGGGATAACCCTGGTATATGTTGAATTGATAAAAGTGGAAAGGATATAATTATATGCCCGACAAAAGGTATAAGTTTATATTTCTATTGGATATAAGATTTATGAGCCGAATTGGCAAGCCGCTTAGCTGTTTGATTTTCTTTTGGGTTGGAGATGGCCCAGAGAGGCGAGTTGGAGTTTGACCGACTGACCATTTCAAAGGAGGTGCTAGCGAATTTTTTCGAAAAGTTAAGGCGTTAGAAAATTTTCCGGATTTATGGAAATTTTCGTTGATAAGAAGTAATTAATAATTGAATTGAAATTAAATTGGTTCAGTTGAAACTGAAGTTAAGAAGTGAACAAACATGTTCTAACCAGTCGATAGGGTCATTCTCTACCTTTTAGCAATTTCGAGGACGAAATTATTTTAAGTGGGGAAGATTGTAATGACCCGCATTGGCAGAGGTATTATGATTAATTTATTTAATTATATCAATGGTGGTGTAGTGGATTTAATGGCCGTGGAATTAGATAATGATGAATATTTAATTAAAATAATAAATTAAATAATATATTTAATTCTGAATTAATCAGAGTTGGCCGAAATGGCGATATGGTGTGAACTGGATCATCTGTGATATTTAATTCAGTTAAGAATTGAATTAGAATAACGAATATATTATATAAACGACTGTTTGAACGTATAATTATATTATAATTATAATCGAGCTCGAAATGGCGCTGCAGTTCGTAAATTGGCGATTCGAACTTCAACTGAATGTACAGGATTCGTTTTAAATCGGATTTCTGTGAAACAAGAAATGTATGGAGCTGGTGGAGTATATCTTTCTAGTGGAAGAGAAAAATCAGGATTTCGTCGTGTAGATTTTGAGATATGTCCAAATCAAATTTTAAAATAGTCGTTATAGAATCGTTATCGACCGTAACGGGTTATTCGATATAACTAGAGATCGGGTTTGAATTTAGACAAGGTTCTTTTGGGAAGTAGTGATAATTTAATTTTTAGAATTTTACTGTAATTTTTAATTAATTTAATAAGATACTTTTTATTTGGAGTGTTTCGCACCTGTATTCAACATTTTGAAGCTTCAAAATATTAGTCCATCTACCGGTATTATTATATTTTTAGGATCGTGGCACATCACTCGTCACATTCGTATTATTACTTCTGTCCGTAGGGGTTCGAAAATAAATGAAATTCCCAGAAACCGGTATTGCATATTACCCTTTAACACATATATTTCCTACTGTAGCTTGTGTTAACATATCCGAACCATTTAATCTTCTGAAAATTCAACCTCTACGTCAACGTTATATGTTCCAATAGTTGAAATATGTCATGACATATTTTGTGTTCCCTTTTGTTCTCAAGAGCCACTCATATATTATTCACGTTCTAGTTAGAGGGACAAAGAAAATGTTATCAGGAGAAAATTTCATGCAGCGGTACTCGTGTACCATACTTCATGCGTGAGAATTTATAAAATATATAAATGTGTTCCCTTAAAATCAAACAAAGGTCCACGTTCCTTCTTCTCGTACCACCCGTTCTCTGTGGTCTCAAAACAAACACCGTGGCGTTCAAAGATTCACTCATTCCAACTACCAACTAAAAGTGTATATAAATACCCATACAAAAATCTTATAACCTAATTTCTTGTTCCCCAGCAAAAGAATGGCCGCCAGTTCTTGAATCCAAACCGCAAGAGAGAAATCAAAATTTAATTCAAGAACAACATAAAAACTTAGTGAAGCCGCCATTTCTTAAAACCGGAATATGGAGTCTCGATAGAAAGATGGGCGTAAGGTGTATTAATGTATGGCGAAGGGTAGGCGTGAGGTGCGGATGTCCTGGGAGATAGGAAGAGGAATATGAAAGGGTCCGCTTGATGAAGAGGGGTTAGCGTGTGTACAGGGAGTGAAATGGAGAGGAACTAGAGGGGTGAAGTTCTGGAAAATGGAGTGGGAGCTTGCGTTAAAAAGTAAAAGAAGGGAGGTAACATGGTTTCGGAAATTGGAAGTATACGGTGGAAATGGGATTGCCAGCGTGTGTATTTTGTTGGAGCTGTTTACAAGAATAGAAGATTAACGTGAAGGGGTCAGACTAGAAGCAAATGGGACGGTGACGAAGGGTTCCTGATGAGGTGAAAGATTTCGTTGATAGTGGTAGAGGAGAATGGTGGTCCATGTTTGTGAAATGGCTCTTGTGTTCTCGTGTAGCTCAAGATGGTAGAGAGGATCCTGGACGGATTCGGTTCGCTCTTTGTAATCTTGTGGGATGGAAGTCGTGATTAGAAGGAGCAGGGCGAGTTGAACGATGACACGTCGGTAGGGGAGAACGAACAGAGAGAAGATGGTCAAAGGAAGCGGTCAAACACTGAAATGGGTTACTGGGGCCTTGCGTTTTTGAAGAGGAGACGATGAAAGGGGTCACGTGAGTGGGAGAGGCTCATACGACGTCGGATTCGAGAACCGTAAGTTGCATCGGGATCGTAGGGACGGACTCTACAACATGGAACCGACTGGGACTAGATTCGAGCTCGTTACAATTTATGGCGAAATAAATTATCTGATCAGAATCAACTAACGCAAACCGTTATTTAACGGCTAACGCGCAAAAGTGAGTAAATCTCACTAACTCTGAACAGTTTATAATTTCATGTTGTATTGTTAGAACTGTTAGACATTGTTTGATTGACTGTGTGTTGACTGTTTGATTGAACTGCTAGTCAGTTAGTGAATTTCTATATTGATTCTGTTTAACAGAATATATCATATGGAACTAAAGTGATGTTATCTATATTGTTTAACATCTGTGATGCAGGGAAACAGGTTGGAGGAATCCAGTCAATCCGACTGGATTCCTCAACATTTATTTTACTGTTTTCATATATCGTGATATATGATGTGTTATATAATCGGTTATGGATTATGTGTGTTGGAATGATGTTGATCATTGTTATTCGATATTTTAAATATCATAAAAGACCCTGGGATGTAAAAAGAATTTATTTCAATGTATATTGAAATAAAGGGATTTTATAAAATCAACAGATTTTATAAAAGGAAATATTTCGAAAGTATATAAAAGGGAAAAATGTTTTTAAAACGAATAGAGTTTTATAAAAGGGAAATCATTTGTAAAGTGAAGAATTGTTACTAAAAGCAAATCTTTATAGATGAATAGTTTATTCTAATAGTTAAAAGAAGTTAATCGATGTTAGTTAATCGATTAGAGTTAAAGTTAAAAGAAGTTAATCGATGTTAGTTAATCGATTAGAGTTAAAGTTAAAAGAAGTTAATCGATTAGAGATAAAGTTTAAAAGAAGTTAATCGATGTTAGTTTATCGATTAGAGATAAAGTTAAAAGAAGTTAATCGATGTTAGTTAATCGATTAGAGTTAAAGTTAAAAGAAGTTAATCGATGTTAGTTAATCGATTAGAGTTAAAGTTAAAAGAAGTTAATCGATGTTAGTTAATCGATTAGAGATAAAGTTAAAAGAAGTTAATCGATTAGAGATAAAGTTAAAAGGAGTTAATCGATGTTAGTTAATCGATTAGAGATAAAGATAAAAGGAATTAATCGATGTTAGTTAATCAATTAGAGAATAAAGTTAAAAGGAGTTAATCGATGTTAGTTAATCGATTAGAGATAAAGTTAAAAGAAGTTAATCGATGTTAGTTAATCGATTAGAGTTAAGGTAAAAAGGAGTTATCGAATATAGTCTATTCGAAAGGAGTTAAGTGAAATGAGTAAATCAATAGCACTAGTCAAATAGAGTTAATCCAATAGTGTTAGTCCAATAAAGTTAATTGATAAGGGTTAATCGAATAGAGTTAAGTGAAAAGAGTCAATCGAATATAGCTATTCGAAGGAGGGTTAAGTAAGGAAGTTAGTAAAAGGAATATAAAGTGAACTTTGCCTATTTCAAAGTTAGAAATGTTGTTCAGTTAAGGTCTGAGAGGTAGTTCTACCCCAACTTGATTGGCTTCGTTTTAACTAAGGAATAGTTAAGGTTCGGCAGTAAAGGAAATGGTTTGAGTTGGCATCGCGATGGTTTGTTTAAACATCTGTCTAAGTCCAATGAAGAAGCTTTGGAAATGTTTTCCAAATAAGAAACCAGAAATGTTTTCTAATAAAGGAAACAAGAAATGGAAATGTTTTCCATTGTTAATAACGTATATTTTCCAAATTTAGAAAAATAGAAAATTGAACATAGGGAAACAGGAGATAAGTAAATTTATGAAATAAAGAGATAAATGTTGAATGATGTTTGATCGATATAAATTTCCATTTGGAAATGAAATCGTTGTTTGCACACCTGTTTTCTTCGATAGTTAAATCACAGACTATCGAAGTTTCTGACCATTTTAACGTTGTTAATATGGAGAGACCGGTTGGACCATTATCCAAAGAACCACTCTGTATTGGCATAAGCGTTGCGTATCATATATACCAAAGATAATTGAAGACGGAGTTATGCAAGGACTATCCTGTTTGCAGAATAGTGCCTTCGGTTCATCCTGTTCCTGGATGACTTGTATGGACGGATGTCTGACAGAGTATTTCCAGACGACCATGTATATTGATTTCTCCAACTGTACCAAGAGTGGAAGCGTAGAAGGAAACTTCTTTTAGCTAACACATAATGTATGGTTGAGGACGTCAATCGGTGATTTGATGGATTTGATGATGTGGCATTCAAAGTGAATCTGGTGTGATAATAAAGCGTAGCTTCTAGCCTCACATCCGGTAAATGACAGAAATCGGGCAGGCAGCATGGCTAAGTCGGTCGCACCGAAGTAGGGTGTATAATCACCTGATCTAGAGTTTCATTTACTTCTAAAAATATATTGTTGATGTTGTCCCATTCGGGAAACGGTTGCTGATCCCAACTGTTGGTGATATACATTCGATACACTCAAGCGAAATGAGTGGTCGGTCATGTGTGGCCGGGTTGCAAGATGTTCTTGTTGAACCCAGTGTATTCCTCTCTAGAGGTACACGAGCAATAGGTGGTTCCATACCTTGTCATAATTGGAAATCCATTACCCAATACGTGCTTGCGGTTTTGATTGTATACTATATATGTAGAACGTGAGATGAAAGCGTTCTGCTGGATGATTATATATACTGTGGTTGATAGACATTATTATAATATCAAAAGGTTTTTGATATAAAGTTATTTTGGATTCTCATAAGGGAAAAACCCGTTCCGTTATGCGGCGTGGTCTTATGAGATATCGTTTACTTGTTCGAACTGTTTTTAAACTGTTTACTCATACCAGTCCCATGACTGACCCGGAGTTTATTTTGTTGTCTTCCCTAAACTCTTGGGTGCCTAAATTTGTATGGGCAGTCAAGTAGTCGGGATTTTACAGATACATTTGAAGAGCTTGGAGCAGGAGGCCTCAGGATCATATAGCTATAGTTATTTCCGCTGTGTTGTAAGTGTTGTACTTTGATAATGATATGTATATTCAAGTACAGATTTGTATTTCAGAGTTATGTTATGAAATATATTTATTCGTTCTGATGTGAGGTTCGTGTTACTCTGATGTTGTGTTCTTCTTCTTCTTCTATTCTAAATTTCTATCTTATCTATTCTCACCCTCTAATTTCTTTCATTAATTACCGGGATTTTTCGGTGTTTTGGTTATCGACATCGTGCTTATGTCGATAACCAAAGTCGCTCAAAATCCGGGTCGTTACTCGAATTTTTACTTTGCCATTCAATATATAAAAATCAAATTTTTACTTCGCTATTCAATATATAAAAATCAAATTTTTACTTCGCTATTCAATATATAAAAATCAAATTTTTACTTCACTACTATATAGATAAAAATTCTATTTTTAACCTTTCTATAATATAAAAAATGTTTTTATATTAATAAAAATCTAAACTTTATATATTAAAAATCGCTATGTTTATACTTTCGAAGATCAGATCTTTATATGTTTTCCATAGTTAAAAATATAATCTTTGACAGAATAAAAATATGAACTTTTAACTAAACAAAAGTCTAAGCACTCACTGTACTGATGGGGTAGGGTTTTTAGTCGGAGAAGAAGAAGAGGGAGGCGGCTTTTCTCCGTTTGAACTGCGCGAGGAGGGGGGGTTTTACAGCAGTCTTCGGAGGGTGGTGCTGCACCTGGTGGTGCGCGACTTCTGATGGCGGCGGCGGACCCAAAGCTGGTCGGAGGCGGGCCCCTCTTTGCTGGCAGCGGCGGATTCCAGTCGGTGGGGGAGGGCTTGCAATGGTACGACGGTCGGAGATCAGAGGAGGGGGGTTTGGTCGCTCGCGTCGATCGAGGAAGAGGGGGGAGGGGTAGCTCGGCGGCGATGGCCCCCCCTGGCGGCGCGATGGATGGTGGGGCGGCGCCCCGCTCCCCTGTCGCTTTCCCTTCTTTTTTTTTAATTTAATTTCACTCTTAACAAAAATGAAAAGGGGGGGTCATATTAATATATATAATATTTATTATTTAATCCATTTAGATTTTAAAAGGGTGCATTTTACATTCGAACCCTAAACGAGACCTACCGACTTTCGTCCCTAGCGTATTACCCCCATTCCGAACACAATGGGATATATACCGTAGGCTGATTCGACCGTTTCGATCAGTTTCCGTTGAATTTACATTTAAATCACTATATTGAATTTTAAACGTACATTTCAAATTACCGGGGTCACATACTGACTCGAAAAATTCCAGAAAAATATTTTCTAGCTTCGTATTGACGATATGGTCCTAACAAAACTAGTTTCGTCAAATTCTGAGACCGTTTGAAAAATGACCATTTTCCAGTCGATTAAATTCAACTGAAACTGTTCAAACGCGTTTTCCTTTGTCACGCTCACATATTGATTCGAAAAATCACGAAATTTGGAATCTAGCAATAACTTGACATCACGGACCCAACAAAAGTGGTTTCGTCGAAATCCGAGGTCGTTTGCAAAATGTCTATTTTTAAGGGCCTGAATTCCATAGCGACTATTCAGAATTTTCAACTGGACATATCTTTTGATTCCCGCTATGAAATTTCAATTTTTTGGATTCGCTGGAAAGTTATTCACAATTAGATCCTATTATTTTTGGTTTCACTAAAATCCGGATTGTTTTGCACTCAGTATATTCATTTGAAGTTTGAAATCGAATTATCGAACTATCGCGCCATTTTCAATTCCTTTTATAATTTTATATAATTATATATATTCTAACGACGACGTATATAATATATACGTTCGAATTATATTCAAAATAAATTTCTCGTCGATATTATTTAAAATAATTCATTTTAAATAATCAAAATTTGCTAAAATTGCCAAAATAAAAATTTCAAATTGGGCCAGATTTTTGGGTTGTTACAGATTGGAGTTGAATTCAAACCCATCCATTAACCCGTTAAAGCAAGTGTTCCTAATTAAAACTGTGTTACTAAGTGTCACAAACCCCAAATATGTTAAATTAACACATATTTATCACTTAGCCAATTTAACACCAAATTATATATGTACACTTGTTTCTAATTCCACAAAATTTGCTAAAAACACTTTTTTATTTCACATTTTACATTCGTGAACATATGTTTCCAAAAATATAATTTGCACAACTTCATAGATTTAAACATAAATGAATTTACTTACCATTCTAAATATTTCTAACATTCAAAAATTGATATATAATCAACTGTTAAACCTTTATATTTTAATTGTAACCCAAATAAATTTACAACCATAGTTTTATTATCAAAATTCACCATCAATTGTTATTTACACTTATTACATTCTCAACTCAACAAAATATTATGTAACCATTTGATAAACTTATTAAACCAATTCAAACATAGTCTCTAAACACAAAATTTCTCTTATCGTACAATTTCTACAACTAACATTCTTTGTACATAAATTTACCAATAATTAATTATCTTGTTAAAATAACTTAACACTTCGTATTGAAAATATATTTTCACTTAAATATTGACTGTTAGTCAATATTTTATTTTTTTCAATATTCATTTGAACCATCAAAATATTAATTAGCAAACACAAATTGGAATAAAAAAAATTATACTACTAAATGAATTTAATTTAGTCTGATACATTTAGTTTCCCTATAAATAAAAATTATTTATTTCTCATCTTCAATTATTATGCAAGTTAGGCTCATGAACTCGTATTCTATACTTTTTGGTTTTAAAATTACAAAATATGTGTTGGCCTGCTTTGTGACCAGGCCACCCAAAGCCTAAGTTATCAAGACGTTAGCCTACCTTTTGGCGAGACCATCTCAAGCCGATTTCCATCATTGAAGCTACTCAGGACTTGAGTATAAAAAAACTTGCATTGATCGACAATTGCTTGGATGAAGTATTTGAGTTTTGGAACCTACGGCCTTGGAGGGAACCTCATTCGGTTAGTTCGAATGGATGGGGTCAGATGGATTGGACCCGACCCGACCCGAATATGTGCTCTGAAATGTCATGACTTCGGAAACAAACATCATATGTTCGGGTCCAACAAGATGGACCCGGCCCGCTTGGAGCGGCTCATGCACTACAACATGGACCTATTCTCATGACACTATTTACTCCTACTTACTCGGATCGAGTTACACTTGGCATGGCATGTTCAAGAGAGGATTTCTCCATGATACCCACTAGTTTTCTGAGATGCGATGGATGCTCGCCGCGTGGCACATCCGACCCGAAGCCTCCATTTGGCTATAAATACATGGAACACTGCATTTTCAACGGGACTTTTGGGTTCTCTCTACTCACATACGCCATGGCTAGCAATAAACGATATTTATCTCGGTCATTCTTAGATTAAATGATCATAAATCAAGAGATTGAGTGTTGTATCATGAGTGTCTGAAGATTATACTCGTTGTAACCGTAATTTCTTAGTGACTTAAGAGATAATGAAGTGATTGTAGGCTTGCTAACGTCGAACCACTATAAAAATGTTGTTGTCTATCTCTTTCTTCCTTTTTTCAGTCATTTCTTCATATTCTATGCTTTAAACACGACTTTTTAGGTGTTGTGCCATTTTTTGATCTAACAACATGTTATAATCTGTTTACCTCGATACCCACCAACTTGAGTTGTTACAGACTCCCCCATCTTAATTGCATCCCCGTAATTTACTTATGATGAAACATTTATATTTTTTTCGTTCTAATAACTCATCCTAAACTTATTCTATAACAACCCGCATTTACGTATCAGAGGATCATAAAATAATTTATTTTATTCCCTGGGAGTTGGGCCATTCTCATGTTTTGATATGTTGGCTATGGGAATGTGAGGCATGTCCATATTTTTTACCAATTTTGTTTGTGACCATTTTGCCCCTATTAGTCTTGTATAGGACATAACTTTTGACTCAGATCGAATCAGGTGTTGAGATCGGTCTCATTAGAAAGGAAATGATGTTTCCCATTCTGTAAAATGGTCACATTAAAATTTTGGCTCAGCGGTTTGGGAGGAATCGTTGTTTTAGTGTTTCACAATTTGTTGTTCAGGTTTTTAGAACCATAATGTGCTGATTTGGAAAGGCCCATTAGTGTGATGGTGGGAGGCCATAAATAGAGGTTGAGGGCATAGAGAATAGGTTACTTTCTTCATTCTCTCATTTAGTTGAGGTCATGATTCTCCTTACTCAATCAAATACAGCTTTCCACCATTAAAATTCTAGATTTACATAAAAGAATTGAAGATCTACATCGTTTGAAGCTAGATCTACATCAATCGAGGAGAGGTTTCATCAAATCAAAGAGTTTGAGCTAATTCTTCGCTGTATGGATTTATATCCAAGTGTTTTTGTGTTGTTTTGAAGATCTGGTGAGTGATATGCATCTCTAACATGGATTCAATCAAGTATATGAGTGTTTGACCTTAGCTTCATCATTTTCAAGTGTTTTCTCATAGATCTACATCATGGTAAGTTAATTTCACATGAATCGCTATAGGATCTAATCTAGCAACTTAAAACTGGTAATTTCTTATGTTAATTCATGTTTTTGTAAGTTTCGATCCATTATTTTGTCAACTTATTGATCTATCGTGATTTTAGTGAAATTTTCATGTTTGGAAGATGTTTACTTGTTGAATTGATCAATTTGGATGACTTAGATGAGTTGTTTGAATCGTTGTTGTCATTTGCCGAAGATTTAGCCAAGTATGGTGCCAATTTGGTCATATTTGGAGGTAGGTGTTTTTTCATGAGTCAGATCATTTTTCTTCTTCTCCAAGAAATGAAGCGTAGGTCGCATGCAAAGCATGCGATTGGTTCAGGTCGTATGCAAAGCATGGGCTTGGTTCAGGTAGTAGGTTGTATGCAAAGCACGATCTTGATTCAGGTCATATGCAAAGCACGGGCTTGGTTCAGGTTGTAGGTCATATACAAAGCACGAGCTTGGTTCAGGTCGTATGCAAAGCACGTGCATGGTTCAGGTCGTAGATCGTATGCAAAGCATGAGCTTAGTTCAAGTCGTGTGCAAAGCACGGGTTTGGCTGAGGTCGTAGGTGTGTGCATAGCACGGGTTGGCTTAAGTCGCTGGCTTTAGATAGCGTCCAGAAACGTTGTGAAAGGCTATTTTGATGTTTTACTTAGTTTTTCACACCGGAATGATGCAGAATTGAACCATGAGATATATTAGCATTTCGGAAGCGCTGCAAAAGGCTATTTTGACATTTTGGCCAGTTTTTCATAGCGAAAAAGCTGTAAATACTATGAAATGTAGTATCGACCAAACGAAGCTTGTTTTTGCGTCAATGGTGATCATGGCTTCGAAGTAAATTCAGGGAGGAATATCCAAAGTGTTATGAAGTGTTCATTGATCGTTGAAATGCAACGAATGTGAAGATGACTCAAAGTGATGAGTTGATGGATAATGATTGCTCAAGGATGTTTTGAGCTTGTGAATAGTCGCAGGTGTTGACGACTAGAGATATTGAAGGCTGGAAGATTATCGTTGTCGTAGGTTCTAGTGGGCTCAAAGCAGGGGTACAACAGAGATGTCTAAAAGACTGGTTGTATGGTCTAGTACCCTAGGTATCGTTGAAAGGCCTAGATACGTATCGTTGAAAGACGTATGGAGTTTTTGCTAGAACTGGGGTAACCATTAGCCCTTGACGGATGGCAGGGCAATATGGCTAGTCATATGATTAGTGATGGTTTCAAAGAAGGATTGGCGATGATAGACAAATTCAGTCATGAATGTTGTTTGTTTACTTGTACCGTATCACGTAGATTGTCTGACGTCGAAGGAGATGTTTCTTGGATACTTATCTGATATTGGTTTAGGCCTATGTGGGTTGTGCTCGAGGGATGTTGAGTTCGATTAGGATAGTTTACGTGAGATATATAATTGGTTATTATGATTGATATTGTTGGTTGCTTCTGATTACCCTAAATAAATGATTGTCTGGTTGCCATGGATGTATGGTTGAAAAGCTTGTTTTGTGAAGGCTATCATTGTCTGATGTAGGGAAGATGAGGTTGAGTTTCTTCTCCAGTGTAACAAACCGGATTTTTGGAACCTATTTAAATTTTATTTTTAATTGATTTTAATAGAAATTAAATATTTTTAATGATTTATTTTGGGAATTAACGATTTAAAATTATTAAAATCAAAGTTAAAACATATAAATTTAAAAATTAATTAAAATGAACTCGAAATGGCGCGATAGTTTGAAAATTTGGTTTTAAACTCCGTTTAATTATACAAAATTCAAAATAAGTCAGGATTTAATGAAATAAGAAATGTTAGAATCTATTTTACTATATCTTTCTAATAAATGTAAGAATTTGAGATTTCACTTCTTTGATTCTAAGTTATGTCCAAATTAAAATTCTAAATAGTCGCTATGGAATTTATATATATTTTGATATTATATATAGCCCTTAAAAATAGCCATCATGCAAACGGCCTTCATTTTCGATGAAACTAATTTTGTAAGATCCAGAACGTGAAATTACTATCAGATTTAAAATTTCAAGTCATTTGGAGTTAGTATGTGAGCACAGTAAATTTAAACGCGTTTTCAATTTCAGTTTGAATTAAATAGGCTAGTTAAAAAGACCATTTTTTAAACGGTCTTCAAATTCGATGAAATTAATTGGTTAGGACTATATCCTCAAAACATAGCGAGATTTCAAATTTCATAATTTTTGGAGTCAGTATGTGGCCGTGGAAAATTAAAATATATGTTTAAATTCAATATTTGAAGTTATATTTTAATTTTGAGAAAAACTGGTTAAAACAATCGAATCAGCTTACAAAACATATCTCATTGGGTCCGGAATGTGGTTATTTGGTTAGGGGCAACAGTCATTAGGGTTTGTTTGGAGTTCGGAGCGTGAAATTTCATTATAAAGAAATAAAAGAATTAAATATTATTAAAAATTTAGTATAAATAAACTTTTTCTCAGCAAAACCCTATTTTTCTACATTAGGAAACCACCGCTGTCTTATTTCTTCAAGGGCCGAAATCGTCCCTCATTCTCCTTAAATTTTCTAACGATCCACAAATCAATTCATGATTTTTCCAACTGCAAACATGTTTAACTCAGCGATATCTTGTCGGTCGACGGCGGTGATCGGATTTAGGGTTTTATGGTGATCGAATTTCGCCATGAAACAGTGGTCGTTTAAAGTCGAATTGGGAGCTGGATGCGGGCTCGAGTTTCGAGGGGTTTAGAGCATATGTTGGCAACTCGATGGCGGTCAGAGTGGGCATGTCAGATGGTGGTCCGACGCTCTGGTTGGTGGTGCGTGATGGAGGAAGATGGTGCGAGAGTTTATAACAACGGCCTAGAACGTTTACAAATGAGGAAGATAAGGTTAACGATGGATTAAGGGTGTAATTAAATTATTTAATTATTTTAAGGATTTAAGTTATGTAATTAATCTATAAATTATCATAACTTGTTCAGATGATGACAGAATCGTGCGAAATAAGATACGTTGAAATCGTGGCAGCGAACACTACAACATGGAACTGATCAGAACGAAAACGGAAAAAGTTGAATTTTGAGCTAAATTATATGTCTGTTTAATTTAGTTTAAAAATAAATCCTCAATTAAAGACTGACGGAGTGGAAATCAAAGTGAGAACTCTCTCACTTAAATTGTTATTAAAGTTATTATATCTATGACTAAATATGTATTTATTGCCCTTGGTTGCAATATTTGTTTGGTGATTGATGGTTGCTTACAGTTTTAATGTTATCATTATTGAACTGTGGAAATATATGTTGTTAAATAAAACGTTTATATTATGAATAATGCCCACATGGACTGTGATGTAGACCCCACACGGGTATTGGGACGATAATTTTACACATCGCCCAATTATTTGTTGATGATTGAAAACCCCACACGGGTCTGGGGATGATAATTAATTCACATCTCCCTTGGATTTAATTGTATGTCAACTGGTTGATTGACAGACTATTATAACCGTTATTTAATTATTTAATGCTTATACAATTGTAAATTGCACTCTAGATGTGAATTGAATGTTTAATAGTTGTTTATCATTATTTTTGAATACATACGATGTATGAAATCCATATAAATAAAATTATATGGTAATTGATTGAGTCTGATTCCAATTCAGAAATAACAAATATTTTAAAATAAAATTCAGTGAAGAATCAAAATAGATTTTGATGTCTGATTTTGGATGGAGACGAAAATATTGAAATATTCATAATTGAAATGAATATGAAGCCGAGTTAAGTAGATATACGCCATTTTAACTCAAACGGAATTTTCTGTCGATTTTATTCATTTTATAATGAATATCAAAAGATTTGATTTCAAAATCTGATATTTTGAAAATATTATCGTTTTAATATTAAAATGATATGAAATATTCAATTTTGATTTAAAATTGAAATGGAAGTTGAAATCATTTTTAAAATGAATTTATAAACTATTTATAAAATACGATTTAAATGGAAATCGATGAAATATATCATGTATATTATAATGGCCTGAATAGAACACTCCGCGCAGTGACCGTTCGCGAATTTCGACCATCGACTTTGAATTGACATAACGGGAGATCCGACCGTCGGATTCTCCTGAAACTGAAACGTTGGGTTCATATCGAAAAGATATTTCAAATGATAATTAGAGATTTGAAATCTAACGGATAGATTTTGAGAAATGTTCAATTCGAATTTGAATAAAAATAGCGTTAACGCAGCTAAATGACCTGGAATGCCATTTAACTGAAAGGGGCTATTTTTTAAGGAATAAAAATATGGAAAAATTACGTAAAATCGTAATAAGTGATTTGAAATGATTTGCATGAAATATTCCAAGTTTGTAAAGATAAAATATATTTTTATCTGAATAAGTTGTTTACCAACTTGAGTAAAGAATTGAAGTGGTTTTAATATAACTAGAAATTTCCAACGTATAAATTGGAATGGATTTGAATGGAAATTATCTTTGGATATCTCAGTATTGGATTCCATGGTTCTAAGGATATCGTTGAGGAACTTGGAAGATACGGATATCATTTGTAAAGACCCAGAAAATCAAACACTTAATCTCTTAATATCATAACTATTTGGAATATTATTAAATGTTATAAACACGATTTTATAACCTAGTTAAACATCTTTTTAATAGTAATTAATGTCAGAAATGTAACCGAAAGCCATTTTATCGATATATAGCTATTTTCTCAATAAATGTCGTTGAAAATTTAAATGAATTTCTAATTAATCATTAGGAAAGTAATTAGCAAATAAAAATATTTTTCATATTTATGGCTAACTATATTGATGATGTCATCATTTTAAAAAAATGAGCATTTAAGGAAAGTTTTTGTATTTTTGGTATTTAAGTATTCAAATAAGTGCTTTATAATTTGAATATGTTTGTTTTAATTGTTTAAATAAGTTAATGAATTTATTTCCATGTTTTGTTTACTTGAATAAATCATTTTATAAAGAACTAAAAATATGATTGAGGTTCAACTTCCATATTCACATCCGATCGTTGAATAGAAGTTGTTTTATATCATTGCAACGTTGTTTGATATATTTGTATATATGCACATATATGCATATACACATATATATATATATGTAAGCATAATTAGTCACATAAAGGTTTAGAAAATATCCTATGAGTGTATATATAAGCTTCTTATATGTATACAAATGGAATCTTAATCCTTAAGCATTGAAAAAGCGAACTTACCATCTCTTACACACCTTTCACTTGTCTTACACACCATCCCATCTATCATAATGCCTATTAGGGTTTTAAGGGCATTTTTGTCTTTCCCCATTCATCTTCCTTTTCCTATATAAGGAGGGGTATGCCTTCTTCTTTCTTACACAAAATTCCTAAGAAAAAGTGAAGCTTTTAATGGCTTGTCTTCATCTTCTTCCTTACTAACTTTATTAAACTATACTCAGACCAACTCAAAATCAACTCAATCTTTGAGTGTTGCCTTCGTATAACATTACAAGACCTTCTAGCAAGTTAGTAGTGGAAAAATCTAAGCCTATCTCAATTTCAATCTTTGGCCGTGAGCTATATAAGGAAGGAAGCAAGGAAAAGCAAGGAAAGGAAGGAGGTTGCTAGCTTGGATCTTTGTTCTTGTATCTTGGATCTCTATTTTTATTCTTGGATCTTGGATTTAATAAGGGTTAAGGTGAGCTTACTCACTATTTAGTACAGCAAACATAGACCCTTTTGCATGTCCTTAACAATGCTTAAAGTTGCTTGAATGTTAGTAACTTATGTTAAAAATGTTAACTTAATTCTTACTTTAAAAGTGAGCGACATATGTGATCCATGTTAATGGATTGGAATGGACTTGGAATTGGACTTAAATTGGCTTGTATAACAAGTGGAATGGACTTGAAACAAAGCACATAAGGATTAGTAGGGAATTGACATATTGTGGACTTAAACTTGAAGTGCACTTATAGCGATAGTCACTATAGATACAGTTTGAATTATTGTGTTTTCAACACTTTGTATGGAACTTTGTAATGACATTCTTTGTGATTTCTTATCATATTTAATCTTGTTTTACTTGTATGTTTTCTACCTTGAAGTTACTAATTAGTAAAATGCTAAGTAACCCATAATAAATGACCATGCAAAACTACCCATTTAACCTTAATTTTTGGATTTCTAAGTTTTATAAATGTTCTTTAAGTTTATGTAAATTATCTTATCTTGTTAATATTATTTCTTGATTCTTACTATGGTATTTTAAAGTATTAAATATCTTCTTTCTAAAATATATTCTTTTTAAAATATTTTCTTTCTTAAATGTCTTCTTTCTAAAATATCTTCTTTATAAAATATCTTCTTTTCAAAATATCTTCTTTCTAAAATATCTTCTTTTTAAAATATATTTTCAAATAAAACAAAGGTTAGAAAGGGTTATGAATTGGTAAACCTTTTCATGATTAAGTCACTAGATTAAAAGGTAATTAATAATGCTTAACACTAATAAGCCAACGAAGTAGGCTTATCTATTTGTGAGAGTTAAGATTGATGTCGAGTAGGGACAGAGCAATAGAGCTCTAACCTGCCGGCTTCCCTCTTAACCGAGGAATAGATGAGTTGGGAATGTTGGAAACGTGTTAATCATGTTGATTACTTACTTGTTTGTTGAATATCATTGATACTGTGCTTAATTCTAATAAACCGACGAGTAGGCTTATCTATCTATGAGTGTCAAGAATGGGGTGTCTAGGCAAGGGGTGATATGCAATCAGTGCTCTAACTTACCTGGCCTCACTCTACACTGAGGGATAGTTAAATTGATAATGTCTGAAACGAGTAAGTGCATGAACCATGGTTACTATAAGCTATTGTTTTGACTAGATGGTCGATTAGTCGACTATCGAACATTACCATTATAACTTAAGAAGTACCGGGAAATATTCACGATTCCATACCAATGAGAGCCCCCGGGGAGGAGTGTTGGTATGAAATGTCTCTAGCTTTCACTTACTTTTGAAAGAACCGGAATTGAGTTAACCGGAAATTCATCGATTCGTTTTGAAGAGAACGGGATCGATAAGTGTTTTACTTGTCGAATACCACTTCAAAACTAGAATATGAATTCTACATTTTGGAAGCGATCGTGAAGAGGAATCTATAAGAAAATTGGGAAACTTCTCGAGATTCTCGGATCAAAGCATTGATTCGTGATCTGTTCGAGAAGAAGGAATCCAATTTGGGATTCGTGTTCTGTTCGAGTGATAAAGGCTCGTGTGAAAGATGCCGAACGAAACCTAGACATCGAATATGGCTAAAAACAGAGTAGGAGCACAATTTGGGGTTTCGCTAACCTATGGCAGGATATGTTGACTACATATCTAGTGTATGCTTACATCGAATCGTGCGGGTGCTCCTCGAAGTTGTGCACGGGAGTTGGGTATATTTGTGGTGCACTTCAGTGTTTTCGTGCGTGGGCCATTTGTGTTTACCTTATGTTATATTTTATCTAGAGATATACGATGCTCGGAGATTCTTTCTGACCCTTGTGCGTGGAGTTCGGATCTGCATTGAGAGATCTCTAATGGAAAATCCAATATACGAACGTACCTTAGCGGTTTTGTTTGTGCACTTAATTGTTATCGAATGTAACCATTCGAGCTATTTGATTTATTTATATTCTACACCTTAGACATTATCTATTATACAACTATAGTAAACTTAATAAATGGTTGGTTTCTTTTGAGGGGAAAACCGGAGCTGTTTTCTGCACGGTCCCCTCAATATTGTTACATGCAACATGTATCTTGAGTTTCTTGTACCAGACTGATGTATACGCTTAGTTTTTTGTTTCCCCTAAATTCTCACGTACTCCTTCGAGTAGGCTGAGTGTGGCAGGTTTTACTTTGTAAGCTTTAGAGTTCGGGAGACAAGATGGAGGCTTCCACTATCTATCTATGTGACAACCCCAATTTTGACAGACCGTTTTTTTTTTCAAAATTCCAATCTATCGAAACTTGGATTGGTTTTCTCTGGTATCGTGTAGAAAAGACAAAGACATAAAACATGTCAGAGCTCAGAAATTATCTCACAGCGGAATGAATAAAATATAATGTAATCAAAATATAGCCTTACCGTATTAATAATACTACCTAACTAGTATCCAAGGCTATCATGTCCCTGCCACAAATCTAACCTACAAGTATGTTGTGAGGGGGGGTCAGAACACAAGTTCTGGTGACTAGATTTAAACTATACACTGGATAATCCTACATATACCGTTCAACCATATTTTCTTATTTATTAGGTTACTTGGGTTATCAGCACTCAAGGCTTACACACACGTCATACCCATTTACTTTCCAGTGGATTAACCTAATATAGTATATATGTAGATACCCCCAATATTAAGGTACACCATGGTACCCTACCTGCACGGTCTCCGCCATAACATTATCGAAATAAATGCAATCCCTCATCCTACGTCGTAGTGACATACGGATAGCAATATAACTTTCCGCGTATATCTATCATTACCATTCTACGTAAACGTACTGACTGCCACCTTTGTTCAAATCAGACTCCATACCGTAGTAATGTCCTCAAGTCTACGATACACCACCCAGAGCCGAAATGCATGTATCTAGACTATCCACCATATGTACCTTCAATTGTAGCTCGATGCCTCAATCGCACGTCCTCTAATGTGCACCGAGTTCCGTGGAAGGGCGATACAAGAAGCACGTAATGCGGTTGGGAACTTTTCCATATCCGTACAGACCCGTCTTTAAAGAGCCTCTATATATAGATATATCTATGGTCTGTTCTCATGGTGGCTATGGCCTCACCTAGGCCCCTCCCTCAACTAGTAAAGACTACCAGAGCTAAGCGACTGCCCCTACGCAAACAATCTAGACATACATGTGGCGTCTCCCCTCAACCCCTTGCCCCAATAGTGAAGGGTGAAATGGTCTCTTGGGTTTAGCTCGAGTCTTTCCACATCCCACTGGTTGCCGATGACGGGTGTCCGAGGGTCTACTATCCTTGTTGGTCGTGACCCTATACGCCTTATGAGGAAACCGCTGAACCACCCTTGTATCACCTCGTCACAGCATTCTGACTGCATAGCTACATCTGCAGTCAAGGCCCACCCACCTAGTAGTTACATGCAGACCCAACATCTGTGGACATAGCCTAAGACATCTGTCGTCGCACAGAGGACTACTAGGAGCACCTTACGTATCTCAGGAAACCACGTGCTTCCCCTTCCAGTCCTTTGGAGCCGTCAGAACAGTAATATGAATGTTCGCTCCCCTCGTGCCTTATAATACCTCAATGATCTACCCCGCTGGGTTATTCACCCTCAACCATACGGACTGGTCTAAGAGCCTTACTTTAGCGTGTTGTTAGACCCTATGTCTAAACATTCTTTTACGCGCTTGTCTGACCTCATCAGGTTTCCAGTTAACTAGTTATTCCAATTCATATTGAATTCTTATTTAAATTACCAAGTTCACTTGCTTTTTAATTTTAGTCATACAACTTAATACATTTAAGTCTATTAATAAGCCCACAACATGTTATTCTCTATATTGTGGCCCAAGGTCTGTAATCCACAACCCCTTTTTATCTTCTTGTCGATTTCATTATTACAATAACATGTTTTACTTAATATGTAATTAAGTATATCCAATTCACATATTTTCTAATTAACATGTCACTTACCATTTATGATTAAACATGACTTATTTCATTTCATAAGTTTTCCTCATTCTTTCTCATTTAATCACAATTCCATTTTACATTGTCAATACAACTTATCGTTGTTTACTTATTAACTTAGTTCTATTAGCTAAGGCCCATTAATAAGTTTCTCTACCCGTTTATTATAACCTATGTTATAATTTCCTTTCGTCCCTAGGGCAAGCCTAAACATTCTTATCAACGGGTTTCAGACTTCCAAGCTTGCAGATTACTTAATTTATAATCAAGTACAAGTTCCTATGTTTTATATATTTTCCCCCTTTTCTCAACTAGTTTCTGGCTTTCCCCATTTACTGATTACTTAATTTACAATTAAGTGTCCCTTATCTCATTTCGCCAGTTATTCCATTTCCTTATTAGTATGTTATAACCTAAGTTATAATCTTCACTTGTCTATAGGACAAGTCTAACTATTATGCAACATTTTCATTAATGTTATTTATTTATAATTGGTGATTATCATTTCTACAAGTTAGGCTTACCCCAAAAGGTTTCTTTTATTACATAACTTTATTATCTCTACCGGTACCACTAGGTATCTTTAATTACATAACCTTATTGGGCTAGGTTTGCGGGCTATATGTAAATATTACCCCCCCCCCCCTTTAGATTTGCCTAGCCCACCCACTATCTAACCAATTTTTACTTAACACTAACTTTAGTTCATATTCATACAATCCCTATGGATTTGATTAGGTTAAATAGTCCAATTCATTACCATGTCCATTTATGGTTTATAATGGGCTAGACCTTCCACATTAGGCCTACAACTTGTGGATGCTGGATATGCCAGTCGGGTCCAGGCAAACTTCTTCCATAAGTTGGGCCTAACCTCGTGTCATAGCCCTTCTTATATTTGCGTACTTAGACCTATCACATTAGGTTCAACATTAGTGGCTGCTAGATATGCCGGTCGGGTACGATCAGACTTCCACCACTAATGCAACCTAACCTTGTGTCATAAGTGCAATTACAATTTATAAACTGTAATGCTAGGCATTCAGTATTAATCAATTATTTAAACCTACGCCTTTATACGTGTTAATGCCCATTTACTCAATTATATTCATGATGGGTTATATGTCTAAATTCATACTATTCGAATTATGCCAATTCATATTTTACATATGATCCCATTTGCACCTAAATCATTTTTCTATACTTACGGTCCAACTTAAGATCTTTAAACATAATTTGGTCGATTCTCCAAACCCATATTTATTCGATTATATGTTAACATGAATCCATATAATCATATACTTACTTCAACTATTCCCTGTATATAATTGGGACTAATTTACATGTAAGCTTTTTAGCACTCCAACAAATCCAATATATGAATTTTTCCTACATGTACAAATTAATATTATAACATGTAAACATTCCAACATTTCAACTGACTTAGTATATGAATTACTCATATTTACAATTTGATGTTATATCATGTTAATCATTCCTTCTATTTAATAGGTTCAACACATGAATTTCCTGATATATTCATATTAATGTCTCAACTTGTTATGACATCAATTTATAATTAAACTGGCAATTTCACAATTTATTAAAAGGGGAATGGTAAACGATAGTCATAAAATTATCTAAAGGCTATAGTTTAAACCCACTCACCTTTCATGATTTCCCCAAATCTTGGATCCGATCCGTTCTATCATCCATGGTTTCCTCTTTTCCTTTTAATTTGATTCACAACCTAATGACCATGGATTTATTATTTCATGAAAAGAGAAGGGAAAGAGAAAGAATTTAAATAGATTGGTTCTTAGAAGTTTACCTTGCTTCTATGATTCAATATTCTTTTTATTAAAGTTGATTCCCTCTTCCAGATCTGAATTCATAATCCTCCTAGGCTAACATTTTAATTTTCAGAATGGATTTGAGAACGGGGGGGGAGAGAGAGTAATGGCAGCGTTCCGGCGTAGCCATCGGATTATGAGGCTTAGGGTTAGGTCTAAGGTCTTATTTATAGGTGTATGGAGCAACCAGGACCCTCAAATTTTCCCAAAAGCCATCTGAATCATCAAAATATCACAAAACCCTAATCTGCCAAAATCCGCCGCAGGTGGGTAGATCCACCTTTGAGTGGGTCGACCCTGGTATCTGATTTACGCAAACTAGGTGTTGATTTTGACCAGAATTTCGAGACAGATGCAATGGCGCAGTCCATTTTACTAAATTCTAAATATTTAATTAAGTCATCCTTATTTTATTATCTTACACTAAAAATACGAGGAGTTACATTCTCCCACCCTTAGGAAATTTCGTCCCCGAAATTTGATAAGGGTAAAATAAATTAACCCTCGCATAAAATACATCCGTCATGTGTGCATCCAATTTTTGCAAACATTGTGCACTTATGCAACGTGAAGTGCAACATAATAATGCATGCATGCCTAATTGGTACCTCTTATGTGTAAGCAAGCTTTTCAAAAATCCTTTTAAAATATGATGCTCACATCCTAAACATACTAGCAAGTTCTACATGAATGTAATATTTTGAAACTCAAAATGCTTTTTCATCCAAATTTTCCCACACTCTTACTGAGTAAGAGCATAGTTCACCCAATTGTTGTATCCATAATCCTACCAACCAACTTTATTTTTTTGAATTTCAGAAAGATCTAATTTTCAAAATTCAATTTCTTATGTTACAAAAAAGTGGAAAACGGAAAACTCCGCGTCTCCCTCTTTTCTTTTTCAACCTTTTTCTAACCGTACTTGGATTTTTATGCAACTATTTATAAAGATTCCCTATTTTCCTATCCAAGCACAGCCCACATAAGAAAATTTTCTTTGTTGTTGTTTTCCTTTTTCATTTTATCTTGGAAAGTTTTATCTTTATCCATCTTTTCTCATAATTTTCCATTTTTGTTGCTTTACTGAATTTTCTATTTCCTTTTCAGTTGTACATTTTCTATTTTCTTAGCTTATTTAATTATCTAATCTTAGTTTAAATTTAAATAAGCCTCTAGTCTTCCAACTAAAACTGGAGAACAGACACCCTACACTGCTACTACTTAGGGCCAATAATCTCAGGACTATGTCCCCCTCAGACAGAAAAGTCCAAACTATGGGATCCACGATAGGTTTAGGTGTTACCCTAACTACCCAAAAAAATAACGGAACAATCCCCACAAAAATGTAGTAACGGGTTTTACCCCTAACATGGAAATTAGCAACATGATCTAAACACTTACTTGCCCTTTACTGTCTGGTAGTCACTACTAGTCCTAGCTGTATTCCAACAATTATTTCAAGCAACATCCTACATTTTCCAATGCTTACGCATTCTACGGGAACTCACTATTATTCCAAGATAATTCTCGCTATTTACTTTATAGCCTCAAAACTTTTCCCGTCTTTCCTAGGCACTAACCCTTACCTACTACATACTTTTAAAACATGGTTTGGCCTTTCTTTTTCATTTAAATTTTATTTCAAAAATTCAAAACTGTCAAAATTTTATTTTCCTCATGAAAACTTATTTTTGCCAAACCACAAAAACATATCTTTTAAAAATGCAAATCATCATTCTTTTCAAATCACAAAAATGGAGTAGATACAGACAACTATTTTTCCATCAGGTTTATGACTTGTTCTCACCTATAAGGCTAGTTTAGTCTCTTTGTAACGTCCTGGAAATTTCGACAACCAGAATATGGATTAATTAAATAATTAGATATAAAAACTTGGGTTAGAAACTTAAAACCTAATATGTGGCTTTTGTATGAATTGAATTCGGATTGGTAGGAAGAAATCAAATATTTATTGTGAAATATCTGAACTGAAATTGGTTGGGTATTTGAATTTAATTTGAAATTCGATTGGGAAATTTAATCGATTGAATTTAAAAATAAACGTAATTAACGTTAAATAAATTGGAAATTTTATTTTTGAAATATATGAAAATTTGGCTGTTGTATTCGTGTGTACAAAGAGATTGAGTGGAACGTTTCAAAAATTGAATTGATCAAGAGTTGTTGATGAATAAACAAGTTAAAAACGGTGAACTAATAAGTAATTAAAATTTAAATGTCATCGTTTACAAACAAAATCAAATTTACAACCAGATTGGTTTTATTGGATTCAGAGCGCGCAGACAAAGAGGTACGTATCATTTTTTGTCGCCTTCGGAATTTGTTTGTGGCAATTCAGAAATGAAAACGTCAACCTATTTTGTGGTAGAAAATTTAAGGGCAGTAATAAATAAATAAATAAATAAAATCGTTAGTTCCTTCCTATAAACACTAACGATTCCTTGATACCCACGAAAACGTGGTATCCACGGATTCTGCTTCTATAAAGTCGCGTTGTTTTTCCCCAATCGCTTAAGCTAGGAAAAATCATTTCTTTCCCTCAAATTTCTTCAGCACAAATATATTTTTCTCATTTTCATATTGATGGTGACCAAATCATTCTACCTCAAATCGTCTCCAAACCCTAATTGAAGTCGCTGTCCCCAAACGGAAAGCCATCGCCTTCACTATCGCGGCCATCTCGCCATCGCCTGAGGCATTGCAGTCACCTCCACTTAATCAAAAATCGACCTTTCGCCAAATGTTTTATACCATCGAAAGCAACAGCCGCCACTCACCTGGTTCGCAATCAAAGGCGCTGCCTTTCCCTCCCTGAAGCCCAGTCGAGAAACCGGCCTTCATCAAAGGGCAAGCCGCTCCCAGTTTTGGCCATCATCTTCAAGCCAACACCAAATTTTGAAGCTTACCTTGTCATCGCAAGTTATCAGAAGCCCGGAGCTGTTTCCGTTGCGGCTGCTCTACACTAAATCCATTGCCTGAACTTTTTCTTCCCGCGCCATTCAAGGTGAGTTATATCACTCACGGTTAATCGTATTTCAAGTAATTTGATTTTAATTAAAATGAATATAATAGCGAGTTCTTATCACTATTAATGTTTGGTCAAGTGAACTTAACGGTTATATAAACTGAAATACAATAGAGAAAGATCCGATATTTAGAATTTTTAGCCACTACCCTATGATTCGTGTTACCTCAGATTACTGATTCTTTACATGTACCCTTAGGAATACACTCACTGAATGGATGGTGCCATATTTGCTTAATATGTCAAACATATGTTGTTGTTGTTGTGGCCTCTACACTGTTGAATGTTGCATTTTCATAAGTTGTCGCTATTGAACTTGCTATTCTTGTTGATGGTCATTTGCATTTTCTAGTAGAACTTGGCCTTATTAATTTTGCTGGGGAGAAATACATAAGTTTATCACCTACTGGGTCACATGTAAATCATGTCCAGATCATTGTTTTAGATGTATACATTCCCAAATGAAATGTTGGAATAACATGCACACCACTAGTACATTGTTGCCGAATTTCTGTAGTATAACGGCTTGTTGGTTATGTTGTTGCTTGTCCCCTTTCCCCCATGCTATTGCTTCAAAATGCGAAATGTTCCTTTGGCGATAAATTCTTGTTTTTTGAGTTCTGCCTTATGCTTCAATAGGTTAGCTGAATTATTTTCTTTATATTGCATGATTTGTTGAAGTGTTTAAAATGCCATGAACCCATGTCTTGATTTCCTGAAAATAATACTTATTTGTTTCATGACAAATCCGGAATGGACTGAAACCATTTTCTTTCCTAAAACAGTTCTCTGAGTGAAACAAAAAAAACGGAAAGAAAGAAAAATTTATGTGATAACTATTGAATGTTGGAACAGATGTGATACTCTGTTTAAGGGTCAAAATAAAAAAAATACATCTTTCATGCTAATAGGAATCTGCATAGAATGAGTTTTACGTTATGGCCTCCAATTTGTGTTCATATTCATTGTATACTTGATGGCTATTCCATTCAGGCCTACATGCTATACTTGAAATAAAATAAAATGGAAGGACAGTAAAATTTAGATATATATGAGTAACCTTGGAAACCCTTTTGATTGTTTCCATTTAACTCTGAGTAGGATTCAAGCATCACATATACTGATATATCCTCAGCATATCAGTTCGAATATTTATACTCTGAAACAATTAGTTGAACCACCGTCATTTTATATAGATATAGTGGAACGTGCTCTCCTAGTTCATATGGGGAAAAATTCACATATTATCACTATGTCACAATGATGGTTCATTTCATATTAGTATTGTTTCTTTTCTAAGTTAATTCATACATTTTTACATTAAGTGTAATAACTGACTTAAGACAAATCACAGTGAAGAGGAAACAATTGAATCATACCAATTATATGTTTAGCAAACCTGTATATGATCGCTCATATGTTTAGCAAACCTGTATATGATCATCTATATGGTTAGCAAACCTGTATATGTTCATTTATATGATTAGTAAATCTGAATTCATCTATTTATACCAATATTTCAGTTTGCATTTGTTATATAAGATAAGTATATGATTGCAAGTTTGTCACCCCTGTCAGTTAATGTGTATGTCCAGACTTATAAAAAGGGGTTGTTTGCCATAATGTAATTAGATTCAACAGACTATACATTTTATAAAGAATGAATTAAATATAAGGATCCAATTGGCATATGCTTAAAGTGTGAGGCCTGGAAATACTCTTGGATGTTGTTTTCCTGTTACAATGAAACATCTAGTAGTGTCATTTACGGTTATTAGGTAGCATTGTTGAGTCCTATTTGTTGTTGTAGCATAGTATAATGTAGTGGTGTGGCTTTCACTATACGTGGTGACCTAGGATGCTTTCTCTAATAAGATGGAAACTGAATAGTTAGACCCTCATTGTTTACATGATAAACCAAATATATAATTTATATACTTCCCTACAAGTTGTGTTGCTGCCTTGACATGCTTCCTTATTTTAATAATTGGGTATATATATATATAAACTTGGAATTGGCGCAAACTTATGTTTGCTAAATTTCTTGACTTAATGCGGTCATGCTTTGGATATATACGTCACTTTTGGGTATGCACTGTGGTGTCATTGCCAAAAAAATTCACCTGAACACATTTTTGTGCACCTTTAAAACTTGAATGCTTTGACCATTCTTGCCTTGCGTCTACTGTTGTGTGCTTATACGTGAGCCACGCCTCTATTTGATCAGATTTCCATGCATTTTGTACATGTAGTTTTACTGCATGTATGTGTGGATTGCCATGGTCAACATTCATGTCTTATAATTATCTTGATCTTGCATCTTCACCCTGCTTTTGTAGCTCCTTGCTTCATGCCCTTTTTAAGTTTGAACTTGAACTTAGCCACTTGAAATTGTAACCGCCACACTGTTGCCGAAATAGATCTGTTGTTCACTTGTGTTTATTGTTGCCTTCATTTTTATGATTCACCCGTATATGTGTTTGTTCTTGGGATGTTGGGCAATGCACACACGCACCTGTACACGTGTGCATATGCAGGCTTCCATAAACATTGACCCGGCCTGCTATGCACAAATATTATACTCGATACTAAATGGATACTATACGTGTGGTACATGTGATGTTAGGATTGATTATTATATTTCAGTTTATGTTGAAATTAATTTACTTGAACTATGATTAATCCTGACTCGAGTATTTTTATGTTTTTGCATGGAATGCTTGAGTCAGACCCGAGCATTTCAAATTTAGATATCACAGCTACGGATTCGAAGATCAGCTAAAACTGGGGGTTCCAGAAGACGCGCACTCTGAAGATTTTTAAAAATAGTAAATATTCTCTTATGTATTTAAACTATATTATCATTCTGCTGTATATATGAAAGTTTGTATTAAAAGAATTCTGATTACTATATAAACGTTTATTTTGTTGTTCTATACTGTGTTATTTATTCATTTTGTGTTTTCTGTGTTGATTTTGCCTTTAAACTTGGTCATCAAAATAACGATCCGCCGTTTTGAACGTTTTAAATGGATTTATTTACCAATTTGAAGTGGTCAAAATGGCGGGACGTTACAGTTGGTATCAGAGCTTTGGTTTATTCAAAGCATAGCTTATCGAGTTTGAAGTAAGTAGAATCAATGCTAGAAAAATGAATTTTTGAAAATAAAATGGTTTCGAAATGTAAATTGCAAAAATGAAAAGATTTCAAAATATAATTTTTGAAAGGTGAATTATTTTAGAAATATCAGTATTTTGAAAATTAGTATTTTGAAATTTATACGGCGAAAGTAAAAAGATTATTTTTGATATTTTAATTTGGTTTGGAATCCCCAATCTTCAGAAGTCTTCGAATCCAGGTTTGCGAGAATTATTCTTCGATAAGATCTCCTTAGATTTGAAACTAGAATCCATCATCGAATGGTATCTAAGGGAGATAAATATAAAAGAATCAATGAAACAATTGTGTGTTTTAGCAATAAAAGACGACTAAAATTTATTGAAGATGAGAATCCCGATAGAGATGTAAGTGAAAAGAGAAATTTGAAATTGTTTCAAAAATGAAACGATGAATTTTATTTTGATATTCGAAATATAAATTAATGAAATAAAAATCGAAAAGGGTATAATTGGAATTCGATTTTGTCGAATTGTATTACTAATTTGTTTAAGTTATTTATAATTGGTTTCGAATCAGTAATGTATAATCAAATATATGAATTCGATAGTGAGTTATAAACTTGTTAATTAATTAACAAGAAGTGAATTGTAAACAAAGACTGTAGATGAAGCAATATATGTATGAAGATTGCGAAGAGATTTAAACCGATATTTAGTGAAATCAAAGCTAATTTGATGGGATGAGTTCAAATTTTGATAAAAGGAATAATATTTACTTTCTAGAAGTAAATAACACTTGAAAGCGAATATGTTGCAACGGAATTGGAAGCAAGGGAAATGAAGTTGACTGGTACTGTAAGATGATTATGAAGTTTAGAATGTAAATCAAGCGAGATTTTTCCAAAGTTCGGAATATATTATCGAATAAGGGATTATTCAGAAGGAGGTTGGGGATACATGGAGTTGATTATACTGAATTGCGAATTTTTTTAATTACTTTCCATTTTAATCAAATTTAATTTTATTAATAAATCGTTTATATATTCAGATTAATGAGTAGAATATATTTTAAAAGTTAAGTATTTTGAAGGCGTGAGTTATTGTTAACATTTTTCGTGAATGAAGTGAATTCTTAACTTGAAATCAGAAATTACGAGAATGAATGTTTTGTTGGTGTTCAAAGTTGTGAATTTTATCTATTTCAAAGTTAATGATGCTGTTCAGTTAAGGTCTGAGAGGTATATATACCCCCAACTTGATTGACTTCATTATTGACCAAGAAATGGTTAAGGTACGATAACAAGAGTGGTTAAATGAAGTTAATGAGCATTGGCGGTTAAGGGTGAAATAACGGTGTTTTATTCAATATATGTTTTAATTCAAATAACGTATGTAAAAATGTTTTCCCCTGAGAATAAAGTGTATTTTCTTTATAAAAAAAATAAAGATTGGTGAATGTTGGAAATGTTTTCCAATGATAATAAGTGATTTTCTTCAAATATCATGATTGGAAATGCTATTCAAAAAGATTGTGAGAGGCTAACGGGTTTGATAGGCCAGAATGGTAGGAATTGAAGAACGAAAAAAGAAAAAAAGAAGAGAAAAAAAGTCGTACGCCAAGAAGAAAGGACGACATAACGTGAAAGAAGTGGATTCGTAAATTGAATTCGATAATTGCATAAGAAATGATTTTATAAGAAAATATGAAATGAAATTAAGTAAATTGGAAACCGACTAGAGATTAGTCAAGTTGGATGACTTTGGTTTCGGCTTTCGGGGTTGATACTTAGGAAGTTGTTCGCTTGCTAATTTACAGTCAAAGGACTTGGATGTGAAGGAGTGATAATGCATGAGGGGAAATTTTTGATAAGAAGAAAAATTCTGAAATTTTTAAGAACATGAAGATTTGAATTTGGTGAGTACTCAATAATTGGAGAATTTGGAAGCAAATTTGGTTCATAACCAATAGATTTGTAAAATCCGAGTTTGAAGAGATATTAAATATCGGAATTGATCAAAATCGAAAATTTGAATTTGAAATAAAATTTGGGGATATTCGATTTGAGATATTGGATATAGAAATTTTCGGAACTTTAGGGAAAATATATAAGAATTCAGTGAATTGGAAGGTAATCAGTTTGAAATAAAATTTTATGGAGTTTATACGAGATATTTGAAATATGATTTTATGTATGATTTATGGGGAGTGGAAGGAAATACTATATGTATATAGTATTATATATTTTCAAAGCAAAATAAGGAAAGTACCTTCCTTCTACTTTGAATTTCGAGCTTTGTTGAGATATGCTGCTGGTGGTAGTCGGTTGTCCGGACATAAAACTCATGAGTTGCCATTGAGCATGACTGCTAGCGTAATTCGCAGGGCTGCAGATAGCCTACGGCAGTCGGATGTTTCTTAAGGAATCAGGCGTAACCATTGTGATCGCTGCGATCTAGAGTTGTTGGAATTCGACCGTGTAGCGAAATTCGTAGGGCTGCAGATAGCCTACGGCAGACAGATGTTTCTTGGGGAAACCATGCGTAACCATTGTGACTGCTGCGATCTACAGTTGAATTAAAATGGCGTAATCCGCAGAGCTGTGAAAGCTTACGGGTATGGATGATTCCTGGGGGACCCAGGCGTAACCATTTTGTACCTGCGGTCCACATGGCATATCTACACGTGAAAGAGATGTAACCACTAGAGTTACTAAAGGTAGAATGGAGCCATGCAATGTTGAGATATCTTAGTAATGTGGAGCCACCTGTTTGATGCAGCACTGTGTCTTCGTGACTTGATTGGTCTTCGTGACCCGATTTATCTTTATGACTTGATATGTCCTCGTGACTTGAAATATCTTCATAATTCCATGATTGTTTTATGACTCTGAGATAGAGCAGTTAACGCTCAGTGACCTCAGTTTTTCTTTTGACTCTTGAATATTTTTCGTTGATTTGTCCATGACGAAATTTGCAGGAAAGTGATTTCCTACGGATACAGATGTTTTCTGGGGGATCCAGACGGAACCATTGTGTATCTGCGATTCATGAACAATCAACATATCAATATCATATTGGTACTTTCTTTATCTGTTTTTAAAGAAAATTTTGAAATATTTTTCACTGGAAGTTGAAGCAAGGATATTCAGTACTTGGGGATTTTAGTCATACGCCTGGCCAGCGTATGCCTAGCATCTGTAAGAACGACAATAGACTTGTCAGACTTCGAGTTATCAAATATTTTCAAATAAATAATTTGAGATTAAAATATATTTAACTTAATAAGTTAAGAAAGAGAATTTCGGAGAAATAATACAAATATTTTCTATACAGAAATATAAAAGGTTTCGGATTTTGGAAATTTTCAACTTGATAATTTGTAACTTAAAGATGAGATGTTATTAGCATTCTTCAATGAGTTTTGGGGAAGACTAAATGATTGAATGAAAGGAGATTGGGTTGAGGGTTGATAAGCCTAGACCCATTACAGTCGCAACGATGGTTAAATAACGTTGACAGATGATGTTTCTAATGAAATCTGGAATAACTTGAGATGTATAAATCCAACTTATGCAGAAATTGGAATTTTAAACAAGATTGGCTTTGAAAAGGAATTACATGACTTTAAATTTGTTAGAAAATTAGATAAAATGAGAATTTGGGGATGTCTCAAAATAAATTGAGATAGAAATTGGTCTGAGGAAATTGGATGTAGTAAAAAGGCAGCGAAATCCGATTCAGAAGATAAAGAAAATCTTGTTGATCTTCAACAAAGAAAGAAAATTTAATTTTTCAAGTAAATTGAATGTGATGGATAAACAAGAAAGGATCAATGAGTTAAATATCGACGTTTAATTTAGTTGCAGAAAATTACATGCGAATGTGAAAATTTGAAGTATACATTAGTATAACTCTAACGTTCTCTCCTTTTCGGGGACGAAAAGTTTTAAAGGGGGAAGATTGTAACGTCCCGGAAATTTCGACAACTGGAATATGGATTAATTAAATAATTAGATACAAAAACTTGGGTTAGAAACTTAAAACCAAATATGTGGCTTTTGTATGAATTGAATTCGGATTGGTGGGAAGAAATCATTTATTTATTGTGAAATATCTGAACTGAAATTGGTTGGGTATTTGAATTTAATTTGAAATTCGATTGGGAAATTTAATCGATTGAATTTAAAAATAAACGTAATTAACGTTAAATAAATTGGAAATTTTATTTTTGAAATATATGAAAATTTGGCTGTTGTATTCATGTGTACAAAGAGATTGATTGGAACGTTTCAAAAATTGAATTGAGCAAAAGTTGTTGATGAATAAACAAGTTAAAAACGGTGGACTGATAGGTAATTAAAATTTAAATGTCATCGTTTACAAATAAAATCAAATTTACAACCAGATTGGTTTTATTGGATTCAGAGCGCGCAGACAAAGAGGTACGTATCATTTTTTGTCGCCTTCGGAATTTGTTTGTGGCAATTCAGAAATAAAAACGTCAACCTATTTTGCGGTAGAAAATTTAAGGGCAGTAATAAATAAATAAAATCGTTAGTTCCTTCCTATACACACTAACGATTCCTTGGTACCCACGAAAACGTGGTATCCACGGATTCTGCTTCTATAAAGTCGCGTTGTTTTTCCCCAATCGCTTAAGCTAGGAAAAACCATTTCTTTCCCTCAAATTTCTTCAGCACAAATCTATTTTTCACATTTTCATATTGATGGTGACCAAATCATTCTACCTCAAATCGTCTCCAAACCCTAATTGAAGTCATTGTCCCCAAACGGAAAGCCATCGCCTTCACTGTCGCGGCCATCTCGCCATCGCCTGAGGCATTGCAGTCACCTCCACTTAATCAAAAATCTACCTTTCCCCAAATGTTTTATACCATCGAACGCAACAGCCGCCACTCACCTGGTTCGCAATCAAAGGCGCTGCCTTTCCCTCCCTGAAGCCCAATCGAGAAACCGGCCTTCATCAAAGGGCAAGCCGCTCCCAGTTTTGGCCATCATCTTCAAGCCAACACCAAATTTTGAAGCTTACCTTGTCATCGCAAGTTATCCGAAGCCCGGAGCTGTTTCCGTTGCGGCTGCTCTACACTAAATCCATTGCCTGAACTTTTTCTTCCCGCGCCATTCAAGGTGAGTTATCTCACTCACGGTTAATCATATTTCAATTAATTTGAATTTAATTAAAATGAATATAATAGCGAGTTCTACTCACTATTAATGTTTGGTCAAGTGAACTTAATGGTTATATAAACTGAAATACAATAGAGAAAGATCCGATATTTAGAATTTTTAGCCACTACCCTATGATTCGTGTTACCTCAGATTACTGATGCTTTACATGTACCCTTAGGAATACACTCACTGAATGGATGGTGCCATACTTGCTTAATATGTCAAACATATGTTGTTGTTGTTGTGGCCTCTGCACTGTTGAATGTTGCATTTTCATAAGTTGTCGCTATTGAACTTGCTATTCTTGTTGATGGTCATTTGCATTTTCTAGTAGAACTTGGCCTTATTAATTTTGCTGGGGAGAAATACATAAGTTTATCACCTACTGGGTCACATGTAAATCATGTCCAGATCATTGTTTTAGATGTATACATTCCCAAATGAAATGTTGGAATAGCATGCACACCACTAGTACATTGTTGCTGAATTTCTGTAGTATAACGGCTTGTTGGTTATGTTGTTGCTTGACCCCTTTCCCCCATGCTATTGCTTCAAAATGCGAAATGTTCCTTTGGCGATAGATTCTTGTTTTTTGAGTGCTGCCTTGTGCTTAAATAGGTTAGCTGAATTATTTTCTTTATATTGCATGATTTGTTGAAGTGTTTAAAATGCCATGAACCCATGTCTTGATTTCCTGAAAACAATACTTATTTGTTTCATGACAAATCCGGAATGGACTGAAACCATTTTCTTTCCTAAAACGGTTCTCTGAGTGAAACAAAAAAAAACGGAAAGAAAGAAAATTTTATGTGATCACTATTGAATGTTGGAACAGATGTAATACTCTATTTAAGGGTCGAAATAAAAAAAATACATCTTTCATGCTAATAGGAATCTGCATAGAATGAGTTTTCCGTTATGGCCTCCAATTTGTATTCATATTCATTGTATACTTGATGGCTATTCCATTCAGGCCTACATGCTATACTTGAAATAAAATAAAATGGAAGGACAGTAATATTTAGATATATATGAGCAACCTTGAAAATCCTTTTGATTGTTTCCATTTAACTCTGAGTAGTATTCAAGTGTCACATATACCGATATATCCTCAGCATATCAGTTCGAATATTTATACTCTGAAACAATTAGTTGAACCACCGTCATTTTATATAGATATAGTGGAACGTGATCTCCTAGTTCATATAGGGAAAAATTCACATATTATCACTATGTCACAACGAAGGTTCATTTCATATTAGTATTGTTTCTTTGCTAAGTTAATTCATACATTTTTACATTAAGTGTAATAACTGACTTAAGACAAATCACAGTGAAGAGGAAACAATTGAATCGTACAAATTATATGTTTAGCAAACCTGTATATAATCACTCATATGTTTAGCTAACCTGTATATGATCATCTATATGGTTAGCAAACCTGTATATGTTCATTTATATGATTAGTAAATCTGAATTCATCTATTTATACCTATATTTCAGTTTGCCTTTGTTATATAAGATAAGTATATGATTGCAAGTTTGTCACCCCTGTCGGTTAATGTGTATGTCCAGACTTATAAAAAGGGGTTGTTTGCCATAATGTAATTAGATTCAACAGACTGTATATTTTATAAAGAATGAATTAAATATAAGGATCCAATTGGCATATGCTTAAAGTGTGAGGCCTGGAAATACTCTTGGCTGTTGTTTTCCTGTTACAATGAAACATCTAGTAGTGTCATTTACGGTTATTAGGTAGCATTGCTGAGTCCTATTTGCTGTTGTAGCATAGTATAATGTAGTGGTGTGGCTTTCACTATACATGGTGACCTAGGATGCTTTCTCTAATAGGATGGAAACTGAATAGTTAGACCCTCATTGTTTACATGAGAAACCAAATATATAATTTATATACTTCCCTACAACTTGTGTTGCTGCCTTGACATGCTTCCTTATTTGAATAATTGGGTATATGTATATATCAAAACTTGGAACTGGCGCAAACTTATGTCTGCTAAATTTCTTGACTTAATGCGATCATGCTTTGGATATATACGTCACTTTTGGGTATGCACTGTGGTGTCATTGCCAAAAAATTTCACCTGAACACATTTTTGTGCACCTTTAAAACTTGAATGCTTTGACCATTCTTGCCTTGCGTCTACTGTTGTGTGCTTATACGTGAGCCACGCCTCTATTTGATCAGATTTCCATGCATTTTGTACATGTAGTTTTACTGCATGTATGTGTGGATTGCCATGGTCAACATTCATGTCTTATAATTATCTTGATCTTGCATCTTCACCCTGCTTTTGTAGCTCCTTGCTTCATGCCCTCTTTAAGTTTGAACTTGAACTTGGCCACTTGAAATTGTAACCGCCACACTGTTGCCGAAGTAGATCCGTTGTTCACTTGTGTTTATTGTTGCCTTCATTTTTATGATTCACCCGTATATGTGTTTGTTCTTGGGATGCTGGGCAATGCACACGTGCACCTGTACACGTGTGCATATGCAGGCTTCCATAAACATTGACCCGGCCTGCTATGCACAAATATTATACTCGATACTGAATGAATACTATACGTGTGGTACATGCGATGTTAGGATTGATTATTATATTTCAGTTTATGTTGAAATTAATTTACTTGAACTATGATTAATCCTGACTCGAGTATTTTTATGTTTTTGCACGGAATGCTCAAGTCAGACCCGAGCATTTCAAATTTAGATATCACAGCTGCGGATTCGAAGATCAGCTAAAACTGGGGGTTCCAGAAGACGCGCACTCGGAAGATTTTTAAAAATAGTAAATATTCTCTTATGTATTTAAACTATATTATCATCCCACTGTATATATGAAAGTTTGTATTAAAAGAATTCTGATTACTATATAAAAGTTTATTTTGTTGTTCTATACTGTGTTATTTATTCATTTTGTGTTTTCTGTGTTGATTTTGTCTTTAAACTTGATCAGCTAAATAACGATCCGCCGTTTTGAACGTTTTAAATGGGTTTAATTACCAATTTGAAGTGGTCAAAATGGCGGGACATTACACTCTTACTACAAGGTGCAGACATCCACTCTATTCTTAATTCCTGCACTTATTTTGTCAATCCAACAAAATTATCTTAAAATAATTTATCAAAAAGGGTTGTCATAAGAATAGAGATTTAAAATCTTTCTTTATTAATATTCTTGTATGATATATAACAAGAAAACTAGGGAGCTATACATGCTCTATATGTGCACTTTTAATTGAGAGAATTTCACTTTAGACAAAAAAAATCGCAAGAAATCACTGTTTTCAAAATATACACCATTTTCCTTCAAAAACCCAATATGTATACTTTGCATATTTAAAACTTATAACTTTTAAGATTAAAACTTGAAAACACCGTAAACCATTTTCCCAAAACTTTTATAATTTCAAGTTCTTAAAAGTTAATAATGCGGTTAGACTCAAAGCGGGTTTCCAATTTTTCTAGGCTTTCCTAGACACTCCCCAAGGTCAATTCTCTCAACTATATATATTCCTAATCCATTTTTCTCTTTTCAACTTTTTCCTATTTATAAGGTTTTCAAGCCCACTAACCCAAAATACTAATCATATGGGATTCACTTTTCCTTCAATACAAAGTACATTGTACACTCTCTACCCAAATCACCTAAGGGTCTTAGATTTCCATATTCATTCCTTTAGTGCACAAAACAAACATCCCATTTTTTACCATATTATACTCTTTCTATTTAGTGGGTTCCTCTATGGATCTAGGTATATATATATAATATATTTACAATATTTTTTTAAATATACAAATATGTTCACTCACTATTTATATAGGAATCCTAAACCTAAGCTCTGATACCAGATGTGACAACCCCAATTTCGAAAGACCAATTTTTTTTTCAAAATTCCAATCTATCGAAACTCGGATTGGTTTGCTCTGGTATCCTGCAGAAAAGATAGAGACATAAAACATGTCAGAACTTAGAAATTATCTCACAGCGGAATGGATAAAATATAATGTAATCAAAATATAGCCTAACATATTAATAATACTACCTAACCAGTATCTAAAGCTATCATCTCCCTGCCACAAATCTAACCTGCGAGTAAGTTATGAGGAGGGGGATCAGAACACAAGTTTTGATGACTAGATTTAAACTATATACTTTGGATAATCCTACATATATCGTTCAATCATATTTTCTTATTTATTAGGTTACTTGGGTTATCAGCACTCAAGGCTTACACATACGTCGGACCCATTTACTTTCCAATGGATTAACCTAATATAGTATATATGTGGTTACCCCCAATATTAAGGTACACCCCATGGTACCCCACTCATACGGTCTCCACCGTAACGTTATTGAAATAAACGCAGTCCCTCATCCTACGTCGTAGTGATGTACGGATAACAATATTACATACGTCATATATCTATCATTACTATGCTACGTAAACGTACTGACTGCCACCTTTGTTCGAATCAGACACCATACCAGAGTAATGCCCTCAAATCTACAATACACCACCTAGAGCCGACATGAATGTATCTAGATTGTCCACCATACGTACCTTCAATTGTAGCTCGATGCCTCAATCACACGTCCTCTGCACCGAGTTCCATGGAAGGACGATACAAGAAGCACTATACTCGGTCAAGAGCTTTCCCATATCTGTACAGGCCCGTCTTTAAAGAGCCTCTATATACAGATATACCTATGGTCTGTTTTCGTGGTGGCTATGGCCCCACCTAGGCCCCTCCCTCAACTAGTAAAGACTACCAGAGCTAAGCGACTGCCCCTATGCAAACAATCTAAACATCCATGTGGCATCTCCCCTCAACCCCTTGCCCCGATAGTGAAGGGTGAAATGGTCTCTTGGGTTTAGCTTGAGTCTTTCCGCATCTCACTGGTTGCCGATGACGGGCGTCCGAGGGTTTACTATCCTTGTTGGTCGTGACCCTCTGCTCCTTATGAGGAAACCGTTGAACCACCCTTGTATCACCTCGTCATAGCATTCTGACTGCATAGCTACATCTGTAGTCAAGGCCCACACACCTAGTAGTTACACGCAGACCTAACATCTGCGGACATAGCCTAAGACATCTGCCGTCGCACAGAGGACTATTAGGAGCACCTTACGTACCTCAGGAAACCGCGTGCTTCCGTTCCCAGTCCTTTGGAGCCATCAGAATAGTCAGATGAACGTGCGCTCCCCTCTTGCCTTATAACACCTCGATGATCTACCTCGTTGGGTTATTCACTCTCAACCGTATGGACTGGTCTAAGCGCCTTACTTTATCATGTTGTTAGACCCTATGTCTAAACATTCTTTTACGTGCTTCTGTCACCTCATCAGGTTTTCAGTTAACTTGGTTATTCCAATTCATATTGAATTCTTATTCAAATTACCAAGTGCTTATTAATTTCAGTCATACAACTTAATCCATTTAAGTTTATTAATAAGCCAACAACATGTTATTCTCTATATTGTGGCCCAAGGTCTGTAATCCACAATCCCTTTATATCTTCTTGTTGATTTCATTATTACAATAACATGTTTTACTTAATATGTAATTAAGTATATCCAATTCACGTGTTTTCTAATTAACATGTCACTTACCATTTATGATTAAACATAACTTATTTCATTTCATAAGTTTTCCTCGTTCTTTATCATTTAATCATAATTCCATTTTATATTGTCAATACAACTTATCGTTGTTTACTTATTAACATAGTTCTATTAACTAAGGCCCATTAATAAGTTTCTTTACCCGTTTATTTTAACTTATGTTATAATTTCCTCTCGTCCCTGGGACAAGCCTAAAAATTCTTATTAATGGGTTTCAGACTTCCAAGCTTATAGATTACTTAATTTATAATTAAGTACAACTTCCTATGTTTCATATATTTTCCCCCTTTTCTCAACTGGTTTCTGGCTTTCCCCATTTACTGAATACTTAATTTACAATTAAGTGTCCTTTATCTCATTTCTCCAGTTATCCCATTTCCTTATTAGTTTATTATAACCTAAGTTATATTCTTCACTTGTCCCTAGGATAAGTCTAACTATCATGCAGCGTTTCAATTAATGTTATTTATTTATAATAGGTGATTATCATTTCTAAAAGTTATGCTTACCCTAAAAGGTGTCTTTAGTTACATAACTTTATTATGTCTACCGGTTATGTATACCACTAGGTATCTTTAATTACATAACCTTATCGGGCTAGATCACCCCCCCCCCCCCCCTTCCCTTAGATTTGCCTAGCCCACCCACTGTCCAACCAATTTGTACTTAACCCTAACTTTAGTTCGTATTCATACAATCCCTATGGATTAGATTAGGTTAAGTAGTCCAATTCATTACCATGTCCATTTATGGTTTATAGTGGGCTAGACCTCCCACAATAGGTCTACAACTTGTGGATGTTGGATATGCTGGTCGGGTCCGGGCAAAATTCTTCCACAAGTTGAGCCTAACCTCGTGTCATAGACCTTCTCGTATTTGCACACTTAGACCTCTCACATTAGGCTCAACATTAGTGGCTGCTGGATATGCCCGTCAGGTCCGGGCAGACTTCTACCACTAATGTAACCTAACCTCGTGTCATAAGTGCAATTACAATTTCTAATTGTAATCCTAGGCATTCATTATTAATCAATTATTTAAACCTATGCCTTTTTAGGTGTTAATGCCCATTTACCTAATTATATTCATGATGGGTTATATGTCTAAATTCAAATTATTCGAATTATGCCAATTCATGTTTTACATATGATTCCATTTGCGGCCAAATCATTTTTCTATACTTATGATCCAACTTAAGATCTTTAAACATAATTTGATCGAATCCCTAAACCCATATTTATTCGATTCTATGTTAACATGAATCCATATAATCATATACTTACTCCAACAATTCCCTGTATATGATTGGGACAAATTTACATATAAACTTTTTAGCACTCCAACAAATTCAATATATGAATTTTTCCCATACGTACACATTAATATTATAATATGTATACATTCCAACATTTCAACTAATTCAATACATGAATTATTCATATTAACAATTTGATGTTATATCATGTTAATCATTCCCACAATTTAATAGATTAAACACATGAATTTCTTGATCTATTCATATTAACATCTCATTGTATAACAGCAATTTATAATTAAACTGGCAATTTCACAATTTAGTAAAAGGGAAATGCTAAACGATAGTCATAAAATTATCTAAAGGCTATAGTTTAAACCCACTCACCTTTCATGCTTTCCCCAAATCTTGGATCCGATCCGTTCTATCATCCACGGCTTCCCCTTTTCCTTATAATTTGATTTACAACCTAACGATTATGGATTTATTATTACATGAAAAGAGAAGGGAAAGAGAAAGAATTTAAACAGATTGGTTCTTAGAAGTTTAACTTGCTTCTATGATTCAATATTCTTTTTATTAACGGTGATTCCCTCTTCTAGATCTGAATTCATAATTCTCTTAGGCTAACATTTTAATTTTCAGAATAGACTTGAGAAGGGTGAGAGAGAGTAATGGCAGCGTTCTGGCATAGCCATCAAATTATGAGGCTTAGGTTGATCTAGGGTCTTATTTATAGGTGTATAGAGCAACCAGGACCCTCAGATTTGCCCAAAAGTCATCTGAATCGTCAAAATATCACAAAACCCTAATCTGCCAAAATCTGCCGTAGGTGGGTAGACCCACATTTGAGTGGGTTGACCCACCCTTGAGGGGGTCGACCCACCCTTGAGGGTGTCGACCCACCTGGGCGGGAAATCTGTCACCTTCTGAAATTTTGAATTTTGAACCGATTTTTGATTTTCTGGACCCATTTTTGAATTTCTGAACCTAATATATATACACACACACACACACTCTTCCTACGCGTATACAAACTTCGAACCTTAATAACTTCTTCATACGGTGTCCGATTTATGCAAACCAGGTGTCGTTTTTGACCCGAATTTCGAGACAAATGCAACGGTGCAGCCCATTTTACTAAATTCTAAATATTCAATGAATATATTCTTATTTTATTATCTTACACTAAAAATATGGGGTGCTACAATCTACCTATTCTATTTCCGTTGTACTATATTAGTTATTTTCATATCAGCATTGTGAGGACAAGCAGTTATAATTGTCCCGACTGATGATGGTACTCAAGTTTTATAACTCTGAAATTCTTGTATTTGGAGTAACCATTTTGTACTATGTTAATATTATATATTTCCATTGCACTGTAAGATTCTGATGTTTTGTTCTTTCTTCCTAGATTTACTTTTTTTTTACCCAACAATTCGACTTTCCAGCACTTGGATATTCAGCACACGAATACCGTGGATGTATTTAGTGTGGACTTTCATGGTTCAAAAAGTCGGATCGTTACATTTGGTATCAGAGCACAAGGTTGAGCGAACACCTTGGCTTTGGTTGGGTATGGCTCATTAGAGATGGGGTAAGCAACACCCAAGAATGAGTCGAGTGTATTATACATAAGAGAGCGTATTTGTATTTTGAAAACTAAATTTTAAAATATTCCTTTGGACTGTCTATTTCTTGAAACCCTTTCTTGAATAAGTTCTTTCTCAGTAGTAAACCCTTTTTTGTATCGTTTCCTTGAAATAATTCTATCCTCAAGAATTCTAAAGATGTTTGTTATAATTCAGGTAGTAAACTATGAGTACTCGTACTGCAAATACTAAGGAGGCAGAGGTAGAGGTACTCGAGCTAGTACTGTCACTAATGGTGAGAATCGTGCACCGAGGAATGCAGCTGTTGTGGAGGATCCAATAGTAGGTGTAGTAGAGGAGGTCGTGCAAGTCAGGCCTTAGATAGGATTTGCTTCACTTTGTCGTGACTATGAAAGGCTTAGGGGAAGGAGGTTTAGTGGCTCGGAATCAATCATAGAAGTTTAAACTTGGGTCGATATATGACCGTATATCTGGGGATATAAAGCTAGATGAAGTGTCGATTGGCATCATGACATTTAAATGATACTGCTATGGATTGATGGAATTTGATTACTTTGGATGTCCAAGAAGACGACTTTTCTTGGGCCCAATTTAAGGAGGAATTTGAAAAGAAATATGTTCTGAAAGTTAGGAAGACCTTATTATACAAGAGTTTCATAGACTTGAAGCAGGGGGCTATGACAGTAGTGGAGTATGAGAATAAATTCACTATGTTGTCTTTGTTTGGACTAGGTTTGATTGATATGCCACTAAAGAAGAATGATAAGTTCATTACAGGATTGCATCCAGATTTTCATCGAGACATGACAAACTATATCTTAGCACCCTATATGGATTTGGTAAACATGGGGTTGAGGTTTGAGGGTTTAGTTCCTAAATTAGCTAATTCAGCACCAACTGGGAAGAATAATAGGAAGTTTCAACCAAAAAAAGATATATTTAGGTTTACTGTCATAATTGAGGGAAGAAGGGTCATTTTGCTCAGAACGGTATGGAGGCTAAGAAGAAGTAGGTGGAAAGGGCACTTGTGCTCAGGGCACCAATTGCTAAGAATCCGAAGGTTGAACCACATACAATCAAGACTCAATTTCTTCCAAGGGATGGCTGCTACAACTGTTATAAGACAAGTCATTTTGCTAGGGAGTGTACATTTCTTTAGAAGGGGCAACAACCTCGAGCTTTTCCTTTAGCTTCAGTACCTTCCACTTCTGCAGCAGCAAAGGGGAAGCAAGTTATGGAAGGTATTCAATCTATTTTTGGCATTCCTATTCGTGTCTTATTTGATATTGGTGCTTCTCTCAGTTTCTTTTCTCATACTCTTGTTGATAAACTGAAACTTGAGCCAGTGATGGCTTTAGAATCTATTTGTTTATCGAACCCTATTGGGGGCTCGACAAATCTTTGTATGGGATGCTTAGGATTTCCCGTTTCTAATTATGAAGAGCTCTTCCCTTGTAATTTGTATATTTTGGGTTTTATGGGTTTCGATGTCCTACTCAGAATGGATTGGCTATCTCGATATACTACGACTCTAGATTGTAATAAGTGGACTATCTCATTTATAACCGAAGAAGGAAAATTTTCAAAGTGTTTTGTGATGGGCCTAGCTCACTTATGACTAGTTTCCTTTATTCATTGGATGTAGGGGAGGAAGAAGTAAGTTTTTTTTTCCATTGTTCGAGATTTTGCGGACATCTTTGAGAAGGCGTCAGGTTTACCACCACATCGGGAGATAGAGTTTCACATTGATCTGATTAAAGATGCAAAACCCATCGTATTACCTGTTCATAGGTTAGCACCGAAGGAGAAGTTGGAGCTATCTGTTCATGTGAATGATTTATTGCAAAAGAGCTTGATCCGACCCAGTCATTCAAGATGGGGAGCGCTTGTTGTCTTTGCTACAAAGGCGAATGGTTCTTTAAGATTATGTGTCGATTATCGCGAGCTCAACAAACAAACTATTAGGAAAAAAACTTTGCCTAGGATAAATGACATTTTCGACCAGCTTCATGGAGTTCGAGTGTTTTCTCAACTGGACCTTGCTACGAGATTCCATTAATTGAGGTTAGCAGAGGAGAGTGTACCCTTAACCGCTTTTAGGTTAGACCAGTTTTACAGTGATTTTTATATAACTAAAAATCGAATTTTTTTCTAACTAAAAATCGAATTTTTATCTAACTAAAAATTATATTTTTAAACAACGCTACTACATATATAAAAATCACAATTTTATATCGCTATATATATAATAAAAATCATATTTTTATTTTGTTATTAGTTATTTCGTTTGGTCTAACTAATGCTCCATAATATTTCCTGGATTTAATGAATCGAGTTTTTCGAGATGTGTTGAATAAGTTTGTTCTAGTATTTATTGATGATATTCTAGTCTACTCCAAGACTGAGGAAGAACATACATGCAATTTGAGGATAGTATCGGAAACACTGAGAGAGAATGTGTTGAGGTGAAATTCTCAAAGTGTCATTTTTGGCGTTCGGAAGTTAGATTCTTGGGCCATGTTGTTTCTACAGAAGGTATTTCTGTTAATCCGGTGAAGGTTTTGTCTTTTCAAGACTGGAAGAGGACGGAAAGCACTACAGATATTAGAAGCTTTTTGGGTCTAGCAGGCTGTTATAGAAGGTTCATCCAGGATTTCACAAAGATCGCTTCATGTTTGACGAAGCTGACAAAGAACGGATTCCAGTTTTACTCCATGCGATAGTTAAATCATTAATTAAATTTGAAACGTGAAATGGTAATTAACTTTATCGATAACACAGTGGGTGTTAGATATGGAGTACTACCATTTTAGCTCTATGGGATGAATAGGTTGGGATCGGAAAAATAAAATAAATGACTACTTCGGTAATGCTCGATAATCCCGACTAGTTTGATAAACCTTAATTTGGTTTAAGATTGTTAAAAGATAATACAAAATCTTTTGCAATGGCTTTCAAAGAAAGATTTAAACAAGAGGTTTAAATGAATTAAATCTTTGATAAGATTTATGGGAATGATTCCCAATGTAATGAATATTTGAATAAAAGAAAATTCTCAATTGAAATGAGGCGTATGATGTGTTATTATAGCACTTAATTATAAGATGCGCGAGTTATTAAGAAAGACCAAGTTTAACCCATTCTGAATAATTGATACGACGATTAAGACGGTGGTTGAAGACCAGAGATCTTCACATCGAATGGATGATTACTGATGTATTGATTGGGCTGTACACCCAAGAAGAGGTAATAAGTGGTGATCGTCCAGACGTACTTGGAGATCGACCGGATATGTGAGGACCTCTCTGGTGTATTGGACATATGGGACAAGGAATAAGGTGCCTCCGGTTTTGTTCAGACCTAGAACAAACTTGAAAATGGATTGTATGTTTGACATTGTACTTCATGTTGTATTCGTTGATCTTTGCTAAATATATATATGTTCAGTGGCGAAGAATTTATTCTCTTGCTTAACACCCTTCTCTGAGACGTATGAGCTTAGAGTTATATATTCGTGGAAATCAATGGTATGGTATGGATTGATAATGTGGCATGCTAAGATGCATTGATCAAGACTTTTGTTGAAAAGTATGGTCTTGTGGTTGATGATCAAAGCACGACTTTAATTAGCACAATTTGTGTATAGCGTTAATTCGCGAGCCTCACACTCCGGTATGAGTCTAATAAGGGGATAAGGGACGCAGCGAGTGCATACGTTTCTTTCTAGCTAGAAGTGGTGTCATGGTATGGAGCCCAGACATTTTTACTTATGTGGATGATGGATATCGAGGTGCCTCGAATTTGATATGAGTCTCCAATGGCTCTTTATTGGTCGACGTACTGACCATTTTGGAGGTCCGATAGGGCCGGGAAACGTATTGTTTAGGAATAACCAATCCTCAAAAGTAAGAGAGGACCAGCACTGCAGGATCCAAGGGCTCAGCAGAGTCTAAGTCCTCGGTCATCTTGCTAGGGGTGATCTGAATCGATCAGGAGACCATCTCTTGCCTTGACTCATGTTGGAAATCCAATTTCCAATACGCGACTTTTTGATTTTAGTTGTAAACCTATATGGCAACATAATATATGGTATTTATGCTGCCTATAATTGATACATTTATATTTGAAGTTGTTTTTAACACTATGCACCTATCGTAATATCAAAATGATTTGTTTTAAAATGTGTTAAGCATGTTTGGCTATTATAAGTTAAAACTCTATCCTCCAGCTTGCGTTGCATTATGTGATGGGACCTGAGTCTAATAATAGCTTCATTTTTTCGAAAAGCATTGTGTTGTTTACAAATTGTTTTATTGCAGAGTGTTCATGGGAGTGAACCCATTCCGTGACATACAGCATGGTCCCGTGATTTACCCTATTTTAAAGTAAAAGTTTAATAACTGTTTTAGTTCTCACACCAGTCCCATGACTGACTCGGAGTTTATAGTTTCTACCTAAACTCTGGGTGCCCATATTTTCCACACGGGCAGCTAGTAGTTTGGTTTTGCAGACATTTATTTTCATAGGGTCCTGGATTACAGCTGGAGCTACATATGGAATGCTTTGTATTCGTGTATTTCTTTCAGCTGTGGTAGTTGTTGTTTTCCACTGCACATTATACATATGTATTTTAATTTAAATCTCTGATATTATTTTTCCGTTGTATATTATTCATTTGTACTCTAATATCTTGCACTCTAATGTAAATTGTTGTAATAGCAACGAAATGTTCTCATGTTTGTGTTCTGATGAGTCGTGTTCTCAAAGAAGTCCGCCTTCTTGTTCGGTTTAGGCCGGCCGGGAAGTTCGGGTTGCTACAGGTGGTATCAGAGCTTTGGTTTACAAAGCTCGAGAACAACACACATTAGAACCAAATGAGAGAATTCATCAGAGATAGAATTAGTAATATCCTATAAGAATAATTCGTTAGAGATAGGGTTAGTAATGCCCTAGAGTGAGCTTAAAAAATATTATTTATTAAAAACAAATTTATTTTTGAAAATTATATCTTAATATGCGTATTTGAGTATTTTATTTTATATTGAATTTGGACTATAAACTGTAAGAAGATTTTGCATATACGCCTTGCAAAGGTGTATACGAAGTTTAAAATATACTGGGTAGATATAGAATAACACTCTAGTCACCTGAAGATGACTCTGATGATAGCTCGAGCATCATCAGTGTTTATGTTCGAGTTTCGGAAGTAGGATATCTATATGATTCCATTTGACTGGTGTGAGAACCAAAACTTAGTTAGAGTTCATTATTTGTGATTTGGCACTGAAAATATGATTTTAAATATATAGCAATTATATATTTGAAAAGCTAATCAACTAATTTATTGTTGGTTGTATTATGTCATTATTAGTATAACTAATTAACATATTGGATTGGAATAATAAAACCAATATAAGAATGAAAGTTAATTTAAGCCAGACCAAATATAATGTTGAGCTGAATTTAAATAGTTCGAATTGGATTTATATATATAGGTATGTATAAGTATATATATTAAACAGGTTGTTGAGAAAACGTTGAGTAGCGAAATATATTACGTGCCCGACAAACAGGTGCACCTTAATGAGTTGGTTGCGCAATTTTATTTATTATTAAACTACTATGAGTGATTTTGATGCACTGTGATGGTTGTTCTGTGTGAAATTAAACATACACAATAGGATAGTAACCGTGACACCACACATCCGTTAATGTCACTCTTTAAAGATCCATTAAGTTTTGTGAAGCGTTATAGGTAAACAGAAACAGAAATATTACAAGACATATATAAAATAGCAGTGGAATTTAAAACTTTATTAAGCAGAAAACATCGTAGTTCAAAACATAATTACATCATAAGTCTGAAATACATAAAACCCAGTACATTGATTTAAAACTTCTATCTTGTACTAAAATCATCAGAGTATAATAAATATGAAAAAAGCATAATCCCCAAAAACATAGCCATAGTAGAGAAGGTATGAAATCAAGCAGTACATCTAAGCAACTCCAAGCAGAATGAATGAAGAATCCTGATCAAGCTTGAGTATTCCCATCCGGAGAAACTGGGGGGGGAAGAGAAAGAAGAGCAAACAAAATAGATCAGACATAAGTCTGGCGAGTCCAGTTACTTTTAGCATATAAATAAGTAAATGCATCATGACAGACACATAAATTGGATAAGAGAGATAACAGCATATAAGTCAGGTATGACAAGGTAAATAGAATAAACCAAATGGAACATATATGTATAGGGCTTCTCTAATACTTTTCTCTGTCTGCACCAATACTAGTATCATAAGAACAAGACGACCCCCAACAAGTACAAGATGGTAGACTTAGGCGTACTTCTGGTGAGAGGTTTTACCCCCATACAGTAACAGGCAGCCCAACAGATCATACCGGCGTTACCCCTAAGGATAATAACGGGCTCCTAAACAAGCGAGACCATATGTACCCTAATTACTACCCCAATCGATCGGCTCCCTACTCCGTAGATACCCTGTGTTGGCCCCACAGTAGGATGTATCACCTTCGAAAGTAGCAACCCTTTGTTTCCAGGATGTGCACAACCGTATCTATTGATGCCATGACGTCTTAGTCTCCCTTGTCCGGACCTATGCACGCACATGACTCTGTCGGAATGCGCCGCCCGCACCATCCCCCCTTTTGGATCTCTTACAATCAGCCCAGTAAGTGTGCCCGGACTCCGACCTAGTTTGGAGCACTCGTTTGATACCTATATATGGGTTACTGACTGAAACGGGTCCCACACACAAGACTATACAAGCTTTCCCCTATTCTTGCATCCCCACTACTAGGATTTCCATAGGTTATGCCATACCAGTGTAATAAGATTGCATAACCCCAACGAATTAAGTTTGTGAGCCTATATATAAATATTACCCACCACCCTAAGATTTTCTTAACCCACCCACTGTTTCAAACAAGTTTACTTAACCCCTACTCAAGTTAACATGTTCATGTAATCCTTATGGATTCAAACAGGTTAAGTATTCAAGTTCTTTGCCATATATTCATTTATGGTTATAATGTGCTAGACCTCCCACATTAAGCCAACAACTTGTGGATGTTGGATATGTCGGGTGGGTCCGGAAAGACTTCTTCCACAAGTCGTACTTAACCTCATGTCTTAGCCCATTACGTGTTTATGCACTTAGACCCCTCACATTAGATTCACCACTTGCGGTCACTGGATATGCCGGTCGGATCCGGGTAGACTTCTACCACAAGTGTAATCTAACTTCGTGTCTAAGTGCAATTACAGTTTCTAGTTACTATAAATCTAGGCACTTTCATTATTTAACAATTATTCCTATTTCATTATACGTTTTCATGCCCCTTTCCCAAGTCATATTCATCATGTGCCATATGCCCCAATTTGAGATCTTTAATCACAAATTATGCCCCAAATCCATATTCATGTATTCAATTCAAATTATGCATCCAAATTTCCCAATACAAGTTATGCCCTAATTTTAACATTTTTCCTTTGTTCCCAATTTCACACTTTCGTATATTTCAGTGGTATGCCTAGGCTCGAAGGTAGCCTGGCTATAAAGTAAAAAGAGAAAAGAAGAAGGGAGGAGAACAGAAAAAAGCATAATAATAAGATTGACAAATGATGGAAGAAATAGGCGTAGCAACTGAATAAGCATATAGTGACAGAATTGGGCATATAATATCAGATATGGTGAACATGTGATAATAGAACCGATTAGGCATAGTGACATGATCATAAGAAGGCATGATGAGATCTACTTAGTGAATTACATATACAAATAATGGCAGATCTAATATGATAAGTAGTCATTGGCTTAGATCCAAACATATAGGCATGTCAAGATTCATTTTAATTATTCTATCCAAAAATAACATAGACTCACAGACAATGGGTCTAGGAAAATTGAGAAAAGCATGTTGATTTTGAATCAGCGATCTTTGAATACGCATGAATCTCGTTGCTGAAGAAAAGGCTAATTTAATCTGAGTTGAAGCAGTATTTCACCGTCGACACTGATTTAGATGAATAAAACAATGGGTATAAGGTTCTTTATATAGCCATCAACCACGAATCTTGCACAGAAATAAGTCTAAGTTTGGAAGCAGGGATCTGCCCAGATCTGTATGGGGTCGACCCCCCCTTAGTGTGTCGACACGGGGGTCGACACCCATAGCGGGAAATTTCCCGCTCCCCCCTCCGCTGTTCGATTTTGAATTTATTTGAATTCTATACTTTTTTTATTTATATATAAGTGGCTTATATGAACACAAACTTTTAACCTTAATATCTTCTTCATACGATGTCCGTTTTGCGCAAACTTGGTGTCTATTTTAAGCATAATTATGAGATGAACGCAATGGCACAGTCCATTTCACTTAGTTCCCAATACTTAATTAAGTATTCTTTAGCTTATCATTTTAGTGTGTTATAAATTACGGGGTGTTACATTCTACCTTACTTAAAGGATTTCGTCCCCAAAATCTCTAATGTCAAGAAAAATGTATATCCAAACATCAATCATCCAACTACTCATCCACCAATCACAGGCATCCATTGTCCTTAAAATATTTCTAATGCTTATGTGAACATATGCAAAGGTGTGTGTATATGTCCTTATACTAATGCGAAAGATCAGGCAGTCTACTAATTCAGTCGACCTCCTTAATGCAATGTATGTTAGTGCCATGAATCCAACATGTATGCAAATAATCCGATTATATCATTTACATTCTATATGTGTGCACAATCATTCATCCAAATGCAACATCCACATGATGATACACCCACTTTCATCCATCAAAAAGAAGAAAAAATGAACACACATCCATATGCAGTATGAGAGTGATTGAGCTGATCTAGTGCCTAATGTGTGTGTATATGCATCCACGAGAAACCACTAGCAACCACTTGCATCCATCAAATTTAACATGTCTCAAACACATGTTTACATCCATGGGATTCCTACCTAAAGGTCGAAGATTCGATCGATAGGATGTACTCCAATGATAGAAACAAGCATGAATAATAGCCTTAGAAAAGAAGTTAAGAACATACCCTTGAAAAGAAAAGGGTATGAAGCATGAATCTTGTCTTCGGTCTCCCAAGTTGCATCTCCTTAGTTATCTCCCCACTGAACTTTCATCAACTTGACTTCTCGGTTGTGTAGCTTTTAACTTCTGATCCAAGAATACAGGAAGGAACTCGTCTAACTGTTGTCTCCTGTTCCACCTCTACGTCCTCGGCTCAACTACTTCTGCAGTATCATGCAAGCACTTTCGTAAATTAGGAACATGGAAACATCGTGAACGCCGGATAGTCTCAATGGTAGCTTTACTCTATAGGCCATTTGGCTAATCCTTTCTGTTATGGGAAATGGTCCTACAAATCTTGGTGCTAATTTCCCTACAGATCCAAAGCGAACTACATTCCTCAAAGGTGATACCTTAATAAAAAAAACATGTGTCCCACCTCAAACTCGATGTCAGTCCTTCTCTTATCTTCATAGAACTTCTGCCTATCCTGAGCTGTCTTCATTCGCCGTCTAATCAAAACAATCTTTTCTGAAGTTTCTGTAACCATATCCGGTCCAAGTAGAAGTTATTTTGTAGATTCCCACCAAGAAGTCGGTGATCTACAGGGTTGTCCGTATAATGCTTCGAAGGGTGCCATACCAATATTAGCTTGATAACTGTTGTTCTAGGCGAACTCTACTAAAGGAAGATGCTCTTCGCAAGTCCCTCCGAAGTCTAGGATACACAGCCTTAAAATATCCTCAAGAACTATGTTCACCGTTTCCGTCCGTCCGACGGTGATAAGCGGTGCTCAAACATAACTGTGCACCTAATGCTTCTTGTAAGCTCCTCCAAAATTCACTAGTGAAAATGGGGTCACGATCACTTACGATGCTGGAAGGTACTCCATGAAAATGGACCATCTCACGAATGTAAACTGCTACCAGCCATGTTGCCGTCCACTTACTCTTAACCGAAATGAAATGAGCGCTCTTAGTAAGTCTGTCTACTATAACCCAAATATGGTGTTGCCTTTCCTCGATCTAGGCAAACCATCAATGAAATCAATCGAGACGCTCTTCCACATCCACTGTGGGACTTCCAAAGGATGAAGTAAACCACCGGGCTTCCTTTGCTCAGCTTTGATTTGCTGGCAAATAAAACTTCAAGAAACAAACTATGCCACATCTTTCTTCATCCCAGCCCAAAAGAAAACCCTCTTCATATCTCTATACATCTTATCACTGCCTGGATGAATAGTCATCTTAGAATGATGAGCTTCCTCAAGGGCTATCTTCAGCAAACTCCCAACTCGGGGAACACAAAGCTTTCCATCTCGTCACAACCACCCTTTATCGTCTGTGGAATATCTACTGAGGTGACTAGAAGTCTCCCCTATACCAAGCCAATCCAAGATATCTGAAATATGTGGATCCTCTCGCTGTGAAGTTCCTATCTGATCCAAAAAAGTAGGTCACACCTCTAGTGATGCCAATAAGCCAGATATAAACTCGGTGGAGGGTCTAAAAACAAAAGTTGATATAAACTCCAAGCTTTTCCTTTCCACAATAGAGGACTTAAGGCCATCCTCTGCCTACTCAATGCGTTTGCCACCACATTACCCTTGCTAGGGGTATAAGCAATCTTAAAGTCATATGATGCTAGGAACTCCATCCATCTTTGTTGCCTTAAATTAAGATCCTTCTGCGAGAACAAGTATTTGAGAGAATTATGATCAGTGTACAACTCGAACTTCTCTCCAAGAAAATAATGACGCCATGTCTTAAGCGCAAATACTATGGCAGCTAGCTCTAAGTCATGGATAGGGTAGTTCTTCTCATGAACCCTTAACTGTCTACCTCCATAACGTACTACCCTTCCCTCTTGCATCAGAACCGCACCAAGCCCTGTACTACATGCATCAGTGTATACTGTGAACACTTTGTTCCTATCGGCAAGGTCAAGACTGGGGCTGTTGTCAGAGCCTTCTTCAATTGCTGGAAATCATCGTCATAATCTACATCCCAAGAAAATGTTAGATTCTTCTTCGTTAGCCTATGAATGGGGATGATATCTTTGCGAAGTCCTAAATGAACTTCCTATAATAGCCTGCTAATCCAAGAAAACATCTCACCTCTGTTGCATTCTTTGGGATTTGCCAATATTGAATTGCAACTACCTTTGTGGGATCTACTGCTATCCCATCTTTAAAAACTACATGCCTAAGAAATATCACTTCTTTTCTCCGAAAATGACATTTGGAGAACTTCGCCTTAAGCTGGTGCGCAAAGAGAGTCTTCAAAACCTCCTTTAAATGTAAGGCATGCTCTTCCTCACTCTTCGAGAAAATCAAGATATCATCAATGAAGACCACAACGAGCTTATTTAGAAACTCCTGGAATACCCTACTCATCAGATCACCAAAAAAGGCGGGTGCATTCGTTAACTTAAAAGGCATAATGAGCCACTCGAAGAAACCATCTGGAGTTCTAAAAGCGGTCTTGTCTATACTATCCTCGGCCACCCTCAACCGATGAAACCCCGTGGCCAAGTATAACTGAGAGAAAACAGATGCACCAACAAGCTGGTCAAATAGATCGTTTATCCTCAGGAGTGAGTGCCTATTCCTCTTAGTGAGTTTATTCAACTCCCTATAATCCACTCATAAGCAAAGCAAACCATCCGCCTTAGTTGCGAATACTACCGGAGCACCCCATTCAGATATGCTTCGCCTGGTAAACCCTTTCTCAAGTGTTTATCCCTAATTGGTACATCAAATCTTCATAAGATATACATAACGATCATTGCAGAGCTTAGACATGCATGTACGATCCAAGATGCTTGATCGTTCTGAATAGATCGATAAGGAGGAACACACAACATCAAAACTAATAAGTCCCACACCGGTCATACAGCTTGATTCAACTACTCCAAAAGCTAGTACGGCCCAGGTGAGCTTAGGAGATTTGTGCTTAAGTTAAGGGTCGCCTGTTCTAATATCCGAGGGTCGTTTGCGCATAACCATGAGCGAAACGAACGAGCACAACTCAGAGGACCGACCGTTTATGACCAAAGAAAGCAGTTGCCCATATTAGGGAACACAAGAACATTAAAGAAGGTCGCACGTGTACCCCATGCACCGCTCATGGATTGCGACCTCAGACTCTCGTCCATCAATCATTAATGTTACAATCATACGCTATCTGCTAGCCCGACAGATATCAACTCCAGAACACTCGCACATATGGCGGCTCTACAAGCTTCGATCGGTCGCCCATCCACCATCAAATACAGATGCTCCAACCTGAAGGCTTAGCATGATCCAGTCGGTCGTTCCTACACTAACCGGAGAGCTTTAACAAGACACGCGTGTGCACTCATTGCTCGTACGCCCGTTCAATATGCCAAGGCATGTGCAATCACTCGTTCTTATACAACCACTCACTTCTATAAAGTCTCTCACACAGGACAGCTGGAAACAACTGTCACCAGTTGGTTACAACTAAGCAGGGACATTGTTTATTCCTAAAAAACCACACATATATTGGTCTATTAAGTGTGCAATAGCATTATGGGTCGAATAGGCTTGGTCGTACAAAGAGCTATTCAGTACACTCAAACAATCTGTGAAGGGTCATGACCGACCACACATGACACAATAACAGCAAGACTCGCACACCCTGGAAGGGTTGCTCCGCTCACCCCCATTTCAGAGAGTTCGGTCGCAAAACCCACTCCTGACTAGTCAGCCGAGGGTCTAAGATATTAGGGATCACACACACGCTCTATGTCAACCGACAGATTACAGCCCTAGTCGCTCGCTTAATCTATCATTACTATTTCAACCAGGCGCTTCCCTCCGATTATAGAGACTGGTCGCTCATTCATCTACAATCAAACACGTCCACTCCAACCAGCCCGCTCACATGACTGGAATCTCTCATCTAAACTGTTCGGATCGAAAGCAGTCGCTCACTCTCAGAATGTCATCTTCTCCTGTAAAGTCACTTATGCTGGACAGCTAGAAATGGTTATTGACAGCTGGCTACTAGGGGTGAGCATTTGGGTGGTTTGGTTTATCCGATGATAAATTGTTCAAGCCAAACTAAAACCAATAAAAATAAAAACCAAACCAAACCAACCAAATTAAATTTGGTTGGTTCGGTTGGTTATCCGATTAAACCGGATTAAAAATGTTTTACATTTTGTGTTTGAAATATTCACTACAATTTGAAATAAATTATAAATATATGATTACAGTATTATTATTTTTATTTTTATGTTTTTTAATATTAATTTTGACACATAGGTGATGATTAATATATACTTAAATAACTAAAATAACCTAAAATATTTATTATAATACCGATAAATTTAAAATATAGTAAAAATTCGGTTAATTTGGTTAAACCGATAACCGAACTTAATATTTTTTCGGGCCGATTACAAACCGATTTAATTTCAAAACCGAACCAAACCGACCAAAATAAATTGGTTCGGTTGGTTTATTTGGTTTAACCGAATAATGCTCACCTTTACTGGCTACAACAAGGCAGTGGCATTTTAGTAATTAATGGGATAACTGACTCGTATGAATTCCAATTCAAACTTTCATGAGGGCTCAACTATAAATAGGCCATAGCTACCACTGGAATAGGGGGCTTCTGGCCACCACAAAGTGCTGCTAAACTCCGTCCTCAGCCATTTCAACCATTATCATGACCTCCATTCCAAGTTCTTTCATCCAATTGTCCATGACATCCATTCAAATCCTATAAATGAAAGAGATTAATGACATCCTCTTCCTTCTTGCTTATCTATCCTTTTCCTTCATAGATTCTGCCATTCTTTCATCAAATCTCGTGAATCTAAGCAAGATTTGTATGCAAAAGTGAGAATATATGGAGAGAACAATGAGATGTATTAAAAACAAGAGTTGATGTATCTTGTAAATATCATCATGATAATGCAAATCACCTTCATAGTGGATGTAGGCCTAGCTCAGGGATGAACCACTTCAAAACCTTGTCTTCATTTTGTTTCCTTCGCATTTTTACTTTCAATTGTTGTTGAGTGCGGCTCCGTTTATATTCTAACCTTGTTTGGTGAAGTACAATTCTCGTACCGTTGGTGTTTGAACCAATTTTTGGTGAAAACATTTGGCGCCCACCATGGGGGCCATATTTACATCTTTCCATGTTGAAGTCCAATGAGATTCCTGAGAGGAACTTTGCTTGAATCATGAGTATGGCAAAGGAAGTTATTGGTAAACCGACGACCCTACCAACAGTGCCAATATTGTCGAGTCGCCCACTATCCGATTTGAAGTCGGAGAATCATCAGAAATTGAGGAAGCTGTAACCAGAAGAGAATTAGAAGAAGAAATGGCGGGACTAACGAGCCAGAAAACCATTGCAAATGATGCAATGATGAAAAAACTTGAATCAATGTTTGTTATTCAAGCCGCTACCTCAAAAACCACAATAAGTGCCGGTTGTTTTCTACCCACTCGAACAAGCCAAATGTACGGTGCAGAATCCTCTGCTTTAGGCATAAAACAACATAATTCCATTTAGAATGTCACATATCATGTTAATCTGGACCATGGAATAGCTAAAGTGCCCATGCGCAACCACCCCAGTGACACAACCTCTCAACAGGTAAATGATCCTACAAAAGGGACGTTCCTATCAAAAGAAAGCCCATATTCCCCGTCTCTATATTGTAATTACACACCTAAGCAAGGATTTGGCAAGGGAGAAGGCGCTTGTTCCATAGGCCAGAGCAAAGAGCAGGAATATATTTTAGAAATGGCATGTGAAATTGTGAAGGATAACTTGAGAAAAGGAGATAATCGATAGGAGTGGGAATTTACTCCTACTAAGACCCCACTCACCGAAAGAATCAAAATGGCTATATATCCACAGGAATTTAAACCTCCAATGTTGCAACCCTACAAAGAGACAAGCGACCCCAATGCGTTCCTATGCAGATACAATCAGCATATAAACAGGGCACGCGTTACCGATGAGATCAAATGCCTGTATTTTCTGACTTATCTAGAAGAAGTGGCCTACCTCTGGTTCACAAAGCTACTGCTGAAGTATGTGGACGACTTTGCTACCTTGGCTACATTGTTCAGTAAGCAATTCAGGTTCCAAGCAGCCATAATATGGGATGTCATGGAGCTAAGTGAAATACAACAAAGACCAGGAGAGTCCGTCAAAGACTTTTTCACCCGCTTTAATATGGCAGTGACTGAAGATGAAAATTATGAACCCCGACAAGTGCTGATGGCCTTGAAGGGGGCCATACGTAGAAAAACCAATTTAGGAGGCTGGACTAAGAAGAAGAAACCAAGCACACTCGAGCAACTACTCAGTAAAGCCGAAGAATATATGAATGTTGAAGAGAATCCAATATGTGAACAGCGAAAAAGGAAAGCTGGTGCGTAAAGTGACTTTAGCAGTCAGAAGAGGAATAACGAAGGAAAAGATAACTAGGCTAAGAAAAAGCTATGCTTCTTTAAGAATTATGAGCTCACCCCCCTTAATGACACCATAAGGAATATTTTCATGGCAACTAAGGACAGGGAGAAATATCCAATCCCGAAACAAATGCAAATCAGAGATGCTATTATGAGATCAGGAAGGGTTTGTCAATTTCATAACCAGCCAGGGCATGATACCAATTATTGCAGGCACCTAAAATCATTAATTGAGGGTCTGATCAAGAGGAAACGTTTACAGCAATACATACGAGTTCATGAGCACTACCCCAACTCTCTACACGCAAGGGGCAACAAGTAATTAGCAAATCATTCAAACCAATCCAAAGCCGGCATAATAGAAGTGGTCATTCGTTGACAACTAAACTGTAACACCCCGAATTTCAGTTAACACTGATATTCACTAATTACAGAATTAATAATCTCAGATGTGAGAATCAGGGGAAACGGGTTACGTCATTGTGTTCGTCTCGGAAAAATACGCGAAATAGAGTCCGAAATTTTGTAAATCGGAGTTCGTATGACCCGGTTAAGGCCGAAAGAAGTTTTCGGGAAATTTGAATTTCGAAACATGCAGAAATGGGGGCCAGGCGGGAAAACTCCCGCCCAGCCAAGTCGACTTGGCTGTCGACAGGGCTTTCGACTTGCCTGTCGACATGCCTGTCGACTTGGCAGTCGACAGGGCTGTCGACTTGCCCTGTCGGCTGATTTTGGCCTGGGTGCACCTGGTTGAGTTTTGGGCTGGGTTGGAGGGCTTGGGGCAAAATCTGACAGACCTAAACTAACCTAGGGTTAATCTAAGGGTCTAAAACACAACCTAATCCTATAAATACACCCTAAGACTACCCTAATCCATACTAAAAATAGAATCTATGCCATCATGCCGCCAAAATGCAACTTAGAAGGAGCCTCCACTAATTAGAGAAGAGGATTGCAAGCTAATCAACTACTAATCCACCTCTACTTCAAAATGAGCAACTATCTAAGGAGCTAATCTTGGAGTTTGTGAGTTTCTATCGCTTTAATAACCAATTGCTAAACTAAGTAGATGAGATGTGATGAGATCATATGGTTTTGCTTGCGGATCAATGGGTTTTAGGTCATATGTTATGATGCTAGTTTGCTAATCACTATGTTTAACACTTATTCATGATGACATTATGTTTATGCAAGTTAAGTGTTTGGGTTTATGCATGTTAAGTGGTGGGTTTTATGCATGCTAAGTGTTTGGTTTTATGCAAGCTAAGTGTTTGATTTTATGCAAGTTAAATGCTTGGTTTTATGTTAGAATCATGTGTGAAATAAGTGACATGACATGCAAGTTTAACCTATGAGTTTGGATCTATAATATGCATAATCTATGCAAGTTGTTTGGATTAGTGATATGCATAACATATGCGAGTTTACCTTTGTATGTCATACATACATATGCAAGTTCATATGTAACATGTTATGCAAGTTTGGTGGTTGATTATATGCAAGTTCATATGTAACATGTTATGCAAGTTTGGTGGTTGATTATATGCAAGTTCATATGTAACATGTTATGCAAGTTTGGTGTTTGATTATATGCAAGTCCATATATGACATGTTATGCAAGTTTGGTGGTTGATTATATGCAAGTAACATGTGCAAGTTTACACCTTTGTATGTCATACATACATATGCAAGTTTACCCCTTTGTATGACATAAGTACATGTGCAAGTTCATCCCTTTTAGACCTATGACATGTATGCAAGTTGACACCTTTATGATAGGTCTATGACATGAACATTTAAGCAAGTTACCATCTTTATGACATATGTGATTCATGCAAGTTTGGGTTGGTTATTTATGCAAGTTGGGTTTATGGTCATATATGCAAGTTGACACCTTTTAAACCCATGGTAATGCTAATGATATGCTAAGTTGAACCCATTGTGCGTATGATGAATCTTCTCTTTTGAAGTATGTCATGTTAACGTATTTACGTGGGGACGATGGGGTAAAAATTAATGAACACATAAAATTGTGTGAAGTGGGTATGATTAAACATACCATAAAGTGGATGGACATAATTGGGAATTTACCTATTAAGTTAGGTCTACCCATATTATGGAATTGGGAATTTACCTATTGAGTTAGGTCTACCCATATTCTTAAATATTTGTAATTAATTAGGGATAATTAATACAAATTATGGGGGTGATTAATTAGGTGTAATTAATCGACTAAGACACGAGGTTGGACCCTTTTGTAGCATAAGACTGCCCGGAACCGACCGGCAAATCCAGCGGCTACAAATGATTGGCCCAATGTGAGAGGTCTTAGTCATAAACTAAATACGTGACAAGTGTAAAGACACGAGGTTAGACTTTGTTATGGTGTAAGGCTGCCCGGAACCAACCGGCATATCCAGCTGCCATAAAAGACAGTCTAATGTGAGAGGTCTTTACAAAGGTTACGATCTTAATTAATTAAGAAACACTTAACCAAATTAGCATGTAGTGGGGCATGAGGGGTTAAGTGGGTGCCTTGGGTGGCATGTAGTAACTAGTGGGGGTGCCTTGGGTGGCACGAGGAAACTAGTGGGTTGCCTTGGGTGGCAACAGAAAATACGATTAGAATACTTAACCAAAGTGGAACATGGAATTAAACATGATTAAAGGGTTAAGTAAGTGCCTTGGGTGGCATGTGGGAATCAAGTAAGTGCCTTGGGTGGCATGTGGAAATCTAGTGGGTGCCTTGAGTGGCAATTAAAATATGATTAAAAGACTTAACCAAAATTTATAACATGTAAGTGGACATGGTTAAAGGGTTAAGTGGGATTCACTAGAGATGACAAGCTTAGGTGGGTAGCTTGTGGGGGCCCATTTCAACCAATATCCCAAACGTATCTTTGTGGGCTCGACCCAAGTCGAGGACGGGACACGCATATTGGGCTTGACTATAAGAGGCCAAAACGGGGTAGCGGTGGCAACGCGAGTCCAACGGGTTTCATATGCGTGTGTGGACCCGGGCTGGTAGGTAAGACGTTGTTGCATCGTGTAGATATAAGCCGTGCACCATTTGTTGTATCGGGTTGCCACTTTGGGGAATGATACACCCTATTGTGGGGCCAGCACGGGTATTTATGGTAGGGAGCCGATTGCTTGGGAGTAGTGGGTACACCTAGTGGAGATAGGGGCAGACGACACCTATGTAGTCAACTAGGGGTACACGAAACTACTGGGTAAATTTTCTAAGTCCTTGGGAGGGATCAACCTTTAAGTAGGAATGACTGGTGTGGTGCAGTGTAGTAATTATCCTTGGGTGGGTAAATGCGTCTTTACGGTTATCTTAGTTCATCCTAAGTCTAGTTGGCTCCTTAGTGTAGCCATTTATCCCCAGTCGTTACCGTATATCAAGCTTACGTCTTACTCTGGTTACTTTAATGATTGTATTGTTAAAGTTATAGGACTCGCTCAGACTTATGTCTGACCCCGTTGTTTTTATCTTTTTCCCAACCCTCAGGTTATCAGAGTGGGCCTAGCACTAGTGGGCTTTGATCAGACTGCTTTATCTATCTTTTGGAGCTTGGACCGTGGATGTAAAGCTCAGTTTATCTTTTCTAGTATGGCTATTAAGTTATGTAGTGGGATTATGTACTTTTGTTTTATCAGGATGGATATTATGTACTTGACTCTTGTTTATGGTTTTGGTGTAACCAAACATGTTTTACTTTCCGCTGCAATGAAATGATGTTTTAAATTCTCAAGTATTACTTATATCTATCTTGTTGTAATTTTTCTGTTCTATATTCACTTAAAATACTCCACTGATGTTATGGCATTCCCTTAGTGAGTGACCGTAGCGGGTGTGGGGTGTTACACGTGGTATCAGAGCTTAAGGTTACCAGAACAGATAAATTTTTTAGAAAAACTATTTTCTAAGAATATTTTTGAAAGGAGTATTTTCAAAAACATGTCTTTTAAGAGAAAAGTTTTTGAAAGAAAAGCATAATCCCCAATAGCCATATCTATATCTTTCAAATTCTCCGTTTTGAATCTCTTCCTCTCTCGTTTTGAGTTTCCCCTCCGCGTATAGATGATCTTTCTAAGATAGATAAGAATGGAAAACCACTTCAAGGGACTTAGACATTAGTCGGACTAGAAGTTGGTTCAAGAAGGAGGAGGACTTGTAGGTACCTATTGGATAGACGATGGGAGGAAGGCTCAAATAGTTGTTGTTTAATGAAGGACGAAACCTCATTTTGATGGGAGGTTACGAGTGGAGAATGGGAAGAAGAGGGCTAGTAGTTATCCTTTTGGAGGAATAGGACACCTTATTAGGATTGTCCAAAGGGGCATGGGCAAGGTATGGAATCTCCTGGAGGGTAGTTGTATTCCCTCACTACTAGTGTACCAGATGGGGATAGGACCGTCTAGGTTGGAATTTGGATTTCTTTATTATCCGGTTCGAACTTTATTTGATTCTGACGCATCGAGTTCGTTTTTCTCATCATTGTTAGTTGAGTCACTGCACTTAGACACCAGTTTAGTAGATGATCCCTTAGTTGTTTCAAACCCAATTGGGGCTCCATGATATGTTTGGGTTTGAAAGTTTCTATACTTAGCGTTGAGTTTTGATGTGATGCTTTTTGGGCTTCACGGGCTATGGGTTAGTTTTGGGCATGGACTGGTTATCCAGTAGGGGTGTCGTTCTTGATTTTGAAGGGAGAGTTGTTAGGCTTATGACCCGCTTGGGTAACACTCTCGAGATCTCTTGTAATCCCATGGAATCTGTTATGCTAAGTTATCTAGAATCGCTTGACACGTCGATCGAGAGTTTGCGATCTGTTAGAGTGGTCCAGGAATACTCGGATGGGTTTGAGGAGGTGAAGGGCTTACCTCCGGAGCGGGAGATTGACTTCCGAATATATCTGGTAGACAATGCCAAACCAGTATCTTGGCCAGTGTGCCACATGGCTCCTCGTGAGAGGAGGGAACTCCATAAGCAAGTAGGCGATTTGCTTGAGAAGGGGTTCATAAGACGAAGTATATCGGAGTGGGGTGCTCCAGTAGTTTTTGCCACGAAGGCGGATGGGTCCCTCAGACTTTGTGTAGGCTAAAGAGAACTAAATAAACTCACAAAGAAGAATAGACACCCATTGCCGAGGATTGATGATCTCTTTGATCAGTTAGTTGGCGCCTCAGTATTTTCGCAGTTGGACTTAGCCACGGGGTTTCGTCAGTTGAGAGTGGCTGAGGATAGTATAGAGAAGACTGCCTTTAGGACTCCGGATGGTTTTTTTTTATGAGTGGCTAGTGATGCCATTTGGTTTGACGAACGCCCCCGCATACTTTATTGATTTGATGAGAAGGGTGTTCAGGCAGTACCTAAATAAGTTCGTGATGGTCTTTGTAAATGACATCTTGGTCTTTTCTAGGAGCGAAATAAGTTTTCGTATGTGCTCAATAGGTTGAGCAAAGCCAGTTATGGGATAAACGGTGGTTTTGGAGTGAGACTGGCGAGGACATCCAGAGTTGGACAAGGGCTTAATTATTTAGCCATTTTTACTAGTATCATCTCACGTAGGTCGTCTGAATTCGAAGGAGGTATCCCTTGGGTGTTTGTCTGATATTGGTTTAGGCCTTTGGGGCTTGCATTTGGGGGATGTCGAGTTCGACTAGGGTGGTCTGCGTGAGAGATGGACAGTTGTGATGATTTTGGATGGGGTAATATCCTGGTTTTCTCTAAAAGTGGAGAAGAGCATGCCCTACATCTTAGGGAAGTGTTGGAGACTCTTCGAGCGCATAGTCTTCGGATAGCAAAAGTGGATGGGATTCTTAGCATCCTATGAGTTTGAGATAGCGTATGCCCATGGCAAGGGTAACGTGGTAGCGGACGCCTTAAGTAGAAAAAGGTTGTCCTCGAGTTCATTGTTCGTTGAACAACGGAGCTTAGAGTTTATTTCTATGTTTGACTTTAGACCTTCCGTTGACTTTGTACCCGGTTTGCTAGCCTCCTTGGAGGTTAGGCCTACTCTTTTGGGACGGATTGGCGAGGCACAGCGAGACGACCCACAGTTGGTTGAGTTAGTAGAGAAGCTCATAAGGGGGGAGTCATCCAGCCATTTGAGTAGGTACACCCTAGATGGTAAGGGGTGGTTGCGTAGAGACGGTAGACTTTGTGTACCGCAAGACGAGGGTTTGAGGAAGGCTATACTTGATGATGCACATCGGTCGAAGATGACCATTCATCCCGGTGGGGACAAGATGCACCAAGACATGAAGCGAGTTTTCTTTTGGGCCGGTATGAAGAAAGATGTGGCCGAGTATGTCGCTAGATGCTTGGTGTGCTAGCAAGTGAAAGCGGAGCAGAAGAAACCCGGTGGGTTGCTTCACCCATTGGAGGTTCCGCTATGGAAGTGGGATAGTGTCTCGATGGATTACCGAGATCGAGGAAGGGTAATACGGGAATTTGGGTTGTGGTAGACAGACTTACTAAGAGCGCCCATTTTATACCCGTGAAGAGTAAGAGAACTGCTCCATGGCTAGCTTCAGTTTACATTCGAGAGATTATTAGATTGCATGGTGTACCTTCCAGTATAGTGAGCGATCGAGATCCTATCTTCACTAGAGAGTTTTGGAAGAGTTTGCAAGAGGCTGTAGGGACTCAGTTGTGTTTGAGTACCGCATATCATCCTCAGACGGACGGCCAGACCGAGAGGGTGAATCGTATTTTAGAAGACCTTTTGAGGCTATGTATCTTGGATTTTGGAGGTACATGGGAAGAGCATCTTCCATTGGTGGAGTTCGCATATAATAACAGCTTTCAGTATAGTATTGGCATGGCTCCTTTCGAAGCTCTTTATGGAAGGCCTTGTCGATCACCTACATGTTGGTGGGAATCTACGGATAAGATCTTACTTGGACCCGATATGGTTAGAGAGACTTCGGAAAATATTGATTTGATTCGAAGAAGGATGAAAGCGGCGTAAGACAGACAGAAATATTATGTGGACAAGAGGAGGACGGATCTTGAGTTTGATGTTGGGGATATGGTCTTTGTCAAAGTATATCCGTTACGGAATGTGGTTCGCTTTGGATCTGTTGGGAAGTTAGCACCAAGGTTTGTTGGACCGTTTCCTATTAAGGAAAGGATTGGACAGATGGCCTATAGAGTGGAGTTACCCGACAGACTTAGTGGTGTACATGATGTATTCCATGTGTCACATTTGAGGAAGTGCCTACATGAGACCGCAGAGGTGGTAGAGCTGAGCTTGCTTAGAGAAGTAGAGATAGAGCTTGATGCGACTATTCAACGAGCTCCTACACGCATCCTTGGGTCAGAGATTAAGAGGTTGAGAAACAGGGAGGTTCAACTAGTCAAAGTGCAATGGGGAGAAGATGAGAGCAACGCTACTTGGGAGACGGAAGCGAAAATGCGTTCATTATACCCATTCCTTTTTTAGGGTATGTCTTTTAACTTCTCCTTTATCGTTTGTCTAGTACTTATCTTATCTTTAGTATGTCCTCTTGTTAGTGCCTTTGACCTTTAGATAGGGTAAACCTATGGTTGAAACATGTGTTTGAGACATGTTATGATTGATGGATGCATGTGGATACAAGTGTTTGCTAGTGGTTGCTCGTGGATGCATATACACACACTCTAGACACTAGATCGGCTCAATCACTTCATATTGCATATTGCATATAATTGTGTGTAGGTAGCTATATTTATGGATGTATAATGGTTGTGTTATCATATGGATGATGCATTTTGGTGAATGATTGTGCACTCATATAGATATAGTATGTGTCGATAGGGTTCTTTCGCATACATATTGGATGCATGGCACTATCACGGTTTGCATATGTTCATACATTAGATAGGGAACATATACACACACTTTTTGCATATGCTCATACATCAGTAGAAATTGTTTTAAGGACAATGGATGCCCGTGTTTGATGGATTGAGTAGATGGTTGTTTGGATGGTAGGATATGCATTCTCCTTAACTTGGAGATTTCGGGGACGAAATCCTTTAAGGAGGGGAGAATGTAACACCCCGAATTTCAGTTAACACTGATATTCACTAATTACAGAATTAATAATCTCAGATGTGAGAATCAGGGGAAACGAGTTACGTCATTGTGTTCGTCTCGGAAAAATATGCGAAATAGAGTCCGAAATTTTGTAAATCGAAGTCCGTATGACCCGGTTAAGGCCCAAAGAAGTTCTCGGGAAATTTGAATTTCGAAACATGCAGAAATGGGGGCCAGGCGGGAAAACTCCCGCCCAGCCAAGTCGACTTGGCTGTCCACAGGGCTGTCGACTTGCCTGTCGACATACCTGTCGACTTGGCAGTCGACAGGGCTGTCGACTTGCCCTGTCGGCTGATTTTGGCTTGGGTGCACCTGGTTGAGTTTTGGGCTGGGTTGGAGGGCTTGGGGCGAAATCTGACGGACCTAAACTAACCTAGGGTTAATCTAAGGGTCTAAAACACAACCTAATCCTATAAATACACCCTAAGACTACCCTAATCCATACTAAAAATAGAATCTATGCCATCATGCCGCCAAAATGCAACTTAGAAGGAGCCTCCACTAATTAGAGAAGAGGATTGCAAGCTAATCAACTACTAATCCACCTCTACTTCAAAATGAGCAACTATCTAAGGAGCTAATCTTGGAGTTTGTGAGTTTCTATCACTTTAATAACCAATTGCTAAACTAAGTAGATGAGATGTGATGAGATCATATGGTTTTGCTTGCGGATCAATGGGTTTTAGGTCATATGTTATGATGCTAGTTTGCTAATCACTATGTTTAACACTTATTCATGATGACACTATGTTTATGCAAGTTAAGTGTTTAGGTTTATGCATGTTAAGTGGTGGATTTTATGCATGCTAAGTGTTTGGTTTTATGCATGCTAAGTGTTTGGTTTTATGCAAGTTAAATGCTTGGTTTTATGCTAGAATCATGTGTGAAATAAGTGACATGACATGCAAGTTTAACCTATGAGTTTGGATCTATAATATGCATAATCTATGCAAGTTGTTTGGATTAGTGATATGCATAACATATGCGAGTTTACCTTTGTATGTCATACATACATATGCAAGTTCATATGTAACATGTTATGCAAGTTTGGTGGTTGATTATATGCAAGTTCATATGTAACATGTTATGCAAGTTTGGTGGTTGATTATATGCAAGTTCATATGTAACATGTTATGCAAGTTTGGTGTTTGATTATATGCAAGTCCATATATGACATGTTATGCAAGTTTGGTGGTTGATTATATGCAAGTAACATGTGCAAGTTTACACCTTTGTATGTCATACATACATATGCAAGTTTACCCCTTTGTATGACGTAAGTACATGTGCAAGTTCATCCCTTTTAGACCTATGACATGTATGCAAGTTGACACCTTTATGATAGGTCTATGACATGAACATTTAAGCAAGTTACCATCTTTATGACATATGTTATTCATGCAAGTTTGGGTTGGTTATTTATGCAAGTTGGGTTTATGGTCATATATGCAAGTTGACACCTTTTAAACCCATGGTAATGCTAATGATATGCTAAGTTGAACCCATTGTGTGTACGATGAATCTTCTCTTTTGAAGTATGTCATGTTAACGTATTTACGTGGGGACGATGGGGTAAAAATTAATGAACACATAAAATTGTGTGAAGTGGGTATGATTAAACATACCATAAAGTGGATGGACATAATTGGGAATTTACCTATTAAGTTAGGTCTACCCATATTATGGAATTGGGAATTTACCTATTGAGTTAGGTCTACCCATATTCTTAAATATTTGTAATTAATTAGGGATAATTAATACAAATTATGGGGGTGATTAATTAGGTGTAATTAATCGACTAAGACACGAGGTTGGACCCTTTTGTAGCATAAGACTGCCCGGAACCGACCGGCAAATCCAGCGGCTACAAATGATTGGCCCAATGTGAGAGGTCTTAGTCATAAACTAAATACGTGACAAGTGTAAAGACACGAGGTTAGACTCTGTTATGGTGTAAGGCTGCCGGGAACCAACCGGCATATCCAGCTGCCATAAAAGACAGTCTAATGTGAGAGGTCTTTACAATGGTTACGATCTTAATTAATTAAGAAACACTTAACCAAATTAGCATGTAGTGGGGCATGAGGGGTTAAGTGGGTGCCTTGGGTGGCATGTAGTAACTAGTGTGGGTGCCTTGGGTGGCACGAGGAAACTAGTGGGTTGCCTTGGGTGGCAACAGAAAATACGATTAGAATACTTAACCAAAGTGGAACATGGAATTAAACATGATTAAAGGGTTAAGTAAGTGCCTTGGGTGGCATGTGGGAATCAAGTAAGTGCCTTGGGTGGCATGTGGAAATCTAGTGGGTGCCTTGAGTGGCAATTAAAATATGATTAAAAGACTTAACCAAAATTTATAACATGTAAGTGGACATGGTTAAAGGGTTAAGTGGGATTCACTAGAGATGACAAGCTTAGGTGGGTAGCTTGTGGGGGCCCATTTCAACCAATATCCCAAACGTATCTTTGTGGGCTCGACCCAAGTCGAGGACGGGACACGCATATTGGGCTTGACTATAAGAGGCCAAAACGGGGTAGCGGTGACAACGCGAGTCCAACGGGTTTCATATGCGTGTGTGGACCCGGGCTGGTAGGTAAGACGTTGTTGCATCGTGTAGATATAAGCCGTGCACCATTTGTTGTATCGGGTTGCCACTTTGGGGAGTGATACACCCCATTGTGGGGCCATCACGGGTATCTACGGTAGGGAGCCGATCGCTTGGGAGTAGTGGGTACACCTAGTGGAGATAGGGGCAGACGGCACCTATGTAGTCAGCTAGGGGTACACGAAACTACTGGGTAAATTTTCTAAGTCCTTGGGAGGGATCAACCTTTAAGTAGGAATGACTGGTGTAGTGCAGTGTAGTAATTATCCTTAGGTGGGTAAATGCGTCTTTACGGTTATCTTAGTTCATCCTAAGTCTAGTTGGCTCCTTAGTGTAGCCATTTATCCCCAGTCGTTACCGTGTATCAAGCTTACGTCTTACTCTGGTTACTTTAATGATTGTATTGTTAAAGTTATAGGACTCGCTCAGACTTATGTCTGACCCCATTGTTTTTATCTTTTTCCCAACCCTCAGGTTATCAGAGTGGGCCTAGCACTAGTGAGCTTTGATCAGACTGCTTTATCTATCTTTTGGAGCTTGGACCGTGGATGTAAAGCTCAGTTTATCTTTTCTAGTATGGCTATTAAGTTATGTAGTGGGATTATGTACTTTTGTTTTATCAGGATGGATATTATGTACTTGACTCTTGTTTATGGTTTTGGTGTAAGCAAACATGTTTTACTTTCCGCTGCAATGAAATGATGTTTTAAATTCTCAAGTATTACTTATATCTGTCTTGTTGTAATTTTTCTGTTCTATATTCACTTAAAATACTCCACCGATGTTATGGAATTCCCTTAGTGAGTGACCGTAGCGGGTGTGGGGTGTTACATAAACCATACCGGAAGGCTTCCAAAAGCATGTATCAAGCAAAACAACTTGGAAGCCAAAAACATCATGCGAACTAAGTCAGATAAATAAGCACTTCGCTTCAAAAGAATGAATTGTTTGGAAAGGCGTAGTAAGCAAGCTGCAAGTCAAAAGGCTACACTTTTCACTCTTGGCAAGCATCCGTTGGAAGGGTTAGCGTCAAGCTTTGAGGAAAATACCAAGATAGCATCAAAATTGTCCAACGGATGACAATTGTTAGTCCCAAAAGAGGCACCTTGTTAGATGCAGGATATGAATTCTTTAAATCGAACAAAACTCGATAAGAAGAATTAGTGTCCACCTCCGGGATGAAGCATAAAGAAACAAAAATCAGAAATCCTAGCCGAAAGGGGGTAACAAAAATCAGAAATCCTAGCCGAAAGGGAGTAACAAAAATCAGAAATTCTAGCTGAAATGGGGTAACAAAAATCAGAAATTCAAGCCGAAAGGGGGTAACAAAAATCATAAATCCTAGCCGAAAGGGGGTATCCATTCTAGGTCTTTCTTGAATTCAAAATAACAAGATCAAGCAGGACTTAGAATGGATCGAAAATTGGAAACCCAAGTCCTCCCCTGGGGGCACGTATCCAAGACTAGTCTCCAAAGGGCTTGGGTCACCGAGTCAATGAGGTGTGGGATTGAATACATTTTAGTAAAAAACAACAAACACATATATATAAGAAGGCGTGTTTAATCAAGCGAAAAACGCAAATTAAATATGGAAAGCATAAACCTCCCTAGGGGGCACATTTTCAAGTCCAAACTCCGAAGGATTTGAATTAACGAGCTACTAAAAATGGGTAAATGCGTGAACATCTAAGATTACAACAAACCCGTAATGATAATCTTACACGTAATAAAACGGGCGCAGTCGTACGATTAACAAAGTGCTTAACCATACAGATGAACAACGATAAAGGTGCAACGCATGACGCACCAACGAGAAGATAATTAAACCATATATGTGTATGTAAAGAAAAACTATGGTACCATGAACCAAGGCCTAAATCAGTCATAAAGTCACCAACAAAGAATATGATAATCAACAGGCTGACACTCGTATAAACAAGCCAGTCTAAACATGGCACATCAAGACAAACAGCGAAAATAATAAAAGATAAAGCTAGCCAATTATGATTTTCATGCTGAAAAAGCAGTGGCCCTCTCTAAGGATTTAAGGGCCTTGATAAGCTCAAACTTGTCTTTTTCTAAAGCATGGATTCGGTCGATGTTCTCTTTGTTCAACCTCTGAAGATCACCAGCAAGAGTATGCCAAGTGCCCAGTTGCCTTACAATGTAATCCCTGACCTCCACAATAAGGCCTCCAACCGAACTTGGGCGCGCCTCCAGCTGGTTAGATTCAGCCAATATGCAGTCTTTCGTAGTATCCATCTTACCAGCAATAATCCATTTGTCAAATGGATCAATGTTCAAGTCAGAGCACAAGCCTCCTAAAGACCAACCTTCGAACCGTTCAGCAAGTGCTGGATGGCACGGATTAGGAACATAAAGAGGCCTACGTACGATTGTTGGGAGATCAGCAGAATTTGAGGTGATGGATGGAAAAGCCAAGGATGGTTGGTCAGAAGCAGTTTGAGCACCTGGGACGAGAGGTTCATCCAGTGTGCGACATCTCCGAGGGACATTTTGGCCCAAATTCCTTCGACTCTTCGGTCTGCTATTCCTGCCAACCTTCTTCATTATCTTCTTCCTTGGTCTTCTTGACATAAAAATTTTCATCCTTGAGCCTAAAGAAAAGATCAAAAGATATTTCAGGGTGTGTCGAACATCAAAGGGCCATTTTAGTCTGAAGATTGGATGCTAATCAAAATAGCCAAACCAGTTTTAGGCGTGAGCAGAACCCATATTTGGTTTAAGCCAATAATGTTTGAGGCATTCCAGCAAACGGTTTATAGGAAAAGCCAAAATTGAAGTTTTGAAAAAAATTCATGCTGTTTAGGTTCATATTGAAGCAACATCCTTATCAAATAGACCTAATTGTTGCCAAGATCCCAATCCATATTCGAGCTGACCGAAGTTCACTTAAGAACTCCTTAGCTCGAAACTATCTATGAAATCGGCAATGACTCGAGCAAAAATAGACAAAGTAAAAAAGCAAGAACTCACCTAAAACAATCATGATGCTTTGGATCTGGAGAAAAATTGCCTTAATCAATCAAGAGTTACTGGAAGCATTAAACAGAATAGTGGGCTAATAGGAGCTGAGATTTAAAAAAAAAAAAAAAAATCAAGGCAAAAATTAAAGGGAGTAGGTTACCTTGTAAAGCTCTCTAGAAAAGTGTTACCATCGAGAAGATTTCTTCGGGAAAGAGGTGAAATGGGGAAGGCATAAATGTAAATTAGTCTGAGATGTTCTTGCCACATCAGCCTCGTCAAATTAAAAACGGCCCGGTTAAACGAGTATAATGACCCACCAAAACTAACTCCCCCGAACCACCATATTATGACTGGCGATACGAGTGACTTAAGGAAGCTTGACTTTGGTCAATCCAGAATAACCAAGAGCCATGAATAATTACCCCTTGGAAGATGAAGATTTAATTCACCAAATCGCTATAGTTCCTTTCGAAGTCCGTAATCTTTTGTTAAACTAGAAAATTACGAACTTCGAGGGAAAATGTTTATCCCTAATTGGTACATCAAGTCTTTATAAGATATACATAATGATCACTACAAAGCTTAGACATGCATGTACGATCCAAGATGCTTGATCGTTCTGAACAGATCGACAAGGAGGAATACACAACATCAAAACTAATAAGTCCCATACCGATCATACAACTTGATTCGACTACGCCAAAAGGTAATACGGCCCAGGCAAGCTGAGGAGATTTGTGCTTAAAGCAAGGGGTCGCCCGCTCTAATATCCAAGGGTCATTTGTGCATAACCAAGAGCGCAACGAACGAGCACAAATCAGAGGACCCACCGTTTATGACCAAAGAAAGCAGTCGCCCATATCAGGGAACACAAGAACATTAAAGAAGGTCGTACGTGTACCCCATGCAGTGCTCATGGATTGCGACCTCAGACTCTCGTCCATTAATTATTAATGTTACAATCATACGCTATCTACTACCCGACAGATATCAACTCCAGAACATTCGCACATATGGCAGCTCTACAAGCTTCGATCCATCGCCCATCCACCATCAAATACTGATGCTCCAACCAGAAGGCTTAGCATGATCCGGTCGGTCATTCCTACACTAACCGGAGAGCTTTGACAAGACACGCGTGTGCACGCATTGCCCGTCCGCCCATTCAATATACCAAGGCCTATGCAATCACTCGTTCTTATATAACCACTCGCTCCTATAAAGTCGCTCACACAGGACAGCTGGAAACAACTGTCACCAGTTGGCTACAACTAAGCAGGGACATTGTTTATCCCTAAAAAACCACACATATATTAAGTGTGTGTTAGCATTATGGGTCGATCATCACTAGGCTCGGTCATACAAAGAGCTATCCAGTACACTCAAACAGTTTGTGAAGGGTCATGACCGACCACACATGACACAATGATAGCAAGACTCGCACACCCTGGAAGGGTTGCTCCGCTCACCCCCATTTCAGAGAGTTCGGTTGCAAATTCCTCTCCCGACTAGTCAGCCGAGGGTCCAAGATATCAGGGATCACACACACGCTCTATGTTTGCTGATAGATTACAGCCTTAGTCGCTCGCTCAATCTGTTATTACTATTTCAACCAGGCGCTTCCCTCCGATTATAGAGATTGGTCGCTCATTCATCTACAATCAAACACGTCCACTCCAACCAGCCCGCTCGCATGACTGAAATCGCTCATCTAAACTGTTCGGATCGAAAGCAGTCTCTCACTCTCAGAAAGTCGTCTGCTCTTGTAAAGTCACTTATGTTGGACAGCCAGAAAACGATTACTGACAGCTGGCTATAACAAAGCAGTGGCATTTTAGTAATTAATGAGATAACCGACCCATATGAATTCCAGTTCAAACTTTCATGAGGGCTCAACTATAAATAGGCCATAGCTACCACTGGAATGGGGGGCTTCTGGCCACCACGAAGTGCTGCTAAACTCCATCCTTAGCCATTTCAACCAAGATCATGACCTCCATTCCAAGGTCTTTCATCCAATTGTCCATGGCGTCCATTCAAATCCTATAAATAAAAGAGATTGAAGACATCCTCTTCCTCCGTTGCTTATCCATCCTTTTCCTTCATATATTCCGCTATTCTTTCATTGAATCTAAGCAAGATTTGTATGCAAAAGTGAGAATATATGGAAAGAACAATGAGATGTATAAAAAACGAGAGTTGATGTATCTTGTAAATATCGTCATGATAATGCAAATCACCTTCATAGTGGATGTAGGCCTAGGTCAGGGCTGAACCACTCTAAAACCTCGTCTTCATTTTGTTTCCTTCGTATTTTTACTTTCAATTGTTGTTGAGTGCGGCTCCGTTTATATTCTAACCTTGTTTGGTGAAGTATGATTCTCGTACCTTTGGTGTTTGAACTAATTTTTGGTGAAAACATCAAGTAGCTCCCTTACTTGCTTGCTAAGCTCCCTCCTTTCTCTTGGAGCCATGTGGCGCACAGGCAATGCAACTGGCATTGCATTATCCACCAAGTATATACGGAAATCGATCTCGCACCTCGGGGGTAAGCCTCGAACCTCATCAAAAACATCAGGATACTCACAGACTACTAGTACAGATCGCAAATCATTGATAGATGCATCAAGTGACTCTAGGAAACTAAGCATGACAGACCCTTTAAGATCATAAGAAATCTCGACGGTCCTCTCATGGCAAGTCAAAAGTCTAACGACCCTCCTCTCACAATCTAGAATGGCACCATACATGGCTAGCCAATCCATCCCTAGAATCAAACCATAGTCCATGAAACCAAGCACATCTACGTCGCATTCATACTCGACGCCCAACACAGATGTTCTCAAATCCCGACAAATCATAGACAAATGAGTTGTACCACAAATAGGGTTTGAGACAACAACTGGATGATTGGAAAGAGAAGTCAAACCTTCAATGGAAACTTTCCTACCTCTATCTGAAGCACTGGTCACGAGAGCATGCACTTGCCCTCCAGAAGATCCTGCCCTTTGGCCTTATCCTTGCTTTTTCGGGCACTCCTAAGAAAAGTGTCCGATCTCTCCACAATTGAAACAAGCATTCTTCTTTCTTTTGCAATCCTTGATCAAATGACCCTTGCATCCACAATTATGACACTTCCTCTTATCTCTAGCCCTGCCGTCCTTTCCGCTTTTCTTTTGTTGTTGTTGTTGTTGTCCTTTCTTGGGCCACACTTTCTTGTTTTGTGTTTCCTCAATCTTAGCTTCTTTCTTTTCACATTTATCTTCCTAATGCATGATTCCCATATCAACGAGCCTTTCAAAAGTTGCTCCCATCGGAATATGAGACATAGATAACCCATGGGGGGTTCATTCAATCCTCTACCAAACCGTAAAGCTTTCTTATGCGTATCTACTAGCTCCAACCCAAACCTCGCCAGTTGATTGAACTTTTTAACATACTTTTCGACAGTCATGCCTGCTTGCCTGAGCGCCAAAAACATTTCCATTTGCATACTTTTCTCGGCTTGAGAAAAAAACTTCATTTCGAATCTCTTTCGGAAATCATCCCAAGTCTCCACTAGACACCCTGCTTGCGTCACTTCCCACCAAAAAGAAGCCTCATCTTTCATTAGCCAAACGGCCAACTGAATCTTTCTACGATCGTCAACTTCGAAAATTCCAAACAAATCTTCTGTCTCCTTAAGCCAATTCCTTGCGTCTACGAAAGACTCAGTTCCACGGAATGGCTTTCCTCCCATAGCGTAGAAATCTTTACATATCTTAGAGAAATTATCGGCATGCGGAGGAGGAGGAGGAACAGCGGGTGCAGGAACGTCTGCTTGACCTCCGGCAGGCGCCGTGGCCTCATTATACATACGAAACCAGCCTGGTATCATGATGTCCCCAGGAATATTAGGTTCCCCAGACATGCTGAAAAGAAAAGGAAAAGAGATTCAAACAGAGAATCGAAAGATATTACATATGGCTACGGGAAATATGTTTTTCAAAACAGGCTTTTCTTTTGAAAATGCTTTCTTTTAAAACCATTTTGAAAACAATTTTCAATTTTTTTTAATCCAATCTGGTAACCTTCATCTCTGATACCAAATGTGACACCCCATGTCCGTTAATGTCACTCATTAAGAGAATGCATTAAGTTTCGTGGAGCTTTATATGTAAACAGGAATAGAAATATTATAAGACAGATATAAAATAGCAGCGGATTTAAAATTTTATTAAGCATAAAACATCGTAGTTCAAAACATAGTTACATCATAAGTCTGAAATGCAGAAAACCCAGTACATCAATTTAAAACTTTTGTCTTGTACTAAAATCATCATAGTACAATAAATATGAAAAAAGCATAATCCCCAAAAACATAGCCATAGTAGAGAAGGTACGAAATCAAGCAGTACATCTAAGCAATTCCAAGCAGAATGAAAGAAGAATCCTAATCAAGCCTGAGTATTCTCATCTTGAGAACCTGGGGGGACGAAAGAGAAAGAAGTGGAAACAAAGTAGGTCAGACATAAGTTTGGCGAGTCCAGTTAATTTTAGCATTTAAATAAGTAAAAGCATCATGACAGATACATAATTGGATAAGAGAGATAACAACATATAAGGCAGGTATGACAAAGTAAATAGGATAAACTGAATAGAACATATATGTATAGCGCTCCTCTAATACTTTTCTCTATCTGCACCAATACTAGTACTATAAGAATAAGATGATCCCTAATAAGTACAAGATGGTAGACTTAGGCGTACTTCTAGCGAGAGGTTTCACCCCATACAATAACAGGCAACCAAACTGATCATACCTGCGTTACCCCTAAGGATAACAATGGGCTCCTAAACAAGCGAGACTAGATGTACCCTAATTACTACCCCAATCGATCAGCTCCCTACTCCGTAGATACGCTATGCTGGCCCCATAGTAGGATGTATCACCTCCTAAAGTGACAACTCTTCATTTCCAGGATGTGCACAACCGTATCTACTGATGCCACGACGACTTAGCCTCCCTTGTCTGGATCCATGCACGCACATGACTCTGTCGGAATACGCCGCCCGCATCGTCTCCCCTTTTGGATCTCTTACAATCAGCCCAATAAGCGTGCCCTGACTCCGACCTAGTTCGGAGTACTCGTTTGATACTTATATATGGGTTACTAACTGAAACGGGTCTCACACACAAGATGATACAAGCTTCCCCCTATGGTTTCATCCCCACTCCTAGTATTCCTACAGGTTATGCCATACCAGTGTAATAAGATTGCATAACCCAACGGGTTAAGTTTGTGTGCCTATATATAAATATTACCCACCACCCTAAGATTTTCTTAACCCACCCACTGTTTCAAACAAGTTTACTTAACCCCTACCCAAGTTAACATGTTCATGTAATCCCTATGAATTCAAACAGGTTAAGTATTCAAGTTCATTACAATATATTCATTTATGGTTATAATGTGCTAGACCTCCCACATTAAGCCTACAACTTGTGGATGCTGGATATGTCGGACAGGTCCGGCCATACTTCTTCCACAAGTCGGACTTAACCTCATGTCTTAGCCTGTTACGTGTTTACGCACTTAGACCCCTCACATTAGATTCACCACTTGCGGTCGTTGGATATGCCGATCGGATTCAGGTAGACTTCTACCACAAGTGTAATCTAACTTCGTGTCTAAGTGCAATTACAGTTTCTAATTACTATAAATCTAGGCACTTTCATTATTTAACAATTATTCCTATTTCATTACAAGTTTTCATGCCCCTTTCCCAAGTCAAATTCATCATGTGCCATATGCCCCAATTTGAGATCTTTAATCACAATATGATTTATGCCCCCAAATCCATATTCATGTATTCAATTCAAATTATGCATCCAAATTTCCCAATACAAGTTATGCCCTAATTTTAACGTTTTTCCCTTGTTCTCAATTTCACACTTCCGTATATTTCAGTGGTATGCCTAGGCTCGAAGGTAGCCTGGCTATAAAGTAAAAAGAGAAAAGAAGAAGGGAGGAGAACAGAAATAAGCATAATAATAAGATTGACATATGATGGAAGAAATAGGCATAGCAACTGAATAAGCATATAGTGACAGAATTGGGCATATAAGATCAGATCTGGTGAACATGTGATAATAGAACCGATTAGGCATAGTGACATGATCATAAGAAGGCATGATGAGATCTACTTAGTGAATTACATATACAAATAATGGCAGATCTGATATGATAAGTAGTCATAGGCTTAGATCCAAACTTATGGGCATGTCAAGATTCACTTTAATTATTTCTATCTAAAAATAACACAGACTCACAAACAATGGGTCTACGAAAACTGAGAAAAGTGTGTTGATGTTGAATCAACAATCTTTGAATACGTATGAATCGTCGTTGCTGAAGAAAAGACTAATTTAATCTGAGTTGGAGCAGCATCTCACTGTCACCATTGATTTAGATGAATAAAACAATGGGTATACACTACACCAAATAAGGAAATTTGAAAATAATATTTTTTATTTGAAACACCTATTTTTAGTTTCTAGACCTAAAACACTTTACTGGTGTGTCTATATTTATCTAAGTGCTTCCTTTAATTTTTATCGTTTTATATATTTAATTTTATGTGAAAAACAAATCTTTACCATGGTACTTGGTTCCCATCAGATTTAACAAGGCCAGATATCGTTCCCACGTCCAAATGGGACCGCGTTTGATAAAAACAAAATTAGGCCGCATTCTTTTATGTTCTAGAACCTGGTTTCAATTCTCTTTCTTTCGTTCTCTAAAGGCAATCCAGCATTCCCAAAAACCAAAATCAAGGCGCATTCCCAAATCCGATTATCTGAAGTAAGTTGAATCATTTTTCTCCGTTGTATTAATTCCATTTTGTTACTTCCTTGAATTTGAATCCTCTTTGATTTTCCCTGTTTTCAAATTATCTGAAGTAAGTTATGATATGTCCCATACCTCAAAATATGGGAGCTATTGGCTAGTATATAGCCCATTAGGCACCCTCCCCTTACAAGCTAGCTTTTAAGGGAGAGTTCTACCTAATAAGCCTATCATTTGGTGCTTTCACCGAGAACCGCTCGACGAAAGTTCGAGCCGCGGGAGGGGCGACCTATAGGCTGGATTAAAATACTGATAGGTGAGTGAAGCCGTCCACCGAGAAAAGGGCTACCATCGACGAGTGAAGCCGTCCAAAAGAGAAAAGGGCACCCTCCCCTTACAAGCTAGCTTTTAAGGGAGAGTTCTACCTAATGAGCCTATCAGCTTATATGTGGTCCTATTATTATTCTGGACATAAATGCAATCACAGGCTGATTGATTTCACTGGCATCTACTCCCTTTATTATGCATATACAGTCCACATTTTGTTTGCAATGGTTGCTAAAATGTACTCTTCCTAAATTACTCCCCTATACCTTGCAGATGGGTAAAACTGTTGATGCAAAAGGTCATGACATACTAATCAGTCAGTATTATTGTAGAAATATATCAAAATGTGCTAGAACAAAAAGTTATAGTTGGAACAACCCAAAACGTGAGACTTTAGCTTTTAGATGATCACCCTTTACACATTTGTAAACTGGTTATTGTGAACTACGTATTAATAATTTGAACTATATTATACGTTTGAACTGAACTGCCATAATATACCCTGTATTTTATAGTTTGAACATTATATATTCTATCATACAATCACCTCATCTACACTGTTGGTTTGTTAAACTAGTCTTTATTGATGATTATTCCAAAATCAAGACTCACGTTTGATAAACTGTGTTCAAGTGATTTAACCAGTACGTGCATCATGGTAACTTAATAGTATTACGCCAAAATCCTCAATTCTTCTGCTAGTTTCATACTGGCTATCATTATGGTTATTTTACCCATCCAAATTCAAAGCAGTTTTTATGATTTGTAGTGTTAATGATAAAGGATTTGTTGTTATATGAGGCTCTTTGCAATTTTCTTCCAACTTTTTCTTTTTGCATGTACATTATATTACCTGATCAGTTCTTTTATTTCTAAACTTATTTATAAATATGGATACCGACAAGATTTGGAATTTTTTTCCTTTATTGGTTTAGATCAACATATTTGTTTCCCCAACATAGTCCAGTGTTGGGGCATATATTGGACCTTGCTTGTCTGCCATATGACTGGTTTTTACTACAAAAAATTTAAGCCATCCACTTTATGTGTTTCAAAAGTAAATTGAAACAACTGCAAAATTGTGTTTGCGTTAAAACAAAGACAGGTGTTTTTGACCAAGGTGTGCTGCTACATTTCTCCTTTTATTGCTCGGTTGCTTTTTTCGAAAATATGTATTGTCTAAATTCTGAAATATTTAACCATGCACTGAAATTATATCATCAAAACAAATTCAGATTTCAAAAAAAAAATCACCCGAAGCCGCCAGTAGAGCCATAGCTGTAGTTAAATGGGATTATGGTTACCATATGAGATTGCAGGATGATAATGAAGATCCTTTGCATAATACTGATGATAATGAAGATCCTTTGCATAATGCTACTCGTACTGGTAATAATTTGGTTTCTTATCAAATCAATAATATTGTGCTATTCTCTGCTCTTTTTTATTAAAATATCTCATCCTAGTCGTTTCCTTGCTTTTTAACTCACTGAACCCTTATGATGGGGCTCAAATTTACATGTTTTGTACTGCTTTTTTACTCAAATTATTCGGGAAAACACCAATCCATGATGTCTATTTTTTTCTTTCTTCTTCCAGATTTGTATTCTTGGCTAACTGAGGACGTGATTTCTTCTCTAGCTCTTACATTTGATGCCCTTCTCCATCAGTAAAACTTCTGTCTCTGCACACATTACATACTCACTTCATTAACACGTGTTAACGACTGTATGTCCTTATTTCTTATAAAGTGCTATTATGCACATAGAATCTGTTTCAATACTAGACCAGTTGCCTTTTATGTTGCATTTAGTCTGGTAGTAATGTAGTATATTGGATGGTTGCAGGTAAGCCCCGTCGAGTATGGTTACATCTTGCGTGTGCATTTGTCTGCTGGGGAATAACATGCGACATATTGTGCTTATTTCTAACACAAACAAGAAAAAAAATCTTATTGTAATTATCAGCCTATAAGTTTGTTTTTTGAATTACCTCTCTGTATTCTATTTGTTAGTGTCTGAGTTTTCTTTACTTCTTAAATTTTTACATGTTAATCGTCTAGAATAAATTTCTAGGTTGACATTATTGGCTTTCCTGATTATTTAGTGGTAGCTACGCTTATGTTTGTTCTTAATAATGGAGGAGATCTAAAAGAAGCCATTAAAATACGTTTATAATTGATTATTTATTGTTGTTGAGAATTGATCACTAGAGCGTCTTTAATCCGAATACCATCACATTATAGGTACACAGAGTTAAATCAAATAATAAACAGACGTGTAAAATATCTAAATGGAATTTTTATGTAGACACATTTAAGATTTAAAGGTGGATTCCTAAATACATTTCAGATTTAAAGGTCATGGTACTGTTAATATTATTAATAAACCTATTTTTAGTTTCTAGACCTAAAACACTTTACTGGTGTGTCTATATTTATCTAAGTGTTTCCTTTAATTTTTATCGTTTTATATATTTAATTTTATGTGAAAAACAAATCTTTACCATGGTACTTGGTTCCCATCAGATTTAACAAGGCCAGATATCATTCCTACGTCCAAATGGGACCGCGTTTGATAAAAACAAAATTAGGCCGCATTCTTTTATGTTCTAGAACCTGGTTTCAATTCTCTTTCTTTCGTTCTCTAAAGGCAATCCAGCATTCCCAAAAACCAAAATCAAGGCGCATTCCCAAATCCGATTATCTGAAGTAAGTTGAATCATTTTTCTCCGTTGTATTAATTCCATTTTGTTACTTCCTTGAATTTGAATCCTCTTTGATTTTCCCTGTTTTCAAATTATCTGAAGTAAGTTATGATATGTCCCATACCTCAAAATATGGGAGCTATTGGCTAGTATATAGCCCATTAGGCACCCTCCCCTTACAAGCTAGCTTTTAAGGGAGAGTTCTACCTAATAAGCCTATCATTTGGTGCTTTCACCGAGAACCGCTCGACGAAAGTTCGAGCCGCGGGAGGGGCGACCTATAGGCTGGATTAAAATACTGATAGGTGAGTGAAGCCGTCCACCGAGAAAAGGGCTACCATCGACGAGTGAAGCCGTCCAAAAGAGAAAAGGGCACCCTCCCCTTACAAGCTAGCTTTTAAGGGAGAGTTCTACCTAATGAGCCTATCAGCTTATATGTGGTCCTATTATTATTCTGGACATAAATGCAATCACAGGCTGATTGATTTCACTGGCATCTACTCCCTTTATTATGCATATACAGTCCACATTTTGTTTGCAATGGTTGCTAAAATGTACTCTTCCTAAATTACTCCCCTATACCTTGCAGATGGGTAAAACTGTTGATGCAAAAGGTCATGACATACTAATCAGTCAGTATTATTGTAGAAATATATCAAAATGTGCTAGAACAAAAAGTTATAGTTGGAACAACCCAAAACGTGAGACTTTAGCTTTTAGATGATCACCCTTTACACATTTGTAAACTGGTTATTGTGAACTACGTATTAATAATTTGAACTATATTATACGTTTGAACTGAACTGCCATAATATACCCTGTATTTTATAGTTTGAACATTATATATTCTATCATACAATCACCTCATCTACACTGTTGGTTTGTTAAACTAGTCTTTATTGATGATTATTCCAAAATCAAGACTCACGTTTGATAAACTGTGTTCAAGTGATTTAACCAGTACGTGCATCATGGTAACTTAATAGTATTACGCCAAAATCCTCAATTCTTCTGCTAGTTTCATACTGGCTATCATTATGGTTATTTTACCCATCCAAATTCAAAGCAGTTTTTATGATTTGTAGTGTTAATGATAAAGGATTTGTTGTTATATGAGGCTCTTTGCAATTTTCTTCCAACTTTTTCTTTTTGCATGTACATTATATTACCTGATCAGTTCTTTTATTTCTAAACTTATTTATAAATATGGATACCGACAAGATTTGGAATTTTTTTCCTTTATTGGTTTAGATCAACATATTTGTTTCCCCAACATAGTCCAGTGTTGGGGCATATATTGGACCTTGCTTGTCTGCCATATGACTGGTTTTTACTACAAAAAATTTAAGCCATCCACTTTATGTGTTTCAAAAGTAAATTGAAACAACTGCAAAATTGTGTTTGCGTTAAAACAAAGACAGGTGTTTTTGACCAAGGTGTGCTGCTACATTTCTCCTTTTATTGCTCGGTTGCTTTTTTCGAAAATATGTATTGTCTAAATTCTGAAATATTTAACCATGCACTGAAATTATATCATCAAAACAAATTCAGATTTCAAAAAAAAAATCACCCGAAGCCGCCAGTAGAGTCATAGCTGTAGTTAAATGGGATTATGGTTACCATATGAGATTGCAGGATGATAATGAAGATCCTTTGCATAATACTGATGATAATGAAGATCCTTTGCATAATGCTACTCGTACTGGTAATAATTTGGTTTCTTATCAAATCAATAATATTGTGCTATTCTCTGCTCTTTTTTATTAAAATATCTCATCCTAGTCGTTTCCTTGCTTTTTAACTCACTGAACCCTTATGATGGGGCTCAAATTTACATGTTTTGTACTGCTTTTTTACTCAAATTATTCGGGAAAACACCAATCCATGATGTCTATTTTTTTCTTTCTTCTTCCAGATTTGTATTCTTGGCTAACTGAGGACGTGATTTCTTCTCTAGCTCTTACATTTGATGCCCTTCTCCATCAGTAAAACTTCTGTCTCTGCACACATTACATACTCACTTCATTAACACGTGTTAACGACTGTATGTCCTTATTTCTTATAAAGTGCTATTATGCACATAGAATCTGTTTCAATACTAGACCAGTTGCCTTTTATGTTGCATTTAGTCTGGTAGTAATGTAGTATATTGGATGGTTGCAGGTAAGCCCCGTCGAGTATGGTTACATCTTGCGTGTGCATTTGTCTGCTGGGGAATAACATGCGACATATTGTGCTTATTTCTAACACAAACAAGAAAAAAAATCTTATTGTAATTATCAGCCTATAAGTTTGTTTTTTGAATTACCTCTCTGTATTCTATTTGTTAGTGTCTGAGTTTTCTTTACTTCTTAAATTTTTACATGTTAATCGTCTAGAATAAATTTCTAGGTTGACATTATTGGCTTTCCTGATTATTTAGTGGTAGCTACGCTTATGTTTGTTCTTAATAATGGAGGAGATCTAAAAGAAGCCATTAAAATACGTTTATAATTGATTATTTATTGTTGTTGAGAATTGATCACTAGAGCGTCTTTAATCCGAATACCATCACATTATAGGTACACAGAGTTAAATCAAATAATAAACAGACGTGTAAAATATCTAAATGGAATTTTTATGTAGACACATTTAAGATTTAAAGGTGGATTCCTAAATACATTTCAGATTTAAAGGTCATGGTACTGTTAATATTATGTAAGGGTTAAAGTTCCTGAAGATGCAAGCCAAGGTATTGTTTATAGATGTAAATTGAGATGCAAGCATCGTAAAGGATGAAACAAGCTTGGTTGAGGACATCCGAATTGTTGAGCTAAAAGCGATGAAGATGAGATAGTGAATGAATAAAATAGAAGGTGAGGCAATCCCACAAGTTTGTTCAATAGTAAAATTAGAGACATTAATGACATTTGAAGCGTTATTGTGCTGAAGTGATTTTGAGTTGCTGTGTTGCGGGTTACTAAGCTGAAGAGTTGGAGCAAGTGCTGGCATGACAAAGATGTGAAATTGAACCCTAGGCGAACTGATGACTTGAAGGGACAAAATACTGGCCTGAAGGAGCTTTGACAATTGCAAAGTAGAGAGATGTTATATTCAGGATTAAATGACTCTAATTTGGTTCCTAGGAAAAAATGAAAAACAACTGAAACTGCAGAATGTATCCAAGGTAGTCCTTTAAAATAAGACTGTGCTCTACAATTTATATCTTCTTTATTATTAATAAACCTAAGCTGTCAGCATTCCCTCAAATAAAAATAAATTTAAATTTTAGTTGTTAACGTTCCCTAAAAGTATAGGATGCACCATAAAAATTTAAAAAAAAAAAAAAAAAAAAATTGCAAAATCGTTTAGCTTCTGAGAATTAGCTTCAATTGCTTTTGTCAATGGCCAAATTGCCTGTTATCCAATCTACTACAGGTTTGTCTTGCTTCTCTTGTATGCTGTAGCGGATGAAACTCACAAAATATGCAATATCATCAGTAGTACAGATCAGGATTCTTGACCAGAAGGATTGCAACATGCAGAGTCCATGAAGTATCGGTTTCCTCGGTTCTCAAAGAGATACTTGCCATTGCAATTACCATCAGCAAGCGCAGAAGCTATCAATCTTCTGTTGTTACTTTGCTTTGGGATCCTCACAGAAGGCCAGCATCCTGCATTTGAGGCCTATCAACATTTCCAGGTAAAACTTTTCTTCATTGGTTTATTCACATCAAGTTTACATTGAATAGTAAATGAAATATATAATGTCTGAAAAATCTGCAACATACTATAGAACCTTTTTAATATTGCTGAATTTGCTTGAATTGGTTAGTAATGCAAGTAACACAATATTATTTTGTACGTGAACTCCTATAAGAAGCTACTATTGAAGACGACTAAAAATTCAACAGCAAGTAATGTTAGTTAATATTACTGAACTTAAAGTTGTTCAGTTTACAAAATTTAATTTCTGACCAATTTGCCTAGGCAAAAAGGATTCAGAACAACATATCATGCTTGTGTCCATGCCTTATTTGATAAACTTCATGAACTCTGTTAATTAAAAAATCATGGAATTTAATTGTTTTGAAATGTAGATTACTCCTAACGTAACTTTGCCAAAAAGCTTCTGTTGTGGCTAGTAGGCTAGCAAGTAGAAACTGGTTAACACTTCAAGTTTTGATCTTTGTTCTACTTGGAGTTTAAATCAAAATAGCTACAGGTCGTTGTTTAATGCTCACTTATACTTAAGATATTCCTATTGATTTGATTGAATGTTCTACCTTTAAATTTTCATCAGAACAATAGCTGCAATAACTTCTTGTCATATTTGGTCCCTGGTTTTCTTGTATCAGTTGCTTATATTGATCCCGCAAATTGTAAGTATAAGTTCATTACCATATATTTCAAATTGTTGGTTTTTATTACGTTTGTATGACCATGTGTGTATCATTTATCTGGTTGTCATACTTATTCTTGAATGTTACTAAAAGCTACAACAGACCTGCAATCTGGTGCACAATATAAGTGTGTGGTGTGTCTCTATCTGTTCCTTTTTATTTTATTTATTTTTGTATTTATTTATTTGTAGAAAATAAAACTGGTAAATATATTTGGATAATTTGTTGCCTTTTTGGATTATAGAGGCCTCTTTTTCTGCTTTCAGTATTCAGTCTCTTGCTGCTAGATTGCAGATTGTCACAAGTACCAGCAAAATATGATTTACTTAAAATTTGTATTTCCCATAGTAACTAATACATTATTACTTGTTATTTATTTAGCGATATGGTACATCTTATTTTGCAATATGATACAGAAGGAAACCTCAGGTCAGTACTCGCATAAATGTTCATTTCTCTCCAAAAATTCATTTTCAGAGTTTTGGTTAATTTTGATTTGCATATTTTTCGGACGTGGCCTGATTTGATAAATAAGGCAAAAAATAGGGGATTAGATGTCATTCAGGGAATGTGCACGAGCCTGTTCAGGGGCAGAAACCGTTTTCCAATTTTTTATAAATTTGTCGGATTGATCTATAACACTTCTCGTTCTTAGGCAGTACTACTCTGAGGACAGGTATCATTTGGTTAAGTTCAAGCTTGTGCATAGTGCTAGTCTTTACGTTAATTATTGCATTGGACCTTAAAGAGACACCAAAATAGGAATTGCACTTCTGTGCATTGTGTAAGATAGAATTCAGAATTGGTCATAATGTGAATCCTAAGTGCGGAAAATTAATTATGCTAGTATGGATCTACGCAATGTAATGTAAACTTACGGACAGTACAGATTATAAGCGAGGAAAAATCATATTTAATTTAATAATTCATTTGTAATTTAATAATTTAGTACCATGCAAGGATGAAAATTGTTTATAAAAATAAGACAAATAGCCCATACATCGTATATGCAGTCAATGATTTTAAATACTATATTGCTTTCAATGCTCAAGTGTTTATTATGGTGTAGCTGATGTACGCATTGTAGTAGGCATATGTGGTCTAGGATTTGTGTTGATATAGCCGAGGGATTGAAACGGGAAGCGAAGATGGCAAGCCCAGATTCGGGTGTAAAATAGAAGTAATAAAGGCCCCTGTTTAATAGATGCACCAAGGACATTATCACTATGGTCTAACTGTCTTCATTGTTAGGGCTGGGCTACCATGGCTGATACAAGAGATTCGACTGGAAGAAATGAGTGTTGCAGATCATGAACATGAAACACTGATCGAGTGTTGCAGATTATCAAACTGAAACACATGTAAAGTGTTATAATTTGTCAATTTGAAACATAATATGTGTTTCAAAAATCTGCAACATACTAATCTACAACACCTAAAAGGTGTTTCTACAATTTTTAGCAACGTTTTATTATTGCTTCAAATTGGTCATTTTGGTGTTGTGATAAGGTCCTTTATATAGCCATCAGCCACGAATCTTGCACAGAAATCAGTCCAAGTTCGGAAGCAGGGATCTGCCGAGATCCGTATGGGGGTTGACCCCCCCCCCCCCCCCCCTCACCTTTGTGTGCCGGTCCGGGGGTCGACATCCCCTTGATGGGGTCGACCCATGGGTCGACACCCATAGCGGGAAATTTCCCGCTCCCCCCTCCGCTGTTCGATTTTGAATTTATTTGAATTCTGGACTTATTTTATTTATATATGAGTGGCTTATATATATGTATACAAACTTCTAACCTTAATATCTTCATACAATGTCCGTTTTACGCAAACTTGGCATCTATCTTAAGCATAACTCCAAGATGAACGCAATGGCACAGTCCGTTTCACTTAATTCCCAATACTTAATTAAGTATTCTTTACTTATCATTTTAGTGTGTTATAAATTACGGGGTGTTACAGTAACAATAAGTATGGATCATACCGCTTAACATACTACTGAAGATGGCATAGCATATCATATTCCATATAAGAATTTAGTGCTTATATAACGAGGTTTGGATTACCATACGAGCAAGATGCTTGTATGTCGAGGACTGAATTACAGGTTGAACAGAAGACTGATTATGGATTTAATAACATATAAAAGAAAATTGCAAGATTTAATATCAAACCGTACACAAGTTTTGAGATGACAAAAATGTACACGTCTCTCTTGTTTTATGATACGGCACATGGATTATGATCAATTCCCATCACTGGGTCAAAGGATGATTTTTTACACATCTCCCTAAAGCATAGATAATTCACATTTGATTTGTATGGGATATATTGATTTATTGGGTGCCTAATACGACCTAATAAATTTGTTTATGTCAACTCGTACAAAGGAGGTTATGGCGAAATTTTTCAGAAATTTAGGGTGTTTACCAACTTTCAGGAAATTTAGAAGTTCGTAGAAACAAAGAAGTTAAAGAACTCAAGCCAGAATGAAAGTTGAGTTGGTTAGTTAAACAATTTTCAGCTTCATTCTTTTTGGGGACGAAAAAGTTTAAGTGGAGAGATTGTAACAACCTGTATTTTTGGAACCAATTTGAAATTTATTTTTAATTGATTTTAATAGAAATTAAATATTTTTAATGATTTATTTTGAGAATTAACAATTTAGAATTTATTTAAATCAAAGTTAGAACGTATAAATTTAATTAAAATGAACGTGAAATGGCGCGGTAGTTTGAAATTTTGGTTTTGAGCTTTGTTTAATCATATAGAATTCAAAATAAGTCAGAATTTGATGAAATAAGAAACGTTAGAATCTGTTTAACTGTATCTTTCTAATGAATGTAAGAAATTGATATTTCACTTTATAGATTGTAAGTTATGTCTAAATTAAAATTCCAAATAGTCGCTATTGAATTTATATATTTTTAAATATTATATATAGCTCTTAGAAATAGCCATTTTGCAAACGGCCTACGTTTTCGACGAAACTAATTTTGTTGGACCTGAAATATCAAATTATTGTTAGATATAAAATTTCTAGTCATTTGGAATTAGTATGTGAGCATAGTAAATTTAAACGTGTTTTCAATTTCAGTTTGAATTAAGTAAACTATTTAAAAAGGCCATTTTTCAAACGGTCCCCGAATTTGACTAAATTAATTTTGTTACGATTGTATCGTCAAACATAGCGAGATTTCAAATTTCATAATTTTTGGAGTTAGTATGTGGCCGTGACAAATTAAAATGTATGTTTAAATTCAATATTTGAAGTTATATTTTGATTTTGAGAAAAACTGATTAAAACAATCGAAACAGCTTACGAAATAATACCATTGGGTCCGGAATGTGGGAATTTTGTTAGGGGCGACAGTCGTTGAATATTACTAAAAATTTAGTATAAATAAACTTTTCCTCGGCTAAACCCAATTTTCCTACATCAGAAAACCGCCTCCAACTTATTTCTTCATCGGCCGAAATATTCCCTCATTCTCCTTAAATTTTCTAACGATCCACAAATCAATTCATGATTTTTCCAACTGCAAACATGTTTAACTTAGCGAGATCTTGTCGACGACGGTGGTGATCGGATTTAGGGTTTTCTGATGATTGAATTTCGCCATGAAACAACGGTCGTTCAAAGTTGAATTGGAAGCTAGATGTAGTCTCGAGTTTCGAGGCGTTCAGGGCGTGGGTTGGCAACTCGATGACGGTCGGAGTGGGCTTGTCAAATGGTGGTTCGACGCTCTGGTTGGTGGTGCGTGATGGAGGACGATGGTGCGAGAGTTTAGGATGACGGCCTATAACGTTTACAAACGGGGAGGATAAGGTTAATGAGAGAGTAGTAGGAATTCTCTTATCCCATTCGGAAGGATATCATCTTCATAATTATCCATCACTGTTTTTGTGGATTAAGGGTGTAATTAAATTATTTAATTATTTTTAAGAATTTAAGTTATGTAATTAATCTGTAAATTATCCTAACTTGTTCAAACGGTGTCAGAATCGCGCGAAACAAAACACGTTGAAATCGTGACAGCGAACACTACAATATGGAACTGACCAGAACAAAAACGGAGCAAGTTGAATTTTGAGCTAAATTAAACATCCGTTTAATTTAGTTTAAAAATAAATCCTCAATTAAAGACTGACGGAGTGGAAATCAAGGTGAGAACTCTCTCACTCAAATTATTTTTACAGTTATTATATCTGCGACTATGTATTTATTGCCTGTGGTTGCAATATTTGTTTGGTGATTGATGGTTGTTTACAGTTTTAATGTTATCATTATTAAACTGTGGAAATGTACATTGTTAAATAAAACCTTTATATTATGAATAATGTTCACATGGACTGTGATGAAAACCCCACACGGTATTGGGACGATAATTTTACACATTGCCCAATTATTTGTTGATGATTGAAAACCCCACATGGGTCTGGGGATGATAATTAATTGACATCTCCCTTGGATTTAATTGTATGTCAACTGATTGATTGACAGACTATTATAAGCGTTATTTAATATTTAATGCTTATACAGTTGTAAATTGCACTCTGGATGTGAATTGAATGTTTAATAGTTTATCACTATTTTTGAATACATGCGATGTATGGAATCCATATAAATAAAATTATATGGTAATTGATTGAGTCTAATTCCAATTCAGAAATAACGAATATTTTAAAATAATATTCAGTGAAGAATCAAAATAAAATTTTAATGTCCGATTTTGAGTGGACACAAAAATATTGAAATATTCATAATTGAAATGAATATTAAGTCGAATTAAGTAGATATACGCCATTTTAAATCGGATGGAATTTTCTGTCAATTTTATTCATTTTATAATGAATATTGAAATGATTTGATTTCAAAATCTGATATTTTGAAAATATTATCATTTTAATATTATAACGATATGGAATATTCAATTTTGATTTAAAATTGAAATGGAAGTTGAAATCATTTTTAAAACGAATTTATAAACAATTTATAAAATACATTTTAAATGGAAATCGACAAATTTTTTTTTTTATATATATATATATATATTATAATGGCCTGGATAGAGTGAGCCGTGCAGCGACCGTTCGCGAATTTCGACCATCGACTTTGAGTTGACGTAATGGGAGATCCGACCGTCGGATTCTCCTAAAACCAGAACCATTACGTTCGTGTCAAAAAGAAATTTCAAATGATAATAAGGGATTCGAAATCTAACGATTAGATTTTGAGAAATGTTTAATTCAAATTTGAATAAAAACAGCGCCAGCGCGACTATACGACCTGAAACGACATTTAACTGAAAGAGGCTATTTTTAAAGGAATTAAAATAGAGAAAATTATGTAAATTCATAATATGTGATTTGAAATGAGTTTGGATGAAATATTCCAAGTTTGTAAAGATAAAATATATTTTTATCTGAATAAGTTGTTTACCAACTTGAGTTAAGAATTGAAATGGTTTTAATATAACCAAAAATTTCCAACGTATAAGTTGGAATGGATTTGAATAGAAATTATCTTCGAATATTTTAGTGTTGAATTTCGTGATTATATGGATATCATTGAGGAATTTGGAAGATATGGATATCGTTATTCCTAATACGAAATCTGTTGGGTTCAGAATATGATATTGAATGTAAGCCGATATGACTTCTATTCTAAGCCTTGTATTTAATATCAAACTGGATTTTGGGTTCATTGTGAGTAGTGTTTAAATAACATTAGTTCTTAAACCCAATTAACAAGGAAGTTATGATTTGGAATTTATGAATCTTTAAGCTAAGATTTAATGGAATTTTCCAAAATAAAGTTTTCCAAATTAATATATTAAATTGGAATTGAATGGAATTCGATTTATTTATAATCGAGATGAGTTTTTGTGAAGGAAAACTGTTACTATTTATGGAATTTATAAGTCTTTTTCGTTATTCCATTTATAGTATTAGTTGGATATGGAAATTCATATTGATTATGATTGATCTGATTTCCGTGAAGATTCCATTTTTATGGAAGATGATTTTGGGTTTATTGTGAACAATGTTTTTACATGACATTTGTTCTTTAATCCAAGTAAAGACAAGATTGATTTAAAGGGTTGAATAATCATTAAATGATGATTTTTGAGATTAAAACTAAGCTAGAGTTTTAATGAATCTTTAATTAGATTGGAATGTGAATGAGGTAACTAATTTTTTGAATTCAAGAAATGATCGAGAATGAGTACTACCAGTGTTACTCCATGTGAGAGTTAAATCTTTAATTAGATTTTAAATGTGAAATGGTAATTAATTTTACCAATAACACAGTGGGTGTTAGATATGGAGTACTAACAGTTTTGCTCTATGGGATGAATAAGTCAGGATTGGAAAAATAAAATAAATGATTACTTCGGTAAGGCTCGATAATCCCGACTAATTTGATAAACCCTAATTTGGTTTAAGATTGTTAAAAGATAATACAAAATCTTTTGCAATGGTTTTCAAAGAAAGATTAAAACAAGAGGGTTAAATGAATTAAATCTTTGATAAGATTTATGGGAATGATTCCCAGTGTAATGAATATTTGAATAAAAGAATATTCTCGATTGGAATGAGGCGTATGATGTGTTATTATAGCACTTGGTTATAAGATACGCGACCTATTCGGAATGACTGGGTTTAACCCATTCTGAATAACTGATACGACCATTAAAAGTCGACGATGAAGACGGTGGTTGAAGAATGGAGATCTTCGCATCGAATGGATGATTACTGATGTCTTGATTGGGTTATACACCAAGAAGAGGTAATAAGTGGTGATCGTCCAGACATACTTGGAGATCGATCGGATATGCGAGGACCTCTTTTCTGTATTGGACATATGGGACAAGGAATAAGGTGCCTCCGGTTTCGTTCAGACCTAGAACTAACTTGAAAATGGATTGTATGTTTGACATTGTACTTCCTGTTGTATTCGTTGATCTTTGCTAAATATATATCTGTTTAGTGGCGGAGAATTTATTCTCTTGCTTAACACCCTTCTCTCAGACGTATGAGCTTAGAGGTTATATATTTGTGGAAATCAATGGTATGGTATGGATTGATAATGTGGCATGCTAAGATGCATTGATCAAGGATTTTGTTGAAAAGTAGGGTCTTGTGTTTGATGATCAAAGCACGGCTTTAATTAGCATAACTTTGTGTATAGGATTAATTCGCGAGCCTCACACTCCGGTATGAGTCTAAAACAGGATAAGGGACGCAGTGAGTGCATACGTTTCTTTCTAGCTAGAAGTGGTGTCATGGTATGGAGCCCAGACATTTTTACTTATGTGGATGATGGATAGCGAGGTGCCTCTAATTTGATATGAGTCTCTAATGGCTCTTGATTGGTCGATGTACTGACCATTTTGGAGGTCCAATTGGACCGGGAAACGTATTGTTCAGAAATAACCAATCCACAAAAGTAAGAGAGGACCGAGACTGCAGGATCCAAGGGTTCGCCAAATTCTGAGTCCTGGGTCATCTTGCTAGAGGTGATCCGGATCGGTCAGGAGACCATCCCTTGCCTTGACTGACAATGGAAATCCAATTTACAATACGCAACTTTTCACTTTTAGTTGTAAACCTATATAGCGACATAATATATGGTACTTATGCCGTCTATGATTGATGCATTTATATTTGAAGTTGTTTTTAACACTATGCTAGTGATATCAAAATGATTTGTTTTAAAACGTATCAAGCATGTTCGGCTATTATAAGGTAAAACTCTATCCTCCAGCTTGTGTTGCATTGTGTGATGGGACCTGAGTCTAATAATGGCTTCATTTTTTCGAAAAGCATTGCATCGTTTACAGATTCTTATATTGCAAAGTAATTACGGGAGTGAACCCGTTCCGTGACATACGGCGTGGTCCCGTGATTTACCTTATTTTAATGTAAAAGTTTAATAACTGTTTTAGTTCTCACACCAGTCCCATGACTGACTCGGAGTTTATTGTTTCTACCTAAACTCTGGATGCCCATATTTTCCACATGGGCAGCTAGTAGTTTGGTTTTGCAGATATTTATTTTCACAAGATCCTGGATTACGACTGGAGCTATATATGGAATGCTTTGTATCCGTGTATTTCTTTTAGCTGTGGTAGTTGTTGTTTTCCGCCGCACATTATATATATGTATTGTAATTTAAATCTCTGATATTATTTTTTCGATGTATATTATTTATTTGTACTCTGATATCTTGTACTGTGATTTAAATTTTTGTAATGGCAATGAAATGTTCTCATGTTTGTGTTCTAATGAGTCGTGTTCTCAAAGCAGTCCGCCTTCTTGTTCGGTTTAGGCCGGCCGGGAAGTTTGGGTCGCTACATTTAGTGAAGTAGGTAGATTAGTTGTTTATCTGCCTATTCTCATATACTTTATTGATGATGTTAGTTAGCTGATTTATCACTCACTAAAACTGTTTCTGACTCAAGGTTTTATGTTTCCCTCTTATTAGCTTGGGATGTTCATCCAATTTTTGGATGGGCAGACTAGGTAGCAGGTAACAAGTGATTGCTTGATGAGGACGATGTTGCATTACGGAGGCAAGCAAGAGGCTAGCATATTATCTTTTCTACTATATAGTATCTGTTTTTCCGCTGTTTGATGATTTACTCTGAGTGTTGTAGTGAGGCATTATGTACAGACTTTGATGTTGTGTCTAGTTGATATATGGAAAAATATTTCAGGGTATTATGAAAGTTTAAAAGTTTGATATATGATGCTTCACTATTATTGCCTGTTGTGTATGTTCTATTATATTTTATCCTTGTGCTGTGAGTTACGACAGGTTCCACATGTATTTCATATCTCGATGATCGTCCATAGCTTCCTAACACGTCTCTCAGCGCATTACATCCCTTGTTATGTGTAGGAGTTATGGGTGATCATCACATATTCACTTGGAAAATTTTAATTTAATTATCAAACACACAATACTTAAGACTTTAATCCTTTTTACCGATTTATCACACTTGGAACAATAAAGTTTGAAATTTTAAATACTTATTCATAAAGGTTATAATTCGCATTTCAAGTAATATACATAAAAGATTTAATTTATTGCAACATATCTCTCACATAACATATATTGGAATACACACTCATTTCTCAATTTCCATCATTAGTTGGCGCTGCCTTGCCATTAAATTTGTTTTAATTTCCTGACCAATGGCTTCTCCTTTGATTATGATATAAAATTACCTCGTCGTTTATCGTTTATTACCACCAACTTGATGGCTACAATAGATTTTTAAACCCAAGTATGAGAGTATTGTTAACCCGTATTTTTATGGGTCAGGTCTAGGTCGTTATAAGCTTAGAGTCATTGATTCCTAAAAAACATCACTAGGTCACTTCCAATTAGGTCGTCGCAAGGCTAGGGATTAGATCGGAAAACCCACAAAAGTCCTAGGTCTCTACTTAATTAGGTCGGTAGACTCATCAGGTCGTTCAGACCCAAGGTCGTAAGTATCCAAAAGAACTAGATCACTTCAGAACCAAAAATGGATCCAAAGCTTCAGGTCATGTTCGTCCAAAGTGTTAACAACCTGAGGAGGCAAGTTCAAGTCATCAACAAGCGGCTTAAAATCAGGTCATTAGGTCATGTCTTGAAGGAAAAGAAGAGAACTAGGTCGTAATCGACCTAAGACTTGAAGTTAGGTCGCATCTAGTTCAGAGCGTTGGGTTGTGACAAGAGCTGGAGGCTAGGTCGTTCCATCGGCAGGTCGTTGCTTGGAGATCATGGAAGAATCAAGTCGTTATTGACTCAGGTCGTAACCGACCCTACGTCAGGTCGCTCCAACGACCTTAAAACCTACATACCCCATTTTCAGTTCCCTCATCTTCACAAACACTCATGTAAATACCCCATGGCTTCCACATTTAGGGGGATCGACTCCTAACTCGATGAAGTGCTGCCCAACGATCATTCTAAGCCATTCCAACCTCTATTAGAGTTCATTCAAGCTCCAATCTACAATCTCATCCAACATGGAATCAACAAGGATCATCCGAATGCAAAGTTATGAAGATTCATCCCATTAATCTCCATAGCTCCAGAGATCTAAGGATTTTCATATCAATTTCGAGAGATCAAAGTGAGAAACTTGTAGAAAAAGAGAGAATGTATGAGATTAAGAAAAGCATGTACTTTCTAATCATTGAAATACCAATGAAATCCTCTCTTACAGTGGACGTATGTCAAAATTGAGACCAAACCACTTTAATTTTCTCTGTTCTTACCGTATTTCTTATGTTTGTGGCTCCAATTTAGTAGATCTAATTACTTGTGAATTGTACACATCCTCTTCGGGGGTGTTTGTGCCATTTTTTGTATAAACACTTTTTGGACCCCACCGTTGGGCCACATTCTCAAGTCTAAGTGCTTTGTGGAGGTAGTGTTTGAAGCCCGTTCCTAAGATAGATCCTTCAAATCTAAGATCCGGGCCAATTGACGAATTCTCTTTGAAGTATAGAAATTTGTCTGAAATAATGCCGCCGAAAAAGCCACCAACTAGTTAGACTGTGGTACCTACGACTTCTAGAAATGCAGTAGATGATCTGATCACTCCGCAGACTAATTTTGAGACTAGCCAATCCTCCACAGCATGAGTTGATGTGACTAGAGAAGAGCTAGATAAAGCTGTTTCTGGTTTGACGCAGCAAATGGAAATTTCAACTAATGCCATGATGAAAAGGCTAGAAACTTCTTTTGCTCTCAAAACTGCCCCAGGAAAAAATACCATTGATGCCACCTGTGTGGAAGGTGCACATTCTTCTGCCACTAGTCCAAATCATGACAGCTCTATTCAGGAGATCGATGGTATAGACAAAGCTGATCATGCAGAATCCAAACCACCTGCTGGGAACCATGTGGAAAGACCAACTTCTCAAAAAGCGACTTGTTATGCCAAAGGCGTACTTCCCCATGAGGGAGGCGTAGGTCCCCAGATCCTTAGTCGCGACCGTTTTCGCAAGCGAGAATCCGATGAAGGAGACGACGTCTGCCCCACGGATCAGCGCGATGAGAAGGAGCATCTTAAATACATCGTTCGGCAAATCATGAAGGAAAGTGCCAATCGAAATGATGATGAAAAAGAGTGATAGTTTGCTCCATCTAAAACTCCCCTCACTGAAAGGATCAAGTTACCCAAGTTCCCAGGAAGTTTAATCCTCCAACAATACAAGCTTACAATGGGACTGGCGATCCTAATTTATTCTTGTACAAATACGATCATCGCATGGATGGTGCCAGAGCCACGGATGAACTCAAATACTTATATTTTCCGGTATACCTAGAAGGAGTGGCCTCACTTTGGTTTACCAAGCTTTTGCCGAGATTCATGAACAATTTCTCCTCCTTGGCTAAGAAATTTAAAGGGCAATTCAGGCTACAATCCACGAAGGTCAAGGACGTGATGTCGTTAAACGACATGGAGCAGAAGCCTGGAGAGTCGGTCAAAGCTTTCCTCACTCGATTTAATGTCGTAGCAATAGTGGTTGCGAATCCAGAACCTCGACTAATGTTAATGGCATTGAAGCGTGCTATCATTAAAAAGTCGAAGTTTGGAAGATGGTTGAAAATGAAAAAGCCTAACACCTTAGAGAGATTCAATGCAAAGGTAGAGGAGTACATCGATGTAGAGGACGATCCATCCTTTGCTATGGATGAAACTAAGGGTAGTGCGGGTCGGTCGAAGAAAGGCAATAATGCTTCAAGCGACCAAAAGATCGATGAGGGCCAGAAGTGGGAAAATGATGCTAAGGATAACCGAAATGGGAAGAAGTTCCGTTTCTTTAAAGCTATCGAATCAATCCCTTTGACGGAGACGTTGGAGAACATTTTCGTGGCCACCAAGGATACCGAGGACTACCCCAAGCAAAGAATCAGCAGGTGGCCGATAATCAAGCAAATTATGGAAGATTTTGTCGCTTCCACAATCAGCCTGGCCATAATACAAATGAATGCAAGCACCTTAAAAACCTGATTGAAGAGCTGATTAGGAAGAACCACCTATAATAGTATGCAAAAAAGCAACAATTTGTCAATCCTCCTCCAACTACCCAAGAGCAAAAAGCATCTAGATCAGGGGATAAGGCTCCAGTACCAGTTAATCAAAGGCTTGTGATTAACACCATTTCCGGAGGTCCTCATCCGGTTAGGGCAAGTTAGGGAGACATTGAGAGGTATGCTAATGCGCTCAAGAATGCTCCAAAGAAAGAAAAATGCTTGGTTCTGAAAATGCCATCTCTGCAAAGCTGCAGAAGACTTCAGTTGGGGATGCCATGTTCAACAGGAAAGATGAGGAAGGAATAATCACTCCAACTCAAGATCCCATGGTAGTGATGGTCGAGATAGGCCCGGCCACTGTGAAATAGGTCTTGGTTGATTATGGAGCCTCAGTGAATGTTCTGTTCAAAAGAACTTTTGATAGAATGAAGATTTCCATAACAAATGTGCTAGCTTGCTAAAAGAAAATCCAATATTCACATGGGAGCCGAAACAACCCATTGGGGTCACTGATTTACCTGTGGAACTCGGGGATGGAGAGAGGAAAGTCACTTTGACACAATCCTTTGTCCTGGTGGATGAGCCATTAGCATATAATGTTTTTCTGGGAAGGCCAGCTCTGGCAGCTTTCAAAATTGTGTTATCCCCTTAGTGCTTAATAACGAAGTTTCCAACAGACAAGGGGATCGGCATGGTTCAAGCTGACCAGGATATCGTTAGAGAATGCTATATCAATGAGTTAAGAGAATCTAGCAAAAAGGACAAAGGAAAGAGTGTGGAGGCCCCCCTCCGCATTCATGATCCCGCCTTATAGCAATTAGGGCATGGCCTTGCACTGGCGAGCATAGTGGAGCCTAAAAAATATGAATCCGAGGAAGGCCAGTAAAGGGGTGGAGAGTGGCACCAACTGAAGTCATAATTCCAATTCCAGTTCATGACAAAGATTCGGATAGAGTATTGAAGATAGGCACTCAGATGAGCCTGAAGTTACATAAAGATTTGATTATGTTTTTGTAGGCTAATCTTGATGTGTTTGCTTGGAGTCATTCTGAAATGTGTGGTATATCCCCTAAAGCGGCGGTTCATGCACTCAACATTGACCCAAACATCACTCCAATCAAGCAGAAAAGAAGGATTCAGGGCCTGGAAAGGTCGACCGCACTCAAGGAAGATGTGGACAGAATTATGGAAAATCACTTTATACGAGAGTCTACATATCTTTCTTGGGTCTCGAATCCTGTTCTTATCAAGAATCCCGACGGCAAGTGGCGAGTATGCATCGATTATTGCAATCTTAATAAAGCACTCCCTAAAGACAGTTTTCCGCTATCCAGAAATGACCAGCTTGTTAATGCGATGGCTGGACATGAACTCCTATCTTTCATGGATGCATACTCGAGCTATAACCAAATCTTAATGCATGAGCCTGACCAAGAAAACATGAGCTTTATTACAGATGCCAACTTGTACTATTATAAAGTGATGACTTCGGGTTGAAAAATGCTGGAGCGACTTAGCAACGCCTTATCAATGCCATGTTTAAATCTCAAATAGGCAAGACTATAGAGGTTTATGCAGATGACATGCTGGTAAAATCCAAAAGAGCTGATGATCATTTGGAAAACTTGGTCGAGATGTTCAATATCCTGAGAAAATACGGCATGAAACTCAATCCTCTCAAGTGTTCGTTTGGCGTCGCATCAGGAAAATTTCTAGGGTTTATGGTCAATGCCAAGGGCATCGAAGCCAACTCTTCACAAATTACTACTTTGAGAGAAATGAGAGCCGCCAGAACGAAGAAAGAGCTACAATGTTTGAATGGGAAGGTTTCTGCTTTGAACCGTTTCATTTCTAAGGCAACGGATTGGTGCATTCTTCTTTTCGATGCTTTAAGAAAAGGAAGGAAAGACTTCCAGTGGACTCCGGAATGTCAAACTGCTTTTGAAGAGTTAATAAAGCATATGGAATCACCACTAATGTTATCCAAGCCTAAAGACGGAGAAGATTTATTCTTGTATCTGGCAGTGTCGACCCATGCATTAAGTGTTGCTTTGGTCAGAGAGGAAATGAAGGTTCAAAGGCAGGTGTATTACATCAGCAAGAGGCTATCAAGGGTAGAGCTAAACTATCCCGACTTGGAAAAGCTTGCATACTGCCAACTCACCGCCTCAACAAAGCTAAGGCCATATTTTCAGTCTCACCCTATCAAGGTTCTCACAGATCAGCCGCTGAAGCAGGTCTTGTTTTGTCCAGAGACTTCCGGGAAGTTATTGAACCGGAACATCGAGCTCAATCAATACAATATCACATACCATCCACGAAGGGAAATTAACGGACAAGCTTTGGCAGACTTTGCTGCTGAATTCATGGATAGGGGAGATGACAAGGAAGAGGCTACCGAAGTGGTCACTCGTGAAAATATTTATTGACGGTGCTATGAATGAATACTGGTTAGGGGCAGGAGTAATGAGTGAGACTCCTGAACAACGCTCGCTATGTTATGCCTTGTGGTTAGAATTTTTGTCGATAGATAATGAAGCAGAATATGAAGCCCTGATTGCTGGACTGAGAATTTCAAGAGAATTACAGTTGAAAGCCTTACGCATTTTCAGCGATTCACAGTTAGTAGTATGTCAAGTCAAGAGAGAGTTTCAGTCTAAAGGAGGAAACTTGCCAGCTTACCTATCCAAAGCTTAGGAGCTGCTCAATTACTTCGACTACTACACTATCTCACATATTCCCTTGGGAAGAGAATTTAAAGGCTGACTCACTCACAAAGCTAGCCAGCACGGGGGATGCACAGTTGCTGGGGATAGTTTCAGTTGAGGTTCTTTTAAATCCCAGCATCGATGACCAAGATATAGATTGGATCATGGAAGCTACCACAGAACTGGATTCGTGGATGACTCTAATTAAAGACTATCTCCTCAGAGGTGTGCTCCCAGATGATCGAAAAAAGAGAACAAAGCTACTCAGAAAGGCTTCTTTGTATCTTATTCAAGATGGTCGTTTATACAGGCGTGGTTTCTCTATGTCGTTACTTTGTTGTGCCACCAAAGAGGAATCAAAAGCAATCCTAGTAGAATTGCATAAGGGGGAGTGTGGAGGACACACTGCTTGTCAGGAACTAGCCAAGAAAATTCTGAGATATGGTTACTTCTGGCCAGATGTGAACTTAGACTCCATGACCTACACTAAGAAATGTGACAGATGCCAATGATTTGCAAAGATTCCAAGAGCATCATATACTAAATTGACTCAAATGGCCAGCCATGGCCATTCGCTGTCTGGGGCATCGATCTAATTAGGGAATTACCTACAGATAAATCCAGTTTCAAATATGCCATTGTCGTTGTCGATTACTTCACCAAGTGGGCCGAACCAGAGCCACTGGCCACAATCACCTCAAAGAAAGTTATCAACTTTGTCCTGAAGAACATTATTTGCAGGTTTGGTGTGCCATAGAAGATAATCACAGACAATGGGACACAATTTGAAAGTGAAGAGTTTAAAGAATTCTGCATCAAGTATAAGATTCGAAAGAGTTTTGCAGCAGTGGCCCTTCTGCAGGCCAACGGGTAGGTCGAAGCCGTAAACAAGATCATAAAGTCAACCATCAAAAAGCGTCTTGAGAAAGCTAAAGATGGTTGGGTAGATGAGCTTCTACTTGCACTATAGGCTTACCGCACCACTCATAAAACTGCGAATGGGCATACCTCGTTTTCTCTAGCATTTGGATCTGAGGTTATAATCCTGTTAGAGATGGAAGTTCCCACTCACCGCAAGTTTCACTTCAACAAAGAAGAGAATGAGAAGCTGCAACTTGAAGCACTTGATCGGCCCGAGGAAAGGAGAAATGAAGCAGAACTCAGAGTTGTTGCTTATCAAAGAAGAATCGCCAAAAATTTCAATTCTAGAGTCAATCAAAGGAGGTTCGAGATTGGGGACCTTGTACTGAAAAGAATAATGACTAGAACTGGAGATTTCGGACCCAATTGGGAAGGACCCTTCATTATAAGCCAAAAGCTCCTAGATGGCACCTTCAAATTGAAAACAACTGATGGAATTCAGATTCCTAAGGCTTGGAATGCCAACCAACTCCGCTGCTATTATACCTAAATTTTCATTCATGTTTTCAATAAAGTTGTAATACTTTGCTAGCATTATAGTCAAACTTTGTACATATTAATGAAAAGAGTAAAATTGCTTGCCTAAATCGTACATTTGCAAACTCTTGTTTTATTATTCAAAGTTGCTAAAAATCAATTTTGATTGCAGGCCATCGAATGATTGCCCACTAACAACCTGAAAAGACCTGGTGACCTCTACAGCAAATCCCGATAGGGACAGCTCAAGCGACGAGTGTCATAAATACCATTCGCAGCAAATACGAAGGTGTAAAGCACTGCCTTGCAAAAAAGAAAAGAGGCCACCAAGAGTCAGGCGGTTAAAAAGTGCAACATCAAATATAAAGAAAAAGACATTGCAAGTTTCACCAACGGGGCATCTCCTGAAAAGGGAAACTAAGGACCCTAGTCCTATTATTAGGATAGTTTGTTATGACAAGCGTGGAACTAGTGCCCGCCCCGTGAAACTATGCAATGGTAAAGCCTCTCATAATTGAAGCTTATCAGAATTCCCAGCCGAAAGGGCGTACTCAATGAGATTGTTATTGTCAGGAAACACCTAATCCAATTACGACAAACATTAAGAATAAAGACCTCTTCGGGGGCGCCTGATTAGTTAGTTAGTGCCAGCTGATCACAGACTCAGCGATTAACGGGCTTCAAAAGACCTCTCCTGGGGCAAAAGACCTCTTTGGAGGCACCCAATAAGATCGCCTATGTTAAGAACTACCTGGCCCAATTACGACAAATGTTGGGGAGAAAACCAAAGACCTCTCCGGGGGAACCCAGTTGATCGCCCGTGTCATAAAGTACCTGACCCGATTGCGATAAACATTGGGCTTCAAAGACCTCTTCAAAGGCAAAAGACCTTTGCGGGGGCATCCAATTAGATTGTTAGGATCTGACCAGCTCAGATTCGGCGATCAACGAACTCAAAATACTTTTTCGAAGGTGTACAATTAATTCGGTTAGTACCTGATCCGTTCAGACTACGATGAATGTTGGGTTTTAACTAAAGACCTCTCCGGAGGCACCCAATGAAATCATCGATGATAGAATACATCATCTTAATGAAGACGAGAGTCTCTTATGTCTAAATTAACTAGTCGGAAAACAGAAAAACATTAGGCCAAAAATATAAGACCTCTGAAGTAGAGGCACAAAAACAAGAAATTTCCATCAACTATAAGGCATGAGTTTGATCAACTAGGCTAAAATCCTTGATTAATGAGCAAATTAAGAAGCTCCTAGTGTAATGGCGAAAGCAATAGACTTAGCCATTAAAATAGGAGCTTCTGATGTTTTAGCCATAGCCAAGGAACTCTAGTTTAGTTGATCTCACCTAGTCTAGAAAGACTGCGACAACCTTTGGTATGGGGGCATCACCACCGCATTAAGACAAGTCAATAATGCTCACAAAACATACCACAAACTCGCCACAACTTCAAACCAAACAAAAATGACTTACAATGTAAATGTGAAAAGAAATAGGTATGGAATGCAAACCACAAAGTACGATAAAGCCAAGCAAAAAAGCTTAAGTACAACAAGAAGAGCATAGTTTCATCACATCAACAACAACCCAAGTCACAGATACAAAAGTTTCGAACATGAATGTGCATAAAGTGATAAGCGAGGATCGACTCTCGCATATACAACCGGTCTAAATGCAATACGTAAAGGAAATAACAAAAAGAAAAGCAAGCTACTCATAGGCATAGGAACTAATCCTTCTTCTTTCCATTCTTCGAACCAATAGACCTCAGAGATAGTTTGGTAGAAGAAGAAGGCGGTGCATCAGCTGACGGGTTCCCGTCTTTGACTCCTATGCCGCCAGGACTCTCAAGGGAAGATAGAACGATAACTCCTTTCTTCTGAACAACGCGCTTCCCTCCTTTATGCCTTGAAGATGAAAAAGGTTTAGTTTTCTGCTTCTCCCAGTCCTCAGCATCTTTTTTGGAATCTTGTCTATGTTGTCAGAATCTTCAGCCTCATCGCTAGGAATATAGTCATCATCATCATCCAAGTTAGCAACTGCACCAATCTGTGTGTCTTGTGATCTTGGAATTGTAGCAGCAAGTAAGGATGCATCACGGAGGAGGAGTAACAACTGGGGCAGGAGAATTTTACATCAAGGTCGAATCAATAACAATAGCCTCAATCGTCGTCGTGTTGCCTATAGCGGGAGAAAGTTGTGGTGAGATTAAGCTTAATGCAAAGGTATAATGAGCATGGAATGCAACAGATCCAGGTGAACTAAAAAGAGAATCCAAATAGGACATAGTTTGGTCAATCTCAGTTTTACCTGGAGCTTCGAGATATCTGTACTCAACTTTGTATTTGTCCATATTGTCGTCATCATCCCCTTCACCATCTCCTTTGTGCTCCTCAACAATATCCTCTGTGGCAGTGTGTTCCTCAGCAACCATACCTTTCTCTTTGAGAACAGTAGAAGGATCAATAGGAGTTTGAGAACTGGAAGCTTCGACATTGGTGGGATTAGTAGGGGCGTTGATGTTGGCTATGTCCTGGGCTTTCCCCCAGAAGATCCCGCCTCGTCACTTAATAATCCTCGCTTTTTCATCAGCTGTATTTTCCCCACAGTCAGGGCTTCATGAGATTCTTCATCTAAGAGGGTCTGCAAGAGGTAATTTTCATCATGGTCACCTTTAGCATGTTTAAGTACTTGCTCCTATACGAGGGCTAAAGTCAGTGAAAAGTCATCACCCAAGTAGTGTAAACTCTCGCAACTCATGACGTTGAAGACGTAAAATATAAATAAAGTAGCAATGGCGTCATCCATAGCTTCTTTAAGAGCATTTTCAGCAGCTGCTTTGGCAGCTAAAGCCTTAATCCTATCCTCCTTAAGAAATTCATTCTTATTTGTTATTAAAAAAATAGATAAACTTTGGGAACTGTTAATCTCACGAAGATTGGCATTTTCTTGCTGATATGCTGCGGAGATATGCTTTTCTGTAGATAGTTTGGTTCAGCAGCTTGCTGGGCAGATTGGGCCTCTTTGACTTGTGCCATTAACGTATTCTCTCTTAGCTTAGCAGTGACAAGCTCTTCTTTGAGCCTTCTATTTTCAACTTTTAGCCCTTCCAACTCTATGTTTCTTTTCGTAAGAGATGCAATGGTAGCATCCCAGGAATCTAGAACTTTCTCCCATTCAATCTTGTCATTCTCTAAAGTGGCAATTTTATCAAGATTGACTCCATTAAGTCTTTGGAGATCTTCAGAAAACTTGTACCACCGACCCAATTGCTTATCAGCTCGACTTATGACCGCGTCTAACTGTGTCTCAAACTAGCTTTTAGCGATATCAAACTGTGTAAGCGTACGGTCTTTCAAGGTGTCCAGTTCTCTAGTTATATCCCTCTATCAGATGGATATATATCCAGGTCAAAGTACAACCCTTTCAAGCACCAACCTTTGAATCATTCAGCAAGAGTAGTACTTGGTGGCTTAGGTTCATGGCGGGGCCTCTTAATAATCGCTTGAATTTCGACAGGAGAAGTGACAGACAGAGTTGTTCGAGTAATAATGGGAAGTTTATCCGGTCTAGACCGCTTTTGAGAACCATCCTTGCCCGAATCATCCTTGTCTCGCTTCCTCCGACGACTCTCTTCATCGTGACGATCATTATACTGATCGTCGTACCAATCATCGTAACGATTGTCATATTTGCTTAGGTCACCATTGGCACCTCGTTTCCTTTCCTCTTCATCTTCTTGATCTAGGTAATAATCCTTCCACCGCCTTTGTTCATCGGTCAATTCGTACCCATGAGCTTGCGGAGGCTTGTGAGTTGCGGATGCTGAGAATGATGAGATTGTTGGGAATGTTGTGATTGCCGCAAGTGACGGGGCTGTAGGAGATGCTTAAGGGTCTCTTGTTTAAAGCCCTGCAACAATTGACCTTGCATTTCTGAACCTGAAATAAGATAAAGTAGGGTTTCAGTACTTGGAATGGAAAGTATTAGAGCAAATTATAAAGTTTATGTAATGAATTAGAAACTTACAGCGCATGAAAAATATTCTCTAATACACATCTAATAACAAACCGATCTTAAGGGGCAAATCTAAATCAATCCCTATATCTACAAGCATTTTTCTTGATGGAGAAGTTGAAGTTGCAGATATATCAGTTCCTATTTTCGTGACTTGGGGTTTAAGTTGTTGCATAATAATCTCACTTGTGAGGTCTTTTGCAGAGCTAAGATCGCCTAATGTTTTATAAATATCTGTGGAGCTCTTCTCACAGTTATCAATAATAATGGGCTTCTCGTCGGCCTTTTCAACATTTAAAGGGTCCCCGATATTCGTCTCAACCTCTTTGATCTGCTCAATTTCCTTTATAGGATCCGGGTGGTATCTTCCTTCTCGACTTGCTCCGTAGAAATCATAAGACTTTTACCTTCACGCAATATAAATTCTTCCTCTTCAATAGGAGTTAGTTTAGACTTAGGAGGTGATTTGCTACCACCGGTTGGATCTGAACACTTTTCCAGTAAAGACTTACTAGCGTGGCTTTGCGTTACATTGTCATCTCCAGAAGTACCAACATTGGATGCCGCCGGTGTAGATTTAGGTGTCGGAGGTGCTCCTTTGGAAGGGGATTTCATGGAAAAATTAAGCAATCCATACTTGCGAAGGGACTCCTCTATTATTATATATTCTTTTCATTTGTCTAATTCACCAATGGCTCGAATAGATTCGTAAATGGGTTTATAAGGAGCAACATCTTTGTCCTTGATAGGAGCCGTAAGAATGAAAAATGGAGAAGAAAAGTTCAGTGATCGAGACCTATAGTGAATTAGACAAGAATTTTTTATATAAAAAGAATATTCACCTCCTTCTGTCCAGTTCCCACAAAAGGTCTCGGAGTAGCTAACAAAGAAAAATTGAGTGAGGAATCCCGAAACACTCTCCGACAAATCAAGTACAAGTTTCTGGTTAAACATGGATAATAGAAGGAGTGTCTTTCCTCTTCTTAAAGGAACATAAATAAAGAATCTCCTGAAAAGCAGGCTCACGTTTTTCTATTTGCCTAGCAAGTACATAAAGCCCTAACATTATAATATAGTCATTAGGGTGAAGTTGAAAAGGGGCAATGGCCATAGGATTCAGGATTCGCTCTAAGAAAGGATTAAACGATTGAACAGGAACCTGCCCAGAAGCTGTAGTTATCATAGTCTCAGGAGCAGTGGTAGAAGAGGTGTCAATTTGAGTAGAAGTTCCATCGATTTGAAGGCGATTACTCTACCTAATAGTCATTCTACACAAATATACTCGTTCATAAACATATACCTGGTTTGCATTTCTTAAAAGAGAAATGTCGTGCTAATTATACAAAAGCGGGGCTCGAGATTCACAATCTGACTTATGACAATTGGTCGATCTCAAGTACCGCTACTGGTTTGAACTAAAAATGTCATATGTATACAAGTAAGAATTGTCTGGTTATAAAATGTTAAGTAGAACAAGCTTGTATATATGTGTCATTTAGTATAAGTAATGAAGCTTATTGTGATATGATCTATGATTGTTATCTAATCCGTTATTGGGATGGATAACTGATGATGACATATGAGTCCAAACATGAAATTGTTTCTTGTTATTAAAACACAAGAAACATGACATGGTAATATTCAACTCTTAAAGCATAAACATGAATTGAACAAAATCTGAAAAGTTCAAGTATACACACTTTAAAACAAGTTGTAAAGGTTGGAAAGAAGTCATTCTATGACCTGACAATCAGGTTGCCTCATGACCTAGAAAAGGATCTTAAGTCATTCAACAATGCAGCATAACAGGCCGCTTAACAGGCTAAATACTTAGGTCGTCCCGGCACTATCAGGGCCCAGGACGTGGGTCGTAGAAGAGAGCCAAGGTCGTTTGAACCATTAGAAACTCAGGTCGGTCCAACGGTTTGAAGCCAGGTCATTAAAAGAGTTCAAATCACCTAAGAAACTCAGGTCGTAAGTCATTGAGAACCTCAGGTCATGGAGAGTGTGGGTCGTCTGAGTAATCTTAAGCTTAAGTCAAGCCACGATAATAACCTGGATTTTAGGTTGTTTCATGACCTTAAGATTTAGGTCGCTCTCTGGTTTAAGCCCCCGGGGTGCCAAATGGTCTGAAATTTTAATTCGAGTTTAACGAACTAAGGGAGTTAGGTGTTTTAACGATCTAAGGGCCTAGACTAGCAACGACTTGAGAGCTATATAAAAAATTATATCGTTGCATTAATTTAATGTGCTCCTCTACATTACGGCCTAAGTGCTGAAACAACGAAATGATGGTTCTCTCACACATCACCAGTAATATTTGTGGCAAATAAAAACATGCATCATCAATTGGGTGATCAACACAGAAAGCTATCTTAACCAAGCCCACAACAAAAATCAAAGCTTTTGGGATTTCAAATTCAAAGAAAAATCACCCAAATTATCATCAAATCCAACATGAAAGGCTGCATGAAATCAATACAATCAGTCCAAAGGATTCAACAATGAAAAACGTTGACATTTCTACACCGGACCCGATTACAAATAAATGGTACATTTTGAAATAGAAGTATATAACATAACGCTGTCAAAACAAACTCAATTCAATATCACAATTCGTCCAAAATCAATTCTCAACACTGAATCAAGTTGCCATACTTCCCCAGTTCAAACTATTTCCAAAACCCCAATATTACGGATACCCTAATTCGATTCCAGAAATTCTAAATTACATGTATCGGTTTTTGCTTGAGAACAAAAAGAGGAGGAGTCACCTACTTTCGATGTTGTTGATCTGGAATATTCGGGCTTTAAATCTCGAGAGTTCCCGCAAATTTAATGATGGTGAAGTGATTCAAAGTCAGTGAAAATGGTTGCAAAGATGAACGACAATAACATAGATCTGGTTGGGAACGGAACTGATCAGAGTTGATAATGATTTTGTTTAAAAATTGTCCACCATTAAAGAGTTTTTTTTTTCTCAAAGAAGGGAAGAGATGAAGTGAAGATAGAATAATGACCTAAAAGATGTTATAAGGGCGTGCAAAAAAAGATGGGCTGAGCCCAACACAACCTGGTTTGGCATGTAGAACAACAATCTGGAGAAGGAATGCTAGAACAATATAGAGGCATGAGAAGCCAATAGGCCAGGCCTGATCTAATTCGAGGCCCAAAACGACATATCAATGAGAACGACCTGGTAGTGAATGTATTAAAGGGTTCCTTCGGAAAAGAGAATAACGACCTAGCACTCAAGACATATATAAATTCATGTGTTCTGAAGCCTGTACTATTTTCAATAATACCTACTTCGAGGAGGGAATGTTAACCTATATTTATATGGGTCATGTCCTGGTCATTAGAAGTTTAGAGTCGTTGATTCCTAAAAAAATATCACTAGGTCGCTTCCAGTTAGGTCGTCGTAAGGCTAAGGATTAGATCAGTAAAACTCCAGCCTGCAAAAGTCCTAGGTTGCTACTTAATCAGGCCAGTAGGATCATCAGGTCATTTAGACCTAGGGTCGTAAGTGTCCAAAGGAACTGGATCACTTCATAACCAAAAATGGATCGCAAAGCTTCGGATTGTGTTCGTCCAAAGCGTTAACGACCTGAGGAGGCAAGTTTAAGTCAACAACAAGCGGCTCGAAATCAGGCCATTAGGTCGTAGGCCGTATCTTGAAGGAAAGAAGAGAACTATGTCGTAATCAACCTAAGACTTGAAGTTAGGTCGCAGCTAGTTCAGAGCTTTGGGTCATGACAGGAGCTTGAGGCCAGGTCGTTGCTTGGAGATCACGGCAGAATCAGGTCATTATCGACTTAGGTTGTAACCAACCCTACGTCAGGTTGCTCCAATGACCTAAAAACCTGCATACCCCATTTTCATATCTCTCCTCTTCACAACCACTCCTATAAATACCCCATGGCTTCCACATTTTGTGGGACCGATTCCTAACTCCATGAAGTGCTATCTGATTATTCTCTCCATCATTCTAAGCCATTCCAACCTCCATTAGAGTTCATTCAAACTCCAATCTCATCCAACATGGAATCAACAAGGATCGTCCGAATGCAAAGTTATGAAGATTCATCCCATTAATCTCCATAGCTCCAGAGATCTAACGATTTCCATATCAAATTCGAGAGATCAAAGCGAGAAACTTGTAGAAAAAGAGAGAATGTATGAGATTAAGAAAAGCATGTACTTTGTAATCATTGAAATACTAATGAAATCCTCTCTTATAGTGGACGTAGGTCAAAATTGAGATCGAACCACTTTAATTTTCTGTGTTCTTACAGTTTTTCTTGTGTTTGTGGCTCCAATTTAGTAGATCTAATTACTTGTGAATTGCACACATTCTCTTCGGGGGTGTTTGTGCCATTTTTGGTACGAACAAGTATATTTCAAAAATACTGCTTATATTCAAGATAGTTACTCATTTAAAGCAACTCTTTATACCTTAAACACTTTTAAATTTATTCCCTCAATTTTTCGAAATACAATTTTCACTTAACAACTCTTTAATCCAATTCGAATAATATTAAACCACCAAAATCATAATGATTTACTTCATTATTTGGCTATAAAGTCAACATTATATCGCATTGTCTTGCTAGTTATTCTGCAATTCTCATCTCATATAGTGGTTTGACACTATTCTCACATAAATATTTTACATTATTTTTTCACGAAATTTATTTTATTACACAAAATATTATGCTCGATTGTCTCGTATATGTGTTCAACAAATTGTTATTGATATCATTGATCAGATGTATCGATCAGAACCCTTAAAATACATAACAGATAATTCAACACAAGAGATCATCACATATTTTTGGTTCACACACGGTTGTCTCTATTATTTATTATCACAAATGCTTTTGTTTCATTCCAAGTAAAAACAACCCAACACCAAGTTCCACTAGTTATTCACTCGAATATTTATATCCACTACTCAATTAACTCTTAACAAACATTAATCATCAATATTTACCATCCCTTAATACCACTTCTAGATTTATTAAATTTAGCACAACCAAAATAACTCACTTGTTTCTATTACACAACTCTAATTTATTTTAATTTAGCATTCTTTTACCCTAATATGAATTTCTCTTATATTATCTTAGATTGAATTCATATACCAATCCCACTTTGTTTTATTTAATTCAACAATCAACTTGGATACGCGAGGATAGGGTTAAATTTCCTTAAAAAAATTAAATCTAAGATTTAAATACCGAAAGGATTTAATTGGATGGAAATTTCTACAAGGATAAACTATAGGTAATGGGAAATAGCTCATGGAATACTACGAAATGGAATACATTCCTAGACATATTCCTGAAGCAAAGATTTACACATGACTCGATTGATAAGGAACAAAAGCTAAGGATAACAATGGAAGTGACAAGAGTAAACACAAGGGTTATCCTTCTGCATTGTAACACGTGTACTGTTCTGATTCTGTTCTGTGTTTATCGTACTTTGTTGTAACCTCTTCTCTGATACCAAAATGTAATTCCTCACCGCGACGCCTACCCTAATAAAGAGAATTACTAAGTAATATTGTCTATTGTAGAGGAGAATAGTGTTGATTAGTAGCGACCACCCGTAGTCTTGTATTAGATGAGTATCGAATACGTCGATTGAGTGTATAATTTTTTCTTACCTCAAGTGGATCGACGTACTCAATTCCTTTAATATAAAATTATGATGGCTACGGATCATATTCAGAACAAATCACAACACATTTTTTATATAAATTACTTCACATCACAGATAGCAAATCACAATATATATACATATATATATATATACACAACAACAGAATATAGCATATACATGTGCTACAAACTCATATGTTCTTACACAACCATATGCATATACATTATGTCCCAAATATATATATATATATATATGACCAGAATACACACTGCACTACTTAGGCAGTAACTTCAAGAGAGGTAGTCCAAAGTGAAATGCTAAAACGAATAAACAACAAGTTATAAACCTAAAACAAATTGGTTTGTCTCAAGCAAAAAATACACAGGTCAGTCTACTTAAAACATATCAATAATAGAGGGATAAGCAAAATATTCTATCAAATATGCATTAATCCGTTTTCATAAGAAACGGAAGTTTCATAATCTCAAATTCACTCGAAACACAGATGCGACAATGTCTTTTCATCAGAAAGGAACACTATAACTCAGAATAACTGATTTTACAGAATATTATTGGATAATGGAGTTTTGATGACAACAACCTTATTTCAAAGTTAATTGATTATAAAACATATACTAACACTTTTACCTAGAATATATATACATACACACACACACTTATGTAGGATTTATATACATGAATTACTACTGAAGACTGTATAGTTTAAAGATATTAGGGACTCAGAATTCAAAGATGATTTAAGACTCATGAGCATTCAAGATTTCAAGAGTTCAAGCCAAATATAATAGTAGAGTCTAGTTAATGTAAGACTCTGAATAGCACTCTAGATTCAAATTCAAATTCAAATTCTATTTTTCAATTTCTAATTTCAAACTCTATTTTCAAATTCTATCTTTTATCTTTATCTTCTCCACTTTACCTTCTCTGTTTTACTTTTTGATTTTTAACTAAGGTTATATAGTTTATAAGATTTATATATCATATATACTTTATGTTTATATAGTTTTAAACTCTATAATGTTATAAATATGTTCATCTATCTTATATTTATGTTTTCATATGATATTCCACTTTATAATACTTATTTATAATACTATGTTTTAATTCAAGAATTTCTAGAATTTTATATATACATACATACATATATATATATATATATACCAAAACACTTGAAAATTGCTCAAAATTCAAATTTACATAGTGATATGTCGATATACATATATGTCTATGCCGACATATAACTGTCATTTTTTCAAAATTGAAAGGAAGTGTCTTTTCACTATTTGTAACATTTCAGAAGCGTTGCAACCTTCAAATCTTATAAATAGGGGATGACTTCGAATTTTTTTTCATAATTCTTCTTCTCCATCTTCATCTCCTTTCTTTATACCATTATATTTTCTCATTTTTATGATTTCTACACTTATACTCTGCCGAATTCAATTCTATTTACATAAAACTTCTTCTTTTTTCACTCTCTACTCATTACTCTCTAAATCAAAGTGTTATTGAAGAGTTATAGGGATATTGTAATCATTTGGGAAGTGTTTGAGTAATTGGTGTTTTCCGTGTAGTTGTGAAATCAAGGAACGGGAGCGGTGTTACCCTTGTAGCCATGAAATCAAGGAGAGTATACTTGATCAAGGGAATGGAATCGGTGTTAACCTTATAGCCATGAAATCAAGGAGGTTGTACTTGGATATTGACAAAGTAATAAAACTTTGCTCAATTCAGCGTTGCATGGGATTGGAGGTAAGAGTAATCCGAACCAGTATAAAATCCGGTGTATTCTTTCCTTTTCTGCATTTTATTTTTGTTCATCTTTGTGTTTGTGTTTGATTATGTGTCTATGATTGTTTCTGTGGTGTGTGATTCGTATAGTAGACCATATAAGTTTTAGATTTTGTTTAATTTCTTAAAAACACTATTCACCCCCCCCCCCTCTAGTGTTAGTTTTGTCTTAACAATCCTTTCCGCAATTGTAATAACCCGAATTTTGGTGATGATAGTAACGATTCAGTAATTTTTTATGTTTAAAATATAGATTAAATTAAGATTTAATGATAAAATAAACATTTATCTTTGGATTTCAACATGAAAATTTGGGGCTTTAACTACTTTGAGCATGATTTGAATATATTTATAAATGAAAATTCCTTTTGTAAATTTAATATGAAAGTTTTGTTGAAAGAAAAGTTATTAACAAATTTAGCATTGTTAAACGTTAAAAATAAATACACATTTCGACTTTGTATACATTGTATTACAAGTGTTATTTGAAAAATTACTTGTTTATTCATTTTTGCCACTTGTTATGTGTGTTGAAAATATGATTACACTTGTCAATGGTTAATTTTGTTCGTTAACCACGTGCTTCACTTGTTTCTGGAGTATTCCACGCATCTCATATATTCATTTTATCGGATCCATTTCCATATCATAATCTAGATTTTCCTTAACAGCCGATGTTTTTTTTTTCAAAAGGAAAAAATCCCTAATTTTCTCTGATAAATCCCTAATTTGCTCCTCTTGAATTCCGATGGCCCCTCCATCGGCCATCGATGTTCGATGCTACCCTCCCCACCGCTGCTAACCACCTGAACCTTCATTGCGTCGATGTCAATAGTCGTGTTCTCCGTTTGAACATCCAAAAGCCACAGCTACCCTGAAGAAGCACCCCGCCGTTGAGTCGTAGACACTGCCGGAGCTCGCAATAGCCGGTGCCCGTTTTGACTGATTGAGGATTTGAAACCTGCAACGCATATTGTTTGTACTTTGTGTACTTAAAGTTTGGTAATTCAACATCTTTTTATTGGTGCTATATTAGCTCACGTAAAATATAATAGTTTATTCTCAAACATGAATGAAAAATTTATTTATGCATGCACATTCAGTTTACACATTATATCAGTGTTCGGGTTGATGTATGGCTTTGGTTGTAATAGTACGCTTGCTTTCTGTTTGGTTTTTCTTTGCTTTTATGGTCTCTTGGATTGTGTTCTTCTTGGTGGTTTGGTTTAGTTGGTGTTTGCATGGTGAATTGCAGTAGGATTTATTATTGAACTTTAAGGTTTTATGGTGGCGCAGTTTTTCTAGCTTTGCTATGGATGTTTTTCTGAAGGCTTTATTTGGGTTTAGTCAAGTTCTTTTATTGCATTTGTGTTTTAAGTTGTCTCGACTTGTCTTTGTTTATGTTCGGGTCATGTTCTGTTTTAGTTGGCCTATGATTAAATTAACAACCAAGCAGATGGCAGAAGATCATTCTGTGTTGATTAGCTCTAATCTTCTCTATGAGGCCAAAACTTAATTTTGTTCATTTCTTTTTGCTTGTTTTATTTTACTGATTACTTCGGTTGTGGGTTTCCATTATTAATTGGATTTGATTTCATAACAATGAAATTTCATATTATTATTACTACTGTGTTCTGTTTTGGTTAAATTTGATGTTTAAAAATATCGGACATGGTGAGTTAAAAGAATTTTTTTATGTGTCATTCTAATTTTATTCGGTTCTTAAAAATTTGAGATTACTTCCTTTACAGAAAATCCAAACAAAAGAACCATCTTTCCCACTAAATCGCAGGTTTCATTGTATTCATAGTGATAGTCATGTTTTGCATTTAAACATTTCCATATGTTATTGAATGAAAGTCCACCTCTTTTGTTGAATAGCACTTTGGTTGAGTGTTGCGCATTTCATTTGTTCAATTTCTGCTTGGAGGGTTCTTATTGAAAGTAACTATAGCTTTTCCTTTCCTAAGCAAGTGCCGATTTAAATGCGGAGAACAATATAATTTGGCAGGATGTTTTATATGAATGGAATCCGCTAAAGTGTAATTTGTGCCATTGGTTTGGCATCTCAGAAAAAAGATTTTACCATTTCGTGTGTGGGTTTCCTATTTTCTGTTTTATTTCGGATGCCTTGGTTCCCTATCTTGATTGGGATGTGGTCTTTGTTTGCGGGTATGAACGCGGTAGCTGCTTATATGCACACCGTATTTTATATATGCCAATCCCTTTTTATCGATATTAATATGATTTATATACTATCATAATGATACTGCTATCACTGTCGTTATGTAGTTCTATGTGAGGTTTGCCTGCAAGCATGTAACTGCTATCATATTATGTTTCGTAGTATGTTCTGGTGTTTTTGTCCAATTGCTGTCAATGAATTATTCACAATCATGCCACCATAATGTTTCAAAACAAAGGCTTCCACAAACGGAATTAAAACTTACATGGAACAGCTAATGGTATAATATTGTCAAAAAGGAATTTCCAATCACTCAACTTTACTCCATTTATTAATTTATGCATGTCCATCTAAAGGTTATTGTTTATTACTAGTTTATAAGATTGGGACTTAGGTTTGTATTTTTCTTTCAAACCGAACCTGAATACAACAGCAGTAGCATGCATGGGACCGTCTGTTTTTATGACATGTCAATTTGTTAACATTTTACTTTCTCTCAAGGACAGTGATAATTGTTTATACAATCTGACTTCACTTTCAAGCCTTTGTTCATTTATTTTCTCCTACCGTTCTTCCTTTCATGCGTATGTTGTTATATTCACTATTACCACTGCAACTTGATTTGCCTTTTGTGATGACCCCAATTTCGACAGACCAATTTTTTTCCATCAAAAACTCCAATTTATCAAAACTCGGATTGAGTTGCTTTTGTATCCTGTAGAAAAAACAGAGACATAAAATATGTCAGAGCTCAGAAAATATCTCACAGCGGAATGGATAAAATATAATATAATCAAAATATAGTCATACCATATTAATAATACTGCCTAACCAGTATCCAAGGCTATCATGTCCCTGCCACAAATCGAACCTGCGAGTATATTATGAGGAGGGGGTCAGAACACAAGTTCTGGTGATTGAATTCAAACTATACACTTTGGATAATCCTACATATACCATTCAATCATAATTTCTTATTTATTAGGTTATTTGTGTTAACAGCACTGAAGGCTTACACACTCGTCGCACCCATTTACTTCCCAGTGGATTAACCTAATACAGTATATATGTAGCTACCCCCAATATTGAGGTACACCCCATGGTACGCCACTCGCACGGTCTCCACCGTAACACCATCGAAATATACACAGTCCCTCATCCTATGCCGTAGTGACGTACGGATAACAATACTACGTTCTGCACATATCTCTCACTACTATGCTACGCGAACGTACGAACTGCCACCTTTGTTCGAATCAGAATTCATACCGGAGTAATGCCCTCAAGTCCACGATACACCACCCAGAGCCGACATGCATGTATCTTACTGTCTACTGTACATATCTTCAATTGTAGCTCGATGCCTCAATCGTACGTCCTCTAATGTGCACCGAGTTCCATGGCAGGGCGATGCAAGAAACACGGAACTCGGTCGGGAGCTTTTCCATACATGTACAGGTCCGTCTTTAAAGAGTCTCTATATACAGATATGCCCAGGGTCTATTTTCGCGGTGGCCATGGCCCCACCTCGCCCCCCCCCCCCCCCCCAAATAGTAAAGACTACAAGAGCTAAGCGACTGCCCCTACGCAAACAATCTAAACATCCATGTAGCGTCCCCCCTCAACCCCTACCCCAATAATGAAGGGTGAAATGGTATCTTGGGTTTAGCTCTAGTCTTTTCGCATCCCACTGGCTATCGATGACGGGTATCCGACGATCTACTATCCTTGGTCGTGACCCTCTACCTCCCCGTTGAAGCAACCGCCGAATCACCCTGGTGTCACCGCGTCACAACATTCTGACTACATAACTACTTCTATAGTCAAGGCCCACCCACCTAGTAGTTACACGCAAACCCAACCTCTGCGAGCACAACCTAAGGCATCTGTCACCGCAAAGAGGACTACTAGGAGCACCTTACGTACCTCAGGAAGCCGCGTGCTTCCCTGTAACGACCCACATTCTACGCATCATAGGATCGTAGAATATTTATTTCTTTCACATACGAAGTCGTATGGTCATGTAACTTTGGGGGATGACTATTGGGGTCATTTCCCATGTTCATGATTTTTCCCGATTTTTAAATAACCATTTTACCCCTAGTTGGAACTGTTTTGGCCATAACTTTTGACTGGAAAGGAATTTTGACCTAAAACCACTTCCATTGGCTCCGGATGATGGTTTCTCTTTCCGTAGAGTGGTCACATTAGCCAAACGGACTCACCGTTTGGGAGATATGGCTGAAACAAGTTTCATATGGTGAAAAACAGCTTAATTGGGCTTAACCGGGTGATTAACAGCTAGGCCCAAAGGGGAATTTCGGGATTAGGAGTTTAAAAGGGCTGTTAGGGTTTGGAGAGTACCTTTTTCTCATTTTTCAGCCGTCACTATTCATTCCTCTTAACCTAGCCATGGCCTCCACTCTCTAAATCCCTCTAAAACACCCAAAATCACTTCCTAATCAAGGATTAAGGCTTAGAGGCATCAAATCAAGGAGGATTAGCACAAGGACTGAGGTAGAGCTGCTGTTGTATATTGGAATTCGTGCAAATCAGAGGTTCACTTCAGATCTGAAAGTTTTATTGTGGCAAAGGTGAGTGATTTGCATAGTTTTTGCACTAATTACGGTAATTAGGGGTAATTAGTGAAGATTAGCGAATTTATACACTAATAAATTCTGGAAAAATGTTTAGAAATTCTTAAATAATATTTTATGCCTCTGTTAGAAATTTGGTTCGATTTGATTAAGTTTTGTTAACCCTATGATCAGATTTACTTAAACATGCTTAAGGGAAAATTTGGGGTTTTGACCATGTTTGATCCACTTTACATGCTATGATTTGTGTTATGGTGTTCGTGGTCGATACTATACGTTGCTATGACTGTATGAGATGTTTTGTGATTGTTTAGAAGTGTTAGTTTGGTCAAAAACGCCGTCGAATGGCGAAAGACTGTCGCCGGAACGAAGTGTAGGAATTCACCCGGATCGGATCGCCCCCTCTGAGCACGATCCGATGGAAGCTCACGCCACGATCCGTTTCACTTCGAAGGCCACGAACCGATGCAGCGCCGTGTCAAAACTAAAGTACCCCGATCCGAATCGCTCCAGTTTGGTGGACCACGAACCGATCAGAAGGTGCGATCCGAGATGAGGCGCGACGATCCAGACGAGGTAGCATGACCCGAACCCAATGGGTTGCCAGCGCCACGAGCTGTTGAGGCGCGATCCATATGGCGCGATCCGTATGGCGCGACACGATCCGATGGAGCTGGAGCACCACGAGCTAGCAGGAACTCGACCCGATCCGATTGGGGAGGCGCGCCACGAACCGAACCATCCAAGGGAGCACGATCCGAGGAGAAGACTGAATGAAGACCGATCCGGAGGTGAAGACCAAAACCCGAGATGCAAAGGTAGTCCAGTATGGGAAGTTAGAGCTCAGGATCTAGTTGGGAACCAATGAGTTCGCTTCATGGTTGGACTTTGCTGCGGGACGCGTGCCATGGGGTTATCGACGTCTATAGCTTTGGACCACTATGGTAGGAGGTATGAAGGCGGATTCAGGGCCATTATGGCATCGGTAGAACCAAGGGCTACGACCAATGAAGTGGGTCATTGAAATGTTTGGTCATGACTCCATGTGTTTAGCTTGGTCACAGCAGGGTTTCTACAAGTCGGGATTCGTCGTTACCTCGAGTCGTCTAGTGTCCCAAAGTGGTGGACCTCGTATACTTTACGCACTGAGTGAGAGACGTGAGGATGGTTGCTATGCTTGACTGTTTGACATACACACCCCCACCCCCGTATTTCTACACCATATGTTGTTGGCATCCTAGAGTATTGTACGGTATGTGGTACTGACTCTTTGGTTGCAGGTCCAGGTTCAGGTATGGTTTAGTATACCTGTTATTATTCTATTTAGATGCTTATCGCTCATACCAGGCTTCATGTCTGACCCAGAGTTTTATGTCTCCTCTTATTACTCTGGGTGCTCACACGAGCAGACTAGAGACAGGTTAGCTGGTGATGCACGGGTGGATGATCCGGAGACGAGCAGGAGGCTTCCACGTAATATATATATATATAATATTCTCCCTGTGTTGTTGAAGATCACTGCTTGGGCATTGGTGGTGCATCTTCTACTTTAGCTTTCTTTTGTTTAGAGACAGTAAATTTGGAAAATTGTAATGAGCTGTGTTTGGATTTCCGCTGCTCTGATGATGGATGTTGATTTTAGTTATCAGCTTATGCACTGTCTCACCTGTTTAATGTCAAGTATGTTATTATTATATTTTATTCCATGCGCTGTGAGACATTCTACAGGTTCCTTGGTTAGTTTATTCCCTTCTTTCCTTTCTTTGGCGACCGTTCCGTGCTAGTCGGGCATGTGCACAGCGCACTTTCGGAGGAAATGCAGGCTGGTGCGGGGCAGGCTGTCACACTTGGTATCAGAGCTCTAGGTTGCGTAGTTAACCTAGGGAAGTTATCAGGGAGAGATAATATACGTATACGAGAGAGCGTATTTGTGATTACTTTGGTTTTTAAAAGCTATATATATATATACTATTACTAGTATAAGGATGAAGTCGTACTGCACTAGCACCACTATGGAGTCGTTAATCGTTTCCTTTTTCAGATTGACGATGAGCCGATATACTAGAGGTGCTGGTAGGGGAGCCAATAATGGGAATGCTGCTGACATGAGGACGATGTTTACTGACCTCATGAGAGAGATGCTTAGAGATGTACAGAGGGCAGCTCCCAATGGTGGAAATGGTGGTGGTCCAATAGTGCAGGCGCCAAGAGTCGACTTCGCCAAGCTGAATAAGGATTATACTAGCCTTGGTGGGAAGCCGTTCCACGGAACGGAGTCGGCCACGGATGTTCAGGATTGGTTGGACAGTTGCAAACGTATCTTCGAGGATTTGGGTATCGAGGATGCAATGAAGAGAAAGCTAGCGTCCTGTCAGCTGCAAGGGCGGGCAATGAATTGGTGGAATGCTATAAAGGCAGCTACTCCCGAAGATCAGATTACTTGGGAGCAATTTAAAGCTCGCTTTAGCGAGAAGTTCATTCCAGCTGCTCAGAAGTCAGTGCTGTTTAAGAAATTCTTGGAGCTCAAGCAGAATGGCAGAGCTGTCTCGGAGTACATTGCTGAATTCGACACTTTGTCGAAGTATGGGTTATCTCTTATTGATACTGCCGAGAAGAAGAATGAGAAATTCATAACTGGTTTGGATCAGTACTTAGGGGAAAAGCTTATTAACCACATCGATGAGACGTTCGAGTCGATTGTGGGGAAAGCATTAAGATCAGAAAGTCTCTACCCTAAGTCGAAGACTGAGGTTGCATATGCAGATGAGCCAAAGCCACAAGCAAGTGGTGGAGGCAAGGGTGGTTCCCAGAATAAGAGAAAGCAGAACCAAGCTAAGGATGGCCAGAAGAAAAAGAATAAGCAAGATGTGGAGTGCTTCAGCTGTGGTAAGAAGGGCCATTATGCTAGTAATTGTCGGGCCAAGCCAGCGGATAGGAAGTGCTTCAACTGTGGCCAAATGGGACATCACAAGGACAAGTGTCCACAGCCCCCTAAGGAAAAGCAAATGGTGAAAGCCTACGCTCTTAATGCTATTCCTTCTTCGTCGAATGCCCCAACAGCGGCGGAGAAGGGAAAGAATGTCGTCATTCAAGGTATGCTTTCTGTTTATGATGTTCCTGTTAGAGTTTTGTTTGATACCGGAGCTTCCAGTTCTTTCATATCTAGTGACCTGGTAGATAGGTTGGGATTGGAGCCCGAGATTGTCGATAGACCTTTAGTAGTGACGAACCCGATTGGTGGTTCGACTAGCCTTAGCATGATTTGTCGTAATGTGGTCTTATCGAGTCATGGATGCATGTTTGTTTGTGATTGCTTTGTTTTGGGCTTTACTGGGTTTGGCATTATTTTGGGAGTAGATTGGCTCCAAAGATACGGGGTGGTGGTAGACTGTGAGGGCTTGTTGGTGACAGCTAGAGCGGATGATGGGCGGAGGATAGTGTTTGGTGGTCTACCCAGTAAGGGGGTATTGGCTAGTTTTCTAAACTCCCTCGACATTCCGCATAGTGAGTTGTCAGGTTTGCCCGTGGTTGGCCAGTATCCGGATGTTTTCGAAGAAGTGACCGGACTTCCACCACACCGAGAGATTGAGTTTCGTATTGATTTGGTAAAAGATGCCAGGCCTATAATGATGCCACTTCGTCGTATGGCACCAAGAGAGCAGCGAGAGCTCGAGGTGCAAGTCAGCGATCTTTTGAAGAAGGGATTTATCAGAAGGAGTGTTTCTGAATGGGGAGCACCAGTTGTGTTTGCTACCAAGGCGGATGGTTCCCTTCGTTTGTGTGTAGACTACCGCGAGTTGAATAAAGTGACGAGGAAAAACAAGTATCCTCTACCGCGGATAGATGATTTGTTCGATCAGTTGAGTGGCGCGAGAGTATTTTCTCAGTTGGATCTCGCGACAGGTTTTCATCAGCTTAGAGTGGAAGCTGAGAGTATAGCTAAAACGGCATTTCGAACGCCGTCTGGATTTTATGAATGGTTGGTCATGCCATTCGGGCTGACCAATGCCCCAGCATATTTTGTGGATCTTATGAATAGGGTATTCAGAGATCAGTTGAATAAGTTTGTCCTTGTGTTCGTTGATGATATTTTGGTCTATTCGAGGACAGAGGAAGAACACAAGGAACATTTAAGAGTAGTGATGGAGGTGTTGAGAAAACACCAATTGAAAGCAAAGTTTTCTAAGTGTCACTTCTGGAAGAGGGAAGTGAGATTCTTGGGCCATGTTGTATCAGAGAATGGTATTGCCGTGGACCCGGCAAAGGTGGCTACGGTACAGGATTGGCCTACGCCCAAGAATGCAACAGATGTAAGAAGTTTCTTGGGATTAGCTGGATATTATCGTAAGTTTATCCAAGGTTTCTCCAAGACAGCAGCACCATTGACCCAGTTGACCAAGAAGAATCAAGCTTTTGTCTGGGATGAAAGGTGCGAGAATGCATTCAAAAGTCTAAAGGACAAGTTGACAAGCGCACCAGTGTTAGTCATTCCTAAGGGGGATGAAGTGATGACGGTATACACGGACGCCTGTGGTACCGGAATGGGTGCTGTATTGATGCAAGGCGGTAGGGTTATAGCTTACGCAAGTCGGCAATTGAAACCGCACGAGAGAAGATACCCTACCCATGATTTAGAATTGGCAGCGATCGTGTTCGCGTTAAAGATGTGGAGACACTATCTCTTGGGAGAAAGATTTGAGCTGTTTACAGACCATAAGTCGTTAAAGTATCTCTTCTCTCAGAAAGATCTGAATCTCCGTCAGCAGAGATGGTTAGAGTTCTTAGCTTCCTATGATTTTGACATCGCATACACACCGGGAAAGGGCAATGCGGTGGCCGATGCATTGAGTAGAAGACATGCCAGCTTAGGGGCTATGTTCCTTGAATGGAAGCAAAGTGTGAATTGGATCCAGAAATGTTAGCAAGTTTGACGATCAGACCCACTTTGATTGAGCGGATCGGCTCTAGTCAGAGGGACGATCCTAACCTATTGGAAATCATCTCCAAGTTAGAGATGTGTGTCGATGAGGAGATGAACAAGTATGGGCTTGATCGAGATGGATGGCTTAGAAAGAATGGAAAGCTTGTTGTACCTAATGTCAATGGATTGAGGGATGAAGTGCTTAGAGAATGTCATCACTCAAAACTGACTATACATCCCGGTGGTAATAAGATGTATCGAGACATGAGACAGACTTACTACTGGGAAGGGATGAAAAGGGACGTTGGGAAGTTTATATCCAAATGCATGAATTTCCAGCTAGTTAAAGCCGAACAAAAGAAGCCTAGTGGGTTGTTGCAACCATTAGAAATTCCCGAATGGAAATGGGAGCAAGTCTCGATGGATTTCATTGATGGTTTACCAAGGACTAGATCGGGACATGATAGCATATGGGTAATTGTGGATCGGTTGACTAAGAGTGCAAGATTCATACCGGTCAAATCGACTAGAACGGCAGCTAAGTTAGCAGAATTATATATGAAGTGGGTAGTGAGATTTCATGGAGTACCCAAAAGCATTGTGAGCGACCGAGACCCGTTGTTCACTAGTGGGTTTTGGGAGAGCTTACAAGAGGCTCTAGGGTCAGAGTTACATCTCAGTACTGCATATCATCCTCAGACCGACGGTCAGACGGAGAGGGTGAATCGTATTTTGGAAGATCTCTTGAGAGCGTGCATATTGGATTTTGGTGGATCATGGGATGACCATTTGCATCTAGTAGAGTTTGCATATAATAATAGCTACCAATCCAATATCGGTATGGCTCCGTTTGAAGCTTTGTACGGAAGACCGTGTAACTAACCATCATGTTGGATAGAGACTAGCGAGAAGTTTATGCTTGGACCAGATGTGGTGAGAGAAACTTCAGATAAGATCAAGATCATTCAACAACGAATGAAGGCTGCCCAAGATAGGCAGAAGAGTTATGCTGATAAGAGGAGAAGAGACCTAAAATTCTCCGTTGGTGACTTGGTGTTTGTCAAGACTTCTCCGTTGAAGAGCGTAATACGATTCGGCAGGAGAGGTAAGTTGGCACCAAGATTTGTTGGCCCATTCCCTGTTCTTGAACTAGTCGGGAATTTGGCATACAGAATTAACTTACCGGAGAGGATGGCGGGAGTTCACAACGTATTTCATGTTTCCCAACTAAGGAAATTCGTTCACGACTCAGATATGACTATCTCACCTGATCAGTTAGAGGACTTCGAAGTAGGACCCGAGGCGGTTGGGAACCGCAAGACGGCCCGTATTGTCGAGCACGACATGAAGCAACTTCGAAGGAAGGCGGTGAAGCTAGTCAAGGTTCAGTGGGGCGAGGACGAGAATGATTGTACTTGGGAGACAGAGGAGAATCTTAGGAAGACACACCCAGAACTCTTTGCCTGGTAAGATTTTGACTTCGATTTAGTTTTCCGCATGCTAGGGTAGGCTTGTTTGCTTGTTTTGCATGTTTGATTGTTGTATCTGGTTGTTAGGCATGCGGAATCCTTTGTATGTTTTGGGTTAAGGAATTTCGGGGACGAAATTTCTTAAGGGGGGGAGAGTGTAACGACCCGCATTCTACGCATCATAGGATCGTAGAATATTTATTTCTTTCACATACTAAGTCGTATGGTCATGTAACTTTGGGGGACGACTATTGGGGTCATTTCCCATGTTCATGATTTTTCCCGATTTTTAAATAACCATTTTACCCCTAGTTGGCACTGTTTTGGCCATAACTTTTGACTGGAAAGGAATTTTGACCTGAAACCACTTCCATTGGCTCCGGATGATGGTTTCTCTTTCCGTAGAGTGGTCACATTAGCCAAACGGACTCACCGTTTGGGAGATATGGCTGAAACAAGTTTCATATGGTGAAAAACAGCTTAATTGGGCTTAACCGGGTGATTAACAGCTAGGCCCAAAGGGGAATTTCGGGATTAGGAGTTTAAAAGGGCTGTTAGGGTTTGGAGAGTACCTTTTTCTCATTTTTCAGCCGTCACTATTCATTCCTCTTAACCTAGCCATGGCCTCCACTCTCTAAATCCCTCTAAAACACCCAAAATCACTTCCTAATCAAGGATTAAGGCTTAGAGGCATCAAATCAAGGAGGATTAGCACAAGGACCGAGGTAGAGCTGCTGCTGTATATTGGAATTCGTGCAAATCAGAGGTTCACTTCAGATCTGAAAGTTTTGTTGTGGCAAAGGTGAGTGATTTGCATAGTTTTTGCACTAATTACGGTAATTAGGGGTAATTAGTGAAGATTAGCGAATTTATACACTAATAAATTCTGGAAAAATGTTTAGAAATTCTTAAATAATATTTTATGCCTCTGTTAGAAATTTGGTTCGATTTGATTAAGTTTTGTTAACCCTATGATCAGATTTACTTAAACATGCTTAAGGGAAAATTTGGGGTTTTGACCATGTTTGATCCACTTTACATGCTATGATTTGTGTTATGGTGTTCGTGGTCGATACTATACGTTGCTATGACTGTATGAGATGTTTTGTGATTGTTTAGAAGTGTTAGTTTGGTCAAAAACGCCGTCGAATGGCGAAAGACTGTCGCTGGAACGAAGTGCAGGAATTCACCCGGATCGGATCGCCCCCTCTGAGCACGATCCGATGGAAGCTCACGCCACGATCCGTTTCACTTCGAAGGCCACGAACCGATGCAGCGCCATGTCAAAACTAAAGTACCCCGATCCGAATCGCTCCAGTTTGGTGGACCACGAACCGATCAGAAGGTGCGATCCGAGATGAGGCGCGACGATCCAGACGAGGTAGCACGACCCGAACCCAATGGGTTGCCAGCGCCACGAGCTGTTGAGGCGCGATCCGTATGGAGCGATCCGTATGGCGCGACACGATCCAATGGAGCTGGAGCACCACGAGCTAGCAGGAACTCGACCCGATCCGATTGGGGAGGCGCGCCACGAATCGAACCATCCAAGGGAGCACGATCCGAGGAGAAGACTGAATGAAGACCGATCCGGAGGTGAAGACCAAAACCCGAGATGCAAAGGTAGTCCAGTATGGGAAGTTAGAGCTCAGGATCTAGTTAGGAACCAATGAGTTCGCTTCATGGTTGGACTTTGCTGCGGGACGCGTGCCAAGGGGTTATCGACGTCTATAGCTTTGGACCACTATGGTAGGAGGTATGAAGGCGGATTCAGGGCCATTATGGCATCGGTAGAACCAAGGGCTACGACCAATGAAGTGGGTCATTGAAATGTTTGGTCATGACTCCATGTGTTTAGCTTGGTCACAGCAGGGTTTCTACAAGTCGGGATTTGTCGTTACCTCGAGTCGTCTAGTGTCCCAAAGTGGTGGACCTCGTATACTTTACGCACTGAGTGAGAGACGTGAGGATGGTTGCTATGCTTGACTGTTTGACATACACACCCCCACCCCCGTATTTCTACACCATATGTTGTTGGCATCCTAGAGTATTGTACGGTATGTGGTACTGACTCTTTGGTTGCAGGTCCAGGTTCAGGTATGGTTTAGTATACCTGTTATTATTCTGTTTAGATGCTTATCGCTCATACCAGGCTTCTTGTCTGACCCAGAGTTTTATGTCTCCTCTTATTACTCTGGGTGCTCACATGAGCAGACTAGAGACAGGTTAGCTGGTGATGCACGGGTGGATGATCCGGAGACGAGCAGGAGGCTTCCACGTAATATATATATATATATAATATTCTCCCTGTGTTGTTGAAGATCACTGCTTGGGCATTGGTGGTGCATCTTCTACTTTAGCTTTCTTTTGTTTAGAGACAGTAAATTTGGAAAATTGTAATAAGCTGTGTTTGGATTTCCGCTGCTCTGATGATGGATGTTGATTTTAGTTATCAGCTTATGCACTGTCTCACCTGTTTAATGTCAAGTATGTTATTATTATATTTTATTCCATGCGCTGTGAGACATTCTACAGGTTCCTTGGTTAGTTTATTCCCTTCGTTCCTTTCTTTGGCGACCGTTCCGTGCTAGTCGGGAATGTGCACAGCGCACTTTCGGAGGAAATGCAGGCTGGTGCGGGGCGGGCTGTCACATTCCCCTTCCAGTCCTTTGGAGCCGTCAGAACAATCAGATGAATGTAGGCTCCCCTCGTGCCTTATAACACCTCATTGATCTACCCCGTTGGGTTATTCACCCTCAACTGTACGGACTGGTCTAAGCGCCTTACTTTAGCATATTGTTAGACCCTATGTCTAAACATTCTTTTACGCACTTGTCTCCCATCATCGGGTTTCCAGTTAACTTGGTTGTTCCAATTCTTATTGAATTCTTATTCAAATTACCAAGTTTCTCGTGCTTGTTAATTTCAGTCATACAACTTAATTCAATTAAGTTTTTAATAAGCCCACGGCATGTTATTCTCTAGATTGTGCCCCAAGGTCTGTAATCCACAACCCCTTTTTATCTTCCTGTTGATTTCATCATTACAATAACATGTTTTACTTAAAATGTAATTAAGTATATCCAATTCACCTATTTTCTAATTAACATGTCACTTACCATTTATGACTAAATATAACTTATTTCATTTTATAAGTTTTCCTTATCCTTTCTCATTTTATAATAATTCCATTTTACATTGTCAATACAACTTATCGCTGTTTACTTACTAACTTAGTTCTATTAATTAAGGCCCATTAATAAGTTTCCCTACACGTTTATTATAACCTATGTTATAATTTCCTCTTATCCCAAGAACAAGCCTAAACATTCTTATCAACGGGTTTCAGACTTCCAAGCTTGCAGATTACTTAATTTATAATTAAGTACAATATATTTTCCCCCTTTTCTTAACTGGTTTCAGGTTTTCCCCTTAAATTATAATTAAGTGTCCCTTAACTCAATTCACTAGTTATCCCATTCCCTTGCTAGTTTATTATAACCTAAGTTATAATATTCACTTGTCCCTAGGATAAGTCTACCTATTATACAACATTTTCATTAATGTTATTTATTTAAATAGGTTATTATTATTCCTCATTTAAACCAATTACTGTTGCAAACCATTATTCTTCATTTATTGTAATATATATTCCTTATTATATTAAAGAAAACACTTCATGCACCTTATCAGTTTGATAGAAGGAATCAATGATTTATTTTCAAAACGTACTCCCGTCTAAATCCGTGGTAGCAAGTAATTTTTTTATTTTTCTTTATTTATTGTGGCTTACTTGCAACAACGTTTTCAGAAATAAGTCATTTAGGGAAATACATCACTTTTCCTTCTTATCACACTAACTCATTTCATTACATCCCTTCCTTTCTTATTTTCTTAGTTAGAAATTTAATTACCACCATTGCCATTTATTCATATCCTGTTATATACATACATACATACATACATATATATAAGCACTAGACCTCTCACATTAAGCCTACACCTGTGGACGCTGGATTTGCCGGGCGGATCCGGGCAGACTTCTATCACAAGTTGACTTAACCTCGTGTCTTAACACCATTGCATATTTTTAATTTTTGCAGTTAGGTCTCTCACATTGGGTTCAACATTAGTGGCTGCTGGATATGCCGGTCGGGTCCGGGCAGACTTCCACCACTAATGCAACCTAACCTCGTGCCATAAGTGTAGTTACAATTTCTAATTGTAATCCTAGGCATATTCATCTTCATTCAATCATTTATGTTCATATCAAATTGCGCTCCCAAATTAAAATCTCAAAACACAATATATGTTATGTTCCAAAATCCCATTACAAATTATGCACTAAATCCCAATATGTGTTGCATGTCTTTCTAAATGTAATTAACTTTATTTAAAATAAAGTGTAATTCTCCAATAGTGTATCATTTACCCAAAATCTTAATTATCCCAATTGACAACTTCATAAAATGGATCTTTACCATAGTATTCATGTACATCTCAACATATTAACTAATTGAACATATTATCCATTTTAGCGCAATAATTCATCATCAAACTAAATCTTCCAACATGTGCATAGTGTATGTCAATAGGGAATGACAAACGATAAATATACTATTATTCAAAAAGTATATTTTAAACTCACTCACCTAAAAGCCTTCCAAATCTTGAATCTGATCCAGATCTATTCTTCCATGGTTTTCCTAACTGAATTTAGGACCTAAATAACCATGGATCTGTAAACTAACCCCAAAAAGAAAGAGAAAAGAAGAATAAAAGAGAAGAAGAACTAAAATAGATCAGATTCAGATCTTACCTCACATGTAGTGTAAATCTAGGCGGATATATCGTAGATCTAAATTATTATCTCAAATTTTGAAGCAGAAGAGGCATAGATCTAATTTTTTATTTTTAGAATAGGTTTGGAGATGAAGAGAAAAGGGCAGAGTTTTGGCGTCACCTCAGAAATTATGAGGATGAAGGTAAACCTTACCATCTTATTTATAGACGTGCTAAATAAACTTGGTCCTTTAGATCTAATTTAAAGCCCATCTGAACCAATCGCCTTACTCAAGAAAAAGAACATTCCACAATTGCCCAGGGTGCGCTGCACCCACGTGCCCACATGCAGAGGTGTCGACACCCCTGCTTGGGTGTCGACACCCTTGCTTGGGTGTCGATATAGGTTTCGACACCCTTATGGTGGTGTCGACATAGTGTCGACGCCACCCACTGTATATATATATATATATGTATGTATGTATGTATTCTTGATTTGAAATTTGATTTATTTATACTACATATAATTCTTGCATATAATTCAAATTTCATACATTCCTTTTGTTCGCGCGCAATCCTTAATCTAAATCATATTTATTTGCATTCAACTCTTATGCGTATGCTAAGCTTTTGTACGCGAACAATTCTTTATTTTATTCCAAATCCAACTTTCTCAAATCAATCACATCAATTTATTCTCTTTTTAAACATCCTTCCAATTAAACCTTTTATTAAACTCTTTTCACACCAAACTGCTTTTTGATTAAACTGCTTTCACACTAAGCCGCTTGCACTAATTGCCTGCTCTCTTATTAATGCGTTGATATACTATCTTTAATGCACCCATTTTATTTACATTCTCTCTTTATTAATTGCTCCGCCATATATGTCATTATTTCCTTTGTGCAATTAATTTCCTTTATATATATATATATATATATATATATATATATATATTCATTGCAATTTACCATTAATACATTCTATCTTTTCGCACCCAATTTATAGTGTTTCATTTTCCTATTGCTATATCCATGTCCCAATATGCATTAATTCATTGTTCAACTTTTTATCTTGTAGGCATTAAACTTTTTAATCGTCATGTGTGTGTGTGTCTATATATACACACACACACACATCTTCCTTATTTTTATGCAATTAATATTTATTAATTAATTTCTCCCTTTGCATTCTTTGATTTCTTTTTTTTTATTCAACATTTATTTCTTTTATTATAAATGCATCAACAGTGTATGTATTTATTAATTCATTCTTAATTATGTTTATGCACATATCTATATGTACATTCTGCAATTTCATTAAAAAAATGAGGGGTGTTACATTCTCCCACCCTTAGGAAATTTCGTCTCCGAAATTTGATAAGGGTAAAATAGATAATCCCTCGCATAATATCCATCCATCATGTGTGCATCCAATTTTTGCAAACATTGTGCACATGTGCAAAGTGAAATACATCATGGTAATGCATGTATGCCTAAGTGGTACCTCCTATATGTATGTCAACTTTTCAAAAAATAAAATTCAAACATGATGCTTACATCCTAAATATACTAGCAGTTCTATATGAATGCAATATTTTGAAAATCAAAATAGCTTTTCATCCAAATTTTCCCACACTCTTACAGAATAAGAGCATAGTTCATCCAATTGTTACATCCAAAACCTTACCAACCATCACTAAATTTCGAATTTTTAGAAAACTCTAATTTTCAAACTTCGATTTCTTATGTTACAAAAAGGTATAAAACGGAAAAATTCGCATCTTCCGTTTTTTCTTTTATGTACCTTTTCTAATTGTACTAGGATTTTATGTAACTACTTTATAAAGATTCCCTATTTTCCTATCCAAGCAGAACCACATAAGAAAATTCCTTTTTCTTTTTCAACTTATCTTGGAAAATTTTCATTTTCCTTTCTCGTCATGTTTTGTTGCTTCACTTAATTTATTGTTTTCTTTTTAAGCAACAATCCTAGGCTTCACAATGCTTATGCATTCTACGGGAACTCACTATTATTCCAAGATAATTCTTGCTATTTACATTATAGCCTCAAAACTTTTCCCATCTTTCCTAGGCACTAACTCCTTACCTACTCCATACTTTTCAAAACATGGTTTGGCCCTTTTCCTTCCAAAAATTAAAAGTACCAAAACTTTATTTTCCTCATGAAAACTTTCTTTTGCCAAACCATAAAAACACGTCGTCTTAAAAATGTAAATCATCATTTTTTTTCAAATCATAAAACTGGAGTAGATACGGACAACTATTTTCTACATCGGGTTTATGACTTGTTCTTACCTATAATGTCGGTTTAGTCTCTTACTACAAGGTGTCAACATCCACTCTATTCTTATTTTCTACAACTTATTTTGTCCACCCGCAAAATTATCTTAAAATAATTTATCAAAAAGGGTTGTCATAAGAATAGGGATTTACAATCTTTCTTTTATAAAACTTTTTATTATGAAATATAACAAGAAAACTAGCGAGCTATACATGCTCTGTAATATGCACCTTTTACTGAGAGAATTTTACTTTAAAACTCAATATGTACTTCTTTACATATTTTAAAACTATAACTTTTAAGATAAAACTTGAAAACACTATAAACCATTTTCCCAAAACTTTTATAATCTCATGTTCTTAAAAGTTAACAAAGGGGTCAGACTTAAAGCGGATTTTCAATTTTCTAGGCTTTCCTGGACATTCCCCAATATCAATTCTCTCTACTATATATATTCCTAATCCATTTTTCTCTTCCCAACCTTTTCCAATCTATAAGGTTTTACTGCCAAACCCACTAACCCAAAATACTAATCTTATGGGATTTACTTTTCTTCCATACAAAGTATATTGTACACTCTCCAACCGAATTACCTAAGGGTCTCAGATTTACTTATCCATTCCTTTAGTGTACAAACAAGCATCCTATTTCTTACCATATTATGCTCTTCCTATTTAGTGGGTTCCTCTATGGATCTAGGTATATATAATATATTTATATTTAAAAAAAATACAAATACATTCACTCACTATTTATATAGGAATCCTAAACCTAAGCTCTGATACCAGATGTGACAACCCCAATTTCAATAGACCATTTTTTCTTTCTTTCAAAAACACCAATCTATCGAAACTCGGATTGGGTTGCTCTGGTATCCTACAGAAAAGACAGAGATATACAATATGTCAAAGCTCAAAAATTATCTCACAGCGGAATGGATAAAATATAATATAATCAAAATATAGTCTTACCGTATTAATAATACTGCCTAACCAGTATCCAAGGCTATCATGTCCCTGCCACAAATCTAACCCGCGAGTATGTTATGAGGAGGGGGTCAGAACACAAGTTCTGGTGACTGGATTTAAACTATACACTTTGGATAATCCTACATATACCATTCAATCATAATTTCTTATTTATTAGGTTATTTGGGTTAACATCGCTCAAAGCTTAAACATTCGTCGCACCCATTTACTTCCCAGTGGATTAACCTAATATAGTATATATGTAGATACCCCCAATATTGAGGTACACCCCATAGTACCCCACTCGCAAGGTCTCCACCATAACACCATGGAAATATACGTAGTCTCTCATCCTACGCCGTAGTGATGTACGGATAACAATACTACGTTCTGCATATATCTCTCATTACTATGCTACGCGAACATATGGACTGCCACATTTGTTCGAATCAGAATTCATACCGGAGTAATGCCCTCAAGTATACGATACACCACCCAGAGCCGACATGCATGTACTAGACTGTCCACCATACATATCTTCAATTGTAGCTCGATGCCTCAATCGCGCATCCTCTAATGTGCACCGAGTTCCATGGCAGGGCGACGCAAGAAACACGAAACTCATTCGGAAGCTTTTCCATACCTGTGCAGGCCCATCTTTAAAGAGCCTCTATATACAGATATACCTAGGGTCTGTTTTCGCGATGGCTATGGTCCCACCTCGGCCCCTCCCTCAACTAGTAAAGACTACAAGAGCTAAGCGACTGCCCCTATGCAAACAATCTAAACATCCATGTGGCATCTCCCCTCAAACTCTTACCTTGATAGTGAAGGGTGAAATGGTATCTTGGGTTTAGCTCTAGTCTTTTCACATCCCACTGGTTGTCGATGACGGATATCTGAGGATCTACTATCCTTGGTCGTGACCCTCTACCTCCCCGTTGAGGCAACCGCCGAATCACCCTGGTGTCACCGCGTCATAGCATTCTGACTGCATAGCTACTTCTGCGGTCAAGGCCCACCCAACTAGTAGTTACGTATAGACCCAACCTCTACGAGCATAGCCTAAGACATCTATCACCGCACAGAGGATTACTAAGAGCACCTTACGCACCTCAGAAAGCTGCGTGCTTCCCCTTCCAGTCCTTTGGAGCCGTCAAAACAATCAGATGAATGTGCGCTCCCTTCGTGCCTTATAACTCCTCGATGATCTACCCCGTTGGGTTATTCACCCTCAGCCATACGGACTGGTCTAAGTGCCTTACTTTAGCATTTTGTTAGACCCTATGTCTAAACATTCTTTCACACTCTTGTCTTACCTCATCAGGTTTCCAGTTAACTTGGTTATTCCAATTCATATTGAATTCTTATTCAAATTACCAAGTTTTTCTTGCTTGTTAATTTCAGTCATACAACTTATTTCATTTAAATTTATTAACAAGCCCACAACATGTTATTCTCTAGATTATGCCCCAAGGTCTATAATCCACAACCCCTTTTATCTTCTTGTTGATTTCATCATTACAATAACATGTTTTACTTAATATGTAATTAAGTATATCCAATTCACATGTTTTCTAATTAACATGTCACTTACCATTTATGATTAAATATTTAACTTATTTCATTTCATAAGTTTTCCTTATCCTTTCTCATTTAATAATAATTCCATTTTACATTATCAATACAACTTATCGTTGTTTACTTGTTAACTTAGTTCTATTAACTAAGGCCCATTAACAAGTTTCTCTACCCATTTATTATAACCTATGTAATAATTTCCTCTTGTTTTTTTAATAAGCCTAAACATTCTTATCAACGGATTTTAGACTTCTAAGCTTATAGATTACTTAATTTATAATTAAGTACAATATATTTTCCCCCTTTTCTTAACTGGTTTCAGGTTTTCCCCTTAATTTATAATTAAGTGTCCCTTAACTCAATTCACCAGTTATCCCATTCCCTTACTAGTTTATTATAACCTAAGTTATAATATTCACTTGTCTCTAGGACAAGTCTACCTATTATACAACATTTTCGTTAATGTTATTTATTTATAATAGGTTATTATCATTTCCCTTTAAACCAACTATTGTTGTAAGCCATTATTCTTCGTTCACTGTAATATATATTCAATATTATATTAAAGAAAACACCTCATTCACCATATCAGTTTGATAGAAAGAATCAATGATTTATTTTCATAACGTATTCCTGTCTAAATCCGTGGTAGCAAGTAATTTCTTAACTTTTCTTTATTTACTGTGGCTTACTTGCAACAACGTTTTCAGAAATAAGACATTTTGGAAAATACATCACTTTTTCTTCTTATTACACTAACTCATTTCAATACATCCCTTCCTTTCTTATTTTCTGAGTTAGAAATCTAATTACCATCATTGGAATTTATTCATATCTTGTTACATACATATATATAAGCACTAGACCTCTCATATCAAGCCTACACTTGTGGACGCTGGATTTGCCGGGCGGGTCCGGGCAGACTTCTACCACAAGTTGACTTAACCTCGTGTCTTAGCACCATTGCATGTTTTTAATTTTGCACTTAGGCCTCTCACATTAGGTTCAACATTAGTGGTTGCTGGATATGCCGGTCGTGTCCGGGTAAACCCCCGCCACTAATGCAACCTAAACTCGTTCCATAAGTGCAGTTACAATGTCTAATTGTAATCCTAGGCATTTTCATTTTCATTCAATCATTTATGTTCATATCAAATTGCGCTCCCAAATTAAAGTCTCATAACATAATATATGTTATGTTATCCCATTACAAATTATGCACTAAATCCCAACATGTGTCACATGTCTTTCTACATGTAATTAACTTTATTTAAAATAAATTGTAATTCTCCAATAGTGTACCATTTACCCAAAATCTCAATTATCCCAATTGACAAGTTCATAAAATAGATCTTTACAACAATATTCATGTACATCTCAACATATTAACTAATTGAACATATTATCCATTTTAGCGCAATAATTCATTTTATCAAACTAAATCTTCCAACATGTTCATAGTGTATGTTAATGGGGAATGCCAAATGATAAGTATACTATTATTCAAAAAGTATATTTTAAACCCACTCACCTGAAAGCCTTCCAAATCTTGAATCTGATCCAGATATATTCTTCCATGGTTTTCATAACTGAATTTAGGACCTAAATAACCATGGATCTGTAAATTAACCCCAAAAAGAAAGAGATAAGAAGAAGAAAAGAGAAGAAGAACTAAAATAAATCAGATTCAGATCTTACCTCACATGTAGTGTAAATCTGGGTGGATATATCGTAGATCTAAATTCTTATCTCAAATTTTGAAGCAGAAGAGGCATAGATCTAATTTTTTATTTTTTAGAATAGGTTTGGATATGAAGAGAAAAGGGCAGAGTTTTGGCGTCACCTCAAAAATTATGAGGATGAAGGTAAACCTTACCATCTTTTTTATAGACGTGCTAAATGAACTTGGTCCTTTGGATCTAATTTAAAGTCCATCTGAACCATCCACCTCACTCAAGAAAAAGAACATTCCAGAATTGCCCAGGGTGCGCTGCACCCACGTGCCCAACGCAGGGGTGTCGACATAGGTTTCAACACCCTTATGGTGGTGTCGACATAATGTCGACACCCCCCATTGTATATATATATATGTATGTATGTATGTATATATATGTATGTATGTATATATTCTTGATTTGAAATTTGATTTATTTATACTACATATAAATCAAATTTCAAACATTCCTTTTGTTCGCGCGTAATCCTTAATCTAAATCATATTTATTTGCATTCAACTCTTATGCGTATGCTAAGCTTTTGTATGCTAACAATTCTTTATTTTATTCCAAATCAAATTTTCACAAATCAATTGATTCTCTTTTTAGACATCCTTCCAATTAAACCTTTTATTAAACCCTTTTCACACCAAACTGCTTTATAATTAAACTGCTTTCACACTAAGCCGCTTGCACTAATTGCCTACTCTCTTATTAATGTGTTCATATACCATCTTTAACGCACCCATTTTATTTACATTCTCTCTTTATTAATTGTTCCGCCGTATATTCCATTATTTCCTTTATGCAATTAAATTTCCCTTTATATATGTTTATTCATTGCAATTTACCATTAATGCATTCTATCTTTATGCACTCAATTTATAGCGTTCCCTTTTCCTATTGCTATCCATGTGCCAATATGCATTAATTCATTGTTCAACTTTTTATCTTGCAGGCATCAAACTTTTTAATCGCCATGTGTGTATATATATATTGTAACGACCCGGAATTTTGGGGCCAATTTAAAATTTTATTTTAGAAATTTTAATGGGTTTTAATATTTAAAATAATTTATTTTAAATAAGAACGACTAAAAATTTATTTTTAAAATGAATAAATTCAATTATATTATAAAAGGAGTTTAAAACAGCGCTGTAGTTTGAAAATTTGAAATTGAACTTTGACTGTCTGTACAGGATTCAAAACAAATCGAATTTCAATAAAACCAAAAATATTTAAATCTGTTTAATCATATCTTTCTAATGAATCTGAAAAACTGAAATTTCACTTTATAATTTGAAAGTTATGCCCAGTTTAAAATTCAGAAAAGTCGGTGTAGAGTTTATATATATTTTAATATAATATATTGGCCTTAAAAATAGCCATTTTTCAAACGACCTCGGTTTTCGACGAAACCACTTTTGTTGGAACCGGAATGTCAAATTATTGCTAAGTTTCAATTTTCATAATTTTTTGAACTAATATGTGAGCGTGGCAAAGGAAAGTATGTTTTGTCAGATTTAGTCAAATTTAATCAACTTGAAAAATGCCATTTTTCAAACAGTCTCAGAATTCAACGAAATTAGTCTTGTTAGAACCGTATCGTCAAAACATAACTAGAAATAATTTTTCTGGAATTTTTAGAGACAGTATGTGGCCCCGGTAATTTAAAATGTACGTTTGAATTTAATAATTAAATGATTTATATTTTAATTTAAAGAAAAACATATCATAACAGCTGAACTGGGTTACGAAACATGTTCCATTGTGTCCGGGATGGGGGTTATTAGCTGGTGGAGACACTCGTTGGGTTTAAATCAGAGTTCGGATGGTGTAACCAGTTAATTTCTTGAATTAATTAATTAAAATAAAATACGCTACGTATACTGTATAAATACGGCCTAAACAAAACCCTAATCCACCTTTTGAACGCAGCCACCACTAAATAATTTGATGGCCACCAAAGCACGATTCTTCTTCCACTCCTTTCTCTAAATCCATACATTAATTCATGAAATTCATAAACACAAAATCGAAGAACTTAGTTAGATCTTCTCATCCGTACGGTTATGATAGGATATAGTCAACTGTAGTGGCCAATTTTCGTGCTCAATGGTCACCGCGTCGAAGGGGAATTCAGGCGGGTAGGGGGGTTTGGACCTGGAGCTGCTTCAGGCGGTGGTTGGCGGCGTCGAGGCGGACGGAGTGGAGGCATCTGATCGGAGGCCGATGGCCCTGGGGAGGAGCGGCTATCGGATTTTTCTTTGGAGCGTTGGGTTCCTGTAACCGATGGTAGAAGAAGGAGCGGCCTTTGTACATGAAATGTAATTAGTGTGAACCTTATTTAATTAATTATTTATTAATGAAATTCAATGTATAAATTGCGATAACTTTTGCAAACAGAGGCGAAATCGAGCGAAATGAAAAGCGTTGGACTCGTATGGATTAGATCTACGTTATGAAGCTGACTAAAGTGGAAACCGAGCATGTTGAAAATTAGTGAAAATTCAGATCTAAATGGTTTGGTGAGATTTCTAGTTTTAAATTAAATAAACCAATTATTTATTTTATTGTGATGTCCATATTAATTCAGTATGAAGTTCATGTGATGTTGTATATATTTATTTTAATGATTGATTGTGCTGTGATTGTGATGAACAATTGATTGTGATGGTGTATTCATGTTTGTTAGGATTTAGTGTATACAATAGAACCATTATATAAAATATATTATATTCACGTGTGTCAGAATTTATGTATAAAGTAAAATCATATTTTTATTTTATAAAGGTGACCCTGTTTGGTTTGATAAAACGAATGACAAAATAAAAATAACACTTGTATTAAATTCTGTTTATTGAATTGAAGATAACATTTTTATCAATACATGATTATTGAATTTAAAACATAGATTTTGTCAAAACATGACTATCGAGTTAAAAACATATTTTTGTCAATATAAAAGAAGTAGCGACAAATTCTTATTTTTGTTAATATAAAGTAGTAGCGACAAAATACACAGGCACGTTTACGCATATAACATTATTTTATATGATATCAAAATTCACTGTTTACATATAAAATGTTATTTTGTATAATATTAGAATTCGCAAGAGATTTGAACAAAATCATATTTTGATTACATAAAAGGGATTTGAACAAAATCATATTTTGATTACATAAGAGAGATTTGAACAAAATCATATTTTGATTACATAAGAGAGATTTGAACAAAATCATATTTTGATTACATAAGAAGGATTTGAACAAAAATCATATTTTGTTTACAATGAAAGAATTAAACAAGATTTTCACTTTTGTTAACATTAAAAGAATTGTACAAGAATTAACATTTTTGTTAACATCAAAAGGATTTGATTAAATTAACATTTTTGTTAAAGAATATAATTGAAACAAAAGTTACATTTTTTTTTGTTAATAAAGAACAAAAGTTACATTTTTGTTTAAATGTAACAAAATGACAAAAGTTACATTTTCTTGTGAATAAGAACAAGAGTTACAAAAGAATGTGAATTAGATTAACATTTTTGTTAATTATATTATAAAGAACAAAATAACAATTTTGTTATGAATGTTACACTAGACATAAAATAGCATTTTGTGATAAAATGTTTATTGGATTAAAATTTGTTATTTTTGTGTTAAATTAGAAATGCATATTTTGTACATTAAAATGGAATGAACCAGAAATGCATTTTTATATATTATAAGAAAGAATAAAAAAAAGAAGACATTTTGTCACATTATAAAGAAAGAAAATAAAAAGGACATTTTGATTATAAAATGTTAATGAAAATAAAAAGGACATTTTGATAATAAAATGTTAATGAAAATAAAAAGGACATTTTTATTATAAAATGTTAATGTGATTAAAAAGGGACATTTTGTTTATAAAATGTTAATGTGAGTTAAAATTACCTTTTTGTCAAAAGAATGATTTGTGAAATAAAATTACATTTTTGCCAAGAGAATGATTATTGAAATAGAAATAACAAAATTATCATATTTTGTTCATTGAAAAGAGTCAAACAAAATTATCATATTTTGTTCATTGAAAGGAGTCAAACAAAATTATCATATTTTGTTCATTGAAAAGAGTCAAACAAAATTATCACATTTTGTTCATTGAAAAGAGTCAAACAAAATTATCACATTTTGTTCATTGAAAAGAGTAAAACAAAATTATCATATTTTGTTCATTGAAAAGAGTCAAACAAAATTATCATATTTTGTTCATTGAAAAGAGTCAAACAAAATTATCATATTTTGTTCATTGAAAAGAGTCAAACAAAATTATCATATTTTGTTCACTAAAAGGAGTTAAAAATGTATATTTTCATACATTAAAGAAAAGGAGTTAAAAATGTATATTTTTATACATTAAAAAGAATGAAGCAAAATATTCATTTTGTCATTAAAATGAATGAGACCAAAAATATGCATTTTGGTAAGAAAATGGAAGTTAAGATTTTTATTGTCATTTGTTCATAATAAAGAGAATTGAAATATTTGCCTGTGATGTTGTATTTTGATGTGTTAAATATAATGTAAGTATATTCACATTGAATATTACACTTCCATTTACAAGTCATCCGACTTGTTTATGTGATTGGGACGATTACTTTTACACATCGCCCAAGTGCACAAATAATTTATTATTTGTTTGATGGATGAAACCCCACACGAGTGTTGGGATGATACTGTGCACACACTAATCTCAATATTTAGTTATATGTCAATCGATGGATTGACAGTCTATGATGAGCGTTATTTACTTACCTTAATGCCCACACATTTATAAATCCACTCTGGTCGTCATTTGGATGTTTAATAATTATTTATCATGATTATTGATTACATGCAATATATGGTTGATGATTGATTCACTTTCCAATCAAGAATATTCAAGAAAAAGTATATTTTAAGAAAATATCTTAGAAAAAGAATATATTTTAGGAAAATATATTTTTATTGAATGAACTAGTTATTAACTAGAATAAATCATTAAATTTAGATTTAATGAAGTTTTCCAATTAGTGAATATTTAATAGAAATTAAATTAAATAAATTGGATTTTGGGTTTGTCGTGAATGGTGTCTTCAATAACACCTTTCTTAAACCCAGTTGAAAAGAATAAATCTTTAAATTAAGATTTCTAGAGTTTCAAACTATATTTTGTAATTGGAATAAAAATGATTGGTGAATTGAGTTTACCATGAACAATGTTTTTAAACGACATCTGTTCTTTAACTCAATTAACAGTAAGAATACGATTTGGAATCTATAAATCTTGTATCAAGATTTAAATGGGAATTTTTCCAAAAGCCAAGTTTTCCAAATTAATATATTAAATTGGAGTTGAATGGAATTTGCATTAATAATAACCGAGATAAGCTTTTGTAAAAGAGGACCGATACTACATATGGAATTTAAGAGGCTTTGCCGTTATTCCATTTATATTATTGGTCAGATACAGAAATTTATAACAATTATATATTGATTTGATTTCTGTGAAGATTCCATATTTTAATGGAAGTCGATTTTGGGTTTATCGTGAACTATGTTTTAAATGACATTAGTTCTTTAACCCAGTTAAAGATAAGATTAATTTCTTAAATTTAATTAATCACTGAATAATGATTTGTGATATTTAAAAACCAAATTGGGTTCTTAATAAATCTTAAAAGGAAAGACTTAAGAATAAATGTAAAGGATTTATCTTTGATAAGAATATTTGAATATTTTATTTAAAAGAATATTCTGAATTTGAATGAGACGTTGGATGGTTTTTATAGTAATTGATTTTTAATTATAAAATACGTGAGTTATTCGGGAAGACCGGGTTCAACCCATTCCGGATAATTTCTATGACGATGAAGAGTCGAACATGAAGACGGTGATTGAAGACCGACGATCTTCACATGGAATGGATGTGTTGCTACAGAGACCCTTGCTGGGAGTAGCTACCTTGAAGGGGCTTCAGTGGTGGCCGTCCGGACTATTGTTGATTGTTCGGATTCGGTTTTCGCTCAGACCCAGAGCATAAGCTAGTAAATGGATGCGTGTCTAACATTGGATTTCGTTCTATGTGAATTAAATCGATTTCTGTTAATGTATGTCTGTTTGGTGGTGGAGGATTTATTCTCTGCTTAACACCCTGGTATATATTAATAGTGATTGATCGCATGGCGTGAATTGTCAATGTGGCACGCCAAAATGCAAATGATCAAGGCTTTTGTTGAAAAGCAGGGCCTTGTGGGATGATCAAAGTATAGCCTATTACGGCATAACTTTGTGTATATCGTGACTTCGCGAGCCTCACACCCCGGTATGAGTCAAAAACGGGATACTGACCGTAGGGAGTGCACACGTTTCTTTCTAGCTAGTGGTGGTGTCAGTGCTTAAACTGGCTGGCACTTACTTATGTGGATGATGGATTTTGAGGCGCCTCGGATTTTTATAAGTCGTTAGTGGTCATACTATAGGTCCAAAGGGACCGGGAAGCGTGTGTTCAGGCATAACTAATCCACTGCCGATAGGCGGGGACCAGCCCTACCGCTCCAAGGGTTCACTGCAGGGGATCCTGAGGCATTTGCTAGAGTGTCTCGAATCAGAGAGGAGCTTGCCCCTAGCCTCGACTCATGATGGAATCCAACTTCCAATAAGACCTTGCGGTTTTGATTGTAGAACTAGTATGGCGACATAGTAGGATGGGGTACTATGCCGTCTATGATTAATACATTATGATTGAAATTGTTTTTGAAATATATATATACCCATAGATATACACACTAATACTAAATCTGTTTTATCGTATCAAGCATCTTTTGACCATTATAAGGTAAAACCCTATCCTCTGGTTTGCGTTGCATTGTGTGATGGGATTTAGGTCTTATAATGGTTTCATTTTTCTAAAAAGCATTGCGTTGTTTAACGTTTTACTTTATTTTATGCACTAGCAATCCAATGGAGTAAACCCGTTCCGCGTTAGCGACGTGGTCCTGTGATGAGCCATATTAATTAGATAAGTTAAGTTAGATTTCTCATACCAGTCCCATGACTGACCTGTAGTTTGTTTCACTGGCAAACTCGGGTGCCCTTATTTTCCACACGGGCAGTCGAGTAGCTTCTTGCAGATATATTTACAGGATCCTCGCTTACAGCTGAAGCGGTATTCGGAAAGCTCTGTATCCGTGTATTCCTTCCAGTTGTATATTTGTATTATTTTTCCGCTGCTATTTAAATGTAATTTAAAACTCTGATATTATAGTATTTCTATTTTGTAATGAGTGTTCATACTCTATTATATTCTTGTACTCTGATGTAATTGTTGTAATCAACAATGAAATATTCTTCAGTTTGTGTTCTGATGTGTGTTGTTCTCAAAGCAAATCCAGCTTTCCTTTACGGGGAAGTTTGGGTCGTTTCAGTTGGTATCAGAGCTTTGGTTTACAGAGCTTGAGAACAAGGCACATTAGAACCGAACGAAAGAATTCATCAGAGATTGGATTAGTAATATCCAATGAGAATAACTCGTTAGAGATGGGGTCAGTAGTATCCTAGAACGAGTGTGAAGAGTATTATTTTCTTTAAAATAAATAAAAACAAAATTTAGTTTTGAGAATTTTATCTTAAAATACGTATTTGAATATACTATTATATTTTAATGTGGACAATCGAGTATATAAGGGTTTCGAATATACGAGTAATTAACGGATATTTGAAGTTTTAATATACTGGGTTGATATAGAATCACACTCTAGTCGCCCGGAGATGATTCTGATGATTGCTAGCGTCATCGGGATTTATGTTCGAGTCTCGAAGGTGGATTTCTATATATTTCCATTGACTATTATGAGAACCAACACTTAGTTAGTACACATTGTTGTGAATTGCACCAAAAATATGATTTTTGATTATATATAAAAGTTACATATATATATTTGAAAAGTTAATCACCTAATTGATTGCTGGTTGTGATGTTTGATTATTAGTTTAACTAATAAAAGTATGGAAATGATAATTAATTTAACTAACAAAATTATGAAAACCAATAAAGTTGAGTTGGTTAAATTAAACAACTTTTAACTACATTCCTTTTCGAGGACGAAAAGATTTTAAGTGGGGGCGATTGTAACGACCCGGAATTTTAAGGCCAATTTAAAATTTTTATTTTAGAAATTTTAATGGGTTTTAATATTTAAAATAATTTACTTTAAATAAGAACGACTATAAATTTATTTTTAAAACGAATAAATTCAATTTAATTATAAAAGGAGTTTAAAACAGCGCTGCAGTTTGAAAATTTGAAATTGAACTTTGACTGACTGTACAGGATTCAAAACAAATCGGATTTCAATAAAACCAAAAATATTTAAATCTGTTTAATCATATCTTTCTAACGAATCTGAAAAACTGAAATTTCACTTTATAATTTGAAAGTTATGCCCAGTTTAAAATTCAGAAAGTCGCTGTAGAGTTTATATATATTTTAATATAATATATTGGCCTTAAAAATAGCCATTTTTCAAACGACCTCGGTTTTCGACGAAACCACTTTTGTTGGAACCGGAATGTCAAATTATTGCTAAGTTTCAATTTTCATAATTTTTCGAACTAATATGTGAGCGTGGAAAAGGAAAGTGTGTTTTGTCAGTTTCAGTCAAATTTAATTGACTTGAAAAAGGCCATTTTTCAAACAGTCTCAGAATTCAACGAAATTAGTCTCGTTAGAACCGTATCGTCAAAACATAACTAGAAATAATTTTTCTGGAATTTTTAGAGACAGTATGTGGCCCCGGTAATTTAAAATGTACGTTTGAATTTAATAATTAAATGATTTATATTTTAATTTAAAGAAAAACATATCGTAACAGTTGATCTGGGTTACGAAACATGTTCCATTGTGTCCGGGATGGGGGTTATTAGCTAGTCGCGACACTCGTTGGGTTTAAATCAGAGTTCGGATGGTGTAACCAGTTAATTTCTTGAATTAATTAATTAAATAAAATAAAATATGCTACGTATACTGTATAAATACGGCCTAAACAAAACCCTAATCCACCTTTTGAACGCAGCCGCCACTAAACAATTTGATGGCCACCAAAGCACGATTCTTCTTCCACTCCTTTCTCTAAATCCATACATTAATTCATGAAATTCATAAACACAAAATCGAAGAACTTAGTTAGGTCTTCTCATCCGTACGGTTATGATAGGATGTAGTCAACTGTAGTGGCCAATTTTCATGCTCAATGGTCACCGCGTCGAAGGGGAATTCAGGCGGGTAGGGGGGTTCGGACCTGGAGCTGCTCCAGGCGATGGTTGGCGGCGTCGAGGTGGACGGAGCAGAGGCGTATGATCGAAGGCCGATGGCCCTGGGGAGGAGCGGCTATCGGATTTTTCTTTGGAGCGTTGGGTTCCTGTAACCGATGGTAGAAGAAGGAGCGGCCTTTGTACATGAAATGTAATTAGTGTGAACCTTATTTAATTAATTATTTATTAATGAAATTCAATGTATAAATTGCGATAACTTTTGCAAACAGAGGCGAAATCGAACGAAACGAAAAGCGTTGGACTCATATGGATTAGATCTACGTTATGAAGCTGACTAAAGTGGAAACCGAGCATGTTGAAAATTCAGATCTAAATGGTTTGGTGAGATTTCTAGTTTTAAATTAAATAAACGAATTATTTATTTTATTGTGATGTCCATATTAATTCAGTATGAAGTTCATGTGATGTTGTATATATTTATTTTAATGATTGATTGTGTTGTGATTGTGATGAACAATTGATTGTGATGGTGTATTCATGTTTGTTAGGATTTAGTGTATACAATAGAACCATTATATAAAATATATTATATACATGTGTGTCAAAATTTATGTATAAAGTAAAATCATATTTTTATTTTTATTTTATAAAGGTGACCCTGTTTGGTTTGATAAAACGAATGACAAAATAAAAATAACACTTGTGTTAAAATCTGTTTATTGAATTGAAGATAACATTTTATCAATACATGATCATTGAATTTAAAACATAGATTTTGTCAAAACATGACTATCGAGTTAAAAACATATTTTTGTCAATATAAAAGAAGTAGCGACAAATTCATATTTTTGTTAATATAAAGTAGCGACAAAATTCACAGGCACGTTTACGCGTATAACATTATTTTATATGATATCCAAATTCACTGTTTACATATAAAATGTTATTTTGTATAATATTAGAATTCACAAGAGATTTGAACAAAATCATATTTTGATTACATAAAAGAGATTTGAACAAAATCATATTTTGATTACATAAGAGAGATTTGAACAAAATCATATTTTGATTACATAAGAGAGATTTGAACAAAATCATATTTTGATTACATAAGAAGGATTTGAACAAAAATCATATTTTGTTTACAATGAAAGAATTAAACAAGATTTTCACTTTTGTTAACATTAAAAGAATTGTACAAGAATTAACATTTTTGTTAACATCAAAAGGATTTGATTAAATTAACATTTTTGTTAAAGAATATAATTGAAACAAAAGTTACATTTTTATTGTTAATAAAGAACAAAAGTTACATTTTTGTTTAAATGTAATAAAATGACAAAAGTTACATTTTTCTTGTGAATAAGAACAAGAGTTACAAAAGAATGTGAATTAGATTAACATTTTTGTTAATTATATTATAAAGAACAAAATAACAATTTTGTTATGAATGTTAAACTAGACATAAAATAACATTTTGTGATAAAATGTTTATTGGATTAAAATTTGTTATTTTTGTGTTAAATTAGAAATGCATATTTTGTACATTAAAATGGAATGAACCAGAAATGCATTTTTATATATTATAAGAAAGAATAAAAAAAAGAAGACATTTTGTCACATTATAAAGAAAGAAAATAAAAAGGACATTTTGATTATAAAATGTTAATGAAAATAAAAAGGACATTTTGATTATAAAATGTTAATGAAAATAAAAAGGACATTTTTATTATAAAATGTTAATGTGATTAAAAAGGGACATTTTGTTTATAAAATGTTAATGTGAGTTAAAATTACCTTTTTGTCAAAAGAATGATTTGTGAAATAAAATTACATTTTTGCCAAGAGAATGATTATTGAAATAGAAATAACAAAATTATCATATTTTGTTCATTGAAAAGAGTCAAACAAAATTATCATATTTTGTTCATTGAAAGGAGTCAAACAAAATTATCATATTTTGTTCATTGAAAAGAGTCAAACAAAATTATCACATTTTGTTCATTGAAAAGAGTCAAACAAAATTATCACATTTTGTTCATTGAAAAGAGTAAAACAAAATTATCATATTTTGTTCATTGAAAAGAGTCAAACAAAATTATCATATTTTGTTCATTGAAAAGAGTCAAACAAAATTATCATATTTTGTTCATTGAAAAGAGTCAAACAAAATTATCATATTTTGTTCACTAAAAGGAGTTAAAAATGTATATTTTCATACATTAAAGAAAAGGAGTTAAAAATGTATATTTTTATACATTAAAAAGAATGATGCAAAATATTCATTTTGTCATTAAAATGAATGAGACCAAAAATATGCATTTTGGTAAATAAATGGAAGTTAAGATTTTTATTGTCATTTGTTCATAATAAAGAGAATTGAAATATTTGCCTGTGATGTTGTATTTTGATGTGTTAAATATAATGTAAGTATATTCACATTGAATATTACACTTCCATTTACAAGTCATCCGACTTATTTATGTGATTGGGACGATTACTTTTACACATCACCCAAGTGCACAAATAATTTATTATTTGTTTGATGGATGAACCTCACACGAGTGTTGGGATGATACTGTGCACACACTAATCCCAATATTTAGTTATATGTCAATCGATGGATTGACAGTCTATGATGAGCGTTATTTACTTACCTTAATGCCCACACATTTATAAATCCACTCTGGTCGTCATTTTGATGTTTAATAATTATTTATCATGATTATTGATTACATGCAATATATGGTTGATGATTGAGTCACATTCCAATCAAGAATATTCTAGAAAAGGTATATTTTAAGAAAATATCTTAGAAAAAGAATATATTTTAGGAAAATATATTTTTATTGAATGAACTAGTTATTAACTAGAATAAATCATTAAATTTAGATTTAATGAAGTTTTCCAATTAGTGAATATTTAATTGAAATTAAATTAAATAAATTGGATTTTGGGTTTGTCGTGAATGGTGTCTTCAATAACACCTTTCTTAAACCCAGTTGAAAAGAATAAATCTTTAAATTAAGATTTCTAGAGTTTCAAACTATATTTTGTAATTGGAATAAAAATGATTGGTGAATTGAGTTTATCGTGAACAATGTTTTTAAACGACATCTGTTCTTTAACTCAATTAACGGTAAGAATACGATTTGGAGTCTATAAATCTTGTATCAAGATTTAAATGGGAATTTTTCCAAAAGCCAAGTTTTCCAATTTAATATATTAAATTGGAGTTGAATGGAATTTGAATTAATAATAACCGAGATAAGCTTCTGTAAAAGAAGACCGATACTACATATGGAATTTAAGAGGCTTTGCCGTTATTCCATTTATATTATTGGTCAGATACAGAAATTTATAACAATTATATATTGATTTGATTTCTGTGAAGATTCCATATTTTAATGGAAGTCGATTTTGGGCTTATCGTGAACTATGTTTTAAATGACATTAGTTCTTTAACCCAGTTAAAGATAAGATTAATTTCTTAAATTTAATTAATCACTGGATAATGATTTGTGATATTTAAAAACCAAATTGGGTTCTTAATAAATTTTTAAAAGAAAGACTTAAGAATAAATGTAAAGGATTTATCTTTGATAAGAATATTTGAATATTTTATTTAAAAGAATATTCTGAATTTGAATGAGACGTTGGATGGTTTTTATAGTAATTGATTTTTAATTATAAAATACGTGAGTTATTCGGGAAGACCGGGTTCAACCCATTCCGGATAATTTCTACGATGATGAAGAGTCGAACATGAAGACGGTGATTGAAGACCGACGATCTTCACATGGAATGGATGTGTTACTACAGAGACCCTTGCTGGGAGTAGCTACCTTGAAGGGGCTTCAGTGGTGGCCGTCCGGACTATTGTTGATTGTTTGGATTCGGTTTTCGCTCAGACCCAGAGCATAAGCTAGTAAATGGATGCGTGTCTGACATTGGATTTCGTTCCATGTGAATTAAATCGATTTCTGTTAATGTATGTCTGTTTGGTGGTGGAGGATTTATTCTCTGCTTAACACCCTGGTATATATTAATAGTGATTGATTGCATGGCGTGAATTGTCAATGTGGCACGCCAAGATGCAAATGATCAATGCTTTTGTTGAAAAGTAGGGCCTTGTGGGATGATCAAAGTATAGCCTATTACGGCATAACTTTGTGTATATCGTGACTTCGCGAGCCTCACACCCCGGTATGAGTCAAAAACGGGATACGGACCGTAGGGAGTGCACACGTTTCTTTCTAGCTAGTGGTGGTGTCAGTGCTTAAACTGGCTGGCATTTACTTATGTGAATGATGGATTTTGAGGCGCCTCGGAATTTTATAAGTCGTTAGTGGTCATACTATAGGTCCAAAGGGACCGGGAAGCGTGTGTTCAGGCATAACTAATCCACTGCCGATAGGCGGGGACCGGCCCTACCGCTCCAAGGGTTCACTGCGGGGGATCCTGAGGCATTTGTTAGAGTGTCTCGAATCAGAGAGGAGCTTGCCCCTAGCCTCGACTCATGATGGAAATCCAACTTCCAATAAGACCTTGCGGTTTTGATTGTAGAACTAGTATGGCGACATAGTAGGATGGGGTACTATGCCGTCTATGATTAATACATTATGATTGAAATTGTTTTTGAAATATATATATACCTATAGATATACACACTAATACTAAATCCGTTTTATCGTATCAAGCATCTTTTGACCATTATAAGGTAAAACCCTATCCTCCGGTTTGCGTTGCATTGCGTGATGGGACTTGGGTCTTATAATGGTTTCATTTTTGTAAAAAGCATTATGTTGTTTAACGTTTTACTTTATTTTATGCACTGGCAATCCAATGGAGTAAACCCGTTCCGCGTTAGATGCGTGGTCCTGTGATGAGCCATATTAATTAGATAAGTTAAGTTAGATTTCTCATACCAGTCCCATGACTGACCTGTAGTTTGTTTCACTGGCAAACTCGGGTGCCCTTATTTTCCACATGGGCAGTCGAGTAGCTTCTTGCAGATATATTTACAGGATCCTCGCTTACAGCTGAAGCGGTATTCGGAAAGCTCTATATCCGTGTATTCCTTCCAGTTGTATATTTGTATTATTTTTCCGCTGCTATTTAAATGTAATTTAAAACTATGATATTATAGTATTTCTATTTTGTAATGAGTGTTCATACTCTATTATATTATTGTACTCTGATGTAATTGTTGTAATCAACAATGAAATATTCTTCAGTTTGTGTTCTGATGTGTGTTGTTCTCAAAGCAAATCCAGCTTTCCTTTACGGGGAAGTTTGGGTCATTTCATATACATACACGCACACACACATCTTCCTTATTTTTATGCAATTAATATTTATTAATTAATTATTGACTTTGCATTCTCTGATTTATTTATTTTATTCTGCATTTATTTCTTTTATTATAAATGCACCATCAGTGTATGTATTTATTAATTCATTCTTAATTATGTTTATGCACATATCTATATGTACATTCTGTAATTGCATTAAAAAAATGTGGGGTGTTATACCTTTTCATTTGCTTGCTTTGGTTTAGAGGTTTTGCAAGTCGAGTCATAAGATTCACTTTAAAATGAATTTGCATGCATGATTTGTGATCCATTAAATACAACCCATCAAGCTGAACAACGTTTAGGACTACTTATTAAAATTGTTTTGCTTTTGAAAATCTAAAAAATCAACACTGCACAAATTTTAGAGAGCAAATGAAACCACGAAGAAAGTTGTCACTGGTTAACCCATTTCTGAAGTTCAAGTCCCAAGTGTTGTAGATGCAAACTTTTTTTTTTGCTCTTAAAGAGGAAAGGCATGAGAAGACGCAAGTGTGTGCAAAGCTCAAGAAATTTGTCGAACTTTATTCATAAAAATTTATGGATGTATTTATTCTTTACCGTTGTACAAAATATTCAGATATCTAATATTTGTATAAAAAATTTATTTTGTTGTAGTTACTATACTCTGTGATTCTGGGATAAATTCCGTTTAAACCATGTAAGCCAATAACAATCTATCGTTTTGAACGCTTCGAGTTGGTTTAATTACCGACTTGGAGCGATCAAAATGGCAGATTGTTACATTTGGTATCAGAACTATGGTTTATATAAAACTTGGTTTACTGGGTTTAAAAATTCATTAGAGATAGGGTAGAAATACCCTAGAATGAGCGAAATTGATATAGAATTGTTCCAGAGAGAGCGCATTTTGGGAAGAATAAAATATTTTAACAATATTTTGGAGAAAAATCAATAAATATAAATTATTATTTTAAGATATTTTGAAGATAAATATATATTGGAGGAATGTTTTCAAAATATAAGTTTCTTTATTGGAATCTAGAAGCCTTTGCGAGGAGAATTTCCGAAGTTTACCGTCAAAGAAAATAATAATATATAAGTGATTTTAAAAAGGGAGTTTTGGTTAAAAATCGAGATAAACAAGTATGGGTTTTTGAAGAAATAAAAACTTGACAAAGCTGAACTCAAACGATGTTCGATTTGAGAATGGTAGTTGAAACAAGAACATAATCAGTTTTGAAATTGACTCGGACTGACATTTGAAATAAGTACAAATACATGTGAAAGATAAGAACAGTCAAGAGTAAATTAGTTACTTTTCTTTGATGGATATATAGTTTAAATTGAACATAATATTCGTTCAGATTTATACGAGATTCTGAATAATAAGGATTTTGAGTAAATGGTTAGTAAAACCAAATGGTATGGGACATTTGGTAATACTTTTCTAATTACTCTCTTGACTTTCATATGGAACGATTGTTTGTTTTGTATTTTCAGTTGGTGCGATTTGCTTCCTTACTATAAATATTTAAGTAACACAATGTGATATAAGAAGCTTATGTTATATTTAAATAATTACTATTGAAAGTATGCGTTAATTTTTGAATTGAAATTTTTTTGGGACATTTTTAGCTGATATGCATTTGTGTCATTTATATGATGATACTTTTCTTCCATATCACAACTAGTGTGACTTGATTTGAGAAGTAAAACCACTGCATTTATGAGTAGGCCCATAATAGGCTTGTTCTTATTTACTATTTGATAATTAGATTGGTGGTTAAATATTGATTTTGTTTTGTTTAATTTGGGTTTTATGTATTTAGTGATGAGTTTTAAGCACACATTGCACGATTTAAACTAGTTTTCTGACATACGTATAAATTAAGTTTTCATTATAGTTTTGAGGCTAAAAGAGTTTTATAATTTTAGTTTCACCCTAAATGACCTCAAAACAATAGTATAAAGTTATTTTCATAAACATATGGATTTATAAAGAAAACTATCGGTTTCGTAAAATATTTCATAACTTGTTTTGAAATCAAAGATTTTCTTATATATATATATATATAATACACAATCTTGCACCTTTTGAGATAACGTATCGGATCTTAAACGACATCGTACACTCCGTAGTATGGGACACGAAAGTATACAAAGTCGGTTAATTCCAGTATAGTTAGATTGAAGTTGATGTCTTATTAATGATGATTAGGTGTTTTTGATGTTTTCCATTGCGAGTTGATAAGCAGCTAGTGAACAAGTAGTGAAAGTGTGTGGTATGGGACGCACTGTTACCACTACTTAGGTTACTGACTATGAGTCAGTGACGCATATTGTGTTTATTGAACCAGTACTTTGCTTCGGGGGGGGGGGGAAGCCGAGACTTGGGGGGAGTCACATATACATATTCACTCGACCCCGAGGGGGGGTCGCAGTGATATCATGTGGTTGCACATGCATATTTATTTCTAATGGATCCATATTGTGATGATATTTTGTGATTTGGTCAATACGATCATACGTTGAAGATTATTGGGTTTTAAATTTACATAAACATTTTGTGATCTTCTATGTTGGAGTCTGATGCTCTTTTCGTGATATTTGACTCATTCGAGATATATGATGATTTTCATTTGATAACACATGGCTATTGCTCGGGATGAGCAATACTATAGCTCGGGGTGGAATATAATTTACTTAACAACACGTGTACATCATTTAAGATGATTTTTATGTTATGATTTGATGTTGGTGATTTTCGTTTGCTAATACTCAGCTATTGTTAGGTAGGAGCAACATTATAGCTCGGGATGGGCTTTATTATTATGCCATGCACACATTCTTTATGATTTCTTTTATGAGTTGGGTTTGATGATTTTAACTCGATCGGGATGATCGTACATTTGCAAAGTGCATTTGATTTTTAATCCATCATATTGTGAGATTTAGATGTTTTGGAGTGAGGTACTCCCTTTATTGATTATATTGTTTTATCTATGAAGAGTGTTATGAGTATCTTATTGTTTTATATGATAAATGCAACGAGGAATTATTGAGTTATGATACTCTGACATGCTTTATTACGAGTATCATATTGATTTACAAATGGTATTTATTAACATGTTGGGTTATACACGGTACTCTTTCTTGATTCATTTTATCGTATTATTTTATATATGATAAATGCCATATAGATTTAATTGTCTCATCTTTAATTTAATTTATCATATTGTTCTTATATATGATAAATGTTATAAGGATTTATTGGTTTTGACTCAAATTGTTATATTTATTACAAATACCATATTAGCTTATGTATAATATCCTGTCTAATTTTATCATATTTCCCGTTGTTACAATCTTAAAAGAAGAAGAAGAAGCCGAGATGCGATGTTGGAATTTGGTAATGGGTGTAATAATTGGAATAAATTGCGAGGATGCAATTTAATTAAGGAGGAGAGTCTGTGACAACATAGGGTTTTGGTGAATGATAGTAATGATTCAATAATTTTTGATGTTTAAAATACAGATTAAATTAAGATTTAATGATAAAATAAACATTTATCTTTGGATTTCAACATAAAAATTTGGGGCTTTAAGTATTTTGAGCACGATTTGAATATAATTATAAATGAAAATTCCTTTTGTAAATTTAATATGAATGTTTTGTTGAAAGAAAAGCTATTAACAATTTAGCATTGTTTAACGTTAGAAATAAATACCCATTTTGAGTTTGTATACATTGTATTACAAGTATTATTTGAAAAATTACTTGTTTATTTATTTTTGCATCTTGTTATGTGTGTTGAAAATATGATTACACTTGTCAATGGTTAAATTTGTTTGTTAACCACGTGCTTCAGTTGTTTCTGGAGTATTCCACGCATCCCATATATTCATTTTATCGGGTCCCTTTCCATATCATCATCTGGATTTTCCTTAACAGCCAATGTTTTTTTTTTTCAAAAGGAAAACAATCCCTTATTTGCTCCGATAAATCCCTAATTTGCTCCTCTCGAATTCCGATGGCCCCTCCATCGGCCATCGATGTTCGATGCTACCCTCCCCACCGCTGCTAACCACCTGAACCTTCACCGCGTCGATGCCAATAGTCGTGTTCTCCGTTCGAACGTCCAAAAGCCGCAGCTACCCTGAAGAAGCGCCCCGCCATTGAGTCATAGCCGCTGCCGGAGCTCGCAACGGCCGGTGCCCGCTTTGACTGATTGAGGATTTGAACCCTGCAACGGATACTGTTTGTGCTTTGTGCAATGCATGTGACAATACTTAAAGTTCGGTAAGTCAACATCTTTTTAATGGTGCTATATTAGCTCACGTAAAATATAATAGTTTATTCTCAAACATGAGTGAAATATTTATTTTTGCATGCACATTCAGTTTACACATTATCTCAGTTTTTGGGTTGATGTATGGCTTTGGTTGTAATAATCTGCTTGCTTTCTGTTTGGTTTTTGCTTTGTTTTTGCGGTCTCTTGGATTGTGTTCTTCTTGGTGGTTTGGTTTAGTTGGTGTTTGCATGGTAAAGGTGATGTTTGCTTTGCAGTAGGATTTATTATTGGATTTTAAGGTTTTATAGTGGCGTAGTTTAGCTAGCTTTGCTATGGACATTTTTCTGAAGGCCTTTTTTGGGTTTAGTCAAGTTCTTTGTATTGTATTTGTGTTTTAAGTTGTCTTGACTTGTCTGTGTTTGTTTTCGGGTCATGTTCTGTTTTAGTTGGTCTATGATTAAATTAATAGGCAAGCAGATGGCAGAAGATCATTCTGCGTTGATCACCTCTAATCTTCTCTATGAGCCCTCAACTTAATTTTGTTCATTTCTTTTTGCTTGTTTTGTTTTACTGATTACTTCAGCTGTGGGTTTCCATTATTAATTGGATTTGATTTCATAGCAGTGAAATTTCATATTATTATTACTGCTATGTTTTGTTTTGGTTGAATTTGATGTTTAAAAATATCGGTCATGGTGAGTTAAAAGATTTTTTATGTATCATTCTAATTTTGTTCGGTTCTTAAAAATTTAAGATTACTTACTTTACAGAAAAACCGAACAAAAGAACCACCTTTCCCACTAAATCGCAGGTTTCATTGGCTTCATAGTGATAGTCATGTTTTGCATTTAAACATTTTCATATGTTATTGAATGAAAATCCACCTCTTTTTGTTGAATAGTATTTTGGTTAAGTGCTGCACGCATTTTATTTGTTCAATTTCTGCTTGGAGAGTTCTTATTGAAATTAACTATAGCTTTTCTTTTCCTGAGCAAGTGTAAATTTAAATGCGGAGAACAATATAATCTGGCAGGATGTTTTATACGAATCGAATCAGCTAAAGTGTAATTTGTGCCATTGGTTTGGCATCTCAGAAGGAAGATTTTATTATTTCGTGTGTGGGTTGCCTAGTTTCTGCTTTATTTCGGATGCCTTGGTTCCCTATCTTGATTGGGATGTAGTCTTTGTTTGTAGGTATGAACGCGGTAGTTGCTTACTTGCACACCGTATTTTATATATGTCAATCCCTTTTTATTGATATTAATATGATTTATATACTATCATAATGATACTGCTATCACTGTCGTTATGTAGTTTTATGTGAGGTTTGCCTGCAAGCATGTAACTGCTATCGTATTACGTTTCATGGTATGTTCTGGTGTTTTTGTCCAATTGTTGTCAATGAATTATTCACAATCATGCCACCATAATGTTTCAAAACAAAGGCTTCCACAAAAGGAATTAAAACTTACATGGAACCGCTAATGGTATAATACTATCAAAAAAGAATTTCCAATCCCTCAACTTTTTTCCATTTATTAATTTATGCATGTCCATCTAAAGGTTATTGTTTATTACTGGTTTATAAGTTTGGGACTTAGGTTTGTATCTTTCTTTCATACCGAACCTGAATGCAACAACAGTAGCATGCACGGGACCGTCTGATTTTATGCCGTGTCAATTTGTTAACATTTTACTTTCTCTCAAGGACAGTGAAAATTGTTTATATGATCTGACTTCACTTTCATGCCTTTGTTTATTGATTTTCTTCTACTGTTCTTCCTTCCATGTGTGTGTTGTTCTATTCATTATTACCATATTATAATTTATACATTGCAACTTGATTTGCCTTTTCATTTGCTTGCTTTGGTTTAGAGCTTTGGCAAGTCGAGTCATAAGATTCACTTTAAAATGAATTTGCATGCATGATTTGTGATCCATTAAATACAGGTCATCAAGCTAAACAACGTTTAGGACTACTTATTAAAACTGTTTTGCTTTTGAAAATCCAAGAAATCAACACTGCACAAATTTTAGAGAGAAATGAAACCACAAAGAAAGTTGTCACTGGTTAACCCATTTCTGAAGTTCAAGTCCCAAGTGTTGTAGATCTAAACTTTTTTTTGCTTTTAAAGAGGAAAAGCTTGAGAAGAAACAAGTGTGTGCAAAGCTCAAGAAATTTGTAAAACTTTATTCATAAAAATTTATGGATGTATCTATTCTTTACCGTTGTACAAAATATTCAGATATCTAATATTTGTATAAAAAAATTATTTCGCTGCAGTTATTGTACTATGTGATTCTGGGATAAATTCCGTTTAAACCTTGTAAGCCAATAACAATCCGTCGTTTTGAACGCTTCGAGTTGGTTTAATTACTAACTTGGAGCGGTCAAAATGGCGGGTTGTTACAGCAGTTCCTAACAATTGGTGTTGGAGCAAGGTCTTTCATAAAGTTCATAATCTGATTTTTGAAAATAGTTATAATGGCGACCAACACTGGTTGCAATAATAGTTCTTTTATAGAAGGTCAGTCCATTGTTAGACCACCACTGTTTAATGGTAGTAATTATTCATATTGCACATGTAGAATGAAAATATATTTACAATCAGTAGGATTAGACACATGGAATAGTACACAAAATGAGTTTGTTGAACCTTAAACTGCTTTTGCACAATGGACAAATGAACAAAAGGCTGCTGAACAAAGCAATTCTAAAGCCATGAATGTGTTATTTTGTTAATTAGATAGGAATGAGTTTAATAGAGTGTCAGTATGTAAAACTGCTAATGAAATTTGGAGAACTTTATGAGTTACTCATGATGGAACTGGTAAAGTTAAACAAACTAAGATATCAATGTTAGTTAATCAGTTTGAGTTATTCAAAATGTTTGAGAATGGGTCTATCTTCAATATGTATTACATATTTCAAGAGATAGAGCATTCATTAACGACACCTGGAAAAACTTATTCTGAAGAAGATCAAGTCAGAAAAATATCGAGTTCATTGACTCTATAATGGGATCAGAAAACTTTGGTAATTGAAAAAGCCAATAATGTCAGTGAAATGAAGATTGAGGAGTTAATCAGAAATCTGATGTCTTTTGAAGTCCGATTACAGAAAAGAAAGGAAAACAGGTCAACTGAGAAGAAATCCACTGCATTTAAAGCAACAACAAATGATTCTGACTCGAGTAGTGAAGATGATGAAGAAACAACCCTTATGACAAGACATTTTAGAAAATTTCTAAAATATAGAAGGAAAAATTATTTTCAAAATAATAACCAAGGAAATTCAAAAAGAAATGGTGATCGATGTTATAACTGCAACAAACCAGGCCATATGAGGAGAATATGTCCATATCCAAATAAATCGACTCAACAAACGAACAACATCAATTCGTCAAGGAAGAGAAAGAAAGCATATGCAGCAACAATAGATGATTCAGATTCATTATCAAGTGATGAAGAGCCAAAAAACAGAAATTCAAATATGTGCTTCATGGCAATTCAGAATTCATAAAATTTCGAAGAAAAATATCTAAAAACCGGGTACGCCTTAATTAATTTTTAAATTTTCTTTGGTTGAATGGTTGCTTTGTTTATTTGCTTTGTTTAGAATTTAAAAATTAAAACTTTAAAATTCAATTTGAAATTTGAAATTTGAATTTTAAAATTCAAAATAATAATATAATAATAAATAATAGATAAAATAATAAAATAAACTTTTTGGCCATTTGTTAGGATTAATATTATTTCAGGAAATCGTTATACCTGAAATATAAATCGATAATTTAAATCACATTTCACAAAAATCAAATTTCCTTTGAAAATAGGTACATATGTCGACATACATATGTCTATATGTTGACATATCTGACTAGTAATTTGAAATTTGAAATTTGAAATCTGAATTTCAAAGATTTAAACTTTCAAACTTCCCTCTAACTTTTCACCAACTCCCAAGGTCTGAAAAGGTGCCATTGACTTTTGGAAAGTTGTGCCTATTTAATTCATATCCATTCAATTTCTATATATACACCTATTCTCTCTACCTTTCATTCACCATTCAAAATAATATTCTTTATATCTTTTCTTTTCAAAACTATTAGTTCAATGGCTTCCTCAGGTTCAACTCAGAAATTGAAGTTAACCAAAACCATCAAAGTTTATCTTCATAATGACAAAGAAGCTATCAAAACCTATATTAACTATGTAGCAAATGCTAAAGTTAATACAGGTGCTTTCACCATCTTTAGCAATTTTCCTTCTTATGATCTCATCTCTCTCTTTCAAGACAATGAAGTATTGAGTCTAACTGACTCATGGGATAATGACGAAGTTTGTTATCCTAAGCTTTTCAGGATGTTCTATGCGAATCTTAATCACGGATTTTATGAAGGCAATGAAGACCAAATTTGGAGTAGCGTCAAAGGCACGCATATTGTTCTCGATGCCGAAATCATGGGCAATAACTTAAATTGTAGAAGCATAGGCTTGGATTTTTGGATTTCGTTATCGATGAAACCAATTTAAAGACCTATCACGATATATTCAAAAGCAATGCTCAAATGGATTTCAAAAATAGCTTTTTCCGTCCAAAAACAAGAATTGTCAACCTTCTTCTCCAACATACCATCACTCATCGTTCCAAAAACTTTAACAATCCAACTCTCAAGGTCCAAAAAATCCTTTTTGCTATTATGGGTAGCTATAACATAATTGGGTCGATATGATCTTAAAAGAGATAAAACCCATATAATTGTCATCAAGAGAAAACACTCTATACTATGGTGTTTATCTCACCCGTATTTTGAAATACTTTGGAGTTGATCTTCGCGGAGAAGAATTTGTGCCTAGAAAAGTGTTTGACTAATCAAACATACATCTCATGCAAATTCCTCTCACTTTCCAACCGTATGAGACATTCGAAGCCAAACAAGCTCGAATGTAGCAAGAACAAGCGCCAATGGAAGTCGAAGAAGAAGAAGTTTTCTTCTTTAGAAAGTGTTGAGTGTCCAACCAACATTAGACACATTTCTAAAGAGATGATTGTTCAAAATCAAGAAAAATTATCAACAATCAAAAGAAGCTTAAGAAGAACTTTTCCAAAATGACCAAGTTCATGGTAAAGATCAGAAGAAAGCTTGGAATCTCACCTTCCTCATCATCATCCACTGAAAACTAGTCTATGGAGTTTAATTTATCTTTATGCATACGCTTATATTTGCTTGTGTTTTCTTTCGAATCTCGTATTTAGTGTGTCTTAATTAGTTGGATGTATTTTCTTTCTATGAAGAAATGAATGGAGTTTTATTTATGTCAAAATCATCTTTAAGTTACTGTAAAAACTTTAGAATTAATTATAATATAACATAAGATCAAAATATTCAAAATATGAAAATTTTCAAATTTTTTTAATGGGTATGTCTACATACATAATTGTATATGTCGACATATAACTGCCAGATTTTCGAAACTTTTCAAATTTTAAAATTAAATAACTAACTCATATCCGTTCAAAATTCAATGAATTCCATACCCTATTTAAGCCTATTTCTTCTAGAAAAATTCATTATTCCATTCCTCCTTCTTCATTATTCATTTCTTATCAAATCCATGGCAAATCCAATCCATAACTTAGGTAAAAATCTTGAAGAAACATTGAATTCCTTCAAGAACATTCTCTCTATAATTCTACAAAACCAACGTCATCTTGAATTAAGCCAAGTAAAGATGTTTTAACAACAAGAGAAGCATTTTGATGCAATTCGGTGGCTAATCTCCTCTCTTTTCAGGGAGGAAGATATCAATCTCGCTAAGGCACCACCAACCAAAGAAGACGAAGATTGGGAAGTCACCAAGAAGGATCCAATCTTTGGAGAAGATGGTTGGGTAGAAGTCCCAAGAAACGTTTAATTTCTTGGTATGATTGATATGTTTGAATTTGTTTGATTTGGATTATATGACTTAAAACTTGTATATATTAAATGTATGGTGTGGTGTGCTTGATTTGGTTTATATATATATAACTCATGACATATGTAATTTTATTACTTGATAAGTTTGTTTATATAATTAGTATTGATTATTGTATAATCATAAATTTAAGGGGAGTAATTTACTTTGGTATAGGAATTATTTAGATAAGTAGGGGGAGCAGTTTTAGAATTTCTTTTTGATAATGCAAAAGGGGGAGTAATTATAAAATATAGAATTAGTTTATAGGATTCATACAGGCAGGGGGATTATTAGAAGGGTCATCATCAATAGGAATGAACAGGTATGAATATATATTTTATAAACTAAGTTTGTCATCATCAAAAAGGGGGAGATAATTGGAGAATGGAGTTTTGATGATAACAACCTTATTTCAATGTTAATTGATTATAAAATATATACTAACTCTTTTATCTAGAATATATATATATATACACACATATGCAGGATTTATATACAGGAATTATTACTGAAGACTGTATAGTTTAAAGATATTAGAGATTTTGAATTCAGAGATGATTCAAGACCCATGAGTATTCAAGATTTCAAGAGTTCAATACAAATATAGTAATAGAGTCTAGTTTATGTAAGACTCTGAAAAGCACTCCAGGTTCAAATTCAAATTTTGTTTTTCAATTTCTAATTTCAAACTTTATTTTCAAACTCTATCTTTAATCTTTATCTTCTCTACTTTACCTTCTCTATTTTATTTTTTGATTTTTAACTAAAATTTTATGGTTTATAAGTTATATATATATTACTTTATATTTATATGGTTTTAAACTCTATAATATTATAAATATGTTCATATATCTTGTATTTATGTTTTCATATGATATTCCACTTTATAATACTTATTTACAGCACTATGTTTTAATTTAAGAATTTCAAGAATTAAATATATATATATATATATATATATATATCAAAACACTTGAAAATTGCTCAAAATTCAAATTTACATAGTGATATGCCGACATACATATATGTCTATGTCGACATATAACTGTCACTTTTTCAAAATTGAAAGGAAGTGTCTTTTCACTATTTGTAATGTTCCAAAAGCGTTGCAACCTTTCAAATCTTATAAATATGGGCTGATTTCGAATTTTTTTCACAATTCTTCTACTCCATCTTCATATCCTTTCGTTACGTTATTATATTTTCTCATTTTTGTGATTTCTGCATTTATACTCTACCAAATTCAATTCTATTTACATAAAACTTTTTCTCTTCTCACTCTCTACTCATTACTCTCTCAATCAAAGTGTTATTGAAGAGTTATAGGGCTATTGTAATCATTTGGGAAGTGTTTGGGTAATGATGTTTTCCTTGTAGCCGTGAAATCAAGGAACGGGAGCGGTGTTACCCTTGTAGCCGTGAAATCAAGGAGAGTATACTTTATCAAGTGTGTGGAATCAGTATTAACCTTGTAGACGTGAAATCAAGGGGGTTTTACTTGGATATTGATATAGTAATAAAACTCTGCGCAATCCAGCGTTACGTGGGTCTGGACTAGGAGTAATCCGAACCAGTATGAAATCCGGTGTATTCTTTCCTTTTCTGTATTTTATTTTTGTTCATCTTTGTGTTTGTGTTTGATTATGTGTTTGTGATTGTTTCTGTGGTGTGTGATTCATATAGTAGATCATATAAGTTTAGATTTTGTTTAATTTCTTAAAAACACTATTTACTCCACTTTAGTGTTAGTTTTGCCTTAACAATCCATTTTGCAATCCCTAATAATTGGTACCAAAGCAAGGTCTTTTAAAAAGTTCATAATCTAATTTTTGAAAATAGTTATAGTGGCAACCAACACTGGTAGTAATAATAGTTCTTTTGTAGAGGGTCAATCTACTGTTAGATAGAATGGGGTGAAGAACAACGAATCGATCTGAAGCGACAACATTTTCTGATTGAAATTGAGAGGTAGTTGGGTAGGAGACATCATTTATGACATTGGTTTTACCATAATGTACTATCTGCAATTGTTGTTTTGTTGAACGCGTGGTTTTACGCTTCAACTTTTCGACAGAAGAGGATACTAATGTGTCCTTGAGTTGTTATGTAGCTTTACGCTGCATTAGTCAGGCGACGTGTTATTTGATAGTAAGTGGATTTTCAAAAAAGAGGAGAATGAAAAAAAAATTAGTAAAAAAGACATACCTTTGTCATGTTAGTCATAGAAAAAAGTAGTATGATAGCAAGGTAGCGGAAGCAGAATGGAAAGAAATATGGAGGTGGGAATATATATTTATAGTAGTAGGAAAGACATTGTATTTCCACTTTTTGTTGAGTTGGTTACAAATCACAACAATAAAGTAATAGATCTCGAGAAATAGTAGGAGGAAGAAGGGGATGACTGACTGGGCAAAGTAAAACATAAATGGAAAGCGACTATCCTGCTGGCGGTTAAATAAATATAACATTTTACAATTGACGTCAGCATGTGACTGTCTTAATGCATGTGTCCAGTGGAAAGAAAATATGTTTTTTTTTTGATATATTCAAACGAAACTTTGAACACAGTATCACAAAAATTGAAAATTCAACCAAAGAATGAACCATTGTCTTATGAAATTACACACGTAGGGACCAAACTGAAGGACACAAAAAGAATTTAGTTCAAGAGAAAGCAGCAAGCTCATGCAATATTTTCTCAGTTTTGAAGAATACAAATTTCTTCATATTGAGTTTAATACTATAAACCACAGTAGTAAATTAATGTTGTATGTTAAGTAAAAATTGTATGTTGCAATATGTTGTAATGTATGGAAGAAATTTATTCATTTTGGTACCTATGAGTTCGGGAATTTTTTATAATGTGAACTGTAGCACGACATAGTGTTAAAAGTAAAACAAAACTGATGATAAAACCGTAAAAATTTGCCTGCATCATTCTTATGGTAGAAGCATCGTTTGATTCCTAGCCGTAATTATTATCATGCTTTCCAATCATCTACCATCAAAAAAATTAGAAAGTTGCACCAAAACGGTCAGTTTGTTGTTCCTGAATAGTCAAATTATTATTATCAAACTATTACTTCAATATGTCTAAAGTACAGTTGCGGCATAGACAGTAGACCAACTTTGTTATAGTGAATTTAGATTGCCAAACTGCTTAGATAAAACTTTGTTCAAGTTTAAAAAAAATAAAACTATGAAAAAAGGATAGAAAATTGCCAATATATTTAGTTCATATAATCGACGTATATGAAATTATGTGTATTTGGTAGTTTATGAGAATAAAATGGGGGTATAATTTGTTGAGCCACTGTTGAAACATAATACAAACGTGGTTAAATCTAAAACTAAACAGCCAAGAAAAACATTAAAATATATTTATATCTATATATGCAATCAATTAATGAATAGAGAAATTCCAAAGGAAAATAAAAAGAACCGAAGTAAATTTATACAAAGCTGTTAGTTTCCCTTCAGAAACCGGTCATCACTCGCGCTTTCTTCTCAAAAGCCATCGCAACAATTGCTTTTCCTACGAAATTTAATAACCATGGTGAGGAGAACCGAGATTCATTAGATAAATTGTAAACACTTAATAAGATATCTTACAAAACCATCAAAAACACAAATCAAATTGAAAATAGTATAAACTGGAAAACGACGCAAGAGTAAAGGTTACCATGGGTACAGAGTTCAAGACCGCATTAGCAACTTTGAAAGAAGAGGTTCAATTTTCCATGTCCAAACGATACGGTTGACCTTCTTATATGGCTTGCAAACATAAGCTCATGCTTTCTATATATATAAAAAGTTTAAGTTTTAGATACCACTATAAGGAGATTTCTTACAGAAAAAATGTCATATATAATTATAGTTACCTCGTGTCTACTCTGTACTCTTCCCATCAAGCAAATCAACATGGCCATTGATCAAAATTAACTTTTCAATTGAAATGAATCAAAACCAAACATCATACATAGTTATGCTTATAGAAAAAAATAAATTTGTTGTGTAAAAATTAGTGAACTAGTAAGTCAGTATAACTGCATTCACAGTTTCGTATAGTAACGTACATACTGTGAATTATTAAGAGCATGCGCAAAAAATGGAATGAAATAGCTGAATATTGCACCTCTTTGTGTGCTTCCCTATACCCCATGGTAATTAATACAAATAGTCAACACTTATGGGAAAATGAATATATGAAAATAAACTTGTAATAGCTAACTACTTCCCCTTATTTCAATAATTTAATCAAATATTGCCGAGGAGGTTGGAAAATATTATTTTTCAATTTTGACTAACTGATGTCTGCTCCTTTACCTTAAGCAGATGATTTTATATTTGTGTACAAATGCATTTAAAATAAATGGTACATATGTATTTAATAGTAGAGAAAAAAAAAGCGGACAATATGAGTTTATAGTACTTATCTTTCTTTCATCGATTGTGTTTGCATCCAAATTAATCGAAATCCATTGTCTATGTGCATTTTTGGATAATGAAAGCACACTATTTTTACTCATTTCTGCTTCGGCTTTTTCCCAATATCAATAACTCTCCATATTTTATGGATTCTAGTAATTGCAATCCATTCTTTGTTTGCTTTTTTTTTATCAACAATCGTTTTTTTAGAAACTGAAGTCGACCTCTTAAGCGCCCACTCTCGTTAGCACTTGCTCCTTCTTCATCTTGTACTACGGTTGAAGGCAGCAACAAAGTAAACAAAACATAAACAACATATATAACTTGAAAATGACTCAAAGCATGTTATGACGGCATGTAATCTTCATGCGATCAATGCGAAAAAAGTGAATAAATTAAAATAAATATGCAATTAGGTGGTAATGAAGCATTCATAGAATTGAACTGGAGATATACCAAATTTAAATGTCTATTTATCAACCATCTTTGTCCTAACAACTTATATACGCAGAATAAGCAAATTAGATTTTGCTTGAGTAATGTGACAAAATAGAATAAATAGAGAAAACATCAAAATACTGCGAGAATCAAAATACCAAATTTATATGGGTTGGTATGTCCGTATGCAGTTGCTAAGTTAGATGTTTATCAATTTATGCAACAAATAACTTAAGAATTTACTATACTATGAAAATCACACTTTAACTTCTAGGATTAACTTTCAATCCATGATAATCATGTTAGCGTAATTAATATTCTGCTAAAGGGCAATATAGTCTTTTGTTTTATGTTTTGCCTATATATAAAGGCCTCTTGTGTTATTTTAGGGTTAAGACTTTCTCTTCTTTTAGCCGTCATCTGCTTTGTACTGTAATGGTGTAGATTAATAAATGAATTGCTTTAGACCTCTTTATTAGAATTATCATGGTATCAGAGCCAATGAAATCCGTATTCGTTATCTAGTCTGCATCTTCGCTCAATCGCTCTCAGCAGTTCTCACGCTCAAGGTTCTTGGCTTCAGCAAACCTCCCAACAGATCTCACCAATACCCACGTCACGCCCAAAATTCTCACGCCCAAAATTCTTTCAGCAAACCTCCCTCTTTCCTCAAAGCAATACCCACTCGGCCTCTCAGCAACCAAATCTCCCTGTTCAGATCCAAACCCGAAGCCACCGAAGCAACCAAACCTTCCTGTTCCGCCCTAATTCGCAGTACACAAAGCACCAGACCTGAACCCTATTTCACTGAACCCGAACCCGATTTCTTTGAACCCGATTCCAGACCTGAACCCTCTAGTTTTCTCTGTGTTGATTTTTTGTTGATTTTGACCCACCGCATGCAGCATAATGAAAATCCAGAACCTATCAGATCAATATGTTTGAACAATACTTCCAGCACCTATCAGATCAATATGTTTGGTTGTTGACCAACAGACTTGAAAATCCAGAACCCTGTTTGGCTTGACCCAAAAGTTATTCTAAATCCGTAGCAACCGTGGTTTGTTTGACCAAGAAATATTTCTTTTGAGTTTCTTTTCCCTGTTGAGATTTTGAGAAATTTTTGTTGTTCTGTAGTTTATTAAAATGGCAGTTAGTAGAGATAATTCGCTCCAAGTAGATGGTAAAAATTATGCGTATTGGAATTCTGTCTATTCTTCCTTAGATCCAACAATGATTGAACAATTTCAGAATTATGTGTATTGGAATTCTGTCTATTCTGCTTTAGATCCATCAATGATTGAACAATTTCAGAAGTTCCTTGCATCTCAGCCACATGCCATATCAGCTTCGCCTCAAATAGGTTTGTCATCTAGTTCATCAGGTATATCTTCTTCTAGCTGGATTTTAGATTCTGGTGCTTCGAATCATATGTCTCCTAATTTCTCCGATTTCACTTCTTTGGCTCCTAAAGTTTCTGTACCTGTCATGAGTGCTAGTGGTACATCTATGCCCGTGCAAGGTGTTGGTTCAATCATTACACCTTCTTTGTCATTATCTAATGTCTATCACATTCCTAGACTTACATTAAATCTTGCTTCTGTTGGTCAAATTTGTGATAATGGCTACTTGGTTTCTTTTTCTTCTTCTGAATGTTATGTTCAGGATTCAAAGTCTCAAAAAGTGATTGGGACCGGCCATAGAGAAGGAGGACTTTATGTATTGGATCAGCTCAAAGATCCTAAGATTTCAGAGATTGCAGCTTCTGTTCCAGGTATGGATGTTTCGTCTTTTCGTTTGAGTCAGTCATCTTCTATGTTTTATTTGTGGCATTCTCGTCTGGGCCATGTATCTAAGTCTCGATTGCAATTCTTAGCGTCTACAGGAGTTTTAGGAGAATTGAAAACTCATGACATTTCTGATTGTAGTGGTTGTAAACTTGCAAAATTCTCTGCTTTACCTTTTCCCCAAAGTAATACAGTTTCTACTGCACCTTTTGATCTTATTCACTCTGATGTTTGGGGACCCTCTCCTGTTTCTACAAAGGGAGGCTCCCGTTATTATGTCTCTTTTATTGATGACTACACTCGTTATTGTTGGATTTATCTTATGAAACGTCGTTCAGAATTTTTTGGCATCTATAATGAGTTTCGATCTCTTATTAAAACTCAGCATGGAGCTATTATTAAATGTTTTAGATGTGACTTAGGGGGAGAATATACTTCTCATGCTTTTAAGGAACTTCTTGCTTTAGATGGCACAATTTATCAAACTTCTTGCACTGATACTCCTGAACAAAATGGGGTTGCTGAAAGGAAACATAGACATATTCTTGAGACTGCTCGATCTCTTTTATTGTCTGCTAGTGTTCCAAGTGAATTTTGGGGAGAGGCAGCTCTTACTTCTGTTTATTTGATCAATAGAATTCCTACTTCTCATAATTCTGGCTTGTCCCCCTATGAAAAGTTGTATGGTTGTCCACCAGATTATTCTTCTCTTCGTGTTTTTGGTTCCACATGCTTTGTTCTTCTTCCTCATGTCCAACGGAGTAAGTTAACTTCACGGTCTGCTATATGTGTTTTTCTTGGTTATGGTGCAGGACAAAAAGGATATCGTTGTTTTGATCCAGTCAGTCACAAGCTATATGTTTCTCGGCATGTTGTTTTTCTTGAACATATTCCTTATTTTACTATTCCTGATCGTACTCACAATATATCTATGTCTGATATTGTCCATATTGATCCTTTCACTGCTGATGATGATGAGCTACTTCCTGCTGAAAATCCAGACACTTCCATTGACTCAACAACCACCCAATCACCTTCTGAGACAGTAGATACTAGTGAACGTCAATATCCTATCCGAAATCGTCAGTCTACTAGGCGACCTGATTTTGAATATTCTTGTCTTTCCAGTTCATTTTCTTCATTTCTTGCTTCTATACATTGTCTCTCTGAGCCTTCATCTTTCAAAGATGCGGTTCGTGATCCTCTTTGGCAACGTGCTATGGCTGAGGAACTGACTGCTCTTCATCAGACTCATACTTGGGATTTAGTACCTCTTCCTGCAGGAAAACGTGCTATTGGTTCTCGTTGGATCTATAAGATTAAAACTAAAGCTGATGGATCTATTGAAAGGTATAAAGCTCGCTTGGTTGCTAAAGGTTATTCTCAAGAACATGGTATGGATTATGAGGAGACTTTTGCTCCTGTTGCAAAAATGACTACGGTTCGAACTCTTATTGCGGTTGCTTCTGTTCGCCACTGGAATATTACTCAAATGGATGTTAAAATGCCTTTTTGAATGGGGATCTTCATGAAGAAGTCTATATGGTTCCTCCTCCTGGTATTGATCATCAACCTGGTGAAGTCTGCAAACTTAGGAAAGCTCTTTATGGTCTCAAACAGGCTCCCCGTGCTTGGTTTGAGAAATTCTCTACTGTGATTACCTCTCTTGGTTTCTGCCCGAGTAACCATGATTCTGCTTTTTTGTCAAGTGTAACACCCCGAATTTTGGGTTAATACTAAAATTCACTAATTACAGGATAAATAATCTCAGATGTGGGAATTAGGGGAAACGGGTTGCGTTATTGCGTTCGTCTCGGAAAAATACGCAAAATAGAGTCCGAGTTTTCGAAAATCGAAGTCCGTATGGCCCAGTTATGGCCCGATGAAGTTTGCAGAAAATTCAAAACTAAAACAGATTTAAAAATTTAAAATTTCAGATTGTGGGATGGAACAGGCGGGGTCAGGCGGGAAGATTCCCGCCCTACCCATGTCGACAGGGCTGTCGACAGGCCTGTCGACAGGGGTGTCGACTTGCCTGTCGACTTGCCTGTCGACAGGGGCGCGCCGTCCATTGAACCTGGGTGCACCAGGTTGCACCAGGTTGGGTTTCAGGCTGGCTAGGAGGGCTGGTTCTAGAGATTTCCGAAATCTAAGGGTCCTAATCTAATCTAGGGTTAATCTAAGGGCCTAAAACACTCACCTAATCTATAAATACACCCTAAACCCCCCCTTAATCCTTACCAAAAATAGAAATGATGGCCTCATGCCGCCAAATTAAATCCTAAGGGGAGCCTCCACTAATCTAAGAAGGAAGTTGCAAGCTAATCCCTCTCAAATCATTCTCTAATCATCACCATCTTCATAATTAGCAACTAATTCTACTTCATAAGGTTGCTAATCTTGAGTTTGGTGAGTTTCTATCACTTTAACATCAATTGTTAAAGTAAGTAGATTGGGTGTAATGAGACTTATGGTCTTAAATGCGGATTAGTGAGTTTGAATCATTTATAATGATATGTTACTCTATGTTGTTCTATGTTTATGCATATTTGATAAGTTGGTTTATGCATGCTTAATAAGTTGATCTATGCATGTTTAACAAGTTGGTATATGCATGTTTAACAAGTGGATTTATGCATATTTAATGAGTGGAATTATGCATGTTTAACAAAGTGAGTTATGCAAGTTAAGTATATGTTTAAATGCAAGTTTAATGTGATATGCAAGTTATGCATGCTTATGCAAGTATATGGATGCTTATGCAAGTCATGTATATGTTTAAATACAAGATTTATGTGATATGCAAGTTATGCATGCTTATGCGAGTATATGAATGCTTATGCAAGATATGTATATGCTTAAACGACATGATATGCAAGTTATGCATGTTTATGCAAGTATGTGAATGCTTATGCAAGTATGTGGATGCTTATGCAAGTATGTGAATGCTTATGCAAGTTATGTGTATGCTTAAATGCATGTTTAACATGTTATGCAAGTTATGAGAATGCCTATATGCAAGTTCAACATGTTATGCAAGATATGTGTATGATAATATGCAAGCTCATATGCAACATGTTATGCAAATCATGTGTATGATAATATGCAAGTTTGGGTTATATGTAGTTGGGTTAATATATGCTCATATATGCAAGTTGACATCCTCTTAACCCATGACAAAGTTGTATGCTAAACCCATGATATTTGTGATGATCTTCCCCTTATTTATGTCATGAAATGAGAACGATTTACGTGGGGAACGATGGGGTTGGTAAATATGTTAATAAATGAATGATTAGGTATGATCAAGCATACCATAAAAATAAATTACCATAAGTGGGAATTTACCTATTGAGTTAGGTCTACCCCATGGGAATTTACCTATTGAGTTAGGTCTACCCATGTTATGGAAAACTCGATATTAATTAGGGATAATTAATATGGGGGTGATTAATTAGGTGTAATTAATCGACTAAGACACGAGGTTGGACTCATTTGTAGTGTAAAACTGCCCGGACCCGACCGGCTTAACCAGTTGCTACAAATGTCAGCCCAATGTGAGAGGTCTTAGCCATAAATTTAATACGTGATTAAGGTAAAGACACGAGGTTAGACTCTGTTATGACGTAAGACTGCCCGGATTCTACCGGCTTAACCAGGCGGTCATAACAGCCAGTCTAATGTGGGAGGTCTTTATGGGAGATCACGGTCTTAATTAATTAAGAAACACTTAACCAAAGTAGCATGTAGTGGGACATGAGGGGTTAAGTGGGTGCCTTGGGTGGCATGAGGAAATTTTGTGGTTGCCTTGGGTGGCATGTGGAATCTAGTGGGTTGCCTTGGGTGGCAATAGAAAATACGATTAGAATACTTAACCAAGTGGAAACATGTAATTAAACATGATTAAAGGGTTAAGTGGGATACACTAGATATTTGACAAGCTTAAGTGGGTAGCTTGTGGGGGCCCATTTCAACCAATATCCCAAACGTATCTTTGTGGGCTCGACCCATGTCGAGTGACGGGACACGCATATTGGGCTTGATTATAAGAGGCCAAAACGGGTTAGCGGTGGCAACGCAAGTCCAACGGGTTTCATATGCGTGTGTGGGCCCGGGCTGGTAGATAAGCCGTTGTTGCATCGTGTAGATATAAAGCCGTGCACCGTTAGTATTGGGTAGCCACTTTAGGGGAGTGATACACCCCACTGTGGGACCAGCACGGGTATCTACGGTAGGGAGCCGATCGCTTGGGGAGTAGTGGGTACACCTAATGAAGATAGGGGCAGACGACACCTATGTAGGGGTACACGAAACTACTGGGTAAGAATTACTGGGTACACCTAGTGGAGATAGGGGCAGACGACACCTATGTAGTGGGCTAGGAGTACACGAAATTACTGGGGAAATTCTCTAAGTCCTTGAAAGGGATCAACCTTTAAGTAGGAATGACTGGTGTGGTGCAGTTAGTAATTATCCTTGGGTGGGTAGATGCGTCCTGACGGTTATCTTAGTTTATCCTAAGTTTACCAAGCTGCTTAGTGTAGCCATTCATCCCCAGATATTACCGTAGGTCAAGTTTATATCTTCTCTGGTTACTTTAATGATTGTATTGTTAAAGTTATAGGACTCACTCAGACTTATGTCTGACCCCGTTGTTTTTATCTTTTTCCCAACCCTCAGGTCCTACGGTGGATCCTAGCGGTAGTAGAGCTTGATCGGATTGCTGTTCCAGTCTTTGGGAGCTTGGGTAGATGTAAAGCTCCAGTTATCCAGTTATCTTTTCTTTTGTCATGGCTATTGTATGAGAGAGTGAGATTATGTACTTCTTTATTTTGACGGATATTGTACTTGACTTTTATCATGGTTTTATGATGTAACCAGACATGTTTATTTCCGCTGTTATGAGATGATGTTTTAAATTTCAAGTACTATTTATATCTGTCTTGGTGTAATTTTTCTGTTCTATATTCACTAAAATACTCCACCGATGCTATGGCATTCCCTTAGTGAGTGACCATAGCGGGCGTGGGGTGTTACACGTGGTATTAGAGCAAAGGTTACCGGAACAGATAAAATTTTTTTAGAAAACTATTTTTCTAAAACATTTTTGGAAAAGATATTTTCAAAAACATGTCTTTTAAGAGAAAAGTTTTTGAAAGAAAAGCATAATCCCCAATAGCCATATCTATATCCTTCGAATTCTCCGTTTTGAATCTTTCCTTTTTCGTTTCAGCATGGCCGAGAATCTTAATTTTCCGGAGGGTGTGACGGTACCAGTATGGTATAGGAGATTGATGGAGGCTAGGGCCACCACTACGGGTCCAGCAAATGTTCCTCCACCAACCGTAGCACCCGATCTTCCTCCTCCCCCTCCTCCTCGCACGGATACTTTTGCTAAGACTTGCAAGGAATTTAAAGCTATGGGAGGGAAACCTTTTCAAGGATCTGAAACTTTTGTGGAGGCTAGAGATTGGCTTAAGGAGGTGGAAGAGTTGATAGATATCTTTGAGATGGAAGAAGGGAAGAAAGTCAAGTTGGCTGCTTGGTTAATGAAGGGAGAGGCCTCATTCTGGTGGGAGGTCACTAATGGAGAACGCCCCGTTGTCTCTTGGGCGGATTTTAGGCAAAGATTTGTGGCAAAGTTTCTATCAAGGGCGGAGGAAAACTTGTATATGGAAAGATTCTTGACTCTAAAGCAAGGAAATCTTTCGGTGAAGGAATATGTTAACAAGTTTAATCAATTGGCAAGGTTTGGCCTAGACATGGTGAATACACCGGAGAAGAAGGCTTTGAGGTTCGTGAAAGGCTTGAATGAACCGATGCATGGGTTGGCTATGACTCACATCCCTATGGGGGCCACCTTTGAGAAGCTAGTTGACATGGCACTCATGTATGAGGAAGAGAAGGGTCCTAATGCTAATAAGGCACCCGAGAAGAAGGGAGATCAAAAGAGACCTCAGCAACAACAACAAAGCAAAGGTGGGAAAGGCAACGGTGGCAAGGGCAAGAAGAAGAAGTGTTTCAATTGTGGAACACCTGGCCACCTAAGCAAGGATTGTCGCAAGAAGAAGAAGACTGGTTGCTTCCACTGTGGCGAAGCAGGGCATTTAGTGAAGGATTGCCCTAAGAAGGGGCAAAGGACGGGGTCTACCTCAGGAGGACAGGTGCAAGCTCTTATGGCACCGAGTCAGGCTAGGGGGCAAGTACAGGCTCTCGCGGTTCCACCAATTCAGGAGAGAGGTAGAACTATCTCCGTTGAAAGTCTGGTTTTTCTATTTGATCATCCTGTCCGTACATTGTTTGATTCAGGCGCATCGCATTCGTTTATCTCATCATCATTAGTTGAGTTACTGCACCTAGACACCAGTCTGGTAGATGATCCCTTGGTTGTTTCAAACCCAATTGGGGGCTCCACTTATTTGTCCATGATATGTTTGGGTTTGAAGATTTCTATACTTAGCATTGAGTTTAGATGTGATGCTTTTGTATTGGGCTTCACGGGCTATGGGTTGATTTTGGGCATGGACTGGTTATCCAGTAATGGTGCCGTTCTTGATTGCGAAAGGAGAGTTGTTAGGCTCATGACCCGCTTGGGTAACACTCTCGAGATTTCTTGTAATCCCATGGACTCTGTTATGCTAAGTTATCTTGAATCGCTTGACGCTTCGGTCGAGAGTTTGCAATCTGTTAGAGTGGTCCGGGAATATCCGGATGTGTTTGAGGAGGTGAAGGGCTTACCTCCGAAGCGGGAGATTGACTTCCGAATATATTTGGTGGATAATGCTAAACCGGTATCTTTACCAGTGCGCCACATGGCTCCTCGTGAGAGGAGGGAACTCCATAAGCAAGTAGGGGAGTTACTTGAGAAGGGGTTCATAAGACGGAGCATATCGGAGTGGGGTGCTCCAGTAGTATTTGCTACGAAGGCAGATGGGTCCCTCAGACTTTGTGTAGAGTATAGAGAACTCAACAAGCTCACAAAGAAGAATAGACACCCATTGCCGAGGATTGATGATCTTTTCGATCAGTTGGTTGGCGCTTCAGTATTTTCTCAGTTGGACTTGGCCACGGGGTTTCATCAGTTGAGGGTGGCTGAGGATAGCATAGACAAGACTGCCTTTAGAACTCCGGATGGTTTCTATGAGTGGCTGGTGATGCCATTTGGGTTGACGAACGCCCCTGCATACTTTGTTGATTTGATGAGTAGGGTGTTCAGGGAGTTCCTTAATAAATTTGTGGTGGTCTTTGTGGATGATATCTTAGTATTTTCTAAGAGTGAAGAAGAGCATGCCCTACATCTTGGGGAAGTGTTGAAGACTCTTCGAGCACATAGCCTTAAGGCTAAATTCTCTAAATGTCACTTCTGGAGGAAGGAAGTACGATTCTTGGGGCACGTGGTCTCCAAGGAAGGGATAGCTGTGGATCCCGCGAAGGTAGTATCAATTCAGGATTGGAAGGTTCCGAAGAATGCTACCGAAGTAAGAAGTTTCTTGGGGTTGGCGGGTTATTATAGGAAGTTTATTAAAGACTTCGCGAAGATATCAGCCCCATTAACCCGCTTAACGAAGAAGAATCTTGTTTTCGCATGGGACGTAGATTGTGATGATGCGTTCCGACGGTTAAAGAGAGCTTTAACCACGGCTCCAGTTTTAGTGTTGCCAGATGGGAGCAAGCCATTTGTTGTCTATACCGATGCCTGTGGGACAGGACTTGGCGCAGTCTTAATGCAAGAGGGAAGGGTAATAGCCTATGGTGGAAGGCAGTTGAGGGCACATGAGAAAAATTACCCTACCCATGATCTAGAGCTGGCCGCTATTGTTTTTGCGCTTAAGATTTGGCGCCATTATCTTCTTGGTGAGAGATTCGAGTTGTTCACTGACCATAAATCTTTGAAGTACTTGTTCTCTCAGAAGGATCTAAACTTAAGACAGCAAAGGTGGATGGAGTTCTTAGCATCTTATGATTTCGAGATAGCGTATACCCCTGGCAAGGGTAACGTGGTGGCGGACGCCTTGAGTAGGAAGAGGTTGTCCTTGAGTCCATTGTTCGTGGAACGACGAAACTTGGAGTTTATCTCGATGTTTGATTTCAGACCTTCCATTGATTATGTACCCGGTTTGCTAGCTTCCTTGGAAGTTAGGCCTACTCTTTTGGGGCGGATTGGAGAAGCACAGAGGGGCGACCCACAGTTGGTTGAGTTAGTAGAGAAGCTCATAAGGAGGGAGTCGTCCAGCCATTTGAGTAGGTACACCCTAGACGAGAGGGGGTACTTGCGTAGAGACGGTAGACTTTGCGTACCGCAAGACGAGGGTCTGAGGAAGGCTATTCTGAATGACGCACACCGTTCTAGGATGACCATTCATCCCGGTAGGGACAAGATGTACCAAGACATGAAGAAGGTTTTCTTCTGGGCCGGTATGAAGAAAGATGTGGCCGAGTATGTCGCTCGATGTTTGGTGTGCCAGCAAGTGAAGGCGGAGCAAAGGAAACCAGGTGGGTTGCTTCACCCATTGGAGGTTCCGCAATGGAAGTGGGATAGTGTCTCGATGGATTTTATTGACGGGTTACCCAGGTCGAGGAAGGGTAATACAGGAATTTGGGTGGTGGTAGATAGACTTACTAAGAGCGCCCATTTCATACCTGTGAAGAGTAAGAGGACTGCTCCATGGCTAGCTTCAGTATATCTTCGAGAGATAGTTCGATTACATGGGGTACCCTCTAGCATAGTAAGTGATCGAGATCCTATCTTCACTAGCGAGTTCTGGAGAAGTTTGCAAGAAGCAGTGGGGACTCAATTGTGTCTGAGCACCTCATATCATCCTCAGACGGACGGCCAGACTGAGAGGGTGAATCGTGTTCTAGAAGACCTTTTGAGGCTTTGTATCCTAGATTTTGGAGGTACATGGGAAGAGCATCTTCCATTGGTGGAGTTCGCATATAATAACAGCTTTCAGTCCAGTATTGGTATGGCTCCTTTCGAAGCTCTCTATGGAAGGCCTTGTCGATCACCTACATGTTGGTGGGAATCTACGGATAAGATCTTGCTTGGGCCCGATATGGTTAGGGAGACTTCTGAGAAGATTGACTTGATTCGAAGAAGGATGAAAGCAGCGCAGGATAGGCAAAAATCTTATGCGGACAAGAGAAGGACGGATCTTGAGTTTGAGGTTGGGGATATGGTTTTTGTTAAGGTATCTCCGTTGAGAAATGTTGTTCGCTTTGGATCCGTTGGGAAGTTAGCACCGAGGTTTGTTGGGCCATTTCCGATCAAGGAAAGGATTGGACGGATGGCGTATAGGGTGGAGTTGCCCGACAGACTTAGTGGTGTTCATGATGTATTCCATGTATCACATCTGAGGAAGTGCTTACATGAGACGGCAGAGGTGGTAGAGCCGAGCTTTCTTAGAGATGTAGAGGTAGAGCGTGATGTGACTATTCGACGAGCTCCTACTCGCATCCTTGGGTCAGAGACTAGGAAGTTGAGAAACAGAGAGGTTCAACTAGTCAAGGTGCAATGGGGAGAAGATGAGAGCAACGCGACTTGGGAGACGGAAGCGAAGATGCGTTCATTGTACCCATTTCTTTTTGAGGGTATGTCTTTACTTTCTCCTTTATCGCTTGTCTAGTACTTATCTTATCTTTAGTATGTCCTCTCGTTAGTACCTTTGACCTTTAGATAGGGTAAACCTATGGTTGAAACATGTGTTTGAGACATGTTATGGTTGATGGATGCAAGTGGATGCAAGTGTTTGCTAGTGGTTGCTCGTGGATGCATATACACACACTCTAGGCACTAGATCGGCTCAGTCACTTCATATTGCATATTGCATAAAATTGTGTGTAGGAAAATATATTTATGGATGTATAATGGTTGTGTTATCACATGGATGATGCATTTTGGTGAATGATTGTGCACTCATGTAGATATTGTATGTGTCGATAGGGTTTTCTCGCATACATAATGGATGCATGGCACTATCATGGTTTGCATATGTTCATACATTAGATAGGGAACATATACACACACCGTTTGCATATGCTCATACATCATTAGAAACTGTTTAAGGACAATGGATGCCCGTGGTTGATGATTTGAGTAGATGGTTGTTTGGATGGTAGGATATGCATTCTCCTTACCTTAGAGATTTCGGGGACGAAATCCTTTAAGGAGGGGAGAATGTAACACCCCGAATTTTGGGTTAATACTAAAATTCACTAATTACAGGATAAATAATCTCAGATGTGGGAATTAGGGGAAACGGGTTGCGTTATTGCGTTCGTCTCGGAAAAATACGCAAAATAGAGTCCGAGTTTTCGAAAATCGAAGTCCGTATGGCCCAGTTATGGCCCGATGAAGTTTGCAGAAAATTCAAAACTAAAACAGATTTAAAAATTTAAAATTTCAGATTGTGGGATGGAACAGGCGGGGTCAGGCGGGAAGATTCCCGCCCTACCCATGTCGACAGGGCTGTCGACAGGCCTGTCGACAGGGGTGTCGACTTGCCTGTCGACTTGCCTGTCGACAGGGGCGCGCCGTCCATTGAACCTGGGTGCACCAGGTTGCACCAGGTTGGGTTTCAGGCTGGCTAGGAGGGCTGGTTCTAGAGATTTCCGAAATCTAAGGGTCCTAATCTAATCTAGGGTTAATCTAAGGGCCTAAAACACTCACCTAATCTATAAATACACCCTAAACCCCCCCTTAATCCTTACCAAAAATAGAAATGATGGCCTCATGCCGCTAAATTAAATCCTAAGGGGAGCCTCCACTAATCTAAGAAGGAAGTTGCAAGCTAATCCCTCTCAAATCATTCTCTAATCATCACCATCTTCATAATTAGCAACTAATTCTACTTCATAAGGTTGCTAATCTTGAGTTTGGTGAGTTTCTATCACTTTAACATCAATTGTTAAAGTAAGTAGATTGGGTGTAATGAGACTTATGGTCTTAAATGCGGATTAGTGAGTTTGAATCATTTATAATGATATGTTACTCTATGTTGTTCTATGTTTATGCATATTTGATAAGTTGGTTTATGCATGCTTAATAAGTTGATCTATGCATGTTTAACAAGTTGGTATATGCATGTTTAACAAGTGGATTTATGCATATTTAATGAGTGGAATTATGCATGTTTAACAAAGTGAGTTATGCAAGTTAAGTATATGTTTAAATGCAAGTTTAATGTGATATGCAAGTTATGCATGCTTATGCAAGTATATGGATGCTTATGCAAGTCATGTATATGTTTAAATACAAGATTTATGTGATATGCAAGTTATGCATGCTTATGCGAGTATATGAATGCTTATGCAAGATATGTATATGCTTAAATGAGATGATATGCAAGTTATGCATGTTTATGCAAGTATGTGAATGCTTATGCAAGTATGTGGATGCTTATGCAAGTATGTGAATGCTTATGCAAGTTATGTGTATGCTTAAATGCATGTTTAACATGTTATGCAAGTTATGAGAATGCCTATATGCAAGTTCAACATGTTATGCAAGATATGTGTATGATAATATGCAAGCTCATATGCAACATGTTATGCAAATCATGTGTATGATAATATGCAAGTTTGGGTTAGATGTAGTTGGGTTAATATATGCTCATATATGCAAGTTGACATCCTCTTAACCCATGACAAAGTTGTATGCTAAACCCATGATATTTGTGATGATCTTCCCCTTATTTATGTCATGAAATGAGAACGATTTACGTGGGGAATGATGGGGTTGGTAAATATGTTAATAAATGAATGATTAGGTATGATTAAGCATACCATAAAAATAAATTACCATAAGTGGGAATTTACCTATTGAGTTAGGTCTACCCCATGGGAATTTACCTATTGAGTTAGGTCTACCCATGTTATGGAAAACTTGATATTAATTAGGGATAATTAATATGGGGGTGATTAATTAGGTGTAATTAATCGACTAAGACACGAGGTTGGACTCATTTGTAGTGTAAAACTGCCCGGACCCGACCGGCTTAACCAGTTGCTACAAATGTCAGCCCAATGTGAGAGGTCTTAGCCATAAATTTAATACGTGATTAAGGTAAAGACACGAGGTTAGACTCTGTTATGACGTAAGACTGCCCGGATTCTACCGGCTTAACCAGGCGGTCATAACAGCCAGTCTAATGTCGGAGGTCTTTATGGGAGATCACGGTCTTAATTAATTAAGAAACACTTAACCAAAGTAGCATGTAGTGGGACATGAGGGGTTAAGTGGGTGCCTTGGGTGGCATGAGGAAATTTTGTGGTTGCCTTGGGTGGCATGTGGAATCTAGTGGGTTGCCTTGGGTGGCAATAGAAAATACGATTAGAATACTTAACCAAGTGGAAACATGTAATTAAACATGATTAAAGGGTTAAGTGGGATACACTAGATATTTGACAAGCTTAAGTGGGTAGCTTGTGGGGGCCCATTTCAACCAATATCCCAAACGTATCTTTGTGGGCTCGACCCATGTCGAGTGACGGGACACGCATATTGGGCTTGATTATAAGAGGCCAAAACGGGTTAGCGGTGGCAACGCAAGTCCAACGGGTTTCATATGCGTGTGTGGGCCCGGGCTGGTAGATAAGCCGTTGTTGCATCGTGTAGATATAAAGCCGTGCACCGTTAGTATTGGGTAGCCACTTTAGGGGAGTGATACACCCCACTGTGGGACCAGCACGGGTATCTACGGTAGGGAGCCGATCGCTTGGGGAGTAGTGGGTACACCTAATGAAGATAGGGGCAGACGGCACCTATGTAGGGGTACACGAAACTACTGGGTAAGAATTACTGGGTACACCTAGTGGAGATAGGGGCAGACGGCACCTATGTAGTGGGCTAGGAGTACACGAAATTACTGGGGAAATTCTCTAAGTCCTTGAAAGGGATCAACCTTTAAGTAGGAATGACTGGTGTGGTGCAGTTAGTAATTATCCTTGGGTGGGTAGATGCGTCCTGACGGTTATCTTAGTTTATCCTAAGTTTACCAAGCTGCTTAGTGTAGCCATTCATCCCCAGATATTACCGTAGGTCAAGTTTATATCTTCTCTGGTTACTTTAATGATTGTATTGTTAAAGTTATAGGACTCACTCAGACTTATGTCTGACCCCGTTGTTTTTATCTTTTTCCCAACCCTCAGGTCCTACGGTGGATCCTAGCGGTAGTAGAGCTTGATCGGATTGCTGTTCCAGTCTTTGGGAGCTTGGGTAGATGTAAAGCTCCAGTTATCCAGTTATCTTTTCTTTTGTCATGGCTATTGTATGAGAGAGTGAGATTATGTACTTCTTTATTTTGACGGATATTGTACTTGACTTTTATCATGGTTTTATGATGTAACCAGACATGTTTATTTCCGCTGTTATGAGATGATGTTTTAAATTTCAAGTACTATTTATATCTGTCTTGGTGTAATTTTTCTGTTCTATATTCACTAAAATACTCCACCGATGCTATGGCATTCCCTTAGTGAGTGACCATAGCGGGCGTGGGGTGTTACATCAAGTGTACCTCGGCTGGTCGAATTTTGCTTTCTCTTTATGTTGATGATATGATTATTACAGGCGGTGATGTTGTTGGAATTAACTTGTTGAAGTCCGAGTTGACTCGATGTTTTGCTATGAAAGACTTAGGTCCCCTTCGTTACTTCTTGGGTATTGAAGTTGCTTCTTCTCCAAAAGGTTATCTTCTTTCTCAGTCTAAGTATATTTCTGACATTTTTGAGCGCGCTCGTCTCTCAGATAATAAGACTGTTGATACTCCAATTGAGCTTAATGCTCGATACTCTATTACTGATGGATCTCCATTGCCAGATCCTAGTCTTTATAGAACGATTGTTGGAAGTTTGGTTTATCTCACTGTCACTCGACCTGACATTGCATATGCTGTTCACATAATCAGTCAGTTTGTTACTTCTCCTACTACAGTTCATTGGGCTGCTGTTATTCGCATTTTGAGATACCTCCGTGGCACTCAGTTTCAGACTCTTTTGCTTTCTTCTACTTCATCTTTAGAGTTATGTGCTTACTCTGACGCAGATTGGGCTGGTGATCCTACTGATCGCAAATCCAATACTGGCTTTTGTATTTTTCTAGGAGATTCTCTAATCTCTTGAAAAAGTAAGAAGCAGGATGTTATATCTCGGTCTTCAACAGAGGCAGAATATCGTGCTATGGCTTCTACTACTTGTGAAATTGTTTGGCTACGATGGTTGCTTGCTGATATGGGTGTTTTCTTGCGACGACCAACTCCTTTGTACTGTGATAATAAAAGTGCTATTCAGATTGCTCATAACTCCGTCTTTCACGAAAGGACCAAGCATATTGAGATTGACTGCCATATTACTCGCCACCATCTTCAGAATGACACATTGACATTGCCATTTGTCTCTTCCTCCTTGCAACTTGCAGATTTGTTCACTAAATCTTTGTCATCTTCACGCTTCCGGTTTTTGACTGACAAACTCTCGATGCTCATTGCTATCGCATCATGAGTTTGAGGGGGGATGTTAGCGTAATTAATATTCTGCTAAAGGGCAATATAGTCTTTTGTTTTATGTTTTGCCTATATATAAAGGCCTCTTGTGTTATTTTAGGGTTAAGACTTTCTCTTCTTTTAGCCGTCATCTGCTTTGTACTGTAATGGTGTAGATGAATAAATGAATTGCTTTAGACCTCTTTATTAGAATTATCAAATCAAACTGGAAATTCAAATTTAAAACACAAACCACAATGGCTGTGTTTAAAAGGGGTTATTAATGTTTATTCTGGATGTAAACTAATGTGAAAATGTAAGGCTAGTGCACTAATAAGATGTTGAGCAGAATATATGAATAAGCAAAATTGTTTCGTATATGGTTGTCACAAACTAAATCGGCACATTTACTGGTAGCAAGTTGGAAAAAATTTCAGCGCACATCCATACATAGCATCCTTGTTAGAAACTTTAGTTGTTTATAATGAACATTTTCCCTTATAATTCAACATCTTCTTTTTAAACTTTTTCGCCATTCTCCCTATCTAAAGCATAACAAATAATATTTGTATATTAGGATTGCAAATTAATCTACAATAATATTAATTAAGCCTATCAGTTGATAAAGATTAAGAACATTTTACATGGTTTAACAGAACTTGCAAATTAATCTACAGTCTTATTAAATAAACCTAGCAAAATAGCATATTATAAGAACTCATTATTAAAAAGGAGAACAGTGGTAATAAGAATATTATTCTTTCAACATTTAGATCATTTCGGAGGCTAAAAGAAAATCGTAAACATATGTAAATTTGATTGTTGTATAAAGGCTTGGAAAACTAATTAATATAATAGAAATCGAACGGCTATACTATGAATAACAACTAAATAGCCTCCAGTCTTGAGAATTTCTCCCATCAAGTTATCATTGCCACTCCAGCCAGTTCGTAGAAAGCATCTCCTCCCATGTCAGCTGGTAAAATAAAAAATCAAAGTGAGATTTAAAACTGTAGGCTGTAGTCGTTTTGAATCATTTCGGATGATTGTTACCTACCTTCTAACAAACTGGCTTTGAATGTCACAACCGATGAACACCATTTGAAATTAAAATTTATGCAAAAATTTGGTGTCAAATTAGGAATCAAAGTGTGCTAAAAATTTGTATTTATTTGGTATATCTTATCAGTGTCACTAATAGCGTTGCATGATTTCGACACAAACAACAACAAAACATCAAGATATATGAATATGAAAAACATAAGTCAGTAGATTGCGAAAGGCAGCTTAACAGGGGCAATACAACAAAAATCATACCTTTAAACGCTGTTGAATTAGCTGCCTATTCTTTGGGTAGCTACCAATTGTACAATAACAAAAAAGAATCTCCGTCCTTTCCTTTTTCTATTTAACCTGAAGCATAAATTACCGAAAAGAGTGTGAAACATATACCGAACGAAGTGTAGAAACATAAATTGGCCGAACGGTTGCTGAATTAAAGAAGCTAGGTAACCATAGCCTAAGTTTGTGGCAGTACCTAATCGGAGGAGAAAGGAGAGTAGAATCGCACAAATAACGTTGCCGCCATAGCTTTACCCAACCGCACAGTGTAATTGTTGGCAGATCCAGTAGCTTACGGTGGCTGATGCTTCAAATTGTCAAACTCTGACCGACCAGCTATTTGTTTAGTTTTATCGTTATTGGGGTTTCGGACGAAGTAATTTGGGAAGGAGAAGATGAATGAACAGTTTTAAACTTTGTTGTGTGGTTAGTGGGGGGAGGGAATAAGGGCGGGATGTGTAAACGTGTGTACGAAACTAAGGAAGATGCGGTAGAAACAACCGAAGGCACCCTTACGTCAGAGTATGCAGATGTAATGTGAAGGAGGACATTTTTGGCAGTTCGAAAAAGTCTTCATTTGGGCAATTATTTGCATTATATATAAGAAGAAGATAAGATAGTGGAAAACAAAAGGTGCCCAAATTGGACTCAAAATGGCCGCGAGGCCAGCTTAATTTTCCCTTGGCTAAACTGTAAAAGCTGAGGGCATTTTCGTCAGTCAGTGGATAAATATATATATCTACCGATCGTTCCTCTTTGCATACCGGTTTCATCGTCATCCAAGCTTTGTTCTCGCCTCTTTCTCTCGCAGCCCGCATCGGATATCGTAGGTAAACCCTAATTTAAAAATAAATAAAAATATTTCTATCTCTATCTCTTCGCAAGTGTAAAATTCCTTTCAGTTTCTCCAATTTTTTCCTGTTGCACTCCATGGTTACTACTAGAAATCGTGTGAAATTGAGTTTCTAATGTCTGCTACCTAGTTGATTTCTGGCGGTTTGAGGTTGCTGACGGTATATATTTTAAACAATACTTGTGACCTTGTGACATGAGCAAATCTTCTATTCTTTCCTAATTTTCTTTCTTGTCTTTTTGATATAGGGCGAGCAAAAATAATTATGAAATAAATCTTCGCTGCAAAGTTACATTAGGATAAGCAGTTAGATCTGGGTTTCACAATTAAAGCTGAGTATTTTAAGAAGAAAGCCAACCGTGCATGGCTGAACCTTTTACTTGCGTATTCAACAGTTTTCTCCCTAGCGTCAGGATACACACTCAGTTTTCTAAATGAAAATAACGGGGGCGGCTATTTGGACAGAAATTTGACACAATTTGGGAGTCTGGGACACGCAAAATATTAGTTATTGGATCAAATTGTCCTTATAGGAGGGGTGGAAATCACGGGACAGTGCAATGGTGGAGATTCATTGTGTCAACAATTGTGTTTATATTATGTGTAAATAGACTTTCTCTCAAGTAAAATATGATCTATTGTTGATACCTGTGTGTACTGTTTGGTAATATTGTATGCGTTGTTTTCAAATTTAAGATAATTATAGGTTTAGTTGTGTTTCTAGAACCCTATTTATTACACAAGTCTTTTGTCCTATTGGCAGTAAATGTGTTTCCTTCTGCAATTATTCATCAGTCTTTACTACTTGTTCTGCTGGTTCATTTGTTTCAGTTTAGTTTATGGTCTTGTTCAGGTGGGTTAAGAAGAATTAAGAAGTTAACTTGTATTAGCTTACGAAGCTTGATCTTGTTCTGCGTCTAAATGTTTTAGACGATTTTAAGTATCAAATTGGTAGTGGCAAAGTTTAACCAAGTGTTTTTTTTCTTTTCTTTGGGCAGTGTTAATAATTATTCATTCCTTGAACTGTTGACCATCGTGTCTGCTCATTATTTAAAGCTTACGTATGACGTTTCTGCTGCCTGCTGTAGTATTTGTCTATGGTTCAAATTGCTAGTCTTTAGTTTGCCCCAGAGGATTTAAGTTATTTATAAATCAAGTGCTTTCTTATACAATCAACTACGTCTGATTCGTCTAGCTTGATCATGCTTAGTGCATCGGAAGATTTACTTATATATACCTTACTTATGCATGGATAAGCATCACTGCTATTGTGATCGACTGATATATAATTTAATTTTGTCTGAGCAGTAATAGATTCAACAAAGATGGAAAATTCTACCCAGAATAATTTATCTGAAGCTGCAGATGTGTCTAATACTGGAAAAGACATCAATGGAACTGACAGCAGCAAGTGCAAAACTGAGGATCACGTCAGCGAAGCTAAAAATGATGAGATTGAAAACAGTTCTGTTGAAGTTGGCAATAACATTGCTGCTACAGGAGTGAACAAAGTTGAAACAGAAGAGAACAAAGATGAAAACGAACTAAAGGAAAGCACCATTAAAACCGAAAACTTGGTTGCATCCGGAAAATCAGAAGATGGGGAAAAAATTGATGACATTGCCGGAGTCACAGAAAACCCTGTTGAGAATAAAAAGGATAATGTCAAGAATGCTGGTGTTATAAGTGATGAACAAAAATGGCCTGGTTGGCCGGGAGAGACTGTTTTTCGAATATTGGTTCCTCATTACAGAATTGGTGGGCTAATTGGTAAGAAAGGAGATATTATAAAGAAAATATGTGAAGAAGCAAAATCTCGTGTCAAGGTTCTTGATGCTGCACCAGGTGCTCCAGAAAGGGCTGTAAGTTCTGATATGTAGACCATTTTCTATCTTACGATCTGCCTTTTCTAATTGTTATTAGCATCTCCTTTCTGAATATTTGGTCTTATCTTCTGAAATTTGGCACTAGTTTGTCATATAATTAGGGTTCTAAATCACTAGGTACTCGAAGTGCTTTATTCTAATAACTCTACATTATCTGATTTATTGGGAAAATTTAAAGGTTTAAAAGTTTCGTTGTATAGTTTGAGTGCTTCGATCTTTGGCAGATCTGTATTTCCCTTTTAAGTCGAAATAACGATTCATATATATATATATATATATATATATGTATGTATGTATTAATTGAGGACTAATAACAAATGGCTAAACCCTAATTCTCATGGAATCTATTCACCAACGAACAGTTCTTTATCATAAAGTGAACTTGTAACAATTAATATTGTTCATGGCATGTATATTTGAAAAAATAGGTATATATATAGCACATTGTATAAATCTTGATTGTATCAGTATTTGTCCAACGGATATAAACATTCACGTTTATGCTTAAATAATTCAAAGGAAACATGTTATTCCTATAGGGAATATGTTAAGAAGAAAAACATAACTTTAGTCTCATTGATGACATGCTATATGCTGTTTAATACCAAACATGCATACACGTATTGTACTACAATTGTGTAATTAATTACCAATGACATAACAATTACAATATTCCAATATCACGACATTGTAAACAAAATGTATATGTTCTCTTTTTTCCACAAAAAAAAAAAGCTTTAACAATAATCGTGATTATGCTTAATGAAGTGTGAATCAAAAGTGAGATTTAAGTAATTTGACAAACAAAAACAAAATAACAACTCAAATTTTAATGGCACACATCTATGCAGGTTATGTTGTGGACTTGAGGCTATCTTTATAAAGGCATCATTGTTGGGCGGCCTCCTTTCTACAAAAATCATCTGGTATATTCATCACTCTGCCAGTGAACACTTAAAATGTAAATAAATCCCTTAAATGATTTCTAATTAACAACATGGTAACTTTGAATTGTGATAATATACAAGTTTTTTTGTATCGAAATAAATCTGGGTTTTAATTTTTAACCTTCTGGGAGCTGAACTACAGTTCTTAACAGTATCATTTAATTCAAGTTTATATAAAAAAAGCATAAAAAGCACACATTATCTCATGAATTTTAATATTTGACACTAACTTTAGAGGATGACTGATGTTGATTTCTAAGTTGTAACTTGACTTATGATGTTTATTTAATGTGTAAGATGACTAAATTGGATGGATAAGTTACATAGATAAAAAATAAAGCAGAATTTTGACAACCCAAACAGTTATGCAGATTGGTAATAGTGATGTTAGCCGATGATTGATTCAGAAGTCAAATTGCATTTAAATGCTTTATTGTTTATTATTCAGTTTATTAAGCTACTAAAATGCAAACTCATAGCTACTTTTGAACGACTAAGTTGCAAACTCATAGCTACTTTTGAATAAATATTATAGAAATTTTTATCATATGACCAGTTAACTTTGAATTTTGCAGTTTCAAGTAGAAGGACAATTGATAAATTTGTTCTCTAACATGAACAAATAAGATTAAGTCGTGTTAGAGACTATGCTGTGTCTTTTGCAGCCAACCAATATCGTGCAGATGTTTTGCATTTGAACCTTTAAAAAAATATATTCTACAACACATTACATATACAAAATTATGTCTTGATGCATACATTTTATATTGAAAATACACCTTGTTTTGTATGTTTATGTTGAACATTGCGGCTATTTTAGGCTTAGTTTGTTATTAGCAAAAATATAAATTACTTGAGGATGAGTAAATGAAAATATACCTTTATAAATCGTCTGCATTTAGCATTCATTCACATTCTTATGACTGGGCTTTAAATAATTAAAATATATTTACTTCGTGGTAAGTGATTTTGTCATATACTTGATCTGTCATTTTTCCAGAAAATGTTTTGAGAGTTTGAAATAAAAAAGCTAAATCTAGGCATTGTTACTTGTAGTGTTGATATTCAAATAGTTAATATGATGCCAGCTATCAAGGTATGTGATAGTTAAATGTTAGGATGATATTGAATATTACAACAAACCCCATAGATGCTAATGACAAGATATAAACGATATTTAAGCTATGTAAAAAAGGTCATAAATATATTAGCAATAGATCAATGTATAATTATTATTGTATAATTACTACAAGGCACTAATTGTATAACATTAATTTGTATGTTACAATCTATCCTAGTTAGATTCTCAATTAACGATCAGCTAAAATTCATTCGTACAGCCGAAAGATTGGCAATTAAATTTTATCCATGAACTATGCTGTCAAGCGCTAATCCGGCTATTCTAGCGCTTCGCTGTTTTTCTTTGGCGCTTCAATTTATCTCTTGTGCGAGGTGTCATTTGAGCGCTAATTTTTTATGGAGCTCTAGAATAGCCTTTTTGGTATTTTTTTTACTTTGACTTAATTAAATATGATTAAGGACTCAATTATTTTGCATAACTATTAAAAAATTTCATATTGTAATATAATTTTAAAATTTATTTACTGTTGATATATTTCATATCAAAATATAAAGAAGATCATCTAATAAAGTTTATTAAAATAAAAAATGAGCATGTATTTTCATGCTCCCAAAGCTAGCTTAATTGATTTTCTGGTTTAGAAAGCAAATATTCAACAATAATTTCTCATTAGCTTTTAATTTCTTTGAAACATGATTTAAATAGTTCTTCCTTTCACATTCTTATTCTATTATTTTTCCAAAGACCGTTCTAAATATTTTTGAAATATAACCCTTATGTATTCTACTATCATTTTTTGATTTTTTTCACAATTATTATTAGTCTTTTATGAAGTCATGATTACCAATTACACAAATATTTAGTTATAGTTATAACATAAAATTTATTATGTGACCTTTGTTACGTATAAGTATTATTATTGTTGTAAACTATAATTGGATTTTGTTCCTTTTTCTAATTTGTTAACGGTAAACTTGGGTCGTGTCTATATATATCAACCATGCCACAGTGATAATCAATAATGTTCTAATCAGCACAAATTGAGTTGCATATCATATGTAGTTACATTTTTATTGCTACTTAATGAAAAATAGATCTGTGTCAAATTATATAGTGAACGCTTATTTTCGTCCAGGATCCGCTAGCTCATATAACTAAAAGATTAGTGATAATCTATGATCATACTGTTTTATTTTGTTGGTGCTATCCTTTTCATTTACCCAATCATTCAACTGTAGCTAACATTTTAGTTATCATTTTCAATAATTCAGTTAATCAATAAATCTAATGCTTATTGAACATGTTCGTTTATGTAATTTGTTCTTTTTCATCTTTTATTGGTGATCCATATGAGGTTTCATTCCAGTTCTTCGTTCGTGTTGAATAATTTATTTGATTTCTGTGCATGATATTACCAACTAAAGAAAATATATCAAATAATAGAAAGGAGAGAGAGAGAAGTGATTCATTCATGATGTTTTTAACTATAATATATATTCATAAATATGTATGTAATAAAAGAATTAGAGTTTACTTCGTTAAAGAGTTAGTGATGATTAACAAAGAAAAATACGGCTAAAATTAAGTGTATTTATAATTCTAAGGTATGATGATGGCAACTGCAGTATACTGTATACATATTTTCAGGAAATTAAGTGTTTAATATTTTATTTTCATTCTTTAAAATATTGATTGGTATTTATGAAAAATATCCAATATAATATACTATATCAACTGATGTACCACTATTATCATATGGGGAAACGTAGAGTATCCAGTATATAATTTCTCATATGTATGAGATTAACTAAATAGGTTGATGTAGACGGTTCAATTTACAATGGGTTATACTTAAATATATTAAGAAATATCTTTGAATTTATAGTAAGAAAATGATTTCATTAATTCGGTGGTTTATGATTTTTTGTTCAGTTTTGAAGGATTATGTATTTATTGGGCTTTTATTTCAGTTAGAGCAAAGGTGGGAACTGTGTGAAGTGGGCAGTGATCCTGTTTATAGACCAAGGCTGTAATTCTTGTAGCATAGGTAGTTTTGCTAGTCATTTCTCTCATTTTTCTTTATGATAAGAAGAAGATTACACTTCATTGACACATAATCAGGAAATGACAGTAATCATAAATATATTTGGTTTATGTAAGGTTAAATGTAATTATCTTCTTAATGTTAAGTATATAATAAGAGAAAAATATTTGAGCAATAAGTTTAGTGCTTTTTTTTGGGGGGTAGCAAATAGGTGTATAGTGAGAGACATACAACCCAAAATGCATTAGATAAACAAATAAGTCTTCTGCTCAGTATGTCAGCTGCTGGTAACAAAACATTTTTTAACTTACATAGTCACAAAATGGTGCTACATAGGTACTGGTAAAAGATCCAACTGGTGAAATCGTGAAATGTATTATGTACATGGAAATCTAATAAACCCAATCGGAGGAGGTTCAGCATCTTCAACAATCTATTCACTTCAGGTTGTGGCGTTGTTTGCAATTGATATTATTATTTAATATTTATAATGATCTTTTTGGGTTTCTAAGAATATCATAAAAGATAAAATATTTGGCTGATAAGGTTAGTTATGTATCTTATTAGTTTCTAAGAATATCATAAATGATGAAACTAACATTAGCTACCCCATAAAAGAGAAAATCCATTATTTTGAGGACTTTCAGCTCTATTTACAGCTGCCAAATTATAGCCAGTCAACATGAAAATTTTCCTTGACCATTGCAGCAGTAATGGTATTTGTTGATTTCATGTATTGTGGATATGTGGTGCAAAGTCGTGTTTGAAGCATTGACTGTCATCATTGTAAATCTAACTCGTGTATACTCCTTTTTTACAACTTTTTGTTATAAAAGCACAAATCCTTTTATCTTTTTATTTTTCAGTCTTACACCAAAACATTTATTGAGTATGAATGAAGAGGAACATGCAAATTTATAGTGGATCTTTAAGCAGTTTGTGGTCATGGTTATTGCATATAATGATAACATTCGAGTTTTATGTCTAATGCCTGTAATTCACCTCGCATTTCTTCAGTATTTATATTGCCCAATGCAACATTAGCTCTCATTGTAAATTTTAGCAAGTTATAAAGCGTACTCCTACGATGATTCAACTTACAATTTTTGAACAGTTTACCACACAGTTTTTCATTAGAACTACCATAAATCACTCTAAAGTGATTATGGAAACAGGAAATTTTATTATTTCTACTGATAGAAGATAAATATGTTACATTTTTTTCACAAACTTACCTTTTTGTCGCTAGTATTTTGTATGGGTGTAGTTTGTATATAGTGTAAATTTAGGGATAAATTACTTGGTTATCAAAATAGACTAGTTTGAACCTAATCAACATACCCAGTTCAGCATTTTTATGACCGCTAGATAATGAGCGAATTTGAGTTTTTTGAAATTTGTAATTTTAAGGTTAAATTTGTACACATAATCTTGGGGCTAACTGTATGAGAAAATTTATGACTTCAGTTGCGTAGTTGACTTTTTAAGCTTTTAGTTTGGGAAATTAATACTTAAAAGAAAGGCGACAAACAGAATTGAAGGCTATTGAAATTAAAATTGATTCTTATAAGTCGGAGGAGAATAAGATCAGTGATGAAAAATTTATTTGAGAAGGTAAGTTCTATTATTTTCGTATGCGCTGCATGTAAGTATTTGAAAATATTTCAATTTATTATGTAAATTCTTATATTTTCAGTTTGTACTGAAATTGTTTTAAATTTGATATAGTTTTTACTTATTTGTTCTCACATGACTAGGTAGTCAAAATCGTTTCAAAATTTACTTTATTTGTGTTCGCATGTGTCCATGACTATGACCATGTATATTTGTTTAATACCAATTATTAGTAGGTATCTATTTTTCAGGAAGGTTTCACGTGTTTATTGTTTTGGAATAGCATTAAATCATTTTTATGTTCTTAAATATTTTATAAGCTTACTTGTTTTGATACTTCATTTGTATGTACATCCCCCTTCCCTTTTTTTTGGGGGGGGGGGGGGGGGTGGATTTTTAACAATCAGAAAATTGAAAACTAATTGCCATGGGAAAAAAAAAATGAAGTCCACGGGTTTCATGCATTTTATCTGATCCACATAATTTTACCAAATCAGTTTTTAATATAATTTTATGTTCTAATAAAATATTATTATCTATAAATGTAATTACTTTCACTTGTACACATTATTGCACCATCTTTTTAAGAACTGTTACTTTTTTTTTAAATGGTTGACGATCTTTACATATCAATTATACGCAAATTTTCTGACTGATAATTCATCTACAATTTCATATGTATTCTTGGAAGGTTTATTTAGACTGGAAAATTGTGGTATCAAATACATTAATTGTATATCTAAGCCATCAAGTTCCTATAGAATTTGGGGACCTTACTAGTTACCACAAAGCTTTCTCATGTTGTCATTATCATAAGTAATTTTCATAATGTATAAATTAGTGAAAACTCTCGTCTTGATCATAAATTGCCCATGGAATAATAATTCTAAAATTCTAGTAACATAATTAGATGTATGCTTTGTCCAATGTCATTTACAATACCATTGTTGTGTGTAATACAATGTACAATGTAGTAGTAATATCGTTTAGAACAAGAAGAGAAATGTTACCCTGACCGTGTTGCAGAACTTATACAAACCACTGTCACTCAAGAATATTTTCGTAATGATGTACTTGATGGGCAGTCGTTTATTGTAAGTGCCATTTTACATGTTTCAAACTCTATCGGTAAATGCTCTTTATGTCAATAATCATCTTAGATTCTTAATAACTTCCACTTATACAAAAAAAATTGAACTATAATACGTATGAATGAAATAGCAGCATGCTATTTTTTAGTTGTTGGTGTTATCCATCCTAATTTGATTTATGCGAATAGCTCAAATTCATATTTATGATTTCACCACACAAAATGGTAAGCAACAAATCACGTTAAAGTACCACTTTTGCAACCAATCTAAATTTGATAAAGCAACATATCGCAGTGAATTTCCGTTTTTGCAACCAATGATTATTTAGATGTACTTATTATGTTGTAGAATTGGAAAAGGCATAAGCTGTTTATATGAGGATATCAATGGTAACCTAATAACTTCAGTTGATCAATCATAATATAAAAGAAAACATATAGTAAAGTTAGTGAAAATTGATTCTTATTTTTAAAAGTTAATCCTTAAAATGGGAATATGTAGCATGTTATTTTTTAGTTGATGGTATTATGCATCCTAATTTAATCGATGCGAAACACTCAAATTTATATTTATGATTTCACCAAACACGAACTAATAAGCAACAAATCACGTTAAATTACCAATTGTGCGACCGATCTAAATTTAATGGTGCAACAAATTGCAGTGAATTTCCACTTCTGCAATCAATGATTTTTAGATGAACTTGCTATGCTGTAGTATTGGACTAGGTGTATGTTGTTCGTGAGAATATCAATGATCACCTAATAATTTTAATGGATCAATCATAATATATAAGAAAATACATAGTAAAATTAGTGAAAATTGATTATACATTCTTATTTTTTGAAATTAATCCTTAAAATGTGCTTATATATATTCCACAAGTTAAATGTTATTTGTAATTGTAAACCTAATAATCTTTTTAATTATCAATTTTTGATTCCAAAGTTGTGTTTTATCACATTGACAAACATCGGTGAATTCATTGTTAAAATTCGTATTGAAGTACACTTGTTGAGGTTTATGTCGTAACTCTATCCATTTTTCGTTAGAGTTTCAATTGTGTAATCAAAGGTGATGTTACAATATGACACCACAACTAGTAGACGCTATGTTGAGAGTTGGGTTTGAGGACTTCTTTCAATTCCACCTGGGAAAACATAATTGGATATGTCTAAAATAGTTGAAGTATGGTCGGATTTTAGTTGTATTTTTTAAAGAGGAATCTCTTGTGGCATTGAAATACTCATATTTTTCGAAGTGCGTGCACAAGTAACCAAAAATGTTGCATGCATAGTGTGATGTTGCACATGAATAAGTATTGACAATGAAATATAGTAATTCATGGAAACTAATGATGCAGCTAATTGCGTCGTAATTATTCATTGTAATCGATTGAGTTACAAGATTGTAGTATTTTCCAGATATGCAAATGTAAGCCACATTTTTGAGCACATTCAATTTCACATCTGACGTTCATAAATTTTTAGTAGTACCGATTGAGAAGAATTTTACATTGCTTTTATTATCATTTTGAACACCAAAGTGATAGCTCATCGATCGAGGTGGAAAACTTTGTCGACGACATAGGTAGATGTGTTGTTCGGAGAATTCAAGTGGCTGAGATAAAGGAGGCGCTGAAACGGATGAAAGTAGGCAAGTCAGCAGGGTCTGATGACATCCTTATTGAGGTGTGGAGATGTAGGGATAGCATAATTAAGTTGTTTAATAATATTTTCAAATAAAACATAATGCTAAATGAGTGGATGAGATATTCAAAGTTTCAATCTTCAAGAATAAAGAAGATATTCAAAGTTGTACAAGCTATATAAAAACTAAGCTTATGAGTCATATAATGAAGCTTTGGGAGAGTCTTTGAACATCATTTAAGGAGGTTGGCAAGTGTTTCAAGAATCAGTTTAGTTTCATGCTTGGAAGGTCAACCACATAGGCGATTTTCTTGATAAGACAACTTATAGAGAGATTTAGGGAGCAAAAGAAAGGTATTTACAAGGTATTAACCGATTTGGAGAAAGCTCATGACAAAGTACCGAGGAAGGTTATGTGGTATGTGCTAGAAAAAAGGGTCTCAACAAAGTACATTACCCTTATTTAGAATATGTATGATGAGGTTTTGACTAGTGTCAGAGATGAAATAGTGAAACTAGTGACTTTTCCATTAACATAAGATTACATCAAGGGTCGTCTTTGCTGATGATGTTGTGCTGATTGATGGAAATAGAGTAAGGGTTGATAAACAACTGAAGTTTTGAAGGAATGCTTTGGAATCGAAGGGTTTTAGGCTGAGCGGAACTAAAACATAGTATATGAAGCATGAGTTCAGTTGTGTCAGGTCATATGACGGAGAGGTCACTCTGGCCGGTCAAGTAAGGAATCCTTTTGATATATAGGACCTATGTTGCAGTTCGGTGGTGAGATTACTGAAGATGTTAGTTTTAGTATTCGAGCAGGATGAGTGAAATGACGACTATCATCTGACATTCTGTGATAGGAAGATTCCTTAAAAACTTAAAAGAAAGTTCTATAGAACAACAATCATGGCTGCAATGTTATATGATGCAGAATGTTGGCCTACTAAAAGTCAACACATCCGGAAGACAAGTGTAGTAGGGATGCGTATGCTGCAAGCTTGCGATGGAGCTGTGGGTATACCAGGTGAGATCAAAATAGAAATGATGATATTCGGAACAAACTTGGAGTTGTATTTGTTGAAGAAAAGTTAGTCTAACACCGCTTACGATGGTTTAGATATCTCCGCCTAGTGCGTGTTGGTTATAGGTTGCCCCACTGAATGCCCAAAAAGAGGTAGTGGTCAATGTTATTAATGGCGCACGTCACAAAAAGATGCAAACCCTCTTTGAAGCCTTAGTGCACGATGCGACAAATGGCGCATGCCTTTTTAATTTACTTGCGTTTAATCTTTTTAATAAAATTTATATTTCAATTTCAACAGAAAATTAAAAAAAAAATGAATATTTTTAGCTAAAACGTATTCAAAAAAGGATTTTATGCATTTTACAAAAAAACATAAAGCATAAAATTTCAAACACAAGAGTTTTCAAATCCAAAATAATAACACATTACTGATAAACTAGAAATTTGAATTTGATCCAACAGTTATATTTTTGTAATCAGTGTTTGTATCATCAGATCTATAAGCTTGAACATCTTCATTCATATCATTTAGATTTGTTTTTTGTTCGTGAATATGTAAAAGAGCTGAAGCAGATGCCGAAAAACTCTCGATGTGGATGTTCTTCTACTTGGATATCTAGCTTCCTTCACTTTTGCTGCTCTAGCAACAACATCCCTAGTCAGGTCATCCTCATCGCCAAATACAAGCTCATCTTCAGCATTAGATGCATCATCCATAATTCCAATCATCAATATCATTCAGTGATAACAGTGTCATAAATATTATACTTTTTTAATGCTCGATTGTATTTAACAAATACTAAATCATGAAGTATTTCTATGTTGTAGACAAATCGTACAAAGATATTGGACATATTCACACGTGCAATTTTTTTATATCCAAGAGTATGTTTCAGAGCTGTTTGAATATTTATTTTCTGAGAATGTTTTCTTTTCCTCCAAAGTTGTTTTATCTTGATTTATCGTTCACGGGTTCTCAGTCCCATTTATTTGCTTTTGCATCTATACTAGGCAATATTTTATGATCTTTTTACACATTACTTTATATATTTTTAACAATATTAAAATGAATCTAAACTTGTTGGATAATAAACCATATGTTATTTCTAAATGTCATGCCGGAATGCTAAGGTCGGCCAATTACATAATTATAAGGTTATTATTTCACAGACGATAATCGAATATGAAGTAATAATGATGTAATCGTGTTCATTATGATAATACTAGTAATAGTAGTAGTGATGGCGGTTGTACTGATGGTAAATGTATTTGTAATAGTAGTTATTACAGTTTAAATGCGAAAAAAAATAAAAAACCATAAAATAAAAAAAGGCGCGCCATTTGGTGCGCCTTTTTATATGTGTCGTGCCGTAAGCAAAAATAGCACCGTGCCATGTGCACGTTTCACAACTATGGTGAAGGTCGACTAGGAATGAATGAGAGGAGATAGTAAAATGAGACTTGAGAAATTAAAGTATGTTTGAAGAGCTGGTGTCGAATTGGAGCACATGGAATTTAGTGTTCTATGTAGCAAAACCTTGAGCTTTTCAGTAGTTTGAGGAGTTTTTTTTTAGTTTTAGATGATAAGACTAATGTAGTAGAGGCATAAGGCGTGGTATTGGTCTTCAGTATCTATTGTTGTTGTTGTTGTTGTTGTTATTATTATTATTATTATTATTATTTTCTTCATCACCATATTACTATTACTAATATTATTTGTTTAATTATTTTGAATTTTATTTACGCTTTTAACTTTAAATCTCTTGTTATCATTATTACATTTGAATCGACTGTATTATTTTGTTTTGGGTTCCATCTCAAGCCAACCTTGGGGTTTATGGCTTAGTAGTTGTTTGTATAGAGACGGAAGACCTAACAGTCCGTTTTGGTTTGAAATTTGAGTTTTGTGGTTTATGTTTCTGATATGTATTTTAAATAAACGAGTACGAGGAGGAGAAAGTGGAAAAATTCTAGCCGTTACAACAAAGGAGAGACGGATGACAAATATAGTTTGCCTTTGTATTTTAATTTCCCAAAAGTTGGAAAAAAGGAAAAATATTTTTTAATTTTATATATTAAAGTCAAAACTGTTCTCCAAAACAAATGTTTTGCAAAAAGTTTTGAAAAATAATTTTCAACATGGAAAATTGAAAAATCAAACAAGATCTATTTTTTTTGAATAACCTAGCCAAATGTCCCGTTAAAATGTTTATACTGCTAATTTGTACTATGCCTTAAAAAGTAGGATCCTCTTTTAAAATGGATCACTTTAAGAAGTTTCTTTCTATTATTTTACAATCTAACCGTGGTTGAGGATATTCTCTGTGTCCCGTATGTAGTATTACCATTCAATTACTATACGCATGTGCTTATTTCGGATTTCTCACTTGGCTTATGTGCTTATTTTTGGATTTCTCACTTGGCTTATTTTATTTTATTGGCTTACTTTTCATATGTTTTTCCCTTCGCTTTTTCCCCGATGATCATTACGTGCATTGTTCATCCTTCACTGATTATGACATAATTATTAGTGGAGTACGACACGCATCAAGCGTAATTGTCTTCGGAAGCCAAAATTCAAGGTAATAATATATAGTACTTATAAAGTGAAAATCTGAATCTGATTCAACAGTCATATTGACTAAATTATTTTTTTGTGTGAGGGAAAGGCTGCGCGCGCTAATCGACCACCCCCAGAGCCCGGAAAGCCGTGAGAATAGTACCAGATGAGAGATTGTCTAGGAAGTCCTCACGCTTGAGTACGGGAGCCTTCGGCACTGGGTATCCACCACCGGATTTATAAGCTTTAACATCTATATCATATCGAGTGACAATTTTTTTTGGTGTGACCATATTAGGAACATACAACTCAAAGTTCGTTGGCGATTAATTAGTACTTATAAAGTGAAAATCTGAATCTGATTCAACAGGCATATTGACTAAATTAAATTTTTGCATCATTGGATTTATAAGCTTCAACATCTATATCATATCGATTGACAATTTTTTCGGTGTGACGATATCAGGAACATATAACTCAAAAGTTCGTTGGCGATTAATTTATTAAAAACATTCATTTGAGATTATTTATTCGTTGCAATAGTAGTTTAGTTTGAAGTACCTTCAAGATTACTTTGGGGAGTTACAACCATGCAAGGTCAATTTGCAGAGTGCGACAATTCGAGATTATCTGTTTGGTGCAACACTGAATAAAAGAAATAGTTTAAAGTCCATTCGTGATTAATTGGGAAAATGAGGCCATTTTAGATTATTGTTTGGTATATGAATGGTAATTAGGCCCATCGAGTTGAATTTTGTCAAACTAATACATTTTAAAATCTTGAATCGACTCGAGATTTGATTCAAATTCTGTCGGTTAGGATCTGATTGGGCAATAACACGAATTATTTCTCATTTTTGTCTAATCTTGCAGGTCAGATTGGTTCTTCATGTTATTTTTCATCATGTAGACTTGACCTAGGACTCATCGAGCTCAAGTCGATTTCGGATCTGTTCGGTTCAAATTTGTGGATCACAATTTAATTATCCATTGTAATTTGGTGTAGCAATAATATGAGTAAATAGGTAAAAGTTTGTTGGAAGTTAGTTTGAAGTGTAATCATATCATCATATAAGAAAAGTGTAATACATTCAACCATTGTTGGAGATTAGTTTAGAATGTGAAAAATAAAAAAGTAACATACCAACAAAAAAGCATGTCATTTTTGCATCATGCACTATTTGCGTCGTTCGCTGCATCTTTTTATGTGCACCAAGCCATATGAAAAAAGGCAAATATCGCGTCAATAAAAAAAGTAACATACCAACAAATAAGCATGTCATTTTTGCATCATGCACTATTTTCGCCGTTCGCTGCATCTTTCTGTGTGCGCCAAGCCACATGAAAAAAAAGCAAATATCACGTCTTGTGTCATGGTGCACATCATAGCACACCTTTATAACTATAGATTATGTAAACGTATGATTACGTGCAGAGGTTAATATGCTCTTAAAAAAACGAATCAAGTGTACCTTTTTTTCAAAATTTTAAAATGGTTGGATCTATGAAAATTTACATTTCTGTTCTTGAGGCAGATAGGCACAAAAACAAATTTTGGAAAAAAAATTAGGTTGAAGGACAACATTTTTATAAAAAAAGTACCTCGAGGACCGTATCAATATATAGCTAGCGTTTATTTAGTATACAAATTGAATATAATGCCAGCTATAACTAGCATTTGTTACTTGGCCAGAAGTAATTCTTGATATCCTTAAGCTTATTTGTTTGTCTTTCTTCCCGATTCGTCCTATTCTTACCTTTGTAGCTTAATTTGAGATGCAGTGGAAAAACATTTTTTTAACCATCTGTTAAAAACAGTTATAACGTGAGTATTAATCTTTTTGTTACAAATACTCGGATAAATGGATAATAATGGTTCATCGGTAGGTTGCAATTTTTTATACAATAAATATCAGACTTTCATAAATAATTTTACATTTATTTATTTTAAACCATTCGTGGAAAAATAACAACCATATAATTCATGCAACACGAACATAGCTGACAACTGTAATTAAGCATGATTCAATATCAATTGCAGTATAGTTTACCGCCGACGGCAATTATTCCTAATGAAGTTTGATGTAATAGTGAGGCCAAAACGTAAATTTTGCTATCAATTTCATAATGTCTGCCTAAAATTTGGTGTTAGGCAAATTTATGAATGGTGGACTTCAGAAGCAATCACCACTGTTATCACGGCGCATGATTAGTCGACTAGTCATGATCGAACTATCAACTTGAAGCCTTTGACTTGCTTTTTGTATGAATTTCGGGCGCCTGAGTCAAAATTTGTCAACTAATCGACTAGTCAACTCGATTAGGTCTTTATGGGTGTCGACTGGTTTGGTATTGGCCCATTTTAGAAACGAAAAAAAACCAAACCCTATAGTTATCGATACCTACTGTATCGAACAAAGGAAAAAAAAGAACCCTACATCAATCGATACCTACTGCATCAAACAGAAAAAAGAACGCAGAGAAAGATTAATGTCTAGTATTGAACAAAAAAAACAAATCGATCGAAAGTTGAATTGAAAAAGATCGATACCAAGTATCGAACAGGAAAGAAACTTTGAACCCTAGCTTTTGTCGAAATATTGAAAGTAGATTGGTACATGAACCTGCAGCGCCGCACTTCCACTGCCGCCGCCTCTCTTCCTTTGTTCAGTAGCAATATAAATTCAATGCAACTTGCACTTTATTAAATTCTATGTATCCTTGTTTATTTTCTTTGTTCAGCAGCAATGTATTTGTTGGCAACAATATTTGAATTGAATTTTTTTTTTTTGGTGGCAGCAGTATATTTGTTGACTATTCTATGACTAATCGACTAGTTGAACCTTTGTCGGCTCGACTCGACTCGACTTGACTAACCGCCGTAATAACTATGGCAATCACTGTCAAGGCATTGTTGTCTTATTGATGGATATTGGATAACTGCATTTTTTTTCTCATTTATCTGGTACAGTCGGAATATTACTAGTAAAAGTTTATTATTTAAAAAATTGCTTTTAATAATTAATGAGACAATTTTCTAATGATAAAACACACAAGAATGGTAGAACGTGGTATCCAAGATTTTGTTTAAATTCGATTTATTTTAAGTTACTACACCTAACTTAATTTTCTTTAAAATACTGGTCATTGTTGCCTCATCTTTTTTTTAGTGATCTAATGTGTGAAGCTTATTGGAATGAAATAAAATATATAAATTTTTAGATCAGATTTAATACAGATTTCAACTGTCAAGACAGTTTTATTTGAGACAACTTTGGCTTATGTAGATTAGTCATTTTTCTGTTGTAGCTTAATACACAAATTGGTCAATTATAATAATTTTATATGTTGTAGCTGTTTGGTTATATTATTATATTTCTATGGAAATATTCCTTTTCCCCTCTTTATGATGATGTCCTATTTTCAGTATATTTCAATTAAGTACCGCATATACCACTCGGCACCTGTAAAACATTGATTTGTCACTGTAAACAATTTCTATTGTCTATTAATGTTGATTACTAGATTATATTGTGCTGTTAATTATTTGTATTCAAGCTTTTTGTTTGTTCTCATTAAAAGGTGATAGTCTCAGCAAAGGAGGAGCCTGATCTTTCAATTCCTCCTGCAATTGATGGTCTTCTAAGAGTTCATAACCGCATCATAGATGGCTTAGCAGGGGAGCCTCTTGCTCCATCTAAATCTGGTAATCCAGAAGTAACACGAATGCTTGCAGGAGCTACCCAAACTGGAACATTGATTGGAAAGCAAGGAACTAATATAAAATCAATCCAAGATGCTTCAAATTGTGTTATCCGTGTAATTGGTATGTTTACTCAGCTTGTATACACGCTAACATGTCTCCAAAATCGTTCTCATGTTTTTTTTTGGGGGGGGGGGGGGGGTGCGAGTAAAGGGAGGGGGTGCATTGTGTTAGCATTTTGGATTAGGGGCTAATACCGTTACATCACATAATTATGTAAAATTACGAAAATAGTCCTACCTTCTCTGGTTTATGGTGGGGGAGCAAAATTTGAAATGCTTGTTGTTTTTGGACAACCCAACAAAAAGGATCCCTAAAGTAAGTATGATTTATTTATTTAGCAATGTAAACCGTGGTAATACAAATCAACATTGGATTGCATGCTAGTTTACATGTTATTAGTGTTAGTCTTCATGTAATATACTAATTTGTAGACAAAACACACTAACATATAAATGCTGTTCATATTTTTTAGTTTAGAATTATTTATAGGTTGAATATATGCATTCATCTGGGAAAAAAAAAGCAAGGAGGATGATGGTTTAATGGAAATACATCAATGAAAGCTTAATTCACATGAATTATGTCTATAAGAAGCGGGGAACATTAAGCATTCCTCAACCTTCCTTATTCACATTTTAAGCTTAACTTCAATGTGTCGAAAAGAGAACTACATATATCCTTTGTTTGACACCTTAGATTTCTTATTAATGTATATACATGTGCAAATATATACATACTGTAATATAAAATGATGAATCCCTTTTTGTATATTATTTCATTCACATATTCATATCCTTGTTACATGATTTATTGGAATACGGAATCAAAGATCATGTTTTTCTATGATACTTTTATTGGGTTGCGAGGATAAAAGAGATAATTTTGTGTAATGCAAGTTGCTTACATACCTCATGAAATATTTGTTGTGGTAGCGCAAACAGAAATAACATTAAGTACCTTTTTTAATTAATTGGACTGTTAGTATTCATATAGCAATAGATATTCGTGCGATCCCTCCAATGTCACCCTCTTCAGTTTTAAAATTATTTGTTTTTGTAACGAGCCATGTTGCAATTTTGGTTAAATAATCATTTTTTGTAAACGTAACAGAGTTGTAAAACGGAAATGGTATGCGTGTTCACTGTTAAATCATGTAGATTATGATCTTTACATTGATTTGCACCTTTGTATGGAAATGGAATAAAACCACGATCTCAGTTCTCACAACGCGCTGTTATTTGAAAATAAATTAAAAAATATTGAACAATAAGTGACATATAGGCAAATGAATATGATTTTCTAGGGGAATTTTAACATGTGCCACTGGGCATATGTTTGTACAACAACAAAATAACCTAATGATTTTAAAGCCTAATGCAATTAAATTGAGCAGTTTTAAGCTTGTGTCTATTAATCTTTTGCCTTTGGGTGGTTATCATTTGTTTCCTAGTGGTTGTTAATGCATGCCCCAGGGACACGCGTTACCATAATCCAATTTTATGTACTTGAAGCACATCCTTTCAGAATATACATGGGAAAAAAATTGGCATAATATGTATAAAGCTGGCTCTGTTTTGCGTTTTCAACCTTCAGTAAATAGGTTTCTGATATGTAGGATTTTAAAAATGCTTTTACCATGCTACATCATTGAGTATGCAGTGAATTCAGAATCATCATTCCAAATTAACTTGCAAGAAACTTACAAACTTATTACTGGGCATTTATTTATTTTGGATGTTGCAAACATAAGGTCTAAAGTGAACCATCCCTTTTCTATCTGTATATGCATAAACATAACCATGTGCATTGTATGCAGCAATGTTAGTAATTTTGGTAGTGGTGAGGAGTTCAACCAGATGAACCATAGCATATACAAAAGAACATGCCACCTCTAGGCTATTGACTTCTTACTCCTCTAGGTTATCCTTTGCCCAGTTTATATTTATTGTGGTTGCTTGTGTTGGTCCATTTACTGGATGGCGTTTCAGCAATTGAGTTTTTTTATGTGCAAATACATCAGTAATAATCTATATATGATTATATTTGCTACAACCATGGTCTGACATGTGAGATCTTCTGCAGATGACGTTCCACCATTTGCTTTACCAGATGACAAAGTCGTGGAAATACAAGGAGATCCTGCTGGAATGCATAAAGCTGTGGAACTAATTGCTTCTCATTTGAGGAAGTATCTCGTTGATCGCAGCGTTATTCAAATTTTTGAGATAGAAGTAAGTTGTCAATTTCCTTCATGATGGATGAAGTTTTCCTCCAGAAAAAATAGTCTGCAAATGTAGTTAATTTCTGTTAATGACGTGTAGCACAAAACTGACATCTGTCTTGGCTACGAACTGTTATATTAATCAAACAAAATGTCAACAAGGTTGGTTCAGATTTGATTGTTACAGGATCAAAGATCACGATTACGAACCTTGAAACCGAGTACAAGCAAAACTTGATTCTCCGGGCAGTCCCCAAAAAATATACAAATGTAAATAAATAATAATCTAAAAAACAAAACGAAAGCAAAAGGATTCGACAAATCAATATCAAGCTCAACTAAGTTGGAGATAGCATCTTAAATGTGTAAATTTTTGTCGACTCATTTGCAGATGTCAAGGCCTATGCCTCAGCAGCATAATATGCTGCCGCCACCTCAGCCATGGGGTCCTCCACCTCAAGTTGCTTCTCATGCCGGTGCCCCAGCTGGTTATAGCCAGAATCCTCACTACATGCCTCCAAGGTCACATGATAGCTATTATCCTTCACATGACATGCCTGATCCTTATGAGAAACCACCCCACCATGGAATATCCACTTTTGGTCGAGATGTGCCATCTATGGGTGGGCATTCATCAAATAGTAGTCAAGCCAATCAGGTCTGTATGTTTTTCACTTCAAGAATCTCCTTTAGTTGACGGAAAGCTATATGGCGGAGGATCTGATGTGTATTTACACACATACACACCCACACACATATACATATACTTTGTTGACATTTTTGGTCTTTCTTCAGACTCAGCACATACAAGTTCCAATATCCTTTGCTGATGCGGTGATAGGGGCTGCTGGTTCAAATATCAGTTATATTCGTCGTAGCAGTGGAGCAACTATCACAATTCAAGAGTCGAAAGGTGTTCCTGGAGAGATGACTGTTGAGATTAATGGGACTGCTACACAGGTTCAAATTGCTCAGCAGTTAATTCAGGTAATTTATTTTCTTGTATTTGCCTACTAGCTTTAATCTTTTGTTCAATAGTATTGTAGTGTACTTGCACACCAACGAAGTACATATGTGCAAATGCGAGCTGTTTGATGTTTGTTGATTATACCTATGATCTCGTTATGATGTCCCAAAAAGTGCATTTCAACCGATGGTTGAAAGTAATTGATTTTCAAAGATTACATCTTAGCTTTTTATTTTTTTGGGTACTTCAATAGGCGGATGCCACTGTTATTAATTTACCTTTTTTGAGTTATGAATGATCATTCTGTCAGATTGTTTTTGTTCGTTTATACATTTTTGAAGCAAAAAAAATTTATGAAGAAAAAGAAGTAAAGGAATTTCAACACTTGATTGCTAAAGAAGCTATTTAATGTCATTAGACTTTGTTAGATGACAAAAGGTATTCAGATGACAGATGCTTAGCTTGTTTTGGAGTGGAGAGGGATACGAGCACTCTAATTTATTGTGGTCATAAGTACAACATGATTAAGAGCATGTTGGCTTTTCCTTTCCTGAGCCTGGCATCTAATATCGGACTTTTAGTTCTTATTACTTAATGCTTTTCTACACAAGTTGTAACATTGAGTTGATAAAATATCAGTATATATAGCCTATGTTTTCTCTGTTTGACGGACAATTCATTATCTGCTTGATCTGGGTTGTTGTTATTACGTTTAAACTTCTTTGCCAAAAACGTGTTTATCATTTATGATCTTAGAATACAGAAGTTGGCTGAAAATTGAGAAGTAATAATATAGTGTTTTGAAATATGGTTAATTTCACTCTGGCTTCTTATTATTGGTCGCTGACTACTGCAGAATTACATGGCCCAAGCTGGCGCATCAGCAGGGCAAAACACAACGCCTCCGGACGCTGACCCGTATAGTACATCTTATCCTTCATATGCGTCATCGGGGTATCCATCATCAGCATATCCGTCATCTGCATATGGATCAGCTCCTCCAGACCCATATGGTGCGCCTGCTGCCTCTGCTCCCTCGTCTGCTGCAGGTTATGGAGGCCCTTACTCTTCTGCTTATGGTGCAGGCTATGGCTATTGAATGATCCGCATCATATATTTTTATTTATTCAGGATTAGTTGTAAAAACTAGATCTTGCTTAACTTTTATGTTTTTATGTTTCTTTTTCGCATTGTTAATTGCGGTGACTGACTAGTTTTGAGAAACAGACAAGTTGTTTTGTTGGCATTTATTAGTTTGTATCATGAATTGAGTTTTGGGGTCCTTGTTCTACTATTTCTGTTTTCATTAGGTGTGTTTGCTTCACTTCTTGATCTTGATTGTGACTTTTAGAATTGTAATTGAATTGCTCTAAAGCCTGGACATGCGTTATATGTTGCCTTGCGTATAGCCATGGTTTTATTTTGTTACTTATTCTATCGTGGTTTGATTCTTGTGTTAGATGATGGTAACTTTGTTTTAAATTCCATCCCTTGATTTTTGAGTGGTGAAATCATATCCAACTGTCCGCGTTGGGAATATGGTTTGTGCTGATGCTAGGAATTCCGTTTCAGCGTTTTGAAACATATAGCTTTTAGTCAGGTAATGTCTCAAAGTACGTTGCCTTGTGGCCTCTGTTTTTTTAATTGTCCAAGGTCAATCCTGTAATAAATCCATTAAACAAGAGTAAAGTGGAAGAATTTCAACATTTCTCCCTAATTTTAGAATTATTTTCTATTCTCTCTATTCTTCTTGAGATATTTTATTTTTAAATTAGTATATTATTTATTAATTTTCATTCATCAATTTATCTCTTTCATCATTTTACATATTTGAATTAATTGCAAAACACAAAATTTAAATAATTTGAATAAATTTAATTAATCAATATTTCTTTTAAATATTAATTACAAAGTTATGTTTTTTTTGCTTTAAATGCGTATGCTTCATGTTTTCTGTGATCGATTAAGTCCCTTTCAATTCTTTTCTAATATTTGACATTTAGTACCATATTTTATAATTAATCACGTAATATTAAAACTATTTAAATAATTTAGTAAACTATTATTCAATGATTCACGTAATAAAACACATCGAGGTTAACCATATTCATATTAACTAAAATGAGAAAAATAATAATTTAAATATATAAATACGTCAATCACATAACATAAATTATACAAATAAATAACCATCGCAAGTTCAAAGTTTGATTCTTTTACATCAATATATTTACCTTGTATTCCAATGGCTATTTTAATGGTAGCTAGCCTCTGAGCTTACGAGCGATTTCTTCTCTTTGCTCTTGTTTCTTTCTAATTTCGCTTCTCTGTTCGCTTGTGGGATTATTTTGCTCTTTTTTTTGAGCTATTGCTTCTTCTAATGCTCCATATTTTCATTCTAAGGTTTGCTCATGAGTCAATTCGATGGCTTCTTCATGTTATCGGGCTCGTTTCTTCAGAAATGTCCCCCTTTGAGATTCATTGTAGAGGTGCTAACGTCAACGTCGTTGGATTCACAGAGTGTGGCGATTGTGGGTGATAAAGATATCTCGATTCGGGTTCGTGACTCGAAATCTTTCGAGTTCTTCTCGAGGTAAAGATTATTTATTGTTGACGGCTGCTTTCTAGAGGTCACTTCTTCGTACTTGTCAGGGCTCTCACCACTTCCTATGGTTGTGAGCCAGGCTGGTCGCAATTCTTCTTTACCAATTGGGTCGGTCTGTGATGGGATTCTAGGTTCTTATTCTGGCTATGGTGATTTCACCACCCCATTTAAGCCGTCATTAGTGTTTCGTGAGGCTTCTTTCTCTGTTGGCCGAAAGCCTTTAATGGCGTTTATGGTTGGTTCGTTAGTCTGTAGGGTATCGACTTGCGATGGTTTGGGTATTGGTCAGTCGGTGGAGGAGCTTGGAGAAGGGGAACTGACGCCCCCATCCACTTCCTTCCGCGTCGGCTACCTCCCGTTTTCTCTCATCGATCGTCGGTTCTATCAGTAAGGGTTGTTGGTCCTCCTTCAAATCGACTTCGACGTCGTAAGAAGGCTCCGAAGGAGACTAGGCCTTCATCCATCTTGTCGGTAGTGGCTGTTGAGCCTGGTTATGGACGTGCACTTTGTATTGAACTGTTTGTTTGGCGAATAGCTTTGATGCTTTATTAGAGGTGTCTTTGTTGGATGAGGAGGTGGTTTCTTGGGGTTCTTCTGCTACTGCTTTTGGCGATGACCTGTTTGGGGATGTGCCTAAGGCTTCTTTTTATGGCGTGGCAAATGCTTGTGAGGATAGGAGCTGCTTCGTCTTGTTGGTTGTGGATTGTAGGCTGTTTGTGCCTGATCCTTCGAGTCCGGTGTGCTTGGACTCCGTGGGCTTGGCGGTGACTGATTTGGTGGTTCGTGGGGCTTCAGTTATGTTTGGTTTCCGAAGGATTTGCTTTGATGTTTCTCTTTTGAGCCAGGTCCTGAATTCACAGGTTTTTATTGGCTCGAGCTTCTTTGGTTCTGTTGGTTTCTGGCAGAGAAGACTCAGAGCTGGAGATTAGAGATGGAGAGGGTTGCTCTAGTCTGTTGGCCTTGTGGCTTGGTCTATCTATTTCTAGGATTTCTGCCCAAGATCTCTGGAGCTATGGATGTGTTTTGGCTTCTTCTTTGGCATCTTTGTGTTTGGCGAGTGGCTCGCCATTACGGATCAGATTGGCCGTTGCTTTGGGATTTTAGGGTCCACAATTGTTCTTATGTTATTTCTTGTGTTATGATTTTTCATTCTTTTGTGTGTGCACAGATTCTGTAGCCATTTTTACAGATCTGTTTTTGTGAGCTGTTGGAGAATGGCGTGATTCTTTTTTTTGTTATATATTTATATTTTTATATATATATATTTCTTTTTAAAATAAAAATTAATATTTACCTTGTACTGCAATAACGTCAAGCGTCTACATTTTAATTTATTTAGTTATCTACAAAACACTCCACATTATCATTTATATTAAGTCAATATGTTAAATTAGTTATGCAATTTTTAATTTAACAAATAAACTCAATTAACAAATTGTTAATTCATCTAATTTACGCTAAATATGACGTTTTAAAATTATACCATGTTCTTTTCAACAAAGAAGGCATTTTTATCAATATAAGGTTAAATAAATCACACAATCTAAATAATATATATAAATAATAATAGCAAAATTAATATATTAAACACTTATCTCAATAAACTGATCACAAATTGAAGAAAACAATTTCATCTTCAAATACCTGCATTTTAACATTTTTACAATTATTTACTAAACATCTTTAATTCATTCATGATATTTTATACTTAAATCCGTATGTTTAAACTATTGATGCAATCTTTAATTTAATTATTAATTAATCTTCCTGAAAATTAAGTTTGTTTTTCCAACAGCTCTTAAAAATATACGCCAATTTTCACCACAAATATTCATATTAAAAAATGATAGGTTTACATGCAAGTACAACGATGCAAAAATCAGGTAACATAAATTATGTATATCAACAATAATGATAAAGATAATTTGTAAATATGTTACGATTCATTTATATCAAGAACTTACCATATATTGTATCATAGAATTCATTTTTAACGTCAATCACTCCACAACAAATTCATATTTTCTTTTTGCAAATTTCTTTTCAATTCTTTATGTTATACTACATAGTTACTAAGTTCCTAACTTCACATTTAATTTATTTAAACAGATTCTATTTAAAAATATTTGCTAATAATCGAATAAATTACTAGCATACATCAACTTCAACATGTATAATATACTAATACTAGTGTGTAACCCGTGCGTTGCACACGTTAGTTTTTAAAATGTAACATTTGCACTACTAATGATAAAAAAAATTAAACCTTATTATACATCATCCGATGATTTAAGTAAAATAATTGATTTTTAGAATATTTGTAGAGGATATAAAACTAAATAATAAATGGGTTGTGTAGATCATGTTATATCGTAATGTTTATGGTAAGTTAGGAATCAGAGCTGGATAGGAAAAAATGTAATGTTTTAAACATGAAGTTAGATGGTATGAGAATCAAAAAACTGTAACTGAAATATGGAATAAATGTAAAAGTGTTGATTTTTTTAGTATGGCTATAAACTCGTCTAGGTAGAGCACAACTATACAAATGTAAATGGAACAGTTGACGTACCATACATTATGTTGCTAGACCATCTAAACACGGCAGAACCAGTGAAAACAGTGGGAAAAGACCTACAAATCTGATATGTGTGATTGATGAAGAAAAAAAATTTCATTTTTCTAAATTTTTATATCCATTAAAATGTATAAATAAAAAATATACTTTATTGTTTTCCTTACTAATGTGTGTTTTAATCCTAAAACCATTACAGTAAAATCGAATAAAAATAAATAATAATAAATGTTGATAAGTAATGTAGCATTGCATTTGTTTATGTTTATGTAGGGGTGTTACGGTTACAGAAACCGTCAATTTTATCGCCAACCGTAACAGCAACCGTTGTTGACGGTTAGCAAATTTTATAACTGTGTTACTGTAACTTCTAACCGTTACCGCAACCATTACCGTAAATTTACATTGTTATCCATAAATAATTCAAGTTCTAACATTTTTCTTAAGAGTTAGTTTGTTTATCTATGAAACAAACCATCCATGTGCATGTTGTCTATGAATAAAAACATAAATAATTTATATGTACGCTATTTCTCTAGCTTGTTATTAAACATCCACAATCGTTACCGTCACTGTTACCGTAGTAGATGGTAACCGTGTAAACGGTTAGTAAGTTTCGACGGTTGAGCTGTTTAACCGTAACAACCCTATGCTTATGTTCTAAAAGTTAGAAATAGTGGTACATTATTATTTATATATCTTGTTGCAACCTCTCTTAATTTTTGCATTGAAAAGAGTCGCACATTAGAGTGGGCAAGACACTAAACGCTCAGAGCTAACAGTACATATTATTCATCTTGAAATAATTCAATGTGATATAATAGCCTTGACTTAACCATAGTAGGGATGAGGGAAACAAAGCTAAATATGCATATGTACAACAACTGGACTAAGCTGTTTTATAGTTATAAAATCAAACATTTGTTTCGAAATACAAAGAAGAAGGTAAAACATGCATTGCATATTAAATTAAAGCCAATAATATGTATACATAACATATGTCGACGTTCGTACTATCTATGAGTTTCTATATATTACCGTTATGAATGAAATTTCAGTTTGGAATTGCCTCAACAGCAATCTCAGTTTTAAGCCGTTAAATACATACATACATACATATATATATATATATATATATATATATATATATATATATATATATATATACATACATACATATATATACATACATATATATATATATACATACATATATATAGGCAAACGTTCGGTTGCACCCCAAAAATGAAGCACACCAAATACCCCCTGATTTCCATCACCCGTTTATATTAAAGAATGTGAATGGGAAGTGAGAGAGTGAGTGGAAGGAGAGAGAAGGGGAAATACTTGGTGGAGATTGAGAGACATTTGGGATGCTCTCGAACCTGCCTCATGCATGCATGCATATATGCGCAAACACACTGATTGGAGTCACTTGGAAGTCGTATCTAGCAGGTAAACTAATTTAAAATATATCAAAATCTTAATATTAGAAACAACAATCAACACAGCAGTGAATAAGAAAAATCTTTTAGCGATAGTAACATGATTCATCCAGAAAATGTTCACACATAGTATTTTGGATTGATGAAACATGATAAGTGGTTAAAAACATAATGTAAATTAATACAGAGTAGCTTTTTAAAATATAGTTGAATCCTAGCTGATAGCTTTATTTCATCCATATACACAATGTTTTCCCATAACGTCAAGAGCAACCTGCTAAGTATCCAGACATAAGAGTGATTTATTTTGTCATACTTCAATTAATATAGCTAGGAAGAACATAACTAAAAAGTAAAGGATTGACTCTAAACACAGTCCCATAACATGTGACGTTACAGTATACAGAATTAAGGAAGAAAAAAAAACAAATATTCATGCTTATGCCTATTTTCCTAATACTGATAGGTACAACATGAAGTTGGGTGTTCTGCTTTTTCTAGAAATGCTTTGGGCGCTGAAGTGAAATTCATGCAATCAGCAGTACAGTTATCTTTTGGTTAAACCTTCACAGCTAGGTCCTTTAAAATAATGTCATGCATTTTTTGATAGGAAAATAGAAGTACATTTAATTATAGGTGAAACTGTTGTAGTCATAAATTAAAATGAACGAATAAAAATTAAGAGAAAATAACATATAAATCTCATATTTTCCAATTCAAAAACTCAGTAACATAAATATACCTTGCTCCATGCAATTAGAATAATCAGTTTCTCTAAGTGCTTAATTAAACTCTAAACTGTTAATTTGATTTGATTGTAGAGTTAGGGTTATATTGAAGTAAAGGATAATAGTGGGTTCGCTCCTAAGATGAACTATCTTTGTTTATACAGATTTAAGGATGAAGGCAAGAAAAAACAGGGGGCGAAGAAAAAACAGCTTTTTGTGGATAAGCCAGATGATGACATGGTCACCGCAGGTAGATACGATGATATAAATGACCTGGATTTCATGTGATCAGACTTTAGAAATAAAATGGTAAAAAGAAACGGAAAGACAGACTTGTATTTTGTCCTTTCGGCATTTTATGGTTCTTTAGAGTTAGCTTGCAAGTAAAGGATAACGACGTTCTTTTATGATGTGTGCATTATATAGATGCTCCTATGTTTTTGTTAAATCTAATAGCAATATGTATTAAACATATATATACATATACATACATATACATACATATATATATATATATATTATGTATGTATATATATATTATATGTATGTATGTATATATTATATGTATGTATGTATATAATCCAATTATATTAAAACCTTTCTAGATTTTCATTATGCAAATAAACAGCAGTGGTTTTGATTTTCAAAAAATTTCCTTGATTTTTTCTCCATAATCTTTTCTTTTTTATATTCCAAAATCAATTAATTAATGAAATTAATTATTTCACTTTCCTTCAGTGTTTTCACACATAGCCAAATTAAATAATTGATCAAATCTATTAGTTAATTTGTTTCTTTATATACCTGGTTAATACTTTGAATCATAAATTACATAGTAAAACATTCCATATTTACAGAAGTTAAGTTTTTTATTTTATAAATATACTCTATTAGGGAATTTAGAAATCTACCATATAAGTCAAAACCTATTAAAAGCCTACTTTGAGCATAATCTAATACACCATTAAATGGAAACCATTTTATTAGAAATCCATTTTATTAGAAATGATATATAAAATGAATATAATTAGCTAATATGGATTTACGACCATAATAAGCATGTTCATTACATGAGACTGCCACAGGAATTTATGGAAAGGGATAATATATAAGATGTAAAACAATTTGGAAACATCTGAAATCTAGAAATAATAGATGCAGTCATAAAAGGATAAATTTTTAAATCAAGATTGGCAAAAAATACCTACTAATGGTAGTATCACGTGAGTAGAGGAACCCTACAAATCAATTTACCTGCAAATTAATTGAATCATTAACCTTGACTATCTTGTATGCTATTAGCATATAACATAGTCTTGCTTGAGCAAATGATAATTTAGTTGCTAAGCTAAAAATAAAAAAGCTTGAACAAATATCTGCAAATTTCATAATGTCATTGTTCATCTTCTTTTGTCCCACTATATAGGCATATTTGGTTCGAGAAATAAATTCTTCTAACATAATTTTTTACATAAATGAGGATACTAAACCCTTAAGCATATGTAAATCATTTCCTTATACAATTCATAATATCTGCCCAAATTAGTAAATGACTTTTTGTGTATGTAAACTTTGTTCTAACATACTTTGAGCATTCAACGTTCTAACCTATGAATTTGAGTAGACTGCGTTCTTTCTTCAATGGTTGATTGTTCTAAAAAAATATATATTCATTTATGACATTCTTTTACATATGACAATATATATCACATTCATGCGTTGCTATTTAAAAGCAATAAAATGCCAAATGATCAATTTTAACTATTAGCATTTAAATGCATTTATGCTTCCAGTATGAAATTTCCATTTTACTGAATAGATTAACTTTTAAAATTATTGGTTGGAATCCATAATTTAATACACTTCGAATCTAACTATACATTTAATAACATCAAGTCAAATAGAAAAAATTTAACGCCTATTTACAATTTTTACAAAGTTTATCGTTCAAGTATTTTTTTATACCATATAGGAATATTCAATTTAGAAAACAAAACTATCTTAAGATGAAAATTTTACAAAAAGCGGAATTCTATTATTCAAAAATTGATTTCTAAACAAATCCTTACTTATAACTTAACATTATTTTAACATAACCTATGTGTTCGAGTTGATTGTATGCTTTCTTAAATTATATTAATATTTTTAAAATAAAGTTTTTGATAATGAAAAAAAAAATTTGCTTTCCTAAGCAATGTTTGCGAATTTTACTAATAGCCATTAAATATGATTTTCAGTACATGGTTTTTATTAGATTTATTTAAGCATTGCTTTAAGAACAAAAATGCCAGCCTCAAGATGGTAATGCATAGAATACTATGTGAACTCATTCGTAGTTAACTGTTTTGAATATAATATACTTGAGAGTAATGAATTTGTTAGCTTTTCTAGGTGAAAATTGTTATAGATATGCTAAACAGAAACTTTGCTTCTAAATAGAATCATTCGAAGAAAGATATTTAAAAAACTAACCTATAGAAATTTAGTAAGATTATTATTTTTCTACCATGCAGACGTATTTATTTTGAAAAAAAAACCATTTTAACATCAAAAATTCACTTCAAATAAGATTGTTTTATTCAAAACCGATTGCTAAAATATTGTTAGCCATCTTTAATTAATTGTGTTCCTTATATAGTTATGTTTTATAATCAAATTAATAAATGCCTTTGGCATAAACATTTTTATTTTATCATTATGTAAGCACTATCACTCAATAATTTAACACTTTTTTAAATAAAAAGAGAAGGTAATTTTTACAACATAATTTGAAGATTACTGCACTATAATGAAGAATGGATATGTCATAAGTGGTGTTCTTACTTTCATATAGGGCATTATATATTACATTCATGACTAATTAGTTCCAAATATTCCATCATTTATGACGTGAGACTTGAATAGCTACATAGTTAATGACCATTACATTATTTGCCATTAACTTTATGTCATGTTTGGTTAGAAGACTATACCTAAATACTTGCTTTCATTTCTGAATTACCTGTTTGCTAAACTTTATGATAGTAAACATGCACATAAATATACTTCTCCTTATTTATATAAAAACAAATATACATGCCTACTTTTTTCTTAATTGTACTGCAAACTGGTGAAGAATATAAAGACATTCATCAGAATGAAAACTGAGAAAAATATCTACATAAACTGAGTACCTTATTGACTCAAACGAAAAATTTCATTTGTTTGGGATTTGAAATAGTATGCTATCTTACACCCACACGTCGAGGGCATTTGCTTTGGCATCGTCGTTTTCTTTGTATTTCAGTCATAGGCGAAGAAGGTTAACTTGTTAGTAGTCCACTAAAGAAGTTCATAAGTTAGCTCATCAAGTAATTATAATGCATTTAAGTGAAAATTTGAAAGAAAACGGTTTACTTTTAGGATGTGAGTAACAGTAACATGGGAAATGAATAAGTAAATATTGAGAACCAGTTGAAGGAAATAGTGGAGAAATATATTTCATCAAGAGAACCTTTAATGTAAAATCAATAAATGAATGCATGTACATTAACAATTTCAATTCAAGGGATCCGTTACTAATCGAAAATATAGTAGATACATATTGGTTTTGATAAAGTAAGAGACCTGGACTTGCATGAATTATATTTGCAGGATAACAGGCTTTGAATTTTTTAAGAATGAACATCCAGTGGTTACTTTTATCTTTATTTGACAAAGTAAAAGAGGTAGGAGAAAAATATCTAGGAATAAAAAGGTGTGGTATGACAGTTCATTAAGTACGCCTGTCACAAATTATTTTGGAACACTAACAGCTATTCCTTAGATGCCTATTGGTCGTGTAGGTGCTACCACCCTTTTTGTTTAGTACGGAATTTCTAGCATGCCTATATGATTATTTGCTAACTTTTATAGTTGAGTTTGAAATTGAATAGTCACATATGTTATAACTGTGTAATATTTTTGCATTACAGGATTTTGATTCCACAATCAGAACTGTTTATATCCTACATTTAAAGATGCTTCTTACCTTCTCAAATCACCGACTCTTGGAAAATATCAGCTAGTGAGGCCTGATCCTCCCAAAATCACACGGCTTTAACCACAACTTGATGTTTATTTTATTCTTTTAACGAACATAATTCGCAATAATTCAAATTTGAAGCCATCATCTCCAGTGCTTTTCTTCACAGCTCTGAATTCAAAAAAGAAAAAAGAAACAATTCAAAATGACAATAATCCTAAATACATGATGGATCATAAAGAAAATACATCAATGCCTTTGTTTGTGCCATCTCAAAATCCCATTTGGTGAAATAATCCAAGTACAATGGCCAAATCCTGCCATGCTTGTTAATATGAAAAGCTCTCAAATACCAATTAGAAGTTCTTCAATATTCATGATGTCTCTGTAAAGTCTCATCTGTATAATGGAGGAGAAAACAATACCAAATGAGAAAGTTGGACTTGTCTTCTACTCATCTTCAAAATAAGCAATCAGATGATTCTGCTGCAACATAAAAAAAATTCCAGAATGCAATCAGTAAATATCAATCAACTAATGAGGTTGGTAAAAATGATGGTAAAATATATTGTCAAATGCAAGGAGTCAAATTTCAAAGTACAAATTCATATTATAATCCACCAAACATATGGAGGTGCTACATATTTTATAGGCGCATGAAACTACAAATTTGAATTTCTCCCATTTTCGTGATAGAAGGTGATCTACTGTAAATGTGTATTTCAAGCATTCTACAATAAAACTCAATTTATAAATGAATAAGAATATATTTTTACATAACTGGGCATGATTTTGAGAAGTAATGACATTATGATTCTTCTGAACATTATCCTTGCCACAAAGATATGCTAATTAATTACAAAGATAAAAGGGATATCCATTAAATTTGATTCGTTTTGGAGAAATGCACCACAATTTGTTCTGCTGTTCAGTTCAACAAAATAGGTTTTCCATGTATTAAAAGTTAGACAGGGGCAAAAAATGAACAAATTTATAAAACTATAAGGATTTGTCGCATTGAATAAGTGGAAAGGTGTAGGAATGTGAAGTGACTGATTCGTCATTCACAAAATTTATCATTTCTTATAATTTTGAGTTCATACTAGTTACTTGTATTACTTCCAACTCTTATTATTTGGACTTAGAAGGCGTCCAAATGCTGAAGCCATCCCTTTCTTTCATGTTAAAGCACACCATTTAAACTGTAGAAAAAAACAAAAATAATAAGGAGAAGAATAAAAAGAAGATTAAAAACATCAAAAAATTAAAGTCTTCAACGGTGTATAATTGACTCCTATCCACGGTAAGGAACACAAAATCAAAACAGTAGGTTTGAAAAGAAGCAAACAGATATGTTAGCTGGAAGATGCCTATCAAATTCGGGAATGTTAAAAAAGCTCGAAGTTATAGAAATTCGTATCATAGTTTGATCTCTATGTTAGTGTTTGTAGCGGAGATCAAATCTTCTTCAAAGGACAACCCATCGACAGTGCTAGATCCAATTGCTATAGATTTAGATGAAAACTACAATTGTGGCTTTGACAGGATTGGAATCAAGTTAACAATTAGGGGAAATCAATTGCTAGGGTTTGGACAAAAATGAGAGCAAAAGGGGAGAAGCGTTTTTTCCTTTTTGAGGAATGGAGGAAAAAAAGTAAGCGAGACTATTATCTAATAATAATATGATATTATTATTATTATTCACTACAAATATGGAGTATTATTCACTACAAATATGCTGAGAATTTCAACCTCCTGAATAGAGAAAATTAAGGGGAGAATTACTTTTGTTTTACTATTATTTAATAAATTTATATTGTTGTATTATTTTGATTTAATAAAAATATATTTAGAGTTTTAAGGAGAATTGAGAGAATTAAGGGCAATTGAAAGAATTGAGAGAATTAAGGAGAAAGCTAGAAATTCTTCTGCTTTACTATTATTTAATAGATTAACAAAAATGATTAAAAATATTTCTCAATATTGTTTATGTAAGCTATAAAATAAATTACGCACAATCAATAATAACTGTAATTAATAGTATATATTTCACATAAAAAAAAATCATAGATTACATGACTAAGATTTCATTTTAACATTAAATACTATTGTAATAGCCCGCATTTTATGTATCCAATGATCGTAAAATATTTTTTATTTAATTCCCTGAGGATTCGGTCATTCTCATATTTTGATATGTTAGTTATAAAGATGTGAGACATGTCCATAATTTTTACCAATTTTATTTGTGAACATTTTACCCCTGTTAGTTTTGTACAGAGAATAACTTTTAACTCGGATCGAATCAGGTGCTGAGATCAGTTTCATTGGAAAGGAAATGATGTTTCCAATTCTACAGAGTGGTCACATTAAAGATTTGTTTTATTGGTTGGGAGAAATCGCTGTTTTAGTGATGCACAATTTCTGTTCAGGTTTAACAAGTCATTAATGAGCTGATTTGGTGTGGCCATTAGTGGGCTGGTTAGAGGCTATAAATAGGGGGATAGAGGCAGGGAGAATAATTTACTTTCTTCATTCTCTCATTTGGTTGAGCTCATGATCCTCCTTGCTCGATTAAATACATCTTTCCTCCATTAAAATTCTAGATATACGCTAGAAGATTGAAGATCTACATCAAAGGAAGCTAGATCTACATCAAGTGAAGGAGGATCTCATCAAATTGAGAGGTTTAAAGAGTGTTCTTCGCTGTCCGAATTGGGAATTTAGCGATTTCAAGTTATTTTGAAGAATTGGTGAGTGATAAGCATCTCTCACATGGATTCAATCAAGTATATGTGTTGTTTGATCTTATTTTCATCATTTCTAGTCATTTTAACCTAGATCTACATCATGGTAAGTATATTTTCAATCGAATCGCCATATGATCTAATCTAGCAACTTAAACAGGTAATTCTTATGTTAACTCATAGGTACATGCAAGTTTAGATCCACTATTTTGTTTATTCATTTATTTATCATGATTTGGTGAGTTTTATATGGCTGTATGATGAATAATATAATTGTCTTTTAAGTGTTGTTGGTGATTTCATAAAGTGTTGATAGTTGAATTGGATGGTTTGGGTGAGTTGTTTGCATCAATGTTGTCGTTTGGTGGTGGATTGGTCGAGATTAGAGATAGATTGGTCAGATCTGGAGTTGGGTCATTTTTGGATGGGTCGCATGGCTTGTTGCTCAAGAAAGAGAGTCAGGTTATTTTTGACCCAGGGAGCCAGTCAGGTCGTTTTTGACCCAGAAAGTCAGGTCAGGTCGTTTTGACGCAGAGAGTCAGGTCGTTTTTGACCCAGAGTGTTAGGTTAGGTAGTTTTGACCTAGAGAGTCAGGTCAGGTCATTTTTGACTCAGAAAGTCAAGTCATGTCGTTTTTTGCCTGATGAGTCGGGTTAATTATGACCTGATGATTCGGGTCAGTTGTGACCTGATGATTCGGGTCATTTGTGACCTATTGAGTCTGGTCATTTGTGATCTGATGAGTCGGGCTGAAATGCAATGAATCGAATATTGACTAAATGACTTATGCTTTCGGCTCGATGGTGGTTGTGGCTTCGAAGTGAATTGAAGGTGTTTAAACCCAAATTGGATTAATACACCAATGGTACAATAATGGTACTTCACCAATACAGTAAGAGAATAAGTGGAGTCGCAATCGCAGTAGAATGCAAGTAAAAGACAATGGTTTTATAGTGGTTCGATCTTATGAAAGATCTACGTCCTCTTTAACAACAATTTCCATTAACAATTCAAGAGTTACAAGTGTAGGATCTCTCGAAAATACATTCATCTTCTCTCTAACACTTATATCTCGCTCCAGTCAAATCAAATCAGCGAAGAATCTAGGAGATCTCTCTAAATGCATGGGAAATGGCGGAGTATCTTCACTTTCTAAGTTGCTTGAGCACTTTTGGTAAGATTCATGATGGTTTCGATGCTTGATCTTTGCTTTGGAATGGTAGGAGTGTAGGATCTAAATTAACCCTAGAGGGGGGGGGGGGATGAATAGGGTTTATCGTATATTTTTGCTGAGTAATTAAATAATAACAACACAAATCAGAATAAATGCGGAAAATAAATAACACAAAGATATACCCAGCTTCGGCAAAACTCTGCCTACTGCTGCATTCCCCAAGGTTTCTACTAGGAGTTAAAACAATCTCTACGCTTACAATCCCCTATAAACTCGCGACAATCACTCCCAACTGTTCTTAACCCTACGCTCAAAACCCTGCACTGGTTTCTATCCCCGAAACTAGATTTTCCCAAATTACAAACCCCGTAATTCGTCACCCTAGTTTTAGAGACAAACTAGAAAACTATAAAGAAGATTACAAATTAAAAACAACACATTAAAAAAATCAATTTAAAAACCCCTTAGAACTATTTAAATAATAAATCCTTTAGTCCTTAGCCTTTTCAAACAAACCTGGCTAGCAACACTTGTTTCCCTTGTTGGATCCAATCTCCCTTGCTCTCTGGAAATAGAAATGGCAGCGGCTCAAATGATACTAGGGTTTTCTGAATCCTAAATCGTCACTTCGAATTGCTGGAAAAAAATGATCTTGGATCTTGATTGCTTTGCGTGTGCTCTTCTTTGTCAACGATTGGGAATTTTGCTCTTGATTGAAACCTGAGAAAAACTGTGAGCTTTCTGATTTTATTCTATGCTTGTGTCTTCTGCTTGTAGTTTCGATCATCCTCGCCTATGATGAATTGGTGGTTATAGGGTATTATGAACACTCTAGAATAATAATTCTCTGATTTCGTTTGTTGATTTGGTCTTGAATATATTCGTGGATTTTGGGCTCAATTCTAGATGATACTTGGCTTTGAATTTACGTGATTTTTGGCTTGAAAATCAACGTATATACTGGGTAATTCGATCTGTATATACCCATGACTTTTGGAATTGATTTGAGTTTGAAAAGTTCAATCTTTCTTGAGTAACTTGCATTTGATTTTATTTGCTATATTTTTGGATAGTCTCTTTTGACTTTGACATCTTCATAGCTTCTGGAATTTGATTGATCATTACAAATGTGATTTTGAACCTGAATGTATATTGTTTAAATCTTGATCCTTGGCTTTAAATACGTGGACTTTGAAATCTTCAATCTTGCGTGAGAAAATTTGGTGGCGATCGATTACAATCTTGAATAGATTTTTCATTTTGACCTTGCAAAACATATGTATGCTGACTGAGTCATTTGTCGTTGTACTTTCATGCCACTGTGTTCTTTTGCTCCATACATAAATATGTGCTGAACCATTTGGTATTGCAATTCCAGATTTAAAGCTTGCCATTTATGTTGATGATATATACCGGAACATATTTGTGCATTCATACTTGATCACCATTGCAGTTCAATCATGTTGTTGTGACTTGCACAGATTTGCTCTTGAGAATTCAAGCTATCCCTGTCCATTTACACTAGTGTTGAACTTAACACTTGAAGACTTGTGCACACTAAACTTCATCACTGAATTAAAATAAAATTGCCTTTTCACTTTGTCATACTGACTGTCTTGAATGGATATCATTTGCACTTGCTATAGCACTTTGAATTGCTACTCGACCATATTACTTATGTATCCATAAAAAAATCTGATACGACTAGATACTTTACACTTGAACACGCCTTATGAACTTGTATGAGCACTTATCATTTGTATTACAACTTGACGGTTGGACTTGTTTTGTGTTTCCATACTTGATGCCTCTTGCTTCATGTATCTTGCTGTTGCATATGTTTGTGCTTCTTTGCATGTATTTTACTGTGCACATTCATGAACCATTTGAAAACCACACATTATTTCATCTACCTTGACATCTGCTGCTTGTATGTACACTTGTGCACAGTCCACTTTATTTCAGCTGCACCATTGTGTATGTGCACACTTGTACATGCTACTTGATCACCTTGAAATATGTTGCACATATTACTTGTATCAACACTTTTCTGAGCCATTTTATCTTTTGCTGCTGTAGCCTTGATCTTGTTTGCACTTGAACCTTGGCTTGTCCATTTCTAATGCATCTCTTACATGAGACTGCTGCTACCTTGTGTATGCTTACATTCATTGTGAAAACATAATGCTTTTTCACTGAATCCATACTGTTTTCCCATTCTAGTTGTTGTGTATGCACCTTGCTGAACTAGAACATATATGCTGACTTGATTGCTTTGTTTGCCATATGAACTTATATGTTGTTGCATCATTCATTGTTTGCTTGATATTGGAACTTGACCATCCATGTTCATGCATCTTTGTATATGAAATCTGGAAAGACCATGCTGCTTCATTGATCATGCTGTTTAGCTTGAAGTTGCTCGACCATTTTTAACGCTGAGTTGCACCATATATATGCATTTCTGCTTTTTGTTGCGGTTTGTATTTAGGTCGGCCATTGATGTTGATTTGTATTCATTGATGATTTTGGGTTGCCTCAACCATATTGATTATTGTTGCACCGAGTCGAGATGGTCCATGTGGCTACTCCTCAGTTGCACACTGGATTGGCGAGGCAGTGCACACATGTATATATATACTCATGTGTATATGCAGTCATTCAGAAAATATTCTTGCTCTTGTATATCAGACTGAATAAGAAAACGATGAGAAACACACCAAAAATCTGAGGCAAATAAAATTTAAAAATAAATTTTACTTGTATGCACTTCGGATTTATTTTTATTACAGTGTACTATGTGTGTGTGTTTCATGTAACAGGTAAGCAGATGGTGACTGATAGCTGAACTGGATCTGGAGCACGTGAAGATTCAGTGTGTCAGTGTTAGTGTCAGTGAATGTATAACTGTGTCTTTACATAACCGAGTGATCGAGTGATATGTAGTGAGGAATTGAATGTACCGAGTGATAAAATAGTACATATATTTGTAATAAACAAATTTGATTTAAATAAAATATTATTTTATTGTGTTCAAATCAAATTGTCTATCGTATTCAAATTAATTTGTAGTACAATTCCATGTAAAATATTATAACTGTGAATATACAATAGTGGAGTCATAATGTTGTACTATTTCAGATTTTGAAATAAAATATCTAATTGAATAAATATACTGTGAACTGTGTATAATAGTATATTATTCAATAAATATTTATTTCTATGAAATGAAATATAAAATAGTACAGTTACAAACACATTTAAATAATATTATATGTTTGTTATCATCAAACAAAAAACATACATCATACAACACATTGTTGTACCCAACAATCTCCCCCTTTTGATGATGACAAATATATACAAGATTTTGAATGTGTTAACTGTGTTTGAAAGTGAAATATATTACTACTCCTATTTATATGCTCCCCCTACAACTGAACTCCCCTATATATGTGGAAAATATAGATAATGAAATTCAACTGACTATTCTCCCTCTAGATATTTAATTTCCAATCTTAAAATATTCTTGAATTAAATACTCATCAATCAAAATCTTTGACCATTCCCCCCTTTTCTTATCATTAAAAGAATAATAGAAATCGAAATAGTGATGAATATAGACCATAAATATAAATTCAGATTAAGAGAGAGAATATATATCATAAAAACCCATTTAATCGAACAAAAAATCATAATAATCTTTAAATCATAAGCAAATTTCACTTTCAGACTGAATGGATTTACGATGGATTATATAAAATGAGGAGAGTTCAATAAAATTGAATATTTGAATATGAATTTTGAAGATTTTAAATATACTCAAAATGTGTTAAACACTTGCTAACCATGCATAGGTCTTTTAAATGGGGTTAGTAGTAACTTAACTTTATCCTCTCTAATGGGTTCCATCCGTGCACAACCCAAAGGTCTTTTAAGTGAGAATGGAAGCATACAGAGATTAAGGTAATTCACCCACACATAACCGCGAGGACTTTTAAATGGGAGTGAATACCGAGGATAAGTAATATTTTTTTTCTTTTTCTCTTCTTTTAATTTTATTTTTATTTTCCAAGAATAATTAGAACTCCCTAAATTAGACAAAACCACGATGAATGTCATAAATATGGTAGATATAGAAGATGGTCGTGAAATAAGCTCTAATTCAAAGATATTATAAAATCTGTCCAATCATAATGAGATTTAAAATAACATCTCCTCTAGTTATGAATTATACCGTAGTCACAACTCATCACAATTTCACAAATCTATTAATAATTTTGATGAGTTTCAAAAATGGTTCAAATTGGTCAATAATTTCAATTTTTGAATAAATAATTTTAAAATTGAAAATATCAATTTCATGAGGGGTTTTGAAAATATCAATGCAAGTTGAAAATCGTTTTTTTTTAAATTAGTAGAAAGTGAAATTTTCTAACATTTCTAAAGTTGAATGCTCTTAGACTATTTTAAAACACCTGTATATGAAATTTGAATTGCCTATGGAATTTTAAAAAAGTCCAGTCACTGATTTTCCAACCCATCATCCAATCACCAAAGTATTCAAATGAATCAAATCAATTTCCTTATCAAAGTAGCACTACATCATTTTTAAAGCAAGAATCAAAAGTTATTTTTTTAGTGAATTTTTAAACAAGCACAAGAAACAGTCAGCGATCAAATCTAAAGATAATTATTTGAAATCACTTAAGAAAAAAATCAAAATTTTATAATCTAGGAAATTCAACAATCATTAACGAATGATTTCAAAATCAGTATAATCAAGCCAAGAAAAAAATGAAAATTTCACAACTAATCAATCATGGCTTTCAAGTAATCCGTTGTATTGAGTTCAGTTTTTCAATATTTTCCAAAATTAAGAAGAAACTCAAAATAGCAAAAATGTGTGAAATTTCATTAGCATTCGAGAACATCATGAATTTCAAAATTCCGATTTATAGTGTTCAAGATATGCTTAAAACGTTATGACCTTGTCAACATAAATCAGCATAAAATAAAATAAAAAAGGAAATAAAATTAAAAGGAAATAAAATAAAAACATGAGTTTAGAGATCACACCCGTCTTATCATAATCAATGTGAACCAATGAATCTCCAACTCAGAATCTATGGCTAAGGAGTTCCAAATAATTCGATAATATGAATCGATTTGAATTTTATCTTACTTAAGCACGGTTGTTCCTTAGCCTTCCACGGTACCTAAATGTTTATATGATCGAGTGGTCTAACAAAAGTTGTTTTACCACTCTTATTTTCATTTACACGTTTTGGTACCCAAACCCGTTTATATAACAATCCATTATTATCTATTAAAGCACCTTTTGAAACCCAAATTCGTTTAGACTTATTCAAATTCATTTTGTTATTTTTTGGAATACAAACATGTTTAAAGAGTTGTTTTTAAACGAGTTATCATTTCGTTTATGATTTAAAAACCCTCTGAAATTATTAGATTACAAAATTTCAATTCTATCGTTTTCAAAGCCATTTAAAGGATTTTTAAAATCATTAGGGTTTTGATTTTCAATTGATCAAATCCAAAACCAAGTCCCTTTTTATTCTGAACAAAAATTTGGTTTTTGAACAACATATTCAGTGATTTCTCTCCTTTAGAAAATTTAGTCAAAGGTTACTTAAGTCGTTGAATTTTAAATTTAAGATCGCTGTTTTCTTTCATTAAATTTGAGCAACGATTAATAGCGATTTTCCTCTTTTCAGCATCAGTTTGTTTTAAAACCAAATTTTCGTTTTCAAGTGCTTTGATTTTAGCATTGGACTTAGAAATTTCAATTTCAATTTTTTTTCGCTTTTCGAAATTAAGTTTTGCAGATTCTCTAAGCTTTTCAATCTCCTTCTCAAAATCACGATTTTCATTCTTCAAATTCGCATTTTCAATTTTAAGTAACTCAAAATCAATTTTAAATTTCAAAGGATCATTACCCAAAAATTGACATTTTTCGCATTCTGAAAACGATGAATTCTAAACTTTTTCAAGTTTTCTTTCTAAACTGTTATTTTCTTAAACTAATTTTGACCTATCAGATTTTAATTTCTTAACTTTTAGTTCAAGAGAATCAATGGTTTTTGTGAAATCATGACACATTAAAATTAAATTTTTATAAGTAAAATTCGATACCTCGCTTGAATCCTCTTCACTACTTTCCGGATCAGATTGTGCCATAAGACACAAATTAGCTTCCTGTCCGTCACTTTCAGAAACTTCTTCTCCTTCCTCGTCATCCCATGTAGCATCAAAAGCCTTCTTCTTTCTTCTGAACTTCTTCTTTTCATTTTTAAGCTGTGGGCAGTTTGGTTTGATATGTCCGGGTTTCTTGCAATTGTAGCATGCAAAATACTTCATCGTTTGAACATTCTAAACTTTCAGACTTGTTAGTTTTTGAATTCTTCTTCTTTTATGGCTTGTAATTTCCTTTGGCCCACTTTCTCAAAACCATGGCTAGCTCTTCAGCGGGATCTTCATCATCACTTTCAACAGTATTATTTAGAGCGATCATCTTTTTCTTTGATTCAGAATTCTTTCGTTCTTCTCTTGCTTTTAACTCCATCTCGTAAGTAATCAGATTTCCGATCAACTCTTCCATGCTTATTTTATTCAAATCTTTTGATTCTTGTATCACCGTCACCTTAGCTTCAAAATTCATTGGTAGCACTCTCAATATTTTTCTGATCAATTCCACTTTAGTATAAGTTTTGCCAAGAGCTTTTGCATTGTAGACTAGTGATGAGAAGCGTCCATTCATCTCTTTTATATCTTCGTCTCTTTGCATAAAGAAATTTTCATATTCGTTGCTGAGTAGAGCGAGATGAGATTCCTTCACTTGTGATGTTCCTTCGTGTGTGACCTCCAACGTATGCCATATTTCCTACGCAGTTCACAATGAGATATTCGATTAAATTCTGTTTTATCAAGAGCACAGATTAAAGCATTCATAGCTTTGGAATTATTTGAAAATAATTTTTTATCATTAGCATCCCACATGTCTCTTGATTTCGGAACTTCAATACCATTAACAATAACAGTGGGGTCCTATAACCTGCTTCGATAATATCCCACACATCATAATCGACTGAACTCAAATAAATTTTCATCCTAGCTTTCCAATAAGCATAATCAGTTCCATTAAACATTGGTGGCCTAGCTATAGGCTGACCCTCAGAAAAAGCGTTATTAGACCGATTCATGACTCTAGAGTTAAAATAAAATAAAAAATACCTGCTCAGATACCACTTGTTATCTCCATTAACGAGGATTTTAATACCACCCCGGTGGCTAACAAAGGTATCTAAGACACTGGTTTCATGTCCTGCCTCTCGACACGGACAATCACCCACGGGCATGTAGGGGCAAGAGTCTATACTTCGCCACAAGATCATAGAGCGAGAACCCCCTATCATGCTGTTACCTTATACCAGCTCTGATACCACTTGTAGCATCTAAATTAACCCTAAAGAGGGGGAGGGGGTGAATAAGGTTTATCGCAAATTTTTGGTAGGTAACTAAATAATAACAACACAGACCAGAATAAATGCAGAAAATAAATAATACACAGATACACCCAGCTTCGGCAAAACCCTGCCAATTGCTGCATTCCCCAAGGTTTCTACTAGGAGTTAAAACAATCTCTATGCTTACAATCCCCTGTAAACTTGCGAAACTCGCTTCCAACTGTTCTTAACCCTACGCTCAAAACAATGCACTGGTTTCTATCCCCAAAACCAGATTTCCCCGAATTACAAACCCCGTAATTCGTCTCCATGGTTTTAGAGACAAACTAGAAAACTCTAAAGACGATTACAAATTGATAACAACAAATTAAAAAAACAATTAAAAAACCCCTTAGAATAAAAACCCTAGTTTCAATTTAAATAATAAATCCTTTAGTCCTTAGCCCTTTCAAACAAACTTGGCCGGCCACACTTGTTACTCTTGTTGGATCCAATCTCCCTTGCTCTCTTGAAATAAAAATGGCGGCGGCTCAAATGATATTAGGGTTTTCTGAATCCCAAATCGTCATTTCGAATTGCTGGAAAAAAATTGATCTTGGATCTTGATTGCTTTGCATCTTCTCTTCTTTGTCAACGATTGGGAATTTTGCTCTTGATCGAAACCTAAGAAAAATTGTGAGCTTTCTTATTTTATTCTATGCTTGTATTTATTGCTTGTAGTTTCGATCATCCTCGCCTATGATGAATTGGTGGTCATATAGGGTATTACGAACACTCTAGAATAATAATTCTCTGATTTCATTTGTTGATTTGGTCTTGAATATATTCGTGGATTTTGGGCTCAATTCTAGACGATACTTGCCTTTGAATTTACGTGATTTTTGGCTTGAAAATCAACGTATATACTGGGTAATTCAATCTGTATATACTCGTGACTTTTGGAATTTGATTTGAGTTTGAGAAATTCAATCTTTCTTGAGTAACTTACATTTGATTTTATTTGCTATATTTTTGGATAGTCTCTTTTGACTTTGAAATCTTCATAGCTTCTGGAATATGATTGATCATTACAAACGTGATTTTGAATCTGAATATATATTGCTTAAATCTTGGTCCTTGGCTTTAAATTCGTGGACTTTGAAATCTTCAAACTTGCATGAGAAAATTTGGTGGCAATCGATTACAATCTTGAATAGATTTTTCATATTGACATTGCAAAACATATCCATGCTGACTGAGTCATTTGCCGTTGTACTTTCATGCCACTGTGTTCTTTTGCTCCATACATAAATATGTGCTGAACTATTTGGTTTGCCATTCCAGATTTAAAGCTTTCCATTTATGTTGATGATATATACTGGAACATATTTGTGCATTCATACTTGATCATCATTGCAGTTCAATCATGTTATTGTGACTTGCACAGATTTGCCCTTGAGAATTCAAGTTGTCCCTGTCCATTTATACTAGTGTTGAACTTAACACTTGAAGACTTGTGCACACTAAACTTCATCACTGAGTTAAAATAAAATTGCCTTTTCACTTTGTCATACTGACCGTCTTGAATGTCTATCATCTGCACTTGCTATAGCACTTTGAATTGTTACTCGACCATGTTGCTTATGTATCCATATAAAAATTTGATACGACTAGATGCTTTACACTTGAACACGCCTTATGAACTTGTATGAGCACTTATCATTTGTATTACAACTTGATGGTTGGATTTGTTTTGTGTTTCCATACTTGATGCCTCTTGCTTCATGTATCTTGCTATTGCATACGTCTGTGCTTCTTTGCATGTATTTTACTGTGCACATTCCTGAACCAGTTGAACACCACACTGTTATTTCATCTGCCTTGACATCTGCTGCTTGTATGTACACTTGTGCACAATCCACTTTATTTCAACTGCACCATTGTGTATGTGCACACTTGTACATGCTACTTGACCACCTTGAAATATGTTGTACATATTGCTTGTATCATCACTTTGCTGAGCCATTTTGTCTTTTGCTCTTGTAGCCTTGATCTTGTTTGCACTTGAACCTCGGCTTGTCCATTTCTAATGCAAATCACACATGAGACTGCTGCTACCTTGTGTATGCTTATATTCATTGTGAAAACATAATTCTGTTTCACTGACTCCATACTGTTTTCCCATTCTAGTTGATGTGTATACACCATGCTGAACTAGAACATATATGCTGACTTGATTGCTTTGTTTGCCATAGGAACTTATATGATGTTGCATCATTCATTGTTTGCTTGATATTGGAACTTGACCATCCATTTTCATGCATCTTTGTATATGGAATTTGGAAAGACCATGTTGCTTCACTGATCATACTGTTTAGCTTGAAGTTGCTCGACCATTTCTAATACTAAGTTGCACCATATATATGCATTTCTGCTTTTCGTTGCGCTTTGTATTTAGCTCGGCCATTAATGTTGATTTGTATTCATTGATGATTTTAGGTTGCCTCGGCCATATTGATTATTGTTGCACTGAGTCGAGATGGTCTATGTGGCTACTCCTTAGTTGCACACTGGATTGGCGAGGCAGTGCACACGTGTGTGTATATATATATATACTCGTGTGTATATGCAGTCATTCAGAAAATATTCATGTCCTTGTATATCAGACTGAATCAGAAAAATGAAGAGAAACACTCCAAAAATTTGAGGCAAATAAAATTAAAAAATAAATTTATATTTGTATGCACTTCAGATTTATTTTTATTGCACTGTACTGTGTGTGTGTTTCATTTGATAGGTAAGCAGATGGTGACTGATAGCTAAACTGGATCTGGGGCACGTGAATATTCAATGTGTCAGTGTCAGTGTCAGTGAACGTATAATCGTGTCTGTATATAACCGAGTGATCGAGTGATATGTAGTGAGGAGTTGAATGTACTGAGTGATAAAATTGTACATATATTTGTAATAAACAAATTTGAATTAAATAAAAAATTATTTTATTGTTTTCAAATCAAATTTTCTATCGTATTCAAATTAATTTGTAGTACAATTCCATGTAAAATATTATAACTGTGAATATACAATAGTGGAGTTATAATGTTGTACTATTTCATATTTTGAAATAAAATATTTAATTGAATAAATATATTGTGAACTGTGTATAATAGTATATTATTCAATAAATATTTATTTTTATGAAATGAAATATAAAATAGTACAGTTACAAACACATTTAAATAATATTATATGTTTGTTATCATCAAACAAAAAAAAATACATCATACAACACATTGTTGTACCCAACAAGGAGGTGTTAGGATCACTTAAAACAGAAGAGGAAGCAATTTGGCAGCCCTACGGGGTGATGGAAATTCGTCCCCCCAAAGCATGGAAGCCATGGCCTATTTATAGGAGAGCTTGGAGTAAAGTGGTGAGCTGAAATGTGTGTATGCAGGCTGTGGGTCGAACATGCAAGTAATTGCAGAAATGCCACTGCCAGTTATTGATGGTTGTATCTAGTTGTTCACTTGAGCTCGTGTTCGACCAACCCTTAAGAGGCATGTTCGATCGACCCGAGGAAACATGTTCGAGCCATCAATCCTGACCGACCCTGCTCTTTCGAGTCTCTTTGCTTGAGTCCTGAGTGGTGTTCGACCGACCCTACTTGAAGTACCATGTTCGAACGACTAAGGAAAGGTTCTATGTAAAGACCCGGAAATTCCCGCTCTTTGAATCGACCATAAACCACACAGGTCTGACCCAAAGGATGGAAATCTTCGAATACTTTAACTTTGGGAATACAAAACATTAGAACAATAACAGCAGACTTTTATTACATTACAATAATATAACATCAGAGTACAGAATATCAGAGTACAAATAAAGTAAACTACAGCGGAAGATAAATTACAACAGATTTAAATACATTAAACAGCGGAAGACTTCTATGCTCTGGACACAGCTTTAGGCTTCGATCCAGGATCCTGCTAAAAGAATAGATATCTGCAAAAAGCTACTCGACTGCCCGTGTGGAAAAGAGGGCACCCGAGTTTGCAAAGTGAAACAAACTACGAGTCAGTCATGGGACTGGTGTGAGAATTCTAAACTAATATAACTAATAAGACAAATCCAAGGACCACGCCACTTTCGCGGAACGGGTTTACTCCTATGGATTGCCAGTGCATAAACCAAAGTAAATCGAGAAATAACGCAATGTCTTTTTGGAAAAATGAAATCACCATAAGACCCAGGTCCCATCACACAATGCAACGCACACCAGAGGATAGGGTTTTACCTTATGGTGATTAAACATGCTAAATACGTACAAATTCCGTATTATTACTAGTGTATAATATATTTTAAATCATTCAAAATAAATGTATCAATCCTAGGAAGCATAGGTACCATATATTATGCCTCCGTACTAGTAATACAATCAAAACCGCATGGGGCGTATTGGAGATTTGGATTTCCAACATGAGTCAAGGCTAGGGAGGAGCTCCTTACCGATTCGAGGCACTCTAGCGGATACCTCAGGATCCCCCGCAGTGAACCCTTGGATAGCTGCAGGGCCGGTCCCCGCCAATGGGCAGTGGATTAGTTATGCCTGAACACACGTTTCCCGGTCCCTTTGGACCTATAGTATGACCACCAACGGCTTATAAAAATAACGAGGCGCCTCAAAATCCAACATCCACAATGAGTAAACTGTCAGCGCTGGTAGGTCCCTGACATTACTCTAGCTAGAAAGATAACGTGTGCACTCCCTACGTTCCCTTCTCCCGTTTTAGACTCATACCGGGGTGTGAGGTTCGTGAAGTAACGCTATAACCACAAGGCCTGCTTTTCAACAAAGCCTTGATCATTGCATCTTAGCATGCCATATGGTCCGACACGCAATCCATTTATAAACTTATGCTCTGGGTCTGAGCGAAAGTCAAATCCGTACGAATCAACACTACGTCCGGATAACTACCATCTTAGCCCCGTCTTGGGAGCAAATCAATCAAGGACCTCAACGCTAGTTACCCATTCGATGTGAAGATCGTCGGTCTTCAATCGCCGTCTTCAACTCTTAGATTTAAAACGTCGTATAATCATTTGAAATGAGATTGAACTCGGTCTTCTCAAATGATTCTCGCATATATATATATATATAATTTGAAAACATTTCATATCGTTATTAATATTTGATAACGAGAATTAATTTAACGACGCTTCGGGTCGATGGGCGACCCTGGCGCTGTTTTTAGCCAATTTTGATTTACACATATCCTGAAATCTAACCGTTGGATTTTGACGAAACTTATATCGTTGGGAAGATCTTCCCAAAACGGTCCTAACGGTTTCAGTTTTGGGAAAATACGACGGTCGGATCTTTCGGTATAACCGTTTAAAGTAATGATTTCAAAACGCGAACTACATCACAACTACGATGAATCGACCATAAACCACACAGGTCTGACCCAAAGGATGGAAATCTTCGAATACTTTAACTTTGGGAATACAAAACATTAGAACAATAACAGCAGACTTTTATTACATTACAATAATATAACATCAGAGTACAGAATATCAGAGTACAAATAAAGTAAACTACAGCGGAAGATAAATTACAACAGATTTAAATACATTAAACAGCGGAAGACTTCTATGCTCTGGACACAGCTTTAGGCTTCGATCCAGGATCCTGCTAAAAGAATAGATATCTGCAAAAAGCTACTCGACTGCCCGTGTGGAAAAGAGGGCACCCGAGTTTGCAAAGTGAAACAAACTACGAGTCAGTCATGGGACTGGTGTGAGAATTCTAAACTAATATAACTAATAAGACAAATCCAAGGACCACGCCACTTTCGCGGAACGGGTTTACTCCTATGGATTGCCAGTGCATAAACCAAAGTAAATCGAGAAATAACGCAATGTCTTTTTGGAAAAATGAAATCACCATAAGACCCAGGTCCCATCACACAATGCAACGCACACCAGAGGATAGGGTTTTACCTTATGGTGATTAAACATGCTAAATACGTACAAATTCCGTATTATTACTAGTGTATAATATATTTTAAATCATTCAAAATAAATGTATCAATCCTAGGAAGCATAGGTACCATATATTATGCCTCCGTACTAGTAATACAATCAAAACCGCATGGGGCGTATTGGAGATTTGGATTTCCAACATGAGTCAAGGCTAGGGAGGAGCTCCTTACCGATTCGAGGCACTCTAGCGGATACCTCAGGATATCTTTCTGTATAACTGTTTGAAGTTAAGAACGTCGATACGCGAACTACCGCGCGCGATTCGTTAAATTTAGTTTATATTATATATATATATATATATATATATATATATAAATATATTCCTTTAAATTCTCACATTTATTTGTTGAAAACCAATATAGCATGTTTGATTTAGAACAAATGGTTGTAACCAAAATATCATTTTTGTTCCATTAAGGATTTGTTAACAAAGAACATTTTGCATTTGAAATTTTACATGTTACTTATTTTAGATTCATGCTATGTAAAATAAAGTATCACTTGTGTTAGAATCAAGTTACTTTAGGAAAATATTACTTGTGTTAGTAATGAAATATTAGGATATAAAAATGTATTTTTAGTTAGAATATTAAAATATCATTTTTGTTATAAATATTAGGTTAGATTGTAAATATACTTCCATTAACCATTTATTTGTTAATAAAAAGGTCAATAGTATAAATACATTTTTGTCAACATGATGTTTATAAAAAAGAAAATAAATGTTTATGTAATTTTTGTTGTCAAAATAAAAAGAACAAATTTGACGCTACTTTTGTTGTCAAAATAAAAAGAACAAATTGGACGTTACTTTTGTTGTTAAAAATAAAAAGAGAAATTTTAACATTACTTTTGTTGTTAAAATAAAAAGAGAAATTGTAACATTACTTTTGTTGTTAAAAAATAAAAAGGGCAATTTTAACATATTTTGTTGTTAAAATAAAATTAGACAATTTTAACATTTTTTTTTTTTACTGTTAAAACAAAAAGGACAATTTTAACATATTTTTGTGGTTAAAATTAAAAAGACAATTTTGACATGTTATCATCTTGTAAATTTAAAGACAAATTTTACGTTAATTTTGTTAACAAAATAAAAAGAACAAATTTTTATGTTGTTTGTTAACAAGAATATAAAGACACAATTTTTATGTCATTTTGTTAACAAAACAAAAAGGACAAGTTTTTATGTTATTTTGTTTACATAGAAGGAAAGGACAAGTTTTAACATTAATGTTGTTTACATAAATAAAAGACAAAATTTTTGTAAACAAAAATAAAATGAATTATTTTCATGTTATTTTGTGTACATAAGAAAAGACAAAATTTTGTAAACAAAATAAAAGGGGTTATTTTAAGTCCATTTTTGAAGACAAAATAAAAAGACTATTTTTAACACATGATTTTGTTAATAAAATTAATGACAAGATTTTAACATAAATTTTGTAAATAGAATTTATGACAAGTCTTGTGTAAAAAAAAAAAAAAAAAAAGACAAATTTTTATATTATTTTGTCAACAAAACCAAGGAACGATTTTTATGTTATTTTGTCAACATAAATAAAAGGACGATCTTTATCTTTGACTTGACTTCAAATTAAAATACCAAACTCTATCTTCATTTTATAAAATGCAAGTTAAATCTTTATGTATAAAACAAAATGTAAGTTTTAATTTTTATTTTCATTTACCAATAGAAATAAAGATGAGGACTTGATTATGATTCATCAAAAGTACACCAAATCATATTTGTATTAACATAGTTGAGATGACACCCAAACTTACATCGTGGTGTTAAAATAGTTGTGATGACACAATATACATTGTTGTATTAATCTATGAATTATGACACCATCTACACCGTTGTGTTAATTTAAAGGATGACACAAAACCCATTGTTGTGTTAATGTAGTGTAATGACACAAAATTACCTTGTTGTGTTAATTTAGTGGTGATGACACAAATATAGTATTGTTGTGTTGATTTAGTTGTGATGACAAAATTCATCGTAGTGTTAATTAAGTTGAAATGACTTTAAATTCCATTATCCCGTTATATAATTGAAATGAATCAAAATGGAAATACACATTCTTGTTTGCAAATTTAGTTGTAACAAAACATTTGTTAAAGATTGTATTTATTTTATTTGCATGTTTAGATGCAAATAAACATGGTAGTTAAAAGACTAAATTTATAGTTGCATATTTAGAAGACGAAATAAACATTTCGTTAAAAGAGTAATTAGTTAAAACAAAATAAAGTTAAAAACATGCATTTTCTTATGTATAAGAAAAAGAATCATTATTTTCTATGTTAAGAGAAATAGAAAAGAAAACATTATTTTCCTATGTAAAAAAAAAAAAGAAAGAAAGAAAACATTTTCTTTGTTAAAAGAAAAGAAAAATAATATTAATATTTTCTAATGTAAAATGAAAGGAAAATATTTACATTTCTAATGTAAAGAAAATAAACATTATTTTCTAATGTAAAGAAAATAAAAAAGTTATTTTCTAATGTAAAGAAAATAAGGAAAATGCACATTATTTCCTATGAAAAAAGAAAATAAGATCAAAAAGAAACATTTTCTTATGTAAAAGAAAATAAGGAAAACATTATTTTTGTCGCATTAGAATCGGCGGACAAAAATATAAACGTAATGATTTAAAGTAATAAATTATAATAGTGGAAAGCGCTACATGGTCTATATATTTAAAGTAATAATGTCTTTACATTCTACCCTTGGGATGTTCGACCCTTGTGCCTGTTCGACCATGTGCTTGTTCGACCCATACACCATTTTAATGACATCCAATCACTTTTCTAATGCTTGACCAACCCTCATACTTAATCTACTAATATGTGCTTAATCCTTTATGGATAAACATTTGCCCCTCAAAGTTTGTAATTTTTTTCTGATTTGTCAAAATTTACAAGCTTTTAAATGATTAATGAAGGCACATATTGATAAATTGAATTTGAATTATCATGTGACGGTTGAACATAGTTCAGTTAGTTCGGAGATTGATTGCAGACATATTGGATCAAACAAGCAATGTGACTCGAACAAGCCATTTGAATCGATCTTGCCTTCTGGGTTGAGTACACCATTTGGATCGAACACGCCACCTGATTTGGATACGTCTATTCACCGATTTGGATCAAGCATGTTCAAGTTGAGCACACCTTTTAGGTCGACCAAACCACCTAGTCGAACATGGCTCTTCATCTTCCGGTCCTTTATGTTACCTTTACCTCTCATTTCCATTCTTCATTTACCTTTCCGGAGAAGATCAATTAATGGCAGTTGCTCTTTTTCTTTAAAACTCCCCACGCTTCCATTTCATAGTTGTTTTCAGATTGGATATCATCCATCACACACCGTAGGCTCGATCGAACCCTGAAGCAAGAAATTCAGTCAACTTTGGACCCAACTCGAGCTATCCCCTCAAATTTCAGACATTGTGCTTATCATAGGTGATTTCTCCCTTTAATTTTACACCATTTTCACGGATTTTGGGCTGAAAATATTTGGAGTTTCGAGCCGCTATGGCATTTAAGCACGGTTTGGATTTTTGGGATGTAATACTTGCAGTTCATAATGGATTGAATTAGATTGGGAATGAAAGCGTGTAATTGGATGTATTTGTGGAGTTGAAATCATTCAAAACCTTTTGAATTTCTGGTTTGAGTCTTCCATGCACAAATTGTTTGATTAAATGCTGATGACATGAAATTTCTATTCATTTTTGTTGTTTTGCTCACATACTTGTGTTTTCCACTTAAACTCATTTATGTCACACCCATAGTGAACCATAATTTAGCAACGATTCGTTCATGCTGCACTGTCCCAAGCTTTGTTCGAATCAATGTATCACACCCGACCCAAATGAACGTTGAAGGTGCCCGAACGTCACGGAGTTTTCCCTGTTCGATCCGTTTAGTCTCGAGTGTGCTCCAGTCAGATCTGGCTTAAATATGTTCGACCATTACAAGGTCGGTCGTGTTCGAACTGGTTAGGGTTCTAGCATGTTCGACCCTGTCTGGTTTGAACATGTCCGACCCTTACAGGGTTGGTCATGTTTGTCCCAGCTAAGGCTCGAGCATGTTCGACCCTGCTCGGGATCAGACATGTTCGACTCTTATAGGTCGGGCATGCTTGTGCCAGCTAGGGCTCGAACCTATTCGATCCTATTTGGGCATGTTCAAGTTATTTGGGAATGAGTGTGATTTTGCTATTTGGTCAGAATAGCTTGATATCTTTTGTTCCAATGATTCTCTTTGATCATGATTTTCTTAAACACAAACCTCGTTCGCTGTTTATTCTCAAACACCATTATCTGTGCAGGATGTCTACCAGTCATACAAGAATCGGGGAGGCCTCGAGCAAGGACAGTTCTTGGAAATGCCATAGATCGGACAAGCTCCCTGTGCCTGATACTCCGACCACTTCCATCCAACCTTCATTGGCTACTTCCTTTTTTGCCCCAACCCTATCCGACCTTCAAACAATCATAGACATGCCTTTTTATACTCCTGAGCCGTGGAGATCTGAACTTGCCAAGCGATTCAAGGGTTGGTGTTTACAGGGGTTCCACTTTGACCAATTTGACCTGGATATATACCCATCTGACAAACGATTAGTCCCTGATCATCTGGACACTCTAAAAAATAACTCACTGACACAACTTGATACTACTAGGGATTGGATGGAGAAGAATTTTGAAGATATTAGAAACTATACTGCGCGCAAACTGGGTGCCTGGAACACCTTTTCTTGTGATGTCCAAAGGTTAAACAGGGAGAACATCGAACGTATTTCTACTTTAGAGCAGGACAAAGCCGCGCTTATCCAGGCTCTCAAATCCCGGGATGAGATTATTGCAGAATTAGCGAATCTTGAGGCCAAGATAGAACAAGTTGGTACTCTTCCTTCCTCTTCTGCTTAGGTTGGGAAATGATCTTTGTTATTTCCCTTCACGCACTTATGGTTTTAGACCGGTTGTATATGCGGGTGCCGACCCTCTACCACTCTTATGCTATTTTGCGTCTGGATACTCTGTGCTGAACTTGCGACATTGTGACTTGCTTTTGTGATGTTATGATGGAAATATGTTGTGCTTGTTGTACTTTAAGCTTTTATTTTTGCTTTTCTATACTTTGTTGTTTTGTATTCGACACTTGTTTTCTTTTCATGTTCACAACACAAACTCTTATGCTTCAAGTCACTTATTCTGTAATTACGGTAAGTGTCTGCATGATTTTCGACTTATACTCACCGTCGACTATCCATATCGATAGTGGATTAGTTAAGAAATGAACCTATAGCTAATTTTATTGAATAAAGTGTTTGTACAGAATGGTTTGAAACTCATTGAATATTGCCTGTACAAATACGATGTTCTATTTCGAATTCGCCTTAACGCTTGAAATCTACTAATCGACTAAAGCCAATTGTGGATTTTAAACATTATCATCTTAATGGTTTGTATCATGGTATATAATATTTCATATTTGAGAAATATGCTTCTGTAATTTGTTTTCTGCTTCCTCTTTGAGAAGCTTTGAGACTTGTGTCGTAATTAGACTTCACTTATGGGAAGAATTTTACTGCTCAATGCCTATCTGCTTTATTGATCAGCTTTGACTTCAAAGGCTCCATAGGATGCCCTGTGTCTTGGAAAGGCCGTTGTAATCCAGTGTTCGTCTTCTTCTGTTGACTGTATCGGCATGATTGAATTCATTGAGCATTGCTTTTCCCTCATGTGGAGAAATTGCTTCCTATATGGAAAGAATTTTTGGGATTGTCACATCGTTCTATATTGCGAATTTCAGCGAGGTTTAGGTGAGGGTTGCACTGCTCCGCACTTACGAACTTCCATGCTTCGTTTAGCGTAAGCGAGCTCCTGCGCTTCGTTTCGCACCTACAGATTCCCGCAAACCTTTGGATGAAGGCTGCATCGCTCCGTGCTTACGAACTCCCATGCTTTGTATCTCGTAAGCGAGCTCCCATGCTTCATTTCGTGCCTACGGATTCCCACAAACCTTTGTATGAAGGCTGCATCGCTCCGCGCTTACGGACTCCCATGCTTCGTCTCGTGTAAGCGAGCTCCCGTGCTTCGTTTCGCGCCTACAGATTCCCGCGAACATTTGGATAAAGGCTGCATCGCTCCGTGTTTACGAACTCCCATGCTTCGTCTCGCATAAGAGAGATCCCATGCTTTGTTTCACGCCTGCGGAATCCTGTGAACCTTTGGATGAAGGCTGCATTGCTCCGCGCTTACGAACTCCCACGCTTCGTCTCGCATAAGCGAGCTCCCACGCTTCGTTTCGCGCCTACGGATTCCCGCGAACCTTTGGGTGAAGGCTGCACTGCTTCACGCTTACGAACTCCCAAGCTTCGTTTCCTACCTACGGATTTCCGCGAACCTTTAGATGAAGGCTGCATCGCTCCGCGCTTACGAACTCCCACATTTCGTCTTGCGTAAGCGAGCTCCCGTACTTCGTTTCGCTCCTACGGATTCCCGCGAACCTTTAGGTTTTGATATTTTAGATCCGTGGCGGCTTGCTGCCCTTTTTGTCGTTTGACTCATTTGGGACTTTCCCTATTCACTCGTCGAAATGGTGCTTTTCATCCTTGCATCATGCACATTGATGGTTATAGCACTTGACATTTGAATTGGTGTTTTTTGGGATTGTCCCACTTTGTCAGGCCTTGAGAGAAAAGATGCTCGTTAGATACCCTATAATGGAAAATCGTCTATTAGCAAATTTTCATGTAAATTTGGCAAGTCAGAGATTTATGCAGGCAGGTGATACTTTATTCGTAGTGCTATTGTTCACTATAATGCATGTAAATCATAACAGATTGTTTTACAAGGAAGTAGAACATAACAAAGAGTAAAGTAATACAAGAGGTAAGGTACAGCGATAGTGATCGCTTATTCTAAGCCATAGATTTTAGATCATCATCAACGGTCATCCGTTGACTATCCCTCTTGGATTAGTTAGAGTCAAAGCTACGTTGCTTGGACCGGATTGGTCATTTGATGCCCCTTGCCCATGGGGAGCTGCAAAAGGATTCGCATCTTGGAAATTCTTCACATATTGTTGAAGCCGATTCTTCTTAATCAACTCTTCAAACAATGATTTTAGATGTCTACATTCATTGGTATTGTGGCTTGGCAGATTGTGGAACCTATAGAACTTTCCGGATCTTGTCACATAGTCATTCATTTTTATTGGCCGAGGCTCTGGGTAATCTTCTACATCCTTTGTGGCAAGGTAAATGTTCTCAGGAGTGTCATTCAAAGGAGTTAGCTCTGATGAATCAAGAAGCCAGAACTTCTTATTAGACTTGCTGTTGTTCCTGTCATTCGTGCGCTTCTGCCCTTAAATGTTCTTCTGATTGGATAGAACAACATCACTTTTAGGAGCTTCAAGGAGTTAGTTACCACCAATGATCTGAAGAGGCATAAGATTATTGTCAATCTCACGTATTCCTCTGCTTTTTTATAGAACTTGTCAAGCATATTCGGTTCCTTCATCTTTATCCATTTCCCGAATTTGCTTGCTTTGTCTATAGCGTCAGGTAAGGTCATGAGAATTATTCGTGGCTCTGGATTCCTCACTTCAGACAAGTCACGTTGAAGCGGCTAAGAAAGGCTTTAACAGTTTCCCCTGGCTTCTATTTCATTGCCGAGAGCGTTATAACATCCTTGGCTTTAGTAGCATATAAGAGGAACTATTCCTTGAACTTTTTGGTTAGGTCCGAGAAACGGTCGATAGATCTAGGTGGCAATTTCGTGAACCATAATGATGCAACACCTTCTAAGTATAGAGGAAAGTATGTGCATCTCATCTCATCAGTCGCTTTAGCTGCACTCATATGCCATTCATATTTGAATAAGAAGTAGTTAGGATCAACAAGGCCGTTGTACAGGCAGGGTTGGAGGATTGAACTTCTTTGAACATCCTTCTTCAAGGATTCTCTTGGTGAATGGAGTCCTATCGGGAGAGAAGTCTTATTCTCTTCCATCGTCTTTGCTAGCTTGATTCATCTTCATGATTTGTTATATCATATTCGAGATGTATTCTTCAGTGTTATGTCGCTCCGCAAAGCTGAGCTCTTTACCAAATTTTAGTCTAGGCAAGCGGTTTTGAAAAGTGAGCTTAGGTCCTTTTCCTTCTCGATGAGGAGGTGCTCCCATGACAGGACTGGTAACCTTTCGAGCTTTCATCCCGGAATGATTTTTAGCTTTTGGTTTTGGGTTTTCGATGATAACCTCATCCTCATCACTCAACCAATCATTATCGACTTCCTTGTTGTCATTGCGGTTAAGGTCAGAAGCGGATGAGTTGTCATTTTCTTCGAGATCAACATGGACTTTCGTAGGGGCTGGATTTGGTCGAGCATTAAGGATGGCATCTAGTTTCTCCATCATAGCTTGGGTAGAAGCATCCATTCATTGGTTCACATTGGCAATAGCGGCATTTAATTCATTTTAAGTCACACCGGCTCCGTCCACTGAGTTTTCGCCAACTTCGAAACAGTTAGTTTATGGCGCAGTCTCATTAGCGATATTATCGTTTCCTTCAATGGTTTTGCTTGTAGCTCTTTTAGATTTAGCCATGATTCAGGAGAAGGAGGTGATCTAGAACTTCAATGGCAAGGCTCTTAAGATTGTGTGAGGTGTTAAGGAAGGAGATGCGAACGTAGCCCCACGGTGGGCGCCAAATGTTAAAACTCAAATTGGATTAAAACACCAATGGTACACTAATGGTACTTCACTAATATGATAAGAGAATAAGTGGAGCCGCAATCGCAGTAGAATGCAAGTAAAAGACAACAATTTTATAGTGGTTCAATCTTATGAAAGATCTACGTCCACTTTAACAACAATTTCCATTAACAATTCAAGAGTTACAAGTGTAGGAACTCTCGAAAATACATTCGTCTTCTCTCTAACACTTAATCTCACTCCAATCAAATCAAATCAACGAAAAATCTAGGAGATCTATCTAAATGCAAGGGAAATGGCGGTATCTTCACTTTCTAAGTTGCTTGAGCACTTTTGGTAAGATTCATGATGGTTTCGATGCTTGATCTTTGCTTTGGAATGGTAGGAGGTGTTAGGATCACTTTAACAGGAGAGGAAGCAATTTGGTAGTCCTTCGGGGTGATGGAAATCCGTCCCCCCAAAGCATGGAATCCATGGCCTATTTATAGGAGAGCTTGGAGTAAAGTGGTGAGCTGAAATGTGTATATGCAGGATATGGGTCGAACATGCAAGTAATTGTAGAAATGCCACTGCCTGCTGTTGATAGTTGTATCCAGTTGTTCACTTGAGTTCGTGTTCGACCGACCCTTAGGAGGCACGTTCGACCGACCCGAGGAAACATGTTCGAGCCAATAATACTGACCGACCCTGCTGGTTCGAGCCTCTTTGCTTGAGTCATGAGTGGCATTTGACCGACCCTACTTGAAGTACCATGTTCGAACGACAAAGGAAAGGTTCTACCCCAGGGATGTTCGACCCTTGTGCCTATTCGACCATGTATAGTGTTCGACCCTGTGCTTGTTCGACCCATACACCATTTGAATGACATCCAATCACTTTTCTAATGTTCGACCGACCCTCATAATTAATCTACTTATATATGCTTGATCCTTTATGGATAAACAGAAGGATGAATGTTCGAAGTGTTGTGAAGTATTCATTGATCGTCGTAATGCAACGAAGTGAAGACGACTCAAGGTTATGAGTTCGTTAATAATGGTGCTCAAGAAGTTGCTTGAGCTTATGAACAATCATCAGGTTGGATGGCTAGAGATACTGAAGGCCGAGGGATTATCGTTGTCGTAGGTTCTAGAGGACTCAAAGCAAGGGTATAATGGGGATGCCCAAAAGACTAGAAATGGTTGATCGAGTACCCTGGGCAGCACGACGGGCCTATATACAAGAACAACGACGATGGAGTTTTGCTAGAACGGAGGTTTACCATTAGCCTTTGACGGACGGTAAGGTGTTGAGTCGGTCATACGAATAACAATGGTTTAAAGTTGGATTGGCGGTGATAGCCAGAGTCATGGATGATGATTATTTTGCGTGTATCATCCTGTGTAGATTATTCGATGTCGAAGGAGATATCTCTTGGGTGCTTGTCTGATGTTGGTTTAGGCCTTCATAACTTGTGCTTGGGGAGATGTCGATATTGATTAGGATGGTCTATGCTTGATAACTGTAGCCATGAATGTGCTTTTTGTTTCTACTTGATTGTTGTAAAGGCTATTACTATCGGATGTGGGGGTCTTCTCTGGTGTGATGGTAGATTAGTTGATTAATCTGCCTATTCTTATATACTTTATTGATGATGTTAGATAGTTGTTTATCGCTCATTAAGACTATCGTCCGACTCAAGGTTTTATATTTTATCTTATTACCTTGGGTTGTTCATCCGGTTTGGATGGGCAGACTTAGTAACAGGTTACAGGTGATATATCTTAATGAGGACGATGCTGCTGAGTGACAACAAGTAGGAGACTTTCATATTAGTTTTCTACTGTCTATTATTTGTTGTTTTCTGCTGTTTGATGTATTCTCTGAGAGGTTGTAGTGAGGCATATCATACAAACTCTTATTTTGTAATCCAATGTTGTAGGGATTTACTTTCGAGTTGATATGAAAGTTTTAAGATTTTGCTCAATTCTGCTTCACTATTACTGCCTAATGTATATGTTCTATTATATTTTATCCTTATACTGTGAGTTATGCGACAGGTTCTGCATATATTACTCTACCATAATGATCATCCATAGTTTCCTGACACATCTTTCAGTGCAGTATTGCTCTTAATAAGTGTTGGAGTTATGGGCGGTCGTCACATTTGGTATTAGAGCTCTAGTTATTGATTTTAGCCAAAGTTCAAAGATGTAATTATGTATGAGAGACGTATTTGTATATTTCTGGTGTATGTATACTATATATATTAGTGTATAGTATAATAGCATTTGAACTCCATTTGTAGTTTTTCTTGTGTTTGGACTAATCATTCAATATTACAGATTTAGAACGAGTCGTCGACCATTGAGACATTCTGCCAGGGAGGAGACTTTTCCTATAGGGGTTAATGGAGGTATACCAGACTACCCAGCTGTGTTCGAGGCCATGATGGCAGCGATCATGCAGAGGGTACCCGCTCAGGAGACAGTTGTGGTAGATGTAGGAGTTCAAGTTCACGTGCCTAGGGCTATGGACTTCGCAGTGTTATGCAAAGACTTCACTACTCTAGGAGGGAAGCCATTAAAGCAATAGAGCCAATTGTAGAGATTCCAAGGGTGGCTTGATACTTGTATTCAGATCATTAGAGACTTGGGATTTGATTATGCGACCAAAAGGAATCTTGTATCGAGACGACTAGAGGGCATAGCAATGGACTGGTGGAACTCTGTCACTCTAGAGACTCAGGAAGATGAGATTTCATTGGAGCAATTCCAAGTCATGTTTGAGACAAAGTTTATCTCTACCGTCCAGAAGTCTGTTCCATTTGAGAAGTTTTTTGAGTTTAAGCAGAACGGTCGACTAGTGCTGGAGCATGTTTCTGACTTCGAAGCTTTGTCGAAGTATGCTCGTTCATATGTCGATACTCCCTATCAGAAGAACGAGAATTTTGTCATGGGCTTGGACAAGTGTCTTGGGAATCATCTTGTTGATCACTTAGTTTGACTCTTATGAAAAGATCGTCGAGAAAGCTCTGAGGCACGAGAGTTTGTTTCTCAAGGAAGAGACTGTTGTTGCAGCTATGGAAGAACCAAAACCACAGCAGGGTGGTAACAACAAAAAGAGGAAGAACCAATAACAGAAAGGAAAGGATGGCCAAAAAAATCAGAAAGGCAAAGTGACTTGCTATAACTGCTGGTAGAAGGGCCATTATTCCAAGGATTGTAAGAATCAAAAAGCTAAGAGGATGTGCTTTAAGTGCGGAAAGCCTAGGCATAACTAAAAAGGATTGTCCAGAACTAGCTAAGGGTAAGCAGATTATGAAGGCATATGCTTTGGAAGTTATACCATCGTCTTCAAGGGTTCCTACAGAAGAGGAGAAAGGGAAGAGTGTTGTCATTCAAGGTATTCTCTCCATTAGAGATGTTTCGGTTCGTGTGTCATTTGATGCTAGAGCATCGCATTCATTCATTTGAAATGAGCTTGTTTGTCGCTTGGGTTTGGAACCCGAGATTTGTGATAGACCATTGATTGTGACTAATCCAGTTAGGGGTTCGTCCAGTTTGTGTATGATTTGTCGGGGTCTAGTGTTATCAAGTCATGGTTGCTCCTTTGCCTGTGATTGCTTTGTTTTGAACTTCGCTGGTTTTGGGATTATCTTGGGTATGAACTCACTCAAGAGGTATGTGGCAAAAGTGGATTGCGAGATGTTGGAGATGATGGTCGGGAATGTGGAAGGGCGAATGGTTCTGATTTGATGTAAGTCTGAAGATGGTGTTTTCGTAAGCAATTTATATTCTCTTGTGATTCCATGGGAAGATTTGTCATTGGTGCTGATCGCAAGTGAGTTTAGAGATGTCTTTGACAAGGTCAATGGATCGTCACCGCATCGCAAGTTTGAGTTCAGAACCGATTTGGTCGAGGGTGCTAGACCTATCGTCATGCCTCTTAGGCGGATGGCACCTAAGGAACAACGAGAGTTAGAGGTGCAAGTAAGTGACCTTTTGGGAAAAGGATTCATTCAGAGGAGCGTGTCCGAATGGGGTGCACCATTTGTGTTTGCAACCAAGGCGGATGGATCTTTGAGATTGTGTGTGAATTATCATGAGTTGAACAAGGTGACCAAGAAGAACAAGTATCTTTTGCCGAGGATAGACTACTTGTTCGATCAGTTTCATGAAGCCATGGTGTTTTCTCAAATTGATTTAGTAACGGAATTCCACCAATTGAGGGTGGAAAAGGATAGTGTGCCGAAGGCTGCTTTTAGGAAACCATCCGGTTTCTTTGAATGGTTGGTGATTCCATTTGGGTTAATTAACGCGCCAGTGTATTTTGTGGATCTTATAAATATGGTTTTCAAAGATCAGTTGAACAAGTTCGTACTTGTGTTCGTGGATAATATTCTAGTTTTCTCCCAGAATGGGAAAGAACATAAGACGCTTTTGCAAGTTGTTTTGGAAATTTTGTGAAAGCATCAACTGAGAGCTAAGTTTTCGAAGTGTCACTTTTGGAAGAGTGAAGTGAGGTTCTTAGGCCACGTTGTTTCCAGAAATGTAATAGCGGTTGACCCCGTTAAGGTGGCATCAATCCAGGACTGGGATAGACCTAAGAGTGCGATGGATGTTCGGAGCTTCTTTGGGCTGGCGGGATAATATATATTGTTTATCAAGGATTTATCCAAGATAACTGTACCATAACTGGATTAACGAAAAAGAATCAGGTGTTCATGTGGGATGTGAAGTGTGAGCAAGCATTCAGAATCATGAAAGAGAGACCAGCGAGAGCTTCTATTTTGACTATTCCAAGAGGAAATGAAGAAATGGTGGTATACACCGATATATATGACACCAAGACTTGAAGCAATGCTGATGTAGAAGGATAAAGTTGTGGCCTACGCGTGTCGACAGCTGAAGCCACATGAAAGGAATCATCCAACTCATGATTTGGAGTTGGCAACGATCATGTTTGCTCTATAGATCTGGAGACGTTACCTTTTGGGAGTTCGATTTGAGTTGTTTAAGGATCACAAGTCGTTAAAATATCTTTTCACCCAAAAGGATTTGAATCTTCAGCAGCAACGATGGGTAGAGTTTCTGGCATCGTATGATTTTGGTATAGCCTATACTCCTGGTAAAGGTAACATAGTGGCGGATGCGTTGAGTCGAAGACATACAAGTTTGGGAGCGATGTTTTCAGAATGGAAACACCTCAAGTACTTGGCAGGATTTAATTTTAGGCCCAGGTGTGAGTTAGAACCAGAAATGTTGGGAAGGTTGTCGGTAAGACCTACTCTTATCGAAAGGATTGGAGAAAGACAAAAGCGTGATGCGAAGCTTGTCGAGATTTGGAACCATAGGATGAAGAATTCAAGGTTGATCAAGAGTGTTGGCTTCAATAGAAAGGACGACTGGTTTTTCCTAACATTGATGGATTAAGAGATGAGGTTCTGAGGGAATATCATCAATCAAAGTTGACGATTCATCTCGGTGGTAACAAGATATATCAAGGCATGAGATGAGCCTACTACTGGGAAGGAATGAAAAGGGATGTTGGAAAATTCATTTCCAAGTGTATTGACCGTCAGTTAGTGAAAGCTAAACAGAAGAAGCCGAGTGGATTGCTTCAACTATTGAAAGTTCCTACATGGAAGTGGAAGCAAATATCGATGGATTTCATCGATGGACTACCTAGAACTAAGGCAGGAAACGAAGGATTTTGGATTATAGTGGATCACTTAACCAAAAGCGCCATATTTGTTCTTGTTAGATCGACTAGGACAACATCAAAGTTGGCTGAGCTTTATATAAAATGGATAGTTCGATTTCATGGTATCCTGAAGAGCATAGTGAGTGATCAAGATCCATTGTTCATGAGTGGATGTTGGAAAAGTTTGCAAGAGACTTTGGGAACCGGGCCATGTTTGAGTACGACTTATCATCCCCAAACCGATGTTCAAATTGAGAGCGCAACCGAGTTTGAATGATCTCCCGAGGGCTTGTGTATTGGACTTCGATGGATCATGGGAAGACCATCTACATCTAGTTGAGTTTTCATATAACAACAGCAACCAGTCGAGAATTAGGATGGCACCCGAGGTGTTGTATGGTAGATCATGTAATTCACCAGCTTGTTGGTTAGAAACTGGAGATAAGCTGATACTTGAGCCAGAAATGATCAAAGAGACGTCGGATTGTATCATGATCGTTCAACAATGAATGAAGGAAACCAAGATCGTCAGAAGAGTTATGCCGATAAACATTGAAAAGATTTGGAGTTCGATGTGGTTGACATGGTTTTCATGAAGATTTCGTCGTTGAAGCATGTTGTTCGATTCAGAAGTAAAGGAAAGTTTGCTCCTAGGTTTGTTGGACCATTTCCAATAGTTAAGCGGATTGGAAAGCTCGCGTATAGGTTGGAGTTACCCGAGAATATGTCAAGTGCATATAATGTTTTCCATGTGTCACTTCTTCGGAAGTGTGCGCATAATTCAAAAGTGAAGGTATCTCTGGAGCAGTACGAAGACCTAGAAGTGGGGACCATAGCTATGAAACCTTGTAAACCGCTTCACGTTGTGGGGAATGACACGAAATAACTTATAAGGAAGATAGTTAAGTTAGTCAACGTGCAGTGGATTGAGGATGATGACGATTGTACGTGGGAGACGGAAGAGAGTATGAAGACAACCCATCCAAAACTCTTTGTGGGTATGACCCATTAATGTCATGTCATCTTACATCATTGTAGCTTGTACTATTGTTGGTAGAATTCCGCATGCTAGGATAATGCTATGGATTGATGGATACTAGTTTGGATGGTAAAATTGGTTGCTCGTGGATGGTAGGCATGCAGAATTGTTGAGGTTGCTTGTGTTTGTTTGGAATTTTAAGGACGAAATTCCTAAGCGAGGAGAGGGGAATGTAACAGCCTGCATTTTACGTATCGGAGGATTATAAAACATATTTTATTTAATTCCCGGAGGTACGATCATTCTTATATTTTGATATGTTAGTTATGGAGATGTGAGACATGTCCATAATTTTTGCCAATTTTATTTGTGACCATTTTACCTCTATTAGTTTTGTACAGGGAATAACTTTTGACTGAGATCGAATCAGGTGCTAAGATCGATTTCTTGGACAGGAAATTACATTTTCAATTTCGTAGAGTGGTCACATTAAAGATTTGGTTCAGTTGTTTGGAAGAAATCGTTGTTTTAGTGCTACACAATTTCTGTTTAGGTTTAACAAGTCATTAATGGGCTGATATGGTCTGGCCTATTAGTGGGTTGGTTAGAGACTATAAATAGGGGATAGAGGCATAAAGAATTTTTTACTTTCTTCATTCTCTCATTTGGTTGAGCTCGTGATCCTCCTTGCTCAATCAAATACATATTTCCCCCATAATAATTTAGATTTACGCTAGAAGATTGAAGATCTGTATCAAAGGAAGGTAGATCTACATCAAGTGAAGGAGGATCTCATCAAATTAAGAGGTTTGAAGAGTGTTCTTCGCTATTCGAATCGGGAATTTAGCGATTTCAAGTTATTTTGAAGGATTGGTGAGTGATAAGAATCTCTCACACGGATTCAATCAGGTATATGGGTTGTTTGATCTAACTTTCGTCATTTCTAGTCATTTTCACCAAGATCTATGTAACACCCCGTAATTTTAACAATGGTAAAGAGGAAAAATTAAATAATAATTAATTTAATATTCAAAATTAAGGGAAACTGATTGTGCCATTGCATCCATATCGAAATTCTGGTCAAGATAAACACTTGGTTTGTATAAAACGGACACCGTATGAAGAAGTTATGAAGGTTTGAAGTTTGTATACGCGCAAGAGAATTATATATATATATATAATTAAATCAGAAAATCAAAAAATAGTTCAAAAATTGATTTTCCTTTGGTGGTAAATCTCCCGCCTTAGGGGTATCGACCCCTTAAGGGGGGTGTCGACCCATGGGTCGGCCCCATAAGAGAGGGGTCGACCCCCCTACGGCAGACTGACAGATTAGGGTTTCAGGGGTGTTTGGCTATAAATATGGCCTCATTTCTCTAGTTTCTTCACACAGAAAATAATAGAGGACTAGATGTTATCGCTCCCCAGATTGAATCAAACTTTTTTCTTCTGCAATCAACTTAATCAAGTTTAGAGTTATTCAAGTGTAGATCTGTGATTCATCATCTTCTATTCTCCTTCTATTTTTCTAGATCCAAACACTGTGAGTTTAATTTACTTTTAGATTTGAACAATTAGAAGTAAAACCTGATATTACATTAACTTGGATCTATGCCTATAACCATATGAATCAAATTAGATCTGCTATAACTTGTATATCTATGATATTATGACATGATTATGACTTAGATCTAACGCTTCACCTGTTTATCATGTCAGATCTGCCATTATTTCACTGTTTAGATCACCTTGTGCTTTTCCCTATCATGCATGTGGTTAAATTGGATTTGTTTTAAGTTGGACATCTAAACTATTGTTTAGATCTTATCATGCCCGTTATGACATCCCTATTATGTTAGAATCAGTCCTATTATCATATGTTCATCAGATCTGTTCCTATGTGCCTGTCTTGTCATTATGCCACTATATGTCTATGCCATTATATGTCAATCTAGTTAGTATGATCATTCCTATCATCTTCCCTTCATCTTTCCCTTTTTATTTTATATAGCCTGGCTCCTTTCAAGCTTAGGCATGCCGCTGAAATATGCGAACGTGTTAAACGGGGAATGAGGGGAAAAACATTGAAATTGGGCATAACTTGTAATTGGGAATTTGGGTATAACCTGAATAAAATGTTAAAATTTGGGGCATATGTTCATTATGAACATAACTTGGGGAAATGGGGCATGAAAACCTATAATGACATAGGTAAAATTGGCTAATAATGAAATGCCTAGGATTACAGTAATTAGAAACTGTAGCTACATCTAGACACGAGGTTAGATTACGCTTGTGGTGGAAGTCTGCCTACAACCGCCCGACATATCCAGCGACCAAAAGTGATGAATCTTATGTGAGGGGTCTAGGTACACAAATACAAGACGTGCTTAGACATGAGGTTAAGCCCGACTTGTGGAAGAAGCTTGCCCGGAACCAACCGGCATATCCAACATCCACAAGTGGTAGGCTTAATGTGAGGGGTCTAGCACATTATAACCATAAATGGACATGGTAATGAATTGGAATACTTAACCGAGTTGAATCCATAGGGATTGTATGAACATGAACCTGATTAGAGGTTAAGTAAATTTGTTTGAAACGGTAGGTGGGTTAAGTAATCTAGGTTGGGTGGGTAATATTGATATATGGCCCACTAACTTAACCGGTTGGGGTTATGTAATTAAAGACACCGTTAAGTTAGCATAACCTATGGAAATGTTAGGTTATGTAATTAAACACACCGTTAGGTAAGCATAACATATGGAAATCCTAGTGGGGATACAAGACAAGGGGAGAGCTTGTATCATCTTGTGTTGGGGACTCGTTTCAGTCAGTAACCCATAGAACAGTATCAGACGAGTACTCCGCCCTAGGTTGGAGTAGGGACACGCTTACTGGGCTGATTGTAAGAGATCCAAACGTGGAGGATGGCATGGGCGGCGCAAAACGACCAGGGCTATGTGTGTGCATGGTCCGGGCAGAGGGGGATAAGACGACCGTGATACCTGTAGATATGGTTGTGCACATCAATGAAGGGTTGCCACTTTAGGAAGTGATACGTCCTATTGTGGGGTGACAAAGGGTATCTACAGAGTAGGGAGCCTACTGATTAGGGTAGTAATTAGGGTACATCTAGACATATGTCTAAGTTTACCATCTAGTAGTTGTTGGGATCATCTCATTCTGGTTATACTAGTATTGGTGCAGAGTAATCTTTAGAGAAGCGTATACACTCTGTCATGTTTACCTTGTCATACAAGTCTTTTATGATATTATCTCTCTTATCCACTTTATATGCCTGTCATGGCACTTTTACTTATTTATTTGCTAAAAGTAACTGGACTTGCCAGACATTATGTCTAACCTTTTTTGTTTCCTCTTCTTTCTTCCATTTCCCCTCTAGGTTCTCAGGGGGGAATACTCAAGCCTGACCAGGATTCTGCTATCATTTGCCGGAGCTGCTTAGGCGTATTGCTTAAGCTCCTACCCTTGCTACTATGGCTATGTTTTTATTTTGGGTTTTTTGCTTCTTTTATTTAGTACTCTGATGTTTTACATACAAGACAAAAGTTTTTATGATGTACTGGTTTTTATGTAATTCAGACATATCATGTTTTGAACCATGATGCTTTATGATAAATAAAAGTTTTTATTTCCGCTGCTATTCTATATCTATCTTGTAATGTTTCTGTTTCTGTTTACCAATAACGCTTCACGAAACTTAATTCATTCTCTTAATGAGTGACATTAACGGACGTGGGGTGTCACACTTGGTATCAGAGCTGAAGGTTACCAGATTAGATAAAAGTTGCTGAAAATTATTTTCAAAAAAGTTTTAAAAGAAAGCATTTTCAAAAGAAAAGTCTGTTTTGAAAAACATATTCCCCAAAGCCATATATACTATCTTTCGGTCCTTTGTCTGAATCTGTTTCCTTTTCTTTTCAGCATGTCTGGGTGTGACACCCCAGGTCCGTTAATGTCATTAACAAAGGGAATGCATTAAGTTTTGTGAAGCATTATAGGTAGACAGACACAGAATTTTACAAGACAGACATAAATAAGATAGCAGCGGAAATTATTTTTTATTGCAAACACAAGTCATATAGCGTGGTTCAAAATACCATGAGTCTCAAAAACCATTACAACAACATAACTTTTGTCTTTTAACATCAGAGTACATAAATACTTAAAAGAAAACATAATTCCCCAAATAAAAGAGACAAAGCCATAGTAGAGATAAAAACTTGAGCCATACTTCGAAAGCAGCTCTAGAAAGATGATATCTGAGTCCTGACTAAGCCTGAGTGTTTCCTCCCTGAGAACATAAAAAGGGGGGGGGGGTGGAAGGAAGAAAGAAGGAGAAACAAAAGGGTCAGACATAAAGTCTGGCGAGTCTAGTGTGTTTTAGCAAGTAAATAAATAAAAGTAGCATGACAGACATATAAACTGGATAAGAGAGATCACTACATAAATGGCAGGTGTGACAAGGTAGACAGGATAAGGTATATATGCTTCTCTAATGATTACTCTGCACTATTACTAGTATAACCAGAATGAGATGATCCCTTCCACTATAAGGTGGTAGACTTACGCATACGTCCAAATGTACCATAAATACTACCCTAATCGATTGACTCCCTACTCCTTAGATACTCTGTGTCAGCCCCACAGTAGGATGTATCACGTCCTAAAGTGGCAACCCCTCGTTGATGTGATCATCCCCATATCTACATGTGTCACGGTCGTCTTATCCCCTTCGATCCGGCTCATGCACGCACATGGCCCGGTCGGTTTGCGCCAACAACACCGCCTCCACGTTTGGATCTCTTACAATTAGTCAGTAAGCGTGCCCCACCTCCAACCTAGCTCGGAGTTCTCTACTCGATACATACTCCGAGTTACGGACTGAAATGGGTCCCACACAATATGATACAAGCTCTCCCCTTTGTCTTGTATCCCCCACTAGGTTTTCCATAGGTTATACTTACCCTAAGGGTGTCTTTAATTATATAACCCTAATCTTCCTACCAGTTATGCTTACGTTAAAGGTGTCTTTCATAACTTTATTATTTCCTCCAGTTATATATACCACTAGGTGTCTTTAATTACATAATCTTATCGGATTAAGTTTGTGGGCATGTATGTAAATATTACCCACCCCCTCCAGATTTGCTTAACCCATCCACTGTCCAACAAATTTTACTTAACCCTAGCTTTATTTCATAATCATACAATCCCTATGGACTAGGTTTGGTTAAGTAGTCCAATTTATTTCCATGTCAATTTTTGGTTTATAATGGGCTAGGCCTCCCACTTTTGGCGTACAACTTATGGATGTTGGATATGCCGGTCGGGTCCGGGCAGTCTTATTCCACAGTTGGGTCTAACCTCGCATCTTAGCCCGATTCGTATTTGAGCATTAGACCTCTCACATTAGGTTCAACATTAGTGGCTGCTGGATATGCCGGTCAGGTCCAGGCAGACTTCCACCACTAATGCAACTAACCTCGTGTCATAAATGCAATTACAATTCCTAATTGTAATCACTAGACATTCCATTTTTATCCAATTCTTACGTATGTCTTAATAGGTGATTATGTCCCCACTTCACCCCTTTTGAATTATATGTCCAACTCATGTTTATATTCAAATTACGCCAATGTTATCCTTTTTCCCTCCCCATTCCCTAACTAGCATGTTCACACAATTTACGGCACGTATAAGCTAAATAATATCCTAATAATAAACGATAAAAGGGAAGGTAATGGAAATATGACAAAGGTGAATGTTTTAACATAACTAGCATAAACATATACTAACATGGTGAACATATAAGCATAAATCTAATGAACTTGTGGTAGCTAACTAGTTGTAACATAGCAAAGGTGATAAGATGAACATGACAAGATCTAAATTTAATTTAGATGTCCAACAAGTTCAGATCTAATATGAGAATCACAAGGGGATCCAAATAGTAAACTAGATTTGATTAATAATTTAGGTGCCCACCTAACACAGATCTAATAGGTAAAAATAGATCTAACAAATAGGGATTAAGATCTACATCATAGAATGTACACTTAATTCAGATCTAATAGTTTATAAGTAAATCTACACAATTAAAGTTAAAGATTCACATCATGGCACGTGATGGGAGTTATAACAGATCTAAAAGATAGAGATTTAGATCAATAGTTAAAATAGATCTAGCACAAATCATAGAATGCCACAAGGGTTACAACAGGTCCAACAAAATAGAGATTTAGATCCAAATCCTAACCAATTTAGAATGTCATATGTTAAAGATTTTCAATGGATCTGATATAATTTAGGCATATGAACAAATCCAAGTCATAGTCGTGTCATAGTTACTTTTAAATATTCAAATCTAAAAGCTACTATAAACTCAGTGTTAGGATTAGGATATATAAGAAGAATGGATCTCGAATCTCTAGATTTGATTTGCAAAGCTGAAAGTTGTAGGGGATTAATAGATCCAATTCAGTTCAGACACTAGTAGAGTTTGGCTGCCATGAATTCTCAATGAAGAAAATATAAGAAATGGCCACGTGCCAGACCCCCTGAAACCGACAGCCACATCAGCCTTAGTGGTGTCGACACCCCTATGGGTGGGTCGATCAACACCCCTCTAGGGGTGTCGACTCATTAGAGTGGGAAATCTGCCGCTACTTTTCATAGTTCAAATTCGAACTGTTCTAGATAAAATTCTGACTCATCTCTGACTCATGTATGTGTATATATATATATTCTTTCTGCACGTATACAAACTTAGAACTCCCATAACTTCTTCATACAATGCCCGTTTTATGCAACTCAAATGTCTCTCTTGACCAGAATTTCGAGATGGACGCAATGGCGCAGTCTGCTTTCCTTAATTATGATTATTAAATTAATTATTATTTAAATTATAATTTTTAATGTTAACAAAATTTCAAGGTGTTACATTCCCCCCTACTCAAAGGATTTCGTCCCTGAAATCTCTAAGTTGAGAAGAGTGCATATCCTACCATCCATCATCTATCTACTCATCCATCAATCACTGGCATCCATTGTCCTTAAAGACTTCTAACGCTTATATGAATATATGCAAAGTTGTGCGTATATGTCCTAATACTAATGCGAAGATCAGGCGGTCTACAGATTCAGCTGACATCCTTAATGCAATGTATGTTAGTGCCATAAATCCAACATGTATGCAACAATCCTATTATAACATGTAAGTTCTATATGGGTGCACAATCATCCATCCAAATGCAATGTCCATATGATGATATATTCAATTTCATCTACTAAAGGAAGAAAAATGCACACACATATCCATATGCAGCATGAGAGAGATTGAGCCGATCTAGTGCCTAATGTGTGTGTATATGCATCCATCAAACATAACATGTCTCAAACACATGTTTACATCCATAGGAGTCTTATCTAAAGGTTAAAAATACTATGGATAGGATATATTCAAATGATAGAAACAAACACAGATAAAACTTAGGAAAAGGAGTTAAGAACATACCCTCGAAAAAAAGGGTATGAAGCACGAATCTTGTCTTTGATCTCCCAGGTCTCATCCTCTGTTTATCTCCCCATTAAACCTTTAGCAACTTGATCCCTTTATTGCGTAGCTTCTTAATTTATGATCCAAGAATACGAGAAGGAACTCGTCTGACTATCACCTCCCGTTCTACTTCTACTTCTTCCAATACACTCGGCTCAACAACCTCTACGGTGCCATGAAGGCACGTCCACACTAGAAATGTGGAAAACATCATGAACACCGGATAGATTTTCTGGGAGTTTTACTCTATAGGCCATTTGGACAATCCTCTCGGTAATGGGAAATGGTCCCACAAAATTAGGTGCCAATTTCCCTATCGATCTGAAGCGAACCATATTCCTTAGAGGAGATACTTAGATAAAAACTAAATCTCCCACCTCAAACTTGATATCAGTCCTTCTCTTGTCTGCATAGGACTTCTTCCTATCTTGAGCTATCTTCATCCGCTGCCGAATAAGGTCAATCTTTTCAGACATTTCCCAAACCATATCTGGTCCAAGTAATAATCTTTCTGTAGATTCCCACCAACAAGCTGTTGGTAATCTACATGATCGTCTGTATAATGCTTCGAAGGGTGCCATGTCGATGCTGGGCTGATAGCTGTTGTTATAGGCAAACTCTACTAAAGGAAGTGCTCTTCCCAAGTCCCTCCGAAGTCTAGGATACACAGCCTCAAAAGATCTTCAAGAATCCTTTTCACCCTCTCCGTTTGTCCATTTGTCTAAGGATGATAAGCGGTGATCAAACAGAACTGTATACCTAATGCTTCTTGCAAGCTCCTCCAAAATTCGCTGGTAAAAATGGGGTTATGATCGCTTACGATGCTGGAAGGCACCCCATGAAGACGAACTATCTCACGAACATAAATTGCTGCCAACCATGATGTCGTCCTCTTACTCTTAACTGGAATAAAGTGAGCGCTCTTAGTGAGTTTATCTACCACAACCCAGATACTGGTGTTGCCTTTATTTGATCTAGGCAAACCATCTATGAAATCCATAGAGACGCTCTCCCGTTTCCACTGAGGAACCTCCAAAGGATGAAGTAATCCACCGGGCTTCTTTTGCTCAGCTTTAACTTGCTGGCACACTAAACATTAGGAAACAAATTCGGCCACATCTTTCTTCATCCCAGCCCAAAAGAAAACCCTCTTCATGTCTCTACACATCTTATCACCGTCTGGATGAATGGTTATCTTAGAATGGTGGGCTTGTTCTATGACTTCCTTTATCAAGCTTCCAGTTTGAGGAACACAAAGCCTTCCATCTCGTCCCAAACACCCCTTTTCATCTATGGCAAATACACTAAGGTGACTAGAAGTCTCCCCTTTTTTGAGCTTCTCCATGATGTCTAAAATCTATGGGTCACCTTGTTGCGAAGCTCCTATCTGGTCCATAAGAGTTGGTCGTTTCTCCAAGGATGCAAACAAATCAGGCAAAATCTCGATGAAGGGTCTAAAATCAGAAGTTGATATGAACTCCAAGTTCTTTCTTTCCACAAACAGTGGACTCAGGGCCATCCTCTGCCTACTTAGTGAGTCTGACACCACATTGCCCTTGCCAGGGGTATATGTAATCTCAAAATCATAAGAAGCTAGAAACTCCGTCCATCGTTGTTGCCTTAAATTGAGGTCTTTCTGCGAGAACATTTACTTGAGAGATTTATGATGGGTGTATAACTCGAACTTCTCTCCAAGTAAATAATGACGCCACGTTCTTAACGCGAGTACTATGGCAGCTAGCTCTAGATCATGGGTGGGATAGTTCTTTTCATGAACTCTCAACTGTCTACCCCCATAAAATACTACTTTCCCTTCTTGCATCAGAACTGCACCAAGCCCTGCACCGCACACATCTGTGTAAACGGTAAACACCTTATTCATGTCAGGAAAAGTCAAGATTGGGGCAGTTGTCAGAATCCTCTTCAGTCGGTGGAAAGAAACGTCATAGTCTATATCCCATGAAAATACCAAGTTCTTCTTCGTCAGCTTGGTGAGTGGGGATGATATCTTTGCGAAGCCCTTAATGAACTTCCTATATTAACCTGCCAACCTAAGAAAACTTCTCACCTCGGTTGCATTTTTAGGAATCTGCCAGTCTTGCACCACAACCACCTTCGCGGGATCTACAGCTATCCCTTCTTTGGAGAGCACATGCCCTAAGAATCTCACCTCTGTTCTCCAAAAAATGGTATTTGGAGAATTCGCCTTAAGCTGATGGTCACGGAGAGTTTTCAAAACTTCTCTCAATTGCTGGGCATGCTCTTCTTCGCTCTTGGAGAAGATCAAAATATCATCAACAAAGAATACAACAAATTTATTTAGGAACTCCCAAAACACCCTACTCATCAGATCAACAAAATAGGCGGGTGCATTCGTCAGCTCAAAAGGTGTAACTAGCCATTCAAAGAATCCATCCGGAGTCCTAAAAGCAGTCTTATCTGTGCTATCCTCAGCCAACCTTAATTAATGAAATCCCATGGCCAAGTCTAACTGGGAAAATACCAGGGCACCAACAAGCTAGTCAAATAAATCATCAATCCTCGGAAGCGGGTGCCAATTCTTCTTAGTGAGTTTATTCAGCTCTCTATAGTAAACACACAAACGAAGCGAACCATCCGCCGTAGTCGCAAATACTACTGGAGCACCCCCATTCAGATATGCTTCGTCTGATAAACCCTTTCTCAAGTAGCTCCCCTAACTGCTTACTCAGCTCCCTCCTTTCCCTCGGAGCCATGTGGCGCACTGGCAATGCAACCGGCTTTGCGTTGTCCACCAAATATATTTGAAAGTCGATCTTGCGCCTCAGAGGTAAACCACGAACCTCATCAAAAACATTGGAATAATCTCGGACTATTGGAACAGATTGCAAGTCATCGATAGATGCATCAAGATTCTAGGAAACTAAACATCACCGACCCTTATGGGTCACAAGAAATCTCGAGGGTTCTCCCATGACAAGTCAGAAGTCTAATGACCCTTTTCTGACAATCCATAATGGCACCATATGTGGTAAGCCAATCCATTCCTAGAATCAACCCATAGCCCATAAACCCGAGCACATACGCGTTACATTCAAACTCGATGCCTAACATAGATATTTTCAAACCCTGACAAATCATAGATAAATGAGCCGAACCACCAATGGGGTTTGAAATAACTATGGGATCCACTACCATACTAGTAATTAAGTGCAGAGATTCAACCACAGAACTAGATATAAATGAGTGTGAAGCGCCAGAATCAAAAAGTGTTCTAATAAGATGGTCTGAAAGGGAAATTAAACCTTCCACCGAAAATTTTCTACCTCTATCAAAAGCACTGACCGCGAGAGCATGCACCTGCCCTCCAGAAGTTCCTGCCTTCAGACATTTTTCCTATGATCCCTGTTTCTTCGTGCACTCCCTAGCAAAGGTCCGACCTCTCCACAATGGTAGCAAGAGTTCTTTCTTTGCTTACAGTCTTTGACCAAGTGACCCTCTTTCCCACAATTGTGACATTTTCTCTTATCTTTGCCCTTATCATTCTTTCCACCTTTCTTTTGTTACTGTTTCTGATGCCCCTTATTGGGCCACACCATCATATTTTGCGATGTCTCCTTAGCCTTTGCTTCCTTCCTTTCTCCCTTGTCTTCCTCATGCATTAGGGCCATATCGACAAGCTTTTCAAAAGTGGCTTCCATTAGGATATGAGACATGGCTAACCCTTGAAGAGGTTCATTCAGCCCTTTAGCAAATAGAAAAGCTCTTTTGTGAGGCGTATCCACCAGCTCTAACCCAAATCTTGCTAGCTGGTTGAATTTGTTCACATACTCCTTCACTGTCAAGTTCCCTTGCTTGAGTGTTAAGAACCTCTCCATCTGCATGCTTCTTTCGGCTTGGGAAAGGAATTTCATTTCGAACCTCTATCTAAAATCCTCCTAAGTTTCCACCGGATGTCCAGCTTGGGTAACTTCCCACCAAAATGAGGCTTCGTCTTTTAGCAGCCAGGCGGCTAACTGAATCTTCCTTCTATTCTCTACTTCAAAGATTACGAACAAGTCCTCGGTCTCCTTAAGCCAATTCCTCGCTTCTATGAATGTCTCATTCCCATGGAACTTCTTTCCTTCCATAGTACGAAAGTCTTTGCAGATCTTAACGAAATTATCTGCTCTTGGAGGAAGAGGAGGAATGACTGGTGCAGCAGGGGGAGGAACATTTTCTTGGCCTTCGGCAGGCGTCGTGGCCTCCAAAGACCTATGAAATCATCCGGGTATCGTGACACCCTCTGGGATATTAGGAATGTTTTGTTCCCCAGACATGCTGAAAAGAAAAAGGAAGAGATTTAGACAAACGACCTAAGGATATTACATATGGCTTCTTGGGGAATGTTTTCAAAACAGACTTTTCTTTTTGAAAATGCTTTCTTTTAAAATCTTTTTGAAAATAATTTTCGAAAACTTTATCCAATCTGGTAACCTTTAGCTCTGATACCAAGTGTGACACCCCACGCCCGTTAATGTCACTCACAAAGGAAATGCATTAAGTTTCATGAAGCGTTATAGGTAGACAGACACAGAATTTTACAAGACAGACATAAATAAGCTAGCAGCGGGAATTTAAATTTTTATTTCAAACACAAATCATACAACGTGGTTCAAAATACCATGAGTCTCAAAAAACATTACAACAACATAACTTCTATCTTTTAACATCAGAGTACATAAATACTTAAAAGAAAATATGATTCCCCAAATAAAAGAGACAAATCCATAGTAGAGATTAAAACTAAAGCCATACTTCGAAAGCAGCTCTAGCAAGATGATATCTGTGTCCTGACTAAGCCCGAGTGTTTCCTCTCTAAGAACCTGAGGGGGGGGGGGAATGGAAGAAAGAAGGAGAAACAAAAGGGTCGGACATAAATTCTGGCGAGTATAGTGACTTTTAGCAAGTAAATAAATAAAAGTAGCATGACAGGCATATAAACTGGATAAGAGAGATTACTACATAAATGGTAGGTATGACAAGGTAGACAGGATAAGGTATATATGCTTCCCTAATGATTACTCTGCACTATTACTAGTATAACCAGAATGAGATGATCCCTTCCACTATAAGGTGGTAGACTTAGACATACGTCCAAATGTACCCTAACTGCTACCCTAATCGATCGGATCCCTACTCCATAGATACTCTATGCCGACCACAAGGTAGGATGTATCACGTCCTAAAGTGGAAACCCCCCGATGATGTGCTCATCCCCATATCTACATGTGTCACGGTCGTCTTATCCCCTTTGGTCCGGCTCATGCACGCACATGGCCCGGTCGATTTGCGCCAACAACACCGCCTCCACGTTTGGATCTCTTACAATTAGTCAGTAAGCGTGCCCCACCTCCAACCTAGCTCGGAGTTCTCTACTCGATACATACTCCGGGTTACGGACTGAAATGGGTCCCACACAATATGATACAAGCTCTCCCCTTTGTCTTGTATCCCCCACTAGGTTTTCCATAGGTTATACTTACCCTATGGGTGTCTTTAATTATATAACCCCAATCTTTCTACCAGTTATGCTTACCTTAAAGGTATCTTTTATAACTTTATTATTTCCTCCAGTTATATATACCACTAGGTGTCTTTAATTACATAATCTTATCGGATTAAGTTTGTGGGCTTGTATGTAAATATTACCCACCCCTCCAGATTTGCTTATCCAATCCACTATCCAACAAATTTTACTTAACCCTAGCTTTATTTCATAATCATACAATCCCTATGGACTAGATTTGGCTAAGTAGTCCAATTTATTACCAAGTCCATTTATGGTTTATAATGGGCTGGACCTCCCACTTTAGGTCTACAACTTGTGGATGTTGGATATGCCGGTCGGGTCCGGGCATTCTTATTCCACAGTTGGGTCTAACCTCGCATCTTAGCCCGATTCATATTTGCGCATTAGACCTCTCACATTAGGTTCAACATTCGTGGCTGCTGGATATGCCGGTCAGGTCCGGGCAGACTTCCACCACTAATGCAACTAACCTCGTGTCATAAATGCAATTACAATTCCTAATTGTAATCACTAGACATTCAATTTTTATCCAATTCTTACCTATGTCTTAATAGGTGATTATGTCCCCACTTTACCCCTTTTGAATTATATGTCCAACTCATGTTTATATTCAAATTATGCCAATATTAACCTTTTTCCCTCCCCATTCCCTAACTAGCATGTTTACACAATTTACAACACGTATAAGCTAAATAATATCCTAATCATAAACGATAAAAAGGGAAGGTAATGGAAATATGACAAAGGTGAATGTTTTAACATAACTAGCATAAACATATACTAACATGGTGAACATATAAGCATAAATCTATTGAACTTGTGGTAGTTAACTAGTAGTAACATAGCAAAGGTGATAATATGAACATGGCAAGATCTAACTTTAATTTTGATGTCCAACAAGTTCAGATCTAATATGAGAAGCACAAGGGGATCCAAATAATAAACTAGATTTGATTAATAATTTAGGTGTCCACATAATACAGATCTAATAGGTAAAAATAGATCTAACAAATAGGGATTAAGATCTACATCATAGAATGTCCACATAATTCAGATCTAACAGTTTATAAGTAAATCTACACAATTAAAGTTTAAGATTCACATTATGGCATGTGATGGGAGTTGTAACAGATCTAAAAAATAGAGATTTAGATCAATAGTTAAAATAGATCTAGCACAAATCATAGAATGCCACAAGGGTTACAATAGGTCCAACAAGATAGAGATTTAGATCCAAATCCTAACCAATTCAGAATGTCGTATATTCAAGATTTACAATGGATCTGATATAATTTAGGCATATGAACAAATCCAAGTCATAGTCGTGTCATATTTACTTTTAAATATTCAAATCTAAAAGCTACTATAAACTCAGTGTTAGGATTAGAAAATATAAGAAGAATGGAACTCGATTCTCTAGATTTGATTTGCAAAGCTGAAAGTTATAGGGGATTAATAGATCCAATTCAGTTCAGACACTTGCAGAGTTTGGCTGCCATGAATTCTCAATGAAGAAAATATGAGAAATGGTCACGTATATATAGCTTCCAGACCCCTGAAACCGACTTCCACATCAGCCTTAGGGGTGTCGACACCCCTGTGGGTGGGTAGATCGACACCCCTTTAGGGGGGTCGACTCATTAGAGTGGGAAATCTGCCGCTACTTTTCATAGTTCAAATTCGAACTGTTCTGGATAAAATTCTGACTCATCCCTGACTCATGTGTGTATATATATATTCTTTGTGCGCATATACAAACTTAGAACTCCCACAACATCTTCATACAATGTCCGTTTTATGCAAATCAAATGTCTATCTTGACCAGAATTTCGAGATGGACGCAATGGCGCAGTCCGTTTTTCTTAATTTTGATTATTAAATTAATTATTATTTAATTTGTCCTTTTTAATGTTAATAAAATTTCAGGGTGTTACATTCTCCCCTACTCAAAGGATTTCGTCCCTGAAATCTCTAAGTTGAGAAGAGTGCATATCCTACCATCCATCATCTATCTACTATTCCATCAATCACTGGCATCCATTGTCCTTAAAGACTTCTAACGCTTATATGAATATATGCAAAGTTGTGCGTATATCTCCTAATACTAAAGCGAAGATCAGGCGGTCTACTGATTCAGTTGACCGCCTTAATGCAATGTATGTTAGTGCCATAAATCCAACATGTATGCAACAATCCTATTATAACATGTAAGTTCTATATGGGTGCACAATCATCCGTCCAAATGCAATGTCCATATGATGATATATTCAATATCATCCACTAAAAGAAGAAAAATGTGCACACATATCCATATGCAGTATGAGAGTGATTGAGCCGATCTAGTGCCTAATGTGTGTGTATATGCATCCATCAAACATAACATGTCTCAAACACATGTTTACATCCATAGGAGTCTTATCTAAAGGTTAAAAATACTATGGATAGAATATATTCAAATAATAGAAACAAGCACATATAAAAATTAGGAAAAGGAGTTAAGAACATACCCTCGAAAACAAAAGGGTATGAAGCACGAATCTTGTATTTAATCTCCCAAGTCACATCCTCTGGGTTATCTCCCCGTTAAACCTTTAGCAACTTGATCCATTTATTGCGTAGCTTCTTAATTTATGATCCAAGAATACGAGAATGAACTCGTCTGACTGCCATCTCCCGTTCTACTTCTACTTCTTCCAATACACTCGGCTCAACAACCTCTGCAGTGTCATGAAGGCACTTCCACACTAGAAATGTGGAGAACATCATGAACGCCGGATAGATTTTCTGGGAGTTTTACTCTATAGGCCATTTGGCCAATCCTCTCGGTAATGGGAAATGGTCCCACAAACTTAGGTTCCAATTTCCCTACCGATCTAAAGCGAACCACATTCCTTAGAGGAGATACTTAGATAAAAACTAAATCTCCCACCTCAAACTTGATATCAGTCCTTCTCTTGTCTGCATAGGACTTCTGCCTATCTTGAGCTATCTTCATCCGCCGCCGAATAAGGTCAATCTTTTCAGACATTTCCCTAACCATATCTGGTCCAAGTAATAATCCTTCTGTAGATTCCCACCAACAAGCTGTTGGTAATCTACAGGATCGTCTGTATAATGCTTCGAAGGGTGCCATGTCGATGCTAGACTGATAGCTGTTGTTATAGGCAAACTCTACTAAAGGAAGTGCTCTTCCCAAGTCCCTCCGAAGTCTAGGATACACAGCCTCAAAAGATCTTCAAGAATCCTGTTCACCCTCTCCGTTTGTCCATTTGTCTGAGGATTATAAGCGGTGCTCAAACACAACTGTATACCTAATGCTTCTTGCAAGCTCCTCCAAAATTCGCTGGTAAAAATGGGGTCACGATCGCTTACGATGCTGGAAGGCACCCCATGAAGACGAACTATCTCACGAACATAAATTGCTGCCAACCATGATGTCATCCTCTTACTCTTAACTGGAATAAAGTGAGCGCTCTTAGTGAGTTTATCTACCACAACCCAGATACTGGTGTTGCCTTTATTTGATCTAGACAAACCATTTATGAAATCCATAGAGACGCTCTCCCATTTCCACTGAGGAACCTCCAAAGGATGAAGTAATCCACCGGGATTCTTTTGCTCAGCTTTAACTTGCTGGCAAACTAAACATTAGGAAACATATTCGACCACATCTTTCTTCATCCCAGCCCAAAAGAAAACCCTCTTCATGCCTCTATACATCTTATCACCGCCTGGATGAATGGTTATCTTAGAATGGTGGGCTTGTTCTATGACTGCCTTTATCAAGCTTCCAGTTTGAGGAACACAAAGCCTTCCATCTTGCCCCAAACACCCTTTTTCATCTATGGCATATCCACTAAGGTGACTAGAAGTCTCCCCTTTTCTGAGCTTCTCCACGATGTCTAAAATCTATGGGTCACCTTGTTGTGAAGCTCCTATCTGGTCCATAAGAGTTGGTCGTATCTCCAAGGATGCAAACAAATCAGGCAAAATCTCGATGAAGGGTCTAAAATCGAAAGTTGATATGAACTCCAAGTTCTTTCCACAAACAGAGGACTCAGGGCCATCCTATGCCTACTTAGTGAATCTGCCACCACATTACCCTTGCCATGGGTATATGTAATCTCAAAATCATAAGAAGCTAGAAACTCCATCCACCGTTGTTGCCTTAAATTGAGGTCTTTCTGCGAGAACAGATACTTGAGAGATTTATGATGGGTGTATATCTCGAACTTCTCTCCAAGTAAATAATGACGCCACGTTCTTAACGCGAATACTATGGCAGCTAGCTCTAGATCATGGGTGGGATAGTTCTTTTAATGAACTCTCAACTGTCTACCCCCATAACATACTACTTTCCCTTCTTGCATCAGAACTGCACCAAGCCCTGTACCGCACACATCTGTGTAAATGGTAAACACCTTACTCCTGTCAAGAAAGGTCAAGACTGGGGCAGTTGTCAGAGCCCTCTTCAGTCGGTGGAAAGCAACGTCACAGTCTATATCCCATGAAAATACCAAGTTCTTCTTCGTCGGCTTGGTGCGTAGGGCTGATATCTTTGCGAAGTCCTTAATGAACTTCTTATATTAACCTGCCAACCTAAGAAAACTTCTCACCTCGGTTGCATTTTTAGGAATCTGCCAGTTTTGCACCACAACCACCTTCGCAGGATCTACAGCTATCCCTTCTTTGGAGAGCACATGCCATAAGAATCTCACCTCTTTTCTCCAAAAATGGCATTTGGAGAACTTCTCCTTAAGCTGATGGTCACGGAGAGTTTTCAAAACTTCTCTCAAATGCTGGGCATGCTCTTCTTCGCTCTTGGAGAAGATAAAAATATCATCGACAAAGAATACAATAAATTTATTTAGGAACTCCCGAAACACCCTACTCATCATATCAACAAAATAGGCGGGTGCATTCGTCAGCCCAAAAGGTGTAACTAGCCATTCAAAGAAGCCATCCGGAGCTATGCTCATCCACCCTTGATTGATGAAATCCCATGGCCAAGTCTAACCGGGAAAATACCGGGGCACCAACAAGCTGGTCAAATAAATCATCAATCCTTGGAAGCAGGTGCCTATTCTTCTTAGTGAGTTTATTCAGCTCTCTATAGTCAACACACAAACAAAGCGAACCATCTGCCTTAGTCGCGAATACTACTGGAGCACCCCATTCAGATATGCTTCGTCTGATATACCCTTTCTCAAGTGGCTCCCCTACTTGCTTACTCAGCTCCCTCCTTTCCCTCAGAGCCATGTGGCGCACTGGCAATGCAACTGGCTTTGCGTTGTCCACCAAATATATATGAAAATCGATCTTGCGCCTAAGAGGTAAACCCCGAACCTCATCAAAAACATCGAAATAATCTCGGACTACTAGAACAGATTGCAAGTCATCGATAGATGCATCAAGATTCTAGGAAACTAAGCATAACCGACCCTTATGGATCACAAGAAATCTCGAGGGTTCTCCCATGACAAGTCAGAAGCCTAATGACCCTTTTCTGACAATCCAAAATGGCACCATATGTGGTAAGCCAATCAATTCCTAGAATCAACCCATAGCCCATAAACCCGAGCACATACGTGTCGCATTCAAACTCGACGCCTAACATAGATATTTTCAAACCCCGACAAATCATAGATAAATGAGCCGAACCACCAATGGGGTTTGAAATAACTACGGGATCCACTACCATACTAGTAATTAAGTGCAGAGATTCAACCATAGAACTAAATATAAATGAGTGTGTAGCGCCAGAATCAAAAAGTGTTCTAATAAGATGTTTTGAAAGAGAAATTAAACCTTCCACAGAAATTTTTCTACCTCTATCAAAAGCACTGACCGCGAGAGCATGCACCTGCCCTCCAGAAGTTCCTACCCTCTGACAATTTTCCTATGATCCCTGTTTCTTCGGGCACTCCCGAGCAAAGTGTCCGACCTCTCCACAATGGTAGCAAGATTTCTTCCTTCACTTACAGTCTTTGACCAAGTTACCCTCTTTCCCACAACTGTGACATTTTCTCTTATCTTTGCCCTTATCATTCTTTCTTGGGGTGGGCATAAACCGCACCGCAATGCAAAAACCACCGGGACCGAACCACAAAAACGGTGCGGAAAACTGCTCCGGATTCTCTCTCTAAAGCAAACAACCCAAACCAAACCGACTCGCAACGATATGGTACGGTTGCGGTTTAAACTTTTACCAAACCATATTAAACCGAACCGAACCGCATAACTACATAGACAATGTTATGATAAATAAATTAACAAATTCCTATCTAACTTCTAATTTAACGATATATATTCTATTTTCAAAGTATGTTATAGTTATATTAATTAAAGATAACACTATATGTTTTAACCTTCAGGTGACACAGCGTCATACAATCGTAAATTGATTGTTAATGGAAGTAATTTTCTTGTTTTTTATTTAATACGGGTTCAAACCAGACCAAACCAAAACCAGACCGTATTACATTGAAACTGAACCGAAACCGAACTGTTGGAATGGTTAGAATAATGGTTTGTATTTTTGTTCAACCATTTGATGCAGCGCGGAAGCGGTTTGAGCTTCAAACCGCATCAAACCGAACCACGCCCACCCCTAATTCTTTCCACCTTTCTTTTGTTACTATTTTTTCTGCCCCTTATTGGGCCACACCTTCCTATTTTGCGATTTCTCCTTAGCCTTTGCTTCCTTCCTTTCTCCCTTGTATTCCTCATGCATTAGGTCCATATCGACAAGCTTTTCAAAAGTGGCTTCCATTAGGATATGGGACATGGCTAACCCATGAAGGGGTTCATTCAGCCCTTTAGCAAATAGAAAAGCTCTTTTGTGAGGTGTATCCACTAGCTCTAACCCGAATCTTGCTAGCTGGTTGAATTTGTTCATATACTCCTTCACTGTCAAGTTCACTAGCTTGAGTGTTAAGAACCTCTCCATCTGCATGCTTCTTTCGGCTTGGGAAAGAAATTTCATTTCGAACCTCTATCTAAAATCCTCCTAAGTTTCGACCGGACGTCCAGCTTGGGTAACTTCCCACCAAAATGAGGCTTCGTCTTTCAGCGGCCAGGCGGCTAACTGAATCTTCCTTCTATTCTCTACTTCAAAGATTACGAACAAGTCCTCGGTCTCCTTGAGCCAATTCCACGCTTCTACGAATGTCTCATTCCCATGGAACTTCTTCCCTTCCATAGTACGGAAGTCTTTGCAGATCTTAGCGAAATTATCTGCTCTTGGAGGAGGAGGAGGAATGACTGGTGCAGCGGGGGGAGGAACATTTCCTTGGCCTTCGGCAGGCGTCGTGGCATCCAAAGACTTATGAAACCATCCGGGTATCGTGACACCTCTGGGATATTAGGAATGTTTTGTTCCCCAGACATGTTGAAAAGAAAAAGGAAGAGATTTAGACAAAGGACCGAAGGACATTACATATGGCTTCTTGGGGAATGTTTTCAAAACAGACTTTTCTTTTTGAAAATGCTTTCTTTTAAAATCTTTTTGAAAATAATTTTCGAAAACTTTATCCAATCTGGTAACCTTTAGCTCTGATACTAAGTGTGACACCCCACGTCCGTTAATGTCATTCACAAAGGAAATGCATTAAGTTTCGTGAAGCGTTATAGGTAGACAGACACAGAATTTTACAAGACAGACATAAATAAGCTAATAGTGGAAATTTAAATTTTTATTTCAAACACAAATCATACAACGTGGTTCAAAATACCATGAGTCTCAAAAAAACATTACAACAACATAACTTCTATCTTTTAACATCAGAGTACATAAATACTTAAAAGAAAATATAATTCCCCCAATAAAGGAGACAAATCCATAGTAAAGATAAAAACTTGAGCCATACTTCGAAAGCAGCTCTAACAAGATGATATCTGCGTCCTGACTAAGCTTGAGTGTTTCCTCCCTAAGAACATGGGGAAGGGGGGAAATGGAAGAAAGAAGGAGAAACAAAAGGGTCAGACATAAATTCTGGCGAGTCTAGTGACTTTTAGCAAGTAAATAAATAAAAGTAGCACGACAGGCATATAAACTGGATAAGAGAGATCACTACATAAATGGCAGGTGTGACAAGGTAGACATGATAAGGTATATACGCTTCCCTAATGATTACTCTGCACTATTACTAGTATAACCAGAATGAGATGATCCCTTCCACTATAAGGTGGTAGACTTAGGCATACGTCCAAATGTACCCTAACTACTACCCTAATCGATCGGCTCCCTACTCCATAGATACTCTATGCTGACCACACAGTTGGATGTATCATGTCCTAAAGTGGAAATCCCTCATTGATGTGCTCATCCCTATATCTACTTGTGTCACGGTCGTCTTAACCCCTTCGGTCCGGCTCATGCACGCACATGGCTTGGTCGGTTTGCACCAACAACACCGCCTCCACGTTTGGATATCTTACAATTAGTCAGTAAGCGTGCCCCACCTCCAACCTAGCTCGGAGTTCTCTACTCGATACATACTCCGGGTTGCAGACTGAAATGGGTCCCACACAATATGATACAAGCTCTCCCCTTTGTCTTGTATCCCCCACTAGGTTTTCCAAAGGTTATACTTACCCTAAGGGTGTCTTTAATTATATAACCCCAATCTTTCTACCAGTTATGCTTACCTTAAAGGTGTCTTTCATAACTTTATTATTTCCTCCGGTTATATATAGCACTAGGTGTCTTTAATTACATAATCTTATCGGATTATGTTTGTGGGCCTATATGTAAATATTACCCACCCCCTCCAGATTTGCTTAACCAATCCACTATCCAACAAATTTTACTTAACCCTAGCTTTATTTCATAATCATACAATCCCTATGGACTAGATTTGGCTAAGTAGTCCAATTTATTACCATGTCCATTTATGGTTTATAATGGGCTAGACCTCCCACTTTAGGCCTACAACTTGTGGATGTTGGATATGCCGGTCGGGTCCGGGCAGTCTTATTCCACAGTTGGGTCTAACCTCGCATCTTAGCCCGATTCGCATTTGCGCATTAGACCTCTCACATTAGGTTCAACATTCGTGGCTGCTGGATATGCCGGTCAGGTCTGGGCAGACTTCCACCACTAATGCAACCAACCTCGTGTCATAAATGCAATTACAATTCCTAATTGTAATCACTAGACATTCAATTTTTATCCAATTCTTAACTATGTCTTAATAGGTGATTATGCCCCCACTTTACCCCTTTTGAATTATATGTCCAACTCATGTTTATATTCAAATTATGACAATATTAACCTTTTTCCCTCCCCATTCCCTAACTAGCATGTTCACACAATTTACAGCACGTATAAGCTAAGTAATATCCTAATCATAAACGATAAAAAGGGAAGGTAATGGAAATATGACAAAGGTGAATGTTTTAACATAACTAGCATAAACATATACTAACATGGTGAACATATAAGCATAAATCTAATGAACTTGTGGTAGTTAACTAGTTGTAACATAGGAAAGGTGATAAGATGAACATGACAAGATCTAAATTTAATTTAGACATCCAACAAGTTCAGATCTAATATGAGAAGCACAAAGGGATCCAAATAATAAACTAGATTTGATTAATAATTTAGGTGTCCATAGGTAAAAATAGATCTAACAAGTAGGGATTAAGATCTACATCATAGAATGTCTAAAAATTCAGATCTAATAGTTTATAAGTAAATCTACACAATTAAAGTTTAGGATTCACATCATGGCATGTGATGGGAGTTGTAACAGATCTAAAAGATAGAGATTTAGATCAATAGTTAAAATAAATCTAGCACAAATCATAGAATGCCACAAGGGTTACAACAGGTCCAACAAGATAGAGATTTAGATCCAAATCCTAACCAATTCAGAATGTCGTATGTTCATGATTTACAATGGATCTGATATAATTTAGGCATATGAACAAATCCAAGTCATAGTCGTGTCATATTTACTTTTAAATATTCAAATCTAAAAGCTACTATAAACTCAGTGTTAGGATATAAAATATAAGAAGAATGGATCTCGAATCTCTAGATTTGATTTGCAAAGCTGAAAGTTGTAGGGGATTAATAGATCCAATTCAGTTCAGACACTAGCAGAGTTTGGCTGCCATGAATTCTCAATGAAGAAAATATGAGAAATGGCCACGTATATATAGCTGCCAGACCCCATGAAACCGACTGCCACATCAGCCTTAGGGGTGTCGACACCCCTGTGGGTGGGTCGATCGACACCCCTCTAGGGGGTTCGACTCATTAGAGCGGGAAATCTGCCGCTACTTTTCATAGTTCAAATTTGAACTGTTCTGGATAAAATTCTGACTCGTCTCTGACTCATGTGTGTGTATATATATATATATATATTCTTTCTGCGTGTATACCAACTTAAAACTCTCATAACTTCTTCATACGGTGTCCGTTTTATGCAAACCAATTGTCTATCTTGACTAGAATTTCGAGACGGACGCAATGGAGTAGTCTGTTTTCCTTAATTATGAATATTAAATTAATTATTATTTAATTTATCCTTTTTAATGTTAACAAAATTTCAGGGTGTTACACTGGGGAACCTAATATTCCTAAGGGCGTTACGATACCAGGCTAGTTCCGTAGGTATCTAGAGGCCACAGCGCCTACCGGTGGTCAAGCTGACGTTCATCCCCAAGCTGCACCCGTCGTTCCTCCTAATGCTTCGCGCGTAGAGAACTTCTCTAAGATCTGCGAAGATTTCCGGGCTATGGGAGGAAAGCCATTCCATGGAATCAAGATGTTCGTAGAGGCAAGGAATTGGCTCAAGAAGACAGAGGACTTGTTTGGAATTTTCGATGTGGATGATCGTAGGAAAATTCAGCTAGCCGTCTGGCTATTGAAAGACGAAACTTCGTTCTGTTGGGAAGTAAACCACGCGGGACGTCCGGTGGAGACATGGGATGATTTTAGATAGAGGTTTGAAATGAAGTTTCTTTCTCAAGCTGAGAAAAGCATGCAAATAGAGAGGTTCTTGGCTCAAACAAGGAAACATGGCTATTAAAGAATATGTGAACAAATTCAACCAACTAGCAAGGTTTGGATTGGAACTGGTAGATACTTCGTATAAGAAAGCTTTGCAGTTTGCTAAAGGGCTGAATAAACCCCTTCATGGGTTAGCTATATCCCATATTCCAATGGGAGAAACTTTTGAAAGGCTTGTTGATATGGCCCTGATGCGTGAGGAAGACAAAGGAGAAAAGAAGGAAGTTAAGGCTAAGGAAACAACACAAAACAAGAAGATATGGCCCAAGGAAGACAGTAATAACAGAAGAAGGGCGGAAAGAATGAAAAGGATAAGGATAAGAGGAAGTGTCACAGCTGTAGATGTGAGGGTCACTTGGTGAAGGACTGCAAAAGAAGGAAGAATTCTAGATTCAATTGTGGAGAGGTCGGACACTTTGCTAAGGAGTACCCGAGGAAATAGGGACAAGGTCAAAGGGCAGGAGCCTCTGGAGGGCAGGTGCATGCTCTCACGACTAGTGCTCTAGGTAGGGGTAGGAAAATTTACGTGGAAGGTTTTATTTCTCTTTCCAGTCATCCTATTAGAACTCTTTTTGATTCTGGTGCTTCACATTCATTTATATCTAGTTCTGTGGTTGACTCTTTGCACCTAAATACTAGTATAGTGGTGGATCCCGTAGCTATCTCAAACCCTATTGGTGGTTCGGCTCATTTGTCCATGATTTATTGAGGTTTGAGAATATCTGTGTTAGGCGTCGAGTTTGAGTGCGATGCATATGTGCTCGATTTTATAGGCTATGGTTTGATTCTAGGATGGACTGGCTAACCATGTATGGTGCTATTCTAGATTGTGAGAGGAGGGTCGTTAGACTTTTGACTTGCCATGGGAGGACCCTCGAAATTTCTTGTGACCCACAAGGGTCTTTTATGCTTAGTTTCCTAGAGTCTCTAGATGCATCTATCGATGATCTGCAATCTATTCCAATAGTCTGAGATTATCCTGATGTTTTTGATAAGGTATGGGGATTACCTCCAAGGCGTGAGATCGATTTTCATATATATTTGGTGGACAATGCAAAGCCCGTTGCATTACCTGTGCGCCATATGGATCCAAGGGAAAGGAGGGAGCTTAGCAAGCAAGTAGGGGAGCTACTCGAGAAAGTGTTTATTAGGCGAAGCATATCTGAATAGGGTGCTCCAGTGGTATTCACAATTTAGGCGGATGGTTCGCTTCGCTTATGTGTGGACTATGGAGAGTTGAACAAACTCACAAAGAAGAATAGGCACCCACTTCCGAGGATAGATGATCTGTTTGGCCAGCTTGTTGGTGCCTCAATATTCTCTTAGTCAGACTTGGCCATGGGGTTTCATCAATTGAGTGTGGTTGAGGACATCATAGATAAGACCGCTTTCAGGACTCCAGATGGTTTTTTTGAATGGCTAGGTATGCCTTTTGGGTTGATGAATGCACCCATCTATTTTGTTGATCTGATGAGTAGGGTGTTTCGGGAGTTCCTAAATAAATTTTCCGTGGTCTTTATTGATGGTATCTTGATCTTCTCAAAGAGAGAAGAAGAGCATGCCCAGCATTTGAGAGAAGTTTTAAAAACTCTTCGTGCACATCAAGTTAAGTCAAATTTCTTCAAATGCCATTTTTGGAGAAAAGAGGTGAGATTTCTAGGGCATATGGTTTCTAAAGATGGGATAGTAATAGTTCCCGCAATGGTAATTGCAATTCAAGATTGGCAAATTCCAAAAAATGCAACGGAGGTGAGAAGCTTTCTTGGATTGGCAAGTTATTATAGGAAGTTCATTAAGGACTTCGCAAAGATATCAGCCCCACTCACCAGGCTGACAAAGAAGAATTTGGCGTTTTCATGGGATATAGATTGTGATGTTGCTTTCCAACGATTGAAGAGGGATTTGACAATAGCCCTTGTCTTGACCTTGCCGGATGGGAATAAAGTATTTACATTATACACTGATTCATGTGGTACAGGGCTTGGTGCGGTTCTGATGCAAGAAGGAAAGGTAGTATGTTATAGGGGTAGACAACTAAGGGTTCATGAGAAGAACTACCCTACCCATGATTTAGAGCTAGCTTCCATAGTATTCGCGCTTAAGATGTGGCATCATTATTTTCTTGGAGAGAAGTTCAAGTTGCATACCGATCATAAATCTCTCAAGTAATTGTTCTCGTAGAAGAATCTTAATTTAAGGCAACAAAGGTGGATGGAGTTCCTAGCTTCTTATGATTTAAAAATTGCCTATATCCTTGGCAAGGGTAATGTGGTGGCAGACGCAATGAGTATGCAGAGGATGGCCTTAAGTCCTCTATTTGTGGAGAGGAAAAGCTTGGATTCATATTGACTTTTGACTTTAGACCCTCTACCGAGTTTTTGCCTAGTTTATTTGCATCGCTAGTGAAGTCAAGTTGATGAAAGTTCAGTGGGGAGATAACCCAGAGGATGCGACTTAGGAGACCGAAGACAAGATTCGTGCTTCGTACCCTTTTCTTTTTGAGGGTATGTTCTTAACTCCTTTTTTTCTAAATCTTTTATCTATGCGTGTTTCTATCATTTAAGTATATCCTATCGATTGAATCTTCGACCTTTAGGTAGGAATCCTATGGATGTAAACATGTGTTTGAGACATATTATGTTTGATGGATGCAAGTGTTTGCTAGTGGTTGCTCGTGGATGCATAAACACACACATTAGGCACTAGATCGGCTCAATCACTCTCATACTGCATATGGATGTGTATGCATTTTTCTTCTTTTAGTGGATGAAATTGAATGTATCGTCATTTGGACGTTGCATTTGGATGGATGATTGTGCACCCGTATAGAACTTACATGTTATAATAGGATTGTTGCATACATGTTGGATTCATGGCACTAACATATATTGCATTAAGGAGGTCAACTAAATCAGTAGACCATACGATCTTCGCATTAGTATTGGGATATATACACACACCTTTGCATATGTTCATATAAGCATTAGAAGTCTTTAAGGACAATGGATGCTTGTGATTGGTGGATGAGTAGATGGGTGATGGATGGTAGGATATACATTCTTCTTAACTTAGAGATTTCAGGGATGAAATCTTTTGAGTAAGGGAGAATGTAACACCCCATAATTTTAACAATGCTAAAGAGGACAAATTAAAGAATAATTAATCTAATATTCAGAATCAAGGGAAATGGACTACGCCATTGCGCCCGTCTCGAAATTCTGGTCAAGATAGACACTTGGTTTGCGTAAAACGGACAGCGTATGAAGTTGTGAAGATTTGAAGTTTGCATACGCGCAAGAGAATTATATATATATATATATATATTTAAATCAGAAAATAGTTCAAAAATCGAATTTCTGTTGGCGGTAAATCTCCCACCCTAGGGGTGTCGACCCCTTAAGGTGGGTATCGACCCATGGGTTATGGGGTCGACCCCCCTGCGGCATACTAACAAATTAGGGTTTCAGGGGTTTTTGGCTATAAATATGGCCTCGTTTCTCTAGTTTCTTCACACTGAAAATAATGGAGGGCTAGATGGTGTCGCTGCCTGGACTGAATCAAACCTTTTTCTTCTTCTGCAATCAAATTAATCAAATTTAGAGTTATTCAAGTGTAGATATGTGATTCAACATCTTCTATTCTCCTTCTATTTTTCTTGATCCAAACACTGTGAGTTTAAGTTACTTTTAGATCTGAATAATTAAAAGTAAAACCTTATATGACATTAACCTGGGTCTATTCCTATGACCATTTGATTAAAATTAGATCTGCTATAACCTATTTATCTATGAGTTTATGACATGATTATGACTTAGATCTAAACCTCCACCTGTTTATCATGTCAGATCTGCCATTGTTTCACTGTTTAGATCACCTTATACTTGTCCCTATCATGTTTGTCGTTAAATTCGATCTGTTATTAGTTGGACATCTAAACCATTATTTAGATCTTATCATGCCTGTTATGACATTCCTATTATGTAAGAATCAGTTCTATTATCATGTGTTCATCAGATCTATTCCTATATGCCTGTCTTGTCATTATGCCACTATATGTTTATGCCATTATATGTCAATCTAGTTAGTATGATCATTCCTATCATCTTCCCTTCATCTTTCCCCTTTTATTTTATATATCCTGGCTGCTTTCGAGCCTAGGCATGCTGCTGAAATATGCGAACGCGTTAAACGGGGAATGAGGGAAAAAACATTGAAATTGGGCATAACTTGTAATTGGGAATTTGGACATAACCTGAATAAAATGTTATAATTTAGGGCATATGGTTCATAATGAACATAACTTGGGGAAAGGAACATGAAAACCTATAACTGACATAGGTAAAATTGGCTAATAATGAAATGCCTAGGATTACAGTAATTAGAAATTGTAGTTGCGCCTAGACACGAGGTTAGATTTGCTTGTGGTGGAAGTCTGCCTGCAACCGCCCGGCATATCCAACAACCACAAGTGGTGAATCTTATGTGAGGGGTCCAGGTGCACAAATACAAAATGTGCTTAGACACGAGGTTAAACCCGACTTATGGAAGATGCCTGCCCGGAACCGACCGACATATCAAGCATCCACAAGTGGAAGGCTTAATGTGAGGGGTCTAGCACATTATAACCATAAATCGACATGGTAATGAATTGGAATACTTACCCTAGTTAAATCCGTAGGGATTGTATGAACATGAACCTGATTAGGGGTTAAGTAAACTTGTTTGAAATAGTGGGTGGGTTAAGTAATCTGGGTTGTGTGGGTAATATTGATATATAGGCCCATAAACTTAATCGGTTGAGGTTATGTAGTTAAAGACACCGTTAGGTAACCATAACCTATGGAAATGATGGGTTTATATAATTAAAGACACCATTAGGTAAGCATAACATGTGGAAATTGTAGGGGGGATACAAGACAAGGGGGAAAGCTTATATCATCTTGTGTGGGGGATCTGTTTTAGTCAATAACCCATAAAACAATATCAGACGAGTACTCCGCCCTAGGTCGAAGTAGGGAAACGCTTACTGGGCTGATTGTAAGAGATCCAAATGTGGAGGATGGTGTGGACTCGCCAGGCTTTATGTCTGACCCTTTTTGTTTCCTCTTCTTTTTTCCGTTTCCGTCCCCAGGTTCTCAAGGAGGAATTACTCAAGCCTGACCAGGATTCTGCTATCATTTGCCGGAGCTACTTAGATGTATTTCTCAAGCTCCTATCCTTGCTACTATGGCAATGTTTTTATTTTGGGATTTTCTTCTTTTTTTTGGTAATATGATGTTTTAAGTACAAGACAAAAGTTTATATTGTATTGGTTTTTATGTAATTCAGACATATAATGTTTTGAACCGCGATGCTTTATGATAAATAAAAGTTTTTATTTCCACTGCTATTCTATATCTTTCTTGTAATGTTTCTGTTTATGTTTACCTATAACACTTCACGAAACTTAATGCATTCTCTTAATGAGTGACATTAACGGACGTGAGATGTCACAATCTACAACATGGTAAGTATATTTTCATTCGAATCACCATAGGGTCTAATCTAGCAACTTAAATTGGTAATTCCTATGTTAATACATAGGTATATGAAAGTTTAGATCCACTATTTTGTTTATTCATTTATTTATCATTATTCAGTGAGTTTTATATGGTTGTATGATGAATAATTTTTGTTTTAGTGTTGTTGATGATTTCATAAAGTGTTGATAATTGAATTGGATGGTTTTGGTGAGTTGTTTGCATCGATGTTGGCATTTGGTGACGGATTGGTTGAGATTGGAGATAAATTGGTCAGATCTGGAGTTAGGTCGTTTTTTGAAGGGCCGCATGGCTTGTTGCTCAAAAAAGAGAGTCGGTTCGTTTTTAATCCAGAGAGTCAGGTCAGGCCATTTTTGATACAGAGAATCAGATCAAATCATTTTTTTACCCAAAGAGTCAGGTCAGGTCGTTTTGACGCAGAGAGTCAGGTCAGGTCGTTTTTGACCTAGAGAGTCAAGTCAAGTCGTTTTTGACCTAGAGAGTCTAGTCAGGTCGTTTTGACCGAGGGAGTCAGGTCAGGTCATTTTTGACCCAGAAAGTCAGGTCAGGTCATTTTGACCCAAAGAGTCAGGTCAGGTTGTTTTTGACCTAGAAAGTTAGGTCAGGTCGTTTTTGACTCAGAAAGTCAGGTCAGGTCGTTTTGACCCATAAAGTCAGGTCGGGTCGTTTTTGACCTAGAGAGTCAGGTCAGGTCGTCAGGTCGTTTTGACTCAGAGAGTCAGGTCAGGTCGTTTTTGACCCAGAGAGTCAAGTCAGGTCACCCAGAGAGTCTGGTCAGGTCGTTTTTGATCCAGAGAGTCTGGTCAGGTCATTTTGACCCAGAGAGTCAGGTCAGGTCGTTTTTGACCCAAAAAGTCAGGTCAGGTCATTTTGACCCAAAGAGCCAGGTCAGGTTGTTTTTGACTTAGAAAGTCAGGTCAGGTCGTTTTTGATCCAGAAAGTCAAGTCAGTTCGTTTTGACCCATAAAGTCAGGTCGGATCGTTTTTGACCTAGAGAGTAAGGTCAAATCGTTTTTGACCTGATGAATAGGGTCGTTTGTGACCTGATGAGTCGGATCATTCGTGACCTGATGAGTCGGGCCGAAACGTTATGAATCGAATATTGACCAAATGACTTATGTTTTTGGCTCGATGGTGGTTATGGCTTCGAAGTGAACTGAAGGAGAAATGTTCGAAGTTGCTTGAGCTTATGAACAGTCAACATGTTGGATGACTAGAGATACCGAAGCAAATGGATTATCGTTGTCGTAGGTTCTAGCGGACTCAAAGCAGGGGTATGATGGGGACGCACAAAAGAATAGAAGTGGTTGGTTGAGTACCCTGAGCAGCACGACAGGCCTGGATATGAGAACGATTGCTTATGGAGTTTTGTTAGAACCGGGCTTTACGATTAGCCCTTGACCGACGACAAGGTGTTGAGCCGGTCATACGAATAACGATGGTTTCAAAGCAGCTTTGGCGGTGATAGCCAGAGTAATAGATGATGATTATTTTGCATGTATCATCTTGTGTAGATTATTCGACGTCAAATGAGATATCTCTCGGTGCTTGTCTGGTGTTGGTTTAGGCCTTTGGGACTTGTGCTTGGGGAGATGTCGATATCGATTAGGATGGTCTATGCTTGATAACTGTTGCCATGAATGTGCTTTTTGTTTCTATTTGATTGTTGTAAAGGCTATTACTGTCATATGTGGGGAAGACGGGTTGGTCTTCTCTGGTGTGATGGTAGATTAGTTGATTAATTTGCCTATTCTCATGTACTTTATTGATGATGTTAGATAGTTGTTTGTCGCTCATTAAGACTATTGTATGACTCAAGGTTTTATGTTCCCTCTTATTACCTTGGGCTGCTCATCCGGTTTTGGATGGGCAGACTAAGTAGCAAATGACAGGTGATAGATCTTGATGAGGACGATGCTGTTGAGCGATGACGAGCAGGAAGCTTTCGTATTAGTTTTTTACTATCTATTATTTGCTGTTTTCCGCTGTTTGATGTATTCTCTGAGAGACTATAGTGAGATATATTGTACAGACTCTTACTATGTAATCCAATGTTATATGGATATACTTTCGAGTTGATATGAAAGTTTTAAGACCCTGCTCAATTCTTCTTCACTATTACTGTCTGTTGTATATGTTCTACTATATTTTATCCTTGCACCGCGAGTTATGCGACAGGTTCTGCGTATATTATTCTACCTTGATGACATAGTTGTCTGACACGTCTTTCAGCGTAGTTTTCCTCTTGATAAGTGTAGGAGTTATGAGCGGTTATCACAACTATTTTCAATAATATTGTCATATACAACGTACGGGTTACATGATGGTGTAAACAAAACAAGTGGATAGAAAAAATTCACAATCCAAACCAAAAACACAACATTACCAAATCCTAGCCATAAACTTTCAAAATCGTATTTTTTTTTCAAAAATGATAAAAACCCTAGAAGCTAGAGTAAATCTAATATGCGGCAATTTTTCTCAATCTATTGAACATTGATGAAATCAAACTTCATGAAGGCTTTCGTGGATTCTCCTGTTTTTTTTAAAATAAAAGGTGAGATAGTAGAATCGAAGCAAGGGACTTAAGAAATATTAGATTTGTCAATAATAAGCTTTGCAGGATTCTAAGTCTTTCAAAGTTGATTGTAATCATCTAGATCTAAGAATATAAAATAGAAGTTGCTTGTCTTGTTGAGAGAGCTCCTAGTATGATTTATATGCTCTCGTAACTGGCTACTTTTCGCTTTGCTGAGATAGTTCTCAGTATGGTGGTCAAGTTGTCGAGATTTGCTACTTTCTCTATTACTTCAAATAGATAAGTGATAATCTTGATTATTAAGCAAACTTTTATGGTATTCATTGCCTATCATCTGACTTCTAATGTAAGTTTGATTGAAAAAAATCATTTTGTAAAGACAAATCTTTCTCGAGAACACTATTGGAAGGGTGATATTCCCTTTATCTAAAGAAGATAAACAAACAAAATAGTTGTTTCTATTATTTATATTATGAAAAGCATACTTAGCTAAAATCTTCTTGCTTTGACTGTAGGATTTTGTCCTATTTTGCAGCTTTCTAATGGTCGCCTTTAAGGTGATTGTCGGATGAATAGTAATCGTGTCTCATTGTAGACTTCTTTGACATATGGAGAACACTTTGTTAAAAGCTAAAGTCATTAGATCTTCCTTGGTAAATATGAGAAGTATGTTTTCTGTGAAAGCTTCCACTTTATCCTTGTAGTTGTCTAGATTTTTGATATTTGAGTGCATAGAATTTGAAATATCTTGGTGTTTGGTTGACTTTCTAATGATAATTTGACAATCCTAGCTAATAATTTTCCATAATATGCAGTACTAGTTTCTTTGTTGTGATGTAATCTTTGATTTCTCTCTCTCCAAGTGCGGCATCCTCGGGAGCACTGCACTCTCCCACGTCTAGATGCTTTGCAGCATTGACGTACTGTTCTATGGTCTAGCACTAAATCCTGCTGGGTCCGGTCCTTTGACCATGGAGTTGATAATTATTCCCTTTCATTTTTGTTAGATAGTGGCTCCGGGAGCTGGCTGATCCTAATTTGGAGCTGAACCTCCTTGCCCTCTGTCCCTCATGGTGATTTTATACTTGTCCAGTTTTCCTTCGCGAAACAATCTATCCACTACATCTTTTATGTGGAGGCATTCATTAGTTGAATGTCCATATGTCTCGTGAAATAATCAAAGCTTTACAGTATCACATTCCTTTTCTGTTGAGTTTCTCGGCGGAGTCCTTTTGTACTGCATCGCGTTGCACGTATCAAGGTAGATATTTTCCAAGGTATCGTTTAAAGGTGTGTAGCTTTCAAAGGATTGGAATGGAGGTCTTTTCTTAGGATTGTTTCTTTGGTTCCTATTTATATTCTTGCCTTTACTAACTTGGCGGCCATTCCCTTCATTCCGGTTGCCCATGTTGATTTCAACTTTCCCTTAGCTGTCACTAGATTGTTTGATGGCGACGTTGCTCTCGATATCTTCCCTTGCGACTTCACTGGATCTTCTCTTTTGATTCGTGTACACCTCTTCTTGTTGCAAGCGAATATTAGATTTATCATAAAACAATTCCATGGTTATCGGTGGTTTTCCAGCTAGGTATTTCCCAAACTCAGTATCCTTATCAACTCCATCTATTAACGTCATTCTGATAGTTTGTTTGTGGGGATTACTCACTTCAATAACTGCTAAATTGAAATGGTCCAAATATGACTTTAAAGTTTCCCGAGGAGCTTGCTTAATTACCGAAAGCTCGACGACGTTCTTGGATTTCTGGGCGTGCAATCGAAATTCATTCACGAATCTCTCGCTTAACTCTTTAAAGTTGGTTACCAATCGCAACGGAAGTCGGGAGAACCACATCATAGCCACATCCTCTAGGTATATTGGAAAAGCTTTGCACTTTAAGGCATATGGCGCCGCTGCGGCATTCATGTACAAGGAGTATCACATCAAATGCTATCTTGGATCAGTTCTTCCTGCATAACGGTTCATAGTGGGAAGGTTGAATCGCCTTGGAAACTGGACGTCCAATATGCCATCAGTGAAGGGTGTATGGCTGTGATCAATGTCCCAATCTTCATTTGTGTAGCCTCTACTGTCAGCCATTATTTTATGTCCCATTGCCTCTACTTCGGCATTGGTCAAAGAATGTTCGGGTTCAGCACTTCCAGTTCCTGTTTCAGGCAAAGCTACTTAATTTGTAGTTCGAGCACCACCCTTTTACCCCATGCGGTCCCGGTCAGTCACATGACGTATCAGTTGAAGGCGTTGAGCTTATGTGGACTAAGAAATTCCTTCGTCTCTCGGAAGGACGTGGGATCCGTACATGGTAATTAACATAGGTTCTTCCATACTGGGATCATTAGGATCTAGATGGCATGTTGCATCTTCTCGAGAACCAAATGTGCCGTATTGGACTTGTTCAAAGTTCTCATGTCTTTCAGGAGGTCATCTTTGACGTGGATTCCTTTTGTTCTCTTTCGAGGAAGATGAATCTTCTACTGCATGGAGATGGGTTAGGGAAGATGTTCTTTACCTGTGTAGCTCTTCCCATTGCTTGGTCATCACATTCATATTTTCTCGGATTGTAGCACTATCATGTCTTTAAACTTCAAATGCCACATTTTCTTCATTCATCATGGCGAGCAAGAGTGCAAAATCAGTCTGTGAAATAGGTGCAGATGGAGGAGGTTGATTATCGGTAGTAGCACCCGGAGTTGAAGTTCCTGCACCGACTAGGGTTGAGGCAACAACATCAGTTCGGTTCGAGTCCCCCAAATCGGGTTAGGTTGGACCCGACCCGGGCTGGTTTGGTTCAGAGGCTTGAACCAAAGCTACAACTTGTGGATCATTTTGTAGTTCTTTAGTTGCCTTATTTCTTCGAGAGGCTTGCTGATTTTTATCTTTCCTCGGAGCCATGGAACTCAAATTTGTTGAAACAGACGAAAACTTTGAAACTGATGGAAATGTTGATTATCTCTTTGGACTTGGTGATACAAACAGTAGAATAATAATCCAAAAAGCTGAGAATTCAATATTCTTAGTGAAAGCACCAAACTGTTAGACCAAAAAATGGAACTAACACACACAATAGATTAGATTTTATAGGTAACAATGAAAAAACACAAATTAAAAGCTGAGAAATGCAATCGAACATGCAGATTTATAGTGGTTCGGCCTTAACGAGCCTACATCCACTTTATAATTCTTTGATTCGATAGAGAATTACAAGCATAGTAAATACAATGTCTAATCACTCGAATACAATCAATATTCTCTCAATGTTTATGGAGTAATACTTGGAAATTAATGGAGATTATGGTGATCGAGTGTCTGATGTGCCAAAAGATCCCTTCATATGTTGTGTTCTCATGTATTTATAGGAGTAGGGAGCCTTTGGGTCGGATGCCAAGTGGTGGATGCGGAGTATATCTAGGAATCGAGTGGAGAACGCTTCTTTAATTCGTGCATGGATAGGTGGTAACCGATCCGGGTTGTAGTTGAGTGGAGCGGGTAGGTTGCCTAAAAAATAGGATCACTCTAAAGTGTATCTGTAGCTCCAGGCAGGTCGGATAAATATCCATTCAAGCCGCACCAGTTGTGCCAAGTTGCCCTATCTCTATATTCAAGCGGGTCAGGTTGAGTTCATTAGACCCGGTTGGATCGACCTGATTCCCCTGTTTAACAAAGGATGGAGTACACCATTTCTATGGCACGGGACCCCATTTTCCATTTGACCTGGTTGCTCCTTGTTGGATAACTATGATTTGTGCTCTTCACTATACTTTATTGTGGATATCTGGACTTTTTGTAGCGTAACACAAATTAGGCCAACATGCATTATAGCTTTTGGGTGTAGATCTTGCATCAAACTTAGATTTGAAATTAGTGGGTGCAGTTCTGTTCAAAAACATGTTCTGAATATATAATATTTGATTGTTCGATTGTTTCTCTTTTAGTTTTGAACCCTTCTAAAACCATCTTCATTAACGTCAATAGGATTTTGATTATGTCGTAATTTATCTTGATGTGAATGAAGATTTTGAATTGGCAATAGAAAAGGATTAAATGAAGAAGAAGAACCTGTTTCTATTTAAGTTGAATTGTTTGATCCTACTCAAAATATATTTATGTGAGGGAAAAGTATCATAGATTAGCCTGAATCAAATTTAGTATATATAGTAACCCATGCGTTGCGCACGATAACATTATTAAAGATAATATTAATTATTTTAATGTTAAAAGGAGAACTTTTGTTATGTAATATATGATAAATTTTGATGTGAAATACATAAACCATTAACTAAAATTATTATTATTATTTGTGTGTAAATTTAGGTTTTATGACTTACACAAAAAATATGTATGTATGTGTCTTTGTGAATTTTTTTTAATTACATTTGTTTATGTAGATATACCTTTTGAAATTGATGTACGTTGGTAATTTATTTAATGAATCAGCAAATATTATTTAATAGAATTTGCTTAAATAAGCTAAATGTAAAATTTCGAAGTTAGTTTAGTTTAACTGTATAACATAGTAGGAAGAATCGAAAAGAAATTTGCAAAAAAAAGTATAGATTGGTTATGGAGTTATTGATGTTTAAAAAGAATTTTATGATAATATATGGTAAATTATTGATATAAATGAATCATAACTAAATTACAAATTAACTTTGTCATTATTGTTGATATAATATTTCATGTTATGTGATTTATACATCTTCATATTTGCATAGAAAACTCCCTTTTTCTAATATGAATATATATAGTAACATTGGCATGTATTTCTAAGAGCTATTAGAAACATTGACTGAATACTCTTTAAGATTATTTAAATAATTAGAATTTAAGGTGTCTTGAGTAGTTTGAACATATGGATTGGAATATAAAATATCACTAATTGAGGATGTTCAACAAATAATTATAAAAATATTAAAATGATGGTACTTAAAGTGGAAATTATTTTCTTCAATTTATTATAAATTTATATAGATAATTGTATGATATATTAATTTTTTATTATTGTTTACTAATATTATTTAAACTGTGTGACTTCTTTAACTTTACATTTGAAAAAAAAAAAAATCTATTTTTGTTGATATGTACATGGTGTACATTTTAAAACATCACATACAACGTTAAGTAGATAAATTAAAAGCAATCTATTAATTGAATTCAAAGTCACATAATTAATTTAAACATATTAATTTAAATGTACAATGTTAAGTGATATTGTATAATGTTTTGTAAATGATTAAATAATTTTTAAAATGTAGTCGTTTTACATTAATATTACAATGTCATACACGATAAATATATTGATGTAAATGTGTTCAACTTTCAACTTGTGATAGTTAATTATATATATAATTTATGTTATGTGATTGACGTGTTTGTATGTTTTTTTGTTGATATGAGTATGGTTAATCTTGATGTGATTTATTAGATGAATTAGTGAATAATAGTTTGCTAACATTATTTAAATAGTTTAATATTATGTAATTTATTATAAAATATGGTACTAAATGTAAAATGTTAGAAAAGAATTGGAAGAGACTTATATGATTATAGGAAAATTTGAAGTATGGGTTTGTCATTTTTAGTATTCAAAAGAAATATTAGTTAATTAAATTTATTTAAATTACTTATTTTAGGTTTTGTAATTATTTTAAATATGTAGACTTAAATATAAAATGTTAGGAGCTAATAGTTAATAAATAATTGTGCAAACTTTGAAATGTCCATGTCAAAATACAAAATGATAGAAGAAGTAAAATAATGTTAGAGAAATAATAAATAAGCATGAAATGATAAAGTAATTAAAAATAAAATATCCGGAGAGATTCAAGAAGAAGAGAGAAAATGTAACACCCGTAATTTTAAAATGTTAAAATTAACAAATTAAAGAATACTTAATTTTTAGAAGAAGAATTAAGGGAAACGGGTTACGTCGTTGCGTTCGTCTCAGAATTCCATTTGAGACAGAGTCCAAGTTTGTGTAAAATGGACATCGTATGAAAAAGTTATGAAGATCGAAAGATTTAAAGTTTAAAGCAAAAGAACAAGTCGATCGCCCATTTTTCACCAGTCAACCGTTTTTAGACAGAAGTAAAAACGGTCGACCGGTTGAAATTGGTCGGTTGACCCGTTGGGTCTGGACAGCTTCCTAGTGACATGTTTTGTGGTCTGAATGATGACATGTCCTTCTGGGATTGGCTGAATGACGTGTTTTTCTGGTTTGGATGGTTCATGTGGTTCCTAATCTAATCTAAGGGTCCTAATACACCAAATACACCTATAAATAAACACTAAACCCAACCCTAATCTCATTGTTATCATCCATGGCGCCTCCATGCTGCTCTAATCAAAACTAGCCTTTCTTCTCCACCAAAACAAATCAGAATAGGAGTATTCCAATAAGAAGATCAGATCTACAAATCAAAGTAGATATTATTCAATATCATAATTGCTACAACAACGCCTAATTCTCTTTTCTAAGAATCTTATCGCTGTGAGTCTAAGTTACTTTCACATATAATTAAATTTAAAAGTAATTGTGATAGGATTGTAAATTGGATCTTGTAACACCCCGAATTTCAGTTAATACTAATATTCACTAATTGCAGAATAAATAATCTCAGATGTGAGAATAAGGGGAAACGGGTTACGTCATTGTGTTCGTCTCGGAAAAATACGCGAAATAGAGTCCGAAATTTTGTAAATCGGAGTCCGTATGACCCGGTTAAGGCCCAAAGAAGTTTTCGGGAAATTTGAATTTCGAAACATGCTGAAATGGGGGCTAGGCGGGAAAACTCCCGCCCAGCCAAGTCGACTTGGCTGTCGACAGGGCTGTCGACTTGCCTGTAGACATGCCTGTCGACTTGGCAGTCGACTGGCCCTGTCGGCTGATTCTGGCATGGGTGCACCTGGTTGAGTTTTGGGCTGGGTTGGAGGGCTTGGGACGAAATCTGACGAACCTAAACTAACCTAGGGTTAATCTAAGGGTCTAAAACACAACCTAATCCTATAAATACACCCTAAGACTACCCTAATCCATACTAAAAACAGAATCTATGCCATCATGCCGCCAAAATGCAACTTAGAAGGAGCCTCCACTAATTTGTGAAGAGGATTGCAGGCTAATCAACTACTAATCCACCTCTACTTCAACTCTAGCAACTATCTAAGGAGCTAATCTTGGAGTTTGTGAGTTTCTATCACTTTAACAACCAATTGCTAAACTAAGTAGATGAGATATGATGAGATCGTATGGTTTTGCTTGCGGATCAATGGGTTTTAGGTCATATGTTATGATGCTAGTTTGCTAATCACTATGTTTAACACTTATTCATGATGACACTATGTTTATGCAAGTTAAGTGTTTGGGTTTATGCATGTTAAGTGGTGGGTTTTATGCATACTAAGTGTTTGGTTTTATGCATGCTAAGTGTTTGGTTTTATGCATACTAAGTATGTGGTTTTATGCAAGTTAAATGCTTGGTTTTATGCTAGAATCATGTGTGAAATAAGTGACATGACATGCAAGTTTAACCTATGAGTTTGGATCTATAATATGCATAATCTATGCAAGTTGTTTGGATTAGTGATATGCATAACATATGCGAGTTTACCTTTGTATGTCATACATACATATGCAAGTTCATATGTAACATGTTATGCAAGTTTGGTGGTTGATTATATGCAAGTTCATATGTAACATGTTATGCAAGTTTGGTGGTTGATTATATGCAAGTTCATATGTAACATGTTATGCAAGTTTGGTGTTTGATTATATGCAAGTAACATGTGCAAGTTTACACCTTTGTATGTCATACATACATATGCAAGTTTACCCCTTTGTATGACATAAGTACATGTGCAAGTTCATCCCTTTTAGACCTATGACATGTATGCAAGTTGACACCTTTATGATAGGTCTATGACATGAACATTTATGCAAGTTACCATCTTTATGACATATGTGATTCATGCAAGTTTGGGTTGGTTATTTATGCAAGTTGGGTTTATGGTCATATATGCAAGTTGACACCTTTTAAACCCATGATAATGCTAATAATATGCTAAGTTGAACCCATTGTGTGTATGATGAATCTCCTCTTTTAAAATATGTCATGTTAACGTATTTACGTGGGGACGATGGGGTAAAAATTAATGAACACATAAAATTGTGTGAAGTTGGTATGATTAAACATACCATAAAGTGGATGGACATAATTGGGAATTTACCTATTAAGTTAGGTCTACTCATATTATGGAATTGGGAATTTACCTATTGAGTTAGGTCTACCCATATTTTTAAATATTTGTAATTAATTAGGGATAATTAATACAAATTATGGGGGTGATTAATTAGGCGTAATTAATCGACTAAGACACGAGGTTGGACCCTTTTGTAGCATAAGACTGCCCGGAACCGACCGGCAAATCCAGCGGCTACAAATGATTGGCCCAATGTGAGAGGTCTTAGTCATAAACTAAATACGTGACAAGTGTAAAGACACGAGGTTAGACTCTGTTATGGTGTAAGGCTGCCCGGAACCTACCGGCATATCCAGCTGCCATAAAAGACAGTCTAATGTGGGGGGTCTTTACAAAGGTTACGATCTTAATTAAGTAAGAAACACTTAACCAAATTAGCATGTAGTGGGGGCATGAGGGGTTAAGTGGGTGCCTTGGGTGGCATGTAGTAACTAGTGGGGGTGCCTTGGGTGGCATGAGGAAACTAGTGGGTTGCCTTGGGTGGCAATAGAAAATACGATTGGAATACTTAACCAAAGTGGAACATGTAATTAAACATGATTAAAGGGTTAAGTAAGTGCCTTGGGTGGCATGTGGGAATCAAGTAAGTGCCTTGGGTGGCATGTGGAAATCTAGTGGGTGCCTTGAGTGGCAATTAAAATATGATTAAAAGACTTAACCAAAATTTATAACATGTAAGTGGACATGGTTAAAGGGTTAAGTGGGATTCACTAGAAATGACAAGCTTAGGTGGGTAGCTTGTGGGGGCCCATTTCAACCAATATCCCAAACGTATCTTTGTGGGCTCGACCCAAGTCGAGGACGGGACACGCATATTGGGCTTGACTGTAAGAGGCCAAAACGGGTTAGCGGTGGCAACGCAAGTCCAACGGGTTTCATATGCGTGTGTGGACCCGGGCTGGTAAGTAAGACGTTGTTGCATCGTGTAGGTATAAGCCGTGCACCGTTGATATTATCAGGTTGCCACTTTGGGGAATGATACACCCCACTGTGGGGCCAGCACGGGTATCTACGTTAGGGAGCCGATCGCTTGGGGAGTAGTGGGTACACCTAGTGGAGATAGGGGCAGACGGCACCTATGTAGTCTGCTAGGGGTACACGAAACTACTATTAAAAATTACTAAGTACACTTAGTGGGATCAACCTTAAGTAGGAATTACCCTTGGGTGGGTAGAACTGGTGTGGTGCAGTGTAGGAATTACCCTTGGGTGGGTAGATCTGGGGTGGTGCAGTGTAGTAATTATCCTTGGGTGGGTAAATGCGTCTTTACGGTTATCTTAGTTCATCCTAAGTCTAGTTGGCTGCTTAGTGTAGCCATTCATCCCCAGTCGTTACCGTATATCAAGCTTATATCTTACTCTGGTTACTTTAATGATTGTATTGTTAAAGTTATAGGACTCGCTCAGACTTATGTCTGACCCCGTTGTTTTTATCTTTTTCCCAACCCTCAGGTTATCAGAGTGGGCCTAGTGCTAGTGGGCTTTGATCAAACTGCTTTATCTACCTTTTGGAGCTTGGACCGTGGATGTAAAGCTCAGTTTATCCTTTCTATTATGGCTATTAGTTTATGTAGTGGGATTATGTACTTTTATTTTATCAGGATGGATATTATGTACTTGACTCTTGTTTATGGTTTTGGTGTAACCAAACATGTTTTACTTTCCGCTGCAATGAAATGATGTTTTAAATTCTCAAGTATTACTTATATCTGTCTTGTTGTAATTTTTCTGTTCTATATTCACTTAAAATACTCCACCGATGTTATGGCATTCCCTTAATGAGTGACCGTAGCGTGTGTGGGGTGTTACACATGGTATCAGAGCTTAAGGTTACCAGAACAGATAAATTTTTTAGAAAAACTATTTTTCTGAAACATTTTTGGAAGAAGTATTTTCAAAAACATGTCTTTAAGAGAAAAGTTTTTGAAAGAAAAACATAATCCCCAATAGCCATATCTTTATCTTTCGAATTCTGCGTTTTGAATCTCTTCCTCTCTCGTTTTGAGTTTCCCCTCCGTGTATAGATGATCTTTCTAAGATAGATATGAATGGAAAACCACTTCAAGAGACTTAGACATTTGTCGGATTAGAAGTTGGTTTAAGAAGGAGGAGGACTTGTAGGTACCTATGGGATAGACGATGGGAGGAAGGCTCAAATAGTTGTTTGGTTAATGAAGGACGAAACCTCATTGATGGGAGGTTACGAGTGGAGAATGGGAAGAAGAAGGCTAGTAGTTATCCTTTTGGGAGGAATAGGGCACCTTATTAGGATTGTCCAAGGAGGCAAGGGCAAGGTACAGAATCTTCTGGAGGGTAGTTGTATTCCCTCACGGCCAGTGTACCAGATGGGGATAGGACCGTCTAGGTTGGAATTTGGATTTCTTTATTATCCGGTTCGAACTTTATTTGATTCTGATGCATCGAGTTCGTTTATCTCATCGTTGTTAGTTGAGTCACTGCACTTAGACACCAGTTTAGTAGATGATCCCTTAGTTGTTTCAAACCCAATTGGGGCTCCATGATGTGTTTGGGTTTGAAAGTTTCTATACTTAGCGTTGAGTTTAGATGTGATGCTTTTTGGGCTTCACGGGCTATGGGTTAGTTTTGGGCATGGACTGGTTATCCAGTAATGGTGCCGTTCTTGTTTGTGGAAGGAGAGTTGTTAGGCTTACGACCCGCTTGGGTAACACTCTCGAGATCTCTTGTAATCCTATGGAATCTGTTATGCTAAGTTATCTAGAATCGCTTGACACGTCGGTCTAGAGTTTGCGATCTGTTAGAGTGGTCCGGGAATACTCGGATGTGTTTGAGGAGGTGAAGGGCTTACCTCCGGAGCGGGAGATTGACTTCCGAATATATCTGGTAGACAATGCCAAACCAGTATCTTGGCCAGTGTGCCACATGGCTCCTCGTGAGAGGAGGGAACTCCATAAGCAAGTAGGCGATTTGCTTGAGAAGGGGTTTAGAAGACGAAGTATATCGGAGTGGGGTGCTCCAGTAGTTTTTGCTATGAAGGCGGATGGGTCCCTCAGACTTTGTGTAGATTATAGGGAGTTTAACAAGATAACAAAGAAGAATAGACACCCATTGCCGAGGATTGATGATCTCTTTGATCAGTTGGTTGGCGCCTCAGTGTTTTCGCAGTTGGACTTAGCCACGGGGTTTCGTCAGTTGAGAGTGGCTGAGGATAGTATAGATAAGACTGCCTTTAGGACTCCGGATGGTTTTTATGAGTGGCTGGTGATGCCATTTGGTTTGACGAACGCCCCCGCATACTTTGTTAATTTGAAGAGAAGGGTGTTCAGGGAGTACCTAAATAAGTTCGTGATGGTCTTTGTGGATGACATCTTGGTCTTTTCTAGGAGCGAAATAAGTTTTCGTATGTGCTCAATAGGTTGAGCAAAGCGAGTTATGGGATAAACGGTGGTTTTGGAGCGAGACTGGCGAGGACATCCAGAGTTGGACAAGGGCTTAATTATTTAGCCGTTTTTACTAGTATCATCTCACGTAGGTCGTCTGAATTCGAAGGAGGTATTCCTTGGGTGTTTGTCTGATATTGGTTTAGGCCTTTGGGGCTTGCATTTGGGGGATGTCGAGTTCGACTAGGGTGGTCTGCGTGAGAGATGGACAGTTGTGATGATTTTGGATGGGGTAATATCCTGGTTTTCTCTAAAAGTGGAGAAGAGCATGCCCTACATCTTAGGGAAGTGTTGGAGACTCTTCGAGCGCATAGTCTTAGGACAGCAAAAGTGGATGGGATTCTTAGCATCCTATGAGTTTGAGATAGCGTATACCCATGGCAAGGGTAACGTGGTAGCGGACGCCTTAAGTAGAAAAAGGTTGTCCTTGAGTTCATTGTTCGTTGAACGACGGAGCTTAGAGTTTATTTCTATGTTTGACTTTAGACCTTCCGTTGACTTTATACCCGGTTTGCTAGCCTCCTTGGAGGTTAGGCCTACTCTTTTGGGGCAGATTGGCGGAGCACAGCGAGACGACCCACAGTTGGTTGAGTTAGTAGAGAAGCTCATGAGGAGGGGGAGTCGTCCAGCCATTTTAGTAGGTACACCCTAGAAGGTAAGGGGTGGTTGCGTAGAGACGGTAGACTTTGTGTACCGCAAGACGAGGGTTTGAGGAAGGCTATACTTGATGATGCACATCGTTCGAAGATGACCATTCATCCCGGTAGGGACAAGATGTACCAAGACATGAAGCGAGTTTTCTTTTGGGCCGGTATAAAGAAAGACGCGGCCGAGTATGTCGCTAGATGCTTGGTGTGCCAACAAGTAAAAGCGGAGCAAAAGAAACCCGGTGGGTTGCTTCACCCATTAGAGGTTCCGCTATGGAAGTGGTATAGTGTCTCGATGGATTTCGTCAATGGATTACCAAAATCGAGGAAGGGTAATACGGGAATTTGGGTTGGGGTAGACAAACTTACTAAGAGTGCCCATTTTATACCCGTGAAGAGTAAGAGGACTGCTCAATGGCTAGCTTCAATCTACATTCGAGAGATTGTTAGATTGCATGGTGTACCTTCTAGCATAGTGAGTGATCGAGATCCTATCTTCACTAGCGAGTTTTTAAGAGTTTGAAAGAGGCGGTAGGGACTCAGTTATGTTTGAGCACCGCAAATCATCCTCAGACGGACGGCCAGACCGGGAGGGTGAATCGCATTTTAGAAGACCTTTTGAGGCTATGTATCTTAGATTTTGGAGGTACATGAGAAGAGCATCTTCCATTGGTGGAGTTCGCATATAATAACAGCTTTCAGTCTAGTATTGGCATGGCTCCTTTCGAAGCTTTTTATGGAAGGCCTTGTCGATCACCTACATGTTGGTGGGAATCTATGGATAAGATCTTGCTTGGGCCCGATATGGTTAGGAAGACTTCGGAAAAGATTGATTTGATTCGAAGAAGGATGAAAGTGGCGCAAGACAGACAGAAATCTTATGCGGACAAGAGGAGAACAGAGCTTGAGTTTGATGTTGGGGACATGGTCTTTGTCAAAGTATCTCCGTTACGGAATGTGGTTCGCTTTGGATCTGTTGGGAAGTTAGCACCAAGGTTTGTTGGACCGTTTCCTATTAAGGAAAGGATTGGACAGATGGCCTATAGAGTGGAGTTGCCCGACAGACTTAGTGGTGTACATGATGTATTCCATGTGTCACATTTGAGGAAGTGCCTACATGAGACCGCAGAGGTGGTAGAGCCGAGCTTGCTTAGAGAAGTAGAGATAGAGCGTGATGCGACTATTCGACGAGCTCCTACAAGCATCCTTGGGTCAGAGATTAAGAGGTTGAGAAACAGGGAGGTTCAACTAGTCAAAGTGCAATGGGGAGAAGATGAGAGCAACGCTACTGGGGAGACGGAAGCGAAAATGCGTTCATTATACCCATTCCTTTTTGAGGGTATGTCTTTTAACTTCTCCTTTATCGTTTGTCTAGTACTTATCTTATCTTTAGTATGTCCTCTTGTTAGTGCCTTTGACCTTTAGATAGGGTAAACCTATGGTTAAAACATGTGTTTGAGACATGTTATGATTGATGGATGCATGTGGATGCAAGTGTTTGCTAGTGGTTGCTCGTGGATGCATATACACACACTCTAGACACTAGATCGGCTCAATCACTTCATATTGCATATTGCATATAATTGTGTGTAGGTAGCTATATTGATGGATGTATAATGGTTGTGTTATCATATGGATGATGCATTTTGGTGAATGATTGTGCACTCATGTAGGTATAGTATGTGTCGATAGGGTTCTCTCGCATACATATTGGATGCATGGCACTATCATGGTTTGCATATGTTCATACATTAGATAGGGAACATATACACACACTTTTTGCATATGCTCATACATCAGTAGAAATTGTTTTAAGGACAATGGATGCCCGTGTTTGATGGATTGAGTAGATGGTTGTTTGGATGGTAGGATATGCATTCTCCTTAGCTTAGAGATTTCGGGGACGAAATCCTTTAAGGAGGGGAGAATGTAACACCCCGAATTTCAGTTAATACTAATATTCACTAATTGCAGAATAAATAATCTTAGATGCGAGAATCAGGGGAAACGGGTTACGTCATTGTGTTCGTCTCGGAAAAATACGCGAAATAGAGTCCGAAATTTTGTAAATCGGAGTCCGTATGACCCGGTTAAGGCCCAAAGAAGTTTTCGGGAAATTTGAATTTCGAAACATGCAGAAATGGGGGCTAGGCGGGAAAACTCCCGCCCAGCCAAGTCGACTTGGCTGTCGACAGGGCTGTCGACTTGCCTGTCGACATGCCTGTCGACTTGGCAGTCGACAGGGCTGTCGACTGGCCCTGTCGGCTGATTCTGGCCTGGGTGCACCTGGTTGAGTTTTGGGCTGGGTTGGAGGGCTTGGGACGAAATCTGACAGACCTAAACTAACCTAGGGTTAATCTAAGGGTCTAAAACACAACCTAATCCTATAAATACACCCTAAGACTACCCTAATCCATACTAAAAATAGAATCTATGCCATCATGCCGCCAAAATGCAACTTAGAAGGAGCCTCCACTAATTTGTGAAGAGGATTGCAAGCTAATCAACTACTAATCCACCTCTACTTCAACTCTAGCAACTATCTAAGGAGCTAATCTTGGAGTTTGTGAGTTTCTATCACTTTAACAACCAATTGCTAAACTAAGTAGATGAGATATGATGAGATCATATGGTTTTGCTTGCGGATCAATGGGTTTTAGGTCATATGTTATGATGCTAGTTTGCTAATCACTATGTTTAACACTTATTCATAATGACACTATGTTTATGCAAGTTAAGTGTTTGGGTTTATGCATGTTAAGTGGTGGGTTTTATGCATACTAAGTGTTTGGTTTTATGCATGCTAAGTGTTTGGTTTTATGCATACTAAGTATGTGGTTTTATGCAAGTTAAATGCTTGGTTTTATGCTAGAATCATGTGTGAAATAAGTGACATGACATGCAAGTTTAACCTATGAGTTTGGATCTATAATATGCATAATCTATGCAAGTTGTTTGGATTAGTGATATGCATAACATATGCGAGTTTACCTTTGTATGTCATACATACATATGCAAGTTCATATGTAACATGTTATGCAAGTTTGGTGGTTGATTATATGCAAGTTCATATGTAACATGTTATGCAAGTTTGGTGGTTGATTATATGCAAGTTCATATGTAACATGTTATGCAAGTTTGGTGTTTGATTATATGCAAGTAACATGTGCAAGTTTACACCTTTGTATGTCATACATACATATGCAAGTTTACCCCTTTGTATGACATAAGTACATGTGCAAGTTCATCCCTTTTAGACCTATGACATGTATGCAAGTTGACACCTTTATGATAGGTCTATGACATGAACATTTATGCAAGTTACCATCTTTATGACATATGTGATTCATGCAAGTTTGGGTTGGTTATTTATGCAAGTTGGGTTTATGGTCATATATGCAAGTTGACACCTTTTAAACCCATGATAATGCTAATGATATGCTAAGTTGAACCCATTGTGTGTATGATGAATCTCCTCTTTTAAAATATGTCATGTTAACGTATTTACGTGGGGACGATGGGGTAAAAATTAATGAACACATAAAATTGTGTGAAGTTGGTATGATTAAACATACCATAAAGTGGATGGACATAATTGGGAATTTACCTATTAAGTTAGGTCTACCCATATTATGGAATTGGGAATTTACCTATTGAGTTAGGTCTACCCATATTTTTAAATATTTGTAATTAATTAGGGATAATTAATACAAATTATGAGGGTGATTAATTAGGCGTAATTAATCGACTAAGACACGAGGTTGGACCCTTTTGTAGCATAAGACTGCCCGGAACCGACCGGCAAATCCAGCGGCTACAAATGACTGGCCCAATGTGAGAGGTCTTAGTCATAAACTAAATACGTGACAAGTGTAAAGACACGAGGTTAGACTCTGTTATGGTGTAAGGCTGTCCGGAACCAACCGGCATATCCAGCTGCCATAAAAGACAGTCTAATGTGGGGGGTCTTTACAAAGGTTACGATCTTAATTAATTAAGAAACACTTAACCAAATTAGCATGTAGTGGGGCATGAGGGGTTAAGTGGGTGCCTTGGGTGGCATGTAGTAACTAGTGGGGGTGCCTTGGGTGGCATGAGGAAACTAGTGGGTTGCCTTGGGTGGCAATAGAAAATACGATTAGAATACTTAACCAAAGTGGAACATGTAATTAAACATGATTAAAGGGTTAAGTAAGTGCCTTGGGTGGCATGTGGGAATCAAGTAAGTGCCTTGGGTGGCATGTGGAAATCTAGTGGGTGCCTTGAGTGGCAATTAAAATATGATTAAAAGACTTAACCAAAATTTATAACATGTAAGTGGACATGGTTAAAGGGTTAAGTGGGATTCACTAGAAATGACAAGCTTAGGTGGGTAGCTTGTGGGGGCCCATTTCAACCAATATCCCAAACGTATCTTTGTGGGCTCGACCCAAGTCGAGGATGGGACACACATATTGGGCTTGACTGTAAGAGGCCAAAACGGGTTAGCGGTGGCAACGCAAGTCCAACGGGTTTCATATGCGTGTGTGGACCCGGGCTGGTAAGTAAGACGTTGTTGCATCGTGTAGGTATAAGCCGTGCACCGTTGATATTATCAGGTTGCCACTTTGGGGAATGATACACCCCACTGTGGGGCCAGCACGGGTATCTACGTTAGGGAGCCGATCGCTTGGGGAGTAGTGGGTACACCTAGTGGAGATAGGGGCAGACGACACCTATGTAGTCTGCTAGGGGTACACGAAACTACTATTAAAAATTACTAAGTACACTTAGTGGGATCAACCTTAAGTAGGAATTACCCTTGGGTGGGTAGAACTGGTGTGGTGCAGTGTAGGAATTACCCTTGGGTGGGTAGATCTGGGGTGGTGCAGTGTAGTAATTATCCTTGGGTGGGTAAATGCGTCTTTACGGTTATCTTAGTTCATCCTAAGTCTAGTTGGCTGCTTAGTGTAGCCATTCATCCCCAGTCGTTACCGTATATCAAGCTTATATCTTACTCTGGTTACTTTAATGATTGTATTGTTAAAGTTATAGGACTCGCTCAGACTTATGTCTGACCCCGTTGTTTATATCTTTTTCCCAACCCTCAGGTTATCAGAGTGGGCCTAGTGCTAGTGGGCTTTGATCAAACTGCTTTATCTACCTTTTGGAGCTTGGACTGTGGATGTAAAGCTCAGTTTATCCTTTCTATTATGGCTATTAGTTTATGTAGTGGGATTATGTACTTTTATTTTATCAGGATGGATATTATGTACTTGACTCTTGTTTATGGTTTTGGTGTAACCAAACATGTTTTACTTTCCGCTGCAATGAAATGATGTTTTAAATTCTCAAGTATTACTTATATCTGTCTTGTTGTAATTTTTCTGTTCTATATTCACTTAAAATACTCCACCGATGTTATGGCATTCCCTTAATGAGTGACCGTAGCGGGTGTGGGGTGTTACAGATCTGATGTATATGCCTATAAATAAAATGAATCATATCAAGTTTTGTATCCTTTAGATTCATACCCAATTGCTATTATCATATGCCTATTTGATCTATTTTGTCGTTATTCATTTCACTTGCCTATTTATATGTTTATGTTAATCAGGATGTTTGATTCTCTTCCCTTCTCCTTTTCCATTTTCCTGTTTGATAATAGGCTAACTTTGAGCCTAAGCATATTGCGTTGAGATTTACATGTGAATAACGTTTGGGATGATTGGGAAAAGTTTGGGGAAATATAATGAGATTTGGCATAAATCGTTGATTGCTATGAAATATGTAATAAAATGAGATTTGGCACAAATTGTTGATGGCTATAGAAAATGGATTTTGGCATTATTTGGTACAACTTGTACACATGATATTATAGGCATAATTTGGATTGAAATTATAAACATAAATTAGATTGGAAATTATGGGTAATTGGAAATCCAAAGATTTGAAATTGGGACTTGAATCAAGAAAGTGATAATGAACGCCTAAGACACGAGGTTAGATTCGGATTGCGGTACAAGCCTGCCCGGAACTGCCCGGCATATCCAGCAACCACAACTTGGTAATCTAATGTGAGAGGTCAAAAGAATAAATTGGATGCGTAATAATGCAAAGACACAAGGTTAGATTCAGATTGCGGTATAAGCCTGCCCGGAACCGCTCGACAAATCTAGCAACCGCAAAATGGTAATCTAATGTGGGAGGTCTTGCAAGAATACGGTAATAATGAATTAATGAACACTTAACCAAGATAAGACATGTGGTAAGGCATGGGGATAATAAAGGGTTAAGTGGGTAACATGGGTAGCATGTGAAACATAATAAAAGCACTTAACCAAGATGAGACATGTGATTAGACATGGGGATAAAGAGAGGTTAAATGGGAATTCCTAGTGGGGACCAAGCTTAGGAGGGAAGCTTGTGTCAAGTGGGTGGACCCTTTTCAACCAGTTACCCATTTTAGTATCCATATGAGCTCGAACTAGGTCGAGGACAGGGACACACTTACTGGGGTTGATTGTAAGAGGTCAATAAAGAGTTAGCGATGGCACTGCAAGTCCAACGAAGTCATGTGCACGTGTGGGTACGGGCTGGTAGGTAAGATGCTATTGCATCATGTAGGTATAAGCTGAGCATTTCAGTTATATCGGGGTTGCCACCTTAGGGAGTGATACACCCTATTGTAGGACCAGCACAGGTATCTATGAGGTTAGGGAGCCGGTCGAATGGGGAGGGTAGTGGGTACAACTAGTGGTGGTAGGAGCGAGTGGGCACCTATGAGAGTAGCTAGGGGTCCACGAAGCTACCATTATTATGATTAGTAGGGAGGGATCATCTTTTAGTATGTAACTAGTATGTGGTACGGTGCAGAGCATATCTTATATTGGCTAGAAGCACAGTTGATGTTCTATCTTACTTACCTTGTTTACCTTGTCATATCAGCTTATGTTACAATCATCTCTTATATCCAATTTATGTTCTTATCTTGTTACTTTACTGATTATATTGTTAAAGTCACTAGACTCTCCAGACTTATGTCTAACCCTTTTTGTTTCGTCTCTTTTCTTTCTTTTCCCCTCAGGTCCTCTAGGTGGGATTAGTGGAGCTTGACTCAGATTTCTTTCTTCTTGAAGTGCTTAGAAGTGTTGAAAATAATGCTCAGTTTTATTTCTTTTCCATTATGGCTATTTGGAGTGGGATTATGGTTTTACTTTTATATACTCTGATAATAATTTTGCTCAAGATGGATATTTATGTACTTGGCTTTAATACGTGGTTTTGATGTTGTAATCAAACATGTTTTGCTTTTACGCTACAATGAATAAATTTTGAATTTTTAAGCACCATTTTATATATCTGTCTTGTGAATTTCTGTTCTATCCTCTTATAACGCTCCATGAAAGCTAATGCATTCCCTTAGTGAGTGATACTAGTGGATGTGGGGTGTTACACGTGGTATCAGAGCTGAAGGTTATCAGAACAGATAAAAGATTTTGAAAACCGTTTTCAAAAGCATTTTTAAAAAAGAAGTATTTTCAAAAACATGTTTAAAGAAGATATTTTCAAGAGAAAGGTTTATTATGAAAAATATAATCCCCAAGAGCCATATATCTATCTTTCGATTCTCTGTTTTGAATCTCTTCCCTTTTCCTTTCAGCATGTTTGGGGAACCCGATATACCCGAGGGCGTACCGATACCGGGCTGGTTCATGAGGTATCTGGAGGCTAGGGCTACTACCGCAGGCCCAGCCAACGTTCCTCCTCCCCCAGCTACAGCTCCTCCTCCTCCTCCCCGTGTATACACTTTTTCTAAGATATGCAAAGACTTCCGTGCGATGGGCGAAAATCGTTTTATGGAACTGAGACTTTTGTTGAGGCTCGAAGTTGGCTCAAGAAGTGGAGGACTTGTTTGGTATCTTTGAGATAGACGATGGAAGGAAGGTTCAACTAGTTGCTTGGTTAATGTAGGATGAATCTTCCTTTTGGTGGGAAGTAACTAATGGAGTACGTGCAGTGGAGACGTGGATGGATTTTAGACAAAGGTTCGAGTTGAAATTTCTTTCACAAGCAGAGGAGAGTTTATACATGGAGAGGTTCTTGGCTTTGAAACAAGGGAGTTTGTCTGTGAAGGAGTACGTTAACAAGTTTAATAATTTAGCAAGATTTGGTATGGAATTAGTTAATACACCACATAAGAAGGCCTTGGGATTTGCCAAGGGACTGAATGAACCATTACACGGGTTGGATATGTCCAACATTCTTATGAGGGCTTCTTTCGAGAATCTTGTTGATATGGCGTTGATACATGAAGAGGAGAAAGGTGCTAATGTAGATAAGGCACAGGATAAGAAAGGGGATCCAAAGAAGGTACAGCAACAACAAAAGAAGGGTGGTAAGGATAACAAGGGTTTAGAGAAAAGAAAGTGTCACAATTGTAGAATACCTAGCCATTTGAAGAAGGACTGTAGGAAGAAGAAGAGGACGGGGTGCTTCCAATGTGGTGAGGCAGGACATATGATTAAATACTACCCAAGGAGGCAAGGACAAGGGCAAGGACAGAGGACAAGATCTACTTCTGAAGGGCAGATTCATGCTCTCATGGCAGCTACGCAAGAGGGAGGTAGAAACATTTCTGTTGAAAGTTTGATTTTCCTTTTCGATCATTCTGTATGTACTTCGTTTGATTCTGGCGCTTCACATTCGTTTATATCTTCTTCTGTTGTTGAGTCTCTGCACCTAAATACTAGTATAGTAGTGGATCCCGTTGTTGTCTCAAATCCTATTCGGGGTACAACTTATCTGTCTATGTTATATTGAGATTTGAGAATATCTGTGTATGGCGTTGAGTTCGAATGCAACACTTATGTGCTTGGCTTCACGGGATATGGGTTGATTCTAGGAATGGATTGGCTAGCCAGGGATGGTGCCATTCTCGATTGTGAAAAGAGGGTAGTTAGACTGTTGACTAGTTTGGGTAATACTCTCGATATCTCATGCGATCCTAAGGGTTCTGTTATGCTTAACTGCCTAGAATCTCTTGACACATCTATTGATGATTTGCAATCTGTTCGAGTAGTCCGTGAGTATGCAGATGTCTTTGAGGAGGTTAGGGGCTTACCTCCAAAACGTGAGATAGATTTCCGTATATATTTGGTGGACAATGCAAAGCCAGTTGCATTGCCTGTGTGCCACATGGCTCCAAGAGAAAGGAGGGAGCTTAGTAAACAAGTGAAAGAGTTGCTTGAGAAAGGGTTCACAAGAAGAAGTATCTCAGAGTGGGGTGCTCCTGTTGTTTTTGCTACAAAGGTTGATGGTTCTCTTAGATTGTGCGTGGACTATAGGGAGCTGAATAAGCTCACGAAGAAGAACAGACACCCATTGTCGAGGATAAATGATTTGTTCGATCAGTTGGTTGGTGCTTCGGTTTTCTCGTAGTTGGACTTAGCTACAGGATTTCATCAGTTGAGGGTAACTGAGGATAGTATAGATAAGACTGCTTTTAGGATTTCCGACGGTTTCTTTGAATGGCTCGTCATGCCTTTTGGTTTGATGAACGCACCCGCCTATTTTGTAGACTTGATGAGTAGGGTGTTTAGTGAGTTTCTAAAAAAGTTCGTGGTGGTCTTTGTGTGGATGATTTTGTGATATTCTCTAGAAGCGAGGAAGAACATGCCCTACATCTTAGGGAAGTCTTAGAGACCCTTCGAGCACATCAACTCAAAGCTAAGTTCTCTAAATGTCATTTTTGGAGGAAGGAAGGTGGGTTCTTAGGGCAAGTGGTCTCTAAGGAAGGGATAGCAGTGGATCCCGCGAAAGTGGTAGCAATCCAAGATTGGAAGATTCATAGGAATGCAACAGAAGTAAGAAGTTTTCTAGGGTTGGCAGGCTATTATTGGAAGTTCATTAAGGACTTCGCAAAGATATCAGCCCCACTTACACGGTTAACGAAAAAGAATTTGACCTTTTCTTGGGATGTTGATTGTGACGATGCTTTCCAACGTTTAAAGAGGGCACTGACGACAACTCCAGTTTTAGTTTTACCGGATGAGAGTAAACCGTTCACAATGTATCCTGATGCTTGCAGGATAGGGCTTGGCGCAGTTTTGATGCAAGAGGGAAGGGTGATATGTTATGGTGGAAGACAGTTAAAGGTCCATGAGAAGAATTACCCTACCCACAACTTAGAATTAGCTGTTATGGTTTTTGCGCTTAAGTCTTGGTGCCATTACTTGCTTGGTGAGAGGTTTGAGTTGTATACAGACCATAAGTCACTAAAATATTTGTTCTCTCAAAAAGATCTAAACTTTAGGCAACAGAGGTGGATGGAGTTCTTCGCATCCTACGATTTTGATATTGCATATACCCCTGGCAATGGTAATGTGATGGCTGGCGATTTGAGTAGAAAGAAGTTGACTTTGAGTCCTTTGTTTGTCGAGCGGTAGAGTTTAGAGTATATCTCTACCTTTGAATTTAGACCCTCTATCGATTATGTACCTGGTTTGTTGGCATCATTAGAGGTGCGACCTACGCTTTTGGTACAGATAGGGGCGGCACAGCGAGAAGACCTATAGTCGATAGAGATAGTAGACAATCTCATAAGAGGGGAATCTTCAAGCCATCCTAGTAGGTATACTATAGATGACAAAGGTTGGTTGCGTAGGGATGGAAGACTTTGTGTATCACGAGACGAGAGTTTGAGAAGGACTATTCTTGAGGAGCACATCCTTCTAAGATGACCATACATCTCGGTAGTGACAAGATGTATAAGGACATGAAGCGAGTTTTCTTTTGGGCCGGAATGAAGAAGGATGTGGCTGAGTTCGTTTCTAGATGCTTAGTGTGCTAGCAAGTCAAGGCTAAGCAAAAGAAGCCTGGTGGTTTGCTTCACCCTTTAAAGGTTCCACAGTGGAAATGGGAAAGTGTTTTCATGGATTTCGTCGATGGGTTGCCGGGGATTTGGGTATTAGTAGATAGTGTAACGACCCAGATTTTTTTGACCATTTAGTTATTATTTAAAAATGTTTTTTTTATTGTTTTGGAAGTTTAAATGGTTTAATTTCAATAATTTTGAATATTTTATTTTATTATGAAATGGTAGAAATTTATTGGATCTGCAATATAATGTGAACTGGCAGTATAAAAGGATAAATTTTTAATTTAAAATAGTACGTTTACCAAGGATGTAGTAGCTAACGAACTCGGATTTCGATGAAATCAGTTTCATTAAATCTGAAATGATGAAATTAGGTAACCAACCAAGTTACGTCAAAAATGGCATCCGTATGTGGAAAAGAAAAAAATAAAAGGCCAAAATTTGAACTAAATTTTGACGGTAATTGGAATTTGCTAATGCTAACGGCAAAACTGGAACCTGAGACCTATCCAGAAAAATTCTAAACATAGGATATTAGCTATATATGAAATATGGGAAAATCCTATAATGGATATAGAAAGTTATTAAGGAAACAAAATTTAAATAAATTATTTGAAAATCTAAACGAACTCCGATTTTTGATTTGAATACATAGGATTGAAGTACGTTAAAAACCGGATCAGATGGTGGAAGAATTTCTGAAAGCCGTTATCGTTTGATACTCCAACATGAGACCGGAAGGTGTTGAAACTAACACAAAACACTATTTTGAATTTGAATTTAAATTATTTGAAAGTTCAAAAAAATTCAAAATTGATATATTTTTATATAGTATTGAAGAGCAAGAAAAATTGAACAACATGGTTGAAAAAGATTTTGGATAAGGTATCAATAAGTAAGTCAAATTAACGTCCGAATAGGGTTGAGAAAACACACTTTACTATTCATAAATTATTAAATTTATTTATAATTTAATTAATTTAAGGATTAATCCTAGCCATCCATTTTCGACCGTTGGATTCGCGCCACCTCAGCAATCCATGTGACTCATTCGGCTATAAATAGCCCCCTCCCTTCATTTTTAAACTCACTCCTCCTCCTCCTCTTTCAAGCTTTGGTGGCAGAAATAATAATAAAATATTAGGAAATAGGGAAAATGGAAGGAAGGGAGAAAGGAGGGCAAGACGGGGAGCTAGGGACTCTTAGGCAGAGGCTTGGGCTTCGCGGGGTAAGTTTTTAAATAATATTTATTTATTTATTTATTTCTGTAATATATATATATATATATATTATAATTAAAAAAGAATTTGTAAAAATAAATATCAGAACATTCTAAGGGTGACAGAGAGGATAGTGTCTAAGGCTTGAGTTTGGAAAATATAGTTTCCTGCTCTCCCTGGCTATCCCTAACTGATCCGACGGATGAGATGATTAATTTAAATTTAAATTTAAATTTAAAATTTAATTTGAATTTAATTTGAATTTAAAACAGACCAGGGGCATTTTCGTAATTTTTAACCATAAACTTTAAAAGCTTATAACTTTTTCAAAACAAGTCGGATTTCCACGAAACAAGGACCGTTGGATTCTTATCGGAAAATACTTTAAAATGAGTGGAAGCAGATTTTTGATCCGGGTTAAAAATTTTAAGTTATAATTAAATGAATATTTTAAAATATTTTATTTGAAAATTAAATTTAATTAATATTAAAATGGTTTTTCAATTTTAAAAAAATTTGGATATGGCTAGAGATGGGAAAGTATGATTTTTTAGAAGGGCAGGGAAGGTAATTTGGCTAATAACGCAATTAGAAATTAATTAAGATAAAAATAATTTAATTAATTTAATTAAATATATATTCATTTAAATTAGGTAAATATTGTAAATAGCATAACTTTTGCATACATTAACGAAATTTAACGAAACAGGATCTGTTGGGATCGTATGGACAAGCACTACGCAATGGAACTGACCGCAAGTGGATTGGAGCTCGTTTGGATTTATGGCAAAATTAAACGCCTGAAACAAATCAATGACCGATTATCGTTATTCAACGATAAACCGTCCAATGTGAGTAAATCTCACTAACTCTGAACACTTTATATTTCTCTAAAGTATTTTTAGAATTGGTAAACATTGGTTGAATTGCTGTGTGTTGGCTGTTTGGTTGAACTGCTAGTCAGTTGATTGAAAACATCGATAACGATATATATAAATCGTATCGAAATATTGATTCTGCTTATCAGAATATTTTATACTCATGTTATTTATGTTGACTGACATCTGTGGATGCAGGGAAACAGGTCGGAGGGACCCAACTGGGTTCCTCAACATTTATTTACCGCTTTTCATATATTTTGATATATGATGTGTTATATCATCCGTTATTGATTCTGTGTGTTTGGATGATGACCGATCAGTTGATTTGATATTTTTACACCATAAGTGATACGAGAAAGGGAAATTTTCAAAATTTATTTTGAAAATAAAATATTTATATAAAATCAACGGATTTTATATATGAAAGGAAAAAGGGTTTTATAAAAGAAATAATTTTATAAAATCAAAGCAATAAAGGAAAAATATTTGTAAAACCATTGCAAATAGAGATAAAAAGAAAACATTTGTAGAACATTTACAAATGGAATTAGAAAAAAAATATTTGTAAAACATTTACAAATAGATTAAAAGGAAATAATTATCTAGAGAAATAAACTGAGTTATAAAAAGGAATTTTTTATTTAGAAAATAAATAGAATATTGAAGTACTTGAAAATGGATAAAAGTGTAATAAAGGAGAATTTTACACTAGGAAGAATTTAGGCCCGTGCTTCGCACACGGGTAAACAGAATATGAATTCGAAGTGAGAATTTAAGAGAGATCTGTTTTAACAGATAAAGTGAGAAGGTTAATTTATAAATAAAGTTTTATAAATTAATTGAGTTATTTATCTTTGGGTAAATAGAGTTTATAAGTCAAGACTTATATAGAGAAGTAAAAATCGATTTCCACATCGATATTTGAAACTGAATATGTATGAAAGAGAATTTATCGAATAAGAGTTATTCGAAGTAAAGTTATCGAATATCAGTTTATTCGAAAGGAAGTTTATTGAATATTAGTTATTCGAAATGGGTTGATCCAATAGAGTTAATCCAATAGAATAAATTTATTGAGATCAACCGTTAGAGTTGAACTGTTAGAGTTGAACTGTTAGAGTTAAACCGTTAGGGTTAAACCGTAGAGTTAAACCGTTGGAGTAAACATTTAGAGTTAGTTAGTTAGAGTTAACCAATTAAAGTTAATTAGTTAGAGTTAATCGATTAGAGTCTAATCGAACTAGAGTTATCCAAATATAGTAATCGAATAAGGGATGGTTGAATATTAGTTATTCAATTAGATTTGCTCGAATTTAGTTATTCGAGATACAGTTAAACAGAAGTAGTCATTTAAGATAAGCTACCAGTGGGCACGACTGCTAGCGTAATTCGCAGGGCTACAGATAGCCTACGGCGGTCGGATGTTTCCTGAGGGAATCAGGCGTAACCATTGTGATCGCTGCGATCTAGAGTCGAGCGAATGGTGTCAAGTCAAATATTAGTTAATTGATAAAAGTAATTTAGTCGAGTTAATTAAGCTAAGTTAGTCCAGTTGAACTGATCAAGTAAGTGGGTCAAAATGAGTAAATCAGACCGAGTTATCTGAACAAGGGTTAGTCCAGTAAGAGTTAAATAGAATAAGAGTAAATTGAATAAGAGTTACAGCTTAGAGTTAACCGAGTATGAGTTAATAATTTAGTTCGTTATTTATTCGAGTTAGAAAATCAAAGTATTTATAAAGTCATTATAATTCGGATGCAGGGGATTATAACACCATTGTTATAATCAAGTGTTTTTCCGTACGAGAAGCGGATTTGTAAATAAAATCCGAGAATGTCGTAAAGAAGTGTTAAAGATTTAGAAAGATGAACTTTGCCTATTTCGAAGTTAGAAATGTTGTTCAGTTAAGGTCTGAGAGGTAACTATACCCCAACTTGATTGACTTCGTTTTTAACTAAGAAATGGTTAAGATTCGATGGTGAAAAGTGGTTAAGTGGAAACCAAATGAAGGAGATTTGGCATAGTGATGTTTATTCAAACATCTGTTTAATCAAATGAAGGAGATTTGGAAATGTGTTCCAAATGAGAAGCAGAATTGTTTTCTGAATATAAAAACAAGAGATGGAAATGTTTTCCAATGATAATGATATATATTTTCTAAATATAGTGAATAAGAAACATTAAACAACAGGAATAGGGAAATGAACGAATGGATGAAATGATGATTGTTCGATAGAATTTCCTTCGGGAAATAATATCGTTGTTTGCACACCGACATGTTTTCGTTTGATAGTTAACTCACCGACTATCAAAGTTTTGACCATTTTACGTTGTTAATATGGAGAGACCGGTTGGATTATTATCCAGAGAACCACTCCGTATTGGCATAAGCGTTGCGAATCAAGTATGCTGAATATATTGAAGACGGAGTTGTGCAAGGGCTATCCTGTTTACAGAATAGTGCCTTCGGTTTGTCCAGTCCCAGGACAAACGCGTATGGACGAGTGTCTGACAGAGTATATCCAATAGATCGCATAAGTTGATCTCTTCAAACGTACTTACGTTTGGTGGCGGAGGAATTCGTTTCTCTTAGCTGTATACCCGTGGTGTTTTTGGTGAAATCAATTTGTGATTTGGCGGGTATGACGATGTGGCATTCAAAGTAATGGAGGTGTGATCTGTCAAAAGATACGTTATGACCTCAAGCCTCATCAACCAGGAAAGGACAAAAATCGGGCAGGCAGCATGGCTATGTGGGTCGCACCCATTAGGATGTATGATCACCTATCTAGAGAAATTCCTTTTGTTCTTAAATCTATCGATGCTGTCCCATTCGGGAGACGGTTGCTGATCCCAACCGTTGGTGATATACATTCGATACACTCAAGCGAAATGAGTGGTCGGTCATGTGTGGGCCGGGTTGCAAGATGTTCTTGTTGAACCCAGTGTATTTGCCTCTAGAGATACACGTTCGGAAGGTGGTCCCATACCTTGTCAAGTTGGAATCCAATCTCCAATAAGTGCCTGCGAGTTTGATTGTATATTATATATGTAGAGCGTGAGATGCAAGCGTTCTACTAGATTTTAAATACTTGTGATTAGACATTTTTATAATATCAGATAATATATGATTTCCAAAGGGTTTTGGGTTATCGTAAGGTAAAAACCGTCCGTGTTTATGTGTGGATTGGTCTTACGATTATCTTTTCTTTTGAAAAGGAATTTGAAAAGTTAAGCCAAATGATTGGAGTTTACTCACACCAGTCCCATGACTGACCCAGAGTTTTATTTTGTTTTGTTTTCCCTAAACTCTTGGGTGCCCAAATTTGTACGGGCAGTCAAGTAGTCAGGATTTACAGGTATGCTTGAAGAGCTTGGAGCAGGAGGCTTCAAGATTTTTCTAGCTATTGATTATTCCGCTGTGATGAAAGTGTTGTACTCTGATAATGGTATGATATACATATACTACTTTGATTTCAAGATATGTTGTCTATTATATTTTATTCGTTCCGCTGTGAGATTCGTGTTACTCTGATGTTGTTGTGTTCTTCTTCTTCTTCTGTTCTAATTTTCTATCTTATCTATCCTCACCCTCTAATTTCTTTCTTGGACTATCCAGTAATTTCGACTTTTGATTGTTCGATAGGTGTTGTATATCGGATAATCAAGGTCGTCTTTTCCCGGGTCGTTACAGATAGACTTACCAAGAGCACCCATTTCATTCCCGTTAAGAGTAAAAGAACAGCGACATGGTTAGCATATATTTATCTACAAGAGATAGTTTATCTATATGGATACCTTCTAGTATTGTGAGCGATCGAGATACCATTTTCACTAGCGAGTTTTGGAAGAGCTTGCAAGAGGCGGTAGGAACGCAATTGTATTTGAGCACCGCTTATCACCCGGAAGACCAAACAGAAAGAGCGAATCAGATTCTAGAAGATCTTTTGAGGTTATGCATCTTGGACTTTGGAGGAACAGGGGAGGAACACCTTCCATTAGTAGAGTTCGCCTAGAACAATAGCTATCAGACTAGTATTGGCATGTCACCTTTTGAGGCTCTATATGGACGACCTTGCCGATCACGGACTTGTTGGTGGGAATCTATAGATAAGATTTTGCTTGGGCCTGAGATGGTTAGAGAAACTTCAGAGAATATAGACTTGATTCAAAGACGCATGAAGATGGCACAAGACCGGCAAAAGTCATATGCTGGTAAGAGACGAACCGATCTTGATTTCGATGTTGGAGACACAGTTAATGTAGTTCGCTTTGGGTCTGTAGGGAAGTTGGCAGCAAGGTTTGCCGGGCCATTTCCCATCATAGAGGAATTGGATAGATGGCCTACAGAGTGAAGTTGCCCAAGAAACTTAGTGGTGTGCATGACGTATTTCACGTGTCGCATTTGAGGAAGTGTTTACAAGATACCGCGGAAGTAGTAGAGTCGAGCATGCTTAGAGAAGTGGAAGTAGAGCGAGATGCCACAATTAGACGAGCTCCTACATGCATCCTTGGATCGGAGGTCAAAAAGTTACGCAACCGAGAGGTCAAGTTGGTTAAAGTCCAACGGGGAGACGATCAAGGAGACGCGACTTGGGAAACAGAAGACTAGATACGTGTGTCGTACCCTTTCCTTTTTGAGGGCATGTTCTTAACTTCTCCTTTTTTTCTACCTTTTTATTTATACTTGTGCTATCGTTTAAGTGTATCCTCTCGATTATATCTTCAATCTCTAGGTAGAAAACCCTATGGTTGTTAACATGTGTTTGAGACATGTTATGTTTGGTGGATGCAAGTGGATGTAAGTATTTGCTGGTGGTTGCTAGTGGATGCATTTATACACGCATTAGGCACTAGATCGGCTCAATCATTTTCATATTGCATATGAATGAGTGTGCATATTTAAATTAATGGATGTATATTGAATGTGTTGTCATATGTATGTTGCATTTGAATGAATGGTTGTGCACTCATATAGAAATGATATGTATCATTAGGATTCTTTTGCATACACAATGGACGCATGACACTATCATGTTTTGCATTAAGGATGTCAATTGAATCAGTAGGCTGCCTGATTTCGCATTACGATAACAACATATACACACACTTTGCATATGTTCATGAAAGCATTAGAAATCTTTTAAGGACAATGGATGCTTGTGGATGATGGATGTGTAGATGGATAGTAGGATACATTCTTCTTAACTTGAAGATTTCACGGACGAAATCCTTTAATGAATGGAGAATGTAACACCCCGTAATTTTAAAATATTAAAATTAACAAATTAAAGAATACTTAATTTTTAGAAGAAAAATTAAGGGAAACGGGTTACGCCGTTGTGTTCGTCTCGGAATTCTACTTGAGATAGAATATGAGTTTGCGTAAAACAGACATCTTATGAAGAAGTTATGAAGATCAGAAGATTTAAAGTTTAAAGCTGAAGAAAAAGTCAACCGCCCATTTTTCACTAGTCGATCGGTTTTAGACAGAAGTAAAAACGGTCGATCGGTTGAAATTGGCCGGTCGACCGGTTGGGCCTGGGCAGCTTCCTAGTGACGTGTTTTGTGGTCTAGATGATGACGTGTCCTTTTGGAATTGGCTGGATGACGTGTTTTTCTGGTTTGGATGGTTTAGATGGTTCCTAATATAATCTAAGGGTCCTAATACACCTAATAGACCTATAAATAAACACTAAACCTAACCCTTATCTCATTGTTATTATCCATGGCGCCTCCATGCTGCTCTAATCTGAACCAGCCATTCTTCTCCACTAAAACAAATCAGAATAGGAGTATTCCAATTAGAAGATCAGATCTACAAATCAAAGTAGAGATTATTCAAGATCGGAATTGCTACAACAACACCTAATTCTCTTTTCTAAGAATCCTATCGTTGTGAGTCTATGTTACTTTCACATATAATTAAATTAAAAAGTAATTGTGATAGGATTGTAAATTGGATCTGATGTATATGCCTACAAATAAGATGAATCATATCAAGTTTTGTATCCTATAGATTCATACCCAATTGCTATTATCATATGCCTATTTGATCTATTTTGTTGTTATTCATTTCACATGCTAAGTTTATGTCAATCATGATGTTTGATTCTATTTCCTTCTCCTTTCCCTTTTTCCTTTTTGATATTAGGCTAACTTCGAGCCTAAGCATATTGCGTTGATATTTACGTGCGAATAACATTGGGATGATTGGGAAAAGTTTGGGGAAATATAATGAGATTTGGCATAAATTGTTGATAGCTATGGAAAACGGATTTGGGCATAATTTGGTACAACTTGTACACATGAGATTATAGGCATAATTTGGATAGAAATTATAAACATAAATTGGATTGGAAATTATGGGTAATTGGAAATCCAAAGATTTGAAATTGGGACTTGAATCAAGAAAGTGATAATGAATGCCTAAGACATGAGGTTAGATTCGGATTGCAGTATAAGCCTACCCAGAACCGCCCGGTATATCCAGCAACCGCAATTTGGTAATCTAATGTGAGAGGTCAAAGGCAGGAATTGGATGCGTAATAATGCAAAGACACGAGGTTAGATTCGGATTGCGGTATAAGCCTGCCCGGAACCGCCCAGCAAATCCAGCAACCGCAAAATGGTAATCTAATGTGGGAGATCTTGCAAGATTACAGTTATAATGAATTAATGAACACTTAACCAAGATAAGACATGTGGTAAGACATAGGGATAATAAAGGGTTAAGTGGGTAACATGGGTAGCATGTAAAACATAATAAAAGCACTTAACCAAGATGAGACATGTGATTAGACATGGGGATAAAGAAGGGTTAAGTGGGAATTCCTAGTGGGGACCAAGCTTAGACGGGAAGCTTGTGTCAAGTGGGTGGACCCTTTTCAACCAGTAACCCATTTTAGTATCTATATGAGCTCGAACTATGTCGAAGACAGGGACAGGATTACTGGGGTTGATTGTAAGAGGTCAATAAAGAGTTAGCGATGGCTGTGCAAGTCCAACGGAGTCATGTGCGTGCGTGGATCCGGGCTGATAGGTAAGACTTTGTTGCATCGTGTAGGTATAAGCTGTGCATTTCAGTAGTATAGGGGTTGCCACCTTAGGGAGTGATACACTCTATTGTAGGACTAGCACATGTATCTACGAGGTTAGGGAGCCGGTCGAATGGGGAGGGTAGTGGGTACAACTAATGGTGGTAGGATCAAGTGGGCACCTACGAGAGTAGCTAGTGGTACACAAAGCTACCATTATTATGACTAGTAGGGAGGGATCATCTTTTAATACGTAACTAGTATGTGGTATAGTGCAGAGCATATCTTATAGTGGCTAGAAGCGCAGTCGATGTTCTATCTTACTTACCTTGTTTACCTTGTCATATCATCTTTTGTTACAGTCATCTCTTATATCTAATTTATGTTCTTATCCTGTTGCTTTACTGATTATGTTGTTAAAGTCACTAGACTCGCCAGACTTATGTCTGACCCTTTTTGTTTCGCCTCTTTTCTTTCTTCCCCACCACAAGGTCCTCAGGGTGGGATTAGTGGATCTTGACTCGGATTTCTTTCTTCTTGAAGTGCTTGGAAGTGTTGAAAGTAATGTTCAGCTTTATCTCTTTTCCATTATGGCTATTTGGAGTGGGACTATGGTTTTACTTTTATGTACTTTGATAATAATTTTGTTCAAGATGGATATTTGTGTACTTGGCTTAATATGTGGTTTTGATGTTGTAACCAAACATGTTTTGCTTTTCCACTACGATGAATAAATTTTGAATTTTTAAGTACCGTTTTATATATTTGTCTTATGAATTTCTGTTCAATACTCTTATAACGCTCCATGAAAGCTAATGCATTCCCTTAGTGAGTGACATTAGTGGATGTGGGGTGCTACAGAAAACTCTTAGAAGTAAGGAGAGAGCTTTAAAAGGTTCTGCTTTACTATTATTTAACAGATTGAGTTAATGTTCCGTAAGTAAGTCGGTGTTTTTTTTAAGAAGGTAAAAAGGCCCATAGCCATAAAAGAAGTCCAATCTAACATAGAAATAGGCAAATATACATAACACACACCAAACCCTAGCCAACAATCTAATCAACAAACAAAAAAATGATGGAGCTTAAAATTCTCGATCTGCTTCATGATAGGTTCCAGTTCGAAGAATCCATAGATTTGAACTTCAAATCCTATATTCCAAATGGCTGAGGATTTTGAGATTTCTTTTCTGCATTTTACTCTTAATCGAAGGGTAGTCAAAGACCCTTATGCCTTTCCCAGATCTAGTTTTTTTGTGGTCTTTACAGCTTATCGTCTCAGTTCTTTTGCTCTATTCACCAGTGCACCACTCATATAAGTAATATATATTTTTGTTGAGATTGCTCCTGTAATGACAATCGCCAATTTTCTTAATTGAGTCATTCATGCTAGCAATTGTATTCCCATGTGTAGTTCAGTAATCGCGACTATGGTTGGCTCGTCTGTAGCTCCTGTGATTTGAAATAGTTAAATCACAAGTTAAGGAGTTTTTAGAATTATAATTTATTACTACCAAAAAATTGATAATGAAATAGAACAACAATGAAGGTGTATTGGATAATCATGAACACCCAATGGTCTTTTAGAGAGTGGGGCCAAGGACCAAGAAGATACAAAAATAGGGAGAAAAATTCCGAAGGGCATCATCAACCAAGACCCATCCCCGCTACCAGCTAATGGCGAAAAGGATATCCAATGAATATAAGCACGAAAGGACGATTTAAGAGCCGATTCAGACCCCGCCTCCTTAAGGATCAGGATTTGAAGCCCACAAATTTCCAACACAGCCTATCCGACAGAGTGTATCCGTTAGGGATACAGAAGGTCTGAGTCAGCAAACTAAGAAAAAGACAGGAGAGAATCCCGATAATAGAAACACAGAAGGGAAAAAAGGTGTGCTGGCATTAGCCTCCCTTTTAATATCGACACGACAGGATAGGGAAAACATCTGGAAAGCAGGCTCTTCTGAGTATGCACAGAATGACCGGGAGCTGACCTTCGAGGGCATACAACTGGAAGCTGCCATCAAGAAATCCAAATACCTTCCGAAAGGAACCATATCAACAAATTCATACCCACCTCAAAGAAGTGGAAAACAACAGAAGCCCCACTTCGAAGGCCATAACTAGTACCACAAAAGCGATCGGTAGTCGGATGTCCGAAACCAAAGAAAAAGGCGTCCGACAAAGCTCTTACAGGCCCAATAGCCCAACAGCAGAAGAGTCCTCGAATCCTCTATAAATAAGACCCCAGGGGTCACATTTGAGAGGGATTCGGCTGATTCTACAATCTTCCTCTTCTAGCCTAGAAAGTAAAACTAAAATTTGGTAAATCAATTTGGGGATATCCCATTTAACCACCTCCATGAATAAAATCAGAAAAACTCTTAAAGTGGACGTAGGTTCCCAAGGATCTGAACCACTATAAAATTGTGTGTCTTTACTCTTCCGCATACTATACTACTTTTCAATATACTCTTGTGTGAATCTTGTCAGGCGGCAGGATCATCAGAAAATGCCGGCTGAAGCCGTTAGGTTCTTAACAACCTAGCGTTGTCTCCATGGTACACATCCATAGACCTATTTCGGTGTTAAAGAAAAATATCGTTAACATTTTGGCACTAGAAGGAGAGCTTGAACCTACGCCTTTGTGGTTAACAACCACACATATCTACTGGGTTGTTCAATCCTGAATTGGACTAGATTTGAAGGAAAAGAACCAAGCAAGGAGAGCCTTAGTGAGGAGTTCCATCCCGTATATGGATAATTGAAGAAATTAATTGATTGAGAAGCTGCATAACCCTAAAGCTACTCACCTTCCCTCTGATATTCCTACCCCTTTTTATCCAATATTTCGTCATAGCAAGACATCCTCGGGAACTGTTTAAAGTGGATGCACAACAGGAAAACATGGAGTGAGGCTCCCACTTATCCTCGGATGTAGAAATTAGCGTACTATTGAATGCCGACTCCGCGAATCTAAGAATGAGGAAGGCCCCAATTATGATAAAGGAGAAGAAGGATGAATTGGAAATGCTATATCTGACTTTGCAGCTTGCTGCAACTTGGAGGTCCATTGGAGAAGATTTATCACGGAGAGCCTTCGAGGTGGAAACCTATCAAGTAGAGTTTAAGGCGAGGATATCCTCCGAATTCAACAGCAGAGCTAGACCCCCGTTCAGTCTGCAAACTAACCCAGCTAAATAAAAAATGAAGGGATCTCTAGCCTTAATGTCAAATGGGGTGAGTGACGAGACAGAAATATTACTTTTGGCAACACAAATCGATACTACCAGGAGACTTATTGAGACAGATTTGGCCCGGTTGGCCTCAAACACGGTGCCTTATGAAGCAGAATCAAGAATAATGGCCCCTCAAGAGTCTGACAGCCCCATTAAACCTCTAGCGGACCTACAGATCAATCCAGTCTCACTAGGGAATAATCGAGTGTCAAGTGAAGCAACTGATTCGAGCATAGACAAAAGTCTGTCACCGCCAGAGGACGGAAGGGAGAGAACCACTGAAACTCCATCCAGCATAAAGGCACCACGATTTATATATAATGGAGCTACAGACCCTGAAGAACACCTTGCTGCATTTGAAAGTTATATGGATTTCCATGATGCTTCAGAAATGATTCGATGCCAAATGTTTCCTTTGACCTTGCGAGAAACAACTGCTAAATGGTACCGCCGATATCAGGAGAAAGAAATCCGTTCTTGGGAGCAATTCTCCCATGATTTCTCTACATAGTTTTTGCAGCTGTAAGAACCCAGTAGTAGATTACCAACTGTTGTAAGCGTAAAACAAGGGCAGAAGAGTCTATAGATGACTACATAAAGCGATTCAATGCTGAAGCTTCGAGAGCGGAGGGTATGAGTAGTCGCGATAAGCTTGTCGCCATACATTCAGGACTGGTTCAAGGAACGCCTTTTTGGGAAGAACTATACGTACAAGGATGTAAAGATTTACCAGAATTTTACCATCGTGCAAGCAACTTCATCCACGTGGAAGGGTTGTATCATTCGAAAGGGAGTCTTGGTTGTTACAAAGAAGACAAGAAGCCTCACACTCGTTACAATATTTGGAATGGGAGGCTTAGATTTCATGAAGATCGAGTGAACCTAAAGGAAGAGGAACCAAGAGCAGATATTGTGACCTTAAGTAGACCTATTTCACACCTATATGCAGCGATGAAGAAAAAAATAACTTCTCAATGCCTTTCAAAGCAAAGAACCATCCAGAACCATTCCAGGGGGAATATTGTGAATATCGCAAAAGAAATGGACATCAAACCAACAAATGCAAGGTGTTGGAAGCTATAATGCAAAGACTCATCTAGGAAGGACAACCAGAGGAAGATACATATGAAGAAATGAAGTCAACTCAATAACCACTCAACGTCAGATCGGACGACCTAGCAGTCGGGACCTCTCCTGCACCTGTGCCTCCTAAAATAAGGTTTGCTAACTCTTATGGCAAAGGTCTTAATCCCGGGTGTGGGAAGGAACCTTCCAGACTCAAAACCTTCGTCTCCACCCATGGGAATAGTTACAATTACAGGTCAAAGGACCGCTACTCTAAGTGTCCAAGGACCCGTACTTGTCGCATTTGCCAAACGTCGAGACATGCGACACTTTCATGCCCCGCGTTTCGGAAGGGATGCTAGGTACTAAGTATGCTCCTAGAGGCACTCCTTTTGGATTGGGTAGTTGCCGCTGCCTCAATTTCCAACTTATGAATGCTTTCTTATGTGTGCATTGTGTGGTCTATACCTAGATAGTCATATTAAGGGTTATGTGCCTGTTTAAGGCTTCTATAGTGTCCAGATTAGCATAAGACCTTAGTCTAGATGATCCTTCTTCGTATCCAATCCTCGCTCTTTAGGCGGATAGTAAGTTTAAGGTTGCACCTAGAGTAGCTAAATCTTTGAGTCTAAGGAAAGTAGGAGGTTTTTCTACAAGGTGCCATGGACGATTTTGTGAGCAACTGTGTTGTTTTGCTTTATATGACATGTTAAAAACCTTGACTTGTGCCGGAAGGCACTACAACGTCAAGGGGCTCCTTTGAAAATCCCTCGACGCTGTGAATTCTAACACAATATCTTTGTTTTGTGTCTAATGATAATTTCGCATCTCATAAACCAAGATGCTCAAGCTAAGCAGCCACGCGACATTTGACTAATCTCGCCGGCCTGCAAAGCTTTGTGTGGATACACTTTTCATAAGATCTTTAATGGCCATTAGTGGTTTGTCCTTCTGTGGAACTAGGTTCCGTTCCCAGCATTTTTAACTACGCAGGCTATATGCTCATAATGATGCGAGCTGTATGCTCTACGTTACTCGAGTTGTATGCTCACCTAACCAATGCTCTTGAATATGTTCTAACCAATGCTCTTCTTAAGTACGTTCTAACCCATGCTCTTGAGTACCTTCTATCCAATGCCCTACATAGGTACGTTATAACCAATGCCCTACATGGGTATGTTCTAACCAATGCTCCAAAAGGGAAGTACATTTTCCAACCCGAAGAAGGGAGAAAAATCTTAAAGGAAGCACTTGGAGCATGTACATCCTCTACTCAAAATCCACCCCGAAGAAGGGAGAAAAAGCTCGAAGGGAGCACTTGGAGCACATACAGCCTCTGCTTAAATCTCATCCCGTGGAATGGAGAGAAAGCTTGAAGAAAACGAAAGCTTGAAGAAAGAAAAAGCATGAAGAATACAAAAGCTTGAAGAAAGCAAAAACTTGAAAGAAGCAAAAAGCTTGAAGAAAGCTTGAAGGAAGCACTCAAAAACGCACACAACTACGCTCAGGTAAACGAAACCGAAAGGGTAAATCAAAACAAAGGTTTAATACCCGAATCTGGGTTCGGTTCGGGACTTCTATGAATACCGGAAGGGGTTTCGATCTTCTATTTATTTAATACCCGAATATGGGTTCGGTTCGGGACTTCTACTAATACCGAAGGGGGTTCCGGTCTTCTACCTATCTAATACCCAAATCTGGGTATGGTCCGGGACTTCCATTAATACCAGAAGGGGTTTCGGCCTTCTATCTATTTAATACCCGACTCTGGGTATGGCTCGGGATTTCTATTAATACCGGAAGGGGTTACAGTCTTTTGTCTATTTAATACCCGAGTCTGGGTATGGTTCAGGACATCCATTAATACTGGAAGGGGTTCCAATTTTCTATCTATTTAATACCCGAATCTGAATATGGTTCTGGACTTTTATTAATGCCGGAATGGTTTCCGGTCTTCTATCTATTTAATACCCGAATCTGGGTATGGTTCAGGACTTCAATTAATAGCGGAAGGGGTTTCAATCTTCTGTCTATTTAATACCCGAATCTGTTCAGGACTTCTGTTAATACCAGAAGGGGTTCCAGTCTTTTGTCTATTTAATATCTGAATCTGGGTCTGTTTCGGGACTTTCGCTACGTTGACACCGGAAGGGGATTCTGGTCTTCTACCATTTAAGTACCCTAACCGTGATGTGATCCAGCTTTCCCACTCTTTAATATTGAAGGGGATCCTGATCTTTAGCCTTCATTCGACCAAATGAGGAATAGTCCCGGAACCCTCATATCTGCTCAGATCTCTTCCTAAGAAAACAAAGAAGAATGTACATTAACCAAAATAAAGTCAATCTCATCTTCGCCTTCTGTACTCCTAAAATGATGTCAGAAAATTTGTCCGATATGAAACCCTATGTGCAAGAAAGCCTCGGATAAACCTTGCATGCCCCGGTTTTTGAATTATTTAGAGAAATATTATTAAAGAATTCTGTACCCTAAATTGAGGCAAATGAATCATCACTACCTACTCTTAAGGCCTCTTCGTATTCTGGAAATCTAAGCAGGATCAAATCACATGAAGTGACACTTGTGGTGTGGGAATTCTAACCGCCAGATTGAAGATTGTATAAATCTGGTCCTTTGCTTCGAGTATAAAAAGACAAGGCATAAAGGATTTCAATGCTCCCACTCTCCTTATTCAAAGAAGAGAGAGAGGAAGAAGGTAAAAAAAGAGAGAGGATGAAGGTAAAAAAACCAATTAATACTTCAGTCGTGTGAGATCGAAGGATACTGCGGAAAGGACAAGAAATTTGACTTGAAAAGTCAAAAAAAATATCCCTTCACGTGGAGGGGGCAAATGTTACTACTAAAAAATTGATAATGAAACAGAACAACAGCGAAGGGGTATCGGATAATCACGAACACCCAATAGTCCTTTAAAGAGTAGGGCCAAGGACTAAGAAGAGGCAAAAATAGGGAGAAAAATTCTAAAGGGCAATATCAACCAAGACTCATCCACGCTACCAGCTAATGGAGAAAAGGATATCTACTGAATGTAAGCACGGATGAACGATTAAAGAGCCGATTTAGACCCCCGCCTCCTTAAGGGAAAAGGATTCGAAGCCCACAAATTTCTAACATAGCCTATCTGGCAGAGTGTATCCGTTAGGGGATACAGAAGGTCCGAGTCGGCAAACTAAGAAAAAGAGAGGAGAGAATCCCAATAATAGAAACATAGAAGGGTAAAAAGGTGTGTCGGCATTATCCCCCATTTTAGTATCGACACGACAGGATAGGGAAAACATTAGGAAAGTAGGCTCTTCTGATTATACACAGAATGATCAAGAGCTGACCTCCGAGGGCATACAACTGGAAGATGCCATCAAGAAATCCAAATATCTTCCGAAAGGAATCGTATCAACAAATTCATACTCACCTCAAGAAAACAACGGAAGCCCCACTTCGAAGGCCATATCCAGTACCACAAAAGCGACCAGGAGCCGGATGTCCGAAACCAAAGAAAAAGGCGACCGAAAAAGCTCTTATAGGCCCAGTAGCCTAACATCAGAAGGGTCCTCGAATCCTCTATAATTAAGACCCCAGTGGTCACATTTGAGGGGTATTCGACTAATTCTACAATCTTCCTCTTCTAACCTAGGAAGTAAAACTCCAAATTGGTAAATCACTTTGGGGATTTCCCATGTAACCACCTCCATGAATAAAATAAAAAAACTCATAAAGTGGATGTAGGTTCCCAAGGAACCGAACCACTATAAAATTGTGTGTCTTTACTTCTTCCGCATACTATACTACTTTTCAATATACTCTTGTGTGAATCTTTTCAGGCGGAGGGATCGTCAGAATATCCCTGCTGAAGCTGTTAGGTTCTTAACAACCTAGCGCTTTCTCCGTGGTCCACAGCCATAGACCTATTCTCGGTGTTGACGAAAAATATTGTTAACATAATCAAACAAATTTATATTTAAATTATGTTTTCTTTCACTTGTAAAGCGCCGGTTGTCAGATTTTCTGGTGTGCCTACCTCCACGTGGATTCCCGTACTCTTGCCAGTTTGGTCACTACTTAGATTATGGAACTTGTGCCTAAATGCATGCGTACTTGAGTTAGCTGTAGAGAGCTTTCCATACTATAGGAAAGCTTCTAATTTGTCTTTCATATTTTTAGAAAAATTGATACTTTCTTTGGCTTGATTTGAATGCTTGAATTCTTCTTTGTTAGCAATGATTTTGCTCTCATTTTCAGTAGAATTCCATAGATGATTGCTGCTTGAACTTTTATTTTGACGGATTTTTAATTTCTTTCTCTCCATATATGATATTTGACAGCAGTAAGCATGATGGATGCATACTCAAATTATTTTGATTTAGGCTTGAAATTATTTTGAATATATTGAACACTTTCTCTGATGTTCAGGATAACATTAGCTTAACTTAATTTAAGATGATTTTTGGCACAAATGTGACTTGAGTAAGCATAACCAAAGAAAAAGTGCTCAACAATTTCATTATCATTATTACAGATGGCAGAGATAGTTTTAGCACCTTTTCTCCATTTAATAGTTTTATCTCTTGTTGGTAATTTGTTTGTGACAGCAAAGAAAGCACGGTGTGACATTTTAGAGAAATTCGTTTTGTTTCATATAACTTTGTGTCAAGCCACTTCAGCTTCTTCACCTTTGATAAAATCCCAAATCGTTTTGACAGAGAATTTTCCTTTTGAGCTCAGCCTCCAACTCCATTTAACCTTAGCAATGTTGTTATCAATAGGGATCTTAGTTATATTGTATTTGTATAAATTTGCAGCCAAATGATTTGAGGTCACCAAGTCAGAATTATCTATGATACATTGAACCTTGTTGTTTTCACCTCTTAAAAGGTAGGGATTATTTCGGCCAAGCAGATTAATTAATGATTTCTCTTTAATCCAAGGGTCAAACCATAGATTAGTTGTATCCTCATTTTTAAAATTTCTCTCCAATAGGATGGCCCCAATTTCCCTACGACTGAGAATATTCCTCCATGTGAAAGAGTGGTAGCTTTCGATTTTCATAGTCCAATTTTTTTATTTTTGAGATATCTGGCTTTCATTCATTTAGCCTATAGGGATTTTCCTTCTAACAATTTCCAAAAAGCTTGTAATGAGATGGTTCATTAAGATCATTGATATTTCTAAGGCCAAGCCCCCTTGCTTTCTTCACGGTTCACACTTTTTCCCAAGCAACTTTATAATGCTTTCCTTGCAATATATAATTAGTAGACATTCTTTCAATTTGTTGCAGTTTATTGGACAGAATGTTGTGAGACTGGATTCAATACATAATAATTGAAGCGATAACAATGTGTGTTAGTTCAATTCTACTAGTTAGTGATAGAATTTTGTGATACCATACTTCACGCCTGTTTTGAATAACATCATATAACCTTGTGCAATATTTGTCAGTAATTCGATTGAAACTTAAAGACAAACCTAAGTATTTGACTGGTAGACTACCCTCTTTAAATTTAAAATATTGAAAATCTCATCTTGAAAGTAACAATTTTTGCTAAAGAAACTTTACTTTTAACCTCATTAACTTTTAATCCAGCAAAAAGATTCATCTTTTCAAGGATTTTTTAGTGATGATAGAATTCTGAACATCAGCTTTTAAAAAAGGAGCATGTCATTAGCATATAACAGATGAGTAATTGGTGTATTAACTCTATTAATAGTTTGAATATTGCAATAAATTTACTCCATTTCCGTTAGTATAGAAGTACTCCATAACAATTGTAAACAAACAAGATGATAGTGGTCCCCCGTCTAATGCCCTATTGCTATTAATGAAACCTTTAAGGAGCCATTAATAATTATAGAATATGAGACATTGTTGATGCATTCATAGACAAGTAAGCAGAATTTATAATTAAATCTCAATTGTTGCACCATGTGAATAATAAATTTTATATTTGATTTATCAAATGCTTTAGGCAAGTCAATTTTAATGCATCAAAGATTTCTATATTTCACATTGAAGTTTTTGATAAGCTCATGAGCTAGCAATGTGTTTTCAACTATGAGCCTGCCAAGGATGAAAGCACTTTAATCATCAAAATTAAGTTACTTAAAAATATTTTTATTTTATTGCTAAGAATAATAGAGATGGTTTTATAAATAAAATTGCAGCAAGAGATAATAAAATTGCAGCAAGAGATATGTCTTTAATCATTTAGACCATTGGGATCCTTAACCTTGAGAACTATAGTAATAAAAGTGTAATTTATACTTTTTAATATTTTGTCAATTTTGAACAATTCAGAGACAGCATTAATATTTCATTTTTGAAGTCATCCCAGTGTGTTTTATAGAACTTGGCCCGAAAGCCATCAGGCCCTAGGCTTTTATCAATTAACATTACAAAGAATGTTTTTAATCTCATCTATACTAACGAGGGCAAGTAAATGTCTTGACTTTTATCATTCAGAATAAACTTAGTATTGATTACAGGAAAACCATTATTATTCTTAGAAGTGTTAAACAGATCTGAGAAATAATTATTGACTACTTTTTCAATAGCTAAGCAACTATTCATAATGGAATCTTTAGAGTCAATCAATTTCCAAATATTATTTCTTTTTTTCCTGCTAGAAATTTTAGCATAGAAACATTTGCTAGCCTTATCCCCATTAGTCAACCGATCAATTTTAGCTTCTGCGTAAGATTTAAAGATTGCCTATGCAAATATTTAACAAGTTTATTTTGGATAGAAAAAAATTATTGACAATATTATTGTCTGAGCAATCATTGTCAATATCATTTTGCAATATCACACATTCCTCTCGAATAAGTTTGATATCATTTTTACTTCTATTTATATTCCAATGTTTCATATTTTTCTTTGTGTTTTGCAATAATTTTTGAAATTTGAATCGAGAGTTCCCTTAACATTTAATTTCAAGCTCTCTTTAACAATATTCATGTAGTTATCTTCATACACCCATCCATTGACAAATCTGAAAGTTGGATTTTTTGTGAAAGTCAACAGTATTAGAAAAGAACAGCTGAATGGAAGTATGATCACTTATAGCCTGAAAAAGTGGATCATTTATAATCAGGAATTTTTTTAACAAACTTCTGATCGACTAGAATTCTGTTTAATTTGCAATGAATATTTATAAATTTACCTGATTTCCATGTAATTTTATTACCATTTAAGATGACTTCAAAAAGATCAATTTTGAGAATAAAAGTATTCATAATTTCTAATTTTCTAAAAGGAACAGGCACACCACCTCTTTTTTCATGAGCATGAATTGCAGTATTAAAGTCTCCTAATACAATCCAAGGCAAATTAATATTATTGTACATGACCACAATTTGATTTTATAAATTCAGTCTTTTTTTTTCAAAGTTAGATGCATAAATGAAAGTGATTTCGGTTTGAGCACCACCTTTATTAATACAGGTGCAATGAATATATTAAAGATTGAAAATTTGGCTGCTATCTACCAAGTACTTGGATCCCAAAGCATCACGATTCTATCATTACCTCCCTGATTGTTATTATTGATTAAATTCCAATTTGGGAGATTTTTGTTGTGATAATCTTTGATATTTAAGTCATCCAACTTATGTTCAATAATACTAACTATATTTGGTTTTCCTGAATTTAGCAAAATAGCTAAGTCCATTTTCCTTTCAGGGGAGTTCAAACCCCTAACATTCCACGCAATAATCATCATTATACGATGTATAATATGATAAAGTAAAGAATACATAAAGGAACACATCTACATTGAAGCACCGTGCTATCTGTAGATTCTATTCCCACCATCATTTTTCTTTTTCTTTTTGCAAGCTATGTTATTTCTATTTTGAGCCGATCATCCCATTTTGTGTTTTTGCAAATAAACTTTTCTCTGAATGAAATTTCTTCTACATCCTCAGCAATTTTGTGGATTTTTTTCAGAATTTAGAGTTTCTTTTAGAGGATCAAAATTAATTTCCTTTAAAGCTTTAGTTTTTTTCTTTTATTTCCTGATTTAGAAATATAAGAGAAGCTAGAAAAAATTTTAGTTGCTTCATTCAGAATCTTCTCCTCTGTTTAATATGAAGCTTGATTTTTGGAAAATCTTGAGCAAATTCTGCCTTTTTTTTTTACTAAATCCATTTTTTCTTTATTGGAATTGGACTTTTTTTCCTTCAAAAGAAATGGATTCCTCTATTGATTGCTTGAGTTCTTTTTCATCAACGTAGATTTCAATTTATGGATCAACAAATGTGATTTCTACCTATTCTTGCATGTTGACTTCTAAGCTTTCATTTTTTTTATTTTGGATTTTTCTTACTACTCATATGCTTTTTCCTTTGATTCCACATCTTCTTTTAGTTGATTTTCATTTCTATATGTTATTTGGCTTTTCTTTTCAGTCCAAACTTTCTTGATAATATAGTTTTCTTTATTGTCGCCAAAACACTTATAATCTTTGCACCTAAGTGCCATCCATTCATACTCAATTTTTCGATGAGGAGTTTCCCCATCATACATTATTATCACATCCTCATTAGAAAAATCTGCCTTTGCACTGATTTCCACCAATATTCTAGCAAAATTAAGGCTAGTTTCTTTTGCAATATGTTCACCTAATTTTAGAGGAATTCCAACTATACTTGAAGTGACACTAAATGTCTCCTTGTCCCACAAAGATAAATTTAAACTTGGAAATCTAATCAAAATTGGCATTGTAGATAAAACTTCTTTTCCCTTTTTAAGCTTGATGTTCGACTTTTTTTAGAATTATAGGCTTGCCCTTTTTGTGGTAAGGCCCCACATTCAAAACTTTTATGCGTTCATTAATTTTTACAAACCTTATTATAAAGAAACCATTATCTCTCACAAATATAACAAAATTTCATGTTGGATTCCAAGCATTTTTAATATACGACTTGAAATGAATATATATATCAGCCTATTGCGCTATTACCGAACACGTAGGAAATCAAAGACTGACTCCACTTACTCTCAGTCCTCTTGTTTACTGCCTCTTTCACCATTGCTGAAAAGATGCTAGAGTAGGATCAGGTAATATGGAATTAAACGTACGTGCAGAAGCTTAGATAATGTGATATACTATATTTAGTATGGTTATGCAAATAAATACTTAATGAGATAAAATTGAGATAGCAATATGTAAATGCAATAAATAAAAATAAACGACACCAGGAATTTTTATATTGGTTCAGAGCAGCGCCATACGTTCAGCCCCAGACTCGTTTTGGAATTTCACTAAGTAATACCCTCACTTCACCCCGAGGAATAAGTTAACACACACCCGAGCAGCCGAATGAGATTTTACGCTTGAGTAGTAGAACATGACTTCACAAATACAACAGAAGCTTTGACAGTATATGTGTTCTACGTAACACGGATTAGTCACGGTTTGAGTACACTCTTCACATAATCTTATGCTCAAATATATGAAGTAATTGTGAAGATTTAAAGGAAGTAGATTGCTTTTGAATAAAGAAGTATGAATGTTGAATTAACGATTCAAAAAAAATGAAAGTAGTTTTGAGACTTTTTGAATGCAAAGAGTATAAAGAGAATAGAGTCAGAAATTAGAATGAGAATCAGTGATTTGGAAAGCGTTAATGAAGTATTTAAATAATATATGAAGAGTAGCAATCATTTGCGAAGAGTTTCAATCGAAAGAAGCATCCATTTCTCTTGAAATTAGATTGAACCTCTTTATGAAAAGAAGTGTCTCTTAGTTGGAAATGGCAGTTGGTAAACATCAGTTGATTGATAAAAAATGATTAGTCGACTGGTAAAAATGATCAGTCAACTGGCGGGAAAGATCATGTACATAAATGTGCATAAGTGCACAAAACTGTTCTAAATAGCACTCACCAGTCGACTGGTCTGTGCTTTTGAGCGCATTTTGCACTTGTATGCATTTGTATATATACTCGATCTTCGTGTAACTTCATGTTAATTTGAGGATAGATTTTAACATACTATAACATGCCTAAGACCCAATTAAATAATTATACACTATATTACTCCTTTGATTTTCTCTTCTTCCTTGTTATGAATCAAAAACTCATGACTAACAATTACCACTTTTTTTACCATTCAAGGCGAATGGATCCATAATGTTTAGATCAATGTTTTGACAATGTCAGGCAAAATAGAGGCTTTCTTGATGTTTGCTTCATTGTTTTGGTGCTGTGGCAGACCAGAATTAAGTGATTCATTGGATTTTTGTTGTTACTGGGTCTCTGTTCAGAAACTTGATGAATGCCATTTTGTTTCGGATTAGAGTATCCATTACTGCCGAGTTTTTGATTATATGAATTCTGCATAGGTACCTGCTATTGGTAGATTTCATGTGACGTTCTTGGTAATTGTTAAATGCAACTTTACTGAAGAATTTTTGCACTTGTTGCTGTTTTTGTAACCTTTGCAGACTTAGATGACGCACTTTTCTAGGGTTTCATTTGCGTGAATCCATCTTCATCAATATCGAGGTGATTTTGAAAGTATTGGAAATAGACCATGAGAGGAGGCTGAAGGAGATGGAGAAGATCGGCGAGACTGATCAAGCAAAGGAGAAGAACTAAAGATGGGATTTTTTTCTTTTCCTTTATCTTTTTATAGAGATTTGTACGCCATTATCGAATGGTTTTTGCTTTCCTTACTGTAAAAGAGTTGGATATTTAATTTATCACATTGGAAGTTTTTTGGCCATAGACGTGCGTTTTGTTTGCTCAAGGCAAAAAAATAGGTATAGTTTCTTATAATTCATATGTTTGTGTGTGCTTAAGTCCCGTTCGGTAACTTAATCTAAGTGCCTTATTTTTCTCATTTCGTCCACTTTTTTACCACTTACTTCATCCACTTCACTTTATCTAACTAAATCATTAACCATAATCTTGATCTCTTAAGAATAAAAATTTATCGTTGTAGGATACAATTGAAATTTCATTGAAAATCTAGCATTTGTTGATCAACACCAGTGGATTTATATTTTTTTCAAAGCTCTTCAAAAAGCTCCAAATCTATAAATCGCCATTGGAAAAATTGAAAGACTACCAATATCTAAAAAACGATGCCAATAGTATCTGTAATTATCAAATTTATCTATTACATGCGTAAAGTGTAAAACGTTTTTAAATTTTTTTATGATCATTAATTGATATTAATTAAAAGATAAAGCATTCTCCGGAACACTGGTATAAGATATACAAAGGGAGTTCAGATATAATACTCTTAAGTATTGGATGAAGCTTATCAAGCTTACGAATAGGGCTGGCAATGGATACCCGAAAAATCCGATATCTGTATCCGGAAAGCGGATAAATATTTGATATCCGAAAAAGCGGATGCAGATATGGATACATAGATATCCGCATCCAAAAATTATTTGTTCGAATTTTTTTAACATTATGCTCAAAATCATGTGTATTTTAGTACAATGAATCAGATTTATTTATTGCTTTACTAGGTCGAAGGTTTGTATTATATGCACTAAATGCATACTAACTACTCAAATATATTTAATTTCATCATATATGCTTATTTTTAACACTTCAATGATCAAAGAAATTGAAAAACGTTTATGTTAAACTATAAATTTTCATTTATATTTCTTGATTTATCGATCGTTGACGGATAGGATAATTATCCGATATCCGTCCGTATCCGCGGATACGGATATCCGATATCCGAAAATGATTTCGGATACGAATATGGATATGGCACTATCCGTATCCGAGTATCCGTTGACAACCCTACATATAAAAGCCCAATTTTTGCGTATAAATAGTTGTACACTGTTTGGGAAACATTTCATCAGTTCATTTTCACATTTCTGAAATACAAAAGACCGATTACAACATTGTGAATCTCTTTCTTTCTCTTTTGTTTGTAATCATCAAAAGTTCATAATCAAAATACGTCCAAATTCTTATATGGTATTAGAGATGCATATGCTTAACATGATTTATCTTCAATTCAAAATTGAAAGATATTGACTTCTTAAACCGATCAGAGTACATTCATCATTTGGTTTCCTCTCATCTGAATTTGAACTCATCATTCAAGAGTTGGCTTGGTGATAAAGATTAGTGCCCCTCTAACATCAAGTACTGGCTGCATCTAGATAAATTCCATTAAGTCTAAGTAGTACAACATTCAGAAAATCCAAATCAAGTTACCAATAAAATCAAGAAATCAATTCAAGATGGTGACATCTAGTGAAACCCATCAGAAAATATTAAATTCATCATATGGAATTCACCTGTTGCAACTACATACCTAAATTGAAGACATTGTTTTCATCTCTTGAATTGCTCTTTTTTGTTTTTCTACTACTCAGTCATTTCAAGATTTTGAATCATGGGTGACCAATCATCAACAACAGCTTCTACAACCTCTAAAAATCAACCTACTGTCATGGCTACATCTGTTGAACAACTATTGAAAACTGTAATAAGTCCACAAAGTCATCTTATCACAATAAAGTTGGATGAAAAAAATTATTTGTTACGAAAATTTTAGATTGAAAAATCCATTCAAGAGTACGGCTTATAAGGATACATCTCGGGAACTTTGGACATACATTCAATATGTAATTGATCAAGAAAATAGAGTGGTTAGCAACGAAGGATACATAAAGTATCACAGGCAATACAAGTTAATACGTGCATGGTTATTGTCATTTATCAACAGCAATCTTTTATCTCAAGTTTTTGGGTGTAAAATAGCAAATGAAATTACGAGAAATGTGGAAAAGAATTTCAATTCTTAGCACCAAGCCAAGATCATGCACTATAAAAGAAAGTTGCATAATACCAGAAAGGAAAATGCTAGTATGAGAGTTTATTTATCAAAAATCAAGACATTGTGTGATCATCTTCAAGCTGCAGGGCATAAAATGCATGAATAGTAACAAGTGTTGATTGTTCTTAGTGGTCTTGGTAATGAATATGAGGCCGTTGAAGCCATAATTTCTTCACAAAGGGTCACACCCTCTATGGATAAGGTGCATTCAATATTGTTGTCACATGAAACAAGAATTGAAAGCAAAAGGCCTCAAGAATCATAAATGTCAATTAACTATGCTAATAGTTACAAAAAATAGATCAAAGAAAAAACAGAGACAGTTCAAAGAGGTGGTTACATCAATAGATCCAGAGGAAGAGGCAGAAATAACAATTGTAATCGACTTAAATGCCAGATTTGTGAAAAGATTGGGTACACAACATTCAAATGTTATTTTAGATTCAATCAGAATTTTACTCCTAATCAAACTGGTTATAATAAAAGAAATAACAATCCTAATGCTAATGTGGCTCAAGTGCAACAAGACCATAGAAAGCAAGATGATGCTAAATGCAACAATCATAGTGAAGTGGCAAGGGTTGATCACATCAATGATGAAAGCTGGTACCCAGATTTGGGGGTCACTAATCACATAACTAACAATTTATATAACTTGAATCTAGGTTGTAAAGAGTACAGAGGTAATCAATTAGTGTGCATGGGTAATGGTAATTCTATACATATTACTCATACTGGTAGTGATCTTTAAATATAAATAAACAATTGCTCTTGAATAATTTACTAAGGGCTCCTGGCATTAAGAAAAATCTATTGAGTGTAATTCAATTTGCTCAAGATAATCAAGTTTATTTTGAATTTTATCCAATTTGGCTAAAGACATACTCATTAAAAGTGTTTTGTTGTTGGGAAATGAAGTTAAAGGCCTGTACAAGTTCAATCAAACCAACTGCAACAACAATACTGGCGAAAGAGATGTAAAATGCATTCTCAATGAAAATATATTTGGAAAACAGGGCAAAATATTTAACCTGTGGCATAATAAACTTGGTCATCCAAGTATAAGCATAGTTAAACAATTTTTGTAGAAAACAATGTCAAGTTTGATGATATGCCTTTACCCTACTTATGCACTTACAAATAGACAAAAGCCATAAATTACCATTTTTTTGGCTCTACCATTGAATATCCTGAATCATTAAGTGTAATAGATATTGATCTATGGAGTCCAGCCCTAATTTGTTCTTACCATGGTTACAAACATTACATTTCTTTTGTTGATGCATATAGTAGATGTTAGACCAAAAAGTGGTTCTAACAACCAATCGAATGATAATTCTAATGAATATGAAACAAAAAGCAATAAGAACACAAGATTTATAGTGGTTCGGCGTTAACGAGCCTACATCCACTTTATACTTCTCTGATTGATGAATTGAATACAAGTACAATGACAATATCTACTCAATATCACTAGTACAATCGATAATTTCTCTCAATTTTGTAGAAATATACCCAAAGATTCTAAGTACAATCTGAAATAGTAGAGGAAATTCGTTGGTGATAGAGTTGGAGTTGATAAATGGCCAAAAGATCCTTGAAAATGGTATGCATTGGTGTATTTGTAGGCATAAAGTCAATTGGTTTGGGTGCCACACGGGACCCATTCCATGAATCTCGGATTTGGGTGCTCTCTAGTTTGGACAACGCATCAACAATGTGGGTAGTTATGTAGTAACTGCTTCGGGTTTATAGGAATGTGGTGTGTAACTGTTGTAGTCTGGTTCAGATCGGTTTATAGAACTTTGGTTCGGATCAGTGTCAGTGGACCGAACAAACCCGAGATCAGATATCTGGAGCTGGCCCGTAAGCTTGCGTGCAAAGGAGAAAGGGTTCGTTTAGAGGAATCTGAACCGATCCGGAGGCCTGTCTCCTTCATGCTTTATTCTCAAGTGTATCGTCAACCGATTCCTTAGCTTTGTATAGCCTGATCACAAGCAGGCTAACATTTTACCACCTCGAAGTACTTTTTCATTGGAGAAGAAGCGTGCTTTGAAATTATCAACTTGTTTTTTCTCGTTACTTTGTTAAGCAGTAGTTGTGTCTTTTGGTAGAGTCGTGATACTTCATGAAGTCACGTCTTTTGGTATCTGCAAGGCCTATAAATACATTATGGGATTATGAATTATTTCTGTTGCTTCCAATAACTTCGAGATTTGACTTAAAGCTTAAGCAGTTCCTCATGTAATCTTTTATGATGCATATTTGTGAATCTTGACACCCTCCTTTAAATCTATTTATTCTCTTTTTTATGTGTAGTCAAAGTTGTGTCATCAAACCAGGAACTACACATTGGATTGGGTCGGTTTTATTCAACTCATCTTATACTCTATCCACTACAATACGTCTGGGCCGAAAGGCTTTTAATTACTTCATTTTTCTTCTAAGTGGGTCGGTTCGGGCCGTCTCGTCTGGGAATACTAACAGCATTTTTACCCAATATTTAAGTTTTCCTAATCTTCTTTCTCTCCCTCACTTCTTTTATTCTACCTGTGTCGGATTGCCTTTACACAACCAAAACCCTAATCCCAATTTTCTTAGTTTCGCTTCAATTCTTGAACTCAAACATAGTGCGTTATTAAATCCTTTATCTCGCATATTTTAAACTTCGATCTTGCATGAAATCATATGAATTCTCTCATTAATTTACGTTGCCTTGGCCAAATTACTGGCGATGTCCATATTGGCGTTGATTTACTGTAATGACCCGCATTTGCAGAGGTATAATAATTAATTTATTTAATTATTTAAATGGTGAATTAAAGGATTTAATGGTCGATTAATTAAATAATGATGAATATTTAATTAAAATAATAAATTAAATAATATATTTAATTCTGAAATAATCAGAATTGGCGGAAATGGCGATATGGTGTGAACTGGATCATCTGTGATATTTAATTCAGCTTGGAATTGAATTTGAATAACGAATATATTATATAAACGACAGTTTGAACGTATAATTATATTATAATTAAAATCGAGCTTGAAATGGCGCTGCAGTTCGCGATTTGGCAATTTGAACTTCAACTGAATGTATAGGATTCGTTTTAAGCCGGATTTCTGTGAAACAAGAAACGTGTGGAGCTGGTGGAGTATATCTTTCTAGTGGAAGAGAAAAATCAGGATTTCGTCGGATAGATTTTGATTTACATCCAAATCAAATTTCAGAAAAGTCGCTGTAGAATTCCTTTATAATTTGCGACGCTTTATATACGTTATAAAAGGATTTTCGATATAAACTGAATATCGATAAATCTAAAATCTTAAATATCAAGCTGTAAATTCTGATATGATATTCTGGAGCTGGACGATATCATATGTGAAGATACACGATAATATAAATTTATTTATATTTAATTTAATTATATTTAAATATATTTATATATTTAAATGGGTCATCCAGAGCTTTAAAAATAGCCACTTTTGCAAACAAAGTCGGAATTCGACGAAACTAATTTTGTTGGATCCGCAATGTCAAATAGTTGTTAGATTTCCAGTTTCATGATTTTTTGAGTCACTGTGTGGTCGTACGGATTTTTAGAGTGGAAAAAGTCAGTATTTTGACAGTTAAAAATACACTGTGAGCATACGGAGTCAGAATTCGACGAAACCAGTTTCGTTGGGACCGTAATGTCGAACTGTAGCTGCATGTCCATTTTCGTGATTTTTGGGTACCGTGTGTGATCATAGGAATTTTTAATAGCAAATATAGAGAGCGTTGGAATATAAATTAATATAAAATTTTATATTTTTCCCTATATATACCCTTATAATCTCCCTAACCTAACCTAATTTCATTTTCAAAGTCAACAGAAAAGGAACCGCCACCAAAACAAACTCAAAACGTGAGATCTGAATCTTTCAAAAATCGAAATACAATCCAAGATAAATCTATAAATTTCCTCATGAATATATTGGTACTCGTGAGTTGATTCTCTTCATTTTGATACCATTTTCGTAGTGTTCGAACTCCCTTTTGTTTTACTGGTTTTCAACGTAGCGAGCTAGGGCTAGTCGAATCGAGAGATTTGAGCACTGATGCTTGATTTCGATGTTGGTTTTGGTTTTGTGAGTTGAAGAAATGGTTGTTTGCAAAATTCCATGAACTTCGAAAGCAGGAAGGGTGTCGCGATGTCCTTTTGAGGGCTATTCGACAGATTCTGCTATGCCATGCGAGTTGATCGAGATGGGTAGGAGGGGACGCGGTTTTGGAAGAGGAGATCAGTGGTGAGGTTCGTTTGAAAAACCATGGAGTATTGAAGGTGCAGTTTGGGAATGAACGTGGTAAATGGAGTTGGAGGATTACTGGAGTTCGATGTTCATCGTTTGGGAAGAAAGGCAATTTCGGGTTCGGGCCTGGTTATATAAGGGAGATGGGCCAAGACAAGTGAGGGGTGAGACCCACTAACTTTAAAAACCAAGTTTTATTGTTTAATTTAATGTAAAATGTATGTATAACTTGTAAATTCAATATCTCTTTCATACGTGGACTAAATTCAGCGAAACAAGATCCGTCGGGATCGTATGGACGGGAGCAACACAATGAGACAGACCGGGAGTGAATCCGAGCTCGTTACAATTTATGGAGAAATAAATTGTCCGACTGAATCAAATAACGCAAACCGTTATTTAACGGCTAACGCGCAAATGTGAGTAAATCTCACTAACTCTGAACAGTTTATAATTTCATATTGTATCTTTAGAACTGTTAGGAATTATCTGTTTGATTGTGTGTTAACTGTTTGATTGAACTGCTAGTCAGTTAATGAAATATTATATATATATATATAAATATATATAATATATAAACAGTTATGTAGTTATATATTGATTCTGTTTATCAGAATAATTCATATTGAACTGAAAGTGATGACAATCATGTTGTGTAACATCTGTGGATGCAGGAAAACAGGTTGGAGGAATCCGACTGGATTCCTCAACAGTTATTTTATTGTTTTTCATATATTTTGATATATGTTGTGAATTATAACCTGTTGTTGATTTTGTGTGTATGGACGATATTGGACATCGAAATTTGATATGTTAAACACCATAACATACCAGAATGTTGTAAGGGAATTTTCAAAGTGATAGTGAAAATAAAATATTTATAAATGGAATATTTATAAATAAGAAATATTTATAAATTGGAATATTTATAAATAGGAGATATTTAGAAAGGAAATGATTTCAAACAATTTTCTTTTTGAATGGAAAGGCCTGTGTGGCGGGTTTGCGGATTTTCCCGATGCTTTCATTACAAAAGAGGTTATGGCGAATTTGTCCGGGAGTTTAAAGAGTTAGAATATATTTGTAAATCAAATATAAAGGGTAAAATATTTGTAAATCAAATATAAAAGGGAAATATATTTGTAAATCAAATATAAAGGGTAATATATTTGTAAATCAAATATAAAAGGGAAATATATTTGTAAATCAAATATAAGGGAAATATATTTGTGATAATCAAGTATAAAGGAATATATTTATAAAACAACATAGAGGGAAATATTCGTAAAAACAAATATAAAGGAAAATATTTGTTAAACAAATAGAAAGAGAAATATTTGTAAACCATTTTACAAATGGGTTAAAAAGGGAATTATTTATTTAGGGAATAAATAAAGAGTTAAAGGAATTATTTATTTAGGGAATAAATAAAAGATTTAAAGGAGATATTTATTTGATAAATAAATAGGATTAAATCAAAGGAACATTTATTTGATAAATAAATAGGATTAAATAAAATATGTACCCAGCACTTGTATAAGTGAAGTAACGTTAATAAAGAGAACATTAATAAAGTGAAGAACCGTTACCAAAAGTAAATCTTTATAAATGAATAAACGTTATCAAATAGGAGTTATTCGAATAAGATAATCAATTAGAGTTAGAAATGATCGATTAGAGTTAGAATAAATCAATTTGAGTTAGAATTGACCAGTTAGAGTTAATCAGTTAGGGTTAATCAATTAGAATTAATCAGTTAGAATTTATCACTTAGAGTTAATCAGTGAGGGTTGACCAGTTAAAGTTAGAGTTAACTAATTAGAGTTATTCAAATGGAGTTAATCGAGTAGAGTTATCGAATATCACTTGTTCGAAGTAGAGTTATCGAATATAGTGTATTCGAGAGAAGAGTAATCAAATGTTGGTTATTCGAGGTGAGTTATCGAATTTGTTATTCGAAAGGAGTTATCGAATTTAGTTATTCGAAAAGGAGTTATCGATTTGTTAAATCCAAAGGGAAGATTATCGAATATCGTTTATTCGAGAGGAGATTTTCGAATATAGTTTATTCGAAGGAGTTATCGATTATTAGTTAAATCGAAGTGAGTTATAGAATATTAGTTAAATCGAAGGAGTTATCGATTATAGTTTAATCGATAAGAGTTATTCGAATAAAGTTAAACACAAGGAGTTATCGAATATAAGTATTCGAAAGTAAGTTATCGAATTAGTTATTCGAAGAAGGAGTTATTGAATTAGTTATTCGAAAATAGTTATCGATTTTAGTTTAATCGAAAGGAGTTATCGAGTATTGGTTATTCGAAGTTAGTTAATCCCAAGGAGTTATTCGAAGTTAGTTTAATCGAAAGAAGTTATCGAACATTGGTTATTCGAAGTTAGTTAATCCAAAGGAGTTAGGCGAAGTTAGTTAATCAAAAGGAGTTATCGATCATAGTTTAATCGAAGAGAGTTATCGATTAGTTTAATCGAAGTGAGTTAATCGAATATAGTTGTTCGAATAGAATTAAAGGAGTTAATCAAATATAATTATTCGAATAAAATCAAAAGAGTTAATCGAATATAGTTTGTTTAAATATAGTTAAAGGAGTAATCAAATATAGTTGTTCGAAAGGAGTTAGGTAAGGAGTTAAGTGGAAAGAGTTGATTGATTAGAGTTAAAAGAATGAACTTACCCTGTTTCGAGATTTGAAATGTTGTTCAGTTAAGGTCTGAGAGGTAGTTATACCCCAACTTGATCGACTTCGTTTTAATTTAGAAATGGTTAAGGTTCGAGAGTGAAAGTGGTTAAGTGAATTTAGTAAATAAGTATAGTGGTTTGAGTGGTCGTCGGGATGATGATTTAAACACCTGTTTAAATCCAAGTAAAGAAGATTTGGAAATGTTTTCCAAATAGAATCAGAAATGTAATCAAATATTGAAATTGGAAATATGGATTAGAAATGGAAATGTTTTCCAGTGTTAACGTATATTTTCTAAACATAGAAAATAAAGAAAAAATGAATATATATATAGAAATATATATGATTGATGATTGATTGATATAATTTCCATTTGGAAATAATATCGTTGTTTGCACACGTGTTTTTCTTTGATAGTTAAATCACAGACTATCAAAGTTTTGACCATTTTAACGTTGTTAATATGGAGAGACCGGTTGGATTGTTATCCAAAGAACCACTCTGTATTGGCATAAGCGTTGCGAATCATATATGCCAAGGATAATTGAAGACGAAGTAAAGTGCAAGGGCTATTGTATAAGTCTTAGATAACAGTGCCTAAGATGGATGTACTGAATAGTGCCTTCGGTTCATCCTGTTCCTGGATGACTTGTATGGATTGATGTCTGACAGAGTATTTCCAGACGATCACGTATATTGATTTCTCCAACTGTACCAAGAGTGGAAGCGAAGAAGGAAACTTCTTTTAGCTAACACATAATGTATTGTTGAGGACGTCAATCGGTGATTGGATGGATTTGATGATGTGGCATTCAAAGTGAATCTGATGTGATGATAAAGCGTAGCTTCTAGCCTCATCATCCGGTAAATGATAGAAATCGGGCAGGCATCATGACTAAGTCGGTCGCACCGAAGTAGGGTGTATAATCACCTATCTAGAGAATATTCATTTGCTTCTTTAATCTATCAATGTTGTCTCATATATATACGGGTAACGGTTGCTGATCCCAACCGTTGGTGATATACATTCGATACACTCAAGCAAAATGAGTGATCGGTCATGTGTGGCTGAGTTACAAGATGTTCTTGTTGAACTCCAGTGTATCGTTCCTAGAGTACACTGATCGGAAGGTGGTTCCATACCTTGTCATAGTTGGAAACCCATTACCCAATACGTGCTTGCGGTTTTGATTGTATACTATATGTAGAACGTGAGATGAAAGCATTTCTGCTAGATGGTTATTATATTGTGGTTGATAGACATTATTATAACATCAAAAGGTTTTTGATATAAAGATATTTTGGATTCTCATAAGGGAAAAACCCGTTCCGTTATACGGCGTGGTCTTATGAGATATCGTTTACTTGTTCAAACCGTTTTAAACTGTTTTACTCATACCAGCCCCATGACTGACCTAGAGTTTATTTTGTTTTGTTCTGCCTAAACTCTTGGGTGCCTAAATTTGTACGGGCAGTCAAGTAGTTCAGGATTTTTCAGATCTATCTAAAGGAGCTTGGAGAAGAAGGCTTCAGCGTTAGTTATATAGAGTTTTGTTCCGCTGTGTTGTAAGTGCTGTACTCTGATAAGTGCTATTGTATATATAACTGTTATATTTCAAAGTTATGTTATCTATTATATGTTATTCGTTCCGCTGTGAGGTTCGTGTTACTCTGATGTTGTGTTCTTCTTCTTCTTTTATTCTAAGTTTCTATCTTATCTTTTCTCACCCTCTAATTTCTTTCATTAATTACCGGGATTTTTCGATGTTTTGGTTATCGACATCGAGCTATGTCGATAACCAAAGTCGCCAAAAATCCGGGTCGTTACATTTACTCACCGCCTTTGATGGAAACGTCTTCATCGCTTCTAGGAAGTGGCGCGGATGAGTTGAGCTCGACATTGAGTGGATTGGTTGAGGGATCAATGTCATATTTTGATGAAAAAGAAAAGATGTTGGAGACTTGGTTCTTGATGCGATGGAAAAGAGAGAGAGAGGATGGTGAATTTGAAAAAGGGAGACGGTCAGGATTGGAACTGACGATTTCAAAGTGAACTGAGAAGTATTCAAGTAAAATAATAGTGTTGCAGTGAATCAGTCGGTTCAGTCGAGTTTTATCTATTGATTTCGAGGGGATTTCGACTCGATTTGGGTAGATATAATATCACAAAGGATCTTGACCCGAACTGAGTTAGTATCATTCACACACCATTAACGGAACATTTGTTGGCTCCCTTAGTAACTCTAAACCGACCCGATGAACTTATTCAAACATTTCCCTTCCGACATGATGACTGCATACAAACCTCCGAACCGAGCCGCTGTCTAATGTTAGGGAATGCGGAATGGATCGTTAAGGCAAAACAAACACTAGATGGGAGTGAATAATGTTTGTGAGAATTTAAACAAAATCTAAAAAATATGTGAACTACGGGATACCACAAACGCAATCACAATCACAGACTCAGATTCAAACACAGATACAAAATAAACAGAAATAAAGATGCAGAAAAGGAAAGAACACACCGAATTTTATACTGATTTGGATTACTCCTATGTCTAGTCCCACAGAACGCTGGATTGCGCAGAGTTTTATTTCTATATCAGTAGTCAAATACACCCTCCTTGATTTCATGGCTTCAAGGGATACCACCGATTTCTACTTCCTTGATTTCTCGGATACAAGGAAACACAAATTCCTACTTCCTTGATTTCTTGGTTACAAGGATACCACTGATTCCTTATTTACTCAACCCAAACAATTATAAACAGCCCTAGAACTCTTTATATCACTTGATTCAGGGAGAGATGATAAGAGAGTGTAGAAAGAAGAAGTTTGATCAAAATAGAATTGAATTCAGAAGAGTATAAGTGTAGAAATCATAAAAATGATTAAGAATGATTATATAATGAAAGAGGATGAACGTGGAGAAGAAGATATGTTTAAAAGTTCAGTTTTAACCCCTTTTTACAGTGTGTGAAAGGTTGCAACGTTTCTGAATCGTTTCAAATAGTGAAAAGACACTTCCTTTCAAAATTGAAAAAGTGATAGTCATATGTCGACATGGTGCTTTTGTTATGTCGACATACCCTAGTGTATTTTTGAATTTTAAAGCATTTTTCAAGTGTTTTGATATAAATATAATACTGGAAATTATTAAATCAAAATATAGTATTGTAAATTAATATTATAAAGTAAAATATCATATGAAAACATAAATTTAAACTATATAAACATATTTATAAACCTATAAGGTTTTAAACTATATAAATATAAAGTATAAGAATATAAATATAAAATTTAAGTTTAAAAAACAAAGAAGCATAAGAAAGGAAAAAATAGAAAAGATAGAAAATAAAATAGAGAGGATTGAGGATAGAATTAAAAATCAGAATTTGAAAATTAGAATTAGAATTTGAACCTGGAGTGCTATTTAGAGTCTTACACAATCTTGACTCTATAACTATATTATTCTTGAACTTTTGAATTCTTGAAATCTTGAACACTCACGAGTCTTGAAATTTCTCTGATTTTTGAATCTCTATCATCTTTAAAACTGTACAGTCTTCAGTAATATTTCCTATATATAATTCCTGAATATGTGTGTGTGTATATATATTCTATACAAAAGGTGTTAGTACATATTTTATAATCAATGATAATTGAAATAAGGTTGTTTTCATCAAAGCTCCATTCTCCAACATATAAGACTTGGGCCTCCGTACCGAGCCGTTGTATAAGACTTGGGCCTCCAAACCGAAAAGATAGCATCTAATATGAAACATATGTGTGATCTATTTACATCATTCAAACTTGGTTAGGACTACAGCTTCGATAAAGCGAATTTGTGGCATACAATTTTATGCATAACTTAACCAAAACCAAGTATAGTTAATAAACTTGTGGATAGTTAGGATAGAGCCTTCATAGTTGGACATTCTCGGACTGAACGAACAAAATGACTGCTAACTTTTCTTTATACTGCATTCCATTCTGCTTGTTTTTATGTTTTCTGACTTCAGTATTGTATACAGCAGCACATACACACACACACACGGGGGACATGGGCAAATACACTCCAGTTTCTGTTATCTCTTGGATAATACAACGATCATGTATGGAAGACGTTTAGCCAGATTGCAAGAGAGAAAAGAAACTGTAGGGCCATCCGAAAATCCTTACTTCGAAGATGTACCCTCTATTTCAGATTCAGCATTGGATAGTGCCGGCTCGGACTATGAAATAGAAATTCATGAAAGTGGAAAATCATCCGGAAGTGAAGTTTCTGTTGATGAAGAAGAGGAAGGAGGAGTAGGAGACAATTGTGCTCCTGATGAATTTGAGAGTGCAACTATCATAGAAGAACCTACAGATTCGGTCGAGTCGACGATCGATAAACCCAAGCTTATGCGACTATGCTTAAAACATGGAATTCTCCGGAAAGATACCAAAGTGGCTACCAAAATAGATAGGCCTCATGATTTGCCCGAAGGATACATGGCGATTAGCCATTGATGTGTGTCATAGGGGCCATCCCTCCGTTTTCGCCGTTTGTCGTTGATTTTCTAAGACGAATGCAAATTACCCCCATGCAACTCTACCCAAATGCCTATGCCTATCTGTATACATTATATATCGCCTATAGGGAAATTTTGGGGACAGAGCTTACTTTTGAAGACGTATGCTTCTTCTACAATTTCGAACACCAAACAAAAGAGACTCCGTGTTTCATGTACTTTGAGTCTGTGCCAAAAAAGAAGTTTATCAATGAACCGTTCAGCATTAAAGTAGGTAACGTAAAGCCCGAATGGTTCTACATCAAACAGTAACTGGGATGCGCTAGGCGATGGCTTAAATCAAGTAAGCTTTAGATTCCGATACTTTAACTTTGATTAATGTTGTAAATTTATAAACTCATCTCATTTTTATTTGCAGTTGCTAATCTGAAAAAGGAAGTTCATCAAGTGTACTTGCATCGCCTGAACCGTTTGTTTAATGGTGATCAAAATCTACTAACTGTTAGAGAATGTCTAGAGGACAACTATCTTCATCGTCATCATCTTCTTGCTATGACTCATAACATAGGCCACAGGGAAGGTCCTTACCTATACGTGCCCCCAGGCGAAGGACAGGTTGAAGCTATAGTCGAGAAAGGATAGAGCTCGAAGGGTCTAGAACTCGTAGGTTTCAACTAAGAAGTGCAATTAAGTGATGAGAGAATGACAAGAGGCGAGGATCCAACTGCGCTCCAAAAAAGCCCTTATCCTATTCCACTTTAGGATGATGTTCTAGTGAATATACCTTCCGGGGATAAGCACCGATACACTACTCCTGAGGACGCTGCTACTCCCGAAAGACAAACTTCTATAAAGAAGCTACCATTAACCAAGTCTCAAGCTGATAACTCTCTTATAGACGAGGCCATATATCAGGGTTTGGGGAGGCTTCCCCTACCCGATGCCATTTACGATTCACAAGATTTTGGAACAAATTCCTTTTTCCCCACTTTCGAGGAAGATATTACTCCCGTGAAAACCAAGGAGACTACACAAAAAGGCCTGGCTCCTGGCTCTGGTCCGTTAGGGGGATCATTTAGGACGTACACATTGCACTTGCACTGCATGTCACAGTACTCGTGTACTATATTGATCCTGATTCTAATGTTTACTTATGTCGTTTTGCAGGGAAAATGACGCGCTACCGACACCCTATCAGAGATGTTCTCATAAGTATGCCTAGATTCGACTTTGATACAGAATATAATCAGGATGATAGTCACGGGAGAGATAGCAGGAGACATAATGATTCCAACCGTCCTTATTTCTCATGTTCCCGTTCTCCTTGTTGGCCAGATACTGGTAAGCATAAGAACCACCAGACCGTCGTGAAGGAGACAGATCACTACCCAAGGTTCCAACTACTCCGAAGGAAAAATATCATCAGGAAAGGCCTCCTCCACAACACTCTGACCCACAGGATAAAACCAGAGCTTCTGGAAAATTGCCAGAGAAGAGTAAAACGACCCTTGTTGAAACACCCCACCTCCGTTAAGGTCACTCGCAAAGGGAATGCCTTAACTTCGGTGGAGGTTTATAAGTAAAAGTCACAAATAAAACACAAGACATATATAAACACACATATATATAAGCAACGGAAAACAAATAAACTTTCTTTTCATAAATACGCGTTCATACAAAACATTTCCATAATTGTCTCACAATAACTTCCAAAACATTACATCATCATTTCTATCTTGATTATTAAATAAAGAAGCATAAATCATAATTAAAACTGCATAAATCCCCATAGAACGTGTCAAAAAGCCATAGCCAAGGAAAGCGAGTCTAAACCATACATCTACTATCTTGGAGCTTGCAAAGAGTCTGACTAAGCTGGGTTGTTTCCTCCCTGTGGACCGGGGGGGGGACAAAAGAAAAGAAGACGAAAGAAAAATAGAGTCAGACATAAAGCCTGGTAAGTCTAATGACTCTTTAGTATGAGAATAAGAAAAAGGGGCATGATAGGTATAAAGTGGAAACATTTCATAAACTAAGATAAAGCAGTTTTGAACCGAATGTACTATCGCACCCCACACTATATCTCTGCACCTACTTGTATTTGTTCCGATTGGCGCCCCATGATCAGAGTGAAGTGATCCCCTTTTTAAAGATCGGCTCCTACTCGCAAAATCATATGTGTCATACGGTCCCCAATGATTGTAGATACCTATGCTGGTCTTACCATGGGGTGTATCAAGTCCCATGCTGGCGGCCTGACACAATTCTAGAATGCATAGTGTATACTACTGGTGCCCAGTGCCCTGTTAGTCTGCTCCGAAGTGTGTGCACGCCCGCACTCCGTTAGAACCTACACTGCTGCAACAACCGCCGTCGCCTTTGACCGCTTACAATCAGCCCAGTAATCGTGCCCCACCCTACCTAGTTTCAGGTTACCATGATACCTAATTGGGTTACTGCTGAAATGGGTCCCCGTTACTAGAGTTTTCTAGTCAAACATGTTAAGTGGTTAAGTGTTTGTATTAACCTAACCCCACCCATTAGTTTAATTAACATGTTGAATTGGTAAATTTTTTAGTTAACTTAACCCTACCATCCTTATACTAGCTTTAATTTATTCATTAAAGGAATGACCACTTACATTAGACAGGTATTGTTGCGGTTACTGGACAGCCGGTCGGTTCCGGAAAGGTTTACACCGCAACTCAGTCTAACCTCGGGGCCTTATTGGGCTTAATGCCTTAACCACCCACATTGGATATGTATTGTTGTGATTACTGGACAGTCGGGCGGGTCCGGGCAGGTTTACATCACAACTCAATACAACCTCGGGTTAAGCATATTCGTATTTTCTAGATTTACATATTTGTCTCTTTTACTTGTTATATGTAAATGTTATGGCCCATTTTCCAAGTTCGTTACCTTTTTAGGCATGGCAATTCATACTATTTAAATGTCACCAATCATTGGCATGTGCCAAACATGCCAACACATATATTTTTCATGTTTAATCCCAACGATATTCCCCCGTTTGTACGTTCGCAAGATTATAATGAATGTTGGGCTAGATATTTCAGCCCAACTTATAAACATAGAAGGGAAAGCCAAGAACATGAAATATTCTAAATAACATAAAGGGTGTGTGACATATGAACTTGCAACTTTGTGATCTAATTAGCATAAATCATGGGTTTCAACTTGTCATGTGAACTTGCATTCAAATAAGAATCTAATTAAATAGGTTTCACATGAAATGGCATAATTTAGACTTGCATAAAACATAAGCCTAAACATATTTTTATCTAGGCATAACTTCAAACACAAACTAGCATGTGACAAAGTCATTACATGTCCACAAAAATGTCTATTTTTGACATTAACCCAAAAGCGTGAACTAGATCAAATCATGTATCCTATTATAACATGAAACTTGTAATAATCGTGTGAAACTAAATGGTACTTGACATGGACCCAATTACAAACTTGCAAAGAACATAAGAACATATATATGGGATTTAGTCATGTAGGCATAATGGTCTTAACATAGAACATGTGTATATAAGTCTTAACTTGGACTTAGAAAAAATGTTTACAACCTATGTTAAACATATAGATGTAAATTCTAACATTAACCATATACTTGTATGTGATGTTGCTTTCATTCTAAATGTACAATAGGACCAACATCAAATCAATTACACCACAAACATCCCAATACCATTCACAATACAATTATTGCAATACACAGATATGAATTAGCATCGTCGTTATACAATAGTAAAATTCCATTTCCACTTTACATCGAATCAAGTCTTAATTTTATTCTCATCGGAAAAATCACTATACTTACAACAAACGACGATCTTGATTTTCTGGTTTTTGAGTTCTGAATTTGCAATGCTTTCCTTTGGGTAGATAAACATTGTTTGAATCTTGTTTTTACTTTAGTTTTGCTCGTCTCTAAGCTTTCTCCAACTGACAGCTACTCTTAGTTTCCTCCCGGTAGCATGACGGCTCTAGCTCTACTTTATTTGTGTGAATTTAGGTTAAGTGTTGGGTTATATTTATAGAATTTTAGATTGATTTGAGCCGTCAGATGATCATAGAGTGAATCCAAACCATACACACCAAGAGGAGCCAACCAGAAAGTGACAAATCATCCCTAGTGACACACCAAAACTCAGAAATTCGACCAGAACCCGACCAGGCCAGCCAAGACCTGACCAGGTCGACCCCCATGTCGACCCCCTGGTCGACCTGGGTACCCAGGTCGACCCCCAGGTCGACCCGTGGTCGACCTGGGTACCCAGGTCGACCCCCAGGTCGACCCGTGGTCGACCTGGGTCCTGGGCAGGAATTTTCCTACCCAGCCCAATTTGGGTCTGTTTACGAATTTTGAACTGTTTGAATTTTTAATTGAATTCTGAAACTTCGGAAGGTCATAACTCCTTCATACGGAGTCCGATTTACGCAAACTCGGACTCTATCTCAAGCAGAATTCCGAGACGAGCGCATTGGTGTAATGCGTTTCCCTTAATTCTTTCATTTTGAATTAAATATTCTTTAATTTGTTAATTTAGTGTTAATTGAAAATTCAGGGTGTTACATTCTCCCCTCCTTGAAGGATTTCATCCCCGAAATCTTCAAGTCTGGAAGAACGTATATCCTAACATCCAATCGTCCATCTACTCAACCAACAAACACATGCGTCCATTGTCCTTAAAAGACTTCTAATGCCTCATGATCATATGCATAGTGTGTGCACATGTCCTTATCTAATGCAAAATCAGGCGGTCTACTGATTCAGTTGACCTCCTTAATGCAAATCATGTAAGTGTCATGAATCCATTATGTATGCAAATTTTTTCCTTATTCATAATTCTACATGAGTGCGCAACAATTCATACAAATGCGACATCCATATGACAACATATCAAGTTTCAGCCTATGTAATATGAAAGTGACTGAGCCGATCTAATACCGAGGGTGTGTGTGTATATGCATCCACGAGCAACCACTAGCAACCATTAGCAACCACTTGCAGCCATCAACCATAACATGTTTCAAACGCATGCTTACATCCATTAGTTTCTACCTAAGGAGTTAGGAGAAAAAGGACCGAGAAGATACACCAAAAGGTAGATACAAGCATAAACTTATGGAAATAGAGAGATCAAAAATGTACCCTAAAAAAGAAAAAGGTAGGCAGCGCGTATTTTGTCCTCAGTTTCCCAAGTCGCATCTTCCTCGGCATCGCTCCATTGAACTTTAAAAAGCTTGACTTCAAGGTTGCGTAGCTTTTTGATTTCAGTTCCTACGATTCGAGTTGGAACTCTCCTCACAGTTGTTTCTCGTTCTATTTCAACTTCTTCTAGAATGCTTGGCTCCACCACTTCCGCAGACTCATGTAAACATTTCCGGAGATGAGAAACGTGAAAGACGTTGTGAATTCCAGCCAACCTTTCGGGCAGCTCTACTCTATAAGCCATCTTCCTAATCTTCTCGATGATAGGGAACGATTCTACAAATCTTGGTGCTAGCTTTCCTGCGGAACCAAAGCGAACGACGTTCCTTAAAGGAGATACCTTAAGAAAAACCCTGTCCCCAACCTCAAACTCAAGGTCAGTCCTTCTTTTGTCTGCGTAGGATTTCTGTCTATCTTGGGCAGTCTTCATTCTCCTTCATATCAAGTCCACTTTTTCTGAAGTCTCTCTAATCATGTATAGCCCAAGTATAAGCTTGTCTGGAGATTCCCACCAACAAGTTGGTGATCGGCACGGTCTTCCATACAAAGCTTCGAAGGGTGCCATGCTAATGGTGGCTTGGTAGCTGTTGTTGTAGGCGAATTTCACTAAAGGCAGATGATCCTCCCATGTCCCTCCAAAGTTAAGAACGCACAGTCTCAAAAGATCTTCTAGTACTCTGTTCACCCTTTCCGTCTGACCATCAGTTTGGGGGTGATAGGCCGTGCTCAAGCATAACTGTGTGCCTACAGCTTCTTGCAGACTCCGCCGAAACTCGCTCATAAAGATAGGATCTCGGTCACTCACTATACTGGAGGGTATTCCATGGAGTCGAACTATTTACTTGAGATAAAGAGATGCTAGAGATGAGGCAGTCCTTCTACTCTTGACAGGTATAAAGTGGGCGCTTTTTGTGAGCTTGTCCACTATTACCCAAATGCTAGTATTGCCCCTTCTTGACCTAGGAAACCCATCAATGAATTCCATTGAAATGCTATCCCACTTCCGTTGCGGGACTTCTAGAGGATGAAGCAGTCCTCAAGGCTTCTTTTGTTCCGCCTTGACCTGTTGGCATATCATGCACTTAGAAACAAAATCTGCCACATCCTTCTTCATGCCGCTCCAAAAGAAAACTCTCTTTACGTCCTTGTACATCTTGTCTCCACCTGGGTGTATTGTCATCTTGGAATGGTGTGCTTCCTCGAGAACCATCTTTACCAAGTCCCTTGCTTGTGGAATGCATAGTCTTCCATCTCGCCTCAGCCAATCCTTATCATCGATGGAGTACCTATTAAGGTGACTGGAAGTTTCACCCCTAATTAGCTTATCAATCACATTAACAAGCTGAGGGTCTTCACGTTGTACGGCCCCTATTGAGTCTAAAAGAGTGGGTCGTACTTCTAGTGATGCCAACAAACCAGGTACAAAATCAGAGGAGGGCCTAAAGTCAAACTGGCTATATACTCCAAGCTTTGCCTTTCTACAAAGAGAGGGCTTAAGGTCAGCTTCTTTCTACTCAAGGCGTCTGCTATTACTTTGCCCTTGCTAGGAGTATAGGAAATCTCAAAATCATACGAGGCAAGAAAATCCATCCACCTTTGCTGTCTTAAGTTAAGATCTTTCTACGAGAAAAGATACTTCAACGATTTATGGTCAGTATATAAGTTGAACTTCTCACCTAGGAGATAATGTTGCTAAGACTTAAGCGCAAAGACGATGGCGGCCAACTCAAGATCGTGGGTTGGGTAGTTCTTTTCATGAACTTTCAATTGTCTTCCACCATAAGCTACTACCTTCCCTTCTTGCATCGGAATAGCGCCCAGTCCCGTACCACAAGCATCCGTGTATACTGTAAACATCTTGCTTCCATCTGGCAATGTAAGAACTGGGGTTGTTGTAAGAGCCCTTTTCAAGCGTTGGAAAGCAATATCACAATCCAAATCCCAAGTGAACGCTAGATTCTTCTTTATTAGCCTTGTGAGTGGAGCTGAGATTTTCGCGAAATCTCTAATGAACTTTCGGTAAAAACCTGCTAGCCCGAGAAAGCTTCGGACTTCGATCGCATTTCTTGGTGCCTTCCAATCTTGCACCGCCACCACTTTCGCGGGGTCCACAGCTAACCCCTCTTTGGACACTACATGTCCAAGAAACCTTACTTCTTCTCTCCAGAAGTTGCACTTGGAAAATTTTGCTTTTAGCTGATGTACACGGAGAGTATCCATGATTTCCTTTAAATGCTGAGCATGCTCTTCCTCATCCTTTGAGAAGATCAAGATATCGTCTACGAAGACAACCACAAACTTGTTGAGGAATTCTCTGAACACCCTGCTCATTAGGTCTACGAAATAAGCGGGTGCGTTTGTCAAACCGAAAGGCATGATAAGCCACTCGAAGAAACCGTCTGGGTTCTGAATGCCTTCTTATCAATGATATCTTCAGCTACCCTTAGCTGATGGAACCAAGTAGCCAAATCAAGCTGGGAGAAAAACCGACGCTCCTACAAGCTGATCAAACAGATCGTCTATTCTGGGAAGCAGATGTTTATTCTTCTTAGTCAGCTTGTTTAGCTCCCTATAGTCCACACAAAGACGTAGTGAGCCATCTGCTTTGGTGGCTAACACCACTGGAGCACCCCATTCTGAGATACTCCGCCTGATAAACCTCTTCTCGAGAAGCTCCTTAACTTGCTTACTGAGTTCCTTTCTGTCCCTTGGAGCCATGTGTCTAACAGGTAAAGCTACGGGCTTTGCATTATCAACAAGATATATGCGAAAGTCTATTTCCCACCTCGGAGGTAAGCCCTTCACCTCTTCAAAGACATCCGGGTATTCACGGACCACCCTAACCGACTGCAAATTCTCAACAGAAGCATCAAGCGACTCTAGATAACTAAGCATAACAACATTCAAGGGATTACAAGAAATTTCTAGGGTGTTACCGAGCCGAGTCAAGAGTCTAACCACTCTCTTCTCACAATCAAGAATGGCACCATTACTGGATAACCAGTCCATGCCTAAGATTAATCCATATCCCGAGAAACCCAAAACAAAGGCACTACATCTAAACTCAACACTTAGAATAGAGATTTTCAAATCCAAACAAACCATCGACAAATAAGTTGAGCCCCCAATTGGATTTGAAACAACCAAGGGATCTTCTACCATACTAGTGTCTAGGTGCAGAGATTCTACTAAAACAGATGAAATAAAGGAGTGTGATGCGCCAGAATCAAAGAGAGTGAGAACTGGATGATCATAGAGATAAACTAAGCTTTCTACAGAAATATTTCTACCTCGTTCCTACGGAGGTGCCACCAGCGCGTGAATCTGTCCCCCTGAAGTGGATCCAGTCTTCTAGCCCTACCCCCGCTTCTTTTGGGCAGTCCTTAGCCATGTGTCCAGTCTCGCCGCAATGGAAACAACCACCATTCATCTTCGCTTTCTTCTTTCTGCAGTCTTTCACTATATCTCCAACAATGCTACATAAATTACACTTTCTCTTTTCACGGGATTTATTTTTCTTCCCTCCCTTCTTGAAGTCTGTTTTCTTAGCCTGTAAACCCTCTTTCTTTTCTTGAGGCACTTCCACCTTTGCCTCTTTCTTGCCTTTATCTTCCTCGTGTAGCAGCGCCATGTCCACCAAGCTTTCATAAGTTGCTTCCATGGGTATATGGGTCATAGCAAGGCTGTGTAGAGGCTCATTCAGACCTTTGACGAAGCGAAGGGCCTTCTTGTGTTGGGTGTTTACTAAATCCAGCCCAAATCTGGCCAGCTGATTAAACTGATTGACGTACTCCTTGATCGTCATACTTCCTTGTTTAAGAGTTAGGAACTTCTCCATCTGCAGGCTTCTTTCAGCTTGGGAGAGGAATTTCATCTAAAACCTCGTCCTGAAATCTTCCCAAGTTTCCACTGGCCTCTTAGCATGGGTAACTTCCCACCAATAAGAAGCTTCGTCTTTAAGCAACCACACTACAAGCTGTATCTTTTGCCTGTCGTCAACTTCGAAGATGACGAACAAATATTCGGTCTCCTTCAGCCAGTTCCTTGCTAGCACAAAGGATTCAGTTCCATAAAAATCCTTTCCACCCATAGCCTTGAAGTCACTACACGTCTTAGCGAAAGCATTTCCACGAGGAGGAGGCGAAGGAGGAAGAACCGCTGCCACTGTGGGAGGAGGAATGTCTGTTGGGCCAGCATCATTGGCCCTAGCCTCTAGGTACCTTAGGAACCAGCCAGGTATCGGTACTCCTTCTGGAAGGTTAAGATCTCCAGACATGCTAAAACAAAAAGGGAAGATTCAAGACAAGAGGATAGAGAGACAGTGCATATGGCTTTGGGAATTATGCCTTTTAAAAACAACACTTTTTCTTGAAAAAAAAATGCTTCTTTAAACTTCTTTTTGAAAATAGTTTCAAAAACCTTTATCTAGTCTGGTAAACCTGTGCTCTGATACCAAGTGAAACACCCCACCTCCGTTAAGGTTACTCGCAAAGGGAATGCCTTAACTTCGGTGGAGGTTTATAAGTAAGAGTCACAAATAAAACACAAGACAAATATAGACATATATATATAAGTAGCGGAAAACAAACAGACTTTCATTTCATAAATACGCGTTCGTACAAAACATTTCCATTATTGTCTCACAATAACTTCCAAAACATTACATCATCATTTCTGTCTTGATTATTAAATAAAGAAGCATAAAACATAATTAAAACTGCATAAATCCCCATAGAACGTGTCCAAAAGCCATAGCCAAGGAAAGCGAGTCCAAACCATACATCTACTATCTTGGAGCTTGCAAAGAGTCTGACTAAGCTAGGTTGTTTCCTCCTTGTAGACCTAGGGGGGAGGGGGGACGAAAGAAAAGAAGACGAAAGAAAAATAGAGGCAGACATAAAGCCTGGTAAGTCTAGTGACTCTTCAGTATGAGAATAAGAAAAAGGGGCATGATAGGTATAAACTGGAAACATGAAAGTATCATAAACTAAGATAAAGCAGTTTTGAACCGAATGTAATATCGCACCCCACACTATATCTCTGCACCTACTTGTATTTGTTCCGATTGGCGCCCCATGATCGGGGTGAAGTGATCCCCTTTTAAAGATCGGCTCCTACTCGCAAAATCATATGTGTCATACGGACCCCAATGATTGTAGATACCTATGCTGGTCCCACCATGGGGTGTATCAAGTCCCATGGTGGAGGCCCGACATAATTCTAGAATGCATAGTGCATACTACTGGTGCCCAGTGCCCTGTTTGTCTGCTCCAAAGTGTGTGCACGCCCGCACTCTGTTAGAACCTACACTGCTGCACCAACCGCCGTCGCCTTTGACCGCTTACAATTAGCCCAGTAATCGTGCCCCACCCTGCCTAGTTTCAGGGTACCATGATACCTAATTGGGTTACTGCTGAAATGGGTCCCCGTTACTACGGTTGTCTAGTCAAACATGTTAAGTTGTTAAGTGTTTGTATTAACCTAACCCCACCCATCAGTTTAATTAACATGTTGAATTGGTTAAGTGTTTTAGTTAACTTAACCCTACCATCCTTATTCTAGCTTTAATTTATTCATTAAAGCACCAATCACTCACATTAGATAGGTATTGTTGTGGTTACTGGACAGCCGGTCGGTTCCGGGCAGGTTTACACCGCAACTCAATCTAACCTCGGTTCCTTATTGGGCTTAATGCCTTAACCTCCCACATTGGATAGGTATTGTTGTGATTACTGGACAACCGGGCGGGTCCGGTCAGGTTTACATCACAACTCAATCCAACCTCGGGTTATGCATATTCGTATTTTCTAGATTTACGTATTTGTCTCTTTTACTTGTTATATGTAAATGTTATGGCCCATTTTCCAAGTTCGTTATCTTTTTAGGCATGGCAATTCATACTATTTAAATGTCACCAATCATTGGCATGTGCCAAACATGCCAACACATATATTTTTCATGTTTAATCCCAACAATACTCCCCCGTTTGTACGTTCGCAAGATTATAATGAATGTTGGGCTAGATATTTCAACCCAACTTATAAACATAGAAGGGAAAGCCAAGAACATGAAATATTCTAAATAACATAAAGGGTGTGTGACATATGAAATTGCAACTTTGCGATCTAATTAGCATAAATCATGGGTTTCAACTTGTCATGTGAACTTGCATTCAAATAAGAATCTAATTAAATAGGTTTCACATGAAATGACATAATTTAGACTTGCATAAAACATAAGCCTAAACATATTTTTATCTAGGCATAACTTCAAACACAAATTAGCATGTGACAAAGTCATTACATGTCCACAAAAATGTCTACTTTTGACATTAACCCAAAAGCATGAACTAGATCAAATCATGTATCCTATTATAACATGAAACTTGTAATAATCGTGTAAAACTAATGGTACTTGGCATGGACCCAATTACAAACTTGCAAAGAACATAAGAACATATATATAGGATTTAATCATGTAGGCATAATGGTCTTAACATAGAACGTGTGTATATAAGTCTTAACTTGGACTTAGAAAAAATGTATACAACCTATGTTAAACATATAGGTGTAAATTCTAACATTAACCATATACTTGTATGTGATGTTGGTTTCATTCTAAATGTACAATAGGACCAACATCAAGTCAATTACACCACAAACATCCCAATACCATTCACAATACAATCATTGCAATACACAAATATGAATTAGCATCGTCGTTATACAATAGTAAAATTCCATTTCCACTTTACATCGAATCAAGTCTTAATTTTATTCTCATCGGAAAAATCACTATACTTACAACAAACGACGATCTTGATTTTCTGGTTTATGAGTTCTGAATTTGCAATGCTTTCCTTTGGGTAGATAAACGTTGTTTGAATCTTGTTTTTACTTTAGTTTTTCTCGTCTCTAAGCTTTCTCCAACTGACGGCTACTCTTAGTTTCCTCCCGGTAGCTTGACGACTCTAGCTCTATTTTATTTATGTGAATTTAGGTTGAGTGTTGGGTTGTATTTATAGAACTTCAGATTGATTTAAGCCGTCAGATGATCATAGAGTGAATCCAGACCATATACACCAAGAGGAGCCAACCAGAAAGTGACAAATCAGCCCTAGTGACACACCAGAACTCAGAAATTCGACCAGAACCCGACCAGGCCGGCCATGACCTGACCAGGTTGACTGGGTTGGTCGACCTGGGTCCTGGGCGGGAATTTTTCCGCCTAGCCTAATTTGGGTCTGTTTTCGAATTTTGAACTGTTTGAATTTTAAATTGAATTCTGAAACTTCGGAAGGTCATAACTCCTTCATACGGAGTCCGATTTACGCAAACTCGGACTCTATCTCAAGCAGAATTCCGAGACGAGCGCAAGGGTGTAACCGTTTCCTTTAATTCTTTAATTTTGAATTAAGTATACTTTAATTTGTTAATTTAGTGTTAGTTGAAAATTTGGGGTGTTACACTTGTACCTACCGAGCGATGAAAATTTGAGCTATCCATAGCAAAGATGGCGACACTTGACTCCGAGAGCAAAGCAAAATTGAAAATTCTTAAGAAACGATTTCCAGATCATCGCTTTGAGAATATGCTTTTCGTTCCTGCTCTTGAGCCAGTGCCTTCAAAGTGGTCGGATGAGGTCAAGGCTAAGATCTACTTGCTGGATAAACAGTATAAGCAGATGTACAAGTACTCGTGCAATCTTTCCAAAATTATTTGAGACTTAATAACTGATATAAATAACATGAACGAAATGGCCGTGTATGATGAGAGTATCTTAAAGGACAATAAAAAGGAAGTGGAGGATGCACAGGCTTAACTTGCCCTCGCACAACGTGACGCTGTCAACTACAAGAAACAATATGAAGAGCTACAAAAGAAACATCACACAGAACTCGAAGCTCATAGCTAGGAATTCTTAGACTTGAAGAAGCAAGCTAAGGATGCTAAATCTGAGAGCACCCCGGCAAATTCATCTTGTGCTCGTCTTGAGAAAGAGAAGTCAATGTTAGCGACGAAGAATGCCGATCTACAGGCTAAATTTGCAGAGATTGAATCAACGGAAGTTTTGGCTAAGGGAAATGTAAACATTGCCATTAAATATAATGAGGACACAAATGCATAACTTACCAAAGCTCAAAAGGAACTGGATGATTATGGCGAGACCATGATAGAATTCTTTTCTCAAGTGATTCGTTACCAGGACATTTCCTGGATCAAAGACTATCCAACAACATTGGTCTATGTGTGGGATCAAGTCGTCGACTAGGAAAAATGGCAGCTTAAGGTAGACACCATCGACGAGGATAAACTTATAGAAAAATGTCTAAAGGGTGAGGAGCCAGAAAGCTTAGCTGAAGGCCGAAAACTAATTCAAGTAGTTATGGAGAAGGAGAGGCGTCGGGCTAAAGGAAAAGAAACTATCGACGCTGGTTCTTCTTCCATCACCTCTGGGGTTACTGATGTAGAGGGGTATGATCCAGAGAATCCAGGAATTCCCAAGACATCTCTACTGTCTCCAATTGTTGAAACAACTTTAGAAACTCCTGTCGTTCATGTTGAAAAGTCATTACAAGGTATCTCCACATTTTCTCCTCAATTCTTTAAAGCTATTTCAACTTTTCATCATATTGTTGGAGCATCTATCGAAGAACCTAAGTTTTCCCTCAAGCTAATAATTGTTTCTTCTCGTTCTTTAAGTGCAAAGCCGATCGAGAAGGCCAAGGAGAAACATGAAGAGGTCCCTGATGCAAAGTCTACTGAGAAGATCAAGGAGTAACAGGAAGAAGTCACTGATAAAGCTATCGTGTCGTCCAGTACTGAGACTCCCAAGGAAGGAGACATGATAGAAGCTCTGAAAGATGATGACGACAATGATGGTAATGAAGGAAATGAGGAAGATGACGATGTAGTTGTGACTGGAGGTTTGGGAGAAGCTTATGACATGACTTTGGACGAGATGAAGGAAAAGAAAGATATGCTATTAAAAGTCAAGATCGAAAAGGAAGAGCCCCTTAACATTGATCCCATCCAGTCAGTACCTCCTGGGAAGAAGATAGTCGTTAAACTTTCAAAGTCAATCACTTCTCAGTTAGCATCTCAGACCTTTGTCGCCCCCAAGTTACTCCTCCAAAGGAAAAGAAGAAGTCGAAGAAGCGCCTTCTCACGGATGCTGAGAGGGATGAAAAAGAGAAATAGAAGGCTGCTCGAACATCCAAGCCTTCCCCCAAATCCAAGTGAAATGTGATTTAGTCTTTTCATTTTGTTTTTCACTGACCTGCGGTTGTTGTAGCGAGTGAGGCTCTTGCATCTTTCGATTAGTCTCCTTGTATAAACTTGCACTTATGTAAATAAAGTAGCTTATTTTTCTTCGATGTCGAATATTTGCAAGTTTGTCATTCATTTCAATTAAATGCACTAGTAGTCAAAACATTATTAACATAAGTTATAAATGATAAATCACATCACAAATTAAACAAAAAGTCTTATACGAGCTTCCCTGCAAACAATAATATGTACAATGCAAACATTATTACTAAACTAAGTAATAAACAATAGGGAGATGTGATGTGTGTGTATGCCCCCAATCGTTCTTGAATAAAATGCCTGGCGAGGGCTTGTTCGGGATTGATTAGCTCTGACATTCGACTACCCTTAATCCTTTAGTGGGGGTAAGGATCCTTTTTCATCGGCACTTTTTCTAAGTGCTTTTATACTCTCCTGACGTATGCCTAGGTAAGAGTGTGGTTAAGGCGGTCTTTAATCATGGTGCAACGTCACGCCTTAGGGACATCATCTTCCCGTCCTTTATACTCTCTCTCGAATCATGAGAAATAGAGTTTGGGACGTTGTCTTCCCTTCCTTTGCATTTATCATGTGAACGGTCATTTTGTTCGCTCCGACTTTCCTTCTACACCCTACTCTTTAGGGTGGAGTCTCACCGGTTCGAATGTTGTGTTCACTTTTAATTTAAATTCAAGTTTAATGTTTCATACCCAGAACGAAACAATCATAGGATATAAAGAGACAAATGCAGAAAAATAAATGTCACACAGCATTTTTATAGTGGTTCGGCCAAATCATGGCCTATGTCTACTTTATAATCTTTTTTTTATATTAATCGGACTTTTCTAGGCAAGTCGTGCCTTTTTACATGGTTTATAGAACAAACGAACCGATACAATCTTAAGTCAAGTATTGCCGCAAGTGCTAGGCATTCCATGCTTGGGGTACTTCCTCACCATCTACGGTCGTTAACTTGAAATATCATGTATCAAGTTTCCATTGAATGGTGTACGGTCCTTCCCATTTCGGACCGAGATGTACGGGGACGGGAAGACACGTTTCAAGATTAGGTCTCCAGGTTCAAAGGTCCGGGGTCTAACCTTCCTGTTGTAATATCGAGAAACTTGGTGTCGGTGCCTTGAGGTGCATAAATCAGCTTCATCCCTCTTTTCCTTAATCTCGTCTAAGGACTCAAGGAGAAGTGCTTTGTTCGTCATCAGATAATAGTACGTTGTCCTATGAGAGGGAATTTCTAATTCCACTGGAATGGCTGCTTCTGATCCGAATGAAAACGAGAAGGGAGTATGACCAGTCGCGGATTTGTAGGTCATCCTGTAGGCCTACAATACCAGGGGCAATTCATCAACCTACATGGCTTTTACTTGCTTCAATCGCTTTTTAAGAATGGACTCGATAATCTTGTTTATTGGTTTAACCTGCCCATTCGATTACAGATGAGCCATTGCGGTGTATCTCTTCTCGATCTTGTATTTTGGCAGAAATGTTTAAACTCAATGCTATCGAACTGGGTTCCATTATCATCTATAATGGTTTTGGAAATCCCAAATCAACAAATTATATTCCTGACCACAAAATTAATCACTTGCTTTGTCGTGATCATAGTTAATGGTTCGGCTTCCGCCCATTTTGTAAAGTAATCCACGTCCAAGTTTGCATATTTTGCTCCACCTTTAGCGATTGGCAAACTTCCAATGATGTATATTCCCTACACATCTAACGGCCATGGGATCACCATTGACTTAAGTTGACTAGGGGATGCTCTGGGAATCTTTGTGAATTTCTGGCATTGATCACAACATCGCGAATAATCAGCTGCATCCTGATTTATGATCGGCCAGAAGTAGCCATATTACAATATTTTCTTTGCCAATTTGGCTGTAAAACATCTGATTCACCAAGCACTGATAGGTGGCCTCAGCATTCTTTAACCCGAACGACATCACATAACAGTACAACCCCAAGTCCGTAATAAAACTGGTATGCCCCTAATCCGGTACATGCATAGGAATCTGGTTGTACCCTGAATATTCATCCATAAAAGAGAGAAGTTCATGCCCTGCCGTTGAGTCTTCCAATTGGTCAATTCTGGGGAGTGGAATGTTGTCCTTCGGGCAGGCTTTCTTTAGATCAGAAAAGTCAATACATGTTCACCACTTCCCATTGGATTTCTTGACCAAGATGGGGTTTGATATCCAATTAGGATATGTCGAATCTCTGATGAACCCGTTATCTCTTAACTTCGCCACTTCCTCTTTTAAGGAGGCTAACCTCTCCGTCCTAATATATGCCTTTTTTGTTTCACAGGAGGATGCTTTTGGTTTATGCTCAGTGGATGGCTCATAATTGAGGGAGAAATCCCACACATGTCAGCATAGATCCCGGAAAACACATCTAAGTTCGCTTTCAAAAAGTCTGCTAATTCTTTCGTCCAGAAAGAATCCAAGTGAGATCCGTTCTTCAAGACCTCTATCGGTCGTAGTTATCAATCGAAATGTCTATGGTTACTTCATTAGGCATCGCCTTCCTACATCCTGTTTCTTTGTCCTTTCTAGGATCGATATCTTCAATCAGGTCGTCAGGCGACTCCTTCGGCGACATAGTCTTTAGTTGCTATGCTGAGTCCTCCTCAGCAGGAGGGGAAGTGTTCTTAGATTCTGCATCTTTTCCGTTACACATCATCTTTAATTCCTCCATATAACAAGTTTTCCGGTAACCTGGTCACCACTAACCATTCCCACTCCAGCATCGGTTGGGAATTTCATCAACAGACATCAAGGTGCGATGTAAACCCTATATTCTAGAAGGGTTGGTCAGCCTAAGAAGACGTTGTAAGGAAAATCAATATCCATAATTACAAATGGGAGGATCCATACTCTTTGTCGATCTCCCTCTCCTATTTATACAAATAACACCGCCATACCAATCGGAGTCGTTGACGATGCGTTAAAGCCGTGTATCCAACCTCCAAACGGCTTCAAATCCTTCATTTCTAGCTTCATTTGATCAAACGCTTTTTTACACATGATGTTGACGGAACTCCCACTATCCACAAGGACTTTCTTAGCTAATGCAGGTCCGATTATGATGGATCGGTGCTGGGTCCTTCGACTCCGACACTCTCTTTATTTTGGAAGATAATATCATCCGTCACTGTTTTCTGTTGTTTCATAGGTGCAACATCTTCAAGATTACTACACTCTCCCACTTCAGGGTGTTCAGTAGCATTCACATATTGCTCCATAGTCTTGTTGCTTAACCCTGCCAGATGTGGTCCTCCGATGATGGTATTGATGACTATACCTTTTCCCTTTTATTGGACAGTGGGCCTAGGAACAGGTTGATTCTGATTTGGAGCTTGTCCTCCTTGCCCTTTGTCCTTTTGGGCAACCTTATATTCATCCAATTTTCCTACGCGAAGTAACTTCTCTACAACATCCCTTAAGTGGCGACACTCATTCGTGGAGTGGCCATAATGTTCGTGAAACAAGCAAAACTTCCCGGTTTCACGCTCTTTCTCGGTCAAATCCCTTGGTGGAGGTTTCTTATACTGCACAACATTATAAGTATCCAAATAGATATTTTCCAAAGTGTCGTTCAATGACGTGTAATTCTCAGAAGTTTGAAATCGAGGTCTCTTTCTGGAATTGTTTTCCTAATTCCTTCTTCTTTTGCCACTGTTTCTACCCTAGTTTCCATTCCTCCACTTTTATTACCAACATTTACTTCAACTTTTCCTGCGCTATCTCCGGATTGCTTGATAACAATATTACCTTGAATGTCTTCCTTGGGAGCTCCGTCAGACTTTCTCTTTCGGTTGGCATATACTTCCTCTCGTCGTAAGTGAATATTTTCCTTTACATAGAACAACTCCCTGGTCAACGACGGCTTTCCAGCACAATATCCCTCGAACTTTGTGTCCTTATCAACCCCATCTATTAGTGCCATCAAGATGGTCGACTCATGTGGGTCACTTACTTTAGTAACTGCCAGGTTAAAGCAATCCAAATATGACTTCAAAGATTAGCCAGGAGCTTGCTTGGTTCATGAAGCTCTCACCTAGGTCTCCGAAGTTGGAAATTGATTGAGGGGGGAATCGAGTGAACCACATCAGTGCTACATCCTCAAGATAAATGGGAAAAGCCTTGCATTTTACGGCATCGGGAGCTGCCGCAACATTGATGTACCACAAATACCTCATCAAATGCTGCCATGGATTGGTTCTTCCCCCATATCGATCCATTTAGGGCAGATTAAAGCGTCCGGAGAATTTAAAATCTAGGATATCATCAGTGAAAGGGGTATAGCTATGCTCAATGCCCTAATATTCGTTAGTGTATTGTCGACTATCATCCATAATCTGGCGTACCATTGCCTCTACCTCGGCATTGGTTAACGTTGGCTTAGGGTCCGCACTTCTATCCAGCTCCTACATGAAGAGACGTCCTTCGATTTCTGGTAGCAGCTGAATTTCCTTGCCCTCTACGATCCCGATCATTCACAGGACAAGTGGGCTGGAGGAGTTGTCCTTGAGTAGGGTTAGTGATGTTAGGATCTCTAGGAAGGACATGAGATCCTTGCATTGGCAACAACATAGATTCTCTCAGGCTCGGGTCATCAGGTCCTAACACGCAAGCCGCGTCTTCGTGAGATCCCAATGATCCAAATGTTAATTGCTCGAAGTTCTCGAGTCTATCATATGGCCTCCTCTGGCGTGGATGCCTTTCTTCCGAAGAAGATGAATGGTCTGGATCGAGACGATGAGTTGGGGACGGTGTTCTCTACCTGCGTAGCTCGTCTATTTTCCTACTCATGTCTTTCATGTTCTCTCATATAGCGACGCTCTCACATCTCTGGACCTCCAAGGCATCATTAGTTCTATCCAACATATCGAGCAGATGTGAAAAATGCATGTGTGAGACGGGTGTAGAAGCAGAGGGTTGATCATTAGTAGTCATGGCTGGCATTGGGGCATTTGTGGTGGCTCGAGTAGAAGTACCAGCCTCAACCATAGTCGGTTCGGATCAGGTCACAATTGCACCATCGGTTCAGGTCGAAGGAATACTACTAGTGACATCTAAGTTTTCGATCCAGTTCAAATCAGAATCACTGGTTCGGTTCAATGCATTGAGCTCGGGTCGGGTTGGCGTGCTTCCTCTGGTTCGGTTCGGTCCTGAACCATGCCACCGTGACCTGGTGACAACTATTGCTTGCTGATCTTCACTCGCCTCATTTTCCTAATAAACTTGTGGTTCCTTTCCTTTTCTTCGAGACATGAAGTTTGATTCTTTTGAGATTAGCAAAAACTTCAAAAATAGTGGAAAAATCGGACTAACTTCTTCGTACTTGAGGCTCCAAAAAGTAGAATGATAATCTAAAATGCTAAGAATTCAAATGTTTCTGTGAAAGCACAAAAATATTAGACCAAAAATTTGTTTTAACACCCAATTGAATGATAATTCTAAAGAAAATGAAGCAAAAAGCAATATGAACACAAGATTTATAGTGCTTCTGTGTTAACGAGCCTACGTCCACTTTATACTTCTCTGACTGATGAATTGAATACAAGTACAATGACAATATCTACTCAATCTCACTAGTACAATTGATAATTTCTCTCTATTTTGTAGAATAATACCCAAAGTTCTAATTACAATTTGAAATAGTAGAGGAAATTCGTTGGTGATAGAGTTGGAGTAGATAAACGGCTGAAAGATCCTTGAAAGTGGTAAGCGTTAGTGTATTTATAGGCATAAAGTCCATTCGGTTCGGGTGCCACGTGGGATCCATCCCATGAATCTCAGATTCGGGTGCTTTGTGGTTAGGACAATGCATCAACAATGTGGGTAGTTGCATAGTAACTGGTCCGGGTTCATTGGAACGTGGTGTGTAACTGCTGCAGTCTGGAGTGGCAGCTCGAATCGGTGTCAATTGATCGAACTGACCCAAGATTAGATATCTAGAGCTGGCCCGTAAGCTTACGTGCAAAGGAGAAGGGGTTCGATTAGAGGAATCCGAACCGATCTGGAGGCTTGTCTCCTTCAGCTTTATTCTCGAGTGTTTCCGTCAATCGATTCCTTAGCTTTGTATAGCCTGATCACAAAATATGCTAACAATAGATGTACATGGATTTATTTTCTGAATTCAAAGTCAGAAATTTATGACACTGTGAAACATTTTTTTGACACAAGCTGAAAAGAAAAGTGGTTCACAAGTCAAAAAAATTCAGTCAGATGGTGGCACTAAATACAAACCACTAAAAGATTATTTTGTTAAGAAAGGGATAATTCATAGAACCATATGCCTATATACCTATGAAAAAAATAGTTTAGTTGAAAGGAAATATAGACATATTGTAGAAATGGTCTAATATTATTAGCACATGCAAAAATGTCATTGAAATTCTGGCCAGAATCCTTTAGTACTGTCGTTTATTTAATAAATAAACTGCCAATAAAAGTACTTAAAGGAATTAGCCCTCATGAAAAACTATTTAATGTTAAACTAGATTACGATTTTATGAAAACTTTTGGATGTTTGTGCTATCCTTATTTAAGGCCATACAACAAACACAAGTTTGAGTACAAATCAAAACCATGTAATTTATAGGTTATGCATTAGGTCAGAAGGGGTACAAATGTTTAGATAATATAGCGGAAGAGTGTACATTAGTAGACATGTGCTGTTTGATGAGATTTTTCCCCATATCATACTGATTGCATCAAAACATCAAACAAAATTTATAATAGACATGTGTCTGTGCCACTTATACTTGTGTATTCAGAGTTTTTTAGTACATATGAATCTGAAGAGACACCACGCCACTTCATAATGATATTGTTCAATCATTTGGTTAACACAATTAGTCACCTACACTATAAAGTCGGGAAGATTCTGTCAACAGTCAACCAGAATAAAGTCAAAGCACCAACACAGACAATGCTAGTAAAACAAATCAAACCTGCACTCATGAACAAGTTGCATCAACTCACCCAATGGTAACAAGGACAAAAAGAGGGATTTTTAAACCCAAATATATAATGCTCATACTAATTTTGAAGAACCAACCTACTTTGATCAAGCCAAAACTGATGGCAATTGGAGAAAAGCCATGGACATTGAGTATCAAGCTTTCATAACATGGGAATTAGTTAGACCATAAAAAGTTAAAAATATTGTTAGACGCAAATGGGTATATAGGATAAAGAAGAAATCAGAGGGCTCAGTTGACAGATACAAAGCAAGGCTGGTGGCGAAAGGGTGCACACAACATCGAACTTCGACTACATAGAAACTTTTTCTCCAGTAGTCAAAGCATCAACAATAAGAGTTGTTCTAACTATTGCTATGCGCAGGAAATGGAAACTCAGACAGTTGGATGTCAACAATGCATTTTTAAATTGGATATTAAAGGAAGATGTGTATATGGAACAACCACATTGTTATAAATAATAACCAGGATATGTGTGCAAGCTAGAAAGGCTACATATAGCCTAAAGTAAGCACCAAGAGTATGATTTGATAGATCAAAAACCACATTAAGTGCCATGGGTTTTCAGTCTACCAAATAAGGTAACTCTTTATTTATAAAAATTAGTGGTTGCTCTACAATATACATTCTAATATATATTGATGATCTTATTATTATAGGTAATAACAACATAGAGGTCAATGAGCTTGTGGAGTGCTTAAACAATCAATTCTCTGTTAAAGACCTGGGATAACCGAATTATTTTCTGGGCATTAAAGTGATAAGCAAGTCATCAGAAGAAACTGTTCCTTCTCAAAGAAAGTAAATAATGGAACTATTGGCCAAAACTAGATTGAATGAAGCTAAAAGGAAGCCAACACCCATGAAAAGCAACCAGCAGTAGGGGTGAGCAATATTCAGTTCAAAACGAATTAACCAACTAAACCAGTTCCTTTCAGTAAGTTCGGTTTTAAAGCTAAATAGGTTTGAATTCGATTTGTAAAATAAATTTTTTTGGTTATTGGTTTAACCAAACTTTAAATTTATTATCTAATTTTACTGTATTGTAGTATTTTAAATAATTAGTTTAGTTATATAATACAGTGGCATTTGTTGAAAATAGATCAAATCTTATCATAAACATTAAATTTACTACATAAAATTTCTCCAATTTATGTTTTACTTTGAGCGAATCCATCATTTTAACAATAATACATCCTTCAAGTTTGGTTAAATCCAAATTAATCGAAATTAATTCGGTTTGATTTGGAAAATTTTCGATTTTAATTCGGTTTGAGTTTTTTTATCTCTAAACCAACCGATCGCTCACCCCAAACCAACAATACTCTAAAAATAAGGGAGAACCCATATATAATTCAAAACAATATAGAAGTGCAGTTGGTGTTTTACAATATGCAATTATTACCAGACCAGAATAAGGTTCAATGTTAACAAAGTGTGTCAATTTATGCAGGAACTATTAGACACATATTGAAAAACTATGTAAAGAATTCTTAGATATCTGAATGCTACTCTGAACCGTGGTCTAATTATCAAAGCAACCACCAACTTCTATATCATTTGATTTGCTTATGCCGACTGGGCTTCAAACCCAGATGACATAAAATCAACTATAGGCTATTGTGTATACGTTAGAGAAAACTTGGTATCATGGTGTTCGAAGAAACAGTCAACTATACCAAGACCTAGTATTGAAGCAGAGTACAGAAGTACTAGAACGAATGTTACAGCAGAAATAATGTGGCTGAAATCTCTACTTATAGAATTGAACATCAAAACTAGCAAATCGATATTATGGTGTTATAACCAAGTGTTGTTTACATGTCAGTCAATCCTATAATTCACTGAGAACCAAATATATACAGAGATACAATTTTATATTATTATTTTTTGGCAAAGCTGACCGGTATTTAAAGAGACCGCAAACACTTTTTATTATAACAAATAATAAATACATTTTTACAAGTGCTAAACATAGTGTATAACAACTAAATTTGGTTTTTTTAAGGTGGACCGTCCACCATATACGGAATTTATAGTGTTCCGTCTACTAAAACTAACAGACCTAAAACACTGGGGCTAGCCTAAGAAACCAGTCTACAAATTCATTCGACTTATGAAGGAGTTACATTTCATACTTGAAAAAGAAGTGATTACATACCGAATTACAAAAATACACTATACAGACCAATACAAGAGTATGTTACCATTCACTGTTTATAAAACAACCTCACTACAGTAGACATACTAGCAAGGCATCTAAGTAGCCGTATTGAACAGTAGCTCGAAAATTCCAAAGCATTACGGCTTGACAGAATTTACGTGTGCAACAACGTGATAGAACCTCACAGCAGCAGGAAGTAGCATCAGCACAACGCAGAGCTTGCTTTACCATAGACATCCAAGCCAAGGAGACTTGCATAGCATATCCAAGGACCAGTATGACCTGACAAAAAACATTTATCGAAGAAAGGGAAATACCCATTAGGATGTTCTTGTGCAATAGTTGGCAAGGAAGGGAAAGATTACCAGAAAGCGTTAGCTCCATTGAGAGTCTGTGGAGCTAAGCAAGCCATGAAAATAAATCAGAACACCTAACCAAACCAGACAAGATCCAGTCCCACGCATATGACCAACATGAATTCCTCAAATAAAACGAACACCAAACATACCCATTGAAGATCTAAATGACTTGCATCAAACCAAACAATACGCCCTAACTGTTCACACATTGAACTAACAAGACGAAATCCGCAAAACACAAGAAAATCCAAAACCACCGATGATTCCAACACAACCACACATACGAACCAAAATGCAAAGCAACCAAGAAATATAGCTCGCCATGCTAGAGAAAGTGGAATGCTTCCCCGAAATACAACATGATGAAATGGTTAACAAGGCGTCCAAACAGTAGTGCAGCGAGTCGCGAGATCATCAGGGGAACTCAGAAGTGACTGCACTCGCCGATACTCCGCATTAGCCAAAAAAAACCCCTCTTGTCAAGCCAAAACTACATCCATCTCAAACCAGAACACAACATAAACCGAAACAGGGGACCCGTCACATACCAGCCGTCACCATTCCTAATGGCTTGGCCAGACAAAGGTCGGACAATATACTCACCCAGCAATGAAAAGCACGAACTCGCAGAGCCACCTGACGTTATACATCACAAAAATCGTACAGCTAGCATGAGACGAAAGCACCACTAGGTAAGGTTCATCTGAGGCCAATGAGAAATGGAAGGGCTGCCGCAACAGGAAAAAGTCGAAATAGGAGAGGGCAAGCAGGAAGATGAAGAGTGGACCATCGATTGGGAAATTTGGGATCTAGGGTTTCAATTGAAACTGATAAAAATAGGGCTACGCTTGAACTAACGCATGCGAAATCATGATTAAGATAGAAGCGACGTAAGAATGAGAAGAATGCGGTGGTAAAAGAAATGGACAGGAGAAATCGAAGATGAAGAATGAGAGCGATATCTTGTCGCCATTAACTAGTACAAGCCGAAAGTCAAAACCCAAAAATCTCCAAACTCCAAACTCCAAGGCTGTGATAACAGATCTGACCTGAGCAATAATGCAAAACAAAACAACTCGGATCAGGACTAACATTCTCATGGAACTAAATCTACTCAAATGAAATGCAATCAGTAACTTAGAGGATGTTTGGGATTACCATCCTTTAAGGATCCGTTAAACTAGTACTATATAGTATAATACGCTATATACAATAATGTCTATCAGTAAAGTAAAGTATCAAACTAGCGTAAGCGGGATTACCATTATTACCCTTACACCGTTTATATATTCCCATAGTATATACAATATCATAATTCCTCCATAAACTGGAGGGCTATCATAGGGCACTCCATATAAAACAGTACAAAACAAAATCGTAGTGGGCTCGTATATGGCATATGACAAGGCACATAAGGAATGGCAGGGTGGATTCACCGTTTGCAAATTCGAACTGGTGGTAACACATAACAGCAACTACTGCCCACCTCGAGACACACTCCCAAAATCAAATTTCCTAATCGAATCTCAACAGTAATAGAATAGTATCAAAGAAGTGCGCTCGATAGGAGGTATGACCTCACCTGGTCTCGGCATAGCTCCTGTTTTAGTCACACAAGCTAACTTAAGGTAGTCAGGGTCTCGTAATTAGTATGAAATAGAAAATAGAGTTGTTCGCCAAACCATCCTACTTCATTCTGGATCTCCACCGCGTACTCAATGGTCAAATGGTTTTCGATATTGGAAGAGAGTATGACAATAGCCTATCCCGGTCTCTTTAACAACCAAACGTTTACATTTTTCACACAGTGGTCATTATTTTATAAATCATTTTATAAAATCGATTAACCAAATCTCAAATTTGAAATCAAAATTAAATATCTAACTTCGATTATATTTAAATTTGAAAACAACTTAAATTGCTTAAATCAAATCGATTTAGACCCATGTCATAATTATCACAAAATATAGTATAAAACAAATACTATAATACTTAACTTCGATTATATTCAATTTTCAAAAAAATTCACATAACGACTTTCAATCCAAAATCGACCTATATAAGAAAACATATCTCAAATACCATTTAAATCAATACTAAATTACATAACTTCGATCGTATTTAGCCTAATTTATATTCATTAAAAATTCAATTACAAACAATTCGATTGATTCAATTTGCCTTCATAAGGATTCCTTTAAGTCGATTCAAAATTCAACATTTCAGTTCGAATTCAGTATATACAATTCAAATCAAAACCTTGAATTTCGATTCATATAATTCAAAAAAAAAAATATATTTAAATTTCAACAATCATATTATATTTATAACTCATGTAGTACAAATTCGAAATCCATTACTTATAAATTCAAATAAAACTTTATATTTCAATTCAAACAATTTGCGACACAAATCAAGTCGTACATTTCAATATCTTTACTTATAAATTCAAATCATACGATTTTAAACCATTCTTATAAATTCGAATTCACAAATTTCATAATTCAACCAAAACGATTATAAAATCAATTCCGTATATAAAATTTATATATATCAATTCACTTTTAATCACTTTAAAATCGAAGTCATTTCATATCAGTTGTAAATTCAAATTAAACATCAATTTACGTAACATGAAAATGATCACAAGGACAAAATTTAAGGCTTTTTTAACCATAAGGACAACCAATTAAAATTTTAACCCCAATGACAAACCAGTTAATAATTTATTCAAAAATACATTACACTGTCTTTTTTAATACCTAAATCATGCGCATTGTTTCCTTCTTCGTCAATTTGATCTCGCATATATCTTGATCTCGTCATTCATATCTAACACAATTTTTCCCTGCATATTTTGATCTCTGAAAATCATCTTCAAACATCCGTATTACTTGCACATTTCACATTGCAAAATAGATTTCGTACTTATTGGTTTGGGAAATCGTTCTCGGGATTATTATATTCTGTGTTTGCATCTATTTAATTTTTGTTTATTGTTATCTGTTTGCATCGATTTAATTTTTGTTTAATGTTATAATCATTTTAATATAGTGTTATAATCATTTAAATGTTCGGCTATTCAGTAGTTGGGTATCAGTTTTGTATTTTTTGAGGTATGATTTTTGTTTAATTAAGTCTTTTTTATATTCGTTTGTTGAGTTTTTGATGTTGTATTTAATTTGTAGTTGTATTGTTGCATTAAATGTGTATTACAATCGAACTTGTTTTGCTTTAATCAATCAAACTGTGATGTAAATATTCTTTGTATTCGTTTTTTAAAAAAACATTGCAGCAGTTTTTAGATATCAGTTTTTTTTAGGTATCAGTTTTACTGTATTTACTATGTTATGTTTTTGTTCATATGTTTTTGATGTTGTACTTATTGTGCAGTTGTATTGATGCATTAAATGTGTATAATAATCGAATTTGTTTTGCTTTAATCAATCAAACTGTAATGTAAATGTTTTTTGTGTTAGTTTGAAAAAACATTACAACAATTTTTAAGTATCAGTTTTAATTTTTTTTAGGTACCAGTTTTACCGTATTAACTGTGTTTTGTTTCTGTTCGTATGTTTTTTATGTTGTCTTTATTGTGTAGTTGTATTGTTGCATTCGATGTGTATTACAATCGAACTTGTTTTGCTTTAATCAATCAAACTCTGACATAAATATTTTTTGTATTAGATTTCTTTTTTTAAAAAACAGCACAACAATTTTTAGGTATCGGCTTCATATTTTTTTAGGTATCATTTTTAATGTATTTACAGTGTTATGTTTTTATTTATATGTATTTACTAAATTTTTTGATACTAATATTAATTCTAACTAATATCCAGTGATTAAAAAAATAATACCAATCAACTCAATTCAGTACTCATAAAAATGATATTATTCTCAATAATACCCACTGATTGAAAAAATAATATCAATCAACTCAATTCAATTCACATAAAAAATTGGTATTTATTTTCAATAATACCCACAAATATTAATTCATCATTTGTATAGAATGTCGCTATAATCTAATCACTTGTATCATATGATACCTACCATGATACAAAACTGATATCTAGTCACTGAAGTACATAAATAAAAAAACAAAATTGATACCTACAGAGGCATGAAACTTAAATCCGAAAACTGTAAGAAAGAAAGTAACACAAAACTTATACTTAAAGTAGTGCAAAACTGATACCCATAAACCAAAAACAATAATAACACTAAAACTGACACCTACCGAGACATAAAACTGCTACCCAAAAACTGCAGTAATAAAATAACACAAAACCGATACCTACAGGGATATAAAACTGATACTCAGTAGCTGAAAGAAAAAACACTACAGTTTTCTTCAACTACAGTTTCCAGTGACTATTGAAGATTTTTATCACATTCAACTAGGGTTTTCATTTGAGGTTGTGTTTGTTGTTCCATCCGTGGTTGATTTGTTGTTAATTTTTGTTGTTTTCCCGATTTTTCTGGTTCGACTTTATGAAATGACGCGGATTTTGAATCGATTTCTAGTATAGATGATTTCGTGATTTCTGATTTCTTGGTTTTGTGATTTTAGGTATGAAATTGAACAGGGGTGATAAACGACGGAAAATTTTAGGCGGCTGTCCTTTTGAATAATTTTTTAATACAAATTGTCCTTGTAGATTAATTATTCTTTATGCAATTCAAAGTTATTTTCTATAAAAGTTCATATTTAATCCAATTAAATTCAATTTCATATCGGTTATAAATTCCAGTTCATTCCTTAAATTTGGAAATTCAAATTTCAGAAAATAATTTCACAATTCAAGTCCATCTCTTATAAGTTTATATTGAATCGAATTCAAATCCATAAGTTCAATCGTTAAATCAATATAGTTATATAAATTTAAATCTTTAAATCTCGAATTCTAATTACGAAAATCTTAACTTATCCACCTTTAGGTTTATTATTAAAGTTTGTAAAATATATAAAGAAAATTAAACTTTGACAATATATATATATATAATTTTATAAATTCTAAAATTAAATATAGATTATAAACATATATAAGATTAAAATAATATAGAAATAGGTTTAAAAGAATTATTTATTATATAAAAGGTTTTTAAATAATTAATAATTAAATTATGTAGTTTAAAATAAATAAAATTATAAGTAAAATTTCAAATAAGTATTTAAATCTATATTTACTCATAAAAATCATTTTAAACATATAATTTAAAATTTAGAAAAATTTATGTTTAAGATCTTTAAAATATAAATATATAAATCTTAAGTTATTATTTTAAAATTAAATTTTCCAAATCACTTTACTTTGAAACACGACCAACGATGTCCGTATATAGTTTTCTACCCTATGGTCAAGTGATACGGATATTTATCATTTCAATCCGTAATCTAAAATTTCTACAGGTATATCATTTCAATCCGCAATCCCAAATTTAGTAAAAATCGTTCAGGTCTATCATTTCTACCCATAACAACTTTTCCCTCATCTAATGTCCGTTCGGGTATGTATCATTTCAATCCTTAGTGATTTTTCCTAAAACTTGGAAATCAACAATCATAAATCAATATTAGCATCAGTCACATCATAGATCATATAACATCAGTGCACCTACGTGTTATATAAATATCGTGTCATATATGAAAAGTGTAAGCATATCTAATAAACAGTTTTCTACTAGCAATCTTATACATTTCACAATACTTCATTTGTGTGAATTTAATAACCATGAAACAATGTAGGCCAAGTGTGAGATAAACTCATCTTTCGTGTCATAGAAATGGAGACGGCAGATGGATTGACACAGGATTGAAACGATGACTTCCAAGCACGGCTCATAATGGATTCAACTCGATAATCACTCAATATTTATTATACGTGTAGGCTAAGGAATTTTCAATGAATCGATATGGCTGTTGGATTTTTGTAGCGGGTTTCGAACTCAACACCAAACCTGACTAAAAATAAACACAACAAATTCTTTTTTTTAAAATATTATATATATATATATATATTTAATATACATGCATACACCGAAAACCATAATATACATATTTAAAATTCAACGCACACCAAATAATATATATTGTAAGTTCATGAAATACATATCCAGTACATTTATACAATAGAATATATATATCATATATATAACACACACATACATATGCACACCAACATTATACACACACACACACAAAAAAAAAACATCAACTCACTCATATACACACAAAATATAAGGACTCACGCAACACATCCCAAACATTTAACCAAGAACACGCAGCTACCATATGACTTACACACACAAGCACAAAAATGTAACAGCCCGCATTTTACGTATTGAAAGATCGTAAAATATTTTTATTTTATACCCTGTAGGTTGGATCGTTCTTATCTTTTAATATGTTGCTTATGGGGATGTGATACATGTCCATGATTTTTAACAATTTTGTTTGTGACCATTTTCCCCTATCAGTCTTGTACGGGGAATAACTTTTAACTCTGGTCAAATCAAGTGATGATGCCTGTGCCATTGGAAAGGAATTGATGTTTGACTTTCCGTAGAGTGGTTACATTAAGGATTTGGCTAAGCGTTTTGGGAGAAATTGTTGTTTTAAGGTTTTTCAGTTGGCTGTCCAAGTTTTGGGGACCTAATGGGTTGATTTGGGGGAGGCCCATTAGTGGGCTGGTGGAAACTATAAATAAGGGGTAAGGGATATGAGAAATGGTTTTAGTTTTCCATTCTCTCATTTGGAGAATTTGAGCTCCTCCTTCCTCTAACACCTTTCCACCATTAAAAATCAATGCTCTAAGGAGAGAAATCATATATTTACACCATTGGAGGCTAGATCTACATCAATTGAAGCAAGAATTCATCGGATCAAGGTGTTTGGTGAGATGTGCTTGCTGTCCGGATTCCTGTTTCATTGATTTTAGCTTGTTTTGGAGAATCGGTGAGTGATATGCATCTCTCACATAGATTCAATGAAGTATATGAATGTTTGATCATGTTTTTCATCAAATTCAAGTGTTTTTCCATAGATCTAAGTATTTATAAGTTCATTTTCTTATAAATCACTCTATGGTCTTATTTAGCAAGTTTATATAAGTAATTTCTAGGATATTTCATGTGAACGTGCAAGTTAGATCCATGGTTTTGTTCATATGTACATTTATGGTGAATTTTATATTATTACTGATGGAATTGTCATATTGTGATATTATTGATTTCATATCATGCTTGTGAACATATTGGATGAATTGGATGACTTGGTTTTGTTCAATGTATTGATTGGCGTAGTTTTGGTCAAAATCGGAGCTGAAATGGAGATGTGCAAGTTTTGGGTGGGTGGGTCGGTCGGTCCCAAAATGTGTCTTGGAGAACAAGTCAGAACCATGTCTTGGTCGGTCGGTCTCATCTGGATCGGGTCGGCCATGATGGATTGGGTCGGTCTTGGTGTGGGTCGGTCAAGCAGGTATGAGAGTTTTGGTTTTGGAGGAAATTTGGGTCGGTCGTATTCAGGGAGTTTGGGTCGGTCGTACTCAGGAAGTTTGGGTCGGTCGTACTCAGGGAGTTTGGGTTAGTTGTACTCAGGGTGTTTGGGTCGGTCGTACTCAGGGAGTTTGGGTCGGTCGTATATATGAGAAATTGGGGAATTGGGGTGGATGCTGGTCAATCGAGCGAGCCAGGTCGGTCATCCATATACCCTATTCGTTCATGATTATGGCAGCACATTAAACGTTGTAGTTGATGGCCTAAGTGCTATGGTTTGTTTCCTTTAGCAAATTGATGTGATGCTATGGATTGTTTAGGACCTTATGATTGATGTTTTTATTTGGTTAAAAGTGGTGATAACTTCGAAGTGAATTCCATGGAGGAATGACGAAGTAAGGTGAATTGTTCGTCAAATGTGATGAATGTGGAAATGACTCAAGGATGATTTGAGTTCGTGTGAAGTGGCAGCTCTAAAGTGCTCTGAGCCTATAAATAGTCGTAGGTGATAACGACTAAAGATGCGGAGGCCGAGGAATTCCTGTTGTCATAGTTTTTAGTGGACTCAAAGTAAGGGTACAATTGGAGACCAGCTGTAGGTTGAGTGCCCTAGGTGACGCGTATGGCTTAAACACGTGTTGTGTATAGCGTGTGGGGTTTTGCTAGAACCGGGGCATCGTGTATGGTCCTTGACAATTGACGGCAAGTTGTTAGCCAGTCATACGATAACGAGTGTTCCAAAGAAAGGTTGACAGTGATAGCCAGAGTCAGTCATGGACGTTTGAATGCTTGTTGTGATCATGATTAAGTTGCTAGTGTTATGTATGAATAGTTGTTCTGGTGACCATGGCTGAATTGTTATTCCTTTGGATGTATGGATCATAAAGGCTATCACTATCGTGTTATGGGGAAGGCAGGTGTAAGTTCTTCTTTGGAGCTGGGTAGATTAGTTTGTTTATTTACCTATTCACATATACTTTATTGATGAAGTTTGTTAGCTGTTTTATCGCTCACGAAGACTGTTGTCTGACTCAAGGTTTTATGTTTCCCTCTTATTAACTTGGGCTGGTCATCCGATTGTTTGGATGGGAAGACTAGGTGGCAGGTGACAGGTGATAGCTTAGTGAGGACAGTGTAGCTGGGTGGCATGCTGGAGGCTGGCGTATTATATTTACAACTATCTAGTATTTATTCCGCTGTTTGCTATTTCTCTGAGTGTTTTAGTGAGGAAATTGTACAAACACTCTGTTGTCATCCACGTGTATGGATATAACTTTCTACGTGTTATGAAAGTTTTGGTGTTTCACCTTCACTATCACTACCTATTGTATAGGTTCTATTATATTTTATCCTTGCACTATGAGTTTACGACAGGTTCTGCCTATATATCATACCGTGATGATCGTTCATGGTTGCCTGACACACCTCTCAGCGCATTATTCCTCTTGTATAGTGCGGGGGCTGTGGGCGGTTATCACATTTGGTATCAGAGCTCTGGTTAACGATTTTAATCAAAGTTCTAAGACGTAATCACGTATGAGAGACGTACTTGTTGATTCCAATTGGATGTTTACTATATATTAGCATATATAGTAGTAGCGGTTGTATTCCTTTAGCAATTTTTCTTGGAAGTGGCTAATTATTCTAAATTGCAGATTTAGAATGAGTTGACGACCATCAAGACACGCTGCTAGGGGAGCTAATACTGGAGGGGGAAATGGCGGCGAACCAGACTACCCTACCATGTTTGGAGCCATGATGAAGGCATTCATGCGAAGGGTCCCCGCTCCAGTGGCAGCTACGGTAGACGTAGGAGTTCAGTTGCATAGAGTCGTGGATTTTGCGAAGCTATGCAAAGATTATACATCTCTAGGAGGAAAACCATTCAAAGGATCTGAACCAGTTGAAGAGGTTCAGAGGTGAATGGATTATTGTGTTCGTATCTTTGGAGACTTGAGTTTAGATAGTGCAACCAAGAGAAAACTTGCATCAAGGCAGCTGCAAGGCTGGGCCATGGAATGATGGAATTCAGTCACGCTTGAGACTCCAAAGGAAGAAATTTCATGGGAGCAATTCCAGGCTAAGTTTGAAGCAAAGTTTATCTCAACTGCTCAAAAGTCAGCTTTGTTCAAGAAGTTCGTGGAGCTGAAACGGAATGGTCGTTCTTCTGTGCTTGATTATGTTTATGATTTCGAGGCTTTGTCTAAATACGCTCGTTCATACATTGATACACCTTATCAGAAGAACGAGAAGTTTGTTATGGGTCTGGATTCTTATATTGGAAGGACGTTGGTGGATCATCTTGATGATTCATTTGAGAAGATTGTGGAAAAAGCTATTCGCCATAAGAGCTTGTTTCCTAAGGAAGCAAATGTTGTCGCTGAAACCAAAGAGGCTCAGAAACCACAGCAGGGTGGTAATAACAAGAATAGGAAGCGGCAACAACAAAAGGGAAAATATGGCCAAAAGAAGCCTAAGAGTGAGGTGCTTTGCTTTAACAGCTAACAGAAAGGCCATTTTGCTAGTGAGTGCAAGAATCCCAAAGCTGAGAAGAGGTGATTCAAGTGTGGGAAGCCTAGGCATGAGAAGAAAGACTGTCCAGAATCAGCTAAGGGCAAGCAGGTTGTGAAGGCATATGCTTTGGAAGCCGTGCCAACTTCTTCAAGAGCTCCTGCTGCAGAGGAGAAAGGAAAGGGTGTCATGGTGCAAGGTACTATTTCTATTCATGGTGTTTTAGTTCGAGTTTTGTTTGACACTGGAGCATCACATCATTTATTTGCAATGAGCTTGTTTGTCTCTTGGGTTTGGAACCCAAGATCTGTGATAGACCATTGATCGTGACTAATCCATTTGGGGGTTCATCCAGTTTATGCATGATTTGTCGTGGTCTAGTGTTGTCGAGTCATGGTTTATCTTTTGTGTGTGATTGCTTTGTTCTTAACTTCACTGGGTTTAGGATCATCTTGGGCATGGTTTGGCTCAAGAGGTATACGGCAAAGGTGAATTGCGAGAAGCTAGAGGCGAGAGTCGGGGATGTGTAAGGGTGAAAGGTGTTGATAAAGTGTAAGCATGATGTGGGTGTTTTCATTAGCTATCTATATTCGCTTGTGATTCCACAAGAATACTTGTCATCTATGCTGATCGCTAATGAGTATGAGGATGTCTTTGACGAGGTCAAAGGGTTGCTGCCGCATCGTGAGACCGAATTTAGGATCGATTTGGTCGAGGGAGTTAGACAAATCATTATGCCTCTTAGGCGGATGGCGTCTAAGGAACAGCGAGAGTTGGAGGTGCAAGTTCGAGACCTTTTAAGGAAGGGATTCATTAGGAGAAGTGTTTCCAAATGGGGTGCACCGGTCGCGTTTGCAACCAAGGCAGATGGCTCGTTAAGATTGTGTGTGGACTATCGCGAGCTGAACAAGGTGACTAAGAAGAACAAGTATCTATTGCCAAAGATTGATAACTTGTTTGACCAGCTTCACGAAGGCAAAGTATTTTCTCATATGGATTTGGCAACGGGATTTCACCAGTTGAGGGTGACAAAGGATAGTGTGCCAAAGACTGCTTTTAGAACACCATCCGGTTTCTTCGAATGGTTGGTAATGCCATTCCGGTTGACTAATGCGCCAACATATTTTGTAGATCTTATGAATAGAGTTTTTTAGAGATCAGTTGAACAAGTTCGTGCTTGTGTTCATGGATGATATTTTGGTTTATTCTCAGAATAAGGAAGAGCACAAGATGCACTTGAGAGTTGTGTTGGAAATCTTGCGAAAGCATCAGTTGAGATTTAAGTTTTTGAAGTGTCACTTCTGGAAGAGCGAAGTGGGGTTCTTAGGCCATGTAGTATCTAGAAATGGAATAGCGGTTGACCTCACTAAAGTGGCAGCAGTTAGGACTGGGATAGACCAAAGAATGTGACGGATGTGAGAAGTTTCCTTGGGTTGGTAGGTTATTACCAATGGTTTGTCAAGGATTTCTCCCAGGTAGCTGCACCACTGACAGGATTAACGAAGAAGAACCAAGTGTTCACATTGGATGCAAAGTGTGAGCAAGTGTTCGGGATCCTGAATAAGGAATTGACGAGTGCACCTGTGTTAACCATTCCAAGTGGGAATGAAGAAATGATTGTGTATACCAATGCATGTGGTACTGGACTTGGAGTAATGCTAATGCAGAAGGATAAGGTTGTGGCCTACGCGAGTCGACTGCTAAAGCCGCATGAGAGAAATTACCCAACTCATGATTTGGAGTTGGCAGCGATTGTGTTTGCTCTGAAGATGTGGTGACATTACCTATTGGGAAATCAATTCGAGTTGTTTACGGATCACAAGTCGTTGAAGTATCTTTTCTCCCAAAAGGTTTTGAATCTTCGGTAGCAAAGATGGTTAGAGTTTCTGGCGTCATATGATTTTGGTATAGCCTATACTCCTGGCAAGGGCAACGCAGTGGCAGATGCTTTGAGTCAAAGACACGCAAGTTTAGGGGTGATATTTTTGGAATGGAAGAGCCTTGAGTATTTGGAAAGGTTTGATTTCAGGCCAAGGCGTGAGTTGGAGCATGAAATGTTGGCAAGCTTGTCGACAAGACCTACCCTTACCGAGAGGATTGGCGAGAGCCAAAAGCGAGATGCAAAGCTTGTTGAGTTTATCCGGACACTGGAACCAGAAGATAGAGAGTTCGAGGTCGATCGAAAAGGTTGACTTTAAGAACAAGGGCGATTAGTTGTTCCTGATATATGCGGATTGAGAGATGAGGTTATGAGAGAATGTCATCTCTCGAAGTTGACGATTCATCCCGGTGGCAATAAGATGTATCAGGACATGAAGCGAGTCTACGACTGGGAGGGGATGAAGCGAGACACTAGAAAGTTCATTTCCAAGTTCATGAACTGTCGGTGAAAGCCGAACAGAAGAAGCTGAGTGGTTTTCTTCAGCCATTGGAAGTTCCTATATGGAAGTGGGAGCAAGTGTCAATGGATTTTATCGATGGACTACCTAGGACAAAGGCTGGAAACGAAGGGATTTGGGTCATTGTGGATCATTTGACAAAAAGTGCGAGATTCATTCCTGTCAAGTCGACTAGGATGTCATCAAAATTGGCTGAACTTTATGTGAAATGGATAGTTCGGTTCCACGGTATCCCGAAGAGCATAGTGAGTGACCGAGATCCATTATTTACGAGTAGATTTGGGAAGATTTCGCAAGAAGCTTTGAGAACCGAGTTGTGTTTAAGTACGGCTTACCATCCCCAAACTGATGGTCAGACCGAGAGAGTCAATCGAGTTTTGAAAGATCTCCTGAGGCTTATGTGTTAGACTTCGGAGGATCATGGGAAGACCATCTACATCTAGTTGAGTTTGCATATAATAATAGCTACCAATCTAGCATTGGGATGGCACCATACGAGGCGTTGTATGGAAGACCGTGCAATTCTCCGACATGTTGGTTAGAAATTGGAGATAAGTTGGTACTTGGGCCAGAGATGATTAGAGAGACCTCGGTTGTATCAAGATCGTTCAACAACGAATGAAGGAGGCCCAAGATCGTCAGAAAAGTTATGCTGATAAACGTTGAAAAGATTTGGAATTCGATGCTGGCGATATGGTTTTCGTGAAGATTTCGCCATTAAAGCATGTGGTACGATTCGGAAGTAAAGGAAAGTTAGCTCCAAGGTTTGTTGGACCATTTCCGATAGTCGAGCAAATTGGAAAGCTTGCATATGGATTGGAGTTAAACGAGAAGATGTCGATGTGCATAATGTGTTCCATGCGTCATTTCTACCGAAGTTCGTGCATGATTCGAATGTGGTGGTATCTTCAGAGCAGTACGAAGACCTAGAAGTAGAGACCATAGTTGCGAAATCTCGTAAGCCACTTCGTGTTGTGGGAAATGACATGAAACAAATTAGGAGGAAGACAATTAAGCTAGTCAAGATACAATGGAGTGAAGATGGCGACGATTGTACATGGGAGACGGAAGAGAGCATGAAGGCGACTCATCCAGAACTCTTCGTCGGTAGGACCCTTTGATATCGTATCATCGTTATATAATTATATCTTGTTGTTATTTGATAGAATTCCGCGTGCTAGGATAAGGCTATGGATGCATGGCTTGATGGTTGCTAGTTTGGATGATAGAGTTGGCTTCTCATGGATGATAAGCATGCGGAATTGTTGTGATTTCTTGTATTTGCTTGGAATTTCGGGGACGAAATTCTTAAAGGGGGAGAATGTAACAGCCAGCATTTTATGTATCGAAAGATCGTAAAATATTTTTATTTTATTCCCTGAGGGTTGGATTATTCTCATCTTTTAATATGTTGCTTATGTGGATGTGAGACATGTCCATGATTTTTTTACCAATTTTTCCCTTATCAGTCTTATACAGAGCATAACTTTTGACTCAGGTCGAATCAGAGGATGAGATCTGTGCCATTGGAAAGGAATTGATGTTTTCCTTTCCGTAGAGTGGTTGCATTAAGAATTTGGCTCAGCGGTTTTGGGAGAAATCGATGTTTTAAGGTTTTTCAGTTGGTTGTCCAGGTTTTGGGAGCCTAATGGGCTGATTTGGGGGAGGCCCATTAGTGGGCTGACAGAAGCTATAAATAGAGGGTAAGGGGTATGGGAAATGGTTTTTGTTTTCCATTCTCTCATTTGGAGGTCTTGAGCTCCTCCTTCCTCTATGACTTTTTCACCATTAAAAATTAAATATCTAAGGAGGGAAATCATAGATCTACACAATTTGAGACTAGATCTACATCAATTGAAGCAAGGATTCATCGGATCAAGATGTTTGGTACGAGGTGCTTGCTGACCGGATTCCTATTTCATTGATTTAGCTTGTTTTGGAGAATCGGTGAGTGATATGCATCTCTCACATAGATTCAATGAAGTATATGAATGTTTGATCATGTTTTTCATCAAATTCAAATGTTTTTCCATAGATCTATGCATAATTAAGTTCGTTTTCATATAAATCACCCTATGATCTGATTTAGCAAGTTTATATAGGTAATTTCTAGGATATTTCATGTGAATGTGCAAGTTAGATCCATTGTTTTGTTCATATGTACATTTATGGTGATTTTTGGTGAATTTTATATTATTATTGATGGAATTTGTCATATTAGTGATATTATTGATTTCATATCATGCTTGTGGTCATATTGGATGAATTGGATGAGTTGGTTTCGTCGAATGTATTGATTGGCGAAGTTTTGGTCGAAATCAAAGATGAAATGGAGATGTGCAGGTTTTGGGTTGGTCGAGCGAGCCAGGGTGGGTCGGTCGGTCCCAAAATGTGTCATGAGAACAAGTCAGAACCATGTCATGGTCGGTCGGTCTCATCAAGGTTGGATCGTTCATGATGGGTCGGGTCAGTCTTGGTGTGGGTCGGTCAAGAAGGTCTGAGAGTTCTGGTTTTGGAGGAAGTTTGGTTCGGTCGTACTCAGGGAGTTTGGGTCGGTCGTACTCAAGAAGTTTGGGTCGGTCGTACTCAGGGAGTTTGGGTCGGTCGTACTCAGGGAGTTCGGGTCGGTCGTACTCAGGGAGTTTGGGTCGGTCGTATAGATAAGAAATTGGGGTAGATGTTGGTCGGTCGAGCGACCCTGGTCGGTCATCCATATACCCTGTTTGGTTGTGATTATGGCAGCACTTTAAACGTTGTGGTTGATGGCTTAAGTGTTGTGGTTTGTTTCCTTTAGCAAATTGATGTGTTGTTGTGGGTTATTTCGGACCTTATGATTGATGTTTCTTTTGGTTCGAAAGTGGTGATAACTTCGAAGTGAATTCCATGGAGGAATGACGAAGTAAGGTGAATTATTTATCGGATGTGACGAATGTGGAAACGACTCAAGGATGTATTGAGTTCATGTGAAGTGGCAGCTCTAAAGTGCTCTGAGCCTGTAAATAGTTGTAATTTATAACGACTAAAGATGCGAAGGCCGAGGAATTCCTTTTGTCGTAGGTTTTAGCGGACCTAAAGCAAGGGTACAATTGAAGACCAATTATAGGTCGAGTGCCCTGGGCGCCGTGTATGGTCTAGACACGTGTTGTGTATAGTGTGTGGGGTTTCGCTAGAACCGGGGCGTCGTGTATGGTCCTTGACAATTGACAACAAGTTGTTAGCCAATCATACGATAACGAGGGTTCTAAAGCAAGGTTGATGGTGATAGCCAGAGTTAGCCATGGACATCTGAATGCTTGTTGTGATAATGATTAAGTTGCTAGTGCTATGTATGAATGGTTGTTATGGTGACCATGGCTGAATTGTTATTCCTTTGGATGTATGGATCGTAAAGGCTATCACTGTCGTTTTGTGGGGAAGGCAGGTGTAAGTTTTTTTTGGAGCTGGGTAGATTAGTTCGTTTATTTACCCATTCTCATATACTTTATTGATGAAGTTTGTTAGCTGTTTTATCGCTTACTAAGACTGTTGTCTGACTCAAGGTTTTATGTTTCCCTCTTATTATAGGTTGTTCATCCGATTGTCTGGATGGGCGGATTAGGTAGCAGGTGACAGGTGATAACTTAGTGAGGACGGTGTAGCTGTTCGAATTCATGCAGGAGGCTGGCGTACTATCTTTACTACTATCTAGTATTTGTTTCTACTGTTTGCTTCTCTAAGTGTTGTAGTGAGGCAAATTATACAAACACTGTTGTTGTCATCCACGTGTATGGATATAACTTTATAGTTGTTATGAAAGTTTTGGTGTTTCAGCTTCACTATCACTACATATTGTATATATTCTATTATATTTTATCCTTGCGTTGTGAGTTTACGACATGTTCCGCTTATATATCATACCTTGATGATCGTTCATAGATGTTTGGCACACCTTTCAGCGCATTATTCCTCTTGTATAGTGCGGGGGGCTGTGGGTGGTCGTCACAAAAAAACATCACACACACTTCGACAACTCACTCACGCAAGGAGTTCCGAGTCTCGAATGGGCGCAGGTCGGGCATGGAGGACAAAAAAGGGAAAGAGGGTCAGTCTTGGCTATGGGAGAGGCCTGATGGAGGCTATTTGGTGGAGTAGGGTGCAGATCAGGTCAGCGGGGTAGTTTGGCTTCAGGTCGAGGCGTTCAAGGAGGGCGAAGTGCAACAGGAAGAGCTCGGCTTTAGGGGGAGCGGGTTGAATCAGGTCAGCGGAGGCGAGGCACTGGTGGGGGTCGGTTCAGATCGGAGAGGGGAGAGGAGTGTCAAGTCGGTGGTTCTTGGGTTCGCGTAGGCGGAGCAAGGCACGACTGATGGTAGATAGATGAGCGGGTGAAGGCACCGACTGGCTTCAGCGTGGAGAGGCTCGGCAAAGAATCGTCTTCCAGATCAAAGGGAAACGTGGCTGTTAGGGTTGTCGACGGATATTTTCGGATACAGATAGTGCCATATCTGTATCCGTATCCGAAACCGAAATCATATTCGGATATCGGATGTCTGTATCCATGGATAAGGACAGATATAGGATAATTATCCTATCCGCCAACTATCGATAAATCAAGAGATATAAGTGAATTTTTTTAGTTAAACATAAATGTTTTTCAATTTGATTAATCACAAAGTGTTAAAATAAACATAAATGATGAAATTAAATAGATTTGAGTAGCTAATATGCATTTAGTGCATATAATACAAACTTTCGACATAGTAAAGAAATAAATAAATCTCATTTATTCTACTAAAATACATATAATTTTGAGCATAATGTTAAAAAAATTCGGATGGATAACTTTCGGATACATATATCTACGTATCCGTATCAGCATCCATTTTTTTGGATATTGGATATTATCCGCTTTTCGCATACGAATGCGGATGGATTTCTGATTTTTTTTTTTTTTTTGTATCCATTGACAGTCCTAGCGGCTATAGATGGGTGGAGTTCGGTGGAGATGCTGAGGATGATCGCGATGGTGGAATTCAGAATAGAAAAGAACAGTGACGGGGAGAAAATAGCGATAGAAGGTCGATGGAGAGAAGGAAGCTGCTGTGTGTTATATTTATATTTTTATTTGTGATAGGGAAGAATGTTATTGCTTTAACATTTTATTCTGTACGAAAAGTTCCATTTAATTTCTTAGGAAGGAACGTATGAGTTTTCATTTTATATCCATGCAAATTCAAAGTGAAGCACGACTTTTGGGTAGAAAGTAACGTAAGAGGTTCAGAGTTTAAGGAAGTAAACTATCCATTGAACAAACAAAACGTTTTGATTTTTAAATTTCAAAATATTGGAAATAGTGTGTTAAGGGATGAACAAATGGACCGTTGGACAGAAAAACGAAGTTTTACCAAAATAAAAAATAAAAACCAACGTTTTACATTTGAGAAGACACAGACCGTTTCAAAAATAAAATCAACAGAGAACGGATGAATTTTCAATTCAGATGGAAACAAACGGCTTTGAAAATATACAACAAACAGTTTCGAAAAATATTTAACGAACGATGTTTGAGATCAAAGAAAATGAACTATATTTGTAACAACGAAGATCAATACAAATAGCAAATCAACAAGAGAAATAAGTTAAGATAAAATCAAAGATATAATTTTTATAAGTAAATCAATTATATAATAATACGGGTTTTAAATATTTAAATAAAATTCAAGAATGAATTCAAATTAAAATAAATAAATTGATTAAATTTATACACTAAATAAGATTAGAATTTACAAACATTGAATTTGTATTATTATATTATATTTAAATTGATATCAAACTCAAATAAAATCCAAAATAAATGTAGTTTTAAATCAAAATCAAAATAATTATTTAAATAAAAAGTACAAACAAATTAAGCTTTAGATGAGTAAAATAAAATCAAAATTTAAATTAAATAAAAATGCACCTGAAATTCTGGTCGTTACACTACGTAAAGTAGATATGAGTTGATGCCATTCGATTTCATGTCATCAGAAATGAAGCAGTTTTTTGGACCTTGCGTTTTTTCGGTCGTGGAACCCTAATATCGATTTGAAGTGGGGAATTAAAAGATTAAGCATTCACCACAACACAGGTATAAAATATGCAAAGGGAGTTCGGATATGTTACACTTAAGCGCTGGACCGAAGCCCATCAAGCTACTGAAAACCCACGATAACAATATTTGTGTATAAATACTTGTACACTAATTTGTAAACGTTTCATCAGTTCATTTTCACATTTCTGAAATACAAAAGATAGATTACAACATTATGAATCTCTTTCTTTCTCTTCTGTTTGTAATCATTGAAAGTTCATAATCAAAATACATCCAAATTCTTATAATATCGACGATAACCAAGCTCGAATATAATATTAAAAGAATAGTTTAGATACACGCTACGTAACCTTGACGTACTTATTTCGGAATGCGACACGGAGCAGAGAATGGTTGTAGTACAATTACGCAAATGGTGATTGCTGCACAACCTCGTTTTATATCAAAGGAATAATACGGTTATGATTCTTTCATTAGAGGAACAAGATCAGGCCGCTGTCTTTTCATGCGGGGAAGACCAAAAGCATATGTTAGAATACTGGTAAGTGGTAACAAAGTGGGGCAGGGTAAGGACTACTTCGTCGGGGAGGAAAAGATGGCGGCGAGGGAGGGACAGAGACAAGGATTTGTAAGCGGTCGAGAAGGTGATGATATAGAACTACACTTTCCTTGATTATGGTGTTAGCTTAGCTTCAGTGTTTTGGATTCCCATATTGTTCCTCCTGCTAGCCAACTATGAGAAGCTCTCTCAAATAGAAATTACATTTTACCACACACTTTTGAAATATACATCTATAACTTAAGACTGTCATAATTTATGTGGAACTGAACGTTTTTTTTTTTTTTTTACAAAAGGAAGAAGTAAACGGCAAATATCAAAAATAAAAAAAATAGGGACATAGAAAATATATTTTGAAAGAAAATGATGTAAGACAAATAAGTTTTGAAAAGAAGGGACGTTTCCCTTATTTTTCACAATTAAAATTGTGTGTTGTTTAAGTGAATGCATTATGCGTTTATTTTTCTTATTTTCTGACCCATTTTTTCTTGTTAAAATACCTTTTTTACCCTTATACATTTACCCTTGATTTTCTTAGTTTTAGTTGTAAGAAAACATAAATTAATTCTTTCATATTCTGAAAATTTTAACCTTCAATACCAATCATAAAACCAAATCTTATCAACCTCAATTTGTGTACACACAAATTTTGATCAGTTTGGACATTGACTAGAAAAAGAAATCATTGTTGATTAGATAATTTTGGAATCTTTTTAATATAGCAGGATTTTAGATTTTATATTAAATATCTCTACAAACTATGACAATGATAATATGCAAACATACCATTGTTCAGATTGGGTTATCTTTTCTGCTTTTTATTTTTCGACCTATCTCTTTTAAGTGGCAGCATGGAGTGTATCATGGTAACATTTTTATTTAATTACCACTTATTTTAATGTCAAAGTATATGAATGTGGAAAGCAAAGGTTCCATAGTGGTTTAATTTAATGAAAAAATGAATCACGGAAGCAAGCAGCATATGTTTAACAATGGTATTAACAGTTTTAAATAAGTTGCAGAATATTTTCAACACATTATTACATTCTACACACGATTAGATTATTCAGTTAGAAACTACCAGTAATTATGTGGAAATTGAAATGAAAACTATCAATTATTTATTTTATTTTTCGTTTCTTTATGGTTAAAAAAAAGTCTCAATACTTGTTGTGCAAACTTTGACTACAAAACAAAATGCAGTACCATTCTGGTATAATATGAAGTCTAAAACAAGTACGGTTGACAAACAGCGTTATACGAAAGTCTACTAATTATGCAAAGAAAAACTTAGAATTTGTCCGTTTCAAATCAAAAAAAGTAAGCAGTTGTTAGTAAAAGTAAAAGAAAACGGGTGAAGAGAGAATGAAAACATACGGAGCGGAGTTATTGATGCAGTCATGGTCCAAAAGTCTACAAATCACAGGCAATAGTTTGATTCAACATATGATATAATTCAAACTCATGAAACACACAAGACTTATTCCATGCTGATACATACAAAACAACGACTACTCCTCTGCCTATATAAACACCACCATGCTCCCTCTTCTTTCACATAATAAAATTCATCAACATCTGATTGTTAAATAGAGCCTCTGACAAAGATACATAAAAATGAGTATGTCATCAAAGAGCAGGAGTGTGTTCTTTCTTGTGCTGGTGTTCTTAATGGTGTCGAGCATGTTTCAGGAGGAAACAGCAGTAATGGGAGGAAGGCAGCTGGACGAATGGTGGAAGACGAATAGCAATTTGGTAATGGCTTCACTACCGAAATGGACGCCTGTTCCGCCTGGGGGAACCGGTAGTGGGTGCACTAGCAATCCTCATAACCATGGCGGTTACTGTCCCCCGCAATAATTAATGTGTAAATAGCTGTGTATATTCGTTCTTTTTTTTTTTTCTTCATGAATTATGATCAAGAATGTGCAAATAACTGATTGTTTTGATTCTTTTACACACTGACCTTGTATTTATCTTGGATCTGAATAAATTTAACATGCTTTTGAGGCGTTTGCCTGCTTAAACTGTTTTGGATGTAATGTTTACAGAACTTAAACTGTTTTAGTTATTGATGTAGAATAACATTCTTTATCTAATCTAATGCATCTCTCTTATGTGAAGAATTCTGTGGATCATATATAGCCCCCATTGAGTCTGAAAATGTAAAACGACAAAAGAAACAAACATATTGCATTAGGTCGTGCTTTCTAATCTATTAAATAATAGTAAAGCAGAAGAATTTCTAGCTCTCTCCTTAATTCTCTCACTTCTCTCATTTCTCCTTAATTCACTCAATTATCTCAATTCTCCTTAAAACTCTAAAGATATTTTTATTAAATAAAATAATAATAGAACAACATAAAACTGTATCGATACTATCTATTCTCCGCTTAGGGTTCTCGGTTAAATTTAGATCTGAACCGTCACTTACCTTTATCCTCCTCTCGCTTCCCTCTTTTGCCCTATTTCATTTACACGGCAGTTCTTTTAGTGAGGAATGGGGAAAAAATCGCCTAGATAACCCACCTACCGATCCCTTTCCACCGCCTTTTCCCCGATTATTCTCCCTTCGATCCTTCGACGGATGACTTGTTTCCTCCATCTGTATCCCGGAGCCCTAGATGGATGTTCTTCCTCCGCAGTTCGTACCAAAAAAACCCTTTTTAATCGCTCTCTTTTCCCTCTCTTACTGTTCTAACCCTAAATACCCCTTTCCCTAGATGGATAACTCAATCCCTAACCAACAGCCAAATCTCAAGGCAAACCCTATCTTTTGGCTACAACAGCAAGGTAAAACAACCTCATGACACAGTTCAAATCCGTATCAATTAGACATCGATCTTCCAACCCATCATCAATCGAAGATTTTTTTCAATTCCACGACAGGTACCTAATCTAGCTCAGCATATTTGGTTCTCCCAGTTCGAGTGTGGGTTTGATGATTTCCTTGGCATATTTGGTTTTCCCAGTTCGAGTGCCAACAAAAGCAGTTCGGATTTTGTTTGTTCAAAAGAGTTGACTCCTGGATTGGATGAAGCAGTCACAGGTAGAAGGCAAATTATAATTGTTTTCTAAAATGATAATTTCATATGATTCATGATTATTGGTTTCATTGAAATATGTTAATTTGTGTAGCCATTTTGAAAATAAATATTTACTGTCCGTTAACATTTAAAAATATTTACTGTAGGTAAACTAAGAAAATAAATATTTGCTGTCGGTTAACATTTAAAAATGGTTGATTGTCTGTATATTTTCAGTTTAAATTTAATAAGTCATTTTGAAACGAACAAAATAGTTAGTTATATTTAGCTTTGTTTCTTATGATTATGACTATTCTAATTCAATGAAGGAAAACATAAATAATTTTTATAAAAACTGTTAGAATTTGCTTTAAAGCTTTTGTAACTATTAAAATGACTTGCATGATTAAAATTAGAAAATATAATTGATTAATTGTGCTTTTCCATCTTCCTCACTCACTATCTCATGATTGTGCGTTACGTTATATTTACATATGGTGGATTTTAAGCTGTTAATCATAACCATGTATGGGGATTGATTGATTATCCTACTTGAGGCGCGTTTTTGGTTTTGTTTCATTTTCGTTTAGTCAAGAAGACATTAACCTCTGACAATACTTAGGTTTTGAGTCTATAGTTTTCTGTTCTTTGCGAAACTATGTTACCGTTTAAAGTCACTCATAGGAACCATCTGTTCTTTATCGCTAGGACACCATTTGAGTTTAGTTCTCAGGACATGTTAGTTTTGTTTGATATATCTGTTTTGGCTATGCTATCGACATTTTAATATATGGCTTATGCATTGCTTTGACTTTGTTGGCTATCTACCTATTCAGAAATTAATATTTTTTTTTACAATAGTTGGGAATAGTCCCAAAATGAACCTGTCAATGTGCTAGGTCAGGTTTATAGGTTTTTTTTTTCACACAAATTTATTGAAATTTTAGGTAAAATAGTAATTTGTTTAATTTTTCCTCACATGTGTTTGTTGAATGCATTTTATGAGGTTATACTATTTAAGGAAATGTGTTATACTAAGAGTTAACTACATTTAAATTGTTTAACGACTCTCTACATTTAAAATTTTAAACTATATAGATTATATTGAATTTGGGTTCTGTTTATCACCGGGCAACGTCTCGGTTCATCTCGAAAGTGCACAAATATTATAGACGATTGTATCATTTCTCAGCAGTAATGACATTGATATTGAAGTTAGCAATAGCTAACCTAAATGGGAAAACCATGACATGTGAATTTCATTATTGAATATATATGCATTATTCATTCTTACATACTATTCATTATAGGAATTATCATTTGAAAGCATCACTACCCTTTCACTTAGTTTTATATTTTTTTCCATTATATAATTGTTTCATATGTTGAATTAAGTGAGATGTCGTGCCCTTCATAAAATGTAAAAATTATACCCTGCACCCAAGTATAGTAAGATCTCTATTAAATTTATTTCGGTGTTGTTATCGTGGGCTTGCTTGGAGGAAAATAAAATGATAGCTATAAATTTGTAACTTGATTGTTTGATATTTTGTCACTTAAGAATACAAATAGCTCATTTTGTTTGCATTAATAATCTTTGTTAAAGTTAGAATGCTTTAACAGAGTTTTTTTGGTTTTTTAAGTGACATGCATTTAGTCTCATAAAGATACTACCATTAGCGGGGGAAAACAAATAATTTTCTGGTGATGGCTATTTAATTTTGCATTATTATTCCATGGTTCTCCGAGATTATACTATTTCAATATTCATGTTGATGTGTTGGTGAAAGAATTGAGATCAGAGAGAAGAGCAATGAACAATTGCAGACTACATTTTATTAATTTGTATATCTATTACAAGAGAGATCCTTCTACTTATATATAAGAGAGGAATAATCTAGTACAGCATATTCTAGGGAATATTTAGCCTAATTGAATAATACCCAATATAAATCACACTTAATACAATACCGAATATAAGGTAAAGTATTTATTTGTCTTTATTTCCAACATTAACTCAATTATTAATATCATTCCTAATTAACTCATTCTGAATATCTCAACACCCCCCCTCAAGATGGAGCATGCGGATCACAAATGCCCATCTTGGATTTGCACCTTGGATTGCATCACGAACAAAATGACAGTCAGCTTCAAATTTCCATACGCCATCAGCAACTCTTCACTTTTAACAAATGGTTTTTAAAGTGGACCAACCACTCATTGGTTTTTAAAGTGGTCCAACCACTCAATGGTTTTTAAAGTGGACCACACTCAATAATGGTTTTTAAAGTGGACCACACTCAATATTCATGGTTTTTAAAGTGGACCACACTCAATGGTTTTTGGTTTTGGGTTTTGATTTTTGGTTTTGGTTTTGGTTTTGGTTTTAGTTTTGGTTTTGGTTTGGTTTTGGTTTGGTTTTGATGGTTTTTAAAGTGGACCACACTCAATGGTTTTTAAAGTGGACCACACTCAATGGTTTTTGGTTTTGGTTTGGTTTTGGTTTGGTTTTGATGGTTTTTAAAGTGGACCACACTCAATGGTTTTTAAAGTGGACCACACTCAATGGTTTTTGGTTTTGGTTTTGGTTTGGTTTTGATGGTTTTTAAAGTGGACCACACTCAATGGTTTTTGGTTTTGGTTTTGGTTTAGGGATCTGGGTTGGCGGCGAGATCTGTTCTGAACTTCGGTGGCGGGGGTGGACAAATGGCGGCAGTGTAGATTGGCTTTATTTGTTTTCTTTGATGGCTTCAGGTTGGCGCAGTGATTGGCTTCAGATTGGAGCAGTGATTGGCTTCAACGGAGGGACAGCTTGCTTTGAAGATTTCACACGACGGTGCTGCACTGGCTTTAGGGACTGCCGACTCCTCCTTTTTTTTTTTAATATATATATATATATATATATATATATATATATATATACCTCTCCTTCCTTTGACCCGCTCCGATACCATGAAAGAATTGAGATCAGAGAGAAGAGAGAGAAGAGCAATGAACAATTGCAGACTACATTTTATTAATTTGTATATCTATTACAAGAGAGATCCTTCTACTTATATATAAGAGAGGAATAATCTAGTACAGCATATTCTAGGGAATATTTAGCCTAATTGAATAATACCCAATATAAATCACACTTAATACAATACTGAATATAAGGTAAAGTATTTATTTGTCTTTATTTCCAACATTAACTCAATTATTAATATCATTCCTAATTAACTCATTCTGAATATCTCAACAGTCAGTTCAGCATGGCCTATTTTTCTTTACTGCTATTTACTATTCAGTTCAGTATGTTTGTATGTTGCTTTTCATTTACACTGCATAAATGTATCAATCCGCACCACATTAAATTTTTTTTTACCTAAAGTTGGATGATTTGTAAATACATGAAACTGTATGTTTGTTTTTCAGCTTGCAATTTGTACTTTATGTCCAGTTCTAAGCTTTAGTGAATTCATATTCACACCACAGTAGAATACAGCCAGATAAATCATGCTTCTATCCTTTGCTACCATCACTACTTTGGTAAGCCTAATTTCAAATTTTGACCTTTTGATTTGCAGAATCAATTTGGAAATGAATAACTTCTCATTCCAGACATTTCTCATTTCTAAGTGGGGCAAAAATTTAAATCTTTCCTTTCCTAAACAAATCAATTAGGTTGCCTAATTTGCTCGGTGAATTATTTCGCTTTTTGTCGATGATTTAATTTATTGATGAATTATTTCTCATCTGCAATTAGTTCACTTAAATTTTCATTGTCCGCTGCCTTAATTTTTCCAGTGGACTCCATGCTAACGTAATTCATTGAAATAATTCGTATTTGCTGAATGAGTGGCTTTGTTATTTTAGTGTTTTACTTTAATTATAAGTATGTTAATTCTATTACCCTCCATTTATTTCCTTAGTAATCCTACTAAAAAAATCAATCATTTTAAACAATAATATCATTAATTTGTGACAACAGAGAATATGGTGCAAGTCAAGGAATAATCTAAGGTACTAATAAATTCTATTGTAGAAGTAAGACATTCCTTTTTTACGAAGCAAGACTGCTACCTTTTAAGTTGGTTGATTTTTTTTTTTTTCCATTTTCTTCACAAGTTATATTTGAAAGCGGGGCGCATCTTTAAAAATTATATTGTACTGTTTGAATATTAATTATATGCATACAAAAAAATTGAAAAAAATTGTTGAGCTGGTTACTTATTATCAATTCGATTATTTCTTAAATTCAGTTCTTTATTTCGTATTCATTTTCAATTTCGTGACTATGCTCAGTTATTGTTTCATATGAAGAAATGGATCCTTGCTACCATCAACAAATTAACATTTCTATGACCAATATGTTACTGTACGTGGAAGAGTTTTATTATGCAGTTATAAGATGTCTACGAGCACAAAGAAACAACAATTATTTTCATATGCCAAATAAATCAGGATATGACTCATATATAGATGTAATTAGGATAATATTCATAAAATATCCTTATATACAATGGCAAACTGCATTATTTTATTTCATGTTTTAACATAATATCTAAATACATTGACATAGATATATTTTACCACCAAATTCATGTTTTACTAAAACATGATTTAAATACATTGGCGTATCAGTTTGTTCAATACTTTTATAATAAATAGTACAAATGACCAAGGGCATTGATTTGTTGATGTCAAAGCGATTCAATTTTTTATCATGACATGTTTTTTTCTTCCATTTCATACCTTTGTGAGGTAATATAAATTTTAATTTTGAATCTAAAATCTAACTTGAAAGATAGACATGTTGATGTTTTTGATAGAAGTTGACACATCAATGGTAAATGCTTTATATATCGAAGTGAGTTAATATAAATAGCACAGAAGAAGTCTGAGCATAAAAAATATGTGGAATTTTTTATAGTTAGAATGGAACAAAAATAACTTAAAAAACCTGTAAGTGTTTTTGGGTTCAAATAGAAATCACAATTTTCCTCTCTACATCACACTCTTATCACTAAAATAATTTTCATTATCCACTAAATGCAGTATGGAACTAAAATCTGAACTCATATTCATATTTGCAAACACATATATGACTGATTTCATTTTTAATTTGTGTTCGATGTTGTTTTGTAATCATTAACAAGCAGCTTGCTTTATGGTCTGCTAAAGGTAAAATGTTTTATTTTCCAGTTGATAATTGTCTAAGCATTACTAAATAGCTCCCACAATTTGTTTACCCAAACACTTAATTGTTTCTACGATCCTGTCGAGTCCTACATGTCCATTGTCTGGTACTATTAAGCTTAGAACTTAAAATTATAAAATCATCATGCTTTTAGTCAATGGTGTCCATATTTTCTAATGTGAGTGACGTAAAGGGGAAAATACTTAGACTTAGGTAGAAACACATTTTTATATCATTGTTATTCTTTTATATTCAAAAATTAAATAGTTATCATAAATAATTATATCATCATCCAGAAATAATGGTATTAAGAATAGCGTGGTTTTGTAAAATGAAGTTTCGGTACTTCACTAATTATGTTCGCTGTATGATCCTGTCGAGTCCTACATGTCCATTGTCTGGTACTATTAAGCTTAGAACTTAAAATTATAAAATCATCATGCTTTTAGTCAATGGTGTCTATATTTTCTAATGTGAGTGACGTAAAGGTGAAAATACTTAGACTTAGGTAGAAACACATTTTTATATCATTGTTATTCTTTTATATTCAAAAATTAAATAGTTATCATAAATAATTATATCATCATCCAGAAATAATGGTATTAAGAATAGCGCGGTTTTGTAAAATGAAGTTTCGGTACTTCACTAATTATGTTCGCTGAAGTTTCAGCCCTTTGGTTCCTACTTTATATCGTAGTTGATTGTTGTTTTGCCATCCTTCCTTCCAACTTTAGTTTCATCTTCAAGTAACCTCATGTTAAAAAAATTCTGGTTTTTCTTCTCATCTACGGTATACAACCAGTGTGTTTTCTACTAACTTAAAATGATTTATGGATTATGATTATATTTGTGCCACTTGAATTTGTAAAAAAAAAATCCCATTTGATTTATTTTATTATTTTTAGAATGTTTTCAATTTTTGGCTGAAATTATTGTATCCAGTTTATTCTCCGTTTATCAGTATTTTTTTTAATTATGATATATTCGACTATCAAAATGAGAATGAGGCTTTAGCATGGATCATACAAAATATTCGATGTCTTGATTTTTTGTAAACAAATTTACTTAAATATAGATTTCAAGATTTTGACATAGACAATATTAAACTGCGTTCTCACGATCTATTTCATTAAGTATACATGACGATACCTACGCATGTCATGGAAAGTTTGTGATTATTATTGTGTGTTACATGAGTGGGTTTGCTGATAATGATTACTATTTTACTGTTGACACAAATTGTTTGTGATTCTTTGGATTCACTGAATTTGTCATTATGTAGTTTTGCAGATAGTGATTGATCATGAAGATATGCGTTTCTATTTATGTGTTTTATGTACCGTACCATTTATGCTAAATGAACAAACCTCTATCTGACTTTTAATTTCTAGCCAAAATGTTTAGTTTGCGCAACCTTCTAGATTTTATGCATTAAAATTTATACTGTATGCCACATTTATTTGTGACCAATAAATAGTGAAGTGTTAAATAATCCATACTAAGCTATTATAGATGAGTATCATTTCGTGCATTCCTCATGCCTTTGAAATTTTGGGTTGTCTTTTGATTTCCACTTCACACGTGTAGTTTCAAAGAAATATCCAACTTTGTGATATTTAACCTGACATAGGAAAGCTAATGTATATATTTATATTAAAAACTCTGATTTTCCACCTATAGTTTACTATATTGGTTTGCATTCCTTAAATGAAGAAAATACTTCAACTTCTTAGAATCCCAAACTGAACCAAAACGAAACTTTTGGTATTTGTCCGGAATATGGAATAACTAATTTCCTTGAGTCAGACAGCTTTGTGGAAGAACTCGCCACTTCTAAAAGCCAACATATCATGTAGATCGATCGGCTCATCTACATTGTTTCCTCCTCACTACTAGAGGAAAAAAAGCCATGCTTAGGTTGTTGATTTTGATCAGATGTTCATATCGACGGTTCACTTATTTCATCTTTTGTTTTCTTCCCTATTACAGATTTCAATTCCATGGCTGCAAATTAATATCTCTGGTTTGTTATTCCCGTACATAGCCTAACTTGCAAATTATATAAAAATTTCTGTTGTGATTTTGATTTTACCACTATTCTCTTGCAGTTGGTGATTGTTTACTGCTTTATGATCATTATGTGGATAAATGAAAAATCATGTTATAAGGTAACAAATTGATTTCTAGAAATCAATTTAAGAAATAATTATCGATTAACTCTGATGTCTACCTATAAACGATATTAGACTTAATACAATTTTGAATCCATGTTGTAGGTATTGAATTCGATTAAGCATACACGACTATGTTACAATGATGACGATAATTAATTGGAAATCAGTTTGCAAGAAGAAGAAGCACATGATGGTTATTGGCTGCTTCAAAGATCTCAAATAACTTCAGGTAAATAAATATGTTTTTGCCATTTGTACTTCGGAGTTGTGCAAAATAGTCACGTTTTGCACCACCATCGAATTTTCTAATTATAATTGTTCAATTTTTTTTAACTATAATTGTTCAGAGGCTCTACAATGTCATTTCTTTTTGTTCTCATTGACGATATAGCTCGAAAATGTTTTCATAAGTTGGTTAAGAATAGTATTTTTACAAAATTTGAGATGGTTACACAGGTTGCGCAATGATTATTGGTTTTAAATTAAGTGAAATGTTACTGGTGATTATATTTGAAATTTAGTATAATAAACAAATAATTTTGCAATATATAACTAATATGATCTGATGTTATTAAACATCTAATCAAAAGCAATTTTGATGATGGATTCATGCTAAACACGTATTTCAAACCGGTTCTCTAAGCTATATTATTGAATACCGAAGCATCGATTATCAAGGCTAATCAAGTGCTAAAACCATTCATTTGCAACTTAGGGATAAAACATAGATAATCAATTTGTGGGTGCAGGCTGAAATTATATACATACACACACACATATGTATGTATGTATGCATATATATATATATGTGTGTGTGTGTGTCATCACTAACTGAATATAGGGAAAACCGAAATAAATAAGCAATATGAAAGCATTAATCTACATATTAGAAAAAATAAATATGTAAATGACAATAATATCACATTGAAAAACATGGATATCTTTTTTATGTTTTCTTCTGCATTGTCCTGATGTGGCCGTCTGGGTTTTATATAGCAAATATTACCCAATGATGAAGTTGTTCTTTATTTTATTCAAAGTAGATGGACAAATCTTTACCATTTGATAATGGTTTTCTAGACCATTTCACTGTCAATGTGAGAAGATATATAATGTATTAATTTCATGTTAGCTGATATATGAAAAGGATAAAGGACTAATGTGAACCATATTTATAGTAGAATATCTATCTGTAAGCGAGATGAAGTCTGATTGCTATGGTAGAGGACTAAAACTAACTAAGCTTTATTTTATTATAGGCCTCTTTACAATATTTTTTTATTATAGTATTTTATTTTCTTTATTTGAAGACTCACACACAAACATAAGATTACTGCAGTAAGGTTATAATGCGGTGTTAATTGGTTGACTATTTGTTAATTATAATAGAAAAATGGTTTCTCCAATGAGTTCCCTTAACTCATTCTGTTGGCAGTTTTCTGCGGTTCTACATATCCGCATCATAATAATATGAACTTAGCTAGGCATACTCATATATTTGAATAGTCAAAAAAATAGCAGATATAGACTACCGCATCATGATAACTTTTCTACTGTCTCCCACCTACTGAATTTTTACGTCATCCAAATCCCCACTCACCCATGCGCCCTTATACATATATATGTCTTAAGTTAATTTTACTCTTACTCTCAACTTAATGTCTTCATCATATTATGACAAGTTTTCTCTTTTGTTTTAGAGATTATGCCTTCTTCTTTTATGGAATTTTATAAGAAAACATAGAATTAGTTTTCTACTTTTCAACATAAACTACTGGCACAAACTATGTCAGTTTCAGAAATAGTCACTCATTTACATTTCCTTTTTTGATTTTATTTGTCTGAATGACTTTCAGATAATATGTTTATGCTTGAGAATTGTTAAATTTTCATTGATTTGTAAACATGATAAGTTGGTTATAGCGACTGTTATGAATAATAATGACATCTAATTTGTACTATGTGCAACTGCATCATAGTCGTATGGATGCTTAGGGATTTGTGGTTGTGGATATTTGTAAAACGCGCCATGACTATATATACTTATACACACATACACTATATAGGAATAGAAATAGTTAAGTGCACATGGTCTGTAGATCAATTACAGTTACCGAATATGTGAGCTTGGAAAAGGATTGAAGTGTGATTTTCCGTAATCTCTTCTTGTATGGATTCATGGTAACCTATTTCTTAATCCAATTACATGCACTTTAACATCAGCAATAATGCCAACTAAAATTTTATATTATGACTATCCACATGTGTTTTACAAAGAAAATCACGTAGCAACTAAGTTTCGTTCCATTATGATTCCTATTTAATTGAACTCTGTATTTACACATTAATCTACTTTCAATAAGTTTCATGTTAATTACCGCTTTGCTTGAAAGCGTTTATGAAAGAGGTCGAACAAGATTTTATTTCTAATATTACTATAAACTAAATTCTCCTCTCATGGTTTGCAGCTATGGATGCAAGTCAAGAAGCAAGCAACGAGGGAGCAAATCCAAGAGAAGAAATAACATCAAGTCATAAAAGGAAAACATTCAGAGGAATCATCACAAGAAGTCAATAGTTGGCTCATTAAACATGGAGAGATGAGTGAGCTTTGGCTAGAACAAATATCACACATAACTTTTGTCTAAAACTTCGTTATTGTTGCCATTTTTATGCATTTCAGATAGCTAATAATGAGTTACATGAAGCAGCTGTTCTTATAAGCTAAGAAGCTAAAATATCAATATAATTTGTTTGCATTAGTTTCTGTTGTTGTTGGCTGAGATTTTTGTTATGTTGGTTGTTTATTCAAGTTTTTTTTCTTAAGAAATTTATCTCATTATGCATGTGGACAAATTTTAAATAAGATTATAGTTTTCTTATTTGCATAAATTAAAGTTTCTTTGAAATATTCTCTATGGACAACTGTACATTCCATTCTTAAAGATATTTCATTCATATTTGAGTTCTGCAGCAAATGGTTGGTAGATGGATCTAGCGGTTTTTGGTAACTTCAGAAAGTCAACTTTTATTAGTGTAAATTAACTATAACCAATTTATGTACACGAACAATAAATTTATCATACACAACATAAAAAATTCTATTTTTAACATCAAATAACTCCATATTAAAATCTCTGTAACCTTTTTATAGAATCCATTTCAATTTATTCAAATTATATTTACTACTAAGTCAGTATATTTTAACTAATTACATAATTTCAAATTCAACAAATATAAAAAAATAAGTTAAATGATATTTGTGAATTCATCTAAAATATTTATAGTATGTTAATTTCAACTAGAATACTTGCTAATAGGAGTAGTAAGAATAATAAAATTTTTGTTTTCAAATATAAATCACACACATATTATGTATAAACAACAACAACAATAATTATATTATACTTATTTTGCCGAATTATCGTGTATTGTATGATAAAGTTTCAATTTTAACATTAAAATTTTAAAATCTATATTTTATAACATTATCGTGTGCAACGCACGGGTTACACACTCGTTTCGATAATGTGCTGCCATATTTTATGGATGAAAAACAAAGGACAAGGGTATATCTCTCCGTGAAAGTTTTAATTTTCATTTGAAATACTTTTCGGTTTGCTCTAAAATCCCCGAATAACTCTCATTTCCTCCATGAAATTTATACTGAGTCCCCGAGTAAGCACCAGGACACAGATAAGACAAAGACTTCAATTTCTTCGCTCTTTTATCTTTCTTGTGCTTTATTTGAGTGACCATTAAATTCAATGTATGATTTTCAATTACGACAAAGTCCATAACTGCATGAATTACTTGAAAGAAGCCTCGTCAGTTCTAACTTTACATCCAGTCTTTGGTCTTGAAGCTGGCTGATATGTAGCTTTGTTGTCGGAATTGTTGTCAGTAGAGAAGTTCACAGTGGCGGATCTAGGTTTTATGGTGAGCTAGGGCCATTTTTTTAAAACCTAGTCCCATATCTCCAAATATCCTTAAGCACTCTTTTATTTATTTATATATATATATATATATATATATATATATTAACATGTGTTTGTCATGGTGCTATAATGCTCGTGGAACAGGTTAGGTGCACTCTATTGTGGCCACTGAGCACACATTCAGGATCATGATAAGACAAATGACACTCATTTCTATAATGAAAGCTGCTTCTGCAACTTGCTGCAATCATCATGATGCAATGACTCTTTAGTAGAACATTTTGGATCATTGCCAACAACTACAAAAGATTGCTAGTGTGATTAATGTCTAAAGAACTAGTATTACAACCACCGTTTTTCTTAGTGATCCAAATTAGAGTAAACATACAAACACTTTTTAGGTGTCCAAAGCTATAATTATTTGAACATTTTGGAACACTTTTTAGGTGTCCAAAGCTATAATAATTTGAACATTTTGGAAGCAAACCACTCATGGTCGACATCCTACATAATCAATTGATCTTCTTTTGATAAAATTGAAATTTGCTTGTGACAAGAAAACGAACTTCAAACTTCCACATACTCATGCAAAAACAATTTTCCTAATTCCTTCCGTAAATTTGTCAACCTTTAGAGGGTTACCAATAACAGACGCAGTTCGACTTATCCGCTCATCTAACTAATAATCAAAAGGCAATTCAGGTAAACGGGTCCATATAGTGATAGCGTGCAACATATCTTTATTAAGCTTTATTCTCATAGATCAACATATCATCATCATTAATTTTTTATTATAAAAATAAGGATCACCTTCTAAAATTCCATCAAAGTCTTCTTTTATATCAAATTTGATGATATAGAAACCATCATTAAAATAAATAGTAAAATCCTTAACTGATTTCCATATCCTATATATAAGCCCTAAAAAAGGAAAAATAACGTGATAAAGGCAAGCGGTTAGTAAAAGTAAAAGAAACAGGGTGAGGAGAGAATGGAAACATATGGAGTTATTGCTGCAGTCATGGTCCAAATTCCACCAAATCACAAGCAATAGTTTGATTCAGTATATCATATAATTCAAACTCATGCAACACATAAGACTTATTCCATGATACATACAAAACAACGACTACTCTTCTACCTATATAAACACCACCATGCTCCCTCTTCTTTCACATAATAAAATTCATTAACATCTGATCGCTAATACAGCTTCTGACGAAGATACATAAAAATGAGTATGTCATCAAAGAGCAGGAGAGTGTTTTTTCTTGTGCTGGTTTTCTTAATGGTGTCAACCATGTTTCAGGAAGAAATGGAAGTAATGGGAGGAAGGCAACTGGACGAATGGTGGAAGACGAATAGCAATTTGGTAATGGCTTCTCTACCGAAAGGGCAGCCTGTTCCGCCTCTGGGACCCTATGGGTGCACTAGCAATCCCCATAACCATGGCGGATACTGTCCCCCGTGATGATTAATATGTAAATAGCTGTGTATATTCGTTCTTTTTTCTTCGTGAATTATGAAGAATGTGCAAACGACCGATTGTTGACTTTTTTTTATTTTACTGACTTTGTATTTTTCTTGGATTTGAATAAATTTACGTGTTCTTGAGGCGTTTGCTCTCTTAGTGCTTACTGTTTTAGATATTGACGTAGGATAACATTTTATCTAATGCACCTCTCTTATGTGGAAATTTCTGTGGATCATAGCCCCAGTGAGTCTGAAATGTCAAACGACAGAAGAATCAATAAGTCATATCTTCTAATTGCTACGTACCATATTTTATGCATGAAAGATAAAGGAAAAAGTTTTGTTTCTATGTGAAAGTTAGGGTTTTCATTTGAATGCTTTATAGTTTGTTCTAAAATCTCACTAGTTTCAATATATGTACGCTACAAAAGGCAGCTTAAATAACGACGGGGTGGGGCAACGGTTAGCGACGGCTAAAAAAGCGGCCGTCGCTTGCCGTCGCAAACCGTTGCTCGATTTGCAGAATAATAACTGTCAAAGCATTCTCTTCCTCATTATATTTTTCCCCAAAATCAATCCCAAACCCTACCCGTCGCCATTTCTTGCTGCTCCGATTCCAAGCCTCCAATTTCACTTCCAAGGTATTGATTTCATTCTTCTATGTCTTCTAACTCTAGTTTATGCTTAATTAGGGTTAATTAGAGGCTTTGATTGCTAATTTATATGAGTTTGCAAAATTGAATGTTTATGGATATGAAATTGGTTGTCTCGAGGGATGTTTATGATAACGGTTGTGTTGTGAGTTGATTTGGGAATAAGTGTAATTGATTAGGAGGGTAAAATCGATGAATATTACATATGTAATTGATTTAGGAAGTTGAAAACAATGATTATCACGTGTTTAATTAGACATACGATGATTGTGTTGTATGTAGAATGTGTGGTATGATGATTTGAAAATGAATGGAATTAATGTAATTGTTTAATGGTAGTAAATTGATTATTATTCAAATGGTGCAACGATGTCCCTAATGCATGCACTGTTATGTCCCCATCGGATGCAAGAATGGTCGGTCCAAAAGAATGCACTTGCAATTGAAAAAAATATTGTTTTGTTACTATAATATTTAGTAATCAAATGTTGATTAAAAATGTTAATTCAAAATAGTTCTTCATTTAGGTTTAGATCGGTAAGAATCTTGTTAAATGTGATGAAAATCATATTACTCAACTCTTTGAATTTTTTATGAATTGAAATAATTAACTTGAAAGCTTAGTTTATCTTTCAAAAATTTAAAGTAACTAAAATTAATTTTATAATTTATACATTAAACTAAAATGAATCAAAACTTACTAAAACTAATTGTCATGTTACTTTACAAATTGAAAATTTGAAGTTTAAGGCGCATCTTTTACTGAAGCGCAAAAAAAGCGCAAAAAGGTCCAAAGCGCAAAAGGCGTGCTTTTTCATTTGATGTGTGTGTTTCTTGTTTTAAACTTAGGTTGAATGTGTTTTGACTAATTATGTGAACCCCTTAGATAAATTTGGCCCCGTCCGACAAGTGTTGTATATGATCGTTATATGGATATTCGTTTTTCCATAAAACGGAAATCTATATTCATCTGATACAATATTCGTTGGATTTGTCCTTGTATTGGACAAGTTACAAATATAATAACGTAACCATATTTTATAAATCATTTCAGTTTAAACGGTTAACAAAATTTCGATGGCACTTCCTTTTTGTTCCCTGTGTACACGCATTTGTGTATGATACAGGGACAAAAGGGAAGTGCTGCCGAAATTTTGTTGAACCGTTTAACCTGAAAGGATTTATAAAATATGCTTACGTTATTATATTTGTAATGGGAAGTAGGTAGACCTGCCGTCAAAGTAGAAAGAAATAAACAAAAAAAAAACTGAAAACATGAAGTAGTTGTAAATGAAATTGTACAAGATTTCAATTAATACAAAGTGTTTGATCGAATTTTCTAACATTTTTGTTGCAAATCAGGAAAATGTTCGATTATTTTCGTGATCGTAGTTGGATGTATCAACCGCGTACTGGTAAGAAAGGGTCGATAAAGGAACATTTTTGTAACGGTGTCCAAGAATTTATTAGATTCGCTAAATCTAATAATCGGAGTAACCTAGACATTCGATGTCCGTGTAGTAAGTGCAAACATTTGAGGCATTGGAAGCCAGATGTAGTAGAAGTACATTTGTATAAATTTGGTTTTGTGTCGAATTATTACTTATGGGATCGTCATGGAGAGCTTGTTCAACCTACGTCTAACCCTGTAGTGGTAGAGGACGATAGTACAATGATGAACGATAATGCAACGACCAATCTGATAGAAAATATGGTGCAAGATGCAGCACGATCAATGTTTCCCACCATTGATCAAGGCGGCGATGAGAATGAAAATGCTGAAGAACCAACGGAGGAAGCAAAAAAAATTTATGATTTATTGAATTCTGCGAAGAGGCCGTTGTGGGAAGGGTGTACAAGCGGAACCGAATTATCTGTAACCGCTGAATTCATCACTATGAAATCAAAATTCAATCTTACAGAAGCTGCATTTACAGCAGTTGTACAAACTGCAAAACGTCATATGCCACCTAATAATTTGATGTGTGATAGTCATTATAAAGTGAAAAAACTTATGTCTGCTTTTGGACTACCGTATCAGAAGATAGATACATGTGTTAAATGTTGCATGTTGTATTGGAAAGAAGACGCTTATCTTAGAAAATGCAAATTTTGCAACGAAGATAGATATAAACCAAGGAAAAAGAAAGGAAAAGAAGTTCCATATAAAAGAATGCATTATCTACCGATAACTCCCAGACTTCAACGATTGTATGCATCTTCTGCTACAGCGTGTCATATGCGATGGCATAGCGTGAGAACAGCAGAAGGAACTTTGATACATCCGTCTGATGGTGAAGCATGAAAACACTTTGATAGGACTTATCCTGAATTTGCTGCAGAGAGCCGTAATGTTAGGCTCAGTTTATGTACGGATGGATTTTCGCCGTTTTCTCAATTTGGTAGTAAATATTCATCATGGCCTATCATTGTTACTCCATATAACTTACCTCCATGGATGTGTATGAAAAATCCATATATGTTTCTAATGGTTGTCGTCCCTGGTCCCGATGATCCGACACAAGGAATTGATGTTTATCTGCAACCGTTGATTGAAGAGTTGAAAACACTGTGGAATGAAGGGTTCGAAACATACGATATTTCGAGAAAAAGGAATTTTCGTATGTTTGCTTCTGTATTATGGACTATTAGTGATTTTCCTGCATATGGAATGCTTTCAGGTTGGAGCACATCCGGGCGTCTGGCTTGTCCTCATTGTATGGATGAGTCACGAGCATTTTCATTAAAGTATGGGAAAAAAATATCTTGGTTTGATTGTCATCGATGCTTTCTACATCCTAATCATAAATTTAGAACGGATAAAAAGAACTTCAAAGCTAGCAGAGTAGAGAATATGCTACCGCCTAAAGTTTGGACAAGTGAAGAGATATATGAAATTGTAAGTGAGTACCTAAAGATACACGAAAATGGTAAGCAGGTTGAAATTCCAGGTAAATCGGACATTCATAATTGGTGCAAACAAAGTATATTTTGGGAGTTACCTTACTGGAAAAATCTAAAACTTCAGCATAATATTGACGTCATGCATAACGAAAAAAACGTTTTTGATAACGTTTTTAATACAGTTTTGAATATAAAGGGGAAAACTAAGGACGACGTGAATTCACGACGTGATATATTACACTTCTGTAAACGGCCGGAACTTCACTTGTATGCCGAGAATAAAAAACCCAAAGCATGCTATGAGCTAGACAACAAGCAAGTAAAACTTGTGCTAAAGTGGGTGGAAGGATTACGATGTCCTGATGGGATTTCTTCTAACCTCCGTAGAAGTGTGGACTATAAAAACAGTAAATTGAGTGGGATGAAAAGCCATGATTGTCATATAATGATGGAATACTTTTTACCTGTGATTTTCAAGGAACTGTTGCCCACAAAAATATGGAGTGTTATAACAGAATTAAGTATGTTTTATAAACAACTCTGTTTAACGACGTTGAAGATAGATCGTTTACGTAAGCTTCAATTAGAAATTCCTGTACTGCTCTACAAACTTGAGAAAATATTTCCACCGGGTTTTTTTAATGTAATGGAACATTTACCTATTCATCTTCCGTCCGAAGCACTCCTTCGAGGTCCAGTGCAATATGGATGGATGTATCCATTTGAGAGGTAATTTTGTGTATACTCAATACTGTTGATAGAATACAACTTTGAATTTTGTACCAACATATAAATTAAATTACTCTTATTATAGGTACTTGAATCATTTGAAGAAAAAAATTAGGCAAAAAGCTCGAGTAGAAGGTTCGATTTGTAAATCGTACCTTGAAGAAGAAGCTTCATTTTTTTTCTCTCATTATTTCAGTGAAGATGTGAACTTGTCTTTCATATCTGTTCCTCGTAATGAAGAAGCCGTTGAATAGGAGTCTTCTCAGACAATGTTATCTATTTTTAGACAACACGGAAGACCTGCTGGAAAATGTGTAGAAATATGGTTAAGTGATGAAGACTACAAAGTGGCACACACATATGTTCTGTTAAATTGTGTGGAAGTTGCACCATTTGTCAGGTTATATAAAATTCATGTTCAATTCAATTATATATACATCTATATTTATTTGTCTATATTAATAGAAAAGGAACATAACACATATTTGCAGTATATACGATTCACAACATCCATCTGGTGATCTCAGCAAAGAATTTGCTGTATGGTTTTCAGACTATGTTCATGATCACAAAAACGGTGTTGTTAACGAAGGATTACGACATCTTGCTATTGGACCAAAAAGAAATGTCAAGACTTATCCAATATACTTTGTCAATGGATTTAAATTCAACACCAATGATTACGGAGCTGAAAAATTAACATATAATAGCGGTGTATTTGTCAAAGGTAGTGATGATCCAGAGGAGCATATAAAAGATTTTTATGGCATCTTAACGCAAGTTGTAGAGTTGACTTATTATGTTCGTCCCTTAGAGCAAATTTATCTATTCAAATGCAACTGGTTTAGCAATGTTCCTGGTTCTGGAGTTAACGTGCACAAAGATTACAAGCTAATAGAGATAAGGCATACATCACGTTACTATAAGTATGATCCTTTCGTGTTAGCCAAGCAAGCACTACAAGTGTATTTTGCTCCGTATCCATCCTTAAAAAAAGATAAAGCAGATTGGTGGGCAGTTTTTAAAACAAAGGCAAGATTTACATTTGATGGAAATAATATTCTAGACGAAGCAGCGTATCAAGCGGATCTTGAGCCGAATACTGAAATTAGAATAGTTGATGACATTGATGTCGGGTCGTTGAATGATGAAGCGAATGTGTTAGTAGATGCATTTGAAAGTAATGAAGAAAATGATATAGAGTATGAGACTGAGTCTGCATCCAAAGATGATGAAGACTGATGTTATTTATTTATGTACAATTATGAGCTATGTTATGTTATGTTATGTACAATTATGAGCTATGTATCATGTTGTGTACTCTTGTGAGCTATGTAATAACAATGTTAATGTTGTGTACTCTTCTGAGCTATGTAATGATAATGATGACTGATGTTAATAATTCAAGTTATTTTGTATGCATTATATGATTGTAACAGATATGTCAGATAGACGCCGCTCGAGGAGTTCATCTCAGCCGACTCCTTCACCATCTCCTGCGCCAGGTGTAGGTCCTAGCAGCTCTGAGCCAGATCTGCGGTAATGTGCAGAGGTTGTTCCGAAGAGTGCTGGGTAAGTATCTAATTTATTTCAGTTTAAATTAGTTAAAAATATATGCTTTATCTATGTAAACATGTACGCAGCACCGGGTTTGAAATCGAGCTAGCGGAATTCATTTTAAAAGTGTCGAAGCAGTCGTACACGAGTAGGATGTCTGGGACTTGGCCTCATTGGGATAGTATCCCACCCCACATCAAGAACGTCATTCTAGCCGATGTGATAGTAAGTATTTATTTATTTTATTATTAGAAATTCATATATACTATAAATAATTCAAATTAAATTTAATTTGCAGGCGGCTGTCCGTGTAGAGGAGCGGGACATGCAGGTTTTTTTAACACACTGGAATATCAAAATGCGAAAGAATTACCGAGAAACAATTTCCAGGGCGAAGACATCAGGGAAGAAGCCTAAATGGATGGCTGACGATGTTTGGGCTGGATTTCTAGCATATTGGGATACTGAAGCAGCGAAAGTAAGATATAATGAAAATAATCACATTTATGTTGATTGCATTCTTTTATTTAATAATGTATCAAATTTAATAGGAAGTAGCACAAAGGAATAAAGAAAATAGAGCTAAGAATCCTGGTTTACATCGCGGTGGCTCAAAATCATTCCAGCAGCATAGGAGAGAATTGGTAAAAATTTGAAATAGTTTTTAGCATATGTTCACGTAAAAATTGAGTGCATATCATTCATTTTTATTTTTAGTAATTTTATTACTGTATATATACTCAGATGGCAAAGTATAGAAGGGATCCTACGATGGCAGAGGTTTTCAGGCATACTCATGCGGTGGAGCATACTGATGACGAAGGGAACGTGACATATGATTGGGCGGATGACAAGGCTGCGGGCGTAATGGTAAATATACTTATTAATAATTAAAATATTTCATATTCGTTCATATCACATTATATTATTAAATTATATGACTATTGTAGGAGAGATATGATGCAGAGGCAGCTAGAGTGACGCAGTCCAGTGGACGAGATGAGCTTACGGTTGCAAAGTGCGATCGTATTTGGGATGCTATTATTAAGCCGCCTACTCGTAATAGGCGATACGGCTTCGGCAATCAGGAGGTATCTTTTTTAATTTAAGTTTACATTTAAAATGTATTCAATTAACATGCATTCTTTTACCTTCTTTTTATATTAACATGTTAAATTGACATTATAAATATAGAAGCTTCAAATTGACATGTGTATTGATCTTCAAAGTCCATGTATATATTACAAGTCCATTTATAAATGTGAAATTGAACTATTTCGCAGGCTATTGATTTTCAGCGAGGATATAGGGAGTCCGTGGAGCAGGAGACTATAGCTCAGTTGAAGGAGCAACTGGAAGAGATGAACGATTGAAGAAGAAGCCAGCTGGCTCAGGAGATAGACGAGCGCATTGCACGCTATTATGACGAGCATGGATCGATGCCAGACGAGGACGATGGCGGGGATGCTACAAGCGAAGAAGAAGAAGACGACGAGTAGTTTGTTTGTTCTTGTGCTTGGGTATGTATATACACTTACTTTTTTATTTTCTTTATGTACGTACGATGATATTTGATGACGGTAGTGTGTAGTTTGATGTATTTTGATGTTTTGTGATGATGGGACGATGATATACGGTGATGATATTGTTTTTTGGATGTATGACGATGGTATGTTATGGTATTGTGATGAATTTAGTAATGTTTTGGATATATTGATGGATTTGGAATGATATTGATGGATTTGGAATGATATTGATGGATTGGTAGTGGATTGGGTTTGATGTGGAGCTTTGTTGGAAAGGTATTGCTGTGTAGTGCAGAAAAAATGCTCCAGATTTGCGACGGTTAGTAACGGGTAGCGACGGAATTTTGGTCATTACTTTGCAACGGCTTGCAATAGATAGCGACAGCTAACAACTAAGAAAAGCGACGGATAGCGACGGCGTTTTGGACAAAAATGACCATGGCTTTTGCAATGGCTTGCAACGGCTTCGCGGCAAAAAAAAACCACTTGACTTCTGATGGTGCCACGTGGCAAGTATCCGTTGCAAGCCGTTGCTAATCGAGCGACGGAACCGTCGCTTTTTCCGTCACTTTTTCCTCTCGCGACGACATTAAAAGCGACGGCAAATAGCGACGGCGTGCGACGGTTAGCGACGGCCGCCAACGCCTATTTGCCGTCGCTATTCACTGTTCCTTTTGTAGTGGTACTTCTTCCTATTTGAAATCAAATGAATTTTCAACTTAGCGATCAATGCATGGTGTATCAATCGATATCCAAGCAGGACCGGACGTCCGAATTCGTTTGGGTAGAAAATCGGTTTCAGATCTTGAGGTTGAGTTGAGTACTTACAAAGCGCTAAGAGGAACTGTTAAAATAAGTCAAGTTTGGGAATCTATGTCGGAGGATGAACAAGGTTTCGAACTGCAAAGTGGATTTTTTTTCCCAATTCCAAATCGTGGACTCAGAGTATAGATTTTCAAGACGAATGAAAGTCTGTTGCTACAAAGCGGACTTGAACATCAAAACGCAAAAAATGGAAATCAAAGAGCTGGATTTCCAAATCTTGGACTCATAGTATAGATTGATATGAGTGTGCTCTTTTTTGGCGCTGCGTTTTTATCCAAACAAATATGTGTGGATATGAGTGTAACAGCTGGAAAATTTTTATGTCCAATGCGAGTACGTACAAGTTTAGTTATACAGGAAAGTAGCAGCTTATGGTGTAATGATGTGCGAAGTAAGTATGGACTGTATATTAGTAATATACAACTAATTTTTAGAGATTTACTAATAGGGATGTAGCTAATTAAACATGAGCAGAAAATACTATATCATCCATGTAAATAACCAAGACAAATTAGAAGCTTCTACTATTATCTTTTATTATATGAATTCTATAATCAGTTATGCCTTTTAACTGCTCCACAATTATAATGACATATGGCAAAATCTGGAACAATCAATTGTAACAATCTTCCTATATAGAGAGGCATCTTGTATGAAGCAAGCAGACAGAAATAAATGAAACGCTTCTTTCTTTTACTGTTTCTATGTCTTCTTCCTCCTTTGCTCTAATTTTTCTTCTCTAATTCCTTAAATCCACTCCTCTCTAAATTAGCTCCCTATCATTCACCCGGGCTATAGCCGAGGGCACCTTTGCCATAGATCTGCCCCTAATGGTAACCATTTAGAAGCTTGTAACAACGGCTATGTAAAAAATATGAGGAAGATTTTTGGAGGTAGAAGTTGGTTTAAAATTTAAAAGTTTGGATAGCGTGAAGCAAAATTGAGTTAGCGAAATGTGGTATTTTTCTAGGTCTAACTGGGACAATGGTCCTTGTGTTTGAAATTTTAGAAGAAAAATAAGTTTTGGAGATAATATCGTATGAGGAGGAAATGCTTATTTTATTTATTTTCTTTAAACTCAATTGCATACATCTGCTTAATACATTGCCTCATATTGCTTACTTTGCTTCATTACAAAATGAATGTGTACATCTCAATTTATGTTAGGGAAAATCTCTAGACTATTCATTTCTAGATTCTTCTAAATATTTCTTCACATTATATTTTTTTTTGTCTAGATTTTCCCTTTTCCACAAATAAAACATTAACTCACTACTAAACATTTCCGTTAATACAATAAATATTTCCTTAAAATCAAGTTTATTTCCCACATCCCCCGTAAACTTGGTTTTGCAAATTAATGCAAGATTTTTGATTCTTTGTATTTTACGTGCTTTGGAAATAACAAAGAAATTGTCAAAACTTCTATTTTTTCTTTTCTTCTTCTTCGTCATTATCACGTCTTTGATGCGACTTCACAAATCCATGTTGCAGTGCTCCATTCATCTTTCTTTCTTTCATTGTTATGGAATATCCAAATATTATGTGCTCTAACTTCCATTCTGTTCTCGTGTCATGAATTTTGAATGAGTCATATATGACGTCTTTGAATTCTTTCAAAAATCCACTTTTACTATCTTTGACCAATTCAATTTCCTTATTTGTTTTCCAAATTTTATCAAAATTTTGTTTGTGCTTCAAATTTTCACCAAGCTCTTCAATTACTCCTTGTTTCATCTGTTCTTCTTTTTCGTTAGCTTTCTCACGCTCTTCGTCGGCTAGCTGAGGATCGAAGTATTTCTGTTGTTCTAGCTCCTTCTATGCTCTTTTTGCATCATTCAGCTTTCTCAATGTCTCTGGATTACGATGCTTTATCAATGCTTTCTAAATTAAATGTTTTCTATGGTGGGAACAAAATCCTTCAAAGTCTTTGCAAGTTTCACCAATGCGCTTCCTTTTCTTGTCAGCGCTCTTGCTATCATCTTGAAGTCAGAACTAAGCACTTTCCCCTTTTCTCATCTTTGTCGCAGTCTTTGATGCACTCTTGATACTTTCCCATCTCCAGGTGAACAGGGGCACGGTTAGTCAAGAAGGAAATATCCTCATCATCAGCTCCAAAGCTTTGCCATAACACTCAACTACAGCATTCACAGCTTCCTTTTGCTTCTGTTCCTCCTCTTTCCTCCCCTTCTTCTCCTTCTCTTTCTCATCTATCATCTCTTCTTCCATAGGCTCTGGCACAATCTCTTCTTTCTTCTTCTCTTGCTCCTTCTCGTTCACACTCTCGCTATCCTTTTTTCATCTTTTGCATCAATCAACTAATCTTCATTAATTATTTTTGCATCATCTTTTCCATATACCTTTTTCAAGAGATGCCATGAATCTTTTGCACACCTTTTTCCAAAAATGAGATCTTAAGCTTTCTCATCGACGTTCTCAAAAATCAGAAAAAGAGCACGATAATTATCCCATTTTAATTTCGCAAAGGCTTCCTTGTCCAATTGCGACATGCTCTCGAAATCATTACGCCATTCATAGTCATTTTCAACAATCTCCCATAAACCTTTGGAGATTAGCTCCTCTTTTTTTCTAGTGCTCCATTCCTCGTAATTCTCTTTTGTGAGAACAATTGATGAAGAAAATAGAAATCCCATGATTTCAACCTCGCTCCGATATCACTGTTAGAAATTGTAGAAGAAGAATAAGTTTTGGAGATAATATCGTATGAGGAGGAAATGCTTATTTTATTTATTTTCTTCAAACTCAATTGCATACATCTTCTTAATACATTGCCTCATATTGCTTAATTTGCTTCATTACAAAATGAATGAGTACATCTCAATTTATATTAGGGAAAATCTCTAGATTATTCATTTCTGGATTTTTCTAAATATTTCTTCACATTACATTTTTTTTTCTAGATTTTTCCCTTTTCCACAAATTCAAACATTGTCTCACTACTAAACATTTCCGTTAATGCAATAAATATTTCCTTAAAACCAAGTTTATTTCCAACACCTTATTGGTAGTTTAGGATTTTATATTTTTTTAGTCTAATGGGCTTGTAATGGTAGTTATTAGTAGGTATGAGGGTTGTGACGGTTAGACGTGACTTATATTTGTACATGCACTGTATTTATGTATGATATGTATGTAATAAAAGAACACAATTTCAATATATAAACACACACACACACACACACACAGACACACACACACACACACACAAAAACAAGCGGATGCATCCATAAATGAGTGGAGTCCCAGGACCCCACCGAATAAAAAAATAAAACCAATACCTGCTACTCAAATATCCCATTTTCCACATATTGTTCCGCCCATTTCTCAATTCCACTCATTTTCCCAATCGCTAACTAGAAAAGGCGAAAGTTTCCTCAGCTGATTTCAATTTCAGATCAATAGCATCAGCTCCGCCGTCACCGTCTTGCTCCTCTAGCGCTGCAGTGTCGCTGCATCGTCCGGTGCTTACCTCCTCTGACCTTAGCTCCTCTAGGCTCTAGCCTACGCCTCCAATAGTTCGATTGACAGGTAATGGGTCTGCCCTAATTCAGTAATTTCTATGCTATACAATCAAAAATTGTAAATATAATCTTAGAATCATACCCTGAAATATGAATTCACAAAACTGAATTTACAAATCTGAATTGGCAGATAAAAAATGGAAAGATAAAAGAAAACATATTTCTGATTCTAGTTCTAGTCCTTCAATGCCTAAACTAATTGATTTGAAAGAACTCCCTTCGGATCCATGTGAAAGAAAAAGAATATCAGATTATCATCCTAATCAGAGAGATGAAAGAAGATGGACATACTTGGTTAGAGGACCTTGTCAACCGCGCGGGCATGAATTTCATATACAGTGATAAGGGGTAAGTCGAGATGCTGTAACACTACATGGTCTAATCAATATGGTGGTTGGTTGGATTATAGCGTGAAAGCCTATAAAGTCTTTTGTTTATGATGTTGCTTATTTAGCGATCACGCCGGAAGATAAGGGGGAGGTGATGCATTTACAATTGAAGGTTTTTGTTGTTGGAATAAAATGGAAAGACTTAAAATTCATGTTGGTGAAGTTAGTAGTTTACATAATACATGTGTTAAGAAATGTGATGTTCTAATGTGACAAGACCAATCCATTGCGGTTGCATTACATAAGCAAAGTGATACTGCAAGAATGAGTATTGGATTCGATTAAATGCTTCGACTGATGTTTCTAGATATTTGTTGAATGGCGCATGACCTTTTTGTGGTCATGATGAGTCGGAAAACTCTCTTCGTAAAGGACGTTTTTTGGAAATGATAAAGTACTCCCAAAAGAAAAATGAAAGTGTCTGTAAGGTTACATTAATTTTTTTTTCCAGGAAATAGTTAGATGGTGTCTCCAAGCATCCAGAAAGATATTTGCCATTGCTTTGCGAAAGAAATACTCAAATCTATTCTTACAGAAATTGGTGATGATGTGTTTGCTTTGTTAGTAGACGAGTCTAGCGATGTATCTAAAAAGGAACAAATGGTTGTTGTTTAAAGATACGTTGATGATACACATGGAATGGTTAAGGAGAGATTTGTCGATCTTGTTCATGTAAAAGAGACATCTTCTTTAACTCTTAAATCATCTATTGATAGCTTATTTGCTGAATTTGGTTTGAGTTTGAACAAGTTAGAGGGCATGGTTATGATGGTGCAAGCAATATGCACGGTGAGTTCAATGGGTCTAAAGCTTTAATTATGAGAGAAACTAGTTCGGCCTATTATATACATTGTTTTGCTCACCAACTTCAGTTAGTTGTTGTGGCAATTGCAAAAAAACACTTTGCTGTCCGAAATTTCTTTGACATGATTGCGGTTTTAATAAATGTTGTTGGTGGTTCTTGTAAACGAACAGATATGATTCAGGATAATCAAAAAGGGAGATTGTTAAAAGAGATAGGCCGAGGTGAAATAGAAACGGGAAGTGGGTTGAATCAAGAGCTTTCTCTAACTAGAGCCAGAGATACATGTTGGAGCTCCCATTACAAAACCCTTATGCGTTTGGTTGATTTGTATCCAACTGATATGGATGTTGTTAACTTTGTTGAAAAGGAGGGTGAAAAAGATTTGCAACAACGTCAAGCAAATGGTCTTCAAGTATATTTCACATCTTTTAATTTTGTTTTTTATTTGCACTTGATGTTGCACATCTTTGGGCTCATTAAATCTCTAACAAAAGATTTACAAACAAATGATCAAGACATCTTGAATGCTATGTCATTGCTGAAATCAATAAAGAGGCAATTGCAAAATTTTAGACTTAATGGATGAGAACCTCTTTTAAAGAAGATCTTTTCTTTTTGTGACATGCATGACATTGAAAAGTTGGACATGACGATGCCTTACATTAATCCAAAAAATCAACGACAAAGAATAGGAATCACATATGAACATTATTACTCTTTTGATTGTTTCAATGTTGTTGTTGATATGCAAATTGCAGAGTTTAATGATCGTTTTAATAAGGTGAACTTGGAGTTGCTCATTTGTATGGCTGCTTTGGAACCATTTAACTCATTTGATGCTTATCACTCAACACAGCTGATGAGGTTAGTTGAATTTTATCCCGATGATTTTAGTTCTACAGAGAGGATTGCTATTGAATATGAACTTAACATTTATTTTGATAATGTGAAAGAAGACTGAAGATTTACCCATTTGAATGGTATTGGTGATCTTGCTCGAGTGATGGTGCAAACTAAAAAACATCTTTCTTATCCTGTAGTGTATAGGTTACTAAAGCTTGCATTGATTTTACCGGTTGCAACCGCATCAGCTGAGAGATGTTTTTCTAAAATGAAACTCGTGAAGTCAAATTTGCTCAATCGAATCGATGATGACTTTTTAAGTGATTGTCTTATTTCGACTATAGAAAAACAAGCACTCGCCAATGTTACTAATGAAGTTGTAATAGATCGTTTCCAAAAGATGAAAACTCATAGGGATCAAATCTAGAATGTAAAACATTTTTATTTTGTGTTGAAGTAATATATTTTGAATTATTATCATATTTTATTTTTATGTTGCATAAGGACCTCACTAAAATGTTTTTCAAGATCCGCCACTGTGTGTATATATATATATACATACAGAGAGAGAGAGAGAGAGTCCATTTAGACAAAGAAAATAGACACAATCGGTGACACAAATAATTTTCGTCATTGGTTTGCACCATGATTTCCACCCAGTGGCATAGCTAGAAGGTCTACATAGGAGGCGTAAAACATTAAGTAAGGGGGTTCAGGTGCGGTAGCCCCCGAAATTTTTTCCCCCTCACGACTTATTCACTAAAAATCCTAATTTCATGTAACGATCAAATTCATATGCTTAAATCAAGTTTTTAAGCATGTTGAAATTCGAAGAAAACTGAGTTGTTTGCTGTATTTTAATGATTTCGAACTGTATATGACAAGAAATGACTTTAGACTATCTTTAGTTTAATCCCCCCTCCCTCCCCACCATATATATATATATATATATATATATATATATATATATATATATATATGAGCGGCTATATGAACACAAAAGTTTGACACAAATCAGAAAACACAAAACCTCAGTCAAACGATTAATTTGTCTTCATGTAAGGGGTGCAAATCATGGGATAATCCTATGGTTCATATTTTATGTCCCTAAATTTGTGTCAAACCTTTGTGTTTAAATAGATTCTCTTTCTCTCTCTCTCTTTATATATATATATAATATATATACATATACATACATACATACATACACACATACATACATGTGTGGATGAGTGGGGAGGGGAGCAAAACAAACAACGACAATAGCTAAATAAATAAGAAAGTTAGGTTAGGAAGTTATACAGTACTTGAATCTGGGTAATGGCTTCCTGTGGATTTTAACGATAACTTGCAACGGTTTAAACATTGAGTTTTAGATGACTTTCTATGAGTCTTGGTGATGGCTTCCTGTGGATTTTAACGATGACTTCCTATGGAATTTCCGATTGCTATCTTTGTACATGTGGCTTGTTAAGTAATCAAAAATCCATCGGAGTAAATCCAAAACCATTGAAAAATCAAAATCACTACGCCAATGGAAAGAGACATTATTGTCAGAATATTTTGACCGACATTCGCCTAGAAATCGTAGGAAATCTGAGTGATTTTTTGTTTATTCACTGAAGTCAATCAATTCTCATATGGCACACAGATATTAATATATATAACAATTCCAAAAATTGAATATTCTACTAATAGCAATATTTACATAAATCAAACTTAAGGCATTCCACTATTTGGATATATATATATATATATATATATATAAGGAGCGTTCCGAAGCACGTTTGTTTTGCAGCACCCATGTAGCAACCCTACCCGTTCGTGAGTTACACCAATCCAAATCGTCCAACAAGATTTCGTAGATGTTCAATCCGGATATATATTATTATCTATCCAAAATTTGAGTTCGTTCCGATATTCATAGATTAATATATTTAATGTTGAACTTTAACGGTTCGAATAAATGTCTGAACGGTGAATAATTGAGCTAAATGTTACGAATGTCGGAATGAGCTCTAATTTTGGATAGACGATAATATGTACGTAGATTGAATATCTACAATATCTTATTAAATTTGGATTAGTGCAGCTCACGTTAGCATAAAGGTGCTGCAAAATAGGGGTGTCCGGGAACGATACTTATATAACACTCTCAAATAGTGTAGTCTCCCTATAGCCCCCGATTTTCATCCCACGTTCTCGTTTCTCTCTCTTTCACTATCTCTTCCCACTAACTTATTTAAATATAGTGAAAAGCTAATATTGAGAGGCAAACGAGGTTTCATATAATAGGGGTATCCTAGAACCTCCCTTTATATACATGCATGACATCTTTTTTTCGTGGAACCCTTATTGCACTCGAATGATAGTCGAGTTGAATTGTTCTTTACCATTTTGGGTGTGCCCCTTGTGCCCACCCAATGGAAGCCCCCTGATTTCCACCTTTTGCAGTTAAGTCCCCAAATTGTCATAGGGATTTAATTGCAAAGGTGGAAATCAGGGGGCACCCATTGGGTGGGCACATGGGGCACACCCAAAATGGGCACAGAAGAATTGGCCTCATGATAGTCGCTCATTATAACTAAATAAGTTAGTAGAGGAGAGAGTTAGTTAGAAGAGAGAGAAACATGGATGTGTGGTGAAAATCAAGAACTTGTAGGGCTGTTACACTATTTGGCAGAGCTCTTGTTCTTTTTTGTATGTATATAAAATTTACAACCATAGAGTGAGCTATCACTTTCTTTGTCCGATTTCTGTTGTTACTAGAGTCGATCGTCGCTGCCACCTCAATTAGATTGCACTTGCCGAGACAGATCAATCAATATCTTCAGATGCTTATCTGGTGGCTCCACCTTAATACACTAATTTCCATTATTGTTGCGGTCATGGTTCGAAGTCTATTAAATCACAAGCAAAAGTTTGATTCAACATATGTATATATTATATAATTCAAACTTGTGCAACATGCAAGACTTGTTCCATGATGCATATAAAACGACTACTCCTCTGCCTATATAAACACCATGCTCCGTCTTCTTTCACATAATAAAATTCATTAAACATCTGATTGTAGAATACAGCTTCTAAGATACACAAAAATGAGTATGTCATCAAAGAGCAGGAGAGTGTTCTTTCTTGTGCTGGTTTTTTTAATGGTGTCGACCATGTTTCAGGAAGTAATGGGAGGAAGGCAGCTGGACGAATGGTGGAGGACGAATAGCAATTTGGTAATGGCTTCACTACCGAAAGGGCAGCCTATTCCGCCTCGGAGACCCGGGTAGTGCACTAGCAATCCTCATAGCCATGGCGGTTACTGTCCCCCGCAATAATTAATGTGTAAATAATTGTGTTTGTTCATCCTTTTTTCTTCATGAATTATGAAGAATGTGCAAATAACCGATTGTTTTGATTTTTTACACATTGACTTTGTTTTTCTCTTGCATCTGAATAAATTTAACATGCTTTTGAGGCGTTTGTACGCTTAGTTTGAGTTTTGGATGTAATGTTAATAGTACTTCGACTGTTTTACTTAGTGATGTAGAATAACATTTTATCTAATGCATTTGTCTTAAATATGTGAAGAATTCTGTGCATCATAGCCCCGTTGAGTCTGAGATGGTAAACAACAAAAGAAACAAACATATTGCACTAGGTCATACCTTCTAATTTCAATAATGTGCCATATTTTATGCATGAAAAACAAAGGAAAATGCTATATTTCTTTGTGAAACTTTTGATTTTTTTTTTTTTGAATTTGTTCAAGAGGGAACCGACCGGAGTTGTAAAACCTTCCCTAGTGCACTTAGCCCGGTCCGCGAGCACCACATAAGTGGTTGATATTAGCGTATGCACATGGAAAGCACTTGGCATGCCATTCCGGGTTTCCAACCTGCACCACTTTTACCATGGTTCAAGTCCTTAACCGCTGGGCTACTACTACGGACGAAACTTTTGATTTTCATTTGAAATACTTTTAGGTTTGCTTTAAAATCCCACTCCCAATATTTTGAGACATATGCATATATCTTATATATAATGCAAATGGTTGATCAAAAGGGTCAAAGCGAAGCCTTTCCAAGGTATCCGAAATTATCTCCAATGCCATAGCTCAACACAAATTAAGCATTAAAGTATACAAGTGGATATTTTCATCATTTTTTTTTAATTCGTACTTTATTACATTCCCACACTCACACACACGCACGCGCGCGCACGCACTCACACACACACACACACACACACACACACACACACATATATATATATATAAAGCCGAAGTATAATAGATGAGCAAATGGGCTGCACTTTGTTTACGGGTCGAGCTTTATTTTTTTACTTTTGCTAAAGAGCCCACTGTATTTTATTTTGTATACATTGTATGAGATGGAGTTACTAGTTTGATGTTGTACTCTTTTCCCTTACTACTTTGGTAGAGTTTATTAAGGAGATGAATCAACTAGGTGTTCTTTTACGTCATTAATAAAGAATCATTTTTCAATATATATACACACACATACATACATATACATATTTTTTTAAAGAATATATATATATATATATATATATATATATATATATAGGGGAGGTTCCAGGACACCCCCATTATGTGCATTTGCCCATAATATAAACCATTCATTTATATTTAAATAAGTTAGTAGGTAGAGAGAGTAAGTGGGAAGAGAGAAACATGAATGTGTTGTCGAAATAAGTGGGCTATAGGGATGCTACACTATTTGGAGGTGGTGTTGATCTTATCTCTCTCTCTCTCTCTCTCTCTCTCTCTCTTTGATATAATGGTGAAAATAACATCTCGATAGGGATGAAAATGTTGACTAGAAATTATACCATAGTATGATAGGATCCTTATTATATTTAACAGCAAATAAACCTGATATAATGATGAGTGTTGTTATGCATGATTTTAAGATAATGCAAAAGAATCACACTTACGAGCACTAAAACGTATGTTACGTTATCTATGAAATACTAAGGACTTCAGACTTTTCAATCCAAAAGATAATTCCTTTGAATTAGTATTCTTCAGCAATGTTGATTTTGGAGGGTCATGGACAGATCGAAAAAGTAAAAGTGGTACATGTCACTTTATTGGCAAAGCACTAGTCTTTTGGTTTAGCAAGAAACAATTGTGTTTCACTATCTGCGTGTGAAGCTGAATATATATCGGTAGCTCTGGCTTGTGCTCAAGTTGAATACACGCAACAACACTTAAAGATTTTAATATAAATTTATCAAAATCAACTATTTATTGTGATAACATTAATGTGATAAATTTATCGAAAAACCCAGTTAATCACTCTCGAAAACATAGAGATATTCGACATCTATCATTTTTTACGTGATAATATAGAAAAAGAAGTAATAAATTTAGAATTTGTGTTATTTGAAAATAAAATAGAAGATATTTTCATAAACCCTTACTTGAAAATATATTTATAAAATTAAGAAGAGAACTAGGTATCGTATCATTTGAAGATTTATATAATTTTAAAGGATTTTTTACCTAAAATGTTTTTTTAGAATCAATTTTTTTTTTTTTTGTATTAACTGGGACTCAGACCCTGGTGGCCTAAATAATAGTCACATGGCCTTTCCATTTGGCTATTAAGTGTTTCTTGCCTATTCAGAATGTCATAAAATGCATATGTTTAAACATACTTATAGCGGTATTTTTAACCACTAATATTGAAATTCTATTTTTATAACCAACAAATGATTCATGTTCCCTTGATTCTAAAGCCATGGAATTCATTCCTGAAATATAGAGAAATTTCATTTATAAATTGAGTTTAAAACATTCCAAGTTATTACAAACAAAAATGAAATCTCAAATTTCTATACAAACTCAGAAAAATTATAATGTCTCCACACTAAAATTCATCCAAATCTTCACCATCGTCATCTCCAATTCAAATTACAACTCCAAAACAAGACCAAGTTTATAAGTGATCATCGTATTATACTGGTAATAAGAAATCTAAATGAGCACTGGCTATCTCACCATCAACAGAAGAGAAAATAGATGATGTCCATCATTTTCAATAACACCAGCTCTATCTTCAATGTGAGTTATATTTTGAACAAAAAGTTACGATAAGAAGATTAACCTTTTTAAAACAAATAGCTTTAAGAGTGTGTAGAATCGTCAAGCTGAATGTTCATAATCCTTCATCTTTGTATAATCCATTATATAAAAGTCCACAACGACCTTCGTATATTCTAAATTCTTAGGATAGGAATTTTGCAGCAAATGAAGAGGCTAAGAATAAAATATTTCTAAAGAAATCTTCTTCCACAGCCTTTGAATAGGATCTTAGAATTTTTAATTCTTGTATAAAGAAAAGTTTATTTATTTTTCAAGAATAATATTTGTAATTAAATAAATATATATATGAATAAACATTTATTGATTAAAATCCTTTTTTACATAAAATTTACTGAAGATAAACATACGTTTATTTACTTCGTTTATAAATATGCTTATACATATAGAAACATCCTACAACAAACAAAATACTTACGATAAAATTTATAAACTTTGAAAATAAGAAGTACACAACTATGAAGAACTCTAGATTCAACCGTCTGAATCCTAAATTCAAACGTCTGTATATTCTTGATATCCTAAAAAAATTACCCAGAATTTAGCCGTTTGATTTCATCAAAAACAGTGGGCTGAAAAGTTGCTTGCTCACGGGTTACAAATTTTCTTTATTCAGCCGATTGAAATAGGAATTCAGCAGGTTGAAAATCTATTTTTTAAAAAGGTTTCATACCTAAAACCCATTTCCAACTCCTATATCAACATAAACACATTCATTTTGCTATTTCTTCAAACCAAAATCCGAAATCCTCTCAAAAAATTTAAAATGCCAAATCTCGAATTAAATCAAACATCATGCCTTCACGAACTAAGAAGCTCAAACAAATTGTCACAGGCCCAAGCGATGATCAAATCAAGAAATGGTTACATAATGATGTTTCTATTCAATGACTCAAGGCCATGAAAGATTCTAAGTTCTATCCTGCCTATTTCATTAAGTTCTCTAAATTCACGTGATACCAGATTCAACAGCTAGCAGGGTCCACTTATTTTGAATCCTTAATAGGTTATGATGCTAATAATAAGAAATTAGATCATATTCTTATTAATTTATTTTTGGCCAACCTTACATTCGATTTTGAACAAGTAGAAGTTAAAAACAATATGATTTGGTCTAAGGTTTGTGGAACTTTTACATTTATCCACATTGATCGTCAAGATCATATACTACATTGTGCATTCGAAGGAACAAATATTGATGATATCGATGTGGATATGGATGAAAGGGATGAAGTCTCACATAGATTTCTATCTGTTAGCTTAGTCGATATGTCGAAGTTAAAATCGAGTGCTTTACGAGCCCAAGCTTGCATTATTCACCGGACTTTGATTCGATCACTCCAAACTCGCACCGGTAGTTATGAGAAAGTGTACTAGAGGACTTTTCAAGCTTTATACACCATCTACAACAATGTTCAAGTAAATTGGGTATAGATTATAATGGATTTCTTGACTCAACATATAAATGGAAATATAAAACTATCCATTATAGTGCTTATATCATGTGTATTCTTCAGGGCTCGAAGGTCAAGCTTACTGAATCTATGACGTCTTCAATGGAGAAGTTGGCGCAAAAAACTTGGCTTTGATGCGTATTCCCGCAAGGCCACATACTCTCAACATTATCTCCTTTTAACAATGATAAATAAACATTGCAAATAAAATAGAACAACCCACCGAGACAACAACCATAAAAAGGCCATCTTCATCCGTGACACTAGATAATGAGGATATTATACAAGTTGTTAGTTCGGAAGAAAATTTTAATAAAGCTCATGATGCTGTTTACAACAATCAATTAAAACTCAAAAGACAAATGACTAAGTTGCAAGATAAGACGGAAAGGTGCTTTCCTTCGATCAAGGGCTTTCTTTCAATGATTTGGAACAAAATAACTTGCGTCAGTACATCTTCTTCCGACTTCTATGAGCCTGCTATCTTTGAATGATCCACTGAGGAAGAAGTCCGTAAAGATGAAGACGAGGACGATGATGGTAACAATGATGAAGGTAGAAAGGAATGATCATTTAAACTTTTAATCTATTTTCAATTGTATAAGTAAATTTCCTTTTGGCTTTAAAACTCTATGCTTGTTTAAGTTGATGCTTGATGTTGAACATATGCTATGTTTGTTTCTTGTGTTGAATCTTATGTTGTGTTTATGTTGGAAATATGTTATGCCTGTGTTTGATTAACTCATGATATTATTTTATATCATTTGTTGTTCATTACAAGCATTATATATAATATAAAATGCATGTTTTATTAACATATATTATTATATGATAGGTAGGTGTGTCATTTGTTTCTAATACATACATACATACATACATACATACATATATATGGCATGTAGTCAGTAATAAGTAGTACTCTTAAATGCATATACATGTATAGTTTAATAGTTCATGTACACTCTTGCTTTTTTGATTTGTTCTCTTCATGAACTATATATATATATATATATATATATATATATATATATATATATATATATATATATATATATATATGTGTGTGTGTGTGTGTGTGTGTGTGTGTGTGTGTGTGTATTTGTTCCTTATAGGATGTTATTCCTTTTGTTGATGACAAAGGGGAGAAAATATATACAACATATATATATATATATATATATATAGGGGGAGCAATATATTCTAGGGAAGCACATGTAAAATTTAAAATTTTATTTAATTCACACACACACACACACATATATATATGTATGTATGTATGTATATATATATGTGTGTGTGTGTATATATATATGTATGTGTATGTATATATATATATATATATATATATATATATATCTATATATATATAACGTCGTCTATATATTTATCATTATCAAAAAGAGGGATATTGTGTGAACCTTCACTTTTGGACTAGATTTTGATTACGGCAACTAAACGTCGACGGTATTATTCATTAACATTTTTTACAGGAAGAAAGAGATGAATATAGCCTACATACACGAAGATTCGACAAAAAGACATATTGGTATATTTGTAATGAATTCAAGTTTGTATTCAGTTAGTTTTTATTGTTAAAATCTCTCCTATAATATACATATATAACGATTTTATATTCGAAGGCTAAAACACATAGGTATAAGCCATGTGCATTAGTCGACTGAATTAAAAATTCAACCGGCTTAATTTTCAGTTCAGCCGGCTGAATATTGTGACTTATGCACATGCACACCTATTTTTAAGTATTAGCCCATTTTTTAGGCAGCTGAATTAACAATTCAAATGACTGACCTGAAGGGTTGCAAGTTTTTAAAAAGTCATTACTCTTAAATCCAAGAGTTATCACTATATCTGTTGATTAAATCTTTTCATGAATAATTGCAACCTTTTGTTTACTATAAATACACTACAAAATCATTCGTTTTAATCACCGAACTTTCTCAATTTCTATATTCTTTGCTTCTGAAATATTTCCATATAATATTTACTTGTGCTCTCACATTTTCAGTATACTATGATTATAAATTTCTTTCCTTCTTTATTCTTCAATTGCTTTCAAATATATATATATATATATATATATATATATATATATATATATAAAGGAGAAGATTATAGGAAGGGTGTACCGACTTATCCGTGTTATCAAGAACACATATGCAGTCAAAACAACCTTTTTTACTTGTTGAAGTCCTGTTTTGCTGCTCAGGCAAGAAGTTCTCTTCGGCTACTGAGGCGAAATCATATTTTGCTGCTCAGGTCCATGCTCTTCTCCTCAGGTGTTGTAATAGTTGTTTCTCTGGGTTAAATGAGGGTGCTGATTAGTTAAATTCCAAAAGGAGTTTGGGATAGGACGTATGATGGTGCTCCAAACCACTATAAAAATTCCTGATGTTCTTTGCTTTACTTACTGCATTTTCATTGCTTATTTGTGATATAATCTCTAAATATTTATCTATTTAAATATTTACTTGCATAAATCAAGAATAATATATCACCTTATTGAAAATTTCGAAAATCATGAAGGTCTTGCTCTTAATGACGTCAGAGGCCTGAGCCAATTCCATGTATCACCTATAGCGCATCCGATGATGAGTGAGATTAGTCTTTTCTTAATAATATGATATCTACGGAAAATTGAACCTATGTGGGAATTCAACATTTAAGATGTTATAAATGTAGGGTGGTTGCGATCGATTCCCCAATTCTAATTGTCAAAATTATGTTTTGCATAATTTGTCTGACCATGACAATTATGTTCAGAGTTTAAATGATGGGTCCGTGCTTCGAGTCACTATCACGCTCATGCCTCCTTGTCTCCCTCGTAGCAAACATTGCATGTGTCATCATTTGAGCATCAATTTTGTGACCCTATTGCCTCGGTCAATCACAGGGCATGATGGAGAAAGCATAGGTGCATGAGAAGGTCCTGAAGCATCATGGTCACATGCAGGAGCAATGACGTCAGCTCATCGAATAACCATAAGGTCTGGTTCGGTATCTCTCGATTTGGTAAGGCTGAGATGAACTAGGTCGACCAGGGAAGATTGTCCCGGCTCGACACCGAGCCGGATCAGGTGCGATGCTATTATAGATCGTCTAACGCCCTATCTTTGTCATGGTGCCTCCCTACTTCTACCGAGTGACGATGACTCCTCTAAATGATAGCGCAGTGAAGCATAGAATTTCTGACTCCTGAGTTCATTCTATTGCATAGTTACCAAGTTCGTTTCCCTCCTCAACGCGATATTCTCGTGCATATGTCAGTTCAAGGCACTACTGTCCATAAGGTCATCATACATCTCTGGAGCAGAAAATGGCATGGCAGTAGCATTGCACTAGTTGTAACCCTGTTTTCAGTGTTGTTTGATTGTTGAGTAGGTTCATCTTGCAACTGGTTCGCTGACTAGAAGAAAGAAAACACCTTTTTTGGACACCATTGTTGTAGAAATGAAGGATATGAGAGCATCTCAATGAATCTGAAAATCTGCTAGTAGATTGAAGATCCTAAGGTTGAGAATTTCATCTTTTCAGTGAAAGCACCAAAAATGTTGAAGTCAAAATTGGTTCAACACCCCAAATGAAATACGTGGGGAAATAAAATGAAGAGAATACATGAAAAACTAACAATGTAACTGCGACACACAATTTATAGTGATTCGGCTCGAATTTAACTGCATCCACTTAATTATTTCTACAAATTTTTGACTATTTTGATGATATACTGAGTATTGGGCAAAGATGACCTCGAGTACAACCCGAAATAATATGATAGAGTGCGTAAAAATTAGAAGATCTCTCAAAATAGTGCTTTAAAGTTGCCTTTATAGATGAGATTCGAATCTGGTTTGGCTAGACGAGCAGGTGGGAAAAGTGGAGTGGTGAAATGAGTGGACAGAGTGAGCCACGTCTCCCACGTTCATCGATTTGGATCGGTCAAGTCCGGTTTGGTATGGGTCATGCCAAACTGGATTGGTGGAACAGTGGTGTCTCGCCATGAGTCGAACCGAAGCATGCCGAGCAGAAGAATATCTAAAAAATCTTATTGAATTTAGATCAGTGCAGTTCATGGTAGCGTAAGGGTGTTAAACGAGTGCTGCAAAACAGGGGCGTTCGGGATGTTTCACATTTTTGTTTTTTTTCCTTCCACTAACTATCTCTACCCACTAACTTACTTAAATATAAATTAAAAGCTAATATTGAGAGGCAAATGAGGTGCCACATAATAGGGTTGACCTGCAATTAATCTCCCTATATATATGACATCTTTTTTTCATGGAACCCCTGTTGCACTTGAAAGATAGTCACTCGTTTATAATTAAGTAAGTTAGCGGAGAAGAGAGTTAGTTGGAAGAGAGAGAGAGAGTTAGTTGCAGGAATGTTACACTATTTGAGTTGCTCTTGATTTTTTTTGTGTTTATAAAATTTACAACCATAGCTGCCAGCTATTGCTTTCTTTGTTCGATTTCTGTTGTTGCCAGAGGCAATCGTCGCTGCCACCACAATTAAATTGCACTTGCAGAGACAGATCAATCAATATCTTCAGATGCATATCCGATCGCTACACCTTAAAATGCTAAATATTTCCCTTATTGCTGCGGTCATGGTCCAAAGTCTATTAAATCACAGGCAAAAGTTTGATTCGGTATTATTATATCATTCAAACTCAAGCAACACACACGAGACCTATTCCATGATACATATAATACAACAAGTGCTCCCTCTTCTTTCACATAATAAAATTCGTCAACATCTGATTGTTAAATAGAGCGTCTGACAAAGTTACGTAAAAATGAGTATGTCATAGTCAAAGAGTAGGAGAGTGTTCTTTCTTGTGCTGGTGTTCTTAATGGTGTCGAGCATGTTTCAGGAGGAAACGACAGTAATGGGAGGAAGGCAGCTGGACGAATGGTGGAAGACGAATAGCAATTTGGTAATGGCTTCACTACCGAAATGGACGCCTGTTCCGCCTCGGGGACCCGGTAGTGGGTGCACTAGCAATCCTCATAACCATGGCGGTTACTGTCCCCCGCAATAATTGATGTGTAAATAGCTGTATATATTCGTTCTTTTTTTTCATCATGAATTATGATCAAGAATGTGCAAATAACTGATTGTTTTGATTCTTTTACACACTGACCTTGTATTTGTCTTGGATCTGAATAAATTTAACATGCTTTTGAGGCGTTTGCCTGCTTAAACTGTTTTGGATGTAATGTTTATAGAACTTAAACTGTTTTAGTTATTGATTGTTAGTAGTTGTAGCTCTGATACCACTTGTTAGTAGTTGTAGTAGTGTAAAATAGTTGAGTAGTTGAAATAGTTGAATAGTTGAAATAGTTGAAAAATGGAGAAAAGATTTTGTAATGGATGAATTTTATTGATGTGAAGATTTTTTTTTTGCTACACCCTTACAATGTGCCCATGCTCATATTTATAAGCACCTCATTACAATTGTTTATTATTAGAATATTCTAGATAGTACATTCTAGATAAATCAAGTAATTCATATTTAATACATAAGACAACTTACTATTATCTTTAGAATTTTCTAGACACATCAATACATATGACAATTTGTTAATTTCTTTAGATTTCTCTAGAAATTTGCAGCACTTTCAACATTGATGTAGAATAACATTCTTTATCTAATCTAATGCATCTCTCTTATGTGAAGAATTCTGTGGATCATATATAGCCCCCATTGAGTCTGAAAATGTAAAACGACAAAAGAAACTAACATATTGCATTAGGTCGTGCTTTCTAATTTCGATAATGTGCTGCCATATTTTATGGATGAAAAACAAAGGAAAAGGGTATATCTCTCCGTGAAAGTTTTAATTTTCATTTGAAATACTTTTCGGTTTGCTCTAAAATCCCCGAATAACTCTCATTTCCTCCATGAAATTTATACTGAGTCCCCGAGTAAGCACCAGGACACAGATAAGACAAAGACTTCAATTTCTTCGCTCTTTTATCTTTCTTGTGCTTTATTTGAGTGACCATTAAATTCAATGTATGATTTTCAATTACGACAAAGTCCATAACTGCATGAATTACTTGGAAGAAGCCTCGTCACTTCTAACTTTACATCCAGTCTTTGGTCTTGAAGCTGGCTGATATGTAGCTTTGTTGTCAGAATTTTTGTCAGTAGAGAAGTTCGCAGTGGCGGATCTAGGTTTTATGGTGAGCTAGGGCAATTTTTTTTAAACCTAGTCCCATATCTCCAAATATCCTTAAGCACTCTTATATATATATATATATATATATATATATTGTTGAAAATTTATATGGAGGAAGAGGAACAAATTAGAAGAAAGTAGAATATTTTTTAAGGGAGGAGAAAAAAAAATACTTTTATTGCTTGATTCTTTTTTCTTGCTTGATTATTGATTGGTACAACATATGAGAGAGTATCTATATATAACATGACAGTGTTCTACACTCTTCTCTCCCTAGATAATTCTATTGCATATTTTGATAGACCAAAATTTATTATCATTTATTTGATTTTGGCCTTTCCTAAAACAAGGATAGAATTTATTACATAATTGGCATTTACTTATAGAACCAAATTTATTTGTTTCCATTTAAAACCAAGTTTACTTTTCAACATCCCCCCGTAAACTTGGTTTTATTACTCCAAGCAAATTTCTCAACCTGATAAAATCTTCATACTTGAGTGGCCTGGTGAAAATATCAGCAATTTGATCATTGGACTTCACGTACACTAGCTGCACTTCCTTTCTAGTGATGCACTCTCTAGTGTAGTGATAGCGTGTGTCAATATGCTTGCGTCGATCATGAAAAACTGGATTTTTGGCCAAAGCAATTGCTGATTTGTTATCCACGAAAATCTTGGTTGACTCCTTTTGTTGCAAATCTAATTCTTTTAACAAGTTCCTTAGCCAAATTGCATGGCAAACACATGAAGTAGCCGCTACATACTCCGCTTCGCATGTAGAGAGCGTGACAATTGGTTGTTTTTTTGATATCCATGTGAAAGTTGTGTCTCTCATGTAGAACACAAAACCACTTGTGCTTTTCCGGTCATCTATATCTCTACTCCAATCACTATCACTATATCCAACAAGATCATAATTATCAGAAACAGAGTAGTACAAACCAAAGTTTGTTGTCCCTTTAACATAGCGAAGAATCCTCTTTGCTGCTTTCAAATGTGTTGTAGTTGGATTCTCCATGTATCGGCTTACAACTCCAACCGCATATAGAATGTCGGGCCTTGTGCACGTTAAATATCTTAAGCTGCCAACCAAGCTCTTGAAAAGTGTAGAGTCTACCTTTTCTACTTCTTCGTGTCTTGATAATTTGATTCAACATTCAATTGGCGTGCAAACTGGATTAGAGTCTTCCATCTTGAACTTTCTCAATATTTCCTTAGCATAGCCTTCTTGATTGAGTAGAATGCCTTCATCTTCTTGTTTTACTTCAATGCCAAGATAATAAGACATGAGCCCAATATCAGTCATCTCAAACTCCTTCGTCATCTCTTTCTTAAACTCTTTAAACATGCTTGCATTGCTACCTGTGAAAATCAAGTCATCTACATACAAACATACAATCAATGTATCACCATTTTGGATTTTAATATAGAGTGCATGCTCATATGGACATTTAATGAAGTTTCTCTCTTTCAAATACTTATCAATTCGAGCATTCCAAGCTCTTGGAGCTTGTTTCAACCCATAAAGTGCCTTCTTTAGCTTCAAAACTTTGTCTTCTTCTCCCTTGACTTCGTAGCCTTGTGGCTGCTCGATATAAACTTCTTCTTCAAGGACTCCATTTAGGAAGGCAGACTTCACATCCATTTGATGTATCTTCCAATTGTTTTGAGCCGCTAAAGAAATTATCAATCTTACAGTTTCTAATCGAGCAACTGGAGCAAATACCTCTTCGTAGTCAATGCCCGCTCTTTGAATATAGCCTTTTGCTACCAATCTTGCTTTGTATCTCTCAACTTCTCCTTTGGCATTTTTCTTTACCTTGTACACCCACTTGACACCAATCGCCTTGTGTCCTTTTGGAAGTGAAGCTAGCTTCCATGTGTCATTTTTCTTGATCGCCTTAATTTCTTCGTCCATAGCATCTCTCCAACTCTTCTTTTGCAAAGCTTCTTGAAAATTTATGGGCTCACAATCTGCAAAAAGACAAAAAGGAGTAATATTTTCTTGGTTTTATGTTACATCATAAATTTCTTGAAGGCTTCTAAAACGAGGAACCCTTTCACTTGAGCTCCCATCTTCTTGACAATTTGTTGTTGGTGAGGCTAGTGGGGAAGTAGGCTCTTCACTTGATTGCTCGATCCTTGGTTGTCGTATCTCATCTTCTTCAAAATATGGAAAGAAGTTGTAATTCTCATCATACGATTTCCAATCCCATTCTCCTTCTTCATCGAATACAACATCTCGGCTAATTATTATTTTCTTCGTATCAGGATTATAAAGTTTATAGCCTTTTGAATTTGTGTCATAACCAATAAAAATATATTTTTCACTTTTATCATCCAATTTGCTTCGCTTTTCATTCGGTACATATACATGAGCTATGCTTCCAAAAACTCTTAGATGAGAAATGCCAGGCTTCCTTCCGCTCCATGCTTCTTGTGGTGTCTTCTCCCACACACTTCTTGTTGGAGATCGGTTTGATAGATAAACAGCGCACGCCATAGCTTCCGCCCAAAATTCCTTTGGTAGTCTCTTACTTTTAAGTATGCTCCTTGCCATTTCAACAATTGTCCTGTTCTTCCTTTCTGCTACTCCGTTTTGCTGAGGAGATCTAGGCACTGTTAGTTGGCGTCGAATTCCATTATCTTCACAAAACTTCTGAAATTCTCTTGATGTGAATTCTCCTCTACGGTCAGATCTCATGGCTTTTATCATAAGGCCACTTTCCTTCTCAACATGAGCTTTGAACTTCTTGAAGTTCTCAAATACTTTTGATTTCTCCTTCAAAAAATACACCCATGTTTTTCTTGAAAAATCATCAATAAAAAGAAGGAAATAATTACTTTTACCTAGCGAGCTTGGCTTGATTGGTCCACACACATATGTATGTATGAGTTCTAATGGTTTCTTGGCCCTTGAGTATGACTCCTTTGGAAAGCCCATTTTGACTTGCTTCCCAAGTAAACATCCTTGGCACAGTTGATTGAGATGATTTATGCAAGGCAATCCTCTCATCATTTCTTTCTTAAAGAGCAATTCCAATCCTTTGAAATTAAGATGTCCAAAACGAAGATGCCAAAGCCATGAGACATCTTGGTAGCACGCCTTAAGACATTGGGCGACACCATGTTGAATGTTGAGCACAAACATTCTATTTTTTGACATTGGTACTTTAGTAATGAGATTGCTTCACTGTCTCTTATGGAAAGGCTTTTATCCTTTAATTGAATATCATAACCTTTCTCCAAGAGTTGTCCTAAGCTCAAGATGTTACTTTTCATGTTTGGCACATAGTAAACATTAGAAATAAATTGATGCTCTCCATTCTTCAATTTAATAAGAACATTACCTTTGCCTTTCACTGCTACCTTTGATTCATCTCCAAATGCCACATTGCCCTTTATTGTTTCATCAAGCTCCACAAACATATTTTTTCTTCCGCACATATGGTTGCTTGCGCCGCTATCTAGATACCATTGATTGTCCTCCCCTTTTTCATTTTCTTTATGGGCCAATAATAATGTGCCATCTTCTACAATTCTATCTTCAGCATAATTGGTCTTCTCTTCAACTTTATTGTTTCTTGGAGCTCTACATTCAGAAGCAGAGTATCAAATTTTGTTGCAATTATAGCATTTGATCTGTGACTTGTCACTCCTTGAATTTGAGTTGCCTCTACCACGACCTCTAGTTGTGCTTTCTCCTCTTTGATTATTGAAGCTATGGTTATTGTCATGGTTGGGCCTCCAACCTCGTCCATATCCATAGCCACGTCCTCTTCCTCTTTCTTGACCACGGCCCCATCTTTGTTGGCTTTGATTACTTTCTTCCTTTTTTGAATCAATTCGTGTCTTAAGAACATGCTCTACGGTCTCTTCCTTCTTCCTTTTCTTTTCTTCATAAGCCTGCAATGAGCCTAAAAGCTCCTCTATAGCCATGGCCTCCAGGTTTTTTGTTTCTTCAATGATGGCGACAATATGTTCAAACTTTGAATCTAATGATCTAAGAATCTTCTCCATGATTCTGACATCATATAATTTTTCACCATTTCTTTTCAAGTTATTAGTAACAACTAAAACTCTTGAAAAATAATCAGAAACAAGTTCACCTTCTTTCATATGTAGAGATTCAAATTCTCCTCTTAATGTTTGAAGACACACCTTTTTGACTTGATCTGCTCCCTTGTAAGATATCTGAAGCCTTTCCCATGCTTCTTTTGCTGATTTTGCTTCCGAAATCTTTTCAGAAGTGTCATCATCCAATGCTTGATAAATTAGACTAAGAGCCTTCTTGTCTCTTGTCCTCAAGTTTTCCAATTCATCCTTTTGGGATAGACTATCTTCGTCTTCTGGTTCAGTATAGCCTTTCTCAACTATCTGCCATACACGATTTGCTCCAAGGAGGGCCTTCATTCTTAAGCTCCAATTATCATAGTTGGTCTTGGTAAGCATTGGAACTGGAACAGGAACGTTGTTATTCGCCATCTCTTAGGGTCTTCAAGCTCTGATACCACTTTGTTGAAAATTTATATGGAGGAAGAGGAACAAATTAGAAGAAAGTAGAATATTTTTTAAGGGAGGAGAAAAAATACTTTTATTGCTCAATTCTTTTTTCTTGCTTGATTATTGATTGGTACAACATATGAGAGAGTATCTATATATAACATGACAGTGTTCTACACTCTTCTCTCTCTAGATAATTCTATTGCATATTTTTGTAGACCAAAATTTATTATTATTTATTTGATTTTGGCCTTTCCTAAAACAAGGATAGAATTTATTACATAATTGGCATTTACTTATAGAACCAAATTTATTTGTTTCCATTTAAAACCAAGTTTACTTTTCAACACACACACACACACACACATATCACACACACACACACACACACACACACACACACACACACACACACACACACACACACACACACACATATATATATATATATATATATATATATATATATATATATATAGACACAAACCTGTGTTTGTCATGGTGCCATGGTGCTCGTGAAACGGGTTAGATGCACTCCAACAGTGGGGGTTTAATTTTACCAAATTTGCAAAATTCCAGATGGGGCCTTAACCCTTACGGGTCATAATGTAGATCGCCCCTGGACGTTCATATCTTCTATTGTGGCCACTGAGCACACATCATCAGGATCATGATAAGACAAATGACACTCTTTCTATAATGAAAGATGCTTCTGCAACTCGCTGCAATCATCATGATGCAATGACTCTTTAGTAGAACATTTTGGATCATTGCCAACAATTACAAAAGATTGCTAGTGCGGTTAATTTCTACAGAACTAGTATTACGACCACGGAGAACGTTTTTCTTAGTGATCCAAACTTGAGTAAACATACGAACACTTTTTAGGTGTCCAAAGCTATAATTATTTGAACATTTTGGAACACTTTTTAGGTGTCCAAAGCTATAATAATTTGAACATTTTGGAAGCAAACCACTCATGGTCGACATTCTACATAATCAATCGATCTTCTTTTGATAAAACTGAAATTTGCTTGTGACAAGAAAACCAACTTCAAACTTCCACGAACACTCATGCAAAAACAATTTTCCTAATTCCTTCCGTAAATTTGTCAACCTTTAGAGGGTTACCAATAACAGACACAGTTCGACTTATCCGCTTATCTAACCAGTAATCAAGAGGCAATTTAGGTAAACGAGTCCATATAGCGATCGCGTGCAACATATCTTTATTAAGCTTTATTCTCATAGATCAACATATCATCATCATTAATTTTTTATTATAAAAATAAGGATCATCTTCTAAAATTCCATCAAAGTCTTCTTTTATATCAAATTTGATGATAGAGGCACCATCTTTAAAATAAATAGTAAAATCCTTAACTGATTTCCATATCCTATATATAAGCCCTAAAAAAGGAAAAATAACGTGATAAAAGCAAGCAGTTAGTAAAAGTAAAAGAAACAGTGTGAGGAGAGAATGGAAACATATGGAGTTATTGCTGCAGTCATGGTCCAAATTCCACCAAATCACAAGCAATAGTTTGATTCAGTATGTCATATAATTCAAACTCATGCAACACATAAGACTTATTCCATGATACATAAAAAAACAACGACCACACCTCTGCCTATATAAACGCCATGCTCCCTCTTCTTTCACATAATAAAATTCATTAAAATCTGATTGCTAATACAGCCTATAATAAAGATATATACAAATGAGTATGTCATCAAAGAGCAGGAGAGTGTTCTTTCTTGTGCTGGTTTTCTTAATGGTGTCGACCATGTTTCAGGAAGAAATGGAAGTAATGGGAAGAAGACAACTGGACGAATGGTGGAAGACGAATAGCAATTTGGTAATGGCTTCACTACCGAAAGGGCAGCCTGTTCCGCCTCTGGGACCCTATGGGTGCACTAGCAATCCCCATAACCATGGCGGATACTGTCCCCCGTGATGATTAATATGTAAATTGCTGTGTATATTCATTCTTTTTTCTTCGTGAATTATGAAGAATGTGCAAACGACCGATTGTTGACTTTTTTTTATTTTACTGACTTTGTATTTTTCTTGGATTTGAATAAATTTACATGTTCTTGAGGCCTCTGCCTTCTTAGTGCTTACTGTTTTAGATATTGACGTAGGATAACATTTTATCCAATGCACCTCTCTTATGTGGAAATTTCTGTGGATCATAGTCCCAGTGAGTCTGAAATGTCAAACGACAGAAGAATCAATAAGTCATATCTTCTAATTGCAACGTGCCACATTTTATGCATGACAGATAAAAGGAAAACGTTTTATTTCTGTGTGAAAGTTAGGGTTTTCATTTGAATACTTTTGTGTTTGTTCTAAAATCTCACTAGTTTCAATATATACACTTCTTTTCCTATTTGAGAATTTTCAACTTTGCGATCAATGCATGATGTATCAATCGAGATCCAAGCAGGACCAGACGTCGGAATTCGTTTGGGTAGAAGTTGCGCTAAGAGGAACCGTTAAGATAAGTCAAGTTTGGGAATCTACGTCGGAGGATGTAAAAAGTTTCGAATTGCAAGCTCGATTTGTTTATTTTTTTTAATTTTTTTTGCGATTCCAAATCTTGAATTCAGAGCTTAGATTTTCAAGACGAATGAATGTCAGTTGCTATGAAGTGGATATGAACATCCGAAAGAAAAATATGCAAATCAGTGAACAATTCAAAAGTTAGGGTTTTCAAGACGAATCGATGTTTAGTGCTTACTGTTTTAGTCATTTGTGTAGAATAACATTTTTTCTAATGGACCTCTCTTAGTCTCTCATGTGGAAAATTTTGTGGATCATATCCCCGATGAGTCTGAGATGTCAAATGACCGAAGAACCACTAAGTCATATCTTCTAATTGCTACGTTCCATATTTTATGCATGAAAGACAAAGGAAAAAGTTTTGTTTCTATGTGAAAGTTAGGGTTTTCATTTGAATACTTTATCGTTTGTTCTAAAATCTCACTAGTTTCAATATATGTACTTCTTCCTATTTGAAATCAAATGAATTTTCAACTTAGCGATCAATGCATGGTGTATCAATCGAGATCCAAGCAGGACCGGACGTCTAAATTCGTTTGGGTAGAAAATTGGTTTCAGATCTTGAGGTTGAGTTGAGTATTTACAAAGCGCTAAGAGGAACTGTTAAAATAAGTCAAGTTTGGGAATCTATGTCGGAGGATGAACAAGGTTTCGAACTGCAAAGTGGTTTTTTTTTCCCAATTCCAAATCTTGGACTCAGAGTATAGATTTTCAAGACGAATGAAAGTCTGTTGCTACGAAGCGGACTTGAACATCAAAACGCAAAAAATGGAAATCAAAGAGCAAATCCGACGAACTGCACTAACGTATGGAACCCGATCTCTCGTGCATGGAGTATCACGGGAGCGAAGAAAGTCATGTGCAGTTGAGGAGAAATTTGATAGCTATGGTAATCAGGGGCGGAGCCTGGATTTCAAACCACCCCGGACTATGTGAGGTCACATAATGCAAGCAAGGTTCTTCCAATCATTTTTTTAAAATAAATGAAAGATAATTTGTTTTTCTGTCTACGCGGAACTGATGGTAGAGCAAAGAAAAGGAAACTTGAAACATTATAATATAGATTGATATGAGTGTGATCTTTTTTGGCGCTGCATTTTTATCCAAACAAAAATGTGTGGATATGAATGTAACAGCTGGAAAGTATTTATGTCCAATGCGAGTACGTACGAGTTTTGTTATACAGGAAAGTAGCAGCTTATGGTGTAATGATGTGCGAAGTAAGTATGGACTGTATATTAGTAATATACAACTAATTTTTAGAGATTCACTAATAGGGATGTAGCTAATTAAACATGAGCAGAAAATATTATATCAGCCATGCAAATAACCAAGACAAATTAGAAGCTTCCACTATTATCTTTTATTATATGAATTCTATAATCAGTTATGCTTTTTAACTGCTCCACAATTATAATGACATATGGCAAAATCTGGACCAATCAATTGTAACAATCTTCCTATATAGAGAGGCATCTTGTACGAAGCAAGCAGACAGAAATAAATGAAATGCTTCTTTCTTTTACTGTTTCTATGTCTTCTTCCTCCTCTGCTCTAATTTTTCTTCTCTAATTCCTCAAATCCTCTCCTCTCTAAATTAGCTCCCAATCATTCACCCGGGCAATAGCCGAGGGCACCTTTGCCATAGATCTGCCCCTAATGGTAACCATTTAGAAGCTTGTAACAACGGCTATGTAAAAAATGTGAGGAAGATTTTTGGAGGTAGAAGTTGGTTTAAAATTCAAAAGTTTGGATAGCATGAAGCAAAATTGAGTTAGCGAAACATGGTATTTTTCTAGGTCTAACTGGGACAATGGTCCTTGTGTTAGAAATTTTAGAAGAAAAATAAGTTTTGGAGATAATATCGTATGAGGAGGAAATGCTTATTTTATTTAAACTCAATTGCATACATCTTCTTAATACATTGCCTCATATTACTTAATTTGCTTCATTACAAAATGAATGAGTACATCTCAATTTATATTAGGGAAAATCTCTAGACTATTCATTTCTAGATTCTTCTAAATATTTCTTCACATCACATTTTTTTTTTTTGTCTAGATTTTCCCTTTTCCACAAATAAAACATTAACTCACTACAAACATTTCCGTTAATGCAATAAATATTTCCTTAAAATCAAGTTTATTTCCAACATCCCCCCGTAAACTTGGTTTTGCAAATTAATGCAAGATTTTTGATTCTTTGTAATTTACGTGCTTTGGAAAGAACAAAGAAATTGTCAAAACTTCCGTTTTTTCTTTTCTTCTTCTTCGTTATTATCACGGTCTTTGATGCGACTTGACAAATCCATGTTGCAGTGCTCCATTCATCTTTCTTTCTTTCATTGTTATGGAATATTCCAAATATTATGTGCTCTAACTTCCATTCTATTCTCGTGTCATGAATTTTGAATGAGTATTATATGACGTCTTTGAATTCTTTCAAAAATCCACTTTTACAATCTTTGACCAATTCAATTTCCTTATTTGTTTTCCAAATTTTTTCAAAATTTTGTTTGTGCTTCAAATTTTCACCAAGCTCTTCAATTTCTCATTGTTTCATCTGTTCTTCTTTTTCGTTAGCTTTCTCGCGCTCTTCGTCGGCTAGCTGAGGATCGAAGTATTTCTGTTGTTCTAGCTCCTTCTTTGCTCTTTTTGCATCATTCAGCTTTCTCAATGTCTCTGGATTACGATGCTCTATCAATGCTTTCTTAATTAAATGTTTCTATGGTGGGATCAAAATCCTTCAAAGTCTTTGCAAGTTTCACCAATGCGCTTCCTTTTCTTTTCAGCGCTCTTGCTATCATCTTGAAGTCAGAACTAAGCTCTTTTCCCCTCTTCTCAGCTTTGTCACAGTCTTTGATGCACTCTTGATACTTTTCCATCTCCAGGTGAACAGGCGCACGGTTAGTCAAGAAGGAAATATCCTCATCATCAGCTCCAAAGCTTTTCCATAACACTCAACTACAGCATTCACAGCTTCCTTTTGCTTATGTTCCTCCTCTTTCCTCCCCTTCTTCTCCTTCTCTTTCTCATCCATCATCTCTTCTTCCATAGGCTCTGACACAGTCTCTTTTTCTTCTTCTCTTGCTCCTTCTCGTTCACACTCTCGCTATCCTTTTTTCATCTTTTGCATCAATCAACTAATCTTCATTAATTATTTTTGCATCATCTTTTCCATATACCTTTTTCAAGAGATTCCACGAATCTTTTGTACACCTTTCTCCAAAAATGAGATCTTAAGCTTTCTCATCGACGTTCTCAAAAATCATAAAAAGAGCACGATAATTATCCCATTTTAATTTCGCAAAGGCTTCTTTGTCCAATTGCGACATGCTCTCGAAATCATTACGCCATTCATAGTCATTTTCAACAATCTCCCATAAACCTTTGGAGATTAGCTCCTCTTTTTTTCTAGTGCTCCATTCCTCGTAATTCTCTTTTGTGAGAACAATTGATGAAGAAAATAGAAATCCCATGATTTCAACCTCGCTCTGATACCACTGTTAGAAATTGTAGAAGAAGAATAAGTTTTGGAGATAATATCGTATGAGGAGGAAATGCTTATTTTATTTATTTTCTTCAAACTCAATTGCATACATCTGCTTAATACATTGCCTCATATTGCTTAATTTGCTTCATTACAAAATGAATGAGTACATCTCAATTTATATTAGGGAAAATCTCTAGATTATTCATTTCTAGATTCTTTTAAATATTTCTTCACATTACATTTTTTTTCTAGATTTTTCCCTTTTCCACAAATTCAAACATTGTCTCACTACTAAACATTTCCGTTAATGCAATAAATGTTTCCTTAAAACCAAGTTTATTTCCAACACCTTGTTGGTAGTTTAGGATTTTATAATTTTGTAGTCTTATGGGCTTGTAATGGTAGTTATTAGGAGGTACGAGGGTTGTGATGGTTAGACGTGATTTATATTTGTACATGCACTGTATTTATGTATGATATGTATGTAATAAAAGAACACAATTTCAATACACACACACACACAAACAAGCGGATGCATCCATAAATGAGTGGGGTCCCAGGACCCCACTGAATAAAAAAAAAAAATCCAATACCTGCTACTCAAATATCCCATTTTCCACATATTGTGCCGCCCATTTCTCAATTCCGCTCATTTTCCCAATCGCTAACTAGAAAAGGCGAATGTTTCCTCAACTGATTTCAATTTCAGATCAATAGCATCAGCTCCGCCGTCACAGTCTTACTCCTCTAGCGCTGCAGTGCCGCTGCATCGTCCGGTGCTTACCTCCTCTGACCTTAGCTCCTCTAGGCTCTAGCCTACGCCTCCAGTAGTTCGATTGACAGGTAATGGGTTTGCCCTAATTCAGTAATTTCTATGCTATACAATCAAAAATTGTAAATATAATCTTAGAATCATACCCTGAAATCTGAATTCACAAAACTGAATTTACAAATCTGAATTGGCAGATTAAAAATGGAAGGATAAAAGAAAACATATTTCTGATTCTAGTTCTAGTCCTTCAATGCCTAAACTAATTGATTTGAAAGAACTCCCTTCGGATCCATGTGAAAGAAAAAGAATTTCAGATTATCATCCTAATCAGAGAGATGAAATAAGACGGACATACTTGGTTAGAGGACCTTGTCAACCGCATGGGCATGAATTTCATATACAGTGATAAGGGGTAAGTCGAGACGCTGTAACACTACATGGTCTAATCAATATGGTGGTTGGTTGGATTATTGCGTGAAAGCCGATAAAGTCTTTTGTTTATGATGTTGCTTATTTAGCGATCACGTTGGAAGATAAGGGGGAGGTGATGCATTTATAGTTGAAGGTTTTTGTTGTTGGAATAAAATGGAAAGACTTAGAATTCATGTTGGTGAATTTAGTAGTTTACATAATACATGTGTTAAGAAATGTGATGTTCTAATGTGACAAGACCGATCCCTTGCGGTTGCATTACATAAGCAAAGTGATACTGCAAGAATGAGTATTGGATTCGATTAAATGCTTCGATTGATGTTTCTAGATATTTGTTGAATGGCGCATGACCTTTTTGTGGTCATGATGAGTCGGAAAACTCTCTTCGTAAAGGACGTTTTTTGGAAATGATAAAATACTCCCAAAATCAAAATGAAAGTGTCTGTAAGGTTACATTAATTTTTTTTTTCCAGGAATTAGTTAGATGGTGTCTCCAGGCATCCAGAAAGATATTTGTCATTGCTTTGCAAAAGAAATACTCAAATCTATTCTTACAAAAATTGGTGATGATGTGTTTGCTTTGTTAGTAGATGAGTCTAGCGATGTATCTAAAAAGGAACAAATGGTTGTTGTTTAAAGATATGTTGATGATAACATGGAATAGTTAAGGAGAGATTTGTCGGTCTTGTTCATGTAAAAGAGACATCTTCTTTAACTCTTAAATCATCTATTGATAGCTTATTTGTTGAATTTGGTTTGAGTTTGAAACAAGTTAGAGGGCAGGGTTATGATGGTGCAAGCAATATGCACGGTGAGTTCAATGGGTTAAAAGCTTTAATTATGAGAGAAATTAGTTCGGCCTATTATATACATTGTTTTGCTCACCAACTTCAGTTAGTTGTTGTGGCAATTGCAAAAAAAACACTTTGCTGTCAGAGATTTCTTTGACATGATTGCGGTTTTAATAAATGTTGTTGGTGGTTCTTGTAAACAAACAGATATGATTCAGGATAATCAAAAAGGGAGATTGTAAAAAGAGATAAGCCGAGGTGAAATAGAAACAGGAAGTGGGTTGAATCAAGAGCTTTCTCTAATTAGAGCCGGAGATACATGTTGGAGTTCCCATTACAAAAACCTTATGCGTTTGGTTGATTTGTATCCAACTGTTATGGATGTTGTTAACTTTGTTGAAAAGGAGGGTGAAAAAGATTTACAACAACGTCAAGCAAATGGTCTTCAAGTATATTTCACATCTTTTAATTTTGTTTTTTATTTGCACTTGATGTTGCACATCTTTGGGCTCATTAAATCTCTAACAAAAGATTTACAAAGAAATGATCAAGACATCTTGAATGCTATGTCACTGGTGAAATCAACAAAGTGGCAATTGCAAAATTTTAGACTTAATGGATGAGAACCTCTTTTAAAGAAGATCTTTTCTTTTTGTGACATGCATGACATTGAAAAGTTGGACATGACGATGCCTTACATTAATCCAAAAAATCAACGACAAAGAACAGGATTCACATATGAGAATTATTACTCTTTTGATTGTTTCAATGTTGTTGTGGATATGCAAATTGCAGAGTTTAATGATCGTTTTAATAAGGTGAACTCGGAGTTGCTCATTTGTATGTCTGCTTTGGAACCATGTAACTCATTTGATGCATATGACTCAACACAGCTGATGAGGTTAGTTGAATTTTATCCCAATGATTTTAGTTCTACAGAGAGGATTGCTATTGAATATGAACTTACCATTTATTTTGATAATGTGAAAGAATACAGAAGATTTTCCCATTTGAATGGTATTGGTGATCTTGCTCGAGTGATGGTGCAAACTAAAAAACATCTTTCTTATCCTGTAGTGTATAGGTTACTAAAGCTTGCATTGATTTTACCGGTTGCAACCGAATCAGCTGAGAGATGTTTTTCTAAAATGAAACTCTTGAAGTCAAATTTGCTCAATCGAATCAGTGATGACTTTTTAAGTGATTGTCTCATTTCGACTATGGAAAAACAAGCACTCGCCAATGTTACTAATGAAGTTGTAATAGATCGTTTCCAAAAGATGAAAACTCATAGGGATCAAATCTAGAATGTAAAACATTTTTATTTTGTGTTGAAGTAATATATTTTGAATTATTATCGTATTTTATTTTTATGTTGCATAAGGACCCCACTAAAATGATTTTCTAGATCCGCCACTGTATATATATATATATATATATGTATGTATGTATATATATATATAGTGAGAGAGAGAGAGACTATTTAGACAAAGAAAATAGACCCAATCGGTGACACAAATAATTTTCATCATTGGATTGCACCATGATTTCCACCCAGTGGCATAGCTAGAAGGTCTACATGGGAGGCGTAAAACATTAAGTAAGGGGGTTCAGGTGCGGTAGCCCCCGAATTTTTTCCCCCTCACGGCTTATTCACTAAAAATCCTAATTTCATGTAACGATCACATTCATATGCTTAAATCAAGGTTTTAAGCATGTTGAAATTCGAAGAAAATTGAGTTGTTTGTTGTATTTTAATAATTTTGAACTGTATATGACAAGAAATGACTTCAGACCATCTTTAGTGTAATCCCCCCTCCCCCCCATATATATATATATAGGAGCGGCTATATGAACACAAAAGTTTGACACAAATCAGAAAACACAAAATCTCAGTCAAACGATTAATTTGTCTTCATGTGAGGGGTGAAAATCATGGGGTAATCCCATGGTTCATATTTTATGTCCCTAAATTTGTGTCAAACCTTTGTGTCTAAATAGATTCTCTTTCTCTCTCTCTCTCTCTCTCTATATATATATATATATATATATATATATATATATATATATATATATATATAATATACATATACATACATACATACATGTATGGATGAGTGGTGAGGGGAGCAAAACAAACAACAACAATAGCTAAATAAATAAGAAAGTTAGGAAGTTATACAGTACTTGAATCTGGGTGATGGCTTCCTGTGGATTTTAACGATAACTTGCAACGGATTAAACATCGAGTTTTAGACGACTTTCTATGAGTCTTGGTGATGGCTTCCTGTGGATTTTAACGATGATTTCCTATGGAATTTCCGATTGCTATCTTTGTACATGTGGCTTGTTAAGTAATCAAAAATCCATCGGAGTAAGTCCAAAACCATTGAAAAATCAAAATCACTAAGCCAATGGAAAGAGACATTATTGTCAGAATATTTTGACCGACATTCGCCTAGAAGTCGTAGGAAATCTGAGTGATTTTTTGTTTATTCACTGAAGTCAATCAATTCTCATATGGCACACATATATTAATATATATAACAATTCCAAAAATTGAATATTTTACTAATAGCAATATTTACATAAATCAAACTTAAGGCATTCCACTATTTGGATATATATATATATATATATATAAGGAGCGTTCCGGAGCACGTTTGTTTTGCAGGACCCATGTAGCACCCCTACCCGTTCGTGAGTTACACCAATCCAAATTGTCCAACAAGATTTCGTAGATGTTCAATCCGGATATATATTATTATCTATCCAAAATTTGAGTTCGTTCCGATATTCATAGAAAAATATATTTAATGTTAAACTTTAACGGTTCGAATAAATGTCTGAACGGTGAATAATTGAGCTAAATGTTACGAATGTCGGAACGAGCTCTAATTTTGGATAGTTGATAATATGTACGTAGATTGAATATCTAAAATATCTTATTAAATTTGGATTAGTGCAGCTCACCTTAGCATAAAGGTGCTGCAAAATAGGGGTGTCCGGCAACGATACTTATATAACACTCTCAAATAGTGTTGTCCCCCTATAGCCCCCGATTGTCATCCCACATTCTCGTTTCTCTCTCTTTCACTATTTCTACCCACTAACTTATTTAAATATAGTGAAAAGCTAATATTGAGAGGCAAACGAGGTGTCATATAATAGGGGTATCCTAGAACCTCCCTTTATATGCATGCACAACATCTTTTTTTCATGGAACCCTTATTGCACTCGAATGATAGTCGAGTTGAATTGTTCTTTACCATTTTGGGTGTGCCCCTTGTGCCCACCAAATGGAAGCCCCCTGATTTCCACCTTTTGCAGTTAAGTCCCCCAATTGTCATAGGGATTTAATTGCAAATGTGGAAATCAGGGGGCACCCATTGGGTGGGCACACGGGGCACACCCAAAATGGGCACAGAAGAATTGGCCTCATGATAGTCACTCATTATAACTAAATAAGTTAGTGGAGAAGAGAGTTAATTATTAGAGAGAGAAATATGGATGTGTGGTGAAAATCAAGGACTTGCAGGGCTGTTACACTATTTGGCAGAGCTTTTGTTCTTTTTTGTATGTATATAAAATTTACAACCATAGAGTGAGCTATGACTTTCTTTATCCGATTTCTGTTGTTGCTAGAGGCGATCGTCGCTGCCACCTCAATTAGATTGCACTTGCCGAGACAGATCAATCAATATCTTCAGATGCTTATCTGATGGCTCCACCTTAAAACACTAATTTCCATTATTGTTGCGGTCATGGTTCGAAGTCTATTAAATCACAAGCAAAAGTTTGATTCAACATATGTATATATTATATAATTCAAACTTGTGCAACACGCAAGACTTGTTCCATGATGCATATAAAACAACGACTACTCCTCTGCCTATATAAACACCATGCTCCCTCTTCTTTCACATAATAAAATTCATTAAACATCTGATTGCAGAATACAGCTTCTAAGATACACAAAAATGAGTATGTCGTCAAAGAGCAGGAGAGTGTTCTTTCTTGTGCTGGTTTTCTGGCTGGTGTTGACCATGTTTCAGGAGGAAACAACAGTAATGGGAGGAAGGCAACTGGAAGAATGGTGGAAGAGGAATAGCAATTTGGTAATGGCTTCACTACCGAAAGGGCAGCCTATTCCACCTCGGAGACCCGGGTAGTGCACTAGCAATCCTCATAGCCATGGCGGTTACTGTCCCCCACAATAATTAATGTGTAAATAATTGTGTTTGTTCATCCTTTTTTCTTCATGAATTATGAAGAATGTGCAAATAACTGATTGTTTTGATTTTTTTACACACTGACTTTGTTTTTCTCTTACATCTGAATAAATTTAACATGCTTTTGAGGCGTTTGTCTGCTTAGTTTGAGTTTTGGATGTAATGTTAATAGTACTTCAACTGTTTTACTTAGTGTTGTAGAATAACATTTTATCTAATGCATCTGTCTTAAATATGTGAAGAATTCTGTGGATCATAGCCCCGTTGAGTCTGAGATGTTAAACAACAAAAGAAACAAACATATAGGTCATACCTTCTAATTTCTATAATGTGCCATATTTTATGCATGAAAAACAAAGGAAAATGCTATATTTCTTTGTGAAACTTTTGATTTTTTTTTTTTGAATTTGTTCAAGAGGGAACCGACCGGAGTTGTAAAACCCTCCCTTGTGCACTTAGCCCGGTCCGCGAGCACCACATAAGTGGTTGATCTTAGCGTATGCACATGGAAAGCACTTAGCATGCCATTCCGGGTTTCCAACCTGCACCACTGTTACCATGGTTCAAGTCCTTAACCGCTGGGCTACTACTGCGGACGAAACTTTTGATTTTCATTTGAAATACTTTAAGGTTTGCTTTAAAATCCCACTCCCAATATTTTGAGACATATGCATATCTCTTATATATAATGCAAATGGTTGATCAAAAGGGTCAAAGCGAAGCCTTTCCAAGGTATCCGAAATTATCTCCAATGCCATAGCTCAGCACAAATTAAGCATTAAAATATACAAGTAGTTATTTTCATCATTTTTTTTAATTCGTATTTTATTACACACCCACACCCACACACACACGCGCGCGCGCGCACACACACACACACACACACACACACACACACACACATATATATATATATATATATATAAGCCGAAGTATAATAGATGAGCAAATGGGCTGCACTTTGTTTACGGGTCGAGGTTTATTTTTTTACTTTTGCTAAAGAGCCCACAGTATTTTATTTTTTATACATTGTATGAGATGGAGTTACTAGTTTGATGTTGTACTCTTTTCCCTTACTACTCTGGTAGAGTTTATTAAGGAGATGAATCAACTAGGTGTTCTTTTACGTCATTAATAAAGAATCATTTTTCAATATATATACATACACACATACATATACATATTATTTTTTGAAGAATATATATATATATATATATATATATAGGGGAGGTTCCAGGGCACCCCCATTATGTGCATTTGCCCATAATATAAACCATTCATTTATATTTAAATAAGTTAGTAGGTAGAGAGAGTAAGTGGGAAGAGAGAAACATGAATGTGTTGTCGAAATAAGTGGGCTATAGGGATGCTACACTATTTGGAGGTAGTGTTGATCTTATCCCTCTCTCTTTGATATAATGGTGAAAATAACATCTCAATAGAGATGAAAATGGTGAAAATGTTGACCATAAATTATACCATAGTATGATAGGATCCTTATTATATTTAACAGCAAGTAAACCTGATATAATGATGAGTGTTGGTATGCATGATTTTAAGATAATGTAAAAGAATCACACTTACGAGCACTAAAACGTGTGTTACGTTATCTATGAAATACTAAGGACTTCAGACTTTTCAATCCAAAAGATAATTCCTTTGAATTAGTATTCTCCAGCAATGCTGATTTTGGAGAGTCATGGACGGATCGAAAAAGTAAAAGTGGTACATGCCACTTTATTGGCAAAGCACTAGTCTTTTGGTTTAGCAAGAAACAAAATTGTGTTTCACTATCTGCGTGTGAAGCTGAATATATATATCGGTAGCTCTGGCTTGTGCTCAAGTTGAATACATGCAACAACACTTAAAGATTTTAATATAAATTTATCAAAATCAACTATTTATTGTGATAACATTAATGCGATAAATTTATCGAAAAACCCAGTTAATCACTCTCGAAAACATAGAGATATTCGACATCTATCATTTTTTACGTGATAATATAGAAAAAGAAGTAATAAATTTAGAATTTGTGTTATCTGAAAATAAAATAGAAGATATTTTCATAAACCCTTACTTGAAAATATATTTATAAAATTAAGAAGAGAACTAGGTATCATATCATTTGATGATTTATATAATTTTAAAGGATTTATTGCCTAAAATGTTTTTTTTAGAATCAAATGTTTTTTTTGTATTAACTGGGACTCAGACCCTGGTGGCCTAAATATTAGTCACATGGCCTTTCCATTTGGCTATTAAGTGTTTCTTGCCTATTCAGAATGTCATAAAATGCATATGTTTAAACATACTTATAGCGGTATTTTTAACCACTAATATTGAAATTCTGTTTTTATAACCAACAAATGATTCATGTTCTCTCGATTCTAAAAGCCATGGAATTCATTCCTGAAATATAGAGAAATTTCATTTATAAATTGAGTTAAAAGCATTCCAAGTTATTACAAACAAAAATGAAATCTCAAATTTCTATACAAACTCAGAAAAATTATAATGTCTTCACACTAAAATTCATCCAAATCTTGACCATCATCATCTCCAATTCAAATTACTACTCCAAAACAAGACCAAGTTTATAAGTGATCATCGTATTATACTGGTAATAAGAAATCTAAATGAGCACTGGCTATCTCGCCATCAACAGAAGAGAAAATAGATGATGTCCATCATTTTCAATAACACCAACTCTATCTTCACTGTGAGTTATATTTTGAACAAAAAGTTACGATAAGAAGATTAACCTTTTTAAAACAAATAGCTTTAAGAGTGGCAGAATCGTCAAGCTGAATGTTCGTGATCCTTAATCTTTGTATAATCCATTATATATAAGTCCACAATAACCTTCGTATATTCTAAATTCTTAGGATTGGAATTTTGCAGCAAATGAAGAGGCTAAGAATAAAATATTTCTAAAGAAATCTTCTTCCACAGCCTTTGAATAGGATCTTAGAATTTTTAATTTTTGTGTAAAGAAAAGTTTATTTATTTTTCAAGAATAATAATTGTAATTATATATATATATATATATATATGAATAAACATTTATTGATTAAAATCCTTTTTTACATAAAATTTACTGAAGATAAACATACATTTATTTACTTCGTTTATAAATATGCTTATACATATAGAAACATCCTACGACAAACAAAATACTTATGATAAAATTTATAAACTTTGAAAATAAGAAGTACACAACTATGAAGAACTCTAGATTCAACCGTCTGAATCCTAAATTCAAACGTCTGTATATTCTTGATATCCTAAAAAAATTACCCAGAATTTAGCCGTTTGATTTCATAAAAACAATGGGCCGAAAAGTTGCTTGCTCACGGGTTACAAATTTTCTTTATTCAGCCGATTGAAATAGGAATTAAGCAGGTTGAAAATCTATTTTTTTTTTAAAGGTTTCATACCCAAAACCCATTAAAATCCAACTCCTATATCAACATAAACACATTCATTTTGCTATTTCTTCAAACCAAAATCCGAAATCCTCTCAAAAAATTTAAAATCCCAAATCTCGAATTAAATCAAACATCATGCCTTCACGAACTAAGAAGCTCAAACAAACTGTCACAGGCCCAAGCGATGATCAAATCAAGAAATGGTTACATAATGATGTTGCTATTCAATGACTCAAAGCCATTAAAGATTCTAAGTTTTATCCTGCCTATTTCATTAAGTTCTCTAAATTCACGTGATACCAGATTCAATAGCTAGCAAGGTCCACTTATTTTGAATCCTTAATAGGTTATGATGCTAATAATAAGAAATTAGATCATCTTCTTATTAATTTATTTTTGGCCAACCTTACATTCGATTTTGAACAAGTAGAAGATAAAAACAATATGATTTGGTCTAAGGTTTGTGGAATTTTTACATTTATCCCCATTGATCGTCAAGGTCGTATACTACATTGTGCATTCGAAGGAACAAATATTGATGATATCGATGTGGATATGGACGAAAGGGATGAAGTCTCACATAGATTTCTATCTGTTAGCTTAGTCGATATGTCGAAGTTAACATCGAGTGCTTTACGAGCCCAAGCTTGCATTATTCACCGGACTTTGATTTGATCACTCCAACCTCGCACCGGTAGTTATGAGAAAGTGTATAAGAGGAATTTTCAAGCTTTATACGCCATCTACAGCAATGTTCAAGTAAATTGGGTATAGATTATAATGGATTTCTTGACTCAACATATAAATGGAAATATAAAACTATCCATTATAGTGCTTATGTCATGTGTATTCTTCAAGGCTCGAAGGTTAAGCTTACTGAATCTATGACGTCTTCAATGGAGAAGTTGGCGCAAAAAACTTGGCTTTGATGTGTATTCCCGCAAGGCCACATACTCTCAACATTATCTCCTTTTAGCAATGATAAATAAACATTGCAAATAAAATAGAACAACCCACCGAGACAACAACCTTAAAAAGGCCATCTTCATCCGTGACACTAGATAATGAGGATATTATACAAGTTGTTAGTTCGGAAGAAAATTTTAAGAAAGCTCATGATGCTGTTTACAACAATCAATTAAAACTCCAAACACAAATGATTAAGTTGCAAGATAAGACGGAAAGGCGCTTTCCTTCGATCAAGGGCTTTCTTTCAATGATTTGGAACAAAATAACTTGCATCGGTACATCTTCTTCCGAGGTCTATGAGCACTCTATCTTTGAATGATCCACTGAGGAAGAAGTCCATAAAGATGAAGACGAGGACGATGATGGTAATAATGATGAAGGTAGAAAGGAATGATCATTTAAACTTTTAATCTATTTTCGATTGTATAAGTAAATTTCCTTTTGGCTTTAAAACTCTATGCTTGTTTAAGTTGATGCTTGATGTTGAACATATGCTATGTTTATTTCTTGTGTTGAATCTTATGCTATGTTTATGTTGGAAATATGTTATGCTTGTCTTTGATTAACTCATGATATTATTTTATATCATTTGTTGTTCAATACAAGCATTATATATAATATGAAATGCATGTTTTATTAACATATATTATGATATGATAGGTAGGTGTGTCATTTGTTTCTAATATATATATATATATATATATATATATATATATGGCATGTAGTCAATAATAAGTAGTACTCTTAAATGCATATACATGTATAGTTTAATAGTTCATGTACACTCTTGCTCTTTTGATTTGTTCTCTTCATGAACTATATATATATATATATATATATATATATATATGTACATATATATATATATATATGTACATATATATATATATATATATATATATTAGTTCCTTATAGGATGTTATTCCTTTTGTTGATGACAAAGGGGAGACAATATATACAACACACACACACACACACACACATATATATATATATATATATATATATATATATATATATATATATATATAGGGGGAGCAATATATTCTAGGGAAGCACATGTAAAATTTAAAATTTTATTTAATTCACACACACACATATATATGTATATGTGTGTGTGTATGTATATATATATATGTATGTATGTATGTATGTATATATAACTTCGTCTATATAGTTATCATCATCAGAAAGAGGGATATTGTGTGAACCTTCACTTTTGGACTAGATTTTGATTACGACAACTAAACGTCGACGATATTATTCATTAACATTTTTTACAGGAAGAAAGAGATGAATATAGCCTACATACACGAAGATTCGACAAAAAGACATATTGGTATATTTGTAATGAATTCAAGTTTGTATTCAGTTAGTTTTTATTGTTAAAATCTCTCCTATAATATACATATATAACGATTTTATATTCAAAGGCTAAAACACATAGGTATAAGTCATGTGCATCAGCCGACTGAATTAAAAATTCAGCCGGCTTAATTTTCAGCTCAGCCGGTTGAATATTGTGACTTATGCACATGCACACCTATTTTTAAGTATTAGCCCATTTTTTAGGCAGCTGAATTAACAATTCAAATGACTGACCTGAAGGGTTGCAACTTTTTTAAAAGTCATGACTCTTAAATCCAAGAGTTATCACTATATCTGTTGATTAAACCTTTTCATGAATAATTGCAACCTTTTGTTTACTATAAATACACTACAGAATCATTCGTTTTAATCACCGAACTTTCTCGATTTCTATATTCTTTGCTTCTGAAATATTTCCATATAATATTTACTTGTGCTCTCACATTTTCAGTATACTATGATTATAAATTACTTTCCTTCTTTATTCTTCAATTGCTTTTAAATATATATATATATATGTATATATATATATATAAAGGAGAAGATTATAGGAAGGGTGTACCGACTTATCCGTGTTATCAAGAACACTTATGCAGTCAAAACAACCTTTTTTACTTGTTGAAGTCCTGTTCTGCTGCTCAGGCAAGAAGTTCTCTTCGGCTACTGAGGCGAAATCATATTTTGCTGCTCAGGTCCATGCTCTTCTCCTCAAGTGTTGAAATAGTTGTTTCTCTGAGTTAAATGAGGGTGCTGATTAGTTAAATTTCAAAAGGAGTTTGGGATAGGACGTAGGATGGTGCTCCAAACCACTATAAAAATTCCTGATGTTCTTTGCTTTACTTACTGCATTTTCATTGCTTATTTGTGATATAATCTCTAAATATTTATCTATTTAAATATTTACTTGCGTAAATCAAGAATAATATATCACCTTATTGAAAATTTCGAAAATCATGAAGGTCTTGCTCTTAATGACGTCAGAGGCTTGAGCCAATTCGATGTATCACCTATAGCGCATCCGATGATGAGTGAGATTAGTCTTTTCTTAATAATATGATATCTACGAAAAATTGAACCTACAACGTGGGAATTCAACATTTAAGATGTTATAATTGTAGGGTGGTTGCGATCGATTCCCCAATTCTATTTGTCAAAATTATGTTTTGCATAATTTGCCTGACCATGACTGTTATGTTCAGAGTTTAAATGATGGGTCCGTACTTCGAGTCACTATCACGCTCATGCCTCCTTGTCTCCCTCGTAGCAAACATTGCATGTGCCATCATTTGAGCATCAATTTTGTGACCCTATTGCCTCGGTCAGTCACAGGGCATGACGGAGAAAGCATAGGTGCATGAGAAGGTCCTGAAGCATCATGGTCACATGCAGGAGCAATGACGTCAGCTCCTCGAATAACCATAAGGTCTGGTTCGGTATCTCTCGATTTGGTAAGGCTGAGATGAACTAGGTCGGCCAGGGAAGATTGTCCCGGCTCGACACCGAGCCGGATCAGGTGCGATGCTATTATAGATCGTCCAACGCCCTATCTTTGTCATGGTACCTCCCTACTTCTACCGAGTGACGATGACTCCTCTAAATGATAGCGCAGTGAAGCATAGAATTTCTGACTCCTGAGTTCATTCTATTGCATAGTTACCAAGTTCGTTTCCCTCCTCAACGCGATATTCTCGTGCATATGTCAATTCAAGGCACTACTGTCCATAAGGTCATCATACGTCACTGGAGCAGAAAATGGCGTGGCAGTAGCGTTGCACTAGTTGTGACCCGGTTTTCAGCGTTGTTGGATTGTTGAGTAGGTTCATCTTGCAACTGGTTCGCTGACCAGAAGAAAGAAAACACCTTTTTTAGACACCATTGTTGTAGAAATGAAGGATATGAGAGCATCTCAATGAATCTGGAAATCTGCTAGTAGATGTGAAGATCCTAAGGTTGAGAATTTCATCTTTTCAGTGAAAGCACCAAAAATGTTGAAGTCAAAATTGGTTCAACACCCCAAATGAAATACGTGGGGAAATAAAATGAAGAGAATAAATGAAAAACTAACAATGTAACTGCGACACACAATTTATAGTGATTCGGCTCGAATTTGCCTGCATCCACTTAATTATTTCTACAAATTTTTGACTATTTTGATGATATACTGAGTATTGGGCAAAGACGACCTAGAGTACAACCCGAAATAATATGAAAAAGTGCGTAAAAATTAGAAGATCTCTCAAAATGGTGCTTTAAAGTTGCCTTTATAGATGAGGTTCGAATCTGGTTCGGCTAGACGAGCAGGTGGGAAAGGTGGAGTGGTGAAATGAGTGGACAGAGTGAGCCACGTCACCCACGTTCATCGATTTGGATCGGTCAAGTCCGGTTTGGTATGGGTCATGTCGTACTGGATTGGTGGAACAGTGGTGTCTCGTCATGAGTCGAACCGAAGCATGCCGAGCAGAAGAATATCTACAAAATCTTATTGAATTTGGATTAGTGCAGTTCACGGTAGTGTAAGGGTGTTAAACGAGTGCTGCAAAACAGGGGCGTTCGGGATGCTTCACATTCTTGTTTTTCTTTCTTCCACTAACTATCTCTACCCACTAACTTATTTAAATATAAATGAAAAGCTAATATTGAGAGGCAAATGAGGTGCCACATAATAGGGTTGCCCTGCAATCTCCCTATATATATGACATCTTTTTTCATGGAATCTCTATTGCACTTGAAAGATAGTCACTCGTTTATAATTAAGTTAGCGGAGGAAAAAGTTAGTTGGAAGAGAGAGAGTTAGTTGCAGGAATGTTACACTATTTGAGTTGCTCTTGATTTTTTTTGTGTTTATAAAATTTGCAACCATAGCTGCCAGCTATTGCTTTCTTTGTCCGATTTCTGTTGTTGCCAGAGGCAATCGTCGCTGCAACCACAATTAAATTGCACTTGCAGAGACAGATCAATCAATATCTTCAGATGCATATCCGATGGCTACACCTTAAAACGCTAATTATTTCCATTATTGCTGCGGTCATGGTCCAAAGTCTAGTAAATCACAGGCAAAAGTTTGATTTGGTATTATTATATAATTCAAACTCAAGCAACACACACGAGACCTATTCCATGATACATATAAAACAACGAGTGCTCCCTCTTCTTTCACATAATAAAATTCGTCAAGAATGTGGAAATAACTGATTGTTTTGATTCTTTTACACACTGACCTTGTATTTGTCTTGGATCTGAATAAATTTAACATTATTTTGAGGCATTTGCCTGCTTAAACTGTTTTGGATGTAATGTTTATAGAACTTAAACTGTTTTAGTTATTGATGTAGAATAACATTCTTTATCTAATCTAATGCATCTCTCTTATGTGAAGAATTCTGTGGATCATATATAGCCCCCATTGAGTCTGAAAATGTAAAACGACAAAAGAAACAAACATATTGCATTAGGTCGTGCTTTCTAATTTCGATAATGTGCTGCCATATTTTATGGATGAAAAACAAAGGAAAAGGTTATATCTCTCCGTGAAAGTTTTAATTTTCATTTGAAATACTTTTTCGGTTTGCTCTAAAATCCCCGAATAACTCTCATTTCCTCCATGAAATTTATACTGAGTTCCCGAGTAAGCACCAAGACACAGATAAGACAAAGACTTCAATTTCTTCGCTCTTTTGTCTTTCTTGTGCTTTATTTGAGTGACCATTAAATTCAATGTATGATTTTCAATTACGACAAAGTCCATAACTGCATGAATTACTTGAAAGAAGCCTCGTCAGTTCTAACTTTACATCCAGTCTTTGGTCTTGAAGCTGGCTGATATGTAGCTTTGTTGTCGGAATTGTTGTCAGTAGAGAAGTTCACAGTGGCCGATCTAGGTTTTATGGTGAGCTAGGGCAATTTTTTTTAAAACCTAGTCCCATATCTCCAAATATCCGTAAGCACTCTTATATATATATATATATATATATATATATATATATGTATATATGTATATATGTACACACACACATACGCACGCACGCAACGGTGTTTGTCATGGTGTCATGGCGGTGTTTGTCATGGTGTCATGGTGCTCGTGGAACGGGTTATAGGTGCACTCCAACAGTGGAGGTTTAATTTTACCAGATTTGCAAAATTCCAGATGGGGCCTTGACCCTTACGGGCCATAATGTAGATTTGCAAAATTCGAGATGGGGCCTTAACCCTTACGGGCCATAATGTAGATCGCCCTTGGACGTTCATATCTTCTATTGTGGCCACTGAGCACACATCGTCAGGATCATGATAAGACAAATGACACTCTTTCTATAATGAAAGATGCTTCTGCAACTCGCTGCAATCATCATGATGCAATGACTCTTTAGTAGAACATTTTGGATCATTGCCAACAATTACAAAAGATTGCTAGTGCGGTTAATTTCTACAGAACTAGTATTACGACCACGGAGAACGTTTTTCTTAGTGATCCAAACTTGAGTAAACATACGAACACTTTTTAGGTGTCCAAAGCTATAATTATTTGAACATTTTGGAACACTTTTTAGGTGTCCAAAGCTATAATAATTTGAACATTTTGGAAGCAAACCACTCATGGTCGACATCCTACATAATCAATCGATCTTCTTTTGATAAAACTGAAATTTGCTTGTGACAAGAAAACGAACTTCAAACTTCCACGAACACTCATGCAAAAACAATTTTCCTAATTCCTTTCATAAATTTGTCAACCTTTAGAGGGTTACCAATAACAGGCGCAGTTCGACTTATTTGCCTATTTAACTAGTAATCAAAAGGCAATTCAGGTAAACGGGTCCATATAGTGATAGCGTGCAACATATCTTTATTAAGCTTTATTCTCACAGATCAACATATCATCATCATTAATTTTTTATTATAAAAATAACGATCACCTTCTAAAGTTCCATCAAAGTCTTCTTTTATATCAAATTTGATGATATAGAAACCATCATTAAAATAAATAGTAAAATCCTTAACTGATTTCCATATCCTATATATAAGCCCTAAAGAAGGAAAAATAACGTGATAAAAGCAAGCGGTTAGTAAAAGTAAAAGAAACAGGGTGAGGAGAGAATGGAAACATATGGAGTTATTGCTGCAGTCATGGTCCAAATTCCACCAAATCACAAGCAATAGTTTGATTCAGTATATCATATAATTCAAACTCATGCAACACATAAGACTTATTCCATGATACATACAAAACAACGACTACTCTTCTACCTATATAAACACCACCATGCTCCCTCTTCTTTCACATAATAAAAAAACAACGACCACACCTCTGCCTATATAAACACCACCATGCTCCCTCTTCTTTCACATAATAAAATTCATTAACATCTGATCGCTAATACAGCTTCTGACGAAGATACATAAAAATGAGTATGTCATCAAAGAGCAGGAGAGTGTTCTTTCTTGTGCTGGTTTTCTTAATGGTGTCGACCATGTTTCAGGAAGAAATGGAAGTAATGGGAAGAAGGCAACTGGACGAATGGTGGAAGACGAATAGCAATTTGGTAATGGCTTCACTACCGAAAGGGCAGCCTGTTCCGCCTCTGGGACCCTATGGGTGCACTAGCAATCCCCATAACCATGGCGGATACTGTCCCCCGTGATGATTAATATGTAAATTGCTGTGTATATTCATTCTTTTTTCTTCGTGAATTATGAAGAATGTGCAAACGACTGATTGTTGACTTTTTTTTATTTTACTGACTTTGTATTTTTCTTGGATTTGAATAAATTTACGTGTTCTTGAGGCGTTTGCTCTCTTAGTGCTTACTGTTTTAGATATTGACGTAGGATAACCTAAAGAATTGAGATCAGAGAGAAGAGAGAGAAGAGCAATGAACAATTGCAGACTACATTTTATTAATTTGTCTGTCTATTACAAAAGAGATCCTTCTACTTATATATAAGAGAGGAATAATCTAGTACAGCATATTCTAGGGAATATTTGACCTAATTGAATAATACCCAATGTAAATCACACTTAATACAATACCGAATATAAGGTAAAGTATTTATTTGTCTTTATTTCCAACATTAACTCAATTATTAATATCATTCTTAATTAACTCATTCTGAATATCTCAACACCCCCCTCAAGATGGAGCATGCGGATCACAAATGCCCATCTTGGATTGCACCTTGGATTGCATCACGAACAAAATGACAGTCAGCTTCAAATTTCCATACGCCATCAGCAACTCTTCACTTTTAACAAATGGTTTTTAAAGTGAACCAACCACTCATTGGTTTTTAAAGTGGTCCAACCACTCAATGGTTTTTAAAGTGGACCACACTCAATAATGGTTTTTAAAGTGGACCACACTCAATATTCATGGTTTTTAAAGTGGACCACACTCAATGGTTTTTGATTTTGGTTTTGGTTTGGTTTTGATGGTTTTTAAAGTGGACCACACTCAATGGTTTTTGGTTTTGGGTTTTGATTTTTGGTTTTGGTTTTGGTTTTGGTTTTGGTTTGGTTTTGATGGTTTTTAAAGTGGACCACACTAAATGGTTTTTGGTTTTGGCGCAGTGATTGGCTTCAGATTGGAGCAGTGATTGGCTTCAACGGAGGGACAACTTGCTTTGAAGATTTCACACGACGGTGCTGCACTGGCTTTAGGGACTGCCGACTCCCCTTTTTTTTTTTTTAATATATATATATATATACCTCTCCTTCCTTTGACCCGCTCTGATACCATGAAAGAATTGAGATCAGAGAGAAGAGAGAGAAGAGCAATGAACAATTGCAGACTACATTTTATTAATTTGTATATCTATTACAAGAGAGATCCTTCTACTTATATATAAGAGAGGAATAATCTAGTACAGCATATTCTAGGGAATATTTGGCCTAATTGAATAATACCCAATATAAATCACACTTAATACAATACCGAATATAAGGTAAAGTATTTATTTGTCTTTATTTCCAACATTAACTCAATTATTAATATCATTCCTAATTAACTCATTCTGAATATCTCAACACCCCCCCTCAAGATGGAGCATGCGGATCACAAATGCCCATCTTGGATTGCACCTTGGATTGCATCACGAACAAAATGACAGTCAGCTTCAAATTTCCATACGCCATCAGCAACTCTTCGCTTTTAACAAATGGTTTTTAAAGTGGACCAACCACTCATTGGTTTTTAAAGTGGTCCAACCACTCAATGGTTTTTAAAGTGGACCACACTCAATAATGGTTTTTAAAGTGGACCACACTCAATATTCATGGTTTTTAAAGTGGACCACACTCAATGGTTTTTGATTTTGGTTTTGGTTTGGTTTTGATGGTTTTTAAAGTGGACCACACTCAATGGTTTTTGGTTTTGGGTTTTGATTTTTGGTTTTGGTTTTGGTTTTGGTTTTGGTTTTGGTTTTGGTTTGGTTTTGATGGTTTTTAAAGTGGACCACACTCAATGGTTTTTGGTTTTGGCGCAGTGATTGGCTTCAGATTGGAGCAGTGATTGGCTTCAACGGAGGGACAGCTTGCTTTGAAGATTTCACACAACGGTGCTGCACTGGCTTTAGGGACTGCCGACTCCCCCCTTTTTTTTTTAATATATATATATATATATACCTCTCCTTCCTTTGACCCGCTCTGATACCATGAAAGAATTGAGATCAGAGAGAAGAGAGAGAAGAGCAATGAACAATTGCAGACTACATTTTATTAATTTGTATATCTATTACAAGAGAGATCCTTCTACTTATATATAAGAGAGGAATAATCTAGTACAGCATATTCTAGGGAATATTTGGCCTAATTGAATAATACCCAATATAAATCACACTTAATACAATACCGAATATAAGGTAAAGTATTTATTTGTCTTTATTTCCAACATTAACTCAATTATTAATATCATTCCTAATTAACTCATTCTGAATATCTCAACAATAACATTTTGTCTAATGCACCTCTCTTATGTGGAAATTTCTGTGGATCATAGCCCCAGTGAGTCTGAAATGTCAAACGACAGAAGAATCAATAAGTCATATCTTCTAATTGCAACGTGCCACATTTTATGCATGACAGATAAAAGGAAAACGTTTTATTTCTGTGTGAAAGTTAGGGTTTTCATTTGAATACTTTTGTGTTTGTTCCAAGGTTTGAAATTCCGGTTTCCGGTTCCGTTCCGGTCACATAGAAAATTTAAAATTCCGGTCCCGTTTCGGAAATCCCGGAAATTCCGGTTTAATTCCGGTTTGACAATTCCGGTTCTTTTTTTGGTAGATATGCAAATAAATATGCAATACTAATCAATGTTTGAAATTTTATTTTTCGTCTCGGTCATTGAGAAATTTTGATATTTCAGTCCGGTCTGCGTTGAAATCGGATTTTTCCTGTTTTTTCATTATAAATTAAAATGCTAAATATTGATATAAATCTTGCTCTAGTATATATGTTGATACGTAGGAATAACATAATAAACAAATGTTGGGGTTGATTAGTTTATATTAATATTAACATACTACTGTTAAGTGCTAATGTGCTTCAACTTAGGCATTTTTTCAGTTTTTGTTTTTAGGATGAAACCGAAAAGTAGAAAAGTAAGTTACTTGCGTTGCAAAGTAATTTGTACTTCTATAAGATTTATTCAGTGGAAACGCATAGATAAATCTTTTGTATAATAATGTACAGTACCATTTGTCTTCTCCAACACATGCTCTCACTTCTCCCAAGACACAAAGATAACTCAGCTACCCTCAATCCTCATTTGTTTTCAACCACTCTGCAAAAAGTAGATCTCACGAGCTCTTTTCTTCTTCTCAACTCGTTCTTTTACACTGTTCCTTCGTCTTCCCCGCTCCGAGAAAAGGAAAAAAAATACCTACTAACCTCAGCTATGGCCGGAACCGGTTTTCTGACCAAATTCCGTTCCGGTTATGACCGAAACCGACACGGAATGGCCGGATTTCCGTGGTTCCGGCCGGAATTTCAAACCTTGGTTTGTTCTAAAATCTCAGTAGTTTCAATATATACACTTTTTTTCCTATTTGAAATCAAATGAATTTTCAACTTTGCCATCAATGCATGATGTATCAATCGAGATCCAAGCAGGACCAGACGTCGGAATTCGTTTGGGTAGAAATTGCGCTAAGAGGAACCGTTAAGATAAGTCAAGTTTGGGAATCTACGTCGGAGGATGTAAAAAGTTTCGGATTGCAAGGTCGATTTGTTTTTTTTTTTTTTTTTTTTTTTTTTTTTTTTTTTGCGATTCCAAATCTTGAATTCAGAGCTTAGATTTTCAAGACGAATGAATGTCAGTTGCTACGAAGTGGATATGAACATCCGAAAGCAAAAGATGGAAATCAGTGAACAATTCAAAAGCTTAGATTTTCAAGACGAATCGATGTTTAGTGCTTACTGTTTTAGTTATTTATGTAGAATAACATTTTATCTAATGGACCTCTCTTAGTCTCTCATGTGGAAAATTTTGTGGATCATATCCCCGATGAGTCTGAGATGTCAAATGACCGAAGAACCACTAAGTCATATCTTCTAATTGCTACGTACCATATTTTATGCATGAAAGATAAAGGAAAACTTTTTGTTTCTATGTGAAAGTTAGGGTTTTCATTTGAATACTTTATAGTTTGTTCTAAAATCTCACTAGTTTCAATATATGCACTTCTTCCTATTTGAAATCAAATGAATTTTCAACTTAGAGATCAATGCATGGTGTATTAATCGAGATCCAAGCAGGACCGGACGTCCGAATTCGTTTGGGTAGAAAATCGGTTTCAGATCTTGAGGTTGAGTTGAGTACTTACAAAGTGCTAAGAGGAACTGTAAAATAAGTCAAGTTTGGGAATCTATGTCGGAGGATGAACAAGGTTTCGAACTGCAAGGTGGATTTTTTTTTTTCAAATTCCAAATCTTGGACTCAGAGTATAGATTTTCAAGACGAATGAACGTCTGTTGCTACGAAGCGGACTTGAACATCAAAACGCAAAAAATGAAAATCAAAGAGCAATTCCGACGAACTGCACTAACGTATGGAACCCGATCTCTCGTGCGTGGAGTATCACGGGAGCGAAGTAAGTCATGTGCACAGTTGGGGAGAAATTTGATAGCTATGGTAATCAGGGGCGGAGCCTGGATTTCGAACCACCCCGAACTATATGAGGTCACATAATGCAAGCATGGTTCTTCCAATCATATTTTTAAAATAAATGAAAGATAATTTGTTTTTCTGTCTATGCGGAACTGATGGTAGAGCAAAGAAAAGGAAACTTGAAACATTATAATATAGATTGATATGAGTGCTCTTTTTTGGCGCTGCATTTTTATCCAAACAAAAATGTGTGGATATGAGTGTAACAGCTGGAAAGTATTTATGTCCAATGCGAGTACGTACAAGTTTTGTTATACAGGAAAGTAGCAGCTTATGGTGTAATGATGTGCGAAGTAAATATGGACTGTATATTAGTAATATACAACTAATTTTTAGATATTCACTTATAGGGATGTTGCTAATTAAACATGAGCAGAAAATACTATATCAGCCATGCAAATAACCAAGACAAATTAGAAGCTTCCACTATTATCTTTTATTATATGAATTCTATAATCAGTTATGCTTTTTAACTGCTCCACAATTATAATGACATAAGGCAAAATCTGGACCAATCAATTGTAACAGTCTTCCTATATAGAGAGGCATCTTGTACGAAGCAAGCAGAGAGAAATAAATGAAATACTTCTTTCTTTTATTGTTTCTATGTCTTCTTCCTCCTCTTCTCTAATTTTTCTTCTCTAATTCCTCAAATCCTCTCCTCTCTAAATTAGCTCCCTATCATTCACCCGGGCTATAGCCGTGGGCACCTTTGCCATAGATCTGCCCCTAATGGTAACCATTTAGAAGCTTGTAACAACGGCTATGTAAAAAATGCGGGGAAGATTTTTGGAGGTAGAAGTTGGTTTAAAATTCAAAAGTTTGGATAGCGTGAAGCAAAATTGAGTTAGCGAAACGTGGTCTTTTTCTAGGTCTAACTGGGACAATGGTCCTTGTGTTAGAAATTTTAGAAGAAAAATAAGTTTTGGAGATAATATCGTATGAGGAGGAAATGCTTATTTTATTTATTTTCTTTAAACTCAATTGCATACGTCTACTTAATACATTGCCTCATATTGCTTAATTTGCTTCATTACAAAATGAATTAGTACATCTCAATTTATATTAGGGAAAATCTCTAGACTATTCATTTCTAGATTTTTCTAAATATTTCTTCACACTACATATTTTTTTGTCTATATTTTCCCTTTTCCACAAATAAAACATTAACACACTACTAAACATTTCCGTTAATGCAATAAATATTTCCTTAAAATCAAGTTTATTTCCAACATCCCCACGTAAACTTGGTTTTGCAAATTAATGCAAGATTTTTGATTCTTTGTATTTTACGTGCTTTGGAAAGAACAAAGAAATTGTCAAAACTTCCGTTTTTTCTTTTCTTCTTCTTCGTCATTACCACGGTCTTTGATGTGACTTCACAAATCTGTGTTGCAGTGCTCCATTCATCTTGCTTTCTTTCATTGTTATGGAATATTCCAAATATTATATGCTCTAACTTCCATTCTGTTCTCCTGTCATGAATTTTGAATGAGTCATATATGGCGTCTTTGAATTCTTTCAAAAATCCACTTTTATAATCTTTGACCAATTCAATTTCCTCATTTGTTTTCCAAAAATTTTCAAAATTTTGTTTGCGCTTCAAATTTTCACAAAGCTCTTCAATTTCTCCTTGTTTCATATGTTCTTCTTTTTCGTTAGCTTTCTCACGCTCTTCGTTGGCTAACTGAGGATCGAAGTATTTCTGTTGTTCTAGCTCCTTCTTTGCTCTCTTTGCATCATTCAACTTTCTCAATGTCTTTGGATTACGATGCTCTATCAATGCTTTCTTAATTAAATGTTTCTATGGTTGGATCAAAATCCTTCAAAGTCTTTGCAAGTTTCACCAATGCGCTTCCTTTTCTTGTCAGCGCTCTTGCTATCATCTTGAAGTCAGAACTAAGCTCTTTCCCCGTCTTCTCAGCTTTGTCGCAGTCTTTGATGCACTCTTGATACTTTCCCATCTCCAGGTGAACAGGAGCACGGTTAGTCAAGAAGGAAATATCCTCATCATCAGCTCCAAAGCTTTGCCATAACACTCAACTACATCATTCACAGCTTCCTTTTGCTTCTGTGTCTCCTCTTTCCTCCCCTTCTTCTCCTTCTCTTTCTCATCCATCATCTCTTCTTCCATAGGCTCTGGCACAGTCTCTTCTTTCTTCTTCTCTTGCTCCTTCTCGTTCACACTCTCGCTATCCTTTTTTCATCTTTTGCATCAATCAACTAATCTTCATTAATTATTTTTGCATCATCTTTTCCATATACCTTTTCAAGAGATTTCATGAGTCTTTTGCACACCTTTCTCCAAAAATGAGATCTTAAGCTTTCTCATCGACGTTCTCAAAAATCACAAAAAGAGCACGATAATTATACCATTTTAATTTCGCAAAGGCTCCCTTGTCCAATTGCGACATGCTCTAAAATCATTACGCCATTCATAGTCATTTTCAACAATCTCCCATAAACCTTTGGAGATTAGCTCCTCTTTTTTTTAGTGCTCCATTCCTCGTAATTCTCTTTTGTGAGAACAATTGATGAAGAAAATAGAAATCCCATGATTTCAACCTCGCTCCGATACCACTGTTAGAAATTGTAGAAGAAGAATAAGTTTTGGAGATAATATCGTATGAGAAGGAAATGCTTATTTTATTTATTTTCTTCAAACTCAATTGCATACATCTGCTTAATACATTGCCTCATATTGCTTAATTTGCTTCATTACAAAATGAATGAGTACATCTCAATTTATATTAGGGAAAATCTCTAGATTATTCATTTCTAGATTCTTCTAAATATTTCGTCACATTACATTTTTTTTCTAGATTTTCCCTTTTCCACAAATTCAAACATTGTGTCACTACTAAACATTTCCGTTAATACAATAAATGTTTCCTTAAAACCAAGTTTATTTCCAACACCTTGTTGGTAGTTTAGGATTTTATATTTTTGTAGTCTTATGGGCTTGTAATGGTAGTTATTAGGAGGTGTGAGGCTTGTGACGGTTAGACGTGATTTATATTTGTACATGCACTGTATTTATGTATGATATGTATGTCATAAAAGAACACAATTTCAATATATATATATATATATACACACACACAAACAAGCGGATGCATCCATAAATGAGTGGGGTCCCAGGACCCCACTGAAGAAAAAAAACAATACCTGTTACTCAAATATCCCATTTTCCACATATTGTTCCGCCCATTTCTCAATTCCGCTCATTTTCCTAATCGCTAACTAGAAAAGGCGAAAGTTTCCTCAACTGATTTCAATTTCAGATCAATAGCATCAGCTCCGCCGTCACCGTCTTGCTCCTCCAACGCTGCAGTGCCGCTGCATCGTCCGGTGCTTACCTCCTCTGACCTTAGCTCCTCTAGGCTCTAGCCTCTATCTCCAGTAGTTCGATTGACAGGTAATGGGTCTGCCCTAATTCAGTAATTTCTATGCTATACAATCAAAAATTGTAAATATAATCTTAGAATCATACCCTGAAATATGAATTCACAAAACTGAATTTACAAATCTGAATTGGCAGATAAAAAATGGAAAGATAAAAGAAAACATATTTCTGATTCTAGTTCTAGTCCTTCAATGCCTAAACTAATTGATTTGAAAGAACTCCCTTCAGATCCATGTGAAAGAAAAAGAATTTCAGATTATCATCCTAATCAAAGAGATGAAATAAGACGGACATACTTGGTTAGAGGACCTTGTCAACTGCGTGGGCATGAATTTCATATACAGTGATAAGGGGTAAGTCGAGACGCTGTAACACTACATGGTCTAATCAATATGGTGGTTGGTTGGATTATAGCGTGAAAGCCGATAAAGTCTTTTGTTTATGTTGTTGCTTATTTAGCGATCACGCTGGAAGACAAGGGGGAGGTGATGCATTTACATTTGAAGGTTTTTGTTGTTGGAATAAAATGGAAAGACTTAGAATTCATGTTGGTGAAATTAGTAGTTTACATAATACATGTGTTAAGAAATGTGATGTTCTAATGTGACAAGACCAATCCATTGCGGTTGCATTACATAAGCAAAGTGATACTGCAAGAATGGGTATTGGATTCGATTAAATGCTTCAATTGATGTTTCTAGATATTTGTTGAATGGCGCATTACCTTTTTGTGGTCATGATGAGTCGGAAAACTCTCTTCATAAAAGACGTTTTTTGGAAATGATAAAATACTCCCAAAATCAAAATGAAAGTGTCTGTAAGGTTACATTAAATTTTTTTCCAGGAAATAGTTAGATGGTGTCTCCAAGCATCCAGAAAGATATTTGTCATTGTTTTGCGAAAGAAATACTCAAATCTATTCTTACAGAAATTGGTGATGATGTGTTTGCTTTGTTAGTAGATGAGTCTAGCGATGTATCTAAAAAGGAACAAATGGCTGTTGTTTAAAGATATGTTGATGATACACACGGAATGGTTAAGGAGAGATTTGTCGGTCTTGTTCATGTAAAAGCGACATCTTCTTTAACTCTTAAATCATCTACTGATAGCTTATTTGCTGAATTTGGTTTGAGTTTGAAACAAGTTAGAGGGCAGGGTTATGATGGTGCAAGCAATATGCACGGTGAGTTCAATGGGTTAAAAGCTTTAATTATGAGAGAAACTAGTTCGACCTATTATATACATTGTTTTTCTCACCAACTTCAGTTAGTTGTTGTGGTAATTGCAAAAAAACACTTTGCTGTCGGAGATTTCTTTGACATGATTGCGGTTTTAATAAATGTTGTTGTTGGTTCTTATAAACGAACAGATATGATTCAGGATAATCAAAAAGGGAGATTGTTAAAAGAGATAGGCCGAGGTGAAATAGAAACGGGAAGTGGGTTGAATCAAGAGCTTTCTCTAATTAGAGCCGGAGATACATGTTGGAGTTCCCATTACAAAACCCTTATGCGTTTGGTTGATTTGTATCCAACTGTTATGGATGTTGTTAACTTTGTTGAAAAGGAGGGTGAAAAAGATTTGCAACAACGTCAAGCAAATGGTCTTCAAGTATATTTCACATCTTTTAATTTTGTTTTTTATTTGCATTTGATGTTGCACATCTTTGGGCTCATTAAATCTCTAACAAAAGATTTACAAAAAAATGATCAAGACATCTTGAATGCTATGTCACTGGTGAAATCAACAAAGAGGCAATTGCAAAATTTTAGACTTAATGGATGAGAACCTCTTTTAAAGAAGATCTTTTCTTTTTGTGACAAGCATGACATTGAAAAGTTGGGCATGACGATGCCTTACATTAATCCAAAAAATCAACGACAAAGTACAGGAATCACATATGAGCATTATTACTCTTTTGGTTGTTTCAATATTGTTGTGTTGCAGAGTTTAATGATCGTTTTAATGAGGTGAACTCGGAGTTGCTCATTTGTATGGCTGCTTTGGAACCATGTAACTCATTTGATGCATATGACTCAACACAGCTGATGAGGTTAGTTGAATTTTATCCCGATGATTTTAGTTTTACAGAGAGGATTGCTATTGAATACGAACTTACCATTTATTTTGATAATGTGAAAGAAGACAGAAGATTTTCCCATTTAAATGGTATTGGTGATCTTGCTCAACTGATGGTGCAAACTAAAAAGCATCTTTCTTATCCTGTAGTGTATAGGTTACTAAAGCTTGCATTGATTTTACCGGTTGCAACCGCATTAGCTGAGAAATGTTTTTCTAAAATGAAACTCGTGAAGTCAAATTTGCTCAACCGAATCGGTGATGACTTTTTAAGCGATTATCTTATTTCGACTATAGAAAAACAAGCACTCGCCAATGTTACTAATGAAGTTGTAATAGATCGTTTCCAAAAGATGAAAACTCATAGGGATCAAATCTAGAATGTAAAACATTTTTATTTTGTGTTGAAGTAATATATTTTGAATTATTATCGTATTTTATTTTTATGTTGAATAAGGACCCCAGTAAAATGTTTTTCTAGATCCGCCACTATGTGTGTGTGTGTGTGTGTGTATAGAGAGAGAGAGAGAGAGTCCATTTAGACAAAGAAAATAGACACAATCGGTGACACAAATAATTTTCGTCATTGGATTGCACCATGATTTCCACCCAATGGCATAGCTAGAAGGTCTTCATGGGAGGCGTAAAACATTAAGTAAGGGATTTCAGGTGCGGTAGCCCCCGAATTTTTTCCCCTAACGATTTATTCACTAAAAATCCTAATTTCATGTAACGATCACATTCATATGCTTAAATCAAGGTTTTAAGCATGTTGAAATTCGAAGAAAACTGAGTTGTTTGCTGTATTTTAATTATTTCGAACTGTATATGAGAAGAAATGACTTCAGACTATCTTTAGTGTAATCCCCCCTCCCCCTCCCCCCCCACCCCCCCCCCCACATACACACACACACACACACACACACACACATATATATATATATATATATATATATATATATATATATATATATATAGGAGCGGCTATATGAACACAAAAGTTTGACAACAATCAGAAAACACAAAATCTCAGTCAAACGATTAATTTGTCTTCATGTGAGGGGTGCAAATCATGGGGTAATCCTATGGTTCATATTTTATGTCCCTAAATTTGTGTCAAACCTTTGTGTCTAAATAGATTCTCTTTCTCTCTCTCTCTCTATATATATAATATATACATATACATACATACATACATACATACATACATGTGTGGATGAGTGGGGAGGGGAGCAAAACAAACAACGACAATAGCTAAATAAATAAGAAAGTTAGGTTAGGAAGTTATACAGTACTTGAATCTGGGTGATGGCTTCATGTGGATTTTAACGATAACTTGCAACGGTTTAAACATTGAGTTTTAGATGACTTTCTATGAGTCTTAGTGATGGCTTCCTGTGGATTTTAACGATGACTTCGTATGGAATTTCCGATTGCTATCTTTGTACATGTGGCTTGTTAAGTAATCAAAAATCCATCGGAGTAAGTCCAAAACCATTGAAAAATCAAAATCACTAAGCCAATGGAAAGAGACATTATTGTCAGAATATTTTGACTGACATTCGCCTAGAAGTCATAGGAAATCTGAGTGATTTTTTATTTATTCACTGAAGTCAATCAATTCTCATATGGCACACAGGTATTAATATACATAACAATTCCAAAAATTGAATATTCTACCAATAGCAATATTTACATAAATCAAACTTAAGGCATTCCACTATTTGGATATATATATATATATATATATATATATATATATACACACACACACACACACACATATATATATATATATATATAAGAAGCGTTCTGGAGCACGTTTGTTTTGCAGCACCCATGTAGCACCCTACCCGTTCGTGAGTTACACCAATCCAAATCGTCCAACAAGATTTCGTAGATGTTCAATCCGCATATGTATTATTATCTATCCAAAATTTGAGTTCATTCCGATATTCGTAGAATAATATATTTAATGTTAAAATTTAACAGTTCGAATAAATGTCTGAACGGTGAATAATTGAGCTAAATGTTACGAATGTTGGAACGAGCTCTAATTTTGGATAGATGATAATATGTACGTAGATTGAATATCTACAATATCTTATTAAATTTGGATTAGTGCAGCTCACGTTAGCATAAAGGTGCTGCAAAATAGGGGTGTCCGGGAACGATACTTATATAACACTCTCAAATAGTGTAGTCCCCCTATAGCCCCCAATTTTCATCCCACGTTCTCGTTTCTCTCTCTTTCACTATCTCTACCCACTAACTTATTTAAATATAGTGAAAAGCTAATATTGAGAGGCAAAAGAAGTGTCATATAATAGGGGTATCCTAGAACCTCCCTTTATATACATGCACGAAATCTTTTTTTCGTGGAACCCTTATTGCACTGGAATGATAATCGAGTTGAATTGTTCTTTACGATTTTGGGTGTGCCCCTTGTGCCCACCCAATGGAAGCCCCCTGATTTCCACCTTTTGCAGTTAAGTCCCTCAATTGTCATAGGGATTTAATTGCAAAGGTGGAAATCAGGGGGCACCCATTGGGTGGGCACACGGGGCACACCCAAAATGGGCACAGAAGAATTGGGCTCATTATAGTCACTCATTATAACTAAAAAGTTAGTAGAGGAGAGAGTTAGTTAGAAGAGAGAGAAACATAGATGTGTGGTGAAAATCAAGGACTTGTAGGGCTGTTACACTATTTGGCAGAGCTCTTGTTCTTCTTTGTATGTATATAAAATTTACAACCATACAGTGAGCTATCACTTTCTTTGTTCGATTTCTGTTGTTGCTAGAGGCGATCGTCGTTGCCACCTCAATTAGATTACAATGGCCGAGACAGATCAATTAATATCTTCAGATGCTTATCTAATGGCTCCACCTTAAAACACTAATTTCCATTATTGTTGCGGTCATGGTTCGAAGTCTATTAAATCACAAGCAAAAGTTTGATTCAACATATGTATATATTATATAATTCAAACTTGTGCAACACGCAAGACTTGTTCCATGATGCATGTAAAACAACGGCTACTCCTCTGCCTATATAAACACCATGCTCCCTCTTCTTTCATGTAATAAAATTCATTAAACATCTGATTGCAGAATACAGCTTCTAAGATACACAAAAATGAGTATGTCATCAAAGAGCAGGAGAGTGTTCTTTCTTGTGCTGGTTTTCTTAATGGTGTCGACCATGTTTCAGGAGGAAACAGCAGTAATGGGAGGAAGGCAACTGGACGAATGGTGGAAGAGGAATAGCAATTTGGTAATGGCTTCACTACCGAAAGGGCAGCCTATTCCGCCTCGGAGATCCAGGTAGTGCACTAGCAATCCTCATAACCATGGCGGTTACTGTCCCCCGCAATAATTAATGTGTAAATAACTGTGTTTGTTCATCCTTTTTTCTTCATGAATTATGAAGAATGTGCAAATAACTGATTGTTTTGATTTTTTACACACTGACTTTGTTTTTCTCTTGCATCTGAATAAATTTAAGGGTGCGTTTTTTACAGGTCCCTATTAAGTTTCAAAATATAAAAAAACCCGGCGATAAAAGTAATATAGAAAACATCCCTATTTTTGAATTTCCGCTAAAAAAATTCCAGATCTACCCTTACACACCTAAAAAACTATCCAACAACTATTTGTCCTCATTTACTTAGTCTATCGCTCCTATTATCTCGCTCATAAACCTAATCCAACAATTCTGGAAAACATTCAATCACTCCAACATGGTTTTTTTTTTTTACGAAAAACTAGACAAATATATACATAAATTACGTAAAATGAATTTTTTTTTTATTATTTTTTTTATTTTTATGAAAAACTAGACAATTATATACATACATTACGTAAAATGATTTTTTTTATTACTTTTTTTTTATTGTCACGAAAAACTGGACAATTATATACATATATTACGTAAAATTGCATACATTTATGCAACTAAGTGTAATAATTGCATAAATATAGTAATATTATGCAGAAAATAAATTATTAGTTTTGCGCAACTAAGTGAAATAATTGCATATATATACAGAACTGTACTGCATAATTGCTGAAACAAAAAAAATGACAAAAAAGTAAATACATATAATTATAACAAAATGCATATATATATATATATATATATATATATATATATGCAAATAACAGAAATATGTGCATACTTACATGAAAATTTTCATATCATTTACATGTACTACATCAAAAAATAAGTACAGACCACATTTACATGTACTACATCAAAAATTTCAGAACATTTACAAAGCAGAGATGATGGTCTTTTGAAGAACAAGTTATTTTGTTAAGACCCAGCTTATTGCGTAAACCACATCTAGTAGTCTCTGTAGAAACAACAAATGTGTTCAATCATTTGGAAAAAGATGGACGATCGAGCTTCAACAACACCAGTACACCAATATCCGCCGGAACACTGTTATCAAAAAAAGAAAATCAACATTAATAAGCTTAATGTGCAGTAACCTAAATTACAAAAACTGCTTCAGAATAATATAAATACATGCGTACAATTCAGCAAAATAACAATAATTTCTGAATATTTATATGCAAGTATTCCAGATATATGCATAGAAATATGAATATATTTGTAAAATATTATGTTTTTCTGTTTGTTTGATAAAAAATTGCATACATATATGCATATATTAAGAATAGCTGCATATTTCTCCGCAACTTTTTAGCAGAAGTTCAGCAAAAATCAAAGATATTTTTCTACATCTTACACAATAATTTCTGAATATTTATATGCAAGTATTCCTGATATATGCATAGAAATATGAATATATTTGTAAAATAATATATTCTTCTGTTTTTCTGTTTGTTTGATAAAAAATTGCATACATATATGCATATATTAAGAATAGGTGCATATTTGTCCGCAGCTTTTTAGCAGAAGTTCAGCAAAAATCAAAGATATTTTCCTACATATAGCGATCTAACCATGGAGGCAAGTAAAGCAATATGTGTTTACGGTTAAAATATCAAATTTTCAATATCATTTTTTTCCAGCATTGAGAATAACATCTCAACAGCAATTTAGCATTGATGTACAAATTCCAAATATCAACACAAAGATCTATTCATTACAATAATCTAAAGCAGTATAGTATTTTAAAATTTTAAATATCGCGAAAGCTATCATTTTCCAGAACCTACCATAATTTAACAGACATATCAACATACATTGTCAAAAAAATCACTGACCTTGCAGCAAAGATGCACTTATCGTGACCTGCAATAAGCCCAAAAATCAAAGGAATTAAACGAAAATAGCGAATGCAATCCAATAAAGTAATCAACTGCTCACTTGGATGCAAATAAATAGCAGCAGCGGAACAAGCAGCAAGATCGAATCCATGCTTAGCAAAATAATCATTGAAAGCATAAGAAGCAACAGACTGCAAATCCTGAGAATAGCAGGGACCACCTAGAGTGCAAAACAAACCAGATTGCAAAATACAAACCAAACCAGAATCCGATTATCAAACCAAACCAGAGTGCAAATTCAAATATAAATGAAAGTTGAACTCAGAATCCGATTATCAAACCAAACCGGAGTGCAATAGATCGTCCAATCCTTGAGAAGGAGAACAGCCGCTCGGATTTGCGCCCAAAAGAGAAGGGGACTGAGGACTAATATAATTCGTCATCACTTCCTGCAAACCTTTGAACGCAGCCTCAACTCTTCGTTTTTCCTGATCAATCGCTATCTTATCTTCCTTCAGTTTTATGTACTCGTCCAATATATCGTCCAATCCCAACAACCCTTTTGGCAACTACATGATTGAAATTAATCAAAATAAATAGACAAACATATTTTAAGGTTTACGAAAAATGAATCTACTAAAAAAAAACATACCTCTTTGGTTTTGACCTTGGGCAAGACCCCAGCAGCGTCGGATCGGAAAGCAGTGAGGGCATTTGATTCGGCGGCAGTTTGATTTTTTTTCTCAAGGATTGGGGAAAAGGGTTACGATGGAGAAGGGTGATTTGAGAAGAAGGGAACGATGTAAGCAGTGGAGTTTTGGATCTGGAGCCGCCGCCGCCATGGATTGCTCAATTTTGTTTCTGTAAAAATAAAACCTAATACGTAACCTATAAACAATCCATACACTGTTAAAATTGAATGAGGGTATTTCCAGAAAAATAAAACCTACGATTCAAAAATAGGGATGAGATTTAGATGTTTCAAAAGGGGAGTATGTGAGCCTAATTAACTTTACTTTTAAGGATGTGAGCCTAATTTTCACTAAATTTAACATGCTTTTGAGGCGTTTGTCTGCTTAGTTTGAGTTTTGGATGTAATGTTAATAGTACTTCAACTGTTTTACTTAGTGTTGTAGAATAACATTTTATCTAATGCGTCTGTCTTAAATATGTGAAGAATTCTGTGGATCATAGCCCCGTTGAGTCTGAGATGTTAAACAACAAAAGAAACAAACATATTGCACTAGGTCATACCTTCTAATTTCAATAATGTGCCATATTTTATGCATGAAAAGCAAAGGAAAATGCTATATTTCTTTGTGAAACTTATGATTTTTTTTTGAATTTGTTCAGAAGGGAACCGACCGGAGTCGTAAAACCCTCCCTAGTGCACTTAGCCCGGTCCGCGAGCACCACATAAGTGGTTGATCTTAGCGTATGCACATGGAAAGCACTTAGCATGCCATTCTGGGTTTCCAACCTGCACCACTGTTACCATGGTTCAAGTCCTTAACCGCTGGGCTACTACTGCGGACGAAATTTTGATTTTCATTTGAAATACTTTTAGGTTTGCTTTAAAATCCCACTCCCAATATTTTGAGACATATGCATATATCTTATATATAATGCAAATGGTTGATCAAAAGGGTCAAAGTGAAGCCTTTCCAAGGTATCCGAAATTATCTCCAATGCCATAGCTCAGCACAAATTAAGCATTAAAATATACAAGTGGATATTTTCATCATTTTTTTAATTCGTACTTTATTACACACACACACACACACACACACACACACACACACACACATATATATATATATATAAGCCGAAGTATAATAGATGAGCAAATGGGCTGCACTTTGTTTACGGGTCGAGGTTTATTTTTTTACTTTTGCTAAAGAGCCCACAGTATTTTATTTTTTATACATTGTATGAGATGGAGTTACTAGTTTGATGTTGTACTCTTTTCCCTTACTACTCTGTTAAGGAGATGAATCAACTAGGTGTTCTTTTACGTCATTAATAAAGAATCAATTTTCAATATATATATATATACACACACATACATACATATACATTTTTTTTTGAAGAATATATATATATATATATATATATATATATAGGGGAGGTTCCAGGGCACCCCCATTATGTGCATTTGCCCATAATATAAACCATTCATTTATATTTAAATAAGTTAGTAGGTAGAGAGAATTAGTGGGAAGAGAGAAACATGAATGTGTAGTCGAAATAAGTGGGCTATAGGGATGCTACACTATTTGGAGGTGGTGTTGATCTTATCTGTCTCTCTGTCTCTTTGATATAATGGTGAAAATAACATCTCGATAGAGATGAAAATGGTGAAAATGTTGACCAGAAATTATACCATAGTATGATAGGATCCTTATTATATTTAACAGCAAGTAAACCTGATATAATGGTGACTGTTTGTATGCATGATTTTAAGATAATGCAAAAGAATCACACTTACGAGCACTAAAACGTACGTTACGTTATCTATGAAATACTAAAGACTTCAGACTTTTCAATCCAAAAGATAATTCCTTTGAATTAGTATTCTTCAGCAATGCTGATTTTGGAGGGTTATGGATGGATCAAAAAAGTAAAAGTGGTACATGCCACTTTATTGGCAAAGCACTAGTCTTTTGGTTTAGCAACAAAAAAAATTGTGTTTCACTATCTGCGTGTGAAGCTGAATATACATCGGTAGCTCTGGCTTGTGCTCAAGTTGAATACATGCAACAACACTTAAAGATTTTAATATAAATTTATCAAAATCAACTATTTATTGTGATAACATTAGTGAGATAAATTTATCGAAAAACCCAGTTAATTACTCTCGAAAACATAGAGATATTCGACATCTATCATTTTTTACGTGATAATATAGGAAAAGAAGTAATAAATTTAGAATTTGTGTTATCTGAAAATAAAATAGAAGATATTTTCATAAACCCTTACTTGAAAATATATATATATATATATAAAATTAAGAAGAGAACTAGGTATCGTATCATTTGAAGATTTATATAATTTTAAAGAATTTTTTGCCTAAATTTTTTTTTTAGAATCAATTTTTTTTTTGTTGGTATTAACTGGGACTCAGACCCTGGTGGCCTAAATATTAGTCACATGGCCTTTCCATTTGGCTATTAAGTGTTTCTTGCCTATTCAGAATGTCATAAAAGCGTATGTTTAAACATACTTATAGCGTTATTTTTAACCACTAATATTGAATTTCTATTTTTATAACCATCAAATGACTCATGTTCTCTCGATTCTAAAAGCCATGGAATTCATTCCTGAAATATAGAGAAATTTCATTTATAAATTGAGTTAAAAACATTCCAAGTTATTACAAACAAAAGTGAAATCTCAAATTTCTATACAAACTCAGAAAAATTATAATGTCTTCACACTAAAATTCATCCAAATCTTCACCATCGTCATCTCCAATTCAAATTACAACTCCAAAACAGACCAAGTTTATAAGTGATCATCGTATTATACTGGTAATAAGAAATCTAAATGAGCACTGGCTATCTCTCCATCAACAGAAGAGAAAATAGATGATATCCATCATTTTCAATAACACCAACTTTATCTTCAATGTAAGTTATATTTTGAACAAAAAGTTACGATAAGAAGATTAACCTTTTTAAAACAAATAGCTTTAAGAGTGTGCAAAATCGTCAAGCTGAATGTTCATGATCCTTCATCTTTGTATAATCCATTATATATAAGTTCACAACGACCTTCATATATTCTAAATTCTTAGGATAGGAATTTTGCAGCAAATGAAGAGGCTAAGAATAAAATATTTCTAAAGATATCTTCTTCCACAACCTTTGAGTAGGATCTTAAAATTTTTAATTTTTGTATAAAGAAAAGTTTAACTATTTTTCAAGAATAATATTTGTAATTAAATATATATATATGAATAAACATTTATTGATTAAAATCCTTTTTTACATAAAATTTACTGAAGATAAACATACGTTTATTTACTTCGTTTATAAATATGCTTATACATATTGAAACATCCTACGACAAACAAAATACTTACGATAAAATTTATAAACTTTGAAAATAAGAAGTACACAACTATGAAGAACTCTAGATTCAACCGTCTGAATCCTAAATTCAAACGTCTGTATATTCTTGATATCCTAAAAAAATTACCCAGAATTTAACCGTTTGATTTCATCAAAACAGTGGGTTGAAAATGTTGCTTGCTCACGGGTTACAAATTTTCTTCATTCACCCGATTTAAATAGGAATTCAGCAGGTTGAAAATCTATTTTTTTTAAAGGTTTCATACCCAAAACCCATTAAAATCCAACTCCTATATCAACATAAACACATTCATTTTGTTATTTCTTCAAACCAAAATCCGAAATTCTCTCAAAAAAATTAAAATCCCAAATCTCGAATTAAATCAAACATCATTCCTTCACGAACTAAGAAGCTCAAACAAACTGTCATAGGCCCAAGCGATGGTCAAATCAAGAAATGGTTACATAATGATGTGGCTATTCAATGACTCAAGGCCATGAAAGATTCTAAGTTCTATCCTGCCTATTTCATTAAGTTCTCTAAATTCACGTGATACCAGATTCAACAGCTAGCAAGGTCCCCTTATTTTGAATCCTTAAAAGGTTATGATGCTAATAATAAGAAATTAGATCATCTTCTTATTAATTTATTTTTGGCCAACCTTACATTCGATTTTGAACAAGTAGAAGATAAAAACAATATGATTTGGTCTAAGGTTTGTGGAATTTTTACATTTGTCCCCATTGATCGTCAAGGTCGTATACTACATTGTGCATTCGAAGGAACAAATATTGATGATATCGATGTGGATATGGATGAAAGGGATGAAGTCTCACATATATTTCTATCTGATAGCTTAGTTGATATGTCGAAGTTAAAATCGAGTGCTTTACGAGCCCAAGCTTGCAGTATTCACCGGACTTTGATTCGATCACTCCAACCTCGCACCGGTAGTTATGAGAAAGTGTATAAAAGGGATTTTCAAGCTTTATACGCCATCTACAACAATGTTCAAGTAAATTGGGTATAGATTATAATGGATTTCTTGACTCAACATATAAATGGAAATATAAAATTATCCATTATAGTGCTTATATCATGTGTATTCTTCAAGGCTCGAAGGTTAAGCTTACTGAATCTATGATGTCTTCAAAGGAGAAGTTGGCACAAAAAACTTGGCTTTGATGCGTATTCCCGTAAGGCCACATACTCTCAACATTATCTCCTTTTAACAATGATAAATAAACATTGCAAATAAAATAGAACAACCCACCGAGCCAACAACCTTAAAAAGGCCATCTTCATCCGTGACACTAGATAATGAGGATATTATACAAGTTGTTAGTTCGAAAGAAAATTTTAAGAAAGCTCATGATGTTGTTTACAACAATCAATTAAAACTCCAAAGACAAATGACTAAGTTGCAAGATAAGACGGAAAGGCGCTTTCCTTCGATCAAGGGCTTTCTTTCAATGATTTGGAACAAAAAAACTTGCATCGGTACATCTTCTTCCGAGGTCTATGAGCCTACTATCTTTGAATGATCCACTGAGGAAGAAGTCCATAAAGATGAAGACGAGGACGATGATGGTAATAATGATGAAGGTAGAGAGGAATGATCATTTAAACTTTTAATCTATTTTCGATTGTATAAGTAAATTTCCTTTTGGCTTTAAAACTCTATGCTTGTTTAAGTTGATGCTTGATGTTGAACATATGCTATGTTTATTTCTTGTGTTGAATCTTATGCTATGTTTATGTTGGAAATATGTTATGCCTGTGTTTGATTAACTCATGATATTATTTTATATCATTTGTTGTTCCTTACAAGCATTATATATAATATGAAATGCATGTTTTATTAACATATATTATGATATGATACGTAGGTATGTCATTTGTTTCTTATATATATATATATATATATATATATATATATATATATGGCATGTAGTCAATAGTAAGTAGTACTCTTAAATGCATATACATGTATAGTTTAATAGTTCATGTACACTCTTGCTCTTTTGATTTGTTCTCTTCATGAACTATATATATATACTATATATATTACTATATATATATATATATATATATATATATCAGTTCCTTGTAGGATGTTATTCCTTTTGTTGATGACAAAGGGGAGAAAATATATACAACATATATATATATATATATATATATATATATATATAGGGGGAGCAATATATTCTAGGGAAGCACATGTAAAATTTAAAATTTTATTTAATTCACACACACACACACACAGATATATATATATGTATGTATATATATGTGTGTGTGTGTGTGTGTGTATATGTATATATATAACGTCGTTTATATAGTTATCATCATCAAAAAGAGGGATATTGTGTGAACCTTCACTTTTGGACTAGATTTTGATTACGACAACTAAATGTCGACGATATTATTCATTAACGTTTTTTATAGGAAGAAAGAGATGAATATAGCCTACATACACGAAGATTCGACAAAAAGACATATTGGTATATTTGTAATGAATTCAAGTTTGTATTCAGTTAGTTTTTATTGTTAAAATCTCTCCTATAATATACATATGTAAGATTTTATATTCAAAGGCTAAAACACATAGGTATATGTCATGTGCATTAGCCGACTGAATTAAAAATTCAGCCGGCTTAATATTGTGACTTATACACATGCACACCTATTTTTAAGTATTAGCCCGTTTTTTAGGCAGCTGAATTAACAATTCAAATGACTGACCTGAAAAGTTGCAACTTTTTAAAAAGTCATTACTCTTAAATCCAAGAGTTATCACTATATCTGTTGATTAAACCTTTTGATGAATAATTGCAACCTTTTGTTTACTATAAATACACTATAGAATCATTCGTTTTAATCACCGAACTTTCTCGATTTCTATATTCTTTGCTTCTGAAATATTTCCATATAATATTTACTTGTGCTCTCACATTTTCAATATTCTATGATTATAAATTACTTTCCTTCTTTATTCTTCAATTGCTTTCAAATATACATACATACATACATACATACATATATATATATATATATATATATATATATATATATAAAGCAGAAGATCATAGGAAGGGTGTACCGACTTATCCGTGTTATCAAGAACACATATACAGTCAAAACAACCTTTTTTACTTGTTGAAGTCCTGTTCTGCTGCTCAGGCAAGAAGTTCTCTTCGGCTACTGGGGCGAAATCATATTTTGCTGCTCAGGTCCATGCTCTTCTCCTCAGGTGTTGTAATAGTTGTTTCTCTGGGTTAAATGAGGGTGCTGATTAGTTAAATTCCAAAAGGAGTTTGGAATAGGACGTAGGATGGTGCTCCAAACCACTATAAAAATTCCTGATGTTCTTTGCTTTACTTACTGCATTTTCATTACTTATTTGTGATATAATCTCTAAATATTTATCTATTTAAATATTTACTTGCATAAATCAAGAATTATATATCACCTTATTGAAAATTTCGAAAATCATGAAGGTAATGCTCTTAATGACATCAGAGGCTTGAGCCAATTCCATGTATCACCTATAGCGCATCCGATGCTGAGTGAGATTAGTCTTTTCTTAATAATGTGATATCTACGGAAAATTGAACCTACGTGGGAATTCAACATTCAAGATGTTATAAATGTAGGGTGGTTGCGATCGACTCCCCAATTCTAATTGTTAAAATTATGTTTTGCATAATTTGCCTGACCATGACAGTTATGTTCAGAGTTTAAATGATGGGTCCGTACTTCGAGTCACTATCACGCTCATGCCTCCTTGTATCCCTCGTAGCAAACATTGCATGTGCCATCATTTAAGCATCAATTTTGTGACCTTATTGCCTCGGTCAGTCACAGGGCATGATGGAGAAAGCATAGGTGCATGAGAAGGCCCTGACGCATCATGGTCACATGCAGGAACAATGACGTCAGCTCATCGAATAACCACAAGGTCTGGTTCGATATCTCTCGATTTGGTAAGGCTGAGATGAACCAGGTCGGCCAGGGAAGATTGCCCCGGCTCGACACCAAGCCGGATCAGGTGCGATGCTATTATAGATCGTCTAACGCCCTATCTTTGTCATGGTGCCTCTCTACTTTTATCGAGTGACGATTACTCCTCTAAATGATAGCGCAGTGAAGCATAGAATTTCTAACTCCTGAGTTCATCCTATTGCATAGTTACCAAGTTCGTTTCCCTCCTCAACGCGATATTCTCGTGCATATGTCAGTTCAAGGCACTACTATCCATAAGGTCATCGTACGTCACTGGAGCAGAAAATGGCATGGCAGTAGCGTTGCGCTAGTTGTGACCCTGTTTCCAGCGTTGCTGGATTGTTGAGTAGGTTCATCTTGCAACTGGTTCGCTGACCAGAAGAAAGAAAACACCTTATTTAGACACCATTGTTGTAGAAATGAAGGATATGAGAGCATCTCAATGAATCTGGAAATCTGCTAGTAGATGTGAAGATCCTAAGGTTGAGAATTTCATCTTTTCAGTGAAAGCACCAAAAATGTTGAAGTCAAAATTGGTTCAACACCCCAAATGAAATACGTGGGGAAATAAAATGAAGAGAATAAATGAAAAACTAACAATGTAACTGCGACACACAATTTATAGTGATTCGGCTCGGATTTGCCTGCATCCACTTAATTATTTCTATAAATTTTTGACTATTTTGATGATATACTGAGTATTGGGCAAAGACGACCTCGAGTACAACCCGAAATAATATGACAGAGTGCGTAAAAATTAGAAAATCTCTCAAAATGGTGCTTTGAAGTTGCCTTTATAGATGAGATTCAAATCTGGTTCGGCTAGACGAGCAGGTGGGAAAAGTGGAGTGGTGAAATGAGTGGACAGAGTGAGCCACGTCGCCCACGTTCATCGATTTGGATCGGTCAAGTCCGGTTTGGTATGGGTCATGCCGAACTGGATTGGTGGAACAGTGGTGTCACGTCATGAGTCGAACCGAAGCATGCCGAGCAGAAGAATATCTACAAAATCTTATTGAATTTGGATTAGTGCAGTTCACGGTAGCGTAAGGGTGTTAAACGAGTGCTGCAAAACAGGGGCATTCGGGATGCTTCACATTCTTGTTTTTCTTTCTTCCACTAACTATCTCTACCCACTAACTTATTTAAATACAAATGAAAAGATAATATTGAGACGCAAATGAGGTGCCACATAATAGGATTGCCCTGCAATCTCCCTATATATATGACATCTTTTTATCATGGAACCCCTATTGCACTTGAAAGATAGTCACTCGTTTATAATTAAGTAAGTTAGCGGAGAAGAGAGTTAGTTGGAAGAGTGAGAGTGTTAGTTGCAGGAATGTTACACTATTTGAGTTGCTCTTGATTTTTTTTGTGTTTATAAAATTTACAACCATAGCTGCCCGCTATTGCTTTCTTTGTCCGATTTCTGTTGTTGCCAGAGGCAATCCTCGCTGCCACCACAATTAAATTGCACTTGCAGAGACAGATCAATCAATATCTTCAGATGCATATCCGATGGCTACACCTTAAAACGTTAATAATTTCCATTATTGCTGCGGTTATGGTCCAAAGTCTATTAAATCACAGGCAAAAGTTTGACTCGGTATTAAATATCATTCAAATTCAAGCAACACACACGAGACCTATTCCATGATACATATAAAACAACGAGTGCTCCCTCTTCTTTCACATAATAAAATTCGTCAACATCTGATTGTTAAATAGAGCCTCTGACAAAGAAACATAAAAATGAGTATGTCATAGTCAAAGAGTAGGAGAGTGTTCTTTCTTGTGTTGGTGTTCTTAATGGTGTCGAGCATGTTTCAGGAGGAAACGGCAGTAATGGGAGGAAGGCAGCTGGACGAATGGTGGAAGCCGAATAGCAATGGACGCAGAAATGTCATAGTCACAGAAATGGACGCCTGTTCCGCCTCGGGGACCCGGTAGTGGGTGCACTAGCAATCCTCATAACCATGGCGGTTACTGTCCCCCGCAATAATTAATGTGTAAATAGCTGTGTATATTCGTTCTTTTTTTTCTTCATGAATTATGATCAAGAATGTGCAAATAACTGATTGTTTTGATTCTTTTACACACTGACCTTGTATTTGTCTTGGATCTGAAAAAATTTAACATGCTTTTGAGGCGTTTGCCTGCTTAAACTGTTTTGGATGTAATGTTTATAGAACTTAAACTGTTTTAGTTATTGATGTAGAATAACATTCTTTATCTAATCTAATGCATCTCTGTTATGTGAAGAATTCTATGGATCATATATAGCCCCCATTGAGTCTGAAAATGTAAAATGACAAAAGAAACAAACATATTGCATTAGGTCGTGCTTTCTATTTTCGATAATGTGCTGCCATATTTTATGGATGAAAAACAAAGGAAAAGGGTATATCTCTCTGTGGAAGTTTTAATTTTCATTTGAAATACTTTTCGGTTTGCTCTAAAATCCCCGAAAAACTCTCATTTCCTCCATGAAATTTATACTAAGTCCCCGAATAAGCACCAGGACACAGATAAGACAAAGACTCCAATTTCTTAGATTTCTTCTCTTTTTCTCTTTCTTGTCCTTTGTTTGAGTGACCATTAAATTCCATATACTAGTATTACCGTACAATGGTGGAAAAACCGACCGTTAGTGTTCAATATGAAATAAGAATTATTTGTTGAAACATTTTCAAATTAGATTCTATTTAAAAAATGGTAGGGTACTTTAATAGAAAATGAAAATAACTAATAAAGTAGAATTACATGTAGAAAAACTTGAAATTAAGAATACACTGTAAATGTACTGATTCAAATCAGTTACAAATACATACATATATTTCTATTATGTATGAAATAGGATCAGTGTTATCTTAATATTTGGTTATTTTGCAATTCTAAACCATTAATGGATTGAAAAATAAAAGACAAACGAAAAAAATAAACCGTTTAGCACCGTTCTAAGTTATTGTTTTTTAACTGTAAAAAATGTGATAATTTGAAATATTCTAACGGTTATAGACGTCATAACGTTAAATTTACCCATAATTAAAACTGTTATATTGAGAAATACCCTAATGGTTATAACTGTTATAAAGCTGAATTTACTAATGGTTAAAAATGTGATAAAATATATTTAACATATGTAATAAGGGTTATAACCATGAGACCATGCAATTTTGTTGTTCAAACCTTCAAACCGACATAATGTTTAGTTTATATGCAAACATAATTTTTAGAGCACGACGTCAAATAATATTGTTCTGTATTAAAAGCCCCTTCAGCTCTTGGTGTCTGTCGCATTACCTCTGTGTTGATTTACAAGCATTTTCATGAATTTTATCGCCCTTCGTCTGCTTCCATTAATGCCTATAGAATTTATATGCAAACATTACCCATAGTTCATAATAATATCATAGAGTTTTTACCATAATAATATTATAGGTACACAAGTGATACAGTGAAAATGATACAAAGTAATTGATACAGTGACCTATTGAAACGGAATATTATATTCTTGAATTTGCATCTCCTTCACGCTATGCCCAAAATCATGGATAACACAAATCTTCCAATAATTAACATAAAAAACCATGCAAGTACAACAGATTGATTCAGATAACAAAGTTTGTGCAGCAACCACATGAGTTTGAAGAAATATACACTAAAACTAAAGATAAAAGAAACATAGTAATTTAGAGTTACAATTCAGTGTCCAGATTGCCAAAAAGTGTTTGTCACCTAGAGTTGAAGATGAGACCATGTCAATTATAATCAATTCAAGATAAAGCCCCCTTGTTTCTGCAAAATAATATGTACAAATAAAAAATACAAATCACAGTGATTCCAAATTGGAGTGGCAATACGACATGGAAAGGAAAAAGGGAAAATCAAATAAATAAAATTAATCCTTAATCTCTTGCCTCAAGTAGTTGCATCATTTGTCTCGCATGTTTGGCAGTTCGAAAGCCTAATAATTGAGCTATACGGAACCATTTTTTCATTTCATAATGCTACACCAAATGAATTAACAATCTACAAAAGTTGTTTTTTTCCACATATTTCAATCATCAACCCAACATAAAAACCCAACAAACACTACACCAAAACAGGTGATTCCCAATGAGTATAATTGTCGCAAACAATTTCGGCAATGCTTAATACTGTTGCTATGAAGGCGTGACAATTTATTTCCAATACATATAAGCGTTGGTAGATTTTCTGTCCCAACGCATATAAGCATTGGTATATTTTCGTTCCCAACAGTTATAAGTATCGGTATATTTTCGTTCGCAATGATTATAAACGTTGGTAGATTTTTGTTTGCAACGCTTATACTTGTTGCAATACTTATACATGTTGCAATATTTTTATTCACAACAAATATAAATGTTAATAGTATTAGTAATCTTATATCCTAACATTAATAGTCAATTAGTAACTAACATGATTATAACATTGACAATATTTAATATTAATCCAAAACAGATATTCTCAATTTAAAAAGTATTACTCAATGAATACCAATAGACAACTTTTATAATCAAGTAACAACATAGAATACCAGTTAACAACAGACAAGTATGATATATAATTAAGTTTCTAAATTCAATACATAAATGAAATTCTACAAATGTCGAATATGAAATTTTGACCATATACCAAAGCCCAAGGTTAGACAATGCATGCCCAAGGTTAAGCCTAGCCTCCATTGGAAAACAGCGGTTTCCTCTGTGTTACTCCGTTTAACCGTACATTAAAGAACCCTAGCGATAAATCTAAAAACAATAAAATGGGAGACAACTAACATTCATTCTCGCTTACTACTTTCAGCCCGTCGGGAAAGCTTGTCTAGATCTAGCATGCACTCACAGATGTTTGCGTAACTCAGTGGGAAACTGAGTTGCTACTGTGCAGCTCAATTTGCAAACTGAGTTGCTGTTGCGAAAATTCAGTTGCAAACTGAGTTGCTGCTGCGCAACTCAGTTTGCAAACTGAGTTGCTGGTGCGAAAACTCAGTTGCAAACTGAATTGCACAAACTCGGTTTTGCACTGATTATTTAACAAATTTTCAAGTCACCTTGATTATTTAGCAGGATATTTGATGTCTTCAAGTCCCTGTGAAGAACCCAATTTTTCGAAAATACTTTACACCTGACATAAACTCAATGCCAGCATGAACTCAGTTGCAAACTGCTGTTGCAAACTCAATGCCAGCCCCTCTTATCCTACATATGATTAAACATGATAAACAGCTACAATGTTCGCTACAAGACACTTAATATATTAATAGCGAACATAAAATAAAACAACAAAAATACACCAATCGCTATTTATATATTCGACAAATGTGCTCCCTAATCACATCATGAGTGGGTGTAAGACTCACCCTTGATTTGATGCGAACATCAATGCCAGTCCCTCCTATCCTATATTATTATTATTTCGACAAGAAGAAGAGCGATAATAAATTTTGAATTCAATGTTTTTCCAAGAAATCAATACAATATCAACATAATTCAAAAGATCATTTGAGTTGCAAATAAACATTTTTATTCATTACCATATTGAAGTTGCATTTGTCTTCGGCAGAAATAGTGACCAGCTCCCTCTTCATGTCCATGGTGGTCATGAGAGTGATCTTCATGTCCATGTCCATGTTGTAACCGTTGTGATTAATCCGATTCAAGACCACTCGAATCTGATATCTAAACCACAATGCGCTAGCGGAAGACTAGATCGTTGTTAGACTTGCAAAAACAACCAAAGCAAAAACTCTAGTCACAAAACCAATATCAACCAATCATGAACAATCCAAATCTCAATCACAAGCAAGGAACTAATGAAAAAGTGGCAAAAATAAATCACACAAGGATTTATAGTGGTTCCACTAACATTTTGTTAGTGTACATCCACTTTGGAGAGAGAGTATATTATTACCACGATGAAGGAATACAAGAGATTGATCCAATAATCACTATATTTCAATATAGAAAAGAGTTTGAGGAGAATAGAATTGAAGAATTGAAATTAGGTTATAAACCCTAATTCTCCCTTGAGAATAAGCCTTGACCCTAATCAAGTCTTCAAGCTCTCCCTAATTCACTTCAGAAAATAGCTTGTATAGAGGTTGGCCAATTACCCAAATTGCCGCTGAATTAGTCACAAATCAGTTTGCTAATCTTCAGCCCGAAAATAGCCTAAAACCCGATAAGACGTCTGTCGAACCTCCTGACAGACGTCTGTCATCTTCCAGACATTCATTGGGAAAATGTACTCAGCACAGACGTCTGCCCCTCATGTGTCAGATGTCTATCTAAGCTCTCGGGAAATCAATTCCCTGCAGTCAAAAGTCTGACATCCCCTATGACAGACGTCTGTCACTCCAAACTATTGAAAACTGCATCTTCCTGCTCATATCTCCTCCATACGAGCTCCGATTTGCGAGCAGTCACCTCCGTCTTGAAGCTATCTTCATCCTCTTCAATGCAACATATATAGTATCGCATATCACAACACTCCACCTCGATACTATAACCATCTCAACTCCAAGCCCGAATGCACCATGCACTTCCTTCTACCTTCGACCAAGCAACTTGAATGTTTTCCCAATGAGCTCAGGCATGGCCACCGCCCATTGCACTACACCAACGAGTTCAGGCAAAGCCCCCACCCGCCAATGTAGTGTTGAAAACATTCAAACCATAAACCGTCTCACCGAAAAACAATGTACTCGGGAGTGTAACGAGTACTTACCTTGAAGATAGATTTCCAATCTCTCACCGCTATTCCTTTTCCATCAAAAACAAAATCACTCTCTCCACCTCGTGCCGCCCCATGGCACCTAGCAACTCAACAAGCGAATTAAGTTCGAGCAATGCTCGAACTTCCCATACGGAAATGCCTTCGTAAACATATCTACCGCATTATTCTTTGTGTCCACTTTCTGAAGGTTTACTAGATTACCCTCATCCATGGCTACAAGAAATGACTCCCTCACCTCAATATGCTTGGTCCGTGAGCTAAACTCCAAATTCTCCACCAAATGGATAACACTTTGGCTATCACATCGAACATCAACACTCTCATGTTCAAAACCCAAGTCACACAACAATCGCTTCAAGTAGAGTGCCTCCTTGGCCGCTTCCACATCGGCAATCAACTCCGCCTCCGTAGTGGATAAAGCAACTACGGTGTGCAATTGCGATCTCCAACTAATGGTTGTCCCGCCAAGTGTGAAGACATACCCGGAAGTTGATTTCCTCCGATCCCTATCACCGGCGTAGTCCGAGTCATAATAACCAACAAACTTGCAACTCCTATCATCACTACCGCCAAAGACAAGTCCATGAGATGCTGTGCCTTTCAAGTATCTCATAATAACCTTCACGGCTTCCCAATGCGATTTCCCAGGATTAGCCATATACCGACTAACCACCCCGACGGCATTTGCAATATCGACCTCGTACACACCATTGTGTACATTAAGCTACCAACCACACTTGCATATGGCACCTTTGTCATATAAGCCTTGTCTTTATCCCCGATAGCTGATCCCTTATCCGAAAGCTTCATATGCAAAGGTAAAGGTGTATTTAACGCCTTCGCATCCTCCATGCTAAACCGGCAAAGCACTTTCTTAATGTATTCCTTTTGAGTCAATATTAACTCAAAATGCTTTCGGTCCCTTTCAATTTCCATGCCCAAGATTTTTCTTGCTTCTCCAAGATCTTTCATTTCGAATTCCGATTTCAAAAGCATCTTCAACTTGTTGATTTCATTTTGATCCTTAGAAGCAATGAGCATATCATCCACATACAAGAGTAAATACACCCAACAATCATTTTCCAACCTCTTGAAATATACGCAAGCATCCTTGAAGCTTCGATTAAAGCCACTTTCAAGCATGAAATGATCAAATATCTTGTACCATTGTCTAGGCGATTGCTTCAACCCATATAGTGATTTCTTCAACTTTCAAACCAATTTAGACTTACCATCTACAACAAACCCTTCCGGTTGCTCCATGTAGATGTCTTCATCCAAGTCTCTATGCAAGAAGGTGGTTTTCACATCAAGTTTCTCCAACTCCAAGTCATGGATAGCAACTATGGCTAGTAAAACCCGGATAGATGTATGACGAACTACCAGTGCAAAAATTTCATCATACTCCTTTCCTTTCCTTTGTGAGAACCTCTTTGCCACTAACCTTGCTTTGTACCTTCCATCATCCTTCACCTTGTAAATCCATTTGCACCCTATAGCACTGTTTCCTTGAGGAAGGGGAACCAACTCTCAAGTTCGGTTCTTCATAAGCGATTGCATCTCTTCCTCCATGGCGCAAATCCACTTCGAGCTCTCTCTCGACTCCATGACGTCATCAAGGTCCATCGGCTCATCTTGGACTACATTGAGAGCATAGTCCAAATGATCACAAAAGCTAAGCTAGTTCCAATCACCATGTCTTTCGGGAGGCCTTATTGCACGTCGACCAACCCGAGTAGCAATACTATCACCCAAACCCCTTTCGGCTCCACCTTGAGTTGAAACTTCTCTAGTATCATGTACATCACCAACATCACTACTAGAGAAACCACGTGGACTATGTGATATTTCATCAACCGTTTCAACTGCACGAGCTTGTTCAACTCTACTACCACTTGGACGGAATGTGGGAATGACTTCCTTCTCCTTTGATTCACCATGAACCAAATCTGGAACGTCCGATGAGCTCTCATTTACCTTGAATAAAACCGACTCATCAAAAGTGACATGACGAGAATTAACAACCTTCTTCATTTCCGAATTCCAAATCCGATAGCCTTCCACGCCATCCGTAAAACCAAGCAAGACCACTTTGAATGCTCTAGCTTATCATTCCTTGGATCATGCACATAAACTGGGCTACCAAACACACGAAGATATCTCAAGTCAACACTCTTCCCTTTCCACACTACCTCCGGAATTTTGTTATCAATGGCCGAGCACAGAATTCGATATAAAATATGCACCGCGGTTGACAAAGCTTCAGCCCAAAATTCCTTTGACAAACCCGATGTCAATCTCAAGCATCGAGCTTTCTCAAGTGGAGTTCGGTTCATTCTTTCCTCTACTCCATTAGATTGCGGATCTTCCGGTGTAGTAAAATGTCTCCGGATTCCGTAATGCTTACAATACTCCATGAATTCACGCGAGACATATTCACCACCATTATCGATCCTTAACACCTTCAAAGTCTTACTGCTCTCATTCTCAACAAGAGCCTTCCACACTTTGAACTTAGCAAATGCCTCCGACTTGGCCCCCATTACATACACCCATACCTTTCGAGACAAATCATCAGTGAAAGAAATATAATGCCTTGCTCCTCTCAAAGAAGCAACCGGTGCCGGTCCCCAAACATCCGAATGAACATACTCAAGAACCTCCTTTGAGTCATGCTTGCCTTCATCGAATGATACCCTTGTTTGCTTCCCCATGACACACTCCTCGCAAAACTCTAGTTTGTTGAAACTCTCACCCTCGATCATCTCCTGCTTCCGAAGAATATCCAAACTCCTCTCCGAGACATGACCCAATCTTAAATTCCACAACCGTGTCGCATCCAAGTCACAAGAACTATCAACACCCACACAAGTCTCACCTCCTACGGTCACACCTTGAAGCAAATATATACCATGAGTCCTAGCACCTTTCATAACCATAAGTGCCCCCTTCGAAACCCTCAAGCAATTCTTCTCGATAGTGATCTTGCATCCTAGAGAATCCAATTGCCCCAAAGATATAAGCGACTTCCTAAGTCCCGAAACATAGCTAACATTGGTGAGCGTGTGAACAACTCCATCAAGCACCCTTATTTGCACAGAGCCACTACCCATTGACTTGCAAATAGCACCATTTCCCATAGCAATTGCATTTCCCTCTTTGACCTCAAAGGATGAAAAACAATTTCTATTTGGCATCATATGATACGACGCACCCGAATCGAGTACCCATTCGTTACCCGAAACACCCGTTGCTACCTCCGTCAACACGTTCTCATCTATCTCACCATCCCCACTCTCCACCGCCACGGTGAAGACGCTGCTTCCTTCTTATCTTTGTCTGGACATTCATTTTTCCGATGTCCCGGTTTCTTACAAATAAAGCACTTGTCATTTCTCTCTTTCGATTTACCTCTTCCACCGGGTTTTCTTGATTTAGAATGCCCATGGTTTCCTTTCTTCACATTCTTTTCTTTCTCCACAAATAACCCATGACTACTACTAGCTCCACTACTACCCTCACTCATCTCCTTCATTTGATCTCTCAACTCCTCACTAAGAAGATCCATCTTGACATCATCTAGAGTCAAGGTATCCCGGCCATAGATCAAACTATTTGAGAAACTCGTATAACTGTAAGGCAACGAACACAATAATATCATCGCCTTTTGTTCTTCCTCAATCTTTAAATCAACGGCCTTCATCTTCATGAGCAAGTCATCAAAGGAATTCAAATGCACCTTAAGCGAATTACCCTCCTTCATCCGGAAGGTGAAAAACATTCGCAACAAGATCAAACGGTTAGTGAGTGACTTCTTCATATAAAGTTCTTCCAACTTGTCCCAAATACCTTTAGCGGTAATCTCACCACTGATTTCGGAGATCCAATTCTCCCCCATAGCATGTTGAAGAGTAGTGTAAGACCATTCCTCCATCTCCTCTCTCTCAACATCCGAGATATCACTTGGCAATAAGTGAGTATCAAATACTACTCGGTTCACCCGATTCCGCCTAAGAACCGCTTTCATTTTCCATAGCCACTTCTCAAAGTCATTATCACCATTCCACTTGTCAATAACCAATTGAGACCCCGACGCCGCATACGAACCCCGTACATAAGGTGCCACACCATTCAGACTTTCGGTTGAAGGACGTACCGAGCTACTATCTGTCTCCGGCATTTTCACAAACACCTAACAAGCACCAAAACAGCTCTGATACCAACTGTTGTAACCATTGTGATTAATCCGATTCAAGACCACTCGAATCCGATATCTAAACCATGATGCGCTAGCGGAAGACTAGATCGTTGTTAGACTTGCAAAAACAACCAAAGCAATAACTCTAGTCACAAAACCAATATCAACCAATCACGAACAATCCAAATCTCAATCACAAGCAAGGAACTAATGACAAAGTAGCAAAAATAAATCACACAAGGATTTATAGTAGTTCCATTAACATTTTGTTAGTGTACATCCACTTTGGAGAGAGTATTTTATTACCACGATGAAAGGAATACAAGAGATTGATCAATAATCACTATATTTCAATATAGAAAAGAGTTTGAGGATAATAGAATTGAAGAATTGGAATTAGGTTATAAACCCTAATTCTCCCTTGAGAATAACCCTTGATCCCTAATCAAGTCTTCAAGCTCTCCCTAATTCACTTCAGAAAATAGCTTATATAGAGGTTGGCCAATTACCCAAATTGCCCCTGAATTAGTCACAAATCAGTTTGTTAATCTTCAGCCCGAAAATAGCCCAAAACCCGATCAGACGTCTGTCGGACCTCCTGACAGACGTCCGTCATCTTCCAGACATTCATTGGGCAAATGTACTCAGCATAGACGTCTTCCCCTCATTTGTCAGACGTATGTCTGAGCTCTCGGGAAACCAATTCCCTACAGTCATACGTCTGACATCCCCTATGACAGACATCTGTCGCTCCAGACCACTGAAAACTGCACCTTCCTACTCATATCTATTCCATACGAGCTCCGATTTGCGAACGATCACCTCCGTCTCGAAGCTATCTTCGTCCTCTTCAATCCAACATATATAGTATCACATATCACAACAGTCCCTTCCAACGATGGCGCCACCCAGTACTACAGGACCATCTTGCTTAGCTCTGTAGAGAACCTAAAACCACATGACAACGTACAAGCCTTTTCCGACGACGACATGTCAGCGCTTGGGAGCATGATGGATGTACTGTCCTTTCCAGTTACCTCCGCCGCCGCCCATATATTTATCGTTAAATTTGATAGGGAAATGGGTTTGGGATTTTGTTTAGTGATGTGGTTTGTGATAATGGTGGCGGATGTGTGAATTAATCAACTACTTTGAACATTCAAGATAATCAGCTACAATGTTCGCTACAAGATACTAAGTTTAGAAAGGAGGGATTTTCTAATTTCCAATTTATTTATTAAAAAAATTCCCATAATTAAAACATGCATATATGCATTAAAATGGCACAATTCACAAAAAAATCAATAGATAAAATGGCTAATAATTTATCATTTAATAGCAAATATGCATTAAAATGGCAAAGTCTTTGTCGTTTGAATGCAGATTCTCAGTTGAACACCAAACTCTTCTTGTTTTATTTGTTTGTGATTTGTTAAGAAACTGTTCTCTTCTTTTTCTTCCTTCTTTGCGAAGAACTTGTTTGTGATGGTCCTATGCAAGAGAAGTTGATTTTTTATAGAAGTTTGTCTAAAAAATATTCATGATCAAAATAAAATACATTCAGCAACCAACCAATGAATTGCTTCACTACTTATGAACCTTCACCATGTACAAAGTAAAGCTACAAATGCATTGCACGATTTTGTTTCATTATGTTTTGCTGTTGCAAGTTTCAATACAAACATAGATTGGGAGTTATCATAGATTGGGAGTTAAAGGACACCAAGTATAAAGATAACAAATATACATATATACGCAACACTAGTGAAATCTTGCAACAATCTATTTAAGGAAACACTCTTTTCACTGATGATAGAACTTACTAGATTAACCAGTATAGGTATTAGCCAAGAATCCTTACGTTATTCAAAACCTGAACAATGAAAAACACTTCACTCAGTCAACGCATGGTAAGCAAAAATTTAGAATTTAAGATTGACGAGACATTCTATTCTTCCATATTTCTTTAGAGCTGTATACATCACAGTACATGCATAAACCGTGTTACAGAAGCAGACTCCAAAAGTTTCTAAGAGCGCAGCTCACGCTCACTATAAATGTCATTGCATAGATGCATAGTAAACACAAATTAAGAAATTTAGATTGACCAAAAATTCTTTTTTTTTTCTTCTCAAACTTCTTAGAACTATATGCATCGCAACTAATACATGAAACTGTGTAACAGAAGCAACACCAAAAATTCAGGACAAAAAAAACATTTCATGCATAAATGAAACCACAATAACAATTCTAAAATATTTCATGCATAAATAGAACCATGAATTAGAGTTGATGCATCCTTATCCTTTGGAGATACTACAAATATTTCATTGCAAAATATGCTGACAAAAAATAGAAAGAAATATACCTTTTGGCTTCATACATTCTCTTTTGTGCTTCATATAGCTTTAGTGGAGCATCTTCGTTAATGGCATTCCAGCATCCAACGTAATGTAGTTGAAGTTCAGCCAAACATTTGAACACCTTTAATTAACCCATAGCATTGTTTAATAGTGCTCATCTTCCTCCTACAGAACAATAAGGGTGAAGAAATAGATATTGTAAAGAACAAACTATAGAAAGAGGCCATTAACAAAAAATAACCCTCGTATAGAACATTTTAGAATGAATTTTGAAAGGCAATTTTTGAATACAAACATAAAACGTTGTCATGATGAATACATCGCTTTAAAAGAGGGAGTAACCACTCGTTTAACAAATGTTGTCATGATGAATACATCGCATTAACTAATCCATTAATCACCGCTGGCTGTTTTATCTATTGATTTACCTGGCTCGGTTTAAACTGAACCTACAAGGTCCAGTTTACCTAAGCCTGGCTCCGGTTAAAACTGAGCCACTCGGCTCAGGTAAACTAAGCATTGTAGGCTCAGTAAAAATCATAAACCTGCACTTAAAAAATAACATTAATTGTATATCTATTTTATGTTTCAATAGTTTTTCAGAGTTAGCTAGCATTAAAGTCAATAAAACAATGCAATCACTAATGCAAATTTTCTCGCTTTATCATCTCAGTCAATTCCCATATTAATGCTACCGCTCAAAATACATTTGTGTTTCGATAGTTTCATATTTTAATAGTGATTTAAAGTTAGCTAGCATTACTCTTAGTCCATTAATGCAATTATCAATAATACAAATCTCTTTGATTTACAAACTGTTGAAATCTTCATATAGTGCAAGATTAATACGGTATGAAATTTTGTCAACACTTGCAAGAAATATGGAGATATGACATAAAAGAGAGCACAGGTTATTTAAAACAGTGTTCATAATCTTGATAAGTACCGCAAAAGAACAAAATTGACTTAAATTACATGCATTAATTTGCATACAAAGGAAACTAACATGTTTTATTTAATTGTCATTATATGGGAATAAATTTTGTTTAGAAAGAGATTGAGGAATATCAAAATCGATATGCATACATAGAAAATGAAGTAAAAATCTTAACATTCATTGTTCATTAACGTCAATATATGATACATGGAAGGTGATGTATCAGGTAATCTAACAAGTACCATGAACTCCTAAGTAGCAAAATAAAAACAAAAAAGACCAAATATGGCTTAAACAATAGACAAATATTAACAATGTAAATAAGGCGACTTTAAGGTGAGAAAATAAGTAAACTATTTGAAACAAGAAAATCAAACATATAAAATCATAAAAGCAATGAGACAAGCTTTAAATAAACTTAAATTAATGCTGCTATATAGTAAACTAAATCAAATTCGGAAGGTGTAACAAATATCAAGTAATGTATGTAAAGAAACCTATGAAAATGATTGCAAGAAATCATATCCAACATAACCATAACCATATGTCAGCTAAACACTGAACCATAATGCATCTATCAAGCTAAAACAGTGCAAAAGTGAACTGAAAATTGGCTTTAGAAAGCTAATTTTGTTCAAACTGCACGAGGAACAAAATTTGAAATTTAAATCACTTTCAGATAAAGAACTCTCTTTCACTGTTCAATGTGTAACCACATCAAAATTGAGATTAACAGAAATAATTTTTTTTTTGGGTCGTATTCTAAAGAAAATACAACGTCATAACAACCATATTATTTTTAAAGTTCAGATAATTGTGAAATGCAATTGAGACGCATATCTTTTAATTAAGATTCATATCAAAGTTTAAAATTACCTTGTAAATTCATGAATATAAGTAACATACGCGACTTGCAATGCTGATTGAAGCTAATTTCCTGAAATCGAAAACGAACCCCTGAAGTAAAAATAAGTAACATAAGTGACTTGCAATGCGGAATATAAGTAACATAAGCGACTTGCAATGCTGATTGAAGCTAATTTCCTGAAATCGAAAACGAATCCCTGAAGTAACATAAGCAACTTGCAATATGAGTACCCATTTATATATAATCCAAGATTTTAATTACAAGCAATACGTTTTGGTTTCAAAATCCCCCTTTTGCTATCAAAGATGATCATTAAAAACCGAGATAGCAAACAAAACTGTAAAAATTTAAGAAAAACTACCAACTAAAGTACTTACCTATCGTAAACCTAGTAACACCATGATTTATATATATATAATCCTTATCCTAACTTAATTCCAAGTCTTTTCCCTTTGATACATCGATGTGATTAAGCAAAACCAAATTGCTATGCATAAGAAGAGTGGATGCATATGGTGACAGACTGATGGACATATCGATGTATACAAATCGATTTAAACAGATAATACCGATGTAATTTTGATACAAGGCGTTACCTTAGGGTCTCTGGAGAAGAGCTGTGAAGCATGACCAATGATGATGAAAGTAGGAAGCTAAGCGGAAGCTCGAAATTGGAATGTATAAATGGGTTTGATACACGACTCAATTTGGAAAATAATTGCTGAAGAATTAATATAGAAAACAATTGAATGGATTTTGGGGTTCAAAACATATTTTTGGGTATTGAACGTATTTTGGGGTTCAGAACATGTTTTAGGGTTAAACGGATTGAAATAGGCAACGATTGAATAGAAACTTTGTATGAAAGTAAAGATATTTTAGGGAAAAATCAAGTTAAAATTTTGTCAAAAGGAATCAGGCAAAGGGAAGTGAAGAACAGGGTAAGAGAACACGGGACAAGCAAACTAAGAGAAGCGACGTGAATTTTGGCTTCAGAGAATTCCATTTTGCATGATGACAGTAAGCAAACCTCCCTAACGGTCGGTTTGATAATTTTCAATTACGACAAAGTCCAGAACTGCATGAATTACTTGAAAGAAGCCTCGTCAGTTCTAACTTTAACGTTCAGTCTTTGGTCTTGAAGCTGGCTGATATTCAGCTTTGTTTTCCGAATTGTTGTTAGTAGAGACGTTCACAGTGGCGGATATAGGTTTTATGGTGACGTAGGGCAATTTTTTTTAAACCTAGTCTCATATCTCCAAATATCATTAAACACTTATATATATATACACATTAACCTGTGTTTGTCATGGTGCTCGTGGATAGAGCTAGGTGCACTAGGGAGGGTTTTACGATTTCGGTCGGTTTCCCTCCTGAACAAATTATTAGAACATTTTGGAACACTTTTTAGGTGTCCAAAGCTATAATAATTTGAACATTTTGGAAGCAAACCACTCATGGTCGACATCCTACATAATTAATCGATCTTCTTTTGATAAAACTGAAATTTGCTTGTGACAAGAGAATGAACTTCAAACTTCCACGAACACTCATGCAAAAACAATTTTCCTAATTCCTTCCGTAAATTTGTCAACCTTTAGAGTGTTACCAATAACAGACACAGTTCGACTTGTCCGCTTATCTAACCAGTAATCAAGAGGCAATTCAGGTAAACGGGTCCATATAGTGATCGCGTGCAACATATCTTTATTAAGCTTTATTCTCATAGATCAACATATCATCATCATTAATTTTTTATTATAAAAATAAGGATCACCTTCTAAAATTCCATCAAAGTCTTCTTTTATATCAAATTTGATGATAGAGAAACCATCTTTAAAAATAAATAGTAAAATCCTTAACTGATTTCCATATCCTATATATAAGCCCTAAAAAAGGAAAAATATCGTGATAAAAGCAAGCAGTTAGTAAAAGTAAAAGAAACAGGGTGAGGAGAGAATGGAAACATATGGAGTTATTGCTGCAGTCATGGTCCAAATTCCACCAAATCACAAGCAATAGTTTAATTCAGTATATCATATAATTCAAACTCATGCAACACATAAGACTTATTCCATGATACATACAAAACAACGACTACACCTCTGCCTATATAAACACCGTGCTCCCTCTTCTTTCACATAATAAAATTCATTAACATCCGATCGCTAATACAGCTTCTGACGAAGATACATAAAAATGAGTATGTCATCAAAGAGCAGGAGAGTGTTTTTTCTTGTGCTGGTTTTCTTAATGGTGTCGACCATATTTCAGGAAGAAATGGAAGTAATGGGAGGAAGGCAACTAGACGAATGGTGGAGGACGAATAGCAATTTGGTAATGGCTTCACTACCGAAAGGGCAGCCTGTTCCGCCTCGGGGACCTAGTGGGTGCACTAGCAATCCCCATAACCATGGCGGATACTGTCCCCTGTGATGATTAATATGTAAATAGCTGTGTATATTCATTCTTTTTTCTTCATGAATTATGAAGAATGTGCAAACGACTAATTGTTTTGATTTTTTTTACACACTGACCTTGTATTTTTCTTGGATCTGAATAAATTTAACATGTTTTCAGGCGTTTGCCAGCTTAGTCCGAGTTTTGGATGTAATGTTTATGGTACTTAAACTGTTTTAGTTATTGTTGTAGAATAACATTTTATCTAATGCATCTGTCTTATATATGTGAAGAATTCCGTGGATCATATCCCCATTGAGTCTGACATATTAAACGACAAAAGAAACAAACATGTTGCGCTAGGTCATACATTCTAATTTCAATAATGTGCCAAATTTTATGCAAGAAAGACAAAGGAAAATGCTATATTTCTTTATGAAACTTTTGATTTTTATTTGAAATACTTTTTAGTTTGCTTTAAAATCCCACTTCCAATATGTTGAGGAATATACATATATATTATATATAATGTAAATGGTTGATCAAAATGGTCAAAGCTAAGCCTTTCTTAGGTATCCAAAATTATCTCCAATGGCATAACTCAGCACAAATTAAGCAGTAAAATATTTAAGTGGATATTTTCATCATTAGTTTTTTTTTAAAATTCATATTTCAGTGTGTGTGTGTATATATATACACACTGCAACAAAAAAGCACTTTTCGCAACAGGAAATATCTGTTGCGGTAGACCAATTGCAACAGACCTGCGCCTGTTGGTATAGCTGAAGTTGCAAAAAGTTTGCAAGATTTTCTGCCCGTTGCAATAAGATGTCGCGGTAGACTTTTTTGCAACAGGCTTTTACTGTTTCTACAGATCCCTTTGCAACAGTACATGTCTGTTGCAATAGATTTTTAGATCTATAAAAAAAAATTCAACTTATAGATGCTACATAAAGGTATTCGTTTTAGTAATAGTGTATGTCGTAAAATGAAATAAACAAATAAAAAAATTTATTTCAACAAAGTTTTAATAGTACGAACAATTACAACAAAAATTCCTATAATTATCATACACCTCTCATGTATAATGATCATCATTTTTCTACAGAAGAAAACTACTGCTAACCAAAACGATCATCATTTTCATAAAGAATGCGCATTTCGTAAGCAAACCTCCAAGCAATGCTTCAGAATATGAGCGCACCTTGATTAAACATATGTAGTTAAACAAAAACAAAAATATATATAATGATTAAACATATGTAGTTAAACAAAAACATATATGCATTTACTCCATACAAATAAAAATACCTGTCCATAGGCAAAAATCGAACAATTAAAACCAGCCAAACAGTTTTCCACCAAAGGAAGTCCAACAAGTTCAAATATTTCATGCTGATAAAAGTTAAATGATCAATTAAAAGGAATTTCACTTACCTTCCAGTATGTTGAGTGTGCTCATTTGCATCCATTTGCCAAACCAATGCATGCTTGTCCTTTCGTAGAAATCTTCACGCATTTCTCCAGGTTTTAAAAAATAAAATAAAGGATTACATAAAGATGAAATTCTATCAAAATAAAATAATAGTACTATTACAAATGAACCATGAATAACTCTTCAAGTGCTAGAAATATTAACCGCAACACATCCTCTTCTCCTCCGCCGCAACACATCTTGTTTGATACTCAATAAATGTCACATAAAAACAAGTCAACATCAAATAAACACCTTGATTAACCATTATGTTTGTTTTTCACTATATGATATTAGCAACTTGTATATTTTAAGGGCTGTAAAAGGAAAGTAAGCTCATATTCACATGTTAACCATAATATCTAACGCATGTATTATGTCACATGTGTGCACCTAATGCTTTTCAACCCAGACATTTGTACAAGTTGATTCACAAGCATCTCTTATCCCATAAGAAAATAAACAATAGATCAAGTATCTTTTTAAGGAATACAGTTTAAGCTCACATGTGCACCACCAACGGCTATAGCATAATTAAAGCACATTTTCATTGTATTATGTGTTCAACAAAATTAAAAAGTTTAATATCATCATGATTTTTTCTTTAATTTGGTTCCATAACAACTAGCAATCTCCCTGTATTCAGAATCTAAAGCTAGATTAAGGAGATTTATCTAAAGTTGAAATTTTGCTCAACTTGATTTCTTTGCCTAACCTGTAATTGGAATAAGATAGTTGACTTGGTTACATAAATAAAAATTAATTTTAGCATTATGTGTTCAACGCTTTTGTCCAGACGATCCGCTGATTTACATACTCCAGTGAGTGAGCATTTAATACAAATCAATTATCAGAACTAGCAGCCTTGGAAAGTACATTTAATTTACTTCCACCTTCACTTCCTCCTCTTCATTCCTCTGAATTCCACATTCTACAGTAATGAACTTGTAACTCCAACCTAATTGACAAAGCAGTCTATAATTTAGTCAACTGTGTTAATTTATTCAAATTTTATAAAAATTAATTTACTTAAGTTAATTTTAACAAAAATGTGCCACCACTTTCTAATTTACAAACCAATAGCTTAAATATATAAACATGCATCAATAATCAGCGGGTCTTAGATACAAATTGAAGTTGTATGGCTAATTACAAAGACATGATTATGCTTTTTATTGGTAAATAAAAGGATGAAGGTTAAGTAGGGCTAGTTATGTTTTTGATTACTTTTTGCGCCATAGTATGATCTCTCCAGTGCATTGTTTCATAGACTATTTTTACAAGAGTGCCTTAAACCATCAAATCGAATATATGCAATTATCTATGGTATGCAAAATATATACCATTAGCTAAATAGTTTATTAAGCTCATAACGAGCAAAAACTGCTAGCATAATTAACCAAGAGGTCCAGGATTAAGTGAAGCACAAATTACAATAGAACATTATATGTAACTTATTTTTTATTAGAATATTGGTGCCTCGAAGAATTAATAAGTAAATCAGCATCATGAAATATTAAGCTATATTCAAACTAAAAAGGATTTTCGATGGAAATGAAATAAACAATTATTGATGAAATAAAAGAAATAAGACAGTACTTATTGGACAAAACCTTCCAGTAAGTCTACAAAAACATATGATAAGATATTTATAGGTAGTTATATTGCAGTAGCTTGTTATTTTTAGGAAATCTATTTCTAGATTATGTGTTCAACAGAACTTCAATCGCATTGCATGTGATCTAATTGTTGAGTGAGTTCCACCATGTTATTGAAATAATTATACAATATAAAGTTAATGATTGAGATGATTAAGACAAGGAGGGCAATTGAACAAAGGAGTTTGGCCAACTATTGATGCAAATTTATTAACTATTCTAAGTAAATATCAGGGATGTATCTCTAAAATAAAACATAACTAAAAAAGTCCTTTCTTTTACTTTCAATGTAAAAAAAATCCCTAATTTATTATAGCAACATATTTATATGTTTTTTTTGTGTTGTTACTTAAAAAGGAGAACCGAACAGTGAAAAATAACAGTGTATTGCTTGAGAATCAAGGAACTTGCATTCTCGTGTTATTTCTTAAATGAGGATGACTAGCCACAAACTGGACTGAATTGTTCATGTGACATGGAATTTTCTGAACAACCGAAGGGGGCCTATATTTAGTTCAGGGGCTACCTTTGCCGGTATAGCGGTGTCAAAGGGCAACTTCCCTAAAATTAACCTTGAACGGACCATAAAAACAACAGCATCTGATTAATCTCCAACAATGGGTGGTCCTGCACCATTAACAAGTACGGTAGCGTTAGTAGAATCAGAAACAACAACATAAGGCTTAAAAACTAAGAGCAGCAGCATAAAACCACCAGATTATGGGGACATGGCCAAAACAGATCGGAGAGCACCTAAGTTGCTAGGTGCACGAGCAGGCAAAGGTAGGAACCTAGCGCTGTCCAACAGTGCCGCCATAACCTGGCGTAGATCCTGGAACGGAGAATGGAGTCTGGAGAAGAAAAATACGAAGACTGGAAATTAGGATCTGAGCGTCATGAAGGTCGCGATGTTCCATTGAGAAAGAAAACGTGAATCCCTAAATTAGGATCTAAGCGGTAAAGACAAATGAAAGTGGGATATGGCGAATTCAAGAAACGATGGAGCGTCTTAGCACAGGAAAGGCAAGATAGAAACTGAATCGGGTTATCGATTTTGGGGCTTTTTAGAGATTAGAGTTTATGAGATATCAGTGATCTAGGAAGAAGAAGAGTCTGATTTACAGAGATTGGATTTCAATTATGACGCGGGAAACGAAAATATAGAAGCAGAAAACAAAAATATAGTAGCGGGATTACCGAATCTACATACTGGTCATCAAAAAAAATTGTTAATTTTAAGTGGTGCGGGTTCACTGTTTGTAGTTCGGTTGTATTTTGGGTATTTTAATTATTAACAATTTTAATTTAGAAATAATTATTAGCAATTTATAATTAACCTTTTATTATATAATGATTTGTAATTAATTATGGCTAATATTTAATAACACAATTTAATAATTAGATTTTGATAATTACTTAATCCTTAAGAAGCATTAATCAATATTAACTTTTAATAATTAATGATTAATCTTTAATATTTAAGAAGCAATACTAATTACCGATTATAATAATTATTAAGTACACGTGACTAAAAGTTAAGTATATATTATTGCTTGTGCATTATTAGATGAAACTATCAATAAATTAGTTAAGTATTAATAATTAATTATACAATATTATTAATTATTAAAAAATTATAAATTATTACTTAATGATTATTAAAAATAATTATAAACTATTAAAATATTACTCATTTATTATTAAAATTATTAGTTATACATCATAATATAATATAAAAATAATTTAAAATTGTTAATCGTTATTTATGAAATATCAAGTGTAATAAATTATTAAATAGTACAATTAGCATACATCATTATTACCTCATGACTATAATTGAATACTAAGTACTAAATGTTAATCATTATGTATATGTTATTGATTATTAGTAATAATTATTAATTATTACATACTTAGTTTTAATTATTAAAACTTGTTGAAAATATGTTTATTACAATTGACAAGTTTAGAAAAATCACAACTAGCAGGAAATGTCGGTTGTAGAAAAGTATATATCGCAACTGGCAAAAAGTCATAGTTGCTAAACATATGTTTTTTAGCAATCGATAAGCAAGGCAGTTGCTGAAAGTATGTTTTTTGCAACGGGCATGGAAGCACAGTTGCTGAAAGTAAGTTTTTTGCAACGGGCATGGAAGCACAGTTGCTGAAAGTAAGTTTTTTGCAACAGGCATGTAGTTTTTTGCAACTGGCTGAAAATGTCAGTTGTTAAGTCACATTTATAGCAACTGCTAAGAAATGTCAGTTGCTAAATATCATTTATTGCAACTGCTATATGACGCCCGTTGCAAATAGCCAGTTGCAATAGGGTATTTTTCTTATATATGTATATGTATATGCGAGCATTCAATGACACCCAAAACAGTGCAGCACCCCTGAATGCCCCCACTGATTTTCACCACATATCCTTTTATCTCTCCCTCTACTCATTTTCTCACCACTCACTAACTTAAACTACTATAAATATTTGGATTGTTAGGGGACATTTGGAGTGCTCACTATTTGGGGTGTCATTAAACGCTCCTTATATATATATATATATGGGAAAGTCTAAAGATAAACAAAATTTTGACATAAATGATGACACAATTGATTTGGACCATTGGATCACCCCATGAATTACACCTCTCCATATAAAGACAAAAGGATCCAATGGTTGAGGCTCCGTGTCTCTCTCTTTGCGTCTAATTTTATGTTCAAATAGCCTCCCTATATATATATATATGTATGTATGTATGTATGTATATGTGAATTTGTTTAGGAGGAAAACCGACCGGTGTCGTAAAACCCACCCTAGTGACCAAACTTTGTCCGTGAGCACCACCTAAGTGGCTGATCTTAGCGTCAGGCCTGACCCTAGGGGTAGGCCGCCCAGGGCAGCATGTCGGAGTGGGGCAGCGGGGGCAGCAGCTAACAAGTTAATGATCAGAGATGGCATAGTATAAAATAAAATTAAAACAAACATTATTCTAAAGCACTATCGGTGTGCTGGTATGTTGCTTAAACTGGAATCAGGTGGTCTTAGGTTTGAGCTGCCCTTTATACAACTTTAATTTTTTTTTCACACATTTTTTCTTTGTCAAATTTTCAATCTATTTTAGGGCATTTTAATTGTGCTGAAATTTTTAATTGGCCTGGAGCAACCATAATGGTAGGACCGGCACTGCTTAGCGTATGCACATAGTAAGCTCTTTGCATGTCATTCTGGATTATGAACCTATGCCACTGTTACCACGGCGCAAAGTGCTTAACAACTGGGTTACTACTGGGGACTATATATATATATATATATATATATATATATATATATATTAAATTCTTAGTCTGAACAATTTTGAAATAAGTGATGTAACACTCAACCTGAAAACTCACTCGTATTGAAATAAAATGTATAAACTAAAGATATAAAATTCCAAAAATACTATCATTTAAAATCTCTAAAACTAGAAGACCCAGATAGTAGAAAGCATAACTCTCACTTCCTCCATGAAATTTATATTAAGTTCATTACAAGAAGAGCAGTGGTTTTCAATGATCATCAGTCGTTGGTGGCCGTTGTAAAGTTGTTGGTAGCCGTTGGTGTATATATATAGAAATGGCTCATAATGCTTTTTAATGGCATCCGCGGAGTTTTCCCAACAATCTTTAATGGTAAATTTAAACACGTGTCAAATCCTCTTGATCAAACAGTCGTTGAAAACCATTAGAAACTATTGGAAAATGCAGCTGGAAATCGTTTGAAGTCGTTAGAAAACAATGACCTGTACACCATTGAAAATCCGATTTTTAATTTTTTCTAGAATTTAGACCTGCTTACTTTCCGTCACCTATAATTAGTTATATACCATAATAGTTCAATTTCGAGCATATGTACAACAACAATTATCACATACATACTCAAACACAATATTCAATTCAAACCATACACGAATAATCCAACATACACAACATAATCCAATATTTACAACATCCAAACTAATATCTAACAAAACATAACAAATCGACATCATCCAAACCAACATGCAAACCAACATCCAAACCAACAATAATATATACAATCCATCACAATATACCAACCAAATCCTTACTCACTCAAAACGCAATGTACATACAACAAAACATAACAAAACTTACCACAAATCACATATCATCCCCTCTAGAACCACCAAAAGAAGAGAAAATTCAGTTCTGTTCTATAAACTCCGCCAAATGACGATTCAACTGCTCTGTCTGCACGTCACAGCAACGATCATGCTTCTCAAACTCGATGATCTGGGCTCGTAGCTATGGAATCTTTGCTTTGTCTTGAGCCTTCTGATACGCCTTCTGAGTTGTCCCAGCCTGCAATCAAATAAAAATTGTCATAGTGCTTCCAATATTATAAACATAATTCACATAAATTTAATTTTAAAATTACCTCTAATTGGTTTCTAAATGCATAACGCCTGTTGTAGGTCGATAGATCCATGTCAGCCTCAAAAACGACATCCTCCTCGTTAGCAGTCAAATCAGTTCGTTCTCACATTGTGCATCTTGATGCACGGTCACAGAAGATGCATATAACCTTTGAAGTCTAGAAGTAATAGATAAATAATGCATATGTTTATACGGGACTTCCTTTCCCCGATTCTTTCTTGGTTACATGTTTACAATTCCTAAGGTTGATATATTCTTTCCAAAAACAGTATGCAACCATTTAGATATGTATCTATTTTATGATATGGTAAACCAAAATTCGATATCGGCTTTTTCATGTCATAATGATTTTGGTAAATTAAACTATTGGGAGACATATGCCGCTTCATAGCTTGTACAACAATTGCAAATCTAGCTTCTATGGGTTGTATTTAGATTTCATCGCAATGTACTAGGCAGTTACTGATAATTGGATTCCACTTGTACAACCTTCCCAAAGGGGTTTCTTCGCAGCATATAATCAGTAATATTTCTTTTTGCTCCAATATTTGGTTCTTCAGCATTACCATCGTCATCAACAAACTGAGTAGTATGGAACATTGAATGTGCAGCATCTTCAATTGTATGTTCTACAAGATTCGTCGTGACAATTTCATTACTCACTACCTCCTCGACTTGTACAGGATTAGATGCTAACGGTTTTCCATGGCAATCCCAAACCAAATAGTTCAACACGAAACTGTACTAATGCAAATTATGAACTCTAACCATTTCTAGTATCAAATGCTTTAACGATTTGCATCTACCACCTGGATAACGAATTTCTACGTCATTTCCATAATTGTTTAAAGCGGAATCAATAAATACATATCACAAGAAGAACTAAATTTTACAACATAAATTTTACAACAATATTTAAAGTCGTTGTGGGTATAACATCTCAATAGAGCTGAAAATGGTAAAAATGTTAACCAGAAATTATACCGTAGTATGATAGGATCCTTATTATATTTAACAACAAGTAAACCTGATATAATGATGAGTGTTTTTATGCACGATTTCAAGCTAATCCCAAAAAATCACACTTATGAGCAGCAAAACGTATATTACGTTATCTATGCAATACCAAGAACTTCAAACTTTTCTATCCAAAAGATGGTTCCTTTGAATTAGTATCCTTCAATAATGCTGGTTTCAGAGGATCATTGACAGATGAAAAAGTATAAGTGGTACATGTCACTTTATTGGAAAATCACTAGTCTCTTGGTTTAGCAAGAAACAAAATTGTGTTTCACTACCTACGTGTGAAGCTGATCAGTAGCTATGGCTTGTGCTAAAGTTATATACATGCAACAAACACTTAAAGATTTAATATAAATTTATCAAAATCAACTATTTATTGTGATAACACTAGTGCGATAGATTTATCTAAAACCCCAATTAATCACTCTCAGACTAAACATATAAGTATTCGACATCATTTTTTACGTGATAATATAGAAAAAGAAGTAATAAATTTAGAATTTGTGCCATCTAAAAAAAGATTTGAAGATATTTTTACAAACCCTTACGTGAAAATATATTTATAAAATTAAGAAGAGAACTAGGTATCGTATCATTTAAAGATTTATAAAATTTTAAAGGATTTTTTCCTATATTTAGAATCTTTTTTTTTTTTTGGCATCAACCGAGACTCGAACCCTAGTGGCATGAATATTAGTCACATAGCCTTTCCATTTGGCTACTAAGTATTTGTTATTTATCCAGAATATCATAAAATACTTATATTTAAATATAGTTATAATAGTGTTTTTAACCACTAATGTTGAGATTCTATTTTTATAACCAACAATTGTTTCATGTTCTCTCGATTCTAAAAGCCACAACATTCATTCCTAAAATATAGGGTCATTTCAGCTATAAATTTAGATAAAAACATTCCAATCTATTACAAACAAAAGTGAAATCACAAATTTCTATACTAATTCAAAAAAATTATAATGTCTTCACACTCAAATTCATCTAAATCTTCGACATCCTCAGCTTCAATTTAAATTACAACTCCAAAACAAGACCTAGTTTATAAGTGGTCATCATATCATACTCGTAAGAAGAAATCTAAACGAGCACTAGCTATCTTGCCATCAACAAAAGAGAAAATAGATGATATCCATCACTTTCAACACCAACAACTCTATCTTCAACGTGAGTTATATTTGAACAAAAGGTTATGACAAGATGATTAACCTTTTTAGAACAAATAGCTTTAAGATTCTGCGGAATCGTCAAGCCGAATGTTCATGATCCTTCATCTTCTTATAATTCGTTATATCTAAGTCCGCAATGACCTTCATATTTTCCAAACTCTTGGGATATGAATTTTGCAGCAAATGAAGAGGCTAAGAATAAAATATCTTTAAAGAAATCTTCTTCCACAACCTTTGAATAGGCTCTCAGAATTTTTAATTTTCATATAAAGAAAAGGTTACTTCGTTTCAAGAATAATATCTGTAATCAATAATATATACACATATATATAATTTTGAATAATAATTTATTGATTAAAATCCTTTTTAACATAGAATTTATCAAAGACAAACATACGTTTATTTACTTCATTTATAGATATGCATATACATATAGAATTCATATCCTACGACAAACAAAATATTTATGATGAAATTTATAAACTTTGAAAATTAGAAGTGTAAAACTCGGAAGAACTCTAGATTCAACCATCTGAATCCTAAACTCAGAATATTCCTGATACCCAAAAAAGTACCCAGAATTCAGCCGTCTGATTTCGCCAAAACAGTAGGCTGAAAAGGTTTCTTGCTCTTGTGTTACAATTTTTCTTAATTTGGCCGACTGAAATAGGAATTCGGCCGGCTGAATCATTGTTGTTCCATTTTTTTAGGGTTTCATAATCGAAACTCGTTTAAATCCAACTCCTATATGAACATAAACAAGTTTATTTTGTTGTTTTCTCCAACCTAAATCCGAAATCCTCTCAAAAAAATTGAAATATTAAATTCATAAATCTCGAATTCACAAAGACATCATGCCTCCACGAACTAAAATTTCAAACAAACTGTCATATGCCCAAGCGATGATCAGGTCGAGCAATGGTTACACAATGATGTAGCTATTCAACGATTCAAGGCCATACAAGATTCTAAGTTCTATCCTGGCTATTTCATCAAGTTCTCTGATTCACAGGATATCAGGTTCAGCAGATAGCAAAGTCCACTTATTTTGAATCCTTAATAGGTTGCTAATGATAAGAAATTAGATCATCTTCTTATTAATTTATTTTTGACTAACCTTAACCTCGATTTTGAACAACCAGAAGATAGAAACAATGTGATTTGGTCAAAGGTTTTTGGAATTTCTATGTTTACCCCCGTTGCTCGTTTAGGTCATATACTACATTGTGCATTCAAAGGAACAAATATTGATGTTATCAATGCGGATATAGATGAAAGGGATGAAGTCTCACATAGATTTCTATCTGATAGCTTAGTCGATATGTCGAAATTAAAATTGAGTGCTTTAGGATCCCAAGCTTGCATTATTCATCGAACTGTGATTCAATCACTCTAACCTCGCACCGGTAGCGATGAGAAAGTGTATAAGAGGGATTTTCAAGCTTTATAGCCGTCTACAACATTGTTCAAGAAAATTGGGCAAAGATTATAATGGATGAGTTTCATGACATAACATAAAAGCAGAAATATAAAATTATCCATTATGGTGCTTATATCATGCATATTCTTCTGGACTCGAAAGTTAAGCTCGCTGAATCTATGACGTCTTCAATAGGAGAAAGTTGCGCAAAAACCTTAGCTATGATGCATATTCCTGCAAGGTCACATATTCTCAACATTATCTCCTTTGAATAATGACAAAAAACGTTGCAAGTAAAATAGAACAACCCACCGAGCAAACAACCTCAAAAAGGCCATCTTCGTCTGTGACACTAGATGATGACGGTACTATACAAGTTGTTAGTCTGGAAGAAAATCCTAAGAAAGCACTTGCTACTATTTCCAACAATCAATTAAAAATCCAAAAACAAATGACTAAGTAGCAAGATAAGACAAAAAGGTGCTTTTATTCGATCAAGGGCTTTTTTTTAAAGACTTGGAACAAAATAACTTGCAACAGTACATCTTCTTCTGAGGTCTACAAGCCTACTATCTTTGAATGGTCCACCAAGGAAGAAGTCCATGAAGATGAAGACAAGAACGACAATGGAAATAATGATGAAGGTGGGGAGGAACGATCAATAACATTATTGTTAAAAGTTTAAGCCCTGTAGGCAATCTATTTGATGTGATTAATAAGATTAAGCCTCTGTTGCGTTGGAGCTGTATAAAACTACATTTAACTACACTGAATTTTATTTTTGGGTTTTAGATAAGCCAGCGCTACGATGAAGTTTAGAATTTATTGGCTTTCTATGCTGCCTTTGGTTTAATTTTCCAACTTAGTGTCCCTAGTCTGTCAATGTGCCATGTGTTACATGCATACATTAAAATTTTATTTGATAGTTGTATACGGGTGTACATGCATATTCTATTCCGCTATAGGTTTGCATACATGTCCAAACACATTAGGTGGACTGACGTTATTTGGATATAGGTCGAAAAAATATGCATTCTTAGACAATATGCTTAGGTTAATTAAATGAAATTATCAACATTGTCCATTATATTTTATGGGTGTTGTTACCGACACTGAAAAATGATTAAGGGTGACATAAATGAAATTTGTCAAGGCTTCACCGTATTTATTAACAGAATTCGATGGGGTTGTAATTGAGTTTCACCTTTAAATTTGAAAAAGAACGGTCGAAAATTTTCGTGCTTATATTTCTTATAATTTTAGTTCGTGATGTTATTCGAAAATTGCAGTTTGTTGTAGCTGGACCTATGCTTTTTAATGTATATATTTCTTATAATTTTCTTCTTATTATTCTTCTTGTCTTATTTTGTTATTTATTTTGCATTTTCAGTCTCGCAGTTCAAACCAAACAAATTATGCCAGGCTGTTAGCTATTTTTTTCTCCATTTTCGTTCCTATTTTCCTTTTTCTTTTTTTTCTGTAAAAAATTAAAAGCTCTGTGAAGATTAAACCTGAGCCTAGTCTAAGGTTATAGCATACACTGATAGGCATATGGGTGTAGATATCTACATGTGTAGAGGAAGCTGTCAATCCGGTTAGTATTTGGATGTAGCATCCTAGTTGCATGTAGGAGAATTCAGTAAGAAATAAGGAAGTCAATCCGGTTAGTATCTAGATGCAACATCCAACGTTACTGTTGTTTAAATACAAGTCCAGGTATCTTGCACTACTTGATATGTTTAACTGAAATCAGTGAGTTTTCACTTATGTCCAACGCTAAAATTGACGCCAAACCTGCTGTCATTAAATCTAAAAAATGTTATTCAGTTGCCTCATTAGTTTATCTTCCACTTATACCAGTGAGTTTCATATCGTGACCTGCTCAGTGACACATCACCTGAGTTGTGTTGCATATGGACAGGTCTTTTGAAAGGCAAGTCGGTTTAGCATAAAATTTCGTTTACGACTAGCGGAATTATATATAACTATGGCAATTTGGGTTATGCAGAAACGGTAAATGGATAAACCAGGACATCATTATGCGAAAACCCTTATATTTGGTCATCTTTAGTTTGTCACTTTCTTCATGTATGCATGTTAATATTTTTTAATTTGGTTAGCAGCCCACACATACTTTATGTGGTTTTAATAATAACCAATTAATATTGTCTACAGGTAACTAGCTTTTCTTGTTTGAAGACCGCCTACAAATATAGACATGGCTTTAATTGTTGTATGTATTATGTTATTTGTTAGTACTGACCGTGTAACTTTGTTTCTGGATGCTTGTGGTATGTGAATCTGTTGAATTTGTCAAATAACTAGTTATGGAAAATATTAATGTGACTAATGCGTTTTCATTTTTTGAATATGATGGTTATATGGTTGGTTGTTGTTTTAAATCAGATTTTTATACGAATGATGTTGATTTTGATACGATTATTATATAACTAGTTGCTCGAAATAATATAAGTCATTAACAGTATATCACAACATTTAAAATATGTTACAAAACAATCAATACCTTTAGTAGCGTTTTAGAAACGCCACAGAAACAAATGTAACATACTAATTGAATTTTTATTGGCACAAAATAAACGCTGCAGAAAAGCAATTTTTTTTTCATGTATTGACCTTCGATAGCGTTTAAATAATGCAACTATGCCGTCCATTTGAATTTTTAGTGGCTTAAAATAAACACAACCAAAGGTTTTTACTCGCACAAAATAAATGCTATAGAAAAGCAAAAGGTGACCAATTAACAGATCTTCAGCAGCGTTTGAAAAATGCAACTACGCTAACTACATGGTAGCGTCTATCAAAACGCAACAAAAAATTAGACTTTTAGTTGCGGGACCTGTAGTAGCGTTCATTTAGTAGCGTTTTTTAAATGCTACTAAAGGCTTTGGTAGCTTTTTTAAATGCTACCAAAGGGATTTTTTGTCGTAATGTGGTGTAAGTATAGCATTTCCGTATAAAGGGACTAAACGGTAATGACTTAATGTAGCCTACTTTATCCCAATAGGGAAAGGTGCTAAAGGCAAATGGGGTACGAACTAATAACCTTCGCGTATAGTTTGCTTCCTAGGTCCTAAAAGGTTAAGAGACTAAGGTTGAAGAGTCCACCTGGGAATAGGTCTTTCAGTTTAGGGGTCCTAAATGGCAGGTGTGTGTGGGCTTACCCAAACTTGGAAATTAAAACGTCTGATATGACTACCTATCCTACGAGAAGTAATAAACGACTAAGGAGGTTATCCAATAAGGTCAGCTAGAAAGTATAAAGAATGATAAAGTACCATCTCTCACCTTATGCGAGGCAAGGGTATATGCATGAATGACGGAAGCCTTAACTAGTAAGGCCTGTAGTTAGTGTCCTCTAGTTTATGTTAACGTTGAATATACTACCGAGGGTTAATAAGTGACCAATCGGTCCGCCTAGGGTCTTAAGCGATCAGGAAGAATCCACCCTACCTATCATTGATAGTCAGGCAATAAATAATAAAGAATAGTGAATGAGGATATAGATAGAAACCCCAAAATTAGGGGCCTACTCTCGATATAGTTGACCAGTTAAACTCTGGTATAAAGACTTCACAAAAATGTGTGTAAATGTCCTATCTTGGTAATGTAATTTGGGGATACAACTTTAGGAAGAGTAGTAGAGTCATGCGTAAACATTAATAAGGTTGGTTTAGAATCACTAACCTTGTTAGGAATACAACTTGGGTTGAACCAAACGAAATATTTTTGTGTTATAGTCTGTGTTGTACATTTCTTAGTCACCAGAGCCTGTTGTTCTGACCCCCTCCTCATTACAACCCCCCAGGTTTCCTATAGAAGGTCGGGTTCTCACAGATGATTAAGTTTCGCTTTTGGTTCTCGTTCCCTCTCATGCTCGGTATTGGCAAAGTGACTTACTTTGGGAAAGGTTTTCACTTGAGTTAATACTAGTTTATCCTATTTTGTTTCCACTGTGAATTATATTTATCGCACTTTGATTATGTTCACAATCATTTGTTGCAGGTACTAGATATACACGCTCCTTGCTTCGATGTGTTCAAGTTTTGATTTCTGTCAAAAATTTGGGTGCAAAAAAGCATGGGGTGTTACATAATGCCTGGCAATCTTCCTTTGATGAGCAGCAACTCTGTCCTCTACTTCATTTCTCTTTTCCTCGAGGTTGTCAAGTGCTTCAAGATGCATCTTTTTGTTCTTCTCTTGGCTGAAGTGAATCCTACGGTGAGTGGGAACCTCCAACTCTACCGGGATCATAACTTCGGATCCAAATGCTAGAGAGAATGAAGTGTGCCCAGTTATAGATTTGTGAGTCATGCGATACGCCTACAGTGCAAGTGGAAGCTCATCTACCTAACCAACCTTGGCTTTCTCAAGACATTTTTAATGGTTGACTTTATGATCTTGTTCACTGCTTCGACTTGCCCGTTGGCCTGCGGATGGGCCACTACTGCAAAACTCTTCTGAGTCTTGTACTTAGCACAAAAGCTTTTGAATTCATCGCTTTCAAATTGTGTTCCATTACCTGTGATTATCTTTTATAGCTTCAAACCTGTAAATGATATTCTTCAGCACGAAGTTGATTAGTTTCTTCGAGGTTATAGTGGCTAGTGGCTCTACTTCAGCCCACTTTGTGAAGTAATCGACAGCTACAATGACATATTTAAAGCTAAACTTTGTTGTTGGTAGTACTCAAGTCAAATCAATTCCCCAGACAGCAAATGGCCATGGGATGACCATTTGAGTCAACTCCACGGATGTTGTTCTTGGAATCTTTGCAAATCTCTGGCATCTATCACACTTCTTGGTGTAGGTTGCAGAATCCAAGTTCACATCAGGTTAGAAATAACCATATCGCACAACTTTCTTGGCCAATTATGTCCGCCTATGTGACCTCCACATTCACCTTCGTGTAATTCCGCCAAGATTGCTTTAGATTCTTCTTTGGTGACACACCGAAGCAGAGGCATACACTACAAGAAAATATATATTTAGTTACATCTATTAGCAGCGTTTATAATGTGAAAGAGAGCAATACTATTTTAATCCTTTTTTTCCTTAATTTTTATTCATTGACCTAGGCCAAATTAACGTTTCTTTAACAAACACCTTGTCACGTTTAGTCTTCCCCTTTACACGCCAAAACTTCCCTCTGCTGGAAAATTTCCCTCAACTTCCCTCCTCGTGAAAATTTCCCCCCTCAAATTTTCGTTGGCGCTTCACCAAAATTACGTTCCTTTATTCCCCTCAAAATTTTCCCTCAACTTCCCTAATTCCTCGTTTAACAAACCCTAATTCCACGTGTCAGGATCGATTTCATTTCCCTTCATTCACGGATTCAGGATCGATTTCAGATCGACTGAGCTTGCTAATTTGGGTTTTCAGATCTTCGTTCACTTCAGGATCGATTTCATCTCGTTTGAGCTTGCTAATTTGGGTTTTCAGATCTAGAAATCTACTGAGATCTTTGTTCAGATTGGGGTAAGATTTATTAAAAATTATTTCATGTTTACAAATTATTGTTTTCAGATCTAGAATTAAATTGAGATCGTGTTTTCATTCGGCCATTTCAGTTTTCATGCCAGTTAACCTTTCCAGTTCTGTGTAGTTCTATTGACAATGTTTATGACGCAACAATCCCAATTCGCTAGCATTACTTATGTAGTATAAATTATTTTTAGTGAAGACTTAAGCCTTTAGCAGGTACTGAATTCAATTCAGCATTGCTTGTGATACACTTAGCCATGCTATGTCTTGGCAAGTTGCAGTATAGCACCATTAGCACACTTTCTAATGCGACTCATCCATTATAGTACACAACGCAACCAGTTCCACTTCTGTTGCCTTTATATTCAGTATATCTCTTTTCGTCAGTTTAGGCTATGTAACTATTGTTGTAATAGTATCTATTTTCTTGTAGTGTCAATGTTTTTCGTGTTCTTCGGTAACCACTGATCTATTTATATGTTTTAGTATTAGATAATTTTGTCATTACTATTTACCTTCAGCTTTCTGATTTTTTGGTATCCATTTGCTTTACAGAGTAGCAAATAATATCGGCTACTATCCTCAATTTAATGTAGGATCAAAACCTTTCCCTCCAAAGGCCCTGTTCATTCGTTTACAATTTCATGTTGCGAGTACTATGTTAACATCACATTTATCTTAAGATCACTTTTTGTCTCTCGGTAACCACATATTTTCGCTCACTACTTAACATAGATTGCTTCAAGTGACAAGCACAATTTTCAAACATTTTTTTTGACCTTATGGTCTCAAATCATATTTCACATCTCGACATTTAAATAATTTCTATTACCACTTAGCTTAGAAGAATTCAAGTTGTAATCACAATTTTCATATATTGTGACCTCAGAGTCTCAAAACAGCTTTTACCCATCAACCTCAAATAAACATTTTTTCTTACAACCCTGCCTAGATGGCTTCAAATAGTAAACACAGTTTCAAATATTTTGAACTTGTTGTCTCAAACAATATCTCATCTCCCGACGCTCAACAATTTTGCTTACCACTTTCCCTAGATGGCTTCAAGTGACAAACGCAATTTTCAAACATTCTGACCTCATGGTCTCGAATCAGATTTTGCATCTTCACGCTCAAGCAATTTTGTTTATCGCTTAGCTTAGATGGCTTTAAATCGAAAATACAATTTTCATATTTTTTGAGCTTACAGACCATACTAAAACTTCGTCTTCCAACTTCCAAAACGTTTATATATTCATCTTTTGACATAAGCTACCAGCTTAGACTTGGCCTCTGAGCATCAAATTAAGTCCAAACTTAAGCAAAATAATTTGTTTTTCTAACTCAAGTTAAAGATTTGTTATCTCAATATTCCAAATACTCCATTCATAACTAAGTGTCATGAAATCTTCCCTACATATAGGTAGAGCTAACTGATACCAGAAGATGAGTAACTAAACCTATTTACGTCGAAGTTCGCTCCTCAACACAGTTTATGAAATCCATAACTAAGTGTCAAGGCTACCAACTCTCGCACAAATCAGCAAAGTCATTCGTAAATGGTAGGAATGCAGCAGTAAAAGTACATAGCTTTATTAAAAGAAAGAATTTAAAGAAACATAAAATATTGAGTGCTCTTTAACAAGCTTACGACAGGCAAAGCAATTGAGTTTTCCTTTAATTTTCTAGTATGAGCAAATAGTTGTATGTCTTTGACAAAAATAAAATGGCATTTATGAAGTTTCCGGTTTTCATATCAAGTAAGTACATCTTAGATTATCATTTAATTCCATACGGGGGATTTGCAACCATTTCAGCTCAGAGCTTATTTATGTTTTCAATATCAAGCAAAAGGTTCATGCATATTAAATATATGACTTGCCAAAAGTATGGTGATATCATAATGAAGTTCCTATTTTTCAATGTGAAGTGAATCAATGTTTAAATTTGCACTGAGATTGCTTCACTCAACACAGTTTCAGGTCTGAGCTTATTCATTTATAAGGATGATTGTAACCTTATATGTACCAGCTAATCTCTATAATTGATTTCCGATCAGATTAAGGCTGGACATATAGAACAACTAATTTGAAAACAAACCGATGCATACCTCTTATCACAGGTTGTTTCATACACATTAACTATATACGGCTAGCTAAAAATATACAAGGATATTTATGAAGTTTCCATTCTTCAATATCAAGTTAATACATTTCAGGTTTTCATTAATTGCTGGATTTGATACCATTTTAGGTTCTAGCGTATTAATTAATTCTTGTAGAAAAAAAATTCATGCCATCCAGTAACCATGTAATAGCTTCATTTTTTTATGATAAAATATGTTAACAATCTTCGATTGATATCGCTTTCATTTCTTGACTTGATATTTTAAAATGATAGGACTTGATATTAGAACAAAGAGAGGCAAGGAGTAAGATGGAGAACATGCCATTTATTTAAACTTGAAGCACCAACCATGAAATTAATTGAAAGAAAAGTTAGGGAATGAGAGCCTTCCATATGGTCAACAAGCCTGTCCAATTATGTCTACATGTGCTTTTGTCCAATTCTGTCTACATGTCCTTTTCATTTTCATCCCTAACATGAAAAACATGTTTGTTATTCAAGAAAGATCATTGAGTGGAAGGAAAGACACCACTTCATTCCTATCTTGTTGAACTTTTCTATGAAGCTTAGATATGCAATTTCAATAGTTGAATAATCGTCCGTAATAAATATTGAATTATTTTCGAATATGATTTGTCTTGGTCTATGTAATCCATTCTCATCATATGACAAGGAAAAAATAATGTGATTCATCAAAATAACTTGATCATAAACTCGAAAATGACCATACTGTTTAAAATTTAAAAAACTGATCACAAAACGATTTGTTTATGAACATTTGATGTTGTAATTTTTCATCATAGTTAAAACTGAATATTAATATATAATGTTTGTGGATCAAATATGTGTTAGTACTTGTTATGAACATATAGTTAATGATTTTTTTTAATATAAATTTCTGTCCTCATTGAGTTAAAACTGCGTACGCCACTGTTCGTGCATGAAAAAAGAAATTAGGTTGAAGTATTTTGTTGTCTGATTATAGCAAGAAATCAAATTCTACATCAAATTTTGAGAACTTATTAATACCGCTTTTTTTTTTGCTTTGACAGGGTAAAGAATGTTTGAAAGAAGGGAGCACACCAGAAATGGTTGAAATCACTTCTACTGTTGATATAACATCAGTTGCAGTTTACTTTTAATCCAATAATCTATATTTTTTTTATTTGACAGGGTAAAGAATGTTCAAAAAAGGCAAGCACAGTTGAAATGGTAAAAAAAAACTCTTATATTATCGATATAACATCAATCGTAATTTAGTTCCCAAACCAATAATTAATATAATTTTTGGTTGAATAATTGTAGGGCAATTATAACATGTGTGAGTTAATGAATTGGGATGGAACCAACGAAATTGTTGCTGAAGGAAGAGTAGTGTCCGCTGATCCTAATGAGGTTGTCATTGATATTCGCATTGGACCAAATGCTATGAAAGTTGTTATAGAGCATGTAAAGAAAGAAGATGCTTATTTATGGAGGCCTACACTAAGTTTGTTGCTATTAAGGGAAGCTAAGAATAAGTCAGTAGCATGGTCTGCTAATTATGTTGTTTCACGACAAAACTTGGAGGAAGACATTACGGTAATTTTCATAATTTACGATAACTATTTGCAATTGTATACATATCTTTTTCCATTAATTTTGTTGTTGTTTTTAGAGTAAAACTAGTAGCACAACTAAAAAATGCAAGCTTTATGATTGGAATGAGGGTGAAGTGTTAGTTGCCCAAGGAAAACTGTGTTCTAGTGATTCAGAAATGATGGTAAATGGTATTCCGCTTGGTCCGTTAGCCTTTGTGGTTCTGGTAGACTATGCCAACAAAGGAGATGCTTTCTTATGGCGACCAAAAACCGATATGTCATGCATTAAAGACGCCGTTGGTAGGAAAATAGCATGGCCGAGATCAAAAGTGGTAGTTGAAAAAACAAATGTTGTGAACCTAACTTCAACAAGTGTTCTGACTACTCCTCAGGTAATATAGTTTCATACAACCGTTGGTAAAATTCATACAACCATTGTACCAACTATAGTTTCTTTGGCAGACATGATTTCTCATATAATATAATTACACAAAAATACGATAATTCATGCATTTTTGCTTACCCAACAGACGACTGGAAATATAGTAGCAAATAGTAAATGCAAGTTGCTTGATGTGGGTGAAACGGGATGAATAGTGGCTGAAGGAACCATCATGTCACCCGATCCAACAGTGATGGTTCACTTTGTTCCATTGGGAAAAGATGCCGTAAAATTTTGGATAAAATTTGTGAGAATCAATGATGCATTGTTACGGAGACCTACATCGGAGTGCACATACATGGAAGATGCATTTGGTACGACGTAGCTTGGCCAGCCGCATATGTCGTTGGGGAATCAAGTTCAAGTAAGTCAATATTGTCAACCCAGTTAATAATTATAGATTTTTCATCTTTTTTGGTGACTGTTTTGCATGTCGGGTTTGATTAGTATATTAGTGAATTGGTGACTGTTTTGCATGTTGGGTTTGATTAGTGAATTGGTGATTGTTTTGCATGTCGGGTTTGATTAGTAGATTAGTGAATTGGTGACTGTTTTGCATGTCGGGTTTGATTAGTGAATTGGTGACTGTTTTGCATGTCGGGTTTGATATATGAGGTTATTTCTCCTAGACGTGATCTGTTGTAGTTTTAATATAGGCAATTCTGAAAAATCTGAAAACGGATAAAGTATCGTGTGCGAAAAGAGAAAATCGTAGAGAAAATAAGACTGTGGATACTTATTGTCTTTGGATCTAGCTTCGTGCTATTAGTCTCTCATCCGGTTCCGATGGAGTAGCAGATTGGCATATACATTTGTTACACCTCATTGTGGAATAGATGTGTGTCGGTTGCCACACGATGTGTTATACGTGCACACACACACACGACTCTACTTAGGACTTCATGTCTGCTGTAGGGTCCTTTTCCTTCATGATACAATTTTGATATTTACATATATAAGGAGATAAGAATATACTTGAGATATTTATTCAATGCATAGTGGATTCTCAGTATTTGATATGTTGCCCATCTTTTTATGTATACACATATTGATCTTGGTTATTTATAAATAGAGATTGGGAGAAATTTGGTTAAAGCTCTGTCCTAGTCTTCTTTTCCTGATCGATATGTTATTTTTGGATTTGATGATGATTTTGGGAATGAACTTTGAATTTACTTACCAATACCTGAAGTCATGATAAATCTTTCAGGGATCTCTTAACATGACGCAAGTCACATTGAAATTCCAACCTATTCATAGAGAAAATGCATCACACAATAGAATAAAAGTAAAAATATGGATAATAAAATATAATGGTAAAAGAAGCATGAATGTTAATTGGAAACAATGTGTGTACTAATGATAATTTAGAAAAAACTATAGTGCACAAAGTTCAATTTAAAACTACTTGGATCTGAAGTCGTAGGGTTAGATTTTGTCTAGCCTTAAATGATGGATAGGTACACAACATTTTCATACTTATGCTTATACTTCTTAGTTTAACAACAGATCATCAATAGGAAAATGAATCATACCCTTATTCCTTCTAGAAATGACTAATAGTCTGGGTATGCACATAAAAGATCATGCAAGCTGTTACTGTGAAGATTTGCTACATTGGGGTCTCAATGGTGAATCAACATCTCTAAAGCAGCAAAAACATCTTTCTTAAAATTCTAAAGCAGCAAAAACAATTATTTGGATTTTAGATTTTGGGAATGACTTCAGGTGTTGTTTTTGTGATTTCTGATTCAATGGGATTCTAGATGGGTGATGACATCTGGGGGTATTAGTGTTGATTATTTCTTATTGATTTGAGATATCTTGTTTATAAAGTGTTACACTTATAAATCTTTGGTTAGATATAATCTAACGCATGTGTATTTTATAATGTTGGCATCAGTCTAAAGATATTTTAGGTATCGAGACATCATGACTAGCATTTGTTTTATTATGCTTAAAGGAGTTTCATGTTAGGATAATTAAATGACATTCATATTTGTTTTATTTTGTTTAGTGATCCGTAATACATGTTAATAATACCCCCATTAGTGTCATGATACATGTCGTGAGATATAAAACTCATCACCTGGGTGTCAACCAGCGACGACATTTAATTTCAATGTTGATTTCAATTCTGAATCAATAAATTATTATAACGTGACGTAATTTAACTTGAATAAAATATATGGACAATGACCCGAACTATAAACATGAATATGAACGTTGATTAACGGACTTGCACATGATGAAATAAACATGCCACGCTTACACAATAGACACAACAGTTACAACACATGTAGATGTGGTTGAAAGATGATGGAGCAACGTGCACATACTTCGAGGACTAGCAGGTTTATGTTGGAAGTCAGCGAGTGCGATCCTGGAATGGATGAGGCTGGACTGCTTGGTTAAAGCAGGTCGAATGGGGATGGAGAATAGGCAGCTTTGGGATGATGTGGTTGTTCAAGTTGAGCAAAGGTGATAGGGTAGTGACGGCTGCAATGGCATTTAAAGGAGAGGGCAAAAATTGGCCAGATCAAGGATGCAAGCGAAAGGAGGTAGTGGTCGATTCTGGTGAGCGTACGCTGAAGCAGTGGTGATGGTAAAACTGAAGCAGTGGCAGGCCAGTCACGTTAGCGGATATTCAGGCTGGAAAATTAATTAAAAAAATATGAAATATTTTTCATGCAATGGAGCTCTCACATCATGTATCCCTTTCTTACTTCTATAATAAGGCGAATAGTACAATGCAAGGTTGAATGCTGATTATAATACTAAGTTTTGGTGTTCTTTTTTAAAGGAAAAGAAGGAAAAGGTAGGTATCAAAGGTTAATACGGTTCTATTTGGATGGTTGGTTTTGTATTGAAGATTCCTTTAATTTTAAACACAATTTAATTAAGCAAAGTTCCTTAATTTGAAATTTTGATTATGTAAGATACATCATTATGATCTTTGTTTTGGAGTGCATCTGTTTATATTATTTTACTGAGATATTACTAGTGTGGTTTTCTTTGATTAATAAACGGCGTAAAGTGAACGTATCCTGCTAATTTTGTAATGGAATCCATTTAGAGTGTGAGCATATTTTATGAACATTGCAATACAACCATTTAAAAAAAACTATTCTTTAATAACTAAGATTGATGCGTTTTGACTTTTGAGTATGCTTTCATATTCAGTTGGACAGAGGGTGTACGCTGAAATGGGAATGGAGTTCATCTGAATTTTCATATTGAAAGTTAATTTAAGCTACAGTTCGTATGCATAAGTATTATTAACATGCAAATACATATGGCACAGGTGAACAAATGACACTAATGGTTTTCTTCTCCGACTAATATACCTCAATTCGTAATACATGTTGTTGACTAGGCGGAGGCCTATGCCTGCAGTGGCAGCATTTGTTTTATTTTGTTTCATATTTGTATGTAATTCTTACCGTTGATCCTTTTACATATGTGCAGGTAATTAGATTTTCAAAGTGAAGAACGAACACATCAAAGAACCGGTGGTTATTAAGCTGTGAAGAAGACTTCATCTATTATTTTGTTTGTAGTAGTCGGGTAGACTTGTTTGTAAGAAACCGTGGTATGTGGATTCACTTATTTTGTTGAAATACTACTATTCGGATGATTATGCGTGTTATATTTGATATTGCGAGTAATGTGTTTTTTAAGTATTTAAATATGATGATTATTGATTTTAGTTTGAAATGATACTCCTATAATTATTTGTTCTAATATTTCTAGTATATATAAGTGGTTGATGGAAATATTAGAAGCTATTAATAGTAAATAACCGCAATTAAAATGTGGTGTACATCAGTTAGTTTTAGTAGTGTTGAAAAAGTGCTACAAATGTAATTGACAAAAGATATTGTAGCTGAAACAAAATACATATAGTAGGATTGAAAAACTGCTACAAAAAACATATAGTAGGACAGGAAAACCGCTACAAAAAACATATAGTAGGCCTTAAAAACCGCTACAAAAACCATATAGTAGGACAGAAAAACCGCTACAAAAAAATTGAAAAATGATGCAACTATCACTTTAGTAGCATTTTTTGGACGCTGCCAAAAAAACTTTTTGTAGGGTTTAAGAAACGCTACAATATTTACATTTTCTTTTGCGTTTACTAAAACGCAACCAAAACTTTCAGACTTTTAGTTGCATGTCGTACAGCAGCGTTTATCGAAACGCTACTACAAGTTATTGTAGCGTTTTTACAACGCTACTAAAAGCTTTTTCTGGTGTAGTGATAGAAAAGCCTCGCCTATATAGCCTACCATCCTGGATAAGATACATTAGAGCCTTTCACAATATCTTCCTTCGCTTCTTTGATTCTTATGGGAGTGTTCCGTTAAGAAGATATTACTTGATCGGGGTTATCCACGAGTCTGGTTCTTTAATGGTCTCCATAATCCAATCAACATCCACATCTTCAGTACTAGGATTTGAGAGAACATCAATGGGTACTAATCCCAGCAACTATGCATCTCCTGAACTAGCATATTTAGTGAGCGAATCTGCTTTCATATTCTCCTCTCTTGGGATATGGGATATTGTGTAGTAGTCAAGGTCATTAAGAAGTTTCCAAGTTTTAGACAGATAAGCTGGAAGATTTCCTCCCTTTGCTTGGAACCCCCTTCCGACTTGGCATACCACTAGCTACTAGTTTCACTGAAGATTTGTAAAGTTTTCAAATTCATTTCCTTTCAATCTTTAGCCCTGCGATTAGCGCTTCGTACTTGGCTTCATTGCTAGTTGACGTGAATTCTAACCCCAAAGCATAGCACATAGAGCATCCTTCAGAAGTTTCTAGAACCACTCCTGCCCCTGAGCAATAATCATTCATGGACCCATCAGCGAACAACTTCCATATAACAACTGCCTCAATTGGTTCCTCCTTCTCCTCCGCTCTATATGTGAATTCCACAATAAAATCCTCTAAATCCTACCCATTAGTAGCTCTTCGGGAATGGTATGTGGCGTCATACTGACTGAGTTCAATAATCCACTTTAACAATCTTCTCGAAGTTTCTAGATGGAATAAAACCTGCTTTAGAGGTTGATCCGTGAGAACTTTGATAGAGTGGGCTTGGAAATATGGCCTAATATTTTTTGAGGCGACAAGCAAACAATATGCAAGCTTCTCCAACTTGGAATAATTCAGCTATGCCTCGGCAAGCCTTATACTAATATAGTATATCGGCCGTTGGATCTTTGCATCTTCTCGAACCAATGTTGCGCTTAAGGCATGAGACAAAACTGCCTAATATAGAGATAACTCTTCTCCATCCTTGGGCTTTGACAACATCGGAGGTGATTCTGTGTGCTTGATTAGCTCCTTGAAAGCCAATTGACATTTGAGAGTCCGTTGGAAGCCCTTCTTCCCTTTCCTCAATGCATCGAAAAGCGGAATGCACCGATTTGTTTCCTTTGAAATGAATCGACTCAATGCAACTACTTTCCCATTCAAGCTTTGAAGTTCCTTTTTTCGTTCTACGAGCACGCATCTCGCGCAAAGCTGAGACTTTAGCGGGCCGGATTGGTTTTGATGCCTCTGGCATTGACCATAAACCCGAGGAATTTCCCTTATGCGAATACAAACGAGCATTTAAGCGGATTCAATTTCATCCCATACTTCCTAAGAATATGAAATATTTTAGCCAAGTTTTCTAAATGATATGCATCCCTTCTTGACTTCACCAGCATATCATCGAAGTACACCTCCACGCCACGGTTTTGTCGATTTGTGATTTGAATATTGCATTCAGAAGATGCTGGTAGGTCGCTCTTGCATTCTTCAATCCAAACGGCATAACCATGTAATAGTATAAACCCAGAACTGTTATAAAGCTTGTATTCTCTTGGTCTGGGTCGTGCATCATTATTTTTATACCTCAAATAAGCATCCATAAATGATAGTAATTCATGCCCCGCTATTGCATCAACGAGCTGATCGATTCTGGGTAGCAAAAAACTATCCTTGGGGCATGCTTTGTTAAGGTCCGAACAATCGATGCACACTCTCCACTTGTCATTGGATTTCTTTACAAGCACTGGATTAGAGACCCAATCTAGATATGTGGATTCCCGTATGAAATTATTCTCCATTAGTCTATCCACTTCCTCTTTGAGGGCTCTGGATCTTTCAGGTCCCTGAATCCGTCTTTTTTGCTTCATAGGCGTTACGCTTGGATCAATATTTAGCTTATGAATTTCCATATCTTTAGAGATACCGCACATGTCGGAATGACTCAAAGTGAATACATCCAGATTAGCCTTCAGAAACATAGTCAATTCTTTCTGCAATTTTGGCCCCAACTAAGAGCCTATCTTTAACACTCTGTCTGGATCTTTATAATAACTGGAACTGAAATTGTGACCTCAGATGGCGTCGCTCGCCCTTCCCTGTAATGGACTTTCGCGGATCCATCTCATTTTAGGCCCCACTATGCTCGCTAGTACAAGGGTCGTGCCTTAATTGCTATAAGGCATTTTCACGAATGTGGAGGGGAACCTCCACACTCTTTCCTTTGCCCTTTTTAATTGCTTCCCTCAGCTTATTAATGTAGCATTATCTAGCAATTTCCTTGTCCATTTTAACTACACTGACCCACTTATCTGTTGGAAACTTCATCATCAAGCACCGGGGGGCTAGCATAATTCTGAAAGCTGTCAGGACTGGTATTCTTAGTAAAGCGTTGTATGCAGACAGTTCATACACAATAACAAAGGATTGCATCAAACTAGCCTTCCATTGTCCGTCTCTAAGTTTCACAAGCAGATTAATAATCCCAATGGGATGCTTTGGTTTCTTGGTTAAGCCTTGGATTTTCTTTTGGCAGGCTCGCACGTCTAACATAGAAAGCTTCATCTTATCGAAAGTATTTTTGAACATCACATTTACCGAGGCTCCACAATCAACCAACACCCTTTTCATAGTGGATGGCTCTATCCCAACCGTTACTGCCATAGGGTCTTGAGTTGGAGTGACTAATTCTTCCTCGTCTTTTCCATTGAACATGACATCTCCAAAGGAAGTCTTCTGCTACTTTATGGACATGGTATTGTTCAGAATCAAACACTCTTCTTCCTTTGCAATATTCTTGAGTGCATTGGCATATCTTTCGATATTTCCCCAACTTCCCCCTGCTGGATGAGGACCCCTAGAAATAGTGTGAATCAGAGGCCTCTAACTTGCTTGTATCGAGGCCTTGTCTGCCGTTCCAGATGCATTTGGCTCTTGGGAGTTTTGAGGAGGATTAGAATACTGCGACTTTTTCACATACTGTTGCAGCTAGTTCTTCCTGATTAATTCCTCAACCAAGCTTTTCAAATGCCTACACTCATTCGTGTTATGGTCTGGTTGGTTGTGGAATCGGTAAAACCTTCCAGAATTCGCAAGACTGTCACCTATTTTCCGCAGTTTCAGCTTTGGATAGTCTTCGGTATCCTTGGTAACGGTAAAAATGTTCTCCAGGGTATCTATTAGCCGATCAACTCAGCAACTTTAAAGAAGCGTAATTTCTTCCTATTTTAATTATCCTTTCTGTCACTCTCTCGCTTTTGACCTCCATGTTCTTCTGACCACTTTAAATACCATAGTCTTTCTTCTCTTGTACTGAACTACCCTCAGCAACATCCATAGCAAAAGAATGATCATCATCCACATTGATATATTCTTCTGCTTTTGTATAGAACCTTTCCTAGGTGTTAGGCTTCTTCATTTTAATCCACCTTCCGAACACCAATTTTTTATAAATAGCTCGCTTCAATGCCATAAAAACTAGTCGAGGTTCTAGATCCCCAACTTCCGCTGCAACAACATTAAATTGTGTAAGGAAGACTTTGACCAACTCACCCAGTCTTTGTTCCATGTCATTTAATGACATTACATCTTTAACCTTCGTGGTTTGCAGCCAGAAATGCTCCATGAACTTCTTATCCAAGGAAGAAAAGTTATCCACAGACCTTGGCGGTAGCTTAGTGAACCACAACGAAGCTACCCCCTCCAAATACACCGGGAAGTACAAGCACTTGATCTCGTCTGTAGCTCGCGCACCATCCATATGCTTATTATACTTATACAAGAACAAATTAGGATCACCAGTCCCATTATAAGCTTGAATTGTAGGCGGATTGAACTTCCTTGGGAACCTGGTCATTTTAATCCTTTCGGTGAGTGGAGTCTTAGTTCGAAAAAAACTCCCACTCCTTCTCATCATCATTTCACTCCATACTTTCCTTCATAATCCACCATACCATTTCTTCAAGACGCTCCTTCTCGCCGTGTCGATCGGCGGGGCGGACGCCTTCTCCTTTGCCGGATGTTTGCCTAAGCAAACTGTTGCGGCTAGGGATCCGGGGCCTTGTGCCTCCCTCATGGGGAGGTTCCCCTTTGGATGAACTATTCGCTTTTTGGCTTAGATTCTTGATCGCCAGTATTGTCCGAATCGTTGATTTCATGAATAGATTGATCATGATTTGGGCTTGAGGAGGAAGAATTAGCATCTTCCACTCGGGTGACATTTGCTTTAACTTTGTTGGCTAGGGCAGTGAAGAGGGCCTCTAATTTTTCCATCATGGCATTATTTGAGATCTCCATCTGCCGAGTCACACCTACTCCTGCTTCGAAGGATTGGCCAACTTCATGAGGATTAGTTTGCGAAGTGATGTGATTGTCCGTAACATTCTTTGAGCCTGAAACTCTCACAGACTTACTAACTAGCTTCTACAGTGGTATTATGTCAGACAAGTTTCTAAACTTTGAAGAGAATTCGTCAATCGACCCAGATCTTAGATTTGGAGAATCTATCGTAGAAACAGGCTTCGAATTTCAACGCCTCCATAAAGCACTTGAAATTGGAAAGTGGATATGGCCCCACGGTGGGCGCCAAAAATGTTGATGTTAAAAATGGACAAAAACACCCAAGATGTAATTTCACACTTCACAAAAGATTGAGATCCATGAAAGTGGTAGCTACAAACACAAAATGCAAGTAAAAACAAGGGGATTTATAGTGGTTCGGCCTAGAATTGGCCTACGTCAACTTTAAGAAGAATTCTCATTATCATCATCAAGTTTACAAGGTACATAATCCCTCTAACTTCACTCGTTTTCTCTCTTTTTATAAAACTCTTCTCTACTTCTTCTATTTTTACTTTTATTTCACTCAAATTCGCCAAGGAAATGATGAGACCTGTTAGAATGCGATGGTTGTTGGAGTAGATCTTTAACATCTTGAGCACTTAGATGATTTTAACAAATCCATGGTGGTTGAGATGTTGATTCTAAGTTTGGAGGAGGATTAATGGAGATTTGAATGAGATAGAGGAGTTTAGAAATCAGTTTGGCAACACTTTGTGGATGGAAAATTCGGTCCCTTTAATGGTGGAAGTGTAGGGGTATTTATAGGAGTAGAAATGTGGTAGAAAGGCTTAAAAATGCTGTGTACAGGGTTTTAGGTTGTTGGCATGACCTGCCTTTAAGTCGGTTACGGTCTACGGCCTAACCATGCTTTGGGCCTTAAGACACGATCTTGTACTTTAGGTCGGTTACGACCTGACTGCTTCCCCCTTTTTCACGACACGAGCTTGCCTCTTATAACGTCTAACAACCTGAATTCCGACAGACCGGATTTTTTTTCAAAATTCTAATCCATCAAAACTCGTGTTGGTTTGTCTGGTATCCTGCAAAAAAGATAGAGATATAAAATATATCAGAGCTCAAAAAACATCTCACAACGGAATGGATAAAATATAATATAATCAAAATATAGCCTTACCCAGATAATTATACTGCCTAACAAGTATCCAAAGTTATCATATCTCTGCCACAAATCTAACCTACGAGTATGTTATGAGGAGGGGGTCAAAACACAAGTTCTGGCGATTGGATTTAAACTACACATTTTGGATAGCCCTACATATACCATTCAGTAATATTCTCTTGTTTACTAGGTTACTTGTGTTAACAGCACTCAAGGTTTACATACACATCGTACCTATCTACTCCTCAATAGATTAACCGAATACAGTATATATATGTAGCTACCCCCAAATTAAGGTACACCCCATGGTACCCCACTCGCACGGTGTCCGCCGTAACGCCATAGAAATATACGCAGTTCCTCATTCTATGATGGAGTGATGTACGAATCTCTATATAACTGTAACGACCCAAGGATTTTCGGCTTCGAAAATCAACATAAATACAATTCCATATTTCATGCCGACCTTCCAAGCACCGAAAACACCAAAACGTTAGGAAGAAATTAGAGGGTGGGATAAGAAAGAAAGAAATGTTAGAATAGAAGAAGAAGAACACAACATAATCAGGGTCTCAAATCGCAATGGAACAAAATATAATATAGAATAAATATTTACTGAGAGCTTTAAACATACTTTCAATCATCAGAGTACATCACACATCTGGACAGTTATAATAATCTGCCCCATACACAACACACAGCGGAATACACATCATCATATATATAATACATCTGAACTTCTCCAGTTCGTCTCTGGACTTCGCTGCATCCGATAACCTGGACCTGTACAACCCCGTCTAACTCGAGCATTTACAAAACACTGGGTCAGTCTGGTGAACCAGAGTGAGAAAACACACTAAGTTTAAGGGTAATCATCAAACTTACTTTTAAAGTTCAAAACCTTTTCGAAAAGAAAAGGATAATCTTAAGACCAAATCCACACATAAATATGGACGATTTTTACCTCACGATAACCCAAAACATTTTGAAATCAGTACGTTTTCTGACATTATAATAGTGTCTAAATACAAATAAATAACAATCTAGCAGAACGCTTGGATCTCACGCTCCACATATAGTATACAATCAAAACTGCGGGCTTTTATTGGAGATTGGATTCCGACTATGACAAGGTATGGAAGCACCTGCCGATAGTGTATATCTAGAGGGGAATACACTGGGTTCAACAAGAACGTCTTGCAACCCGGCCCACACATGACCGACCACTCATTTCGCTTGAGTGTATCGAATGTATATCACCAAAAGTTGGGCCCAAATCACCATTTCCTGAAAGGGACAGCATCGAAATAGATTAAAGAAGGAAATGGATTTTTTCTAGATAGGTGATTATACACCCTAATGGGAGTGACCCACATAGCCATGCTGCCTGCTCGATTTTTGTCATTTCCGGTTGATGAGGCTTGAGGTTTGAATTCCCTTTTGGAACATTTGGTCACCATTCACTTTGTCGCATCATCAAATCCGCCAGATATCACTAACTGACGTCCACAAAAATACTCTAGTCATTTGGCTAGAGAAAAACCATTTCTCCGCCATCAACTATGGTACGTTTGAAGAAATCAACGTATGTAATTCCTTTGGAAATACTCTGTCAGACATCCATCCATACAAGTCATCCAGGAACGGGATGAAATAAAGGGACCCTCCTACCAAATCCAAGGATTTACCCTATAGATTAGCAGCGAGTAGTCTTTGCAATCCGTAGATTCCAAACACGACAGAACCACAATTTATCTCAGGTTGCAACATCAGAGATTATTAGTAATTCTTCCATTTATGAAGATCTATGGTCTTCAATGTTCCATCTCGATCATCTTCTGATATCTTCACGTATTTGTTGGTCGGAATGGTTTTCGAATATAAATTCGATCCCGGTCTTTCCGTACCAACAATCGTATAGGCCAAATTTGATAGTCGGTTATTTCACTATCAAATATACGTAATCATGTGAATAGAATGAACTTACTAATTCAGTACTCGGTGTCACTTGACCTTTGTTAATTAAAAACTAAATTACTTCTGCTAAATTAAAACTTCTAAATCTTTCAATTAAAAAAACGATATTGGCTTCTTATTTAATAAATTTATGCCCTCCTGACCATTTCATTATAATACTTGGAAAATTAACTTTATATTTGTTATAACATTCTTTGTTATCTAAATTTGGGAAATTCGACCAGCTTACTATTCGTAAAACAACGTTACGAAATATCTTTTATGTCATTACTTGACAGCACCTAGTGCTGATTCTTATTGAATAAAACTCAACTTTTACATATCCTTTATAACTCAAAAATATCGTTATAGTTTCTTGCAATTCCTTTTTTTACTTTGGAATTATCATTAGATATATATATATATATATATATATATTCTCAATTCTTGCTAATTTCCTTTACTTCAGATCTCTCTTTATATATTCTCCGAATTTTCACCAACGTTGCATTATTATTTCACTAATAGAAAAAATTAATTATTACTAACCTCTTTTACAATTATCAACTAATATCATCTTCAGATAATCCTAATGTTGTTCAAGTTGGGGTATTTTAATTACCTCTTAGACCTTGATCAATCTTATCCTAAGATAAATATAACTTGTAATTCAAAAACCAATATATTTCATTCCAGTATCAAACCGAATTCTATTTAACTATTTTATTCAAAGTATGATTTCATAAAACCTTCTTACTTTTTGAGAATCTCTTCCTCAAATATAACCATTATCTGTTAATTCAGTAATTAAGTAATTCCTTATAAAACGCCACTTTTTAACCTTTACCTCTTAAAAACAAATTCATTTTATAATTCAGATTTGGTTACAAAATCCTATAACTCACTTACTTTAACCAATTAACTTTCACCAATTCTTTTTCAAATCCATTCAACAATTTCCCGTCTGAAATTCTCATTTCAATTTCCCCACTTTTATTTAATCCCACTACTAAGTAATGTTAATTTAAACTTAACGATATAATACCTCGTCGCTTTTTATACCTCATTTATATAATTCTGGTTTAATATAAACCATTTCTGTTCTCAATTCCTTTTACTTAATTCAAATATCAGGTCAACCTAATTTAAGCTATCAAATTCGCTTAAATTCCTTTTATAACTTCGTTATAAAATTTTGGGTTTTTAAATATAAAACCCGTACATAAACTCCTTTCACATTCAACTAGATTTCGTTTCAACTTTGATTACTTTTTAAATGAATTCAATTAAAAAGTAATTTCCCAAATTACTATTAATCAGAATAATACTTTATCTTAATCATTAACTACTGTAAAGGTAGTTAATTCCTTTATTAACTAAAATCAATAGAAAATTTCCTTTTTAAAAATTATTAAAATTAAAAAATATTCATTAAACTATTTTATTGTATTTCAAACTAATTTAATTATCAATTCCAGTTAAATCTATTAACTTAGTCAACTCAAATCCGATTATCTCATTAACTGACTCCAATTCATTTTCCCTTTAAATTCATTAATAATATAATTAATTTAAATAATTCAATTTAACTGTATCTTAATAAAATAATTATCCAAATTTAACTGTTCGGTAAATATCCTATTCTCATATTTATAAATCTGATTAACATCATAATTGACTTTATAAAATCAGTAAATAATGAATCAAAATCTTAAATAAATAAAAGTAAATATTTATTTCCCTTTAATAAACTTTTATTCAAAATAATATATTTCAAAATCTATATCTAGTAATAAAATAAATATTTTAACTTCATCTCTGTCGATTTATCTGATGGTAAATCAACATTTATAAAATGACTGACTTTATAGGCCATATGTTGCCAAATACTCAACCAATACAGCCCAATGGTTTAAACTAAACAGATGTTGAATTTTCAATCAACAATCAAATCAATCACCCCATCAGATCAGTTCATATATTGTAATATAAAAATAAATAATATATTTGAGGAATCCCATTGGATCCCTCCAACCTGTTCTTCCCTGTATCCAAAACGGTTATCTCAAATAAGATCATTCACTTCCATTTAACCGATAATTTCTATAACAGTAAATAACGACTATTTAACATCAATCAATTAACAAAAAAACTCAAACAATTTGACAATTAAACATGTTTATTTTATAAACGTGACCAACAAGGTAGGCTACCTTCATTGGTTCCAATCGTTAAATAAAAATTTGGTTTTTCATTGAAATTAAACAACGGTTTAATTTCGTCGGTTAAATCAACAAATGAATATATAACTAGCAAATAGTCAACCATTAACAACCAGTGCACACAAATAAAAAACCAATTTATAAAAAATATTAATGGGAAGAACTTAGTGAGTTTAACTCACCTTGATTTGATTTGTTTTTGAAATAACAGGTTTTAATTAAATTAAACAGGTGTTTAATTTAATTAAAAAAATTGGTTGATTTGAAAAATGTCTAACTCTATTCCATGACGTAGCGCTCGTTGATATGATTCCAACATATCTTGAATTGTCTGCTTCTGATCACATATGGATTATTTATAAATATCTCAAGTTGATCAATATTTCAATAATATATTTAACCTCTAATTACTAAATAGGTATAATTAATTAAAATCTATCTTTAATATACTTAGTCAAACATAGTCACGTGTCAACATATATTGGCCGATCTAGAAATCAACCCCAATTCTTTTGTTTTAATGCTGTATTTCCCTGACCTGGAATAAACAACAATGCTAGTTTAACAATTTAATATAAAATTAGCTGCTTAATTGAAGATAACACTATTCTTCATCAAACTTAATTACATTACTATTACTATACAGATTGACCTACTTCGTTCCTTACTGTGTTGCCTTGTTTTCATGTTATTCCCATTCCAGAAAACGCACGCTTCAATTCGGATCTACACCCTACTACTGTACGACGTTGCTCAGTGGCTGCTGACTCATGAGCGCCTTATCTGGCCATCTCCCCTACCAAAACAATACTTCAACAAAGAACTGCTCTGATAACTTTCAACACCATAGTTCGCATGAATTCCAGAACTGTAGTACCCTATATATTCGATCAGAATTTCATCAATGGCCACCAGGACCTTCGTCACACTCTTCCTCGTCTTTGACATATGCCTCTTCCCGACCGGCATTCTCCTTTGCAGTGCCTCAAACGTATCTCCCCTTTTCAAGCCAACTCCAGTCACCTCGGCCAATTATATTCCATTGCCACCACTAGATCTAGAGATCTGACTAATCTAAAGGTTTCTCTAGTTAAAGGTTTTGCAGTTTGATTGAGGGATTGAATGGTAATTGAGGAAAGAGATCAAGAGTTTATGGCTGTTCAGTTTGTAAGTGGAGGCGGTATGAACTGGTTGACCACGCTGCAAATACATTGAGGGTTTTGACCAGAACGAATGGCATATATAAAGAATAGGGGAAAAGTAATTATTATTTAATTCTTAACGAAACTTACTATGAAAGCTTCTCATAAAACCTAGTCCATACGACTTCAGCTTTTTGATAAAAATTCTAATCCTATCATAAAAAAATATTCCGGACCCATGGGACAAGTTTCGTCGAATTCCGAGACCGTTTGTGAAAAGTCCTTTATAACTATCGATGAAAAATCAAGCGTTTAAAATTCCTAAAATTTGAGAAAAATCCAATAAATTTGAGACCTTGACATTTTACTAGACCTTTTCCTTACAGATCCAATGAAATTTATTTCATTCAAATCGGAGTTCATTTGGCTAGCCGTTTGTTTGTTTAAAGTTACCCCTGTCTGAATTGACCAAAATAATATAGTTGATTACGGCGTTTATCGTTGCCACGATCAAACGGTAAGTCCGATTGACACAAAATTTGAACTCATATAATAATTAATTAATATGAATCCAACGGCACTAATTTTGTTGCATTCCAAGACTGTTTCCCAGTACGCTATTTTTATACGCACCGCAATGCTATTTTGGACACCAAATTACCCGGTCTTCCAAAATAACAAACTATGTACCTATCCTGACTCTAATCGTCGATACGAATCCATAAAACTGGTTTCGTGGCTTAATTCGATTTATGCTCAAACTACACTCAAATATCTCCTTATTAAATTAAATTACACGCTATAGAAAATGAATGGGCGTTAATGGCTTCCATAGTCACATACGACGTCGGTTTGCCATGAATTTTAATTCCATGCAATAATTTAACATTCCAATTCCAACGAAACGAATTTCGTCGAAATTGGAGACCGTTTGCAAAATGGCTATTTTAAAGGCCTATATTTTAATAACAAGTTCCATAACGACTATTTTAAATTTTGATTTAGCCATAACTAACAATCTATAACACGAAATCTAGATTTTTCTCTTCCATATGAAAATTATAATTAACAAGATTCCAACATTTCTTGTTTCACAGAAATCCGACTTATATCAGATCCCGTATATTCAGTTGAAGTTCAAAACTCTATATTACGAACTACCTCACCATTTTGAGCTCGGTTTGTAATTATATAAATATATAATGTTGAAACTTCGTTTTAATAACGAATTCAGTATTAAAATCCATTAATATTCCAAATAAAATATTTAAAATAATAAATTAAATAAAATATTTGATTGCCAAAAATACGGGACGTTACAATAACAACACTACGTTCGCATAGAACCGCCATCGCCGTGTTATGTAAGCATACGGACTACCACCTTTGATCGAATCAAATCACAGATTAATGCCCTAGAGTCTACGATACACCACCCAGAGCAGACATTCATGTATCTAGACTTTCCCATGTACATATCGTCAATTGTACTCGATGACGTAACCTTTGTGATACACCATCCGGAAGTGGTATGCATGTATCTGCACCTATCTACTGTGCATCGAGTCCCGTAACATGGCTGTATCTGAAACACAGAACTCGATCGAGAGTTTTTCATATATCTGTATACACAGATGTTAAGGTCTGCATTTTCAATGGCTATTGTCCTACCCGACCCCTCCCTCAACTAGTGAAAGACAAACATAATTGAGAGCTTGTGACCTGGCCCCAGAGAAAACAACAAGCAATAAATCCTAATTGGCCTGTGCCTCACCCATAGCCTTGATAGCTTAGGTTTATGGTCTTTTGGTTAAGCTCTATGTCTTTCCGCATCACGTATCACGCTGACTATCGATGGTTGGTATCGACGTCTTGCTATCAACATATGGTTAGACCCGCTGGTAACTCGATAAAATGATCCTAACCCTGCCTATTCACAAAGCAACTGGATCGTCGAATCACATATGCCACCCTACAGCCTTCTTACTGCTTCTGATGGCAGTCAAGGTATACTCATCGGGTAGTAATGTGCGGTCCTAACCCCTATGAGCACAGTCAAATGTTGTCACAGCAAAGAGGACTACCAATAATACCCTCCACGTCCCAGGAAGCCGCGTGGTTCCCCTTCTAGTCCTTTGGAGCCAGTAGAATATCAGTAAAATAATAGGCAGAACATGTAGAATAATCGGATGGACGTGCGCTCCCCTTGTATCTCATGACACCACGATGATCTACACCGTTGGGCTATTCACCTTCAGATGTACTGACTGGTCCAAGCGCCTCAGGTTAACGTGTTATTAGACCCTATGTCTAGCCATTTTATTTACACGCTTGCTCTACCTTGTCATATTTCCAGTTAACTTGGTTATTTCCATTCACATTGACTTCTTATTCAAGTTACCAAGTTCCTCTTGCTTATTAATTTCAGATATGTAACTTAATCCATTTAAGTTTATTAATAAGTCCATGACATGTTATTCTCTCGATTGTAATCCAAGATCCGTAATCTACAATCTCTTTATATTTTTCATTGACCGATTCCATAGTTACAATAACATGTTCTATTTACTACGTAATTAAGAATACTTCATCTCAATTACCTGTTTTTTATTTAACATGTCACTTATCATTTATGATTAAATATAACTTATTTCATCCCATATATTCACCTCGTTCTTTCTTATTTAATCATAATCCCATCTTACACTGTCACTACAACTTGTCATTATTTACTTATTAACTTAGTTCTCTCAACTTAGGTTTACTTATAAGTTTCCTTTCCATTTATTATAACTTATGTTATAATTTTCACTTGTCCCTAGGACAAGCCTACCTATTATATAACATTCACATCAATAGGTTATTATCATTCTCTGTTCATTCCCATTCTTTTACTGTTGTAACTTTCTTTCATTTTTTATTCATTTCCATTAATCACAATTAGTGCCAATTATTTCTATCCTTTTATATATATATATATATATATATGTTTATGCACTAGACCTCTCACATTAAACCGATCACTTGTGGATGCTGGATTTGCCGAGCGGTTCCGGGAAGACTTCCACCACAAATGCTATTTAACCTTGTGTCTTAGCACCGTTACATGTATATTTACGCACTAGCCCCCTCAAAGAAATTAAAAATTTGTGGACGCTGGATTTGCCGGGTGGTTCCGGGCAGACTTCTACCACAAGTTGAATTTAACCTCGTGTGTAAGTGAAGTTACAGTTTTCTATTTACTGTAAATTTAGGCATATCCATTCTTCCTAAAGTTTTCTGTAATCTATTTTTACATGTCATACTTAATGTCATATTAAGTCTATTATCTGATTATCATGTCGCATGTTCTTCCTAACATTTACTTAACTTCATTTTAAAAATAACATGTACTCATCGAGTCATGTAATTATTCCGTTCGAATAAATAAACATGTAATTATCCCAATTCTTACAGCTAAGGGTTCAAATACATAATATGCCACATATTATCCCAATTTTACTGTAACTTAACTTACAACATCCGATTAACAAGTTATTAGAACATGTATGTATACACTAATAAACATTTCCACATATTTTAACAGATTTACATTTCAACATATTAATAATTCTAGTAGATTTACATTTCAACAGATTAATCATTCTAGCATATTTACATTTGAACAGATTAATCATTTTAACAGATTAACATTGCATATTAATGGGGAATGTCAAACGATAAATATACCATTATAAAAAAGGTATAACTTAAATCCACTCACTTAATTTCTTTCCAAATCATGAACCTGGTCCAGATCTAGCATTTCATGGTTCTCCTAACTGAATTTAGAACCTAAACAACCATGGATTCACAATTCTCAACTAAAATAAAAAAGGGAAGAAAGAGGAGAAAATTGAATTGGCCAGATCCAAGAACTTACCTTACTTCGAATAGGATTCTGATCACCTTCTTTATTAATATACATCCTTTTCCTCCAGATCTTGAATCAAAATTTTCCTAAACTAATTATTCACCTTTTGTAAAGAGATTTGAGTAGGAAGAAGAATGGCAGAGCTTAGGCAGCCTCTTAGAAAATGTGAGATTTAGGCTAGGCTCAGCAAGTCTATTTATAGACGTTCCAGATTTTATCGTACACGCAGTGCTGAGTCACCAACGAATATGGTTAAGAAAACAGTCCAAATTCATCAATGAATCTGCCTGGATCTGGGGTGCTTCGACCCCAGGGTCGACCTCCCTGTGTGTGTGTTGACCTTAGGGTCGACCCCCCTATGTGTGTGGGTCGAACCCCTAGGTCCTGCGAGGATTTTTGGGCAAATGTTTACTGTTTTAACGCTTTTGATTTTTAGACGTTTGATTAGTATCACGTTATAGTTTCTTTTATTTATTTAAATATCATATTTACATTAATCTTCTTGTATGTATACAAAACTCCAAATGCCCAATTTACACGTATATGTTCAACTTTTATTTTGTTTTCAAAATTCAAACAATGTTATGTTGTTATTCAATTCTTATCATATTTCTTTGATTGCAGTCTTATTTTGAATTTCTCCTTTGTATATATATATATATATATATATATATATATATATATATATATTTGCATATATATATGCATATATTTTTATATACATATATTTTTCTATACTTTCTTATATGTATTCTTTTCCTTATATGTGCATTTATACATATTTTCTATTTAGAACATGTGTTATTTTAGCCATTCTTTTAAAATAAAAATTTGGTGCCTGGGGGGATTGAACCTACGCCACTCTCATGAAAGCCACATGCTCTAACCAATTGGACTACTTAGGATTTTATTAGAAAGGCTTAGAACAATGGTGGTCATTTTTCTTTTCTTATTCCGCTTTTTCATTTAAACCATTGCAAGTAACCTTATCTTTTTGCATGCATCTTTTTCTTTCATTTTTCTTTTATTATTAATTCATATATTTTTAAATCATTGCATGCAACATGATTACACTGCATGCAACCAATTTCTTCTTTCTCTTAACTCATGCATTGCATTTTTATTTGCATTAATCTTTTTTTTCAATGCATGTATTTAATACATGCAATCTTATACTATCATTATTTTATTCTTCTTTTAAATATTTATGTCTATGCATATATATATATATATACACACATATGGGTATTTAAATATTTAATTGTCATAAAATGCGAGGTGTTACATTCTCCCGCCATTAGGAAAATTCGTCCCTGAAATTTGATAAGGGTAAATATCAAATAACTCTTTGCATAATATTCATCCATCATGTGTGCATCCAAATTTTTTTTTTATTGGCAAACATTATGCACTTGTGCAAAGTGTAATACAACATAATAATACATGTATGCCTAAGCAGTACCTCCTATATGTATGCAACTTTTCAAAAATTCTTTTAAAACATGATGCTTACATCCTAAATATATTGGCAGTTCTACATGAATGTAATATTTTGAAGATAAAAAATACATTTTCTTCCAAATTTTCCCACACCCTTGCAGAGCATGAGCGCAGTTCATCCAATTGTTGCATCCAAAATCTTACCAACCAACTTTATTTTTTGAATTTCAGAAAAATTTAATTTTCTAAATTCGATTTCTTATGTTACAAAAAGGTAGAAAACGGAAAACTTCACATCTTCTGTTTTTATTTTATGTACCTTTTCCATCTGTACTTGGATTTTATGTAACTAGTTTTAAAGATTCCCTATTTTCCTGTCCAAGCACAGCCCACATATTAATATTTTCTTTGTTACAGATTTTCTTTTTCAACTTATCTTGGAAAAATTTATTCTTATTCGCCATTTCTCAGAATTTTCCATCTTTCTTTAACTGTCGTGTTCGTTGCTTCACTGAATTTGTTGTTTCCTTTTTAGTTATTCCTTTACTCTTTCTTTATCTTATTTAACTTAATCGACTGATCTACGTTTAGTTTCAAATAAGCCTTCTAGTCCTTCAACTAAAAAATGAAAAACATACATTCTACACAGCTACTACTAAAGGCCAAGAATCTCAGGACTATGTCCTCCTCAGGTAGAAAAATTCAAACAACAGGATGTAAACACTTACTTGCCCTCTACTGTCTAGTAGTCACCACTAGTCCTTGCTACGTACTAACAGAAATTATTAAGCAACATCCTAGGTTTTTCAATGCTTACGCATTCTATGAGAACTTACCTTTATTCCAGGATAATTATTGCTATTTACTCCATTGCCTCAAAAACTTTCCCCGTCTTCCCTAGGAACTAATCCTTACCTACTCCATACTTTTTAAAACATGGTTTAGCCTTTTCATTTCACTTTTCTTCCAAAAGTTAAAAGTATCAAAACTTTATTTTTCCTCATCAAAACTAACTTTTCCCAAACCATTAAAACATGTCATCTTATAAAAAAAATGTAAATCATTTTTTCTTTCAAATCACAAAAACTGGAGTAGACAAGGACAACTATTTCTCAATCATGTTTACGATTTGTCCTTGCGTATAAGGTTAGTTCAGTTACTTACTACAAGGTGCAAACATCTACTCTATCTTACTACAAGGTGCAAACATCTACTTTATTTATAATTTCTACGACTTATTTTGTTCACCCAAATATTTCAAAACAATTAAAAAATTGATTGTTAAAAGAATAGAGATTTCAAAGCTTTCTTTATTGAAAATTTCTAGTTTCCAACAAATGGCCCATCAAAATGCAATATTTTCTATGTTTCGCTTTTTAATCCTTTCATGCAATATAACTTGAAAACTAGCGAGATATACATGCTTTATAGTACGCACCTTTTACGGAGAGAATCTATTTTAAATAAAATTTTCACAAGAAATCATTGTTTCTAAATTATATCTCATTTTACTTCAAATCTCAATATGTACTTTTCAAATATATTCTTTACATAATTTAAAATTGTAACTTTTAAGATCAAAACTTGAAAACACCATAAACCATCTTCCAAAAGCTTTTATAATTTCAAGTTATTCAAAGTCAACAATGAGGTTAGAATCAAAGTGGGTTTCCATTCTTAACTAAGCATTCCTAGACACTCCCACAAAATTAATTCTCTCTACTATATATATATATATATATATATATATATATTCCCAATCCATTCTTCTCTTTTTAACCTTTTCTAATTTATAAGGTTTTACTACTTAACCCACTAACCTGAAGTATTATCTTATGGGATCAGGGGTGGCAATTAGACCCGACCCAATGGACCCGGACCCGACCCATCGGGTCTCGATTCTAGACGGGTCGGGTTTTGTCGGGTCTACACTACACATTTTAGAAATCTGGACCCGACCCGAGCTTTGGTTCGAGTCGGGTCGGGTTGAAGCTCGGGTCAGGTCGGTTCGGGTCTGGTTGAATAATAACACTAAAAATACATATATTTCAATACTTTATGGTCGGATCTTTCGGGTCGGGTCTATGCGGGTCGGGTTTGATCGGGTCTTGATGGTATTTTTCATCACCTAGACCCGACCCAAGACCCATCGGGTTCGGTTCGGGTCTTTTCGGGTCGGTTTGGTTCGGGTTTTCGGTTCTCGGTTCTAATTGCCAGCCCTATATGGGATTTACCTTTTATTCCATACAAAGTATATTGTACACTTCCCAATCAAATTACCTAAGGGTCTTAGATTTCCATATTAATTCCTTTTGTGTACAAAACAGATATCCCAACTTTTACCATATTATGCTTTTCCTATTTAATGGGTTTCTCTGTGGATCTAGGTATGCGTGTATATATATATAATACTTGTATTTTTTTAAAATACAAATACGTTCACTCATTATCTATACAGGAATCCTAAACCTAAGCTCTGATACCAGATGTAACAACCCGAATTCCAATAGACCAATTTTTTATAAATTCTAATCCATCGAAACTCGTGCTGGTTTGTCTGGTATCCTGCAAAAAAGACAGAAATATAAAATATATCAGAGCTTAAAAAACATCTCATAGCGGAATGGATAAAATATAACATAGTCAAAATATAGCCTTACCCAGATAATAATACTGCCCAACCGGTATCCAAAGCTATCATATCTTTGACATAAATCTAACTTGCGGGTATGTTATGATGGGTGGGTCAGAACAAAAGTACTGGTGATTGGATTTAAACTACACATTTTGGATAACCCTACATATACCGTTCAGTTACATTCTCTTGTTTATTAGGTTACTTGTGTTAACAACGCTCAAGACTTACACACACGTCATACTCATCTACTCCCCAGTAGATTAACTTAATACAGTATATATATGTAGCTACCCCCAAATTAAGGACACCCCATGGTACCTCACTCGCACGGTCTCCGTCGAAATGCCATATAAATGTACACAGTCCCTTATCCTATGTCGAAGTGACGTGCGGATCTCTATTTAACAATGCTACGTTCCGCATAGAACCGCCATCGCCATACTACGTAAGCGTACAGACTACCACCTTTGATCAAATCAGATCACAAGTAATGCCCTAGAGTCTACAATACACCACCCAGAGTAGATATGCATGTACCTAGACTTTCCCATATACGTATCGTCAATCGTACTCGATGACGTAACCTTTAGATACACTATCCGGAAGTGGTATGCATGTATCCACACTATCTACTATGCACTGAGTCCTGTAACAGGGCTGTATCAGAAACACCGAACTCGGTCAGGAGCTTTTCAGATATCAATATACACAGATGCTAAGGTCTACATTTTCAGTGGCTATGGTCCCACCCGGCCTCTCCCTCAACTAGTGAAAGACGAACATAATTGGGAGCTAGTGACCTGGCTCCAGAGAAAACAACAAGCAATAAATCCTAATTGGCCTGTGCCTCACCCATAGCCTTGATAGCATAGGTCTATGGTCTTTTGGTTAAGCTCTCCGTCTTTCTGCATATGTATCACATATCACGCTGACTGTCGATGGTTAGTATCCGATGTCTTGCTATCAACAGATGGTTAGACCCACCGATAACTTGATAAAATGGTCGTAACCCAGGCTAGTCACAAGGCAACTGTATCGTCGAATCATCTATGCCACCCTATAGCCTTCTAACTGCTCCTAATGGAAGTCAAGGTATACTCACCGGGTAGTAACACATAGTCCTAACCTCTGCGAGCACAGTCGGATGTTGTCATAGCATAGAGGACTAACAATAGTACACTCCACATCCCAGGAAGCCGTGTGCTACCCCTTCCAGTCCTTCGGAGACCGCAGAATATCAGTAGAACAATAGGCAGAACATGCAGAATAATCTGATGGACGTGCGCTCCCCTTGTGTCCCATAACACCACGATGATCTACCACATTGGGTTATTCACCTTCAGACATATGGATTAGTCCAAGCGCCTCGAGTTAACGTGTCATTAGACCATATGTCTAATCGTTTTATTTATGCGCTTGCTCTACCTTGTCGGATTTCCAGTTAACTTGGTTATTTCCATTCACATTGACTTGTCCAGTTCACATTATATTGTCAATTCACTATTTCTGATTATATCAGAAATTAAATATATTATTCTATTATTTATATTAATTAAATATTCAATATAATGTAATTAAACAACCATTTTCACTATTTAAATAATTAAATAAATTATATTATCTGTATAAATATGGGTCGTTACAGATGTAAATAATATGAGTGTTTCCTTCATAAACATATGGGTACTTACTCGGTTTATATGCACAAAAAATCTGGTTCATCAAAACATAAATAGAAAATTCTTGATGAAAAGAATAAAAATCATTTCAGAAAATAAACCTGAATAAGAAGTACCTGCAGTTTCCACTTATGTATACAATAAGGACTGCTTGATATAGATAAATTTTATATCATCAAGTATGCGTTCTTACTACTTAGAAAATCAAAAATAGTAAATGAAAGCAATGGAAAAGATGAAGAGGTGGAACAATGAAATTATAATGAGAATAAATTTAGCGCTATTTTCGTGAAGGTTGAAAAAATTAGTGTAGTTAGCTTGAAAATCAGATAACAATGTTATTGAATTTCGCAAAGTTAACCTTTTTGTGGTCTCTTTCTCTCTTTATCCATTGACTACTATTTTGAGTCCAAGGAGTCTATTCTGAAAGCACTGACAGCAAATAGGTACTCCAGGTGATCATAGACCTGAAAAGCCACTCTTAAGAAGCAAGAGGCCTCAATCTGGAAATAGTTGCAAAGGCCGCATCTAATATAATAATAAACATAATTTCATTACACTAAACATAACACGACATAGTTCATTAATCACTCAACCTTAAAGTTGTTATCTTGGACTAATTCTTTAATGCATATGGACATCTAGGGGAATTAGTTAGATATTAAAATATTGATGTTTGGAAGACAACAATAACATCTCTAGTATCTTTTATATTTTATTAAGCATATTAAATAACGAAGCAAATTTTTATTCAAGAGAATCAATTGCAAAGCTAAATTTGCACTGAGCATATTTAAGGTAAAATTATGGCTAAAATAACAGCCGAAGATTATACGCATGGAAGAAGTAATATGCAGTTGGCTGGTAAGGTTGAGGCAACCATTATGCTCATTCTCCAGTTTTAAGTTCCGTCAAAATTCAACAGGAATCTATACACATAAAATCGAAATACAAATAAAAAATATTATTTAAAAATGAATTATTCGATGTTTGGAAAATTATTACCTTAAAATTAATAATGGATAAATTAACATCTATCGGATCATTTTTCACTGCTTACAGCCGATTTCCAGCAAAATTGGTTGTCAATTTCATATTAGTTGACGGAATCATCGGCGAAAAAAGGAATTAGGGAGAAATGAAATAATGATGGAGAAGAGTAATTTGGGGAGGAACGTGGGTTGGAATAGTTTTGTGTTCGTTAATGGAAACATGAATAGGAGGAACATGGAGTAATTTAGTGGTGGATGGCGTGTTAAAAATTAGAAATGAACAGGAGTGGCGTATTTCAAAATGGAAAGAAACCGCGTTGCCAGAGCAGCGATGTCAAGTTCTTGTTTTCATTTTTAATAGTCATATAATCACGTGTCAAAAATATATTAATTTTAATTGTTGCAATCAAGCATTCAAATATGAAGACCTGTTATTTAAGGTTGTAGTACTGAAAATGTGGATGACATTTGATTATATGGGTTGGAATAATAATCTTTATACATTTTGGATTTTGAACCACATAGCTGCAAACTTTAGTCATAATGGATAAATATGCACTAATTAACATATAAGTGGATACTTGTAATTTATATGCTTTAAATGTACTGCTCAACCTTATTTATTTTTATAAAAGAGAAGGTAGAAGTTGTTTTTTGCTGCCACAATTTATTAGATATGTTAAACAACTCATAATCAAGAATTTGGCACCAAGGCTACGAAGTAAACATAAGAGTGTAGCTCCATAATTATGAATATAAGTCATAATGAAATTAATTTATTGTATCTATTTCCAAGAAAGGCAAGCCTTTATTCAGAAATAGCATTGCAAGTAGGGGTGTGGCACGTCCATTGGACGTATGCAAAGAAAATGAGTGAAAGCTTATTATCCTTAAAAATTGGTCATACACATAAATGTCACTGTTGATGAATAATGTTTGCTCGTGGTATTTCACAATAAAAGAAGTTACATACTTATTTATACTTAATGATCATAGTTTCTAAGTTAATGCACTTTAAATTTAAATATGTAAATGATATTGATCAAGTAAAATAGAAAAGGTTGATCTTGTACATTTAAATTGAAGATGGTCATTACCCATTTAATCTCTTCTACCATCCCAATTGTATTTTTGTTTGAAAAACAAACTCTTACCAACATCTTCCAAAAAAACGGTCCTTTGATTCAATCATTGATTGCCAGACAGGTACCTACCCATGCATAAATCATCATATTCGTTGTACAATTTTTATTGTACACTCAAACTAATAGGTGTCATTTATATAAACCTTTTTATTATAACATTATATGTGTCACTTACCTTTCTCTAGCATAATAAATAGTTCAACCATTATTTTAAAGCATAAAAGAGAATGTTTAATTTTACAATTTCATTTTAAGGATTTTCTTTTATAATAAAGAAAAAATATTCATATATGCCAATTGTTGTTTTACAGCGGCCTTATGTATTTCAATCATTTCAGAGCTTTCCCAATACCAAAATCAAATAACATACAATTTCAGTTTTGGCATGCAGCTGTGGGTAAATATCTAAGGCTAGTCGCGATAGGTACAATTATGCATGTGTCTTTAGTAATTATTTAATTAATATAGTGTTTTGAACATAATTATACAGTCATTATTCTCTTACTCAATAACCTCAACATGTGTAATGATCACAAATGCCTGTTTTCTCGGTAAGCCATGAATTAGTGCACTGAAATATCCTTAGGTTTTGGTAAATGATAAACATATATTAGGAAATGCATTAAATTTAAATTCTTTATGGATCAACATATATGTAAAATTTATGATAGTATACATGCATAAAAGTTCAATATAAATTACTCATATAAAACAACATATATGTAAAGTCTATTCTAATCAATTGGAAAAAATAAAGGCATTTAATTTACAGGATTAAAAAAATAATAAATAAAATAAATAGCTTGTTGATTCAAAGGAGAGTTACCATTTCTTTGTGACTATCTACATGAAATATTTTGCTCTATTGCATGCTTATGTCTATCATGTTAGTTTGGGCATTGCCTTAATCTTTGAGTTTTCATCCATAAAATAAAGAAGGTTAACAAAAATGAGTAACCAATAGAGCAATAAAGTAGTTCAATGTTTAGTTAGCTAAGGAAATAATGTGGTTTTTTCATTTGAGTGAATATATAAAAATAGGCCATTGTTATTGATACTCCAAATATTGTTAAGGGAAGGCCAATTTTTTATTTTTAAAAAAATCGTTAAGGGGAGTGCCAATGAGGAAAATAGTCCCTTATCAAATAAAGGTAATTTTACGTTATTACCCATTTAACCCCCTTATCAAATAAATGTAATTTTACTTTAACAAATATTGCAAGTACCATAGTAATTTTTTTCAATTCGTATATATCAGTTTTTTTTAACCCTAAAGGACAAGCGTTTTCGGAGGAATAGGATCGAACTATTTTTTATCGACATAAATATGCCTAATTTTATAATTATAGAGGCAATGCACTGAAATGATTATTAATTTTCAACATATCGCTATCGAATACATACATAGTTGATTACGTGCTGCATTCAGTGTAGTGGTGACGAAATGCTTATTTTAATTCGGTTTTACTTGTCGAATAAGTTGTTTTTAATCTAATTTGAAGGGGCAATCTAGGAATATTGAGTAGTGTGAAATAATATGTTTGTGTAGCCCCTTAACAATTTTTCAAAGAGTGGAGTGTTTTTAAAAAATAACCCCCCTTAACAATAGTTGGAGTGTCAATAACAACACCCTAAAAGAAAACTACGTACCTATAACACGTGGATAAATATATTATTGGCGGTAACATATGATTGATAAATCATAAGAGGACTGCCATTAAAAAAATTGTTCTTTGCGTGTTTCAGTCTTGCAAATTGATTTACATTTATGTAGTGGCGTAGTTTGTATGTGCATACATGCAAAAATTAATCTAGCATGTATAACTTGTGCATGTCAGACGAGGATACAGAAAAATTCGACTGTAGATTCCTATATGTTTACCTGTATATGAATTGTATACAAAACATTTTCTTTCCTTTTTTCTAGTTCATACCCTCTTGTATTGTTTATATTTTGTTTTTGAAATGGAGGAGAATATAGAGTAATTTGAAATAGTCATTATAATCATAATCATATATCCGTAATAGAGTTAAATATCCTGTTACCTTAGCCTTGAACATAGTTCCAGAATTAAAAATATAATTTTATGCTATATTTAAATGAAGATCCAATAAAACACATGTTGATTCATATTTGTTACAAAAAAGGGGGATATATACTATATAGAGTAATGAGTGTATCACGTAAAGGAGAAAAATATTTGTTGTTGGTACCTACTTTTTCATTTTCTCTGGCAGTATTTTTATTAAGAGGCTCATGGATATGCGTACATGCATGTTGTAATCCAAACCAAATCTCTTGTACCCAAAACCCTCTATCCCTTGTATCCAACCAATCAAGACCCCCGATTTTCACATTTTGCAATTAAACCCTTTTTTATCTCTGACTTAATTGCAAAAATGTAAAAATCATAGGATCTGATTGGTTGGGTATAGAGATATAGGAAATTTTGGAGACAGAGGATCTGATCTCGTTGTAATCAGAGTCCTTTTCCTTGTTAACCTGATGTATCAAAAAAGAAACGCTACAGCATGGACATGATAAATGTGAATTATGCAGAGGAATACAAATATGTTGGTTCAAGGATTTCAACATTAGTATATTTTTAAATGATTATTATATAATATATGATTTATAAAATTTAGAAATCTAGGTTTACATATGTTCATCAATTACAGGCCCGGCCCTTGCCCAAGACAGGCAAGACCAATGTCTAGGGCATCAAGCACGCGAGGAACATGAGAAGTCCTAATTTCTACCGCTAATCAAAAAATTATGTCGCTAATCAAAATCGCTTTCACCGCGAGGTCCGCAGTCTTTGACAGGCTTCACCGCGACAGTAGCTTCGCCTTAAAATTCTCCACCGTTTTCCGCAGCTTCACCTTGCAATTTCTGTTCGAATTCGGTCATTCTCCCCCTTAGATTTTGTTGTTGCGATTTGGGAATTAGCTAATTTCCTGTTTGTAATTTTATTTATGTACAGCGCCCGCTACGCATAGGCTTTTCAATCCTTCCAATTTGCATACCCAAGCAACATAATTTATTTGCTTGCTTGACATCCTGTTTCAATTTTCAATTTGCTGGGAGGCTGGCTTCATTTTTTAACTATATGTGAGTAGCAAAATTTTTTGCTGGTCTTCATTTACAGCATTGCATTCAGGAGAAGGAATTCAAGTTGTTTGCCTTTTCATTGTCTCCAATTACGGTAAATATGTAAATGTTCATTTTAATTTTTCTATATTTGTTGATTGCTTTGTTTGGTTTAAATATAATTATTTTATGGTTAATTGCTTTATTTTTTAAATAAAATAAAAAAAAATTGTTTAACGAATATGAATTATGAACAAATAATCATTGAATGAATTAGGAATGAATGAATGAATTTATCGGATTTTGCTGACAATTCCGGTAACCGTTGCTACGACGGAAAAAAGTTTCTCAAAACTAAAATTGATAAAAACATATCTTCGAAGCACTATGTCATAGGAAAGATCAGGTGGATTAGCTATTATTTTAACTGAAAATGAGTACTTGAATAAACTTGACTATGAGGAGATTATAGAGGAATTTGCTTCAAAGAATGCAAGAAAAAGTTGTTTTCGTTAGCTTTTTTGGTTTGATACCATATTGATATTATATTATTTTGGCTTATAAAATAGTGATTGTAATCAGCATTGCATTTTACAATTTTAATTTTCATGTAATTTTATGCATTTGAAAGTATTGTTATGCTACAAAGTAGGGAAATAAAAATGAAAAAAAAATGTTTGTCTAGGGCATCGGATACCGTCAGGCTGCCCCTGATCAACTATTATTCTTTTATAAAGTGGGAATCAGAGCTAAGAATAAAAAACATGTGTATTTTTGATGCAATTAGGTGCAACTGATCAAATATGAGAAACAAATATGAGAAACAAACATGATGAGAAAATCAAAGGCAACTTATAAAGAAAAAATCTTATTATAAAGAAATGAATCAATTCTATGAGAAACAAATAACATTTGTATTGAAGCACGTATAAACTATAAATGAAGATTTTTTTTCAACTTTATATGCCATGATTGTTTTCATTCGTTGCCTATGCAACCTGTCTAGCTGCTGCCAATGCTGCACACATAATTCTTTACATATGTTAGAGCGATCTTTTACATCGAACCTAGATAGAGTACTTTGCCACGGCCAGCAAATGCATCGTATGATATACCAATGAGCTCTAAATGCTTGCAATATACAAAGTTCAACTTCCAATTTCTGCAATAAATTTGGTAGGTGTAATGACCCGCATTGGTAGAGGGTATTATAATTAATTTATTTAATTATATAAATAGTGATATAGTGAATTAAATGGTCGTGGAATTAAATAATGATGAATATTTAATTAAAATAATATATTTAATTCTGAAATAATCAGGATTGGTTGAAATGGCGATATGGTGTGAACTGGGTCATCCCTAATATTTAATTCAACTTAGAGTTGAAGTATATTGACGAATATATTTTATAAACGACAGTTTGAACGTAGAGTTATAATATAATTAAAATCGAGCTCGAAATGGCGCTGCAGTTCGTAAATTGGCGATTCGAACTTCAACTGAATGTACAGAGTTCGTTTTAAGCCGGATTTATTTGAAACAAGAAACGTGTGGAGCTGGTGGAGTATATCTTTCTAGTGGAAGAGAAAAATCAGGATTTCGTCATGTAGATTTTGAGAAAAATCAGGATTTCGTCATATAGAATCGTTTATCGACCGTAACGGTTTATTCGATATAACTAGAGATGGGGTTTGAATTTAGACAAGGTTCTTTTGGGAAGTAGTGATAATTTAATTTTTAGAATTTTATTGAAAATTTTAATTAATTTAATAAGCAACTTTTTATCTGGAGTATTTCGCACCCTGTAATCAACATTTTGAGATTTCAAAATATGAGTTAATCTACCGGTATTATTTTATTTTTGGAGTCGGGACAGCTCGCTCGTCACGATGGTGTTTTTATTTCCGTCGATAGCAGTTCGTAAGTGAGCGGTATTTCGTGTAGCAGAGTACACTAAAATTTGTTGTGGAACACTTAAACAAAACATACACACGTTCTTTGGTTGTTTCCTCTCACACGTCCTCTCCTTTTCTTGGTTGTTAAGTGATCAACGTGCACATTCTTCCTCCCACAAAAATCGTTTACAGAAAAAGGATAAAATGAATCAAAAACGAGATCATATAAATACATACCCCCTTAAACACTAAAACCTATTTTAATTCCCTCATTCTTCAGCAAAGGAAACGACCGCCACTTCTTTCTCCTCTTCTTCAAAAATGTGAAAACAAATTCTTCAAAAATCCTTATCAATTCAAATAAAAATTTATAAAATACAAGACTTGTATATTCAGTTTTGTCTTGCTTTCCTCTTCAATCGTATATAAGTTGTGATGGATTCGAAATCTCCATCTGCCGTGAGAATATTTCCAGCGTTCCTTACAAATAGCTAGGGCTCGGATGTTCGGGATTGGAGTGCATCAATTCAACTTTGGAATGTTATATTGTGTTTCAGAATGTAGTTTGGCAACCTTTGCTCAGTTTTTACTTGATTCCGTGACTATAAATGTCGCACTCTTTACTAGAGCAGTGCGTAAATACTTGTTGGACGCAAGTTGATTGAAGACGTCGAACTGGTGTTGAATGGTGTGAGGAGAGAGTGTTTATGATGAGAGGAATTTTGATGTTTCTTTTGTGAATTATCAAGAAGAATTGGAGGAAGCGTGTATGCATGAAGATGGATTGGCGTTGGGTGAAATACTGGAGCAGAAAACTGTCGGGGAAGAAGAGATTCAGGGGTCAGTCTTTTGTATGGAAGTTGGGCCAAAGTTTGGAAAAGGTTAAGGCCCGATACTTGTATAATTATTAGTTTTGTTTTGAGCAAAGAAAGGATGGAGTGAGAGACTGTCTGAAGTCGACCATGGCAAGAACAGCGAGCACGATTCTGGAGTGGGAAGGGAAGGTTATTGTGCATCTTGGTATGAAGTATACAGATGGGCCAAGTTCTTCTACGGGTAAGGCCCAGTTGTTTTAAAAAGAAAGAAAGAAAAAAGAAAGAAAGAAAAAAAAGCCCAAAGAAGAAAATAAAGAAACCTGTATGGAAAGGGGAGGAAATGGCCATACTTGTTTCCATGTTGGTTACTGGAGGAACCGGCCGATTGTAGGAGAAGAGGCGTGGCGGGTCTGGGCTGGTTGGAATTGATGTTGGGCTCGACAAAAGTTAAGGCCCATTTGAAATAAAGTCCAAAATTTTTATTTAATTTAAATCAATTCAAAATTTAAAATTGTATATCTATTTCATACGTTATCAGAATTAGACGAAACAAGATCCGACAGGATCGTATGAACGGGAGCTACACCATGGAACTGACTGGAAGTGGATTGGGGCTCGTATGAATTTATGGTGAAATAAATTGTTTGATTCAAATCAAATAACAGTTTATCGTTCTTTAACGATGAACTGCCAAAGTGAGTAAAACTCACCAACTCTGAACAGTTATATTTTTATAACATACTTTTAGAACTGTTAGATATTGATTGACTGTTGTGTGTAGATTGGTTGATTGAACTGCTAGTCAGTTAGTTAAAATTATATATATACCATTAAATATCGATGTTGTTTATTAGAACATTTCATATTAAAATGAAATTGATGTATATTATACTGTGTAACATCTGTGGATGCAGGGAGACAGGTTGGAGGAAACCGACTGGGTTCCTCAACAATTATTTTACTGTTTTCATATATTGTGATATATGTTGTGATTTATAATCTGTTATTGATTATGGATGTTAGAACGATATTGATCATCATTGTTTGATATTATAAATATCATAAGAAACCCTGAGTTGTAAAAAAAAGGAATATTTCAATGTATATTGAAATAAAGGAATTTTTATAAAATCACAGGATTTTATAAAAGGAAATTATTTATAAAACGAACACGGTTTTATAAAAGGGAAATATTTGTTAGTAAACAAATAGGATTTTATAAAGGAATATATGTTAGAAAACAAATCGAATTGAAAGGGAAATATTTGTTAGTAAACAAATAGGATTACAAAGGAATATATGTTAGAAAACAAATAGAGTTTGAAAAGGGAATTATTTATAGCGGAATAGGATGCTATAAAAAGATAAACGCTGTTAAAAGAACATTTATAAAGTGAAGAACCGTTACTAAAAGTAAATCTTTATAAATGAATACACGCTGTAAAAAGGAAATCCTTTTAAATGGATAAACATTATAAAAAGGGATAATCAAATAGAGGTAAAACAAGATTAGAAACTGACTAGAGATTAGTTAAGTCGAATGGTTTTCTAAGTGTTGATCTGATGTTGGTTTCGGCCTTCGGGGTTTATACTTAGAGAACTGTTCTCTTACTAGTTTATAGTTAGGGACTGATGGTTGTGGAAGGATAGTGATATGTGAATAAGCTATGGAAATGTTTTCCAGTGTTAATAACGTATATTTTCTAATTATAGAAAATAAGGAAATATGAATATATATATATATATATTTATATGTTGGATGATTTGATCGATAATTCCATTTGGAATTAAGATCGTTGTGTGAACACCGACATGTTTTCATTTGATAGTTAAATCACAGACTATCAAGTTTTGACCATTTTAACGTTGTTAATATGGAGAGACCGGTTGGATTCTTATCCAAAGAACCACTCTGTATTGGCATAAGCGTTGCGAATATGCCAAAGAAAATTAAAGACGGAGTAAAGTGCAAGGGCTATTGTATAAATCTTAGATAACAATGGATTAAGATGGATGTACTGAATAGTGCCTTCGGTTTCGTTCAATCCCAGAACGAACGTAAATGGACGAATGTCTGACAAAGTATTTCCAATGATCGAATGGATTGGTCTGTATAAATATATATGTTTGCAACGGATTTATTCCCTTAGCATAACATCCAGAATATTTGTGTAAGCCAATTAATGATTAATGGATTTGATAATGTGGCATTCAAAGTGATCGTGTTATAAATAAATGGAAAGTAGTCGTAACCTCTGGCCTCAACATCCGGTAAATGACAGAAATCGGGCAGGCAGCATGACTAAGTCGGTCGCACCGAAGTAGGGTGTATAATCACCTATCTAGAGAATATTCATTTGCTTCTTTAATCTATCAATGTTGTCCCATATATATATACGGGAACGGTTGCTGATCCCAACCGTTGGTGATGTACATTCGATACACTCAAGCGAAATGAGTGGTCGATCATGTGTGGCTGAGTTGCAAGATGTTCTTGTTGAACTCCAGTGTACCGTTTCTAGAGTACACTGATCGGAAGGTGGTTCCATACCTTGTCATAATTGGAAATCCAATCATCCAATACGCACCCGCGGTTTTGATTGTATACTATATATGTAGAACATGAGATGAAAGCGTTTCTACTAGATTGATATCTAATTGTATTTAGACATTATTATAATATCAGTGATACTGCTTTTCAAAGATGTTGAATTCTCATAAGGGAAAAACCCGTTCCGTATTCACGGCGTGGTCTTATGAGATATCATATACCTGTTAAAATGATTTGAGTTTACTCACACCAGTCCATGACTGACCCGGAGTTTATTTGTTTTGTTTCCCTAAACTCTTGGGTGTCTAAATTTGTACGGGCAGTCAAGTAGTCGGGATTTACAGATATACTGGAAGAGCTTGGAGCAGGAGGCTTCAGGATCATATAGCTATAGTTATTTCCGCTGTGTTGTAAGTGTTGTACTCTGCAATATTATTGTATACATATACTGTTTGTATTTCAAAAGTATGTTATATTTTATTCGTTCCGCTGTGAGATTCGTGTTACTCTGATGATGATGATCTTCTTCTTCTTCTATTCTAATAGTTCTACCTTATCTATTCTCACCCTCTATCTTCTTTCTATTAGTTTCTTGAATTTCCAGTGCAATTTGGGGTTGGACTTGTGTTATTTAGTCAGTTCAAATTGGACCGGATTTTCGGGTCATTACAGTTGGTATCAGAGCTTAAGTTAAGTGAATTACCTTGGCTCTGTGGCGTGACTCAGTAGAGATGGGGTTAGTAATACCCTAGACTGAGATTGAGTGTATATATATGAGCGCGTATTTGTTATTTGATATAAAAATTTGTTTTATATTGTGGAGATTTATTGGTCGAGTAGTTTATGAATTCTGGTCGATATAGTAATGCAAACTGTGTTGATAGGAGTTACTAAACACTTGAATACGATGAACCGACATGGTATCTTTTGAAAAGAGGGTAAATGAAATAATTTTACCCAAGTATATATATTGGAAATATTATAATGTGTTGGTTGTTATTATAATTGAATAAGATTATAAAAGTGGAATGGTTATAAATAACCAATCAGAATTCGTATAAGTGTTACGAGTGAATTAATTCTGAAATTAAAGTCAGAATTTGAAATTTAAAAACTGGAAATTCAGACCAGTATTTGTAATTGAATTTGGATTAATTATAAGGAAATTTTAAAATCCTGTGAGATTTTAAATTGGTTTAAAGCATTGTGAATGGTATTTGAAATATATTTCAAAGTGGAAGTGTTTGAGAAATGATTTTGAAAGCTGATATAGTATTGAACTCACTTCGATCACTGGGAAAATAACTCTGATGATGATGGCCACATCATCAGTGTCATTTTCGAGTTTTAAGTGACAGATTACTACCAAAGAGGTTGATTTTGAAATTGTTTAGAAAAGCAAGTGTTTTGAATCTTGAAAAGGGAAATTTGATTTCGATGTGGCAAGCTATTTAAAATTTCCAGGAAAAGATAGTTGAATTAAAACCAATTTGAATTAAAAGTTGGAAAAGCAATTGGAAATTAAGTTGAAATCAATTATGTGGAAATTGAATTGGATTAGAATAAAGGATATCGAGTAAATTGAAGTGTTGAGTAAGAGTTTTGAATTGAGATTGGAATTTGAGTTTGAATTGAATTCGACTTAGGTATAAGCGAAAAATCGGTTGAGATGACGTTGGTATATGTTGAATTGATAACAGGTAAAGTGATAGAGTTGATATGCCCGACAAAAAGGTACAAGTTTATATTCGATATAAGCATGAGATTTATGAGCCGAATTGGCAAGCCGCTTGGCTGTTTGATTTTCTTTTGGGTTGGAGATGGCCCAGAGAGGCGAGTTTGAGTTTGACCTATTGACCAATATAAAGGAGGTGCTGGCGAAATTTTTCGAAAAATTAAGGCGTTAGAAAATTTTCAGGACTTTTGAAAATTTTCGTTAGTCAGAATTAATTAATAATTTAATTGAAATTAAATTGGTTCAGTTGAAACTGAATTTAAGAAGTGAACAAATATGTTCTAACCAGTCGATAGGGTCGTCCTCTACCTTTTAGCAATTTCGAGGACGAAATTATTTTAAGTGGGAAAGATTGTAATGACCCGCATTGGTAGAGGGTATTATAATTAATTTATTTAATTATATAAATAGTGATATAGTGAATTAAATGGTCGTGGAATTAAATAATGATGAATATTTAATTAAGATAATATATTTAATTCTGAAATAATCAGGATTGGCTGAAATGGCGATATGGTGTGAACTGGATCATCCCTAATATTTAATTCAACTTAGAGTTGAAGTATATTGACGAATATATTATATAAACGACAGTTTGAATGTAGAGTTATAATATAATTAAAATCGAGCTCGATATGGCGCTGCAGTTCGTAAATTGGCGATTCGAACTTCAACTGAATGTACAGAGTTCGTTTTAAGCCGGATTTATGTGAAACAAGAAACGTGTGGAGCTGGTGGAGTATATCTTTCTAGTGGAAGAGAAAAATCAGGATTTCGTCATGTAGATTTTGAGATATGTCCTAATCAAATTTTAAAATAGTCGCTATAAAATCGTTTATCGACAGTAACGGTTTATTCGATATAACTAGAGATGGGGTTTGAATTTAGACAAAGTTCTTTTGGGAAGTAGTGATAATTTAATTTTTAGAATTTTATTGAAAATTTTAATTAATTTAATAAGCAACTTTTTATCTGGAGTATTTCGCACCCTGTAATCAACATTTTGAGATTTCAAAATATGAGTTAATCTACCGGTATTATTTTATTTTTGGAGTCGGGACAGCTCGCTCGTCACGATGGTGTTTTTATTTCCGTCGATAGCAGTTCGTAAGTGAGCGGTATTTCGTGTAGCAGAGTACACTAAAATTTGTTGTGGAACACTTAAACAAAACATACACACGTTCTTTGGTTGTTTCCTCTCACACGTCCTCTCCTTTTCTTGGTTGTTAAGTGATCAACGTGCACATTCTTCCTCCCACAAAAATCGTTTACAGAAAAAGGATAAAATGAATCAAAAACGAGATCATATAAATACATACCCCCTTAAACACTAAAACCTATTTTCATTCCCTCATTCTTCAGCAAAGGAAACGGCCGCCACTTCTTTCTCCTCTTCTTCAAAAATGTGAAAACAAATTCTTCAAAAATCCTTATCAATTCAAATAAAAATTTATAAAATACAAGACTTGTATATTCAGTTTTGTCTTGCTTTCCTCTTCAATCGTATATAAGTTGTGATGGATTCGAAATCTCCATCTGCCGTGAGAATATTTCCAGCGTTCCTTACAAATAGCTAGGGCTCGGATGTTCGGGATTGGAGTGCATCGATTCAGCTTTGGAATGTTATATTGTGTTTCAGAATGTAGTTTGGCAACCTTTGCTCAGTTTTTACTTGATTCCGTGACTATGAATGTCGCACTCTTTACTGGAGCAGTGCGTAAATACTTGTTGGACGCAAGTTGATTGAAGACGTCGAACTGGTGTTGAATGGTGTGAGGAGAGAGTGTTTATGATGAGAGGAATTTTCATGTTTCTTTTGTGAATTATCAAGAAGAATTGGAGGAAGCGTGTACGCGTGAAGATGGATTGGCGTTGGGTGAAATACTGGAGCAGAAAACTGTCGGGGAAGAAGAGATTTAGGGGTCAGTCTTTTGTATGGAAGTTGGGCCAAAGTTTGGAAAAGGTTAAGGCCCGATACTTGTATAATTATTAGTTTTGTTTTGAGCAAAGAAAGGATGGAGTGAGAGACTGTCTGAAGTCGACCATGGCAAGAACAGCGAGCACGATTCTGGAGTGGGAAGGGAAGGTTACTGTGCATCGTGGTATGAAGTATACGGATGGGCCAAGTTCTTCTACGGGTAAGGCCCAGTTGTTTTAAAAAGAAAGAAAGAAAAAAGAAAGAAAGAAAAAAAAGCCCAAAGAAGAAAATAAAGAAACCTGTATGGAAAGGGGAGGAAATGGCCATACTTGTTTCCATGTTGGTTACTAGAGGAACCGACCGATTGTAGGAGAAGAGGCATGGCGGGTCTGGGCTGGTTGGAATTGATGTTGGGCTCAATAAAAGTTAAGGCCCATTTGAAATAAAGTCCAAAATTTTTATTTAATTTAAATCAGTTCAAACTTTAAAATTGTATATCTATTTCATACGTTATCAGAATTAGACGAAACAAGATCCGACAGGATCGTATGAACGGGAGCTACACCATGGAACTGACTGGAAGTGGATTGGGGCTCGTATGAATTTATGGTGAAATAAATTGTTTGATTCAAATCAAATAACAGTTTATCGTTCTTTAACGATGAACTGCCAAAGTGAGTAAAACTCATCAACTCTGAACAGTTATATTTTATAACATACTTTTAGAACTGTTAGATATTGATTGACTGTTGTGTGTAGATTGGTTGATTGAACTGCTAGTCAGTTAGTTAAAATTATATATATACCATTAAATATCGATGTTGTTTATTAGAACATTTCATATTGAAATGAAATTGATGTATATTATACTGTGTAACATCTGTGGATGCAGGGAGATAGGTTGGAGGAATCCGACTGGGTTCCTCAACAATTATTTTACTGTTTACATATATTGTGATATATGTTGTGATTTATAATCTGTTATTGATTATGGATGTTAGAACGATATTGATCATCGTTGTTTGATATTTTAAATATCATAAGAAACCCTGAGTTGTAAAAAAAAAGAGGAATATTTCAACGTATATTGAAATAAAGGAATTTTATAAAATCACAGGATTTTATAAAAGGAAATTATTTATAAAACGACACGGTTTATAAAAGGGAAATATTTGTTAGTAAACAAATAGGATTTTATAAAGGAATATATGTTAGAAAACAAATCGAATTGAAAGGGAAATATTTGTTAGTAAACAAATAGGATTACAAAGGAATATATGTTAGAAAACAAATAGAGTTTGAAAAGGGAATTATTTATAGCGGAATAGGATGCTATAAAAAGATAAACGCTGTTAAAAGAACATTTATAAAGTGAAGAACCGTTACTAAAAGTAAATCTTTATAAATGAATAAACACTGTAAAAAGGAAATCCTTTTAAATGGATAAACATTACAATAAGGGATAATCAAATAGAGGTAAAACAAGATTAGAAACTGACTAGAGATTAGTTAAGTCGAATGGTTTTCTGAGTGTTGATCTGATGTTGGTTTCGGCCTTCGGGGTTTATACTTAGAGAACTGTTCTCTTACAAGTTTATAGTTAGGGACTGATGGTTGTGGAATGATAGTGATACGTGAATAAGCTATGGAAATGTTTTCCAGTGTTAATAACGTATATTTTCTAATTATAGAAAATAAGGAAATATGAATATATATATATGTTGGATGATTTGATCGATAATTCCATTTGGAATTAAGATCGTTGTGTGAACACCGACATGTTTTCATTTGATAGTTAAATCACAGACTATCAAAGTTTTGACCATTTTAACATTGTTAATATGGAGAGACCGGTTGGATTCTTATCCAAAGAACCACTCTGTATTGGCATAAGCATTGCGAATATGCCAAAGAAAATTAATGATGGAGTAAAGTGCAAGGGCTATTGTATAAATCTTAGATAAAATGGACTAAGATGGATGTACTGAATAGTGCCTTCGGTTTCGTTCAATCCCAGAACGAACGTAAATGGATGAATGTCTGACAAAGTATTTCCAATGATCGAATGGATTGGTCTGTATAAATATATATGGTTGCAACGGATTTATTCCCTTAGCATAACATCCAGAATATTTGTGTAAACCAATTAATGATTAACGGATTTGATAATGTGGCATTCAAAGTGATCGTGTTATAAATAAATGGAAAGTAGTCGTAACCTCTGGCCTCAGCATCCGGTAAATGACAGAAATCGGGCAGGCAGCATGACTAAGTCGGTCGCACCGAAGTAGGGTGTATAATCACCTATCTAGAGAATATTCATTTGCTTCTTTAATCTAACAATGCTGTCCCATATATATATATACGGGAACGGTTGCTGATCTCAACCGTTGGTGATGTACATTCGATACACTTAAGCGAAATGAGTGGTCGGTCATGTGTGGCTGAGTTGCAAGATGTTCTTGTTGAACTCCAGTGTATCGTTCCTAGAGTACACTGATCGGAAGGTGGTTCCATACCTTGTTATAATTGGAAATCCAATCATCCAATACGCACCCGCGGTTTTGATTGTATACTATATATGTAGAACATGAGATGAAAGCGTTTCTGCTAGATTGATATCTAATTGTATTTAGACATTATTATAATATCAGTGATATTGCTTTTCAAAGATGTTGGATTCTCATAAGGGAAAACCCCGTTCCGTATTCACGGCGTGGTCTTATGAGATATCATATACCTGTTAAAATGATTTGAGTTTATTCACACCAGTCCATGACTGACCCGGAGTTTATTTGTTTTGTTTCCCTAAACTCTTGGGTGCCTAAATTTGTACGAGCAGTCAAGTAGTCGGGATTTACAGATATACTGGAAGAGCTTGGAGCAGGAGGCTTCAGGATCATATAGTTATAGTTATTTCCGCTGTGTTGTAAGTGTTGTACTCTGCAATATTATTGTATACATATACTGTTTGTATTTCAAAAGTATGTTATATTTTATTCGTTCCGCTGTGAGATTCGTGTTACTTTGATGATGATGATCTTCTTCTTCTTCTATTCTAATAGTTCTACCTTGTCTATTCTCACCCTCTATCTTCTTTCTATTAGTTTCTTGAATTTCCATTGCAATTTGGGGTTGGACTTGTGTTATTTAGTCAGTTCAAATTGGACCGGATTTTCGGGTCATTACAGTAGGCAAGGTTAGTATTATTTGAACATGGGTAAAACATATAACTTATATTTCCTGGAATATAACGACATGGAAATAGTTTAAATCAACATGAAGATGCAAGATAAAGTGTGTGGTAAACCTTTCAACTTATGAAGATTAGTAAACACATCATTTGACTTATTCTTTTTTTAATGTTTGTTGTTGTCGAAAAAAAACGCTTTTCAATCTCCTAAATAGCAAAAGTTAAAAGGTTTTTATCTTTTTCTATTGTAACTAAAAATGTTGTGTTGCAAAAATTCTCATATAGAAATCTATATACAATGGGCATAAATAATATCATAATATGTAATCAATATTTGCAATTGCAGCAACCATAGATAGTAGATAGACCCAAAAAATAGGCTTTTCAAAGGTAGGAATATAACAGAAGTTAACATTCTTATTTTACCGATAGTAAATTATGCGATCAGGTTGATTCAACTAATAAAAGAATTTTCATAAATACCTTACATCATAGTAATTTACTAAGGTATATATCAACCTTGTACGTCAAAAAAAACTAATGTTGATGTAACGACCCGACTTTCGAACACCTCGGAAGTTGTGCCATTATTTAAGAATAAGAATAGATAAAACATAGAACTAAAGAAAAACATCAGAATCTCTATGACGACCCCAAAGTTCCACGGGATGAAAGTAAGGAATAATCATTTGGAATACAACATAAATACAATAATACATATCACAGATACAACATAGCATAGGAAATTCATAGAGTAACAACATCATAGCAGCGGAAATATAATGTCATCAACCATAGAAAGTCCACAGTCACAGATTTCTAAATTATTACATCAAGTTTGCAGAAAAAGAAATAAGTTCCAACTCCAACTTAAACAACATGAAATGAAACAAGTTTAATGTCTGGAATTAAAAAGAGAAAGATGCAATAGCAGCAAATGATAGATGTCTTCAAGCTCCAAGTCATCACCTCTCCACGAAAGCAAATGCAAGAAAGATAATAAGCAGCTCAAAAGAAAAGACTCCAAGCAAAGAATGAACCTGTTTACTTGGCTGCCCGTGTAGAAAGGAGGGCACTCGAGTTTGCAAAAAGGTGTAAACAAACAACGGGTCAGTCGTGGGACTGGTGTGAGAATTCTTAACTAATTAATCACTATTGATAAGGCCAATCCAAAGACCATGCTGCTAATGCGGAACGGGTTTACTCAAATGGATTGCCATGCATAATTTAAAGTGTCAGAATAAATAATAAGTAAATTGTACAACAACGTTAAGCTTTTGAGAAAAATGGAATCACCATAAGACCCAGGTCCCATCACACAATGCAACACAAACCAGAGGATAGGGTTTTACCTTATGGCGATTAAACATGCTAAATATGGCATATACAAGTTTAATATTATTATTAGTATGTATGAAAAACATTTCAAAATAAATGTATCAATCCTAGGACACATAGATACCATAATACTATGCTTCCATACTAGTAATACAATCAAATCCGTAGGTTCGTATTGGAAGTTTAGATTTCCATCATGAGTCAAGGCTAGGGAGGAGCTCCTTACTGATTCGAGACGCTCTAGCTAGAAAGGAACGTTTCCCAGTCCATCATACGAGTTGCGGATTAGTTATTTCTGAACACACGTTTCCCAGTCCTCTAGGACCTATAATCTGAGGCGCCTCATTCCATCATCCACATAAGTAAAATGTCGGGCCGTGTTAAAGCCCAATCACCACTTCTAGCTAGAAAGGAACGTGTTGTTCTCCCTGCGTTCCCTTCTCCCGTTTTAGACTCCGCCAGTGTGTGAGGCTCGCGAAGTCGCGCTATACACAAAGCTATGCCTAAACAGGCTATGCTTTGATTATCCCACAAGGCCTGCTTTTCAACAAAGCCTTGATCATATGCATCTTAGCGTGCCACATCATCACTCCATATCGCACTACCAATCCTTTGCCGAAATATATGAACGGGTGTTAAGCAAGAGAATAAATTCTCCGCCACCAAACATCCATACATTCGACAGAAGATTAATAACATGATATTTGATAGAGTACGATGTCAGACACACAATCCATTTATTAGCTTATGCTCTGGGTCGGAGCGAAAACCAAACCCGTGAAATCAACACAAACATTTGGGTAATGACCATGACCCTTGAGTTGGGAGTAAGTCAAATCAGGGCCTCGATCGTTGTCCATTCGAGGGAAGATTTACGGTCTTTATACGCCACCTTTATACTTCCATTAACGCCGTTTGATTATTTGGAATGAGAGAACTCGGACTTTCCAAATAATCCTCGTATATATATATATATATATATATATATATATATATATTTAAAACCCTTCGTATCTCTTTATAATGATTACTTCTTATTTTAATTATTTAAAATAATTAAATTTTTATATAACGGCGCCTTAAGTCAATGGGCGACTATGGCGCTGCATTCAATCAATTTTGATTTTTACATTTCTCAGAATCTAACCGTTGGATCTTAACGTAATATATATCGTTGGAAAGATTTTTCCAAGACGGTTCTAACGGCTCCACTCGTTTAATTTCAATTATATTTATATATATAATCGTTTAATCGCAATAACGTCGCTTGATTTAAACAACGCTCTAACAACTACCGATCCTTATTAAATTTTAATTCATTTGAAAATGAAGATCATATCACAACATCCTAAATTCATTCTTTACTTACATTAAAAATGTAAATTCCGTCCTCTTCGTTTACATGTAAAAATGTAAGTTTAATTTCTATTTTCTATTACATGTAAAAATGTAAATTCTGGATACATTGCAAAATCCTACCTTTAAATTACATATAAAATGTAAAATTTAACCTCAATGTATTTTCTCATCTTAATTACATAATAATAAAAATGTAACTTATATTTGCATTGAGAATCATATTCTAAATTACATCTAAAAATGTAAATTTATTTACAATGCAAACTTTACTTCTTATTTACATTGTAAAAATATGATTTTTTATTACAATGTAAACCCTACTTCTGATTTCATAGAAAAATGTAATTTTTAACACACGGTGTAATTCCCTATATAATTTACATATAAAAATGTAAATTTTAACATACGATGTAAATTCACATTTTAATTACATAGAAAAATGTAATTTTTAACATACGGTGTAATTCCCTATATAATTTACATATAAAAATGTAAATTTTAACATACGATGTAAATTCACATTTTAATTACATAGAAAAATGTAATTTTTATTTGCGATATCAATTCTCCTTTTTATCCACAAATAAAAATGTAAATTTTCTATACATGCTAATTCTCATTCTTTATTTACGTTATAAAATTGTAATTTTCTTTACTATGCAAAATCTACTGTATATTTACATCCTAAAAATGTAAATTTTATTTCATGTCAAATTCCTACATCTTATTTACATATAAAAATGTAAATTTAATTTACATGCAAGCTCTACTTTATATTAACATTATAAAAATGTAAATTTATTACATTGTAAATTCCTACTTTAATTCCCATTAAAATAATGTAAATTTCATACGATGTAAATTTCTACTTTAATTCACATTAAAATAATGTAAATTTCATACGACGTAAATTTCTACTTTAATTCATTAAAATAATGTAAATTTCATACGATGTAAATTTCTTCTTTAATTCACATTAAAATAATGTAAATTTCATACGATGTAAATTTCTACTTTAATTCACATTAAAATAATGTAAATTTCTACTTTAATTTACATTAAAATAATGTAAATTTCATACCAAGCACATGATGATATATTTATACATGATTCATACCCACAAGGCATACTTCAACAAATTTAAACGAGGTAAAAATCTTATTTTTCCTACCGATCTATAATTTTAATTAACATATCTACGATTGAAAATAACGGATCCAAAATCATAACATCACAAACAATTCGAATCCATAACCTATGGTAACATTCATCGCAGATCCATTTGTATCTGACTTTCAACTTCACATAACGCAAGAATAATAATTAAATTAATTAAATTTAATTAAAAATAAATTCTCACCTTGCTTAAAGAAGAATGAAAAGTCCAAATAAATTTAGAAAATGGTCGCACTTGATTTCAGCAACCTCTATTTGTCGTCACGGTCTCGCAAAATCTGAAATTTCCCAGTTTGGAGTTCATATGAGTTAATTATAGATTTTTGAACAATATTCAATTTTTAACAACTGCAGTTGCCACATCTGAATGTGTGGCAAATTCTGAAATGAAATTCATACCCTTTTGTTCAAAACTTTGATCTTGATTTTCTGGTGCTATAGTTGATATATTCAGAAACCGATTGCTGGAGATCGAAGGGAGTGGAGGGGCGCCTGAACGCCGGGAAGGGGGAAGATTGCGCACGCCTCAGGTGGGGCCCAGGGGGTGCGACGGCGGCGACTTTAGGGGGTCGGGGCGGCGGTTTCAGGTGATGAGGGGTTCTGATTCTTGTCGGAGATGGAAGAGCACGAGAATCTCTTCGAAAGTAGCCCAACGGCGAAGAATTCCGTTGAGAATTGAAGGAGAAATCGAAATTCAAAGTTTCGAAGCTTTATGGGTTTGTTGCGGCTGAATCCATCGGGAAGAAGAAGGTACTGTGTACGGGTATTTATACTGTATTTGGGCCGTATTTTTATTTTATTTTTAATTTAATTAATTCTAGAAATTAGGGTTTTTTTGTACGATCTCCAAACGGACCACAACGACTGTCGAACAATACGTTTTGACGTCCTCTGAACGCGATGGCGCTATTGCCGAAGTCCAATTCTGAAGTTACAGTATGTTTTCTTTTATTTTCAAATTTTTTTTTAATATTAAATTCGAACGTACTTTTTAATTTCACCGGGGCCACATACTAACTCAGAAAAATCCAGAAAAATTATTTTTGGCCTTCTTATGACGATACGGTTCTAACAAAATTTATTTCATTGAATTTTGAGACTGTTTGAAAAATGGCTATTTTTCAGTCAATTAAATTTGACCGAAATTGACAAAACACAGTTTCTTTTGCCACGCTCACATACTAGCTTCAAAAATCATGAAATTTGAAACCTAGCAATAATTTTACATCCCGGATCCAACAAAAGTGGTTTCGTCGAATTATGAGGTCGTATGCAAAACGTCTATTTTCAAGGGCGATGTATTCTCTATAGTGACCTATCTGAAAATTCATTTGACCACAACTTTTGATTCCCGCTATGAAACTTCGATTTTTCAGATTCGTTAGAAAGATAATCATTAACAGATTTAAATATTTTTCGTTTCACCAAAATCCGGTTTATTCTGCATCCTGTGTGGTCAGTCAAAGTTTAGGTTTGACTTTTCAAACTACCGTCCTTTTCTAATTCCTTTTATGATTAAATTAAATGTATTCGTCTTAAATTCAATCAAAATAAATTTCTAGTCATTTTTATTTAAAATAATTCATTTCAACTATTTAAACACCTTTAAAATCTCTAAAATGAAAATTTTAAATTGGCCCCGAATTCCGGGTTGTTACCGTCTCCCCCGCTTAAGAACTTTTCGTCCTCGAAAAGAAAAAGGGGAGAATAGAAGGGTAGGAACCAACATAAAGAATGGAAAATATTTTAAGCGTACCTCAAAATAAAATCTAACCGGAGATGTCCACTCTGCATTTGGGATAGGCTTGTTTGATACTCTCCTCGGTTTCGATAATATTTTGCCTTCTTCTAGCTCTAGCAGCAGCGGTACTCATTTCTAGTTAGTTCTGTATGATCTAGGAAAGAGTCAGAACAACTATAATGGTGATTTGAAGAAATGATACAGATAAAAGGACGGATGAAATGGTGATGATAGAATGACTGGCTATTATGTATTCACATGAAATGTTCGCCATAGAATATTGTGATTCTATGTAAACGAATTATTATAAATATGCTATATTCCAAAGCTAAGTTTAACCAAAGCTCTGATACCAACTGTGACGACCCCAAACTTCCACGGGATGAAAGTAAGGAATAATCATTTGGAATACAACATAAATACAAATCACAGATACAACATAGCATAGGAAATTCATAGAGTAACAACATCATAGCAGCGGAATTATAATGTCATCAACCACAAAAAGTCCACAGTCACAGAATTCTAAATTATTACATCAAGTTTGCAGAAAAAGAAATAAGTTTCAACTCCAACTTAAACAACGTGAAATGAAACAAGTTTAATGTCTGGAATTAAAAAGAGAAAGATGCAATAGCAGCAAATGATAGATGTCTTCAAGCTCCAAGTCATCACCTCTCCATGAAGGAAAATCCAAGAAAGATAATAAGCAGCTCCAAAGAAAAGACTCCAAGCAAAGAATGAACCTGTTTACTTGGCTGCCCGTGTAGAAAGGAGGGCACCCGAGTTTGCAAAAAGGTGTAAACAAACAACGGGTCTGTCGTGGGACTGGTGTGAGAATTCTTAACTAATTAATCACTATTGATAAGGCAAATCCAAAGATCACGCCGCTAATGCGGAACGGGTTTACTCTAATGGATTGTCGTGCATAATTTAAAGTGTCAGAACAAATAATAAGTAAATTGTACAACAACGTTATGCTTTTGAGAAAAATGGAATCACCATAAGACCCAGGTCCCATCACATAATGCAACACAAACCAGAGGATAGGGTTTTACCTTATGGCGATTAAACATGCTAAATACAGCATATACGAGTTTAATATTATTATTAGTATGTATGAAAAACATTTCAAAATAAATGTATCAATCCTAGGACACATAGGTACCATAATATTATGCTTCCATACTAGTAATACAATCAAATACGTAGGTTCATATTGGAAGTTTGGATTTCCATCATGAGTCAAGGCTAGGGAGGAGCTCCTTACCGATTTGAGACACTCTAGCTAGTGCCTCAGGATCCCCCGCAGTGAACCCTTGGATAGCTGCAGGGCCGGTCCACCATACGAGTTGCGGATTAGTTATTCCTGAACACACGTTTCCCAGTCCTATAGGACCTATCATCTGAGGCGCCTCATTCCATCATCCACATAAGTAAAATGTCGGGCCGTGTTAAAGCCCAATCACCACTTCTAGCTAGAAAGAAACGTGTTGTTCTCCCTGCGTTCCCTTTTCCCGTTTTAGACTCCGCCGGTGTGTGAGGCTCGCAGAGTCATGCTATACACAAAGTTATGCCTAAACTGGCTATGCTTTAATTGTTCCACAAGGCCTGCTTTTCAACAAAGCCTTGATCATATGCATCTTAGCGTGCCACATCATCACTCTATATCGCACTACCAATCCTTTGCCGAAATATATGAACGGGTGTTAAGCAAGAGAATAAATTCTCCGCCACCAAACATCCATACATTCGACAGAAGATTAATAACATGATATTTGATAGAGTACGATGTCAGACACACAATCCATTTATTAGCTTATGCTCTGGGTATAAGCGAAAACCAAACCTGTGAAATCAACACGTACGTTTGGGCAATGACCATGACCCTTGAGTTGGGAGCAAGTCAAATCAGGGCCTCGATCGTTGTCCATTCGAGGGAAGATTTACGGTCTTCATACGCCATCTTTATACTTCCATTAACGCCGTTTGATTATTTGGAATGAGAGAACTCGGACTTTCCAAATAATCCTCGTATATATATATATATATATATATATATATATATATATATATATATATATATATATAACCCTTCGTATCTCTTTATAATGATTACTTTTTATTTTAATTATTTCAAATAATTAAATTTTTATATAACGGCGCCTTAAGTCAATGGGCGACTATGGCGTTGCATTCAATCAATTTTGATTTTTACATTTCTCAGAATCTAACCGTTGGATCTTAACGTAATATATATCGTTGGAAAGATTTTTCCAAGACGGTTCTAATGGTTTCAGTTTCAAGAAAATCCGACGGTCGGATCATCTTGTATAGTCATTTAAAGGTACGGTTTCAAAAATGCGAACTACCGCGCTCCATTCGTTTAATTTCAATTATATTAATATATATATAATCGTTTAATCGCAATAACGTCGCTTGATTTAAACAACGCTCTAACAACTACCGATCCTTATTAAATTTTAATTCATTTGAAAATGAAGATCATATCACAACATCCTAAATTCATTCTTTACTTACATTAAAAATGTAAATTCCGTCCTCTTCGTTTACATGTAAAAATGTAAGTTTAATTTCTATTTTCTATTACATGTAAAAATGTAAATTCTGGATACATTGCAAAATCCTACCTTTAAATTACATATAAAATGTAAAATTTAACCTCAATGTATTTTCTCATCTTAATTACATAATAATAAAAATGTAACTTATATTTGCATTGAGAATCATATTCTAAATTACATCTAAAAATGTAAATTTATTTACAATGCAAACTTTACTTCTTATTTACATTGTAAAAATATGATTTTTTATTACAATGTAAACCCTACTTCTGATTTCATAGAAAAATGTAATTTTTAACACACGGTGTAATTCCCTATATAATTTACATATAAAAATGTAAATTTTAACATACGATGTAAATTCACATTTTAATTACATAGAAAAATGTAATTTTTAACATACGGTGTAATTCCCTATATAATTTACATATAAAAATGTAAATTTTAACATACGATGTAAATTCACATTTTAATTACATAGAAAAATGTAATTTTTATTTGCGATATCAATTCTCCTTTTTATCCACAAATAAAAATGTAAATTTTCTATACATGCTAATTCTCATTCTTTATTTACGTTATAAAATTGTAATTTTCTTTACTATGCAAAATCTACTGTATATTTACATCCTAAAAATGTAAATTTTATTTCATGTCAAATTCCTACATCTTATTTACATATAAAAATGTAAATTTAATTTACATGCAAGCTCTACTTTATATTAACATTATAAAAATGTAAATTTATTACATGGTAAATTCCTACTTTAATTCCCATTAAAATAATGTAAATTTCATACGATGTAAATTTCTACTTTAATTCACATTAAAATAATGTAAATTTCATACGACGTAAATTTCTACTTTAATTCATTAAAATAATGTAAATTTCATACGATGTAAATTTCTTCTTTAATTCACATTAAAATAATGTAAATTTCATACGATGTAAATTTCTACTTTAATTCACATTAAAATAATTCATACGTTGTAAATTTCTACTTTAATTCACATTAAAATAATGTAATTTTCATACAATGTAAATTTCTACTTTAATTCAAATTAAAATAATGTAAATTTCATACCAAGCACACGATGATATATTTATACATGATTCATACCCACAAGGCATACTTCAACAAATTTAAACAAGGTAAAAATCTAATTTTTCCTACCGATATATAATTTTAATTAATAGATCTATGATTGAAAATAACGGATCTAAAATCATAACATCACAAACAATTCGAATCCATAACCTATGGTAACATTCATCGCAGATCCATTTGTATTTGAATTTCAACTTCACATAACGCAAGAATAACAATTAAATTAATTAAATTTAATTAAAAATAATTTCTCACCTTGCTTAAAGCAGAATGAAAAACCCAAATAAATTTAGAAAATGGTCGCACTTGATTTCAACAAACTCTATTTGTCGTCACGGTCTCGCAAAATCTGAAATTTCCCAGTTTGGAGTTCGTATGAGTTAATTATAGATTTTTGAACAATATTCAATTTTTAACAACTGCAGTTGCCACATCTGAATGTGTGGCAAATTCTGAAATGAAATTCATACCCGTTTGTTCAAAACTTTGATCTTGATTTTCTGGAGCTATAGTTGATATTTTCAGAAACCGATTGCTGGAGGTCGAAGGGGGTGGAGAGGCGCCTGAACGCCGGGAAGGGGGGAGGTTGCGCACGCCTCAGGTGGGGCCCATGGGGTGCGACGGCGACGACTTTAGGGGGTCGGGGAGGCGGTTTCAGGTGACGAAGGGATCTGATTCTTGTCGGAGATGGAAGAGCACGAGAATCTCTTCGAAAGTAGCCCAACGGCGAAGAATTCCGTTGAGAATTGAAGGAGAAATCGGAATTCAAAGTTTCGAAGCTTTATGGGTTTGTTGCGGCTGAATCCATCGGGAAGAAGAAGGTACTGTGTACGGGTATTTATACTGTATTTGGGCTGTATTTTTATTTTATTTTTAATTTAATTAATTCTAGAAATTAGGGTTTTTTTGTACGATCTCCAAACGGACCCCAACGACTATCGAACAATACATTTTGACATCCTCTGAACGCGATGGCGCTATTGCCGAAGTCCAATTCTGAAGTTACAGTATGTTTTCTTTTATTTTCAAATTAATTTTTTTTAATATTAAATTTGAACGTACTTTTTAATTTCACCGGGGCCACATACTAACTCAGAAAAATTATTTTTGGCTTTCTTATGACGATACGGTTCTAACAAAATTTATTTCGTCAAATTCTGAGACTGTTTGAAAAATGGCTATTTTCAGTCAATTAATTTTGACCGAAATTAACAAAACACAGTTTCTTTTGCCACGCTCACATACTAGCTTCAAAAATCATGAAATTTGAAACCTAGCAATAATTTTACATCCCGGATCCAACAAAAGTGGTTTCGTCGATTTCTGAGGTCGTATGCAAAACGTCTAATTTCAAGGGTGACATATTCTCTATAGCGACCTTTCTGAAAATTCATTTGGCCATAACTTTTGATTCCCGCTATGAAACTTCGATTTTTCAGATTTGTTAGAAAGATATTCATTAACAGATTTAAATATTTTTCGTTTCACCAAAATCTGGTTTATTCTGCATCCTGTGTGGTCAGTCAAAGTTCAGGTTTGACTTTTCAAACTACCGTCCTTTTCTTATTCCTTTTATGATTAAATTAAATGTATTCGCCTTAAATTCAATCAAAATAAATTTCTAGTCATTTTTATTTAAAATAATTCATTTCAACTATTTAAACCTTTAAAATCTCTAAAATGAAAATTTTAAATTGGCCCCGAATTCCGGGTTGTTACAATCTCATAGCAGAACTTGAACAAAATATATTATAACATAATATGATACATTAGAGTGATAATACATCATAGTACAGTGCATCGGATACATGGATATATTTCCATTTCAACTTACAAACTTCATAATTGTACATAAATACTGATAACTGACTTGCACTTCATAGGTATAATATATATATCATCTTGTAGAGACCATCCCATCCAGTTAAGTCCAAAATATTATCCAACACCTGATTCACTTATCTACTCATAACAAGTGTTATGAGTACCCAAGAGTTTAGGGAAAACATAGAAAAATAAACTTCGGGTCAGTTAGGGGACTGGTATAAGTAAACGATTTTAAAAACAAGCAAAGAAATAAAACATATCTCATAAGACCACGCCGTAAGTACGGAACTGGTTTTTACCTTATGAGAACAAATCATTTTGTATACTTTAAATCAGATATTATCATAGTGTCTAGAGTTTTTCCACTAATAAATTTAGAATCTAGAAGAATGCTTGCATCTCACATTTCACTGTATAGTATACAAACAAAACCGCTTGGCACTTATGGATAATGGGTTTCCAACTATGACAAGGTATGGAACCACCTTCCGATAATGTATCTCTAGAGAGCAATACAATGGGTTCAACAAGAACATCTTGCAACCCGGCCCACACATGACCGACCACTCATTTCTCTTGAGTGTATCAAATATATTGTCACCGACGGTTGGGCCCACACATGACCGTTATCCGAAGATATAGAAAAGAAAGAAGTAACAAAGTGAATATTCTCTAGATGGTGACAATACACCCTAATGGGAGCGACCCACATAGCCATGCTGCCTGCCCGAATTTTGTCATTTTCCAGTTGTGAAGCTTGAGGTAAATTTTGTCCTTTTGACAAATCACTTCTTCAATTACTTTGGATGCCACACTGTCTTATCTGTCAGAACACACAATTTATTTTCCCAAATACGTTACGGGCATAAAGCTAAGAGAAACGAATTCCTCCGCCACCAACATAATATACTTCAGAAAAGTCGATGTGTAAGATCTGATAGGTATACGTTGTCAAACACCCGACCTTGCAGGTTATCCTGGGACTGGACAAACCGAAGGCACTATTCTATAAAATAAAATAGTCCTTGCATATCTCCGTCTTCAATTATCTTCAATAATCCCTAACACACAACATATAAATCAAATCAAAGTGGAATATAATTCCGGCCTCTTCGAAATGATTCACGTAATGTCTTTTACAATCTGTCAATATTTAAGATCTGTTTTCAGTATTCATTTGATCTCAAACATTTCTTTAAAGAAATAGTTATCCGTTTAAAATGAACTGGATCAAGTAAAATTCATTTTATTTACCCTTTATTTATGAGCTTTAACCAAACAGAATGGTATATGTTAAATCCGGACATTTTAACTATCTTCTAAAATTGAGCAACTAAAGCGTGTGCGTCGCACACGGTATTTTAGTCAATTTTGACTATCCTTTATAATTGAGTAACTATAATGTGTGCGTCGCACACAGTACTTTGCTTAAAAATGTCAGTTTTTTTATTTGTTGTTGATTTGAGTTTACAATTCATCACCTGATTATAAATGATTATCAACTTGAGTCGATATAATTCAACCGTATTTCAATACTTATTCAAAATGTTTGAACTTATCATAATATAATAAAACTGATCGTCAACCACTTCCGTAACATATCATCGATTATAACACATTGGCTATAATCACTTCTCAGTCTTGAGAATGTTTGAAAATATCTCCTTTCTTTATTAATTTAAACTATTCAAACGAATAATTTAATCACTACCTAAAGTAATCTCAACTTTGATAAATAAGTAGGAAATGAATGTTTAGCTTCACCTTTATTTTTGTCTGATTCTATTTTCTATTTCGTTCCGTTATCATGAAATCAATACATCTATATCACTTCATGTATATATAAGTATGTATCTATATTGTCGTTTTATCTATAACAAAAAAGAAATAAATTAAGTTAGACGAATTGTGAGATTTAAACAAAACAATTATTTTATTCCACATTGATTATTACTACTCATAGCTTGTATGCAATGTAGATCTCTTTTCTATAAATTAAACTTGCTTTACATAATATTTCTAAAAGAAATTCTTTGCAATATTTTCTACTCATCTCCTTCCCTTTCCCTTCCTCTATATTTTTATTTCCCTTCTTATTTTCTTTACTTACTTTTCTTTTAACAAAATTTTCCATCAGCCCAAATGTTTTCTAGGCCCAAACGCCCCCCCTCCCCCCCCCCCCCCCCCGCTCTTCCCTTTTTAATCCTTTATCTCTTTTCCCTCACATGCCCATTTCAGGCCGTTCCGCCCCTCTCCTTTCTTACGGTTTTTTTTGCTACATGCATATTAGGATCAATTCCAGAACTAACATAGTTATATACAAAAGGTGGAATACAATGCAGATAAACTTCTTGAGTCGTAGATTGATCGACATTTCCATAGCAGTAATAATTTATATTGTAATATAAGTTGGAAAGCCAAATTATGTCTGGATGGACAATATATTGTATCAATATATTTGAATAGCCTAAATGCTAGTATGCAATAACCGAGGAGGTCAAAGCATATGTTAAGTTTACTATATGAAGCAAAATAGATGAAGCTTTTTTTTTCTAGCAGTGGTGTCTGAATAGCATACTACACTATGTAGGTAGCACTTAAAATTTCCTTTTCTTTTCTCTTTTCTTTGTACTGTGTTTGCAAGGCAATGAACAAAATTGGATTTGGCAAATGAAATACCCACACAAATTTTGATCATTCCTGAGTGATACCTTCTTTCTTTACAACTCTTTCTACTGCTGTTACACGTTGCTTCTTCCCATTTTTACTGCACCTTTCCTTTCTTTTTATTGTGATCCTCTCTTTTCTTTCTTTAATCATTTTTTTTCTCTTTTTCCTTCATGGTTCGCTGACCAAGTTTTCACGGCCAATCATGGTTCAGCCGTACCCCTTGGCGTGCCCATTTTCCCTTTTCTTTACTACTCCTAGTTATTAAATCCACTACTTCTTCTTTTAGCTTCTGTCTTGCTATTTCCTATTTCTTTCTTTGCCGAAACTGCTCCTGCCAATTTTTGAGCCAGATGGAAGGTGCTAGTCAATTGCATTGTAACTCATACCCACGATATTTAAATGAATTGAAATATTGATTTAATGGTTGGGTTTATGTGCAATCAGTTCCCCTTTTTATTAGTTACTACTGCTACCATTTCTTCCTTCATAATGTGACTAGAACACTTCAGTGCACACGCACCGTAGTGTGCACATGCACGAGTGATCGAACCGTCTCGCATCGGTCAGGAGCTACTCTGCAAAAGCAACACCATCTTCTGAGTCACCCCATGCTCTCAGATCAGATCCCAATCTCTTCTATCAAATTTCCCACTTCAACCCGTATGAGAAAAAAAATAGCACCTCCAATCCTCCGTCACTAAAATCATTACTGCTATCATCATGTACCACCGGATTCGACCAAACTTCACCAGCGTGACGTCAGCTCTGGGACGGAACTCCTCATCAAATATTAGACCACTCGGTTCACAATTGGTGACGCAGTCCATTGCCGAAGTCAGGCGTAAAATACTAAAAACAGTGTCAAACCCCATATTTCCACTTCGTTCGCTTGATCTATTAAATAGAAAAATTATTGAACATTTTTCCTATGATTACGGATCCCTCACGCTACTCTACGCTTCACAGCTCGTCACTTGAACGTCGAGATTGCCAGAAAATGCGCCACTAAAGTTTCCCGATCAACTCCTCATGTCTCGAATTCCAGTTTATTAAAAATTTTGAAATTTGTACTAAAATTCATCATTTTTATATACGAATACATTTATGCGACTGAAACACAAATTTGTGTTATTCGAAAATTCCTTCTTTTAAGCTTTGTTACAAGAAAATGTATATTTATGGGACTATACACATATATTCTACTTTGGGACTATTTTAGTGTATACGGTAGGGATAAGTAAACCACTTACATGAAATCCAACCTGATAACTAGTTAGCATTCAAATTATAAAAATTTCCTTTTAACATGGTATAAAATTTACTTCTGTTTTCATTTATACAGAAATTACTTCAGGGTTTCCATTGATGTATATTAACAACAGACCAATATATAAATGTTAGAGATGATGTTCTACATAACTAAACATGTATACAATCTTAACCATTTGCCAATATTCAACAATAATCACATTAATGGTTTAACAAAGGGTAAGAAATGGCTAATGCTTTTCTGTTGTTGTATGCAGTTTTTATTTCAATGGTGTAAATGTTTTCCTCCTAACAATAAATTAATGTGTAAGTGTTATAAATGATATACTCAACCATATATACCTACCAGCAACTTATACACATCAAAATTGAAGTTGAGGAAAATATTTAACAAGGTAAAAATATGAGTTTACTCACTTATATTATCTTTCTGTCCTTAGATCGTTTCCTCTGTTTCTAGATTTTGCCAAGGTTCTCACTTTAGTTTTCTTGCTCAATTTTGCTTAGTGATCAACGAATGAATTGTGTGGGTATGGGTATGTATTTATAGGTGAGAAAAATGAATAAAATAGTGCGGGCATCCACTTGCATAGGAAATGAAACAACATAGGGGTAGCTGCACTAGTTCTAGCTGTGTATTGATTTAATCAATCGGCCTGGGTTGTTTTCATAGCTTTATATGCTGATTGATCGAAAATTTGTGTGTAGGCTTTTCAAGTCTTTCTGATTATACTCTACAGGGTTATATGGCCAGTTAAATTGAAGTACAAAAGCTTGTACATAACACATGCAAGAATTCATTTGAAACTTGCGCTTGGCTCCTAAGTAACCACTGTTGTGGCTGGTGATTTGAGTGTATAGGTTGTGATACAACATGATTTCAAGGGAAGAAATGCTACGGCCAGTCTCACTCATATTGTACTTGCCGTGTGTATAAAAGGATTTAAAAACTCATACTTTGGTCTTAGTCAACAAGCTATTCCTTTTTGATGAAAACATGGGCTGTCATAATCCCTAGGGTGCTAAGGCTAAGGGTTTTGATTGATTTAGATATTGTTGCTACTGATTTCTCATGTACCCAGCTATATACAAATGGATTTTATGAATATATACTTAGTTTTCAAGTTTTCTTTATCTATGTACCCTAAAATGGCACACTTTTGTATGTATCAAAAGATCCTATTAATTGATTTGTGAATTTAAGTATACAATGGTTTAAATCTTGCATTTGTCCATTTATGTTTCCTATACATGAAGTACATGAATTGTTTACAATATATTTATAATCTTAAATCAATAAAAATGTTGACAAAGGTTAAAACATCATCTATTGCCTTATTTTAAATGTAAACATGTATTAAATATTTTTATATCAAACTAATATATACATTCATATGAATACACATACATATACATAGGGAAAAAGACAATTTAAATATTTCTCAAGTATTAACTCTAGTTATAATTAATCGTTCATTGATATAATTAATAATTTACCGATTAACAAAGTCCGAAAAATCCGGGACGTTACAATCTACCTCCCTTAAAAGAATTTCGTCCTCGAAATTAAAGATTAACGAGTAGATTTCAGTTAATTAGAGTTATGACACACATCATTAATTTGTTGTTTATCATAGTTATTTCTATATTAAAAATATTTGTCACTATGACTGGAAAACATTTCAATCTCTGCATTACTGTTCCTCAACATTCATCAGTTTCTTACTGTAAATCGGTAAGCAAATAATATTCTAAATATCAACCCTGAAGACCGAAATCAACATCAGATGGTACCCAGAAAATCATTCAACTCAGCCAATTTATAGTTAGGTTCCAATTCCTTAACTCCAACTCTTATTTACTTCCTTAATTTGAATCAACCCTGCTCAATCATATATATCTTCCCCAAATTCTCTTTTTAAACTCGCATCCATATTCAGCTAGTCAGGCTAATTCATTTAGCCATGCTAAGTTTTATTCACAGTCTTCCTTAACTAATTTATCCTTAAATTAGTTATCTCCATACCGGAACTTAGAAATCTGATTTTATTTCAAAAATCAGCTTGTTTAGTTTTCATGAGTTCATGTCCAGTTAAGTCTGGACTTTAATTTAGTGGAAATATCAAATTTTAATTTTAAAATTTCAACTTCGTTAATACGATTAATATTATTCTAATCCAATTCAACTTTACTCCACTAATTCTTAGGTTGGCCCTAATTATTTTAACTCCTTTTATTATTAAAAAGAGTAAAGTACCCTCAAGAACTTCTTCTATTTAACTTGCTTAAGTAAAAGTTTATTTCCGGAATTCAAATTCCCGAGTTTTTATTCCAAATTCTTTAGAAATCGCGCAAATATATACATATATTTATAACTATCTCAAATTCAAAACATTTGAATTTTCAAACCACTTGTTTTTTTTCTCAAACAACTTTCCATCGGAAATTTTATTAAGGTAGCAATTTGTCACTTAGAAACTCGAAAATGAATACTGATGATGTTGTAGTCATCATCAGAATTATATTCCAGTGATTAAAGTGAGTTCAATGCTTTATCACTTTTAAAATCCACTCAAAAATGGTTTTTAACCAAAATTTCCAAAGTAATAATATATTAATTTATATTTATTTAGAAAAATATTTTTTCAAATACCCAGGGTTTTAAATTCCATAATCTAGTTTGAATCCAACCTTAATTCATCTCATTTTGTATATAATTGAAGCTGATCCTCCTATATATATATATATATAATAATATAAAATTACAAATATGCTTTCTCAATACTCACCCAAAGCCTAGGTAATCAGTAACCTAAGCTCCGATACCAACTGTAACGACCCGACTTTCGAACACGTCGGAAGTCGAGCCATTATTTAAGAATAAGAATAGATAAAGGATAGAACTAAAGAAAAACATCATAATCTCACAGCGAAACTTGAATATAACATAATACGATACATCAGAGTGATAATACATCATAGTACAGTGCATCGGATACATGGATATATTTCCATTTCAACTTACAAACTTCATAATTGTACATAAATACTGATAACTGACTTGCACTTCATAGGTATAACATATAGATCGTCTTATAGAGACCATCCCATCCATTTAAGTCCAAAAAGTTATCCAACACCTGATTCACTTGTCTACTCATAACAAGTGTTATGAGTACCCAAGAGTTTAGGGAAAACACAGAAAAATAAACTCCGGGTCAGTCAGGGGACTGGTATGAGTAAACGATTTTAAAAACAAGCAAAGAAATAAAACATATCTCATAAGACCACGTCGTAAGTACGAAACGGGTTTTTACCTTATGAGAACAAATCATTTTGTATACTTTAAATCAGATATTATCATAGTGTCTAGAGTTTTTCCACAAATAAATTTAGAATCTAGAAGAATGCTTGCATCTCACATTCCACTATATATTATATAAACAAAACCGCTTGGCGCTGATGGATAATGGGTTTCGAAGTATGACAAGGTATGGAACCACCTTTTGAAAGTGTATCTTAGAGAGCAATACACTGGGTTCAACAAGAACATCTTGCAACCCGGCCCACACATGACCGACCAATCATTTCTCTTGAGTGTATCGAACATATTGTCACCGACGGTTGGGCCCACACATGACCGTTATTCGAAGATACAGAAACGAAAGAAGTAACAAAGTGAATATTCTCTAGATGGTGACAATACACCTAATGGGAGCGACCCACATAGCCATGCTGCCTGCCCGATTTTTGTCATTTTTCGGTTGTGAAGCTTGAGGTCAATTTTGTCCTTTTGACAAATCACTTCTTCAATTACTTTGGATGCCACACCGTCACATCTGTCAGAACATACAATTTATTTTCCCAAATACGTTACGGGCATAAAGCTAAGAAAAAAGAATTCCTCCGCCACCAACATAATATACTTCAGAAAAGTCAACGTGTAAGATCTGATAGATATATGTTGTCAGATACCCGACCTTGCAAGTTGTCCTGAGACTGGACAAACCGAAGGCACTATTCTATAAAATAAAATAGTCCTTGCATATCTTCGTCTTCAATTATCTTCAATAATCCCTGACACACGACGTATAAATCAAATCAAAGTGGAATATAATTCCGGCCTCTTCGAAATGATTAACGTAATGTCTTTTACAATCAGTAAATATTTAAGATCTGTTTTCAGTATTCATTTGATCTCAAACATTTCTTTAAAGAAATAGTTATCAGTTTAAAATGAACTGGATTAAGTAAAATTCATTTTATTTACCCTTTATTTATGAGCTTTAACCAAACAGAATGGTATATGTTAAATCCGGACATTTTAACTATCATCTAAAATTGAGTAACTAAAGCGTGTGCGTCGCACACGGTATTTTAGTCAATTTTGACTATCCTTTATAATTGAGTAACTAAAGTGTGTGCGTCGCACACGGTTCTTTACTCAAAAATGTCAGTTTGTTTATTTGTTGTTTATTTGAGTTTACAATTCATCACCTGATTATAAATGATTATCAGCTTGAGTCGATATAATTCAACCGTATTTCAATACTTATTCAGAATGTTTGAACTTATCATAATACAATAAAACTGATCGTCAACCACCTTCTGTAACATATCATCGATTATAACACATCGTCTATAATCACTTCTCGGTCTTGAGAACGTTTGAAAATACATCCTTTCTTTATTAATTTAAATTATTCAAACGAATAATTCAATCACTACCTAAAGTAATCTCAAATTTGATAAATAAGTAGTGAATGAATGTCTAACTTCACCTTTATTTTTGTCTGATTCTATTTTCTATTTCGTTCCATTATTATGAAATCAGTACATCTATATCACTTCATGTATATATATATATATATGTATGTATGTATGTATGTATGTATGTATGTATTTATATTGTCATTTTATCTATAACAAACAAGAAATAAATTAAGTTACACGAATTTTGAGATTTAAACAAAACAATTATTTTATTCCACATTGATTATTACTACTCATAGCTTGTTGCAATGTAGATCTCTTTTCTATAAATTAAACTTGCTTTACATAATATTTCTTAAAGAAATTCTTTACAATATTTTCTACTCATCTCCTTCCCTTTCCCTTCCTCTATATTTTTATTTCCCTTCTTATTTTCTTTACTTACTTTTCTTTCCATTCTTTTCTTTTCTTTTCTTTTTACAAAATTTTCCATCAGCCCAAATGTTTTCTAGGCCCAAACGTCCCCTCCCCCTCTTCCCTTTTTAATCCTTTATCTATTTTCCCTCACAGGCCCATTTCAGGCCGTTCCGCCCCTCTCCTTTCTTACTGGTTTTTTTTCCTACATGCATATTAGGATCAATTCTAGAACTAACACGGTTATATACCAAAGGTGGAATACAATGCAGATAAACTTCTTGAGTCATAGATTGATCAACATTTCCATAGCAGTAATAATTTATATTGTAATATAAGTTGGAAAGCCAAATTATTTCTGGATGGACAATATATTGTATCAATATATTTGACTAGCCTAAATGCCAGTATACAATAACCAAGGAGGTCAAAGCATATGTTAAGTTTACTATATGAAGCAAAACAGATGAAACGCTTTTTTCCTAGCAGTGGTGTCTGAATAGCATACTACACTAGGTGGGTAGCACTTAAAATTTCTTTTTCTTTTCTCTTTTCTTTGTACTGTGTTTGCAAGGCAATGAACAAAATTGGATTTGGCAAATGAAATACCCACACAAATTTTGATCAATCCTGAGCGATCCCTTCTTTCTTTACAGCTCTTTCTATTGCTGTTACACGCTGCTTCTTCCCATTTTTACTGCGCCTTCTCCTTTCTTTCTACTGTGCTCCTCTCTTTTCTTTCTTTAATCATTTTTTCCTCTCTTTTTCCTTCATGGTTCGCAGACCAGGTTTTCACGGCCTATCATGGTTCAGTCGTACCCCTTGGCGTGCCCATTTTCCCTTATCTTTACTACTCCTGGTTCTTAAATCCGCTACTTCTTCTTTTAGCTTCTGTCTTGCTATTTCCTATTTCTTTCTTTGCCGAAACAGCTCCTGCCAATTTTTGAGCCAGATGGAAGGTGCTAGTCAATTGCGTTGTAACTCATACCCAGGATATTTAAATGAATTGATATATTGATTTAATGGTTGGGTTGATGTACAATCAGTTCCTCTTTTTATTAGTTACTACTGCTACCATTTCTTCCCTCATAATGTAACTAGAACTCTTCAGTGCACATGCACGGTAGTGTGCACATGCACGAGTGATCGAACCGTCTCGCATCAGTCAAGAGCTACTCCACAAAAGCAATGCCATCATCTGAGTCACCCCATGCTCTCAGATCCGGATCTCTTCTATCAAATTTTCCCCTTCAACCCGTATGAGAAAAAAAAAGCACCTCCAATTGTCCTTCACAAAAATCATTACTGCTATCATCATGTACCACCGGATTCGACCAAACTTTACCAGCGTGACGTCAGCTCTGGGTTGGAACTCCTCATCAAATATTAGACCACTCGGTTCACCATTGGTGAAGCAGTCCATTGCCAAAGTCAGGCGTAAACTACTAAAAACAGTGTCAAAACCCACATTTCCACTTCGTTCGCTTGATCTATTAAATAGAAAAATTATTGAACATTTTTCCTATGATTACGGATCCCTCACGCTGCTCTACGCTTCACAGCTCGTCACTCGAACGTCGAGATTGCCAGAAAATGCGCCACTAAAGTTTCCTGACCAACTCCTCGTATCTCGAATTCCAGTTTTTTAAAATTTGTGAAATTTGTACTAAAATTCATCATTTTTATATACAAATACATTTATGTGACTGAAACACAAATTTGTGTTATTCGAAAATTCCTTCTTTTAAGCTTTGTTACAAGAAAATGTATATTTATGGGACTATACACATATATTCTACTCTGGGACTATTTTAGTGTATACGGTAGGGATAAATAAACCACTTACATGTAGACATCCAACCCAATAACTAGTTAGCATTCAAATTAAAAAAAAATCCTTTTAACATGGTATAAAATTTACTTCTGTTTTCATTTATACAGAAATTACTTCAGGGTTTCCATTGATGTATATTAACAACAGACCAATATACAAATGTTAGGGATGATGTTCTACATAACTAAACATGTATACAATCTTAACCATTTGCCAATATTCAATAATAATCACATTAATGGTTTAACAAAGGGTAACAAATGGCTAATGCTTTTCTGTTGTTGTATGCAGTTTTTATTTCAATGGTGTAAATGTTTTCCTCCAAACAACAAATTAATGTGTAAGTGTTATAAATGATATACTCAACCATATATACCTACCAGCAACTTATACACATCAAAATAGAAATCGAGAAAAATATTTAACAAGGTAAAAATATGAGTTTACTCACTTATATTGTCTCTCTGTCCTTTGGTTGTTTCCTCTGTTTCCAGATTTTGCCAAGGTCCTCACTTTAGTTTTCTTGCTCAGTTTTGCTTAGTGATCAATGAATGAATTGTGTGGGTATGGGTATGTATTTATAGGTAAGAAAAATGAATAAACTAGTGCGGGCATCCACTTGCATTGGAAATGAAACAACATAGGGTTAGCTGCACTAGTTCTACCTGTGTATTGATTTAATCAATCAGCTTGGGTTGTTTTCATAGCTTTATATGCTGATTGATCGAAAAATTTATGTGTAGGCTTTCCAAGTCTTTCTGATTATACTCTACAGGGTTATATGGCCAGTTAAATTGAAGTACAAAAGCTAGTACATAACGCATGCAAGAATTCATTTAAAACTTGTGCTTGGCTCCTAAGTAACCACTGTTGTGGCTACTGATTTGAGTGTATAGGTTGTGATATAACATGCTTTCAAGGGAAGAAATGCTACGGCCAGTCTCACTCATATTGTACTTGCCATCTGTATGAAAGGATTTATAAACTCATACTTTGTTCTTAAGTCAACAAGCTATTCCTTTTTGATGAAAACATGGGCTGTCATAATCCCTAGGGTGCTAAGGCTAAGGGTTTTGATTGATTTAGATGTTGTTGCTACTAATTTCTCATGTACCCCAGCTATCTATAAAAGGATTTTATGAATATATACTTAGTTTCAAGTTTTCTTTATCTATGTCCCTAAAATGGCACACTTTTGTATGTACCAAAAGATCCTATTAATTGATTTGTGAATCTAAGTATACAATGGTTTAAATCTTGCATTTGTCCATTTATGTTTCCTATACATGAAGTACATGAATTGTTTACATAAGTTGTTGATAATCTTAAATCAATAAAAATGTTGAAAAAAGTTAAAACATTATCTATTGCCTTATTTTAGATGTAAACATGTATTAAATATTTTTATAACAAACTAATATATACATTCATATGAAAAAGTCCATTTAAATATTTCTCAAGTATTAACTCTAATTATAATTAATCGTTCATTGATATAATTAATAATTTACCGAGTAACAAAGTCCGAAAAATCCGGGGCGTTACAGTTGATGAGCATACATCAATTTATATAATATAAGGGATCCAACACATATCGGTTTATATGACAGAAGAGGCCAACTATCGTAATTATATAAGTGGTTCCATGCTCAAATAAGAATTTATCATCCGTACGATGCATTCATTCGGAAATATATACACAGTTTTGTCCTTACCTTCTATTCTATCTTATACCATCTATATCAAACCAATATTTTGAACTAACAGACTGTCAAACAATAGCTTATGTTCAAGTAATGATGTATCAATTCGAAATCTCATTCAACAACGGTCCATTAGATAAATATATAGAATTTTTAAAATGAATGTATTATATTTGTGGTCATTAAGTTAATATTTCATTTATTCTTCCCCAAATTAATCACTTGAAAATCATGGTGAAGTGTTCCCATTTATTACTACCAAATAATATATATTTAGCTTATAAACCATTACACTTAAAATGGCATCAGTCACCGCATATAAATGACATTAATAGACATTGATCTTAAGCATATAATTGAAATGTATATGAAGAGATAAATTAAAATTTATACCTATTTAATAGACATCAATCATTTACCAAAGTTACTATGCTTGCCAAATTTATGAATGGGAAATAAAGATAATATACATATCCAATTATTAGCAAAAATAATATACATATAAAAGGCACCATTTATTGCCATATTAAATGCCATTGGTACTTTTTATCCTTGAAAGTTAATTGAAACTTGTATATGGCTGTAATTTGAATTTTTTGACTTTATTTCAATTAAAATTACATTAATTATGTGATGTTTTAATGCTAAATGATTGCAAATCCTCTGTCAAAAGTAATCTATGTCCTAGCAATTTACTACTTACATATAGAACACACTATTTACCTCATATTACACATAAATAGACAGATCTTAAAATTTAAATTGGAGCTCACATAAAGATGTAAGTTTGAATCTGATATCTGTTTAATAGGCAATGATCATTGACCTCTTTTACGCATACCAACCTACAAATGTAATAAAAGTAATAAATGTATACATTTATTAGCAAAAGGTTATATTCATAAACACATAAAAGTGCATCATTTATTGACATATTAAACACCTTAGTTGCTTTTAATCCTAAAACTTTTACTGAAACTTATATAATGTTGCAATTTGAAATGCATTACTCTACTTCAATTATAATCACATTAATTTTGGAGTTTTTAATGCTAAAAGACCCAATATCCTAAAGTATGTATAATCAATTTTAACATATAATTCAATTACGGTTAGTATCCAACAAAATAAGTTTAATGAAGGTAATAATATTACTTACCTTGTTGAGATTTTGTTTTCTTTTTAATGTGTTATTCCATCACTAAGCTGCAGTGAACCTACATTTTATGAGTCGGCGATAGCATTGAAATGATAAACTAATTACATATGAAAAGATTCATCTTAGGTAGCTGCAATATATACCTCACTCTCCTTCTGCATTTCTTAGGGTGGGCATGGTGACAAAATTTATGCAATGAAATCCAGGATAGAGCTTTTAGTTAAATGAAAACATCTTAATGCTTTAGAGCATTCATTATCCATTCCCAGTCCAGCAACTAAATATTCAAACACATTTATTAAGAAATGTAATTTTGAGGAGGATTTAGAGAAATCTAAAATATATGTAACGACCCGCATTCTACGCATCATAGGATCATGGAATATTTATTTCTTTCACATACGAAGTCGTATGGTCATGTAACTTTGGGAGACGATTACTGGGGTCATTTCCCATGTTCATGATTTTTGTCGATTTTTAAATGACCGTTTTGCCCCTAGTTGTTACTGTTTTGGCCATAACTTTTGACTGGAAAGGAATTTTGACCTGAAACCACTTCCATTGGATTCCAATGATGGTTCCTCTTTCCGTAGAGTGGTTACATTAGCCAAACGGACTTACCATTTGGGAGATATGGCTGAAACAAGGTTTAAAAGGTGAAAAACAACTAATTGGGCTTAACCGGGTGATTAGCAACTAGGCCCAATGGGGGATTTCGGGATTTGGGGTATTTAAGGGCTGCTAGGGTTAAGATTTCGGTTTTAGACTCATTTTTCCAGCCGCCACTTACCACCTTCAAGCTCTAGCAATGGCCTCCACCTTCTAATTTCATCCCAAATCGTCTCTAATCACTTTCTAATCGAAGATTAAGCAAAACTACATCAAATCAAGGGAGGGTAGCACCAAATCAGAGAGAGAGCTGCTGGAACACGTATGGATTGGATCCAAATCAGAGATTATTTCAGATCTAAAGTTTGTTTGTGGCTAAGGTGAGTGATTTGCATAGTTCCTCACTAATTATGGCTAATTATGATAATTAGCGAAGATTAGCGAAATTATGGCTCAGAAAAATCTAGAAAAATTCCTAAAATTCTAAAACATCATTTTATGCCTCTGATATGAATTTGGGTTAATTTCGACTAATTTTGCAAATCCCGGAATTTGGGGGATTAAGGGGTGATTAGTGGGAATTAACGAATTTATGCATGTTAAAAATCTGGAAAAATATTCATAAATTCTAAAATATTGTTTTAGACCTCTGATGTGAGTTTGGGTTAATCTGGTTAAGTTTTGTTAATCCTATGCTTAGTTGTTCTTAAACATGCTTAAGGGGAAATATGGGATTTTGGCTATGTTTGATCCACTTTAACCCATCATATTGTTGTTTTGGTGTTTGAGGTCACTTCTACTTGTTGCTATGACTGTATGGTATGTTTTGTGATTGTTTAGAAGTGTTAGATTGGTCGAAAACGCCGTCGAATAGTGTGAACAAGTCGCAGGGAAGTTGTGCAGGAATCGGTTCGTGAGCCCCCTCCCCGTTCGTGGGGTATGTGCCACGACCAAGGCAGGAGGTGAGCCACGATCCGGGACGAACCACCCTCCACGATCCGGTCCCCTCCATTCGTGAAGAGTCATCACGAGCTGCACCACCATGACGATCTGCTCCACTTCGAAGGCCACGAACGAGAGACTGATGCTACGAGTCACTTCAAGCTCGCGATCCGAACCAGAGGAGGATGAAGGAGCTCGCGATGCGATAAGTACCAGGGTGCTACGACCCGACCCGACAGGGGTGCCACGTACTGATGAAGCACGATCCGATGATGGCGACCCGACCTGGAGAGCATATCACGATCCGACCTGGCGAAGGTAGCACGATCCGAGCTGGAGTATCATCACGACCTGGAGCTTGACCACGAGCTGGTGACTGCGAACCGAACCAGGAGGTTATGAACTGAATGAAGACCGATCTGGAGGAGGAGACTAAAACTCGAGATGCAAAGGTAGTCCAAATGGAAGTTAGAGCTCAGGATCCAGTTGGGAACCAATGAGTTCACTTCATGGTTGGGCTTTGCTGCGGGACGTGTGCAAAGGGGTTGTCGGTATTCATAACTTTGGTTCACCACTGAGAGATGGATAGTGGGCTTGTAGTGATAGTTACACGGGATTAGATTCCGTCATGGCCCAAAGTATTAGGTGACCAAAGTAGTGGATATCGTATGCTTTACGCACTGAGTGAGGGATGTGAGGATGATTGCTATGCTTGATTGTTTGACATCACTATAACATGCACACCCCCACCCCCGTTATCTTTACACCATTTGAAAGGGCACCTTAGAGTGTTGTACAGTATGTAGTGCTAACTCTTTGGTTGCAGGTCCAGGTTCAGGTATGATTGGATTATACCTGTTATTATTCTGTTTAGATGCTTATCGCTCATACCAGGCTTTATGTCTGACCCAGAGTTTTATGTCTCTTCTTATTACTCTGGGTGCTCACACGAGCAGACTAGAGACAGGTTATGGTTAGCTGGTGATGCGCGAGTAGCTGATTCGGAGGCGAGCAGGAGGCTTCCACGTATGATATATAGATATTCTCCCTGTGTCGTTGGTGGTCGCTACTTGGGCATTATTAGTGTACCTCCTTTATCTCACTTTTGCTTTTTGAGATAGTTTGGAAAGTTGTAATAAGCTGTATTTTGGATTTCCGCTGCTATGATGTTTAGTTCTGGTTTTCAGCTTATGCAATGTCTCTCCTGTTTTATGTCAAGTATGTTATTATTATATTTTGTTCTATGCGCTGTGAGACATATTACAGGTTCCTTGGTAGTTCATTTCCTTCTTCCCTTTTCTTCTGACGATCCGTCCCGTGCTAGCTGGACATGTGTACAGCGCACTTTTGGAGGAAATGTCGGTTGGTGCGAGGCGGGCCGTCACACTTGGTATCAGAGCTCTAGGTTGCGTAGTTAACCTAGGGAAAGACACTAGGGAGAGATAGTACGTATATGAGAGCGCGTATTTGTGATTACTTTGGTTTTCAAAAGCTATATATATATATACTATTAGTAGTATAAGAATGAAGTCGTACTGCACTAGCACCACTATGGGGTCGTTAATCATTTCTCTTTTTCAGATTGACGATGAGTAGAGACACCAGGGGTGCTGGTAGAGGGACCAACCATGGGAATGCCCCTGACATGAGGACAATGTTCACTAACTTCATGAGAGATATGCTTAGAGATGTTCAGGGAGAAGTTCCCAATCCCGGAAATGGTGGTGGTCCAGTAGTGCAGGCGCCGAGGGTCGATTTCGCCAAGTTGTGCAAGGATTACACTAAACTTGGTGGGAAGCCGTTCCACGGAACAGTGTCGGCCACAGATGTTTAGGATTGGTTGGATAGCTGTGATCGCATCTTCGATGACTTGGGTCTTGAGGATGCGATGAAGAGAAGGCTAGCATCTCGTCAGCTGCAAGGGCGAGCGATGAATTGGTGGAATGCCATTAGAACAGCTACTCCAGAAGATCAAGTTACTTGGAATCAGTTTAAGACTCACTTTTGTGATAAGTTTATTCCAGCTGCTCATAAATCAGAACTGTTCAGGAAGTTCTTGGAGCTTAAGCAGAACGGCAGAGCAGTCTCGGAGTATATTGCTGAATTCAACACTTTATCGAAATATGGATGGTCCCTTATCGATACAGTCGAAAAGAAGAACGAGAAGTTCATAACTGGCTTGGATGGGTACTTGGGGGAAAGACTTATAAACCATATCGATGAGACGTTCGAGTCTATTGTAGTAAAGGCATCAAGGTCAGAGAGCCTTTTCCCTAAGTCGAAGACTGAGGTTGCTACGACATCTGCAGAGGAGCCAAAGCCGCAAGCAGGCGGTGAAGGCAAGAAGAATTCTCAGAGCAAGAGGAAGCAGAACCCGACCAAGGATGGTCAGAATAAGAAAAATAAGAAAGATGGCGAATGCTTTAGTTGTGGCAAGAAGGGCCATTACGCCAGAGATTGTCGAGAAAAGCCTGGGGAAAGGAAGTGCTTTAACTGCGACCAGGCGGGACATCACAAGGATGATTGCCCACAACCTCCTAGGGAGAAGCAGATTGTGAAAGCATATGCTATCAACGCTGTTCCTTCTTCGTCAAATGCCCCAACTGCGGCGCAGAAGGAAATAGGTGTCGTTATTCGAGGTATGCTTTCTATTTAAGATGTTTTGATCGGGTTTTGTTTGACAAACCTGAGTTAGTCGATAGACCTTTAGTAGTGACGAACCCGATTGGTGGTTCGACTAGTTTTGGCATGATTAGTTAATGTGGTCTTATCGAGTCATGGATGTATGTTTCCTTGTGATTGCTTTGTTTTGGGCTTTACTGGGTTTAGCATTATTTTGGGGAGTCGATCTACTCCAAAGGAATAGGGTGGTATTAGGTACCTACCTAGTGATGGCGATAGTAACTGGAGTTAGGGAAGCTAAGAAGTTATCGTTGTAATAAGTTCTAGTTGTCTCTGGGAGGCAAATGAGTACTCCAGTGCTAGATTGTTTTGCTAGTATCACCTCATGTGGATTGTCTGAACTCGGAGGAGACGTTCCTTGGGTGCTTGTCTGATATTGGTTTAGGCCTTTGGGGCTTGTGCTTGGTGAATGTCGATTTCGACTAGGATGGTTTGCGTGAGGGGTAAATAGTTGTTGTGATTTTTCATTGGATGATATCTTGGTTTACTCGAGGAGTGATGGGCAGACGGAACATGATAAGACTGTTCAATGGTATAGACTGCCCAGAGTTAGACTCGATAGGGTTATGAGATTGCTCGAGTGGGACTCGAGAAAGATGCAAAGCAATGGATTGTTTAGGACCCTATGTTGATGTTCTCTATTGGATAGTAGAACTTTGAAGGAATAGGATGTGTTCGTTGATCATGGAAGATACAACGAAGATTAGAGCGATTCAAGTTGGACTTGAACTCGTAAAAGAAAATGGGTGTTCGTTGATCTTGGAGATGCAACGAATAGGGAGACGACTCACGTTGGACTAGAGTTTGTCGGTACTCAAAACTGGGTCTGAGTTATAGATTGACTCGAGTTGGACTCGAGAAGGCTGCAAGGAATTGGATTTAGCTCGAGTTGGACTCGAGAGGGCAGGAAGATAATGGATAGACTTGGGTTGGACTCAAGTATTTTAGGAGGACTAAAAGCAGGGGTATCTGGGGACGCCCGTTACCTTGGATCCGTTGGACGTGATCTAGTTATCCTTGGAGGATAAACGTACGTTGGACGTACGGTAGTCCGATTGGACGCTGGGCTTCCATTAGTTTAATTATCCTTGGAGGATAAATGTACGTTGGACGTACGGTAGTCCGATTGGAGGCTGGGCTTCCATTAGTTTAATTATCCTTGGAGGATAAACGTACGTTGGACGTACGGTAGTCCGAAGGGAGGCGGGGCTTCCATTGGCCTGGGATTGGTTGGACCAGTCAAGTAGGCATAGGTGTATGTATGGAGGCTGGGCTTCCATTAGTTGTTGATGTTGGTTGGACCGGACATACTAGAATCGACATATTGGGATTGGTTAGACCAGTCATGTAGGTGTCGATGTGTTTATGAATTTAGCAGGTGATAGGTAGGACTTGTTTGATGGATGTTATGGTTGCTATGTTGTTCCTATTTTTCTTCTCTTGAGTAGAGTATCACCTGTAGGGTTCCAGCGATGGGGAACAAAATGATTGTAGCAGGACTATGAGCCAGTGCAGTAGAGTCGTCATGACTCGAGGGGCAAAGTGGACATATGAAAGGACTAGTGGCTATGGATCAGTGCAGTGGAGTCTCCATGACTCCATGGGGCAGAGTGATCATTGTAAAGGATTTGGGTGCAGTACTAGTTGCAATGAGTAGGAGACATGCCAGTTTAGGGGTTTTGTTTCTAGGATGGAAGCAACTTAAAGTATATCACAGGATATGATTTCAGGCCCAAGAGTGAATTGGATTCAGAAACACTAGTAAGCTTGACGATTAGATCGATTTTGATTGAGAGGATTGGTTCCAGTTAGAAGGACAATCCTAATCTATTGGAAACCATCTCTAGGGTAGAGATGGGTATCGATGGAAAGAGAATGAACAAATAAGGATTTGATCGAGAAGGGTGGCTTCGAAAGAATAAGGGACTAGTTGTACCCAACGTAGATGGACTGAGAGGTGAAGTGCTTAGAGCATATCATCACTCGAAATTGACTATACATCCCAGTGGTAACAAGATGTATTGAGACATAGAGCAGATATACTACTGGGAAGGGATAAAGATAGGCAGAAGGCTTATCTCGATAAGAGACGAAGGGGAATTCTTCGTTAACGACTTGGTGTTCGTCAAGATCTCTCCATAGAGAATGAGATTCGGATTGGTTGGAGAGGTAAGTTAGCACCAAGATTTGTTGGCTCATTCCCAGTCCACGAGCAAGTTGGGAATTTGGCGTATGAATTAGAGCTACCTGACAAGATGGCGGGAGTTCACAACGTATTTCATGTTTCCCAGTTAAGGAAATTCGTGCAAGACCCTAATGTGGCTATTTCACCAGATCAGTTGGACGATATCGAGGTTGAACCCGAGGCGGTTGAGAACCGCAAGCCTATGCGTATTGTTGGGAACGATACGAAGCAGCTTCGAAGGAAGGCGGTGAAACTAGTCAAAGTCCAGTGGGGTGAGAATGAAAAACACTGTACTTGGGAAACAGAGAAAGATATAAGGAAGAAGTATCCAGAACTCTTTGCCTGGTAAGGTTTTGGTAGTGATAGTTTCTTCCCTTGTTAGTAAACCGCATGCTAGGATAGGCTTGTTTTGCATATTGATTGTTGTTTATGGTTGATAGGCATGCGGAACCCTTTGTGTGTGTTGGTTAGGGAATTTCGGGGGCGAAATTTCTTAAGGGGGGAAGAGTGTAACGACCCGCATTCTACGCATCATAGGATCGTGGAATATTTATTTTTTTCACATACGAAGTCGTATGGTCATGTAACTTTGGGAGACGATTATTGGGGTCATTTCCCATGTTCATGATTTTTGTCGATTTTTAAATGACCGTTTTGCCCCTAGTTGGTACTGTTTTGGCCATAACTTTTGACTGGAAAGGAATTTTGACCTGAAACTATTTCCATTGGATTCGAATGAGGGTTTCTCTTTCCGTAGAGTGGTTACATTAGCCAAAAGGACTTACCGTTTGGGAGATATGGCTAAAACAAGGTTTAGAAGGTGAAAAACAGCTAATTGGGCTTAACCGAGTGATTAGCAACTAGGCCCAATGGGGGATTTCGGGATTTGGGGTATTTAAGGGTTGCTAAGGTTAAGATTTCGGTTTTAGACTCATTTTTCCAGCCGCCACTTACCACCTTCAAGCTCTAGCAATGGCCTCCACCTTCTAATCTCATCCCAAATCGTCTCTAATCACTTTCTAATCGAAGATTAAGCAAAACTACATCAAATCAAGGGAGGGTAGCACCAAATCAGAGAGAGAGCTGCTGGAACACGCAGGGATTGGATCCAAATCAGAGATTATTTCAGATCTAAAGTTTGTTTGTGGCTAAGGTGAGTGATTTGCATAGTTCCTCACTAATTATGGCTAATTATGGTAATTAGCGAAGATTAGCGAAATTATGGCTCATAAAAATCTAGAAAAATTCCTAAAATTCTAAAACATCATTTTATGCCTCTGATATGAATTTGGGTTAATTTCGACTAATTTTGCAAATCCCAGAATTTGGGGAATTAAGGGGTGATTAGTGGGAATTAGCGAATTTATTTATGTTAAAAATCTGGAAAAATATTCATAAATTCTGAAATATTGTTTTAGACCTCTGATGTGAGTTTGGGTTAATTTGGTTAAGTTTTGTTAGCCCTATGCTTAGTTGTTCTTAAACATGCTTAAGGGGAAATATGGGATTTTGGCTATGTTTGATCCACTTTAACCCATCATATTGTTGTTTTGGTGTTTGAGGTCACTTCTACTTGTTGCTATGACTGTATGGTATGCTTTGTGATTGTTTAGAAGTGTTAGATTGGTCGAAAACGCCATCGAATGGCGTGAAACAAGTCGCAGGGAAGTTGTGCAGGAATCGGTTCGTGAGCCCCCTCCCCGTTCGTGGGGTTTGTGCCACGACCAAGGCAGGAGGTGAGCCACGATCCGGGATGAATCACCCTCCACGATCCGGTCTCCTCCATTCGTGAAGAGTCATCACGAGCCGCACCACCATGACGATCTGCTCCACTTCGAAGGCCACGAACGAGAGACTGATGCTACGAGTCACTTCAAGCTCGCGATCCGAACCAGAGGAGGATGAAGGAGCTCGCGATGCGATGAGTACCAGGGTGCCACGACCCGACCCGACAGGGGTGCCACGAACTGATGAAGCACGATCCGATGATGGCGACCCGACCTGGAGAGCATATCACGATCCGACCTGGCGAAGGTAGCACGATCCGAGCTGGAGTATCATCACGACCTGGAGCTTGACCACGAGCTGGTGGCTGCGAACCAAACCAGGAGGTTATGAACTGAATGAAGACCGATCCGGAGGAGGAGACTAAAACCCGAGATGCAAAGGTAGTCCAAATGGAAGTTAGAGCTCAGTTTCCACTTGGGAACTAATGAGTTCACTTCATGGTTGGGCTTTGCTGCGGAACGTGTGCAAAGGGGTTTTCGGTATTCATAACTTTGGTTCACCACTGAGAGATGGATAGTGGGCTTGTAGTGATAGTTACACGGGATTGGATTCCGTCATGGCCCAAAGTATTAGGTGACCAAAGTAGTGGATATCGTATGCTTTACGCACTGAGTGAGGGATGTGAGGATGATTGCTATGCTTGATTGTTTGACATCACTATGACATGCACACCCCCACCCCCGTTATCTTTACACCATTTGAAAGGGCACCTTAGAGTGTTGTACAGTATGTAGTGCTAACTCTTTGGTTGCAGGTCCAGGTTCAGGTATGATTGGATTATACCTATTATTATTCTGTTTAGATGCTTATCGCTCATACCAGGCTTTATGTCTGACCCAGAGTTTTATGTCTCTTCTTGTTACTCTGGGTGCTCACACGAGCAGACTAGAGACAGGTTATGGTTAGCTAGTGATGCGCGAGTAGCTGATTCGGAGGCGAGCAGGAGGCTTCCACGTATGATATATAGATATTCTCCCTGTGTCGTTGGTGGTCGCTACTTGTGCATTAGTAGATTACCTCCTTTATCTCACTTTTTCTTTTTGAGACAGTTTGGAAAGTTGTAATAAGCTGTATTTTGGATTTCCGCTGCTATGATGTTTAGTTCTGGTTTTCAGCTTATGCACTGTCTCTCCTGTTTTATGTCAAGTATGTTATTATTATATTTTGTTCTATGTGCTATGAGACATATTACAGGTTCCTTGGTAGTGCATTTCCTTCTTCCCTTTTCTTCTGACGATCCCCCCCGTGCTAGCTGGACATGTGTACAGCGCACTTTTGGAGGAAATGTCGGTTGGTGCGGGGCGGGCCATCACAATATAATAGCATAGTATAGCTTAATTGCTTACAAAGAAAAAGAAAATGATAAAAGAAATCATAAACAATCACACTTTGTACATGCTCAAGTTCTTGGATAATGCTGAAAATGATAAATTAGTGGCTTGAACAGTTATGTAGATAAGTTGGACTTCTCACTATGTAGTAAACATTGGGATTTGAATTGTGATAGTCAATTATATATAAAAACGAAGTCCAAAAGAAAAACAATAACTTGTTAAGGTAACAATGAAAAAAGCAGTCCAACTCTTTCTTTTTGGATAAGAAATTGGGATATAAATTCTCAGCAGTTTAAACAAATGTGCAAACAATGATTTATAATAAATTTAAAACAATTCAAGACAAAATTTTGTTACAATACAATAGTATCAGACCCTAATTCTTAACTACAACTTATACAGTACAGTCTGAGTTTGGTAATAACAAATGCGAATTTATTAATTATATTTTGGATGGGATAACACAATTGTAAACAACTAATTGCACAATAATAAATAATTAGAATACCTAGCACATGGATTATCCACTTTGCCTGACTTATTCTGCATACATAAATAATCTTACAATATTGTAGCATATTAACACTTCAAGTAAGTCGGATTAGATCCACTGCATCCCTTTTAAAGGGTTGAACTTTCTTTCCATCTATTGCTACCCTTGATCCCCGCTTGTTTACTAAAATAGCTCTTATGGTCTATGCGGCATTAGGAAAGGTACAGTTAATTCAAATGAAAATATATTTATGTTTAGCCTCTGGTCTCAGTTTGATGCAATACAAACACAACAGTACTAAGTGAGATGTATAATTTAGTTACTTCTAATCTACCTATTTTAGTTTGACATATTAACTATTAGAAAATTTATGCATCTTGCTTCATAATGGCCAATATATACCAACTACTTAAGAATAATAATGGAAATAACAAATGTAATTTTCACAAATACATTAAATGCATCAATAAAAGGAACAAATAAAGGAGTATAGCGTAAAGTAAGTCAACCTACAGATCTAGGAGTTGTTTAAATAAAGGAACAAATAAATAGACACAATGATCACAAATAAATAACTGCAGAAATGAAGTTCTAAAAAAAGAATTGTTCAAATTTGGATCTAACCTTCACCGTAAGTTATATGTTTTGGTAAAACAAATTATATAAGACTATCAGTTACAACTATTTTGACTTCTGCAAAAGAGGCATACAGTTGAAATGAGACAAAGAGTGAAAAATTGATATCAAAGGAAGATCGAATAAAACATTTGATTTCAAGAAATAAAATTAAAAACTGAAAAAACAATTTTTCTGTGAATTTACCTGGAAAAGGCAAAGTCTTTAATCACATCTTTCATCTTCACAACCGGTTACCCTTTTTGTCTTCTCTATAGGACACAAACTAATTGGAAAATCAAAATTCAATTAACCAATTTTGTAGGTTCAATTAAAAAATTAACAAAATAGCCAAACTCATGATCATTTGAGGCAGATGCAATGATTAAGGGTTTGGAATCAAATACAAAACCAAAAATCAATTTTAAATTCAAAATGGTCAAACCTTCTTTCATCCTCTTGATACTCATGGTTGGAGAAGCTGAACAAAGACCGGTGAAGCTCGAACGTGACTGGAGAAGCTCGAACATGACTGGAGAAGCTGAAAGACATATTCGGTTGTGTATTTCCTACAATATCTACCTCGCAAGATGCCATCTTTTCCTGTTAAAGATGTATGATGAGCTCATTAGCCCTAAAAGAGGGAATAAGAAGAAATAATAAAGTCGGAAAGCGTAGGGAATGAAAACATACATAAAAGTTACTAAATGCTTCTTAACTTGATTCATTATCATATTTACCAGCTATGCTTATACCTTGTTTGAAGGAGATTGTTTCAAAAGAAGGAATCTCAAAAGCAAGAGTTAAATTAGACGCTGAAAAAATAAGAATATAGACAGCTAATACCTATTTAAAGCAAGCAACGGCTGAATAAAGCGTGTAGGGAGAGAGAGGGTGAGATGAGAAGGAAGCGGTCTGATAGAGGAGAGAGAACGGGTAAGAATAAGAAAGGGAGAGATGGGAGAGGATAATAATTGTAAAATGTTTGCGAACGTGGGAGATTGTGTTGGGGTAGGAAAAATCAAAGGAAAGCTCTTTATTTTGAAATGAGAAGCCAAAAGGCGGTGCCATATCAGCAATGTTGAGATTGTGCTTTTATGTTTAAGTAATAGAATCGAAATTAACCCCTATTTATAGTGTTTGAAAGGTTGCAACGTTTCTGAAACGTTTCAAATATGAAAAGACACTTCCTTTAAAAATTGAAAATCTGATAGTTATATGTCGACATTTCGAAATATACACACTTCTTGTAGTGAAGTTAGGGTTTTCATTTGAATACTTTATAGTTTGTTCTAAAATCTCACTAGTTTCAATATACACACTTCTTCCTATTTGAAATCAAATGAATTTTCAACTTAGCGATCAATGAATGGTGTATCAATCGAGATCCAAGCAGGACCGGACGTCCGAATTCGTTTGGGTAAAAATTCGGTTTCAAATCTGAAGGTTGAGTTGAGCACTTACAAAGCGCTAAGAGGAACCGTTAAAATAAGTCAAGTTTAGGAATCTATGTCGAAGGATGAACAGGGTTTCAAACTGCAAGGTGTGGATTTGTTTTTTTTTTAAGATTCCAAATCTTGAACTCAGAGTATATATTTTCAAGACGAATGAACGTTTGTTGCTACGAAGCGGATTTGAACATCAAAACGCGAAAAATGGAAATCAGAGGGCACTTCTGGCGAACTGCACTAACATATGGAACCCGGTCTCTCGTGCGTGGAATATCACATGAGCAAAGTAAGTCATGTTGCACTGTTTGGAGTGCTCTTAATCCTAGATGTGTCATGTAACCGCATACATACATATATATATACATATATATATACGTGTGTGTGTGTGTGTGTGTGCGCGTGCGCGCACGCGCATGTGTGTGGCGGTTACATGACACACATCTCTTTTGTGGCATACCTTTTGCACTCGAATAACAGACATTGATTTACAATTAATTAAATAAATTAGTGGGAGAAGAGAGAGTTGATGGGAAGAGAGAAAGGAGAATGCGTGGTGAAAATCAGGGGGTTATACATATATATAGAGAGAGAGAGAGGAGCGTTCAATGGCACCCCAAATAGTGAGCACCCCATTTGCCTCCCTGTATAAACCAAGAATTTATATTAGAATAAGTGAGTGGTAGGTGAGAGAATGAGTGGAGGGAGAGAGAAGTGAGATATGTAGTGGAAATTAGTGGGCATTTACGGGTGCTGCACAATTTGGGGTGTCATTGAACGCTCGCTATATATATATATATATATATATATATATATATACACACACACACACACACATATATGAGCGGCTATATGAACACAAAAGTTTGACACAAATCAGAAAACACAAAATCTCAACCATACGATTAATTTGTTATTATGTGAGGGGTGCAAGTAATGGGGTAATCATATGGTTCATATTTTGTGTCCCTAAATTTGTGTTAAACCTATGCATCTAAATTGATTCTCTCTCTCCTCTCTCTCTTTATATATATATATATATATATATATATATATATATATGTGTGTGTGTGTGTAAAGAGAGAGAGAATCAATTAAGACACATAGGTTTATATATAAGAGGGTTCCGATGCACCTCTTATATTGCACGTGAACCCTCCCCCGGAATTTCAGCCATTCATTCACCTCACTCGTTCTCCCTCTTTCCATTAAGAGAGAGAATGAGTGGGGGAATGAATGACTAAGATTCAAGGTGAGAGTTCACATGCAATATAAGAGGTGTACCGGAACTCTCCCCATATATATATATATATATATATATATATATATGTAGACACACATACACACACACATATATGTGTGTGTAGGTTGGGGGGAAGCAAAACAAACAACAATAGCTAAATAAATAATAGAGTTAGGTTAGGAAATTATACAGTACTTGAATCCTACTGTGTTTGCGGGGGTATCCAAGAGAAACCAAAAGAGAACAAAAGATAAAAACTTCGATTGGACATAGAGCCAGGCGTAAGGGATTATAGTCAGGCCCGGCCCACAGGGAAGTCCACCAAGCCCTCGGGCTGGGGCAACCTACTAGGCAGGGGAAAAAATAATACAATTGTATTTACTTATATATATTACATATATTATTGTAAACACCTTATATTTTGAAGGAGTGCATGGTTTGGTGGAAAGGTTATGTGAGTTGTTGCCTAGTGTTCTAGGTTCAAATCCCACAGGCCACTAATGTTGTATTTTTCATATACTTTTTTCAACTGTTTTTCTTCAACTAGGCTTAGGCATCAAAATGTTTGTTTTTCCATTTTTTTTCTTCAGCTGGGCTTGGGCATCAGAATGTCTGGGCCGGCTCTGATTATAGCATAAACCCTAAAAATCTGGAAATGGTATAAGATGAAACATAGGACTAAGCATCATGCCTCAATGTGTGCAACAAGAATAGTACCGATTCCCGGTAAATATTTTACATCGGCAACCGTCGAAAACTGTCGGTATAGTAGTTGGAATGGAATATGCATTGTTAGATAACTTGCAAAAGTTTAAACATCAAGTTTCAGATGATTTTCTATGAATCTTGGTGATGGCTTCCTATGGAATTTCCGTTTGCTATCTTCGTACATGTGGCTTGTAAGTAATCAAAAATCCATCAGAATAAGTCCAAAACCATTGAAAAATCATAATCAGTAAGCCGATGGAAAGAGACATTACTATCAGAATATTTTGACCAATATTCGCTCGGAATTCATACGAAATCTGAGTGATTTTTTAATTTATTCACTCAAACCAATCAATTCTCATATGACACACAGATATTAATACATATGTCACAATTCCAAAAATCGAATATCCTACCAATAGCAATATTTACATAAGTCAAACTTAAGGAATTCCACTATTTGGAGATACTACAAGAAAACACCGATTTTGCAGTGGAAAAATCCGTCGATAAAGGGAATTTAGCGACGGATTTGCAGCAGAATATGGTGGTCGCTAAAAAACACGTCGGTATTTTAGGCACAATTTAGCGACGGAAACTAGCGTCGATTCTCCGTCACTTTACCGTCGTTTATGATTTATTATCATTTCATTTGTAAAATATTTCACCGATGTTTTACCGACGGATATATATATATATATAATAATTAAATATTTATCCGTCGGTAAATGCACGCTATTTATCAAGGGATTACCGACGAATATAAACGACAAACATTTTGCATTTCAATTATCCATCGGTAAATCCTAGCTATTTAGCGACGGATTAACAATGATCATATTTATTTACACATATACATCCATTTATTATCCTTCGGTAAACCGGCGCTATCTTAAAAATTTCCATTTCAATTTAGCGACGTTTTAGTGTCGAATTTTGTAAAAAAATTATAAATTTTCCGTCGGTATTCCCTTTCTGTTCTGTTTATATTTTTTTTTCCAATTATCACCGTTACTAGTCGATATATACACACACACACATATGTATATACACACACACACACATATGTGTGTGTGTATATGCACATAAAATGAGCGACATTAACAAAAAAGAAAATGTAACTGCTAGTTTTTTATCACAACAATATTTTTTGATTACAACTAATATTCCATAAATAATATCGTCCACAACCATCCATCAATTCATACATACACTAGACTGAATTATAACTAACAAAACTATTCAGCTAGTGCTCGTGGTATACCATAAAAACATTCTTACTCATAAAAAAAGCATTTACAACAAAAAATATCTAGCTACCATACCCGAGTAACTCATGAAGATGATGATGGCGAAGGATCTGCATAATCAGATTCATCATTTGTCTGATGCATTGCCATCACTTGTTTCATTTGTGCTTGAAAGTTTTCTCTATCTGCTTTTTGTTATTGTGCAAGCCTTGTCTGCTCTTCCTCAAGTATTTGGCAATTTACTTGCTCACTCTCTCTCTCTGCCTCAATCCTAATCTGCTCTCTCATTCTCGAGCTCTAAGTGTATTTCCTTAACAGCATTTTGTAGCTCATGAACATAATCTTCATTGCGAACACACTGACGCTTTGAACGTAGAGAAGAGGGAAGCTGTAAAGAGATTACACAAAAATAGCGTTAAAACAACAGTATAAAAACATTATGTTCTAAGTGCAATATACTAAACAACAGTATAAAAACAACAATATAAAAATATAGCCTAAAACTTACTACTACATTAAGTAACCAAATGCAGTATAAAAACAACAACAAAAGTATTGTTGCTTTGTATCTTACCAACTCAGTGCAAAAAAATGGAATCAAATGCCGAAAAATTCAGGCAAATATAACATGGAAACTTACACCAAAAGCTAGGAGTCTTGCCATGGTTCTCACCAGGCTTCTTTTTCATATTTATCTCCTCGAGGTTAACTGCAACTCTCTTTAACATGGTCACTCTGTCCATTTGTACGGAAATGGAAGAATCATTTCAGCTATGATCACCTAATACAGAAATCACTTATTTTAGCAATAATCATTTCAACAAATATAACATGGAAGGCTAAACTGATGGAATCACATTCTAATGAACTCTTACCACTGGGTCAATGAGAAAACTGACCTAAAACCAAAAAGGGACACTGTAGAAAATAAAATTTGAGAGGAGAAAAAGATGAAGAATTTTTTGAGGAAGACAAACTTTATATTTTTTTTATTATTTTTTTTTCTCCAATTGCTTAAATCAAAGATTACAAAAGATGCATGCATTATTTATACATGCATAAGAAATTTCTAGATAAAATTACATTAAAACAATACCAAATAAAATAGAGAAAGCAAAACAGGAAATGCAATTAACGCATGCAATTTAATGCAATATTAATGGAGTTTTAATTTATTCCAACAATCTCTCCCCTAAATTAAAACTTTCTCCTTATTCCCAATCTTTCTGCGTTTCTCCTGAAACTTTGTCCACTAAGTGGCTTCGTGAAGATATCCGCCATTTGTTTTCCTGTTTTGTAATACTCAACATTATTTTTCACAAGCTCCCTTAAAAACCAATTTCTTTTTTTTTTCTTTTTTTTTTCTGATCATTTTGAACTTTTCTTCAAACTTCGAAGCTTCTGAGAACATCTAAACTTTGATTGATTTATATCTCACGTGCTTCGGCAATAAAAAAAGTGATATCCCTACTCTTGATTCAGGCTCAAGTTTTCTTCGATTGAACAAGCATAACGATCCACCACATTGCATTTCTTTGGCATCTTCAACATCCTCCATATTCTCGTCTTCTTTTGTTATAGCCATTTCGATGTCTTCTTTGTCATCATTTGATGATAAACTAATTGATTTCCATATAATATCCTGATGAGCACTACGTGGAGGTGGGCTCTTTGGACTTGAAATTAACTTGCAATAATTTTTATCTGCATCATAACGATATAGATTGCCATAAACAAATGTCTTGTTATCAATGTTAAATTCCCTTCCATACAAAATCAGCTGAGTCACTTTCAGTGGATTAAAGAACAACGAATGATTAGACCTTGGAGAAGGCCTTGCCACATTTTCTTCAACAAGCACTTCCTTTTTCTTTGCTTCTTCCATTTCGTCAACCTTGCAAAGTCCATGGATAAGAGCTTTATAAGTGAATTCATCAAGCTTCAAACTCAACTCCCACATTTTATTCCTCACATTACATGCAAAGTGCATATTCCCTTTCTCACCACATTTTATTCCTCACATTACATGCAAAGTGCATATTCCCTTTCTCACTGCAAGCATTAATCAAAGTATTGCAAGTGAAATTATCAGGCTCGATATTTCTTTTATCCATCTCATCCAAGATAGCATTAGCAGCCATCATTTTACCCTCTTCGCATAACTTACGAATTATTGAGTTAAATGTCACTTCTCCATGATACAAACCTTTTGCCTCCATTTCTTTATGAAGTTTCAATGCTTCGTCAAGCTCATCTTCTTTGCAAAAATTATGAACCAATGAATTATAAGTTACGATATCGGGTTTGATCCCAACATCTCTTCTACGTTCTTCCTCCTCTTTTCTCAATCTTTCCTCTTCTTTCATTTCCTTTCTCTCTTCTTCTTTCTTCTTCCTTTTTTGATTCTTTGAATCCATCTCGCTCTCTTTTGGCTCTTCAGTTTCAGGAGCTTTTTCTTCAGTCTTTTTGCCTTCATCTTCTTCATTCTTGTCCTTCTTTTTTTTCTTGTCTTTCTTCTGCTTTGCATCTCTATCTTCTTCATCATCTTCTTCTTTTGCAGCTTTCTCTTCATCTTCTTCTTTAGCTTTTTCTTCTTCATACTTATCGACCTCTTCAAACCTTTCTTCCTTTTCTTCCACTGTTTCATTTTCTTCATTTTTGTCCTTTATTTCTTTTGCTTCTCCTTTCACTTTTTCATTTTCGTCTCCTTTGTTTTCGTCCTCTTCTTTGACCTTCTCTTGTTCTACATCACTTTCTGTTTCTTTCAACATGTTGTATTTGTTTTCTTCCTCATCTGCAGCCTCTTCTTTTTCTTCCTCTTCTAACGTGTTTTCTCTCTCCGCTTTCTCCTTTTCTTTTTCTTCTTCATCCACTTTGTCAGCTTCTACATCAGCCTTCTCCTTTTCTTTTACTTCTTCATCCACTTTGTCAGCTTCTTTGCTTTCATTCTCTTCTTCCTCTTCTTCGACCTCCTCTTCATCTATTTCTTTTTCTTCTATTTTTGTGTTATCCTTTGCATACACCTCTTTCAATAAATTCCACGAATCTTTTGCGAATTTTTCTCCAAGAATATGGTCCCTTGCTTCTCCATCAACGTTTTTACTCATCAAAATACGAGCTTGAAGACATTTCCGTCTCAAGCTTACAAATGCTTTATTCTCTTTCTCCGTCATGTTTTTAACATCTTTTGGCCATTCGTAGCCACTTTCAACGATTTCCCAAAGCCCTTTGGAGATCAATTCTTCTTTCTTTTTATTACTCCACTCTAAGAAATTTTCTTTTGTGAGGACAAACGGTGAGGAGAATAGAAAAACCATGGTTTTAACCAGGCTCTGATACCAATTTGTAGAAAATAAAATTTGAGAGGAGAAAAAGATGAAGAATTTTTTTGAGGAAGACAAACTTTATATTTTTTTTTATTGTTTTTTTTCTCCAATTGCTTAATTCAAAGATTACAAAAGATGCATGCATTATTTATACATGCATAAGAAATTTCTAGATAAAATTACATTAAAACAATACCAAATAAAACAGAGAAAGCAAAACAGGAAATGCAATTAACGCATGCAATTTAATGCAATATTAATGGAGTTTAAATTTATTCCAACAGACACTTCTGCTTTGATAAAACCATGAAGTCCATCAAATACCAATTCTTCCCAAACAACATTAGAAAGCTCACAATGACAAGTCAACGGACAAAATCTATTTGAGCCAACAGAAATGTCGATTGCAGCCTGCTGGAGTTAACCATTGTCTAGGGATATGCAACATCAAGGAGCAACTCTCATAGTTGAACCCGGGATGTGCTGATTTTTGAAGTTTGAAACTGGAATACCATGGCATACCTAACTCAAAACATTTAGAAGAATTCTAATGCAGTTCAAAGACATGGAACATCAGCAAATGGTGCTTGGAACCAAGCAGCTGGACAGTTGATTCTCGAAGATAGGAATTCACCTTTGGGGAGAGCCTCCATTAACAATTGAGTAGGACATGTTTGGCTGAGCTAAAGCAAACATGGAAATACGATAAATAAATCACTGTCCTTTCTTACTAGAAGAGTATGGGCGAAAACATAGGAGTAAGGCATACTTTGACCCATGGTTTCACTTTATTTACAAAGGCCCAAAGGTAGGTGATGTAAGAAGAAGTCCCTAAATTTAGGTCATCCGCACTTAAATTACTGAAAATGTAACACCCCGAATTTCGGTTAATGTTAAAATTCACAAATTAAAGAATAACTAATCCCAGATGTGGGAATTAGGGGAAACGGGCTACGTCATTGCGTTCGTCTCGGAAAAATACGCGAAATAGAGTCCGAGTTTTCGAAAATCGGAGTCCGTATGAAGGAGATATGGACGAACGAAGTTAGGCAGAAAAAACCGGAAACAGGCCAGAAATGCACTGGCGCACCTGTGAAGTGCGCCAGCACAAAAATACACTGGCGCACTTGGGAAGTGCGCCCGTGTCGAGCCAGAAATCTGCACAGCCTTCTGGCTTGACCCTGGCTGGCCTGGTGCACCTGTTTTGGCCCTTGGTCTTGTTTTGGAGGCTTGTGACGATTTTTGAGGGCTGGGATCTATCCTAGGGTTAATCTAATGGCCTAAAACACTACCTAATCCTATAAATAAGACCCCAACCCTACCCTAATTCATCCATAATTAGATCTTGTAACTAAACTATGGCAAAATGAAACTTGGTCATGGCCTCCACAAATCAAATGAAGAGAGTTGCAAGCTAATCAACCCCTAATCACCTTCTTCTTCATATTTGGCAACTAGTTTTACTTCATTGATTTGCTAATCTTGGTTTTGGTGAGTTTCTATGGCTTTAATAATCAATTGTTAAATTGATTATGGTAGGATGTGATAAGACATGGCTATGTTTGTGGATAAATGCATTTATGCAAGTTTGTATGATATGTGATTTGCAAGTTTTATGTTAAATGCAAGTTAAGGCCATGTTTTATGATGCAAAACACCATGTTAAACATTTATGCATATGTGACATGTTATGCAAACTATATGTGAGAATATATGCAAGTTATATGTAACATGATATGCAAGTTATGCATGTGATTTTATGCATGCTAAGTAGTTGGTGTTATGCATGTTAAGTATTTGATGTTATTCATGCTAAAGTATTTGACGTTATGCATGATAAGTATTTGATTGTATGCATACTAAGTATGGGGTTTTATGCATGTTAAGTGTTTGGGGTTATGCAAGTTAAGTGGTGGGTTTATGCATAATAAGTATTTGATTTTATGCATAATAAGTATTTGATTCTATGCATGATAAGTAAGTGGTTTTATGCATGCTAAGTGTTTGGTATTATGCATAAATCATGACACGCAAGTTTACCCTTTTAAATATGGTATATACATATGCAAGATGGCACCCTTATATGCTATGCATGTTTACCCTCCTTTAAGATGCAAGTCATATATGTAAGTTTGACATATTATGCAAGTTATGCTTACATGCAAGCTCAACATGTTATGTAAGTTATGTGCATATGCAAGTTATGTGTATGAGGGTATGCAAGTTGTGTGCATAGTGTTATGCAAGTTAAGTTTATGAGATTATGCAAGTTATGAGCATGATGTTATGCAAGTTATGTATATGCTTAAATGCAAGCTTAATGTGATATGCAAGTATGTGAATGCTTATGCAAGTATATGAATGCCCATACAAGTATGTGAATGCTTATGCAAGTTATGTGTAGGCTTAAATGCATGTCTAACGTGTTATGCAAGTTATGAGAATGCTTATATGCAAGTTCAACATGTTATGTAAGACATGTGTATGATAATGTGCAAGTTTGGGGTTAAATGTGGTTGGGTTAATATATGCTCATATATGCAAGTTGACATCCTCTTAACCCATGACAAAGTTGTATGCTAAACACATGATATTTGTGATGATCTTCCCCTTATTTATGTTATGAAATGAGAACGATTTACGTGGGGAACGATGGGGTTGGTAAATATGTTAATAAGTGAATGATTGGGTATGATTAAGCATACCATAAAAATAAATTACCATAAGTGGGAATTTACCTATTGAGTTAGGTCTACCCCATGGGAATTTACCTATTGAGTTAGGTCTACCCATGTTATGGAAAACTTGATATTAATTAGGGATAATTAATATGGGGGTGATTAATTAGGTGTAATTAATCGACTAAGACACGAGGTTGGACTCATTTGTAGTGTAAAACTGCCCGGACCCGACCGGCTTAACCAGTTGCTACAAATGTCAGCCCAATGTGAGAGGTCTTAGCCATAAATTAAATACGTGATTAAGATAGAGACACGAGGTTAGACTCTGTTATGACGTAAGACTGCCCGGACTCTACCGGCTTAACCAGGCGGTCATAACAGCCAGTCTAATATGGGAGATCACGGTCTTAATTAATTAAGAAACACTTAACCATATTAGCATGTAGTGGGACATGAGGGGTTAAGTGGGTGCCTTGGGTGGCATGTAGTAACTAGTGGGGGTGCCTTGGGTGGCATGAGAAAACTAGTGGGTTGCCTTGGGTGGCAATAGAAAATACGATTAGAATACTTAACCAGAGTGGAACATGTAACTAAACATGATTAAAGGGTTAAGTAAGTGCCTTGGGTGGCATGGGGGAATCAAGTAAGTGCCTTGGGTGGCATGCGGAAATCTAGTGGGTGCCTTAAGTGGCAATTGTAATATAATTGGATGACTTAACCAAACCTTAACATGTAAGGGGGCATGATTATAAAAAGGGGTTAAGTGGAATGCACTAGATAAAATGACAAGCTTAAGTAGTAGCTTGTGGGGGCCCATTTCAACCAATATCCCAAACGTATCTTTGTGGGCTCGACCCATGTCGAGTGACGGGACACGCATATTGGGCTTGATTATAAGAGGCCAAAACGGGGTAGCGGTGGCAACGCAAGTCCAACGGGTTTCATATGCGTGTGTGGGCCCGGGCTGGTAGATAAGCCGTTGTTGCATCGTGTAGATATAAAGTTGTGCACCGTTGATAGTATTGGGTAGCCACTTTAGGGGAGTGATACACCCCACTGTGGGACCAGCACGGGTATCTACGTTAGGGAGCCGATCGATGGGGAGTAGTGGGTACACCTAGTAAAGATAGGAGCAGACGGCACCTATGTAGGGGTACACGAAACTACTGGGTAAGATTACTAGGTACACCTAGTGAATGTAGGGGCAGACGGCACCTACGTGGTCAGTTATACACCTAGTGGAGGTAGGGGCAGACGGCACCTACGTGGTCAGCTAGAAGTACCAGAGACTACTAGCTATATTTTCTAAGACTTTAGTGGGATCAACCTTTAAGTAGGAATTACTCTTGGTGGGTAGAACTGGTGTGGTGCAGTGTAGGAATTACCCTTGGGTGGGTAGGGTCTGGGGTGGTGTAAGCTAGTAATTATCCTTGGGTGGATAAATACGTCGTTTCGATTATCGTAGTACATCCTGTGTTTTGTGGACTACTTATTGTAGTCATTATCCCCAGAGGTACCGTATCTTGTTTATATCATACCCTAATTACTTTAATGGTTGTATTGTTAGGGTTATAGGACTCACTCAGACTTATGTCTGACCCCGTTGTTGTTTATCTTTTTCCCCACCCTCAGGTTACCAGAGTGGACTTAGCACTAGTGGGCTTGGACCAGACCGCTATATCTATCTTTTGGGGCTTGGACGATAGAAGTAAAGCTCAGTTTATCTTTTGGCTATTGTCTATGTAATGGGATTATGTACTTCTATTTTATCAGGATGGATATTATGTACTTGACTCTTGTTATGGTTTTGTGATGTAGCCAAACATGTTTTGTTAATGAAATGATGATTTAAATTTTCAAGTATTACTTATATCTGTCCTGTTGTAATTTTTCTGTTCTATACTCACTAAAAATACTCCACCAAAACTAAGGCATTCCCTTTGTGAGTGACCTTAGCGGGCGTGGGGTGTTACACGTGGTATCAAAGCTTAAGGTTACCGGAACAGATAAAATTTTTAGAAAAACTATTTTCTAAGAATATTTTTGGAAAGGAGTATTTTCAAAAACATGTCTTTTAAGAGAAAAGTTTTTGAAAGGAAAGCATAATCCCCAATAGCCATATCTATATCTTTCGAATTCTCCATTTTGAATCTCTTCCTTTCTCTCGTTTTGAGTTTCCCCTCCATGTATAGATGATCTTTCTAAGATAGATAAGGATGGAAAACCACTTCAAGGGACTTAGACGTTAGTCGGATTAGAAGTTGGTTCAAGAAGGAGGAGGACTGGTAGGTATCTATTGGATAAACGATGGGAGGAAGGCTCAAATAGTTGTTTGGTTAATGAAAGATGAAACCTCATTGGTGGGAGGTTACGAGTGGAGAATAGGGAAGAAGAAGGCAAGTGGTTATCCTTTTAAGAGGAATAGGACACCTTATTAGGATTGTTCAAAGAAGCAAGGGCAAGGTATGGAATCTTCTGGAGGGTAGTTGTATTCCCTCACGACTAGGGTACCAGATGGGGATATGACCGTCTAGGTTGGAATTTGGATTTCTTTATCATCCGATTCAAGCTTTATTTGATTCTGATATATTGAGTTCGTTTATCCCACCATTGTTAGTTGAGTCACTGCACTTAGACACCAGTTTGGTAGATGATCCCTTAGTTGTTTCAAACCCAGTTGGGGCTCCATGATATGTTTGGGTTTGAAAGTTTCTATACTTAGCGTTGAGTTTAGATGTGATGCTTGTTGGGCTTCACGGGCTATGGGTTAATTTTGGGCATGGACTGGTTATCCAGTAGGAATGCTGTTCTTCATTTTGAAGGGAGAGTTGTTAGGCTTATGGGCCGCCTAAGTAACACTCTCGAGATCTCTTGTAATCCCATAGAATCTGTTATGCTAAGGTATCTAGAATCGCCTTACACGTTGGTCTAGAGTCTGCGATCTGTTAGAGCGGTCCGGGAATACCCGGATGTGTTTGAGGAGGTGAAGGGCTTACCTCCGAAGCGGGAGATTGACTTCCGAATATATCTGGTGGATAATGCCAAACCAGTATCTTGGCCAGTGTGCCACATGGCTCCTAGTGAGAGGAGGGAACTCCATAAGTAAGTAGGCGATTTGCTTGAGAAGGGGTTCATAAGACGAAGTATATCGGAGTGGGGCGCTCCAGTAGTTTTTGTTATGAAGGCGGATGGGTCCCTCAGACTTTGTGTAGGCTAAAGGGAACTAAAGAAACTCACAAAGAAGAATAGATACCCATTGCCGAGGATTAATGATCTCCTTGATCAGTTGGCTGGCGCCTCAGTATTTTTGTAGTAGGACTTAGCCACGGGATTTCATCAGTTGAGAGTGGCTGAGAATAGTATAGAGGAGACTGCCTTTGGGACTCCGGATGATTTCTTTTATGAGTGGCTGGTGATGCCATTGGGTTTGACGAACGCCCCCGCATACTTTGTTGAGAAGGGTGTTCAGGGAGTACCTAAATAAGTTCGTGATGGTCTTTGTAGATGACATCTGGGTCTTTTCTAGGAGCGAAATAAGTTTTCGTATGTGCTCAATAGGCTGAGCAGGGCCAGTATAGGATAAACGACGGTTTTGGAGCGAGACTGGCGAGAACATCCAGAATTGGTCAAGGGCTTAATTATTTAGCCATTTTTACTAGTATCGTCTCACGTAGGTCGTCTGAATTCGAAGGAGGTATCCCTTGGGTGTTTGTCTGATTTTGGTTTAGGCCTTTGGGGCTTGCATTTGGGGGATGCCGAATTCGACTAGGGTGGTCTGCGTGGGAGACAGTTGTGATGATTTTGGATGATATTCTGGTGGAGAAGAGCATGCCCTACATCTTAGGGAAGTGTTGGAGACTCTTCGAGCGCATAGTCTTAGGACAGCAAAAGTGGATGGGATCCTTAGCATCCTATGAGTAAGGGTAACATGGTAACGGACACCTTAAGTAGAAAAAGGTTGTCCTTGAGTTCATTGTTCGTTGAACGACGGAGCTTAGAGTTTATTTCTAAGTTTGACTTTAGACCTTCCGTTGACTTTGTACCCGGTTTGCTAGCTTCTTTGGAAGTTAGACCTACTCTTTTGGGGCGGATTGGAGAAGCACAGAGGGGCGACCCACAGTTGGTTGAGTTAGTAGAGAAGCTCATAAGGGGGGAGTCGTCCAGCCATTTGAGTAGGTACACCCTAGATGATAGAGGGTGCTTGCGTAGAGACGGTAGACTTTGTGTACCGCAGGACGAGGGTTTGAGGAAGGCTATTCTTGATGACGCACACCGTTTTAGGATGACCATTCATCCCGGTGGGGGTAAGATGTACCAAGACATGAAGAGGGCTTTCTTCTGGGCCGGTATGAAAAAAGATGTGGCCGAGCATGTCGCTCGATGCTTGGTGTGCCAACGAGTGAAGACGGAGCGAAAGAAACCAGGTGGGTTGCTTCACCCATTGGAGGTTCCGCAATGAAAGTGGGACAGCGTCTCGTTGGATTTTATTGACAGGTTACCCAGATCGAGAAAGAGTAATACAGGAATTTGGGTGGTGGTAGACAGACTTACTAAGAACACCCATTTCATACCTGTGAAGAGTAAGTGGACTGCTCCATGGCTAGCTTTTGTATATCTTCGAGAGATAGTTCGACTGCATCGGGTACCCTCCAGTATAGTGAGTGATCGAGATCCTATCTTCACTAGAGAGTTTTGGAAGAGTTTGCAAAAGGCGGTAGGGACTCAGTTGCGTTTGAGTACCGCATATCATCCTCAGACGGACGGCCAGACCGAGAGGGTGAATCATATTTTAGAAGACCTTTTGAGGCTATGTATCTTGGATTTTGGAGGTACATGGGAGGAGCATCTTCCATTGGTGGAGTTGCCCGACAGACTTAGTGGTGTACATGATGTATTCCATGAGAGAAAGTGCCTACATAAGACCGCAGAGGTGGTAGAGCCAAGTTTGCTTAGAGAAGTGGAAGCAGAGCGTGATGCGACTATTCGACGAGCTCCTACTCGCATCCTTGGGTCAGAGACTAGGAAATTGAGGAATCGAGAGGTTCAGCTAGTCAAAGTGCAATGGAGAGAAGAGGAGAGCAACGCAACTTGGGAGACGGAAGCGAAGATGCGTTCTTTGTATCCATTTCTTTTTGAGAGTATGTCTTTTAACTTCTCCTTTATCGTTTGACTGGTACTTATCTTATCCTTAGTATGTCCTCTCGTTAGTACCTTTGACCTTCAGATAGGATAGTCCTATGGTTGAAACATGTGTTTGAGACATGTTATGTATGATGGATGCAAGTGGATGCAAGTGTTTGCTAGTGGTTGCTCGTGGATGCATATACACACACTCTAGGCACTAGATCGGCTCAATCACTTCATATTGCATATTGCATAAAATTGTGTGTAGGAAGCTATATTTATGGATGTATAATGATTGTGTTATCATATGGATGATGCATTTTGGTGAATGATTGTGCACTCATGTAGATATTGTATGTGTCGATAGGGTTCCCTCGCATACATAATGGATGCATGGCACTATCATGGTTTGCATATGTTCATACATTAGATAGGGAACATATACACACACTTTTTGCATATGCTCATACATCATTAGAAATTGTTTTAAGGACAATGGATGCCCGTGTTTGATGGATTGAGTAGATGGTTGTTTGGATGGTAGGATATGCATTCTCCTTAGCTTAGAGATTTCGGGGACGAAATCCTTTAAGGAGGGGAGAATGTAACACCCCGAATTTCGGTTAATGTTAAAATTCACAAATTAAAGAATAACTAATCCCAGATGTGGGAATTAGGGGAAACGGGCTGCGTCATTGCGTTCGTCTCGGAAAAATACGCGAAATAGAGTTCGAGTTTTCGAAAATCGGAGTCCGTATGAAGGAGATATGGACGAACGAAGTTAGGCAGAAAAAACCGGAAACAGGCCAGAAATGCACTGGCGCACCTGTGAAGTGCGCCAGCACAAAAATACACTGGCGCACTTGGGAAGTGCGCCCGTGTCGAGCCAGAAATCTGCACAGCCTTCTGGCTTGACCCTGGCTGGCCTGGTGCACCTGTTTTGGCCCTTGGTCTTGTTTTGGAGGCTTGTGACGATTTTTGAGGGCTGGGATCTATCCTAGGGTTAATCTAATGGCCTAAAACACTACCTAATCCTATAAATAAGACCCCAACCCTACCCTAATTCATCCATAATTAGATCTTGTAACTAAACTATGGCAAAATGAAACTTGGTCATGGCCTCCACAAATCAAATGAAGAGAGTTGCAAGCTAATCAACCCCTAATCACCTTCTTCTTCATATTTGGCAACTAGTTTTACTTCATTGATTTGCTAATCTTGGTTTTGGTGAGTTTCTATGGCTTTAATAATCAATTGTTAAATTGATTATGGTAGGATGTGATAAGACATGGCTATGTTTGTGGATAAATGCATTTATGCAAGTTTGTATGATATGTGATTTGCAAGTTTTATGTTAAATGCAAGTTAAGGCCATGTTTTATGATGCAAAACACCATGTTAAACATTTATGCATATGTGACATGTTATGCAAACTATATGTGAGAATATATGCAAGTTATATGTAACATGATATGCAAGTTATGCATGTGATTTTATGCATGCTAAGTAGTTGGTGTTATGCATGTTAAGTATTTGATGTTATTCATGCTAAAGTATTTGACGTTATGCATGATAAGTATTTGATTGTATGCATACTAAGTATGGGGTTTTATGCATGTTAAGTGTTTGGGGTTATGCAAGTTAAGTGGTGGGTTTATGCATAATAAGTATTTGATTTTATGCATAATAAGTATTTGATTCTATGCATGATAAGTAAGTGGTTTTATGCATGCTAAGTGTTTGGTATTATGCATAAATCATGACATGCAAGTTTACCCTTTTAAATATGGTATATACATATGCAAGATGGCACCCTTATATGCTATGCATGTTTACCCTCCTTTAAGATGCAAGTCATATATGTAAGTTCGACATATTATGCAAGTTATGCTTACATGCAAGCTCAACATGTTATGTAAGTTATGTGCATATGCAAGTTATGTGTATGAGGGTATGCAAGTTGTGTGCATAGTGTTATGCAAGTTAAGTTTATGAGATTATGCAAGTTATGAGCATGATGTTATGCAAGTTATGTATATGCTTAAATGCAAGCTTAATGTGATATGCAAGTATGTGAATGCTTATGCAAGTATATGAATGCCCATACAAGTATGTGAATGCTTATGCAAGTTATGTGTAGGCTTAAATGCATGTCTAACGTGTTATGCAAGTTATGAGAATGCTTATATGCAAGTTCAACATGTTATGTAAGACATGTGTATGATAATGTGCAAGTTTGGGGTTAAATGTGGTTGGGTTAATATATGCTCATATATGCAAGTTGACATCCTCTTAACCCATGACAAAGTTGTATGCTAAACACATGATATTTGTGATGATCTTCCCCTTATTTATGTTATGAAATGAGAACGATTTACGTGGGGAACGATGGGGTTGGTAAATATGTTAATAAGTGAATGATTGGGTATGATTAAGCATACCATAAAAATAAATTACCATAAGTGGGAATTTACCTATTGAGTTAGGTCTACCCCATGGGAATTTACCTATTGAGTTAGGTCTACCCATGTTATGGAAAACTTGATATTAATTAGGGATAATTAATATGGGGGTGATTAATTAGGTGTAATTAATCGACTAAGACACGAGGTTGGACTCATTTGTAGTGTAAAACTGCCCGGACCCGACCGGCTTAACCAGTTGCTACAAATGTCAGCCCAATGTGAGAGGTCTTAGCCATAAATTAAATACGTGATTAAGATAGAGACACGAGGTTAGACTCTGTTATGACGTAAGACTGCCCGGACTCTACCGGCTTAACCAGGCGGTCATAACAGCCAGTCTAATATGGGAGATCACGGTCTTAATTAATTAAGAAACACTTAACCATATTAGCATGTAGTGGGACATGAGGGGTTAAGTGGGTGCCTTGGGTGGCATGTAGTAACTAGTGGGGGTGCCTTGGGTGGCATGAGAAAACTAGTGGGTTGCCTTGGGTGGCAATAGAAAATACGATTAGAATACTTAACCAGAGTGGAACATGTAACTAAACATGATTAAAGGGTTAAGTAAGTGCCTTGGGTGGCATGGGGGAATCAAGTAAGTGCCTTGGGTGGCATGCGGAAATCTAGTGGGTGCCTTAAGTGGCAATTGTAATATAATTGGATGACTTAACCAAACCTTAACATGTAAGGGGGCATGATTATAAAAAGGGGTTAAGTGGAATGCACTAGATAAAATGACAAGCTTAAGTAGTAGCTTGTGGGGGGCCATTTCAACCAATATCCCAAACGTATCTTTGTGGGCTCGACCCATGTCGAGTGACGGGACACGCATATTGGGCTTGATTATAAGAGGCCAAAACGGGGTAGCGGTGGCAACGCAAGTCCAACGGGTTTCATATGCGTGTGTGGGCCCGGGCTGGTAGATAAGCCGTTGTTGCATCGTGTAGATATAAAGCTGTGCACCGTTGATAGTATTGGGTAGCCACTTTAGGGGAGTGATACACCCCACTGTGGGACCAGCACGGGTATCTACGTTAGGGAGCCGATCGATGGGGAGTAGTGGGTACACCTAGTAAAGATAGGAGCAGACGACACCTATGTAGGGGTACACGAAACTACTGGGTAAGATTACTAGGTACACCTAGTGAATGTAGGGGCAGATGGCACCTACGTGGTCAGTTATACACCTAGTGGAGGTAGGGGCAGATGGCACCTACGTGGTCAGCTAGAAGTACCAGAGACTACTAGCTATATTTTCTAAGACTTTAGTGGGATCAACCTTTAAGTAGGAATTACTCTTGGTGGGTAGAACTGGTGTGGTGCAGTGTAGGAATTACCCTTGGGTGGGTAGGGTCTGGGGTGGTGTAAGCTAGTAATTATCCTTGGGTGGATAAATACGTCGTTTCGATTATCGTAGTACATCCTGTGTTTTGTGGACTACTTATTGTAGTCATTATCCCCAGAGGTACCGTATCTTGTTTATATCATACCCTAATTACTTTAATGGTTGTATTGTTAGGGTTATAGGACTCACTCAGACTTATGTCTGACCCCGTTGTTGTTTATCTTTTTCCCCACCCTCAGGTTACCAGAGTGGACTTAGCACTAGTGGGCTTGGACCAGACCGCTATATCTATCTTTTGGGGCTTGGACGATAGAAGTAAAGCTCAGTTTATCTTTTGGCTATTGTCTATGTAATGGGATTATGTACTTCTATTTTATCAGGATGGATATTATGTACTTGACTCTTGTTATGGTTTTGTGATGTAGCCAAACATGTTTTGTTAATGAAATGATGATTTAAATTTTCAAGTATTACTTATATCTGTCCTGTTGTAATTTTTCTGTTCTATACTCACTAAAAATACTCCACCAAAACTAAGGCATTCCCTTTGTGAGTGACCTTAGCGGGCGTGGGGTGTTACAGAAAACATGAACAAGAGTGCCACTGTGTCACGACACTGAAATGGAAAATTTACATCGGAGCTAAGGGATTGGCTGTAAGGAAATCATAAACAAGTACAAATGAACGATAAAAACTGCTTTAAGAGTCTTGTGTTGAAGGAAAAAAAGGAATATTTCCAGTCTCGTATTGCTCAAAAAATGAGATGAAAATGCCAGAAACTGATGAGCTGCATCTCTTTTCCAGTGGTGCAAGGATGTAGCATTAGAAAAAAGAAAATAGTAGATGATATATGACTTATACTAATAATTACCTACCAAACTAAAACTTGGTTGTGATGCAATTCCAGCTGTGGAGGTACCAAAAGTATCTGAAATATATATTTCGAAAAAAAAATTATACAAGCCAAAAAAATCTTACTAATAAACTCAATAAAAATCAGTACATCCTTTTCAAGATGATTGGAATTGATCAATTGCATCCATAAATGCACTCTGCATGTGCATTTTCAAAATGCACAGGAGTATTTTTTGCTATATACATTTCAAAAGGCACATATGTATTTTTTTTTTTAATATTTGAACTTGCACATTTACGTAATTCTCTAGTTTGATTCCTGTTTTAGTTATTTGTTCATATGAATCAAAGATCTACCATACATATTTACCGATGCAGCAACACCAAAAATCGCATACTTCAATTCTACGATATATGTTATCTGAAAATTATGTTTATGGAAGTAAATGCATATATTCTAGCTGGCTTTGTTATCAAGAATCTTAAAAAAAATCAATTAACTTTTCAATTACAACATAATTCTCACTTTAGATTTGAAGCTGAGTTAAACAAGAATTTAGAAAAAAAAAGAATCTATAAAAATAGAAGTATACAGAATAACTCATTAAATTTAAAATACAAACATTATTATTCTAAATAAGATTAAACGAGAAAAATATTAACTTCAAAGATATAGTGGATCAACTCACCCTTTATTCTTGAATCAGGTTATATGGAACTTCCAATTTAGAAGTAGTCGACAAGGAAGGAAAGGAACAACCTTCTTTAACTGACAAACCAATGTAAGCTAAATCGTTACGTTATAAAATAATAATTAATTCGGTAAAAGAAACAAACTTGCTAATCTTGATAATGTTACCACATAAAAACATCATAATGTTCATTTAATATTCCTTAATAACTGTTAACAACCAAAAATTCACTTGAGCATTTTGTCGAACAGTATAAATGCGCTCAATCAGACTTCTCTACAGCTAACCAAGGATCGAGGAGCACCTACTAGTTCTGGTCGTGCACTTACCCCAGGACGAACAGGCCCTTAACAGTGATGCTCCACAGTGATCGAGCAGGTATTAGCAAAGCTCTGGTCGTTCGCAAGTTGGCTGGTCGGTCAGGCTTCAGGTGCTGATCGGTCGATCCTCATCCGACCCAGTCGCTCTCTCATTTTCTGGTCAAACACCTCCTCGCAGGTCGGTCGAGCACCTTTACATCGAGCTGGTCGTTCACTCTTGGTCGAACAGGGAGCTTCCATCCTGGTCGTTCCATCCTGGTCGTTCCATGCTGGTCGTTCAGCTTCAGGTTGAGCAGCGCCTAAATGGAGTGGTCAAACATCGCTGGCATAATCTAAGGACGAGCAGCTCTTACTTTAGCTTAGTCGAGCAGCATGGAGTCCACGAGGTTGAGCACTGTGAGGAAGGATTGATGAGCAGTATCTTGTTTTAATTCCTTCCTGGTCGCTCTTTTTATTTGGGCGGTACTGAGGCAATATACCCTGGTCGCTCCAATACAACGAAATAAAGCCACTCGTGCAAGGAAGCCTGCTCGCACAATACTTTGTTTTTTGGCCTGATCGTGCAAGAATTCTGGTCGGTCACAAACATGCCAACCGAGCGCCAACTCACCACCAACCTAGCGCCAACTATACACTTCAATTTACAAGTGTGTCACTACCCCTTAATGACAACTATAAATAGCCCCTTCCTCCACACTTAAGGAGGAGGATTCCAACACCCCGAAGGGCTGCTAAAATCATTTCTCCAAGGCATTCTCAAGCTTCATCCATGGAAATCCATTCAAGCTCCACTTAAGCAACACAAGTCTCCATTGAATTCTCTCTAGAAACTTGGATCTACTATCAAAATGCTATGGAATCGAAGAGATCTACCTCTAAAGTGAAGCATTGAAGGATTTTCATCCATTTCAATCAATACTTGGGGAGATCTAACCGATCCACTAGCTAATTCAAGTGCGATTCACATCAAAGAGGGAGAAATGAGAGATTCATTGTAAATTGAGGGAGATTTGTTTGGCATTGTACTTGGAATCATGAAAGTGATAATGGAAAATGTTTGCATAGTGGACGTAGGTCACGTTTGACCGAACCACTCTAAAAATTGTGTGTTCCTCTCTCTTATTGCTTTGTTTTTGCGAATTGCGGTCTCACATTTCTTCATACATGCTTTTTATGGTGTCTCTTCCCTAATTTGGAAACGTGCTTTCTTAGCACCTTGCCACTGAACGGGCGACGCACTCTTTAAAGCATCGTATTTGGTGTTTGATCATTTTTTGATTAAAACATTAGGCGCCCACCGTGGGGCCGCATTCGCACTTCTCCCAAACTCGACAAGGTTAGGAACCTTGCACGTAAGATCTAGGCTTGCTTCAACCATAGATCTCGCAAATCTCAGATCTGGGCCAATCGACGAGCTATCTTCCAAAGTCAAATCCATGTCCGAGATAATGGCTAAGTCCAAGAAAACCGCAAGTAAAACCGTTGGAGAAAACGACAACAACGACGACGTCAACAATGTTGCTAACAACGAAGCTGCACCTCTTACTAACCGCTTCGAGGTTGGTCAAAATTCCATAACCGGAGCTGGAGTAACAAGGGCCGAGCTAGATGTCGTTGTCGCTAATCTACACCAACGGATGGAAGCTTCCAGTAAAGCCTTGTTGGATGCTAACAAAACTCTTGTGGATGCTAATCAAACTTTGATGGATAAAGTGAGCGCTCTCCTAAACGCTCAAGCCAATCCCGCTCCTCCTCAAAAGGCTCATGTCAACCTTGAGGGAAACACAAATTCATCAACTTCCGATCATTATCGCAATGATAACATCGAAGGGTTCAACGGAGCCGACATTCATGCTTCCAAGCTGAAAGCCAAAAGCGTTTCCAATCGAGATGCCCGGCGAGTCGCAAGTCCTGAAAGGGGAGCACCTTCCCTTGCTGAAGGAAAAGGACCCATACACTCTAATCGCGATCAAGCATCCGGAAAGGAAATCGGGGTCCGCTCTCCCAAGCGACACTACTCAAAAGGGGACATCGAGGACGTGGTGAAGCGGATGATGAAAGACGGCCTAACCCGCAAAGATAGCGAAAGGGAATGGGATTTTTCTCCGAGCAGAAACCCATTCACCAGGAGAATTCGCAAAGCTGAGCTTCCGAAGAAGTTCGCACATCCCACCTTGCCTCAATACGATGGGACTGCTGATCCAAATCACTTCCTATACAGATATGAGTGGCACATGAATGTGGCTAAAGCGACGGATGAGATTAAGTGCTTGTGCTTCCCGCTCTATCTAGAAAGCGTCGCATCGCTATGGTTTACAAGGCTCCCGCCCAAATCCATCGATCGCTTTGATGATTTGACTCATAAGTTCAAAGAGCATTTCAGATTGCAGGCCACAAAAGCTAAGGATGTCATCTCCCTCACATCAATGAAGCAGAATGCTGGAGAGTCAGTTAAAGCTTTCCTCAAGAGGTTCAATACCGCTTTAACTGAAGTAGGGAATCCTGACCCCCGCATGATCTTAGCATCTCTAATCGGCGCTATAGACAAGAATAGCGAATTCGGTCGATGGATCAAAATGAAGGAGCCGAACACGCTGGAAAAGTTCCAGAAGAAACCCGAGGAGTATATGAGAGTGGGAGATCATCCTGTGCTTCATCAGACTGTTGATCCTCCAAAAAGCACTGACATCCCGCTTAATCCGCACGATATCCAGGGGCAGAAACGAGCCAATGATGGGAAAAACAGCAAGGCAAACAAGAAGTTTCGCTTCTACAACCCATCAGAACTCACTCCTCTGAATGATACCATAGAAAACATTTTCCTTGCCACCAAGGATACCGAGCACTATCCGGAGCCACCAAAGTTCAAGGTTACACAGAAAACTCTGGACTCTGGAAAGTACTGTCGACTCCACAAGCTGCCGGGTCATGATACAAATGAATGCAGAATTCTCCAAAGCATAATTGAGGAAATGATTTAGAATGGCAAACTACAACAGTACATCAAGAATCTACAATCCTCAAACGCCGCTCAGACTGCTCAGGGGCAAGGCTCTCCCTTGGTTCGACCCAATAACAGGCCAATCATCAACTGAGGGCTGATGGGAATCTCATTTCAACAACTCGAAATAAGCGATCATCATCGCTTTTCCTTACTTACTTCTTTGTTACTTGCTTTACTTTACATCTTGCTTTCTGTTACATTCAGAACTTCTTGTAAAAAACTTGTAATATTGCATAAGGATTGTACTGAACAATATCTCTATGGATAAAGTCCTGCATACTTGTGTGAATCTCTTACTTACAAGATCTTCGTTAATTCAAGACTTGCTAAAAGACGATTCTCTATTACAGGTTATAAGACAAATGCTCGCTTCCTCGAAACCCGATGCACTATGGCGAACTCCACAACACTTATTCAAGCATGGGATGCACAAAGTGTTAACACATCTAAGTGCGATCATAAAAACACCATCTTGAAGGGTGGTTAGAAGGGATGGACAAAGATGAGACGGTGGAGAGGTCAACAAGCATATCTAAAATCAACGCCGCAGGTTGTAAGTTCCAAGAGGCAACTTGCGCTCAATCATGAACACTTGCCATGATCAAGTGCTTCCAGTACAAGGCCAATGTTCGCTTCACGAAATGACGCAAACCCCGCAAATCCCAAAAGAGCACGACTTCTCAATCCGGTTGCAATTGCTTATCACAACTAAGCACATCCAACGCGACTGTTAAAGTCTACCTCATGGGTTCCAAGCTTCACAAAAAAGGGCAGATCCCTGACAGCTTGATTAAGTCCATGTCTCCTGATGTGGTGCAATTCACAAGCATGGATCACCCGATACATCAAGAGGGCTCACCAGGTCGAGGACCCATAGCGGAACAGCCGACTTCATAAGTCGCAGCTTCCTTAGCGAGGTCCCGCAAGCGTTGATCACACGATTCATCGAGGTGACTCACTAAGTTGAACAACCCATGAAGGAACAAGCGACTACTTATGGCCCAGATTCCTAAATCGAGATCGTTTGCCATGCCAAAGCATCTAGTAAAAGAACTGGCGTCTGTCCCACGGATTCAAATATAAGACCTCCCATGCGGGGGCACAAAAAAGTCTAGCCTCTCTTCGTGAGAGCAACGGCGAAAGACCTCCCCATGCGGGGGCATAAAAAAGTCTAGCCCCTCTTCGTGAGAGCAACGGCGAAAGACCTCCCCAAGCGGGGGCATAAAAAAGTCTAGCCCCTCTTCGTGAGAGCAACGGCGAAAGACCTCCCCATGCGGGGGCACAAAAAAGTCTAGCCCCTCTTCGTGAGAGCAACGGCGAAAGACCTCCCCATGCGGGGGCATAAAAAAGTCTAGCCCCTCTTCGTGAGAGCAACGACGAAAGTCCTCCCCATGCGGGGGCATCAAATCCCAAGTCCTCCTCTAGCGGGGGCATCCAACATAAAGTCCTCCCCTAGCGGAGGCATCAAATCCCAAGTCCTCCCCTAGCGGGGGCATCCAACATAAAGTCCTCCCCTAGCAGGGGGCATCAAACCCAAAGTCCTCCCCTAGAGGGGGCACCGTACATAAGACCTTTTCAAGCAAAGGCAGAAAGATATAATGACTTCTCCACGTAGAAGTCCAAATTAATCAGTTAAATACAAAATTCTGATCCATCCAACGGCCACAATCACCTTGGCATCAGAAGCACAAAGCAAAGTATTGATCCGATCAGGTACACGTTTCATAAAACGTAAACCGTCATATGAGATCACATAATTCATTGCAAAGGTGTAACTTGAAATCTGCAATTCAGAACTCAAGCGCCATTGTGAATTCAAGCTCGAATACCATGTCTATGCAAACAGCGTTTGACAAATCATAACTGTTAAATAAAGCAGTTCTGCATAGATATGACATTCAATTTATTATACATCATTCATTAATGATTAACTAACCTGTTATTGATGTGGACGATCAATAACAACGTATAAGTCCAAACTCGTGCAAGTTCTTGTCTTCATTACAGAACAGATGTTACGAAGCACAAAGTCCAGTCAAAAAGTTCAAACTTGGATCGTTTGGAATCAGCGAGTCAAAGCAAGATTTGCTATAGCAAACAAAATGCTACTACCGAATTCCAACGCAGACCATGATAGCAACGTTCTTTTCGAAGCCCGCATTTCTCGCAAGCAAAAAATACAAGCTTCGAGGGGCAAATGTTAACAACCAAAAATTCACTTGAGCATTTTATCGAATAGTATAAATGCGCTCAATCAGACTTCTCTACAGCTAACCAAGGATCGAGGAGCACCTACTAGTTCTGGTCGTGCACTTACCCCAGGACGAACAGGCCCTTAACAGTGATGCTCCACAGTGATCGAGCAGGTATTAGCAAAGCTCTGGTCGTTCGCAAGTTGGCTGGTCGGTCAGGCTTCAGGTGCTGATCGGTCGATCCTCATCCGACTCAGTCGCTCTCTCATTTTCTGGTCAAACGCCTCCTCGCAGGTCGGTCGAGCACCTTTACATCGAGCTGGTCGTTCACTCTTGGTCGAACAAGGAGCTTCCATCCTGGTCGTTCCATCCTGGTCGTTCCATGCTGGTCGTTCAGCTTCATGTTGAGCAGCGCCTAAATGGAGTGGTCAAACATCGCTGGCATAATCTAAGGACGAGCAGCTCTTACTTCAGCTTAGTCGAGCAGCATGGAGTCCACGAGGTTGAGCACTGTGAGGAAGGATTGATGAGCAGTATCTTGTTTTAATTCCTTCCTGGTCGCTCTTTTTATTTAGGCGGTACTGAGGCAATATACCCTGGTCGCTCCAATACAACGAAATAAAGCCACTCGTGCAAGGAAGCCTGCTCGCACAATACTCTGTTTTTTGGCCTGATCGTGCAAGAATTCTGGTCGGTCACAAACATGCCAACCGAGCGCCAACTCACCACCAACCTAGCGCCAACTATACACTTCAATTTACAAGTGTGCCACTACCCCTCAATGACAACTATAAATAGCCCCTTTCTCCACACTTAAGGAGGAGGATTCCAACACCCCGAAGGGCTGCTAAAATCATTTCTCCAAGGCATTCTCAAGCTTCATCCATGGAAATCCATTCAAGCTCCACTTAAGCAACACAAGTCTCCATTGAATTCTCTCTAGAAACTTGGATCTACTATCAAAATGCTATGGAATCGAAGAGATCTACCTCTAAAGTGAAGCATTGAAGGCTTTTCATCCATTTCAATCAATACTTGGGGAGATCTAACCGATCCACTAGCTAATTCAAGTGCGATTCACATCAAAGAGGGAGAAATGAGAGATTCATTGTAAATTGAGGGAGATTTGTATGGCATTGTACTTGGAATCATGAAAGTGATAATGGAAAATGTTTGCATAGTGGACGTAGGTCACGTTTGACCGAACCACTCTAAAAATTGTGTGTTCCTCTCTCTTATTGCTTTGTTTTTGCGAATTGCGGTCTCACATTTCTTCATACATGCTTTTTATGGTGTCTCTCCCCTAATTTGGAAACGTGCTTTCTTAGCACCTTGCCACTGAACGGGCGACGCACTCTTTAAAGCATCGTATTTGGTGTTTGATCATTTTTTGATTAAAACAATAACTAACCTGTAGTAGTAGTATTATCTGGCAAATAGTAAATACTCCAATACTGTTCATAAATAGAATTATAATAGGTAAATTAGTTTAATATATGTCAAGATAAAGCGGAACTGTAGGAATAAAGCTTTAGATAAATGCAAGTACACTATTTAAAACTCCGAAGCCCAAAAAATATAAGCAGTTGATACAATCAAGAGGAATGCATTGATTCTTTAATACTAAGGCATTGCAAAGCAACAAACTGCAGATACAATTCTCTAGTACTAAGTATAAGGATACTGTAAGTCTACACTATCCGGTTATGGCCAAAGATAAAACTTATATAAATGAACAGCTAACATGTATGATTAAGACCTGAAAATAGTAAATCTACGAATAAGTATAACCTAAAAAATAGGTGGAAATAAATGTTGGATGTAATCTTCGCTTACATAGGCAATTAAATATTATTATGTCCTTGTTATGATCTCTAGAATGAAAGAGGACTTAGCAGATTTCCCACAGCTTATAGTAAGTCCACTGATACTTCAAATAAGAACAGATATCTTCATTCATAATTTTCATAAACCTATGGGTGTTATTTCTTCCATATTTTTGTTCTAGTCTCGATGTTATTTGTCAATTCTTTAGCAACCAATAACACAAATATAACAGTCATGATCAAACTGGCTTATAGCAAACGGAACCACATTGGGATCTTACAAAAACAGGATTATGGATAAAGCAAACAAATCATCTAAATGCATAGACTGTCAATCTATCACATGCATTCCTAGAAATCTTTCTAACGTCAATTGATATTTTCTCCCTAAAAGGTTCTGCATCATTTTTCCCTAAAAACACATTAATGTGAACTCCGTCAAACTGCTTTAGTACAGTAGCAAGTGTAAAGTGCCTTCCCTTGTCTAGGTTAACCGACTGGGACAAAAAACGCAAAAAAGAAAATCATATTTTCCTTAACTTATTTCTATATAATATATCAATGCACCTTTATCCAAGCTTACATATAATATATTTAATGAAACCATGGAACGTTAAGGTCACCTGAGCAATGAGTATAAGCATCCACGTCCCCTATGGGGACTCAGCTTTGCCCCACTTGCTCATAACCTGTATCGGTGGTGTATTTGCTTGTTTAACAACCATAGGTGTCTTAAGTGTGCCAAGGCTTTTCAATGCGACTTAAACAAATAAGTTGTTTATTTTTTCCATTTTTGAAGAGCTCATCTTATCAAATTTTTGTTAATGTCAACTGATTAAAGCTTTAGGCAGCGTTCTCTTTATCCATTTTAGTTTTGGATTTTCGTAAGTATAAAAATACGAACCACACACATACATCGTTAAAAACAACCATTCTAAAAAATGAAGTTAACACATAAAACATAAAACAGAAAACAAACTATTTATTATTTTCCGTGTTTTCAAAAATAACGAAACAACGATAGCCAAAATTATCCATCCACCATCCCTTCGTTCCCTTCGCGGTCCCCTCCGTCGTTATTTCGTTATCTCCGTCATCCATCAACTCTTCTTGCCTTTTGTAATTAATTTTGAAATATCAGAACTCAAAACACAAAATAAACCAAATGCCCCTTTAGTTTTGCTACAAATAAAACATATTTATTTATTCATGAACCACATGCACCAAAAGTATTAATAGGGAAGAGATCCAGCTTTGCTTACTATTAGCGTTAAGAAAATGAATAAGGCTACAAATAGTTAATATGTGAAAGTATTTAATTAGAAAGGGTGACTATTTCTTCAAAACTGAACACGTAGGATGTACTAAGAATCTATTCATAAAGGATAGTAGGAGGAAGCTTTAAAACGATGCTCGGAAATTCAAGACCACCATATGAAATTCAAATGAATTGTTGTAAGAACTGGGGGAATTTGGAAATAGTAAATAGTAAATGTAACATGTATTTACTGGAAAAAAAATAGTTTGCACAATGGGAAAATCATTTTTCTACTATTTTATATTACACGAGAAGACTATTATACTCATAAGTTTAGTGAGCTGGATGGAACGAAGATATCTTGTTTTAATGAAAATACCTTAAATGAATATATACTACATTTACCATTTGTATGAAGTTCTATTAATTTGAAAAGAAAAAAATATGTACGAAGTCTTAATAAAATAAAGCAATAATTCGAATAATGTCTATAATTGAATGAAGCTGATTTACTTGTACAGTATATATACTACAGAAAATGAAAACTTGACAGTGTAGTGTTTTGTTTAAGGCAAATGGCTGATAAATAAAAATGCAAACAAACAGAGAGTGTTTGAAACGATAGATAGTTCAACTGAAAAACCCATTAAGAGTGATGCAAGGACCAGCTTAGTCATGTTTCTCTGGTTTACTCAGGTATTCATGCATACCACATAGCAATACGAATAAGAAACTAATCGAAACTACAAATAACTGGTTGATACCCAGTAGCAGCCTATATACCCAATGCCGATAGCCAGAAGCAACATAAGTAACTGTCAGACGAAACGAACTGGAAATAAGAATAAGGCTAGAAAAATTACCGTATGTTTCTGATTTCACGCCTGATTTGCAACTAATATAACCCTGGCTAAAATATTTCCAAAATTGCAAAGTGGATTCGTAAAGCAGCGCTTTTAAGGTTTCGGACTTCTTCGTCTTCGCAGCAGAGAGGGAGACGAACGTGTTTTTCTTTTCTTTTGAATTATGAAAAAGTCAGGGTTTCATGAATGAAGAAACAAACGATAAGAATTCCGAAGAAAAATGGGCAGCCTTTCTTTGGATGACGCAGATTGTTAGTTGGGTTAGAGATCAGATGGTTGAGGCTTCTTTCTTCGGATGACATAGATCGCTAGTTAGATTACAGATCCAGCAGTTGAGATTCCTTCAATTTTAGCACATGGATTGATGAAGATGTAGGAGAAATGATTTGTACTAGCACCTGGTAAATGATTACATGTAGATTCAAGGATGGGTAATTTAGTAAATACACCTCAATGCTTGTTGATAATACAAGAAACTTTGAAATAAATCTTGAACAATTTTTTCTAGATTTAAAAACTTTTGGATGCCAAACAAATAGACTTAATACAAAATCTTTTCTCAAGTTTTTGCCTTTTAAAATTCTCAATATTTCCTAGATTTTCTTTAAGATTCAATGTTCAAAAGCAATTTTTTTTCCGTATACAAGTTTTAGCATCCAATATTCGTATTTTCTGATTTTCCATTGTATTCGCTTTTGCGATTCAATACTTTTATGTGTTCATGATTTTTAATGACTTTTTTTTGCAGGTTGTTTACATTTTCTGACAATAAATAAAAAAAATATGCTTATGACAATGCTAACAATACATTGTTCAGATACGAGAATTAATAACACCAACTAAAAGTTGTTATGTATAAAAAAAAACATGGTCTTTAATATAAATTGTGGATGTTGTAATACAAAAAATAAATAGAATTTATAACTTGTCCCTTTTGTTTTTGCTTAACTTTGAGTTCACAATATTTGATAAATATTGTTAAATACATAAATTTACAACTTTTAAAATTTGCATCGTTTTTGTATTTCAATAGTATTTACATTATTATGAAAAGAATATATAATACAATGTAAAAAAAAAATTAAATATCATAGTCAACAGTTGTTTTCTATGATAATTATAACAAACATTGTGGATATTTTTTAATTTATAACATTTATACAGAGAATGTTATATGGAAATATCAATCACAACATTTTCCCTAACAAATGTTTTGAAAGATCTGCCACTTTTACAATACTTAGGTGAATTATCGGTCCAGCTGTCGTAGACGGATCTGCTATCCTAGAATTTTATCTAGATACAATAGGAAGGCAATTTCAATTTTGATTCCCATGTATTTACCTCTCAATACATTTTGAACTGCACCGATCATTGAAATTATTTAAGATACAGTTCGTCTCCTAAGACAAATTAAGGGTAGTCATCAGAAATCAAAATAGATTAAGAAATTGAAAACAAGTTCGAAATATAGTTAGATTTTGATTTCGAAATCGAAATCTACTCAAATTTCGAAATCGAAATCTAGATCGAAAGCGATTTTGAAATCAAAGTGAAGATTGATTTCTAAATAAATCCCTAACATTAGAAAATAATATCAAATGATCAAAAATAGAATTGATCAATCTCTAACAAAAAAGCTTAATCGACCAATAATACTTAACCGATGAAAAAAGAAGAAGAAGATAACCTCGTTTAATCTTAGTCTTCTGTACATGAAAATCGCATGAAAATTTAGGTATGGACTGAAGAAAACATCAAGAAACATAGTTGGCGAGATCGGGGATGAATTATCAACTGTAATTATAAAATATAATTATTAAATACAATTATTTAAAATTGATTATTGAATAATAGATATCATTTCATAAGTATTAAATTTTATTATTAATTATTAAATAATAATTATAATTAATAAACTGATATTTTCATTATTTAAGGGAATAATTATAAAAGAACAATTTAAAATTTTGGGATTTAGCGTAAAATATACTGCCATACTGACTGAAATTTGTGATGAATGTAGAGGACTTAATTAAGAATTTAGTAATTACATTGGTTATAAGCAAAGATTATTTTGCTAATTCTAAATAAGCAATGATTATAAGTTATTTATTATAGAACGTAAATTATTATTTATTATTACTTATAAATCATTAATTAAAACAAATTAATTATTAATTATTGAACAAGTTAATAATTATTAAAAAATAACACTAAAGTACATCTTAGAAAAATAATATAAACATCTCTTCCAAATCTGTTGTCTTGTATTTAGTATTTAATTAATTTCTAAAAATTCATTGTATGGTTAGCTCTTAAATAAACAGCTGTAACTATTAAATACAATTATTTAAAATTAATTCTTTAGTGCTAGATATAATTTCTAAGTATTAATTTTATTATTAATTATTAAATAATTATTATAATAGATTGATGTTTTCATTATTTAGGATAATAAATATAAAAGAACAATTTAAAATTTTAAGATTTTGCGTAAAATATACTGGCATACTGATTGAAATTTGTGATGAAAACAGATAACTTAATTAAGAATTTAGTAACTACATAGGTTATGAGCAAAGATTACTTTTCTAATTCTAAATAAGCAATTATTATAAGTTATTTAATATAGAACATACATACTGATTAAAATTTGTGATGAAAACAGAGAACTTAATTAAGAATTTAGTAATTACATAGGTTATGAGCAAAGATTATTTTTCTAATTCTAAATAAGCAATTATTATAAGTTATTTAATGTAGAACATAAATTATTATTTATTACTACTTACAAATCATCAATAGAACAAATTAATTATTAATTATTGAAAATTTTAATAACTATTAAAAAAAATAACACTAAAGTATATCTTAGAAAAATAATATAAACATCTCTTGCAAATCTGTTGAAATTCTGCTGCAAAATAGCTTCTATTAATATTCGTCGGTAATCTGCTTGTATTTGCAGCAGAAAATAGCGATAGAAATTTTCCGTCGGTAATTTGACGCAATTTGCGACGGATTAGTGAGGGATGACAGAATACGGCGGTAATAAATAAAAGAAAAAAGTTTAAAAATACAAAAAAACATCCCTTGCAAATCACATTGAAATCCGTCGCAAATTAGCGACGGAAAAATTCCGCTTCTAAAAATTTGACGCTAATTCAGTGTTTCCTTGTAGTGATATATATATATATATATATATATATATATATATATATATATATAGAGAGAGAGAGAGAGAGAGAGAGAGCACGTTCTGGGACATGTTTGTTTTGCAGCACCCCTGCCCGTTCGTGAGCTGCACCAATTCGAATCATCCAACAAGATTTTGTAGATGTTCAATTCACATATATATTATCATCTGTTCAAAATTTGAGTTCGTTCCGACATTCGTAGAACAATATGTTTGATGTTAAAATTTAACGGTTCAAATAAATGTCTGAATGGTGAATAATTGAGCTAAGATTTTGAAAATGTTACGAATGTCGGAACAAGCTCAAATTTTGGATAAATGATAATATGTACGTAGATTGAATATCTACAAAATCTCAAATAGTATAGTACCTCTATAGCCCTCTGATTTTCATTCCACGTTCTCGTTTCTCTCTCTTTCAATAACTATCTCTACCCACTATCTTATTTAAATATAAATAAAAAGCTAATATTGAGAAGCAAACGAGGTGCCACATAATAGGGGTACCCTAAAACCTCCTACTATATACATGCATGACATCTTTTTTTCATAGAACTCATATTGCACTTGAATGATAGTCACTCATTTATAATTAAATAAGTTAGCGAAGGAGAGAGTCAGTTGGAAGAGAGAGAAACATCAATGTAGTGAAAATCGTGGAGTTGTAGGGGTGTTACACTATTTGGGAGTGCTCTTGGTCTTTTTTGTGTGTGTATGCATGTATATATAAAATTTGCAACCATAGCTGCCAGCTATCGCTTTCTTTGTCCGATTTCTGTTGTTGCCAGCGATCGTTGCTGCCACCACAATTAAAATGCACTTGCCAAGACCGATCAATCAATATCTTCAGATGCATATCCGATGGCTACACCTTAAAACGCTAATTTCCATTATTGCTGCGGTCGTGGTCCAAAGTCTATTAAATCACAGGCAAAAGTTTGATTCAGTATATTATGTTGGAAATAAACTTGGTTTTAAGGAAACAAATAAATTTGGTTTTAATAGGAAATACTATGGAATAAAGTTAATTATTGTATTAAGGGAAAGTTAAAATATATGGTAAGAAATTTTAGATTTATCAAAAGGAGAATTATACAGTTGCTTTGTTGAGGAAAGTAGAAATTAGAAAATAAAAGAAAACTCTAGAATAAGAAGACTAGATACTTGGCTATCTTATAAAAGAGTTGTATTCTCTCATTTGTAATAAAGTTGTATAAAGAAAAGTGAAATAATAAAAAATGTAGTCTTTCATTTATTCTACGTTTTATCTCTATCCTCCTCTCTATATCCAAATTTCCAACATGGTATCAGAGCTAGGTTAATGAGGGAGGATAGAGAGATCTCTAAGAAGCCAAATAAAAAAAAGAGAAGAAATAAAGAAAAAGAAAAAGAGGAATTGAAGAGACGTGCTTCAACAATTGAAGGTGATGAGAGAGTGCATCACAAATCGAAGAGAAAGTGCTTCGAATCAAGGAATCTGTTTGAAGTAGTAAAACCAAGTTTAAGGGAGGATGTTGGAAATAAACTTGGTTTTAAGGAAACAAATAAATTTGGTTTTAATAGGAAATACTATGGAATAAAGTTAATTATTGTATTAAGGGAAAGTTAAAATATATGGTAAGAAATTTTAGATTTATCAAAAGGAGAATTATACAGTTGCTTTGTTGAGGAAAGTAGAAATTAGAAAATAAAAGAAAACTCTAGAATAAGAAGACTAGATACTTGGCTATCTTATAAAAGAGTTGTATTCTCTCATTTGTAATAAAGTTGTATAAAGAAAAGTGAAATAATAAAAAATGTAGTCTTTCATTTATTCTACGTTTTATCTCTATCCTCCTCTCTATATCCAAATTTCCAACATATTATATAATTCAAACTCATGCAACACACAAGACTTGTTCCATGATACATAAAAAAACAACGACCACACCTCTGCCTATATAAACGCCATGCTCCCTCTTCTTTCACATAATAAAATTCATTAAGATCTGATTGCTAATACAGCCTATAACAAAGATATATAAAAATGAGTATGTCATCAAAGAGCAGGAGAGTGTTCTTTCTTGTGCTGGTTTTCTTAATGGTGTCGACCATGTTTCAGGAAGAAACGACAGTGATCGGAGGAAGGCAGCTGGACGAATGGTGGAGGGCGAATAGCAATTTGGTAATGGCTTCACTACCAAAAGGGCAGCCTGTTCCGCCTCGGGGACCCAGTGGGTGCACTAGCAATCCTCATAACCATGGTGGCTACTGTCCCCCGTGATAATTAATGTGTGTAAATAGCTGTGTATATTCATTCTTTTTTCTTCATGAATTATGAAGAACGTGCAAATAACTGAATGTTTTGATTTTTTACACACTGACCTTGTACTTTTCTTGGATCTGAATAAATTTAACATAATTTTGAGGCGTTTGCCTGCTTAGTCTGAGTTTTGGATGTAATGTTTATAGAACTTAAAACTGTTTTAGCTATTGATGTAGAATAACATTTTATCTAATGCATCTCTCTTATGTGAAGAATTCTGTGGATCATAGCCCCATTAAGTCTGAAATGTTAAACGACAAAAGAAACAAACATATTGCATTAGGTCATACGTTCTAATTCCAATATTGCTATATTTCACGCATGAAAGACAAAGGAAAGCATTATATTTCTTTGTGAAAGTTCTGATTTTCATCTAAAATACTTTTCAGATTGTTCTAAAATCCCACTAGTCCCAATATTTTGAGGCATATACATATCTTATATATAATGCAAATGATTGATCAAAACGGCCAAAGTAAAACCTTTTCCAGGTTTCCAAAAAATTAATTATATCTCCAATACCATAACTTAGAATAAGCAGTAAAATATATAATTAAGTGGATATTAATTTCTGTCATTTTTTTAGAAAATTCGTACTTTATTATACATACATATAGCGCACATACATATATATTAAAAAAAAATTGCATCCTTAGTGGTATAATTTTAAAATAAGTGATGCAACACGTACTCAACCTAAAAACTCACTCTTACTGAAATAAAATTTATAAACTAAGATATAAAATCTAAAAGTAATTTTGTTATCCTTTATTTGTGTAACCATTAAATTTCATGTATGATTTTCAATTACGCAAAAGTCTCCATAACTGCATGAATTACTAGAAAGAAGCCTCGTGAGTTCTAACTTTACGTCCAATTTTTGGTCTTGAAGCTGGCTGATATGCAGCTTTGTTGTCCAAATTGTTGTTAGTATGGTCGTTCATATCTTCTATATTGTGGCCACTGAGCACACATCGCATGGATCATGGGAAGACAAATGACGCTCTTTCTGTAATGGAAGCTGCTCCAGCAACTTGCTGCAATCATCATGATGCAATGACTCTTTAGTAGAACATTATGGATCATTGCCGGCAAATCCAAAAGATTACAAGCACGGGTTAATGTTCGTAGAATTAGTATTACAACTATGGAGAGCGTTTTTCTTAGTGATCCAAACTTCAGTAAACAGACAAATATTTTTTAGGTGCCAAAAGCTATAATAATTTGAGCATTTTGGAAGGAAACCACTCATGGTTGACATCCTTCATAATCAATCGATCTTCCTTTGATAAAAACTGAAGTTGCCTTTATAGATGAAACTCGAATCCGGCTCGGCCAGACGAGCAGGTGGGAAAGTGTAGTGGCGGAATGAGTGGGCAGAGTGGGCCACGTCATCCACGTTCATCGATCTGGATCGATCAAGTCTGGTTTGGCATCGGCCATGCCAAACTGGATTGGTGGCACATCATGAGTCGAACCGAAGCATGTCAAGTACAAGGCAACTTGTTTGGCTGATCCAAAATATGCCAAGCCGAAGAAACTTACTTGACCGACCCGAGAGATTCCACTCATTTATAAATAAGTTAGTAAGAACGGCGGAGGGTTAGTGTGAAAGCGAGAAATAGGGATGTGCGGTGAAAATCACGGTACTATGTTGGTGTTGCACTATTTGTGATGGAAATCTTTCTCCAATTTCTGTCATTGCCAAGGCCATTGTCGCTGCCACCACAATTAAATTGCATTTGCCGAAACAGATCAATCAACATCTTCAGATGCATATCCAATGGCTACATACCTTAAAAACACTAATTTCAGTTATTGCTGCGGTCATGGTCCAAAGTCTAGTAAAACACAGGCAAAAGTTTGATTCGGTATTATTATGTATAATTCAACTCTTGCAACACACGCGAGACTTATTCCATGATACATTCAAAAAGTCAAAACAACGACTACTCTGCCTATATAAACACCATGCTCCCTCTGCTTTGACATAATAAAATTCATCAACATCTGATTGTTAAATAGAGCCTCTGGTAAAGGTAAACAAAAATGAGTATGTTATCAAAGAGCAGGAGAGTGTTCTTCCTTGTGCTGGTTTTCTTAATGGTGTCGACCATGTTTCAGGAAGAAATGACAGTAATGGGAGGAAGGCAGCTGGACGAATGGTGGAGGACGAATAGCAATTTGGTAATGGCTTCACTACCGAAAGGGCCGCCTGTTCCGCCTCGGGGACATGGTAGTGGGTGCACTAGCAATCCTCATAACCATGGCGGCTACTGTCCCCCATGATAATTAATGTGCACATAGCTGTGTATATTCATTCTTTTTTCTTCATGAATTATGAAGAATGTGCAAATAACTGATTGTTTTGATTTTTTTACACACTGACTTTGTATTTCTCTTGGATCTGAATAAATTTAACATGCTTTTGAGGCATTTGCCTGCTTGGTTCGAGTTTTGGATGTAATATTTATAGTACTTCAACTGTTTTAGTAATTGTCGTAGAATAACATTTTATTTAATGCATCTGTCTTAAATATGTGAAGAATTCTATGGATCATAGCCCCGTTGAGTCTGAGATGTTAAATGACAAAATAAACAAACAAATTGCACTAGGTCATACTTTCTAATTTCAGTAATGTGCCATATTTTATGCGTGAAAGACAAAGGAAAATGCTATATTTCTTTATGAAAATTTTGATTTTCATTTGAAATACTTTTCAGTTTCTTTAAAATCCCACTTCCAATATTTTGAGGCATATTCATATATCGTATATAATGCAAGTGGTTGATTAAAATGGTCAAAGCGAAGCCTTTCTCAGGTAACCGAAATTATCTCCAATGCCATAACTCAGCACAAATTAAGCACTAAAATATATAAGTTGATATTTTCAACATTAGTTTTTAAAAAATTTCGTGTGTGTGTGTGCGCGCGCAGGGACGTACCCAGAAAATCCGATTAGTGGGGGCGGATCTTAATTAAAAAAAATCATGATAGTTACAAACAATTTCAATCTAAAAAATATCACAAAATATCATCATAAAACATGTTATCCCAAATCTCCAACATATAACATTTTTTTTAAATATCTCTTCAAAAGCAAACCCTTCGATGTTTCATATTTTGAAAGTGTTCAATGATTTCGTTAATCTCAATGGTATTTGCTGTGCCCCTCTCAATATGTGGTACCAAACAATTATTCATGACATCATCTCCTTGGCGATTATGTGAAAAAGTCTTAATAATTTTCATTGCAGAAAAGATTCTTTCGACTGTAGCAGTTGCAACTGGTAACAACAATGCTAACTTCAAAAGCAGATATACTAATGGATATAGACATTGTCTCTTTTTTTGAACCATTTTTTAGCAAAAGAACCAATTCTTTCAAGTTTAGAAAATTGACTGTCAATCCGCACATCCATAATACAATTATCAAGTTGATGATCAAGCTGCATTAAATCATTTAGAGAAAAATCTAACGGGTAAAATTCAGCAAAACGAATCAATTTTCTCTTATCATATTCAGAAAAGGTGAGGTTTGAAGATGAATTGGTGGATCAGGAACATTGCTAGAACTTGAACTATTTTCTTTCAGTTTGGTGAAGTAGCTCAACAAATTATTACTCATTGTTTATAATGAAATAAACAATTAATCCTACAAACACCAAACACGTAATCAATTATAAACATGTAAATTATATTAATTTTTTTGCAAATATAAAATATAAACATTGAGCAACTTGGAACCCTTCTTTGTAATTAGGGAAAACTCAGTATTGTCAGATTACAAAATTAATTGAAAAAATCGCATCAAGGGAAAACTAGATTATAGAAATTAGGGTAAAATAAACACTTGCCTTAGGCTGCAGAAATTCGAGCAACAATCTGGAGATGGAAGACAGAATTTGAGCGACTTGGCACTTGGAACATCGACTGGAGGCTAGACTATTTTAAGACGGGAAAAATTCTAGAGGACGAGACTGTTTTAAGCAGCTGCGAGAAGTTGAAGGCGGACAAAAATCTGAAGCAAGATAGTGAACACCAGATTGTGAACAAGAATTGCAACCTAATATATATATTACAAAAAAAATTAAATTAAATCCAGTGGGGGCGGTAGCCCCCACTGGGCCTGAGCTCGGTACGTCATTGTGTGTGTGTGTGTGTGTGTGTGTGTATATATATATATATATATATATATGGGAAAATCTATTTAAACACAAAATTTAGACACAAATTGTGATACAATTGATTTGCACCATTGGATTACCCTATGAATTACACCTCTCCATGTAATGATAAAAAGATCCAACAGTTGAGCCTTTGTGTCTGTCTGTTTGTGTCTAATTTTGTGTCCCTATAACCGCCCCCTATATATATATATATATATATATATATATATATATATATATATATATAGATATATAGACACACACACACACACACACACACACACACACACACACATAGCGAGCGTTCAATGACACCCCCTTATTTTGCACCCCCTATTAGTCCCCCTGTTTTCCACTTCTCATTTATATTATTTTAAGGTGGGTGGAAGGTGAGAGAGTTAGTGGAATGAGAGAGAGAGAGGAAATGTGTGGTGGAAAACTGGTAGGCTAAAGATGTGCTCACTATTTGGGGTGCCACTGCACGCTCATATATATATATATATATATATATATATATATATATATATATATATATATATATATATATATATATATACGAGGAGCGTTCAATGACACCCTAAATAGTGAGTACCCCAAATGCCCCCAACAGAAATCAAGTATTTGTAGTAGTTTAAGTTAGTGGGAGGCGAGAGAATTAGTTGAGGGAGAGAGAAACATGATATGTGGTGGAAATCAGGAGGCATTTAGGGGTGCTACACTGTTTCGAGTGCCACTGAACGCTCGCCTATATATATATATATATATATATATATATATATATATATATATATATATATATAGACACACACATACCGAAGACTACAGAAAGCCGCTCATCTAGAAAGGTATAGGGCTACCAGTCTACAACCGCTAGCTTAATGTGTGTGTGTGTGTGTGTATATATATATATATATATGTATATGTGTGTGTGTATATATATATACATATATATGAGGCAGGTTCAATGACATCTCAAACAGTGGAGCACCCCAATAGCCTTTCTCTTTTCCACTATGCATTCTCTGTTTGTATCATTCCACTCACTCTCTCACCTTCCACTAACTTAAACTAATATAAATGAAAGGTGAAATTCAGGGTGTTAAATTTTTGGGGTGTTATTGAACGCTCGCTATACACACACACACACACACACACACACACATATATATATATATATACATATATACACACACGCACATACACACACACACACACACATATATATATATATATATAAGGAAGGTTATATGACACCCCATTTTTTACCACCCCTTTTGCACCTTTATAATAACCCCTTTTGCACCTTTATAATAACCACTCATTTATTATTTATTAAGTTAGAGGAGGGAGAGAGAGTTAGTGGACGGAGAGAGAAAGCGGATTGTGTGGTGGAAATCAGGGGGGCTGAAGGGGTGTTGGACTATTTGGGGTGCTCTGTATCACTCCTCTCTCTCTCTCTATATATATATATATATATATATATGTGTGTGTGTGTGTGTGTGTGTGTGTGTGTGCACTACGCCATAGATGAGCTATGACAACGAAAATACAAGGTGTTGCTAGCTATAATGTCACCATAGCTATGCTGATTTTTGTCTATTGCAACACATGCTTCAGGGTGTTAGTGTAGATATACCACTGTGTTGCATAGCTGTAGATATATTCGAATTAAAAAAATTAAAAGAATTGTCAATCCACGTGAAAAATAATCCAACGGTCTACACTAGCAATCCATGTCAGTCTGATTTCCCCCCAAAATTTCATTTTCCCGCTGTAAGATAATTCCCAAAATTTCATTTCCCCGCTGCAAGATAATTCACGCAATCTGATTTTCATTTTCCTTAGCTCAATGTTTCTTCTATCTCCTTCCCAAATACTAACCCTAATCTCGATATTTCGCTCCTTGCTTCTCCCAATTTTTCTCTGAATTCCCCGATTTGATTTCCACAAAATAAAACTGCGCCCATCTCCTTACCTCCTCCGATCCTCCACATAAAGTCCAAAGAATCTTCCAGAGTTATTGGCGAATCTTCTAGAGATATGTTGGCGGGCCCACTTTGGGAACCGGGTACATGTGGAGAAGAGCGAGTCCGGCGATTCAAGGCAGGTGAGCTCTTCGAATTAGTGGGGAACCGGGTACATCGTTGAAGCCATATCTGCATCCGATTTCGGTTCCAGCCCTGAAATTTGGGTATTATTATTCTTCACCATACAAATTTGGTTTTCTTTCTCCATATACACCGTCAGTCTAATTATTTATGGGTAAGTCTGGTCCTACTTCGGTTTCTGATTGCGCTTAAGCAGTGACAAATATGCGGAATCCATGTTTCCGCATTCATTCACAGAACAATGGTCCTACTGTCGAATTTGTTTTATTTGTAGAAGATGTGTATCAGCAAAAGATTAATTTGTGGTCATGTTTTGTTGAAGAAGGATGCTTGATTTCAATGTGATGCATTACATTTAGGCCTACTGTGCTTTCTATAATCACTGCATCCATGCTTAATTTGTGCAACAGCCAAAGGTTATTGTGTCTCTCTTCAAAGGTAGAAATAGATTTATGTCAATTAATTAATGACCGTTCTTGCAATCTTTCTTTTCTTTCTTCGCTTTTATCCTGTCCTGTATATATTATCCTAGTAAAACTATATTATTGCAAGGCATAGTATAGTGCAAAGTAGAGAAGGAGCACGCCTTAATTTTCCATGTCACATATTGCATTTCCGGTCATGCTACATGCCATGTTTGTGAAGCAACTAATAATTTTATGTTGTGGATGTGGTTTGATGCTCCAAGAAAGGTTTCCTAATTTTTTCTGAAGTTAACATCCCTCTGTTTTTAATTATCTGTCCTAGCTAGTTGATTATAGCATGTGTTTTAATGAATCTTATAATGAATAGTTGATCAACACTATGAACATATATTTTGCATTAAGGGAATGCCAATGGAAAGTTTTTACTGCATACATGTTGTTGTTGCATGATATATATTAATATGACCACTCTTGATGATTCTATCCTATAATTAAGCAGTCATGTGGGTTTGCCATGGGCATCAGAATCTGGATTTCTCTTTCTCCAAATTAATCAGTACACAAGATAGGTCTGACATCTTCTCATGTAATTTAGGGTCATCTTATTTTTCAACTTTTGATCGACTCGCCATTGTTCGACTAACATGGTTTCTCTCTGAATTTTTCACCTTGCAGCATATGTTATTCTGCTGTGTTCTCTACCATTGTTATATATGCTTTTGCATCCAGATTTATGTAATTTGCAGACGACGTTCATGTTGAAAATGAGATGCTCATGTTCAATCATTCAACTCTTCGATCCCAATCTCTGTTGCGGCTAACTCCTCTGATTTAGTGCGACATAATTAAAGAGATAAGTTGCTTCAAAGAGCAACTGTCGATGACAAACAAACCCAGAATAAGAGCATCACAAGAGATCTGAAATCAATATTGAGCTTGCTCGTTAGGACAGTAAAACAACTGCAGTTTCCACTACGACATTCTTCTAAGAGAAACATGAAAAACCACATTGCTTGAGAGGAGAATTTGTTCATGTTCCTTGATATTTGTCCAAATGCATCACTGGTTTTCAGTGTATTCTTTATGCAGTACAAGATTCTTCTTCTTGTGTGTTCATAGCGCAGACTTAACGATCTTGTGTGTGTGATTCATCTTAAGATTACTTGGCGTATTATGTTGTTCATAATGCTTATTTCTGTTACCTTCCATGGTTAGATAGATCGTAATGTGAGGACTAAGATGGCTATATACACCAGCATTTCAAGATCATTGTGGTAAGTAGTTTCATTAGGGACGACACACAGAAGGGGGCTTTTTTCTGCAATATCAGACATGGAATGATATAACTGATTTGGTTCACTCATTGCTTTGTCTTCCAAAACACTTGATGTAGAAAGCGGCGACTCAATTTGCTGAGACATTTGCAGAAAAGAAACGCTCGACAAAAGGTGCTTAGTTTTCTTTATAAATTATTTTGATACATATACTTAAATACAAGTTGCATTACACAGTCTTATTCAGTTCTTTATTCAAATAGAATCAGAACATTGCTATATGCAATATATGAGTCAAAACACTGTTTTTTTTTGTTATTGGCTTGTTTTTTTCCCTGTTAGTGCATCAAACCAGTTGCTGTTGTACACTTCTTTTGGCCATGCACTATTGTTGTTGTTCTCGGTAAGCATAATTCGTTTTTGTCTTCTGTCTAGCATTTCCATGTACACCAATTAACTTGGACTATGTTCATCCATAATTAGATTGGAATATGTAGAAGAAGCTGCAGCAAAAGATCGTCCAACATTTGTTTGCAGCTACACATAATCAGATTGGTATGAATATTGATTTGAAAGTAGTAGTTTATATAATCATTTTCGTGTGTTTTTTCTTGCTTATGGTTTTATGTGTAAGTCTGTATATGAGTGAATCGAGTGTAAATGTAGTGAGGAATGTATGTAAATATGAAATATACCAGTGAATGTACAATGTTGGTGTCCAAAAAATTTGTACCGTTTGAAATGATGAAATAAAATATTTATTTGAATAAAATATAGTGTTCGAATACTGTGTTATAATAATATTTATTATAATATTACGAAAATTTTGATTAATAGCAATTGAGGTATAATTACTTTTAACAGTTGTAATTTTTTTAACAACTGCTAGAAACAGTTGTAAAAAGGTTGACTTTATTACGATTGCCAGCTGTACTAGACATATTACAACTGTTTTTGGCAGTTGTGAAAGGGTATTTTTTTTGTTCTAGTGGTACTTGTGGCAACACCTGTACTGATGTTACCGTAGAGTCGCAAAGGTGTTGCCTTTGACTCTAAGGCAACGCGGCAAAAGGCAACCCCGAAAAAGTGTTGCCACAGATCATTTTTTGCCTCCAGCAACACTTTTTGGCATCTACTGCGTCACTTCTCTGGGGTTTCCGTAGGCCATCTATGGCGTAGTGGTGTGTGTGTGTGTTTAGGAGGGAAACCGACCGGAGTCGTAAAAACCCCTAGTGCACTCAGCCTGATCCGCGGGTACCAACTAAGTGGTTGATCTTAACGATGCACATGATGAGCTCTTAGCATGTCGTTTCGAGAATTGAATCCACGCCACTATTACCATGGCACAGTCCTTAACCATTGGGTTACTGTTGGGGTGTGTGTGTTTGTGTGTGTGTTGTTGGATCTAGATTAACCCTAGAGCAGGGGTGAATAGGGTTTATTGAAAATTAAGAGAGATATTAAAAATATCAGATCAAAGAATGCAGCAAAAAATAAATGCAGAAAGGTAAATGACACAAGATATACCCAGCTTCGGCAAAATCCTGCCTACTGCTGCATTCCTAAGGTTTCTACTAGGTAATAGAACATATCCCGCTTATAAGACCATGTAAACTTGGGAACCCCTCACTCCTATTCTAACCCTAGACTGATCTATATCCCCTAGATCAGATTTTCCCCTAGTTTTACAAACGAAACTAGTAAACCCCCTAGTTTTACAGACGAAACTAGAAAACCCTAGTTTTTACATATTCTAGAAAACTGTCTAGTTTTATAGACGAAAGTGTAAAATCGATACAACGATTACAAAAGAAATAATACAATTAAAAACAAAACAAAGAAAACCCCTCTTTAAAATATATGCTATGTTGAATTAAGGCCTGATCCATTTATCCTCTCATTTGCCCAATTGTTCATTTCCTCTGGAAAAAGAATGGCGGCTGATACTCGAATAAGGGTTTTCTGAAATCCCACAAACTCGATCGATTGAATTGAGGAAAAAGAATCTTCTTGGCTTTGTTATTCTCGTGGCTTGCTCCTTGACCGATTTAGGATTTTGGGTGATCGAAAAATCAGTAAGTATGAAATGATTTCTATGTTTATACTTTTGAATTGTTTGCTGTGATTTTTTAATAATAAGGCCAATGATGACAAGGTGTTATTATATAGGATTATAACATCCTATAATTGCTCTTTGATTTCCTGTAATGGTTTGCTCTGATTTCGATTTCTTGCTTGGCTAATTTTGCTTGCGTGGTTGTTGTTGATGAACATAGACACGTTCTTGGCATTCGAATAAATGATGAAGAATTTATTTGCCTCTTGATTGATTGATTCCATTAATCAGTTGTGATGAAAACTGCCAAATGTATCTTATGAAATCTGGAGATATTTAATTGCTCTCCCTTTTAAATATTTCCAAGAAAAAAGGATTGATTTCTGAAATACATTTCCTCTTGCCAAAAACTTTTGTCCTAAATTAAAATTGATTTCACATGATATACATGTCATGAATGTGTCCTTGAAATTGCAGTGTCATTTATGTCATATATGTTTTAGGAAAAGATTTGAGCTTGCCATATACATATATTGTTGAAATCTTGTATGCTTACTTCTTGAATGGCTTCTAAAAGCTTGCCAAATTTGTATTGTGAGAACGTTGCAAACTTTACTTCTTTCCATATAACCATGCTTTTCACTTCACTGCTTCTTGATTGAATAATTTCTGGACAATTATCTTTGGCCATTTCCTTGTATAAACACCATGTTTCTACAACATATAAATTTCTAGAAAAATTAGCATTGAAAAACTTGCCAAAATTTGCTTGTACTGATTTCGTTCGTAAAAACAGGAAAACCAATTTCTTGTCATTCTTGTGCATGTTGAATGCATTGATTTGTTTCTTGGTAAAAACTAGAATTGCAAAAACATTCCAAACATGATTTTTGAAAACTGGAAATGCCTTTAAACTTGCTATTGAAAAACTAGAAATAAATCTTTCTCAAAAGAAATGATTATTGAAAAAGATTAAAAAAAAAAACTTCCCTGTATTCTTGTTTGCTCTTAGTACATCTGGCATGTGTTTGAACTATTTCACCATTGTTTGCTCTTGTCCAAAAATAAATATTGTTTCCTTATTTGAATTTTCTGATTTGGATTCCATGAATTTGTTGCCAAATATACATGGACACATGTATTGTGTCTGCCATGCACACACTTGTTTGCTTCACATATATTTCTTGTTGCTCCATTGATTGTGCGAGCTCTACTGCTTTGAGCTTAGCCATGTTTCACCTCATGTACATGTTGGCATCACTTCTTCACTATTGCTGTGTCGAATCTTGCATGTCTTGTGCCATTCCTTTTTCTTTTTCTTTCTTTCTTTTCTTCTTTCTTTTCTTTTCTTTTTTTTTTTTTTTTTTTTTTGTGCTGTGAGCATGTATTCACTTGCATTTGCACATGCTGCTTGCATTCAAACTGCCTCGACCACTTTGAAAAAAAAAACTAAAACTGCCTTGTACATTTTGGTTTGTGCTCGACCATATTTACCTGTACATTTATACTTGGCTTTGTGCATGTCGATATGTTGTTGCAACTTTTGCACATATATGCTTGCATGTCGAGATGTTCTTTGATCATGCACTGAGTCAAGTTGGTCCACGTGGCTGCTCCTCAGTTGCTACACTGCATTTTGATTGGCGAGGCAGTGCACATGTGTATATTTATGCACGTGTGTATATGTAGTCCATCAGAAAAAAATTCTTGTCCCTGAAAAAAAAAATTATATGTATATATACATACATGTGTATATATACATGTATCGTGCGCGTGCTATAATTACATATAAGATCAAGCCATGAAAGATGATGAGAAACACATTAAAATTCTGAGGCAAATAAATTTTAAAAAATAAAATAATATTTGCTAGAATATGAAATTATTTATGTTCAAGATTACTGTGTGTGTGTTTCTGTTTGTGACAGGTATGAAGACTGGACTGACTGAAAGCTGTGAAGGCAGAAGATTGAAGATGAAGACAAGAACAGTGTTTGAGTGTCTATACAAATATGAGTGAAAATGAATTGTATGTATATGTATTATATAGACAGAGTGTTGTAGTGAGGAGATGATGTATAAGAATGTGGGAATTGTACTAATATTTGTAATAAACAAATCTGACTGAAATAAAATATTATTTCATTGTGTTTAAACAAAATTTTCTATTGTATATAGTTTATTTACAAGTACAAATTCATGTGAAGTGTGTAAATATTGGAGTTACAAATAGTTGTACTGTTTGAATGTTTGAATTATAATATTTATATTTGAATGAAATATTGTATGAATATATGAATGTCTGTACGGTCGTATTCTATTTATATATAAATGTTATATTTCTGTCTGTAATGTATATATAGAACAGTACAGTAACAAACACATTTAAAATAATATTTATTTGATTGTTATCATCAAACAAAAATCATATAATTGTGTATACAACTATGTTATACACAACATATGTGTGTGTGTGTGTATATTGAAAATCGATACGCCTTATTAGCTTCAAATATAAATATAAGTACATAGAAAGGTTAGCATTTTAACCAGAATACAAAACAACATACATAATTACTCTCTGTATGTGTGTGTGTATCACATCTTTAGTCTGAACAATTTTGAAATAAGTGATGCAACACTCAACCTGAAAACTCACTCGTATTGAAATAAATTGTATGAACTAAAGATATAAAAACCCAAAAGCACTATTGTTATTGATGTTTAGTGCTTATTATCTTACTTATTGATGTAGAATAACATTTTATCTAATGCACCTCTGTTACTTGGAAAATTGTGTGGATTATAGCCCCAATGAGTCTGAAATGTCAAACGAACAGAAGAACCAATAAGTCATATTTTCTAATTGCTAAGTGCCATATTTTATGCATGAAAGATAAAGGAAAACGTTTTATTTCGTGCAAAAATAGGGAGAACGACAAACTTAACAAATTTTTTGGTGAAAAATATGAAAAGTTTAGAATTTAGTGAGAAGGACAAATGTTAGTGGGCCCCTTGAATTCCACCTTTAGTGTAAATGTGTCATTCTCCCTTATTTTGAAACTTTTCATACTTTTCACCAAATTTTTTGCAAAGTTTGTCCTTTAAAAGAAAATCCTCATTTATTTCTGTGTAAAAGTTAGGGTTTTCATTTGAATACTTTTTTGTTTATTCTAAAATCTCACTAGTTCCAATATATACACTTTTTTCCTATTTGAAATCAAATGAATTTTCAACTTAGCATCAATGCATGATGCATCAATCGAGATCCAAGCAGGAACGACGTCGAACTTCGTTTGGGTAGAAATTCGGTTTCAGATCTAGATGTTGAGTTAAGACTTACAAAACGCTAAGAGAAACCGTTAAAATAAGTCAAGTTTGAGAATCTACGTCGGAGGATGACAAGAGTTTCAAATTGCAAGGTCGATTTGTTTATTTTTATTGCGATTTCAAATCTTGGATTCAGAGTATAGATTTTCAAGACAATTGAATGTCAGTTGCTACGAAGCAGATATTAACATCCAAAAGCAAAAGATGGAAATCAGTGAAATTTTTTGACGAACTGCACTAACGTATGCAACCTGATCTCTCGGGCATGGAGTATCACGGGAACGAAGTAAGTCATGTGCACAGTTGGGGAGAAATTTGACGATTATGGTAACCATTTAGAAGCTTGTAACAACGGCTATGTAAAACATGTAAGGAAGTTTTTTGGAGGTAGAAGTTGGTTTAAAATTCAAAAATTTGGATAGAGTAGGTCTAACTAGGACAATGGTCCTTGTTGGTAGTTTAGAATTTTATAATTTTGTAGTCTTATGGACTTGTAATGGTAGTTATTAGGAGTTATGAGGTTGTGACGGATAGACGTGATTTATCACTATATTTATGTATGATATGTGTGTAATAAAAGAACACAGTTTCAATATATATATATACATATATATATATATATATATATATATATAATCTATTTAGACAAAGAAAATAGACACAATCGATGACCCAGATAATTTCCACCTAGTGGCGTAGCTAGAAAGTCTACATAGGCAGGGTAAAACATTAAGTAAGGGGGTTCAGGTGCGGTGGCCCCCGAATTTTTTTTCCCTTCACGATTAATTCACTAAAACTACTAATTTCATGTAATGATCACGTTCATATGCTTGAATCAAGGTTTTAAGCATGTTGAAATTCGATGAAAACTGAGTTGTTTGCTATATTTTAATGATCTCGAACTGTATATGACAAGAAATGACTTCAGACTATCTTTAGTGTAACCCCCTACACACACACCTATATGTATATATGTATATATATATATATGTGTGTGTGTGTGTGTGTGTGTGTGTGTGTGTGTATATATATATATATATATATATATATATATATGAGCGGCTATTTGAACACAAAAATTTAACACAAATCAGAAAACACAGAATCTTAGTCACATGATTAATTTGTCTTTATGTAAGGGGTGCAAATCATGAGGTAATCCTATGGTTCATATTTTGTGTCCCTAAATTTGTGTCAAACCTCTCTGTCTAAATAGATTCTCTTTCCCTCTCTCTATCTCTCTCTATACACACACACACACACACACACACACACACATATATATATATATATATACACATATACATACATAGGTGGGTGGGTGGGAGGTGGAAGGGGGGAGAAGCAAAACAAATGACAACAATAGCTAAATAAATAAGAGAGTTAGGTTAGGGAGTTATACAGTACTTGAATCTTGGTGATGGCTTCCTGTGGATTTTAACGATAACTTGCAACATTTTAAACACAAGTTTCAGATGGCTTTCTATGAATCTTGGTGATGGCTTCCTGTGGAATTTTACGTTGGCTTCCTATGGAATTTCAGATTGCGATCTTTGTACATATGGCTTGTAAGTAATCAAAGATACATTGGAATAAGTCCAAAACCATTGAAAAATCAAAATCACTAAGCAGACGGAAAAAGACATTACTGTCAGAATATTTTGACCGATATTCGGCTGGAAGTCGTAGGAAATCTGAGTCATTTTTTTATTTATTCACTGAAGCCAATCAATTCTCATATGGCACACAGATATTAATATATATCACAATTCCAAAAATCAAATATCCTACTAATAGCAATATTTACATAAGTCAAACTTAAGGCATTCCACTATTTGGATATATATATATGTATGTATGTATATGGAGCGTTCCGGGGCACGTCTGTTTTGTAGCAGCCCTACCCGTTCGTGAGTTACACCAATCCAAATCATCCAACAAGATTTTGTAGATGTTCAATCCACATATATATTATCATCTAACTAAAATTTGAGCTCGTTATGATATTCGTAGAATAATATATTTGATGTTAAAATTTAACAGGTCGAATAAATGTCTGAACAGTGAATAATTGAGCAAAGATTTTGAAAATGTTATGAATGTCGGAACGAGCTCAAATTTTGTATAGGTGATAATATGTACGTAGATTAAATATCTAAAAAATCTTAATAAATTTGGATTAGTACAGCTCACAGTAGCATAGAGGTGCTGGTGAATGATATATATATATATGATCAAGAACACTCTCAAATAGTGTAGTACCCCTATAGCCTCCTGATTTTCATCCCACGTTCTCGTTTCTCTCTCTTTCACTAACTATCTCTACCCACTAACTTATTTAAATATAGTGAAAACTAGTATTGAGAGGCAAACGAGGTGCCACATAATAGGGGTACCCTAGAACCTCCCTCTATATACATACATGACATCTTTTTTTCATGGAACCCCTATCGCACTCGAATGATAATCACTCATTTATAATTAAATAAGTTTGGAGGAAAGATTTAGATAGAAGAGAGAGAAACATGGATATGTGGTGAAAATCATGGAGTCGTAGGGATGTTACATTATTTGGCAGTGCTCTTGATCTTTTTTGTGTGTGTATATGAAATTTGCAACCATAGCTACCTGCTATCTTTCTTTGTCCGATTTCTGTTGTTGCCTGTGACGGCCCGCCCCGCACCAACCGACATTTACTCCAAAAGTGCGCTGTACACATGTCCAACTGGCACGGAACGGGTCATCAGAAGGAAAAAGGGAGAAGGAAATGAACATACAAGGAACCTGTAGAATGTCTCACAGCGCATGGAACAAAATATAATAATAACATACTTGACATAAAACAGGAGAGACAGTGCATAAGCTGAAAATCAAAACTAAACATCATAGCAGCGGAAATCCAAAATACAGCTTATTACAACTTTTCAACTGTCTCAAAGCAAAGTAAGATAAATGAGGTACACTACTAATGCCCAAGTAGCGACCACCAACGACACAGGGAGAATGTGTATATATATAATACGTGGAAGCCTCCTGCCCGCCTCCGAATCAGCTACTCGTGCATCACCAGCTAACCTGTCTCTAGTCTGCTCGTGTGAGCACCCAGAGTAATAAGAGGAGACATAAAACTCTGGGTCAGACATAAAGCCTGGTATGAGCGATAAGCATCTAAAGTGAACAATAACAGGTAGACTAAAACATACCTGAACCTGGACCTGCAACCAAAGAGTTAGCACTACATACTGTACAACACTCTAAGGTATCATATCAACCAGTGTAAAGATACGGAGGTGGGGGAGGTGTGCATGTCATAATGATGGCAACAATCAAACATAGCATCCACCCTCACATCTCTCACTCAGTGCGTAAAGCATACGATATTCACCACTTCGATCACCCAACATTCCTTGCTACGATCACTTTGCCCCATGAAGTCATAAATGGCTTCACTGCACTGATAACGTAGCCACTAATTCCTCGCTATGTCCACTTGCCCCATGGAGTTATTCACCCCATCTGCGCTGGCTCATAGCCTTACCAATCCTTACTATGTCCACTTGCCCCATGGAGTTATTCACCCCATCTGCGCTGGCTCATAGTCTTACTACGCATCACCTTGCCCCTCAGGTCGTAATGACCATACTGCACTGATAACGTAGTCTTGCTACCATCACCTTGCCCCTCAGGTCATAATGACCCTACTGCACTGATAAGTAGCCCATCATTCCTTTTAGTGGTGAATCGAAGTTATGAACGTCGATAACTCCTTAGCACACGTCCCGCAGCAAAGTCCAACCATGAAGTGAACTCGTTGGTTCCCAACTGGTTCCGGGATCCTGAGCTCTAACTTCCCCTATTGGACTACCTTTGCATCTCGGGTTATTAGTCAATACTGGGTCGGGTCGGGTTCTTCCTCAGGTCATCGGTTCGGGTCGGTGTTCTTTATCCGTTTGGGTCGGGTCCCCCTTCTGATGCGGTTCGGGTCGGCATTCCTCTGGGTTCGAGTCAGCTGCTTTTTCTTCTTCGGGTCGGGTCGGTGCTTCCTTTAGGGTCGGGTCGGGTCCTTCTTGGTTCGTGCCTTCGATCCGTCTTCATGCTCCCCTTCATATGCTCCTATCCGATCCGCTTTCTTGCTCCTGCTCTGATTTGCCTTTGTGTTTCCGATCCGATCCGTCCTATTCGATCCGATCCGTCTTCCTCTATCCGATCCGATCCCAGTTCAGCTAGCGTGGCCTTCCTTTTTGCCACTTTTCCAAGTGTTGGGTTCCGATCCGATCAGATTCTTTGCTCAGTTCCACATATCCGATCCGAGCCCCCTTATCCGATCCGATCCGAACCCTGCACTGTTTTCTGAAACTGTTCCAGCAAGTGTTTACGCCATTCGACGACGTTTCCGACCATTCTAACTATTGAAATCAATCACAAAGCATTTCATACAGTCATAGCAACATGCATAATCAACCACAAACATCATTCACATCAATATCATAGGTTAAAATGGATCAAACAAACCCAAAATCCCATATTTCCCTTTAAGTATGTTTAGGTGAAACTAATGATAGGATTAGCAAAACTTAACCAAATTAACCCAAATTCATATCAGAGGTCTAAAACATCATTTAGGAATTTATGAACATTTTCCCCCAATTTTATCACGCTTAAATTCGCTAATTAGAACTAATCACCCCTAATTAGCCATAATTAGTGTAAAACTATGCAAATCACTCACCTTAGCCACAAAATAAACTAAGATCTGAAATAATTCTCTAATTTGATGTGAATCTCAATGCCAACAGCAGCTCCTATGTTGATTTGGTGAAGATCTTCCTTGATTAGGGGTTGCTAAGCTTAATCCTTGACCAAAAGATGATTTGGAGGTGATTTAGAGGTTAGAGGCCATTTTTAGGGATCCTTGGTGATAAGTGGAGGCTAGAAAACTGAAATGGAATGATTCTCCATCTCATTTCAGCCCTCCCATAACCCTAATCCCGAAATGAGTTATGGGCCAACTCACTAATCACCCGATTTGGCCCGGTTAAGCAGTTTTTCACTCTCCAAACCTTGTTTCAGCCATATCTCCCCAACGGTAAGTCCGTTTGGCTAATGTGACCACTCTACGGAAAGAGAAACCATCAAACGAATCAATTGGAAGTGGTTTCAGGTCAAAATTCCTTTCCAATCAAAAGTTATGGCCAAAACAGTACCAAATAGGGGCAAAATGGTCATTTAAAAATCGACAAAAATCATAAGCATGGGAAATGACTCTAATAGATGTTTCCCAAAGTTACATGACCATACGACTTCACATGGGAAAGAAATAAATATTCTACGATCCTACGATGTGTAGAATACGGGTCATTACACTCTCCCCCCCCCCCCCCCCCTTAAGAAATTTCGCCCCCGAAATTCCCTAATCCAAACATACACAAAAGTTCCCGCATGCCTATCAATCATAAAACAACAATCAAACATGCAAACAGGCAAAGCAAGTCTATCCTAGCATGCGGAAAACTAAATCGCAAAGTAAATCTTACCAGGCAAAGAGTTCTGGACAAGCCTTCCTAATGCTCTCCTCTGTCTCCCAAGTACAATCATTCTCGTTCTCGCCCCACTGAACCTTGACTAGCTTCACCGACTTCCTTCGAAGTTGCTTCGTATCGTGCCCCACAATACGAATCGGCTTGCGGTTCCCAACCGCCTCGGGTTCTACTTCGAAGTCCTCTAACTGATCAGGTGAAATAGTCACATCTGAGTCGTGAACGAACTTCCTCAGCTGGGAAACATGAAATACATTATGAACTCCCGCCATTTTCTCTGGTAAGCCAACTCTATACGCCAAATTCCCGACAAGTTCAAGAACAGGGAATGGGCCAACAAATCTTGGTGCTAACTTGCCTCTCCTGCCAAATCGAATCACGCTCTTCAACGGAGAGATCTTTACAAACACCAAGTCACCAACGGAGAATTTCAAGTCTCTTCTCCTCTTATCGGCATAGCTTTTCTTCCTATCTTGAGCAGCTTTCATTCGTTGCTGAATGATCTTGATCTTATCGGAAGTTTCTCTCACCACATCAGGTCCAAGCACAAACTTCTCGCCAGTCTCTATCCAACATGATGGTGAGTTGCACGGTCTTCCGTACAAAGCTTCATATGGAGCCATACCAATACTGGATTGGTAGCTATTATTATATGCAAACTCTACTAGATGCAAATGGTCATCCCATGATCCACCAAAATCCAATATACAAGCTCTTAAGAGATCTTCCAATATACGATTCACCCTCTCCGTCTGACCGTCGGTCTGAGGATGATATGCGGTACTGAGATGTAATCCTGACCCTAGAGCCTCCTGTAAGCTCTTCCAAAACCCACTAGTGAACAACGGGTCTCGGTCACTCACAATGCTTTTGGGTACTCCATGAAATCTCACTACCCACTTCATATACAATTCTGCCAACTTGGCTGCCGTTCTGGTCGATTTGACTAGTACAAATCTTGCACTCTTAGTCAATCGATCCACAATTACCCAAATGCTATCATATCCCGATCTAGTCCTTGGTAAGCCATCGATGAAATCCATCGAAACTTGCTCCCATTTCCATTTGGGAATTTCTAATGGTTGTAACAATCCACTAGGCTTCCTTTGCTCGGCATTAACTAGCTGGCAATTCATGCATTTGGATATAAACTTCCCAACGTCTATTTTCATCCCTTCCCAGTAGTAAGTCTGTCTCATGTCTCTATACATCTTATTACCACCGGGATGTATAGTCAGTTTTGAGTGATGACATTCTCTAAGCACTTCATCTCTCAAATCATTCACGTTGGGCACAACTAGTCTTCCATCCTTCCGAAGCCATCCTTCTCGGTCAAGCCCATACACATTCATCTCCTCATCAATACCCATCTCTAACTTGGAGATGATTTCTAATAGATTCACTACACCAAAACAGTGGATTCCCAACAAGTATATGTGTTACAAATAATTTCTGTAACACTTTTAAGTGTCACCAACAGCATGTGAGGAATTTCCTGTAACACTTATAAGTGTTACAAACAGAGTAGCTGCTAACACTTATAAGTGTTACAAACATATTCATTGCTAACACTTATAAATGTTAGAACCATAAGATATGGTAACACTTATAAGAGTTACAAGCATATTCATTGCTAACACTTATAAATGTTGGAACCATAAGATATGGTAACACTTATAAGAGTTACAAACATATTCGTTGCTAACACTTATAAATGTTGTAAGCATAAGATATGGTAACACTTATAAAAGTTACAAACATATTCATTGCTAACACTTACAAACATATTCATTGCTAACACTAATAAATGCACAATTAATATTAAAAATTATAAAACAAATGAGTATAACATGCCTTTATGATTTCCAATCACATATATACTTCAACATATCAATTCAATATAAGATTAAGTACATTTCATATTTCAAATTCAACAATATCACATTCCCATAGTATTCAATTATTTGCTACATGCTTCTAATTTTAGAATACCATAACGTTCAAATTATAAAAAGTAATACAAAGTTTTACTAAAGATACATAGAATTTTAGATACTGCGAAGGCGAAACGTGAACCATATCATAAAGCCTCCATCCGAAAATTCACAAAGCTTGTAATGTTCGTTTTGAGGACCATTATAAATCGGCGTTTCCAAATCTAAAACTTTTGTTATGCAAACAACTTTCCCAATACTTTGCACTATCTCACTTGAGTTATTATTCCATGTTGTTGAAGAAACTGTGAATACATGCAATAGGTGCTTCTTCATACAAAAAAATGAATGTGTCAGAAATAGAAAGGCATTTTTATCAACCTATTAAGTGATAACCAGGTATGTACTTATTCATAATTTTTCAATAAGATGCAAAACCTTAATTTATAGTCATTCTTCATCATTAATGATTGTATATATTTTTTAGCAAGTTTCTACGCACACTTATTCATCATATTGTCTTTTGAAATTCACATTTGCACAGAAAATGATTTGAAAAATATCAGACATAACGTAATATTCAACATAAACCATAACATAAACTATATATATATATATATATATATATATATATGAACTATGTATAATCTATTTAATGTTAAATTAACTAAAAGATGTAGAAAGTCTATAAGTTTTCATTGCGACACCTATTCATGCAGCAGTTATATAAGTAAAACATGCATCAGGTCTGAGTAATTTGTGCAAAATATGAGTAATAAATTTCATGACTTTTAGCAAATAAATATGACATGTTGAGTTAAACGTTCATTCATTAAACTTATAGTTCATTTATTAAGCTGTTTAATTTATATACGTACACACACATATATCAAATTACAAAAATAAAGTAGCACCTTCTAAATTTGGAGAGACTGCCTGTAACGAGAAGATCAGTGTGTATTTGTTCTTCCGCCTTGCAAACCACCTCCTTCAGAATGCCATCTGCTATCAAGGTGTTCACCTGCACTTGTTTATATACAACTATAATATAAATATACCTTACAAGTTTAATGTTTTTGTAAATATAAAACAAAAACTACCCCTTTTCTATGCAAAGTTTCAGCGTTGTACCTAGTAAGGCATACAAATTTTTCTTTTGCACGCTTTTGATGGATCCTACCACTGAAGTTGTTGCATACACAGTTGTGTCTTACTCAAAGTAAAATTACTTACTATTTTACAGCTGTGGTAATATCAAGAGAAATTAACATGGACAAGTGTAAAGTGATTTTATCAATATGTTACAGTTAGAAGCAAAAACAACAAATAACAGTGTAATTAAGAAGAAAAGGTGACTTACGAAATATGAAGTACCGAGTAAGAATTCATAACTTAAACGTACATTTATTGAATTTATAAAAATCACCTATTGAGTTACCTTCTAGATTTTCAAATTGAAATAAACTACATAATAAATGAAGAGATGAAAACCAAGGTGCTAACCTGCAAGTAGCGATTCATGAACTTCTAGATGTCATCAAAAAAATAGCAATATTGTATTGTCGTTCATGATCAAGAACTTTTCTCCGCATTATGGAAGAGGAATCTTATGTACTTTATTGCTTATTCTTCATATCTTTTGGTAAAGCGTTAGTGGTATTACAGCCAAACGATATTTCATTTATATCCTATTGCACACTGACCTGAAAGGTTAACCAAAAAACATGTAATCACCAGTGTCGATTAATAACATATAACATGTAAGCTGTATAACTTTCAATGTGAAGTCCACTTACCCAATCCACTTTTGTGGGGGAACCTACATTGATATGTAAGGGATAACCATGTTTCTTGCTGTCAATTCAAAAGGAAAGAGCTGCTTGATCAATAGGTGCTTGGATGTGTACCTAAATGAAGGGCAAATGTCTGATGGACCCTCGGCTTCCTGATCAAAAGGTGCTTGGATGAAAGATGTGTACTTTAACAGCTCAATAAGTTGGCTTCCAACCTATGTAAACAGGATCATGAGCGTAGAGTACCAACAAAAAGCATATTTACACAGGAATTAATATACATAAAAAGGTGGGGCTTGGTCTGAGCTTCTTAACCCCATGGCCTGAAGTTATTTCGTCCTTTCACTATGTTACTCACTTTATTAAACTTCTGCTTTTTCATCAAATCTAAGACTTTTCTACATAAAAATGCTCTTCTACTAGTTTTTTAGCTTCTTCATTTTCAACTTTATTTTTATCAGGTTTTTTCTTTGTTTTTCAAGAAATTAACGAACATTAATCTAATTCAGAGTGATAATATGATTATTATAATTAAGATCTACAAATTAAATGGTATACTAAAAACAAGGACAAACTAAACGGTTCAATTTGATCCCGATTTTACAAACTTGTTACACAAACAACCCAGTTTTAGTACTGATTATAGGTGTAGCTCTATTTTAACCAATTTAGCAATGAGTTTGCCAAAATACAGTGATGTAAAAAAAAAAGAATAAATTGCACTGAGGTTATTTCAAACGGTGTAAGTATAAAAAATTTATTTTTATACTAATATAGATGGAGCAAACTTCTAACTAGGGAGTGCTGATCATGCAACTGATAAAGCTGATCTAAGCAAGTAACAGATCTAAATGACTATTAAAGGGAGCAGAAAAAAAATTACTTTTACTATTATACAGATGGTTAATATAGACTGGAGTTGAAATGGCAATATCTGAGTGCAATATCTATCATATAAGCGCATAAAAAAAAATCACTGAGGCTAAGGCAGTCCAGTTTGGCTCAGTCTGCAAAACTAAGGTGGTCTAGTTTTTACAAACTGCGGTGGCTTAGTTTGCAAAACTAAGGCGGCTTAGTTTGCAAAAAATAGTCTTTTTCACAGGAGAAAGTGGCAAGTCATCATGGTAAAACGAGGAATCAAGAACAGAAATAGGACTAGGCTACTCCACCAAATTGATTGCTGAAACATCCTCATTATGGATTTGTACGACAATAATGAAAATTGAACACAACAATAATGAGAGAATTCTTTTATTATTATAGTGGAGCATACCATAATAATTTGTGTTGAACTTGGAAGGCCCTCCTCTTTGCAAGTACTTGTTCTTGATCTAGTATTAACTGTAGATATATAACAATAGTACAATTAGACCAAGTTATCACTAGAATTCGAGGATTTTATGCATTTGGAGAGAAAAATCCACAAAAATGAACTCTAAAACTGCTGTTACACTACTTGTTATTCAAGGTATCCATCTGAAATATCAAAATCCTTTATGAAAATGAATTCTGAAATTCACGTGAACCATTTGGTAACAGTAAATGAATCACAAATTACACATAAAGACAGTGTTTGCCTTACATTTTATCACAGACATATACTCAAACAATTTGCAGGGGACGGCTTATATGACATAATATTGTATGACTTCAAGTTTAACATAGATTTTCTTAAATCAATTTCAGCAATACACAGAAGTTTGATAGTGTACAAACCAAAATAGCTTAAGCGAGAAACAAACAGATAAGAACAATACAGCATAGCTGACACATTCCCAAAATTACAAAAGTGAACATAAATACCTGAAACAATTCTCCAATTCTTTCTTCCAGTAAGCAAATGTTTTCTACCAAATACTTGAAAATTTCCAGCCATGCATCCGATTTGCTTCTACGATTCCTAGTTTTCTTCTGCAAGCCCCATTAATAATTTTGCAGACATCTTCTTAGTAACAAAAAATTACAAAGATTCAATAAAAAGTTGCAATGCACAATTCTTCCTCTGATAACTTATGACTTTTTTTGCTGAGGTAAGTAAAGAAAAGAGAAGAATGTATAAAGAAAAAGGAACAGTTTAACGTTCCAAGTGAAATGGGATGAAATGTTAGAAGTTGGGATGGATCATTCATTTTTTCTTCATCACCAATTTCTTGACCATAAGACTAGGATAAATCATGTATCAAACTTCCATATTACATGCATATTACATATATACTATACTCAAATTTTGATATATGTACTACATAATAACACATGTATTAAACTTAAATCCATATGACAGATGGCATGACCTCTATGCTAAATATACCCTACGTTATAAAATAATCGTCCATGTTTAGCTAGTTCAAAACTTACATCTGTGGTAGATTGCTCTTCATGCCTCTCTATGACGTGTAAAGCTCTTCTTTTTCTAATATCCTAAAAAGACGAAATATATTTCATTTAATCGAGCGATCATAAAACATGCTCTTATGTAACGTATATTAGAAATGAGACTTTGAAATTGAACTGTCATGCCTTCTCACAGCATTCTCTCTTACTTTCTCATTCTTCTGGCAGTCACCTAGCTTTATTCCCTCAAATTTGTAAATTATTATTCATTAATTTTGTACCCATAACCCTACCCAAACCTTGAATGCCATTTTTTGACCTAGTTAAAAGTTAGATGGTAATTCTTCACCTCAAAGTCCCTAGCTGCTTGGACCGAGAAAGCAAGACTTTGTTTCCAAGCATGCAAGTTCAAATCTTGTCAAAATCGCTTACCTAATACATTTAGGAACCACTTAGTTCTCTTACAAAAGTTTATTATTAACTTCATTTTAGTTATAAGTTCCTATCACAACCAAGCTCTATTCGTGTGACCTTATATATATTATTTGTTTTCACTAAATAAGCATGATCTTTATTCGAATTTGATGTCTCTAGATTATTCACGAGAAGGTTTTAAATCCTTGCAGGTCTAGTGGTATTGCACTTATATACTAGTGTAACAAGTTAAAGACTATTAGTAGTAAGATGACCTGCATTAAAGATAATGGATCTAAAAGTCTAGCTAAGGCCGTCTGAAACCCTAAAATATCAGGTAGCAGTTTAGCATTTTTAAACTATATTTTAGGATGGGTAGAACAATTTTCCATTTGTATTCATCAAAATACGACACAAACACACTCATTCTGTGGGGTTATCACAAAGTTAGGCTTGTTTAATACGAATGCAATTTCAATGAAATTGAATAGATAGAATTTTTTTTCTAATTTTATTGACATTAAACATCAAATATCTTACTGTGAACACTCATGGCACACACACGCAAAGTTAGGCTTGTTTAATGTAGATTACAAGTCTGAATAAAGATATTCGACTGTAATCTCACATTGTATTGCACAAAATAGTACAGTTTCAAAAATATGCTGTGAAGTAGATCAAACAATAACACAAAAGAATAAACTAATCAAAGAATATCAGCTAATCGAGATTGCAATGATGAATTAAATTTCTTTTCATTTTGTTTAAACTTGATGTTTATACTGAAATCACTCACCTTAGCCGATGCCATAAATTTCATCTCTACCTTATTTGATGCCACGAATCATCGACGGAGATGAGCTCAATCGAAATCGTCGGCGTATGAAGGTAAGGCACCAAATCGTCAGCGGAAAAACTAACATATCGAAATCAAATCATCGCACCAAGAATCGCTCCGTGAGTCCGAAACTAAGTTCCTAAAAGAAACCCTAGATAATTGCCAATTTGTTCGGCCGAATTTGTTTTCGCAGAGCAGATAAGTGTTGGAAGGAAAAGATATAAAAAGTATATAAAATAGTCCCCACGTGAATCAATTATTTACTAACTTTCGCACACTTCCAACACTTGTTTGTGTTATTACTCAAAACCATTGTTTTAAAAAGATTATCGAATCAAACATTTATTTTTACCAACACACTTTTGGGTATGCTAACATTATTTACTGTTGTTACCCTGTAACACATATAAATGTTAGCCATTGAAAATTATGAGTGTTGTAAAATCACCAATTTGGTGTAGTGATTAGGATCGTCCCTCTGGCTAGAACCAATCCGCTCTATCAAAGTGGGTCTGATCGTCAAACTAGCTAGCATAACTGGATCTAATTCGCACTTTGGTCTGAAATCAAACCCCGCGATATACTCCAGTTGCTTCCATTCAAGAAACATTGCCCCTAAGCTGGCATGTCTCCTACTCAAGGCATCGGCTACTACATTACCTTTCCCAGGTGTATACGCGATATCAAAATCATATGAAGCCAAGAACTCTAACCATCTCTGCTGACGGAGATTCAGATCTTTCTGAGAGAAGAGATACTTTAACGATTTGTGATCGGTAAACAGCTCAAATCTTTCTCCCAAGAGATAGTGTCTCCACATCTTCAGCGCAAATACAATCGCTGCCAATTCCAAATCATGGGTAGGATACTTCTTCTCATGCGGCTTTAGCTGTCGACTAGCATAAGCTACAAACCTACCTCCTTGCATCAATACTGCACCCAGTCCGGTACCACAAGCATCCGTGTATACCGTCATCTCTTCATTCCCTTTAGGAATGACTAACACTGGCGCATGCGTCAACCTCTCTTTTAGGCTCTTGAAGGCATCCTCACACACTCCATCCCAGACGAAGGACTGATTCTTCTTAGTCAACTGAGTCAACGGTGCTGCTATCTTGGAGAAGTCCTGGATAAACTTACGATAATATCCAGCTAATCCCAAGAAACTTCTTACATCTGTTGCATTCTTGGGTGTAGGCCAATCCTGTACCGTAGCCACCTTCACAGGGTCCACGGCAATACCACTCTCTGAAACAACATGACCCAAGAATCTCACTTCCCTTCTCCAAAAATGACACTTAGAGAATTTCGCTTTCAATTGGTGTTTCCTCAACACCTCCATCACTATCCTCAAGTGCCCCTTGTGTTCCTCCTTTGTCCTTGAGTAAACAAGGATGTCATCCACAAACACAAGAACAAACTTATTCAACTGATCTCTGAATACTCGATTCATAAGATCCACAAAATAGGCTGGTGCATTGGTCAACCCAAATGGCATAACCAACCACTCATAAAATCCAGACGGCGTCCTAAATGCCGTTTTCGGAACACTCTCATCTGCTACTCGAAGCTGATGAAATCCTGTCGCGAGGTCCAACTGGGAGAACACTCTAGCTCCTTCCAGCTGATCAAACAAATCATCTATCCGTGGTAGAGGATACTTATTCTTCCTCGTCACCTTATTCAACTCGCGATAGTCCACACACAAACGAAGGGAACCATCTGCCTTAGTGGCAAACACAACTGGTGCTCCCCACTCGGAGACACTCCTTCTAATAAATCCCTTCTTCAAAAGATTGCTGACTTGCACCCCGAGCTCTCGCTGCTCCCTTGGTGCCATACGACGAAGTGGCATCACTATAGGTCTGGCACCTTTCACTAAATCAATACGGAACTCAATCTCTCGGTATGGTGGAAGCCCGGTCACCTCCTCGAAGACGTCCGGATACTGGCCAACCACGGGCACATCTGACAACTCATCTTGCGGGATGTCGAGGGAATTTACAAAACTAGCCATAACCCCATCACTAGGTAGGCTACCAAACACTACCCTCCGCCCATCATCCGCCCTCACTGTCAGCAAAAAGCCCTCACAGTCTACCACCACCCTGTATCTTTGGAGCCAATCGACTCCCAATATAATGCCATACCCAGTAAAGCCCAAAACAAAGCAATCACATACAAACATACATCCATGACTCGATAAGACCAAATTCCTGCAAACCATACTAAGGCTAGTCGAACCACCAATCGGGTTCGTCACAATCAATGGTCTATCGACTATCTCGGGTTCCAGTCCCAACCTATTTACCAGGTCACTAGATATGAAGGAACGGGAAGCCCCAGTATCAAACAAAACTCGAACTGGTATATCATAAATAGAAAGCATACCTTGAATAACAACATTCTTTCCTTTCTCCGCCGCAGTTGGGGCATTCGACGAAGAAGGAACAGCATCAATAGCATATGCTTTCACAATCTGCTTCTCCTTAAGAGGTTGCGGACACTTGTCCTTGAAATGTCCCACTTGACCACAGTTGAAGCACTTCTTATCCGCTGGCTCGGCCCGACAATCTTTAGCATAATGGCCTTTCTTTCCACAGCTGAAGCACTCAACATCCTTCTTGCTCTTTTTCTGGCCACCTTTAGATTGGTCCTGCTTCCTCTTATTCTGAGAATTATTCTTGCCTCCACCGCCTGCTTGCGGCTTTGGCCCTTCTGCAGATGCAGCCTCAGTCTTTGACTTAGGGTAAAGACTCTCTGATCTCAAAGCTTTTCCCACAATCGATTCAAAAGTCTCATCGATGTGGTTGATAAGCCTTTCCCCCAAGTATCCATCCAAACCAGTAATGAACTTCTCATTCTTTTTCTCAGGAGTATCGATAAGAGACAGTCCATACTTCGACAAAGTGTCGAACTCAGCAATATAATCAGAAACTGCCCTCCCGTTCTGCTTGAGTTCCAAGAACCTCTTAAACAATACTGACTTCTGGGCAGCTGGGATAAACTTCTCGCTAAAGCGAGCCTTAAACTGATCCCAAGTAACCTGATCCTCTGGAGTAGCTGTTCTGATAGCATTCCACCAATTCATCGCTCGCCCTTGCAGCTGACGAGACGCTAGCCTTCTCTTCATCGCATCCTCAAGACCCAAGTCATCAAAGATACGATCACAGCTATCCATCCAATCTTGAACATCTGTGGCCGACTCCGTTCCATGGAACGGCTTCCCGCCAAGGTTAGTGTAATCTTTGCACAACTTGGCGAAATCGACCCTAGGCGCCTGCACTACTGGGCCAGCACCAACTCCGGGATTGGGAATTGCCCCTTGCACTTCTCTAAGCATATATCTCATGAGGTTGGTAAACATCGCCCTCATGTCAGCGGCATTCCCATTATTGGCCCCTCTACCGGTACCTCTAACATGTCGGCTCATCGTCAATCTGTAAAAGGGAAACGATTAACGACCCCATAGTGGTACTAGTGCAGTGCAACTTCTTTCTTATACTACTAATAGTATATACATACATAGATTTTGAAAACCAAAATAATCACAAATACGCGCTCTCATATACGTACTAACTCTCCCTAGTGTCTTTCCCTAGGTTAACTACGCAACCTAGAGCTCTGATACCAAGTGTGACGGCCCGCCCTGCACCAACCGACATTTACTCCAAAAGTGCGCTGTACACATGTCCAACTGGCACGGAACGGGTCATCAGAAGGAAAAAGGGAGAAGGAAATGAACATACAAGGAACCTGTAGAATGTCTCACAGCGCATGGAACAAAATATAATAATAACATACTTGACATAAAACAGGAGAGACAGTGCATAAGCTGAAAATCAAAACTAAACATCATAGCAGCGGAAATCCAAAATACAGCTTATTACAACTTTTCAACTGTCTCAAAGCAAAGTAAGATAAATGAGGTACACTACTAATGCCCAAGTAGCGACCACCAACGACACAGGGAGAATGTGTATATATATAATACGTGGAAGCCTCATGCCCGCCTCCGAATCAGCTACTCGCGAATCACCAGCTAACCTGTCTCTAGTCTGCTCGTGTGAGCACCCAGAGTAATAAGAGGAGACATAAAACTCTGGGTCAGACATAAAGCCTGGTATGAGCGATAAGCATCTAAAGTGAACAATAACAGGTAGACTAAAACATACCTAAACCTGGACCTGCAACCAAAGAGTTAGCACTACATACTGTTCAACACTCTAAGGTATCATATCAACCAGTGTAAAGATACGGAGGTGGGGGAGGTGTGCATGTCATAATGATGGCAACAATCAAACATAGCATCCACCCTCACATCTCTCACTCAGTGCGTAAAGCATACGATATTCACCACTTCGATCATCCAACATTCCTTGCTACGATCACTTTGCCCCATGAAGTCATAAATGGCTTCACTGCACTGATAACGTAGCCACTAATTCCTCGCTATGTCCACTTGCCCCATGGAGTTATTCACCCCATCTGCGCTGGCTCATAGCCTTACCAATCCTTACTATGTCCACTTGCCCCCATGGAGTTATTCATCCCATCTGCGCTGGCTCATAGTATTACTACGCATCACCTTGCCCCTCAGGTCGTAATGACCCTACTGCACTGATAACGTAGTCTTGCTACCATCACCTTGCCCCTCAGGTCATAATGACCCTACTGCACTGATAAGTAGCCCATCATTCCTTTTAGTGGTGAATCGAAGTTATGAACGTCGATAACTCCTTAGCACACGTCCCGCAGCAAAGTCCAACCATGAAGTGAACTCGTTGGTTCCCAACTGGTTCCGGGATCCTGAGCTCTAACTTCCCCTATTTGACTACCTTTGCATCTCGGGTTATTAGTCAATACTGGGTCGGGTCGGGTTCTTCCTCAGGTCATCGGTTCGGGTCGGTGTTCTTTATCCGTTTGGGTCGGGTCCCCCTTCTGATGCGGTTCGGGTCGGCATTCCTCTGGGTTTGAGTCAGCTGCTTTTTCTTCTTCGGGTCGGGTCGGTGCTTCCTTTAGGGTCGGGTCGGGTCCTTCTTGGTTCGTGCCTTCGATCCGTCTTCATGCTCCCCTTCATATGCTCCTATCCGATCCGCTTTCTTGCTCCTGCTCTGATTTGCCTTTGTGTTTCCGATCCGATCCGTCCTCTTCGATCCGATCCGTCTTCCTCTATCCGATCCGATCCCAGTTCAGCTAGCGTGGCCTTCCTTTTTGCCACTTGTCCAAGTGTTGGGTTCCGATCCGATCAGATTCTTTGCTCAGTTCCACATATCCGATCCGAGCCCCCTTATCCGATCCGATCCGAACCCTGCACTGTTTTCCGAAACTGTTCCAGCAAGTGTTTACGCCATTCGACGACGTTTCCAACCATTCTAACTATTGAAATCAATCACAAAGCATTTCATACAGTCATAGCAACATGCATAATCAACCACAAACATCATTCACATCAATATCATAGGTTAAAATGGATCAAACATACCCAAAATCTCATATTTCCCTTTAAGCATGTTTAGGTGAAACTAATGATAGGATTAGCAAAACTTAACCAAATTAACCCAAATTCATATCAGAGGTCTAAAACATCATTTAGGAATTTATGAACATTTTTCCTCAATTTTATCACGCTTAAATTCGCTAATTAGCACTAATCACCCCTAATTAGCCATAATTAGTGTAAAACTATGCAAATCACTCACCTTAGCCACAAAATAAACTAAGATCTGAAATAATTTTCTGATTTGATGTGAATCTCAATGCCAACAGCAGCTCCTATGTTGATTTGGTGAAGATCTTCCTTGATTAGGGGTTGCTAAGCTTAATCCTTGACCAAAAGATGATTTGGAGGTGATTTAGAGGTTAGAGGCCATTTTTAGGGATCCTTGGTGATAAGTGGAGGCTAGAAAACTGAAATGGAATGATTCTCCATCTCATTTCAGCCCTCCCATAACCCTAATCCCGAAATGGGTTATGGGCCTACTCACTAATCACCCGATTTGGCCCGGTTAAGCAGTTTTTCACTCTCCAAACCTTGTTTCAGCCATATCTCCCCAACGGTAAGTCCGTTTGGCTTATGTGACCACTCTACGGAAAGAGAAACCATCAAACGAATCAATTGGAAGTGGTTTCAGGTCAAATTTTTTTTCCAATCAAAAGTTATGGCCAAAACAGTACCAACTAGGGGCAAAATGGTCATTTAAAAATCGACAAAAATCATAAGCATGGGAAATGACTCTAATAGATGTTTCCAAAAGTTACATGACCATACGACTTCACATGGGAAAGAAATAAATATTCTACGATCCTATGATGTGTAGAATACGGGTCATTACATTGCCAGAGACGATCGTCACTGCCACCACAATTACATTGCACTTGCCGAGACAGATCAATCAATATCTTTAGCTGCATATCCGATGGATGCACCTTAAAACACTAATTTCCATTATTGCAGCAGTCATGGTCCAAAGTCTATTAAATCACAGGCAAAAAGTTTGATTCAATATATATGATATAATTCAAACTCATGTGCAACACACAAGACTTGTTCCATGATACATATAAACATCGACTACTCCTTGTTCTAAAAGTTAAATTAAAGGAAACAGTGTAATGCTGTTTAGGGATTTTAACGTAGTTAGTCCTTTTTGTAAAGAGTATTACACTAATAGCCTTGTTCTAAAAGTAATTACAGGAACAGACCTGTTTGGACTTAACGAAGGCGAGTTTTGAAAACTCGCACGAAGGCGAGTTTTCAAAGCGAGCACGTGTTCATTTTGGTATTAAATTCCACAGCGACTTTCTGGTAATTTGATTAGGACATAACTCAATATCTATAATATGAAATCTCCATTTTTTGTTCCATTACTAAAATACAGTTCCATAGATTCGAACTTTTTTTGTTTCAATGAAATCCGACATATAACGATTCCTATATATTCGAACGATGTTCAAAACGTTAAACTTCGAACTACCGCGACATCTAAACAATATATGTAGCTTAACCAAATAACATAAAACGGATACCAGATTCTAACATTCAAATATAAGAGAGATACATAGTTTGATTAAGGACAGATAAGTTCGAAACATAAGAAATACAGATACACGAAATGCAACACTGACATCGCATCAACAAACATACATCTCCATTTTAGACTATTGAAGTACACCGCTTTCGATTATGTCCCTGCGATCCACATTTGCTGGACCTGTTTGTTTTGGGTGTTTGATGCTCGTCCATAACATTTTTGAATCTCATTGATTTAGGTCGTCCGGCTTGTCTTCTTATACGCAGAGCAAATATTCGTGGCCCATTGTACGGGTCCACGTATTTCTTATCGCGTATAGGATTAAACTCTGGGTCGTATGTAGCTCTATAATTTTGGATGGAGTACCATTCAGAAGCAAAATCGTGAAGTGCTCTATTACAACTAAAATCTTGTGCTGAACAAGCCGCCATCACATGAGCACATGGTATCTTCTGCAGAAGTTGATTCTGCATGTACAGGTGACATTAGTACCGTCGATCTCAACATCAAATTCATCTTTGTAATAATGAATCACTTTCCATTTATATCGACCAAATCGAACAAGCCTACAATGCCTTGCTTCAATAGCACGAGCTTCAATTTTAGCTTCCCATTTTGGAGTAAGTTTTGAATTCAGACCCTCCCCTTTTTCCCACCTCTTATAGAAATATTCAACTGATCGGAAGAACGTTCTAGCAACCAACGCCTTTATAGGCAAGGATCTAACACCTTTTAGTACACCATTAAACCTTTCAGATGCGTTGGTCATCATAATATGGAAGCGGCCACCGTTAGTTATACAAAACTTTCAGATGCGTTGTTCCTTGCTTTGGAATACCATCCCAACAGCCAAACCATTTTGTACGCAGGCAGCCGAGAATTTTTCGCTAGAAAACTCTAGATTAGCCACTATGGATCTCGCCACCATTTGCGCCGTGCAGAGATCATCGTCCATGGGTACTTCCATTTGAACTTCATCACCATCTTCTTCGGGATCTACTATGTTTGGAAAGTCATAGTTTAGTGGTTCATTGTTGACTTCGGTCCAGCATGTATCATCAACCGTTGCCGTGGCAACCGCCATGTTGTCAATTTGTTCAGCCTACTGTGAAGGACCTGCACTCCAATCTTCTTCGGGTTCTACAGTCAATCTGTTAATAAATGCATTTCAGTTACATCTAAATTTCAATGATTAGGTATAAAACTAAAATGATGTGGAACACATACCTTTGGCTCATATCTAACAGTTCTGACTGATTAATTTATTGTTCTTGTTGTTGTTTTGTTGCTGCTCAGCCACATTTGGTAGACAATACAGGTTGGTGTACAAAGGAGAACTAAATATGAGTGATGGATCATGAGTTTGCGACATTTCTATGAAATAACCTAAACCGCTACTAACTATAAGCGGTGTGATTATTTCTTCCACGACATCTTCCACGATTTCTTTTGCTATTTTTCCAACAAACAACACAATCGATTTCTTAACAGCAGAAAACATTACTGCACATCTTCATCTTCTAAAAGTGCTACAGCTCTCCTCTCCGAATCAGTAGGCAAGTTAGCCGACAACTCGATATCATATTCGAGAGGGTTAATTTTGGTTGCTTGGAAAAGTACTGTTTCTTTCAAAGCATCAAGTGTGCAACCCCTTCGAACTCTCCCTGGTTTGCAGAATCCTCCCACATAACTTCCATTTTGGTTCACATCCACGACGAATTCACCGTCATAGTAGTAAAGTGCAGTAATAAATGTAGGCACCATTGTTGAGTGAGTTTATTTTTCTTAAAGTTATTTGAAGACAAGATTGAAGTGTATGAGAAATAATGTGCTAAAGAGCTATGAATTAGGTAAACCATCTACGCAACGTCACCATCAAGTCAGAATTGGCAGAGCTTTAATCATGTCACCGATTTCAAAATAAAATAGAATCAATTTCAAAAGAAAAAAGCCTTAAATTAGAATTGGGACAACTTTAATTGTATCATCAAATTCGAAATAAAGCATTGGCATTCGTCCATACATTGACTTTATCACAATGAACAACCATTTTGAAATATTGGACCAACTTTGTCAGTGTCTAGTCAAATCACCTGATCAGATCATCAAATATTTGGCATATCATACTATATATAAACAGACAAAGCTTTCAAACTAGTTGTCAATTCATCTTTATGTCATAATGTGTAGTGTACAAACCCGCAAATAGGCAAAGCTTTAATTCAAACTTCAAAATATAAAACATACGACACTTCGTATTAATCTTCCAACTCCTACAAACCCACAAATAATAATTCAAACTAAACTTCATAAACGTACAACGACAACGAATGATACAATAATTCAAAATATACTTCAGAAACCTATAACGACTACGGATAATAGAAACACTAGTGGTTACGGTTAAATTGCAAGTCCTCTAGGAGTTTTTTGAAACGTCTAATTTCTTGCTCCAGCTCATTCGCATATGCTATGCCCCTAGGACGAAACGGTTCATCAATCCATTCTGAAAAATTGCATCCTTTGGGATAATTGGAACAAAGAAGACTTCAACGACCAATGTTTTCGCCATCATCAGATACGACAACTTCAGCCATATATCCACAGTGGCAGCAAACTGGTACGAGTTAACCCCTTGCTCCACCATTGTTTGAGAAGTCATTTTGAAAATATGGCTGAGCTGAGAAGATGTGGTTGAGTATGTTTTGAATTATGAGAAGACTAGTGAGTACATATAAAGTTTGGGAATGATCCAAATACACAGGCGAGTTTTCAGATCTCGCACACAGGCGAGTTTTCAGATCTCGCACACAGGCGAGTTTTCAACAGGCGCCAATATCCCTCCCCGAACAAAACAGGCCTATATTTGTTATTATTTCTGAAACATGGCTAATCATGTAATGCTTTCTGTAAACAAGCCTACAAATGTGATTTTTCCTTTATTTTATCTTCTTTTGTATTTGGGTTGGGATGTATTTTGTTTAAAGCCCATTACAAATATACTTGTCTGTATATTGTCGTGTACAGCACTGTGTTATTCTATTCGAAATACAGAGATTTCTACATAATTCAATATATTGTTTTTTCACTGCATTTCATCAAAACTTCTTGACTGTATCACAACATCATAAAAATTCTCATAAATTAGAAAATTCAAGTAGTTCCTTCCCATAATCATATCTGAGCGGTTGCAAGTTTGCAATGGCATTTCTACATCATATTTTCGAGAAATTTGATTCTTTCCTGATAGTTCTTTTGATTTCCACTACTAGAAAATGTTGTTTTAGTGATGTAATTATTGTGATGGAAAAATCCTTAGCAAAATTGTGTCGAGTATGAGATGGATCTGAGTTGAATATTTAAGTTCTTTTTCGAATATAATTTTTTGTTGACCAACATATTTTTTTGTGACGTAACATGTATTCCTTACAAATCCGTGGTAAATCAGTCATGCAATTGTCACAGATATGGAAATCATAGCTAAATTTTGCTTAAAAAAAGGAAAAGTGATATCAAATGTTATTTGTCACAAATCAAGGAAAATCCATCGCAAATCAGCTATGAAGTTGTAATTGATAGTTAAAAAAACACTAAACATTTTGCTAAAATTAAGTAAAATATCGTTGCAACAAGAAGTCACAACCCCGTAGTAATTTTTATGTAGATTTACCATGAATTTGTGATATAATATACAAATATGTCAAAGCAATCCATCACAAATTTATCACATGTTTATCATAGATCTGTAATTTTGTTTTTCTCTTAAAATATAAGAGATGTATTAATAATTATGATTATCTTGGCTAGTTATTAATAGTGTGTAAATTATATTAAACAATCATCATTTAATGATTAATAAATCTAATAAACAACAAATATTCAATAATTAATAAAATATTCTATTTAATAATTAATATTCAATTATAATTAAGAAGTTAAAATTACTAATAATAAATTATTAAAATATTTTTTGATAACTAATTTTTTTAAAATTATTACTAAATAATTAACTATTAGTAATTATATAATAATTAAGATTACAATTTAACATAATTATTAATTGGTAATAAAATTTAGTTATTATAAAGTGATATTTATAGTTAATAATTGTAAAATTAAACAATAATCAATAATTAATAAATAATTAAAAATTAATATGTACTTGATTAATCTGCCAATTTCTAGGGGTGACTACCTAGGTAGTGTGAAGGCATTGAAAAATCGGGGTATATCACTACCCGTGGGGTTTACTAAGACCGACAAGCAATGACTTGAGTGAAGTCTTGGGTTCCACACGTAAATAAAAAATATGTACTTAATTAAATATATTAATAATTATTAGATAATTAACATTAATTATCTAATAATTATTAAATAATTAAAAGTAATAATTTGATAGTATATTTAATAATTAATAATATGTACTATAATTTATATTCAATTATAATTAAGAAGTAATAAACAACTACACATAATTAACAATTAATAAATTTGTATTAATTTATAAAATTTATAATTAATAAATATAGTTAATGGTAAATAATTAATAATTATCAAATTTTATAATTAATAAATTTAATCTAAGCAAATTTAATTAATAAATAAGAATTAACAAAAAAAAGTTACATTTAACAATTGATTATAATTAATTGCCAATAATTAGTAAATTATAGTTAATATTTATTAAGTACATTGAATAATTAATAAAGATAAAAAATAATTAATACTAAATTATTAACAATTATATTTTATAATAATTGCTACTAGTATTTAATGTTAAATAACTACTATTAATATTTAGTACTTAATTTTGATACTTGATTATTAGTAATTAATGTTCATAAAGTTCAAAAAGTACAAAGATATAAGTTTTAAGTTTTAAAGTAATTTAAAATTTAAGATATTTTAAATTTTACAAAATTAATAATTATTTTAAAGCTTTAAGCTTACGCGTGATACAAAATACTACTTATGCACATATTTAAAAAATTAATTTTATAGAGTTCTTCTTTTAACGTACGTAGGTTCCATTTTGGCTCCAATGTAAAAAAATTGACTCTTAAATTTCGCCGCCTCAGATCCCAAAATTTGTATCATTCTTAATATCCCATTTTTCCTTCAATTTATTTGTTTTCCTTAGCCAAACTCTCAAATTTCCTAAAATTTCCCACTAAACCCTAGAATTGAAGTTTCCAATCGAAATTTACCTCCATGCTTTCCAAGCAATCCTTCGATTCACTCAAGGTATGTGACTCTTTCGATCACTTTCCTCCCGATTCCATCCATTCCTTTGATTCGACATATTTGCATTTCTTAGTGCCCTCTACGTTTCTCGAGGCAGACATTTTGTGTATTTAAATGGAATGAAGATTTATTCACTACTACAAATTTGCCGTTTTCTGTCCCCTTTTTAGTATCGTTAAGGCGTCGAAATTTTTTTTGGTAACTCCTTAACGACGCTAAATACGCATCAAAAAAACAAGCATCGCTAAATTACTAGTCATCGCTATGGTGTCATAGAAATGACATCGCTACGGCGTCACTTAATTTTGCCGACGCCATAGCGATGCAAATGATTTGGCAAAATATTGCATCGCAATGACATCGGTAAACATTAATGACGTTTTTGTGACACAAATGAAATATCAAAATATTGAAGTCGCAACATTGACACTAATATATAGTGACGTGATTGTGACTTCTTAGTTTTGATAGACAAAATCTGTCACTATGGGGTCATTTAGCGACTTCACAGCAACGCAAATGATTTTGTAATATTGATATTGAACCCAAATATCTATATTAACACAAAGTGCTTATTTGTTATAGATATAATCGTTTCAGTTTTACATAGCACCCTCCTCAGATCCATTCTTATATAACTTATGTTGCGTACGGAAATAAACATTTTACAAAGCAACAACTTAGACATGTCACATATGCATAAACACAAACACTACTAGATATGATCAGTATTGCATCGGGCAGTTCCAACGGCCTCCAACGGAGGTTGACCAACGGCTTCCAATGGAAGCCAAAATTCTTATCTGTATACGGTTTGTAAAATATACGCCGTTGGAAACCGTTGGCGGCCGTTGTTTTTAAGCCGTTGGAAGCCGTTGCCACCCGTTACACGGGCGAGCAGAAAAACGTTTCGAGCCTTCCTCCTTCTTCCCCATTTGCTTCCCCCACGGTTTTGGAAACAAAATCCCTAAAATTCACCCCTTTCAATTCTGAAATCGCCAATTTCAATCCATCTTCCGCGTAGGATCTCTCCAACTCCCTCAAAGCACTCTCTCATCCTCTCTATTCTCCTATTCTCTTTGATTTTGAGGTATGTGTTTGTTCTAATTTTTGTTTAATACCCTATGTTTAGTGTAATTGATGCATAATTAGTGTATGTTTGTGTGTGTAGTGATGTTAATTAGTTGCCAATGTGGGGTTTTATCATTTTAGTTGCTAATTTAGGGTTTTTACTTATAAATTATTTGGTTGTTGTTATGATCTAGGGTTTGAATTAGTTGAAGTAGTTGTTGTTATATGCATGTATATAGTTGCTAATGTTGGTAATCTAGGGTTTGATTAGTTAAAGTTGACTATGTATATATGCATGTATATAGTGTTATGTATATATATACACGTATATATAGTTGACACTCCACGCATTTGTTTATTTGGTTAACGCCCAATTAATCGAAAATAATATTTAGTCAAAAACGTGTCGTGAAAATACAAATATTTAAGTTTGTGTTTTTTGGGCTAAGGCGCACAACGGCGCTAAGGCGCACAAAGGCGTAAAAAATATATTTCAATCGCAATAAAAAACCAAATCGTAATATGTTACATTCGTAAAGCCTTAGAGAGTTTTTTTGGCCCTGCCTGATAAGTATTGTATATAATCGTTATGTGAATGTTCGTTTTATTAACAAAACGGACATTTATATTCATCATATACAATATTTGTTGGATTTGTCCTTTGTATTGGACAAGTTACGAATACAATAACGAAATTAAATCTCGTAAAATATTTCATTTTAAACGGTTCTCAAAATTTCGAAAGTTCTTCCTTTATGTTCCCTGTGTACACGCAATTGTGTACTGTTCAGGGAACTAAAGGGAAGTGCTGCCGAAATTTTGTTGAATCGTTTAAATTGAAAAGATTTACGAGATTTAATTACGTTATTGTATTTGTAATGGGAGGTAGGATGACCCACCTGTAACTGATCAATTAACATAATTACATGCATTCAACAATAAAATTGTGAATCTATTTCCAACTATTGATGTTATAAAAATTATAAAAATTGTGAAGTTTAACATTTTTTCTAATTTTATATGTACTTAGGAAAAATGGATCACGATTACTTTATTGATCGAAGTTGGATGTACAAACGAAGAGAAAGTGATGGCACAATAAACAAACATTTTATTAATGGTGTCGGGGTGTTTATTGATTTCGCGTTACGTAACAAAGGAAACGACGTCGAAATCCGTTGTCCTTGTAGTAGATGCAAGTTATTGAAGTATTTGGTACCACAAATGGTTAGAGTTCATTTGCGTCAGTATGGTTTTGTGTCGAACTATTCAGTTTGGGATCGTCATGGAGAACCGTTAGCATCTACTTCTACACAAGTAGAAGATGTCGTAGTGAATAATGAAATTGCTACGACGAATCTCGTAGAACAAATGGTTGAAGATGTTGCACGTTCAATGTTCCCAGTTCAACAATTTAACGATAACGATGGTAATGATGACGATGGTAATGATGAAGAAGAACCAAATATTGAAGCTAAAAAAATATATGATTTATTAGATGCAGCGAAAAACTCCCTTTGGGAAGGCTGTGAAAGCGGAACTCAATTATCAGTAATCGCTGAATACATTGCGATGAAATCGAAATACAATCTCACGGAAGCTGGATTTACAGCTGTTGTACATGCTGCGAAGCGACATATGCCTCCTAATAATTTGATGTGCGAAAATCATTATGAAGTTAAAAAAATGATGTCGGCCTTTGGTTTACCATATCAAAAAATAGATACATGTCTAAAGGGTTGCATTCTATTTTGGAAGGAAGATATCAACCTTAAGAAGTGTAAAATATGTAATGAGGAAAGATACAAACCTATAAAGAAAAAGGGAAAGGAAGTCCCGTACAAACGTATGCATTATTTACCTATTATTCCTAGACTTCAAAGGTTATATGCATCTTCTGTAACCACGCAACATATGAGATGACACAAGGTGAGAACACAGGAAGAAGGTTCGTTAACACACCCGGCCGATGGAGAAGCGTGGAAGCATTTTGACCAAAAGTACCCCAATTTTGCATCCGAGAGTCGTAATGTTAGACTTGGTTTATGTACAGATGGATTTTCACTATTTTCTCAATTTGGTTCTAAATATTCATCTTGGCCTGTAATTGTAACACCTTATAATTTACCTCCGTGGATGTGTATGAAAACTCCTTATATGTTTCTCACAATTGGCGTTCCTGGTCCTGATGATCCGACACAAGGAATCGATGTTTATTTACAACCGTTGATTGAAGAATTAAAAAAAATTGTGGTATGAAGGGGTAGAAACATATGATATTTCGCAAAAGAAAATTTTTCGTATGTATGCTTCTCTGTTGTGGACAATTAGCGATTTTCCTGCTTATGCAATGCTTTCAGTTGGAGTACGGCTGGTCGTCTAGCTTGTCCGTACTGCATGGAAGAAACAAGAGCATTTTCTTTACCTATTAGGAAGAAAATTTCATGGTTTGACTGTCACAGATGTTTCCTTCGTATTAATCATCATTTTAGAAAAGATAAGAATTTTTTTACCAACGACAGGCTTGAAACTTTGCGACCACCAAAAGTACGGACAGGTGAAGAAATTTTTGAACTTGTGAGAGATTTTCCCAAGATTCATGAAAGTGGAGTACAGTCAGAAATTCTAGGTAAATCGATGACTCATAATTGGTGGAAACAAAGCATATTTTGGGAATTGCCTTATTGGAAAGATCTTCTTATTCGTCGTAATATTGACGTGATGCATAATGAGAAAAACGTTTTTGATATTGTAATCAGCACAATTTTGAATGTCAAAGGAAAGACAAAAGATGATTTGAAATCAAGACGCGATATCGAAGTAATATGTAATCGTCCGGAGCTTCATATGAAGGCAAATGACACCAAAAAACCGAAAGCATGATATGAACTCGATAGTAATCAAGTTAAAATATTTTTAAAATGGATTGAAGGATTAAGATTCCCAGATGGTATATCTTCCAATCTTCGTAGATGCGTCGACTTTAAAAACAGCAAACTTAGCGGGATGAAAAGCCACGACTGTCATGTTATGATGGAAAATTTATTGCCCGTCGCTTTCAAAGAATTATTGCCCGTAAAAGTTTGGACTGTTGTAACAGAGCTTAGTTTGTTCTATAAAGAGCTTTGTTCTACTACATTAAAACTTGATCGTCTATGTAAGTTAGAGGAAGAAATCCCTATATTGCTCTGCAAATTGGAAAAAATATTTCCTCCAGGATTTTTCAATGTTATGGAGCATTTACCTATTCACCTTCCGTTGGAAGCACGCCTTCGAGGGCCTGTGCAATACGGATGGATGTATCCGTTTGAAAGGTATATTAATTTTTTGTTAATTAAATTTTGATTAGTGAATCGTGTAATAAAAATTATTTAATTACATTATTTCTAAACAGGTATTTAAATCATCTGAAGAAAAAAGTGAGGCAGAAAGCTCGAGTTGAAGGTTCCATTTGCAAATCATACATCGAAGAAGAAGCTTCATTTTTTTTCTCTCATTATTTTAGTGATCATGTGAACATATCATTTGTAAGTACTGCGCGTAATGACGAAGACATAGATCAAGATGACTGTCCAGCGACTTTATCTATTTTTAAAAAACATGGACGTCCTTCTTGTAGATTTGTGGAAGAATGGCTGAATGATAAAGATTATAATGCAGCACACACATATATACTTCTCAATTGCACTGAAGTTGCACCATTTGTTAGGCAATGACCTTATACATCTACGTATACACGTATTAAATGTTTAATCATATATGTAAGATTTGTTTTATAATTGCAGCATTTATGAATCACAGTATCCAAACGGCGATATCAGCAAAGAATTCGCCAGTTGGTTTAACAATTATGTTTTTGATCCAACAAATTGTATTGTGGATGAAGGATTGAAACATTTGGCATTGGGACCAAAAAGACTTGTCAAGACATATCCAATATTCTTTGTCAATGGATATAAATTTAGCACTAAAGAATATGGTGCTGAAAAACTAACAGACAATAGTGGTGTATTTGTTAAAGGTAGTGATGATCCAAACGACCATACACATGATTTTTATGGCGTGCTAAACCAAATTCTGCAATTGTCATATTTCACACGACCCGCAGAAAAAGTATTTTTGTTTAAATGCAACTGGTTCAGCAACGTTTCAGGTTCTGGAATAAACGTGCATTCAAAATATAATCTTATAGAAGTGAGACATACTTCCCGTTATTATAAGTACGATCCTTTTGTACTTGCCAAACAAGCTTTTCAAGTTTATTATGCTCCTTATCCATCTATGAGAAGAGACAAAATAGATTGGTGGGCTGTTTTCAAAACAAAGGCAAGGTTTACTTTTGATGGACGTAATATTCCCGACGACCAAGCTTATCAAGCAGATGTCGAGGGAAATCCGGAAATAGTAATAACCGATGATCAAACAGACTTTGGACCTCTAAACGATGAATCGAACACATTAGTTGACGTATTTGAGACTATAAATGAACCAAATATGGAGGAGGAAATGGAGTCAGATTCTGAAAGTGACGAGGACGACTTATAACCAATAATTCTCATTTTAAAAAGGTAATTTTATATTTCTATTAACAAGAAACATATAGAATCATATCCGTTCCTTGTTTTTAACATTTTAAAAAGGTATTTATGTTATGACATTTCTATTAACATGTATTCATGTTATCTCATGCCTTGTTTTTTTATAGCTCTTTCATGTTTATGCTATTTATGTTGTTATTTGTAACAGGTGATGTCTCAAGGTGCTGATGAGGGTGGACCATCTGACTTATCTCGTCCTGTGGTCTGGCTTAAGCGAAAAGCCAGTGGAGGGTATGTACTAAATTTTTAGTATAAATTTAATTATGTTAACTACAATAAATTATATAATTTATTGCCATGATTTTTTTTCTCTCTTTTAACACAGGGGTTTTGAGTTGGAGCCGTCCAACACGGTCCTCAGTATATCAAAACGCGCATATCAGGCTCGCACCAACGCATGTTGGCCCACATGGACATCGGTACCCGACATAGTTAAAGAGACCATATGGCAAGATTTTTTGGTATGTAAGATATAACATTTCGTATGTTAAGTAGTTATGCTCCTATTTGATAAGTTCATATGCATGTTATTTTAAAAAAAAATGCAGGGTTCGGTGGATATGCAGGAAGCAGATTTGGAAGTCGTCAAGCGCCACTGGAATTCTAAAGTGGCAAAAAATTACAGAGAGAAAATGAACAGCTTAAAAACAAGTGGAAAGAGACCGATTTGGATAGGCGAGACAGTGTGGAATGAGCTGCTTACTTATTGAAATAATAATCCGGATTTTCTGGTAAATGTAGTGCATGTTTAATTTAAATTATTTTATTCAATTAATATGTGTTTTATAATAATACTTTTTTTTTTCAAATTTAAATGTATAGGCCTCGTCTGAGAGAAATGCAACTAATAGGAGCAAGAATCTGGTTACGCATCGGGGTGGGTCGAAGTCATTTCAGCACCACCGTGAGGATCTGGTATGATTAGTACTTGCATCGTTTAAATTTAATAGTTGATTTAATTTTAAGTTTTAATTTATAAGCACATATATATATATATATATATTTATATGCATTCTTATTTTAGGAGAGAGCGCGCATAGGTCCTGTGTCATACTGGGATGTTTTCGAACATACACATGCATTGAGCCAGACTGACGACACAGGTTCAGTTTCTTACACTTGGGACCATGACAACAAGGCACGCGAGAGATATGTAAGTATATAACAGTTAAGTTAGAGTTATATAATTAATTTAATTAAAATTGCAGTGTTATCTAATTTCATTTGTTTTATGTTTAACAGGAGAAATTTCAAGCACATAGGGCGCACTTACTGGAGTCTACGGGGAGGTCTGAGTTGACGAAGGCCGATGAAGATATGATTTTTGATGTTGTCATGGATAAGCCTACTCGGAACCGCCGATATGGATATGGAAATCTAGAGGTAATACGAAAATTTAAGATTTTGTTTGGAGGAAATGATTTGTCGCATAATAGTATTTTTATATAAACAATTGGTATGGATTTGATTTACTTTAAATGATACTATAAAATAATGAAAATCTGAAATTATATACAGATTGGATCAGGTCAGCATACGTACCAGAGGGCCCAAGACAAAGAAGAGATCGCACAGCTTAAAGCACAAATTGCGGAACTTAACGAGCGTGATATTCGTCGTGAGAGGCAGTATGAGTTGCTCAACCAGAAGTTGGAAGATTTCATGAACCGATACGGTACACCTCCTTCATCCTCTGGTGGAGAGAGCTGATCAGGTTAGCTGACTTGTTTTGGTTTGTATTTTGAGAGTTGATGATGCTTGCATATTGTTGTATATATTGTTGTGTTGGTTTGGACATGAGGTTATGACGGTTTGGTGATGGTATGGCTTGGACATTATGTTGGTTATGTTGTTTGGACATGTTTATGTTGTTTTGGCTATGTTTGATTGTTATGTTATGTAAATATTGGTTAATTTATGTGTTTTGTGTTTGATTTTTGTTTTATATTGTGTTTGGGAATATATATGGCTGAGATTGTGAGTTATATGCTCGAAATGGAGCAGTTTGGATGACGTGTTTGTGGTGTTGTGACTGGAAGAAGCAAATGCAAAATCTGGAAAAAAAAAAAATTCCAGATTTCCAACGGCGCCCAACGGCTACCGACGGCTTACTGGTTTCTCTAAACCAACAGTTTCCGACGGCTAAAGACGGCTATATTTCAACGGTTTTCATTCATTTCCAACGTCCAGTTGGCCATCGTTGGTGGGACACGTGGCAAAAAATAACAGTTGGAAGCCGTTGGAAAAATTACGTTGGTTGCATTGGAAGACGTTGGAATCCGTTGAAGTGTATACCAACGGAAAGACCAACGGCCTCCAACGGCCCCTGGCCGTTGAAAACACCCCTTTTTCTTGTAGTGAAAAGACATCTTAAATATTGACACTCATAGGAAGCAGGTGGCCACACATGCACCATATCTATACCAGTTCACTCTGCCTGCTAGCATCAGTTGCTTAGTAATCAAAAACAACATGTCATAATACAATTTGTGTATGACTATATGTTCCAGGGTAGGATACATGTCTGAATACAAATTTCATTTATTTTTAAATACATATTAGCCAAAGATACATAGTACATGATGAATAGTATCCCAAACTGGAAAGTACCAGAAGAGGGGAACAACAGTGGTGGTAACAACTTGGAGTACCAGGGAAAAGCAATGCTGCTAGTGTTACAAGCTTCAGAAAAACAATATACACCTTCATTTACTGCTAGTAATAAATGTCACATATTTGGTGCCTTATTAAGTACATCATTCAATACGTTTATCTTCATCTTACACCTGAAGAAACATTTTGTTTATTATACTTGAAACATTCACATAATTAGTAATAACGTATGCCTTTTTGTAGTTTATCTTCAACATCTGTTGCATCTACAAGAATTAAATCATTTTTCATCATATCAGTAGCTCGTTCAATATCAACCTCTCTACTGGGTCCTATAGCAGTCTTTGCCTTTGGAAACTCAACTTTCCAAGCTAAATACTTGGATTCTTCAAGCTTTTTATATGCAAGTGCTAATGTACGCAGACCAGCTTTTCCATTTTCATTTACGTGACATGCTGTATCAATTTCGTACATTTCTCCATCTTTTGAATGTTTATATAGTATAATTCTAAATAGAATGGCATAGGCAAAAATTAACAGTTTACAATCAATACGTGGCTCTGGTTTTCTTAGTTGAATGTATGTTTTGCTTCTCAATAATATCAATAAAGTAGACAATCTATACCTGTCAGCACCTTTGCAAAGAAGAAAGAGTTGTCCAGATTCATTTCGAATAGCTACAGACATTCTTTTTCTCTAGCTGCTAAATTCCAAAAGGTTGAGAATCTTAAACTCTCTGCAATAAAAAAATCAAAAGCGTCAATTTTACAGTGTACCAAAACAAACAAACAGCAAAAATATGTTTTATTGGAAATACATAAACAAACAACAAAAATACGTTTTAATGAAAAATATGTTATGGACATATTTATTTAAAATATTTAATCTGTAATTAATGGTTTCCATTAATGGATGAACTTTTTTTTGGAAAAACCTAAACAGGATATCCAGATACAGTATTTGCCGATAGAGGTCGCATATTTTCATCTATTGCAGTTGAGGCGGACTGTATTTGCTGATAACTGCTGATTGTGCTGTAGCTGCCAGCGCTGATAATGTCAAATAAGCCATCACCTGAATTGTTCAATCTGGTTAAAATTATTTTTACAATGTAACAATATTTTTTCTATATATACATCCATGTGAAGATGTCTGAGAATTTATGAGACATAACAGTTATTCTTTCCATGTGCAAAAGTGACTTATAAAGGAAAACAGTGAGATATTGTATATTGATTGAATGAATTAGTTGTACATATACGTTGCCTATTTATAATATAGGCTAACGCTAACGTGAAAAACAAAGAAGGAGATATTGGGCTTGCAGCCCAGTCCATGTAATTATACAGATCATATATGTTTAGAAACTGCGATGGTTTTATTAGCCACCCTCAACTTTAGCTAGGGTTTTCGTCTTCCTTCTACAGCCGCCACCATCTTCAACTCTCATCTCTTCTCTAAATTTGCTGAAATTCTTCACTGAAAGAGGCTTCGTTAGAGCATCTGCTCTCTGAAACTGAGCAAGCACATGATTTACTTCAAGTTTTCCAGTTGTGGTTTGCTCTCGTACGAAATACAAATCGATTTCGATGTGCTTCGTGCGAGCATGTTGGATTGGGTTTGCTGATAGCGAAACAGTGCTTAGATTGTCGCACCATACGATTGGTCTTTTATTGGGAAGAAACCCTAACTCCCCAAGCAGTGAATTTATCCACATAATTTCAGCCGTTGTACTTGCTAACGATCGATATTCTGATTCAGTGCTCGAGCGAGAAATGGTTGGCTGCTTCTTTGAGCACCAAGAGACAGGATTAGGTCCTAGGAAGACGTAATATCCAGACGTTGATCTGCGGTCGTCAGGATCGGAGGCCCAGTCTGAATCACTGTAAGCTTGAATGTATAGATCTTTGCAACTTTTTAGTTTTATGCCATAGTTGATGGTTCCACTTAAGTAGCGTAAGATTCTCTTAACTGCTGTCCAATGCTCGTTCAGTGGCGATTGCATAAATTGGCAAACCTTATTTACGCTGTAGCAAATGTCAGGTCTAGTAATAGTTAGATATTGCAATGCACCTACTATGCTTCTGTATTCCTTTACATTCTGAATTGCTTCTCCTTTGTGTTTAGACAACTTAGAACTGCTAATCATAGAAGTTGGCATTGGTTTGGCTTTGTCCATCTTGGTTTTAATCAGTAACTCTGAGATGTACTTGCTTTGTGATAAAATAATTTCATCTTTGGATTTCTGAACAACCTCTATTCCTAAAAAATAATTCAGGTTTCCCAAATCTTTAATGGAAAAAACTTGATTTAGGTACTGCACAATCTTGTTAACATCTGCTTGATTGTTACCAGTAATCAGAATGTCATCTACGTACACAAGTATGAAAGTCACACTGTTCCCACTTCTTTTGATGTGTAAAGAATTGTCAGATTTAGTTGTAGTAAACCCCAACTTTATGAACGTGTTTTTAAGTTTGTCATACCAAACTCTTGATGCCTGTTTTAGTCCATAAATGGCCTTGTGTAATTTACAAACTAGATGACTGTCATGAGTATTTTTGTACCCTTCTGGCTGCTCCATGTACACATCCTCCTCTAAGTATCCATTCAGAAAGACATTGCAAACATCAAGTTGTCTTATACACCACTGCTTTTGTAAGGCAATGCTGATGATTATCCTTATAGTAGTGTGTTTAACCACGGGGGAAAAAGTTCCTTTGAAGTCAAAACCATATTCTTGTGTGTACCCCTTTGCCACAAGTCTGGCTTTATGCTTTTGTATACTTCCATCTGCAGTCTTTTTTAACCTGTAAGTCCATTTACAGCCTATAATGTTTTTGTGACTTGGTGCTTTGACCAAACTCCATGTATTATTTTTAATGAGGGCCTTATATTCTTCATCCATAGCATCTTTCCATTTTTCACATTTTGCAGCCTCATTGTAGTTGATAGGTTCTCTGTCAGCCATACTTGTTGCGTATACTTTCGGTTTAAATATACCATGCTTAGCTCTAGTCATCATGTGATGTCTATTTTGATCATGTTGTTCATCTTCATTGCTGGTACTCCCTGTAGTGTTGCTATGGCCATCAGTTGGTTGCACATTAATGTTTTCTGCATCATCAATATTACCATTCGTGTCTTCTCCTTCTCCAATCATAGAATTGTCTGGGTTGTAGTCTGATTTGGTGCTAGGAACACCACTTTCAATGTCTTCACCTTCATACTGCACTTGTTGCTTATGATTGTACATCATTTCTTCAGTCAATTCTGGCAATGTTATAACTTTTCTGTTATCATCAATAATTCTTTTGCTAGTTTTGATGTCCTTTTCTGCAAAAGGAAAAATGTGTTCGTCAAATACAACATGCCTTGAAACATATATTCTCCCATTATCACTCAAGCACTTGTACCCTTTTTGGTTCTCAGCATACCCAAGAAAGGTACAAGGTGTTGATCTTAAGCTTAATTTGTGTTTGTTATAGGGTCTTAAACAGGGAAAACATAGGCAAACAAAAGTTTTTAAACTAGAATAATCTGGTTTAACACCATGCATCATTTCATATGGGCTTTTATACTGTAAAACTTTAGTAGGCATTCTGTTAATCAAATACACTGATGTCACAAAAGCTTCTGACCAAAATTTTAGTGGTAATGAGGATTGTGACATCAATGTCAGCCCTGTTTCAACAATATGCCTATGTTTTCTCTCTACAAGCCCATTTTGTTCAGACGTGTGTGGGCAGGTTTGTCTATGCAATATGCCTTTGTTATAAAAATATTTCTTTAATGGCATAAATTCTCCACCTCCATCTGTCTGAACATCCTTGACAGTACAGTTTGTCTGCTTTTCTACAAGTGTGACAAACTGTATTGTTGTATTGTATGCTTCAGATTTACTTTTAAGCAGATATATCCAAGTGTACCTAGTAAAAGCATCCACAAAAGAGAGATAATACCTGTATCCACGATCTGTTTTGATTGGAGAAGGACCCCATAAATCTGCAGCAATAAGCTCTAGTGGTTTGCTGTATTTTGTGGTTGACCCAATGAAGGGCAATTTATGGCTTTTGCCTATTTGGCAATGTTTGCAAACATAATGCTCAGGTACATCATTGCAATCAATTTTATTTTCATTCAAGACATGTTTAACAGTATTAAAATTTGGATGTCCCAGCTTGTCATGCCAATCATTAAATGTCTTGTACAAATTATCATTAGCAGTAATAGATTCAACATTAAATGTTTTGTACAAGTTATCATTATCGGTAATAGATTCATTATTATAGCAATAGTTTCCAACATCAGTAGCATGTCTTGACTTCAAGTTCTTGAACTTGTACAGCCCCTTATCCAAACTACCCTGTAGAAAATGTTTTTGTTCAGTAAATCCCTAACTAGACAGTATTTTGGGTGAAACTCAAAGTACACATGGTTATCATTAGCAAATTGTGATACGCTAATTAGGTTTTTCTTGATTTTGGGCACTCTAAGTAAGTTATTTAAGTAGAGTTCCCTTTTTCCCTTAATGTAACCATGTCCAATATGTGATATACTAACAGTTTCACCATTACCCATAGCAACAGAACACGTACCTGAGTAGTTCTTGTTTCCCAGACTTAGGTTCTGCAAATTGTTTGTCACATGATTTGTTGCTCCAGAATCTGGGTACCAATCATCAAGATTAATGTCTTCAGATTTGCCTGATTCATCATTGTTTGAATTCTGTGTCTGCATTCTTGATCCTTCAACATTCATTCTTTGTTGTTGCATTTGAGTCATATTAACATTTAGGGCTCTTTGATTTCCTGGATTTTGTTGATTCACATTGTATTCACTGTTAAATCTGAAATAGCATCTACTTGCAACATGTCCAAATTTTTCACAAATTTGGCATTTCACTCTGTTGTTGTTATTAAATCTGCCTCCTCTTCCTCTGCCTCTTTGGCTGGAATTACCCCTGAAAAACTGATTTTCTTGCTTACTGTTTTGAGCATTATTGACTTTCTGTTGGCCTTTGTTTCTTGCAGTGGAGGCATAGAACAGAAAACTCTGATTGAGATGATCTTTTCTGTTCAACTCTTCCTTCATGTGCAAGAAGCGACGAATGAACATACTGTAAATCAGGTACAGTCTTTTGTGAAGCTATGAATGTTACAATTGATTCATACTCATCATCCAATCCGCTAGTGATGTATAGAACATGCTCACTTTCACTAACAACATGCCCAGTAGAATTCAATTTGTCACATAGAGTTTTTATTTTAGACAGATAATCATGCATAGACATGTCATCTTTCCTTATGCATTGTAGCTGCCTTCTGTATAACATGATTCTTGCAGCAGATTGGGCACTGAAATTTTGTTCAATAGTATTCCAAACCGCAAAAGATGTGTTGCATCCTATCACTTGTGATAGCATACTAGCACTGATGGATGATATTAGCCATGAAACAAGAAGACTATCTTGTTTCTGAAATCTTATGTAATCTTCGTTACTGACTAAATTTCCATCTTTGTCACGTATCATTACAGGTGGAATTAACACAGTACCTTTAATGAAGTCAAGAAGTCCATATCCTCTCAATGCCGCTTCCACCTGAAACTTCCATAACATGTAATTATCCTCGTCAAGTGGGATGGTAATTATCTGACTTTTGGGTTTAATCAGGGGAAAGTTCGGTGCTGGAGGCATGGATGTGGGGTTTGTTCCAGAATTGGCTGAACTGAGAGCATCATTGTTTCCAGTTCCTGCCATAGATGATCAACAAAAGGCAACAGAAAAGACTTTCTTGATGAAACTGAAGGTTCTTGGATGGCTAAAGACACTGAAAAGTGTTTTCAGCAACCGGATCTTCAGTGGAAAGATGATCAACAGGTAAAAGATGAGACTCTAGGACGGCAAAATCTCCAAACGATGGTGATTTCTGCAACCAGGTCTCGCCAGATGATGACAGCAGTGTCAGATGGCGGAATTGTGACCAAGATCGAAGAAGATGACGAGGTTTCTCTAATCCTTCCTCTTGGTAAAGCAATTTGAATCAGATTAATCTGATACGAACAGAAATAGATCAAAGAGAGGGGTATATTCTTCGATGATGAAGATTTTCTGAGAAGAAACAACAAATATACTCTTCTCTCGATTTGAAATAGGAATGGTTTTGTATTCTTGTTTTTCCTCCTTTTCCTTTTTTTTTCTTTCTGCCGCTTGGCTTAGTGCTCTGATACCATAAAGGAAAACAGTGAGATATTGTATATTGATTGAATAAATTAGTTGTACATATACGTTGCCTATTTATAATATAGGCTAACGCTAACGTGAAAAACAAAGAAGGAGATATTGGGCTTGCAGCCCAGCCCATGTAATTATACAGATCATATATGTTTAGAAACTGGGATGGTTTTATTAACTTATCCTTGTTGAATTTAGATCTTGAAGGATCCATTAACATGGCATTAAATTTCACATGAATGTTTTGTACATACACTGATGTATTATGGATTTGAGAGTAACCTGTACATTGATTTTCAAACAGAAATCGTAAGTAATGTATTAGTAAATGATGCATCTACTACCTTGTACCAAATATGATATATATCTAAGAGTATTATCGATTTGTTGCGTATACCTGGTCACAAGAGAATATAGCCCAAGCAAGGCCTCTGTTAAAAATAACATTGCCTCTGACCATGCTCATTACACAGCACAATCGTTGAATCAAACTATAGTTTGCTGCTATTCCATTTGTTATCACCAAAAACCTACAGGAACAAAATTATATGGATTTGATTATCATAGAATGTTTGAAATGGGGCTAAAGTTGAAAAAGTTTTTTTTACAGGTCCTGAGGTAATTTTTTAATAATGTGTTGGCGATGACTTAATGAAGACATTTCATAAGCAGCTGCGATCAAATATTTACGTTTAAATGACAAATTACGTGCAAACAATTATATACTTCGGAAAGAAAATAAATTTTGAAAAATGACATAAAGAAAAGGCATTTAAACTGATCCTGAAGACAAATAAATGGAAAACCGGATTGTTGATGACATGGTACGAATACAGATACGATCACTGATTTGCTCGAATGAAGAGGCTTTCCTACTTAAAAATGTAATCCGTTACATTTTTTACTCTGCAGGTATAAATGTACAAGACTGCATATTTGGAGGGGAAAAAACAGGGTGTTTTGAACAATTTATATGTATTTGGATATCTTGTTTAGGTTTTTCCAGAAAAAAGGTTCATCCATTAATAGAAACCATTAATTACAAATTAAATATTTCAAATAAATATTCCCATAACATATTTTCCATTAAAACATATTTCAAATAAATATGTCCATAACAAACTGTTGGAAATTTTATGAATTATTTAAAATATGAAATAAGTTTATGATGCCTCCTATTTGTGAATAGTCTCACGTCATGGCATTATAAGAAAGATACAAGTATTTATACTTGTTTCTAAGAAGTCATGTTGGGGCCTTGGGCTTCCAATGCATGCTTTGTTGTGAGGAGGGAGACCATGCATCATGACCACCACACACGCGCACGACCGACCAACTCGACCCGGCCCGGCTCGGCTTGGCTCGGGATTGGGCTTGGGCCTTGGCTATGTGGCCGCGACCATCCCATTGGTGACTGCTGTCCCGTTTCGTTTTGAAGGTCTGCACTTCAAACGATGGCGTCAGAAGATGGAGTTCTACCTGACGATGAGAAAGGTGACTGCTGCTCTGACCACCGACAAACCGCAGCTGTCAGACAAGCCTGACGGAACTGATGAAGCGCAGATGACATCCTAGACTGAACAATCAAAGCAGTTGCAGACCTGGACTGAACAGGATTATCTGTGCAAGAATTTTATTCTAAACGGATTGAGCGATGATCTGTATGATTACTATAACTCAGAGGACAAGACAGCAAAGCAAATCTGGGAAGCGCTGCGGAAGAAATACGATACAGGGGCAAAGAAGTATGCTGTAAGCCGCTATCTCAAGTACCAGATGACAGACGATAGGTTAGTAGAGATGCAGTCTCATGAGCTGTAGAAAATAGCTCATGGGATCATCTCCGAAGGTATGGTTTTGGATGAACAGTTTCAAATTGCTGTTATTACTGACAAACTGCCCCCAGGTTGGAAAGACTTTAAAATTTTCTTACGGCATAAGACTAAGGAATTTTCCTTAGAGAGTTTGATCACTCGCCTTCGCATTGAGGAGGCAGCACGCAAACAGGACCAGAAAGAGGAGGTGTTGTTTGTTTCAAACAACAACACTAAAAAGACCAAACCCGCAGTTCTGAAACCAAACCAGAAATCTTTTAAGAATCAGAACAGACACAACAAACAGAATGGGAATCCGCAAGGAAACCCAAAAGAACAGCAAAAATTAGCCCAAAAGAATGACTCTAGACAGTTGTTTCTATGTTACAACTGTGGAAAACCAGGTCATATGGCACGAAAGTATCGGAACAAGCTTAGCTCTATACCACAGGCTAACTTGACTGAGGAGGAGCCTCTTATGGCTATGATTACTGAGATTCACCTTGTTGGTGGATCAGAGGGTTGGTGGGTAGACACTGGTGCTTCTCGCCATGTCTGCTATGATCGTGCTATGTTTTCCACATACACGGCTGCTGATGATCAGAAAGTGTTGCTGGGAGATTCTCACACCACTAAAGTTGCAGGGATTGGAAACGTTGAGATTAAGTTTACCTCTGGAAAGACTGTGATCCTCAAAGATGTTTTGCATACTCCAGAGATGAGGAAGAATCTGGTGTCTGGCTATCTCCTTAATAAGGCAGGGTTTACTCAATTTATTGGGGCTGATTTGTATACATAGTGTATAAGGGAAACTTTGTAGGAAAGGGTTATGTTTGTGAGGGAATGTTCAAATTAAATGTTGAATCTAATAAAGTGAATAATTCTGCTTATATGTTGTGTGATTTTAATATTTGGCACTCTAGACTATGTCATGTTAATAAACGGATAATTCATAACATGAGCACTCTAGATATGATACCTAAGATAGCAGAATCTGAATCTAATAAATGTGAATCTGTACACAAGCATAAATCACAAAGAAACCTGATAAATCTATTGATAGAGAATCTGAACCCTTAGACTTGATTCATTCTGACATATGTGAACTTGATGGCACATTGACTAGACATGGACATCGTTATTTTATCACTTTTATCGATGATTGTTCTGATTTCACATATGTTTATCTTATGAAAAATAAAAGTGATGCTTTTGACATGTTTAAAACATTCAAAACTGAGATTGAAAATCAAATAAATAGGAAAATCAAGAGATTTCATAGTGATAGAGGAACAGAATATGAATCTAATTCAATTCTGGACTTCTATAAATTACATGGTATTGTACATGAGAGAACTGCACCCTATTCACCTGAAATGAACGGTAAAGCTGAAAGAAAAAATAGGACTTTTACCGAATTAGTAGTTGCCATCCTACTAAATTATGGTGCAGCAAAACATTGGTGGGGGGATATTTTATTGACTGTATGTTATGTTCTAAATTGAATCCCTAAATCTAAGAATAAAATTTCACCTTATGAAATTTTAAACAATCATAAACTCAATGTCTCATACTTTAGAACTTGCGGTTGTCTAGCATATGTTCGCATTCCAGACCCTAAGAGAATAAAATTGGCAAGTAGAGCATATGAATATGTATTTGTAGGCTATGCTATTAATAGCAAAGCATATCGATTTTATGATATAAATGCACATAACATAATTGAATCAAATGATGCCAATTTTTATGAAACTAAATTTCCTTTTAAATTAAGGAATAGTGGGGGCACATTAAGTACGCCTATTAGAACAGAACTTAATAAAAGTTCTGAAGCTGAACCTAGAAGAAGTAAAAGAGCAAGAACCGTAAAAGATTTTGGTTTGGATTTTAGCGCTTTTACTATATAGGAGGATCCCTTAAACCTCCAAGAGCCCTTATCTTCATTAGATGCCGATTTCTGGCGAGAGGCTATAAATGATGAGATGGATTCTCTTGAATCCAATAAGACTTGACATTTGACAGATTTACCTCCTGGTTGTAAATCTATAGGCTGTAAATGGGTACTTAAAAAGAAACTAAAACCTGATGGTACTATAGATAAATACAAAGCATGACTAGTAGCTAAAGGTTTTAGACAAAAAGAAAATATAGATTTCTTCGATACTTTTTCACCTGTAACTAGAATAACATCCATTCGAGTATTAATCTCACTTGCTTCCATTCATAATTTACTAATACACCAAATGGATGTTAAAATCGCTTTTTTGAACGGTGAATTAGATGAAGAAATTTACATGGACCAGCCTGAAGGATTTGTAGTACATGGTCAAGAACATAAAGTATGCAAATTAGATAAATCATTATATGGTTTAAAACAAGCACCTAAACAATGGCATGAAAAATTTGATAACTTAATCATTTCAAATGGTTTTAAAATTAATGAAAGTGACAAATGCATTTATTACAAATTTGAGAATGACATTTGCACTATTATATGCCTTTATGTAGATGACCTACTCATCTTTGGGTCAAACATTCATGCCATAAATTCAGTCAAATCCTTATTAAGTGCCAATTTTGACGTGAAAGATCTAGGTGAGGCGAGTGTAATCCTTGGTATTAAAATTACTAGGTCAGAAAAGGGAATTTCTTTGGATCAGTCTCATTACATTGAGAAGATACTAAAGAAATATAATTATTTTGACTGTAAACCTGCATGTACACCATACGATCCAATTGTAAAGTTATTTAAGAACACTGGTGAAGGTGTAAGACAGTCTGATTATGCGAGCATCATTGGTAGCCTTGGTATGCCACTGATTGTACTAGACCCGATATTGCCAATGTCGTGGGATTATTGTGCAAGTTTACCAGTAGACCTAGTATAGAGCACTGGTATGCTATTGAAAGGGTGATGAGATACCTTAAACGAACCATGAACCTTGGATTACATTATGATAGGTTTCCAGCCGTACTTGAAGGATATTCTGATGCAGACTGGAATACCTTATCTAATGATTCTAAAGCGACCGGTGGCTATATATTTAGCATCGCTGGAGAAGCAGTTTCTTGGAAATCCAAGAAACATAATATTTTGGCTCAGTCTACTATGGAGTCTGAGATGATAGCACTAGCCACAACTAGTGAAGAGGCAGAGTATTTGAGAAACCTGCTAGCTGAGATTCCCTTATGAGAAAAACCGATGCCAGCTGTGTTGATACATTGCGATAGTACCGCGGCTATTGCAAAAGTTAAGAACCGTTATTATAACGGTAAGAGACGATAAATACGTCGTAAGCACAGCATGGTTAGAGAACTGCTTTCCACAGGTACCGTTAGAGTGGATTACGTACGCAGTGAAGAAAATTTGGCAGATCCTTTGACGAAAGGACTGTCAAGAGAGAAAATCCACAATCCTTCTAAAAGAATGGGACTATTTCCCTTAGATTGTTGAGTCACACACAATGGTAACCCGACCTAAATGACTGGAGATCCCAAGAAATAGGTTCAATGGGTAAAAACAAGTTGTGTAGTGATAGAAGTTGAACATGCTATATGAAAAACTAAGAAGCATGTATTCCTGAAGTGATAGAGGATGAGTTAATAGAAACTCTTAATGAGATCTATACTCTATTTGGAGTGGAGTACCTACCTTCAGGAGTACTCTTGATAGACTCACCTATGTGAATGTGGAAATGTGGTCGTTTCCTATGGAGTTTTGGGCAAAACTTCTAGAGCGTTCACTAAACTGGGATAGACGTGCATGGCCATAAACGCACGGGCTTATTTAATTGCACTATAGAAAAGATTGTGTGTGGTTTGATGTCAGGAATAGAGTTCAAGACTACGTGTCACTCTAGTAAAAACTGAATCTTATTCACTACGCAATGGTTCAAGTCGGATGACACCTTTGTTTATGCACAGTCTTACGTTTATAGAAACTGCTCGATAATATTTAAAAAAATTCAAGTGGGGGATTATTGGAAATTTTATGAATTATTTAAAATATGAAATAAGTTTATGATGCCTCCTATTTGTTAATAGTCCCACATCATGGGATTATAAGAAAGATGCAAGTATTTATACTTGTTTCTAAGAAGTCATGTTGGGGCCTTGGGCTCCTAATGCATGCTTTGTTGGGAGGAGGGAGACCATGCATCATGACCACCACACACGCGCGCGCGACCGACCGACTAACTCGACTTGACCCGGCCTAGCCCGGCCCGGCTCGGCTCGGCTCGGCTCGGTTCGGGATTGGGCTTGGGCCTTGGCTATGTGGTGTAGACACTTATATTTTTGGTCCAGAAAACACTGCATTTTTCGAACCAGTTTTTTAAATACAAAAATATTTCTGAGCCGACTTTTATTATGAAGCGGTAAACTTTTGACCAAGTATTTCGCAGATCCTATTTTCCTCCACTGACCAGTATTTTCGTTCAGCCCTAATCCCGTCTATATATTATCATCAGTTGTAGACGAGATTGGCACAAGAAAAAAAAACCTGTTTTCTCTTCCTCCGCCATTAAAAAAATATTCTTTTAGAATTTTTCGAGCAGTTAAATTCGAAAGTGCAAATCTGCACTGATTTGTTTGTGCAAAGCAAATCAGTTATTCATTTTAGAGAGGCTGTTTTATCATAGAGGCGGCGACGGAAGTACGAACTGGTTTTGCACCACCGACCAGATCGCCGAATCGTCTTCAAGAAAGCGACAAAGTACGTGACTCAGCCATTGTTTCCCAACACAAACAAACAGAAAAAAGCTTATTTAAATGGCCAAATAATCTGGCCTCTTTTCCCGCTTTTACTATTTTTCATTCACTTGTACATTTTAACATTTTCTAAATGAATTTGAATAACAAATAGTTTCCTACTGTAAAGAAAATTCTTTGATAGTGAATCTTTTTTAGATTCTGAAATTACCCATTTTAATGAATAAACACACTATATATATATATATATATATATATATTGATCAGTTCTCTAACCCATGGTAAACCAACAATGCTTACTAATTATAAAACAACCTCCAAGAGTCATTCTAATAGCTTTATTATTTTAAGCACTCTGATACTATATTTGCTTCCTTCTCCAATCAGTTAATATCCTTCTTACCATATCCTATTCGGCTCTGTACTTAATAATCAATATCTAAAATACACTAAAATACCACCTTAACATTCTACATAACTATTTTGATATTCTATAGCAACAAATATCTCAATGTGTTGGGAGTTTAGATCAATGGCGCAAAATATACCTTCTTCAAACTTCTAAAAAGTTTATGTGATTTGGTAGTATTAAGGGATGAGGAGGAGAGTAATTAGAGAGGAACAATTGCAATTTTTATTGATGATAAACATGATACAAAGAGCACATATATATAGTGCTATGAGCCCAACGGCTAGTACAAAATATACCAAATATGTATGAGCATAACGGCTAGTATTAAATATACCAAGTATGCATGAGCCTAACGGCTAGTAGATAATGAAAAAGCATGCTAAATATGATAAAAACGTGTTCACACTCTAACGGCTCTATTGTAACGGCTCTATTGTCTTCATTATGCCCCCTCAGTTCGAACTGGGGTTTCCTTGCTCATTCTGGCTTCCGCCTGCACTGATAACGCGAAGTTCCTCTCTCATTCTGATAAAATTTTTGGTCGAAAGGGCCTTTGTGAGAGCATCTGCTCTCTGATAGTATGCGGGCACATGACATATTGCAAGTCTTCCTGATTGCGTTCTTTCTCTCGCAAAGTGGAGATCAATTTCAAGATGTTTCGTCCTTGAATGTTGAATAGAGTTTAGAGATAAAGATACTGTGCTCTTATTATCGCACCAAATGACCGGCTTTCGTCTTGGAGTGAAACCAAGCTCCTTCATCAGTGATTCTATCCACATGATTTCGGCTGTAGCGCTTGCTAGTGCACGGTACTCAGCCTCTGTGCTAGATCTTGATGTGGTCTGTTGTTTTTTCGTACACCAGGAAATGATATTGGAACCGAGGTAAACGCAGTATCCTGAGACAGACTTTCGATCGTCAATATTGTTGGCCCAATCGGCATCGCTAAAGCACTGTAGGTTAAGTTCCTTTTCTGAATTTAGGCGTATACCGTAATGTTTTATGCCTTGTAAGTATCGTAACACTCTCTTTAATGCCATCCAATGTTCTGATAAAGGGTTCTGCATGTATTGACTGAGTTTATTGACGCTGTAGCATATGTCTGGTCGAGTAATAGTTGCATATTGTAACGCTCCTATTATGCTTCTATATTGTTTGGCATTGTCGATAGCTTCTCCTTTATGCTTAGATAGTCTTAGGTTACTAATCATAGGTGTAGGTAATGAGTTTGCCTTGTGCATATTTGCCCTTTGCAGTATTTCATTGATATAATTTTGTTGGGATAATATTAATTCACCATTGTTTTTCCTTATCACTTGTATTCCAAGAAAAAACTTTAGTTCCCCCAAGTCTTTAATGGCGAAATTTTGATCCAGCTTGTGAACAATTTTGTTTATTTCTTCGCTGTTGTCTCCTGTTATTAGCATGTCGTCAACGTATACTAGAATGAACACAGTTCCATGTATGCCCTTCTTCATATATAGAGAATTGTCCGATTTAACTTGTGAGAAACCCATGTTAGACAAAGTTGACTTTAGCTTTTCATACCAAGCTCTCGAAGCTTGCTTTAAGCCATGTATTGCTTTGTGTAGTTTGCATACTTTATCACCAGTACCATATCCTTCAGGCTGTTGCATGTATACCTCTTCAGTCAATTCCCCATTCAAAAAAGCATTGTTGACGTCCAGTTGCCTCACATTCCATCCTTTATTTAGAGCAATGGTCAGTATAATTCTGATGGTTGTGGGTTTTATGACTGGGGAAAAAGTTTCATTGAAATCAAAACCAAATTGTTGTGCGTAACCTTTTGCAACCAGTCTGGCCTTGTATTTCTCAATAGATCCATCTTCTTTTCTTTTTATTTTGTATGTCCACCTACAACCAATCACATTTTTGTGTTTTGGTTGAGTCACTAAGCTCCAAGTGTTGTTTTTTATGAGAGCTTTATATTCAGTGTCCATTGCCTCCTTCCATTTGTTTGATCTTATAGCCTGAGTGAAATTCAATGGTTCGATCTCACTGGCAGAAATATTATATACTTTGGGTTTGAAGATGCCTCTCTTTGACCTGGTGATCATGTGATGTCCAGTTGATTGTGGTGGTGTTTGCTGCTGTGTATCATTGTTGCTTGTATTGTCAACATGGTTGTTGTTTTCTGTATCTTCACTACGCTGCATGTTTTGATGTATGTTTGTATCTTCTGAGTCATTGTGTGTCTCATTGGTTTGCTCGTTTGTTAGATCCATAGTTTCTTCCTGGGTGTTTAAATTGCTTGTGCGTTGTTGCTCTTCATTTCTATCAATTGAAGGTGGTTCAGTAATGAATGGCTCGAACCGTATGTTATTGTTTATGCTTTGTTCCCCATCCTTTTTGCCGATTTGCTTTTCTGCATAAGGAAACTTGTTTTCATCAAATATCACATGCCTAGAAATATATATTTTTCCATTTTTGTCCATGCACTTATAACCTTTTTGGTTTTGTGCATACCCAATGAATGTGCATGGGCTTGATTTAATACTTAGTTTATGGAAAACATAGACACCCATAGGCTTTCAGAAAACCATATTCTGGTCTAACACTGTATATCATTTCATGTGGGCTTTTATTGTTTAAGACTTTGGTTGGCAACTTGTTAATGAGGAATACAGATGTGTAGAAAGATTCATTCCAATATTTCATGGGTAATGAGCTTTGTGATAACAAAGTTAGACCAGTCTCTACTATGTGTCGATGTTTTCTTTCGACTAAACCGTTTTGTTCGGACGTATGTGGGCAAGTTAATCTATGCTTGATCCCTCTTTTGAGAAAGTAATTAGTTAGAGGTTTAAACTCAGCTCCCCCATCTGTCTGAATAACCTTAACAGTACTGTTCATTTGTTTTTCGATATGAGTTATAAATTGCATAACTGTATTGCAAGCTTCTGATTTAGTTTTCAGCATGTATATCCAAGTATATCTAGAATAAGCATCCACAAAAGAAAGATAATACCTGTGTCCCTGATATGAATTTAGAGGCACGGGTCCCCACAAGTCGACGGCTATAAGTTCCAGTGGCTCATTTGAGACGACAAAGGAATTTCGCTCGGTCCGAACCAGTCGCTAAACCGACCCAGATCGTTCGAAACGCCCTATCGTTTGAGAACACGACAAAATAGAACGCATGCAAAAGAACATTTCACTGTTATTACAACAATGCATCAGATTACAAGAATATACAGAGTATAAATGAATATTACACAGAAATATCAGAGATTTAAATTACATTTAAATACATAGCAGCGGAAAATAATACAATACACAACTAGAAGAGATATACGGATACAAAGCTTTCCGGATATCGTTCCAGCCGTAAACCAGGATCCTGTGAATATAAATCTGCAAAACCAAAACTACTAGCTACCCGTGTCAAAATAAGGGCACCCAGAGTTTAGGTTAAAAACAATAAACTCCAGGTCAGTCATGGGACTGGTGTGAGAACTAAAACAGTTATTAATCTTTATTTTAAAGTTAGGTAAATCAAGGGACCACGCCGTAACACGGAACGGGTTTCCTCCCAAGAATACCGGTGCATAAAACAAACAGCGCAATGCTAAATAAAGAAAAATGAAGCTGTTATAAGACCCAGGTCCCATCACACAATGCAACGCAAGCCGGAGGATAGGGTTTTTACCTTATAACAGCCAAAGCATGCTTGATACGTTTAAAACACATTATTTGATACTATTATAAGTGCATAGTGTATAAAACAACTTCAAATCATAAGTATCAATCATAGGCGGCATGAGCGTCCCATGCCACTATGTCGCCATAAATAGGTTTACAAATAAAACCGCAAATGTCACGTATTTGGAAATTGGATTTCCGTCTATGAACCGAGGCAAAAGATAGTCCTCAACCGATTCGTGACTCTCTAGCCCGAGCCATAGGATCAGAACGCATCAACCCTTTAGATCGTCAGGGCCGGTCCACCGATGTGGATTATTATGCCTGAACACTACGTTTCCCCACCCTGTGGGGTGTAAGTGAGCCAACTAAATGACTCCATCGGTTCGAGAACGACCGATCAATCCGACGCGCCTCGCAACAACAACAACCACATAAGTCAAACTCGTCAGGGCGTGTAAAACCACTGACGCCACTTCTAGCTAGAAAGAAACGCAAGTCCTCCCTGATGTCCTCTCCCGTTTTTGGTTCATACCGGGTGTGAAACTCGCGAATTCACGTTACACAAAGCTGTGCCACACAGGCTGTGCTTTGATCATCACCACAAGACTTTGCTTTTCAACAGAAGCCTTGATCAATTGCCACTTAGGTGTGCCACACAGGCAATTCACTCCATGCGTTTGATATCCATCAATATATAACCCCTGAGCTCGTACGTCTCAGAGAAGGGCGTTAAGCAAGAGAATAAATTCTCCGCCGCCAAACAGATATATATTTAATAGAGATCAATCACACGGACTAAAATCCAATGTCAGACACACAGTCCATTTACAAGTCCGTTCTGGGTCTGAACGAAACCGGAGGCACCTAGTACCCCGCATATCCATCGATCTCCAAGTACGTCTGGACGATCACTAACTGTTTCCATCTTCTTGGGTGTACAACCCAATCAAGATCATCAGTAATCACCCAAACGACGTGAAGACTTCCGGTCTTCGACCACCGTCTTCATCTTCGACTTCTCGTCGTATCAGTTATTCAGAATGGGATAAACCCGGTCTTTCTGAATAACTCGCGTATATATTATAAAAGTGTTACACAAACACAACATACGCCTCATTCCAATTCAGAATATTCTTTTATTCAAATATTCCTATACTTTAGGAAAAAGTTTCCATTAATTTTATCCAAGATAAATTCTTTAAATTTATTCTTTAATCTCCTTTGAATATCAATTCCAACCAGTCGGGATTAGCGAACCACACCGAAGTAATCATTTATTTTATTTCCCAATCCCAACCTATTCATCCCATGAAGTAAAACCGGTAATACTTCATATCTAACACCACGGTGTTATCGGTAAATTCAATTACCATTTCACGTTCAAATCTAATTAAAGATTTAACTATCGCCTGGAGCAAAAACTGGTGATACTCCATTTTCGATCATTTCAATCTAATTAAAGATTCATTAAAACTCCACTTAGTTTTAATCTTTAACTGGGTTAAAGAATCAGTGTCATTTAAAACACGGTTCACGATAAACCCAAAATCACATTCCATTAATTATCGGGTTAAAGAACAAGTGTTATTTAAAACACTGTTCACGATAAACCCAAAAATCAATATCAATTCAATTCCAATTAAATATCGTTTAATTGGTACACTTCATTAAATCTAAAATAAAAAGATTTAATCATTTCTCAACTGGGTTCAAGAACAGTGTTAGTGAAGACACCATTCACGACAAACCCAAATCACATTCGATATTCAATACAAGACTCTGAATAGAAAATATATCAGCTTATATTCAATATCGAATTCTACGACTAACAAATGCCGTATTGGAAATAACGATATAAATATATATCTTTCAAATTTCCATAACAACACATGTATAATCACGAATTCCAACATCGAAATATTCCGAAGACAATTTCGATTCAAATCCACTCCAATGCAATCATTGGAAATTTTGGTTATTTTTAAAACCCTTTTCAAATTCAATTTATTTACAAATAAATAAATAGAATTATAATTCTAGTTCAAAACTAGTTCATTTCGATAAAAACCTATTTTTATCCTTTCAAATATGGAGTTTTTCATCCCAATTCTTTCTAAATCATTTCTTATGATTTTACACAAATTATTACTATTTTTAATAATTTTATCAAGGCCCGTACAGTCGATTTCCATCCATGGCCATCGAACTGCACTTACAGCGACCTTTTTCGAATTTGATTTGGACATAATTCCAAATCCAACCGTTAGATTTCTAATTTCTAATATTCTTTAGAAAGCTCTTTTCGATACGAACCCAACGGTTCCGGTTTTAGGAGAATCCGACGGTCGGATCTCCCGTAATGTCCGTTTGAAATAAATTGTCGAAACTCACGAACTGCTGCGGCGCGGCGCGTTCTATTCAGGCCATTATATTATATATATAATATATATTTCGTCGATTTTCTATTCAAAACGAATTATATAAATAGTTTTAAAATTCGTTTCAAAATCTATTTCAACTTCCATTTCAATTCAAAGCAAAATTGAATTCTTCTTTATAAATTCGTTTCAAAATTCATTTCTATTCAATTCAAATTTCTATTCAATTTGAATTCATTTCAACACACTTTCAATTCATTTCGAAATCGTTTCAATTCAATTCATTTCGAAATCGTTTTCAATTCAATTCATTTCGAAATCGTTTTCAATTCAATTCATTTCGAAATCGTTTTCAATTCAATTCATTTCGAAATCGTTTTCAATTCAATTCATTTCGAAATCGTTTTCAATTCAATTCATTTCGAAATCGTTTTCAATTCAATTCATTTCGAAATCGTTTTCAATTCAATTCATTTCGAAATAGTTCTCAATTCAATTCATTTCGAAATCGTTTTCAATTCAATTCATTTCGAAATAGTTCGAATTTCAAATCTATTCAATTTCAATTCCAATTCGAATTCATTTACAATCAATTCTTTTCAAAATATCAGATTTTGAAATCACTTTCGATATTCATTATAAAATGAATAAAATCGATATAAATATCGTTCACGTCAAAATGGCGTCAATCTAATCAACACGGCTTCATATATTGATATTTTCAAATATTCCATTTCGAATATTTCTATTTCAAATATTTCTATTTTAAAACTGGAATGAGACCCAATCAATTACCATATAATGTTAATTATATGGATTTTCTACAACACATGTATTTATCAACAACGATGAATAATCAACCATCATCCAAAGTGCATTCTACACTGTATAAGCATTAAATATAAATATTCAACGCTTATAACAGCCTGTCAATCAATCGATCGACATACAACTAAACAATCGGGATTAGTGTACGTCAAATATCATCCCAATACCCGTGTGGGGATTCAAGCAATCAAACACAGATTTTGTTTGTGCAGTTGGGCGATGTGTAAAATTCATCAACCCAATCAATGTCCTTCAAATAGGTGTACATAAACAAACCGTCTGGTTTGTGAATGAATATTTATTTATTCACTTCACGTTAAAAATTATATTTTTAACGACCAAAATATTTTATTCAAACTATGAATATTCTATTCGGTTCACTTATTCAATAAAATGATATTTTTATTTTTCTAACATATTTTAGAAAATTTCGGCGGCATAACGGCACGATACTAGAAACGGGACGAGGCCTAGCCTTATCCCCGGTCTAGTGAAGGCCCACGCCATTCACACATCAATCAAATCAATTTATTTCACCCAACAATTCAATTTCAAATCAAATCATCACTAATCTATGCAACCAAACAAACAAGTCCATGGTCTGTGGACGATTGTGTCGGGTGCTACTAAGCACCGTCTGCATCCTAGTATATATATATAAATAGAAATGAAATTGAAAGGTGAGAAATTCTCACCGAAAGCTATCCAATACCACGACTCTTCATTTATAGAAATCTTTGTTGTTCTCGCCTTTTTATCACATTCGTTGCTGTAGCCACTACATATGTAAAGATCGAATTTTTACTTCGCTACTCAATATATAAAAATCATATTTTTATTTCGAAGTTCAATATATAAAAATCATATTTTTAGTTTTTAAAGTTCAGATCCTTTCCCTTTTTAAAGTTTAAATCTTTTTCTTTTTAAATCTCAAAATAAAATCAGTTTTTCAAACCCTTTTAAAATTCAGTTTTTAAACAATAAAAATTTCAGTTTTTAAACAATAAAAATTTCAGTTTTTAAATTTTATTCAAATCAGTTTTTAAATTTTATTCAAATCAGTTTTTAAATTTTATTCAAATCAGTTTTTAAATTTTATTCAAATCAGTTTTTAAAGTTTTATTCAAATCAGTTTTTAAAGTTTTATTCAAATCAGTTTTTAAAGTTTTATTCAAATCAGTTTTTAAAGTTTTATAAAAAAAATCGGTTTTACTATAAAATAAAAAAAATCGATTTTTTACTTACAGAGGGGGGGCTGATGCGAGGCGGTGCCGCTGGGGGCTCCGATGGTGGACTGCGGCGAGGGGGGTCTGATGCGAGGCGGTGGCGGCTTCAGCTAGGGTTGGTCTTCGATTTGGTGAAGGGAGCGGAGATGAACGGAGGCGCCAGGGGAAGGAGAAGAAGCGGAGGGGGGAGTCAGGGAGGCGTCGCGCCCCCTGGCGGCGGCGGCGATCGAAAGGGGGGGGGGGCGATTTGCGATTCGGAGGTTTTTTTTTTTTCCTTTCTGAAAATGAGAAGGGGGGGGGCAGTGGGTAAAAGGGGAAATTTAAATTTCCTTTTTTTTTTTCAAAAAGTTGACTTTCACATACGACCTCTAAACGAGGCCCACCGCCTGTCGTCCATAGCGTTTTACCCCCATTCCGAACACAATGGGATATGTATCGCAAGCTGATTCTATCGTTTGAATCAGTTTCCGTTAAATTTACATTTAAATCCTTATATTGAATTTTAAACGTACATTCCAAATTACTGGGGTCACATACTAACTTTAAAAATTCCAGAAAAATATTTTCTAGCTTCGTATTGACGATACGGTCCTAACAAAACTAGTTTCATCGAATTCTGAGACCGTTGGAAAAATGGCCATTTTCCAGTCGATTAAATTCAACTAAAACTGGTCAAACGCGTTTTCCTTTGCCACGCTCACATATTGATTCGAAAAATTATGAAATTTGAAACCTAGCAATAACTTGACATCACGGACCCAATAAAACTGGTTTCGTCGAAATCCGAGGTCGTTTGCAAAATGTCCATTTTTAAGGGCCTGAATTCCATAGCGACTATTCAGAATTTTCAACTGGACATATCTTTTGATTCCCGGTATGAAAATTTAATTATTCGGATTCGTTGGAAAGATATTATCAATTAGATCCTAATGTTTTTGGTTTCACTAAAATCCGGATTGTTTTGCACCCGGTACATTCAATTGAAGTTCGAAATCGAATTATCGAACTACCGCGCCATTTTCAATTCCTTTTATAATTTTATATAATTATATATATTCTAACGACGACGTATATAATATATACGTCGAATTATATTGAAAATAAATTTCTCGTAGATATTATTTATAATAATTCATTTTAAATATTCAAAATTCGCTAAAATTGCCAAAATAAAAATTTCAAACTGGCTCAGATTTTCCGGGTTATTACAATCTCCCCCACTTAAAACTTTTCGTCCCCGAAAAGGGACAAAGTCGAAAGTGGTTTGATTAATCAACTCTACGCTCGATCTTGCTTCCATTCTCCAACTCTTTAGTTTCTGAGAATTTTCAAATTTTCAAAAATTTGGCTAATACCCTAAATTTCCGAAAAATTTCGCCATAACCTCCCCTGCACCGGGAGCATCGGGGAATTTCAAATAGCTTCCCCGGTCCTTCAGATCTCAAAAAGAAAAAGAAAAAGCCAAGCGGCTAGCCAATAGGCTCATAAAATCATCATCACCCAAACAAAACAGTAAATTATGTAGTAAACATGTACCTATTTGTCGGGCAAACAAATTTTATTCTCTGCTCTAGCCTCCTTGCTATGACCTGTTCAATGATATGCATGTATATGCAAGAAAATGCGACCAATTTTCAATATAGTTCAATATTTGATTCAATTAGGCTGAATGGTTCAAAATTAGCAAACAAATTAACAAACAACACAAACATCAATCAATTAGTTGATTAGCTTTTGAAATGGATAACTTTGATACATAGTCAAAAATCAGATTTTTGATGTCAAATCACAACAATGTATTCCAGCTATACTAGTTTTGGTTCTCACACCAGTCTAATGGAAATATATAGGTATCACACCTTCGTCACTCGAAAATAAATGCTGATGATGTTTCGAACCACCATCAGAACATCTCCGGGCTACTAGAGTGCGGTCCTATATCTATCCAATATATTAAAACTTTGAATATACGTTTGCAAGGCGTATATGCAAATTCTTTATATACTGAATTGTCCAAAATCAATATAAATAGATAATCAAATACGAATAATTGATTTAAATTTTCAAAACAAAAATTTCTTTTCACTTTAAAAATTTACTCTTCACACTCGTTCTAGGATACTACTGATCCCATCTCTAACGAGTCATTCTCATTGGATTTTACTAATCCAATCATCTGATGAATTCTTTCGTTCGGTTCTAATGTGTCTTGTTCTCTAAGCTTTGTAAACCAAAGCTCTGATACCAACCGAGACGACAAAGGAATTTCGCTCGGTCCGAAGCAGTCGCTAAACCGACCCAGATCGTTCGAAACGCCCTATCGTTTGAGAACACGACAAAATAGAACGCATGCAAAAGAACATTTCACTGTTATTACAACAATGCATCAGATTACAAGAATATACAGAGTATAAATGAATATTACACAGAAATATCAAAGATTTAAATTACATTTAAATACATAGCAGCGGAAAATAATACAATACACAACTAGAAGAGATATACGGATACAAAGCTTTCCGGATATCGTTCCAGCTGTAAACCAGGATCCTGTGAATATAAATCTGCAAAACCAAAACTACTATCTGCCCGTGTCAAAATAAGGGCACCCAGAGTTTAGGTTAAAAACAATAAACTCCAGGTCAGTCATGGGACTGGTGTGAGAACTAAAACAGTTATTAATCTTTATTTTAAAGTTAGGTAAATCAAGGGACCACGCCGTAACACGGAACGGGTTTCCTCCCAAGAATACCAGTGCATAAAACAAACAGCGCAATGCTAAATAAAGAAAAATGAAGCTGTTATAAGACCCAGGTCCCATCACACAATGCAACGCAAGCCGGAGGATAGGGTTTTTACCTTATAACAGCCAAAGCATGCTTGATACGTTTAAAACACATTATTTGATACTAGTATAAGTGCATAGTGTATAAAACAACTTCAAATCATAAGTATCAATCATAGGCGGCATGAGCGTCCCATGCCACTATGTCGCCATAAATAGGTTTACAAATAAAACCGCAAATGTCACGTATTTGGAAATTGGATTTCCGTCTATGAACCGAGGCAAAAGATAGTCCTCAACCGATTCGTGACTCTCTAGCCCGAGCCACAGGATCAGAACGCATCAACCCTTTAGATCGTCAGGGCCGGTTCACCGATGTGGATTATTATGCTTGAACACTACGTTTCCCCACCCTATGGGGTGTAAGTGAGCCAACTAAATGACTCCATCGGTTCGAGAACGACCGATCAATCCGAGGCGCCTCGCAACAGCAACAACCACATAAGTCAAACTCGTCAGGGCGTGTAAAACCACTGACGCCACTTCTAGCTAGAAAGAAACGCAAGTCCTCCCTGATGTCCTCTCCCGTTTTTGGTTCATACCGGGTGTGAAACTCGCGAATTCACGTTACACAAAGCTGTGCCACACAGGCTGTGCTTTGATCATCACCACAAGACTTTGCTTTTCAACAGAAGCCTTGATCAATTGCCACTTAGGCGTGCCACACAGGCAATTCACTCCATGCGTTTGATATCCATCAATATATAACCCCTGAGCTCGTAAGTCTCATAGAAGGGCGTTAAGCAAGAGAATAAATTCTCCGCCGCCAAACAGATATATATTTAATAGAGATCAATCACACGGACTAAAATACAATGTCAGACACATAGTCCATTTACAAGTCCGTTCTGGGTCTGAACGAAACCGGAGGCACCTAGTACCCCGCATATCCATCGATCTCCAAGTACGTCTGGACGATCACTAACTGTTTCCATCTTCTTGGGTGTACAGCCCAATCAAGATCATCAGTAATCACCCAAACGACGTGAAGACTTCCGGTCTTCGACCACCGTCTTCATCTTCGACTTCTCGTCGTATCAGTTATTCAGAATGGGATAAACCCGGTCTTTCTGAATAACTCGCGTATATATTATAAAAGTGTTACACAAACACAACATACGCCTCATTCCAATTCAGAATATTCTTTTACTCAAATATTCCTATACTTTGGGAAAAAGTTCCCATTAATTTTATCCAAGATAAATTCTTTAAATTTATTCTTTAATCTCCTTTGAATATCAATTCCAACCAGTCGGGATTAGCGAACCACACCGAAGTAATCATTTATTTTATTTCCCAATCCCAACCTATTCATCCCATGAAGTAAAACCGGTAATACTTCATATCTAACACCACGGTGTTATCGGTAAATTCAATTACCATTTCACGTTCAAATCTAATTAAAGATTTAACTATCGCCTGGAGCAAAAACTGGTGATACTCCATTTTCGATCATTTCAATCTAATTAAAGATTCATTAAAACTCCACTTAGTTTTAATCTTTAACTGGGTTAAAGAATCAGTGTCATTTAAAACACGGTTCACGATAAACCCAAAATCACATTCCATTAATTATCGGGTTAAAGAACAAGTGTTATTTAAAACACTGTTCACGATAAACCCAAAAATCAATATCAATTCAATTCCAATTAAATATCGTTTAATTGGTACACTTCATTAAATCTAAAATAAAAAGATTTAATCATTTCTCAACTGGGTTCAAGAACAGTGTTAGTGAAGACACCATTCACGACAAACCCAAATCACATTCGATATTCAATACAAGGCTCTGAATAGAAAATATATCAGCTTATATTCAATATCGAATTCTACGACTAACAAATGCCGTATTGGAAATAACGATATAAATATATATCTTTCAAATTTCCATAACAACACCTGTATAATCACGAATTCCAACATCGAAATATTCCGAAGACAATTTCGATTCAAATCCACTCCAATGCAATCATTGGAAATTTTGGTTATTTTTAAAACCCTTTTCAAATTCAATTTATTTACAAATAAATAAATAGAATTATAATTCTAGTTCAAAACTAGTTCATTTCGATAAAAACCTATTTTTATCCTTTCAAATATGGAGTTTTTCATCCCAATTCTTTCTAAATCATTTCTTATGATTTTACACAAATTATTACTATTTTTAATAATTTTATCAAGGCCCGTACAGTCGATTTCCATCCATGGCCATCGAACTGCACTTACAGCGACCTTTTTCGAATTTGATTTGGACATAATTCCAAATCCAACCGTTAGATTTCTAATTTCTAATATTCTTTAGAAAGCTCTTTTCGATACGAACCCAACGGTTCCGGTTTTAGGAGAATCCGACGGTCGGATCTCCCGTAATGTCCGTTTGAAATAAATGGTCGAAACTCACGAACTGCTGCGGCGCGGCGCGTTCTATTCAGGCCATTATATTATATATATAATATATATTTCGTCGATTTTCTATTCAAAACAAATTATATAAATAGTTTTAAAATTCGTTTCAAAATCTATTTCAACTTCCATTTCAATTCAAAGCAAAATTGAATTCTTCTTTATAAATTCGTTTCAAAATTCATTTCTATTCAATTCAAATTTCTATTCAATTTGAATTCATTTCAACACACTTTCAATTCATTTCGAAATCGTTTCAATTCAATTCATTTCGAAATCGTTTTCAATTCAATTCATTTCGAAATCGTTTTCAATTCAATTCATTTCGAAATCGTTTTCAATTCAATTCATTTCGAAATCGTTTTCAATTCAATTCATTTCGAAATCGTTTTCAATTCAATTCATTTCGAAATCGTTTTCAATTCAATTCATTTCGAAATAGTTTTCAATTCAATTCATTTCGAAATCGTTTTCAATTCAATTCATTTCGAAATCGTTTTCAATTCAATTCATTTCGAAATAGTTCTCAATTCAATTCATTTCGAAATCGTTTTCAATTCAATTCATTTCGAAATAGTTCGAATTTCAAATCTATTCAATTTCAATTCCAATTCGAATTCATTTACAATCAATTCTTTTCAAAATATCAGATTTTGAAATCACTTTCGATATTCATTATAAAATGAATAAAATCGATATAAATATCGTTCACGTCAAAATGGCGTCAATCTAATCAACACTGCTTCATATATTGATATTTTCAAATATTCCATTTCGAATATTTCTATTTCAAATATTTCTATTTTAAAACTGGAATGAGACCCAATCAATTACCATATAATGTTAATTATATGGATTTTCTACAACACATGTATTTATCAACAACGATGAATAATCAACCATCATCCAAAGTGCATTCTACACTGTATAAGCATTAAATATAAATATTCAACGCTTATAACAGCCTGTCAATCAATCGATCGACATACAACTAAACAATCGGGATTAGTGTACGTCAAATATCATCCCAATACCCGTGTGGGGTTTCAAGCAATCAAACACAGATTTTGTTTGTGCAGTTGGGCGATGTGTAAAATTTATCAACCCAATCAATGTCCTTCAAATAGGTGTACATAAACAAACCGTCTGGTTTGTGAATGAATATTTATTTATTCACTTCACGTTAAAAATTATATTTTTAACGACCAAAATATTTTATTCAAACTATGAATATTCTATTCGGTTCACTTATTCAATAAAATGATATTTTTATTTTTCTAACATATTTTAGAAAATTTCGGCGGCATAACGGCACGATACTAGAAACGGGACGAGGCCTAGCCTTATCCCCGGTCTAGTGAAGGCCCACGCCATTCACACATCAATCAAATCAATTTATTTCACCCAACAATTCAATTTCAAATCAAATCATCACTAATCTATGCAACCAAACAAACAAGTCCATGGTCTGTGGACGATTGTGTCGGGTGCTACTAAGCACCGTCTGCATCCTAGTATATATATATAAATAGAAATGAAATTGAAAGGTGAGAAATTCTCACCGAAAGCTATCCAATACCACGACTCTTCATTTATAGAAATCTTTGTTGTTCTCGCCTTTTTATCACCTTCGTTGCTGTAGCCACTACATATGTAAAGATCGAATTTTTACTTCGCTACTCAATATATAAAAATCATATTTTTATTTCGAAGTTCAATATATAAAAATCATATTTTTAGTTTTTAAAGTTCAGATCCTTTCCCTTTTTAAAGTTTAAATCTTTTTCTTTTTAAATCTCAAAATAAAATCAGTTTTTCAAACCCTTTTAAAATTCAGTTTTTAAACAATAAAAATTTCAGTTTTTAAACAATAAAAATTTCAGTTTTTAAATTTTATTCAAATCAGTTTTTAAATTTTATTCAAATCAGTTTTTAAATTTTATTCAAATCAGTTTTTAAATTTTATTCAAATCAGTTTTTAAAGTTTTATTCAAATCAGTTTTTAAAGTTTTATTCAAATCAGTTTTTAAAGTTTTATAAAAAAAAATCGGTTTTACTGTAAAATAAAAAAAATCGGTTTTTTACTTACAGAGGGGGAGCTGATGCGAGGCGGTGCCGCTGGGGGCTCCGATGGTGGACTGCGGCGAGGGGGGGTCTGATGCGAGGCGGTGGCGGCTTCAGCTAGGGTTGGTCTTCGATTTGGTGAAGGGAGCGGAGATGAACGGAGGCGCCAGGTGAAGGAGAAGAAGCGGAGGGGGGAGTCAGGGAGGCGTCGCGCCCCCTGGCGGCGGCGGCGATCGAGAGGGGGGGGCGATTTGCGATTCGGAGGTTTTGTTTTTTTTTTCTTTTTTCCTTTCTGAAAATGAGAAGGGGGGGGGGCAGCGGGAAAAAGGGGAAATTTAAATTTCCCTTTTTTTTTTTTCAAAAAGTTGACTTTCACATACGACCTCTAAACGAGGCCCACCGCCTGTCGTCCATAGCGTTTTACCCCCATTCCGAACACAATGGGATATGTATCGCAAGCTGATTCTATCGTTTGAATCAGTTTCCGTTAAATTTACATTTAAATCCTTATATTGAATTTTAAACGTACATTCCAAATTACTGGGGTCACATACTAACTTTAAAAATTCCAGAAAAATATTTTCTAGCTTTGTATTGACGATACGGTCCTAACAAAACTAGTTTCATCGAATTCTGAGACCGTTGGAAAAATGGCCATTTTCCAGTCGATTAAATTCAACTAAAACTGGTCAAACGCGTTTTCCTTTGCCACGCTCACATATTGATTCGAAAAATTATGAAATTTGAAACCTAGCAATAACTTGACATCACGGACCCAATAAAACTGGTTTCGTCGAAATCCGAGGTCGTTTGCAAAATGTCCATTTTTAAGGGCCTGAATTCCATAGCGACTATTCAGAATTTTCAACTGGACATATCTTTTGATTCCCGGTATGAAAATTTAATTATTCGGATTCGTTGGAAAGATATTATCAATTAGATCCTAATGTTTTTGGTTTCACTAAAATCCGGATTGTTTTGCACCCGGTACATTCAATTGAAGTTCGAAATCGAATTATCGAACTACCGCGCCATTTTCAATTCCTTTTATAATTTTATATAATTATATATATTCTAACGACGACGTATATAATATATACGTCGAATTATATTGAAAATAAATTTCTCGTCGATATTATTTATAATAATTCATTTTAAATATTCAAAATTCGCTAAAATTGCCAAAATAAAATTTTCAAACTGGCTCAGATTTTCCGGGTTATTACATCATTATAGCTGGTTTCAGAATCACTAAAAGGGAGCTTGTGGCTCTTGCCGAGTTGGCAGTGCGTGCATGTGTGTTTGATAGGTACATTTTTATAATGAATGTTATTATTACGCAGAACAGTCTTAACAGTTTCCAGATTAGGATGTCCTAATTTTATATGCCAAGAATTAATCACGTTACATTCATCGCTATTATTGTCATAATCAACGTTATTGCAACTATTCCTAATACAGTCATTGTCACTACTAGCATCTACATTATTGTACCAGAATTCTCCACTTGAGTTTGCAGTCTTGAATTTGTATAAACCATCGTATAGGTTACCTCGAAGTAATATTTCATGATTTAGGGAATCTTTAACTAAACAAAACTTAGGATGAAATTCAAAGTAAACATTATTGTCTTTGGCAAATTTTGATACACTTAACAAATTTTTATTAATCGTAGGTACCCTAAGAAGATTGTTTAATTTGAGTTGTCTTTTCCCAAAGATAGTCCCTTTGCCTGTGTGTGTGATACTAGCAGTACTACCATTACCCATATGAAAATTTCTCATACCTGAGTAATTTCTGCTCCCAATGTTTAAATTTTGAAGATTGCTAGTTATGTGGTGAGTCGCTCCTGAGTCAGGGTACCATTCTTCGAAGCCATTGTCTTCATTTTTTACTTCATCATCATATGCAGCATTATGTCTTCGGTTTGCGTTATTATCATTTTGAGTTGAATTCCCTGTTGTTGCCATATTTGCTTGTGCTCTTCTTTGTGAAAAGTAATTTTGTCTTGCATGTTGTCTACCTATGTCTGAATTATACCTGAAGTAACATTTGTTCGCCATGTGACCAAACTTTTGGCATATTTGACATTTCACACGATAGTTGTTGTTATCTCCTTGTATCTGCTTATTTCTGACTGTGGTATAATTGGCAGAGAACTTATTTTGTGTTGTTTTTCTTTGGTCAATTCTGCCTTCATGAGCAAGGAGTGCTGATCGAACGAACTGTAAATCAGGTAAAGTTTGTTGTGTGGCTAACACAGTTACTAGAGATTCATATTCTTCATCTAGTCAACAATAATAAATAGGATTTTCTCATTGTCGCTGATCTTATGACCAACAGTATTTAGCTTGTCACACAGATTTTTAATTTTTCCTAAGTATTCTTTCATGCTTGCCTCCTTTTTTCTAGAATTTTGTAATTCCCTTCTATATTGCATGATTCTAGCAGCTGATTGTGAACTGAAAATTTGTTCAACTGTTTTCCATATTTCATAAGACGTGCTACATCCAACTATTTGTGATAATAAATTCGAACTTACTGACGATAGGAGCCATGAGGAGAGGACGCTGTCTTGTTTTTGAAACTTTGTGTAGTCTGTGTTAGGCACAATTTCTCCTTCCGAATTGGTTATTGTCACTGGTGGGACTGTTATTGTCCCATTAATGTACTGCAGTAAATCATACCCTCTTAAAGCGATCTCTACTTGATATTTCCATAGAATGTAATTGTCTTCGTCTAGAGATGTGGTGATAATTTGGCTTTTTGGTTTAATCAGGTCATGATGGTTAGGTGGAGCACTGTACCCCAAGCTTCCTGAAACAGCGGAGGTTACTTCATTGTTGTTGGCCATAAAACAAAAACAACTTTCTGCTTGATGATTAAGCCTTTCGGCGATTTGGCTCTGACACCATATTAAGGGATGAGGAGGAGAGTAATTAGAGAGGAACAATTGCAATTTTTATTGATGATAAACATGATACAAAGAGCACATATATATATAGTGCTATGAGCCCAACGGCTAGTACAAAATATACCAAATATGTATGAGCATAACGGCTAGTATGAATATACCAAGTATGCATGAGCCTAACGGCTAGTAGATAATGAAAAAGCATGCTAAATATGATAAAAACGTGTTCACACTCTAACGACTCTATTGTAACGGCTCTATTGTCTTTATTAGGTAGCAATCCCTAATGAAGCGCGAGGAGATTTCACAAATGAGACGGAGAGATTGTCATCTTATGAATTTGAATAGCAGCGAAATATGTATATTCGTTACATTCGTGATATGGTATGAATAAAAATCTAACTTAGTGTTGTTGTCGTCCATATGAATATGTTGTAACTAAAATTGGCATGCAATAATAAGCCCCGTACTCAAAAAAAAAAAAAAAAAAAAAAAAAAAAAAAAAAAAAAAACCGCTAATAACTAACCTTTCAATATGATTCCCAGAAGGGTAAATTCTTTTTCAGACTAAAACACTAGATCGAGTTCTTTTAGCCATTTTCAAATTGCGACAACACTGCGCGTTTGGTTTGTGTTTTCAGTTTTGTGTTTTTTAGCCATTTTTCATTTTGACAATTTTCATTATTTTAGAAAATGCATTTGGTATGGAGTATTTTGAAAACACATTTTCAAAAATGAAAACTAGAAAATGCGTTTGGTTTGAAGTATGTTTCTCATGTTTTGAAGTTTTGAATTTTCCATTTTGTAATCCAAACAACATTTACATTTAAACCATAATACATAATATACATTACTCATTACCCATATTCAATTGAACACACAAAAAGAAAAGAAAGAGCCATATGAAAAATATTACTGTTATATCAAATTACTAATTAACAATCAGTACATGACAAGGGAAAATAAAGTAAGTCATAAACATAATAGTTAGGAATTAAAGAGAACGCAATATTTTAAATAGTTACATGAGACCAAGTTGCATAAGGAATAAAATTACAACAAAAAATTTCATGACAAGATTTCTAGACATATAACAAAAGAGATACACCAAATACATAGAAAATAGAAAACAACTCAAGCATCGTCCATAATAATATATAGATATGTCAACAACCACTATATTTCAAAGAAACACAACGTGGAAGTCTTCCAAATCACATCTGCATAAAATAGCACAAAAGAAAGACATAAAATTTTTAAATGAAATATGGTAGAATAAATTTTGAATTTGAACTAAAAACAAAATTTTACCTGAACTACAAATGGTGAATGGATACATACTCGCCCCATAATTGGGTAGCAATTTGATCTCTTACTTGCCCCATTTGAGTCGTTTGGCTAACATTAAATTGCACAACTTCTTGTTCTTGACAATTATTCTCAGATCAATATTCAGTAAATAGAGCATCCAGTGCATGTTCCTCCAGAATGAAGTTGTGTATTGTGCAACATGCAACTGGAATTGGTCTTTTCTTTGAAAGCGGAAAATTTGTCATTAACTTCAAAATGTGAAATCTTGCATTCAAAACTCCAATACAACACTCAATAATGTTCAGACATGATGAGTGTTTATAGTTGAATAAGTCTTCCTTTCCACGTAATCCTGTTATACAAAGATGGAATGAATAAACTGTCATTTATCATGTTATAGAAAGGTATATAGAACAAAAAGGAACTATGGATATTGAATTATTTAATCCTTCTAAGCAGACATATGAGACTTAGTGCACAACTTATGTAACTATGCACTTGCACACACACACACACACACACACACACACACACCCCCCCCCTTTTTAATCTAACAAATGACACCCCAAAATAGAAAAAACCAAATACAAAACAAACATCAAAATGAAATCAACAAGCTGATTTTTTTATTCTTTTTTTTTTAAAAAAGAGAAAACTAAGACCAAATGAAATAAGCCAAAACTAGACCAAACACAGCAAACAAAATGAGTGAACTTATCCACCTATTACTTTGACAAAACTGGTTTACATAAACAATGATATAACATAAATATCTACACTAAAGAAACAATACTATCAACATACAATTTTGTAGTTGAATATATAGTAGAGAAACTGAAAGTGGAATGCAGAAATGAACTTGGGAATTCAATTTCATTTGAGATGAATCTTGGTTAAAATGTGCTATAAGGAGAACCTTCAACTAAAACAGCTATCTACCTAAGAAATCTTGGTCTGTTACTTACCTAAATTTGTACAAGTATGGTAATGTTTAGCAGACAATTTCATATAATATATTATGAGTAAACATGATATGCATATGCCTAAACATGATATGCATTAAAGTATGTTTGGCATCTAGCAATATACCTCACTACAGGTAACTAAATATAAAGGGGAAGGATAACATCACATAAGTCCCTGTTTTAGTTAAAATCTTAGAATGGTTTTAGATAACATAAAGTGTGTCCATATTTAACACCCATATCAACATTCAGTTTCTTGATCCAGAGTAATTAGTTTTCACTTTTCGGATAGTAGTTTCATATATGATGAATTGAATGATCTATAAAGGAACGCTAATTTATATAGGCAGAATTAGGAGTGATATCTATGATATTTTCAAAAGCACAATGCTTTGGCTTGGCCCATCTCATTACTAGAGGGTCCTAAGGTAATCAGTTTTATCACACTTCTTGTATATAAATGAAAATTAAAGCCATTTGCTAGAAGCAATAGGAAATATGGAACCTTTTGTTATTTTCTCATGTTGACATATGCAGCATCGAATGTAGTGGATAAGTAATATAATTCAGTGGAGTGGAGCAAAATCGATATGGGAAAAAGTGAAGCTAGGATTAGTAGCTACCCAGTGAATATTGTTTTCACTCAAATTATTTGAAAGAACTAGGAAATCAAACATACATATTACATAAGTTATCAGTAATATTACGCTTAAACAAAATATTATTCAGTTGATCCTATTTCCTGATTAGTAACATACATAATTCAGTGATATTATTACTTAAAAAAAAAATATTGACAGTTTAAAGCCATTTCCTGATTAGTAATCAGTAATATTATTAAATCAAAGACATATTACACATAAAAAAAAGTAACATTATAAGCATGATATACTAAATATAAGCGTAATATACAGAAAATAAATGGGAGCAACTGAATAATTCGGTAATATTATTCGAAAAATGATTCGAAATAATTGAGTTTCTCCAGTTATGGTTGGATATAAAATTATGCACATCCCATTATAAAGAGATTACATTCATATGTTTATAACCATTACTAATCAAGTATTGTAAACTTCCATTTGTTTACTACGTAGTAACATCGCATTATATTACTGAATAATCAAATTAATAATGGGACTTTGAAACTTGTTTTCCAACCATTACTCAAATTAAGCGTAGTTTACATAATTCAGTTGCTCCAATTAAGCATAATATTACTGAATAATCAAGCATGATGTACTAGTATGTTTTAACTCATTTCAGCGTAATATATAGAAAATAACTTGTTTTCCAACCATTGCTCAAATTATTCGAAAGAACTAGGAAAACAAATGGAAGTTCACAATACTTGTTTACTACGTGCCAATATATTTTTAAAGCCAAATTTGTCAGCATGATATACTAAATATAAGCGTAATATACAGAAAATTAAAGCCATTTCCTGATTAGTAATCAGTAATATTATTACTTAAAATATATTGAACTGCATTTCGGGATGGATGGTCCATTAATCAGGAAATAGGAGCAACTGAATAATGGGATAGGCCAAGCCAAATTTGTGAGAAAACAATAGGAAAAACCCATATATTATGCTTTTTTAAAAAAATTTGCACTAGGAGCAACTGAATGATCTACAACGAGCTATGCTTAGAATTCAGTAATCAGGCAAAACCATTAAAGAGATCTATCATTGTAAAGATATTGCGACAGACTGTAAATGTTTTCTATTATTGATTGTGTAAAGAGTTGTACAGACGTTTATATATACACATTGATATAATACATAGAGTTGTAAATAGCGGTTGGGCTTTGGCCCAAGCCCACGCACTAAAAGATAATGGATATGTACACCTGAAGCTTTCAGTTGTTCATTTTATATCTCCCCGTAAATGAAAGCTAGGGTTTTTCGTGTCTCCGCCGCCACAAATTGAGATGATAAATCTGAAAGAATCTTCAAAATAGAGCCTTAATCAGCCTTGATTCTACTGAAGTAGCACTCGATGGCGAGGATTTAGACTTATGAGAGATTGTTCTTGCTTTGTTTGAGTGGGATCTGCTTCAAACTGTTCTCGTTTCCTGATATGTGAGATGCCGAGCCACTTGCAAGCTTGAATTCTTCAGTAGTCAGATTAGCAGTGTGCTTTGGTCTCCATTCGAGGTTCTTGGGTATTGCAGATTTCAGATCTGAACTTGTGTGCTTTTCTTCATCTCCAATGTTTGATCTTTCAGTTACTTTGAGTTCGGATCTAAGCCTGGTAAAGTTTTTACTTGATAATGGCTTTGTAAGTATGTATGCTATCTGATAATTAGCTGGAACATGATTTATTTGTAGTTTACCCTTGATTACTTGTTCTTGAACGAAATATAGATCAATTTCCATGTGTTTGGTCCTTGTGTGCAAAATAGGATTAGATGACAACGATACAACACTTAAATTGTCACACCATAATGTTGGCGGCCTTTTAATTGATACTTTGAGTTCACTAAGAAGTGATTGTACCTACATGATTTCAGCAGTAGCATTTGCAATGCTTCTGAAGTCAGATTAAGTACTGGACCTAGAGACTGTAGGTTGTTTCTTAGCACACCAGGATATAGGATTATTTCCTAAATAGATACAGTAACCTGATGTTGATCTTCTGTCATCAGGATCAGTTGCCCAGTCTGCATCACTATATCCAGTAATGTTGAGTTGATTGCCTTGTGTGAAATGTAAACCATAGTCCACAGTTCCCTTTAGATATCTTAGCACTCTCTTTATAGCCTTCCAGTGATCTTCTTCTGGTTCCTGCATAAATTGTGAGATTTTGTTAACACAGTAGGTTATTTCAGGTCTAGTGATGGTAGCATATTGTAATGCTCCAACTAGACTTCTATATTGTCTGACATTAACTATGTTTTCTCCCCTGTGTTTGGATAATTGCTGACTTGTGATCATGGGTGTAGGTAAAGCATTAGCCGCCTCCATATTTGACCTTACAAGAATTTCATTGATGTACTTCTTTTGATTTAAAAACTACTCTAATTTGGATGTTTTTATTACTTCAATTCGAAGGAAATAGTTGAGTTCCCCAAAATCTTTAATTGAAAACTATTTGTCCAGAATTTGAATAAGCCTTCTGATTTCATCTTCACTGTTTCCTGTAATGATTAATTCATCCACATATATCAAAATAAAAATTGTTATACTATCAGTAAACTTGACAAACAATGAATTATCTGATTTAGTAGATTGAAACGTTAGTTTTGTCAAAACAAGTTTCAATTTATCAAACCAGACTCTAGGAGCTTGCTTAAGCCCATAAATGGCTTTATTTAGTTTACAAACAAGCTCTTTATTTTTCTGATATCCTTGAGGTTGGCTCATATACACTTCCTCTTTTAGATCATTGTTCAGGAATGCATTGTTGACATCCAATTGTTGTATTTTCCAGTTGTTGTGTAAGGCTATAGTGAGAATTACTCTTATGGTTGTTAGTTTAACAACTGGAGAGAAATTTTCTTCAAAATCAAAACCATATTGCTGTGTGAAACCCCTTGCAACAAGTCTGGCCTTGTATCTATGTATAGATCCATCAGCATTCTTTTTTAACCTGTATGTCCACTTGCTATCTATTATGTTCTTGTCTGTTGGGGCCTTAACAAGTGTCCATGTTTTATTCTTTATTAATGCTTGATACTCATCATCCCTGGCTTGTTTCCAATTTTGATTACTGATAGCTTGGTTGTAGTTTACTGGTTCATCAAAATCACATATGACATTGTAAACTTTGGGCTTAAAGATAACCCTTTTTGATCTAGTAATCATTGGATGACCTGTTTGAACTTGCTCTCTCTGCTGTTCATAAGTTTCAATACTATCATTTCTAGTGTTTGATTGATTACTTCTCACTTCTGAACTTGAATCATGCTGCAGATGTTCATGTTGTTGACTAGTACTTGGTTGATTGGAAGGCTCAGGTGACTCACTGCTTGATGATGATGCAAGTTGTTGAGATGACCCTGAGCTACCATCACCTGTATCTTTGATAAAACTGTCAGAATAAAGAGGTATTCCTAGTATTGGTTACATTGAATTGTATATTTTTTGTGTAGTAGTAATATCTTTACTGTTGAAAGGAAATGCCTTTTCGTTAAATACAACATGTCTGCTAACATATACCTTACCTTTGTCATCTAGACATTTATACCCTTTCTGGTCACTAGCATACCCTATAAAGGTACATGTTGATGATCTAAAATTTAACTTATGAGCATTATATGGCCTTAGATATGGATAACATAGACAACCAAAAACTTTGAGTCTATCATAATCAGGTTTAATATTGTACAAAATTTCTAGAGGACATTTATTATTCAAAGTCTTAGTAGTTAGTCTATTTATTAAATATACAGAAGTATTGAAAGCATCAGGCCAGAACTTCATAGTTAAATTACTCTGAGCTAATAAAGCAAGACCACAGTTTACAATGTGTCTGTGTTTTTGTTCAACTAAACCATTTTGCTCAGAAGTGTATGGACAACTTAATCTATGAATTATACCTTTCTTTTGAAAGAATTCACTTAAAGGTTTAAATTCTGTACCTCCATCAGTCTGCAAAATCTTTAAATTTTCACCTGTTTGTTTTTCAGCTTGATTAATAAAATGAATAACAACTTTGCTAGTTTCTAACTTTGACTTTAGAAAATATATCCATGTATATCTAGAATAGGAATCAACAAAAGAAATATAGTAGTTGAATCCATAGTCAGAATTTGTTGAAGCAGGACCCCATAGGTTTGCAGCAACAAGATCAAGGGGTTTATAGTAGTTAGTTAAAGAATTTGTGAGTGGTAGCTTGTGGCTTTTGCCCATTTGACAGAAGGTACATACATATGGCGTAGGAACATTATCATATGAAGTATTATTAACAGTGAGAAACTTTCTTGACAACATTCACATTAGCATGACCAAGTTTAATATGCCATAGATCAAATACACTAATTTTATCATTAATTTCTGATAAGTAGCAACTACTTTTTTCTTGATCATTGTTTGCAGAATTCATAGCACTGAATTTGTACAGCCCTTTGCATGCTTTACCCTGCAAAATAACTTCATTAGTCAATAAGTCTTTAACCAAACAATGATATGGATGGAACTCAAAGTACACATTATTGTCTTTAGCAAACTGTGATACACTGAGTAAATTCATTTTTATATGAGGAACCATAAGTAAATTGTTGAGGTATAGTTGCTTTTTACCTTTTATGCTGCCAAAGCCAATCTGTGTAATATTTACACTGTTACCATTACCCATGAGTAAAGAATTCATACCTTTGTACTCCCTTTGACCTAGATTGAGATTATTGAGATTGTTTGTGATATGATTGGTGGCACCTGACTCTGGATACCAACTATCATCACCTATATCATCAGTTTGACTGTTTCTTGATACATTGCTTTGACTATCAGTTTCAACATTGGCTAGATTCGCTGTAGGATTTGATCTTCTCTGACTGTTTTGTGTCTGACCAGCTACATAATTGTTATTAAATCTGAAATAGCACTTCACTGCAGTATGACCCACTTTTTCACAAATTTGACATTTGGGTCTGTTATTGCTATTACTCCATTTTCCTCTGCCTCTACCTCTGCTAGATGAACCTTCTCTTTGATTAGAAAAATCTCCTCTGTTTTGATTCTTGTTCTTGGTTTCAACAACATTAGCAGATAGTTCATTTAATTGTGACCTTTTTGTTTCAATTCTTGCTTCATGAGCAAGAAGAATAGAGTGTACATCCTCCATAGAACTGGTCACCTTTTGAGATGTAATAACTGCCACAACAGCTTTGTATTCATGACCCAGTCCATTTAAAATTGATAAAATATGCTCAGAATCACTAATCTTTTGACCTGCTGCCTCAAGATGATCCCTTTAACTTTTGTTAAATATTCTCTCATGGACAAATTATCCTTTCTGGCAGTCTGTAGTTGATTTCTATAGTACATTGTCTTGGCTGATGATTGACTATTAAAGGATTTTTCTAGGGTTGTCCAAATATCATTGGCTGTTTTACATCCAATTGCTTGAGATAAAATCTTTTCACTCATAGATGACAATAACCATGCACAAATCAATCTATCCTGCCTATGATATTTAACATACTCATCATTGCTGACTACCCTATTATCAGCATCAGTTATGAATTTAGATGGAATAGCAATAGTACCAAGAATATACCCTTCGAGACCATAGCCTTGAATGGCTGTTTCTACTTGCAATTTCCATAGCAAGTAATTATTCTCTTCAAGATGAATGGTAATTAACTGAGATTGTGGATTTATACCTGTTTTAACAAGAGATTCTGCATTAGAAACATTCTGACTCACTGATGTTGCCTGATTTTGATATGCAGATGAATTTCCTAGGAGAATTGGTTGATTTCCAGGGGGAATTGATGAAGAATTATGATCATCCACCATGATGTTGACAAGATATCAAATTGATTCTTGAAGCTTTTGAATTGAAGAATTCTTGAAAGAATTGCGCAGATGACACTATTGCAACCTGAAGAGCTTCGGGTGATGATTGTTACACCGCTGATTGATTACTTTTCTGATGAAGCACTCTGGTATGGCACTTTGTTACAGCTGTTTTTTTCTTTTCTTGGATTTCTTGATCGGTTTCAAGAATTTTAGAGTCCCTCGGCAAGACTTGATATGGTAGTTTGACGCAGCCTACTTGAAATAGTATGGCAAGACACAAACTATTGTGATCAAGTAGCAAACCCTAAATGATGAGATAGGAATTCTATCTCTAATATGGGGGATTCAGATGATGATGAATAAACTGACGAATCTTTTGTTTTAACAAAAAAAGAATTGCAGCTACTCAATGAATTTTCTTCTTTTTCTTTTCCTTTTTTAATTCAGGATTCTTGATTGCTATTAAGCTTTGAAGGCTCTGATACCATATAAAGATATTGCGACAGACTGTAAATGTTTTCTATTATTGATTGTGTAAAGAGTTGTACAGACGTTTATATATACACACTGGTATAATACATAGAGTTGTAAATAGCGGTTGGGCTTTAGCCCAAGCCCACGCACTAAAAGATAATGGAAATGTACACCAGAAGCTTTCAGTTGTTCATTTTATAATCATATATTCATATGCTTGATTCCTGAAATTGATGAGCCAGATAAAATAAATGATTGTAAATCTATATCTTTGTTAACAGAGAACAAAATGGCTTTGTTTATCACATGTATAACAATCAAAATCCAATAAAATTTCCAAGACAAATACAAATATTATTTAGTTTTCACATAAAAAGGTATCAGTTCCTAGTCATCAAGGAAATAGGAGCAGGTCATATTAACCAGTGAGCCAAAGACAAAGTGGGAGTTGCAGGGTATATTCTTATATTTAAGGGATTCAAGATATCTAACTAATTAACTAATATTATAAAATCAGTCAAAACTTTATTTCAGAAAATTTGTGAGAAAAGCTCAGATGCGCAGCCATTAAAACAGAGTAGTAAAAGACCAATGCCACTAATATTGACATTTAAGAAAAATAAATTAAGGTAATCAATATAGACCTACGTCCCTATATTAATGTTTTCACTTGGTAACCATAAATTAAATGTTAGTACAGCAGTAGATAAATGTCAAAAACAACAGTGCACTTTAAAACTTTGGAAGCTTTTTTTGTACAGTAGCCATATTTTTCTTTTTCTTTGGAAAAAATTTAACAACTTATGCATAAAAATTGATTTACATAAAGTTCTACGGTACAATTAACGGAGAACTTAGGCATCATATTATTTTTTTATTCCAGATCATTGTATATTATAGTCAATATGAATACTCTCTGTATAAAGTTTCTCTCCAAAAAATGGACTTACAATGAAAATGGAGAATGACAGGGAATTACTACTATATATGGACATACTTGATTGTTATCTAAAACCATTCAAAGATATTAATTATTGCTAAATACGGAAACAAATTTTAGCAAGTTCACTATCATATTGTTATCTAAAATCGTTCTTCTTCATTGTTTCATTCTTTTGTTTACTAATGCACAAACATGTAAACTGGTATAATTTAAAACCAATGTAAATTCAGATCATTTAAAACTGCTTTATAACATGCCTCTTTTGAAGAATCAATTGAATAACATGCCTAAATATATTGAAGTTATACATTCAATGCATTATTTAAAACCAAGGTATTATGTACAGGTTGACACAATCTGTATAACATGCCTCTTTTGAAGCTATACATTCAATGTATTCTTTTGAAGAATCAATTGATTATTTAATACAAATGTATTATGTACAGGCTGACACAATCAGTATAACATGCCTAAATAAATTGGAGTTATACATTCAGTTTAGAATGCAAATCAGTTAAATCAAAGACAAATGAAACCCATTTAACACTGCTTTATATACACTGCATTCCTCTTTTGAAGAAAACAACAATCCCACACAACCCCATATCGAAACACATCCAACCTGCTTCTACACATTCCATAAGACTAATGTATATTTAGATTATTTAAAACCAATGTGTACACTTGTTTAATTGATGCTCAACCTTTTTTTTATAAACCAGGCCAACAGCAAGTAACAAAATCGATATTTAAGGCAAAAATCATTATCAATCTAATCTAAATCAAAAGCAAAGAAATCACTTGAATAAAGGCGAAACAAAAGAATTACAACGAGCATTAATAGGGTTTACCTTACAACGGTTGAATCGGAAATAGATTAATCAAAGATAAAACCCTGGAGAGAAGGAGCGACTACAGTGAACAATAAAAAACGTTATGATCTAATTGAATCGAATCAAATGAGGAATAGAAGAAATCGAAACCGGCAATTTTACCTGGAATTTTGACGATGTACGAAAAGCCGGAGAAGAGGAAGACCACGACCAGAAAACGAATAGGTATCTTTCTACGTGTTTGCTTGGTTTTGGGCTTTTTGTGTATTTAGAATTTTTAACTGGGCTTGAAAACGGGGAAAATGAAAAAAAAACTGTTTTTAGTTTTCTTTGTTTAGCCCATTTTGCAAAATGATGTATTTTTAAAAATGCATTTTTAAAAATGACAAAGGGAACATGTTTTCAATGTTTTTCAAAATTGAAAATTGAAAATAATCTGAAAACGACAAACTAAAGGCGATTTGGAAAGGGAAAAGGGATATTTGGACTAAGGCAACTAATTTTGGTAGTACAGTATATTATTAATCTATGGTACAGATTTTTCATAATGAGGAACATTGAATTGCTAACGTCTATCACTGGATTAGATTAGGTTAAAGGTGTAGATCGCATAGATATGGATGACAGGTTAGCCCGGGGTGTACAGGTTCAGGTCATCGAATGTTGTGGAGTTCAGAGACGAGCTGGAGATGTTCAGACGTATGATATTATATAGCTACTATTCCGCTGTGTGTTGTATATGGGAACAAGTGATTATAACTGTCCCATGGTGTGATGTACTCTGATATTGTAAGTATTTTGAAAAGCTCTAAATAAGGTTTTATTTCTGTATTATATTTTGTTCCGCTGCGATGTGAGACTCTGATTCAGTGTTGTGTTGGTTCTTCTTCTTCTTCTATTCTAATATTTCTTTCTTTCTTATCTCACCCTCTACTTTCTTTCTTATAACGTTCCAGTGTTTTCGGTGTTTAGAAGGTCGGCATGAGTTACGATAAAGGTATTTTTGTCGATTTTCAGGGCTGAAATCCCTGGGTCGTTACAGCTATAATAGATCTGTTGCTAAATATCATGTACTGCAACTGTCATGTGTCGCCTGTTGCAAATAGCTAGTTGCAAAAGGGTATTTTTCTTGTAGTGACCATATCTATACCAGTTCACTCTGCCTGCTAGCATCAGTTGCTTAGTAATCAAAAACAACATGTCATAATACAATTTGTGTATGACTATATGTTTCAGGGTAGGATACATGTCAGAATACAAATTTCATTTATTTTTAAATACATATTAGCCAAAGATACATAGTACATGATGAATAGTATCCCAAACTGGAAAGTACCAGAAGAGGGGAACAACAGTGGTGGTAACAACTTGGAGTACCAGGGAAAAGCAATGTTGCTAGTGTTACAAGCTTCAGAAAAACAATATACACCTTCATTTACTGCTAGTAATAAATGTCACATATTTGGTACCTTATTAAGTACATCATTCAATACGTTTATCTTCATCTTACACCTGAAGAAACATTTTGTTTATTATACTTGAAACATTCACATAATTAGTAATAACGTATGCCTTTTTGTAGTTTATCTTCAACATCTGTTGCATCTACAAGAATTAAATCATTTTTCATCATATCAGTAGCTCGTTCAATGTCAACCTCTCTACTGGGTCCTATAGCAGTCTTTGCCTTTGGAAACTCAACTTTCCTAGCTAAATACTTGGATTCTACAAGCTTTTTATATTCAAGTGCTAATGTACGCAGCTTTTCCATTTTCATTTACGTGACATGCTGTATCAATTTCGTACATTTCTCCATCTTTTGAATGTTTATATAGTATAATTCTAAATAGAATGGCATAGGCAAAAATTAACAATTTACAATCAATACGTGGCTCTGGTATTCTTAGTTGAACGTATGTTTTGCTTCTCAATAATATCAATAAAGTAGACAATCTATACCTGTCAGCACCTTTGCAAAGAAGAAAGAGTTGTCCAGATTCATTTCGAACAGCTACAGACATTCTTTTTCTCTAGCTGCTAAATTCCAAAAGGTTGAGAATCTTAAACTCTCTGCAATAAAAAAATCAAAAGCGTCAATTTTACAGTGTACCAAAACAAACAAACAGCAAAAATATGTTTTATTGGAAATACATAAACAAACAACAAAAATACGTTTTAATGAAAAATATGTTATGGACATATTTATTTAAAATATTTAATCTGTAATTAATGGTTTCCATTAATGGATGAACTTTTTTTTGGAAAAACCTAAACAGGATATCCAGATACAGTATTTGCCGATAGAGGTCGCATATTTTCATCTATTGCAGTTGAGGCGGACTGTATTTGCCGATAACTGCTGATTGTGTTGTAGCGGCCAGCGCTGATAATGTCAAATAAGCCATCACCTGAATTGTTCAATCTGGTTAAAATTATTTTTACAATGTAACAATATTTTTTCTATATATACATCCATGTGAAGATGTCTGAGAATTTATGAGACATAACAGTTATTCTTTCCATGTGCAAAAGTGACTTATCCTTGTTGAATTTAGATCTTGAAGGATCCATTAACATGGCATTCAATTTCACATGAATGTTTTGTACATACACTGATGTATTATGGATTTGAGAGTAACCTGTACATTGATTTTCAAACAGAAATCGTAAGTAATGTATTAGTAAATGATGCATCTACTACCTTGTACCAAATATGATGTATATCTAAGAGTATTATCGATTTGTTGCGTATACCTGGTCACAAGAGAATATAGCCCAAGCAAGGCCTCTGTTAAAAATAACATTGCCTCTGACCATGCTCATTACACAGCACAATCGTTGAATCAAACTATAGTTTGCTGCTATTCCATTTGTTATCACCAAAAACCTACAGGAACAAAATTATATGGATTTGATTATCACAGAATGTTTGAAATGGGGCTAAAGTTGAAAAAGTTTTTTTTACAGGTCCGGAGGTAATTTTTTAATAATGTGTTGGTGATGACTTAATGAAGACATTTCATAAGCAGCTGCGATCAAATATTTACGTGCAAACAATTATATACTTCGGAAAGAAAATAAATTTTGAAAAATGACATAAAGAAAAGGCATTTAAACTGATCCTGAAGACAAATAAATGGAAAACCGGATGGTTGATGATATGGTACGATTACAAATACGATCACTGATTTGCTCGTATGAAGAGGCTCTCCTACTTAAAAATGTAATCCGTTACATTTTTTACTCTGCAGGTATAAATGCACAAGACTGCATATTTGGAGGGAAAAAAACAGGGTGTTTTGAACAATTTATATGTATTTGGATACCTTGTTTAGGTTTTTCCAGAAAAAAGGTTCATCCATTAATAGAAACCATTAATTACAAATTAAATATTTCAAATAAATATGCCCATAACATATTTTCCATTAAAACATATTTCAAATAAATATGTCCATAACAAACAAACAGAAAAAAGCTTATTTAAATGGCCAAAATAATCTGGCCTCTTTGCCCGCTTTTACTATTTTTCATTCACTTGTACATTTTAACATTTTCTAAATGAATTTGAATAACAAATAGTTTCCTAGTGTAAAGAAAATTCTTTGGTAGCGGATCTTTTTTAGATTCTGAAATTACCCATTTTAATGAATAAACACTATATATATATATATATATATTTTTTGATCAATTCTCTCACCCATGGTAAACCAACAATGCTTACTAATTATAAAACAACCTCCAAGAGTCATTCTAATAGCTTTCTTATTTTAAGCACTCTGATACTATGTTTGCTTCCTTCTCTAATCAGTTAATATCCTTCTTACCACATCTTATTCGGCTCTGTACTTAATAATCAATTTCTAAAATACACTAAAATACCACCTTAACATTCTACATAATTATTTTGATATTCTATAGTAACAAATATCTCAATGTGTTCGGAGTTTAGATCAATGGCGCAAAATATACCTTCTTCAAACTTCTAAAAAGTTTATGTGATTGGGTAGCAATCCCTAATGAAGCGCCAGAAGATTTCACAAATGAGACGGAGAGACTGTCATCTTATGAATTTGAATAGCAGCGAAATATGTATATCCGTTACATTCAAAGTGATATAGTATGAATAAAAAGCTAACTTAGTGTTGTTGTCGTCCATATGAATATGTTGTAACTAAAATTGGCATGCAATAACAAGCACCTTACTTAAAAAAAAAAAAAAAAAAAAAAAAAAAAAAAAAAAAAAAAACCGCTAATAACTAACCTTTCAATATGATTCCCAGAAGGGTAAATTCTTTTTCAGACGAAAACACTAGATTGAGTTCTTTTAGCCATTTTCGATTTGCAACGACACTGCGCGTTTGGTTTGTGTTTTTTAGCCATTTTCAATTTGACAATTTTCATTATTTTAGAAAATGCATTTGATATGGAGTATTTTGAAAACACATTTTCAAAAATGAAAACTAGAAAATGCGTTTGGTTTGAAGTATGTTTCTCATGTTTTGAAGTTTTGAATTTTCCATTTTGTAATCCAAACAACATTTACATTTAAACCATAATACATAATATACATTACTCATTATCCATATTCAATTGAACACACAAAAATAAAAGAAAGAGCCATATGAAAAATATTACTATTATATCAAATTACTAATTAACAATCAGTACATGACAAGGGAAAATACAGTAAGTCATAAACATAATAGTTAGGAATTGAAGAGAACGCAATATTTTAAATAGTTACATGAGACCAAGTTGCATAAGGAATAAAATTACAACAAAAAAGTTCATGACAAGATTTCTAGACATATAACAGAAGAGATACACCAAATACATAGAAAATAGAAAACAACTCAAGCATCGTCCATAATAATATATAGATATGTCAACAACCACTATATTTCCAAGAAACACAACGTGGAAGTCTTCCAAATCACATTTGCATAAAATAGCACAAAAGTAAGACATAAAATTTGTAAATGAAATATGGTAGAATAAATTTTGAATTTGAACTAAAAACAAAATTTTACCTGAACTACAAATGGTGAATGGATAAATACTCGCCCCACAATTGGGTAGCAATTTGATCTCTTACTTGCCCCATTTGAGTCGTTTGGCTAACATTAAATTGCACAACTTCTTTTCTTGACTAGGCTTCCCCGTGGGTTGAAATATCATATTCTCAGATCAATATCCAGTAAATAGAGCATCCAGTGCATGCTCCTCCCGAATGAAGTTGTGTGTCGTGCAACATGCAACTGGAATTGGTCTTTTCTTCGAAAGCGGAAAATTTGTCATCAACTTCAAAATGGGAAATCTTGCCTTCAAAACTCCAATACAACACTCAATAATGTTCCGACATGATGAGTGTTTATAGTTGAACAAGTCTTCCTTTCCACGTAATCCTGTTATACAAAGATGGAATGAACAAACTGTCATTTACCATGTTATAGAAAGGTATATAGAACAAAAAGGAACTATGGATATTGAATTATTTAATCCTTCTAAGCAGACATATGAGACTTAGTGCACAACTTGTGTAACTATGCACTTGCACACACACACACACACGTCTTTTAAATCTAACAAATGACACCCCAAAATAGAAAAAACCAAGTACAAAACAAACAAAATGAAATCAACAGGCTGATTTTTTTATTCTTTTAAAAAAAAAATTGAAAACTAAGACCAAATGAAATAAGACAAAACTAGACCAAACACAACAAACAAAATGAGTGAACTTATCCACCTATTACTTTGACAAAACTGGTTTACATAAACAATGATATAACATAAATATCTACACTAAAGAAACAATACTGTCAACATACAATTTTGTAGTTGAATATATAGTAGAGAAACTGAAAGTGGAATGCAGAAATGAACTTGGGAATTCAATTTCATTTGAGATGAATCTTGGTTAAAATGTGCTACAAGGAGAACCTTCGACTAAAACAGCTATCTACCTAAGAAATCTTGGTCTGTTACTTACCTAATTTTATACAAGTATGGTGATGTTTAGCAGACAATTTCATATAATATATTTTGAGTAAACATGATATGCATATGCCTAAACATGATATGCATTAAAGTATGTTTGGCATCTAGCAATATACCTCACTACAGGTAACTAAATATAGAGGGGAAGGATAACATCAGCACATAAGTCCCTGTTTTAGTTAAAATCTTAGAATGGTTTTAGATAACATTCAAGTGTGTCCATATTTAACACCCATGTCAACATTCAGTTTCTTGATCCAGAGTAATTAGTTTTCACTTTACAGACAGTAGTTTCATATATGATGAATTGAATGATCTATAAAGGAACACTAATTTATATAGGCAGAATTAGGAGTGATATCTATGATATTTTCAAAAGCACAATGATTTGGCTTGGCCCATCTCATTACTAGAGGATCCTAAGGTAATCAGTTTTATCACACTTCTTGTATATAAATGAAAATTAAAGCCATTTGCTGGAAGCAATAGGAAATATGGAACCTTTTGTTATTTTCTCATGTTGACATATGCAGCATCAAATGTAGTAGATAAGTAACATAATTCAGTGGAGTGGAGCAAAATCGATATGGGAAAAAGTGAAGCTAGGATTAGTAACTACCCAGTGAATATTGTTTTCACTCAAATTATTTGAAAGAACTAGGAAATCTAACATACATATTACAAAAGTTATCAGTAATATTACGCTTAAAAAAAATATTATTCAGTTGATCCTATAGCAACATACATAATTCAGTGATAATATTACTTAAAAAAAAGTAATAATATTGACAGTTTAAAGCCATTTCCTGATTAGTAATCAGTAATATTATTAAATCAAAGACATATTACACTTAAAAAAAAGTAACATTATAAGCATGATATACTAAATATAAGCGTAATATATAGAAAATAAATGGGAGCAACTGAATAATTCAGTAATATTATTTGAAAAATGATTCGAAATAATTGAGTTTCTCCAATTATGGTTGGATATAAAATTATGCACATCCCATTATAAAGAGATTACATTCATATGTTTACAACCATTACTAATCAAGTATAGTAAACTTCCATTTGTTTACTACGTAGTAACATCCCATTATATTACTGAATAATCAAATTAATAATGGGACTTTAAAACTTGTTTTCCAACCATTACTCAAATTAAGCGTAGTTTACATAATTCAGTTGCTCCAATTATGCGTAATATTACTGAATAATTAAGCATGATATACTAGTATGTTTTAACTCATTTCAGCGTAATATACAGAAAATAAATTGTTTTCCAACCATTGCTCAGATTATTCGAAAGAACTAGGAAAACAAATGGAAGTTCACAATACTTGTTTACTACGTGCCAATATATTTTTAAAGCCAAATTTGTCAGCATGATATACTAAATATAAGCGTAATATACAAAAAATTAAAGCCATTTCCTGATTAGTAATCAGTAATATTATTGCTTAAAATATACTGAACTGCATTTCAGGATGGATGGTCCATTAATCAGGAAATAGGAGCAACTGAATAATGGGATAGGCCAAGCCAAATTTGTGAGAAAACAATAGGAAAAAACCATATATTATGCTTTTTTTTTAAAAATTGCACTAGGAGCAACTGAATGATCTACAACAAGCTATGCTTGGAATTCAGTAATCAGGCAAAACCATTAAAGAGATCTATCATACATTCATATGCTTGATTCCTGAAATTGATGAGCCAGATAAAATAAATGATTGTAAATCTATATCTTTGTTAACAGAGAACAAAATGGCTTTGTTTATCACATGTATAACAATAAAATTTCCAAGACAAATACAAATATTATTTAGTTTTCACATAAAAAGGTATCAGTTCCTAGTCATCAAGGAAATAGGAACAGGTCATATTAACCAGTGAGCCAAAGACAAAGTGGGAGTTGCAGGGTATATTCTTATATTTAAGGGATTCAAGATATCTAACTAATTAACTAATATTATAAAATCAGTCAAAACTTTATTTCATAAAATTTGTGAGAAAAGCTCAGATGCGCAGCCATTAAAACAGAGTAGTAAAAGACCAATGCCACTAATATTGACGTTTAAGAAAAATAAATTAAGGTAATCAATATAGACCTACGTCCCTATATTTATGTTTTCACTTGGTAACCATAAATTAAATGTTAGTACAGCAGTAGATAAATGTCAAAAACAATAGTGCACTTTAAAACTTTGGAAGCTTTTTTTGTACAGTAGCTATATTTTTCTTTTTCTTTGGAAAATATTTAACAACTTATGCATAAAAATTGATTTACATAAAGTTCTACGATACAATTAACGGAGAACTTAGGCATCATATTATATTTTATTCCAGATCATTGTATATTATAGTCAATATGTATACTCTCTGTATAAAGTTTATCTCTCCAAAAAATGGACTTACAATGAAAATGGAGAATGACAGGGAATTGCTACTAAATATGGACATACTTGAATGTTATCTAAAACCATTCAAAGATATTAATTATTGCTAAATACGGAAACAAATTTTAGCAAGTTCACTATCATATTGTTATCTAAAATCGTTCTTCTTTATTGTTTCATTCTTTTGTTTACTAATGCACAAACATGTAAACTGGTATAATTTAAAACCAATGTATATTCAGATCATTTAAAACTGCTTTATAACATGCCTCTTTTGAAGAATCAATTGAATAACATGCCTAAATATATTGAAGTTATACATTCAATGCATTATTTAAAACCAAGGTATTATGTACAGGTTGACACAATCTGTATAACATGCCTCTTTTGAAGCTATACATTCAATGTATTCTTTTGAAGAATCAATTGATTATTTAAAACAAATGTATTATGTACAGGCTGACACAATCTGTATAACATGCCTAAATAAATTGGAGTTATACATTCAGTTTAGAATGCAAATCAATTAAATCAAAGACAAATGAAACCCATTTAACACTGCTTTATATACACTGCATTCCTCTTTTGAAGAAAACAAGAATCCCACACAACCCCATATCGAAACACATCCAACCTGCTTCTACACATTCCATAAGACTAATGTATATTCAGATTATACACTTGCTTATTTGATGCTCAACCTTTTTTTTATAAACCTAGCCAACAGCAAGTAACAAAATTGATATTTTAGGCAAAAATCATTATCAATCTAATCTAAATCGAAAGCAAAGAAATCACTTGAATAAAGGTGAAACAAAAGAATTACAACGAGGACTAATAGGGTTTACCTTACAACGGTTGAATCGGAAATAGGTTAATCAAAGATAAAACCCTGGAGAGAAGGAGCCACTACGGTGAACAATAAAAAACGTTATGATCTAATTGAATCGAATCGAATGAGGAATAGAAAGAAATCGAAACTCGCGATTTTACCTGGAATTTTGATGATGTACGAAAAGCCGGAGAAGAGGAAGACCGCGGCCAGAAAACGAATAGATTTCTTTTTACGTGTTTGCTTGGTTTTGGGCTTTTTGTGTTTTTAGAATTTTTAACTGGGCTTGAAAATGGGGAAAATGAAAAAAAACTGTTTTTAGTTTTCTTTGTTTAACCCATTTTGCAAAATGATGTATTTTTAAAAATGCATTTTTAAAAATGACAAAGGGAACATGTTTTCAATGTTTTTCAAATTTGAAAATTGAAAATAATTGAAAACGACAAACCAAACGCGATTTGGAAAGGGAAAAGAGATATTTGGACTAAGGCAACTAATTTTGGTAGTACAGTAGATTATTAATCTATGGTACAGATTTTTCATAATGAGGAACATTGGATTGCTAACGTCTATCACTGGATTAGATTAGGTTAAAGGTGTAGATCGCATAGATATGGATGACATGGATTGCTAAATTTACTTGACATCGCAAAAGCGTGGATATTTTCTATTGTCTTTATGATGCCAACAGAGGCACGTCATAATAATCATGTCATCGTTAAGATGTAGTTGATTAGCGATACAATTATGATGCCTTATTGATGCAAATAAATTTAGTGACGCCATACTGACGATGGGTCACAATGTTGTTGCTAATTGATGTCAGAAATCAGCTCTTTTTCTTGTAGTGATTTTCAACCTCATGAGAAGCTTTAGTGGATTGATGCAGAAATTTCTTCGTGGAGAAAAAAACCTCGATTCTTTGGAAATAACCTTTCGCTCAAGGTATTGGACGCTTCGCAAAAAGTCAAAACTCATGCATCTTTGAGTTTTACAGTTTTGGAATGGAGTAGGAATCTTGATCTTGCCTGAAAGAAATTTACAAATGATGATGACGTTCTTGGTAGAACAACGGAAAGAAAATTGGATTTGGGAATGTAAATGCAATCAGGTACTGACTTTTTGTAGTTGTTGATATTTTCAGTTCTGATAATATTGCTAGACTTGGTGGTATTGGATTACGAGTCTAAAGAGTTTATAACCCGGTTCCTTTTGTTGATATTTATGCTGCATTTTTCAGTATGTCCGATGCAACATACGTGAGTGACCAGCCGCGGTAGCCAGCAAATTGTTGTCTAAGATCTCCTACCAGGAAATGGTACACTCAAAACCCCTGTTTGTCCATTTAATTGTTGGTACATCTTAATTAAGAAATTATGATAAATAATATTTTTTTTCATACACTACAAGGAAGGCTTCAATTTGCGACGACACTGCGCGACGGCTGGCGATGGCTAAAAAAACGGTCGTTGCTAGCCGTCACTCGTTCTGAACATACAATCTGTCGTGGTTTTCTTCCCCAATTCAGTTGCCTCAAAACAAAAACAGAAAAGAAAAGGGTTTACCTACTACTGTCGCCCCCACCTAAACACCCGATTTCTTCATTCAAAACTCCATTCCATCTTCCCAAATTGCTCGGGTATGTCTTCTAATCCCTATTATATGTTTAATTAGGGTTATTTTGTATGTTTATATGGGGTTGTAAAATTGATTGTTTTTGGGTATGAAATTGGTTGGCTTGTGAGATGCATATGATGTTGATATTGTTATACATTGATTTGGGAATAAGTGAAATTGATTAAGAGGTTGAAATCGTTGATTATCACATATGTGCTTGATTTATGAGCATGAAAACGATGATTATTATGTATGTAATTGGGTTTACGTTGATTGTGTTGTAGGTTGATTGTGTTGTAGGATCATTTGAGAAAAAATGAAGTAAATGTGATTGTTTAGCGGTAGTAACTAGATTAAGACTAGTGAAACGGTGTAATGATGGCCCTCTATGCATGCACTGTTAATTATGTCATCATCGAATGCTATAATAGTCGGTCCAAACAAATTTGAAGAATGCATTTGCAATATTCCCAAAAAAAAATGTTGTTGTAATATTAACTAAAATTGACAAACTTGAAAGCTTAGTTTGTTGATATACTATTAACAAACTAAAATTGACAAATTTGTTGCTATAATATTAGCAAAATTGAAAGCTTAGTTTATCTTTCAAAAATTGAAACTAATTAACTTCATAATTTATAACTTTAAACTAAAATTAACTAAAAGTAACTCAAACTAATTTATGCTTCATAATTTTCATTATCATGTTATTTTACAAATTGAAAGTACATATAGACGTTATTTAGTTAACGTGCTAGCGTAGACGGAAAAAGGTGCAAGGCGCAACTAAGGAGCTTTTTTGAAGTTTAAGGCACACCTATTACTGAAGCGCAAAAAAGCCCAAAGCGCAAAAAGCGCACTTTTTTCATTTATATTGTTTTTTGGTTTAAACTTAGATTGAATGATTTTTGACTACTTATGTGAACCCTTAGATAAATTTGGCCCCGTCTGACAAGTGTTGTATATGATCATTATATGGGTATTCGTTTTTACACAAAACGGAAATCTATATTCAACTGATACAATATCGTTGGATTTGTCCTAGAATTGGACAAGTCACATATATAATAACGTAAGCATACTTTATAAATCAGTTCAGTTTAAATGGTTAACAAAGTTTCGATGGCACTTCCTTTTTGTTCTCTGTGTACACGCATTTGTGTACGATACAGGGACCAAAGAGAAGTGCTGCCGAAATTTTGTTGAGCCGTTTAACCTGAAATGATTTATAAAATATGCTTACGTTATTATATTTGTAATGGGAAGTAGGTAGAATGGCCATCAAAATAAAAAAGAAATAAACAAAAAAATCGAAAACATGCAATAGTTATAAATGAAATTTTACAAGATTTAAAATAGTATAAAGTGTTACGTTCGATCGAACTTCCTAACATATTTGTTGCAAATCAGGAAAATGTTCGATTATTTTCGTAATTGCAGTTGGATGTATCAACCCCGAACTGGTAAGAAATGGTCGATAAAGGAACATTTTTGTAATGGACTTCAAGAATTTATTAGATTCGCTAAATCTAATAATCGGAGTAACGTAGACATTCATTGTCCGTGTAGTAAGTGTAGACATCTGAAGCATTGGAAGCCAGATGTAGTAGAAGTACATCTGTATAAATTTGATTTTGTGTCGAATTATCACTTATGGGATCATCATGGAGAACTTGTTCAACCTACGTCTAACCCTGTAGTGGTAGAGGACGATAGTACAATGATGAACGATAATACAATGCCCAATCCGATAGAAAATATGGTGCAAGATGCAGCATGATCAATGTTTCCGAACATTGAGCAAGGCGATGATAAGACTGGAAATGTTGAAGAACCAACGGCGGAAGCGAATTTTTTTAATAATTTATTGAATTCTGCTAAGAGGTCGTTGTGGGAAGGGTGTACAAGGAGAACCGAATTGTCTGTAACCGCCGAATTCATCACTATTAAATCAAAATTCAATCTTACAAAAGCTGCATTTACAGCAATTGTACAAACTGCAAAACAACATATGTCGTCCAATAATTTGATGTGCGATAGTCATTATAAAGTGAAAAAACTTATGTCTGCTTTTAGACTACCATATCATAAAATAGATACATGTGTTAAAGGTTACATGTTGTAATGGAAAGAAGACGCTCATCGTAGGAAATGCAAATTTTGCAACGAAGATAGATATAAATCAAGGAAAAAGAAGGAAAAGAAGTTCCATATAAAAGAACGCATTATCTACCCCAGACTTCAACGACTATATGCATCTTCTGCTACAGTGTGTCATATGCGATGGCATAGCGTGAGAACATCAGAAGAAGGAACTATGATAATCCGTCTGATGGTGAAGCATGGAAACACTTTGACATGACTTATCCTGAATTTGCTGTCGAGAGCCGGAATGTTAGGCTCGGTTTATGCACGGATGGATTGTCGCCATTTTCTCAGTTTGGTAGTAAATATTCATCATGGTTTATCATTGTTACTCCTTATAACTTACCCCCATGGATGTGTATGAAAAATCCGTATATGTTTTTAACAGTTGTCGTCCCTGGTCCTAATGATCCGACACAAGGAATTGATGTTTATCTACCATTGTTGATTGAAGAGTTGAAAACACTGTGGCATGAAGGAGTCGAAACATATGACATTTCGAGAAAAAGAAACTTTCGTATGTTTTCTTCTTTATTATGGAATATTAGTGATTTTCCCGCGTATGGCATTATTTCAGGTTGGAGCACTGGTGGACGTCTAGCTTGTCCTCATTGTATAGAGGAGACACAGGCATTTTCATTAAAGTATGGAAAAAAAAATTCTTGGTTTGACTGTCATCGTTGTTTTCTTCATATTAATCATAAATTCGGACAAAAAGAACTTTAAAGCTAACAAAGTAGAGACTATGCTACCGCCTAAAGTTTGGACAAGTGAAGAGATATACGAAGTTGTAAGTGAGTACCCAAAGATACATGAAACTGGAGAGCAGGTTGAAATTCCGGGTAAATCGGACATTCATAATTGGTGCAAACAAAGTATATTTTGGGAGTTACCTTACTGGAAAAATATAAAACTTAGGCATAATATTGACGTGATGCATAATGAAAAAACCGTTTTTGATAACATTTTTAATACAGTTTTAATGTAAAGGGTAAAACCAAAGACGATGTGAATTCGAGACGCGATATATTACACTTTTGTAAACGGTCGGAGCTGCACTTGTATGACGAAAATAAAAAACCTAAAGCATGCTATTGTTGGATCTAGAATAACCCTAGAGGGGGGGTGAATAGGGTTTTTCACAGTTTTTCGCTGAGTTGAAAATCTAATGGGATATATATAATGATAAACAGATCACAGAATATAGCAGAAAAAGAAATGCAAAAAGTAAATGACACAAGATATACCCAACCTCGGCAAAATCCTGTCTACTGCTGCATTCCTAAGGTTTCTACTAGGTGATAGAACAGATCTCGCTTACAAGACCATGTAAACTCGTACTCCCTGCTCCTGTACTAACCCTACGCTCAAAACCTTAGACTGAACGATATCCCCTTGACCAGATTTTCCTGAATTACAAACCCGTAATCTATAACCCTAGATTTTACAGACTCTAGTAAACTACCAGCTAAACACCTAACTGGTATCCCCTAGATTTTTACAGAATTCTAGAAACTATTTCGGACGATTTAAAAGACAAAATAAAAACAATACAAACTAAATAAATAAAAATTTAGGACTTAGAAATAAGGGTCATCCCCTTTTGAACTTGGCTTAGCCCTTGAATACTTAGCCGTACCATTTTCTAAAAGTTGCACCCTTGTTTAATTTTAGCCCGATCACTTTGCTGTGGAAATCAAAAATGGCGGCCGTAAAAAAATAGGGTTTCAGCAAATCCCAAATCCTATCTCGATTGTTTTTTTCTGAAATCAAATCTACGATGCTTCGAAACTGTGGATAGCTATGCGATGCTTTGATTTGCTGATTTGGGGTTTTGTTGCGATCGAACCTCCGGTATGTAATTTTGATTTTGAGTTTCTTCTTGAAATTGTTTGCTTGAGGATTCTATGGTTTTCGATTCAATTGTTTGTGATTTCGATCGATGCTCACTGCCGATGATGTATAGGGTGTGTATGTAATAGGGTAGAATCGAAACCTTAATTGATATCTCTGATTTCGTACGAACTGACTTGCCCTGATTTGTTGTGCTTCCTCATTTGTTTTTCCTTGAATGAAATGGATTTCCTTGGCTTTGATTATGTTGCTGTGAATAACATGTAAAATGCAAGAATTACTCGAGATGATTTCTTGCCATTTAAAACTTTGATTTTTTGGAAAACCCATAAATTCTTCATTTATGATTTAATAAAGTATGCCAAAACATGCTTGCTAAAACAACTTCTCCTGTGTATATATGGATAGATTTGATCCCATACATGACAGAAATGTTTTCTAAACATTCTCTCTTTGATTTACTAATGACATAAATTTGCCATATATTCCCATTAGAGGACTAGAATGATTTTCGAAAAGCAATTTGAAAACTTCTTGCCAAATTAATGTTTACTGAATCACAAAGACTTGGTGCTTGTCCAATAATGTTGAACTAAATTAATGAATGTGCATTTCTGGAAGCCACCATTGACTTACTGCTCGCAGTCTTGATTTGTTTGCTGCATGTAACATGCTACACTGTTTTGTTATTTGCATGGACATTTCTGATTTGGACTTGCCATATATGTACACTGAGATTTGTGGAATTCTGGAACCATTAAGACTTGCCAGATATTCAGTGCCCATTCATGCATAATTGAATTGATATTCCACTTTGGTGATTGTTTGATTAATCTGCATTTCTGAAGAAAAAAAAAAACCAAATTAAATGATTTCTTGTCATATATGTAATGTAGAAAACCCTTTGATCATTCTTGTATGCCTTTTGTACAAAATCATTTGTACACTGGTTTGCCAGATTCTGGAAAACACAAATTGTTTTCTTGCCAAAAAGAGATAATGTTGACTCATATGGAAACAGAATAAAACTTTTTTTGCCAAATGTAAAAAACTGCAATTCCTTATCCATTTCTGTTTGTATTACTCTTTGAATTCGAACCTGACCTGGTGCTCGGCCCTTTTGTGTACTTGCATCACTTGTTATATGTTGTATACTGACCAGTTTGTTCACATGTCTAATTCACCATGTATATGCATGAATTTGTCAACTTGACTTCACCTTGTATATGTGTTGATCCCTGCTTGCTTTCATTATTCACTTCATTTTGCATCATTGAACATGATGCCATGCTGGCCTGATATGCACTATTGTGTACAACATTTTGGCTTGATCAACATATGTCTTGTTCACATCACTAAAATGAACTTGACATGTTACAATCACTTGAATTTTCTTTGATCTGCCATGCTTGTTTGTGTGTACTGCCATGTTAAGATCACTTGATTTTAATGTGATCCTAAGTGATTGTACACTTCTTTGGGCTGATCTGAACAGCTGAACACCCTGCCTTGTACATATTGACCATTTGACTTCTCCACCCATGCTGATTCATGTCACTTTTATGTTGTAACTCCATATGTTTGTTGATGATTTCATTGACATGTTTGCTTTGATCCTTTGAGCTGCCATTTTCACTTTGTATTATGCTCAGCCATGTTTGTGTTGTGCTGCTTTGTACATGATTTAACATCCTTGGCTCAACACCTTGGTTGTTGTGTTTACTTGTACATTTCACTGTGTTGAACTTGGTCCATGTGGGTGCTCCACAGATGCTCGCTACTACATTCTGATTGGTGAGGCAGTGCACACGTGTATATCTATACACGTGTGTATATGCAGCTATCAGACAAGATTTCTTGTCCCTGTACTATACATATACAAACTGACTAGACACAGATGAATCAGATCAAGTCATGAAAAATGATGAGAAACACACCAGAAAACTGAGGCAAATAAAATTTCAAAAATAAAATTCAAATCTGCATGTATTTAGTTTTTATTTCTATTGCAGTGTACTGTGTGTGTGTTTCTTTTGACAGGTAAGCAGAAGATGACTGGACTGACAGTGAAGTGTTGTGAAGACTGAAGTTGACAGTGAACAATATACAAAAGCATCTGTATATGAGTGTAACTAAATGTATATATAAAACTGTATTACTGAGTGACTGTATGAGTATTGCAGAGAGAAATTTTCTGATATTTGTAATAAACAAATTTTGTTTGAAATAAAATATCATTTTATTATGTTCAAATGAATTTGTCTATCGTATTCAGTTTATATTCAAGTATAATATTCTGGGAATGTATATGAAATGTGATGTGATCAAATAGTGGAGTTATAAATAGTTGTACTGTTTGAATATTTGAAATGAAATATTTATATTTAAACAAAATAATGTGTAAATATCTGAATGTCTATACAATCGTATTTTATTTAAATATAAATATTATATTCCTATCTTTATGTGTATGTGAAACAGTACAACAAAAAACACATTTATAAATAATATATATTTGGTTGTTATCATCAAACAAAAATCATATAATTGTGTATACAACTACGTCATATACAACAGCTATGAGCTAGACAACAGGCAAGTAAAACTCGTGCTAAAGTGGGTGGAAGGATTACGATGTCCTGATGGGATTTCTTCAAACCTCCGTAGATGTGTGGACTTTAAAAACAGTAAATTAAGTGGAATGAAAAGCCATGCTTGCCATATCATGATGGAATACTTTTTACTTGTGGTTTTCAAGGAACTGTTGCCTACAAAAATTTGGATGTTATAACAGAATTAAGTTTGTTTTATAAACAACTTTGTTCAACGACGTTAAAGGTAGACCGTGCTTGAACTAGAAATCCCTGTACTGATCTGCAAACTCGAGAAAAATATTTCCATCTAGTTTTTTTAATGTAATGGAGCAACCTATTCATCTTCCATCCGAAGCACTTCTTCGAGGTCCGGTGCAGTATGGATGGATGTATCCGTTCGAGAGGTAATTTTATATATAATTTCAATAATCGTGATAGATTACAACTTAGATTATTGTACTAGCATATAAATTAAATTAATCTTATTATAGGTACTTGAATCATTTAAAGAAAAAAATTAGGCAAAAAGCTCGAGTAGAAGGTTTGATTTCTAAATCGTACCTTGAAGAAGAAGCCTCATTTTTTTTCTCTCACTACTTTAGTGAAGATGTGAACTTGTCTTTTGTAACTGTTTCCCGTAATGAACAAGTCGTTGAGCAGGAGTCTTCTCAAACAATATTATCTATTTTTAGACAACACGGAAGATCTGCAGGAAAATGTGTGGAAATATGGTTAAGCGATAAAGACTACAATGTGGTACCCACATATATTTTGTTAAATTGTGAAGAAGTTGAACCGTTTGTCAGGTAATACTAAATTCATGTACAATTCAATTATATGTACATATACATTTATTTGTCTCTATTAATAAAAAATGAACATAACACATATATGCAGTATCTACGAATCACAACATCCATCTAGTGATCTCAGTACAGAATTCACTTGATGGTTTTCAGACTATGTTTATGATCTGAAAAACTGTGTTGTTGACGAAGCATTACGACATCTTGCTATCGGACCAAAAAGTAATGTCAAAACTTATCCAATATATTTTGTCAATGGATTTGAATTCAACACCAATAAGTACGGAGCTGAAAAATTAACGTATAACAACGGTGTATTTATCAAAGGTAGTGATGATCCAGAGGAGCATATAAAAGATTTTTACGGCGTCTTAATGCAAGTTGTAGAGTTGACACATTATGTTCAGCCCGTAGAGAAAGTTTATCTGTTCAAATGCAACTGGTTTAGCAATATTCTTGGTTCTTGAATCAACGTGCACAAAGATTATAAGCTAATCAAAATAAGGCATACGTCGCATTACTATAAGTATGATCCATTTGTGTTAGCTAAGCGAGCATTACAAGTTTATTTTGCTCCGTATCCATCCTTAAAAAAAGATAAAGCAGACTGGTGGGCTGTTTTTAAAACAAAGGCAGGATTTACATTTGATGGAAGTAATATTCCAGACGAAGCAGCGTATCAAGCTGATTTTGAGCCAAATACTGAAATAATAATAGCTGATGACATTGATGTTGGGTCATTAAATGATGAAGCGAATGTATAAGTAGATGCATTTGTAAGTATTGATGAAAACGATATAGAGTACGAGACCGAGTCTGGATCCGAAGATGATTAAGACTGATGTTATGTACTTATGTTATTTATGTACTATTCTGAGCTATGTAATAATAATGATGTTGATTGTTCTTAGCTATGAATTTACTTACGTTATGTACTAGTATAATTTATGTAATGATAATGTTGACTGTGTATGTTATGCATTATTGTTCTTCTCATTTACGATTTATGTTATGATAATGATGACTAATGTTAATAATTCAAGTTATTTTGTATGCGCATTATATGATTGTAACAAATATGTCTGGCGATAGACGACGATCGAGGAGTACATCTCAGCCTACTCCTTCACCATCTCCTGGAACAGGATTAGGAGCAGGTCCGAGCAGTTCAGTGCCAGATCTTCGCCGAGTTGCGGAGATTGTTCCAAAGAGTGCCGAGTAAATGTTCAAATTTATTTCAATGTAGATTATTTAAAATATATGAAATGTTTATGTTAACATCTACACAGGGGATTTGACATTGAGCCAGCAGAGTTCATTTTAGAAGTATCAAGGCAATCTTACACAAGTAGAATGCAGGGCGCTTGGCCGCATTGGGATAGTATCCTAGCACATATCAAGAATGTCATTTTAGATGATTTATTGGTAAGTGTTTTTTATACAAATATTAAAAATTAATATATTGGGAATAATTATAAATAAATGTAATATGCAGGCTGTCGTACGTGTTGAGGAGCAGGACATGCCCACATTTTTGAGTTATTGGAATATGAAGATGCGAAAGAATTATCGAGAGACAATTTCAAGAGCCAAGAAAAATAGAAAAAAGCCTCAATTTATGAGTGATGATGTTTGGGCAGACTTTCAAAAGTACTGGGACACGGAAGATGCTAAAGTAAGATTTAATGATAATATTCACATTTATAATATTGGTTGCATTATTTTACATCATCGTGTATCAAATTTAGAAAGTAGCAGCTAGAAACAAAGCAATAGAGAAAAGAATCATGCTCTACACCGGGGTGGCTCAAAATCATTCCAACATCACAGAAGAAATTTGGTATAAATTTTAAATATTTGTAATACATGTTCAGATAAAAATTTAGCGTCTATAGTCCTTCTTATCTTTAATAATTTTATTACTGTATATTTACTCAGTTTATAAAGCACAGAAAAGAGCCTTCGCTGGCAGACGTATTTAGACACACACATGCGATGGAGCACACCGATGAAGAAGTAAATGTTACGTGTGAGTGGGAATTTAGCACCGTAAACTCTTCTAGGAGAAGTTCGAATCCGTTCCGTTCGGATATTGATCGGTCTTGGTTTGACATGGTTCGGATCCAAAGAGTGCATGTATAATGGTAAATATGCTTATCCGTATAAATTAAAATGTTTCATACTCATTCATATCACAGTATATAAGTAAATTTTATAGCACTTGTCTTAAAATAATATTGCTATTGCAGGGGAAGTATGATGCAGAGGCTGCTAAAGTGACAGAGGCTAGTGGACAGGAGCTTACAGTTGCAGATTCTGATAGCATATGACATTCTATCACTGATCCACCTACTCGAGGAAAGCGATATGGTTTCGGCAATCAGGAGGTAAGACTTTTTCTAGACATAAATTATGGCAATCATGATTGTTTACAAATATGTAAACCAAGAATACGAGTTAAGGGAAAATACATGTTTAACACAAACTAGTAAAAATATATTTAAATAACTTTAATATGAACTTATTTATTTCACAGACTGTTCAGCGTGCTTATAAGAGGTCGATGGAGGAGGCGACTATAGCTCAGATGAATGAGTTGATAGACTGGCGAAAAACCCGGATGCAACAGGAAATAGACGAGCGCATCGCAAGTTACTTTCAGGAGCATGGGTTTATGCCTGGGCAGGGAGGAGAGGGAGAAGATTCCGCTGTATATCGAGAGGAATCAGAAGAAGATGACAACGAGAATGAGGAAGACGAGGATTAATACATAGTATAGTTGCTCATTTTGACTTAGGCTCTGGTATGTGCATATACTTGGTTATTTATATGTTAAATGTACGTACGATGTTATATGATGTGTTTGGACATGTATGACGGTTTGTGGACGGTGGTATGATGTGTTTTGACATGAGTGACGTTATTTGAATGATGTTATGTTATGATGGGGTTTTTATTTTTGTTTTTTTATGTATTTGATGATGGTATGGTATGATGGATTGATTGTTTATGAGTATTGGTGAATTAATGGGATAATAGTGGTGTGGTATTGGTTTTTGGATTGAATGGTTGTTGATTGGCTTGATGGAAAGGAATTGTTGCATACTGTAATTTTTAGTTTCAGGTTTAGCAACGGCTAGCGACGACCTTATAGTCATCATATAGCGACGGCTAGTGACGGCTAGCAACGCCTTGTTAGCAACGGTTAGCAACGACTTCTCGGTCAAACCAACTACTTGCCACGTAAGACGACACATGGCTGTAAGTCGTCGCTAACCGTTCCTAAACCAACGACGGAGCTGTCGCTATCCCCGTTGCTATTCCTGTTGGCAACAATAGTAATAGCGACGGGACGGCTAGCGTCGGCCGCCGATGGCTATATGCCGTCGCTAATTCAAGTGTTCCTTGTAGTGATAATGCAAGCTTAATATTCTTTTGTTTCTGTGAAATGGTAGTACAAGAATTGTATATCTCCTCATTTGTTAAACAGTTTCAATCTGCAACAGACCTAAAAAATTATGGATTCAATATTGTTGTTGTTATCACAACGATTTTATAACTTCAATTGTCTCAAAAAACAAATTTTTGTTACTTTGTTATATTAATTTCATAATTTAAGATATATCATTGAGGTTTAATCTTTTTGTATTAGAATTAAACAAATTTAGGCAACTTTATTAATCATGTTCCTCTTTATGTGTTCTAACTTTGGTTTTTTGATTCAAATTTTGTCTTTTATCATTGGTCATGGCATGTTACATGAATACGTGTGATAACAAGTGTTGAATAGGTGAATGATTTCACATATGCTGTGGATTTCCTACTTTCATACTTATGACTGATTTTGTGATGTATACTATTTTATAAGCTCAACAAGTCCTCAGGAATGAACAGTCCACATGAATCCTTTGCTTTGTTGTGTACTAATGTATAATGAACTTATAAGGTATGGCATCTACAAAAGGTTTTTTTGGTCCAAACTCTTTGATAGTTTATAGCAATCAACTGATTTTTTACAACTTATTTGTTTATCGGGTAAATATTGTGTTGCATGATGTCGTGTTTCTTATTCCTTTTCATTTTCAATGCTAGGAGGGGACATGAAGGCAAGAAATGATTAAACTCATATTTTATTATTCAGCATTTCCTGCATGGGAATTCAGCATTTAAGATGTTATGAATGTAGGGTGGCTGCGATCAATTTCCTAATTCTAATTGTTAAAATTATGGTTGTTGTGCATAATATGCCTCACCATGACAGTTATGTCCGGAGTTTAAATGATGGGCCCATACTTTTAGTCACTATCACACTCATGCCTCCTTGTCTCCCTCATAGCAAACATTGCATGCGCCATCATTTGGGTGGCACTTCCGTGACCATGTTGCCTCGATCAGTCACAGGGCGTAAAGGAGAAAGCATAGGTGCATGAGAAGGTCCTGAAGCATCATGGTCACGTGCAGGAGCAACGACGTTATCTCATCGAATAACAACAAGGTCTGGTTTGGTATCTCTCGGTTTGGTAAGGTCGAGATGAACCGGGTCGGTCAGGGAAGATTGCCCCAGCTCGACATCGAGTCGGATCAGGTATGATGCTACTAAAGATCGTCCAATGCCTGATCTTTATCATGGTGCCTCCCTACTTCTACTGAAGGACGATGACTCCTCTGGATGATAGCATAGTGGAGCATGAGAATTCTGACTCCTGAGTTCATTCTCTTGCGCAGTCACTAAGTTCGTTTCACCCCTCAATGCGATATTCTCGGGCATATGTCGGTTCAAGGCACTACTGGTCTCTTTTAGCTTTTTTAGAACTTCCATAAGGTCGTCGCGCGTCACTGGAGCAGAAGATGGTGCATTAGTAGTGGTCGTAGTGGTTGCGACCATGTTCCCATCGTTGTTAGACTGTTGAGTAGCTTCATCTTGCAACTGGTTCACTGACCAGAAGGAAGAAACACTTTTTTCCGACACCATTGTTGTAGAATGAAGGAGATGAGATCTTCTCTACGAATCTGGAAATCCGCTAGTAGATGTGAAGATCATAAGGTTTAGAATTTCATCTTCTCGCTGAAAGCACAAAAAACATTGACATCGAAATTGGTTCAAAGCCCCAAATGAAATATGTAGAGAAATAAAATAAAAATAATAAATGAAAAACTAGCGAAGTAAGTGATTAGGCTCGGATTCACCTACGTCCACTTATTTATTTCTACTAGTTTCTGACTATTTTGATGATTACAGAGCGTTGGGCAAAGACAACCTCGAGTACAAGGAATAAAGTGTCAGAGTGCATAAAAAGTAGAGGATCTCTCAAAATGGTGCTCTAAAGTTGCCTTTATAGATGAAATTCGAATCCAGCTCGGCCAAATGAGCAGGTGGGAAAGTGTAGTGGAGGAATGAGTGGGCAGAGTGGGCCACGTCATTCACATTCATCGATCTGGATCGATCAAGTCTGGTTTGGCATGGGTCATGCCGAATCGGATTGGTGGCACAGTGGTGTCACATCATGAGCCGAACCGAAGCATATCGAGTAGAAGCAACTTATCTGGCTGATCCAAAATATGCCGAGCTGAAGAAACTTACTTGACCGACCCGAGAGATTCCACTCATTTATAAATAAGTTAGTGAGAACGGAGGAGGGTTAGTGTGAAGAGAGAGAAATAGAGATGTGCGGTGAAAATCATGGTACTGTAGCGGTGTTGCACTATTTGTGATGGAAATCTTTTTCCAATTTCTGTCATTGCCAAAGGCTATTATCGCTGCCACCACAATTAAATTGCATTTGCCGAGACAGATCGATCAATATCTTCGGATGCATATCCGATGGCTACATACCTTAAAAACACTAATTTCTGTTATTGCTACGGTTATGGCCCAAAGTCTAGTAAATCATAGGCAAAAGTTTGATTCGGTATTATTTTATAATTCAACTCATGCAACACACACGAGACTTATTCCATGATACGTAGAAAACAACGACTACTCCTCTGCCTATATAAACACCCTTCTCCCTCTTCTTCCACGTAATAAAATTCACTAACTTCTGATCGAGAATACAGCCTCTGACAAAGATACATCAAAATGAGTATGTCATCAAAGAGAAGGAAAGTGTTCTTCCTTGTGTTGGTTTTCTTAATGGTGTCGAGGATGTTTCAGGAAGAAACGGCAGTAATGGGAGGAAGGCAGCTGGACGAATGGTGGAGGACGAATAGCAATTTGGTAATGGCTTCACTACCCAAAGGGCATCCTGTTCCGCCTTGGGGACCCAGTGGGTGCACTAGCAATCCTTATAACCATGGCGGCTACTGTCCCCCTTGATCATTAATGTGCAAATAGCTGTGTATATTAGTTCTTTTTTCTTCATGAATTATAAAGAATGTGCAAATGACTGACTGATTTGATATTTTTTATTACGCTGACTGTGTATTTTTCTTGGATTTGAATAAATTTATATGCTTTTCAGGCGTTTGTCTGCTTCGAGTTATGGATATAATGTTTAGTGCTTACTGTTTTAGTTATTAATGTAGAATAACATTTTATCTAATGCACCTCTCTTATGTGGAAAATTATGTGGATCATAGCCCCATTGAGTCTGAAATGTAAAACGGCAAAAGAAACAAACATATTGCACTAAGTCATGCCTTCACTACCAAAAAAATTAAATATTACAGGCAAACACAAATGCCTCTACTACTTCAATTAGAGGCAAATAATAATATTTTTCTGCCCCAAGTTACATGAGAGGCAAATAGTGTTTGCCCCTATAGATGACGTCCCTATTGATAAATTAAGGCAGAATGGACCATACAACCGCCTCTAATATTCAACATGCCACATAGGGCAGAAAATAACGAAAAGTAATAAAGGCACTGATGACCGCCTCTACTGACAGTCTAATTATTAAAAAAAACAAATGAAAGGCATATGTAACCCTCCTAACTTAAATCATACCCGTTCAAATTTATATATAGCTAATTATAGTTTACAATGATACCTTAAATGAAAACATAAATCATGAAAATCAACCTTTATCTGAGCATAAATATTTTACAATCAGTAGCATTACAAATCATGGTAAACAATTAAAATTCACTACAAAAACAAACTGCTGAACACTTTGTAATACACTTCATTGTATCACCAAGCAACATCAAGAGATGTACAACTTCATTGAATTTGCATAAAAGCAACATCTTAATACAAATAACCTGCATTAGGTTGATCTAGTTGCAAACTCTTAAGTTGCCCACTTCTGTTATCACAATGGAGACAAAGGAAAAAAAATGAAGTTAGTTCTCATAAAAGACAAAAATTAATGTAAATTGGTTCTACAAGATTAACATATATTCAATTGGATAAGCATCTTTCCCATGTTGGACAATTAAGGCATGAAGCTGGAATCAAGCAGATTAAAATTTGATCGCTTCTCAATATGCAGACATTATATTATTAGCAAGCTACAACCATTAGAAATTCTATCCTTTTTTTTCAAAAATTATATCAGTTTGCAAGAAAAAACAATAATATTTCACACTCATTAGCAATAAAACAACCAAAATCATCAAAGTAACATGGATTAATTCTAGACATCAATAATGTTAAAGATTCAACTCACCTTGATTTTTGGCTTTGCAAAGTGCTTTGTGTTTCACCTTTTTCTTTTTCTTCTAGCTGAAATTTACTGCTTTCCTTGGTGACTTGAAATTGATGCTATTAAGAACACATCAAAACACCATATTTGAGAATCAAGAAGCTTGTAATATGATTGATCCAAATTACACTGCTATATTTTCGAGCAATTATCACATTATAATGTAACTGAAGCTCTGAGAATAAATGTATCTTGCTCTTTAAAATTGGTAAAAACATTAAATCATAACAAAAAAAAAAAAATTGAACTTCCATGTAGCTTAGTCACAAACATGTGAATATATGTGGGGTTGAATATGCAATTTAAAAACCAACACACAAAACTTCAGAGATAACATACTATATTTAATAAAAGGGTATAATGTAGAATAAATATACAATCGAAAATTTACAAATTTAGAAGTGCATAAATTTAAACCTATATAACGACATATTTTATTCCCATAAAAATAAAAAATAATTATCTGTCTCATATATAAATCAAAAACAAATTGCAACTTGTACTCTATATGCATATAGCTTCAAATTTTGGAAAATGATGGTGTACGTTCAGGAAAAAGTTAATATAATGGAGTATAAACATATATATTAGCTCTGTGTGTTCCATAGAATCAAATACTAATTACTTATTACCCCAAAACAAATATGCTACATAAACATAATTCACAAATGTTGTATCTATGTAGAAGTTTATCAACTAATAGTACCATCCATGCACATTGCGTCCATGTTAAAAAATAAAACACACAGTTTTGGTTAAAACCAAAATTTGACCCCATTCGTAACTAAGATAAGATTTTAAAAATACTTCATGGAGTAAGTCTATGAAGTCCATCTAAGGCTAAAGGAAGTGGATGTCATTTTTAAAAGCAATATACAACATGAAGGGGCAATCTATAAGTGTGTGCTCCAGATTCATGAAAAGACCTAGTGTCATTTACACCAAAAAAAAAAAAAAAAAAAAAAAAAAAAAAAACAAGAGAAACAGGCAATTTCAAAAAAGAAAATAAAAGGAGTTAAACTAACCATTTGACATCTTTCTTCCTGAGATCTCACTTCATTTTATAAGTTGTTTTACTAGCCTCTTTGTAGATATGACATACATTCTTTTTTGTCCATATAAACTTATGCGACGATCTCTTAAACAAACAGAACCGGCACCATCTGACCAGAACGAAATTATATCTGTATTTTGATGACCTATCATATTTACGGGCTGAAAAGACTTTACTTGTACGAGATCAATAGCAGCATGGTTGAAACATTTGCAATTATTCCCACTAATCTACCAACTTCCTAAGAATGAAATCAATGAATTTAGTTATAAAATCATTTAAAACTAATCATTTATCAAGCAACTATTGGTCATTAGTGAAATCAATGAATTTTATGTTCATATAAATGATTTTTGTTCATTACATAAAAAAGTTCAATTTTGTACAAACAGATAAGACCGAGGAAGGAAGGAATGCGGTTCAATTTGGTTTACACTTACACTTACAAACAGATAAGACCGAGCAACGTGTGTATCTAAGTTATGTATGTAGTTAAAACTAATGTACACATACATAACTTAGATACACACGTTTATGTTTACACTTTTGTGTATAAGTGGGAAAGAACACAGATTTGCACTCCATGTATTTACAGATCCCTTATCTGGTGAATTGCATGCTCATTGCTATTCCACACAAATATAATATCAGTGAAGCAAGTGAGCCATTTGTTTACAGCGACTTTAGTCATCTAGGAAACAAGAATTTTTTTTTTAATCTATAACACTGTTTAGTTAATCTCTCATTTTCCATCCAAATATAAACGTTATGATCAAACCACTAAGAGTAATATAGCTTGTTAGATAATCAGTAAAACCATAAGCTAATCCTGTAAAATGCTTTTGCTCACATTTTTGGTACAAGAAGATAATGTAATATGTCTATTTAATAACATACCATTTCTTTTGTTTGGTTTTCAATTTCATATTGAAACATGACGCATTTTATACTATTGTATGCCTAATTTTTTGTATTGAGTTTCTTGGTTGTGATCCATCAATATGGATATCAATGAAAAATCAATCATCTTAAGAGCATTTTCAAATAAATTGGCAACTCTGAATTTTTCTAACTTATAAGCTATCAACTTTGTGTGCTAAAGCATCATAACTTTGTACATATAGTAACATAATGTGAAATTATCGATTTCAACTCAATTCATTCAAATAATTTTTAAAAAGAGAACACTTTGCAAACGAATAGTTAGTCTAAAATAAAATTCATAGAGCAGTTTAGAAAAATGTCACAAACCTCGTGCTCTTCGCTCTACGACTTTAATAAATGAAGTCAGTTTAACCACTGCGGCCCCAAATCAAGAATTGATGCATCCTAAATCAACAACATCTAACCTCAATCAGTGACTGCTACCCGCAATTAATGATAGGTGCCACTGGTGTTATAATTTATGTGGATTTGACGACATCATGCATTAAACAAAATAGGTTTTAGGGTTTGAAATATTAAGTAAATATTAGTAATATCAAAAAAGAATTCACTAACAAAAACTAAAATAAAAATAAAAAATAGAACTATGTAGGCTACATCATAAGAAAACTGAGATCAAAGGAATGTTAACCCCATGCGCATGATGGATTAAGTGAATATACTACGTTGTTTGCCTATTTCTAATTAGACTACTTGTACAATGCGCAACAAAATTTGACTTTACACATATTCTACACGCTATGAAAAGAGAAAATTTAATCTTATTGACTTGATCTGTAAACCTCCAGTTGGTGCTGCATGCTTCACAAAACAATCACCTTTCATTTTCAATAAACTATTCAATTCCTCTAGAGAGGAACAAATACATATATGTATCTCATCTTAATTTATTACTAAACGATACAGTTTATGTATATACGGATGCATTTGATGTACTGACAGAATAAATTGTTAGATGCCGAAAATGCGTTCACGTAACTTTGAAACGACAAATACCAGCAAATTCTATGTAACCAATTTACATTTTGTTGATAGTTTTAATATTGTACAACTTCATGCGCATGTAGTAAAATGCCAAGCGTACAATGTTCATAACCTTTATGAAGTCTTAATCTATGATTTGTCCCCTTTCGAGTTGAGATTGCTCATTATAAAAAAAATCTATGTTTCTTGTCTTTAATTAAATTGACTTTTACATAAGTATTTTCATTTAGAAATGTAATATTTGTTTTGGCATACTTGTGTGATAATTTCGGATCATGAACTGCTAGTCCAAAGGATGTTCGAGCAACAACACAAGCTAAGAAAATAGCAATGCCACACATAGAACATATATGAAGTTAAAACTAATCATAATCATTAACAAAAGAAAAATATTAATAAAATAACTATGTTCACATTTCATATCAGGCAACGTGCACAATAAAATTTACCTTCTTAGCATTGAGCATTCCTTTTGACTTTAATTATACAATCATAGCATCAAATATTTAAGGAATGCAATTCAATTTTGTTTACACTTACAGATAAGACCGAGGTATTGGATATTCCAGCCCATATTTGGCATAATTTTATGCAAGCATATTTGGCATAATTTTATGCAAGCATATTTGGCATAATTTTATGCAGGCTTATTTGGCATAATTTCATGCAGACATATTTGACATAATTTTATGCAAGCATATTTGGCATAATTGTATGCAGGCATATTTGGCATATCTTTTTATGCAGGCCATGCTTAATTTGTGGGAGAGATTTATTAGTTTTGTCTTTTTTCTAGATTTGTTGTGCAAGCATGCCTTTTGTGCAACAATATCTTTTCTTTTAAGGAAAGACATTTGGGAGATTACTCACAATTTTGGTATGCACATTAAAAGAAAAAGGGTTAATATAACCAGATCTGGTCACATAAGGCAGCAGCAGTTTTTGGTCATTTATCATCTTCTTCAAGGTGTTTTGGTCTTCAAGATTGAGCTTCATTCTTGCTCGATACACCGCTGGCCTGAAGTGCACACATAGGGTGTTCTCTTACACCTTTTTTCATCTCTTATTGTTTTTGGATTCCGGTGATTAGAAGAGAATCTTTTGTAAACATTTTGGGGCTGTTTTCCCCTTTTGGTTTATCAATAAGAGAAGAGGGTAGACTCCTTAAGAGGTCTCGTGGTTTTTACTCTTCACATCGAAGAGGTTTTCCACGTATAAAATCTTGTGTCTTGCTATTTTACTTTCATCGTATCTTTCTTTTTTATTTTGAATGTTGTGTTGATTGATTATCTTGTGTGTGATATTGTGGGTGTAGCTTGAAGTAACCCTTAATCGATCCTATCAAATTGGTATCAGAGCCAGGTTGGTTATTTATCACACTATGGAGTCGAGCAGTCATAGCTCAATGATTAAGTTGACATCAACCAACTATTCTATTTGGAGACCTATGATGGAAGACTTGTTATATTGCAGGGATTTACATGACTCAATTGAAACCGTCACTAGTTCGAGTGGTATTATCTCTAAACCTTCTAAACCCGATAAAATGGAAGAGAATGAATGGATAAAGTTGAAAAGGAAAACTTTAGGAACCATTAGACAATGGGTTGACATTAGCATTTTTAACCATGTGTCACAAGAGACCGATCCATATGATTTGTGGAAGAAATTAGAAGGTTTGTATGAGAGGAAAACCGCCCATAACAAAGCTTCATTGATTAAAAGGCTTGTTAATCTAAAGTTGAAAGGTGGAAAGTCAGTTTATGAGCATCTTAGTGATTTCCAAGATATTATTAACAAGTTGACAACTATGAAGATCATTTTTGGTGATGAATTGCAAGCTTTGTTCTTATTGAGTTCTTTGCCAGATAGTTGGGAAACTTTAGTTGTGACCATTAGTAATTCAGCTCCAGATGGTGTGCTATCTTTGGATGTGATCAAAGAAAGCATGTTTAATGAAGAAATTAGAAGAAAAGAGATTGGAGTTGACAATTCACAAGCTCTTGTTGTGGAGAATAGAGGAAGAAGCAAGAGCAAAGGACCCAAAGGCCGTGATAACTCAAGAGGAAGATCCAAGTCTAGTGATGGAAAGAATCACTTCATATGCAACTATTGCAAGAAGCCTGGCCATATTAAAAAGTATTGCTTTCGTTGGAAAAGAGAACATGGGAAGAAGAATGATTTTCAAAAAGAAGGTGATGATAAAAATGTTGCAGCAGTAGCCTCTAAAAGTGATGATGATGTCACTTTAATTTGCGCAACTAGTGAATGTCATCATGTTAGCAGTACAGATTCTGAGTGGCTGGTTGATACAGGTGCTTCATATCATTGTGTTCCTAAGAGAAAGTATTTTTTGAATTATCAAGCAGGTGATTTTGGCAGTGTCAAAATGGGTAACCAGAGTTCAGCAAGCATAGTTGGGATTGGTGATATTCGTGTGAAGACTAATGTTGGATGCATGCTTACATTGAAAGGTGTACGTCATATTCCGGATTTGCATCTTAATTTGCTTTCAGCTCATATTCTTGATCAAGAAGGCTTTCGTCACACATTTGAGAGTGGCAAGTGGAAATTATCCAAGGGATCCATGACAATTGCAAGAGGCGAGTTGTGTTGTTCTTTGTACAAGACATATTTGACTGTATGTTTTGGTGAGCTCAATGCAGTGGAAGAAAAAGATTCTCCTAATTTGTGGCATCGAAGATTGGGACACATGAGTGAAAAGGGTTTGAAATATTTAGCAGGTAAATCTCTTATTCCTGTCAATACTACAATTTCACTTAACCCTTGTGATCATTGCTTAGCAGGAAAACAACATAGAGCTTCTTTTGCTAGAAAGTCTACAAGAAAGCAGGCTAAGTTGGAGCTTGTACATTCGGATGTATGTGGTCCTATTGAGGTTGAATCCAATGGTGGCAACAAATATTTTGTCACTTTTATTGACGATGCTACTAGAAAGACATGGATTTACATTTTGAAGACCAAAAGCCAAGTGTTTGAAACTTTTCAGAAGTTTCATGTTATGGTGGAAAGGGAGACAGAAAGCAAGTTGAAGTGCCTTCGTACAGACAATGGTGGAGAGTATACCTCACATGAGTTCAAGAATTATTGTGCGCAATATGGTATTCGACATGTGAAGACAGTTCCAGGCACTCCCCAACACAATGGTGTAGCTGAGAGGATGAATAGAACCATTGTGGAGAAGGTGCGATGCATGTTGAAGATGTCCGATCTACCAAAGTCATTTTGGGCTGAAGCAGTGAATACAGCAGTTTATCTGATCAACCGTTCTCCATCTATTACATTGGGGCTTGACATTCCAGAGAGAGCATGGAAGGGATGTGATCCTGTATATACACATCTTAGAATATTTGGATGCAAGGCATACATGCATGTGCCAAAAGACCAAAGGTCAAAGCTGGATTCCAAGACTAATCCATGTGTTTTTGTTGGCTATGGTGATGAAGAGTACGGGTTCAGGCTATATGATCCAGAAAAAGGAAAGGTAGTAAGAAGCAGAGATGTAGTGTTCTTTGAGCATGAAAAAGGTGCAGAACTTTTGAGTGCAAGGTATCATACTAGCTCAGATTTTTTTATTGATACTACTGATGTTTCTTTGTCCCCTACTCGTGGTTTTGTTGAACAGCCAATACAGGCTGATATTGATGCAACACATAAAGGTGTTGATGATGCACAGCTTGATGGTGCACATTTTGATGATGTTCATGATGATGTTCATGATGAAGCTCAACCAAATGGAGAAGTGGCTTGTGAGCAGGGGGAGCAAATTGCCCCACAAGTGGATGATGCTCAAGTTAGAAGGTCAACCAGAGAACATAAACCATCTACAAGATATCCAAGCACAGATTATATCTTAGTTACAGCTGATGGTGAGCCCGAGAGCTTCCAAGAAGTGTTGTCCAGTCAAGACAAGAATCTTTGGCTTGAGGCTATGAAAGAGGAGATGGATTCTTTGATGAAGAATCAGACTTTTGAGCTAGTGAAACTTCCAAAAGGCAAGAAGCTTTTGAAAAACAAATGGGTTTTCAAGAACAAGAAAGATGGTGAGAAGATAGTAAAGCGCAAAGCTAGATTGGTAGTCAAAGGATGCAATCAGAAAAAAGGCATTGATTTTGATGAGATTTTTTCACCAGTTGTCAAGATGACTTCTATCAGAACCATTTTGGGTTTAGCAGCAAGTTGTGACCTTGAATTGGAACAACTTGATGTAAAAACCGCATTTTTACATGGTGATTTGCAGGAAGAAATCTACATGGAACAACCTGAAGGATTTGAAGAAAAGGGAAAAGAAAAACTTGTTTGCAAGTTGAAGAAGAGTCTTTATGGACTTAAGCAAGCACCAAAGCAGTGGTATCACAAATTTGATTCATTTATGACAAGCAATGGTTACAAGAGGACTGTTGCAGATCCTTGTGAGTATTTTAGAAAGTTTCCTGGTGATATCTTCATTATTCTTCTTTTATATGTGGATGACATGTTGGTAGTTGGACAAAACTTAGAATTGATTAGCAACTTGAAGAAAGATTTGTCCAAGTCATTTGACATGAAGGACATGGGTCCTGCAAAGCAAATCTTAGGCATGGAGATTGTTCGTGACAGAAAAGCTAGGAAGTTGTGGCTATCTCAAGAAAAATATATTGAACGTGTGCTTGAAAGGTTCAATATGAAGCATGCTAAGCCGGTTTGTACACCACTCGCATCTCATTTTAAGCTAAGTAAGAGGGATTGTCCAACAACGGAGAAGGAAAAAGCAAGTATGTCTTCTATTCCTTATTCATCTGCAGTTGGTTCATTGATGTATGCTATGGTGTGCACTAGGCCAGATATTGCACATTCTGTTGGTTTGGTGAGTAGATACTTATCCAATCCTGGTAAAGTTCACTGGGATGCAGTAAAGTGGATTTTCAGATATTTGCGTGGTACTTCTAGATTTTGCTTATGTTTTGGAGGTAGCAAACATGTTCTTGAGGGGTATACAGATGCAAACATGGCTGGTGACATTGATAGTAGAAAATCTACCTCAGGTTATGTGTTCACATTTTCAGGGGGAGCCATTTCTTGGCAATCCAAGCTACAAAAGTGTGTGGCTTTATCTTCAACCGAGGCAGAGTATATAGCAGCTGTGGAAGCAAGTAAAGAGATGCTTTGGTTGAAGAGGTTCCTTCAAGAGTTGGGTTTGCAACAAGAAGAGTATATAGTATTCTGTGACAGTCAGAGTGCTATGGATTTGAGCAAGAATTCCATGTATCATGCACGCACTAAGCATATTGATGTTCGGTATCATTGGTTAAGAAATGTGATTGAAGAAAATATGCTCAAGTTAAAGAAAATTCATACAAACAAGAATGGTGCAGATATGTTGACTAAAGTGGTTCCAGGAAACAAGCTTGATGTTTGTAGCAAGCTTGTGGGAATGAGTTTCAAATGATGATTGAAGCATGCACATCTTCCCCAAGTTGGGCTGGAGGGGGAGATTATTGGATATTCCAGCCCATATTTGGCATAATTTTATGCAAGCATATTTGGCATAATTTTATGCAAGCATATTTGGCATAATTTTATGCAGGCTTATTTGGCATAATTTCATGCAGACATATTTGACATAATTTTATGCAAGCATATTTGGCATAATTGTATGCAGGCATATTTGGCATATCTTTTTATGCAGGCCATGCTTAATTTGTGGGAGAGATTTATTAGTTTTGTCTTTTTTCTAGATTTGTTGTGCAAGCATGCCTTTTGTGCAACAATATCTTTTCTTTTAAGGAAAGACATTTGGGAGATTACTCACAATTTTGGTATGCACATTAAAAGAAAAAGGGTTAATATAACCAGATCTGGTCACATAAGGCAGCAGCAGTTTTTGGTCATTTATCATCTTCTTCAAGGTGTTTTGGTCTTCAAGATTGAGCTTCATTCTTGCTCGATACACCGCTGGCCTGAAGTGCACACATAGGGTGTTCTCTTACACCTTTTTTCATCTCTTATTGTTTTTGGATTCCGGTGATTATAAGAGAATCTTTTGTAAACATTTTGGGGCTGTTTTCCCCTTTTGGTTTATCAATAAGAGAAGAGGGTAGACTCCTTAAGAGGTCTCGTGGTTTTTACTCTTCACATCGAAGAGGTTTTCCACGTATAAAATCTTGTGTCTTGCTATTTTACTTTCATCGTATCTTTCTTTTTTATTTTGAATGTTGTGTTGATTGATTATCTTGTGTGTGATATTGTGGGTGTAGCTTGAAGTAACCCTTAATCGATCCTATCACGAGGAAGGAAGGAATGCAGTTTAAAACTTATTGATAGTCTTTGCGAATATATCGTTACATATATTAAGAATTCCGAATTTGTGTAAATTAGTTTTAACTACATACATAACTTAGATACACATGTTTATGTTTACAATTTTGTGTATAAGTGGGAAAAGAACACAGATTTGCACTTCATGTATTTACAGATTCCTTATCTACTGAATTGCATGCTCATTGCTATTCCACGCAAATATAATATTAGTGAAGCAAGTGAGCCATTTGTTTACAATGACTTTAGTCAGCTAGGAAACAATATTTTTTTCTTTTTTAATCTATAACACTCTTTAGTTAATCTCTCATTTTCCATCCAAACATAAACATTATGATCAAACCACTACTAGTAATATAGCTTGTTAGATAATCAGCAAAACCATAAGCTAATCCTGTAAAATGCTTTTGCTCACATTTTTGGTACAAGAAGATAATGTAATCTGTCTGTTTAATAACATACCATTTCTTTTGTTTGGTTTTAAATTTCATATTGAAACATGACGCATTTTATACTATTGTATGCCTATTTTTTTGTAGTGGGTTTCTTGGTTGTGATCCATCAATAGAGTTGGATGTCAATGAAAAATCAATCATCTTAAGAGCATCTTCAAATAAATTGGCATCTCTGAATTTTTCTAACTTATAAGCTAACAACTTTGTGTGCTAAAGCATCATAACTTTGTACATATAGTAACATAATGTGAAATTATTAATTTCAACTCCAATCATTCAAATAATTTTTAAAAAGAGAACACTCTGCAAACGAATAGTTAGTCTAAAATAAAATCCATAGAGCAGTTTAGAAAAATGTCACAAACCTTGTGTTCTACGGTCTGCGATTTTAATGAATGGAGTCAGTTTAACCACTGCGGCCCCAAATCAAGAATTGATGCATCCTAAATCAACAACATCTAACCTCAATCAGTGGCTGCTACCCGCAATTAATGATAGGTGCCACTGGTGCTGTAATTTCAATGGATTTGGCAGCATGCATTAAACAAAATATGTTTTAGGGTTTGAAATATTAATAAAATAAGCAAAGTAAATATTAGAAATATTAAAAAAGAATTCACTAACAAAAACTGTAAAAAAAAATATGAAATAGAACTATGGGCTACATCATAAGAAAAATGAGATCAAAGGAATGTTATCGCCATACGCAGGAAGGATTAAGTGAATATACTATGTTGTTTGCCTATTTCTAATTAGATTACTTGCACAATGCGCAAAAAAAATTGACTATACATTTTCTTCACACTATGAAAAAAGAAAATTTAATCTTATTGACTTGATTTGTAAACCTCCAGTTGGTGCTACATGCTTCACAAAACAATCACCTTTCATTTTCAATAAACTATTCAAGTCCTCTAAAGAGGAACAAATACATATATGTATCTCATATCTTAATTTATTACTAAATGACACAGTTTATGTATATACGGATGCATTTGATGTACTGACAGAATAAATTGTGAGATACTGAAAATGCGTTCACGTAACTCTGAAACGACAAATATCAGCAAATTCTGTGTAACCAATTTACATTTTGTTGATAGTTTTTATATTTGTGCAACTTCATGCTCATGTAGTAAAATGCCAAGCATACAATGTTCATAACCTTTATGAGGTCTTAATCTATGATTTCCCCCTTTTGAGTTGAGATTGCTCATTTTCAAAATTTTCTATGTTTCTTATCTTTAATTAAATTGACTTTTACATAAGTATTTACATTTAGAAATGTGATATTTTTTTTGGCATACATATGAGATAATTTCGGATCATGAACTGCTAGTCCAAAGGATGTTCGAGCAATAACACAAGCTAAGAAAGTAGCAAGGCTACACATAGAACATCTATGAAGTTAAAACTAATCATCCTCATTAACAAAAAAATATAAAACAATTATGTTCACATTTCATATCAGGCAACATGCATAATAAAATTTACCTTCTTAGCAGTTACCATTGAGCATTCCTTCCGACCTTGATTATACAATTATAGCATCAAATATCTAATTAATGTACTCTCCGTGAGATCACAAGTAATGAGTTAATCTTTTGTAAAGCTGCAATTTTAATATAATACAACATAGCACTTACAACATTTTTATATCTAAAATCACCTCAACCACATTGCAATATTAAAGCTTTTCTCCGTTCCAATTGTAGAAATCTAGCAAAATAATATATAGCAAATTTACTATCAAAGGGCTTTAAATAAATTAATATTCTAAGTAAGCATACATACTGGGGTTTAAGGTTATTGCTAAGAAGGCTAGGAAAATATTCATATTTACTCGTGAACTTGTTTGAACTTTGAACCACATGTTTTGGATCTTGCTAGACATGTACATCCCAGCACCATTATTTATGATGTATACCATGTTCATCATATTAATTAAATACACATATAAAAAATTGAATTGAATAACTAATATAAAAGCCCTAATTCTTTATCACCTTTCACAAGTTTTTACAACTAAAATAACCTATACTGAAGCTTATTTTGTATGTGTTCAGTGTTCGCCCTTTTTACATAAGCTTAAGTAAAAAAAAAACCATGGTAAACCATCTTTAATACAAGTGATTATACAAAAGTATTATGGAAGGTTAAAAAAGTTAACATACCAAATTACTGAAACAACTAAAAGAATTATAGAACCATATTTACGAACCACATGTAACTAGAAAAAAAAACAAAGATTTCATCTCGCAACCAAACCAAATAGTTTGGATACACTAGATATGGTTTGCAATCCTTAATTCTTGACATTAAAACTGCCCTTTGCATACACACATCTACTTAAAGAGAACTATGAACTCACTATTGTTTGACTAAAAAAAAAGAAGAGAGAAAGGAATTCAACCAAAATTGAAAAGAGCTGCACCAGTTTATCTTTGGATTTAGAAACTAGACCATCCAACAGAAATGATGCACAAAATCAAACTAAAAATACTGCAATTTTGTTCATCTTTTACAAGTGAAATTCGGTTAAAGAACATATGGCTTATACTGAATAGTGGTGTTCAAATTTCACATTGTCAAGGAGAAAGAATCAAAAATACAATATCACGCATTTTTTATGATAAAAATTCAAATACTCCGCTACATTATGCCAACTAGATCTGTTTCATTTGCAAAATCTGAAATTTCAAAGCACTTGATGGTAGATTAAAAAGGGTATTTCATCAAATTGCAAACCAATATTCCATAACGAAAAGAACGTACTTAATACAGAATAGAAGGTATTAAAAAAAGTTGTAGAGTCAAATGATGAACTGAAAAGAAAATACGAAAGGGATTACCTGAGTTGTATGTGATGGACGTAAACAAGCAAGTCAGCTCCAAATTAAGCATAGCCGCTCGTAATCAATCATTGTCGCCACTAAATCAACCATCATCGCTCCCAAATCAACGATTTTATTTTCATTATCGCAACTTTTTCTAGTGAAGTGACTTGGGCTTCCATTTTAGGGTTTTGAGGAGAGAGTAAAAATTGGGAAAGTGAATAAAGTGACGTGTATCCTATTTTGGTCGTTTTTTATCGTGAATCTTCTGCCCCTATACGAACTGAAATTTTAAATTAATTAAATATAGGTAACAGGCAATTAAATCCGCCTTTATTAACTTCAATAGAGGCATTGCTATAATTACACCTCTAATTAATTTCTTTTACATGCGGTACATTTATTTTGCCCTTAATCAAGTGCCTCCAATGCCCTTAAATTTGGTAGTGCTTCTAATTTCAGTAGTGTGCTATATTTCATGCATGAAAGACAAAGGAAAACGATATATTTCTTTGTGAAAGTTCTGATTTTCATTTGAAATACATTTCAGTTTGGTCTAAAATCCCACTGGTTCCAATATTTATACATATCTTATATACAACACAAATGGTTGATCAAAATGGTCATAGTAAAACCTTTCTGAGATTTCCGAAATCATCTCCAAAGCCATAAGTCAGAACAGATTAAGTAGTAAAACATATGTGTGCATATTATTTTTCTCATTTTTTAGAAAATTTTGTACTTTTTTTGTGTATATGTATGTATGTATGTCTCTCTCTCTCTCTCTCTCTATATATATATATATATATATATATATATATATATATATATATATATATATATATATATGAGGCAGGTTCGAGAACACCAAATGCCCCTCAATCTCCACCAAGTATTTCCCCTTCTCTCTCCTTCTACTCACTCTCTCACTTCCCACTCACATTCTTTAATATAAACGGGTGGTGGAAATCAGGGGACATTTAGGGTGCTCCATTTTTGGGGTGCAACCGAACGCTTGCATATATATATATATATATATATATATATATATATATATATATATAGGTTCAATGGCGACTCTCAAACAGTAAAGCAACCCTTTGACCTCCCTATTTTCCACCACACAATCACTTTCTCTCTTCCACCATTAACTCGCTCCCCCCTCCACTACATTCTTTAATACAAACATAAGGTGAAAATCAGGGGGCAAATAGGGTGCTTTATTTTTGGAGTGGAATTATATATATATATATATATATATATATATATATATATATATATATAATCACATCCTATCACCGCAACAAAACACTGATTTTGCAGCGGACGAATCAGTCGCAAATCCGTCACTAAACATGTATTAACGACATATTTGTGACGGATAGCCCTGGTCGGTAAATTTCAAATCGGTATTTTAGTGACCATTTTGCAACGAAAATTAACGTCAATTCTCTGACACTTCACCGTCATTTGTCAATATATTTAATTTTAATTTTTTTTTCCAGTATTTTACCGACGAATATATTCTTTAATTTTTTTTTTTTTTAAATTCAAGGGATTAGAAACGGATAATTTCAACTTTTGTTTCACCTTAGTTATCTGTCGGTAATCCGTCGGTAATCCGTCGGCAATCACACAGAAATTTGCAAAACCCGCTCGTATTCTCTTTCTATTCCTTCGGTAAATGTTACTACAATAAAATACTAATTTACAACTGACAGACGCCAATGTTAATTAAGATACTTAGTTAATATGAACTCAAAAATAACACCATTCATAATCAAATAACGACATAGAATATTAATTAACATACAAACACAATACATAATTAAGTTACTAAATTCAATACATAATCAATACTTTCGTAACAATTATGGAATAATGAAAGACAAAGTATATTTCATAGTGAAATTATACAAATACCAAATACGAAAATAAGAATAGCACACAGGAGCACTAAAATTGGCTTACCAAAGAACGCAAACCGCCAATGGAGATGGTTCCCAACCTAAATTTACATGGATGCAAGTAATATCAGATCAATTACGATTAAACATTTTTTACTTAAATAAGTGAGGTAACCAACTATTGTAAGTATCAACAAGTTTTTTAGAAAATCTCAACCTATTATCTTCCTTTATGACCATATATCTCCTTACCCGACCATTGATTTCATCCCTTATTCGACTATTGATTCCATCCCTTATCCGACTGTATATCTCCTTTTTAAGATCAACAACAAGCATAATAACATAACTGCAAAATCCAAAGCATCATAAACCATCACCCTAAAAACGTTAGGCAATAATCAATAGAACGTCAAAGATGTAAATCCAACGACAGAAGTTTAAATTCAAAGACTTGAGCTATGTCCCATTTTATTTTATTTCCACTGCAAAATGACACAAAAGTTTGACTAAATTGATCCCAACAGTTATCCAGGATAATTGTTATCATGTTCTATCGAATCAGGTTCATTCTCCATATCTTCTATAACAATGTTATCATGTTCTACCGAATCCATAATTTATCTCCTTAAAATCACAAGAAAATATTAGATATCATAATTTATGTGCAAACTTAATTTGAAAAGGAAATGATACTAGTTTTTGGTTCACTCTTAATACAAACAAGAATCTTCTATAATATAATTGGATTGAATTATACTTTAATTTTAGGTGGTACAAAACTACAAATGTTATAGCTTGAGTGATTATCAATAACAATCAGCGGAAACCATGGATTCATTCAGCAGAAGTCCACACAAGGTTAACATAGGTAAAATACCATTAGATATGATGATATACAGTAACAAAATAAGGCAAGAACACAGTAATACAGTATTACCTTTTACTCTTCAAACCTTGTTGAATCTTTCTTTCCATAGTTGGTATATAATTTCCAACGCTTATCCACTTAATAACCTGAAACACCCCACCTCCATTAAGGTCACTCACAAAGGGAATGCCTTAACTTCGGTGGAGGTTTATAAGTAAAAGTCACAGATAAACACAAGACAGATATATAAACACATATATAAGCAGCGGAAAACAAACGGACTTTTATTTCATAAAATATGTGTTCATACAAAACATTTCCATAATTGTCTCATAATAACTTCCAAAACATTACATCATCATTTCTGCCTTGATTATTAAACAAAGAACCATAAAACATAATAAAAGCTGCATAAATCCCCATAGAGCGTGTCTAAAAGCCATAGGCAAGGAAAGAGAATCCAAACCATGCATATGCTATCTTGAAGCTTGCAAAGAGTTTATCTAAGCTGGGTTGTTTCCTCCCTGTGGACCGGGGGGGAGGAAATGGAAGAAAAGAAGACGAAAGAAAAATAGGGTTAGACATAAAGCCTGGTAAGTCTAGTGACTCTTCAGTATGAGAATAAGAAAAAGGACATGATAGGTATAAACTGGAAATAGGAAAGTATAAACTAAGATAAAGTAGTTTAAAATGAATATACTATCGCACCCTACACTAAATCTCTGCACCTACTTGCATTGTCTCAACTAGCACCCCACACTAATTCATATGTGTCATACGGCCCCCAAAGATTGTAGATACCTATGCTGGTCCCACCATGGGGTGTATCAAGTCCCATGGTGGCCGCCCGACACAATCCTAGAATGCATAGGGTATACTACTGGTGCCCCCAGTGCCCTTTTTGTCTGCTCCGAAGTGTGTGCACGCCCGCACTCCGTTAGAACCCACACTGTTGCACCCACCGCCGTCGCTTTTGACCGCTTACAGTCAAGTCTAGTAATTGTGTCCCACCCTGCCTAGTTTTAGGGTACCATGATACCTAATTGGGTTACTGCTGAAATGGGTCCCCGTTACTAGGGTTTTCTAGTCAAACATGTTAAGTGGTTAAGTGTCTGTATTTACCTAACCCCACCCATCAGTTTAATTAACATGTTGAATTGGTTAAGTGTTTTAGTTAACTTAACCCTACCATCCTAACTTATATGTCCTTAGCTTTTTTAAAGCACCGACCACTCACATTAGACAGGTATTATTACGGTTACTGGATGTGCCGGTCGGTTCCGCGCAGGTTTACACCGTAACTCAGTCTAACCTCGGGTCCTTATTGGGCTCAATGCTTAACCACCCACATGGATAGGTATTGTTGTGACTACTGGACAGCCGGGCGGGTTTACATCACAACTCAATCCAACCTCGTGTTAAGCATACTCGTATTTTCTAAATTTACATATTTTTCTTTATCACTTGTTATATGTAAATTCGTCAACAATTAAATGTTGTGGCCTACTTTCTAAGTTCATCATTTTTGGCATAAGAATTTTACACCATTTAAATGCCACCAATTTTTGGCATGTGGCAAACATTCCAATACATATATTTTTCACCAATTTATGTCAAATTACCAATTTTTCCCAATGTAACCCCGTCTAGTTATTAAGCTAACAATCTTAGCCTAATTTTTCATCCGCATGATTTTTTAACATATAATATTAGACGAAAAACTTAGCCTAATTTAGCGTACATAAAATTGGCGTAAAGAAATTCATAAACATAAACATGACATAGGTGTAAACTTGGCATTTTTTGCATAGTCAATATGAACATCATAGATGTGAACTTGCAATATAGACTAAATCAACATACGTATATGTGAATTTGCAACATAGGCTAAATCAACTTACATATATGTGAACTTGCATTGAAATAGGTGTCTAACTAAATATGTGTCACATGAATTAGCATATGATTTAGACAACATAAGCCTAAACATGTTTAGATCTAGGCATAACATCGAACATCACTAGCATATGACAAGAATATGACATGTCCATAAGTATGTATAATTTTATCACATGTGTGTGAACTAGATCAAATCATGTTTACTACTATAACATGAAACTTGTATTAAAATGGATCTTGGCATGGATCCATTTATGAACTTTGCAACTTTTGTATAAACATATGAGCATGTATATGAACTTAATCATTTAGGCATAGAAATTCTATTGTACAGCATATAACTTGTCATAATCACCTAAACATATAGGTGTAGATATGAACCAAATGACTTGTATGTGAATTTAAATAGATCCAACATCAACTAGATTAATCCACAAACATTCTAATGGATCCAACATCAACTCAATTATAACACAAACATCTCAATACTATTCACATCACAATCATCGCATCACACAGATATGAATTAACATCGTCGTTATACAATAGCACAATTCCATTTCCATTTTACATCGAATCAAATCTTAATTTTTATTTCCATCAGAAAAATCACTATACTTACAACAAACGACGGTCTTGTTTTCTGATTTCTGAATTTGCAAGGCTTTCCTTTAGGAAGATAAACGTTGTTTGAATCTTGTTTTAACTTTAGTTTTGGATCGTCTCTAAGCTTTCTCTAACTGACGACTACTCTTAGTTTCCTTCCAGCAACATGACGGCTCTAGTTCTATATTATTTGTATGAATTTAGGTTGAATGTTGAGTTGTATTTATAGAATTTCAGATTGATTTGAGCCGTCAGATGATCATAGAGTGAATCCAGACCATACACACCAAGAGAAGCTAATCAGACAGGGACAACTCAGCCCTAGTGACACAGTCAAGCTCAAAAATTCGACCAGAAACCGACCAGGCCAGCCAGGGCCAAACCAGGTCGACCCCCAGGTCGACCCTATGGTCGACCTGGTCACCTCGGTCAACACCCAGGTCGACCCCCTGGTCGACTTGGTGCCTGGGCGGGAATTTTCGCGCCCAGCCCAGTTTGAGTCTGTTTTTCAAATTTCGAACTGAATTTGAACCGTTTGAATTTTAAATTGAATTCTGAAACTTCCGGAGGTCATAACTCCTTCATACGGAGTCCGATTCACGCAAACTCAGACTCTATCTCAGGCAGAATTCTGAGACGAGCGCAATGGTGTAACCTGTTTCCCTTAATTCTTTAATTTTGAATTAATTATGCTTTAATTTGTTAATTTATAGTTAATAAAAAATTTCGGGGTGTTACATTCTCCCCTCCTTAAAGGATTTCGTCCCCAAAATCTTCAAGTTTGAAAGAACGTAAGTCCTAACATCCAATCGTCCATCTACTCAACCAACAAACACAGGCGTCCATTGTCCTTAAAAGACTTCTAATGTTTCATGATCATATGCATAGTGTGTGTACATGTCCTTATCTAATGCAAAAATTAGGCGGTCTACTGATTCAGTTGACCTCCTTAATGCGAATCATGTAAGTGCCATGAATCCATTATGTATGCAAAATTTTCCCCTACTCATAATTCTACATGAGTGCGCAACCATTTATACAAATGCGACAACCATATGACAACATATCAAGTTTCAACCACTTATAAATATGAATACATATATGCATATGCAGTATGAAGTGACTGAGCCGATCTAAAACCTAGGTTGTGCGTGTATATGCATCCACGAGCAACCACTAGCAACCACTTGCAGCCATCAACCATAACATGTTTCAATTACATGTTTACATCCAAAAGGGGTTTCTACCTAAGGATAAAGGATAATATCGAGGAGATATCCCTAAAAAGATAGATTCAAGCACAACTTAAGGAAAAATAGAGATCAAAGAGGGTAGGCCGCGCGTATTCTCTCCTCGGTTTCCCAAGTTGCGTCTTCCTTAGCCTCGCTCCACTAAACTTTAACGAGCTTGACTTCGCGGTTGCGTAGCTTTTTTATTTCAGTTCCTATGATTCGAGTTGGAACTCTCCTCGCAGTTGCTTCGCATTCCACTTCGGCTTCTTCTAGAATGCTTGGCTCCACCACTTCCGAAGATTCATGTAGACATTTTCGGAGATGAGAAACGTGAAAGACGTTGTGAATTCCGGCCAACCTTTCGGGCAGCTCTACTCTATAAGCCATTTTCCCAATCTTCTCGATGAGAGGAAACAGTCCTACAAATCTTGATGCTTGATTTCCTACGGATCCAAAGCAAACGACGTTCCTAAAGGAGATAACTTAAGAAAAACCCTGTCCCCAACCTCAAACTCAAGTTCGGTCCTTCTTTTATCTGCATAGGATTTCTGTCTATCTTGGGCTGTCTTCATTCTCCATCGTATCAAGTCCACTTTTTCTGAAGTCTCTCTAATCATGTCTGGCCCAAGTATAAGCTTATCAGTAGACTCCCACCAACAAGTTGGTAATCGGCACGGTCTTCCATATAGAGGTTCGAAGGGCGCCATGCTGATGGTGGCTTGGTAGCTGTTGTAGGCGAATTCCACTAAAGGAAAATGATATTCCTAAGTCCCTCCGATGTCAAGAACGCATAGTCTCAAAAGATCTTCTAATACTCTATTTACCCTTTACGTCTGACCATCAGTTTGTGGGTGATAGGCCGTGCTCAAGCATAACTGTGTGCCTACAGCTTCTTGCAGACTCCGCCAAAATTCGCTCGTAAAGATGGGATCTTTGTCACTCACTATGCTGGAGGGTATTCCATGAAGTCGAACTATTTCCTTGAGATAAAGAGAAGCTAGAGACGAGGTAGTCCTTCTACTCTTGATAGGTATAAAGTGGGCGCTATTAGTAAGCCTATCCACTATTACCCAAATGCTTGTATTGCCCTTTCTTGACCTAGGCAACCCGTCAATGAAGTCCATTGAAATGCTATCCCACTTCCATTGCGGGACTTCTAGAGGATGAAGCAGTCATCCAGGCTTCTTTTGTTCCGCCTTGATCGGTTGGCATGTCACACACTTAGAAACGAATTCTGCCACGTCCTTCTTTATGCCGCTCCAATAGAAAACTCTCTTTACGTCCTTGTACATCTTGTCCCCACCTGGGTGTATTTTCATCTTGGAATGATGTGCTTCCTCGAGAACCATCTTTACTAAATCCTTTGCTTGTGGAACGCATAGTCTTCCATCTCGCCTCAGCCAATCCTTATCATCGATGGAGTACCTATTGAGGTGACTGGAAGTTTCACCCCTAATTAGTTTATCAATCACATCCACAAGCTGAGGGTCTTCGCGTTGTGCGGCCCCTATTGAGTCTAAAAGAGTTGGCCGTACTTCTAGTGATGCCAATAAACCAGGTTTAAAATCATAGGAGGGTCTAAAGTCAAAACTGGCTATATACTCCAAGCTTTGCCTTTCTACAAAGAGAGGGCTTAGGGTCAGCTTCTTTCTGCTCAACGCGTCTGCTACTACGTTGCCTTTGCCAGGAGTATAGGAAATCTCAAAATCATATGAGGCAAGGAACTTCATCCACCTTTGTTTCCTCAAGTTAAGATCCTTCTGCGAGAAAAGATACTTTAACGATTTATGGTCAGTATATAATTCGAACTTCTTACCTAGGAGATAATGGCGCCAAGACTTAAGCGCAAATACGACGGCGGCCAACTCAAGGTCGTGGGTTGGGTAGTTCTTTTCATGAACTTTCAATTGTCTTCCACAATAAGCTACTACCCTCCCTTCTTGCATCAGATAAGCGCCTAGCCCCGTACCACAAGCATCCATGTATACTATGAACATCTTGCTTCCATCCGGCAAAGTCAGAACTGGGGCTGTTGTAAGAGCCCCTTTTAGGCGTTGGAAAGCAATATCACAGTCCAAATCCCACGTGAATGCTAGATTATTCTTTGTTAGCCTTGTGAGTGGAGGTGAGATTTTCGCGAAATCCCTAATGAACTTTCGGTAAAAACCGGCTAGCCCACGAAAGCTTCGGACTTCGGTTGCATTTCTTGGTGTCTTCCAATCTTGCACTGCCACAACTTTCGCGGGGTCTATAGCTAACCCCTCTTTGGACACTATATGTCCAAGAAATCTTACTTCTTCTCTCCAAAAGTTGCACTTGGAGAATTTGGCTTTTAACTGATGAACTCGAAGAGTTTCCATGATCTCCTTCAGATGCTGAGCATGTTCTTCCTCATTCTTTGAGAAGATAAAAATATCATCTACGAAGACAACCACAAACTTGTTGAGGAATTCTTTGAACACCCTGCTCATTAGGTCCACGAAATAAGCGGGTGCGTTTGTCAAGCCGAAAGGCATGACAAGCCACTCGAAGAAACCGTCTGGGGTTCTAAACGCTGTTTTATCAATACTATCTTCAGCTACCCTTAGTTGATGGAACCCAGTAGCCAGATCAAGTTGGGAGAAGACTGACGCACCTACAAACTGATCAACCAAATCATCTATTCTGGGAAGTAGGTGTCTATTATTTTTAGTCAGCTTGTTTAGCTCCCTATAGTCCACACAAAGACGTAGTGAACCATCTGCTTTGGTGGCGAACACCACTGGAGCGCCCCATTTCGAGATACTCCTCCTTATAAACCCCTTCTCGAGAAGCTCCTTAACTTGCTTACTGAGCTCCTTTCTCTCCTTTGGGGCCATGTGTCTAACAGGCAGAGCTACGGGCTTTGCATTATCAACAAGATATATGCGGAAGTCTATTTCCCGCTTCGGAGGTAAGCCTTTCACCTCTTCAAAGACATCCGGATATTCCTGGACCACTCTAACCGACTGCAAATTCTCAACAGAAGCGTCAAGCGACTCTAGATAACTAAGCATAACAGCATTCAAGGGATTACAAGAAATTTCTAGAGTGTTAGCGAGCCAAGTCAAGAGTCTAACCACTCTTTTCTCACAATCAAGAATGGCACCATTACTGGATAACCAGTCCATGCCTAAGATCAGTCCATATCCTGAGAAGCCCAAAACAAAGGCACTACATCTAAATTCAACACTTAGAATAGAGATTTTCAAATCCAAGCAAACCATCGACAAATAAGTCGAGCCCCCAATTGGATTTGAAACAACCAAGGGATCTTCTACCATACTAGTGTCTAGGTGCAGAGATTCTACTAAAGCAGATGAAATAAAGGAGTGTGATGCACCCGAATCAAAGAGAGTGTGAACTGGATGATCATAGAGATAAACTAAACTTTCTACAGAAATATTTCTACCTCGTTCCTAAGGAGGTGCCACCAGCGCGTGAACCCGTCCCCCTGAGGTGGATCCGGTTCTCTGTCCCTGCCCTCGCTTCTTTGGGCAGTCCTTAGCCAAGTGTCCAGTCTCTCCACAATGGAAACAACCACCATTCATCTTTGCCTTCTTCTTCCTGCAGTCTTTTGCTATATGTCCAACAATGCCACATAAATTACACCTTCTCTTTTCACGGGATTTGTTGTTCTTCCCTCCTTTCTTGAAGTCTGTCTTCTTAGCCTGTAAACCCTCTTTCTTTTCTTGAGGCACTTCCACATTTGCCTCTTTCTTGCTTTTATCTTCCTCCTGTAGCAGGGCCATGTCCACCAAGCTTTCATAGGTCGCTCCCATGGGTATATGGGTCATAGCAAGGCTGTGTAGAGGCTCATTCAGACCTTTGACGAAGCGAAGAGTCTTCTTATGTTGGGTGTTTACTAAATCCAGCCCAAATCTGGCCAGCTGATTAAACTGATTGACGTACTCCTTGATCGTCATACTTCCTTGTTTAAGAGTTAGGAACTTCCCCATTTGCAGGCTTCTTTCAGCTTGGGAGAGGAATTTCAACTCAAACCTCATCCTGAAATCTTCCCATGTCTCCACTGGCCTCTCAGCATGGGTAACTTCCCACCAATAGGAAGCTTCGTCTTTAAGCAACCACACTGCTAGTTGTATCTTTTGCCTGTCGTCAACTTCGAAGATGACGAAAAAAATTTCGGTCTCCTTCAGCCAGTTCCTTGATTCCACAAAGTATTCAGTTCCATAAAAGTCCTTTCCACCTATAGCCTTAAAGTCTTTACACATCTTAGCGAAAGTATTACCACGAGGAGGAGGAGGAGAAGGAACCGCTGCCACTGTGGGAGGAGGAATGTCTGCTGGACCCGCACCATTGGCCCTAGCCTCTAGGTACCTTCAGAACCAACCGGGTATCGGTACTCCTTGAGGAATGTATGCCACTTTAATCTCGTTTTCTGTTTAACTTTTTTTCTGACTAACCATGTAACACTTTGAACGATGCATCTGAGTAATCAAACATTAATACTCCCTCCGGTTCATAATATAGGAAGTTATAAAAAGTTTGTTTTGTTTCAAAATATAAGATGTTTAAGTTTTTTATTCCAATTTTATCCCTATCCATAATAAATGAAATACACCTAAAAGCAACTTTATGAGTATCTTTAGCAAGAAAAAGTAAGAAATGGTTGATGGGAATAGGAAAAATAATTGGCAGCACATGAAAAGAGAAATTAATGTGCAAGACAAAACTAATTTAAGTAAGGGTTAATGTGTCATATAAATTATTTTCTTAGTTATTGTGCAAACCTCTAAAATTTCTTATATTATGAACCGGAGGGAGTACCATTTTTCAATGCAATTGAAGAACAATTAGCTCCAAGCATACTAGTTTTCTAGCTTTAATAATGTTGGGTAACTCAGTTACAGTCAAAATTACCAAAAAGGGCATTGATAATCAATGGGGAACACTAGTTTTGAGCTCAGCCACCCTGCCTTGTGGTTAGTCACTAAATGACCGACTCCATATTGGAAGTTTTAAGAGCATTTCGAGGTATTAATTATACTGTTTTTTGTGTGCTGTGACATTTCCCACGTAAATACACATTCATACTGAAGATAAAATGTGAGGTGATAAAGCTTAAAAATGTGAATCTAAAGTCTAAACCATGCACATGCCCGTGTATATAGATGCATGTACGGCGTTGTATGATGGAGGCATTCATTGGCTGTAAAATGGTAATAGTAAAAAGAAAAGAGAGCATGCAAACAGGGGCATCACAAAAGTTGAGTAGAAAGAGTTTCACTTTGCATGCACATCACAACACAAGAAAAAAGTCCAGGAAAAAGCAGATGATGGCCATACGTACAGATTCAAATTAAGTTAGTATACTTGACTTTCTTAACACCAATCATATAGTTTCACATAAATTTATTATTAGAAACCAATCACTAGAAACGTGCAAAAATCGTTTCTATGAACAGTAACGCCTTTAACCGTTAGCAATACTGATTCAATGATATTGCAAATTGCAACTACAAAGTTCAGCCACAAGTATGCAAGGGAATGCACCGATACAGTAAATATCCAGAGAAAAAGAAAGAAGCGGTACCGACTATTGTCCGAGTCCAGCGAGCGTTGTTTCCTTGAAACGAAGCTGCTCCCTCTACAGCGCGGAAGGATGATGAGCAATCGTTTCCCAAGGATGAAACAGACCGTATTTGTGATGTTGCGCTACAGTCACAAATCGACGATGAACGCAAGAGAGTTTCTGTATATATTTGATGCAGAACAAAGCGAGGAAGAAGAAAACAAGGAGGAGAGAAATTGGACTTCAAATTCGTGTTTTGATTCGATTTCTGCAGGCCTATATATAGGTTGGAAGAGGCATGTTCTTATGAACATGTGCTTCTGTTCGAATTGCCATGGCTATGAATGTTGGAAAGGTTGCGACCCTTTACCAACAGAAATTTCCGTTGGCAATCGCGCGGTCAAATTCAAAAAAGAGCGGCTCCGCAGCGCAGCGAGCCCATCGGAGGCCCAATTAATCACCAGACCCCAAGAGCCCCAAGGCCCTTTATCTTTGACCTTTAAATATTAGCATGAATGTTTTATCATGCCATTGTCTCTCCCTCTTCCATCTCCTCTTTCTATTGATATAATACATCAAGCATTAGTATAAGTAGTGGCATAAGGCACAAATTTCCCCGATGTGGGACTTAGTTTGCCACAACCACTTTACTCATTCTTCCAACAATCCCCCACATGAGTGAGTGGTTGTATAATCTGTTCTAAAACTTTGTGTAACATTTATCATATCGGTAAAAGTAGCTCAGAGGCCTTGAACTTTTCCTAGTGTTTTATCGTTATGACTAACTGGCGAATCAGTAGACTAGACTGTCTTTGAACTGTAAGCCGTTTGTGTAAGTCTATAAAGATAACACATGATAAATGCTCTTTAACCCCTTGGTTCTCTGTTTGTGTTCGTTTTTGCCATGAACACCGCCTTGGTTTCATGAGTGCTTGAAGAATTCGACCTTACAATTCTTCTTGAAGCGGCGCCTTCGCACTCACATAGGTGATTCTATTGAGAGTATCCTGTAATACTCCACTTGGTTCTTTATAACACCACAATATAGAAATCATTAAAAGCCTAGCTTATCCTATTCTCCGACGGGTTTTGCACTGACTTATCATAGGAATGTTTTGTATTTAACAGTGCCGTCAAGTTTATCTTAAACTTAGTTGTCCCTTTGAATCTAGATCTTGGGATCTCCATTCAACTAGGTGGGGTTTCCGTTTTAGAAAACTTTTAGTTCATAGGTCTTAAGCCCATTCCCATCGATAAGGTTTGAACTTTCTCTCTTGGCAAGCCTTTTGTTAGTGGATCCGCTATGTTATCCTTTGACCTTACATAGTCTATAGTGATAACTCCATTAGAGAGAAGTTGTCTTATGGTTTTATGTCTACGACGAATATGTCGAGACTTACCATTATATAATGTACTATTCTCCCTTCCTATAGCAGATTGACTATCGCAATGTATACATATTGGAGGTACCGGTTTTTCCCAGTTTGGAATATCTTCCAAGAAACTCCTAAGCCAATCTGCTTCTTCTGCAGCTTTATCTAGAGCAATGAACTCCGATTCCATTGTCGACCTTGCTATGCAAGTCTGTTTGGACGATTTCCATGAGATTGCTCCATTTCCTAATGTAAACACATATCCACTTGTGGATTTTGTGTCATTTGAGCCAGTTATCCAATTGGCATCACTATATCCTTCTATCACTGAAGGATACTTCTCATATTGTAACACATAGTTTTGTGTGTACTTCAGATATCCTAGGACCCTTATTATTGCTTTCCAGTGATGTTTACCAGGATTACTGGTATATCTACTCAACTTGCTTATAGCGTATGCAATATCAGGCCTAGTGCAATTCATGACATACATGATACTTCCCAGTATGCGAGAATATTCAAGTTGATATATTCCATCACCGGTGTTCTTTACCCAATTTTGGTTCATATCCACTGGTGATTTTGCAATGGTTATATTATACTGCTTGAACCTTTCAAGTAATTTGGCTATGTAATGTGACTGAGATAAGGCATATCCTTGTGGTGTTTTTATAATTTTAACACCCAAGATTACATCAGCCACTCCTAGGTCTTTCATGTCGAATCTAGAGGATAACATATCCTTCATGATTTTATTATGGCATTATTATTTCCTAGGATTAGTAAATCATCAACATAAAGACAAACAATGACATATCCAATATCCGTATATCTTATATATACGCATTTATCTGATTCATTTATTTTGAATCCATTTGATAGCATAGTTTCGTCAAATTTCTCGTGCTATTGTTTTGGAGCTTGTTTAAGGCCATAAAGTGATTTTACTAATTTATACACCTTATTTTCATTTCCTGGGCTTAGAAACCCTTCTGGTTGCTGCATATATATTTCTTCTTCCAGTTTACCATTCAAAAACGCAGTTTTCACATCCATTTGGTGTATTTCCAAATTCAATATAGATGCGATTGCAATAAGCATCCTAATTGATGTTATTCTGGTAACTAGAGAGTATGTATCAAAGTAATCCAGATCTTCCTTCTGTCTGAATCCTTTTATTACAAGTCTTGCTTTATACTTGTCTACTGAGCCGTCAGCCTTCAGTTTCTTCTTAAATATCCATTTATATCATAGTGGTTTTGATCCTTTAGGGAGATCCACTAGTTCCCACGTATGGTTTTGTAGAATGGATTCTATTTCACTATTGACGGCTTCTTTCCAATAAGGAGCATCGGGAGATGACATTGCTTGTTGGTAAGTTAGAGGTTCATTTTCTATCATATATGCATAGAAATCAGGTCCAAAGGATTTAGAGGTCCTTTGTCGCTTGCTCCTTCTCGGTTCCTCTATCTCAGTTTCATCATTCATTTCTCTTTGATCAGCATTATCCTCGGGAGTATCTGAATCTCTTGGCCTCTTTTGAACACTAGTTTCAATAGAGGTCTTTAGAGGATAAATGTGTTCAAAGAATCTTGCATTTCGAGACTCGATAATGGTTTTTTCATGAATATCATCAATTTCAGATTTGTACACCAAAAATCGATATGCACTACTATTATGAGCATATCCAATGAATATGCAATCTATAGTCTTTGGTCCAATTTTGACCTTTTTTGGCTTTGGTATTTCTACTTTGGCAAGACACCCCCACACTTTCAAGTATTTGTAGGATGGTGGTCTATTTTTCCAAAGTTCATGTGGAGATTTTGATGTTTTCTTTCATGGTATTTTATTCAAGATGTGATTTGCCGAAAGAATAGCTTCTCCCCAAAAGTTATCTGCAATCCAAAACTAATTAGTAAGGCATTCATCATTTCTTTAAGAGTTCTGTTTTTTCGTTCGGCTATACCGTTGGATGGAGGTGAATACAGGGCTGTAGTTTGATGTATAATTCCATGCTCAGCACAAAATTCCTCAAACGGAGACTCGTATTCTCCTCCTCTATCACTTCTTAAAGATTTTATTTTCTTATTGAGTAGATTCTCAACTTCTGCCTTATACTGTTTAAACATGTCGATTGCTTCGTCCTTACTTCTAAGGAGATATACATTACAGTATCTGGTACAATCATCAATGAATGTGATAAAGTACCTCTTTCCACCTCTAGTTTGACACATTTTCAAATCGCATACATCAGTATGTATTAATTCTAGAGGTTCGGTCTCTCGTTCAACGTGATGAAACGAGGTTCTAGTCATTTTTGCTTCTGCACAAACTTGACATTTATAGTTGGAATCTATATTGCATTTTGGTATGAATTCTAGATTAATTAATTTTCGCAATGTATCAAAATTTACATGCCCTAATCTAGAATGCCATATGTTAGAAGAGTCAACAATATAAGCAGAAGTTTCACTTTTATTCATATCATTGTTCGGTACAACAGTGGTTACATTTGCTTTAAACAAGTCATCACACACATATCCTCTTCCAACATACACTCCGTTCTTTGATATTACAAACTTATCAGCAACAAATGTTAGTTTGAAACCATGCTTGCTGAGCAACGATCCTGAAATTAGGTTCTTGCGGATTTCTAGAACGTGGAGAACGTCATTCGATTTTAGTTCCTTTCCAGAAGTTAACTTCAGTACAATCTTTCCCTTGCCTTCAACCTTTGATGCGAACGAGTTACCCATGAATAGTTGCCCGTTATCAATGGCAGGCTTGTAGGTTGTAAACATCCACTTGTTGGCACATATATGACGAGTGGCTCCTGTGTCTAGAAACCACTCCTTGTTGTTGCCAACAAGGTTGCATTCAGAAACAACTGCACACAAATCCATATCTGTGACATCCTCTGAATTTCCTGCCATATTTGCTTCAGGTTTCTTCATTTTGGGCGCACGACACACGGCTGCTTTGTGGCCTTTCTTCCCACAATTATGGCAAGATCTTTGAAACTTCTTTTGTTTCCTTGCATTAGGATTCTGCTCGCACTTTCTTTTATTTGTATTTTCATCCTCAACCACGTTGGCTTTTACCTGCAATGAACTGGTAGCCTTTTTCTTTTATTTTCTGTTGTCTTCTTCGATTCGCAGACGAACAATCAGATCCTCCATGGTCATTTCCTTGCGCTTATGCTTTAAATAGTTTTTGAAATTCTTCCGTGACGGAGGCAACTTTTCGATAGCGGCAACCACTTGGAATGACTCACTTAACACCATCTTTTTGTCGTGAATTTCATGAATGATAACTTGGAGTTCTTGAATCTGACTGACGACTGTTTTGGAATCGACCATTTTGAAGTCAAGAAAATTTCCGACAATGAATTTCTTCATTCCAGCATCTTCAGTCTTGTACTTCTTTTCAAGTGATAACCAGAGAACCTTTGCAGTCTCAACGGTACATTATACATTATATAAACTGTTATCTAATCCGTTGAGAATGTAATTCTTACAGATGAAGTAAAATTTTTTCCATGCAGTAAAAGCCTCAACTTTGGTGGCGTCTGGCTCTAATTCTTCAACAAACGGTGGATCCTCCGTAATGTATTTGGCCAGGCCCAAGGTTGTTAGGTAGAAAAGCATCTTCTATTGCCAGCATTTGAAATCCTGGCCATTAAACTTCTATGGTCTCTCGCCACGCGAATATGGGACAGTTGGTGGAACCAGAGGCGGAGCCAGTGGCACAGTCAGTGTCGGCACAAATTTGTTGTTGCTGTTTTGCGACATTGTCGTCTGCAAATGAAAGCAACTATTAGAAACTTCGTTTCAAGATTGTTAGAAACCAATCACTAGAAACGTGGAAAAACCGTTTCTATGAACAGTAACGCCTTTAAGCGTCAGCAATACTGATTCAATGATATTGCAAATTGCAACTACAAAGTTCAGCCACAAGTATGCAAGGGAATGCACCGATACAGTAAATATCCAGAGAAAGAGAAAGAAGCAGTACCGACTATTGTCCGAGTCCAGCGAGCGCTGTTTCCTTGAAGCGAAGTTGCTCCCTCTACGGCGCGGAAGAATGATGAGCAATCGTTTCCCAAGGATGAAACGGACCGTATTTGTGATGTTGCACTACAGTCACAAATCGACGACGAACGCAAGAGAGTTTCTGTATATATTTGATGCAGAACAGAGCGAGGAAGAAGAAAACAAGGAGGAGAGAAATTAGACTTCAAATTCGTGTTTTGATTCGATTTCTGCAGGCCTACATATATGCTGGAAGAGGCATGTTCTTATGAACATGTGCTTCTGTTCGAATTGCCACGACTATGACTGTTGGAAAGGTTGCGACCCTTTACCAACAGAAATTTCTGTTGGCAATCGCGCGGTCAAATTCAAAAAATAGCGGCTCCGCAGCGCAGCGAGCCCATCGGAGGCCCAATTAATCACCAGACCCCAAGAGCCCCAAGGCCCAAGGCCCTTTATCTTTGACCTTTAAATATTAGCATGAATGTTTTATCATGCTATTGTCTCTCCCTCTTCCATCTCCTCTTTCTATTGATATAATACATCAAGCATTAGTATAAGTAGTGGCATAAGGCACAAATTTCCCTGATGTTGGACTTAGTTTGCCACAACCACTTTACTCATTCTTCCAACAATCCCCCACATGAGTGAGTGGTTGTATAATCTGTTCTGAAACTTTGTGTAACATTTATCATATCGGTAAAAGTAGCTCAGAGGCCTTGAACTTTTCCTAGTGTTTTATCGTTATAACTAACTGGCGAATCAGTAGACTAGACTGTCTTTGAACTGTAAGCCGTTTGTGTAAGTCTATAAAGATAACACATGATAAATGCTCTTTAACCCCGTGGTTCTCTGTTTGTGTTCGTTTTTGCCATGAACACCGCCTTGGTTTCATGAGTGCTTGAAGAATTCGACCTTACAATTCTTCTTGAAGCGGCGCCTTCGCACTCACATAGGTGATTCTATTGAGAGTATCCCGTAATACTCCACTTGGTTCTTTATAACACCACAGTATAGACATCATTAAAAGCCTAGCATATCCTATTCTCCGACGGGTTTTGCACTGACTTATCATAGGAATGTTTTGTATTTAACAGTGCCGTCAAGTTTATCTTAAACTTAGTTGTCCCTTTGAACCTAGATCTTGGGATCTCCAGTCAACTAGGTGGGGTTTCCTTTTTAGAAAACTTTTAGTTCATAGGTCTTAAGCCCATTCCCATCGATAAGGTTTGAACTTTCTCTCTTGGCAAGCCTTTTGTTAGTGGATCCGCTATGTTATCCTTTGACCTTACATAGTCTATAGTGATAACTCCATTAGAGAGAAGTTGTCTTATGGTTTTATGTCTACGACGAATATGTCGAGACTTACCATTATATAATGTACTATTCGCCCTTCCTATAGCAGATTGACTATCACAATGTATACATATTGGAGGTACCGGTTTTTCCCAGTTTTGAATATCTTCCAAGAAACTCCTAAGCCAATCTGCTTCTTCTGCGGCTTTATCTGGAGCAATGAACTCCGATTCCATTGTCGACCTTGCTATGCAAGTCTGTTTGGACGATTTCCATGAGATTGCTCCATTTCCTAATGTAAACACATATCCACTTGTGGATTTTGTGTCATTTGAGCCAGTTATCCAATTGGCATCACTTTATCCTTCTATCACTGAAGGATACTTCTCATATTGTAACACATAGTTTTGTGTGTACTTCAGATATCCTAGGACCCTTATTATCGCTTTCCAGTGATGTTTACCAGGATTACTGGTATATCTACTCAGCTTGCTTATAGCGTATGCAATATCAGGCCTAGTGCAATTCATGACATACATGATACTTCCCAGTATGCGAGAATATTCAAGTTGATATATTCCATCACCGGTGTTCTTTACCCAATTTTGGTTCATATCCACTGGTGATTTTGCAATGGTTATATTATACTGCTTGAACCTTTCAAGTAATTTGGCTATGTAATGTGACTGAGATAAGGCATATCCTTGTGGTGTTTTTATAATTTTTACACCTAAGATTACATCAGCCACTCCTAGGTCTTTCATGTCGAATCTAGAGGATAACATATCCTTCGTAGATTTTATTATGGCATTATTATTTCCTAGGATTAGTAAATCATCAACATAAAGACAAACAATGACATCCAATATCCGTATATCTTATATATACGCATTTATCTGATTCATTTATTTTGAATCCATTTGATGGCATAGTTTCATCAAATTTCTCGTGCCATTGTTTTGGAGCTTGTTTAAGGCCGTAAAGTGATTTTACTAATTTGCACACCTTATTTTCATTTCCCGGGCTTAGAAACCCTTCTGGTTGCTGCATATATATTTCTTCTTCCAGTTCACCATACAAAAACGTAGTTTTCACATCCAATTGGTGTATTTCAAAATTCAATATAGATGCGATTGCAATAAGCATCCTAATTGATGTTATTCTGGTAACTGGAGTGTATGTATCAAAGTAATCCAGATCTTCCTTCTGTCTGAATCCTTTTATTACAAGTCCTGCTTTATACTTGTCTACTGAGCCGTCAGCCTTTAGTTTCTTCTTAAATATCCATTTATATCCTAGTGTTTTTGATCCTTTAGGGAGATCCACTAGTTCCCATGTATGGTTTTGTAGAATGGATTCTATTTCACTATTGACGGCTTCTTTCCAATAAGGAGCATCGGGAGATGACATTGCTTGTTGGTAAGTTAGAGGTTCATTTTCTATCATATATGCATAGAAATCAGGTCCAAAGGATTTAGAGGTCCTTTATCGCTTGCTCCTTCTCGGTTCCTCTATCTCAGTTTCATCATTCATTTCTCTTTGATCAGCATTATCCTCGGGAGTATCTGAATCACTTGGCCTCTTTTGAACACTAGTTTCAATAGAGGTCTTTAGAGGATAAATGTGTTCAAAGAATCTTGCATTTCGAGTCTCGATAATGGTGTTTTCATGAATATCATCAATTTCAGATTTGTACACCAAAAATCGATATGCACTAGTATTATGAGCATATCCAATGAATATGCAATCTATAGTCTTTGGTCCAATTTTGACCTTTTTCGGCTTTGGTATTTCTACTTTGGCAAGACACCACCACACTTTCAAGTATTTGTAGGACGGTGGTCTATTTTTCCACCAAAGTTCATGTGGAGATTTTGATGTTTTCTTTCGCGGTATTTTATTCAAGATGTGATTTTCCAAAAGAATTGCTTCTCCCCAAAAGTTATCTGGCAATCCAGAACTAATTAGTAAGGCATTCATCATTTCTTTAAGAGTTCTGTTTTTCCGTTCGGCTATACCGTTGGATTGAGGTGAATACGGGGTTGTAGTTTGATGTATAATTCCATGCTCAGCACAAAATTCCTCAAACGGAGACTCGTATTCTCCTCCTCTATCACTTCTTAAAGATTTTATTTTCTTATTGAGTTGATTCTCAACTTCTGCCTTATACTGTTTAAACATGTCGATTGCTTCGTCCTTACTTCTAAGGAGATATACATTACAGTATCTGGTACAATCATCAATGAATGTGATAAAGTACCTCTTTCCACCTCTAGTTTGACACATTTTCAAATCGCATATATCAGCATGTATTAATTCTAGAGGTTCGGTCTCTCGTTCAACGCGATGAAACGAGGTTCTAGTCATTTTTGCTTCTGCACAAACTTGACATTTATAGTTGGAATCTATATTGCATTTTGGTATGAATTCTAGATTAATTAATTTTTGCAATGTATCAAAATTTACATGCCCTAATCTAGAATGCCATATGTTAGAAGAGTCAACAATATAAGCAGAAGATTCACTTTTATTCATATCATTGTTCGGTACAACAGTGGTTACATTTGCTTTAAACAAGCCATCACACACATATCCTCTTCAAACATACACTCCGTTCTTTGATATTACAAACTTATCAGCAACAAATGTTAGTTTGAAACCATGCTTGCTGAGCAACGATCCTGAAATCAGGTTCTTGCGGATTTCTGGAACGTGGAGAACGTCATTCAATTTTAGTTCCTTTCCAGAAGTTAACTTCAATACAATATTTCCCTTGCCTTCAACCTTTGATGCAGACGAGTTACCCATGAATAGTTGCTCGTTATCAATGGCAGGCTTGTAGGTTGTAAACATCCACTTGTTGGCACATATATGACGAGTGGCTCCTGCGTCTAGAAACCACTCCTTGTTGTTGCCAACAAGGTTGCATTCAGAAACAACTGGACACAAATCCATATCTGTGACATCCTATGAATTTCCTGCCATATCTGCTTTAGGTTTCTTCTTTTTGGGCGCACGACACACGGCTGCTTTGTGGCCTTTCTTCCCACAATTATGGCAAGATCCTTGAAACTTCTTTTGTTTCTTTGCATTAGGATTCTGCTCGCGCTTTCTTTTATTTGTCTTTTCATCCTCAACCACGTTGGCTTTTACCTGCAATGAACTGGTAGCCTTTTTCTCTGATTTTCTATTGTCTTCTTCGATTCGCAGACGAACAATCAGATCCTCCATGGTCATTTCCTTGCACTTATGCTTTAAATAGTTTTTGAAATCCTTCCATGACGGAGGCAACTTTTCGATAGCGGCAGCCACTTGGAATGACTCACTTAACACCATCTTTTCGTCGTGAATTTCATGAATGATAACTTGGAGTTCTTGAATCTGACTGACGTCTGTTTTGGAATCGACCATTTTGAAGTCAAGAAACTTTCCGATAATGAATTTCTTCATTCCGGCATCTTCAGTCTTGTACTTCTTTTTAAGTGATAACCAGAGAACCTTTGCAGTCTCAACGGTACAGTGTACATTATATAAACTGTTATCTAATCCGTTGAGAATGTAATTCTTACAGATGAAGTCAGAATTCTTCCATGTAGTAAAAGCCTCAACTTTGGTGGCGTCTGGCTCTAATTCTTCAACAAACGGTGGATCCTCCGTAATGTATTTGGCCAGGCCCAAGGTTGTTAGGTAGAAAAGCATCTTCTGTTGCCAGCGTTTGAAATCCTGGCCATTAAATTTCTCTGGTCTCTCGCCATGCGAATATGGGACAGTTGGTGGAACCAGAGGCGGAGCCGGTGGCACAGTCAGTGTCGGCACAGATTTGATGTTGCTGTTTTGCAACATTGTCGTCTGCAAATGAAAGCAACTGTTAGAAACTTCGTTTCAAGATTGTTAGAAACCAATCACCAGAAACGTGCAAAAACCGTTTCTATGAACAGTAACGCCTTTAAGCGTTAGTAATACTGATTCAATGATATTGCAAATTGCAACTACAAAGTTCAGCCACAAGTTTGCAAGGGAATGCACTGATACAGTAAATATCCAGAGAAAGAGAAAGAAGCAGTACCGACTATTGTCCAAGTCCAGCGAGCGCTGTTTCCTTGAAACGAAGTTGCTCCCTCTACGGCGCGGAAGGATGATGAGCAATCGTTTCCCAAGGATGAAACGGACCGTATTTGTGATGTTGCGCTACAGTCACAAATCGACGACGAACGCAAGAGAGTTTCTGTATATATTTGATGCAGAACAGAGCAAGGAATAAAAAAACAAGGAGGAGAGAAATTAGACTTCAAATTCGTGTTTTGATTCGATTTCTACAAGCCTATATATAGGCTGGAAGAGGCATGTTCTTATGAACATGTGCTTCTGTTCGAATTGCCACGGCTATGACTGTTGGAAAGGTTGCGACCCTTTACCAACAGAAATTTCCGTTGGCAATCGCGCGGTCAAATTCAAAAAATAGCGGCTCCGCAGCGCAGCGAGCCCATCGGAGGCCCAATTAATCACCAGACCCCAAGAGCCCCAAGGCCCAAGGCCCTTTATCTTTGACCTTTAAATATTAGCATGAATGTTTTATCATGCCATTGTCTCTCCCTCTTCCGTCTCCTCTTTCTATTGATATAATACATCAAGCATTAGTATAAGTAGTGGCATAAGGCACTAATTTCCCCTATGTGGGACTTAGTTTGCCACAACCACTTTACTCATTCTTCCAACAATCCCCCACATGAGTGAGTGGTTGTATAATCTGTTCTGAAACTTTGCGTAACATTTATCATATCGGTAAAAGTAGCTCAGAGGCCTTGAACTTTTCCTAGTGTTTTATCGTTATAACTAACTGGCGAATCAATAGACTAGACTGTCTTTGAACTGTAAGTCGTTTGTGTAAGTCTATAAAGATAACACATGATAAATGCTCTTTAACCCCTTGGTTCTCTGTTTGTGTTCGTTTTTGCCATGAACACCTGCTTGGTTTCATGAGTGCTTGAAGAATTCGACCTTACAATTCTTCTTGAAGCGGCGCCTTCGCACTCACATAGGTGATTCTATTGAGAGTATCCCGTAATACTCCACTTGGTTCTTTATAACACCACAGTATAGACATCATTAAAAGCCTAGCTTATCCTATTCTCCGACGGGTTTTGCACTGACTTATCATAGGAATGTTTTGTATTTAACAGTGCCGTCAAGTTTATCTTAAACTTAGTTGTCCCTTTGAACCTAGATCTTGGGATCTCCAGTCAATTAGGTGGGGTTTCCGTTTTAGAAAACTTTTAGTTCATAGGTCTTAAGCCCATTCCCATCGATAAAGTTTGAACTTTCTCTCTTGGCAAGCCTTTTGTTAGTGGATCCGCTATGTTATCCTTTGACCTTACATAGTCTATAGTGATAACTCCATTAGAGAGAAGTTATCTTATGGTTTTATGTCTACGACGAATATGTCGAGACTTACCATTATATAATGTACTATTCGCCCTTCCTATAGCAGATTGACTATCACAATGTATACATATTGGAGGTACCGGTTTTCCCAGTTTGGAATATCTTCCAAGAAACTCCTAAGCCAATCTGCTTCTTCTGCGACTTTATCTAGAGCAATGAACTCCGAATCCATTGTCGACCTTGCTATGCAAGTCTGTTTGGATGATTTCCATGAGATTGCTCCATTTCCTAATGTAAACAAATATCCACTTGTGGATTTTGTGTCATTTGAGCCAGTTATCCAATTGGCATCACTATATCCTTCTATCACTGAAGGATACTTCTCATATTGTAACACATAGTTTTGTGTGTACTTCAGATATCCTAGGACCCTTATTATTGCTTTCCAGTGATGTTTACCAGGATTACTGGTATATCTACTTAGCTTGCTTATAGAGTATGCAATATCAGTCCTAGTGCAATTCATGACATACATGATACTTCCCAGTATGCGAGAATATTCAAGTTGATATATTCCATCACCGGTGTTCTTTACCCAATTTTGGTTCATATCCACTGGTGATTTTGCAATGGTTATATTATACTGCTTGAACCTTTCAAGTAATTTGGCTATGTAATGTGACTGAGATAAGGCATATCCTTGTGGTGTTTTTATAATTTTCACACCCAAGATTACATCAGCCACTCCTAGGTCTTTCATGTCGAATCTAGAGGATAACATATCCTTCGTAGATTTTATTATGGCATTATTATTTCCTAGGATTAGTAAATCATCAACATAAGGACAAACAATGACATATCCAATATCCGTATATCTTATATATACGCATTTATCTGATTCATTTATTTTGAATCCATTTGATAGCATAGTTTCATCAAATTTCTCGTGCCATTGTTTTGGAGCTTGTTTAAGGCCATAAAGTGATTTTACTAATTTGCACACCTTATTTTCATTTCACGGGCTTAGAAACCCTTCTGGTTGCTGAATATATATTTCTTCTTCCAATTCACCATTCAAAAACGCAGTTTTCACATCCATTTGGTGTATTTCCAAATTCAATATAGATGCGATTGCCATAAGCATCCTAATTGATGTTATTCTGGTAACTGGAGAGTATGTATCAAAGTAATCCAGATCTTCCTTCTGTCTGAATCCTTTTATTACAAGTCTTGCTTTTTACTTGTCTACTGAGCCGTCAGCCTTTAGTTTCTTCTTAAATATCCATTTATATCCTAGTGGTTTTGATCCTTTAGGGAGATCCACTAGTTCCCACATATGGTTTTGTAGAATGGATTCTATTTCACTATTGACGACTTCTTTCCAATAAGGAGCATCGGGAGATGACATTACCTGTTGGTAAGTTAGAGGTTCATTTTCTATCATATATGCATAGAAATCAGGTCCAAAGTTAGAGGTCCTTTGTCACTTGCTCCTTCTCGGTTCCTCTATCTCAGTTTCATCATTCATTTCTCTTTGATCAGCATTATCCTCGGGAGTATCTGAATCTCTTGGCCTCTTTTGAAGACTAGTTTCAATAGAGGTCTTTAGAGGATAAATGTGTTCAAAGAATCTTGCATTTCGAGACTCGATAATGGTGTTTTCATGAATATCATCAATTTCAGATTGGTACACCAAAAATCGATATGCACTACTATTATGAGCATATCCAATTAATATGCAATCTATAGTCTTTGGTCCAATTTTGACCTTTTTCGGCTTTGGTATTTTTACTTTGGCAAGACACCCCCACACTTTCAAGTATTTGTAGGATGGTGGTCTATTTTTCCAAAGTTCATGTGGAGATTTTGATGTTTTCTTTCGCGGTATTTTATTCAAGATGTGATTTGCCGAAAGAATAGCTTCTCCCCAAAAGTTTTCTGACAATCCAGAACTAATTAGTAAGGCATTCATCATTTCTTTAAGAGTTCTGTTTTTCCGTTCGGCTATACCGTTGGATTGAGGTGAATACGGGGCTGTAGTATGATGTATAATTCCATGCTCAGAAAAAAATTCCTCAAACGGAGACTCGTATTCTCCTCCTCTATCACTTCTAAAAGATTTTATTTTCTTATTGAGTTGATTCTCAACTTCTGCCTTATACTGTTTAAACATGTCGATTGCTTCGTCCTTACTTCTAAGGAGATATACATTACAGTATCTGGTACAATCATCAATGAATGTGATAAAGTACCTCTTTCCACCTCTTGTTTGACACATTTTCAAATCGCATACATCAGTATGTATTAATTCTAGAGGTTTGGTCTCTCGCTCAACGTGATGAAACGAGGTTCTAGTCATTTTTTCTTCTGCACAAACTTGACATTTATAGTTGGAATCTATATTGCATTTTGGTATGAATTCAAGATTAATTAATTTTCGCAATGTATCAAAATTTACATGCCCTAATCTAGAATGCCATATGTTAGAAGAGTCAACAATATAAGCAGAAGATTCACTTTTATTCATATCATTGTTCAGTACAACAGTGGTTACATTTGCTTTAAACAAGCCATCACACACATATCCTCTTCCAACATACACTCCGTTCTTTGATATTACAAACTTATCAGCAACAAATGTTAGTTTGAAACCATGCTTGCTGAGCAACGATCCTGAAATCAGGTTCTTGCGGATTTCTGGAACGTGGAGAACATCATTCAATTTTAGTTCCTTTCCAGAAGTTAACTTCAGTACAATCTTTCCCTTGCCTTCAACCTTTGATGAAGACGAGTTACCCATGAATAGTTGCTCGTTATCAATGGCAGGCTTGTAGGTTGTAAACATCCACTTGTTGGCACATATATGACGAGTGGCTCCTGTGTCTAGAAACCACTCCTTGTTGTTGCCAACAATGTTGCATTCAAAAACAACTGCACATAAATCCATATCTGTGACATCCTCTGAATTTCCTACCATATTTGCTTCAGGTTTCTTCTTTTTGGGCGCACGACACACGGCTGCTTTGTGGCCTTTCTTCCGACAATTATGGCAAGATCCTTGAAACTTCTTTTGTTTCTTTGCATTAGGATTCTGCTCGCGCTTTCTTTTATTTTTCTTTTCATCCTCAACCACGTTGGCTTTTACCTGCAATGAACTGGTAGCCTTTTTCGTTGATTTTCTGTTGTCTTCTTTGATTCGCAGACGAACAATAAGATCCTCCATGGTCATTTCCTTGCGCTTATGCTTTAAATAGTTTTTGAAATCCTTCCATGACGGAGGCAACTTTTCGATAGCGGCAGCCACTCGGAATGACTCACTTAACACCATCTTTTCGTCGTGAATTTCATGAATGATAACTTGGAGTTCTTGAATCTGACTGACGACTGTTTTGGAATCGACCATTTTGAAGTCAAGAAACTTTCCGACAATGAATTTCTTCATTCCGGCATCTTCAGTCTTGTACTTCTTTTCAAGTGATAACCAGAGAACCTTTGCAGTCTCAACGGTACAGTATACATTATATAAACTGTTATCTAATCCGTTGAGAATGTAATTCTTACAGATGAAGTCAGAATTCTTCCATGTAGTAAAAGCCTCAACTTTGGTGGCGTCTGGCTCTAATTCTTCAACAAACGGTGGATCCTCCGTAATGTATTTGGCCAGGCCCAAGGTTGTTAGGTAGAAAAGCATCTTCTGTTGCCAGTGTTTGAAACCTTGGCCATTAAACTTCTCTGGTCTCTCGCCATGCGAATATGGGACAGTTGGTGGAAGCAGAGGCGAAGCCGGTGGCACATTCAGTGTCGGCACAGATTTGCTGTTGCTGTTTTGCAACATTGTCGTCTGCAAATGAAAGCAACTATTAGTAACTTCGTTTCAAGATTGTTAGAAACCAATCACTAGAAACGTGCAAAAACCGTTTCTATGAATTGTAACGCCTTTAAGCGTTAGCAATACGGATTCAATGATATTGCAAATTGCAACTACAAAGTTCAGCCACAAGTATGCAAGGGAATGCACCGATACAGTAAATATCCAGAGAAAGAGAAAGAAGCAGTACCGACTATTGTCCGAGTCCAGCGAGCGCTGTTTCCTTGAAACGAAGTTGCTCCCTCTACGGCGCGGAAGGATGATGAGCAATCGTTTCCCAAGGATGAAACGGACCGTATTTGTGATGTTGCGCTACAGTCACAAATCGACGACGAACGCAAGAGAGTTTATGTATATATTTGATGCAGAACAGAGCGAGGAAGAAGAAAACAAGGAGGAGAGAAATTAGACTTCAAATTCGTGTTTTGATTCGATTTCTGCAGGCCTATATATAGGCTGGAAGAGGCATGTTCTTATGAACATGTGCTTCTGTTCAAATTGCCACGGCTATGACTGTTGGAAAGGTTGTGACCCTTTACCAACATAAATTTCCGTTGGCAATCACGCGGTCAAATTCAAAAAATAGCGGCTCCGCAGCGCAGCGAGCCCATCGGAGGCCCAATTAATCACCAGACCCCAAGAGCCCCAAGGCCCTTTATCTTTGAACTTTAAATATTAGCATGAATGTTTTATCATGCCATTGTCTCTCCCTTTTCCATCTCCTCTTTCTATTGATATAATACATCAAGCATTAGTATAAGTAGTGGCATAAGGCACAAATTTCCCCGATGTGGGACTTAGTTTGCCACAACCACTTTACTCATTCTTCCAACAATCCCCCACATGAGTGAGTGGTTGTATAATATATTCTGAAACTTTGTGTAACATTTATCATATCTGTAAAAGTAGCTCAAAGGCCTTGAACTTTTCCTAGTGTCTTATCGTTATAACTAACTGGCGAATCAGTAGACTAGACTGTCCTTGAACTTTAAGCCGTTTGTGTAAGTCTATAAAGATAACAAATGATAAATGCTCTTTAACCCCTTGGTTCTCTGTTTGTGTTCGTTTTTGCCATGAACACCGCCTTTGTTTCATGAGTGCTTGAAGAATTCGACCTTACAATTCTTCTTGAAGCGGCGCCTTCGCACTCACATAGGTGATTCTATTGAGAGTATCCCGTAATACTCCACTTGGTTCTTTATAACACCACAGTATAGACATCATTAAAAGCCTAGCTTATCCTATTCTCCGACGGGTTTTGCACTGACTTATCATAGGAATGTTTTGTATTTAACAGTGCCGTCAAGTTTATCTTAAACTTAGTTGTCCCTTTAAACCTAGATCTTGGGTTCTCCAGTCAACTAGGTGGGGTTTCTGTTTTTAGAAAACTTTTAGTTCATAGGTCTTAAGCCCATTCCCATCGATAAGGTTTGAACTTTCTCTCTTGGCAAGCCTTTTATCAGTGGATCCGCTATGTTATCCTTTGACCTTACATAGTCTATAGTGATAACTCCATTAGAGAGAAGTTGTCTTATGGTTTTATGTCTACGACGAATATGTCGAGACTTACCATTATATAATGTACTATTCGCCCTTCCTATAGCAGATTGACTATCACAATGTATACATATTGGAGGTACCGGTTTTTCCCAGTTTGGAATATCTTCCAAGAAACTCCTAAGCCAATCTGCTTCTTCTGCGGCTTTATCTAGAGCAATGAACTCCGATTCCATTGTCGACCTTGCTATGCAAGTCTGTTTGGATGATTTCCATGAGATTTCTCCATTTCCTAATGTAAACACATATCCATTTGTGGATTTTGTGTCATTTGAGCCAGTTATCCAATTGGCATCACTATATCCTTCTATCACTGAAGGATACTTCTCATATTGTAACACATAGTTTTGTGTGTACTTCAGATATCCTAGGACCCTTATTATTGCTTTCCAGTGATGTTTACCAGGATTACTGGTATATCTACTCAGCTTGCTTATAGCGAATGCAATATCAGGCCTAGTGCAATTCATGACATACATGATACTTCCCAGTATGCGAGAATATTCAAGTTGATATATTCCATCACCGGTGTTTTTTACCCAATTTTGGTTCATATCCACTGGTGATTTTGCAATGGTTATATTATACTGCTTGAACCTTTCAAGTAATTTGGCTATGTAATGTGACTGAGATAAGGCATATCCTTGTGGTGTTTTTATAATTTTCACACCCAAGACTACATCAGCCACTCCTAGGTCTTTCATGTCGAATCTAGAGGATAACATATCCTTCGTAGATTTTATTATGGCATTATTATTTCCTAGGATTAGTAAATCATCAACATAAGGACAAACAATGACATATCCAATATCCGTATATCTTATATATACGCATTTATCTGATTCATTTATTTTGAATCCATTTGATAGCATAGTTTCATCAAATTTCTCGTGCCATTGTTTGGGAGCTTGTTTAAGGCCGTAAAGTGATTTTACTAATTTGCACACCTTATTTTCATTTCCCGGGCTTAGAAACCCTTTTGGTTGCTGCATATATATTTCTTCTTCTAGTTCACCATTCAAAAACGCAGTTTTCACATACATTTGGTGTATTTCCAAATTCAATATAGATGCGATTGCAATAAGCATCCTAATTGATGTTATTCTGGTAACTGGAGAGTATGTATCAAAGTAATCTGGATCTTCCTTCTGTCTGAATCCTTTTATTACAAGTCTTGCTTTATACTTGTCTACTGAGCCGTCAGCCTTTAGTTTCTTCTTAAATATCCATTTATATCCTAGTGGTTTTGATCCTTTAGGGAGATCCACTAGTTCCCACATATGGTTTTGTAGAATGGATTCTATTTCACCATTGACGGCTTCTTTCCAATAAGGAGCATCGGGAGATGACATTGCTTGTTGGTAAGTTAGAGGTTCATTTTCTATCATATATGCATAGAAATCAGGTCCAAAGAATTTAGAGGTCCTATGTCAATTGCTCCTTCTCGGTTCCTCTATCTCAGTTTCATCATTCATTTCTCTTTGATCAGCATTATCCTCGGGAGTATCTGAATCTCTTGGCCTCTTTTGAACACTAGTTTCAATAGAGGTCTTTAGAGGAAAAATGTGTTCAAAGAATCTTGCATTTCAAGACTCGATAATGGTGTTTTCATGAATATCATCAATTTCAGATTTGTACACCAAAAATCGATATGCACTACTATTATGAGCATATCCAATGAATATGCAATCTATAGTCTTTGGTCCAGTTTTGACCTTTTTCGGCTTTGGTATTTCTACTTTGGCCAGACACCCCCACACTTTCAAGTATTTGTAGGATGGTGGTCTATTTTTCCAAAGTTCATGTGGAGATTTTGATGTTTTCTTTCGCGGTATTTTATTCAAGATGTGATTTGCCGAAAGAATAGTTTCTCCCCAAAAGTTATCTGGCAATCCAGAACTAATTAGTAAGGCATTCATCATTTCTTTAAGAGTTCGGTTTTTCTGTTCGGCTATACCGTTGGATTGAGTTGAATACGGGGCTGTAGTTTGATGTATAATTCCATGCTCAGCACAAAATTCCTCAAACGGAGACTCGTATTCTCCTCCTCTATCACTTCTTAAAGATTTTATTTTCTTATTGAGTTGATTCTCAAATTCTGCCTTATACTGTTCAAACATGTCGATTGCTTCGTCCTTACTTCTAAGGAGATATACATTACAGTATCTGGTACAATCATCAATTAATGTGATAAAGTACCTCTTTCCACCTCTAGTTTGACACATTTTCAAATCGCATACATCAGTATGTATTAATTCTAGAGGTTCGGTCTCTCGTTCAACGTGATGAAATGAGGTTCTAGTCATTTTTGCTTCTGCACAAACTTGACATTTATAGTTGGAATCTATATTGCATTTTGGTATGAATTCAAGATTAATTAATTTTCGCAATGTATAAAAATTTACATGCCCTAATCTAGAATGCCATATGTTAGAAGAGTCAACAATATAAGCAGAAGATTCACTTTTATTCATATCATTGTTCGGTACAATAGTGGTTACATTTTCTTTAAACAAGCCATCACACACATATCCTCTTCCAACATACACTCCGTTCTTTGATATTACAAACTTATCAGCAACAAATGTTAGTTTGAAACCATGCTTGCTGAGCAACGATCCTGAAATCAGGTTCTTGCGGATTTCTGGAACGTGGAGAACGTCATTAAATTTTAGTTCCTTTCCAGAAGTTAACTTCAGTACAATCTTTCCCTTGCCTTCAACCTTTGATGCGGACGAGTTACCCATGAATAGTTGCTCGTTATCAATGGCAGGCTTGTAGGTTGTAAACATCCACTTGTTGGCACATATATGACGAGTGGCTCCTGTGTCTAGAAACCACTCCTTGTTGTTGCCAACAAGGTTGCATTCAGAAACAACTGCACACAAATCCATATCTGTGACATCCTCTGAATTTCCCGCTATATTTGCTTCAGGTTTCTTCTTTTTGGGCGCACGACACACGGCTGTTTTGTGGCCTTTCTTCCCACAATTATGGCAAGATCCTTGAAACTTCTTTTGTTTCTTTGCATTAGGATTCTGCTCGCGCTTTCTTTTATTTGTCTTTTCATCCTCAACCACGTTGGCTTTTACCTGCAATGAACTGGTAGCCTTTTTCTCTGCTTTTCTGTTGTCTTCTTCGATTCGCAGACGAACAATCAGATCCTCCATGGTCATTTCCTTGCGCTTGTGCTTTAAATAGTTTTTGAAATCCTTCCATGATGGAGGCAACTTTTCGATAGCGGCAGCCACTTGGAATGACTCACTTAACACCATCTTTTTGTCGTGAATTTCATGAATGATAACTTGGAGTTCTTGAATCTGACTGACGACTATTTTGGAATCGACCATTTTGAAGTCAAGAAACTTTCCGACAATGAATTTCTTCATTCCGGCATCTTCAGTCTTGTACTTCTTTTCAAGTGATAACCAGAGAACCTTTGCAGTCTCAACGGTACAATATACATTATATAAACTGTTATCTAATCCGTTGAGAATGTAATTCTTACATATGAAGTCAGAATTCTTCCATGCAGTAAAAACCTCAACTTTGGTGGCGTCAGGCTCTAATTCTTCAACAAACGGTGGATCCTCCGTAATGTATTTGGCCAGGCCCAAGGTTGTTAGGTAGAAAAGCATCTTCTGTTGCCAGCGTTTGAACTCTTGGCCATTAAACTTCTCTGGTCTCTCGCCATGCGAATATGGGACAGTTGGTGGAACCAGAGGCGGAGCCGGTGGCACAGTCAGTGTCGGCACAGATTTGCGGTTGCTGTTTTGCAACATTGTCGTCTGCAAATGAAAGCAACTATTAGAAACTTCGTTTCAAGATTGTTAGAAACCAATCACTAGAAAAGTGCAAAAACCGTTTCTATGAACAGTAACGCCTTTAAGTGTTAGCAATACTGATTCAATGATATTGCAAATTGCAACTACAAAGTTCAGCCACAAGTATGCAAGGGAATGCACCGATACAGTAAATATCCAGAGAAAGAGAAAGAAGCAGTACCGACTATTGTCCGAGTCCAGCGAGCGCTGTTTCCTGGAAACGAAGTTGCTCCCTCTACGGCGCGGAAGGATGATGAGCAATCGTTTCCCAAGGATGAAACGGACCGTATTTGTGATGTTGCGCTACAGTCACAAATCGACGACGAACGCAAGAGAGTTTCTGTATATATTTGATGCAGAACAGAGCGAGGAAGAAGAAAACAAGGAGGAGAGAAATTAGACTTCAAATTCGTGTTTTGATTTGATTTCTGCAGGCCTATATATAGGCTGGAAGAGGCATGTTCTTATGAACATGTGCTTCTGTTCGAATTGCCACGGCTATGACTGTTGGAAAGGTTGCGACCCTTTACCAACAGAAATTTCCGTTGGCAATCGCGCGGTCAAATTCAAAAAATAGCGGCTCCGCAGCGCAGCGAGCCCATCGGAGGCCCAATTAATCGCCAGACCCCAAGAGCCCCAAGGCCCAAGGCCCTTTATCTTTGACCTTTAAATATTAGCATGAATTTTTTATCATGCCATTGTCTCTCCCTCTTCCATCTCCTCTTTCTATTGATATAATACATCAAGCATTAGTATAAGTAGTGGCATAAGGCACAAATTTCCCCGATGTGGGACTTAGTTTGCCACAACCACTTTACTCATTCTTCCAACAATCCCCCACATGAGTGAGTGGTTGTATAATCTATTCTGAAACTTTGTGTAACATTTATCATATCGGTAAAAGTAGCTTAGAGGCCTTGAACTTTTCCTAGTGTTTTATCGTTATAACTAACTGGCGAATCAGTAGACTAGACTGTCTTTGAACTGTAAGCCGTTTGTGTAAGTCTATAAAGATAACACATGATAAATGCTCTTTAACCCCTTGGTTCTCTGTTTGTGTTCGTTTTTTCCATGAACACCGCCTTGGTTTCATGAGTGCTTGAAGAATTCGACCTTACAATTCTTCTTGAAGCGGCGCCTTCGCACTCACATAGGTGATTCTATTGAGAGTATCCCGTAATACTCCACTTGGTTCTTTATAACACCACAGTATAGACATCCTTAAAAGCCTAGCTTATCCTATTCTCCGACGGGTTTTGCACTGACTTATCATAGGAATGTTTGGTATTTAGCAGTGCCGTCAAGTTTATCTTAAACTTAATTGTCCCTTTGAACCAAGATCTTGGGATCTCCAGTCAACTAGGTGGGGTTTCCGTTTTAGAAAACTTTTAGTTCATAGGTCTTAAGCCCATTCCCATCGATAAGGTTTGAACTTTCTCTCTTGGCAAGCCTTTTGTTAGTGGATCCGCTATGTTATCCTTTGACCTTACACAGTCTATAGTGATAACTCCATTAGAGAGAAGTTGTCTTATGGTTTTATATCTATGACGAATATGTCGAGACTTACCATTATATAATGTACTATTCGCCCTTCCTACAGCAGATTGACTATCACAATGTATACATATTGGAGGTACCGGTTTTTCCCAGTTTGGAATATCTTCCAAGAAACTCCTAAGCCAATCTGCTTCTTCTGCGGCTTTATCTAGAGCAATGAACTCCGATTCCATTTTCGACCTTGCTATGCAAGTCTGTTTGGATGATTTCCATGAGATTGCTCCATTTCCTAATGTAAACACATATCCACTTGTGGATTTTGTGTCATTTGAGCCAGTTATCCAATTGGCATCACTATAACCTTCTATCACTGAAGGATACTTCTCATATTGTAACACATAGTTTTGTGTGTACTTTAGATATTCTAGGACCCTTATTATTGCTTTCCAGTGATGTTTACCAGGAATACTGGTATTTCTACTCGGCTTGCTTATAGCGTATGCAATATCAGGCCTAGTGCAATTCATGACATACATGATACTTCCCAGTATGCGAGAATATTCAAGTTGATATATTCCATCACCGGTGTTTTTTACCCAATTTTGGTTCATATCCACTGGTGATTTTGCAATGGTTATATTATACTGCTTGAACCTTTCAAGTAATTTGGCTATGTAATGTGACTGAGATAAGGCATATCCTTATGGTGTTTTTATAATTTTCACACCCAAGATTACATCAGCCACTCCTAGGTCTTTCATGTCGAATCTAGAGGATAACATATCCTTCGTAGATTTTATTATGGCATTATTATTTCCTAGGATTAGTAAATCATCAACGTAAGGACAAACAATGACATATCCAATATCCGTATATCTTATATATACGCATTTATCTGATTCATTTATTTTGAATCCATTTGATAGCATAGTTTCATCAAATTTCTCGTGCCATTGTTTTGGAGCTTGTTTATGGCCGTAAAGTGATTTTACTAATTTGCACACCTTATTTTCATTTCCCGGGCTTAGAAACCCTTTTGGTTGCTGCATATATATTTCTTCTTCCAGTTCACCATTCAAAAACGCAGTCTTCACATCCATTTGGTGTATTTCCAAATTCAATATAGATGCGATTGCAATAAGCATCCTAATTGATGTTATTCTGGTAACTGGAGAGTATGTATCAAAGTAATCCAGATCTTCCTTCTGTCTGAGTCCTTTTATTACAAGTCTTGCTTTATACTTGTCTACTGAGCCGTCAGCCTTTAGTTTCGTCTTAAATATCCATTTATATCCTAGTGGTTTTGATCCTTTAGGGAGATCCACTAGTTCCCACATATGGTTTTGTAGAATGGATTCTATTTCACTATTGATGGCTTCCTTCCAACAAGGAGCATCGGGAGATGACATTGCTTGTTGGTAAGTTCGAGGTTCATTTTCTATCATATATGCATAGAAATCAGGTCCAAAGGATTTAGAGGTCCTTTGTCGCTTGCCCCTTCTCGGTTCCTCTATCTCAGTTTCATCATTCATTTCTCTTTGATCAGCATTATCCTCGGGAGTATCTGAATATCTTGGCCTCTTTTGAACACTAGTTTCAATAGAGGTCTTTAGAGGATAAATGTGTTCAAAGAATCTTGCATTTCGAGACTCGATAATGGTGTTTTCATGAATATCATCAATTTCAGATTTGTACACCAAAAATCGATATGCACTACTATTATGAGCATATCCAATGAATATGCAATCTATAGTCTTTGGTCCAATTTTGACCTTTTTCGGCTTTGGTATTTCTACTTTGGCAAGACACCCCCACACTTTCAAGTATTTGTAGGATGGTGGTCTATTTTTCCAAAGTTCATGTGGAGATTTTGATGTTTTCTTTCGCGGTATTTTATTCAAGTTGTGATTTGCCGAAAGAATTGCTTCTCCCCAAAAGTTATCTGGCAATCCAGAACTAATTAGTAAGGCATTCATCATTTCTTTAAGAGTTCTGTTTTTTCGTTCGACTATACCGTTGGATTGAGGTGAATACGGGGCTGTAGTTTGATGTATAATTCCATGCTCAACACAAAATTCCTCAAACGGAGACTCGTGTTCTCCTCCTCTATCACTTCTTAAAGATTTTATTTTCTTATTGAGTTGATTCTCAACTTCTGCCTTATACTGTTTAAACATGTCGATTGCTTCGTCCTTACTTCTAAGGAGATATACATTACAGTATCTGGTACAATCATCAATGAATGTGATAAAGTACCTCTTTCCACCTCTGGTTTGACACATTTTCAAATCGCATACATCAGTATGTATTAATTCTAGAGGTTCGGTCTCTCGTTCAACGTGATGAAACGAGGTTCTAGTCATTTTTGCTTCTGCACAAACTTCACATTTATAGTTGGAATCTATATTGCATTTTGGTATGAATTCTAGATTAATTAATTTTCGCAATGCATCAAAATTTACATGCCCAAATCTAGAATGCCATATGTTAGAAGAGTCAACAATATAAGCAGAAGATTCACTTTTATTCATATCATTGTTCGGTATAACAGTGGTTACATTTGCTTTAAACAAGCCATCACACACATATCCTCTTCCAACATACACTCCGTTCTTTGATATTACAAACTTATCAGCAACAAATGTTAGTTTGAAACCATGCTTGCTGAGCAACGATCCTGAAATCAGGTTCTTGCGGATTTCTGGAACGTGGAGAACGTCATTCAATTTTAGTTCCTTTCCAGAAGTTAACTTCAGTACAATCTTTCCCTTGCCTTCAACCTTTGATGCAGACGAGTTACCCATGAATAGTTGCTCGTTATCAATGGCAGGCTTGTAGGTTGTAAACATCCACTTGTTGGCACATATATGAAGAGTGGCTCCTGTGTCTAGAAACCACTCCTTGTTGTTGGCAACAAGGTTGCATTCAGAAACAACTGCACACAAATCCATATCTGTGACATCCTCTGAATTTCCTGCCATATTTGCTTCAGGTTTCTTCTTTTTGGGCGCACGACACACGGCTGCTTTGTGGCCTTTCTTCCCACAATTATGGCAAGATCCTTGAAACTTCTTTTGTTTCTTTGCATTAGGATTCTACTCGCGCTTTCTTTCATTTGTCTTTTCATCCTCAACCACGTTGGCTTTTACCTGCAATGAACTGGTAGCCTTTTTATCTGATTTTCTGTTGTCTTTTTCGATTCGCAGACGAACAATCAGATCCTCCATGGTCATTTCCTTGCGCTTATGCTTTAAATAGTTTTTGAAATCCTTCCATGACGGAGGCAACTTTTCGACAGCGGCAGCCACTTGGAATGACTCACTTAACACCATCTTTTCGTCGTGAATTTCATGAATGATAACTTGGAGTTCTTGAATCTGACTGACGACTGTTTTAGAATCGACCATTTTGAAGTCAAGAAACTTTCCGACAATGAATTTCTTCATTTCGGCATCTTCAGTCTTGTACTTCTTTTCAAGTGATAACCAGAGAACCTTTGCAGTCTCAACGGTACAGTATACATTATATAAACTGTTATCTAATCCGTTGAGAATGTAATTCTTACAGATGAAGTCAGAATTCTTCCATGCAGTAAAAGCCTCAACTTTGGTGGCGTCTGGCTCTAATTCTTCAACAAACGGTGGATCCTCCGTAATGTATTTGGCCAGGCCCAAGGTTGTTAGGTAGAAAAGCATCTTCTGTTGCCAGCGTTTGAAACCCTGGCCATTAAACTTCTCTGGTCTCTCGCCATGTGAATATGGGACAGTTGGTGGAAGCAGAGGCGGAGCCGGTGGCACAGTCAGTGTCGGCACAGATTTGCTGTTGCTGTTTTGTGACATTGTCGTCTGTAAATGAAAGCAACTATTAGAAACTTCGTTTCAAGATTGTTAGAAACCAATCACTAGAAACGTGCAAAAACCGTTTCTATGAATTGTAACGCCTTTAAGCGTTAGAAATACTGATTCAATGATATTGCAAATTGCAACTACAAAGTTCAGCCACAAGTATGCAAGGGAATGCACTGATACAGTAAATATCCAGAGAAAGAGAAAGAAGCAGTACCGACTATTGTCCGAGTCCAGCGAGCGTTGTTTTCTTGAAACGAAGTTGCTCCCTCTACGACGCGGAAGGATGATGAGCAATCGTTTCCCAAGGATGAAACGGACCGTATTTGTGATGTTGCGCTACAGTCACAAATCGACGACGAACGCAAGAGAGTTTCTGTATATATTTGATGCAGAACAGAGCGAGGAAGAAGAAAACAAGGAGGAGAGAAATTAGAATTCAAATTCGTGTTTTGATTCGATTTCTGCAGGCCTATATATAGGCTGGAAGAGACATGTTCTTATGAACATGTGCTTCTGTTCGAATTGCCACGGCTATGACTGTTGGAAAGGTTGCGACCCTTTACCAACAGAAATTTCCGTTGGCAATCGCGCGGTCAAAATCAAAAAATAGCGGTTCCGCAGCGCAGCGAGCCCATCGGAGGCCCAATTAATCACCAGACCCCAAGAGCACCAAGGCCCAAGGCCCTTTATCTTTGAACTTTAAATATTAGCATGAATGTTTTATCATGCCATTGTCTCTCCCTCTTCCATCTCCTCTTTCTATTGATATAATACATCAAGCATTAGTACAAGTAGTGGCATAAGGCACAAATTTCCCCGATGTGGGACTTAGTTTGCCACAACCACTTTACTCATTCTTCCAACAATCCCCCACATGAGTGAGTGGTTGTATAATCTGTTCCGAAACTTTGTGTAACATTTATCATATCGGTAAAAGTAGCTCAGAGGCCTTGAACTTTTCCTAGTGATTTATCGTTATAACTAACTGGCGAATCAGTAGACTAGACTGTCTTTGAAATGTAAGCCGTTTGTGTAAGTCTATAAAGATAACACATGATAAATGCTCTTTAACCCCTTGGTTCTCTGTTTGTGTTCGTTTTTGCCATGAACACCGCCTTGGTTTCATGAGTGCTTGAAGAATTCGACCTTACAATTCTTCTTGAAGCGGCGCCTTCACACTCACATAGGTGATTCTATTGAGAGTATCCCGTAATACTCCACTTGGTTCTTTATAACACCACAGTATAGACATCATTAAAAGCCTAGCTTATCCTATTCTCCGACGGTTTTTGCACTGACTTATCTTAGGAATGTTTTGTATTTAACAGTGCCGTCAAGTTTATCTTAAACTTAGTTGTCCCTTTGAACCTAGATCTTGGGATCTCTAGTCAACTAGGTGGGGTTTCCGTTTTAGAAAACTTTTAGTTCATAGGTCTTAAGCCCATTCCCATCGATAAGGTTTGAACTTTCTCTCTTGGCAAGCCTTTTGTTAGTGGATCCGCTATGTTATCCTTTGACCTTACATAGTCTATAGTGATAACTCCATCAGAGAGAAGTTGTTTTATGGTTTTATGTCTACGACGAATATGTCGAGACTTACCATTATATAATGTACTATTCGCCCTTCCTATAGCAGATTGACTATCACAATGTATACATATTGGAGGTACCGGTTTTTCCCAGTTTGGAACAGCTTCCAAGAAACTCCTAAGCCAATCTGCTTCTTCTGCGGCTTTATCCAGAGTAATGAACTCCGATTCCATTGTCGACCTTGCTATGCAAGTCTGTTTGGATGATTTCCATGAGATTGCTCCATTTCCTAATGTAAACACATATCCACTTGTGGATTTTGTGTCATTTGAGCCAGTTATCCAATTGGCATCACTATATCCTTCTATCACTGAAGGATACTTCTCATATTGTAACACATTGTTTTGTGCGTACTTCAGATATCCTAGGACCCTTATTATTGCTTTCCAGTGATGTTTACCAGGATTACTGGTATATCTACTCAGCTTGCTTATAGCGTATGCAATATCAGGCCTAGTGCAATTCATGACATACATGATACTTCCCAGTATGCGAGAATATTCAAGTTGATATATTCCATCACTGGTGTTCTTTACCCAATTTTGGTTCATATCCACTGGTGATTTTGCAATGGTTATATTATACTGCTTGAACCTTTCAAGTAATTTGGCTATGTAATGTGACTGAGATAAGGCATATCCTTGTGGTGTTTTTATAATTTTCACACCCAAGATTACATCAGCCACTCCTAGGTCTTTCATGTCGAATCTAGAGGATAACATATCCTTCGTAGATTTTATTATGGCATTATTATTTCCTAGGATTAGTAAATCATCAACATAAAGACAAACAATGACATATCCAATATCCGTATATCTTATATATACGCATTTATCCGATTCATTTATTTTGAATCCATTTGATAGCATAGTTTCATGAAATTTCTCGTGCCATTGTTTTGGAGCTTGTTTAAGGCCATAAAGTGATTTTACTGATTTGCACACCTTATTTTCATTTCTCGGGCTTAGAAACCCTTCTGGTTGCTGCATATATATTTCTTCTTCCAGGTCACCATTCAAAAACGCAGTTTTCACATCCATTAGGTGTATTTCCAAATTCAATATAGATGCGATTGCAATAAGCATCCTAATTGATGTTATTCTGGTAACTGGAGAGTATGTATCAAAGTAATCCAGATCTTCCTTCTGTCTGAATCCTTTTATTACAAGTCTTGCTTTATACTTGTCTACTGAGCCGTCAGCCTTTAGTTTCTTCTTAAATATCCATTTATATCCTAGTGGTTTTGATCCTTTAGGGAGATCCACTAGTTCCCACGTATGGTTTTGTAGAATGGATTCTATTTCACTATTGACGGCTTCTTTCCAATAAGGAGCATCAGGAGATGACATTGCTTGTTGGTAAGTTAGAGGTTCATTTTCTATCATATATGCATAGAAATCAGGTCTAAAGGATTTAGAGGTCCTTTGTCGCTTTCTCCTTCTCGGTTCCGCTATCTCAGTTTCATCATTCATTTCTCTTTGATCAGCATTATCCTCGGGAGTATCTGAATCTCTTGGCCTCTCTTGAACACTAGTTTCAATAGAGGTCTTTAGAGGATAAATGTGTTCAAAGAATCTTGCATTTCGAGACTCGATAATGGTGTTTTCATGAATATCATCAATTTCAGATTTGTACACCAAAAATCGATACGCACTACTATTATGAGCATATCTAATGAATATGCAATCTATAGTCTTTGGTCCAATTTTGACCTTTTTCGGCTTTGGTATTTCTACTTTGGCAAGACACCCCCACACTTTCAAGTATTTGTAGGATGGTGGTCTATTTTTCCAAAGTTCATGTGGAGATTTTGATGTTTTCTTTCGCGGTATTTTATTCAAGATGTGATTTGCCGAAAGAATAGCTTCTCCCCAAAAGTTATCTGGCAATCCAGAACTAATTAGTAAGGCATTCATCATTTCTTTAAGAGTTCTGTTTTTCCGTTCGGCTATACCGTTGGATTGAGGTGAATACGGGGCTGTAGTTTGATGTATAATTCCATGCTCAGCACAAAATTCCTCAAATGGAGACTCGTATTCTCCTCCTCTATCACTTCTTAAAGATTATATTTTCTTATTGAGTTGATTCCCAACTTCTGCCTTATACTGTTTAAACATGTCGATAGCTTCGTCCTTACTTCTAAGGGGATATACATTACAGTATCTGGTACAATCATCAATGAATGTGATAAAGTACCTCTTTCCACCTCTAGTTTGACACATTTTCAAATCGCATACATCAGTATGTATTAATTCTAGAGGTTCGGTCTCTCGTTCCACGTGATGAAACAAGGTTCTAGTCATTTTTGCTTCTGCACAAACTTGACGTTTATAGTTGGAATCTATATTGCATTTTGGTATGAATTCTAGATTAATTAATTTTCGCAATGTATCAAAATTTACATGCCCTACTCTAGAATGCCATATGTTAGAAGAGTCAACAATATAAGCAGAAGATTCACTTTTATTCATATCATTGTTCGGTACAACAGTGGTTACATTTGCTTTAAACAAGCCATCACACACATAACATCTTCCAACATACACTCCGTTCTTTGATATTACAAACTTATCAGCAACAAATGTTAGTTTGAAACCATGCTTGCTGAGCAACGATCCTGAAATCAGGTTCTTGCGGATTTCTGGAACGTGGAGAACGTCATTCAATTTTAGTTCCTTTCCAGAAGTTAACTTCAGTACAATCTTTCCCTTGCCTTCAACCTTTGATGCGGACGAGTTACCCATGAATAGTTGCTCGTTATCAATGGCAGGCTTGTAGGTTGTAAACATCCACTTGTTGGCACATATATGAAGAGTGGCTCCTGTGTCTAGAAACCACTCCTTGTTGTTGCCAACAAGGTTGCATTCAGAAACAACTGCACACAAATCCATATCTGTGACATCCTCTGAATTTCCTGCCATATTTGCTTCAGGTTTCTTCTTTTTGGGCGCACGACACACGGCTGCTTTGTGGCCTTTCTTCCCACAATTATGGCAAGATCCTAGAAACTTCTTTTGTTTCTTTGCATTAGGATTCTGCTCGCGCTTTCTTTTATTTGTCTTTCCATCCTCAACCACGTTGGCTTTTACCTGCAATGAACTGGTAGCCATTTTCTCTGATTTTCTGTTGTCTTCTTTGATTCGCAGACGAACAATCAGATCCTCCATGGTCATTTCCTTGCGCTTATGCTTTAAATAGTTTTTGAAATCCTTCCATGACGGAGGCAACTTTTCGATAGCGGCAGCCACTTGGAATGACTCACTTAACACCATCTTTTCGTCGTGAATTTCATGAATGATAACTTGGGGTTCTTGAATCTGACTGACGACTGTTTTGGAATCGACCATTTTGAAGTCATGAAACTTTCCGACAATGAATTTCTTCATTCCGGCATCTTCAGTCTTGTACTTCTTTTCAAGTGATAACCAGAGAACCTTTGCAGTCTCAACGGTACAGTATACATTATATAAACTGTTATCTAATCCGTTGAGAATGTAATTCTTACAGATGAAGTCAGAATTCTTCCATGCCGTAAAAGCCTCAACTTTGGTGGTGTCTGGCTCTAATTCTTCAACAAACGGTGGATCCTCCGTAATGTATTTGGCCAGGCCCAAGGTTATTAGGTAGAAAAGCATCTTCTGTTGCCAGAGTTTGAAATCCTGGCCATTAAACTTCTCTGGTCTCCCGCCATGCGAATATGGGACAGTTGGTGGAACCAGAGGTGGAGCCGGTGACACAGTCAGTGTCGGCACAGATTTGCTGTTGCTGTTTTGCGACATTGTCGTCTGCAAATGAAAGCAACTATTAGAAACTTCGTTTCAAGATTGTTAGAAACCAATCACTAGAAACGTGCAAAAACCGTTTCTATGAACAGTAACCCCTTTAAGCGTTATCAATACTGATTCAATGATATTGCAAATTGCAACTACAAAGTTCATCCACAAGTATGCAAGGGAATGCACCGATACAGTAAATATCCAGAGAAAGAGACAGAAGCAGTACCGACTATTGTCCGAGTCCAGCGAGCGCTGTTTCCTTGAAACGAAGTTGCTCCCTCTACGGCGCGGAAGGATGATGAGCAATCGTTTCCCAAGGATGAAACGGACCGTATTTGTGATGTTGCGGTACAGTCACAAATCGACGAAGAACGCAAGAGAGTTTCTGTATATATTTGATGTAGAACAGAGCGAGGAAGAAGAAAACAAGGAGGAGAGAAATTAGACTTCAAATTCGTGTTTTGATTCGATTTATGCAGGCCTATATATAAGCTAGAAGAGGCATGTTCTTATGAACATGTGCTTCCGTTCGAACTATGACTATTGGAAAGGTTGCGACCCTTTACCAACAGAAATTTCTGTTGGCAATCGCGTGGTCAAATTCAAAAAATAGCGGCTCCGCAGCGCAGCGAGCCCTTCGGAGGCCCAATTAATCACCAGACCCCAAGAGCCCCTAGGCCCTTTATCTTTGACCTTTAAATATTACCATGAATATTTTATCATGCCATTGTCTCTCCCTCTTCCATCTCTTCTTTCTATTGATATAATACATCATGCATTAGTATAAGTAGTGGCATAAGACACAAATTTCCCCGATGTGGGACTTAGTTTGCCACCACCACTTTACTCATTCTTCCAACAATCCCCCACATGAGTGAGTGGTTGTATAATCTATTCTGAAACTTTGTGTAACATTTATCATATCGGTAAAAGTTGCTCAGATGCCTTGAACTTTTCCAAGTGTCTTATCGTTATAACTAACTGGCGAATCAGTAGACTAGACTGTCTTTGAACTGTAAGCCGTTTGTGTAAGTCTATAAAGATAACACATGATAAATGCTCTTTAACCCCTTGGTTCTCTGTTTGTGTTCGTTTTTGCCATGAACACCGTCTTGGTTTCATGAGTGCTTGAAGAATTCGACATTACAATTCTTCTTGAAGCGACGCCTTCGCACTCACATAGGTGATTCTATTGAGAGTATCCCGTAATACTCCACTTGGTTCTTTATAACACCACAGTATATACATCATTAAATGCCTAGCTTATCCTATTCTCCGACGGGTTTTGCACTGACTTATCATAGGAATGTTTTGTATTTAACAGTGCCGTCAAGTTTATCTTAAACTTAGTTGTCCCTTTGAACCTAGATCTTGGGATCTCCAGTCAACTAGGTGGGGTTTCCGTTTTAGAAAACTTTTAGTTCATAGGTCTTAAGCCCATTCCCATCGATAAGGTTTGAACTTTCTCTCTTGGCAAGCCTTTTGTTAGTGGATCCGCTATGTTATCCTTTGACCTTACATAGTCTATAGTGATAACTCCATTAGAGAGAAGTTGTCTTATGGTTTTATGTCTACGACGAATATGTCGAGACTTTCCATTATATAATGTACTATACGCCCTTCCTATAGCAGATTGACTATCACAAAGTATACATATTGGAGGTACCGGTTTTTCCCAGTTTGGAATATCTTCCAAGAAACTCCTAAGCCAATCTGCTTCTTCTGCGGCTTTATCTAGAGCAATGAACTCCGATTCCATTGTGGACCTTGCTATGCAAGTCTGTTTGGATGATTTCCATGAGATTGCTCCATGTCCTAATGTAAACACATATCCACTTGTGGATTTTGTGTCATTTGAGCCAGTTATCCAATTGGCATCACTATATCCTTCTATCACTAAAGGATACTTCTCATATTGTAACACATAGTTTTGTGTGTACTTCAGATATCCTAGGACCCTTATTCTTGCTTTCCACTGATGTTTACCAGGATTACTGGTATATCTACTCAGCTTGCTTATAGCGTATGCAATATCAAGCCTAGTGCAATTCATGACATACATGATACTTCCCAGTATGCGAGATTATTCAAGTTGATAAATTCCATCACCGGTGTTCTTTACCCAACTTTGGTTCATATCCACTGGTGATTTTGCAATGGTTATATTATACTGCTTGAACCTTTCAAGTAATTTGGCTACGTAATGTGACTGAGATAAGGCATATCCTTGTGGTGTTTTTATAATTTTCACACCCAAGATTACATCAGCCACTCCTAGGTCTTTCATGTTGAATCTAGAGGATAACATATCCTTCGTAGATTTTATTATGGCATTATTATTTCCTAGGATTAGTAAATCATCAACATAAAGACAAACAATGACATATCCAATATCCGTATATCTTATATATACGCATTTATCTGATTCATTTATTTTGAATCCATTTGATAGCATAGTTTCATCAAATTTCTCGTGCCATTGTTTTGGAGCTTGTTTAAGGCCATAAAGTGATTTTACTAATTTGCACACCTTATTTTCATTTCCCGGGCTTAGAAACCCTTCTGGTTGCTGCATATATATTTCTTCTTCCAGTTCACCATTCAAAAACGCAGTTTTCACATCCATTTGGTGTATTTCCAAATTCAATATAGATGCGATTGCAATAAGCATCCTAATTGATGTTATTCTGGTAACTGGAGAGTATGTATCAAAGTAATCCAGATCTTCCTTATGTCTGAATCCTTTTATTACAAGTCTTGCTTTATACTTGTCTACTGAGCCGTCAGCCTTTAGTTTCTTCTTAAATATTCATTTATATCCTAGTGGTTTTGATCCTTTAGGGAGATCCACTAGTTCCCACGTATGGTTTTGTAGAATGGATTCTATTTCAATATTGACGGCTTCTTTCCAATAAGGAGCATCGGGAGATGACATTGCTTGTTGGTAAGTTAGAGGTTCATTTTCTATCATATATGCATAGAAATCAGGTCCAAAGGATTTAGAGGTCCTTTGTCGCTTTCTCCTTCTCGGTTCCTCTATCTCAGTTTCATCATTCATTTCTCTTTGATCAACATTATCCTCGGGAGTATCTGAATCTCTTGGCCTCTTTTGAACACTAGTTTCAATAGAGGTCTTTAGAGGATAAATGTGTTCAAAGAATCTTGCATTTCGAGACTCGATAATGGTGTTTTCATGAATATCATCAATTTCAGATTTGTACACCAAAAATCGATATGCACTACTATTATGAGCATATCCAATGAATATGCAATCTATAGTCTTTGGTCCAATTTTGACCTTTTTCGGCTTTGGTATTTCTACTTTGGCAAGACACCCCCACACTTTTAAGTATTTATATGATGGTGGTCTATTTTTCCAAAGTTCATGTGGAGATTTTGATGTTTTCTTTCACGGTATTTTATTCAAGATGTGATTTGCCGAAAGAATAGCTTCTCCCCGAAAGTTATCTGGCAATCCAGAACTAATTAGTAAGGCATTCATCATTTCTTTAAGAGTTCTATTTTTCCGTTCGGCTATACCGTTGGATTGAGGTGAATACGGGGCTGTAGTTTGATGTATAATTCCATGCTCAGCACAAAATTCCTTAAACGGAGACTCGTATTCTCCTCCTCTATCACTTCTTAAAGATTTTATTTTCTTATTGAGTTGATTCTCAACTTCTGCCTTATACTGTTTAAACATGTCGATTGCTTCGTCCTTACTTCTAAGGAGATATACATTACAGTATCTGGTACAATCATCAATGAATGTGATAAAGTACCTCTTTCCACCTCTAGTTTGACACATTTTCAAATCGCATACATCAGTATGTATTAATTCTAGAGGTTAGGTCTCTCGTTCAACGTGATGAAACGAGGTTCTAGTCATTTTTGCTTCTGCACAAACTTGACATTTATAGTTGGAATCTATATTGCATTTTGGTATGAATTCTAGATTAATTAATTTTCGCAATGCATCAAAATTTACATGCCCTAATCTAGAATGCCATATGTTAGAAGAGTCAACAATATAAGCAGAAGATTCACTTTTATTCATATCATTGTTCGGTACAACAGTGGTTACATTTGCTTTAAACAAGCCATCGCACACATATCCTCTTCCAACATACACTCTATTCTTTGATGTTACAAACTTATCAGCAACAAATGTTAGTTTGAAACCATGCTTGCTGAGCAACGATCCTGAAATCAGGTTCTTGCGGATTTCTGGAACGTGGAGAACGTCATTCAATTTTAGTTCCTTTCCAGAAGTTAACTTCATTACAATCTTTCCCTTGCCTTCAACCTTTGATGCAGACGAGTTACCCATGAATAGTTGCTCGTTATCAATGGCAGGCTTGTAGGTTGAAAACATCCACTTGTTGGCACATATATGACGAGTGGCTCCTGTGTCTAGAAACCACTCCTTGTTGTTGCCAACAAGGTTGCATTCAGAAACAACTGCACACAAATCCATATCTGTGACATCCCATGAATTTCCTGCCATATTTGCTTCAGGTTTCTTCTTTTTGGGCGCACGACACACGGCTGCTTTGTGGCCTTTCTTCCCACAATTATGGCAAGATCCTTGAAACTTCTTTTGTTTCTTTGCATTAGGATTCTGCTCGCGCTTTCTTTTAATTATCTTTTCATCCTCAACAACGTTGGCTTTTACCTGCAATGAACTGGTAGCCTTTTTCTCTGATTTTATGTTGTCTTCTTCGATTCGCAGACGAACAATCACATCCTCCATGGTCATTTCCTTGCGCTTATGCTTTAAATAGTTTTTGAAATCCTTCCATGACGGAGGCAACTTTTCGATAGCGGCAGCCACTTGGAATGACTCACTTAACACCATCTTTTCATCGTGAATTTCAAGAATGATAACTTGGAGTTCTTGAATCAGACTGACGACTGTTTTGGAATCGACCATTTTGAAGTCAAGAAACTTTCCGACAATGAATTTCTTCATTCCGGCATCTTCAGTCTTGTACTTCTTTTCAAGTGATAACCAGAGAACCTTTGCAGTCTCAATGGTACAGTACACATTATATAAACTGTTATCTAATCCGTTGAGAATGTAATTTTTACAGATGAAGTCAGAATTCTTCCATGCAGTAAAAGCCTGAACTTTGGTGGCGTCTGGCTCTAATTCTTCAACAAACGGTGGATCCTCCGTAATGTATTTGGCCAGGCCCAAGGTTGTTAGATAGAAAAGCATCTTCTGTTGCCAGCGTTTGAAATCCTGGCCATTAAACCTCTCTGGTCTCTCGCCATGCGAATATGGGACAGTTGGTGGAACCAGAGGCGGAACCGGTGGCACAGTCAGTGTCGGCACAGATTTGCTATTGCTGTTTTGCGACATTGTCGTCTGCAAATGAAAGCAACTATTAGAAACTTCGTTTCAAGATTGTAAGAAACCAATCACTAGAAACGTGCAAGAACCGTTTCTATGAACAGTAACGCCTTTAAGCTTTAGCAATACTGATTCAATGATATTGCAAATTGCAACTACAAAGTTCAGCCACAAGTATGCAAGGGAATGCACCGATACAGTAAATATCCAGAGAAAGAGAAAGAAGCAGTACCGACTATTGTCCGAGTCCAGCGAGCGCTGTTTCCTTGAAACGAAGTTGCTCCCTCTACGGCGTGAAAGTATGATGAGCAATCGTTTCCCAAGGATGAAACGGACCGTATTTGTGATGTTGCGCTACAGTCACAAATCGACGACGGACGCAAGAGAGTTTCTATATATATTTGATGCAGAACAGAGCGAGGAAGAAGAAAACAAGGAGGAGAGAAATTAGTCTTCAAATTCGTGTTTTGATTCGATTTCTGCAGGCCTATATATAGGCTGGAAGAGGCATGTTCTTATGAACATGTGCTTCTGTTCGAATTGCCACGGCTATGACTGTCGGAGAAGGTTGCGACCCTTTACCAACAGAAATTTCCGTTGGCAATCGCGCGGTCAAATTCAAAAAATAGCGGCTCCGCAGTGCAACGAGCCCATCGGAGGCCCAATTAATCACCAGACCCCAAGAGCCCCAAGGCCCAAAGCCCTTTATCTTTGACCTTTAAATATTAGCATGAATGTTTTATCATGCCATTGTCTCTCCCTCTTCCATCTCCTCTTTCTATTGATATAATACATCAAGCATTAGTATAAGTAGTGACATAAGGCACAAATTTCCCCGATGTGGGACTTAGTTTGCCACAACCACATTACTCATTCTTCCAACAATCCCCCACATGAGTGAGTGGGTGTATAATCTGTTCTGAAACTTTGTGTAACATTTATCATATCGGTAAAAGTAGCTCAGAGGCCTTGAACTTTTCCTGGTGTTTTATCATTATAACTAACTGGCGAATCAGTAGACTAGACTGTCTTTGAACCGTAAGTCGTTTGTGTAAGTCTATAAAGATAACACATGATAAATGCTCTTTAACCCCTTGGTTCTCTGTTTGTGTTCGTTTTTGCCATGAACACCGCCTTGGTTTCATGAGTGCTTGAAGAATTCGACCTTACAATTCTTCTTGAAGCGGCGCCTTCGCACTCACATAGGTGACTCTATTGAAAGTATCCCGTAATACTCCACTTGGTTCTTTATAACACCAAAGTATAGACATCATTAAAAGCCTAGCTTATCCTATTCTCCGACGGGTTTTGCACTGACTTATCATATGAATGTTTTGTATTTAACAATGCCGTCAAGTTTATCTTAAACTTAGTTGTCCCTTTGAACCTAGATCTTGGGATCTCCAGTCAACTAGGTGGGGTTTCCGTTTTAGAAAACTTTTAGTTCATAGGTCTTAAGCCCATTCCCATCGATAAGGTTTGAACTTTCTCTCTTGGCAAGCCTTTTGTTAGTGGATCCGCTATGTTATCCTTTGACCTTACATAGTCTATAGTGATAACTCCATTAGAGAGAAGTTGTCTTATGGTTTTATGGCTACGACGAATATGTCGAGACTTACCATTATATAATGTACTATTCACCCTTCCTATAGCAGATTGACTATCACAATGTATACATATTGGAGGTACCGGTTTTTCCCAGTTTGGAATATCTTCCAAGAAACTCCTAAGCCAATCTGCTTCTTCTGCGGCTTTATCTAGAGCAATGAACTCCGATTCCATTGTCGACCTTGCTATGAAAGTCTGTTTGGATGATTTCCGTGAGATTGCTCCATTTCCTAATGTAAACACATATCCACTTGTGGATTTTGTGTCATTTGAGCCAGTTATCCAATTGGCATCACTATATCCTTCTATCACTGAAGGATACTTCTCATATTGTAACACATAGTTTTGTGTGTACTTCAGATATCCTAGGACCCTTATTATTGCTTTCCAGTGATGTTTACCAGGATTACTGGTATATCTACTCAGCTTGCTTATAGCGTATGCAATATCAGGCCTAGTGCAATTCATGACATACATGATACTTCCCAGTATGCGAGAATATTCAAGTTGATATATTCCATCACCGGTGTTCTTTACCCAATTTTGGTTCATATCCACTGGTGATTTTGCAATGGTTATATTATACCGCTTGAACCTTTCAAGTAATTTGGCTATGTAATGTGACTGAGATAAGGCATATCCTTGTGGTGTTTTTATAATTTTCACACCCAAGATTACATCAGCCACTCCTAGGTCTTTCATGTCGAATCTAGAGGATAACATATCCTTCGTAGATTTTATTATGGCATTATTATTTCCTAGGATTAGTAAATCATCAACATAAAGACAAACAATGACATATCCAATATCCGTATATCTTATATATACGCATTTACCTGATTCATTTATTTTGAATCCATTTGATAGCATAGTTTAATCAAATTTCTCATGCCATTGTTTTGGAGCTTGTTTAAGGCCATAAAGTGATTTTACTAATTTGCACACCTTATTTTCATTTCCCGGGCTTAGAAACCCTTCTGGTTGCTGCATATATATTTCTTCTTCCAGTTCACCATTCAAAAACGCAATTTTCACATCCATTTGGTGTATTTCCAAATTCAATATAGATGCGATTGCAATAAGCATCCTAATTGATGTTATTCTGGTAACTGGAGATTATGTATCAAAGTAATCCAGATCTTCCTTCTGTCTGAATCCTTTTATTACAAGTCTTGCTTTATACTTGTCTACTGAGCCGTCAACCTTTAGTTTCTTCTTAAATATCCATTTATATCCTAGTGGTTTTGATCCTTTAGGGAGATCCAATAGTTCCCACGTATGGTTTTGTAGAATGGATTCTATTTCACTATTGACGGCTTCTTTCCAATAAGGAGCATCGGGAGATGACATTGCTTGTTGGTAAGTTAGAGGTTCATTTTCTATCATATATGCATAGAAATCAGGTCCAAAGGATTTATAGGTCCTTTGTCGCTTGCTCCTTCTCGGTTCCTCTATCTCAGTTTCATCATTCATTTCTCTTTGATCAGCATTATCCTCGGGAGTATCTGAATATCTTGGCCTCTTTTGAACACTAGTTTCAATAGAGGTCTTTAGAGGATAAATGTGTTCAAAGAATCTTGCATTTCGAGACTCGATAATGGTGTTTTCACGAATATCATCAATTTCAGATGTACACCAAAAATCGATATGCACTACTATTATGAGCATATCCATTGAAAATGCAATCTATAGTCTTTGGTCCAATTTTGACCTTTTTCGGCTTTGGTATTTCTACTTTGGCAAGACACCCCCACACTTTCAAGTATTTGTAGGATGGTGGTCTATTTTTCCAAAGTTCATGTGGAGATTTTTATGTTTTCTTTCGCGGTATTTTATTCAAGATGTGATTTGCCGAAAGAATAGCTTCTCCCCAAATGTTATCTGGCAATCCAGAACTAATTAGTAAGGCATTCATCATTTCTTTAAGAGTTCTGTTTTTCCGTTCGGCTATACCGTTGGATTGAGGTGAATACGGGGCTGTAGTTTGATGTATAATTCCATGCTCAGCACAAAATTCCTCAAACGGAGACTCGTATTCTCCTCCTCTATCACGTCTTAAAGATTTTATTTTCTTATTGAGTTGATTCTCAACTTCTGCCTTATACTGTTTAATCATGTCGATTGCTTCGTCCTAACTTCTAAGGAGATATACATTACAATATCTGGTACAATCATCAATGAATGTGATAAAGTACCTCTTTCCACCTCTAGTTTGACACATTTTCAAATCACATACATCAGTATGTATTAATTCTAGAGGTTCGGTCTCTCGTTCAACGTGATGAAACGAGGTTCTAGTCATTTTTGCTTCTGCACAAACTGGACATTTATAGTTGGAATCTATATTGCATTTTGGTATGAATTCTAGATTAATTAATTTTCGCAATGTATCAAAATTTACATGCCCTAATCTAGAATGCCATATGTTAGAAGAGTCAACAATATAAGCAGAAGATTCACTTTTATTCATATCATTGTTCGGTACAACAGTGGTTACATTTGCTTTAAACAAGCCATCACACACATATCCTCTTCCAACATACACTCCGTTCTTTGATATTACAAACTTATCAGCAACAAATGTTAGTTTGAAACCATGCTTGCTGAGCAACGATATTGAAATCAGGTTCTTGCGGATTTCTGGAACGTGGAGAACGTCATTCAATTTTAGTTCCTTTCCAGAAGTTAACTTCAGTACAATCTTTCCCTTGCCTTCAACCTTTGATGCAGACGAGTTACCCATGAATAGTTGCTCGACATCAATGGCAGGCTTGTAGGTTGTAAAGATCCACTTGTTGGCACATATATGACGAGTGGCTCCTGTGTCTAGAAACCACTCCTTGTTGTTGCCAACAAGGTTGCATTCAGAAACAACTACACACAAATCCATATCTGTGACATCCTATGAATTTCCTGCCATATTTGCTTCAGGTTTCTTCTTTTTGGGCGCACGACACACGGCTGCTTTGTGGCCTTTCTTCCCACAATTATGGCAAGATCCTTGAAACTTCTTTTGTTTCTTTGCATTAGGATTCTGCTCGCGCTTTCTTTTATTTGTCTTTTCATCCTCAACCATGTTGGCTTTTACCTGCAATGAATTGGTAGCCTTTTTCTCTGATTTTCTGTTGTCTTCTTCGATTCGCAGACGAACAATCAGATCCTCCATGGTCGTTTCCTTGCGCTTATGCTTTAAATAGTTTTTGAAATCCTTCCATGACGGAGGCAACTTTTCGATAGCGGCAGCCACTTGGAATGACTCACTTAACACCATCTTTTCGTCATGAATTTCATGAATGATAAGTTGGAGTTCTTGAATCTGACTGACGACTGTTTTGGAATCGACCATTTTGAAGTCAAGAAACTTTCCGACAATGAATTTCTTCATTCCGGCATCTTCAGTCTTGTACTTCTTTTCAAGTGATAACCAGAGAACCTTTGCAGTCTCAACGGTACAGTATACATTATATAAACTGTTATCTAATCCGTTGAGAATGTAATTCTTACAGATGAAGTCAGAATTCTTCCATGCAGTAAAAGCCTCAACTTTGGTGGCGTCTGGCTCTAATTCTTCAACAATCGGTGGATCCTCCGTAATGTATTTGGCCAGGCCCAAGGTTGTTAGGTAGAAAAGCATCTTCTGTTGCCAGTGTTTGAAATCCTGGCCATTAAACTTCTCTGGTCTCTCGCCATGCGAATATGGGACAGTTGGTGGAACCAGAGGCGGAACCGGTGGCACAGTCAGTGTCGGCACAGATTTGCTGTTGCTGTTTTGCGACATTGTCGTCTGCAAATGAAAGCAACTATTAGAAACTTCGTTTCAAGATTGTTAGAAACCAATCACTAGAAACGTGCAAAAACCGTTTCTATGAACAGTAACACCTTTAAGCGTTAGCAATACTGATTCAATGATATTGCAAATTGCAACTACAAAGTTCAGCCACAAGTATGCAAGGGAATGCACCGATACAGTAAATATCCAGAGAAAGAGAAAGAAGCAGTACCGACTATTATCCAAGTCCAGCGAGCGCTGTTTCCTTGAAAAGAAGTTGCTCCCTCTATGGCGCGGAAGGATGATGAGCAATCGTTTCCCAAGGATGAAATGGACCGTATTTGTGATGTTGCGCTACAGTCACAAATCGACGACAAACGCAAGAGAATTTCTGTATATATTTGATGCAGAATAGAGCGAGGAAGAAGAAAACAAGGAGGAGAGAAATCAGACTTCAAATTCGTGTTTTGATTCGATTTCTACAGGCCTATATATAGGCTGGAAGAGGCATGTTCTTATGAACATGTGCTTCTGTTCGAATTGCCACGGCTATGACTGTTGGAAAGGTTGCGACCCTTTACCAACAGAAATTTCCGTTGGCAATCGCGCGGTCAAATTCAAAAAATAGCGGCTCCGCAGCGCAGCGAGCCCATTGGAGGCCCAATTAATCACCAAACCCCAAGAGCCCCAAGGCCCTTTATCTTTGACCTTTAAATATTAGCATGAATGTTTTATCATGCCATTGTCTCTCCCTCTTCCATCTCCTCTTTCTATCGATATAATACATCAAGCATTAGTATAAGTAGTGGCATAAGGCACAAATTTCCCCGATGTGGGACTTAGTTTGCCACAGCCACTTTACTCATTCTTCCAACAATCCCCCACATGAGTGAGTGGTTGTATAATCTGTTCTGAAACTTTGTGTAACATTTATCATATCGGTAAAAGTAGCTCAGAGGCCTTGAACTTTTCCTAGTGTTTTATCGTTATAACTAACTGGCGAATCAGTAGACTAGACTGTCTTTGAACTGTAAGCCGTTTGTGTAAGTCTATAAAGATAACACATGATAAATGCTCTTTAACCCCTTGGTTCTCTGTTTGTGTTCGTTTTTGCCATGAACACCGCCTTGGTTTCATGAGTGCTTGAAGAATTCGACCTTACAATTCTTTTTGAAGCGGCGCCTTTGCACTCACATAGGTGATTCTATTGAGAGTATCCCGTAATACTCCACTTGGTTCTTTATAACACCACAGTATAGACATCATTAAAAGCCTAGCTTATCCTATTCTCCGACGGGTTTTGCACTGACTTATCGTAGGAATGTTTTGTATTTAACAGTGCCGTCAAGTTTATCTTAAACTTAGTTATCCCTTTGAACCTAGATCTTGGGATCTCCAGTCAACTAGGTGGGGTTTCCGTTTTAGAAAACTTTTAGTTCATAGGTCTTAAGCCCATTCCCATCGATAAGGTTTGAACTTTCTCTCTTGGAAAGCCTTTTGTTAGTGGATCCGCTATGTTATCCTTTGACCTTACGTAGTCTATAGTGATAACTCCATTAGAGAGAAGTTGTCTTATGGTTTTATGTCTACGACGAATATGTCGAGACTTACCATTATATAACGTACTATTCGCCCTTCCTATAGCAGATTGACTATCACAATGTATACATATTGGAGGTACCGGTTTTTCCCAGTTTGGAATATCTTCCAAGAAACTCCTAAGCCAATCTGCTTCTTCTGCGGCTTTATCTAGAGCAATGAACTCCGATTCCATTGTCGACCTTGCTATGCAAGTCTGTGATTTCCATGAGATTGCTCCATTTCCTAATGTAAACAAATATCCACTTGTGGATTTTGTGTCATTTGAGCCAGTTATCCAATTGGCATCACTATATCCTTCTATCACTGAAGGATACTTCTCATATTGTAACACATAGTTTTGTGTGTACTTCAGATATCCTAGGACCCTTATTATTGCTTTCCAGTGATGTTTACCAGGATTACTGGTATATCTACTCAGCTTGCTTATAGCGTATGCAATATCAGGCCTAGTGCAATTCATGACATACATGATACTTCCCAGTATGCGAGAATATTCAAGTTGATATATTCCATCACCGGTGTTCTTTACCCAATTTTGGTTCATATCCACTGGTGATTTTGCAATGGTTATATTATACTGCTTGAACCTTTCAAGTAATTTGGCTATGTAATGTGACTGAGATAAGGCATATCCTTGTGGTGTTTTTATAATTTTCACACCCAAAATTACATCAGCCACTCCTAGGTCTTTCATGTCGAATCTAGAGGATAACATATCCTTCGTAGATTTTATTATGGCATTATTATTTCCTAGGATTAGTAAATCATCAACATAAAGACAAACAATGACATATCCAATATCCGTATATCTTATATATACGCATTTATCTGATTCATTTATTTTGAATCCATTTGATAGCATAGTTTAATCAAATTTCTCATGCCATTGTTTTGGAGCTTGTTTAAGGCCATAAAGTGATTTTACTAATTTGCACCTTATTTTCATTTCCCGGGCTTAGAAACCCTTCTGGTTGCTGCATATATATTTCTTCTTCCAGTTCACCATTCAAAAACGCAGTTTTCACATCCATTTGGTGTATTTCCAAATTCAATATAGATGCGATTGCAATAAGCATCCTAATTGATGTTATTCTGGTAACTGGAGAGTATGTATCAAAGTAATCCAGATCTTCCTTCTATCTGAATCCTTTTATTACAAGTTTTTCTTTATACTTGTCTACAGAGCCGTCAGCCTTTAGTTTCTTCTTAAATATCCATTTATATCCTAGTGGTTTTGATCCTTTAGGGAGATCCACTAGTTCCCACGTATGGTTTTGTAGAATGGATTCTATTTCACTATTGACGGCTTCTTTCCAATATGGAGCATAGGGAGATGACATTGCTTGTTGGTAAGTTAGAGGTTCATTTTCTATCATATATGCATAGAAATCAGGTCCAAAGGATTTAGAGGTCCTTTGTCGCTTGCTCCTTCTCGGTTCCTCTATCTCAGTTTCATCATTCATTTCTCTTTGATCAGCATTATCCTCGGGAGTATCTGAATCTCTTGGCCTCTTTTGAACACTAGTTTCAATAGAGGTCTTTAGAGGATAAATGTGTTCAAAGAATCTTGCATTTCGAGACTCGATAATGGTGTTTTCATGAATATCATCAATTTCAGATTTGTACACCAAAAATCGATATGCACTACTATTATGAGCATATCCAATGAATAAGCAATCTATAGTCTTTGGTCCAATTTTGACCTTTTTCGGCTTTGGTATTTCTACTTTGGCAAGACACCCCCACACTTTCAAGTATTTGTAGGATGGTGGTCTATTTTTCCAAAGTTCATGTGGAGATTTTGATGTTTTCTTTCGCGGTATTTTATTCAAGTTGTGATTTGCCGAAAGAATTGCTTCTCCCCAAAAGTTATCTGGCAATCCAGAACTAATTAGTAAGGCATTCATCATTTCTTTAAGAGTTCTGTTTTTCCGTTCGGCTATACCGTTGGACTGAGGTGAATACGGGGCTGTAGTTTGATGTATAATTCCATGCTCAGCACAAAATTCCTCAAACGGAGACTCGTATTCTCCTCCTCTATCACTTCTTAAAGATTTTATTTTCTTATTGAGTTGATTCTCAACTTCTGCCTTATACTGTTTAAACATGTCGATTGCTTCGTCCTTACTTCTAAGGAGATATACATTACAGTATCTGGTACAATCATCAATGAATGTGATAAAGTACCTCTTTCCACCTCTAGTTTGACACATTTTCAAATCGCATACATCAGTATGTATTAATTCTAGAGGTTCGGTCTCTCGTTCAACGTGATGAAACGAGGTTCTAGTCATTTTTGCTTCTGCACAAACTTGACATTTATAGTTGGAATCTATATTGCATTTTGGTATGAATTCTAGATTAATTAATTTTCACAATGTATCAAAATTTACATGCCCTAATCTAGAATGCCATATGTTAGAAGAGTCAACAATATAAGCAGAAGATTCACTTTTATTCATATCATTGTTCGGTACAACAGTGGTTACATTTGCTTTAAACAAGCCATCACACACATATCCTGTTCCAACATACACTCCGTTCTTTGATATTACAAACTTATCAGCAACAAATGTTAGTTTGAAACCATGCTTGCTGAGCAACGATATTGAAATCAGGTTCTTGCGGATTTCTGGAACGTGAAGAACGTCATTCAATTTTAGTTCCTTTCCAGAAGTTAACTTCAGTACAATCTTTCCCTTGCCTTCAACCTTTGATGCTGACGAGTTACCCATGAATAGTTGCTCGTTATCAATGGCAGGCTTGTAGGTTGTAAACATCCACTTGTTGGCACATATATGGCGAGTGGCTCCTGTGTCTAGAAACCACTCCTTGTTGTTGCCAACAAGGTTGCATTCAGAAACAACTGCACACAAATCCATATCTGTGACATCCTATGAATTTCCTGCCATATTTGCTTCAGGTTTCTTCTTTTTGGGCGCACGACACACGGCTGCTTTGTGGCCTTTCTTCCCACAATTATGGCAAGATCCTTGAAACTTCTTTTGTTTCTTTGCATTAGGATTCTGCTCGCGCTTTGTTTTATTTGTCTTTTCATCCTCAACCACGTTGGCTTTTACCTGCAATGAACTGGTAGCCTTTTTCTCTGATTTTCTGTTGTCTTCTTCGATTCGCAGACGAACAATCAGATCCTCCATGGTCATTTCCTTGCGCTTATGCTTCAAATAGTTTTTGAAATCCTTCCATGACGGAGGCAACTTTTCGATAGCGGCAGCCACTTGGAATGACTCACTTAACACCATCTTTTCGTCGTGAATTTCATGAATGATAACTTGGTGTTCTTGAATCTGACTGATGACTGTTTTGGAATCGACCATTTTGAAGTCAAGAAACTTTCCGACAATGAATTTCTTCATTCCGGCATCTTCAGTCTTGTACTTCTTTTCAAGTGATAACTAGAGAACATTTGCAGTCTCAACGGTACAGTATACATTATATAAACTGTTATCTAATCCGTTGAGAATGTAATTCTTACAGATGAAGTCAGAATTCTTCCATGCAGTAAAAGCCTCAACTTTGGTGGCGTCTGGCTCTAATTCTTCAACAAACGGTGGATCCTCCATAATGTATTTGGCCAGGCCCAAGGTTGTTAGGTAGAAAAGAATCTTCTATTGCCAGCGTTTGAAATCCTGGCCATTAAACTTCTCTGGTCTCTCGCCATGCGAATATGGGACAGTTGGTGGATCCAGAGGCGGAGCCGGTGGCACAGTCAGTGTCGACACAGATTTGCTGTTGCTGTTTTGCGACATTGTCGTCTGCAAATGAAAGAAACTATTAGTAACTTCGTTTCAAGATTGTTAGAAACCAATCACTAGAAACGTGCAAAAACCGTTTCTATGAACAGTAATGCCTTTAAGCGTTAGCAATACTGATTCAATGATATTGCAAATTGCAACTACAAAGTTCAGCCACAAGTATGCAAGGGAATGCACCGATACAGTAAATATCCAGAGAAAGAGAAAGAAGCAGTACCGACTATTGTCCGAGTCCAGCGAGCGCTGTTTCCTTGAAACGAAGTTGCTCCCTCTACGGCGCGGAAGGATGATGAGCAATCGTTTCCCAAGGATGAAACGGACCGTATTTGTGATGTTGCGCTACAGTCACAAATCGACGACGAACGCAAGAGAGTTTCTGTATATATTTGATGCAGGACAGAGCGAGGAAGAAGAAAACAAGGAGGAGAGAAATTATACTTCAAATTCGTGTTTTGATTCGATTTCTGCAGGCCTATATATAGGATGGAAGAGGCATGTTCTTATGAACATGTGCTTCTGTTCGAATTGCCACGGCTATGACTATTGGAAAGGTTGCGACCCTTTACCAACAGAAATTTCCGTTTGCAATCGCGCGGTCAAATTCAAAAAATAGCGACTCCGCAGCGCAGCGAGCCCATCGGAGGCCCAATTAATCACCAGACCCCAAGAGCCCCAAGGCCCTTTATCTTTGACCTTTAAATATTAGCATGAATGTTTTATCATGCCATTGTCTCTTCCTCTTCCATCTCCTCTTTCTATTGATATAATACATCAAGCATTAGTATAAGTAGTGGCATAAGGCACAAATTTCCCCGATGTGGGACTTAGTTTGCCACAACCACTTTACTCATTCTTCCAACACTTATACCATTATAATTTCCAATCAACATAAACAGATTAGTTATCATAAATAAACATCATTTTCATCATGTAGCTTATGCATGCACTATCAGTCATTTTCATGGTGGAGAATGAGCTTTTAACCCAGTTGGCAGCAAGCTCACATGAATCACTCTAAAGTCAGCCAGAAAAAAATGAAAGTATAATTTTGGTCTTTGTCATTTTCAATAGTTAGCAATGTTTTATTTCAACTTTTAACAACGAATTTTTCTTACAACTTTTAAAAAGTAATTCTATTCTCTACAATTTAGTTTGATATGCTAGCAACTATGTGTGTGTTCATGACATAGAAAACTGGAAGTCGAAAAAGCTATAATGGCCACCAGTTAACAAATGCTTAGAATATGAGTTATATGCAGCTTTTGAAATAGCCACAGAAAATAATTTGAAAACATAATAAAAAAAGTTCATTATTTATCCTTAAAGGAAGAGTTCCAAGGTTTACATTATGGTGTGATAATGTAATTAAAATAATTATTGCAATATTCAGTGAAATCATTAACGAAGCATTAGGAATAGGTTGTGTAATTATGCTGGGTAATTTGCAATCCAATAACTCAAGCAAACTGCAAATATAATGTCAGTATCAGGAACCACGTATAGAGCTCACAGTGTCTCTTGCATCATTAGAATATCATTTTTACCTTGGTTAGTAATATTCTGGTTATTTACATTCCAAAATCTATAGTTGATTTATTTGAACCAAACTCTAAGCCATAATCAAACACCTAAGAAGTCATATGGATTTGACGTAGCATCATGACGAAAACGATATACGAAAAGCAAGAAAAATGACACTATCGACATGGTATTTTAACGAAAGGAATAAACCACTACTTTTTGTAACCAAGTAACCATTATAAAAAGGAATGGCATTCAAATCTACTCTAAAGGACGTATTACAACTATGAATGCTCATGACTTCACCTTCCCCATAATGATTGTAATAACCCGGAAAATCTGAGCCAGTTTAAAATTTTTATTTTGGCAATTTTAGCGAATTTTGAATATTTAAAATAGATTATTTTAAATAATATCGACGAGAAATTTATTTTGAATATAATTCGAACGTATATAGTTATATAGATCGTCGTTAGAATATAAATAATTATATATAATTATAAAAGGAATTGAAAATGGCGCGGTAGTTCGATAATTCGATTTCAAACTTCAATTGAATGTACCGGGTGCAAAACAATCCGGATTTTAGTGAAACCAAAAACAATAGGATCTAATTGATGATATCTTTCCAACGAATCCGAAAAATTGAAATTTCATAGCGGGAATCAAAAGATATGTCCAGTTTTAAATTCAGAATAGTCGCTATGGAATTCAGGCCCTTAAAAATGGGAATTTTGCAAACGACCTCGGATTTCGACGAAATCACTTTTGTTGGATCCGTGATGTCAAATTATAGCTAGATTCCAAATTTCATAATTTTTCGAATCAATATGTGAGCGTAGCAAAGGAAAACGCGTTTGACCAGTTTCAGTTGATTTTAATCGACTGGAAAATGGCCATTTTTCCAACGGTCTCAGAATTCGACGAAACTAGTTTTATTAGGACCGTATCGTCAATACGAAGCTAGAAAATATTTTTCTGCAATTTATAGAGTTCGTATGTGACCCTGGTAAATTGAAATGTATGTTTAAAATAGAATATATAGATTTGAATGTAAATTCAACGGAAACTAATTGTAACGATCAAATCAGCTTGCGATACATATCCCATTGTGTTCGGAATGGGGGTAAAACGCAATGGACGACAGGCGGTGGGCCTCGTTTTGAGGTCGAAAATAAAAGTTGCTTTTTGCGGTGAAATTAAATAATTAAATAATAAAAAAACCCTTTCCTATCTCCTCTGCCCCCCCTTCGAATTCATTTAAGAAAAGAAGAAAGAAAAAAAAATGATGGCAACCCATCGTCGATCCACCGCCGCCCTTCCCGATGACCACCGCGCCGCCGTCCAGGATGGCCGCACCCCCCCCCCTTTTCTCCACCTCGGCCTCGCAGACCCTCCCCCTGCGCACAACCCCCGCCGCCCCCCTAAACCCTAAGCCGCGCCGCACCCCATTTCGCCGCCGCCCCTGAAACCCCAACAGCGACTCCTCCTCCTCAGCCTCGACCGACACCCCCCTCCTGTAATTTTCATCTGTAAGTTTTTTTTTTATTATTTGTTTTTGTTTTGTTTTAACTTATTTTAAATATTTAGTTTAGGTAAATCAGATTGAAAAAAAATCTGATTTTGTATGTAGGTAATAGTAGATAAAGATTTGACCTTTTTTTTTTATGATTAGCCATAAGAAAATACGATTTTTAGTTGATAAATGATATAAAGGTCGGATTTTTAAATGATAAAGGTCGGATTTTTAAATGATAAAGGTCGGATTTTTAAATGATAAAGGTCGGATTTTTAAATGATATAAAGGTCGGATTTTTAAATGATAAAGGTCGGATTTTTAAATGATATAAAGGTCGGATTTTTAATGAAGTAAAAATAAGATTTTTAACTAAGTAAAAATATGATTTTTATATTATATAGATAGTAAAAGTTGAAATCTTTAAATTGAAAAGATGAAATCTTTATATTTGAAAAGGCGAAATCTTTATATTTGAAAAGGCGAAATCTTTATATTTGAAAAGGCGAAATCTTTATAGTTGAAAGGGCGCGATTTTTATACATTGAATAACAAAATAAAATTTTGATTTTTATATATTGGATAGTATAATAAAAATTTGATTTTTATATATTGGATAGTATAATAAAAATTTGATTTTTATATATTGGATAGTATAATAAAAATTTGATTTTTATATATTGGATAGTATAATTAAAATTTGATTTTTATATATTGGATAGTATAATAAAAATTTGATTTTTATATATTCAATAGTATAATAAAAATTTTATTTTTATATATTGAATAGTATAATAAAAATTTGATTTTTATATAGTGGATAGTATAATAAAAATTTGATTTTTATATATTGGATAGTATAATAAAAATTTGATTTTTATATATTGAATAGTATAATAAAAATTTGATTTTTATATATTGAATAGTATAATAAAAATTTGATTTTTATATATGGGATAGTATAATAAAAATTCGATTTTTATATATTGAATAGCGAAATAAAAATTCGATTTTTATATATTGCATAGCGAAGTAAAAATTCGATTTTTATATATTGAATAGCGAAGTAAAAATTCGATTTTTATATATTGAATAGCGAACTAAAAATTCGATTTTTATATATTGAATAGCGAAGTAAAAATTCGATTTTTATATATTGAATAGCGAAGTAAAAATTCGATTTTTATATATTGAATAGCGAAGTAAAATTCGATTTTTATATATTGAATAGCGAAGTAAAAATTCGATTTTTATATATTGAATAGCAAAATAAAAATTCGATTTTTATGTATTGAACAGCAAAGTAAAAATTCGATTTTTATATATTGAATAGCGAAGTAAAAATTCGATTTTTATATATTGAATAGCGAAGTAAAAATTCGATTTTTATATATTGAATAGCGAAGTAAAAATTCGATTTTTACATATGTAGTGGCTACAGCAACGAAGATGAAAAAAATGCGATAACGATGAAGATTTCTTTCAAAGAAGAGTCAAGATGATTGGATAGCTATCGGTGAGAATTTCTCACCTTTCAATTTCATTTTCTAGCTATATATATATACTAGGATGTAGACGGTGTTTAGTAGCACCTGACACAATCGTCCACAGACCATGGACTTGTTTGTTTGGTTGCATAGATTAGTTAGATGATTTAATTTGAAATTGAATTGTTTGGTGAAATGAATGGATTTGATTGATATGTGAATGGCGTGGGCCTTCACTAGACCGGGGATAAGGCTAGGCCTTGTCCCGTTTCTAGTATCGTGCCGTTATGCCGCCGAAATTTTCTAAAATAAGTTAGAAAAATAAAGATATCACTTTTATTTTGTAAATGAACTGAATAGAATATTTTCATATAAAATAAAATATTTTATCGTTAAAAATATAATTTTTAGCGTGAATGTGAATAAATAAATATTTATAAACAAATCGGCCGATTTGTTTATATACACTGATTTGACTGATATTGATTGGGTCGATAAATTTTACACATCGCCTAACTGCACAAATAAAATATGTGTTTGATTGTTTGAAACCCCACACGGGTGTTGGGATGAAATTTGAAGTTCACTCATCCTGATTGATTAAATATGTCGATCGATTGATTGACAGGCTGTTATAAGCGTTAGATATCTATATTTGATGCTTATACAGTGTAGTGCACTTTGGTTGATGGTTGATTATTTTTCAATGCTATTATATACGTGTGATGTATGAAAATCCATATAATTAATATTATATGGTGATTGATTGGGCCTCATTCCAATTTAGAAGATAAAGAATACTATAAAATAAAAGTTCATGTGTTGACTGTACTCATTCGTGAGATTAGTCATGTGTTGAACGAATATTTTAATAATAAAATTTACATCTTTATCACTATAAAATAAAGGTTCATGTGTTGACTGTACTCATCCGTTGAGATTAGTCATGTGTTGAACGAATATTTTAATAATAAAATTTACATCTTTATCAATATAAAATAAAAGTTCATGTGTTGACTGTACTCATTCATGAGATTAGTTATGTGTTGAACGTAATATTTTAACAATAAATTTTATATCTTTATCACTATAAAATAAAGGTTCATGTGTTGACTGTACTCATCCGTTGAGATTAGTCATGTGTTGAACGAATATTTTAATAATAAAATTTACATCTTTATCAATATAAAATAAAAGTTCATGTGTTGACTTTACTCATCCGTTGAGATTAGTCATGTGTTGAACAAAATATTTGAAATAAGAAATATTTGAAATAGAAATATTTTGATAATAAGAAATATTTGAAATAGAAATATTTTGATAATAAGAAATATTTGAAATAGAAATATTTGAAAATAGAAATATATGAAGCCGTGTTGATTAGATTTACGCCATTTTGACGTGAACGATATTTATATTGATTTTGTTCATTTTAAAATAAATATTGAAAAGTGATTTCGAAATCGAATATTTTGAAATGAATCGAATATTTCGAAATGAATCGAATATTTCAAAATGAATTGAATATAAAACCATTTCGAAATGAATTGAATATAAAACGATTTCGAAATGAATTGAATATAAAACGATTTCGAAATGAATTGAATATAAAATGATTTCGAAATGAATTGAATATAAAACGATTTCGAAATGAATTGAATATAAAATGATTTCGAAATGAATTGAATATAAAACGATTTCGAAATGAATTGAATATAAAACGATTTCGAAATGAATTGAATATATAACGAATTTGATTTGAATAGAAAAAGAATTTGATTTCCATTGAATATATAACGAATTTGAATCGAATAGAAAACCACTTTGAATTGAATCGAATTGTAAACGAATTCGAATTGAATAGAAAACGAATTGAAATGAATTCAAATTGAATTTAAATTTGAATTGAATAGAAATGAATTTTAAAACGAATTTATAAGGAAAAATTCAATTTTGGTTTGAATTGAAATGGAAGTTGAAAATGTTTTTGAAACGAATTCAAAAATATTTATAAAATTCGTTTTAAATAGAAATCGACGAAATATATATTATATATATAATATAATGGCCTGAATAGAACGCGCCGCGCCGCGGCAGTTCGTGAATTTCGACCATTTATTTCAAACGGACATTACGGGAGATCCGACCGTCGGATTCTCCTAAAACCGGAACTGTTGGGTTCATATCGAAAAGAGCTTTCCAATGAATATTAGAAATTTGAAATCTAACGGTTGGATTTGGAGGTACGTCCAAATCAAATTTGAAAAATGTCGCTGTAAGTGCAGTTCGATGGCCATTATTGGAAATCGACTGTACGGGCCTTGATAAAATGATTAAAAATAGTAATAATTTATGTAAAATCATAAGAAATGATTTGGGAGAAATTGGGATGAAAAACTCCATATTTGAAAAGATAAAAATGGATTTTTATCGAAATGAACTAGTTTTGAACTAAATTTAAAACCCAATTATTTTTAAATAAATAAACTAGATTTAAAAAGGGTTTTAAATAATCGGAATTGCTAATATATTTGATTAGATATAAAATGGGTTTATCGTGAACGGTGTTTTAAATAACACTAGTTCTTTAACCCGATAATAAATAGAATGTGATTTGGGTTTGTCGTGAACTGTGTTTTAAATGACATTAGTTCTTTAACCCAATAAAAGGAGTTTTAACGAATCTGCAATTAGATTGAAATGTAAATTTGTAATCTAAATTATCAAATTTAGAAAATGAGCGAGAATGGAGTATTACCAGTTTTGCTCCAAAGCGATAGTTAAATCTTTAATTAGATTTGAACGTGAAATGGTAATTAATTTTACTGATAACACTGTGGTGTTAGATATGGAGTATTACCAGTTTTGCTTCATGGGATGAATAGGTTGGGATTGGGAAATAAAATAAATAATTACTTCGGTGTGGTTCGCTAATCTCGACTAGATGGAAAACCATAATTTGGTTTGATAGATCATCCAGAGGAAGATTAAAGGATAAATTCTAAAGAATTTATCTTGGATAAAATTAATGGGAACCTTTCCCTAAGAATATGATTTTGTGAATAAAAGAATATTCTGAATTGGAATGAGGCGTATGTTGTGTTTGTGTAACATTTGTTTTTAATATATGCGGGTTGTTCGGAAAGTCCGGGTTTATACCCATTCTTAATAACCGATTCGACGATATGTCGAAGATGAAGACGGTGGTTGAAGACCGGAAGTCTTCACATCGTTTGGGTAATTACTGACGATCCTGATTGGGCTGTCACCCAAGAGGATGGAAATAGTTGGTGATCGTCCAGACATACCTGGAGATGGATGGATATGCGAGGAAAGTGCCTCCGGTTTCGTTCAGACCCGGAACGAACTTGTAAATGGATTATGTGTCTGACATTGGATTTTATTCTGTGTTGATTGAACTCTATTAAATATACATCTGTTTGGCGGTGGAGAATTTATTCTTTTGCTTAACGCCCTTCTCTGAGACGTACGAGCTCAGAGGTTGTATATCGATGGACATCAGTCGCATGACATGAATTGCCTGTGTGGCACACTAAGATGCAATGATCAAGGCTTCTGTTGAAAAGAAAAGTCTTGTGGTTGATGATCAAAGCACGACCTACATGGCAGCTTTGTGTATAGCGTGGATTCGCGAGCCTCACACCTCGGTATGAGTCAAAAACGGGAAGAGGACCTAAGGAGTGCACGACGTTTCTTTCTAGCTATGGGTGGTGTCAGTGACCTACCAGCCCTGACATTTATATACTTTTCACCTTTTGGTTTGGATGTGAGGCGCCTCGATTTTAGGTCTGTAAGGACCGGGAAACGTGTGTTCAGGAATTGCCAATCCTCTAACGTAAGTGAGGACCGGCCTTGGAGGATCCCAGGATTGCCTAGAGTGTGTAGTCCTGAGGCATTTGCTAGAGTGTCTCGAACGCGGAGAGGAGCTTGCCCCTTGCCTCGACTCATGACGGAAATCCAATTTCCAATACGTGTATTGCGGTTTTATTTGTAGAGCCTAGTATGGCGACATAGTAGCATGGGATGCTATGCCGTCTATGATTTATATTTATGATTGAAATTGTTTTGACACTATACACTTATTATAGTATCAAATGATTTGTTTTTAAAACGTACCAAGCATGTTTGGCTATTATAAGGGAAAACCCTATCCTCCGGCTTGCGTTGCATTGTGTGATGGGACCTGGGTCTTATAATAGCTTCATTTTTCGAAAAAGCATTGCGTTGTTTATCCTAAGCACTGGTATTCTTGGGAGGAAACCCGTTCCGTGTTATACGGCGTGGTCCCTTGAATTACTCTCTTTTAAAGTAAAGTTTTAAATAACTGTTTTAGTTCTCACACCAGTCACATGACTGACCTGGAGTTTATTGTTTTAACCTAAACTCTGGGTGCCCCCATTTTCCACACGGGCAGCTAGTAGTTTTGGTTTTGCAGATTTATATTCACAGGATCCTGGTTTACAGCTGGAATGATATCCGGAAAGCTCTGTATCCGTATATCACCTTCAGTTGTGCTTTGTATTATTTTTTTTCCGCTGCTATGTAATTTATTGTAATCTCTGATATTTATCGAATGTAATTTATTCATTTATACTCTGTATATTCTTGTATCTGATGGAATTGTTGTAATATACAATGAAATGTTCTTCCGTCTGCGTTCTGATTTGTCTTGTCCTCACAGTAATTCGTTCTTTCTCATCTCTTTCGAGGCCGGGGAAGTTCGGGTCGCTACATTTGGTATCAGAGCTTTGGTTTACAGAGCTCGAGAACAAGACACATTAGAACCATTCGAAAGGATTCATCAGATATTGGATTTGTAATATCCAATCAGAATGACTCGTTAGAGATAGGATCAGTAGTATCCTAGAACGAGTGTGAAGAGTATATTTTTCAAATGAAAACAATTTTGTTTTGAAATTTAAATCATTATATACGTATTTGAATATTTATTTATTTGGAATTTGGACGATCCAATATATAAAGTTTTTGCATATACGCGTCATGAACGTATATTCGAAGTTTTAATATATTGGATAGATATGGAATCACATTCTAGTCGCCCGGAGATGGTACTGAAGATTGTCATGACATCATCAGTATTTATGTTCGTGTTTCGAAGGTGTGATATCTATATATTTCCATCAGACTGGTGTGAGAACCAAACTTATATATAGTTAGAACACATTGTTGTGAATTGGCATCAAAAATAAGATTTTCTGTATATGTATCAAAATTATGAATTTGAAACATTAATCCACTAATCGATTGATGTTTGTGTTGTTTGTTTGACAATTTTGAACCATTATGCCTAATTGAACCAATATTGAACTGTATTGAAAATTGGTTGCATTTGCTTGCATATACATATACTTACATTGAACAGGTCATAGCAAGGAGGCTAGAGCCGAAGAATAAAATTTGTTTGCCCGACAAATAGGTACACGTTTACTACATAATTTACTGTTTTGTTTGGGTGATGATGATTTTATGAGCCGATTGGCTAGCCGCTTGGCTTTTTCTTTTTCTTTTTGAGATCAGAAGGCCTATATGGCAATTTCGGGATTTTCCGTGGCTCCCGGTGCAGGGAAGGTTATGGCGAAATTTTTCGAAAATTTAGGGTGTGAGCCAAATTTTTGAGATTTTGAAAATTCTCAGAAACTGAAAAGTTGGAGAATGGAAGCCAGATCGAACGTAGAGCTGGTTAATCAAACCACTTTCGACTTTGTTCCTTTTCGGAGACGAAATTTTTTAAGTGGGGGAGATTGTAATAACCCGGAAAATCTGAGCCAGTTTAAAATTTTTATTTTGGCAATTTTAGCGAATTTTGAATATTTAAAATAGATTATTTTAAATAATATCGACGAGAAATTTATTTTGAATATAATTCGAACGTATATAGTTATATAGATCGTCGTTAGAATATAAATAATTATATATAATTATAAAAGGAATTGAAAATTGCGCGGTAGTTCGATAATTCGATTTCAAACTTCAATTGAATGTACCGGGTGCAAAACAATCCGGATTTTAGTGAAACCAAAAACAATAGGATCTAACTGATGATATCTTTCCAACGAATCCGAAAAATTGAAATTTCATAGCGGGAATCAAAAGATATGTCCAGTTGAATTTTCAGAATAGTCGCTATGGAATTCAGGCCCTTAAAAATGGGAATTTTGCAAACGACCTCGGATTTCGACGAAATCACTTTTGTTGGATCCGTGATGTCAAATTATAGCTAGATTCCAAATTTCATAATTTTTCGAATCAATATGTGAGCGTGGCAAAGGAAAACGCGTTTGACCAGTTTCAGTTGATTTTAATCGACTGGAAAATAATCATTTTTCCAACGGTCTCAGAATTCGACGAAACTAGTTTTGTTAGGACCGTATCGTCAATATGAAGCTAGAAAATATTTTTCTGCAATTTATAGAGTTCGTATGTGACCCTGGTAAATTGAAATGTATGTTTAAAATAGAATATATAGATTTAAATGTAAATTCAATGGAAACTGATTGTAACGATCAAATCAGCTTGCGATACATATCCCATTGTGTTCGGAATGGGGGTAAAACGCTATGGACGACAGGCGGTGGGCCTCGTTTTGAGGTCGAAAATAAAAGTTGCTTTTTGCGGTGAAATTAAATAATTAAATAATGAAAATAAAAAAAGCCCTTTCCTATCTCCTCTGCCCCCCCTTCGAATTCATTTCAGTAAAGAAGAAAGAAAAAAAACGATGGCAACCCATCGTCGATCCACCGCCGCCCTTCCCGATGACCACCGCGCCGCCGTCCAGGATGGCCGCACCCCCCCTTTTCTCCACCTCTGCCTCGCAGACCCTCCCCCTGCGCACAACCCCCGCCGCCCCCCTAAACCCTAAGCCGCGCCGCACCCCATTTCGCCGCCGCCCCTGAAACCCCAACAGCGACTCCTCCTCCTCAGCCTCGACCGACACCCCCCCTCCTCCAATTTTCATCTGTAAGTTTTTTATTTTATTTATTTGTTTTTGTTTTGTTTTAACTTATTTTAAATATTTAGTTTAGGTAAATCAGATTGAAAAAAAAATCTGATTTTGTATGTAGGTAATAGTAGATAAAGATTTGACCTTTTTTTTTTTATGATTAGCCATAAGAAAATACGATTTTTAGTTGATAAATGATATAAAGGTCGGATTTTTAAATGATAAAGGTCGGATTTTTAAATGATAAAGGTTGGATTTTTAAATGATATAAAGGTCGGATATTTAAATGATAAAGGTCGGATTTTTAAATGATATAAAGGTCGGATTTTTAATGAAGTAAAAACGAGATTTTTAACTAAGTAAAAATACGATTTTTATATTATATAGATAATAAAAGTTGAAATCTTTAAATTGAAAAGTTGAAATCTTTATATTTGAAAAGGCGAAATCTTTATATTTGAAAAGGCGAAATCTTTATAGTTGAAAGGGCGCGATTTTTATACATTGAATAACAAAATAAAATTTTGATTTTTATATATTGGATAGTATAATAAAATTTTGATTTTTATATATTGGATAGTATAATAAAAATTTGATTTTTATATATTGGATAGTATAATAAAAATTTGATTTTTATATATTGGATAATATAATAAAAATTTGATTTTTATATATTGAACAGTATAATAAAAATTTGATTTTTATATATTGAACAGTATAATAAAAATTTGATTTTTATATATTGGATAGTATAATAAAAATTTGATTTTTATATATTGAATAGTATAATAAAAATTTGATTTTTATATATTGAATAGTATAATAAAAATTTTATTTTTATATATTGGATAGTATAATAAAAATTTGATTTTTATATATTGGATAGTATAATAAAAATTTGATTTTTATATATTAAATAGTATAATAAAAATTTGATTTTTATATATTGAATAGTATAATAAAAATTTGATTTTTATATATTGGATAGTATAATAAAAATTCGATTTTTATATATTGAATACCGAAATAAAAATTCTATTTTTATATATTGAATAGCGAAGTAAAAATTCGATTTTTATATATTGAATAGCAAAGTAAAAATTCGATTTTTATATATTGAATAGCGAAATAAAAATTCAATTTTTATATATTGAATAGCGAAGTAAAAATTCGATTTTTATATATTGAATAGCGAAGTAAAAATTCGATTTTTATATATTGAATAGCGAAGTAAAAATTCGATTTTTATATATTGAATAGCGAAGTAAAAATTCGATTTTTATATATTGAATAGCGAAATAAAAATTTGATTTTTATATATTGAATAGCGAAGTAAAAATTCGATTTTTATATATTGAATAGCGAAGTAAAAATTCAATTTTTATATATTGAATAGCGAAGTAAAAATTCGATTTTTATATATTGAATAGCGAAGTAAAAATTCGATTTTTACATATGTAGTGGCTACAGCAACGAAGATGACAAAAATGCGATAACGATGAAGATTTCTATCAAAGAAGAGTCAAGATGATTGGATAGCTATCGGTGAGAATTTCTCACCTTTCAATTTCATTTTCTAGCTATATATATATATATATACTAGGATGTAGACGGTGTTTAGTAGCACCCGACACAATCGTCCACAGACCATGGACTTGTTTGTTTGGTTGCATAGATTAGTTAGATGATTTGATTTGAAATTGAATTGTTTGGTGAAATGAATGGATTTGATTGATGTGTGAATGGCGTGGGCCTTCACTAGACCGGGGATAAGGCTAGGCCTTGTCCCGTTTCTAGTATCGTGCCGTTATGCCGCCGAAATTTTCTAAAATAAGTTAGAAAAATAAAGATGTCACTTTTATTTTGTAAATGAACTGAATAGAATATTTTCATATAAAATAAAATATTTTATCGTTAAAAATATAATTTTTAGCGTGAATGTGAATAAATAAATATTCATAAACAAATTGGCCGATTTGTTTATATACACTGATTTGACTGATATTGATTGGGTCGATAAATTTTACACATCGCCCAACTGCACAAATAAAATCTGTGTTTGATTGTTTGAAACCCCACACGGGTGTTGGGATGAAATTTGAAGTTCACTCATCCTGATTGATTAAATATGTCGATCGATTGATTGACAGGCTGTTATAAGCGTTAGATATCTATATTTGATGCTTATACAGTGTAGTGCACTTTGGTTGATGGTTGATTATTTTTCAATGCTATTATATACGTGTGATGTATGAAAATCCATATAATTAATATTATATGGTGATTGATTGGGCCTCATTCCAATTTAGAAGATAAAGAATACTATAAAATAAAAGTTCATGTGTTGACTGTACTCATTCGTGAGATTAGTCATGTATTGAACGAATATTTTAATAATAAAATTTACATCTTTATCACTATAAAATAAAGGTTCATGCGTTGACTGTACTCATCCGTTGAGATTAGTCATGTGCTGAACGAATATTTTAATAATAAAATTTACATCTTTATCAATATAAAATAAAAGTTCATGTGTTGACTGTACTCATTCATGAGATTAGTCATGTGTTGAACATAATATTTTAAAAATAAATTTTATAACTTTATCACTATAAAATAAAGGTTCATGTGTTGACTGTACTCATCCGTTGAGATTAGTCATGTGTTGAACGAAAACTTTAATAATAAAATTTACATCTTTATCAATATAAAATAAAAGTTCATGTGTTGACTGTACTCATCCGTTGAGATTAGTCATGTGTTGAACGAAATATTTGAAATAGAAATATTTTGATAATAAGAAATATTTGAAATAGAAATATTTGAAATAGAAATATTTTGATAATAAGAAATATTTGAAATAGAAATATTTGAAAATAGAAATATATGAACCCGTGTTGATTAGATTTACGCCATTTTGACGTGAACGATATTTATATCGATTTTGTTCATTTTAAAATAAATATTGAAAAGTGATTTCGAAATCGAATATTTCGAAATGAATCGAATATTTCGAAATGAATGGAATATAAAACGATTTCGAAATGAATTGAATATAAAACGATTTCGAAATGAATTGAATATAAAACGATTTCGAAATGAATTGAATATAAAACGATTTTGAAATGAATTGAATATAAAACGATTTCGAAATGAATTGAATATATAACGAATTTGATTTGAATAGATAACGAATTTGATTTCCATTGAATATATAACGAATTTGAATCGAATAGAAAACCACTTTGAATTGAATCGGATTGAAAACGAATTCGAATTGAATAGAAAACGAATTGAAATGAATTCAAATTGAATTTAAATTTGAATTGAATAGAAATGAATTTTAAAACGAATTTATAAGGAAAAATTCAATTTTGATTTGAATTGAAATGGAAGTTGAAAATGTTTTTGAAACGAATTCAAAACTATTTATAAAATTCGTTTTAAATAGAAATCGACGAAATATATATTATATATATAATATAATGGCCTGAATAGAACGCGCCGCGCCGCGGCAGTTCTTGAATTTCGACCATTTATTTCAAACGGACATTACGGGAGATCCGACCGTCGGATTCTCTTAAAACTAGAACCGTTGGGTTCGTATCAAAAAGAGCTTTCTAATGAATATTAGAAATTTGAAATCTAACGGTTGGATTTGGAGGTACGTCCAAATCAAATTTGAAAACGGTCGCTGTAAGTGCAGTTCGATGGCCATTATTGGAAATCGACTGTACGGGCCTTGATAAAATGATTAAAAATAGTAATAATTTATGTAAAATCATAAGAAATGATTTGGGAGAAATTGGGATGAAAAACTCAATATTTGAAAAGATAAAAATGGATTTTTATCGAAATGAACTAGTTTTGAACTAAATTTAAAACCCAATTATTTTTAAATAAATAAACTAGATTTAGAAAGGGGTTTTAAATAATCGGAATTTCTAATATATTTGATTAGATATAAAATGGGTTTATCGTGAACGGTGTTTTAAATAACACTAGTTCTTTAACCCGATAATAAATAGAATGTGATTTGGGTTTGTCGTGAACTGTGTTTTAAATGACATTAGTTCTTTAACCCAATAAAATGAGTTTTAACGAATCTGCAATTAGATTGAAATGTAAATTTGTAATCTAAATTATCAAATTTAGAAAATGAGCGAGAATGGAGTATTACCAGTTTTGCTCCAAAGCGATAGTTAAATCTTTAATTAGATTTGAACGTGAAATGGTAATTAATTTTACCGATAACACCGTGGTGTTAGATATGGAGTATTACCAGTTTTGCTTCATGGGATGAATAGGTTGGGATTGGGAAATAAAATAAATAATTACTTCGGTGTGGTTCGCTAATCTCGACTAGATGGAAAACCATAATTTGGTTTGATAGATCATCCAGAGGAAGATTAAAGGATAAATTCTACAGAATTTATCTTGGATAAAATTAATGGGAACCTTTCCCTAAGAATATGATTTTGTGAATAAAAGAATATTCTGAATTGGAATGAGGCGTATGTTGTGTTTGTGTAACATTTGTTTTTAATATACGCGGGTTGTTCGGAAAGTCCGGGTTTATACCCATTCTTAATAACCGATTCGACGATATGTCGAAGATGAAGACGGTGGTTGAAGACCGGAAGTCTTCACATCGTTTGGGTAATTACTGACGATCCTGATTGGGCTGTACACCCAAGAGGATGGAAATAGTTGGTGATCGTCCAGACATACCTGGAGATGGATGGATATGCGAGGAAAGTGCCTCCGGTTTCGTTTAGACCCAGAACGAACTTGTAAATGGATTGTGTGTCTGACATTGGATTTTATTCTCTGTTGATTGATCTCTATTAAATATACATCTGTTTGGCGGCGGAGAATTTTTTTTTTTGCTTAACGCCCTTCTTTGAGACGTACGAGCTCAGAGGTTGTATATCGATGGACATCAGTCGCATGACATGAATTGCCTGTGTGGCACGCTAAGATGCAATGATCAAGGCTTCTGTTGAAAAGCAAAGTCTTGTGGTTGATGATCAAAGCACGGCCTACGTGGCAGCTTTGTGTATAGCGTTGATTCGCGAGCCTCACACCTCGGTATGAGTCAAAAACGGGATGAGGACCCAAGGAGTGCACGACGTTTCTTTCTAGCTATGGGTGGTGTCAGTGACCTACCAGCCCTGACATTTATATACTTTTCACCTTGTGGTTTGGATGCGAGGCACCTCGATTTTAGGTCTGCAAGGACCGGGAAACGTGTGTTCAGGAATTGCCAATCCTCTAACGTAAGTGAGGACCGGCCTTGGAGGATCCCAGGATTGCCCAGAGTGTGTAGTCCTGAGGCATTTGCTAGAGTGTCTCGAACGCGGAGAGGAGCTTTCCCCTTGCCTCGACTCATGATGGAAATCCAATTTCCAATACGTGTATTGCGGTTTTATTTGTAGAGCCTAGTATGGCGACATAGTAGCATGGGATGCTATGCCGCCTATGATTTATATTTATGATTGAAATTGTTTTGACACTATACACTTATTATAGTATCAAATGATTTGTTTTTAAAACGTACCAAGCATGTTTGGCTATTATAAGGGAAAACCCTATCCTCCAGCTTGCGTTGTATTGTGTGATGGGACCTGGGTCTTATAATAGCTTCAGTTTTCGAAAAAGCATTGCGTTGTTTATCCTATGCACTGGTATTCTTGGGAGGAAACCCGTTCCGTGTTATACGGCGTGGTCCCTTGAATTACTCTCTTTTAAAGTAAAGTTTTAAATAACTGTTTTAGTTCTCACACCAGTCACATGACTGACCTGGAGTTTATTGTTTTAACCTAAACTCTGGGTGCCCCCATTTTCCGCACGGGCAGCTAGTAGTTTTGGTTTTGCAGATTTATATTCACAGGATCCTGGTTTACAGCTGGAATGATATCCGGAAAGCTCTGTATCCGTATATCACCTTCAGTTGTGCTTTGTATTATTTTTTTCCGCTGCTATGTAATTTATTGTAATCTCTGATATTTATCGAATGTAATTTATTCATTTATACTCTGTATATTCTTGTATCTGATGGAATTGTTGTAATATACAATGAAATGTTCTTCCGTCTGCGTTCTGATTTGTCTTGTCCTCACAGTAATTCGTTCTTTCTCATCTCTTTCGAGGCCGGGGAAGTTCGGGTCGCTACAATGAAGTTGAGGAATCGGTAATAGAAATGAATGCAAGAAATGCAGCAACAATTTTTATGAGAAAGCAGTGGGAATCAGACTCATAATTAAGTAATCAATTTATAGAAACCAAACCCAATTCAACTATGATAAGTTAAACCTGGAAAGGGAGACTTATATCTGAAAATACATTACTGGCCCATGAGCTCATAAGGGATTTTAATAGGAAGAACAAGAACCTTATGTGTATTAAAATTGATTTACATAAGGCCTTTGATAAAATAAATAGAGATTTCATCATTTATATGCTCATGCAAATGGGTTTTAATGAAAAATTATGTGCTTTAATTAAAGAATGCATCACTAGTGTAACATACTCTATTATGATCAATGGTTCCCCTAAAGGTTTTATTCATAGCAATAGAGGAATTAGACAGGGGGATCCACTGTCCCCTTATCTTTTCTCAATTGTTATGGAATATTTTTCTTTGCAAATGGAAATAGAATTGATAAGGGGAAACATTAATCCTATTAGCAGGAAAATTCCACATATCACACATCTACTTTATGCAAATGATATGCTTCTTTTTTTAAAAGCTGACAGGAATAATGCAATCACTATTAAGAGAATTCTTTCTAATATGGAAAATTATGCTGGCCTCTCTGTTAATATTGACAAAAGTAAGATATATTTTAGCAAAGAGGCCAAGTTTAAGGAAGACATTTTTAAAATATTGAATTTTAAAGAGGGTTCACTTCCTGTTAAATATCTTGGCCTTCCACTTAGCATTAATCAAGTTAAAGACAGGGACTGTACTAGACTGATTGACATCATTCATAATAAATTAGATGGTTGGTCTAGTAAATTCCTCTCATTAGCTGGTAGAGTGGAACTTGCACACACAGTCATCACTGTAGTTATTATGTACTGGGTCCAAACTCACAGTATTCCCATCAGTGTTATTCAAAAAATAGAAAAGCTTTGTGCTAATTTCATCTGGAGAGGTAAGCATCATAAAATAGCATGGATAAGGTGTGCAAACCCAAAATTTATGGTGGGTTAGGACTCAGAAGTATTAAAGACCTGACTGATGTTTGTATGTTTAAACTTTTTTGGAAATTTTTAGAAGGTAAGTCTCTATGGGCCAGGTGGATGAAAGCTAGATATCTTCAAAATAAAAATTTTTGGATTACCAGAAAGGAAAATCGTCATTCATTTGTGTGGAAGAATATTCTTGATTGCAGAAGTAGAGGTAAAAAATTTATTGAGAGAAAATTGACTGATGGTAGTCAAACTAGTATTTGGTTTGACCCTTGGATACATGGTAATTCTCTTGTTGACTTACTTGGCTGGAATAATTTATATTTACTAGGTGGTGTTACAAATAAAGTTCAAAATATTATTTTAAATAACAATTGGAACTTTCAAAACAGTTCAGCTGCAGCCATTTTTAAAAATGCCATTCAGAAAATTAGTATTGATAAGAGTGGACCAAGGGATGCATGGGAATGGAAATTTTGCTCAAAAGGTAAATTTTCTTTTAAAAAAACATGGGAGTTTCTTAGGGGAGAAGAAACAGAAGTGGACTGGCACAAGGTGATCTGGTGCAAATCCAACTGTCCCAAAATGGCCCATTGTACTTATTTTCCTTTACAAAATAAACTACCAACTAGAGATAGGTGTTGCAAATGGAACCCTAATTCTGATAAGCATTGCTTATTTTGCAAGTATGATATAGAAAGCTCCAACCATTTGTTTTTTGACTGCCCTTTCTCTCAGTTCATATGGTTCAATATTAAATGTTCTTTAGGGTTTAATAGTTCTATTTCTACTCTAGATATTAGGAGTAGTATTGATTATATTTTGAAAACTTTGAATCCCAAGTCTTTTTTATTTAAGAAAGCTTGTATTATGTTAACAGCTGTTGTCTTTTACATTTGGAAAGAGAGGAATCAGAGACTTCACACTAACAAAGTTACTAGTAGTTTCCAACTTTTGAGCTGTATTTTATCTGACTGTTGGATTATTATGAAAAAACTTAGTTTGCACAGGCATGACAGCATTCACAATCAATCTAAAAAAGATGCTAGCTTAGATAATCAAGTTGAAGATTTCATATTCAATTGCAAGTTCAGTAATAAAAGACATACTCTCCATGATACTGGCAGCAAACATCAAGCTGGGGCTACTGGTATCCTTCCTGGAGGCAGATCCACCCATCTCTACAATAATAATATCTGCAAGGGAAGTATGCAGAATTATTACTCAAAATATAGTCTTTTATGTTCTAATACTAATAGTAATCTGGGTCTCTTACCAATTGCAGAGAATAGAGGTCAAATACCAACCAGCAGTGATCCAAGAAGCCTGGAAAGGATTGATGGAAGTCACACAGTTAATCCTTATGGTTTTTTTGATACTAATTCAGATTGCAGGGAAACAGAAGATTGTTCTGGCGTCCTTCCTGGTGGCAGCTATCCCAATCTTTGTAACAACCTGATTATAAAGGGAAGTAAACAGGATAGTTATAATAATAGTGCGTGTCTTGTTTATAAAATGGTTTCTGATGTAAATAACTAACATGCTACATAGAAGGGGATTCATAGCCAGACCAGCAGTGATCCAGATACTTCTACCTCTCCAAATAAGAAAGATGGAAATCAATCATACCAGTTTCTAGCTAGAATAGGAAGAAATCATTACAAAAGCGAGCTTAATGGTCAGATTTATCACTTATCTTGCTGGAGTAACGGGGAAAACAGTGGATCTAGAGAAGTGAAGGAAGCTCGAAGCTCAAAGAGACACAGAAGGGAAAACGATAGCTTAATCAGCATCAGAGACTTCAGATCTGATGATAGGAAGGAGATTGAAGCTGAAACTTGGAATAGAAACGTCTCCCTGAATCCTCGCACCTCAGTGGAGACCAACAAGTGTGAAGACGAAGTATGGAACCCACCATGATGATTTGATTTGCCATTCGTATGGGCGATTACCCTTTCCGTCCGCCATTATTTTGTGTCTTTGAGAGGCGGCTAGGGTTTGGATGTAGAGAGAACGAATGTTTTTGTTTTATCTCGTGTTGTATCTGGTTGTTTACCCGTTAGGCTGTTGGGCCTTGGGCCAATACACCTTTTTTTAATCTCGTTCAAAAAAAAAAGTTAAACCTGGAAAAGAAACGTAAAAAACGTAGCAGTAAGTTCAATGAGTATTCAGTAAGGACTGTTTCGTGAATTAAGTTATCGATTTATTTACTGCAAACCAAAATTAGGAATGGGAATTCAAATCAACCAATAGACATAAGAACCACAATGATAATTTCAATAAGTGATATGTAAGAATTGGACTATAATCAAGCAATCAATTTACACGTAGGAAAAAAAATCTAAGAAGGAGAATTTAAATAGAAGAAAAAACGAATCCAAACAAATAAGGTCAGCCGATCTATAGGGCTTCAGTATGCTATGGCCAGAGGCGGTGGAGAGGAATAACAGAAGGAGATTCCATCAGATTCGGAAGTCGGAATGTGGATATTTTGGGACGGCGCAGGGGAAACGAACAGGAGGAAATGGTAGTGCGTAATAAAAGGATTGAAGGAAGCTTTGCAGGGGAAAACACGAAAGGATGTAAATCGTTAGATCCAGGCATCGTACAGGGTGGTAGTGCTATATTATTTTAACAAAAGTGGAACCGAAAGGTCATAAGAGAAATATTGTGCCTTCATATAATTTAATAGATATGACATGACGAGCTAAACATTTATTCATCTTATATATATCGTGAGAATTTGGAATAATAAGTAAGACGAATTTGGAAAATATCTCTAAGCAGTAAATTCTTTATTTATGTTATCGAGTAAGATGAATTTGGAAAATACCAAACATGCCTAAATTACATAACTTGTTGCAAACATGAAATCTTTTACTTGTACAGCAAAAAAGGATTATCTTACCCATGAGTTTAAGAAATCTACTTGTTCTCCTTTTCTAGCTGCCTTTTACTGCTTGACTATCCAGAAGCAGCAATAACCAAAATTAAAACTAGAAAACATTTGCAAAAAAAAAAACAATAACAAAAACAAACTACAACTAGACTTACGTGTATCAAGCAAGAAGTTGGCGATTTTCAAAGCCAGCGAAGTCGGCGGAGGCAGCTTAATCGTAATCATTTAGAAGACAGCGTAATCATAGATTGCTAGGAGAGCGAAGGCAGCGTAATGTTTCGAACAAAGTCGACGAAGTCGGCGATTTTCGAATAACGAAAGATGAGATGATTTGAAGAAACACTTTTTTTCTCTATCGTGATTCGAAATCTAGGGTTACGGTGTTTTGCAGATTTAGGATAAATTAGGGTAGACGGGTAAACAAGTTGCATTGATTTTAGACCCGTTGTTTTGTTGGCTGAAGCAAGTTGGGTTAGAAAAAACAATTAAATGGGTCAAACTCAACCCCTTTAATATTAGGGTAAATGAGCTGAGTAAAAGGGTTAGGGTCATATCTGACAGGCCTAGATGGAAGCAAGATCGGGAATAGAGGCAGCTTCTTCTTCGACCAAGAGTGGAGCTAGTGTTGATATGTTTAGAATTAGAGATTAGGTTTGAGAATGAGATTGAAATTTTTACCAGTTTACATTGAAACTGCCTTATACTGCTGAACTACACTTGTTTGTATGTCCATGCACTTGGGCTGATTTGCTTACTGTCTTGAGTGTGTTGATCCCATGTACAATCTTCTTGTACCGTTCATATGCATTCACTGTTTGAGCTGTATGTACATCCATGCATGTACACTGTTTGTACATGATGCTCAGCCCTGTACTTCTTGCCATGTATACACGACCATTTTGCACTCGAACCACGTATCACTTATTGCTAAAATGTTGAACCACATGCACCATGATGATGGTATATACATGCACTTGTTTGAATCTTGTCTCGACCACTCTTGCTTGTTTATTTGGATGTACTTCACTCTCTGACTTTGTTGCTCGACCCTTGAAGTTGTTGTTGACTTTTCATTGAGTTGTTTTCATGTGCGCATTGAGTCAAGAAGGTCTATGTGGCTACTCCTCAGTTGCATTTTGATTGGCATGACAACGCGCGCTGTATATTTATACACGTGTGTATATGCAGCCATCAAACAAGATTTTCTGTCCCTATACTATATACAAACTGATTAGACACAAATGAATCAGATCAAGTCATGAAAAATGATGAGAAACACACCAGAAAACTGAGGCAAATAAAATTTTAAAAATAAAATTTATATTCACATGTATTTTGAAAATTATTTCTGTTTCATATACTGTGTGTGTGTGTTTCTGTATATGACAGGTATGAAGATGATGACTGGACTGACAGTGACTGGACTGACTATGGAGCGTGAAGACAGAAAATCGAAGACAGTGAATGAAACAGTGTCAGTAAATGTGTTTGTATATGAAAGTGAAAACGTATGTATATATGATTTGTATAGACAGAGTGATTGTATGAGTGTTTCAGAGAGAAATGTACTGATATTTGTAACAAACAAATTTTGTTTGAAATAAAATATTATTTTATTGTGTTCAAACGAATTTGTCTATCGTATTCAGTTTATATACAAGTACAATTTCATGTGAAGTGTTTAAATAGTAGAGTTATAAATAGTTGTGTTGTTTGAGTGTTTGAAATGTAATATTCAATTTAAATACAATACTGTATGAATATATGAATGTCTGTACAGTCGTATTCTATTTAAATATAAATATTATATTCATGTCTGTGATGTATATATAAAACAGTACAATAACAAACACATTTATACTAATATTTATTTGGTTGTTATTATCAAACAAAAATCATATAATTGTGTATACAACTACGTCATATACAACAATCTCCCCCTTTTGATGATGACAAACAAATAAAAGATTTTGAGCATAATAGATGTGTTTGACAGTGAATATTGAACTCCCCCTGTTTATTAGCTCCCCCTACAACAGAAAACTCCCTCTTTGACTGTGCATGAGTGAAATGAACTGAATAATAATGAATTTTCAAAAAAAAAATCACTCATAAATCAAAATCTCAACTCATTCTCCCTCTTTTGTTATCATTAAAAGGATACAGAATTTAAAATATAGATGAAAAATGACTAAAAAATATAATTTCAACATAAGAGGAAGAACGATTATCATAAATCTCAATCAGCCAAACAAAAATCATAATAAACTGAGAACTGGTGGCATATCTTACATTGTAGAGAATGACGGATTTACGATGAAATTTATAAAAATGGAGAGAGTTTAAAAAACATACATTTCAAATTATTTTCAAAAGAATTTTATAACATTGAACCACAAAACAGTGATGGATTTGGACAATAATTATAGTTTCAACTTAAGTGACAAAAAAATAATCTCAAATCCCAATAGTTGTCAATCAACAAATCATAATACGTAATAAAATATTAACACATTCCACAAAATAGAAGATGGATTGATTAGCTGGTTTTTACACACCAAGGAGAATTTCAAATAAATTTCTATTTATAGCATATTTTTCCTTTTTTCCTTTTATTTTGTTTAAGAGCACACTGACCACGCATAACCAGAGCTTGAATTTTTAAATGAGGTCAGTCGCAGCTTAAATTATAAGTTGTCTCTTAACCATGATGACCAGAGCTTGGATTTTTAAATGAGGTTAGAGACACACTTATATATATTAATTATATATTTATCATTTCAGCTCTAAAAGGAAAAAACCTCCTTGGTATATAAAACCAATATGAATGATAGAAATGTGGTAGGTACAGAAATGGTTGTGAAATAAATTTCTAAATTAATAATATTATGAAGTATGATCAACTGTATCGAGATCATTGAAAAATTTCAACTGTCACTAATTCTGAATAATAAGATAACCACAATTCCATCACAAATATTTTCACTATTTATTCAAAAAAAAATTCTAAAAAATATTAACTCCCCATATTTATATAAAATCATAATAGATGGTAGAAGGATGATAGATAATGAAGATGGTCGTGAAATAATTGCCTGTTCAAAGATATTATAATAAATATTCAACCATCATGAAAATCCAGATAAAATCTCCTCCTGTTGTGAAATATACTGCAGTCACAATTCATCACACTTTCAAAATCTGATAATAATTTTGATGAATTATAAATACAACACAATTTGGGTATTGATTTCAATTTCTGAATGAATAAAAAATAAAAAAATTTAAAATTGAAAATCAATTACAAGAGAAATTTAGAGGGATATATTCAAGACAAAAAATATATACAAAAAATATTCAGCACTTCTAAACTGGTACCACTTGATGTCTCTATACATGAGGATTTTAAAAATGATACTGGAGACTAACAAAGATCTCTCAGACAACAGAATCTTAATCGCAAAGCCTAAGCAGACACGGTTAACAAATCAAGCAAACTAATTTCATCTATCAGAGCATGGTATAAATTTGATACCAAAACAAGCAGTCACCAAAAAATAACTGAGCAGCACAAAAATCAGATTCAAATCAGACTTGTCAAGATGACGGTCACATAAGATGATTCATGATCTAATGAATAAATATACCGTTTATTTGAAATCATTTGAGAAATATGAAACTCTCAAGATTCAGTGAATCAGTCACACCAGAATGTAAATTTCAGATTCAAGATATGTGTGTGATTCAATAAATTCAGTAACTTCAAATGATTTTAAACAAACATATATTCAAATCAAATAATCATGAAAAACAAAGAGATTTAAGACCGGATTTTCAAAGAATTTTTCACAAGAATTTCTGACAAGCACAAAGAATTTTTCAGAATATTTACATCAAGTTTGAGTAATAATTCATGATCCAAAAAAATAGTGGTTTATTCAAAATCACTTGAACAAATGTAAATCTTGAGATACAGTGAATCAATCACACAGGATTAAAAATTTAGATCTGAGAGGTGTGTGAGATTCAAAATATCTGAAATTTTCAAGTGATCTCAAACAAACAAAAAACAACAACCATAATGATCATGAATAAAGATGAATTTCATGATGTATCACTGATTTACGATAGATCAAAATATCCAAGCCAATCTGAAAATTTCTGAAATTATCACAACTGATAAATAACAGAGTGTTGTAATGAGTATATTATTTCACGCTTTTCTAAAATGAATTAGAAGAAACTCAAACCAGCAAAGGTGTGTGAAATTCCACAAAACTTTCAGATCTTCAAAAATTTAGAATTCGAATCAATAGTGTTCAAGATATGACAAGAATACATCAACACTGTTATGAATTCAGCAATTAGAAAATAAACTTCAAAACAATTGCAGATATTTACAAGTTTAAATTCAAGATCTGGAAATGATTAAAAAATTAGAGTTTCATACAAATGAAGTGAACTTCCAGAAAATATGAATTCTACAATTGGAAGTTTAAGAAAGCACAAGAAAAATTACAATGATACGACAAACAGACAAAGAGAATAAATAGAAGGGACAAAAGGAGAAATAAACAATGAAAATAAAAACAGAGAATATTTACAAAGGCGAGTTTAGAGACCAAACCAGAATCCAATGTAAATCAGAATCTCTAACTCAACAATCTTGGCTAAAGGAACTGTAAATGATATAGAAGTATAGACAGCTTTGCTTCATAATTCTTTTTTTTTTTTTTTTTTTTTTTGCACAGCTGTTCCTCAGCCTCCTCTGGTATCTAACAGTTTAGAGGATTGAGTGGTTTAACAAAATTAGTTAAACCACTCAAAGTTTTGTGCACGTCTTTCGGTACCCAAACTTGTTTGTATAACAACCCATTGGAATTTACCTTCGTGCCTTTAGGAACCCAAATCTATTTGACTTTAGAAGAATTCACTTTATTTCTTTTTAGGGTCCAAAATGGATTAAACAGATTGTTATCAAACAAAATCTTATTTCGTTCATGATTTAAAAATCCTTTGAAATTGTCAGAGTTTAAATTTTCAAAACGATTATTTTCAAAGTTGTTTGAAGGATTTTTAAAATCAGAAGAATTCACTTTTTCAAAACCACTTGTTTTTCCAAAACCAAGACCTCTTTATGACCAACTGAAAATTGGTTTTGTAACAGCATATTCAACGATTTTTCGCCATTAGAAAATTTATCTAAAGTTGATTCTAATCGTTGAATTTTGGATTTAAGACCAGAATTTTCTTTTATCAGATTTGAACAACGATTAATGCTGATCTTTCTTCTTTCAGTATCATTTTGTTTCAAAAAAAAAAACCGTTTTCAAGAAGTTTGATTTTGGTCTTGGACTCAAAGATTTCAGATTCAATTTTTTTTTTTCAAATTCAAGTTTCTTGAAATTTGCAATCTCTTTTTCAAGCTCATTTAAAATTAAATCACTTTTCAACAAGCTTTCTTTTTCAGCAATTCCATGTTTGGAATTTGTGATGGCCTTAAAATTATTAAATTCTTTTTGCAAAGAATTCACTACACCAAAATCATTTAGCAACGGTTTTAAGCCGTTACAAAGTTATTTAGCAACGGCTTTAAGCCGTTGTAACGACCTGGGTTGCAAACATTTAGCAACGGCATAAAGCCATTGCAAAATACGTTTTTAGCAACGGCTTCAAGCCGTTGCTAAATTATATTTTGCAATGGTTAATAACCGTTACAAAAATAAATTTAGCAACGGCTTACGGCCGTTGCTACATATTGTAATACAGTCAATAATTTTTGTTTAACAACGGCTGCTGGCCATTGCCAATTTTATTTAGCAATGGTTTTGAGCCGTTGCTGTGTTAATATTTTTCCAAAAAAAATATATATTTTTGTATTTCATTCCCTGCATTTCATATTCAGCAAAAATCTATGAATACTTGATATAAAAACAACAACTGTTCATAATATTATGATAATTTCAATACATATGTTGCTTCATAAAGTACAAATACCAAAATACTATTCCAATCTTACATTCTAAGTTCACCAAAACAATACTGCACCACACATACCATCATAAAGTACTAATACTACACACATACCATCATAAAGTACTAATACTACACACATACCATCATAAAGTAGTAACACTACAAGCCATAATTAAAATATCATACTACAAGCCATATATAAGCGCTGCCCAAGAAAAGTAGACTGCATCTCCCTTCATATTCTTAACCTGCCAAGAAAAGTGGACTGCATTAAGTAAGAAATCCAGACAACACAAGTTAAGAGCACAACTTAGGCTCAAAAAACTGCAAGATGAAAGTATGAGCTTCAGAAATCGAACTAAAATGTAACTATGACACCACTGCAATTTAATAGACCCATGACACCACTGCAATTTTTGGCACTTAAACTAGAAAAAAAAGTTGAATAAGTTATCTCTAAAGTTGTGACATAAAAAGAGGGAATCAAATAGATAAGGAATATAAAAAAATCATACGGAAGCTGACCATGTAGCCGGTGGTTAACATAGACTGAATTAAATTTCCACATAAATACAAGCAATGCACTGACTAAAGTTGTGTGAATATTACTATGTGGCTGGCGGTTAATGATCATATTCATTTAATCACATAACAATAAGTATTAACAAAACTATTGCATGACTTTTCCTTGATCTCTCTCTCGCACTAATTGCAGTCATGACTAAAACCAAAAGAAATAGAAATGGTAGAAGTCAAACTGCATTGATTCCAGCAGCTAATAACGGGCCTGGTTCATTACACAAAACCAAATAATTTAGTCAATGGGTTATCTGAAATAATGTTGATCATTTAACAAGATTAGGCAAATTGATTATGTGTTTATAGTATTGTACTAAAATAAAGTGCAACTAGCATGTGGTTACTTTCAAGCTTAAGTCACGTAAGAAATTATTATTAGCTTGTATTTTGTACGAAGTAGACGACGACGAGCTAGTATACATGACCATTTCTGATTCATACATGAAAAGTAAACTCTATCAATGATCTTAAAGCCCAAATATCACGTACGAGCTCTAAATGAAGCGCATAAACGATAATTCAGTATTCATATATCATTTGCAGGGATCAAAATAACATGGTTAAAGGAACATATTCACTCCGGCTTACCTATTTTCATGTTTTCCTCAATACGCTATTGGTGACCAGAAATTTTATGCACCTCTCATTTGGGTTAGATTTATAGTCACTTCCAAGGCGAGCATTGCTTTTATCAGTGCTTAACAGAAGCAAGGTAGTTAATGTTTGCATTTCGCTTATATATTACATACTGGATCTCTAACATTTTCTTCTTCTTCTTAATATTGATCAAAATATCAATGAAAGATTTTTTTTCGATATATCAACGATATTTGTCAATATATTTACTATATTTATCCGATATTTGATTCAAATACTGGTGAAAGTAGTCAAATATCTCCATGTAGTGCGAAAATACATAACTATGTTGTATTACTATAAAATTGTAGGATATATGTGCAAATTCTTTACATAGGAAGATTATTGTTCTGTCTAACTTTAGTTAAATTGATAAAATACAAATAGAAAGGAATGAAACCTGAAAAGTAGACTGCATCTCCCTGCATACTCTTAACCTGCCAACAAAATTAGACCGCATTAAGTAAGAAATCCAGACAACACGAATTAAGAGTACAACTTAGGCTCAAAAAACTGCAAGATGAAAGTATGGATATAAAATGATTCATAATATCTCAGTAATGACAGGAACTAAATAAATTGCACACTCAAAAAAGGAAAAAAATTATTAGAAGGGTTATAAAAAAAAAGTTCCTGCCAATTATGAATCATTTGCTTTCCATCATTTTTCAATTTTAGATGTTTTTATTTATTAAAACATGGATTAAAATTTAATTAAATGCATATTTCTATCTTAACAAGTTCAAAAGGAGCCAGTAAAATAACACATAATACTCGATTATTACCGCCAACCAACACTTACAGCAAGTTCGACTACAACCGACCAATTTCAAACAGATCACTCAGTTCACAAACATCAAAAGCATTATGAAAGAAAAGACGATCAGAGGTACAATTACAGTGGCAGCATAACCTAAGTCCAACAAAAGTGGAGCAGCAATGCTCAGATTTAAACCACTGGGGCACAACATTTGTTACGGCTCTTTTGGGTAAGCTTCTAATGAATCAGCACCACTGGGGCACAACATTTAAACACTATTTGTAATGCATACAAAAAAATTACCGTCTAAGACACAGATGTGGCGTGAAAGAACACTTCAATAACAGCAAAATAAGTTTTATTCTAAACCACAACATACAAAATAGCAGATCAAGTCCATGCTCAAGTTGTCAATACAAGTTTTACACCTTCAAGAGTTGATTACACCTTCAAGAGTTGAATACACCTTCAAGCTGTCATCATGCACCCGGACACGCAGTGGAGTATGCAGAAAAATGTGTTAGTGGGGGCGAAATATATCATATATATTTCTGACGGCTGAGAACATAATATATATTACGTACACATTCACAGTAAAATTATACTTTTTAGCATTTCAGAATGACACTAAAATACCACCATAAAATAAAATTTGTTCGAGACCAAATATTATCAGACTCAAAGTATTGATTTAAAAAGTTTAAAAAACAATAGAACACTTTTTTATTTGAATGATAAATATGCTTTTTTGTATAAGCCAAAAAATTGATAAAACTTGTAAGTTGTAAAGAGCAGAAATCAAACCAATCTCAATGAGAGTCGGAATGAGTAAGCCTGATTCAAAAAACTAATAAACTGGCATAAATAGGGATATTATTTGTTTTTGTTTTTTGAAAACCAAAATTAAATGCTTTTGGCTTTCAAAAAGTAATTTATTTAACTCCATCCAAATGAGTCGAAGCATGAGTATACTTTAGATTGATAGAAACAAGATCCATCTATTAAAATCAAGCCTGACCTTCCCTTATGTTAACAGGGAAATTAAACATATGAATTGTACACTTCTTTATTTCAAACATTTCTTCCTTTAAAGCTTGATAATTATCACAACATTTACACACTTCATAGAAATGTACTGCCACAAACAAAATGAATAACTATAGTGTGATGGTTTACGAACGTTACATTACTTAAAAAGATAAGATCCATTAAGAAATATCTTTTACTACACAAACAAGCTTAAAACAATGATTTGAATACAAAATTTGTCCATGGCTGTAACCCAGAAAAGTCAATATTCATTTATTATACCATGTTGAGTGGGGGCGACCAACCCCGCTGGGCCTATAATAAGTCCGTCATTGCGGACACGGCATGCTGTGCATAACCGTACGGTTCTTAAATTACGACACCAAATGCACATTAAACAACTAAAAAATTTGGCGCACAAATGAATGTAATCATCTAGCAAAACTGTTGGATTAGACTTCAATAACGGTTATGCATCTCAACTATTTATAGCTGCATGCATGCGATTGGAAAATGTTGTGAGTGTCGTATGCGCCTTGAGTCACGAATTTCCTCTCAAACTTGTCCAAAAATTAAAGCAAATGGCACACCAATTTTATCTTGACCATATTAGTTCATTTTTTAATCAATCTGAGAAAATGGCGCACTAATTTTTTTTGCAGGGCTTTCCTAATAAACTTCTAACTAAAGGGAGTTTTTTTTCTTATCCCCCCACCTTTAACTGCAATTATGATCATTGTCCAACAGCAAACATCAGAAATGTGTTAAAGCTAAAAGAGGATTGTGTTTTGCTATGTGTCTAGGTAACATCAGAAATGCATCAATGTAAACACATTCAGTACCACTATTAATGTTTATTCTAAATTTACTGGTCCATTTTTTTCCTACCTTATTATTGATCTACATTATGACATATTGTGGATATTAAATGATCACACAAAATAAAAAATAGTTACTAAATGATCACCACACAAAAACAGGAAACTGAGAATAAGCACCTGAACAGGTGTCTACAGGTATCGACGAAGATTTTTGGATGGCACACAAAACCGCCAACTCCAACTTCTTCAAAGGTCATAGCAAGATGATGGTTTTGCTTGTTTGTACTTTCATCTGGCAACAGTATGCTGTCCACAACCAACTTCTCATACGTTGGCGGTACGGCTTTTTCATGAATAATTGAACCCATCGCACCTCTGCGTACTGTACCTATCGCAATGACCTCCAGATTACAGTTTAAGATTTCACACTTCAAACTTACCGAATCAGAAGAATTATTTGGATTGCCAAAGTCTTTGTCCGGTTGTCTTTCATTCGAAGCATCGTGACATGCATTACTTCCTCCTTCATTCGAAGCATTGTCTGGTATTTGCTTCTCATAATTTCCCTTAATCAAGTCCACTAAAGACAACAATTCACCCTCTACATTGGTCATCCGATCTTCCATGTTTTGAGCAATTTTAATTTGTTTGCGTGCAATATTAGAGACCTTAACTTGGGTCCTTGATATCTTGGTTCCAATACTAATTTGCGGAGTTCTACGATTGGATTCTTTCATCCACTGTTTATCAACGCTAGAAGATATACCGACCTGTGTAACAATTATAACAGGCCATGAGTTATTTTTCTTTGATCAAGAAATTAAATAGAACTAGTTTGCTAATTTATGTTAGCCTTCCCTACTTTGATCAAATCTTTGAAGCAAATATTTAATATATTAAAAATCTTATTTGTGGTTACTAAGTTCATGTCTTTTATTTGTGTAATTAAAAATGTATTTTCTATCAAAACCCGCAAATTAGTTTGCGTTTTCTAATGGAAGAAAAATCATGAATTTTATCTATTTTTACGTGGACTTTAACAGGCAAAATAATTAGCAAATAGTTATTAACTGTTAGTTTGTGTTTTGGCAGTTAGCAACTATAACTGGCATTACAACAATGGACATCTAACATATTTTAGACCATTCAAGGTTATACTCAAGTCATGTAAACTATCCAAAATATTAGAGTTCTTATACCTCTTGTCACACTGAATATCTGGATAGCATCACGCTCGGATATGGAGAAAAACATCAGAAGATAGGCAGCGATTTGGTCAAAGTCGCATCACAAACAAAGAAAGTCCCGAAACTCCTATCAGACGACCTTTTTTGGGCCCGAAAACAGCAAATACGAAGCAAGCTCTGTAACTCTTGTAGATCTCTGAATTAGCTTCAGTTTGAGCTTTGGTTTGGCTCAATCGGACTTACGGTTTGAAAGTTACGCCCGTTTCCGTGAACGGGTGTAATCCGGCAATTTCCTGGATAAAGCGACGAAGCGTCACAAGATCGGAGTACGACTCGTGCATCCTCTCTGGCTCATGGTGCACCCTCGGTTCGCCCTTCATCGGATCGCCCCCTCGGATCGTGGCGCACCCTCAGACCACGACCCATTCGTGGTACACCTCCTGATCACGACCCGCTCGTGACACACCAGCTTCACCATACAGCTCACCATCAGACCTCGGTTCGTGGAGCCCATATCATGATCCGATCCCATGACCACAAACCGACCCCTGCACCTCCTAATACATGCACTGTTTTGACCTGTTGTCGTGCCACATCTTGCTCCTACTTTTCCGGATCGGGTGCCATGTACCCCATCACGAACCGGTCTTCCCAGAAGCTCTCCTATAGCAATAAATACACCTCTACATGGAATTTTAAGAGCACTCACTTTGAATTTTTGGCTGAGACTTTCTCCTACATCTAGACAGCCTCTGCCATTACCGATTGCAAGGACTTTGCACCTTTTTACACATAAGTTATCCTCTTGGGATCTCAATTAACACACGGATTGTGTGTCTATATATAACTGATTCTTGTAATCTGTCAGCATAATAATAAGATTATAAAGTGGACGTAGGCTACATCTACAGCCGAACCACTATAAAAACTTCGTGTGTCTCCTCTTATTTATCATTTTCTACATTGTGTTATCTGTGATCTGCATTTGGGTGTTAGGCCCAGATTTTGGTCTAACATTTTGGCACGCCAGGAAGGGGGCACACGATACTACTTCTATTTCTTGCTCGAAACGAAGTAGATTCCTTGGCTATCGGGTGATGGAAGGCCAATTAGCTTACAACTCACTGGAAATGTCACGAAAGTGGTTCACACAACTTCAACATCGATTCTGGTCGTGGTGAGAGGACCTGACCCGCTTGTCACATGCACGAAAGTGCATCCAGCTCGCAAACACCGGTTCGTGACCTGCCCCTAAGACCCGATCGGCTCGTCCCCCTGGCTAACGAACCGGTCCCCACGACCCGCTTCCTGCGGCTCACATCAACCACGTCGGATCGCCCCTCACAAGCCGACCAGCACACATCACGACCCGGGTTAGATCGGTACCGCGAATCGCGACCCGGGGGCAAGTGCCTCCATTCTGGAAATCACCAACCTGCATACCTTGACATTTTGGATGAAGACGCCGGTACTACGAGAAATCTAGGCTTGGGTCGAGCACGACCCACATCAGCCCTAGTTCAGATCATGCAATTCACGGTCCAACAAGACATCAGTAGGAAAGTGCCTCGGATGGGGGCACCTCGTCCCGATCAGGTCGCACCATGCGACCCGCGAACCGCGACACTGGGGTTAGCTTCGACCCGAACATCGATTCTCAACAGAGACCCCCTCACTCTGTCAATTTCAACGCCTCTCAAGGCACCAGCACTTAGCATGTAGACGTGGATAAAGTTAGTCATTCCGTTCACATGAGGAATTCCCGCGACCCTCCAACATCGAGCTCCGGCTCCTAACTGGATCCGTCCAGTATAGACATTGGGCTACGGCTCCCAACTGGATCCGTCCAGTACAAATATGAGCTCCTGCTCCCATCTGGAACCATCCAGTATAAACAAATTCTCATGTGCTTTTCCTTGGTCGCCTTACCCCGGTAAGGCCGTCTTAGAACTTCATGGGCTTTTCCTTGGTCGTCTTACTTCGGTAAGGCCGTCTTGGAACTTTCATGGCATTTCCTTGGTCGTCTTACTCCGGTAAGGCCGTCTTGGAACCCCTCTAACATCTCCTCGGATGGTTTACTCCGATAAGGCCATCTAGGAAATATTCTTGCATTATTTGGTTTATCTTCTTGCAGGTTCAAACTCCTGGTCTTCTTGGATTTCTCTGGCTTTAATACGATCCCGTGTGATCGTCGGTTTTCTGGCCTTAATACGATCCAGCGTGATCGTCACATTCTGGGTTTGGATTTCTCAGATTATCCAGAACACATCTTCCTTCAACCAGCAAGATATGTTCTAGGGGGCAAACATGTTGACACACTTTTTGGTAAAATCTGTCACACTAAATATCTGGATAGCATCGCGCTCGGATATGGAGAACAACATCAGAAGATAGGCAGCGATTTGGTCAAAGTCGCATCACGAACAAAGAAAGGCCCGAAACTCCCATCGGACGACCTTTTTTGGGCCCGAAATAGCAATTACAAAGCTAAGATCTATAATTCTTGTAGATCTCCGAATTAGCTTCAGTTTGAGCTTTGGTTTGGCTCAATCGGACTTACGGTTTGAAAGTTACGCACGTTTCCGTGAACGGGTGTAATCCGGCAATTTCCTGGATAAAGCGACGAAGCGTCACAAGATCGGAGTACGGCTCGTGCATCCTCTCTGGCTCATGGTGCACCCTCGGTTCTCCCTTCATCGGATCGCCCCCCTCGGATCGTGGCGCACCCTCAGACCACGACCCATTCGTGGTACACCTCCTGATCACGACCCGCTCGTGACACACCAGCTTCACCATACAGCTCACCATCAGACCTCGGTTCGTGGAGCCCATATCACGATCCGATCCCATGACCACAAACCGACCCTTGCACCTCCTAATACATACACTGTTTTGACCTGTTTTCGTGCCACATCTTGCTCCTACTTTTCCGGATTGGGTGCCATGTACCCATCACGAACCGGTCTTCCCAGAAGCTCTCCTATAGCTATAAATACACCTCTACATGGAATTTTAAGAGCACTCACTTTGACTTTTTGGCTGAGACTTTCTCCTACATCTAGACAGCCTCTGCCATTACCGATTGCAAGGACTTTGCACCTTTTTACACATAAATTCTCCTCTTGTAATCTCAATTAACACACGGATTGTGTGTCTGTATATAACTGATTCTTGTAATCTATCAGTATAACAATAAGATTATAAAGTGGACGTAGGCTACATCTACAACCGAACCACTATAAAAACTTCGTGTGTCTCCTCCTATTTATCATTTTCTGCATTCTGTGATCTGTGATCTGCATTAGGGTGTTAGGCCCAGATTTTGGTCTAACACCTCTTTAATCAAACCGTGCCTGGCAATTTTACTACCAATACTGAAATAATTGGTTACCCAGTTATTTCAAATATATCTTCTCTTTTACTTAGCTATAACCACAAGGGCATGGAAATTGAGAATATATTTCTTATTAGGATTGGTTAGTTATTAACTGATATGTTTTCATTCTCTTTTTTGATGGACATACTTTCATAGTGACAGAAATATCATCATTGAGAGATATATCAGTGTTAAAAAATATTTTGTCATTCTAGCTGAATATAACTAACACTCATAATATTTTTTTAATTCAATATCGTCTATGTATAGTTAGTATAATGCTTGAATAAAACTGTCGATTATATGCTACTGAATAGTTGATGATCTTGAATCCAACAAGAAAAGTACAAATCTAATACAATTAAAAATTGCACTAGGGAACGAGTTAAAATATTTTCAGCAAATGTGAAGAACAATGATATTAATGAAAAATGGTTGTGGTATTGATATATTTGGTAAATATTGACCAGAAAAAATGCTTAAAAAGTGCCAAAGAAGCCTACAATAACATATTTATTTTATTATGTTCATACATTTGATTCCAAAATTGAAACTCATGACTTCAGCATTTCATAACCAGCTTATCGATGTGATGAATGATCAACGCCATTATTTACCTATACTTCAATTTTAGACAACTTTATATATAGTTATGTTGATGATGTCTTTAATGAAAGGAGAGATAAAAGCCGGAGACACTATGAAAAGGATGCAATTTCAACTCATGTATCGATTTCGATTAGAAGATTCCTACCGTACAAGTATCATGTTATGGACTGCCTTATTATTGTTTAAACATCTGCCACAATAAGCTTTAAATAAACAAGCTTAAGTGAGTATATACTAAAAAGATTATCTCATGTTCACCATCAGTCTTCTTCAATGTATTCCGAAACATTCAAAACAAGGGACAATGTATTCCTAAGCATACACAAACAATCCTAAACAAGGGACAGTGTATTCCTAAACATTCAACGTTTTTCAAAGCAATACATGATATAATTTTCAATGCTATACATGTTAGTTTAGACTTGTATTTGTAACAAAACAATTCCTTAAATTAGGCCATTCAACTTGATGCATCCGTTGTTTGTTACGTCATATAATTAATCTGAAGAAGCGTTTTTTTGTTTGAACTGCCTTTAGTAAGAAAAATGCAACGGAAAGCCATCTCTCGAGGATAAATGTTAAATAAAACTTACATTGTTAATTTTACACAGAACATACTCGCCACCAAAATTACATCCTTTTTACGGTAAGTTGAAAAACAACACAGCCCAAGTAGAGCGATGTACACACAATCCTAACATAAAAAATTCAAACTACTTTAATGATACACACGCAAATCCGATGATGAAATTTTCTAAACCTAAACTACAACTCATAAAAATGAAAATCAAAGCATACTAATCACGTTAAGTTTGATTGATGATCTGATTTAACCAAGTTAAAAAGGTTTTGCACATTATATTTCGAATATTCACTGTGTACAGTTAAAGTATTCTTATTTATCAATGTTATGATTTTCAAAAGTAATTTTGATACATTTAATAAACAAACTTATTTGAATTAGTAAACTAATATAAAATACTCATTATAAATCAATAGTTTTGGAAATATAATAAAAGTTTAGTTAAAAACCAACAACCAGATTAACTTATCATACGAACCGATTATAAACCATTTTATTTTTAAAATCAGAATAAATTGATATGGTTAATTTATTTGTTTCAATCAAACTATTCTTACACCCTATAATGCTAAACAATGGCTGGTGAGGCTTAATTCCTAAATATTCAACAATTTTCAAAGCAATACATGATATATTTTTCAAAGCAATACATATTAGTTTTGATTTCTATTGGTAACAAAATAATTCATTGAATTAGGTCAATTCGATTTGAAATATCCGTTATCAGTTACAGCATTTAACAAATCTAAAGAAGTGGATTTTCCATGTTTGTTTGACGTTACTTGTGCAAGTGCAACCATCAGTAAGAAAAATGCAACGGAAAACACACTTTTAAGCATAATGTTAAATAAAACTTAACAACGTTAACTTCAACATAACACACATCACCAAAATTACACTCTTCCAACGGTTAGTTGAGAAACAAACCAGATTTAGTAAAACCATGTACACACAACAAATATCTTCGTTTTAAGGCGTTGGAACAGAATGCAAAAGATCATGTATTCGGTTCGAGAAGACAACTTGTCATAGTATTTGTATACATAAGTAACCAACATATATATATACACACACACACATATATATATATATATACACACACACATATATATATATACAAAGAAAGAAAGCGTACACAGACAATCCTAACATATATATGTTGGCACTATACAGATAATTGGTTACCCAATTACCTATGGAATTCCCATTACCTTAATGCAGATATAAATCCACTTATTCCTGAGTCAATCGAGATTCCCCTTTAGAATCCTCTTTAGATCGGTAGAACACAAATCGAAATCCTGAGTCAATCGAGATTGTTAGAAAATAAAACGGATCGAAGACAAATGATTGAAACGAAGAACGGTTCCATACCTTGAGTCAATCGAGATTAGTCTTCTTTTGAAATCGCAATCTTCAATTAGGTATCAGAGAGTAAGTCAACTTCGATTTGGGATCGACAGTTGATTCCAGGGTTTCTTTTTTTATTTTTATTTGGAATGGCTTGGGAAAGTGAGCGTACTAATTTTGATACTATGTATATTGGAGAAAAGGGAAGCGTACTGGTTGAACGGGGGTGTAGGGAAGTACAATTCCCAGTTAGAACGGTCTGAAGCCGTTGCAAAATATGAAACGATGGGGACCAATTCTTTAAAGAGCTTTGCAACGGCCAAAAGTCGTTGCCAATTAGCAACGACTCATAGCCGTTGCAAAGCTTCCACATTAAGGGGTTGCGAAACTAATATTATGGTGTAGTGATTGTTTGAATCTTTTAGCTCAACCTCGTTATCTTTTAAAATCAGAATTTCCTATTTAAGCCTTTGAATATTTTTATTGAGATGAACGAGGTCAGTTTTCAATTTCAAACAACTTCCACAGTCAGAATTTTCTAATTTCATGACATTTGTAAATTCTGATTCCAAACAGTCAATTTTGCTATTTAACTCGTGATTTTTAGATTTTAAAGATTTGTTTTTACGATAGAGTTTATCAATGATTTTTGTTAAATCAGTACACGTATAAATCAACTCTTTATATGAGAAGCTTTCAGTCTCATTGTCTGTTGAGTCTCCATCATCTGATCTACTTGAATTTTCATTTATTTCTTCTCCTAAGCATAGATTTGAATCTGAGTTGACCATTTCAGGTTTTGAGCTGCTGTTGTCAATCTTTCCATACTTTGTATCGAGAAAATTCCATATTTCCTGCGTAGTCAAGCAATGAGAGATAAGGTTATATTGAACATCATCAATATAAGAACACAAAGTGTGAATAGCACGAGAATTAAATCCAATATCATTCCTATTGACCATATCATAACCATTAATAATAGTATCCCAACATTTAATATCAACAGATTTTAAATATAATTCCATTTCTAATTTCCAATTTAAAAAATCTATACCATTGAAAATAGATAGAATACGACTAGACTGATTCTCAGAAGACTGACAACTAGGATCCATGATTCTAGGGTTAAAGAAAACCAAGCTCTGATATCACTTGTTGGATCTAGATTAACCCTAGAGGGGGGGGGGTGAATAGGGTTTATCACAGTTTATCGAATAATTAAAAATAATAGCAGCACGGATAAAGCAGAGTAAGTAAATACGGAAAGTAAATAACACACAGAAATACCCAGCTTCGGCAAATCTTACCTACTGCTGCATTCCTAAGGTTTCAACTAGGTGTTAATAACAGATCCCGCTTACAGACATTGTAAACTCGCACTCCCTTCTCCTGTACTAACCCTACGCTCAAAACCCTAGACTGACCGATATCCCCTCGATCAGATTTCTCCTGATTACGACCCCGTAACCAGTAACCTAGATTTTACAGATTCTAGCAACTGTCAGTCAACACCCTGACTGATTTCCCTAGTTTTTTTACAGACACTAGAAAAACCGCTCAGATGGTATTTACAAAACAAAATAAAATGCAATACAAAATAAAACCAAAAATTAAAACCCTAATGAATATAGGACAAATTAATTCCCCCCTTTAGTCTTCAGGCCGACCATACTTCAAACTTAGAGCACCCAAAATATTTCATCCGATCTCTTTGTATAATGAGAAAGAATGGCGGCTCTGGGAAAAAATAAATCAAAACTAGAGTTTTTTAAATCCTCCCCAAATTAATTGATTAATTTGAAGAAGAAAAACTCGATGGCTTAGTCTCCTTGTATGTTGCTTCGTGATCGATTTCAGAGGCTTCTTGCTTCACTAACTTGGAGTTTTTCTCCTGATCGAAAACTTGAAAGTTATTGAATAATTTTGATTTCTGCTCTTGAGTACTACGTCGAACATAATCAGATTGGAGGTTAAAGAGGGTCTTTTTCCTCGTTATATTCTTTATATGGAAATCAGAGGCGAAGGAACCATCCCCTTGACTCGTACTGATGAGAATTTGACTCTATGAGAAATTGAACAAAAAGCTGCCGAATTGGCCTATTTCCTGCGTGTACCAATTGAAGTTTATTGGGCAAGACTCTCCAGTTTATGACCTCTTCTCTATGGTACTAGTTGTTGTTTCACTGAATTTGCTTCATTAATAGGCTCGTGATTCGACTTTGACCGTTATGGATTAGTACCTAGATCGAGCCCTAGGCAAGCATACCTAATTTTAATAGTCGGTACCATAACAATGAAAATGGCTCTGTCTTTAGTACGATTATATGAACAAATGCCTGAACCAAAATATGTCAATGCTATGGGAGCTTGTACTATTACAGGAGGAATGTTTAGTACTAATTCTTATAGTACTGTTCGAGGAGTCGATAATTTAATTCCCGTGGATGTCTATTTGCTGGGCCGCCCGCCTAAACCAAAAGCAGTTGTCGATGCTATAACGAAACTTCGTAAGAAGATATCCCAAAAAATCTTTGAAGATAGAACTTTGTCCCAATAGAAAAATCGGCGTTTCACTACTAATCACAAGTTTTATGTTCGACGTAGTACTCATACTGGAAATTACGAGCTATATTTGTATTTTTATAATACAAAATGAACTAGAAAAATATAGTTATACTAATACGATTTCTCATGTTGTAATTAGTCTTATTTATTAGTATTCTAATTATACTATTTTTTTATTTAATTGAATTACTTTTTTAAAAAGAGAAACTGAGATAAAGTAAGAAAGTTTTTTTTTGGTGGGAACATCCTATATCGATACCATATCTAAATGGAACATAAAATTACCTTTCTAAAATGTGGATTATTGGTTTGTTCTCGTCACTTTCGGATTCTGACTCTATTTCCTCCTCTATATATATGGTTCATCAGTAGTCTCAAATACTTCAATTAATGCATGTGATTCATCGTTTAGAGGTCCAAAATCTGTTTGATCACCGGTTATTACTATTCCTTTATTTTCCTCGACATCTGCTTGATAAGCTTGGTCATCGGGAATATTATGTCTGTCAAATGTAAACCTTGCCTTTGTTTTAAAACAACCGACCAATCTATTTTGTCTCTTCTTATAGATGGATAAGGACGTAATATACTTGAAGAGCTTGTTTGACAAGTACAAAGGGATCGTACTTATGATAACGCAAAATATGTTTTATTTCTATAAGATTATATTTTGGGTGCATGTTGATTCCAGAACCTAGAATGTTGTAGAACCATTAGCATTTAAACAAAAATACTTCTTTGTGGGTCGTGTGAAATATGTCAATTGTAGAATCTGGGTTAGCACGCCATAAAAATCGTGTATATGGTCATTTGGATCATCACCACCTTTAACAAATACACCACTATTGTTAGTTAATTTTTCAGCACCATATTCTTTAGTGCTAAATTTATATCCATTGACAACAAATATTGTATATGTCTTGACATTCCTTTTTGGCCCCATTGCTAAATGTTTCAATCCTTCATCTACAACACAATTTGTTGTATCAAAAAAATAATTAGTAAATCAATTTGAACATGAAACATCTTCAACCGTAGCAATTTCCTTATTCATTACCTCCTCAACTTGTACAGAAGTAGATGCTAACGGTTCTCCATGAAAATCCCAAACCAAATAGTTCGGCACAAAACCGTACTGACGCAAATGAACTCTAACCATTTGCGGTATCAAATGCTTCAATAACTTGCATTTACTACATGGACAATGGATTTCGACATCATTTCCATTGTTACTTAAGGCAAAATCAATAAGCACGCCAACACTGTTAATAAATTGTTCACTTATTGTGCCATCAGCTTCTCTTCGTTTGTACATCCAGCTTTGATAATTAAAAAAATTGTCCATTTTTTCAATGTAGTTATATAATTAAATAGTATGATAAAATTTGCAGTGACATTTTATTAAAAACAATTTTATTGTTGAATGTTATGTTAATTCATCATTTACACTTTTGTTAGTGGTTCATCCTACCTCCCATTACAAATATAATAACGTAATTAAATCGCGTAAATCTTTTCAATTTAAATGATCCAACCAAATTTCGGTAACACTTCGCTTTAGTTCCTTGAATAGTACACAGTTACGTTTACACAGGGACCATAAGGGAAGTGCTTTCGAAATGTCGAGAACCGTTTAAAATGAAATGATTTATGAGATTTAGTTTCGTTATTTTGTTCGTAACATGTCCAACACAAAGGACAAATCCAACAAATATTGTATATGATGAATATAAATGTCCGTTCCGTTAATAAAACGAACATTCACATAACAATCATATACATTACTTATCAGACGGGGCCGAAAAAACTTTCTAAGACTTTATGAATATAATATATTACGATTGTTGCTATTCAATCTCTAATTTTACGTATATGAATTTTATTACATATACGTATATTTTCAACATTCAATCGAACTAACCATACGTATATATAAAATTAAATATCGTTTTTGATAAATTTTTATAAAACATAAACTTAGTTATTTCCATTTCCACTAAATGTTTTCGACAAATTAAATATCGTTTTCAATGAATTGGGCCTTTATCAGTTCAACAAATACATAGATTAATTACCAACTATACATACAACACTATATATGCACATATACATATACAACATAAATTAATTAACCCCAGATTAGCAAAAGTATACATTGATTAATAACATGACTATTTCAACCTATATATACATGCATTAACAACACTATACATACAAACATAAAATAACTAACCTTAAATTAGCAAATCTGGGGTATAAAAATTTGATTAGGGCTTATACCTTGAGTATTGGGGAGAAATTGGAGCATAGAGAGGAGGTAAGAGAGCTTTACTAATGTTGGAGAGGGTAGAGGCGGCAAGAACGGCGGTGGGTGGAGAATTTATGAAATGGGGGAGGAGGATTTTAATTTGGATTGGGAAGGAAATGAAATGGGGGAAGGAGAAGCAATTCGGTGGATTTCTGCTCGACTAACAATGGTTAGCAACAGCCTCCCACGGGTTTATAACATATGACCTCCAACGTTTTATATTTTATAATGTAATTTTTTTCCAGAAATAAGCTTCTGTTGGAGGCCGTTGCAAGGGTCTTTTGCTATACTATGTGTTTCTTGCAGTGATTTATGTCCAATTTTTTGTTCAAATAGCCGACACACACACACAATAGCACTTAAAAAACGGAGCACCCTTATAGTCCACCATTTCCACCACTCATTTATAGTAAAATAAGTTAGTGGAGGAAGAGAGAGTTTGTGGGAGGAGAGAAACCAGATGCATGATGGAAATGTGCTGCACTGTTTGGAGTGCTCTTAATCCTAGATGTGTCATATAACCGCATACACACACACGCGCGCACACACACACTTTTTTTGCTCTCTAAAAATGGTGGAATCTGTCCCGCCAGATGATACATTAACTAATACCCAAAATTCAAATTTGAATCGATCGAATACTATCAGATCTGATCCAGATCTTGTAGATTATTTGATTGAGGATGATTTGGAATCTCTCCACTTTGTTCAACCCTCAGAAGAATGTGTGCTTATTCCTGAAGAATCATTTAAAGTGTCAGCTGATTCATGGCGGAATACGATTGTTCTTCATCCAGTTGATTTTAAGATAACTGTCGTTAAGCTTAAGGACTACATTGTGAAGGTATGGAAGCCTAAATGAACTTTTAGAATCCATATTGCCCCGGATTTCTATTACACAGTTCAATTTGATGAAATGTTTGATGTATTGTCTGTGTTGAAAACTTCAACTTATTCCTTTTTTGAGGGACTTTTAATGGTTTATAAATGGTTTCCTGGTTGTATTTTTGAGGATTCACTACAAGAAAAACCGTACATAACAGCGGCAGTATCCGCTTCTAATCCATCGCTATATTGGCCTTAGCGATGGATTTCCTGCATAATACTGTGATCGGCAAAAACCATGACGTTAATTGTGTCAGATTTTTGCAACGGAATTTAATATGAGTTTTCCGGTGGTTTTCCGTCATTTTACTATTTATATAATAAAAATATAATTGTACTTATTAATTTAATTTTAATTAATTTACCGACTATTTACCGACGGATAAGTAATTTATATAAATTATTATTTATAAAAGGTGTCGGTAAAGCCTTGCTAATTTCGAAAGGATTAGCGACAAAAATAAATTGAGGTAAACTTAACCTAACTTTTTTTGTTGGTAATTCGTCGCTATTCCCCTTCTGATTTGTTTATATACATATACATATACATGCATATATATATATATATATGCATATATATATATATATATGTACACATATATATATAACATCATTCAACTGTGATCACAGATAAATTACATATTAAAAAAACAAAGATAAATTAGCCAACAATATTAATTTAGAACTAAAAAGAACATTCATAATCACATACAAAAAAACCACAACATCGATAATTTTTCATCAATCCATACACCAAGATGAATTATGAACAACAAAACTATTCAGTTGGTGCCAATATTATCCATAAAATTGCATTGTTGTGATTAATCTTTTGTAAAATTATAAACCATAGGCTACTTCACTTCATCTTCATCTCTCAAACTCATACTGCCAATTCTCTTCCTCCTCTTTACGTCACTTTTGAGATACCTAACTTTTGTTCTTCTTCTACCAAATATTTATCTCGTCTTCTCGCTAATGACGTCATCAAGAAAAAGATGGTGTTTATTACAGGAATGGTGGATGCCCCTAGCACTTTCTTTATTTCACAAAATAAATTTTCTTCATCAGTTATGGTAACTACCTGCAGTTCAAACTTGACAAGTATTCTATGAGATACTTGTAGAAAAACATGTATTGACTTCTAATATATGTACCTTAACTGATTCATATAGCACACAGTTTTGTTGTTCTCTTCAGGATATATTAAATGTTTAGTTTGTTGGTTAACACTTATACATATTCTTGATAATATTGTAGAAGGACATGAAAAAATTACCTGAGCCGATAGAACAAGCACTAACGATGGCCAGAGCAGCGATTCGAAGAGCAAAACTTGCAGAAAAAGCTTATGAAAATTGAATGTCATACTTGAATGAATTGCCTTTACCAAGAATATTTCGGAATCCAGCAGCATTTTACAGGTTATTAATAAATCAAATTCATAGTTAACTGCAAAACTGTGCTTGTGCACAAACATGATTAGTGCCTTTCTTCTTATTTTTGAAAATCTATGACGCTTTTCTCTAAGGTTGAAGTCAGGGCTGGTTCGGATCATTGGGTTGCCGCAGTCGAAAAACAATTTGGTTGCCTTTTAACCAAAAAAAAAAGAAAAAAAAAACAGTATATGAGAATTTACCCATCAAAGTGGACATGCTGAAACTGTGCATATCGTTTGTAGTCATTTAGATAGATATCAGTTGAATTTTACATCTGCTCATACGTCATCAGGTTTTACCATGAGATGGTAATTTTAACATATTAATATAATCTTTATTAGTTAATATTCCATGTAGAGATTTGAAATGTTTGTTTACCACTTTTAGATGGATCAGAGCATCTATTCCAAGTAGAGATTTGTAACATTTGTTTACCGCTTTCGGACCGATCAGAGTATCATGTCATTAGGCAAAAATTTAGTAATAAAGTAAATTGGTGAAAATGTTATATTCACAGAATAATTGCAAGAGAGATGCATACCTTGATTAGAAATAGATAATATTGTATATGTAAAGCAAAATTCAAAAGAAAGGCCTTACGATCCATCCCTGCTAACACATAATTTTTAAATCATATTAAATTCAAATAATTTCTGAGAATGTTGTTAAACTAACGTGTATTCTGACAAATAGAAGATTAATGGCATTGTTTGAGAAGTGTCACTGCTACATGGTTCTGTTATCATTCCTACAGTTAAGCATCACAGAAGCATAGTATATTCAAATATCGACATGCAAATGATCAAACATGCAGAAAATTTTCAAGTGTTAAAATGAAAGACTAATTACTGCAAATAATAAGCACATAACAAGCATTGGATGATGCAAATATTGGGTGACTAAATCAATGATATATCTTTTGACTGCAAAATACAGCTTTCTCCAAAATGCACTCACATGCTACTTATTAGAACGTACACCCTCATAAAAAGTGTTTTAAATGAGGTTTATGCATAGGAAATAAACAGATGATAAAAGGTGTGTGATTACGGTCATTTAAGTAAAGGTGTACTAAAGTGTAAACTGGATTAATTAGAAAAACATGCAATTAGACATAATCAATTCACATTTGATTTCTAAATGCTACAACAACTTACCTCTTGCGATTAAAAAGAGCCTTGTTTGCATGCCTAGCTAATGATTTGGACGACAGCAACAGTAGTCAATGCTTCTGGAGTCGCCATAACTTCACATATAAGTTGTTAGCAATTCCTCTATTCTCTATGGCATATACAACAAAAGAATATGAGTAAAAAAAATTAGAAAAGAAAAAAAATACATACGTTTTATATAATAACCTACAATCTTAGTGAAATTTTTGCTGCTTCTATATAAACAGGATACTCTCTGCTTTACTTGATAAAATTTGCCCATAAATATTGCATATAGATCAAACTTTATTTACCCACACATTAACATTACAAATCTACATGAAAAACTTATTCCAGTGCTGTATAAAATTTTAATCAGTACAGTGAACATAATTGAGAATTCAATTAAATCAAATATATCATTCACAAAAGAGGATGAAAGTATAAACTACCTGTATGACCATCAAAGAAAAACTGACACCAAAACCTCCAGCAATTTGAGAAGAATCGGTATCAGGCTTCCAACTCATGTCACCATTCATTGACATAGGTGTACCCTAATGACGATATGATTATCTAATTATAGACAGTTCAAAGCAAGTTATGAGATAGTGAATATTAAATTCAAAAGGACAAGACAAATCAGGATCAGTGTCTTACCAGGTATGCGAATGACAAATTCAAGCAAGTTATGCAGTATGTGCAGCTCCCATGGGTGCCAATGCTGGTGGGAACAGGCTAACAGCCAACTGTGTTCTTGGAAATGAAGGCCCTCTTTCAACTATTTTCCTGAGAGATAAAAGAATCTGTAGTAAACCTTTTGCACTAAGTAATTCAGAGTTAGATGAATTTACCCCTTGATCTATGTACTGCAGTGATGAACTCCTAGCTGAATACACATTTATCTTGGAAATAATAATGTCATGTATGGTAAAACGTCGCTGTTGGCTATTCAGAAAAAGAAAACAAAAAAGAAAACAAAAAACTATCATGAAGGCGTTTAAGCTCATAAATGCTAATTGTATACATTGCTATTGCACTTCGGTTATGTGATGGAAAAATGTACATCAAATGATGGCATTTCAATGTACATCAAAATGAAGCAAACCATCAGAGGGTTGAAATTGCTAGTTGACGAACATGCTTGTGTACACGAGAGCAAGCATGCTAAGATTGGCAACCCCTTTATTTAACTCCTACTTTCAACTCCCTTATTCTGAGAACAGTTTGTATTTAACTAATACTACGTGTCACGGTAAAGAGACAAGTATTATAGGTACAAATGCGTGTTTGATACCAGAGGGCTAAGAATGGGGGATCAACATAGGTCCCCCTCAATCCTCTCATTTCAAATAAAAGAAATTCAGTTAAGTTTTTACGACATTAGCCAATAAAAATTTGGTTTGTACTTGTACGTTGCGCAAATTAGGACTTATCTGTACCACATTTCTTGAATTCAAGAACCATGATTATTATTGTCATGAGCATGATATCAAAGGAAATCCAAAATTTTTGGTTCAACTGTTAAATCACAACTATGACTAAGAATAGACAGAATAAATAGGGGACAAAATTATGTAAACAAATGAAAATGTTAGGGAAAATATTTAATGAAATGAAAATACTTGGAAATATGCAATTTCATAGAACAGGATGATGTAATTAACAATAGAAAATCAATGCGTCTGTAGAAGAAAGAAGAGAAACAAAATTTAGCACCTTTAACCCTAACGCCCAATTTGCGATGGAGAATAGATTACTTTTGAAATCGATACAAGCAGCAAAAAACTTAGAGTAAATTGATCGAAGATGACAACATAGGAAGTGGGAGAGGAAGAATGCAAGTAATCTTGCTGAGTCAGGTTTACGATTTTCATCCCTTCTCTAGAAATCCAGACAGAGAGAGTCAACAAAGTTCTTAAGGATCAACTTAGAGGCCTACATCATCGACTTCGGAGGATCTTGGGAGCAGTAGTTCCCATTGGTGGAGTTTTCGTATGGGACTGTTATGGCATTAGAAGAAATCTATATCTGAAAGTACCTAAGATGGAGAAATCAGAAAAATTCTTCTATAGAACTAGTTACTCTAAAGGTAATAAGAAAGATTGTAACAGATTCGATAGGACGGAAATGGTGGAAGGAAGATGGCGAAACCCTAGAGATGTTGGGCATAATTCAAGAGTTCTGAAATGAGCCGTCAAGAAGTGGAAAGCATTGATTTTGTTTTCTCCTAAAATTTTAAGTAGGCAAATTCTATTTCAACCTACAAATTTAGTTAGTAGCCCCCTTTTTATCAAAAAAAATACGATGATCAAACTGCATTTTTTTTATTACATTTTTTTTCCACTTTATGAACACCTCGTAGTTGCACTACGTGGTTTTTTGGTGTACCTCGTAATAAGTCTATGTGGTCCATAAATGAACCACGAAGATCATCTACGTGGTACTTGATGAACCACGTAGGGCAACTACGAGGTACAGTGAAAAACCACGTAGTCCCCCTACGTGGAAGGATATTTTTGGTTTTTTTTTTAAAATGGGGGGCTACTAACTAAATTTTTGGGTTTACCGATTATTTCATGATTTGGGGGGCCACTAACTAAAATGGTTGGTTGAAATAGAATTTTCCTTTCAAGTATCCCCTCCAGTCCAAATATTTTTAATGCTTACGAGTCAGCAATGCTTAATTATTCCCTAATTCAATAAAAAAAATGAAGAAATGCTATATGTTATTTATGTTAAAAAAGTTCATTTTTTATTATAGTTGATATTCAATTTTCAGAAATCATTTTGTAGTTTCCAAAATAAAATTTATTACATGTAAGAACAAATCATTGTTAAAACGTGCATATTTTTACATTGATAATGTATTTTGTAATACAGTCATGACTTTGAACTGGAATTGTTGATAATGAGAAAGACAATATCGTTTTCATTTGTGATGCAAATAATACGTTGCAAATGAGCATGAATTTGAATTAATAATAATATTATAGTTTATTTGGTTATTTACGACGCATAATACAGTCACCTGTGATAGAAATTGTTTTGATGAAACATTCGCTACGTTTGTTAATTGCATCATAATGATACTTAGTAAATAATGGTCTTCTACGACGTATAATTTTACGTCACAAACACTTGTGTAGCAAAACAACACTTTTGGTGTAGTGTGAGACTCATCCTCGATAATCTCCACAGCTGATCCAATAACAATTTTGGCTTGGATACCACCATAGTTGTACTGTAACAGACATGCAAATTTGCAAAATATAAACACAGGCTATTGTCCAATAAGCAAAAGGCATTTCAACATTCAACATTAAAGGAAATTTACTTAAAAAGCATTTCAAATAAGCAAAAGGCATGTAATAACCCGCAAATCCGAACCAATTTAAAATTTTTATTTTGGCAATTTTAATAAATTTTGAATATTTAAAATGAATTATTTTAAATAATAATGATGAGAAATTTATTTTGAATAGAATTAGAAGGTATACATTTATTTGAATCGCGGTTAGAATATAAATATTTATTTTTATTTATAAAAGGAATTGGAAATGGCGCGGTAGCTTGAAAATTCGATTTCAAATTTCAAATGAATGCACAAGATTCGAAATAAACCGGATTTTAGCGAAACCAAAAATATTAGAATCTATTTGAAAATATCTTTCCAACGAATCCGAAAAATTGAAATTTCATAGCGGGAATAAAAAGTTACGCCCAGTAGAAGATTCAGAATAGTCGCTATGGAATTTTGGCCCTTAAAAATGGAAATTTTGCAAATGACCTCCGTTTTCGATGAAACCACTTTTGTTGGATCCGGGATGTCAAGTTATTGCTAGATTCCAAATTTCATAATTTTTGGGATTAATATGTGAGCGTGGCGAAGTAAAACGTGTTTTGACAGTTTTAGTCAATTTGGATCGACGAGAAAATGACCATTTTTCAAACCGTCGCCAAATTCAAAGAAATTAGTTTTGTTAGAAACGTATCATCAATACGAGGCTAGAAAATATTTTTCGGGAATTTTTAGAGTCCGTATGTGGCCCCGGTAAATTAAAATGTGTGTTTCAATAAATAGATTTATATTTTAATTTTGACAGTAACTGATCGAAACGGTCGAACTGGCTTACGATACATATCCCATTGTGTTTGGAATGGGGGTAATTATCTAGGGACGATAGTCGGTGGGTCTTGTTTGGAGGTCGAATGGAAAGTCAACATTTTTGAAAAAATAATAATATAAAAATTACATAACCCCCTCCCTCCTGCTTTCTCTTTCCACGATCATTTTAAAAAAGAAAAAAACGAAAAATGCGCCTACCCTAGCCACCACCGTTTTGCCCTTCCACCGCCGCCTGGCCTGGCGCGCCACCGCGCCGAAGACCACAACCGCCCCCTCCTCCCTCTCTTCTCTTACCTCTTTCGCCCTTCCTCCTCTCGAAATCCGGCCTCCCAAAAAAAAAAACCCTGAACCCAATTCAAACCGCCATGCCACCACCCCACTGGCCCACACCCCGCCGCCGCGGCCTTCCCTCGCCACCTCAGACGATGGCGCGACACTCCTCCGCCCCCTTTGAACGCCTGTAAGTTCCCTCTTTATTTAATTTTGTTTATTTAATGTTTTTAATCAGTTTTATTTTATTTTATTTGTTATAAAAAAAAAATCTGATTTTTACTTCAGTAAAGCTAGAGTGTTTATATGTAGATAAAGTTAGGATTTTTAATTTATAGATAAAGAACAGATTTTAATTTTCAAAGAAGAATAATAAAAATACGATTTTTTTACTTAAATAAAAATATGATTTTTATATTATAGAGATAATAAAATTATGATTTTTATATAGGTAGTGAAGTAGAGATGTGATTTTTATATATTCATTAGCGATAGAAAAATGTGATTTTTATCTATGTAGCGTTGTTATAAAAATATGAAATTATTTTTAAAAGATAAAAATATAATTTTAGCCTATGTATCTTAATTATAAATTTATCATACAAAGAAATAATTATTGATTGGTTAAAAATATAATTTTTTATGTAGGTATACTACATAGATCGACAATCAAAGCACGGCGAAGTGGAAACCCAAGGTGAGAACTCCTCGCTTTTATTTTATTTTCTATTTAAAATATACACTAGGATGCAGACGGTGCTTAGCAACACCCGACACCCGTCGTCCATAGACCATGGATGACTTGTTTGTTTGATTAATGTGTTGTGAAAATTGATTTTGTTATGTGGAATGAAGTGTTAAAAATATTTTATAGTTAAAAATATAATTTTTAACGTGTATATGAATAAAATAAATATTTATAAACAAATCGGACGATTTGTTTATGTACACATATTTGGTTGATATTGATTGGGACGATAAATTATACACATCACCCAACTGCACAAATAAAATTTGTTATTTGTTGATTGAAACCCCACACGGGTATTGGCATGATATATGACATATATTAGTCCCAATAATTAGTTGTATGTCGATCGACTGATTGACAGGCTGCATGAGCGTTGAATATTTCTTTTAATGCTTATACGGTTGTAGAATGCACTCTGGATGTTGTTTGAATTTTTAATGATTGTTTAACATCATTGTTGTATACATGTATTGGATAAAATCCACATAACTGAAATTATATGGTAATTGATTGATTCTGGTTCTGGTTCAGAATTAACGAATATTTTAAAATGATATTCAATGAATATTGGAATGTGAAGCCGTGTTAAGTAGTTAAATGTCATTTTAACTCGAACGGGAATTTGGTCGATTTTATTCATTTTATAATGAATATCGAAAAGTGATTTCAAAATCTGATGTTTTGAAAATATTGAAGTGATATAGAATATTCAATTTTGAATTGAAACTGAAATAGATTTAAAGTGAATTCAAAACGAGTTGAAATTGAATTGAAATCGATTTAAAGTGAATTCAAAACGAATTGAAATTGAATTGAAACTGAAATTGAATTAAAATCGATTTAAAGTGAATTCAAAACGAATTGAAATTGAATTGAAATCGATTTAAAGTGAATTCAAAACGAATTGAAATTGAATTGAAACTGAAGTTGAATTGAAATCAATTTGAAATGAATTTAAAACGAATTTATAATAGAAAATTCAATTTTGATTTGGAATTGAATATGAAGTTGAAACTTTTTTGAAAACGAATTTAAAACGATTTATAAAATACGTTTTAACTGGAAATCGACGAAATACATACATATATATATATATAATATAATGGCCTGAATAGAATGCGCCGCGCTGCGGCAGTTCGCGAATTTCGACCATTTACTTCGAATGGACATTACGAGAGATCCGACCGTCAGATTCTCCTAAATCTGGAACCGTTGGGTTCGAATTGAAAAGAGATTTCCAATGAATATGAGAGATTTAAAATCTAACGGTTGGATTTGGAATTATGTCCAAATCAAATTTGGAAAAGGTCGCTGCAAGTGCAGTTCGATGGCCATTTATGGAAATCGACTGTACGGGCCTTGATAAAATTATCAAAAATATCAATAATTTTTGTAAAATCATAATAAATGATTTGGAAAGAATTGGGATGAAAAATTCCATATTTGAAAAGATAAAATATATTTTTATCGAAATGAACTAGTTTGGAAATAGAATAATAAATCCAATATTTTTAAAATAAATAAATTGGATTTGAAATGGTTTTAAAAATAACCGGAATTTCCAATATATGGATTGGAATGGATTTGAATCGAAATTATCTTTAGAATATTTCGATATCGGATTTCGTGATTATACGGATATTGTGGAGGAATTTGGAAGATATACATATTGTTATTCCAATACAATATTTGTTGGTTTCAGAATTTGATATTGAATATAAGCCGATACATTTTATATTTAGAGCCTTGTATTAAATATCAAATTGGATTTTGGGTTTGTCGTGAATGGTATCTTTAATAATACTGTTTTTGAACCGAATGTAGTTAAGAAAATTAGAAACTGACTGGAGATTAGTTAAGTTGAATGGTTTCCTGGGTATTGATCTGATGTTGGTTTCGGCATTCGGGGTCAATACTTAGGGAATTGTTCTCTTACTAATTTATGGTTAGAGACTGATCGGATTTTGGGTTTGTTATGAACTGTGTTTTCAACGACATTCGTTCTTTAACCCGATTTACAATGAAATGAGATTTGTAATTTGTAGATCTTTTTATTAAGATTTAACGAGACTTTTCCAAAGTAAAGTTTTCCAATTTAATATATTTAATTGGAATTGCACTGAAATTGGTCTTTGGGTTTCTCGTGAATGGTTTTTTAAATAACACTGGTTCTTTAACCCAATTAACAATGGAGTTAAGAGAATCAGAAACTAACTGGAGATTAGTTAAGTTGAATGGTTTCCTGGGTATTGATCCGATGTTGGTTTCATCCTTTGGGGTTAATACTTAGGGGATTGTTCACTTGCTAATTCACGGTTAGAGGCTGATGGAATGGAATATGTTTGGGTTTACCGTGAACTGTGTTTTTAAGTGACATTAGTTCTTTAACCCAATTAAAGAGAAAATACGGTTTGAAATGATATCCAAAGGAAGATTAAAGAATAAATTTTAAAGAATTTATCTTTGATAAAATTAATGGGAACCTTTCCCAAAGTATGTGAATATTTGAATAAAAGAATATTCAGAATTGGAATGAGGCGTATGTTGTGGTTTATAGCACTTGTTTATTATATACATGAGTTATTCAGAAAGGCCGGGTTAATACCCATTTTGAATAACTGATTCGACAATATGTCGACGATGAAGACGGTGGTTGAAGACCGGAGGTCTTCACATCGTTTGGATGATTACTGATGTCTTGATTGGGCTGTACACCCAAAAAGAGGTAATAAGTGGTGATCGTCCAGACGTACTTGGAGATCGACGGATATGCGAGGACCTCTCCCTTGTATTAGACATGTGGGGGAGGAATAAGGTGCCTCCGGTTTCATTCAGACCCAAAACGGACTTATAAATGGATTGTGTGTCTGACATTGGATTTTATTCTGTGCTGATTGATTTCTATTAAATATATATATCTATTTGGCGGCGGAGAATTTATTCTCTTGCTTAACGCTCTTCTTTGAAACGTATGAGCTAAGAGGTTATATATTGATAGATATCAGTCGCATGACATGAATTTCCTGTGTGGCATGCTGAGATGCAGTGATCAAGGCTTTTGTTGAAAAGTAGGGTTGATGACCAAAGCACGACTTTAATACAGCGTAGCTTTGTGTATAGCGTTGATTCGCGAGCCTGACACCTCAGTATGAGTTAAAAACGGGATAAGGACCACTGGGAGAACACGACATTTCTTTCTAGTTATGGGTGGTGTCAGCATTTTACTAGCCCTGACATCGTTGATTATTATACCTTTGTGGATGTTGGAATGAGAGGCGCCTCAGATATATCGGTCTCTTCGGAGCCGATGGATAGGTCTGATAGGACCGGGAAACTTGTGTTCAGGAATTGCCAATCCTCAAACGTAACGGATGACCGGCCCAGCCGATTCCAAGGGCTACCCAAAGTGTGTAGTCCTGGGGCATTTGCTAGAGTGTCTTGAAGCGGTGAGGAGCTTACCCCTTGCCTCGACTCATGATGGAAATCCAATTTCCAATACGTGATATTTCGGTTTTATTTGTAGAGCCTAGTATAGCGACATAGTGGGATGGGGCACTATGTCGTCTATGATTGATACATTTATATTTGAAGTTGTTTTCATACACTTTATACTATAATAGTATCAAAATGATTTGTTTTAAATGTACCAAGCATGTTTGGCTATTATAAGGTAAAACTCTATCCTCCGGCTTGCATTGCATTGTGTGATGGGACCTGAGTCTTATAATAGCTTCATTTTTGTACAAAAAGCATTGCGTTGTTTATTCTATGCACTGGTATTCTCGGGAGGAAACCCGTTCCGTGTTATACGGCGTGGTCCCTTGAATTACTCTGTTTTAAAGTAAAGTTTTAAATAACTGTTTTAGTTCTCACACCAGTCCTTGTTTGGCATGCCTGGTAATAGGGTGCAACATGATAGGGGGTTCTCGCCATGTGGTTTGGTGGTGAACAGTGGGCTCTTACCCCTACATGTCCCTGTTTAAGGTTGGTTGTTGCAGTTGAGAGGCTGGCCGTAAAACAAGGCAGACTGGGGGATCAGGTGGGAGCCACGGTGGGTATTACCTGCTGTTATGGAGGGTGGAGGGATGGTTGCAAAGCCTACCGGATTTCGTCAGGCTATCTCATTTTGGTATTAGAGCTCTGGTTTACAGAGCTCGAGAACAAGACATATTAGAACCATGCGAAAGAATTCATCAGAGATTGGATTAGTAATATCCAATAAGAATGACTCAATAGAGATAGGATCAGTAGTATCCTAGAACGAGTGTGAAGAGTATATTTTTAAAATGAAAACTAACTTTGTTTTGAAAATTTAAACCTTATTCTACGTATCTGAATATTTATTTGTATAGAATTTGGACAATCCAATATATAAAGATTTTGCATATACGCCTTGCAAACGTATATTCAAAGTTTTAATATACTGGATAGATATAGAATCACACTCTAGTCACCCGGAGATGATTCTGATGGCTGTAGCTACATCATCAGAATTTGTGTTCGAGTTTCGAAGGTGTGATATTTATATATTTCCAATTGACTGGTGTGAGAACCAAAACTTATACAGGATTATTTGTTGTGATTTGCATCAAAAACATGATTTTCTATATATGTATCAAAATTATGAATTTCAAACTTTAATTCATTAATTGATTGATGGCTGTGTTGCATGATTATTTGTTATCTAATAAAACCACAAGTGAAAGAACGGTAGATTTAGCCAAATTGAACCAAATATTGAACTGTATTAAAATTGTTTGGAATTGCATGCATATACATGTATATACATTGAACAAGTCATTGCAAGGAGGTTAGAGAAGAGGAATAAAATTGTTTTCCCGACAAATAGGCACATCTTTATTGTATTTTTTAGGGTTTTTGATGATTTTATGAGCCGATTGGCTAGCCGCTTAGCTGTTTCTTTTTCTTTTTGGATTGGAGAGGCCTGTATGGCGATTTCGGGATTTTCCCGGTGCTCCCGTACAAGGGAGGTTATGGCGAAATTTTTCGAAAATTTAGGGTGTTATCCAAAATTTTGAAGAATTTGAAAAGTTCTTAGAAACTGAAAAGTTGAAGAACTTAAGCCATAATTAAAATAATGAAAGTTGAGTTGGTTTGTAAAACAACTTTTAACTCTGTTCCTTTTCGGGGACAAAAAGATTTTAAGTGGGGGAGATTGTAATAACCCGGAAATCCGAACCAATTAAAAATTTTTATTTTGGCAATTTTAATGAATTTTGAATATAAAAATAAATTATTTTAAATAATAACGACGAGAAATTTATTTTGAATAGAATTAGAATGTATATATTTATTTGAATCGCCGTTAGAATATAAATATTTATTTATTTTATAAAAGGAATTGGAAATGGCGCGGTAGTTTGAAATTTCGATTTCAAATTTCAAATGAATGCACAGGATTCGAAATAAACTGGATTTTATCGAAACTAAAAATATTAGAATCTATTTGAAAATATCTTTCCAACGAATCCGAAAAATTGAAATTTCATAGCGGGAATAAAAAGTTACGCCCAGTAGAAGATTCAGAATAGTCGCTATGGAATTTTGGCCCTTAAAAATGGAAATTTTGCAAATGACCTCCATTTTCGACGAAACCACTTTTCTTGGATCTGGGATGTCAAGTTATTGCTAGATTCCAAAATTCATAATTTTTGGGATTAATATGAGAGCGTGGCGAAGCAAAATGTTTTTTGACAGTTTCAGTCAACTTGGATCGACCAGAAAATGACCATTTTTCAAACGGTCTTCAAATTCGACGAAATTAGTTTTGTTAGAACCGTATAGTCAATACGAGGCTAGAAAATATTTTTTGGGAATTTTTAGAGTCCGTATGTGGCCCCGGTAAATTAAAATGTGCGTTCAAATTTCAATATATAGATTTATATTTTAATTTTGATGGAAACTGATCGAAATGGTCGAATTGGCTTACGATACATTTCCCATGGTGTTCGAAATGGGGGTAATTAGTTAGGGACGACAGTCGGTGGCTCTCATTTTGGAGGTCGAATAGAAAGTCAACATTTTTGAAAAAAATAATATAAAAATTGCATAACCCCTCTCCCTTCTTCTTTCTCTTTCCACGATCATTTTAAAAAAGAAAATAAAAGAAAAACACGCCTTCCCTAGCCACCTCCGTTTTTCCCTTCCATCGCCGCCTAGCCTGGCGCGCCACCACGCCGAAGACCACAGCCGCTCCCTCCTCCATCTCTTCTCCTACCTCTTTCCCCCTTCCTCCTCTCGAAATCCTCCCTCCCCAAAAAAAACCCTAAACCCAATTCAAACCCCCACGCCACTACCCCCTGGCCCACACCCTGCCACCGCGGCCTTCCCCCGCCACCTTAGACGATGGCGCGACACTTCCCCCCTCTGAACGCCTGTAAGTTCCCTCTTTATTTATTTTTGTTTATTTAACGTTTTTAATCAGTTTTATTTTATTTTGTTTATTATAAAAAAAATCCGATTTTTACTTCAGTAAAGCTAGAGTGTTTATATAAAGATAAAGTTAGGATTTTTAATTTATAGATAAAGAACAGATTTTTATTTGCAAAGAAGAATAATAAAAATACGATTTTTACTTAAATAAAAATATGATTTTTATATTATAGAGATAATAAAAATGTGATTTTTATATAGGTAGCGAAGTAAAGATGTGATTTTTATATATTCATTAGCGATAGAAAAATGTGATTTTTATCTATGTAGCGTTGTTATAAAAATATGAAATTATTTTTAGAAAGTTAAAAATATAATTTTAGCTTATGTATGTTATTTATAAAATAATCATACAAAGAAATAATTATTGATTGGTTAAAAATATAATTTTTTACGTAGGTATACTACATAGATCGACAATCAAAGCACGACGTAGTGGAAACCCAAGGTGAGAACTCCTCACTTTTATTTTATCTTCTATTTAAAATATAGACTAGGATGCAGACGATGCTTTGCAGCACCCGACACCCGTCGTCCACAGACCATGATTGACTTGTTTGTTTGATTGATGTGTTGTGAAAATTGATTTTGTGATGTGGAATGAAGTGTTAAAAATATTTTATAGTTAAAAATATAATTTTTAACGTGTATATGAATAAAATAAATATTTATAAACAAATCAGACGATTTGTTTATGTACACATATTTGGCTGATATTGATTGGGACGATAAATTTTACACATCGCCCAACTGCACAAATAAAATTCGTTATTTGTTGATTGAAACCCCACACGGGTATTGGGATGATATATGACATACATTAGTCCCAATAATTAGTTGTATGTCGATCGATTGATTGACAAGCTGTATGAGCGTTGAATATTTATTTTAATGCTTATACGGTTGTAGAATGCACTTTGGATGTTGTTTGAATTTTTAATGATTGTTTATCATCATTGTTGTATACATGTATTGGATAAAATCCATATAACTAAAATTATACGGTAATTCATTGATTCTGATTCCAGTTCAGAATTAACTAATATTTTAAAATGATATTCAGTGAATATTGAAATGTGAAGCGGTGTTAAGTAGTTAAACGCCAATTTAACACGAACAGGAATTTGGTCGATTTTATTCATTTTATAATGAATATCGAAAAGTGATTTCAAAATCTGATGTTTTGAAAATATTGAAGTGATATAGAATATTCAATTTTGAATTGAAACTGAAATCGATTTAAAGTGAATTCCAAACGAATGAAATTGAATTGAAACTGAAATTGAATTGAAATCGATTTAAAGTGAATTCAAAACGAATTGAAATTGAATTGAAGTTGAAATTGAATTGAAGCTGAAATTGAATTGAAATCCATTTAAAGTGAATTTAAAACGAATTGAAATTGAAATTGGATTGAAAGCGATTTAAAGTGAATTCAAAACGAATTGAAATTGAATTGAAACTGAAATTGAATTGAAATCAATTTGAAATGAATTTATAATAGAAAATATAATTTTGATATGGAATTGAACATGAAGTTGAAACTGTTTTGAAAATGAATTTAAAACGATTTATAAAATACGTTTTAAATGGAAATCGACTAAATATATATTATATATATAATATATATAATGTAATGGCCTGAACAGAACACGCCGCGCTGCGGCAGTTCGCGAATTTCGACAATTGACTTCGAATGGACATTATGGGAGATCCGACCATCGGATTTTCCTAAAATCGGAACCGTTGGGTTCGTATTGAAAAGAGCTTTCCAATGAATATGAGAGATTTGAAATCTAACGGTTGGATTTGGAATTATGTCCAAATCAAATTTGGAAAAGGTCGTTTTAAGTGCAGTTCGATGGCCGTTTATGGAATCGCATAAGAGAGAGAGAGAGTTAAGAGAATATCTTAGCACAGTTTCACTTAAAAGATCTAAAATGTAATCGCATTTAGTATAAATTAACCATTCATTTAATCAGATTATAATTCAGAAAACATATAAAATTATCAAAAATATCAATAACTTGTGTAAAATCATAGTAAATGATTTGAAAAGAATTGGGTTGAAAAATTCCATATTTGAAAAGATAAAAATATATTTTTATCGAAATGAACTAGTTTGGAAATAGAATAATAAATCCAATATTTTTAAAATAAATAAATTGGATTTGAAATGGTTTTAAAAATAACCGGAATTTCCAATATATGGATTGGAATGGATTTGAATCGAAATTATCTTTAGAATATTTCGATATAGGATTTCGTGATTATACGGATATTGTGGAGGAATTTGGAAGATATACATATCATTATTCCAATACAATATTTGTTGGTTTCAGAATTTGATATTGAATATAAGCCGATATATTTTCTATTTAGAGGCTTATATTTTATATCAAATTGGATTTTGGGTTTGTCGTGAATGGTATCTTTATTAATAGTGTTCTTGAACCGAATGTAGTTAAGAAAATTAGAAACTGGCTGGAGATTAGTTAAGTTGAATGATTTCCAGGGTATTGATCTGATGTTGGTTTCGGCCTTCGGGGTCAATACTTAGGGAATTGTTCTCTTACTAATTTACGGTTAGAGACTGACTGGATTTTGGGTTTGTTGTGAACTGTGTTTTCAACGATATTCGTTCTTTAACCCGATTTATAGTGAAATGAGATTTGGAATTTATAAATCTTTTTATTAAGATTTAACGGGAATTTTCCAGAGTAAAGTTTTCCAATTTAATATATTTAATTAGAATTGCATTGAAATTGGTCTTTGGGTTTCTCGTGAACGGTGTTTTAAATAACACTGGTTCTTTAACCCGATTAACAATGGGGTTAAGAGAATCAGAAACTAACTGGAGATTAGTTAAGTTGACCGGTTTTCCAGGTATTGCTCTGATGTTGGTTTCGGCCTTCGGGGTTATTACTTAGAGGATTGTTCGCTTGCTAATTCACGGTTAGAGGCTGATGGAATGGAATATGATTTGGGTTTATCGTGAACTGTGTTTTAAGTGACATTAGTTCTTTCCAGTTAAAGACAGAATACGGTTTGAAATGATATCCAAAGGAAGATTAAAGAATAAATTTTAAAGAATTTATCTTTGATAAAATTAATGGAAACCTTTCCCAAAGTATGTGAATATTTGAATAAAATAATATTCAGAATTGGAATGAGGCGTATGTTGTGGTTTATAACACTTGTTTATTATATACACGAGTTATTCAGAAAGGCCGGGTTTATACCCATTCTGAATAACTGATTCGACGATATGTCGACAATGAAGACGGCGGTTGAAGACCAGAGGTCTTCACATTGTTTGGATGATTACTGATGTCTTGATTGGGCTGTACACCCAAGAAGAGGTAATAAATGGTGATCGTCCAGACGTACTTGGAGATCGACGGATATGCGAGGACCTCTCCCCTGTATTGGACATGTGGGGGAGGAATTAGGTGCCTCCGGTTTCGTTCAAACCCAGGACAGACTTATAAATGGATTGTGTGTCTAACATTGGATTTTATTCTATGTCGATTGATTTCTATTAAATATATATCTATTTGGCGGCGGGGAATTTATTCTCTTGCATAACGCCCTTCTCTGAGACGTATGAGCTCAAAGGTTATATATCGATATATATCAGTCGCATGGTATGAATTGCCTGTGTGGCATGCTAAGATGCAGTGATCAAGGCTTTTGTTGAAAAGCAGAGTCTTGTGGTTGATGATCAAAGCACGACTTTAATACAGCGTAGCTTTGGGTATAGCGTTGATTCGCGAGCCTCACACCTCAGTATGAGTTAAAAACGGGATAAGGACCGCTGGGAGAACACGACGTTTCTTTCTAGTTATGGGTGGTGTCAGCATTTTACTAGCCCTGACATCGTTGACTATTATACCTTTGTGGATGTTGGAATACGAGGCGCCTCGGATCTATCGGTCTCTTCAGAGCCGATGAATAGTTCTGATAGGACCGGGAAATGTGTGTTCAGGAATTGCCAATCCTCAAACGTAACGGAGGACCGGCCCTGCCGATTCCAAGGGCTACCCAGAGTGTGTAGTCCTGGGGCATTTGCTAGAGTGTCTTAAAGTAGTGAGGAGCTTGCCCCTGGCCTCGAATCATGACGGAAATCCAATTTCCAATACGTGATATTTCAGTTTTATTTGCAGAGCCTAGTATGACGGCATAGTAGGATGGGGCACTATGCCGTCTATGATTGGTACCTTTATATTTGAAGTTGTTTTCATACACTTTATACTATAATAGTATCAACATGATATTTGAAGTTGTTTTCATACACTTTATACTATAATAGTATCAACATGATTTGTTTTAAACGTACCAAGCATGTTTGGCTATTATAAGGTAAAACTCTGTCCTCCGGCTTGCGTTGCATTGTGTGATGGGACCTGAGTCTCATAGTAGCTTCAATTTTTTACAAAAAGCATTGCATTGTTTATTTTATGCACTGGTATTCTCGGGAGAAAACCCGTTCCGTGTTATACGGCGTGGTCCCTTGAATTACTCTATTTTAAAGTAAAGTTTTAAATAACTGTTTTAGTTCTTACACCAGTCACATGACTGACCTGGAGTTTATTGTTTTAACCTAAACTCTGGGTGCCCCAATTTTCCACACGTGCAGCTAGTAGTTTTGGTTTTGCTAATTTATATTCACAGGATCCTGGTTTACAGCTGGAATGATATTCAAGAAGCTCTGTATCCGTATATCTCCTTCAGTTGTGTTTTGTATTTTTTTTCCGCTGCTATGTAATGTATTGTAATCTCTGATATTTTTTTGATGTATAATATTTATTCATAATCTCTATATTCTTGTATTCTGATGGAATTGTTGTAATAAGCAATGAAATGTTCTTCTGTTTGGATTCTGATTTGTCGTGTTCTCAAAGCAATCTGAGCTTACCTTCGCGGGAAAGTTCGGGTCCTCTCAAGGGATTTCCAGATTTAGCATTAAAGGAAATTTACTTAAAAATAGGTTTCGTTACGTAAAACAAATTCCCTCCAAATTCAAGTAGATCAGCCGAGCTTCCTATGGACCTGTCACACAAAGAATGAAGATGATAAGAATATGTTTCGCTACTTTCAATTTCTAGATTCAGTGTGAATCGATGTCGCTGATTAAAATCGAAACTCACAGTATAAGATGAATCATGATTGAATCAATTTCCAAATTCATGTGCAGCAATTGAGCGTCATCTTCTTCTTGCCTTTTAGTTTCGCAAATCGCAAGTAACCAAACCCTAATCGAATTCTTGCGCGTCAATTTCTTCCTTGCTTTGGTTCTCGTCATTTTTGTTTGGTTCTTGATTTCGAAATTAGGATTTTTTTTTTTAATTCAACGGGGGGTTGCTCATATAAGGAGGGTTGCCCCCAGTCTCTTTCCTGATGGGCGAGCACGAGGGTGGTGGAGGCAATCATGGTGCGTAAGAAATAGAAAGAAGATAATGCAAAAAAAGATCTGGTGTAAATCTTTGTGGAGACAACAATAGAGAAAGCTAGGATTTGTTAGATAGAGGTGGATGCGCAGGAGAAACAATTGAGAATTGAAATTGAAAGAGATGAAGTACGTGGCAGCTTAAGAAAGGAAAAGTAAAACCCTAGTGGTGTTTCACCTGTAGCTTATATTCTCGAATTAAAAAAAGAGGCGAGCTACGAAATTTTGGGGAAACATTGGAAGTTCCTTAACCTACTAATGTAATGTTCCTTTAATATATATATATATATATATATATATATATATGTATTATGTAAAATTTGTTGATTACTAATAATTAATTGTGGATAATTTTAAACTTATTTTAGAAAATACCAAATTTTATGGATAATCACATACTTCTTAATCATAAAAATTACTTATTAATCGTTGACTATTAAAGATTAATTATTAATCTATATTATTAATTAAAAATTGTTACCTCTTAATTATTTAGTAATAATTAATTAATCAATACTAGCTATTGAACTTTATTTACTATTAATAGTAATTATTTATTTTTGTGATAATTAATAATATATTAATCTATTTTATTAATTATTATTACCTCTTATTTATATTTTATAGTAATTAATAATTAATCAATACTAACTATTGAATATTATTTACTTTTAATAGTAATTATTTATTATTTATTAATAATATATTATTAACATTAATTATTTAAAATTTATATTTACTTATTAATTACTAAGTAAAAACACAAATGTAAAACATTTTATAAATAATAAATACTAAAGTTCTTTTCAAATCTCTTGAAAAACTACTGCAAAAATAGTGTCAAAATTTTGATGACGGTAAACAGTCTCTATCTGCAATGGAATGTAGCGTTAAATTATTTATGATGGTAAAGTACTGCAATTTCCAACGATTTAGTGACAAAAATTAGGTTCGATGGTAATAATTTAAAATAAATTGACATATAAAATCCAAAATATTATCTCTTACAAAGTCCACGAAATTAGTTGCTTCCCCTTTCTCCTCAAACGAATGCCAACAGATTAACCGATCTTTAAAGGAAGAAAGCTACTCCAACGCTTTTTATTTTCAAGTGGTAATTATTTTATCTTCATCTTATTCTATCGATTTTTGATCTGGACAAAAAGTAATGAATTAAATCACCATTTTTGTAATCGAACGCGAACCATTTTGGCTTTATCGCTATTGTTTAGGAAGGATGATTACAAAATCAAAATCGAATTTATTAACGGTGGATTAGGGAGATTTTGGTTTCATCGCGTTTTTTGTTCAATTTTGTCCTCATGATGTGTTTTTGCAAGTAAACCATATTTACTTTTATTTACTGTTGTCATGTATATTTGGGTTGCGTTTCATAATGATGAATTGCTAAAACGGATCTGGAACAGAAGGATCTGATTAGGTATGTCGATTATGGAACAAAAGGTTCTTGATTGTTTTCTGTTCCATTATACTCGGTTTCATTTATCTTAGAATGATAAAATTATAAACTTGAATGACAAACTCATGTTTAATTTTATTTTCTGTTTTGTTATCACTTACAGGCCTGACAAGAAAAGCTCTATTTGATTTGCCATCTTCTTGAAACCCTGGTTATTGACTGCAATGGTGGAAAAAGCGACTTACTACAGATGTAGTTGTTTAACTAGATTTGTAAAACTAAGATGAAGTTAGCTCTTTAATTTTTTATTAATTGCAGATGTAGTTGTTTAATTTTTTTTTTTTTTTACTAATTGTGTATGTTAGCTTTAGGTGCTATCATGGTTGATAATTATCTATAGGTTGACAATGTTTGGTGTATTTATATAACGACATGGTAGTTTGGTCGTCTTCAGGCAACGGTAATTTACTATTATCGAAGGAAACTGTGCCGATGACTCGGTATACTGACATATCAGTAACGGTAACGGTATAAGCATTTTTCATGGTAACGGTAACCGTTACCATAACAGCCCTATTTGGGATGCTCTTGATCACACACACACATACACACACATATACATATGTATGTATGTATGTAAGCGGCTATATGAACACAAAAGTTTGACACAAATCAAAAAACACAAAATCTCAGCCACACAATTAATTTGTCATTATGTGAGGGGTGCAAATCATGGGTAATCCTATGGTTCATATTTTATATCCCTAAATTGTGTCAAATCTCTGTGTCTAAATAGATTCTCCCTACATATACATACATAAGGGAGGGGAAGCAAAACATACGACAACAACAATAGCTAAATAAATAAGAGAGTTAGGTTAGAAAACTATACAGTACTTAATTCCCACTGTGTTTGCGGGGGTATCCGAGAGAAACCATAAGAGAACAAAAGATAAAAACCATGGATTAGACATAGAGCCAGGTGCAAGGGATTATAGCATAAACCCTAAAAATATGGCAATGGAATAAGATGAAACATGGGACTAAGTATCATGCCTCAATGTGTGCAACAAGAATAGTACCGATTTTCGATAAATATTTTATGTCGGCGACCGTCGAAAACTGTCGGTATAGCAGTTGGAATGGAATGTTTATTGTTAGATAACTTGCAACATTTAGACATCAAGTTTCACATGACTTTCTATAAATCCTGATGGATTTTAACGTGTATTCCAATGGAATTTTTGATTGCTATCTTTGTACATGTGACTTGTAAGTAATAAATTATCCATCGAAATAAGTCCAAAACCATTGAAAACTCAAAATCAATAAGCTGACGGAAAGAGACATTACCATCAGAATATTTTGACCAATATTCGCTCGAAAGTCGTAGGAAATTCGAGTGATTTTTTAATTTATTCACTGAAGTCAATCAATTCTCATATGGCACACAAATTGTACTATATATCACAATTCCAAAAATCAAATATCCTACCAATAGCAATGTTCCGGGACATGCCTGTTTTGCAACACCTATTTAGCACCACCACCCGTTCGTAAGCTACACCAATCCAAATCTAACAAAATTTTGTAGATGTTCAATCGACAAACATACTATCATCTATCCAAAATTTGAGCTCGTTCCGACATTCGTAAATTAATATATTTGATGTTAAAATTTAACGGTTCGAATAAATGTCTGAATGATGAATAATTGAGCTAAGATTTTGAAAATGTTACGAATGTCGGAACGAGCTCAAATTTTGGATAAATGACAATATATACGTAGATTGAATATCTACAAAATCTTATTGAATTTGGATTAGTGCAGTTCATGGTAGCGTAAGGGTGTTAAACGAGTGCTGCAAAACAGGAGCGTTCGGGATGCTTCACATTCTTGTTTTTCTCTCTTCCACTAACTATCTCTGCCCACTAACTTATTTAAATATAAATGAAAAGCTAATATTGAAAGGCAAACGAGGTGCCACATAATAGGGTTGTCTGCAACCTCCCTATATATATGACATCTTTTTTTCATGGAACCCCTATTGCACTTGAATGATAGTCACTCGTTTATAATTAAGTAAGTTTGCGGAGGAGAGAGTTAGTTGGAAGAGAGAGAGTTAGTTGCAGGGATGTTACACTATTTGAGTTGCTCTTGATATTTTTTTTGTGTTTATAAAATTGGCAACCATAGCTGTCAGTTATTGCTTTCTTTGTCCGATTTCTGTTGTTGCCAGAGGCAATCGTCGCTGCCACCACAATTAAATTGCACTTGCGGAGACAGATCAATCAATATTGCCGATGCTATTGCCGACGTGTCGGAAGCGTCAAAGAGGAAACCGAGCATTTCTCTCTCCTTTTCCTCAAAAGAACATGCCCTAATTTCCATTATTGCTGCGGTCATGGTCCAAAGTCTATTAAATCACACGCAAAAGTTTGATTCGGTATTATTATATAATTCAAACTCATGCAACACACACGAGACCTATTCCATGATACATATAAAACAACGACTACTCCTCTGCCTATATAAACACCACCATGCTCCCTCTTCTTTCACATAATAAAATTCATCAACATCTGATCGCTAATACAGCCTCTGACAAAGAAACATAAAAATGAGTATGTCATCAAAGAGCAGGAGAGTGTTCTTTCTTGTGCTGGTTTTCTTAATGGTGTCGACCATGTTTCAGGAAGTAATGGGAGGAAGGCAGCTGGACGAATGGTGGAGGACGAATAGCAATTTGGTAATGGCTTCACTACCGAAAGGGCAGCCTGTTCCGCCTCGGGGACCCAGTGGGTGCACTAGCAATCCTCATAACCATGGTGGCTACTGTCCCCCGTGATAATTAATGTGTGTAAATAGCTGTGTATATTCATTCTTTTTTCTTCATGAATTACGGAGAACGTGCAAATAACTGATTGTTTTGATTTTTTACACACTGACCTTGTATTTTTCTTGGATCTGAATAAATTTAACATAATTTTGAGGCGTTTGCCTGCTTAGTCCGAGTTTTGGATGTAATGTTTATAGAACTTAAAACTGTTTTAGTTATTGATGTAGAATAACATTTTATCTAATGCATCTCTCTTATGTGAAGAATTCTGTGGATCATAGCCCCATTAAGTCTGAAATGTTAAACGACAAAAGAAACAAACATATTGCACTAGGCCATACGTTCTAATTCCAATAGTGTTGCTATATTTCATGCATGAAAGACAAAGGAAAGCAGTATATTTCTTTGTGAAAGTTCTGATTTTCATTTGAAATACTTTTCAGATTGTTCTAAAATCCCACTAGTTCCAATATTTTGAGGCATATACATATCTTATATATAATGCAAATGATTGATAAAAACGGCCAAAGTAAAACCTTTTCCAGGTTTCCAAAATTATATCTCCAATACCATAACTTAGAATAAGCAGTAAAATATATATGTGGATATTAATTTCTGTCATTTTTTAGAAAATTCGTACTTTATTATACATATCTATAGCGCACATACATATACATATACATATATATTAAAAAAAATTGCATCCTTAGTGGTATAATTTTAAAATAAGTGATGCAACACGTACTCAACCTAGAAACTGACTCTTACTGAAATAAAATGTATAAACTAAGATATGAAATCTAAAAGTAATTTTGTTGTCCTTTATTTGTGTAACCATTAAATTTCATGTATGATTTTCAATTACGCAAAAGTCTCCGTAACTGCATGAATTACTCGAAAGAAGCCTCGTGAGTTCTAACTTTACGTCCAATTTTTGGTCTTGAAGCTGGCTGATATGCAGCTTTGTTGTCCAAATTGTTGTTAATATGGACGTTCATATCTTCTATATTGTGGCCACTGATCGAGCACACATCGTATGGATCATGAGAAAACAAATGACACTCTTTCTGTAATGGAAGCTGCTCCTGCAATTTGCTGCAATCATCATGATGCAATGACTCTTTAGTAGAACATTATGGATCATTGCCGACAATTCCAAAAGATTGCAAGCACGGGTTAATGTTCATAGAATTAGTATGGAGAGCGTTTTTCTTAGTGATCCAAACTTCAGTAAACAGACAAATATTTTTTAAGTGCCAAAAGCTATAATAATTTGAGCATTTTGGAAGGAAACCACTCATGGTCGACATCCTTCATAATCAATCGATCTTCCTTTGATAAAAACTGAAGTTTCCTTCATAGATGAAATTCGAATGCGGCTCGACCAGCCGAGCAGGTGGGAAAGTGTTGTGGCGGAATGAGTGGGCAGAGTGGACTACGTCATCCACGTTCATCGATCTGGATCGATCAAGTCTGGTTTGGCATGGGCCATGATATCAAATGTGACGAAAAGGAATTTCGCCCGATCCGAATCGATCGCAAAATCGATCAAAACCATTCGAGACCCCTGATTGTTTTGAGAACACAACAAATTGGAACGCAAACAGAAGAACATTTCATTGTTTATTACAACAATTCCATCAGAATACAAGAATATACAGAGTATGAATAAATATTACACAGAAAATATCAGAGATTACAATTACATTTAAATACATCGCAGCAGAAAATAATACAAAGTACAACTGAAGGAGATATACGGATACAGAGCTTTCCGGATATCATTCCAGCTGTAAATCAGGATCTTGTGAATATAAATCTACAAAACCAAAACTACTAGTTGCCCGCGGATTGGTGGCACAGTGGTGTCACATCATGAGTCGAACCGAAGCATGTCGAGTAGAAGCAACTTGTCTGGCTGATCCAAAATATGCCGAGCCAAAGAAACTTACTTGACCGACCCGAGAGATTCCACTCATTTATAAATAAGTTAGTGAGAACGGCGGAGGGTTAGTGTGAAAGAGAGAAATAGGAATGTGTGGTAAAAATCATAGTACTACGTTGATGTTGCACTATTTGTGATGGAAATCGTTTTCCAATTTCTGTCATTGCCAAAGGCCATTGTCGCTGCCACCACAATTAAATTGCATTTGCCGAAACAGATCAATCAACATCTTCAGATGCATATCCAATGGCTACATACCTTAAAAACACTAATTTCGGTTATTGCTGCGGTCATGGTCCAAAGTCTAGTAAAACACAGGCAAATGTTTGATTCGGTATTATTATATATAATTCAACTCTTGCAACACACACGAGACTTATTCCATGATACATTCAAAATGTCAAAACAACGACTACTCTGCCTATATAAACACCATGCTCCCTCTGCTTTAACATAATAAAATTAATCAACATCTGATTGTTAAATAGAGCCTCTGGTAAAGGTAAACAAAAATGAGTATGTTATCAAAGAGCAGGAGAGTGTTCTTCCTTGTGCTGGTTTTCTTAATGGTGTCGACCATGTTTCAGGAAGAAATGACAGTAATGGGAGGAAGGCAGCTGGACGAATGGTGGAGGACGAATAGCAATTTGGTAATGGCTTCACTACCGAAAGGGCCGCCTGTTCCGCCTCGGGGACATGGTAGTGGGTGCACTAGCAATCCTCATAACCATGGTGGCTACTGTCCCCCGTGATAATTAATGTGTAAATACATAGCTGTGTATATTCATTCTTTTTTCTTCATGATTTATGAAGAATGTGCAAATGACCCATTGTTTTGACTTTTTTTTATTTTACTGACTTTGTATTTTTCTTGGATTTGAATAAAATTTACATGTTCTTGAGGGGTTTGCCTTCTTAGTGCTTACTGTTTTTGTTACTGATGTAGGATACCATTTTATCTAATGCACCTCTCTTATGTGGAAAATTCTGTGGATCATCGCCCCAGTGAGTCTGAAATGTCAAACGACAGAAGAATCAATAAGTCATATCTTCTAATTGCAACGCGCCACGTTTTATACATGACAGATAAAGAAAACGTTTTATTTCTGTGTGAAAGTTAGGGTTTTCATTTGTATACTTTTTTAGTTTGATCTAAAATCTCACTAGTTTCAATATATACACTTTTTCCTATTTGAAATTAAAGAAGGTCTAACGAATTTGAATTGCTGAATATATATTGAAAAAGAAGATGAAGCAAAAATTTATTTATTACTGAATTTTGTAGAATATATTCGAATAGATTTGTACAAGTATTATATTATGTTGTATTTATAATACAACGGTACAGGCTAATTACGGTCAAAAGCAAATAAAATGGATCAGGCCCAGTTAACAGTACATGTAAAATATAAAACATATACTGATAGAAGTGTGCAGCCGTAGTATCATTATCTTATTACACCCCTCAAAGCTAGGGTTTGAAAAACCCTGACTTTGCCCTCTTTTACGACAACTTCTTAAATTTTTGATTGAGAAATTGAGCTCCAGAGTCTTCGCTGACTTTACTTCTGCTAGATTTGAGATACATCGATTTTGAATCTGTAGCTCGAGAGAGATCCCTTGCTTTCGTGTTACTTTGAGATTTGGTCAAGCTCTCAGATCTTAAGTCTTGTTGATTCTCCTGATTCTTTGAGGCAATGTTGCTTTTTTTGGCATTTGGATGATTATTGCTTCGATTTGACTCTTCGAATTGAGGTGTAACATTCAGATCTGTACGGAATCTGGTAAAATTCTTAGCTGAAATAGCTTTAGTTAATAGATCAGTTCTCTCATAGATACCGAGTATATATATGATTTATCTCTATTTCGCCATTTGAACTAAGTGTTAACTACCTAAAACCCATTCGGGCATTTTGTCAAACAATATAAGTGCAAAGCGCCAACCTTGGTGAAACACCAACCTGGAGTAAGCAGCGCGTTGCCAAGGTTAAGCAGCTCCTCCTTTGCTGGTCGGTCACCGCCAATCTGACGACTCGAGCATCACTCAAGAGAGGGGTCGGTCACTGCAAACCTAGTGGCGTGAGCATCATCGATCTCACATACCGCGTGGTCAAGCAAACCCTCCACCAAGCCGGTCGAGCAGCAGCCTCCCTCTGGTCGAGCTAGGCAGCCTTCGTCCCAAGGAATCTGTCAAGCACTAGTATAAAGAGGACTGGTCGAGCTTTGTAACAACCCGTATTTTTAAATAACATGTTATAACATAAACCAAGGCAGAATTAAATGATAAAATCTGAATCAAGGGAAACGAGCTGTGCCATTGCGTTCGTCTCGGAAAAATACGCGAAATAGAGTCCGAGTTTTCGAAAATCGGAGTCCGTATGACCAAGTTATGGCCCGTCAAAGTTTTCAGAAAATTTCAAGTTCAAAAACAGTTCGAATTTGAATTCAGAATTCAAATTCAGCCAAGCAGAACAGGCGGGAAAAATTCCCGCCACCCCCAAGTCGACGGGAGTCGACTTGGGAGTCGACACACCCCAGGTGGTGTCGACTGCCCAGTCAACACCCCTGTCGACTTGGGTGGTCGGCCAGTTTGGCCTGGGTGCACCTGACTTGTTCCTCAAGCAATGTTTGGAGGCTTGTGACGGATTTTAAAGGATCAGATCTGAATTAGGGTTAATCCTATGGCCTAAACTAACCTAAACTTCTATAAAAGGACCCTAATACCTAGCCTAAACCATCATAAATCAATCCTACAACTAGATTATGCCAAAATGTTTAATCATGGCCTCCACCCTCTTGTCATAGTCTCCATCTTCATTCATATGAGAGTTTCTAAGCTTGTTTGAGAGTTTCTAAGTTTGATTCAAGGCCAAAGTTCAATCTTTCTTCATTAAAACAAGGATCTTTCTTCATACAAATAAAAGGAGCCTCTTGTTTCTCAAGACAACTTGGAGCTTGTATTCATTTGGGGGGTTTTTAGAGTTGCTAGTGGCTTCGTCTCAATCTTATTTTATTTTATAGGTCTTCATAGCATTGTAAGCCCTATTCTACTCTTAGATTCTAACTATGAAGTTAAATATGACATGTTGCAAGTTTGAGTTTAGGCCTAAGCATGATTTGTGCTTTGATTCTATCATGTTATGCATAGATTTATTCTATGCATGTTTGTAAAGCTATCACCTTGACTTTGTGCATAGAAAGCTATGACCTTTGATTTGGAATGTTGCATAAAGCAACATAGAAACTCTCATAACTCTTATGTTATCTTGCATATGATGTTATATGCGAATCACTAGCTATCATCCTATGTCATTTATACCATGTTTCACCTATTTTGCTAAAGTTGATATCATGCATGTTTTGAGGCTTATAATGTAATATGCAAGTTTATGAACACATTTACCTCATATGCCACCATGTTTAACTTGTGGCCAAGCCTTATTAATTATGTCATGCTTCTAAGTTCCCTCTTTGAAATCTATTTGCGTTTATGCGAACTTGCATGCGATGGGGAAACGTTATGGGTAAACTAAAATGACATAAAAACATGACTTGAAAAGATGACACGAAAGATGACATGTGACTATGCTTGAAACATGAACATGAACTTGGACGTGACTTCTAGAAAACATGAGAATGGCCAACTCGAGGTTGGGTTGAGTTTGTAGCATAAATCTACCCAGAACCGACCGGCTTAACTAGTGGATACAAGCAATAGGACCCAATGTGAGTAGTTGGTCATGTCGCACTTGAAACCCGAGGTTAGACTAAGTTGTGGTGTAAAGCTACCCGGACCCGCCCGGCTTAACTAGTAACCACAACAAGGTCTAATGTGAGAGGTTGGGTGCATTAAATTAATTAATGCCACATGATAGGGTTAAGTCATGGACCACTTGAATACTTAACCAATTAAACACGATGGGTTGATAGGGTTAAGTCATGAACCTTGGGTACACTTAACCAACTTGATACTTGATTGGATAGGGTTAACCACGTTTAACCCGTTAGAAACCTTAGCTACGTGGTCCTTTTCACCAGTAACCCACTTGGTTGTATCATGGTACCCTAGGGACTAGGCTAGGGTGGGGCACGATTACTGGGCTGACATGTAAGCGACCAAAACGACTGCTGAGTAGGTGCGCCGGTGTAGGTTCAGGCGGACTATGGTCGTGCACATAGTCCGGAGTTGAAAAAGCAGACACGGGCACCAGTAGGTTTAGACTGTGCGTGCTTGATATGTGTCTATGGTTGGCACCCTAGGAATTGATACACCCTAGGGTGGACCTAGCACAGTTTGACTACACTTCGTGATTGGGCCGTATGACACCGACAATTGACGAGTTAGGCTTTTAGGGAGCCGATCGACTAGACCGTGTTGTTGGACCTTGATCTAGGTCATCTCGTGATATTGGGCCAAGATTGGGCCAAGGGATCACTTCTTGTTTATACTTGACATGGGTTGGAATACTAGTACACTTGGTGCAAAAACTTAACCTTGTATATACGATGCCACAATTGATCTATCTTGTTAACTTTTCACCGGGCCAGTTATCATCCTATGTTTCATCTCTGTTTTACATGTCCAGTTAACTTTATTAGTTTTTATACTAATAGTAGGTAGGACTTACCAGTCTTTTTGATTGACCCGTTTTCTTTCGCCTCTTTTCTTCTGTCCCCCCCCCCCCCCAGGTTCTTAGGGTGGGAATACCAGCACCTAGCTTGGATCTTTAGCTGCTTTTCTGGATAGCTCATGTACGGTTTGGACTTGAGCATGCTATGGCTTTATTCTACTTTGGGGATAGTTACTTTATGTTTTTCTTTCCAGTTTTCAGTTTATGTTTCTAGACTTTGTTTTATGGGAAAATAATGACCAAGTACTTTGATGTAACTTGACTATGGTTTTGAAATGTTAGTTTTTACCCGCTGCTTTGTTTACTCTGCTTTTACTTATATGTTCTGTCTTGTGATATCTGCATGCATGTTTACCTCGTTTAACGCCCCTGCAAAGCTAGTGCGCTTGCAAGAGTGACATTGGCGGAGGTGGGGTGTTACATTTGGTATCAGAGCATAAGGTTTTACTAGACCGGACAAAAGTTAAAAAAAAAACTTTTGGAAAACTATTTTCAAAACCAATCAAGTTTTTTCCAAGAAAAGTCTAGTTTATTTTAAAAGGCTATTACCCAAAAGTCATTAGCACTATCCTTTGTTTCCTCGTTCTAAATCTATCTTTTCCTTTTTTTCAGGATGGCCGATCTTAACCTTCCCGAAGGAGTAACCATTCCCGGATGGTTCCGGAGGTACTTGGAAGCTAGGGCCAACGATGTGGGCCCAGCAAACACTCCCACCGTAACTGAGGTTCCTCCTCCTCCTCAGCATCCACAAGCAGATTTCGCAAAGGTTTGCAAAGACTTTAAGGCGATGGGTGGCAAGAATTTCATTGGGACGGATACTTTTGTTGAGGCGCGAACTTGGTTGAAAGAAACTGAAGATCTCTTCGCCATCTTTGATGTGGAAGACCGTAGAAAAGTTCTGTTGGCAGTATGGCTATTAAAAGAGGAAGCTGCTTATTGGTGGGAGGTCACCAACGCTATTAGGCCTATAGAGACTTGGGCCGACTTTAGGACGAGGTTTGGGCTTAAGTTTCTATCATCTGCTAAGGCGAATCTGCAATTGGAGAAGTTTATATCTTTGAAGCAAGGGGACATGACAGTGAGGGAGTATGTGAATAAGTTTAACCAGCTTGCTCGATTCGGTTTGGACATGGTTAATACTCCCCAGAAGAAGGCTTTACACTTTGCACGAGGGTTGAATGAGCCATTACAAGGTTTAGCCATGTCTCATATACCCATGGCGGCCACTTTTGAAAGCCTAGTAGACATGGCATTGCTTCAGGGAGATGATAAGAATGGCAAGAAAGAAATCAAGCCTAATGAGACTCAAACCAAGAAGACGGACTCCAAGTGGGGAGGAAATCAGAGCAACCAAAGCAACAAGAACAACAAGAACAACAAGGGTAACAAGGCCAACAACAACAAGGCAAGGGACACAAGGAAGTGCAACTACTGTGGGATTGATGGGCACATAGCCAAAGATTGTAGGAAGAAGAAGAGGAAGTTGGGCGAATGCTTTCATTGTGGAGAGACTAGACACTTTAGCAAAGATTTCCCCAACTGGAGGGAAAGTGCATGCTCTCAACACTGTTCCAGTTCAGGACCGAGGTAGTATTTCTGTAGAAAGCCTTGTTTACATTTCTGATTTTCCTGTTCGCACTTTATTTGATTCTGGCGCATCGCATACTTTTATTTCTTCTGACATTGTTGAAAGTTTGCACCTAAGTACTAGTCTTGTTGAGGATCCCGTTAGTGTTTCAAATCCAATTGGGGGTTCCGCCCATCTATCTATGATTTGTATGGATTTGAGGATTTCTATCTTGACCATAGAATTCACGTGTAATGCTTATGTTCTCGGGTTCACGGGATACGGGTTGATTTTGGGCATGGATTGGTTATCCAGTTATGGAGTCATTCTTGATTGTGTGCATAGGGTGGTGAGGCTCATGACTCGCCTCGGTAATACCCTAGAGATTTCTTGCAACCCGCTGGGTCCCGTCATGTTATGTTATCTTAAATCTCTTGACTCGTCCATCGATGATCTGCAATCTGTAAGGGTGGTCCGAGAATATCCTGACGTCTTTGAAGAGGTTAAGGGGTTACCCCCTAAACGAGAGATAGATTTCCGCATTTATCTTGTTGATAATGCCAAGCCAGTTTCATTGCCCGTTAGGCACATGGCCCCGCGAGAAAGAAGAGAGCTCAGTAAGAAAATCAAGGAGTTGCTTGAGAAGAATTTTATTAGGCGAAGCGTTTCTGAATGGGGTGCTCCTGTGGTGTTCGCTACTAAGGCGGATGGTTTGCTTCGTCTATGTGTTGATTATCGTGAGTTGAACAAGCTGACAAAGAATAATAGGCACCCGTTACCGAGGATTGATGACCTCTTTGACCAGCTTGTTGGTGCTTCTGTTTTCTCTCAGCTCGATCTAGCCACCGGATTCCATCAGCTTAGAGTGGCTGAGGATAGTATTGATAAGACTACGTTTAGGACTCCAGATGGATTCTTTGAATGGCTTGTCATACCATTCGGTTTGAATAATGCACCTGCCTACTTCGTAGATTTGATGAGTAGGGTGTTCAGGGAGTTCCTTAACAAGTTTGTTGTTGTCTTCGTGGATGATATTCTGATCTTCTCAAAGGATGAGGAAGAACATGCTAGACATCTCAAGGAAGTGATGGATACGCTTAGAGCTCATCAGTTGAAAGCCAAGTTCTCCAAATGCCATTTTTGGAGAAGGGAAGTTCGGTTTCTTGGACATATAGTTTCTAAGCAAGGCATAGCTGTGGATCCCGCGAAAGTGGTTGCAGTTCAAGACTGGAAGACTCCTAGGAATGCAACCGAAGTAAGAAGCTTTCTCGGTCTGGCGGGCTACTATAGGAAGTTCATCAGGGACTTCGCTAAGATTTCAGCCCCTCTTACTAAGTTGATGAAGAAGAACTTAGTCTTTGCATGGGACTTAGAGTATGAGCTTGCTTTTCAAAGGCTCAAGAGGGCCCTTACTACAACTCCAGTTTTGGCATTACCCGATGGCGGTAAGATGTTTACCGTATACACCGATGCATGTAGCACGGGGTTAGGTGCTGTTCTGATGCAAGAAGGAAGAGTGATATGTTATGGGGGTAGGCAACTTAAAGTTCATGAGAAGAACTATCCCACTCATGATTTAGAGTTGGCGGCGATCGTCTTTGCACTCAAATCCTGGCGCCACTATCTTCTAGGCGAAAGGTTTGAGTTATATACTGATCACAAGTCGCTCAAGTACCTCTTCTCACAGAAAGATCTGAATCTAAGGCAGCAAAGGTGGATGGAATTCTTGGCATCAAATGACTTCGAGATAGCTTATACCCCTGGCAAGGGTAATGTTGTGGCAGATGCGCTAAGCAGAAGAAGGTTGACTTTGAGTCCCTTGTTTGTGGAGATGAAGAGCCTAGAGTTCTTGGCAACCTTTGATTTCACAACGGCTGTTGAGTCGATGACGGGTTCGTTAGCATCTCTTGAGCTTAGACCTACACTTCTTGATCAAGTAGGGACTTCGCAGAAGGAAGACCCGCAGATAGTCGAGGTCATGGACAAGTTGATTCATGGTGAGATGTCTAGTCACCTTGCTAGATATACTATTGATGACAAGGGTTGGCTAAGGCGTGATGGAAGGCTATGCATTCCACAAGTAGGAGACTTGGTGCATAAAGTTCTCGAAGAAGCGCATCACTTGAAGATGAATATACATCCTGGAGGAGATAAGATGTATAGGGATATGAAGCGCATTTTCTTTTGGGCTGGAATGAAGAAGGATGTGGCAGAGTATGTTTCAAAGTGCATGGTGTGCCAACATGTGAAAGCCGAGTCGAAGAAACCTGGTGGGCTATTACATCCATTGGAGGTCCCGCAATGGAAGTGGGAAAGTATCTCTATGGATTTTGTGTATGGATTACCTAGGTCAAGGAAAGGGAATACGAGCATATGGGTCATAGTTGACAGACTTACGAAGGGTGCTCATTTCATTCCAATGAAGAGCAAGAGGACCGCACCATGGCTAGCATCTGTTTATCTTCGAGAGATAGTGCGATTGCTTGGAGTTCCTTCTAGCATAGTTAGCGATCGTGACCCAATCTTCACTAGCCAGTTCTGGAATAGTTTGCAAGAAGCGATGGGTACGCGATTGAACCTAAGTACAGCCTATCACCCCCAGACGGATGGCCAAACCGAAAGAGTGAATAAAGTGCTAGAAGATCTTTTGAGGCTTTGTGTTCTTGACTTTGGTGGTACTTGGGAAGACCACCTTCCTCTTGTATAGTTTGCTTATAATAATAGCTATCAAGCTAGCATAGTGATGGCACCATTTGAAGCTTTGTATGAGAGGTCGTGTAGGTCACCATCTTGTTGGTGGGAGGCAACAGATAGGCTTATGATTGGGCCCAATATGATACGGGACACCTCCGAGAAAGTTGAATTGGTGAGAAGATGGATGAAAACGGCCCAAGCCAGACAGAAATCCTATGCTGACAAGCGAAGGACAGATTTGGAATTTGAAGTTGGAGATATGGTTTTCGTGAAGGTTTCTCCTTTGCGTAATGTGGTTCGTTTTGGAGCAGTTGGGAAGCTGGCACCAAGGTTCGTAGGACCCTTCCCTATCATAGAGAGAATTGGGAAGATGGCTTATAAGGTGGAATTGCCCGAGAAGATGGCCGGAGTGCATAATGTCTTTCATGTCTCGCATCTCCGAAAGTGCCTACATGAGTCCGCTGAAGTGGTTAAACCTAGCATTCTTGAAGACGTGGAGGTAGAGAAAGAGGCAACCTTGAGGAGAGCACCGATTCGTATCTTGGGAACGGAGATCAAGAAGCTAAGAAATCGAGAAGTCAAATTGGTGAAGGTTCAATGGAGTGAGGCCGAAGAGGATGCAACTTGGGAAACCGAGGAGAAGATGCGTGGGCTTTATCCATTTCTTTTTTAGGGTACATTCTCAATCTCTTTTCCTAGTTAGCATATCTTTCTTTTGCTATCCATGTTTATCTTGTTATCTCGTTAACCTTGTCATGAGAACCTTAGGTAGAAACCCTTTGGATGAAACATGTATTTGAAACATGTTATGCTTGATGTTTGCAAGTGGTTGCAAGTGTTTGCAAGTGGATGCTCGTGGATGCATGATACACATTAGGCACTAAGATCGGCTCACACACTTTCATATTGCATATGCATGAGTGCTTATACTTATTCATAGATGAAACTTGTTATTCTATCACGTGGATGTTGCATATGGATGAACGTTATGTGCACTCATGTAGATATTATAAATCATGCTAGGAATTTGCATACATATGGACTCATTTCACTAACATACTTTTCATTAAGGAGGTTTACTGAATCAGTAACCACTTGATTTTCGCATTAGATAAGTACATATACACACACCTTTCGCATATGAACATACAGCATTTAGAATCTTTTAAGGACATTGACTACACGTGGATGATGTTTTGAGTAGATGGATGATGGATGGTAGGATATGTTCTTCCTAACTTGAAGATTTCGGGGACGAAATCCTTTAAGGAGGGGAGAATGTAACAACCCGTATTTTTAAATAACATGTTATAACATAAACCAAGGCAGAATTAAATGATAAAATCTGAATCAAGGGAAACGGGCTGGGCCATTGCGTTCGTCTCGGAAAAATACGCGAAATAGAGTCCGAGTTTTCGAAAATCGGAGTCCGTATGACCAAGTTATGGCCCATCAAAGTTTTCAGAAAATTTCAAGTTCAAAAACAGTTCAAATTTGAATTCAGAATTCAAATTCAGCCAAGCAGAACAGGCGGGAAAAATTCCCGCCACCCCCAAGTCGACTGGGGAGTCGACTTGGGAGTCGACACACCCTAGGTAGTGTCGACTGCCCAGTCGACACCCCTGTCGACTTGGGTGGTCGGCCAGTTTGGCCTGGGTGCACCTGACTTGTTCCTCAAGACATGTTTGGAGGCTTGTGATGGATTTTAAAGGCTCAGATCTGAATTAGGGTTAATCCTATGGCCTAAACTAACCTAAACTTCTATAAAAGGACCCTAATACCTAGCCTAAACCATCATAAATCAATCCTACAACTAGATTATGCCAAAATGTTTAATCATGGCCTCCACCCTCTTGTCATAGTCTCCATCTTCATTCATATGAGAGTTTCTAAGCTTGTTTGAGAGTTTCTAAGTTTGATTCAAGGCCAAAGTTAAATCTTTCTTCACTAAAACAAGGATCTTTCTTCATACAAATCAAAGGAGCCTCTTGTTTCTCAAGACAACTTGGAGCTTGTATTCATTTGGGGGTTTTTAGAGATGCTAGTGGCTTCATCTCAATCTTATTTTATTTTATAGGTCTTTATAGCATTGTAAGCCCTATTCTACTCTTAGATTCTAACTATGAAGTTAAATATGACATGTTGCAAGTTTGAGTTTGGGCCTAGTATGATTTGTGCTTTGATTCTATCATGTTATGCATAGATTTATTCTATGCATGTTTGTAAAGCTATCACCTTGACTTTGTGCATAGAAAGCTATGAGCTTTGATTTGGAATGTTGCATAAAGCAACATAGAAACTCTCATAACTCTTATGTTATCTTGCATATGATGTTATATGCGAATCACTAGCTATCATCCTATGTCATTTATGACCACGTTTCACCTATTTTGCTAAAGTTGACATCATGCATGTTTTGAGGCTTATAATGTAATATGCAAGTTTATGAACACATTTGCCTCATATGCCACCACGTTTAACTTGTGGCCAAGCCTTATTAATTATGTCATGCTTCTAAGTTCCCTCTTTGAAATCTATTTGCGTTTATGCGAACTTGCATGCGATGGGGAAACGTTATGGGTAAACTAAAATGACATAAAAACATGACTTGAAAAGATGACACGAAAGATGACATGTGACTATGCTTGAAACAAGAACATGAACTTGGACATGACTTCTATAAAACATGAGAATGGTCAACTCGAGGTTGGGTTGAGTTTGTAGCATAAATCTACCCGGAACCGACCGACTTAACTAGTGGCTACAAGCAATAGGACCCAATGTGAGTAGTTGGTCATGTCGCACTTGAAACCCGAGGTTAGACTAAGTTGTGGTGTAAAGCTACCCGGACCCGCCCGGCTTAACTAGTAACCACAACAAGGTCTAATGTGAGAGGTTGGGTGCATTAAATTAATTAATGCCACATGATAGGGTTAAGTCATGGACCACTTGAATACTTAACCAATTAAACACGATGGGTTGATAGGGTTAAGTCATGAACCTTGGGTACACTTAACCAACTTGATACTTGATTGGATAGGGTTAACCACGTTTAACCCGTTAGAAACCCTAGTTACGTGGTCCTTTTCACCGGTAACCCTCTTGGTTGTATCATGTTACCCTAGGGACTAGGCTAGGGTGGGGCACGATTACTGGGCTGACATGTAAGCGACCAAAACGACTGTTGAGTAGGTGCGCCGGTGTAGGTTCAGGCGGACTATGGTCGTGCACATAGTCCGGAGTTGAAAAAGAAGACACGGGCACCAGTAGGTTTAGACTGTGCGTGCTTGATATGTGTCCGTGGTTGGCACCCTAGGACTTGATACACCCTTGGGTGGACCTAACACAGTTTGACTACACTTCGTGATTGGGCCGTATGACACCGACACTTGACGAGTTAGGCTTTTAGGGAGCCGATCGACTAGACCGTGTTATTGGACCTTGATCTGGGTCATCTTGTGATATTGGGCCAAGATTGGGCCAAGGGATCACTTCTTGTTTATACTTGACATGGGTTGGAATACTAGTACACTTGGTGCAAAAACTTAACCTTGTATATACGATGCCACACTTGATCTATCTTGTTAACTTTTCACCACGCCAGTTATCATCCTATGTTTCATCTCTATTTTACATGTCCAGTTAACTTTATTAGTTTTTATACTAATAGTAGGTAGGACTTACCAGTCTTTTTGACTGACCCGTTTTCTTTCGCCTCTTTTCTTCCATTCCCCCCCGGTTCCCAGGGTGGGAATACCAGCACCTAGCTTGGATCTTTAGCTGCTTTTCTAGATAGCTCATATACGGTTTGGACTTGAGCATGCTATAGCTTTATTCTACTTTGGGGATAGTTACTTTATGTTTTTCTTTCCAGTTTTCAGTTTATGTTTCTAGACTTTGTTTTGTGGGAAAATAATGACCAAGTACTTTGATGTAACTTGACTATGGTTTTGAAATGTTAGTTTTTACCCACTGCTTTATTTACTCTGCTTTTACTTATATGTTCTGTCTTGTGATATTTGCATGCATGTTTACCTCGTTTAACGCCCCTCCAAAGCTAGTGCACTTGCAAGAGTGACATTGGCGGAGGTGGGGTGTTACAAGCTTCCCCTTGGACAAACATAGCATGCTGGCGAGGACGAGCAGCTACCACCTGGCCGGTCTTGATCTTCCACCTGGTCGGCTCCAAGCCTCCGCCTGGTCGGTCTTGATCTTCCACCTGGTCGGTTCCAAGCCTCCGCCTGGTCGGTCGAGCACCGTGCTGATGAGCGAGCTTCAGTGGGTCGAGCACCGTGCTGATGAGAGGGTCGCTCTTTTGGAAACCATGGTCGAGCAGGCAATTAACAAATAAAATAAGTGGATGGCTGACTTGTAAATATTATTTCCATTTATGAAGTTTGCATTATTCCATATAAAACAGAGCCACGTGAACATGTGGCAGTACAATAGAGCAAAGTGGTCGTCCATTTAATATATAATTCTGGTCGGTCGCATATTTCTGCTCGCATACTCCTGGTCGCTCAACTTTCCTGCTTGTGCACCTCATGCCCGGTCGTGCATACTTTTTGGATCGTTCATGACAGCTAGCAACGGTTGGCGATGGCAGTTCTGTAAATCCCAAAAATACCGACCCGACCTCTGCACTCTGTATTTACAAGTGTGTCACTACCCCTCAACTACAACTATAAATACACCCTTTCTCCACACTTCAAGAGGAGGATTCGGCTACCCCGAAGGGCTGTAAAAATCATTTCTCCAAGGCATTCTCAGTCTCCATCCATGGCTTCCAAAGCTCCACTCATCTCCATCCATTAATCGATCACTTCCATCGAAGATTCACCATAAAAATCCATTCAAACTCCACTTAAGCAACACAAATCTCCATTTATCCTCTCTAAAAACTTAGATCCACCATTGAAATGCTATGGAATCGAAGAGATCTATCTTTAAAGTGAAGTGTTGAAGACTTTTCATCCATTTCAATCAATATTGGAAGAGATCCAACCGTTCCATTAGCTAATTCAAGTGCGATTCACATCAAAGAGGAAAAAATGAGAGATTCATTATAAATTGAGGGAATCATGAAAGTGAAAATGGAAAGTGTTTACATAGTGGATGTAGGTCACATTTGACCGAACCACTCTAAAATCTTTTGTTCTCTTTTATTGCTTTGCTTCATTTTGCGAATTGCGGTCTCATGTTTCTTCATACATGCTTTTCATAGTGTCTTGCCCCTGATTTGGTGACGTGCTTACTTAGCATCTTACCTCTAATTGGGAGACGCACTCTTTAAAGCATCGTATTTGGTGTTTGATCATTTTTTGGTTAAAACATTTGGCGCCCACCGTGGGGCCGCGTTCGCACTTCTCCCAAACTCGACAACGTTAAGAAATTTGCACGTGAGATCCAGGCTTGCTTCGACGATAGATTCTCTAAATCTAAGATCCACGCCAAGTGACGAGTTCTCTCTAAAGTTCAAATCCATGTCCGAGATAATGGCTAAGTCCAAGAAAACCGCAAGTAAAACCGTTGGAGAAAACGACAACAATGACGACGTCAACAACGTTGCTAACAACAAAGCTACACCTCTTACCAACCACTTCGAGATTGGCCAAAATTCCATAACCGGAGCTGGAGTAACAAGAGCCGAGCTAGACGTCGTTGTCGCTAATCTACACCAACAGATGGAAGCTTCCAATAAAGCCTTGTTGGATGCTAATAAAACTCTTGTGGATGCTAATCAAGCTTTGATGGATAAAGTGAGCGCTCTCCTAAACACTCAAGCCAATCTCGCTCCTCCTCAAAAGGCTCATGTCAACCTTGAAGGAAACACGAATTCATCAGCCTCCGATCATCATCGCAATGATAGCGTCGAAGAGTTCAATGAAGCCGACATTCATGCTTCCAAGCTGAAAGCTAAAAGCAATTCCAATCGAGATGCCCAGCGAGTCGCAAGTCCTGAAAGGGGGGGGACCTTCCCTTGCTGAAGGAAAAGGACCCAGATTCTCTAACCGCGATCGAGCATCCGGAAAGGAAATCGAAGTCCGCTCTCCCAAGCAACATAACTCAAAAGGGTACATCGAGAACATGGTGAAGCGGATGATGAAAGACGGCTTGACCCGCAATGACAGCGAAAGGGAATGGGACTTTTCTCTGAGCAGAAACCCGTTCACCAGGAGGATTCGCAAAGCTGAGCTCCCGAAGAAGTTCACACATCCCACCTTGCCTCCATACGATGGGACTGCTGATCCAAATCACTTCCTATACAGATATGAGTGGCACATGAATGTGGCTAAAGAGACGGATGAGATTAAGTGCTTATGCTTCCCTCTCTATCTTGAAGGCGTGGCATCACTCTGGCTAACAAGGCTCCCGCCCAAATCCATCGATCACTTTGATGATTTGACTCATAAGTTCAAAGAGCATTTCAGGTTGCAAGCCACAAAAGCTAAGGATGTCATCTCCCTCACATCAATGAAGCAGAATCCTGGAGAGTCCGTTAAAGCTTTCCTCAAGAGGTTCAATGCCGCTTTAACTGAAGTAGGGAATCCTGACCCCCGCATGATCTTAGCCTCCCTAATCGGCGCTATAGACGAGAATAGCGAATTCGGTCGATGGATCAAAATGAAGGAGCCGAATACGCTGGAAAAGTTCCAGAAGAAAGCCGAGGAGTATATGAGAGTGGGTGATCATCATGTGCTTCCTCAGACTGCTGATCCTCCCAAAAGCGCTGGCATTCAGCTTGATCAGTACAATATCCAGGGGCAGAAACGAGCCAATGATGGGAAAAGCAACAAGGCAAACAAGAAGTTTCGCTTCCACAACCCATCAGAACTCACTCCTCTGAATGATACCATAGAGAACATTTTCCTTGCCACCAAGGATACCGAACACTCTCCGGAGCCACCAAAGTTCAAGGTTACACAGAAAACTCTGGACTCTGGAAAGTACTGTCGACTCCACAAGCTGCCGGGTCATGATACAAATGAATGCAGAATTCTCCAAAGCATAATTGAGGAAATGATTCAGAATGGAAAACTGCAACAGTACATCAAGAATCTACAACCCTCAAACACTGCTCAGACTCCCCGGGGGCAAGGCTCTCTCGTGGTTCGACCCAATAACAGGCCAATCATCAATTGAGGGCTGATGGGAATCTCATTTCAACAACTCGGAATAAGCTATCATCATCGCCATTTCTTTACTTACTGCTTTGTTACTTGCTTTACTTTACATTTTGCTTTCTGTTACATTCAGAACTTCTTGTAAAAAACTTGTAATATTGCATAAGAATTGTACAGAACAATATCTCGATGGATAAAGTCCTGCTTACTTGTGTGAATCTCTTACTTACAAGATCTTCGGTAATTCAAGACTTGCTAAAAGATGATTCTTTATTATAGGTTATAGGACAAATGCTTGCTTCCTCGAAACCCGATGCACTATGGCGAACTCCACAACACTTGTTCAAGCATGGGATGCACAAAGTGTCAACACATCTAAGTGCAATCATAAAAACACCATCTTGAAGGGTGATTAGAAGGGATGGCCAAAAATCAGACGGTGGAGAGGTTAACAAGCATATCTAAAATCAACGTCGCAGGTTATAAGTTTCAAGGCGCAACTTGCGCCCAATCACGAACACTTGCCATGATCAAGTGCTTCCAGTACAAGGCCGATGTTCGCTCGACAGAATGACGCAAACCTCGCAAATCCCAAAAGAGCAGGACCTCTTGATCCGGTTGCGATTACTTATCATAGCTAAGCACATCCAAAACGACAGTAAGAGTTTACCTCATGGGTTCCAAACTTCACAAAAAAGGGCAGATCCCTGGAAAACTGACCAAGTCCCTGTCTCCTGATGAGGTGCGATTCACGAGCGTTGATCACCCGATACATCAAGAGGGCTCACCAGGTCGGAGACCCATAATGGAACAGCCAACTGTATAAGTCGCAACTTCCTTAGCGAGGTTCCGCAAGAGTTGACCACACGATACATCGAGATGACTCACCAAGTTGAACAACCCATGAAGGAACAAGTGATTCGTTAAGTCCTTGGCTTCTAACGAGGTGCGATTCACAAGCGTTGATCATCCGATACATCAAGAGGGCTCACCAGGTCGGAGACCCATAAAGGAACAGCCGACTGTATAAGTCGCAGCTTCCTTAGCGAGGTCTCACGAGAGTTGACCACACGATACATCGAGGTGACTCACCAAGTTGAACAACCCGTGAAGGAACAAGCGACCACTTATGGCCCAGATTCCTAAATCGAGATCGTTTGCCATGTCAAGCATTCAGTAAAGGAACTGGCGTCTGTCCCATGGATTGAAATATAAGACCTCCCATGTTGGGCACAAAAAAGTCTAGCCTCTCTTTGTGAGAGCAACGGCGAAAGTCCTCCCCATGCTGAGGCATCAAATCCCAAGATCTCCCATGCGGGGCACAAAAAAATCTAGCCTCTCTTCGCGAGAGCAACGGCGAAAGTCCTCCCCATGCGGGGGCATCAAATCCCAAGACCTCCCATGCGGGGCACAAAAAAGTCTAGCCTCTCTTCGTGAGAGCAATGGCGAAAGCCCTCCACACGCGGGGGCATCACATTCCAAGTCCTCCCCTAGCGGGGGCATCCAACATAAAGTCCTCCCCGAGTGAGGCATTCAACCCAAAGTCCTTCCCTAGCGAGGGGACCCCACATAAGACCTTTTCAAGCAAAGGCAAAAAGATGCAATGACTTCTCTGAGTAGAAGTACCAAATTAATCAATCCAATTCAAAATCGAATACCGTATTTATGCAAACAATGTTTAACGAATCCAAACCATTAAACAAAACAGTTTTGCAAAAGTATGACATTCAATTCATTATGCATCATTCCTTAATGATTAGCTAATCTGTTATTGTTATGGACGATCAATAACAACGTATAAGTCCAAAATCGTGCAAGTACTTGTTTTCATTACAGAACAGATGCTACGGAGCATATAAGTCTAGTCGACGAGTTCAAAAGCTACGACTGAATTCCAACGCAGACCATGATAGCAACGTTCTTTTCGAAGCCCATATTTCTCACAAGTGAAAAATACAAGCTTCGAGGGGCAAATGTTAACTACCTAAAACCCATTCGGGCATTTTGTCAAAAAATATAAGTGCACTGCGCCAACCTTAGTGAAACACCAACCTGGAGTAAGCAGCGCGTTGCCAAGTTTAAGCCGCTCCTCCTTTGTTGGTCGGTCACCGCCAATCCGAGACTCGAGCATCACTCAAGAGAGGGGTCGGTCACTGCAAACCTGGTGGTGTGAGCATCATCGATCTCACACACCGCGTGGTCGAGCAAACCCTCCACCAAGCCGGTCGAGCAGCAGCCTCCCTCTGGTCGAGCTGGGCAGCCTTCGTCCCAAGGAATCTGTCGAGCACTAGTATAAAGAGGACTAGTCGAGCTTCCCCTTGGACAAACAAAGCATGCTGGCGAGGACGAGCAGCTACCACCTGGTCGGTCTTGATCTTCCACCTGGTCGGCTCCAAGCCTCCGCCTGGTCGGTCTTGATCTTCCACCTGGTCGGTTCCAAGCCTCTGCCTGGTCGGTCGAGCACCGTGCTGATGAGCGAGCTTCAGTGGGTCGAGCACCGTGCTGATGAGAGAGTCGCTCTTTTGGAAACCATGGTCGAGCAGGAAATTAACAAATAAAATAAGTGGATGGCTGACTTGTAAATATTATTTCCATTTATGAAGTTTGCATTATTCCGTATAAAACAGAGCCACGTGAACATGTGGCAGTACAATAGAGCAAAGTGGTCGTCCATTCAATATATAATTCTGGTCGGTCGCATATTTCTGCTCGCATACTCCTGGTCGCTCAACTTTCCTGCTTGTGCACCTCATGCCCGGTCGTGCATACTTTTTGGATCGTTCATGCCAGCTAGCAACGGCTGGCGATGGCAGTTCTGTAAATCTCAAAAATACCGACCCGATCTCTGCACTCTGTATTTACAAGTGTGCCACTACCCCTCAACTACAACTATAAATACACCCTTTCTCCACACTTCAAGGGGAGGATTCGGCTACCCCGAAGGGCTGCAAAAATCATTTCTCCAAGGCATTCTTAATCTCCATCCATGGCTTCCAAAGCTCCACTCATCTCCATCCATTAATTGATCACTTCCATCGAAGATTCACCATAAAAATCCATTCAAACTCCACTTAAGCAACACAAATCTCCATTTATCCTCTCTAAAAACTTAGATCCACCATTGAAATGCTATGGAATCGAAGAGATCTATCTTTAAAGTGAAGTGTTGAAGACTTTTCATCCATTTCAATCAATATTGGAAGAGATCCAACCGTTCCATTAGCTAATTCAAGTGCGATTCACATCAAAGAGGAAAAAATGAGAGATTCATTGTAAATTGAGAGAGATTTGTATGGCATTGTACTTGGAATCATGAAAGTGATAATGGAAAGTGTTTACATAGTGGATGTAGGTCACATTTGACCGAAAAACTCTAAAATCTTTTGTTCTCTTTTATTGCTTTGCTTCATTTTGCGAATTGCGATCTCATGTTTCTTCATACATGCTTTTCGTAGTGTCTCGCCCCTGATTTGGTGACGTGCTTGCTTAGCATCTTACCTCTAATTGGGAGACGCGCTCTTTAAAGCATCGTATTTGGTGTTTGATCATTTTTTGATTAAAACACAAAGTCTCTTACAAAATGTAAATCAATCAATCACTATATGTTTAGTTTTTCTGTGTTGCACTGGATTTTCAGACATATATACTGCTCATTTATTATCACTGCATAACGTAGGCTTCGTGTTTGACTTTAACTTTAATTCAGCTGGTAGTGACCATAACCGCTTAATTTCTACAGTAGCATTTGTTGTACTTCCGTATTCTACCTCAGTACTTGATATTGAAATGGTAGATTGTTTCTTAGAACACCATATGAATCAAGTTTTTGCCAATGTGAATGCAATATCCAGTTGTAGATCTCCTATCATTTGGATCTGATGCTCAGTCAGCATCTGCGTAACCAATTATATTCAGATGTTGGCTGGTCTTCAAAGTTAATCCATAGTCTATTGTCCCCTTTAAATACCTCAGAATTCTTTTCACAGTTTTCCAATGTGTGCCTAGAGGGTTCTGCATAAATTGAGATACTTTATTAACACTGAAAGCAATGTTAGGACGTGTTATAGTTGCATACTACAATGCTCCTACAACACTCCTGTATTTTGTGGAGTTAGATATTACTTCCCCTTTATATTTTGAATAGCTTTGACTAATTATCATATGTGTTGGTTGGGGTTTAACATTTAACATCCTTGTTTTGCCCAGCAATTCAGTTATATTTTTTTCTCTGACATATAGTCATTTCATTATTTTTTCTATTTTGACTTGTATGCCCAGAAAATATTTTAGATCACCCAAATTCTTAATTGAGAACTAATGGTTTAAATGTTGAGTCAAATTTTTTATGTCTGCAATACTGTTTCCAGTGACTATCAAATGATGATCTACATATACCAGTATGTAGATTGATGAATGATTGTCATTCTTAATAAACATTGAGTTACCTGATTTAGTTGACTAAAATCCCATTTATCTCCACTTGTTGCCAGTTTTCATTGATGCAGGGTACGACAGGTATTGAAGTTCAAACATTACTAACTTTATTTGTAGTCTTCATATCCTTTGTACTATAAGGAAATATTTTCTCATTGAACATCATATGCCCACTGATATATATCTTACATGATTCGTCAATACACTTATACCATTTTTGATTAGTAGTATAGCCAAGGAATGTACACTGCCTTGACCTGAAATTTAATTTATTGGAATTATATGATCGTACGTATGGAAAACATAAACATCCAAATGTTTTTCGGCTTTTACAGTCTGGTTTGACGTTATATAGTTTTTCCAAAGAAGTTAAGCCTTTTAATACTTCTATTGGCTGCCTATTAATTAGGTAAACATCAGTATTAAATGCTTCAGGCCAAATTTTAATGGCATACTAGCTTGTGTTAATAATGTCAAATCACACTCTACTATATGTCTGTGTTTTCATTTGACTAGACCATTTTGTTGAGAAGTATAAAGACAAGTAGTTTATGAATAATACCTTTCTTTTGAAAATAATTGTTCAGACATTTAAATTCACTACCATTATCAGACTAAATAGTTTTAACTTGGGAATTAAATTATCTTTCAGTCATGTTTATAAAGTTTATGATAGCATTATAAGTATCTGATTTGGCTTTCAAAAAATAGGTTAATTTAAATCCGGAGTATGCATAAACAAGGAATATATAATATTTAAAGCCGAAATCAGAATAAATAGGAGTAGGTCCCCGTAGATCAATAGCTATAAGTTGTAAAGGTTCGATGTACTTAGTGCTAGAAACATCAAAAGGTAGCCTATGACTTTTCCCCATTTGAAAAAATCTCAAATATAAGGTAATGAAATAGGATCAAACTTGATTTTGTTATCATTCAATATTTTTAGAATAGTTTTGACACTTGAATGACCAAGTTTACAATCCAAAAATCAAAAGTACTTTTCCTAATTTCGCTACTGTTCATCAAATTCATATTACAACAATTCATGTCACTAGCAGCATTATTGTTCCCTTCATTTGGAACAATTTGGCATTTAACAAGATTAAACCTGTACAATCCATTTATGACATCAGCCTGTAGAATAATATCTTTAGTTAGAATGTCCCTAACTAACAATAGCTTGGGGAAAATTCAAAATATACTTTATTAGCAAACTGAGATACACTGATTAAGTTTATAGTAATTTTGGGGACCATAAGTAGATTATTTAAATATAATTTCCTTTTACCCTTTAAGCAAGCATTACGAATATGTGTAATTTGAATGCACTTACCATTAAATATTGAAATTATATTGAATGAACTTCGTCTATTGGTAGTACAACCTTTTGTGATGTTATGACAGCCACTACGACTTCATAATCATCATTTAACCCAATATGTAGGTATAAAACATGATCTAAGTTTGGAATTTTGTTGCCTATGGCATTTAGAAGATAACATAGTTTCTTGACTTTTGAAATATACTTTTTCATAGACAAATTTTCCATTTTATAGATGACTGATTGTTGAATTCTCTTTCCACTTAGTAAATGGATTCAGATGCCGAAGGATCTCAAGAATATGAATAGAAATTTGGGTCAGTTGAGCAGCCAGAAGTTACAATGATAGGTAATTTTGGTCACAGAATTGCTGAGTGAAATTCTTGTTAAGGCTAAACTTATTTGGTAACTTTATAGATTTTATTGAGTTGAATTCTTGGTAACTGATTCTGTTTACTACAATATAGTGTGTATAAATCAAGTTGCAGCCAAATTCAACGAATTTAGGCATGACATTGATGATATACACTGTATTACTCCCAATGACGTGAATATCACTGATGGGAGAATACCCAAATGATGATAATACTTTGATGTGTATAATCACTGATCTATGATTCATGGAAAACTGATGCCGTTTGGCGATTATTGCTCTACATAATGAAGATCGAACAGATTTGAATTGCTGAATGTATTGAAGAAGAAGAAGATGAAGCAAGATTTTATTTATTACTAAATTTTGTAGAATAGAATCGAGTAGATTGTACAAGTATTATGTTGTATTTATATACAGTGGTACATGCTAATAACAGTCAAAATCAAATAAAATGGGCCAAGTCCAGTTAATAGTACATGTAAAATATAAAATAAATAATGAAAGAAGTGCGCAGCCGCTAGTATCATTATCTTATTGGAATCAAATGAATTTTCAACTTAGAGATCAATGCATGATATATTAATCGAGATCCAAGCAGGACCGGATGTTGGAATTCGTTTGGGTAGAAATTCAGTTTCAGACCTAGAAGTTAAGTTGAGCACTTACAAAGCGCTAAGAGGAGCCGTTAAGATAAGTCAAGTTTGGGAATCTATGTCGGAGGATGAACATAATTTCGAATTGCAATGAGAATTTGTTTAATTCTTTTGCGATTTCAAATCCTGGACTCAGAGTATAAACTTTGACAAAAATCTTTCAAAAAAATATTGTTTTTTAAGACGAATGAACGTCTTTTCTACGAAGTGGATTTAAACATCTAAAAGTGAAAGATGGAATTCAAATAACAATTCCGACGAATAGAGCTAACGTAGGGAACCCGACCGCTCGTGCGTGGAGTATCACGGGAGCGTAATAAGTCACGTGCACAGTACGGGAGAACATTGGACAGTTATGGTAACCATTTGGAAGCTTGTAACAGCGGTTATGTAAAACACATGAGGAAGTTTTTTGGAGGTAGAAGTTGGTTTAAAATTGAAAAATTGGATTGCATGAAGAAAATTTGAGTTAACGAGGCATGGTGTTTTTTGGGACTAAGTTGGACAGTGGTCCTTGTTGGTAGTTTAGGTTTTTTATAATTTTGTAGTCTTGTAGGCTTGTAATGGCAGTTAATGAGATATATGCGGGTTGTAACTGTTAGACGTGGTTTATATTTATATATGCGTTGCTTATGAATAATATGTGTATAATAAAAGAACATAGTCTATATATATACATACACACACACATTCGTGTTTAGTAGTTCGAGTGGTTTGGGAGTCGGGAGATGGCAATCAAACCACTGTGTGCGGGGAGATTCGAATCCCGCTGCAAACCTCTTTGGGAGCTGGACGTTAAGCATCCGTGTGCGATGACTAAACAAAGTGGAGTAGATACATGGCGTAGGGTTTACTTAAGCAAGTATCAATGTATACTATGATCTTAAGGTTCCCCATTTTACTCAGTACACACACACATGTGATACTTCTCTTTCATGGCATCCCCTTTGCATCCAAATGACAGTCACTCATCTATAATCAAATAAATTAGTGGGGAGAAGAAAGAGTTGTTGGGAAGAGAGAAAAACAAGAATATGTGATGGAAATCAGGGGTTATAAAGGTGACACACTATGCTCTTGATCATATATATATATATATATATATATATATGTGTGTGTGTGTGTGTGTGCGCGCGCGCGCGCGTGTGTGCGTGTGTGCGCGTGCACGCATGTAGAAAAGAAAAACAAACAAAAACAATAGTTAAATAAACATGAGAGTTAGGTTAAGAAAATATACAGTACTTGAATCCCATCATATTTGTAGGGGTACTCGAGAGAAACCATAAGCAAACAAAGGATAAAAACATTGATTAGACATAGAGCCAGGTGTAAGGGGATTATAGCATAAACCCTAATCTGTCGATGGAATAAGAAAAAACATGGGGCCATGTATCCTACCTCAATGTGCACAACATGTATAGTATAGATTTCTGATAATTATTTATCGTCGGCGACTGTCGAGAACTGTAGTATAGCCATTGGAATGGAATATGCATTGTTCGATAACTTGCAGTGGTTTGGATGTCGAGTTTGAGATGACTTTCTATGAATCTTAGTGACGGCTTCCTAAGGATTTTGACGATGGCTTCCTACGGAATTTGCAATTGTTATCTTTGTACATGTGGCTTGTAACATGATCAATAATCCGTCGAAATAAGTCCAAAGCCATTGAAAAATCAAAATCAATAAGCCGACGTAAAGAGACATTACCACTAGCGGACATTGGGGCCAGTGGGGGCCCGGCCCCTAAAAAAAGGTTTCCAAAAGAAAAAAGTAAAGAAAAAATGGAAAAAAATTAAAGAAAAATGGACCGTTTTCATCAAACGCTGGTATATATTGTCCCCCAAAAGTTTTGACCCCTCCATTGTTGAATTCTCGGTTCCTCCTCTGGACATTACCATCAAAATACTTTGACCAATATTCCCCAGGAAGTCATTGGAAAACAAAGTGATTTTTTAATTTATTCACTGAAGCCAATCGATTCTCATACAACACACATATATCAATATATATATATATATATATATATATATATCAATATATATATATATATATATATGTATCACAATTCCATTATGCATGCACACACACTCTAAAATTGAATATCTTACCAGTAGTAATATTTACATTAACCAAACTTAAGGCATTTCACTTTACACAACAAAGTCATGCATCCAACATCAGTAAAAACTGTATTAAACAAATTATTACATCTTGCTTCTAATGTGGTCTTTATACAAAACAGAGTTATGATCTTTATTTACTTTTTCACTTTAAATAAAGCCATTATTTATAATTTATTATTTTATAGATCTTATTTGTCTCGGTTTCCTTAATATGTAATATATTTGAGTTCTGAAACACAAAATCTTTTACAAATACCTTAAAAACCCATTTATTAATGAACTTTCTGTGGTCATTTTATACGATGATAATTTTAAGTTAAAGTAAATGAAATACTCGATACAACAACTATTGGGTATTACATGAAATAGCTTCCCCGCTTCGCATATAAGGCCTCGGCCTTTTATTTTTGTTCTTTCTATTATCATGGGCCAAGCCCAATGTACCTGTTTTGTAAATATATCAAACCGTAGGCTATGTAACAAATGACTATTCAATATTACAACATTTCCGATTGTAATAAAATTCTCTTTTCAATTGTTTCATAAAATTCAACTTGGTATCAGAGCCAAGCTTTGCTTAACAACATTTGATCCTGAAAACTCTGATCAAACTGTTTTAAGATTGATCAGATTGCTTTGTCCATCAGAAAAGCTTCATCACTTGGATACATTTCATCCAAGATCGAAGATCTTTTCATCTGAAAGTTATTGCCGTCTCTGATAAACTGTGCCACGCCTAGATCATCATTCTGGCTGCAGCAGTTTACAAGAAAACAGCCTGTGTTGAAGAGAAAATTCAAATCAAATCAGAAAACCGATCAAGAAATTCAAGAAAACAGCAGTTGAAGAATAGTGCAGTCAAGAGAAACTCATCAGATTCTTTTACCTCTATTCTGTTAGGAATTATCACCTGAGTTTCTTGATAACATCATATTTTCACCTGAAATACTCTCTAAGTCTCAATTCAAGGATTTCTGCCTTAGAATTCTCTCTTCAAAATTTAGGGTCTCTGTGTTTTGATCATCATGACAGGTGAAGGAGATTTAACACCAGTTGGATCTGTTACCAGAAGTTCAACTTGTCCCTCGTCCAGTGATCCAATTAATGACCTGATGAAGGCCATTATTAAACCACAAAGTCAGATTGTTTCTGTTCAGCTCGATGAAACGAACTTCTTGCTTTGGAAACTGCAAATAGAGACTGCAGTTAGAGGTTATGGATTAGAAGATTATATACTTGGTACAAAGATGATTCCACAAAAGTTTATTCGAGATAAGGATAATCAACTAGTTCCAAATCCAGAATATACAGTTCATCAGAGACAAGATAGTCTTGTATGTGCTTGGATGATGTCATCCATAAGTTCTAATATCCTACCTCAATTAATTGGATGTAAAACAGCCCAAGAAGTATGGTCAACAATTGAGAGGAATTTTATCTCTCAATCTTCTGCTAGGATAATGCATCATAGAAGACAGTTGCAAACTATGAGAAAGAATGAAATGAGTATGAATGAGTACTTACTTAAAGTCAAGAATCTGTGTGATCAGATGGCTTCTGCAGGTCATAAAGTTTCATATTCAGAACATGTGTTGTATATAATCAGTGGACTAGATCATGAATATGAAGCTGTTGTTGCAATTATATCAACTATGGATCCTACTCCCTCCTTACAGTTTGTGTATTCTACTCTTCTTTCACATGAAGGAAGGATAGAACACAACAAAATATTAAATCCTGACATGGTTGTGAACTATACTTATAACAAAGGGAAACAGCAAGAAAGAAGTCAAGGTTCAAGAGGTCAATTTAATAATAATCAAAGGGGTGGATCTACAAATAGAGGAGGCAGAAGAGGTGGTAGAAGTGGCAATAACACAAACAGAGTTAAATGTCAAATTTATGGAAAATTTGGTCACACTGCTGATAAATTCTATTTCAGATATAATTCTAATTACAACCCCTCTCAACAAGGCAACAGCAGCAGTGTAAATCTGGTCAATGTGCAAAAAGATGGAGGCAAAAGTCAACCAGAAGTATTAAACACAGATTCAATCTCAACAGATGATGCTAATGATGATTGCTGGTATCCAGACTCAGGGGCTACAAATGATGTCATAAACAATTTGGCCAACTTAAACTTGGGTAACTAGGAATACAAAGGTATGCAAAACTTCTCTGTAGGTAATGGTAAAATTGCATATATATCACACACTGGAAATGCAAGTTTATATGGACCTAAAGAATTAATCCTAAAAAATCTTCTAAGGGTCCCTTCTATTACGAAGAATTTAATGAGTGTTTCCCAATTTGCTAAAGATAATAATGTTTACTTTGAATTTTATCCAAATACTTGCATTGTCAAGGATATACTAACTCATGAAATCATTTTGCAGGGTAATGAATGTAATGGATTGTACAGATTTGATTTGAATCATAAAAATTCAGTCTGTAATAAGAAAAACTGCTTGTTGACATATGTTAATGATTCTGAGTTTTCTAGTAAGTTTGATCTATGGCATTACAAGTTAGGACATCCTAGTAGCAAAATTATAAAAGAAGTATTGATCAATAATAATATTTCTGTTGATAAAATTCCTGATTCATATGTATGTTCATCTTGTCAAATGGGAAAGAGTCATAAAATTGCATTTCCAGACTCACACACAAGTTATTCTAGACCACTTGAACTTGTTGCCACTGATTTATGGGGTCCAGCATCTATCAGTTCTGACTATGGGTATAAGTATTACATATCTTTCATTGATGCATATTATAGGTTCACCTGGATTTATATGTTAAAATCAAAATCTGAGGCTTGTAATATTGTTATCTAGTTTATTAATAAGGTTGAAAATATAACTGGCCAACATGTGAGTATTATACAAACTGATGGTGGAAGAGAATTTTTACCATTAAAACCTTATTTTGAAAAAAGGGAATTAATCATAGAACTACTTATCCATATACCTCTGAAAAAATGGTCTAATTGAGAGGAAACACAGGCATATAGTTGAAACTGGATTGACTTTACTTGCTCAAGCTTCAATGCCCCTAAAATTCTGGCCTGAAGCATTCTATACAGCTGTTCACTTGATAAATTTATTACGAACTAAGGTTTTCAATTTAAAAAGTCCACAAGAAGTTTTATTTAAAGTCAAACCAGACTATGAACATTTAAAAGTGTTTGGATGTCAATGTTTCCCTTGTTTAAGACCATATAATACTCACAAGTTGAGTTTCAGGTCAACTTCATGTACCTTTCTTGGATATTGTAATAGTCAAAAGGGGTATAGATGCTTAGACAGTATAGGCAGAATATATATATCCAGGCATGTAAAATTGAATGAAAAAGTATTTCCTTTCAGTACTGAAAAAATAAAAACCACTGAAAAAGTAGTAAATCCAAGAATTGTTATACCTGATATTCCTGAAGAAATACAAATGATAGTGCCACCTCAATAAATCATGAAAGACACCATCACTAGCCCTCAACTCACAGTGCCTATGAGAAGGCCAGGTCAAAAGCAAAGAGTTGATGACAATGTTGATATTCAGAATCATTCAGGTCAAGCTACTAGTGATGCAAGAGGTGATCAAACACCTGTTGCAGATTCATCAGAGAATGTAAATCAAGGCACAATAGTTGGTGATAATGCAAACAAGCATCCTATGTTGACAAGAGCTAAATGTGGTATTTTTAAACCCAAAAATATTAATACTGTTGTTATGCAGGATGAACAAGTTACTTTCTATGAAGCATCTCAATCTGAAAATTGGAAACAAGCTATGCAAGAAGAATATGATGCTTTAATTAAGAAAGGAACCTGGTCATTGGTTGAAAAACCAGATAATAAAAATATAATTGGGTGTAAATGGGTTTACAAATTAAAAAGAAATTCTGATTGTTCAATTTCTAAGTACAAGGCAAGGTTAGTTGCAAAAGGATATTCACAACAGTATGAGTTTGATTTTTCTGAGACATTTTCACCTGTTGTGAAACCTACATCTATTAGAATAATTTTAACCATTGCCTTGAGTAGAAATTGGAACATTAGACAATTGGATGTTAATAATGCATTTCTTAATGGTATTTTGCAGGAAGAAGTGTTCATGCAACAACCTGAAGGATTCTATGATAAGAGTAACACAAAATTGGTGTGCAAACTCAATAAAGCAATTTATGGGTTGAAGGAGGAACCTAGAGTTTGGTTTGACAAGTTGAAATCAACACTTGTCAACTATAACTACAAGCCTACAAAATCTGATAACTCAATATTCACAAAATTTACTGACACTGATACTACTTATATTCTTATTTATGTTGATGATCTTATTGTTACACGTAATAGCAGTTCAGAAATTGAGTTCATTATAGGAAGATTAAATGCAGAATTCTCAATCAAAGATTTAGGGAATTTAAATTATTTCCTTGGCATTGAAGTTAAGAAAACAAGTCAGTCAGAAATTCATCTTAGTCAGAGGAAATATTTTTCTGAAATACTTCAAAAAGCAAAAATGGACAAAGCCAATTCACTCTCAACTCCAATGATCACAAGTAATCAGCTTTCAAAACATAAGGGTGAGGCAATTCAAGATGCAATGTTTTACAGAAGTATCATTGGAGCACTGCAGTATGTTACTATAACAAGACCAGACATATCTTATAGTGTGAACAAGGCAAGTCAATATATGCAGAATTCTTTAGAAACACATTGGAAGGCTGTTAAAAGAATTTTAAGGTATCTAAAAGGAACAATTGATCATGGACTTATATTTAAAGCTAGCAACTCTCTAAATATCAATGCATATGCTGATGCTGACTGGGGAACAGACTTGGATGATAGAAAATCAACATCAGGTTATTGTATATACCTAGGAAAAAATCCTGTATCATGGAGTGCTAGAAAACAAAGTACAGTTTCTAGGTCTAGCACAGAAGCAGAATTCAGATGTGTCGCTAGTGCTTTAGCTGAAGTTCTATGGATCAAATCCATACTGGAAGAACTTAAAATCAAATTAAACAAGAAACTAGTGATATGGTGTGATAATGTTAGTGCAATCTCACTAACATCAAATCCTGTTCTTCATTCAAAAACAAAGCACATAGAGCTCGACATGTATTTTATCAGAGAACAAGTTATACAATGAAAATTGAGAGTCGGGTATATATCGTCGTTTCATCAAAAAGCAGACATACTTACAAAACCCCTCTCAGGACCAAATTTCAGTAGATTAAAAGAAGAGCTCGACGTTGATTCTTCAGATCCAAAGTCAAGGTCAAGCAGGATCATTTATATTCCAGATTAATCTTCAAAGTCACTTCACTCGGTGTTGGATCTGTAAAGTTCAGCTAGGGTTTCATAATAGATCTTAATCGATTCTGTTTTAAACCTTCAATTTAACCTCTCTCAATGGATTCGAAGTCATTCAAGCTCAAGAGCTCAAGTGATGTCAAATCCATCTGTCGTGGAGGCCTAACAGGAAGATTCCGTCACCGATCAAAGAGGCGCCGCCATTTTTCTTTTGGGAAACCTAATTAGGGTTAGGTTTCAGAGGGGGAGTTAAAGTAAATGAAATACTCGATACAACAACTATTGGGTATTACATGAAATAGCTTCCCCGCTTCACATATAAGGCCTCGGCCTTTTCTTTTTGTTCTTTCTATTATCATGGGCCAAGCCTAATGTACCTGTTTTTTATATATATCAAACCGTAGGCTATGTAACAAATGACTATTCATTATTACAGCGTTTCAGATTGTAATAAAATTCTCTTTTCAATTGTTTCATAAAATTCAACTTTTTATAATACTTGTTTAAAATTCAGTAGTTGATAAGCTAATATATTAATGCGCTATAAATTATACTTAAATTCCTTCGGTTGGTCTTGGAAAACTCAAAGATGGATTTAAAACAAGATCGAGATTTAGACCTAAGGAAAACCTTATCGAAAGAAACCTATCAAGGAACAAGATTCAATGGAGTGGGAATTTCAGAAAAGATTTAAACAATTTATACTTTCGAAATATGTTCCCTTAAAAATGATTCTGGTGACTATTCCACTCATATTAGGGTATTAATGCCTTATCTCTAATGAGTTTAAACCCTATAAGCTAGGTTTTGATCAACCCAAACCTCTAGTACCAACTGTAACGACATGCTATTTCTAACCATTCAAGTCGGTAAAAAAATCAGCTTGAATCATTCAAAACAATGGATTGTTATTGCTACGGGATTTATAGGAATCAAATTACAGAATAACAAACATATAATAATACATCTAACAATGGAATAAAATAATAGAATACATCAGAATTACATAAACGAATATAGAAGAAGGCTAAATACATATGATTCATAATGCATAAGGATATAACAGAATAGAAAGGTAAATATACGAGTCTTCAGCAAGACTACAGCTCCAAAAGATGAGTCTCGAATAATGTAGTACTCCATCTGACCCGAGCATAAAGTAAAACAAAATGCTCGAGCCAGGACTAAAAATTATTATGCAAGTAAATCAATTTCAAGTGGAATGTTCTTATGCATGGTACAAGTAACTTAAATGATGTTTGTGATTCACACCCTCTAAGGATCCATCAAGCTATATACATATAATACAATACGCTAATATAGTATTATCTACTGTAAATATACAATTGAAAATAGCGTTAAGCGTGATTACATTTTTACCCTTAGCACTGTTTATAAACATTTTCATACATGTTGCATATAAAACACCAGTAAACCGTCGGTGGATAAGGATGCGTCGCGATACAACAACGTTAAATCAAAATCGTAGGGGGCTCAATCAGGATAAATATGATAAGGTACGCAAGGAAATATCTAGGGAAGAATTTTACTAGTTGCACTTCCAGAGTGGTGGTAATGCATAGCGCGCAATTACTGCCCACCTCGAACGACACTCCCATACATTGAAAATGTGCACCAAATCAAATAAAGTCAAACCGAGGAATTGAGATAATAATAACAACACGAACGAGTGTTGCCGATAGGAGTGTCCATAGGGTGATGGATCTCAGGTGAGTGTGGCGCCTTGGCTTCCAGGGATGATTTGTCGATAGAGGTCGTGACCACCATTTTTTTATATGTAACATAGATTTGAAGGAAAAAGAAGAACAAGATGAAAGAAGAGAGACATAGGTGGTTGCAAAGATAGAAATCAGTTTTTTTTTCTCTTCTTCGACTTTTTTATTAAATTCAAAGTGAGATTCAATCTTTATGAAGTGTAAGAAAGTAAAAGAGGAGGAAAGTGTAGAGAATGTGGATGAGGAGGAAGGAGAAAAGCATACACGTGTTACTTTTGTTTGTTTTTCTGAAAGTAAGGAACGTTCTATACTTTTTTCTGAAATGTACTGAGCGTGAATAGAAGAGGAGAAGGAAATAAGCTAAGCATTAGACTATTGGAAAACCAGATTTCCAAATTCCCATAACACAAAGTTCAAATTTTTTAGAATTTCAAGGACTTAAGTTTGAACAGACAAAACAAGATAGGGAGAATAAATAAAGATATACTCAGTCGTTAATTTTGCACATTTTACCATCAAAATCATAAACTTGGAGCAATAAACATCTGAATTTCACAAAGCGAAAAATTACATTATTCTTAGAAAAAGATCTAGTATTAAAAAAAAGAAATATCTAAAGTTTGAGAACAGTTTATTTTCAACGATTTCCAACTTTTAGCTGAATTTCGCAAGTTAGAATTAACTTGCGTATTTTACTACGCATCTGTTCCTCCTCCACGTTTAGTTAAATGTATTGCAATTATCAATTTTCGTTATTTAAATTTAAATTAAAATTCTAAGTTAAATTTTTGTCAACTATATAAATTTTAAAACGTTAAAATTTCCAAGTTGTTACACTAAATTATCACAAAACATTCAACATCTCCACAAAATGATCCAGACCCATTGAAATCGACATCCACAAAATATCATACTATGACTCATTCTCGCCTCCGGATTCGCCCAATGAAAGAAAAGCCCATTGTTGCTGCATATACTCAGCCAAGCGCTAGTTTAACCACTTTGTCTCCATAACACAATGGTGGCTATGCTTTTATAGCTCTGTAATCATAGCTCCTAGCTCTGCAATCTTTGTTTTGTACTAATTTTTTTGGTACGCCATCTTTGCGATCCTAGCCTACATTTAAAAATAAGTTATTATAGAATCTACATGTTTATAAAAAAATGTGCAATTTTTGTACTTTGTTTGCTTTTTAAAATTATCACTTGTTCTCAAAGCTATAACGCTTGCATCACGATGGTGGGTCCATGACATACTCAAAAATAACATCTTTCTTATTAGGCATCAACTCAATCGCCCCATTTCCTCTATAATTTGTGCTTATGCTTGCCGAAATCTTTCTTGTAATGAAAAGTAAAATAGAATTAAAATTTATACAACATTATTTTAATTTTTTTATAACTAATTAATTAAACTGATCATTATTAATATAACTTAAAATTTAAAACATACTTACGTAGATAGCTATTGCTTTATCATCATGCTCTCATGCGTATATTGCTAAGTCTTCTTCATTTGTCTGCTTGATAACATGAGTATGAACAAATACATCCCAATATGAGATGAGACCTCCACACGCTCTTTGTTGAAGTTTACATAAACGATCAATTTTTAACGTACGACTGCCCCCATAACTAGAATACAGTGTATTAAGATGGAAATTTCCAATCTAATAATTTTCGATGGCTTCTGACATCTAATTTTTTTTCCATGGCATTTGTGTAAATAAAATATAGTGGCCATTGGAATTCATCCAAAACCAATGCAAATGTGTACGTTGACGGTCATACCAAGCCATCGGAAAATAACAAGTTACCTACAACTTGGGACCTGCAGTTTCATTCTCCAAAATAACCAAAAATCCACCTCGTTTTACTCCTTTATGTCGTCGACTAGCATTTGTGCCTTCAATATCATCTCCAGCTTCAAGATCATCTCCAGCTTCATTAGTTTCCACTTTCATTAACTCTAAGCCCTTAATCAGTTTTTATTTCTAAACCATAACTAGTATTGTTTGACTAAATTAGGGTTAATTTGTTGTTTATAATATCCAACTAATTGTCTAATATACTTCATGAATGCTAATTACAATTATTATCCTCTAAATGTTGAAAACAATTATTTCTCTAATGTATTTTTTTTGCGCAAATCATATAATATAACAATAGGGAGATTCCATCCATTCTCCAATGGCTCACAAAAACCATTCTGCAGAGATAGCTACAGAACTGTGCACATACAAAAATAAAAGATACAAAACAAAAATAGCTATAAAAAACATGATACAGCCTGCTCAAGTAAATAAGAGCACGAGCCAATCAGGTGATGCCACTGAAGTATGCAAAGCCATAGAGGAAATCTCCTCTCCTCCACAAATGACGGATGGAACGTCTGGAAAAGCCTAAGTCAGAGGAAATCAGTTGCTGGCAATAAACCTCACAATGAAGTAATAAAAGCACAGACAAGCTCGGAATCTACAAGATCCAAAAGATTCCAAAAGACTCTGCACTAAAGCAACACCTTCAGAACCTATGAAATCTGTCCCAAGTATAGTTAAGATTCGCAAACCTGTAAACCCAGGACTGGTACTACTAGCAAACCAAAGAAGATCAAAGAGGGGGAGGGTGTAGCATGTGTAGACAACAGGGAGATGCAAAAAAAAGAAAAGAATCAACCAATTCCCACTCAGGGAGTGGGTCGTACCGTTGTATCACCGAAGGTACTAGCCAGTCTCCTCGAGTGGGAGCCAATTTGTACTCTCAAAGGTCTACCACGAAACGCAAGGAAAACATCATTCCTTACCTTCCGAATGATGGTAGGAGGATCCATAGACACTTCGTCAAACATTGACTTATTCCGCGAGCACCAGATATACCAGCAGATGAGGCACGAAATCAAAAGGAAAAAGATCGAGCGCATATATTTAACTGAGATTCCAGACCACCAGCTTCTCAGAAGATCAACAAGCATAATGGCTTTACTTCGGAAACCCATCAAATTCCCAAAGTAATTTCAGACGGCTTTGGCACTAGCACCCAGGAAAAATAAATGAACATTGGGTTCCAAGAAACCAGAGCTGTAACACCTGCAATGGAAAACAAAAGGGATGCCAATCCTCTGAAGATTCTCGTCTATTGGAAACCCATCATGCATGGTATTCCACATAAACAGAGAGACCTTAGAGGGAATACGGACATCCCAGATAAAGGGGAAAAAAGGAGTCGTGGATTCAGAGACCTCACCGAATTCTATGTTGCCTTAATCGAGAATGGACTGCCGTCCTAGCCAGTTCCTCTGCCATGAGAATCCGATAATGCCTTCATGGATTACATCTGTTTCCACGTCTCACTATCGTAGGACGGGATACCGGTGTAATTCGTGCTCGAAAGCCTACGGTACTTAGCATGATGGAACGATGCCCAAATGGAGTCGTTCGCTCCAAACCTCGCCCACAATTTCCAAGAAAAAGCAGTACAAAATTCCTTATGGTTATGGAGGCCCGGGCCTCCCTCATTCTTTGAATGACAGATGACAATCCACGATATCCAATGGTGGCGATTAGCGTTGTCCTTATTCCCCCAAAAAAGGACGATGCCAAAGAGTGATAAAAACGAAAGAAAGAGAAGGTAGAATTCATAATAGCAAAGACATGAGAGATCTAATAGAGTCTAGCACAAACTTTATGAGAACAAGTCTACATGCCTAAGAGAGAAGAGTCACCTTCCAACGAATGATCTTTCCCCTGACTTTGTCGGTTAGGGGATCGAAAGTTGCGTTAAACTTCCCACCTTGGTATAGTACAACACCGAGATAAGATAAGGGAAGAGAGGCGGCCTTGAAACCAGTAAAGGTCTCGATCCAAGAGGATCTAATCGAAGACAGATCTTTCGCGGGAACAAAACAGCTTTTATTAGAGTTAACAAGTTGCCCCGAGCATCTCTGATACTGCTGAAGAAGACCAACTAGGCGATGAACAGAGCGACAACTTCCATTTTTGAAAACGAAGATGTCATTTGTGAAAAATAAAGAAGATATAAGCGGGCATCCCCTAGGGATTCCAAACCTATGAATCTGCCCGGCTATCGTTAGTGAATGTAGACGACACACAAAAGCCTCAACAATGATAATGAAAAGAGATGGGGAGAGGGAGTCTCCCTGGCGAGGTCCCCTTCCCACCTTGAAAAAACCGTTAGACGTTCCGTTGATGAGAATGAAAAACTAGCAGTTGGAGATCAATATCTATATAAGATCGATAACCGGAAAGCCGAAAGCCCTAAAGACCTTGATGATGAAAAACCAAGACATGCGATCACAAGTCATAGCCATATCCAGCTTATTGACCATGTTGGAACCTCTGACCTTTCTATCGATATGAGAAAACAACTCTTGGGCTAAAAGGATGTTATCAATGATCAAGCATCCTTTTACAAACCCGACCTGAGACGAGGAAACAATACGCTCGAGAAACGGTGCCAGTCTAGAGGTTAGGATCTTAGAGATAACCTTATTGGTGAAATTGCACAAGATGATCGGACGAAAATCCGGGTAACTGAGAGAACTTTCACATTTATGAATGAGCACCAAATTGGTGGAAGGCCAACCCATGGAAAGATTTCCGCCTGAAAAGAAAAATCGAAAAGCAAGGCAAAAATCAGCCTGAATAATCGACCAAACACTACGGAAGAAGACCTCATTGAAGCCGCTTGGCCCACTTGCACTATCCTTTCTTAGAGAAAATACGCATGCACGTATTTCCTCCGAGGAAGGAGGTGCAGAAGGATAATATCTATCGGTAGGAAGGACCAATCTAGGGATGAAAGCAAGCAGTGCAAGGTCCGAAACCGACACAGAAGGGGTACCGAGAAAGGATTGGAAGTGGGACAGAATAGTATCTTTAACCTTACTCGGTGAGGAAGCCAAAGAGAGATCAGGACATTGGATTTGATGAATTGTAAGAAGTCTATTCTTCTTACGGATGGAAGAACGTAAAAACCTCGAGCTCGTATCACCTTCAACAGCCCACTTGATCCCCACCTTCTGGCGAAGATTGTCATGCTCAATACGAAGCTCTGACGAGAAGGCCAGTTGGGCAATCGCCCAAGCCTCCTTGTTTGCAGCAAAAGGAGGCTCATCAAAAGAAGCTTCTGCTAAGACAAGAGTTTCTTCAGCTGCCTGAACATGGTCAAAGATATTCTTTAAAACGAGAACATTCCAAGACTTAAGGCAAGGCTTAAGACGCTTCAACTAACAAGAAAACGACACACACAGAGAACCTAGAACGGGGGAGCTCCAGGAGTCTTCCACAACACTATAAACGTGTGGTGAGACCTCCATATACTCAAGAACCGAAAAGAGGAAGGACCAGAAAGTGAAATTGGAAAACCTCGAAGAATCATAGGTGCATGATAAGAGAAGGTAAGATGCAAGTGGGAAACATAGAAGTTGAAAGGGAGGTTGAACCAACTTTTTGATCTGAAAACTCTGTCTATGCGCAAAAGAATCTGATTTGGCACGTCTTGGTTGTTACTCCAAGTAAAAGCCGAACCCGTAAACGAAACTTCGAAAAGACCCGAGCTGACGATAAAGGCATTGAAGTCCGCTACCACATAGTGGTTAATAGCATTGCCTCCCCATTTCTCAGCTTGGCAGGCGAAAACATTGAAGGTGCCTCCCAAAATTTGAGACCGAAAAACCTAAACCGGATAGAGAGATAATGTCTGACCATAGGGACTACCTCTCAATCTTATCACACTTAGTGTTGACCACAGAAAACAGAAAACAAGATGAAAACGAAGGAAGCGAGCAGACTACCGACAGAAGCTGATCAGAATCGAAGATAGGCTGAACATCAATATCTTTGGACTGAAGAATCCAAATCTTGTTGGACACATTGACTAAGGCACCACCAAAGCCAATAGATAGAGCCAACTTGATGGAATCCTCTGGGCCTATAAAAGGTTCCAAAATTGCCACCAAACCGATAAAATGCTTCTCTAACCACTGATCCATCATTGCCTATACCTCTAATGTCCCAGAAAGGAAAATTCGCCATTTACAAAATGGAAACCAAGCCGACGAACAAATAAGAAAACCACAAACCATCAAGAAGAGAACAAAACTTAACTCATATAAAATAAAGCATATGTCGAGTATAACTAACGATCTTCCCAGACGCCGCTATAGACAGTGTACGTATAGTGCGAGATGCTGAACGAATACTAGGACGCGATGAGCGAGTAGAGGATCGGTCGGTTGCCTCTCATGACACAGAGAAGCTCACCAAATCCGCAGGACCTGGACCAAGCAGATAAGAAATCGACACCCTCTAGACCGCGAAGGACAAGAATTTTTAGTAAGTCGAGATATACTATCGTTAATGATCGATATCTCTTCCTTACTAAGACAGTGAGACGAGAAAGAAGCATAAAAAACGAGACGACAAGAAGAAGGGGAAGAACTCACCGGAACAACAGAATCGGAAATAGAAAAACCGCGAGATAAAGATGTGGAGCTGCTCAGTAAAGGAAGCACCGGTTGTGTGTGACTTGACCAACGTCGAGATGTCATTAGATTGACAGCCCCGCCTAATAGGTAAAGTTTTAAAATCGAGGCACCAAAATCTATGAAAGGGTTGCTCCAAACATCCTCTAACAGAAGATAAAACCAAAGATCCAACCGAAATCGCCGATTGAGGACTAGGGGTAGATGTAGTCCCCATATAGCTAGCAAAACTCGTGCTAACTTCTTCAAATTTAAAATATCTAAATTTCAAAATTTTACTTTTCAATATTTCAATTTTCAAATTTTCAAAATTCACGTTTCGAAATTCCAAATTTTCGAATTTTCCAAGGTTCAAAATTAAAATTTCTAAATTAAAATTTTCAGAATATGAATTTTCAATTTTCAAAATTTAAATTTTCATATTTCGAACGAATGTTTTTATTTCCCAAACGGGCTTTTAGAAAATAATATGCTGATTCCCATAATTAAAAGCCGTCTACATACGAAGTCGCTATTTTTTTTATTCGAACTGTAGTAATTTCTACATACTAGTTTGGAATCGAGCGAGACATCGACCAACGAACTCCTCCCTAAATTACGGACTTTTTGAAACACTGGGGTACTTCGTGTGTAAACGTGCGGTTTACTTAGAAAATAACAAACTACGTTCTCATATTTGAACCCCACCTACGTACGAAGTTGCTATTTTTTTGTCCGAACTACAGTAACTTCTTCATATTGGCTCGGAATTGGGCAAGACTTCGACCGTTGAACTACCACCTAAATTACGGACAATATGGAACACTCATATACTTTGTCTTCAGAACGAGTGTTATAGTTTTTCAAGATAACTAATGTATGTAGTCAAAAAGTAATAGAATACACTTGGATGAGTTAAATGGATAACGCATATAATAGAGGTGTTGGGTCATATAAACTTTATGTTAAATGGGTTGTAATTTATAAATAGACTGGATCAAATATCCTCACACTACAAGGAGCGGCTGAATCTGCAACGGGGGAGGGCGACGGCTTGCGACGGCTAAAAAAGCGGTCGTCGCAAGCCGTCGCAAACCGTTGCACGGGGCGAGATAATTAACTGCTACCCTTTCTTCCCCAAATCAGTTCTGCAACGGAAATTAAAACAAAAAAACCCCTCTTCTCCGCCGTTGCTCGCCCTTGCTCCGATTTCAGCCACTCCAATCCTCTCAAATCGTGCCGGTATGTCTTCTAAACTCTATTTCATGTTTAATTAGGGTTATTTAGAGTTATTTAAGGTTAATTTGTATGTTTAAATTGGGTTGTAAATTCAGTGTCTATGGACATGAAATTGGTTGTCTTGTGAGATGCATATGATGTTGGTTTTGTTATACATTGATTTTGGAATAAGAGGAATTGATTAGGAGGTTGAAATCATTGATTATCACATATGTACTTTGATTTAGGAGCATGAAAACGACGATTATCATGTATGTAAACGTGATTGGTTTGCTGTAGTAACTTGATTATGATTATCACATATTTATAACGTAACACCTTAAATTTGAATTGAAATTAAATAATTAACTTGAAAGCTTAGTTTGTATTTCAAAAATTGAAACTAATTTATTAAAATTAACTTCATAATTTATACATTAAACTAAAATTAACTGAAACTAATTTATACTTCATAATTTTCACTATCATGTTATTTTATAAATTGAAATTAGGCATAAATATTATATAAACGCTATGTAGTTAACGCGCGAGCGTAGACGGAAAAAGGCGCAAGGCGCAACTACGGGGCTTTTTTGATGTTTAAGGCGCACCTATTAACAAAGCGCAAAAAAGCCCAAAGCACATAAAGAGCGCTCTTTCCATTTGAATTGTTTATTTTTAATTTAAACTTAGGTTAAATGTTTTTTTGACTATTTATGTGAACCCCTTAGATAAATTTGGCCCCGTCCGACATTTGTTGTATATGATCGTTATATGGGTATTCGTTTTTATACAAAACCGAAATCTATATTCATCTGATACAATATTGTTGGATTTGTCCTAGTATTTTGGACAAGTTACAAATATAATAACGTAAGCATATTTTATAAATCATTCCAGGTTAAACGGTTAACAAAATTTCGATGGCACTTCCTTTTTGTTCCCTGTGTACACGCATTTGTGTACGATACAGGGACCAAAGGGAAGTGTTGCCGAAATTTTGTAGAACCGTTTAACCTGAAATGATTTATAAAATATACTTGCGTTATTATATTTGTAATGGGAAGTAGGTAGACTAGCCGTCAAAGCAAAAAGGTAATAAACGAAAACATGTAGTAGTTATAAATGAAATTTTACAGGATTTCAATTAATATAGTATTCGATCGAATTTTCTAACATATTTGTTGAAAATCAGGAAAATGTCCGATTATTTTCGTGATCGTAGTTGGATGTATCAACCCCGAACCGGTAAGAAAGGGTCGATAAAGAAACATTTTTGTAGTGGGGTCCAAAAATTTATTAGATTCGCTATATCTAACAATCGGGGCAACGTAGACGTTCGTTGTCCGTGTAGTAAGTGCAAACATCTGAAGCATTGGAAGCCAGATGTAGTAGAAGTACATCTGTATAAATTCGGTTTTGTATCGAATTATTACTTTTGGGATCGTCATGGAGAACTTGTTCAACCTACGTCAGACCCTGTAGTGGTAGAGGACGATAGTACAATGATGAACGATAATACAATGATGAATCCGATAGAAAATATGGTGCAAGATGCAGCACGATCAATGTTTCCTAACATTGGTCCGCAAGGTGACGATGAGAATGAAAATGTTGAAGAACCAACGGCGGAAGCGATTTTTTTTTTATGATTTATTGAATTCTGCTAAGAGGCCATTGTGGGAAGGATGTACAAGCGGAACCGAATTGTCTGTAACCGCCGAATTCATCACTATGAAATCAAAATTCAATCTTACAGAAGCTGCATTTACAGCAGTTGTACAAACTGCAAAAACACATATGTCGTCCAATAATTTGATGTGCGATAGTCATTATAAAGTGAAAAAACTTATGTCTGCTTTTGGACTACCGTATCATAAGATAGATACATGTGTTAAAGGTTGCATGTTGTATTGGAAAGAAGACGCTCAACGTAAAAGATGCAAATATTGCAACGAAGAAAGATATAAACCAAGGAAAAAGAAAGGAAAAGAAGTTCCGTATAAAAGAATGCATTACCTACCCATAACTCCTAGACTTCAACGGCTATATGCATCTTCTGCTACAGCGTGTCATATGCGATGGCATAGCGTGAGAACAGCAGAAGAAGGAACTATGATACATCCGTCTGATGGTGAAGCATGGAAACACTTTGATAGGACTTATCCTGAATTTGCTGCAGAGAGCCATAATGTTAGGCTCGGTTTATGCACGGATGGGTTTTCGCCATTTTCTCAGTTTGGTAGTAAATATTCATCATGGCCTATCGTTGTTACTCCTTATAACTTACCTCCATGGATATGTATGAAAAATCCATATATGTTTCTAGCGGTTGTCATCCCCGGTCCCGATGATCCGACACAAGGAATTGATGTTTATCTACAACCGTTGATTGAAGAGTTGAAAATACTGTGGCATGAAGGAGTCGAAACGTACGACGTTTCGAGAAAAAGAAATTTTCGTATGTTTGCATCTATATTATGGACTATTAGCGATTTTCCCGCGTATGGCATGCTTTCGGGTTGGAGCACTACTGGACGTCTAGCTTGTCCTCGTTGTATGGAGGAGACACAAGCATTTTCATTAAAGTATGGAAAAAAATTTCTTGGTTTGACTGTCATCGATGCTTTCTACATATTAATCATAAATTTAGAACGGATAAAAAAAACTTTAAAGCTAACAGAATAGAGACTATGCTATCGCCTAAAGTTTGGACAAGTGAAGAGGTATATGATATTGTTAGTGAGTACCCAAAGATACATGATGTTGGAAAGCAGGTTGAAATTCCAGGTAAATCGGACATTCATAATTGGTGCAAACAAAGTATATTTTGGGAGTTACCTTACTGGAAAAATCTAAAACTTCGACATAATATTGACGTGATGCACAATGAAAAAAATGTTTTTGATAACGTTTTTAATACAGTGTTGAATGTAAAGGGGAAAACCAAGGACGATGCGAATTCGAGACGTGATATATTACACTTTTGTAAATGGCCGGAACTGCACTTGTATGACGAGAATAGAAAACCTAAAGCATGTTATGAGCTAGACAACAGGCAAGTACAACTCGTGCTAAAGTGGGTGGAAGGATTACGATGTCCTGATGGGATTTCTTCTAACCTCCGTAGATGTGTAGACTTTAAAAACAGTAATTTGAGTGGAATGAAAAGCCATGATTGCCATATCATGATGGAATACTTTTTACCTGTGATTTTCAAGGAATTGTTGCCTACAAAAATATGGAGTGTAATAACAGAGTTAAGTTTGTTTTATAAACAACTATGTTCAACGACGTTAAAGGTTGATCGTCTACGTAAGCTTGAGTTAGAAATCCCTGTACTAATCTGCAAACTCAAAAAAATATTTCCACCTGGTTTTTTTAATGTAATGGAGCATTTACCTATTCTTCTTCCGTCCGAAGCACTCCTTAGAGGTCCAGTCCAATATGGATGGATGTATCCATTTGAGAGGTAATTTTGTATATAATTTTAATAATCGTGATAGATTACACCTTAGATTATTGTACCAACATAATAAATTATTTAATCTTATTATAGGTACTTGAATCATTTGAAGAAAAAAATTAGGCAAAAAGCTCGAGTAGAAGGTTCGATTTGCAAATCGTACCTTGAAGAAGAAGCTTCATTTTTTTTCTCTCATTATTTTAGTGAAGATGTGAACTTGTCTTTTGTAACTGTTCCCCGTAATGAAGTCGCTGTGGAACAGGAGTCTTCTCAAACAATGTTATCTATTTTTAGACAACATGGAAGACCTGTAGGAAAATGTGTGGAAATATGGCTAAGCGATAAAGATTACAAAGTGGCACACACATATGTTTTGTTAAATTGTGCGGAAGTTGCACCATTTGTCAGGTGATACTAAATTCATGTACATTTCAATTATATATTTATTTGTCTCTATTAATAAAAAAGGAACATAACACATATTTGCAGTATCTACGAATCACAATATCCATCTGGTGATCTCAGTAAAGACTTTGCGGGATGTTTCTCAGACTATGTTCATGATCCCAAAAACTCTGTTGTGAACGAAGGATTACGACATCTTGCTATCGGACCAAAAAGAAATGTCAAAACTTATCCAATATACTTTGTCAATGGTTTCAAATTCAATACCGATGACTACGGAGCTGAAAAATTAACGTATAACAGCGGTGTATTTGTCAAGGGTAGTGATGATCCAGAGGAGCATATAAAGGATTTTTACGGCATCTTAACGCAAGTTGTAGAGTTGACATATTATGTTCAGCCCGTAGAGAAAATTTATCTATTCAAATGCAACTGGTTTAGCACTGTTCCTGGTTCTGGAATTAACGTGCACAAAGATTATAAGCTAATAGAAATAAGGCATACGTCGCATTACTATAAATATGGTCCTTTTGTGTTAGCTATGCAAGCATTACAAGTCTATTTTGCTCCGTATCCGTCCTTAAAAAAAGATAAAGCAGATTGGTGGGCTGTTTTTAAAACACAGGCAAGATTTTCATTTGATGGAAATAATATTCCAGACGAAGTGGCGTATCAAGAGGATCTAGATCCAAATACCGAAATAATAATAGCTGATGACATTGATGTAGGGCCGTTGAATGATGAAGCGAATGTATTAGTAGATGCATTTGTAAGTACTGAAGAAAATGATATAGAGTATGAGACTGAGTCTGAATCCGAATAAGATGAAGACTGATGTTATAAGTACTTATGTTATGTATTATTATGAGCTATGTATTATGTTATGTACTATTATGAGCTATGTAATTAATAATGATGTTGATTGTTCTTAGCTAGGAATTTACTTACGTTATTTACTATTCTGATTTATGTAATGATAATGTTGACTATGTATGTTATGCAATATTGTTCTTCTCGTTTACGAATTATGTAATGATAACGATGACTGATGTTAATAATTCAAATTATTTTGTATGCACATTATATGATTGCAACAGATATGTGGATGATAGGCAGCGACGACGATCGAGGAGTACATCTCAGCCTACTCCTTCACCATCTCCGCATACTCCTTCACCATCTCAGCATACTCCTTCGCCAGGAGCAGGTCCGAGCAGCTTTGTTCCAGATCAGCGTACTCCTGTGCAGATTGTTCCCAAAAGTGCCGGGTAAATATCAATTTAATTTTATTTCAATTTGGATTATTCAAAATATATGATCAAATTTTTATATCAACATCTACGCAGAGGATTACAGTTTCAGCCAACACAGTTCATATTAGATATATCGAGGAATTCTTACATAAGCAGGATGTCGGGGGCTTGGCCGCATTGGGATTCTATTCCACCCCATATTAAGAATGCCATTCGGGCTGATGTACTTGTAAGTAATTTTTTAAACGAGTGTTGAAAATTGATATACTGTAAATAATTGAAAATAAATCTAATATGCAGGCCGTTGTCCGTGTTGAGGAGCATGACATGAACACTTTTTTGGATATTTGGAATACGAAGATGCGTAAAAATTATCGGGAGACAATTTCAAGGGCGAAGACAGGTGGAAAAAAGCCTTCGTGGATCAGTGATGATGTTTGGGCAGCATTTCAACAGTACTGGCAGACAGAAAAAGCTAAAGTAAGATATAATGAAATTTTTTGCATTTATATTGATTGCAGTATTTTACATAATCGTGTATCAAATGTAATAGGAAGTAGCATCCAGAAATAAAGCGAACAGAGAAAAGAATCCTGGTCTACACCGTGGTGGCTCTAAATCATTTCAAGATCATAGGAGAGAATTGGTATAAATTTTAAATATTTGTAGCTTATGTTCACGTTAAAATTTAGTGTATATCATTTATTCATATTTTCAATAATTTTATTACTGTATGTTTACTCAGCATGCAAAGATCGGAAGAGAGCCTTCGATGGCAGAGGTATTCAGACGTACACATGCGGTGGAGCATACCGACGAGGAAGGAAATGTTACGTATGAATGGGCGGATTCGAAGAGTGCAGGTGTAATGGTAAATATGCTTATCCGTATGAATTAAAATGTTTCATATTCGTTCATATCACAATATATAAGTAAATTTTACAACATTGGTGTTAAAATTATATTGGTATGTAGGAGAGATACTACACAGAGTCTACTAGAGTGTTGCAGGCTAGTGGACAAGAGGAGCTTACAGTCGCGCAGTCTGATCGTATATGGGACTCTATCATAAAGCCGCCTTCTCGTAACAGGCGATATGGATACGGTAATCAGGAGGTAAGACTTAAATTACAAACTTAATAATTTACAACGATGTGATGCCATAAATATATAAATTGTGGGTATTAATTAGTGCACTTTATATTAATGTTTTGAATTGGAAACATAACGCGTTTTATTTTACAATCAGGAGCTAATAAATTTAATGTGAACTTAATTATTTCGTAGGCTACTCAGAGTGCTTTTAGGAGGTCGATGGAGGAGGAGACTATTGCTCGGATGCAGGAGCAGATGAACGAAATGATGAACTGGCGAAAAACCCAGATGCAACATGACGTAGATGAGCGCATTGCAGCTTACCTTCAGGAGTATGGGTTTATGCCTGGGCAGAGATGCTACAAGTGAAGGAGGCGAAGACGACGACGATGACGAGGCTGCGGAAGATTAGTTTGGATGACATATACTTTGGTTTATGCTTAGGTATGTACATATACTTTGCTTTCATGACGATATGGTATGTTTGACGATGTTATGGTGTGTTTTGGTGACGTTATGGTGTGTTTTCATGACGATATGGTATGTTTTGATGTGTATGACGACGATATATGACGATGGATATAGTGTTTTGGATGTTATGTGATGATATTTTATGATGGTGGTTTTAATTTTGGTTTCTTTTTCATTTGGTTTGAGTTGGTGACGAATTGATGGGATAATAGTGGTCTGATAGTGGCCAATATGATGGTATTGGATTGGTTTGTGGTTGTGTGGCTAGAAGGAATGGAACTGCTGTTTGCAGTGCAAATTTTTTTTCCAGTATTGCGACGGTTTGCGATGGCTTGCGACGCCAATTTGGTTGGTATGTTGCGACGGCTTGCGACGGCTAAATTGTAACGCTTAACAACGGTTTGCGACGGCTTGGCGGTAAAATCAACTACTTGCCACGTAAGCAATTTACCGTTGCCAGCCGTCGCTAAAATGGCAACGGAGCCGTCGCTCAAGCCGTTGCAATTTTGGCATCGCGACGACTAAAATTGCGACGGCACGTTGCGACGGCTTTTGACGGCTTGCGATGGCCCCCTACGCCTATTAGCCGTCACAATTTCCTGTGCGTTTTGTAGTGTCATACGTGACCCATTTGACACTCTAATTGGCAAGACAAATCAATCGACATCTTCAGACGCAAACCTGATGGGTGCACCGTACACCCTAAAGCACTAACTTCGGTTACTGCGGCAGTCATGGTCAAAAGTTTGATTCAATATATATTATATAATTCAAACTCATGCAAAACACAAGACTTATTCCATGATACATACAAAACAACTACTACGTACTCCTCTGTCTATATAAACACCATGCATGCCCCCTCTTCTTTCACATAATAAAATTCATCAACCGTCTGATCGCAGAATACAGCCTCTGACAAAGATACACAAAAATGAGTATGTCATCAAAGAGCAGGAGTGTGTTCTTACTTGTGCTGGTTTTCGTAATGGTGTCGACCATGTTTCAGGAAGAAACAACGGTAATGGGAGGAAGGCAGCTGGACGAATGGTGGGGGACGAATAGCAATCTGGTAATGGCTTCACTACGGAAAGGGCGCCCTGTTCCGCCTCAGGGACCCAGTGGGTGTACTAGCAATACCCGTAACCATGGCGGTTACTGTCCCCCGTTATAATTAATGTGCAAATAGCTGTGTGTATTCGTTCTTTTTTCTTCATGAATTATGAAGAATGTGCAAATGACCGATTGTTTTTTTTTTTTTTAATTTATTTAACTGTCTTTGTATGTTTCTTGAATTTGAATAAATTTACATGTCCTTGAGGTGTTTGCCTTCTTAGTTCGCGTTTTGGATACAATATTTATACTACCAACTGTTTTAGTTTTGATGTAGAATAGCGTTTTATCCAATGCATCTCTCTAATGTGGAAATTTTAGTCTGAAATGTAAAACGACAGAAGAGACATGGGATTCAGTATCATGCCAGGTGTGAGGAATTATAGGGTAAACACTACGAACCTGGCATACATAACATGGAATAAAAGGAAACCTGGGAGTAAGTATCGTGCCTCAACATACCCAACATAACAATACAAATTTTCTAGGTCTATTTGCCATCCACAACCATCGATATAGCCGTAGGAATGAAATACGTGCTTTCCGACAACTTGTAATGGTTTTGACGTCGAGTTTCCGACGATTTCCTATAAATTTGACAATGGAATTTCAAAAGGCTGTCATTGTACACATGTCTTGTAACAAGACAAACAATCCATTGGAATAAGTTGAAAACCTTCAAAAAATCGTAACCAATAAATCATCGAAAAAAGATGCTAACCGTTGGAATGTTTGATTAATATTCCGTTAGAAGCAGAAATCTAAGTAATTTATTTATTCATGCAAATCTATATATATATATATATATATATATATATATATATATATATATATATATATATATTTGAAAATTGGTATGTTTTATTACGAAGAAAAATAGTATATAGCGTTCCATCTGTACATACAGCCAACAATTATATACATACAGCTACAAATCAAATAAAATTTAAAAAGTGGAGCTTCATCAAACAAGATTTTATTTCTCCAAAGCCCATCGAACCAAATACAAAGTGTCAACTATTTATACAAGTAAATGAGCTCTTGCAGTCTAGCCAATCAAACAACAAATACGAAATTACAAAATGAAACGCTATGCAAACAGAAAGTAAAAGCAACTATTACTAAAACAAACAACTAACACAGTTTATTAACTCTACACCCCCTCCTCAAGAATGACCTGCGCAGAAGGAGGGCAGCCATGACATGATAAAAAGGAAACCATTCGTAGCTTGTACATCAAAGTCTTATGTTGATTTGCACCTAATGGCTTGGTCATAATGTCTGCTAGCTGCAAAACAGACTTCACATACTAATTTGTTATCGAAAAACCTAGCTGAATGTTTTCTCGTACATAGTGAACATCAAGCTTATGATGTTTAGTCCTCATGTGTTTGGTTTTCTCATGGAAACAGGGATCTTTAGCTATGTGCATGGCTGAGACATTACACATGAAGAACAATAGGAGTAGACACAACTACATCTAAATATGTCAATAAACCTTCAATCCAAACCACTTCAGTAGATGCATAACTCATACTTCTAGACTATGCCTCAGTACTACTCTTAGATACAACTTTTTGTTTTTTTGTTTTCCATGATATTAATGCATTTCCAAGAAAAATATAATATCCAGATAATGATGTACCTGTGTCAGTGCACATTCCCCAGTCTGCATCATAGTATGCGTTAAGAACCAAATCAGATTTAGCTGGAAATGGAAATCCCAAATTTATAGAACCTTTAAGTACCTCAATATGTACAATGCTGCATTTAGATGAGGAACTCGAGGAGATTGAAGAAACGAACTTAATTGTTGAACAACAAAAGATATATCTGGCCTTGTCAAATTCTAATACAGAAGCTTACCAATCATCCTTCTATAAATTTCAGGGTTTGAAATAGGTTCTCCTTTAGAATTGCTGAGCTTTAAAACTTTTTGCATTGGAAAACTTGTTGGTTTACATTCCTCTGATTTATAGTCTTTAAATCAAGAATATATTTTCTTTGATTCAAAAAAGTTCGAGATTTTGATCTTGAAACTTCAATTCCAAGAAAATACTTGATGTCACCTAGATCTTTGATTGTGAATGTCTGATGAAGATAAATTTCAATGTGTCAATAAGAGAAGAATTATTTCCAGTTATAAGCAGATCATCAACATAAGCAACAACCACGATACAATCATCATTTCTCTTGAAAAAAAACATAGAATAATCCTGTTTGGATTGAACAAAACCCCATGTAATTAAGAACTTACTTAACTCTTGATTCCAGCATCTAAAGGCTTGTTTTAAACCATAAATGGATTTCTTCAATTTACAAACTTGATTTGAATTTGCTTTATCATAACCTGCAGGAGGAATCATATACACCTCTTTTTCAAGATAACCATGCAAAAATGCATTATTAATATCCAATTATTGTATTGACCAATTCCTAACTGCAGCTACAACTAATACAATTCGAACTATTGTAAATTTAGCAACAGAATTAAATGTATATTTATAATCCTTACAAAAATTTGTCTATCTCCTCTTGCAAGTAGTCTTGCTTTATATCTCTCTACTTCACCATTTGGCTTGAATTTTGTTTTTAAAACCCACTTGCAAGCAATAGGTTTTTTATCACTAGGTAGTTAAACAAGTTAACAGGTATCATTTTTTTCTAAAGCATCCATCTCCTGTTTCATAGCATGCACCCATTCTAGAAACAACTTAGCTTGATTATAAGAAGATGGTTCATATGATGAAAACACATTTGCTAAACTATGCAGCTCAGTGTCATTAAGTTGAACAAAAGATGACTTATTGAATTCAATAAAAGAAACTGAATTATTCACTTTCTTGTAGGAAGCTTTCCATTAACATAATCACTATATTTCTTTGGTATTCGACAAATCTGGAAGAAGTTCTAGTGGGAAGTAATTGAACAGGAGAAACACTATTTGGAGAAGGAGATGATAACTGATCTTCAGTATGAGGACTGCTTGTATCAGTAGAATTATTAGAGGGTAATAACACTGGTTCATTTTGATTGGAATTAATTTTTGAATTCTGAAAAACAAAATCACTCTGATCTAAGGCTGGATTAACTAAAACTGAACTTCCAGGTGTAGAATCATTAGTAAAAACATAATTTGATTTACTAATGAAAGGAAAAACATTCTCAACAAAATCATGAACATCTCTACTGAATACAACTCTATGTGTTTCAAGATCATACAATTTATATCTTTTTTGTCCATGGGGATATCCAATCAAAACACATTTCTTCGCTCTTTCAGCAAATTTATCATGTAACTTTTGAAAAGAAAAACATAAGCATCCAATAACTCTAAGATGTGCATAATCAGGAGCTTTGTTCATCAACAATTCATGAGGTGTTTTCCAATTTAACACTGAACTAGGCATCAAATTAATGAGATGAGTAGCAACCAAAAGAAAATCACCCCAAAATTTGTAAGGCACACTAGCATGAATTCTAATTGTTCTTGTTGTCTCCACCAAATGCCTGTGTTTTCTTTCAACTCTACCATTCTGTTGTGGGTTTCCTGGAATAGATCTCTGATGCACTATTCCTTTTGATGCAAACAACTATCTACAAGATTCTTGAATAATCTCAGTCCCATTATCAGATCTGACAATTTTAATCTTTTTCTCAAATTGAGTTAAGACATATTCAATAAAATCTTTAATAACAAAGACTACTTACTTTAGAATGAAGTAAATATGTCCAAGTATTTCTTGTATGATCATCAAGAATGGTAAAAAAAATAAGATTCACCACAAAGAGCTGGTCTATGATACATTCCCATAAATCAATGTGTACTAAATCAAATGGGCTTCAACATAAGAATCAGAATGAGGAAAAGAAAATTTATGATGTTTTCCTAACACACATGCTTCACAAGTAAAATCGTTAAGTATTCTGCCTGATGTAAAATTTTGAATACATTTCATTTTTTTTAATAGAAAAGATAACCTAACCTAGCATGAAGAGTATCAATACTAGGTTTGTTACATGATGTAATAGTATTGTTTATAGAAACAAGAAAACAATTATTCTCAAACACAGAAGGAAAGTTTGAAGTAGCAGAACATAAGAAAGATAAAAAGGACAATCTATGTAAACCAGAGATCCTTGATCCAATAGCTTGAATTTCATTTGATTCAAGGTCCTGAAAATAGAAATAAGAATTTGTGAATTTTGCTATGATTTTTTTCTGAACAAGGAGTTTACCTACTAATAGAAGATTGTTTTTGAAGGTAGGAATGTATAATACATTTTGTAACTGTAAATTTTGATTCAAACTCATAGTCCCAACATAATTAACTGGAATTATAGATCCATCAGGCAGAGTAACTTTTATATGTATCTTAAGTTTTTTAAGTGAAGCAAAGAGTGTTATATCAAATGTCATATGATCATTAGCTCCAGTATCAACTATCCAAGATTTCTGGTCAGAATACTTAGTAAAATTATCTTTAGTAATTGAAGAAATTTTACCTGCATGATTGATTGAAGAACCAAGTGGATTATCCTCCGAGCAAGAACCAGAACTGGATTGATGAACTATCTTCATGACTTGATTGTATAAAGCAGAAACTAAGACTGGATCAAACTTTTCACCTTCAACAGTCACAAGATTCATAGCAGCACTTGAAACATCAGCATATTCTGGCTTGCTTCCAAGAATTCCTTTATCAGTTTGAGCTTGAGAACTACTTGCATTCTTTGAAGCTTGTTTTGGTTTTGCAACAATTTCTTTATTCCACCACTCCAGATATCCAATCAATTTATAGCATTGCTCAATTGAATGCCCCTTTTTCTTGTAGAGTTCATAGTATAGTTCACTTTTCTATCTTTCAGCATCTCTTTTTGCACTTTGCCGATTTGACTTAGGATAGGTTTTCACAATGTTAAAAGCATTTGTCTCAACCTGATTAGAATTTTTCTCTACTAGCTTATTTTGATGCTCAATCTATTGCAAAATATAGTAAGCCTTGTGGACATTGGGAAGCGGATCTATACTAAAAATATTTGTTGTAACCTGATCATACTCTTTTGTAAGTCCAGATAAGAGTTGCATAAGTTTGTTTCGCTGATCATTCTCAAGTATCTTCTTAAGGATTCGACTAGAGCAATTTCTCAGAACACCACACGCGCATTCGGGAAATCCATCAAGAATCTGAAGTTGATCCCATATCATCTTCATTTTTCCATAGTACTAAGCAATACTGAGTTCATTTTGATAAGTAGAAGCCAAATTCTAGCGTAATTCGAATAACCATGGAGCTGTGATTTGGCCAAATCTTTCACCCAATTCTTTCCACAATTGATAAGATGAGTCAACAAACATGAAGCTATCTGACAAAACTTCATTCATAGAATTCAAGATCCATGACATGACCATATAACCATTTCTCACCCATTTCTGATAATCGGTTGAACCAATCGATGGCATAGGGAGAGTACCATCAATAAATTGCAACTTGTTTCTAGCAATCAAAGCCATCCTGACCGTTCGACACCAATTCAGATAATTCGAACCTGATAATACGTCATTTCCAAGTTGCATCCCTAGATGATCTGAATTCGAAAGGTAATAGGGATCATTGAAATTGATCGGTTGATTAGTCTGAATAGGTGCATCGGATTGGATAGATTCAGAACTAGTATCCACCATTTTCAGAAAGAAGAAACTAAGAAAGAGGAAGAAATCGAGAAGAAGAAGAAGAAGAAAATTAGACCTATCTCTGATAACATCATGGCTCTGATACCATGAAGAGTGGAGCTTCAGCAAACAAGATTCATTTCTCCAAAGCCCATCGAACCAAATACGAAGTGTCAACTATTTATACAAGTAAATGGGCTCTTGCAGTCCAGCCCAATCAAATAGCAAATGCAAAAATACAAAATGAAACACTGTGCAAACAGAAAGTAAAAGCAACTATTACTAAAACAAATAACTAACACAGCTTATTAACCTACAAATTCATATCCCTCTTTTCTTTCTATCTTATTTTAACTCCCTTTCAACCTACGTCATGTAATTCTATCCCCCATCTTTGCAAGAATTACAAATTTTCCAAGGATCACTTAATCTTGCTTTCGTTATTTACAACCAAGTAGAGTATCTCCTTCTCAACATGGTGAAGTCTACACTCAGCCATAACATGATTTGTTAGCGAAGACCTGTTGATTGTGTTCCATCCATGTGAAGTAAGAAGCAGTTGATAGTCCGGCGCGAGCTACATCTCGTATTTGATCAGCATTACCAAACTTGTGATGAATTTGTTTACACTCTTCTTCAAAGGTGTGCAACATCATAAGGGGTAAGCTCAAATTCAGTCTAACTGCATACCAGATATACTCTAAATATTCACACTTAAAGAATAAGTGATTTTCTGTTTCATCTTCTTTTCCTCATAGTACACATGATATGTTCGATACAATTCCAAACCGGGATAATCGTGATTTAGTGTTCAATCTGTCATACATAGCTAGGTAAGAGATGGATGACATCCTCCTATATTCTTTTTGTGCCATAGTGAGTGCAAGTGCGGTTTGACCATTCCTTGTTCATGGACCTTGTCGGCAGCTTTAGAAATAATTAAAGTTGCCTCCATCACCCCATTCGTAATAGTCAGAAGTTTTTTCACATTGTGTATCAATCTGTTAAATATGATGTGCGACTTCACGGGTTGCTGGATGCATCGAAGCCTGAACACGTCCCTCTTGGATCACCGTAGACACTCTCTCCGTTCCATCTCCTATGTTAAACCTGTTGAAACCCAACAATTTTACCAAACAATGGCAGTTTATCCAGGGATCAAACCATATTGAGGAATGTTAGCCATTCACTAGTGCTTTGTTGAAGAATTGTTCGCCATTAATTCTCAATTTTAACATTGATTTTCAGGTTGACGATGCATTATTATCCACAGCCATACTCCAAAAATGTTTGCCATAGCAATACTTTCGCACCATCCAGGATGACTACAGATTCTATTTAGATAAGAACTTCCAAAGTAGTTTGATTGACGTTGCTTTCTTTAGATCTGAAAAATGTTTAATTCCAATGCCACCTTCGGATTTATGTTTACATAGAGTTTTCCACGCCGCCTTATGAATGCGTGTAATTTTTTATGCGTGTGCTCTGAACGTTAATGTACGAATAACTAACATATAACCATAGGTGTGATAACTGATAGGACCAATTCGGCCCTTCCTGCAAAGCTTAGAAGTTTGAGTTTCCAACCCTGTAACTTAGCCTACACTTTATTTATCAGTGTTAGACAATCGGTGTAACATAGATAGGTTGATGATAGTGGAATTCCTAGGTATTTAATAGGGAAAGCTCCTATTTGAAAACCAAGAACATATTGAATTTTGATGATAGTTGATGGTTGTTTTGCTGAAAAAAATTTGGTTTTAAAATTATTTACAGTTAATCCTAAGAAGTAGCTCAGCTTGGTGAAGACCGAGTGAAGAGCATCAGCACAAGTGTGCGTGGATTTGCCAAACACCATCAGGTCATCAATGTATAGAAAATGAGTGATGGGTGGGGTTATCTTCGATGCTGGTAAGAAAACTCCTTTAACCGTTGCATTCATAAGACATGTAATGTATTCCATAGCAATTGTAAATAAATACAGTGATAATGGATCCCCTTGTTGCATAACCCTGGTAGAAGTTAGAAACCCGAGAGGAGTTCCTTGTATAATCACTGAGAATGTTGGGGTTGAAATGCGTTCATAAATCACATTGATAAAATGAGGGGAAGCCCATCGGTTGCTTAATGTGACAGATGAATTCTCTATTGATTGAGTCGTATGCGTTTTTCAAGTCCACTTTAACACAGAATTTAGGCCTACCTAGTTTGTTGAAATCTCGAAGGAGTTCAATTGCGAGGAGTGTATTTTCACCAATATGTCTCCCTGAAATAAATGCACACTGGTTTGAGATATCAAGTAAGGAAGAAAATGCTTAAACCTATTACAAAGTATTTTACTAAAAACTTTGCAATACATATTAGAGCATCTCTAACAGAGATCCAAAATCACAAATGTGTAATATATACACCCGATTCCCCCTCCAACAGAGTATATATTTTGTAACTAATCAAAAATTTAGCGTTTCTGATTACAAAAACGTAATCATAAGAGGCGCCGGTTGAACAGGTGCCCGGGGTGGAGTGCCTGTTCAACCAGCGCCTATATAAATAAAAGAAATAAAAAAAGCTCCAGGCGCCTGTTGAACAAGTTCCTGAGCTCAGGCGCCTGTTCAACAGGAACCTGAAATTTTTTATTCATTGACTAGGACCTGTAGAGCACAAACAGCTATTCAACAGGCGCTTAAAGCTTATTCTTTTGGGGAAAATTTAGGATTACATTTTGTAATTGGTGATAATGTAATTTTGGATGGTGAAATTATTAGAGATGCTCTTGCAAAAAGATATAGGATGGCAGTGGTCAATAGTGGAAGGCTTGTCAGACTTCAGCACCAATGTGATGAAAGTATGGTTATTCCCTTTAGGCAGCTTCGCAAAAGCGAATATATCTTGCATAGCAGCTAGCAAGTCATTTTTATATCTTCCCAATGAATTTTCGTAAACTTTTCATTTATACCGTCAGCTTGGGCTGGAATCATCGTGCATGGAAAAAATTGCTTTTCGTACTTCATCCAAAGTTATATCTCATAGTAGAAGATATTGGCCCTCGGTGTTAACGGTGTATATGGGTTGGAAGTGTGGAAAATGTGCATCAGGTGGTTCATTGAACAATTTGTTGAAGTACTGGAGTGCTTCGCGTTCTATGTCAATAGGTTTGAACAACCATTCTCCATTTTCTTTTACCAATGCCTGAATATTGTTAGTGAATCTTCTAGTTGACATTCAAGCAAAAAAAAAAAAATTATAATTGAAATCCCCCTGTTGTAGCCAAGCTACCTTTGGTCTTTGCCACAGACTCCAAAATTTTATATTCTTCTGGGTTTGCTGGTTGTTCTTTATCTGCACGAAACATTCATAGATGTGTATATTTTCTGGATCTTGGTCTACCTCATGTTCTAAATCCTTTACCAATCTTTGCCTACTGTAAGAGATCGTCTTTCTTAGGCCTGAGTTTATTCCATAGCTTGAGTTGTTGCTTGCATGCAACCAGTTTGCTTATAGATTATAACTAGGGAAACCCCGCGTTTCTACAAGTAATCCAACCCAAACACAGTCAAAATATCCATTGTGTAATTCCAGATGTTGTTGTATCGAAAAGGAAATCCTTTTGGTTTTTGAGAAGGAGATGGTTATGATCGCTAGATAGCTGTGAGAGCGTAAAGGCTTACATGTTCAAAAATTGTTGTAAGCATGTAGCATTCACCAAAATTTTGTCGATATTAGTTGCAATACCTTTTCTTCTCCAAGTGTAGTTAAATCCGTCTGGCTTAATCTCAGTTAATCCTGCCTGATTTAAAAATTATAGAACATCCGCATATGCTGGAAGGAAACAGGGAGACGCCATTTTTTGTCATGAACCGAAGAGACATTGTTATAGTCACCCATAAGAATCCATGTTTGATGTATGCCACTAGCTTCTTGCTGGAAATGTTCCCAAAGGGGTTTCTTATCGTAGAGAGAGTTACTAGCATATATAATAGTGGCAACTAGACTCATGGCTCCAACCGACATAGTTATATGCTGAACCGAGGAAGTAATAATAGTAAGTGTCCAGACGGTGGAATCCTATATAACTAGTATTCTTATTGAGATTTCAGTAGTGTTATTAGTTAAATATCTCCAGTTATAGGAATTTTCTTTGTAAACAATCCAGTTTTCTTGGATTTAGCTTATTTTTAACCAATCCAATGAAAGTCGGTTTGAATTTTGTTAGGAGCGTGAACACATCGGAAGTCCGTTGTGTTATTCACAAAAACAGACAACAGAAGTAACAGCCACACACGTTACTACAAAATGCATAAACAGCAACACTATTAAGTATTAGAATTAAACGTTGAATACAAGATGATTCAATAGAATATAAACAGCAGTTGGTTGCAATTAAGTGTACTGTATACTGGCAACACAGCAAGTGAATTTCGAGAAAGTAAGAATAAGTAAATCGACCGAGGCTCGGCATACCGATTTCCTTAAGACTTTATTTGGAGTCTCCCAGGATACAACAGACGAAACTGCTCGAGTTTGTGATGAGTACGCCAGTCTGAGTATTGAGATTTGGCAGTAATGACGTTTTGACAGAGGAAGAGGATGAAGATTAAAAAATCAGTGTAGAATGTGATCGGGATTCGCCACTTATTTATAACCTTCGAACAGTCATAAGAACAACGGTCGCCCCTGTTTATCGTTTGAATTCAAACATAACGGGTCGCGTCCCATGCCTCTTCATTTGTTAACGGGTTGTAAACCCGTTTGTTCCTGTTGGGTCGCATCCATATACATTGCCGCATCCAGTCAGAAAAACCCACAAAAATTGGTTAAGTTTTTTGTAGAAAAAATAAGATTTCATTCTAGCCCAAACCCGAACTCGGCCTGGTTCGATTCGGTACGGGGCGGGCGGGCGGCGCGCGCGCATGTGTTTTTGGATCATATGATATAGGTCCCCCCCCCCCCCCCTCACACAAAATTACCTGACCCTAAGGGACAATATAGGGAATGAGGAATAGATATATATACATAGATCTAATCTTCTTTTTGCCAATGTGGGACTAAAGTATATGTCATTCATCTCTTTGAATTCTAGCAATCCCCCACATGAATGGTAATATACTTTTCCCCCACACAAAGTGTAATATCTCAGACTACGTATGGAATAATGCTTTATCGTGGATAAGTAAATATTTCACTTTGAACTTTCCCTAGTTAAAACTTATCGGATCTACTTGGCTAATCGGTGAATTATTTCATCTTAAACCGTCAGCCTTTATTGTCTATCCAAACAATAAGTTTTACGAAGCATTGATTCCTTTCTCATCCAATCTCTTGGTTGTGTTCATTTTGGTCCTGAACATTTTCTGGTTCTGCGAGTGTTATAGAGAATTCAAGCCTTTTAAAATTCTCATAGAGCCGACCCAGCTCACACTAACATAGGTGATCGCAACCATTAAGAGTATCCTACCTATACCCCACTTGTTATTTCCAAGATATGGTCATCATTAAAAAATATTGTTTTAACCTTGTAATACTTCTGTAGGCACACATTTATATTGTGCACCATAGGAATGGAGTAGGACTCTGTCCAAAAATGCATTACATCTTGAGTTATTCGTAACTGGTTTGCCTATTGATCCTAGTCCGTGGGATCTCCAGTCGCTAGGATAGGTTTCCGTATAAGATAACTCTTATTGGTTTTGGCTTTTAAACCAATTCCCCTCGATGCGCAGTCAATTTTCTCTCTTGATAAACCTTTAGTAAACGGGTCCGCTAGGTTATCATTTGTTCTCACATAATCTATGGAAATAGTTCCATTTAAGAGTAATCGCCAAACTGTGTTGTGGCGTCTACGAATATGTTGTGACTTTCCATTATACACAAAATTATGCACTCTACTTAGCGCTGCTTGGTTATCGCAGTGTATACATATGGCCGGTACAAGTTTAGGCTAGAATGAGATATCTTCTAAAAAGTGACGAAGCCATTCTGCTTCTTCTCCTGCTTTATCTAATGCGATGAACTCTGATTCCATAGTGGATCGAGCTATGCATGTCTATTTAGAAGATTTTCATGAGACTTTTGCCCCTGCTAGGGTAAATACATAACCACTTGTTGATTTTGATTCCTCTGAATCAGCAATCCAGTTTGCATCACTATATCCTTCTAATACGGCTGGATATTTTCCATGGTGTAAGGAATAATTTGTAGTATTTTTCAAATATCCTAGCACTCTCATTAGTGCTTTCCAGTGTTCCTTCCCTGGATTGCTTGTATACCTGCTTAATCGACTTACTGCATAAGCTATATCTAGTCTTGTGCAGTTCATAAGATACATTAGACATCCTATTACACGAGTGTATTCAAGTTGCATTACACTTTCATTAGTGTTTTTATGCAGTATTTCTGACAGATTGAAAGGTGTTCTTACTCCTTTAATCCCAAGATTTTGAAATCTTTCAATCACTTTGTCTACGTAATGTGACTGAGTAAATTCAATTCCATTAGGGTTCTTATTATTTTGATTCCCAAAATAACATATGCAACTCCTAAATCTTTCATATCGAAATTGTTGACTAACATTTTATTTATGGTCTCTATTATTCGGGTATTTGGACCAAATATTAGCATATCGTCTATATATAGACAAATCATCACATATGGTTGTCCAATTTGTTTATAATAAACACACTTATTGCATTCATTTATACGAAAACCATTTTTCATCATGACACTGTCAAATTTTGTGTGCCATTGTTTTGGAGCTTGTTTTAGTCTATATAATGATTTTACTAATCTACAGACTTTATTTTTATTTCCTTTTGAAATGAAACCTTCTGGTTGCTCCATGTAGATTTCCTCATCGAGGTCGCCGTTTAAGAATGTTGTCTTTACATCCATTTGATGAATCTCTAAATTATAGATGGATGCAATTGCTATTAGCATTCTTATTGAGGTTATTCGATTTACTGTTGAATACGTATCAAAAAAGTCCACACCTTCTTTTTGATGATATCCTTTGGCTACTAATTTGGCTTTATATTTATCGATAGAGCCATCTGCTTTCATTTTCTTCTTGAAAATCCATTTGCAGCCAATTGGTTTTATTCCAGGTGGAATATCAACAATTTCCCAAGTTTTATTGCTTAGAATTGAATCAATCTCACTTTGGATTGCTTCTTTCCAACATGCAGATTCAGAAGCTGACATTGCTTCCTTATACGTTTGAGGTTCGTGTTCCAACATATATGTTTAAAACTCTGGACCAAATGTCTTGGAAGTTCTAGCCCTTACACTTCTTCTGGGTTCTATTTCCTCAATTTCATGATGATTTTCATCTTCATGTGAATTGGTAGATTCTTCTCTTGTTCCTTTAGGGACATAAGCTCCTTCATTCCTTTTGTGCGGAAACACATCTTCAAAGAATGAGGCATCTCTTGATTCTATGATTGTATTTATTTGAATATCAGCTATATCAGACTTGAATACCAAAATTCTGTAGGTGCTACTATTTTGGGAGGGCCCTAGGTAGTAGCAGTCTACTGTTTTTGGTCCAAGTTTGACTCTCTTAGGAGGCAGAGCTGAGACTTTTGCCAAGCACCCCCACACTTTGAGGTATTTAAAGCTTGGTTTATGTCCTTTCCATAACTCATATGGAACCGCTCCTGTTTTATTGTGAGGAACCTTGTTTAAAATGTGGTTAGACATATTTAAGGCTTCCCCCCACAAGTTCGTTGGTAGACCTGAGGTTATGAGCATCGCGTTAATCATGTCTTTTAACGTTCTGTTCTTTCTCTCAGCAATACCATTTTGTTGTGGTGAATATGGAGCCGTTGTTTGATGAATTATACCATTTTCTAAACAGAATTGTTCGAATGGTGATTCATACTCTCCACCTCGATCAGATCTTAGTATCTTGATCTTTTTATTTAGCTGATTTTCTACTTCAACCTTATATTTTATAAATGAAGTTATTTCTTCATCTTTACTATTTAAAAGATATACATAGCAATATTGTGTATAATCATCAATAAACGTGATAAAATACTTTTTCCCACCTCTTGTAGGTAAGTTTTTGAAATCACATAAGTCAGTATGAATAATTTGTAATGTTTCAGTACTTCTTTCAATAACATAAAATGGTTTCTTAACCGTTTTTGCTTCTACACAAGTCTCACATTTATAACTTTTATTTACTTGAAATTTTTGAATTAAATCCAGATTTGCAAGTTTTTTCATTTTTCGAAAGTTTATGTGTCCTAATCTTTCATGTCATAATAGAACATCATACTCGACAACATAAGAAACTTCCTTTTTATTCATTTCAGAATTACAACATACATTATTATTGCCGATAACGGCTACATTAGCCTTAAATAGGCCATCACACAAGTATCCTCTCCATATATAGACTCCAGCCTTGGACAGAACAACTTTATCTGATTCAAAGATCATTCAGAAGCCTTTCTTCGAGAGTATAGGTCCAGAAATCAAGTTTTTCCGGATATCTGGAACATGAAGCACATCATTTAGTGTAACCGTTTTACCAAATGTGATTTTGAGGATTACCTTCCTGTTTCCCTCGATCATTAATACTGCCGAGTTACCCATATATAATTTTTCTCCATGATGAAGTTTGTTGTATGCGGAGAACATGGACTTTTCAGAACACACATGTCGTGTAGCGCATGTGTCAAACCACCATTGAGAAGGATTCTGGACTAGACTGCATTCTGACACAACTCCAGAAAAGTTAGGCCCATCGATGTCCATGTTGTCTACCACATTCGCTTCTGAATTTTTCTGTTTCTTGTGTCTGCAATCTTTTTCCTGATGACTAGTTTTTCCACAAACCCAACATTCGCCATTGAATTTCTTGGACTGCTTCTGATCATGCTGCTTGTTTTCTGGCGCCTTCCTTTTCTTTTTCTTTTTGTTAGGGTGCCCTTTTTTCTTTGACCCTTCTGCAACCAAAGCATCTTCGCTTTTTGGTTTAGTGACTCCGCAATTATCTACCTCAATCTTCAATCTAACGATTAGATCTTGTAAGCATATCTCTTTCTTCTTGTGCTTTAAATAGTTGCGGTAATCTTTCCAAGATGGTGGCAATTTTCCAGTGATCGCCTCAACCAGAAAAGATTCACCAACTTCGTGGCCTTCTGCTTCCATTTCATGGATAATGATCTGGAGTTCATGTAGTTGCGCAGGAACAGATTTTGAATCTACCATTCTGTATTCCATGAACTTGTCTACTATAAACTTTTCCAGGCTCACATTTTGTGTTTTGTACTTTGTGGTATGCGCATTCCAGAGAGCTCTTGCAGTCTTGATTGGCTGATACACTTTGTACAAAACTTTGTCTAAATAGTTCAGGATGTAATTCCTGCACAAGAAATCTGAGTGCCTCCATGCATCAATATTCGGAATCTTATTTGAGTCCTTGGTTTTGCCTGGCGTAGGCGGCACTGGTTCATCTTCCTCAAGATACTTTTGCAGACCGGGGAAGTGAGATAAAAAAGCATCTGACTTTGCCATATCAAAAAATCTTCACCTTCTCCATTAAACAGGTCTGGTTTGTTTAAGTTGGCTGTCTTTATCGATATTTGTTCTGCTGCCATCTTTGTTTTCATGAAAGCGATAAAGTCTTAAGATGTTATTCACAACAACAGACAACAGAAGCAACAGCCACATGCGTTACTACAAAATGCATAAACATCAACACAATTAAGTTTTAGAATTAAATGTTGAAAAAAAGATGATTCGATAGAATATAAATAGCAGTTGGTTGCAATCAAGTTTACTGTATACTGGCAACACAGCAAGTGAATTTCAAGAAAGTAAGAATAAGTAAATCGACTGAGGATCGGCGTACCGATTTCCTTAAGACTTTATTTGGAGTCTCCCAGGATACAACAGACGAAACTGCTCGAGTTTGTGATGAGTACGTCAGTCTGAGTATTGAGATTTGGCAGCAATGGCGTTTTGACAGAGGAAGAGGATGAAGATTAAAAATTCAGTGTAGAATGTGATCAGGATTCGCCACTTATTTAAAATCTTCGAACAGTCATAAGAACAACGGACGCACCTGTTTATCATTTGAATTCAAACATAACGGGTCACGTCCCGTGCCTCTTCATCTATTAACGGGTTGTAAACCCGTTTGTTCCTGTTGGGTCGCATCCATATACATTGCCGCATCCAGTCATAAAAACCCACAAAAATTGGATAAGTTTTTTGTAGCAAAAATAAGATTTCATTCTAGCCCAAACCTGAACCGGGCCCGGTTCGGTTCGGTACGGGACGGGCGGGCGGCGCGCGTGCGTGTGTGTTTGGATCATATGATATAGGTCCTCCCCCTCACACAAAATTACCTGACGCTAAGGGCCAATATAGGGAATGAGGAATAGATATATATACATAGATCTATTCTTCTTTTTGCCAATGTGGGACTAAAAAATATGCCATTCATCTCTTTGAATTCTAACACGCTGCAATGTATTCATACCGTAACATTCCCAGATATAAATGTCATGTAATAGAGGAGTTTCTTCTCGGTGATATTTTAGAAGGAGCTTGTGTTGTTTACGATTTTTTCCCTTTTAGTTGTTGCAAATAGTTTTCATTTTTGCTCACGAAATCTGACATATCCAATTTGTCTTCTTCAGGTGGGTTATCTTTAATGGTACCTACGATGTGGTCAAGGTTGTCTGGCAGTATTTATGCTGGTAAACCATGGTTTAAAAATTCAAAATGGTCTGGTGATTCATCTGCATTCCCTTCAATTACCTGAGGTACATTATTGCCAACGGCCTCATTCACAAATTTAGTGGGGGCGATCGTGGAAGTTGAAGGGACATCAGTATTTTGTTTTGGTATATGTTGACACATTTTGGTCAAAGATGGCTCACGTGCGGAAGTATTGGGAACAAATGTAGAATTGCCCGAAACTCCTAACAGATGACCTATTTTCGGCCCGAAAACATCAGTTGTAGTACCTTGCATAATAACTCTTGTAGCCCTCTGAATCAGCTTCAAGTAGACCTTTTGTTTAGTCAAAACAAACTTACGGTTTGGAAGTTACGCTCGTTCCCGTGAACACGCGCAGAACTGGAATAACTTGAACCAAGCATTGGCAAGATTGGAATCCGAATCGGATCGGAATGAGGCAGCATACCCTCGAGAGTTCAACGTCGGATCAGTTCGATGGGAAAAACTCAGAACAATAGCACACAAATCTGGCAAATGGTTTTATGGATGCATCAGATTGGTTAGGGGTAGGATACCCGGACCCTCCTTGCATTCTGGGTACACCACGTCTTCGGTTTGAAGGCTCCACATTGGTTCGGTTCGCCCCTATCCGATCTGACCCGCCTGGAAGCCGTTCCTGCACAACAGCTTGCTTTGACCTATTCTCATGGCATAACTGACTCCTACTTGCATGGATCGACTTACACCTGGAGTACCATGACTTAACGAGGCTTTCTCCATGTTCTCCACTTCGTTTAGAGATTCTCGAGATGCATGCCACGTGGCATCTGACCCGGAGCCCCTCTACAGCTATAAATACACCACTACATGGCATTTTGAAGGGAGGTTTTTGGCCACTCTCACTCTCGGCCTCCATTAAAACAACGCAAGGACACTACACTTCATTCAAAAACTAATCTAACATGTGAATTACATGTATAAACTCTTGTATTCTCATTCAACACACGGATTGTGTGTCATCTTGTAACTGATTCTTGTAATATGTCAGTATAACAATAAGATTATAAAGTGGACATAGGCTTGGTCTGAGCCAAACCACTATAAAAACCTTGTGTGTCTCCTCTTATTTTACTGTTTTCACATTCTGTAATCTGTGATTTGTGACTGTGAGGACTTCACATTGCAATTCGGTATTAGTACCATTTTTTGGTCTAACATTTTGGCGCGCCAGGTAGGGGAGCACATGACATAACTTCAATTTCTAGCTTGAAAGGAATCAGATTGCTTAGCTTTAGAATCGATAGCCAAATGAAAACTCCCCCATATAGAGGATGAAGGCACCAAAAACGAGGAGAGCCAGGAAGCTTCTTCTCATTGAAATCCATCAACATACTTGACTAGAGATGAAATAGATGGCATTCTCGCTAAATTGAGAACCCAAATGGCAAGGCAAGATGATATCCTCTGGAAACAACAGGAGATAATGGGTGAATTCTTCGCTCGGATGGAAGGCAGACCGAGTAGCAATGTACAACTCACTGAAAACTACGCTGCACATATGAGATCAGCAACAGCTTCAACCCCATTAGACAACCTTTACCGGATCAGGTTGGACCTGATCTGAACCGCAATTGGCAATGTGGAGCAATATCAAACCAGGGGAAACGCACTTGAACATGCACCTCCAGCTAACGACGTTCTGGATGGGAATGCGAGAATCACAACAAACTCAGGTCGAGCACGACCAACATCCGCTCTGGTTCGAATGGATACTCGAGCATGAGAGCACACACAATATCAGTGTGAAGCTCCCTGATTCAGAGAAAGAGAACCAGATTCGTTCGGTCCCTTCGACCCGCGACCCCCAGGGACATCTGATCCGAAATGGATGGCTTTCCAAGAACCCCATACATTTCCAAACTCTTCCGGACTAGACGCTGGGGCACAACTCTTAACTTAGCAGCTTGCAACAACTCTTTGAAGGAGACCGGCTCGCCAATCTCATTGAACGCCTCTCAAGAGGCCGCACTTGCCAGAATGACGTGGACGACGTCAATCACAATCTATTCACTCAAGAGATCAGGAATTCACGCAATCCTCCAAATTTTAAACTTCCAGTTCTGGAACCATACAACAGCAGAACGAATCCTACGGTGCACCTGGTGCGCCACAAGTGGCATATGGAAGTTCAAATGGTGTCGTAAAACGTCATGGAAAAAGGCTTCCCTCTCTTCTTGACTGATATAGCCGCCACGTGGATTTAGCAGCTGGAATCTGAATCGATCAACAGTCGGAACACGTTGGTCGCTCACTTTATCGAGCAATTTCAGTTTCACATCGCTCCCCCCAAGAACGTGATGTTGCTCACTACAATCAAGCAGAGGCCCAGAGAAACTCCGTGCTCATTTCTAGAAAGATTCAAAAGTTCTAGCAGCATCGGTCGATCGACCCGAACCATCGATGGTACTGACGGCAACCGTATCCGGCATCCTATATAACTCGGAATTCAAAAAATCTTTGCATCGAGTCCCATCGCGGAACCTCAGCGAATTCTACCATGAAGCAGACAGATTTCTACGGGAAGAAGATGCAACTTCTGAGAAGAACATTGTCGAAGTCAACATGCTTAAAGATGGAGGACCGTCTGATTCTGGAAAATGCAAGGGAAAAGATGCTGTCAAGAATGACTGCAATAGTCAGCCCCGGAGAGGGCCTAGATATGAAAATTACACTGAACTCAGTGCTTCACTCATCGACATTTACATGGACACAAACGGTGTTGTCTCCTACACAAAGACTCCCATGAGTGTGCCATCGCAAATAGAACGTGATTCTGGAAAACATTGCATATTCCACGATATGGACGGTCATGACACGAATGACTGCAGGCATCTTCATGATCTAATTGAGAAACTGGTTAGACGTAGAGAGCTACCCAAGTATGTGAAACAAGAAACAACACCTGCATCTGTGCTGCCACCACCTGCTCCCTTGAGAGGGAATGACCCTGGATCGGGCTCTCGTGGGATCACCATCAACTGATCTGGACAGGATCACTCTGCATTTCTTAGGATTTAAGATATGTTTTTTCTTTCTTTAGGTTTTCTGATTGGCTAAATCAGAGTACACACGTACGGGGTTAGGAATTAGCCCCAAAGCGTGCTCTGGACTTGATGATAAACCAATCAGGATTTTCTTTGTTTTTGTATTTTGAATTGAATAAGGAAGGACTTTCCGAACATGAATTGTGATTGGCAAATTTAAGTATGGCTTATACTTATCTCGAGTCCTTAGTTATGGATTATGCTCAGGGACGGACTATCTTGTCGGGTTGTGGCAAGTATAACTCTATCTCAAAATGAGTATGGACTGTAGCCCCTTGGATTTTTAAGTATGGATTAGACTATGAAACATCAAATTGTCTTGTCAGGATCTAGCAAAGAAACTCAATAAAACTTGAGTATGGCTTATGCTCAGTTTGAAATTCCTAGTATGGCTTATATCTGGAAGGTTAGGTCCCTCGTCAGGTCTTGGCAGGTTGATTCGAACGTCCTCCGAGTATGGTTTATGCTCAATTGGACGCCCAAGCATGGTTTATGCTCGAAAAGGTTAAACAACGCTACAGGATTTGACACATCTGTTAGCCTCTTTTTCTTTGTAGGTATGGACTATACTAATAGTTGGCAGGCCTGGCATGGCCCTGGATTTCTTGGTTTATCTAGAACACATCTTCCTTCAACTAGCAAGATATATTCCAAGGGGAAAACATGTTGACACGCTTTTTGGTCAAAGCCGTCACATTCGCGCAAGTATTGGGAACAAACATAGAATTACCCGAAACTCCAAACATATAACCTCTTTTGGCTCCCAAAACATTAGTTGTAACTCTTGTAGCCCACTAAATCAGCTTCAGGTGGAGCTTTTATTGTCAAAACAGACTTACGGTTTGGAAGTTACGCTCGTTTCCATGAATGCACACAGAACTAGAATAACATGAACCAAGCATTGGCAAGATTGGAAACCAGATCGGAATGAGGCATCATAGCCTCGAGAGTTCAGCATCGGATCGGTTCGGTTCGGTTGGGGAAGACTCAGACCGATAGCACACGAATCTGGAAAACGGTTTTTTGGATGCATCAGATCTGTTCGGGGTAGGATGACCCGACCTCCTTGCATTCTGGCTACACCACATCTTCGGTTTGAAGGCTCCACGTTGGTTCGGTTCGCCCCTATCCGATCCGATCCACCATGAAGCCTTTCCTGCACAACAGTTTGCTTTGACCTATTCTCATGGCATAACCGACTACAACTTGCATGGATCGACTTACACCTGGCATATCACGACTTGGAGAGGCTTTTTCCATGTTCTCCACTTCATTTCAAGATTCTTGGGATGCGTGCCATGTGGCATCCAACCCGGAGCCCCTCAACGGCTATAAATACACCACCATATGGCATTTTGAAGGGAGTTTTTTTGGCCACTCTCACTCTCGACCTCCATTACAACAACGCAAGGACACTCCACTTCATTCAAAAACTAATCTAACACGTGGATTACATGTATAAACACTTGTATTCTGATTCAACGCATGGATTGTGTGACATCTTGTAACTGATTCTTGTAATCTGTCAGTATAACAATAAGATCATAAAGTGGATGTAGGCTTGGTTTGAGCCGAACCACTATAAAAACCTCGTGTGTCTCATCTTATTTTACTGTTTCCGCATTCTGTGATCTGTGATTTGTGATTGTGAGGACTTCACACTGCATTTGAGTGTTAGTGCCATTTTTTGGTCAAACAGTATCCATTATGGGTTTGTCACTTTTCATGCGTTGAATCTCTATGTCCAAATACCCAATGTTTTTCACATCTGGGCAAAATGAATTCGTATTGAAATCGGTATCCTTTATAACTCTTGTATGTAACAATACCGGTATCTTGTGAATGAGTTTCATGTATGTAGTGATACTTAACTGAACCCTTGCATATCTGGTGAATTGTTTACTGGCAGTCCTTTCGTTAATTTAAATTGGTTCACCCACATAATTGGAGATCATCGATAATGCCTCAGATGTTCACATTTCCATATCCAGATTAAGAAGCCATATCCATATTTGAATGTTGGACATATTAAACTTTTTGAACACATATTCACGCTTCCAAATATCAACTAGTAAGAGTTTTCCATAGTATGATAGGTGTTTATCTTAGTTATATGGTTAAAATCAAGGATTATCAAACTAATCGATACTTGAATTTACTTTTCTATGTGTAAGAAATTCTCAACCTGTGGCTTCCATGCCTTTGAAATATATTCTCGTAGTTTGTGAATGGACAAACGAAATTCTGCTGGGTGTAAAACAATTGTATTGACCTATGATTCCTGTGATTTCTTGTAAGTTGCTTCAGGCAAGATTACATGCGAATCAAAGGGCTTGACGTAAGAGAGTTTACGGTGTAACAAAGTTGAGTTTGGGATGGATTTCCTGATGGCCTCAGCGTAATTTTTTGAAGGTTGTGGAGGCGATTGATGGTGAGTGGGTGCGGTTGAGAAAGGCGTTGGTTCTGGCGGTGTAGTCGAAGTAGAACGTGAGGAAGATGGTAACCGCTCATCCACCACTTTTCAATTAAACTTCATATATATATATATATATATATATATATGTATGTATGTATGTATATATATGAAAATGGGTTCGTTTTATTATATTAAAAAAAACAGAACAAAAGACAGGTTAGCATACTAACTGATAAGACCAAAGCGTAAAAAACAAAAGAGAAAATACACATAAATTTAAACTTAAAAAGTTAGTTTTATCCCATGACGAGGCCACTTTCCTGCTGTTGGGTGCGACACGCTGCACCACACCCCATTCAAGTGCACCACTCGGATACGATTAAGTTGGCAGAGACAAACTCCCCAAAAATCTCAAAATCATTCACAAACATAAATGGCCTCAGATTGCATGTATCTCCTCTTTATGCTAATACTACACTAAATTTACAATTAGTAAAATCAGTTCGCTTTGTCCAATAAGCACGTGAATTTGATATCGTATAGTTTGCACAGTATTTCCATGTATAAACATATTCAAAGCCCATGAACATGGCACCAATCTCAAGCCAGTTCCAAAATTCATAAACATTGTTTACATGAACTCACATGATGATCAGGATGTACAAATGCAAGCTGCATACTCTTGAATCGCCAATCGACCATCCAAATATGATTTACATACAGCAAATCAATCCATAAACGGGTACACATGAATTGACGTGCAAAATGTAATAAAATCTGACTTTAAAGGGTTAAATTGGATTCCATACTCAAGCCAAAATATGTAGCTTAGCCAACACCATAACCTATTTCATATGAATCTGCACGCTACCGAACCCATACGTTTCTCACTTTAAAATCCCATCAACAGTAACAGAAACATAAGCGTCAGCAACAATCAAACACTACAACATCCATATAACCCTAGTTTGCATCACACATTCCTGTTTCTTACCTTTCTCACCAACTCTTACTTTCTCCACTAACTTATTTAAATATATATAAGTGGTCCATATTGAGGGACAAATGAGGTGCTATGAAATAGAAATGACTTAAAATCATCCTTGCATGTGTGTGTGAGTGTTTATATATATATATACACACACACACACACACACACACACACACACACGAGGAGCATTCCGGGTCACCCCTGTTTTGTAGCACCTCTTTATCACCCTTACTTATTCGTGAGCTATAATCCAAAGCTAACAAAAATTTATGGATGTTCAATCCACATATATATTATCAACTACCCAAATTTAAGCTCGTTCTGACATTCAGAGAATAATATATTTAATGTTTAAATTTAACAATTCGAATAAATGTCTAAATAGTGAATGGTTGAGCTAAGATTTTGAAAATGTTACATATATCGAAATGTGCTCAAATTTTGGATAGATGATAATATATATGTGGATGAAACATCTACAATTTTTTGTTGAATTTAGATTAGTGTAACTCATTAATGGGTAGGGATGGTACATAATAGAGATGCTCCGGAACCCTTGTGTGTGTATATATATGCATACACACGCTAAAATCAAATATTTTACCAACAAAAAATATTTGCCATAAATCAAACTTAACGGTTGCACTAAATGCAACAAAATCACACACCCAACATCATCATAGATCGTGTCAAATCTATCCAGATCAACATAATACATCCAACAACTTCATAAAATAATCCAAATATACTCAAATCTACATCAAACATCCAACATCCAAATACATAAAATATAACAAAACACATCATCATAACCATCTTTAAGAGCATACGTACTAAGTCCAAACATGAAAAATCATACTTATCATGACTCGTCCCCGCCTTCAGAACCACTCGCGATGAAAATGTCACATGTTGTTGCACATACTTGGCCAAGAACTAGTTCAAATGCTCAACCTCTATAGCATGGCAACGGTCATGTTCCTCAAGCTTTGCGATTATGGCCCTTAGCTCTGCAATCTCTGATTTGTCCTAAACATTTTGATATGCCTTCTACGAGGTCCTACCTACGAATAAAAATAAATTGTTATAGAATTTACGTAACTTTTATAAATGTGCAATTTTTAAAGTTAGTTTATTATTTAAAATTATCGCTTTGGTTCTCAAATCTATAATACCTACATTGCGATGGTAAATCCATGATAGCCTAAAAAATAGTGTCCTTATCTGCGTCAATTCATCCCGTCCCTTTTCCTCTAGTATATGTGCTCGTACTTGCTTAAACTTTTCTAGTAATGTAAAATAAAATACAATTGAATTTAACGCAACATTATCTCACTTCTTTATAACTAATTAATTAAACCTAACATTAATAATATAACTTATAACTTAAAATAAATCTACGTAAGCAGCTGTTGCTTTATCATCCTTCTCTCATGTGGGTGTGACTGAGCCTTCTTTGTCGTCTGCTTGATAACATAAGTATAAACAAATACATCCCAATCGGAGACAAGACATCCACATTCTCCTTTTTGAAGTTTACATAGACAATAAACTTTTAACGTAGTAGAACAAAACACCTTATAAAACAAGCTAAGTACTTTTACAACTATTTTGCTACTGCAACAACAGTGCATTACAGAAGAAGTTTTAGACAGTCGTTGATAGACCGTTGAATAATTTTCGAAGACTTCTGATGTCTAGTCGTTTCCAAGGCATTTGAGTAAATAAAACATAATAACCATCAGAAGTCGTCGAAACTGGATGAAAATATTTCCATATGCAGCCGTTACAAGCTGTTAGCCCATTTTGTGAACTGGGCAACACAAAGTCAAGATGTGAAATATTGAAGAGCTTGAAAAACACTGAAGCGGGTCGGATCGGAGCAGTGTAGCGGTTCGGATCGGATAAAGTCGTCTGTTCGGATCGGTGAGCTATTGTTGTTGGAATTAGAGAGGCACGTCTGTTCGGATCGGAGAGCAACCTATTTCCAGCTGGAGCGGAGAGCAATAGATCTGAGCGGAGCGGAGTAAACACAGGAATTAGTCCTAAGTCAATCCGGGTCGGATCGGGTACTCCGATCCGAACCCCTTGTGCATACCCCTCCGACCCGAGCCTGTCTTCCACGTCACTCTCCTGCATGAGCGCCTGGTTATTCGGATCGGCTGTGACCAGTTCCTACCCTCAACGTCCACTACTCTGATGCGTTGTCAACATAGAAATTCATCCGAACCCGAGGCTGATGGGATGGATGACACGTGGCTCCGATCCGGATCGGGCTCTGAGCAAATTCTCACCTATAAATACCCCGTCTGGAGGCAAAGAAAAGGATCTTTTTTCTGACACTTTGAGAGTTCAACCACCTTCATAACCCGAATTCCAGCACTCCCGGAATATCCAAATCTTCCTTCATCATTTGTTTTTAGACAATTGAGTGATTGTAAGTGAGTTGTGAGAGAAATCAAGTGAATATTTCATTGTATTCGCAACTAAATCATTGAAAATAGTGAAAGACAAGTGGACGTAGGCATTTCTTCGCCGAACCACTATAAATCCTGTGTGTTCATTTTTATTTTTGATCTCATTTCATTCTGCTTTTAATCAATTCGGGTGTTAGAACCACTTTTTGGTCTAACATTTTGGTGCTTTCACTGAGAAATCATCTGAATTCTTTGTTTTTCGGGATTATCGTTCTACTTTTTGGACCGTTGAGTTCGAAGAAGTTAATCCTCAAGTTTCAACGCCCTTGGATATTTGTTGAAGTGATTGTCGAAGAATCATGGCCAAAGGAAAAGGCAAAGAAGATCAATCTGGTCGAGGAAATGGAGCTGGCGAAGATCAGCAAAATGCGGTTGTAACAAGGTCTTATGGGCAGAGTTCAGCAGCAGGACGAACCGATGCAGGAAATCCGAACCGCCTTCAGGGGGAGAGCTCCGATCCGACCCGAGCAGCTTGCCATGTACCGACCCGACCAGGCTCCCCAACTCCGAGCCGACCCGATCTCCCATCTCCGATCCGACCCGACACTTGGTGATGTTGGAACCTCTACTCGAGTCCCTACGAATGCTCCAATTCCAGCCACCAGGGTCAATGATCAGGTCAATCCATCTGCGCCCATTACTCAAGGAGATTTCTCGCGCCTACTTGACATGCTTGAGAGTACTAGGGAGACTATGAAAGTCCACGAGCACACCAATCTCATGATGCAGGAAAATATGAGGCTCATGAGCAGGGAGATTAGCGAACTCCGTCGACAGAGGACCCCATCACCGGTTCGTCACACACCAGTGGATCAGTCTTCTTCTTCCGAGGAAGAGCGGCCCCGAAGGCCGCTCGAACGACCTCAGAATTTGGAGCAGCTGACATTCGGATCTTTGGGGTCTCGCGATGATATTGCACGAGCACTAGGAAAAAATGATCCCACTCGGGGGCAAAGGCTCCAGTCCCCTCCTCCCGAGATCGACCGGGAGCGTAGGGAACGGAGTAGAGCAGAAGCAGCTCAAAGAAGAAGGGCATCTCCTGAATGAGAGCCCAGAAGGAACCCGGATACCAGAGCCAGGGAACCTGAACGGCCCCTAACTAATGCTGATGTACAGGCAATGGTGCGCCAGATTATGTCCGAGAGCCGGAACTATACCAACGAAGATTATGGCATTGAGCGAAGCCATACTCCTTTCACTGACGACATCCTCGACTTTCAGTTTCCCCGGCGTTTTACCCTGCCGTAGATGGACAAGTACAATGGGAGAACTGATCCGGGATAGCATTTGATGCGATACTCGTGGCTCATGAATGCTGCTGCTGCCCCTGATGCAGTGAAGTGTAAAGCATTCCCGATCTATTTAGAAGATGTGGCATTGTTCTGGTTTACCCGACTTCCCCTCATTCGGTTTCGAATTATAGGGAACTGAGCGAACGTTTTATGAATCAGTTCCGACTCCATACCCGAAAGTCCAAAAGTGTTATTGAATTATCAAGAATTAAGCAGGCGCCAGGAGAGTCTTTGAGGTCATATCTTGACCGTTTTAACTTAGTTGTGACTGAAGTTAGTGACCCGCATGAGCCCACCATTCTGATGGCATTAAAGGAAGGAGTCGATCCTGAATCCGAGTTTGGAGATTACCTTTCTGGGAAGACTCCCTCCACGAGAGAGATATTCTATGAAAAGGCCGATATTTATTTAAGACGAGAGGAAGCCAGGGCAAACCGAAAGAGAAAGTCTGAAGCGACATCAAAAGAAAATGTTTAGAGTAACGTCGCCTTGAAGCAGTCTGGGGAAAGTTCCGGAAAAGTTGAAGTGAATGTGGGAAACAAGAGAGGAAACGACAATTCTGGAAACGGGGGCAACAACAATAACCGTAATGCGAACGGTAACAGAAGAAATAGAAATAGGGGAAGTGATCCTAGCAAAATGCCCCGATTCCAGACTTACGAGAATTATACACCGTTGAACGACACTCTTGAGAATATTTACCTGGATACATACAATGTTTTGCAATACAAAAGACCGCCACCTCGTGACTCGACCGAGAAAGAAATGGAAACTGGGAAGTTTTGTTTGTTTCATGGAACTCATGGGCATTCAACCAATGAATGTCGGCATTTGAGAGATGTGATTGAGAAGCTGCTGCGTGAAGGGAAACTGGATGAATATAAAGTTGCCCCGAGGGACAGGGGGCAAGGAGAGCAGGCTCCAAAACAGATTCTACCTGCTCCCAAGCCTACAACGCAGCAGAAAGGCAAGGGAATTGTTATCAACTCCATAGTGGGTGGACCTCACCCGGCAATCCGTAGCTTTAGAGCAATGGATCAATATGTAAATGCTGCCAAACACGTAGATGTGAATGAAGGTGATGATTTGGAAGATATCGCCCCCATAAAACAACAGAAGACAATGTTTGACGACGTGGTATTCCGCAGCAGAGATAATACTGGGATTCAATCACCCACTGATGATCCGTTGGTCATTAATATCACCATTGGGCCGGCCTTGGTTCATAAGGTGTTAGTAGACAACGGAAGTTCCGTCAATATTTTGTTTAAAAAGTCATTCGATCAGATGAAGCTTGAATCTGAGGATTTGAAGCCATGTGAAGGATGGATCAGAGGCTTCAACGGGGCGTCAACAGCTCCCATGGGATACATAGAATTGCCCGTGACCTTGGGGCAAGGAGAACGCAGAAGAGTGCGGATGCTTCAGTTCATAGTGTTGGACGTAGATTCGCCTTATAATGCATTTTTGGGGAGGCCTGCCCTTGCTGAGTTCAGAGCTTGTATCGCCCCTTGGTGTTTATTGCTTAAGTTCCCAACCGAAGCCGGAACTTGAGTAATGAGAGGGGATCAAGTTTCCGGACGGGCCTGCTATGTTGCCAAATTAAAGATGTTGATGAAAGGACTTAACATCGAGAGTAAAGATGCCTCGCCTCCCCCAAAGGGGGGCTCGGCGTAGCAATTAGGGAAATCGACCCCGAAGGAGTTGCCCAAAGGAACGCCTGAAGACCTGGATCCCAGAAAAGACGAGGAACCAGAGACTAGAAATGCAACTCCTAATGAAGCGACAGTGGAAATTCCCATTGATGAAGCTGATCCGACAAAAGTTTTGAAGATTGGTTCTCAATTGGATCGACGTCGAGCCAAAGAACTAACGGACTTCTTGAAGGCAAACTTGGACGTGTTTGCCTGGACCCACGCTGACATGTGTGGGATATCGCCATCCATTATAAGTCACAAATTAAATGTAAACCCGAAACATCCGCCTGTGAAGCAAAAGAGACATATGCTGGGCCCAGAGAGGTCGGTTGCTCTTAAAGAGGAAGTGGAGAAGATGAAGCAGAACGGATTTATTCGATATTCGACATATCCCGACTGGATATCGAATCCCGTCTTGGTAAAGAAGCCGAATGGAAAGTGGCGGACTTGCATTGATTTTTCAGATTTGAACAAAGCTTGCCCAAAAGATAGTTACCCACTTCCCAGGATCGACCAGCTTGTAGATTCGACAGCAGGTCATGAACTTCTCTCTTCCATGGACGCATATTCAGGATATAACCAGATTCCGATGCATGTTCCAGATCAAGAACATACGAGCTTCATTACAAATTTGGGGTTATATTGTTATGTTGTAATGCCATTCGGATTGAAAAACGCCGGAGCCACTTATCAGCGCTTGGTGAACAGAATGTTTTATAATCAAATAGGGAAGACTATGGAAGTTTACGTGGATGATATGCTTGTCAAATCGAAACAGTCCTCCAGCCATACGCAAGACTTGGCGGAAATGTTTGGTATCCTGCGAAAGTATCGGATGAAATTGAATCCTTTGAAATGCTCATTTGGAGTGGCATCGGGAAAGTTCCTAGGCTTCATTGTGAGCTCCCGAGGAATTGAAATCAATCCTAGCCAAATAGCAGCGATTAGAAACATTGAAGAGCCGAGAAGAATTAAAGATGTCCAAAGTCTTGCAGGGAAAGTAGCCGCGTTGAGTAGATTCATCTCCAAAGCCACAGACAAGTGCGTTCCGTTTTTTGTTTTGATTAAAAGGGGAAAGAAAAACTTCGAGTGGACTCCGGACTGTGTTGAGGCCTTTCGAAATTTATTGGAACTACTAGAGAAACCGCCGATTTTGTCAAAGCCAGTGGATCACGAAGAATTGTTTGTTTACTTGGCAGTCTCGGCTCACGCCGTTAGCACAGCCCTGGTTCGAGAAGAAGACAAAGTACAAAGGCCAGTGTATTATGTAAACAAGAAATTAGCAGCGGCAGAGCACAACTACCCAAAGATTGAGAAGCTCGCTTACAGCCTCCTAATCGCATCCCGAAAACTTCGTCACTATTTCCAAGCTCTTCCCATAACCATATACACTGACCAGCCCCTAAGGCAGGTGCTGCAGAGGCCCGAAGCATCGGGAAGGTTGATCAAATGGAATATAGAATTAAGTCAGTTTGATTTAAATTTTCAACCACGAAGGTCGATCAGGGGGCAAGCTCTGGCAGACTTTATAGCGGAGTTCACCATCCCAGAGGAGGAAGTAATCGATGACAAAGTGGTTAAGTCCGAGGATGAGTTAAAGATAGATCCGTGGAAACTATACACAGATGGAGCCAAGAACGACCGAAGGTCCGGAGCTGGAATCGTCTTAGTCACTCCTGAGGGACGGTCGTTATATTACGCTCTACGATTAGAATTTTCGGCGACTAACAATGACTCTGAATACGATGCCCTGATTGCCGGGCTGAAGCTTGCTAAAGACCTCGGAATAAAAATGTTGGACATATTCTGTGACTCTAAAATCGTTGTTTGCCAAGTGCAAGAGGAATTTGTGGCTCGGGGACCTCGACTTATCGCCTACCTCAGGAAAGTGAGAGAGCTATTGAGCAACTTGGAGCGGTACCATATAACACATATCCCGAGAGCCGAAAACCAGAAGGCGGATAGGCTGGCAAAGCTGGCTAGCTCCGACAATCCAGAAGAGACTGAAATAATTCCAATTGAAACGTTGGAATCGCCAAGCTTTGAGTTGATGGAAATTGAGTTCGCTTTTGAAGCGGAACCGGAGAAGGAATCGTGGATGACCCCAATTAAGAACTTCCTTAAGAATGGGACACTCCCGTCAAAGAAGAGTGAGAAAAGGGCTATAGTTCGCAAGGCTACCAGATATGTCATACAAGATGATATTCTTTATAGGCAAGGATTTTCTATGCCCTTGTTACGATGTATTGCACACGACGACATCAAACGTGTACTAAGAGAAGTGCACGAAGGTGAGTGTGGAGATCATACAGGAGGTCAGACTTTAGCAAAAAAGATATTGCAATATGGATACTTCTGGCCCACAATTAATAAAGATGCAGCTGATTATTCACGACGCTGCGATAAGTGCCAGAGATTCGCCAAAATCCCCAGAGCACCGTCGACCCAACTCAAATCAATGGTGAGTCCTTGGCCATTTGCCACGTGGGAAATTGATATCATTGGAGTTCTACCAATTGCTAAAGGAGGAGCGAAATATGCAATAGTCGCTGTGGACTATTTTACGAAGTGGGTGGAAGCTGAGCCCTTGACCAAAATCACGGCAAGAAAGGTGATAAGTTTCGTGGTTAGAAATATTATATGCCGGTTCGGGATCCCAAGGACCATTATAACTGACAACGGAACCCAGTTTGATGGTACTGAATTCAGAAATTTCTGCCAGAAGTATAAGATCGACAAGCGATACACTGCGGTTGCTTATCCGCAGTCGAATGGGCAAGTTGAGGCAATAAACAAAGTAATAAAATCCATCCTCAAGAAACAGTTAGAGCGCGCAAAGGCAAAATGGGTTGACGAATTGCCCCTAGCTTTGTGGGCATATCGGACAACATTTAAGATGGCTACTGGTCACACCCCTTTCCCTCTCTCCTTTGGCTCAGAAGCAGTAATTCCAGTTGAGCTGGAAGTTCCTTCCCACAGGGTGACGTATTATGACCCGATGACGAATCGGGCACTCTTACTTGAGTCTCTTGATGAAGTCGAAGAAAAAAGGGACGAAGCAGATTTGCGTGCGGCAAGACATCGACGTCAGATGGCACGCTATTACGACAAAAAAGTTCGCCTCAGGACTTTTGAACCAGTAGATTTGGTGCTAAAGAGAGTCTTTCCATCCCTTCCTCACCTCGGTCCAAAGTGGGAAGGACTCTTTGTTATCCAACGGAAACTTGAAAAAGGAACCTTCAAGTTAACGACCGTAGATGGCGAAGAAGTCCTTAGAGCATGGAATGCCCAACACTTAATGCGATATTTGGATTAGAAATGTTGTACTCTTTGTTATTTTTCTTATGAACTCTGTAATAAGGCACGACTTGCCTTGGGAAAATCCGACGATATGAATAAAGGACTATACAGTGGATGTAGGCTACGACTTAGCCGAACCACTATAAAAATATTGTGTGTTATTTACTTTTATGCATTATATATACATTCATCGATTATTCTGTTGTGATTATGGAATACAGGATGATTCAAAACCTGAAAAGGTTGAAAACAGTTTAAACATAAGAAAAAGCACAACGACTATTTGTGCGACAAGACATAAAAGAATGAGAAAACGACATTCTTAACTCTAACTCTCCAGAGAGAGAGAGTATAAAAGCGTCTCCGACTGAGCGCTGAAAAAGAAATCCTTCCCCTAACTCTAACTCTCCAGAGAGAGAGAGAGTATAAAAGCGTCTCCGACTGAGCGCTGAGAAAGAGATCCTTCCCCGCTGAAAGACCGGGGAATGAATAGATTGCTGAGCTCGAACTCTAACTCTCCAGAGAGAGAGAGAGAGTATAAAAGGACGGGAAGACGACGTCCTCTGAGTCATGAAGGTGCACCCAGACAAGGGACCGCCTCAATAAGAACTCTAACCTGAGTATAAGACAGGAGAGTATAAAAGAAATGCCAGAAAAAATGACAGGCTCTGACGACACAGGAAATGCTATCCCATCAGAAAATCGGGAGCATTCAGATTGCTTGATTAAGCATTAAATAATTTGTGAGAATTGACTGGGGGCATTTATGTATACGCATATTTCCTCCCTCCGTAACTTCATTTCATAACTATAGTAAGACATGCATTTTTACATAAGTGCAGAACTACTGACAAACAGACATTGCAGAAAATGAATTATTTTTTATTTATTTACGAATGAATGAATTTGTACGGGAGAGTAGCTAAAAAAGAAGGTGCAAGAGCCGCTCTTGTAGCAGCAATTGTTGATTCACTAGATGCTAAAACGACACAAGGCAATCCACTATTTAGATTTCGAGTGAGCGTTGGACTTCTTGGCGGCTTTCTCCGCATCCTTTGCTTCTTTTTCGGCCTCTGTCAAGATTCGTTTTGATTTCTTCTTTCCTGAAGATGCGGTGCTGGAACCGGTAGACTTCTTCCCGGAGGGCGGAGCGCTGGAATCAAGAGAAGATTTTTTAGCGAGTTCCTCTGTAATAGATCTAGTTGAGAGCTTAACAACTAACCTTGATCCCGCATCCACAACTGCGAGGGGCTTGAGGGTTCAGGGTCTAGTTCTTCGGCTTTTAATTGCAAGCGTTTGTCTTGATCAGCTTTCATTGCAGCCAAAGTAACATCATCGGCATTTTTTGACTCCCCGACTATTGCAACTTCTGGTTCCTCCTCATGACCTCCGTCACCGCCATCATCCTTTAAAGCTGCTATCATTTCTTCATCATGGGGAGTGTCGGCCTTAGTCGGCTCACTTCCTTCTCCCAAGTCTATAGGAGCAGCCTTGTCCTCCCCTCCTTTTGCCTTTTCCGTAGGCTCTGCCCCAGCGGTAGCTCCCTGAGTCACATCTGTCTTTCCGGATGGCTCAATACCTACAGAATGAGAAGCAACAGTTATCAACTCAAGCGAAAACAATGGGTTTTTCATCGATTGCTCAATCACGTGGCGAAAGGTAGAAATAGCCTTGACAAATTGAGGAGAAAAGATAGGGATACCTTCCGAAGACTTCTCATCGGGGGTAACTGCTGTCTCTGATGCCATTTCAGGGATTGGAGATAGCAGAGTTGTTCGGGGGATTCCCGGATTTTCAGGATCATACCCCTCTACTTCAGAAGTCGCAGGGGCAGTAGAAGAGGAACCAGCTTCGAGAACATTCTTCTGTTTAGCCCTCCGCCTCTCTTCTTCCATTGCATCAGCAATGAAGCGACGCCCTTCAGCTAGACGTTCCGGCTCATCATCCCTCAAGTATTTCTCCGTTAGCTTATCCTCATCGATGGAGTCGACTTTGAGTTCCTCTTTTTCCCACTCGACGATCTGATTCCATACTTGAACTAGAGTGGATGGATAGTCCTCGATCCAAGAAATGTTTCGGCGACGGATGATATGTGCGAAGAATTCAATCATTAGTTCGCCGAAACCCTGAATTTCTGCCTCCGCCTCTGACAGTTGTTGGCGGGCCTCCTCCGCAGATTTGATAGCACACTCAACGTTGCCCTCCGCCAGGGCAGCTCTGTTCTCTGCCTCCAATAGCTTTGAATCCAAGTCAGCATTCTTCTTTTCTAGTTTAGTATTCCTCTTTGCTAACTCGGCATTTTTCCGTTCGAGGTCAGTATAAGCAAGGCGCGTCTTAGCAGCTTCTGACTTAGCATCATCAGCTTGCTTTTTTAACTCAGAACGCTCTTGAGTGTGAGATTCAAGCAAGTCATGATAGCGTTTTTGCATATCCTCAAATTGTTGTTTGAAGTTGGTAGCGTCCCTCTGAGCAATAGCAAGCTGGGCCTGTGTGTCCTCCAAATCTTTACCTAGGTTCTTTAAGGCCTTAGCATCTTCTTCCGTGGTTTTTTGCATTGAATCAGCATTCGTGATTAGAGTACGGATAATTCTGGAAAGGTTGCGTGAATATTTAAACATCTCAGAATACTGTTTTTCAACCGCGTCTATCTTTGCTTTGGCCTCGTCTGCCCACCTGGAAGAAATAGGTTTGAGGGCAGGTAAAAAAGTCAAAGTCTCGAAGTAATGTTCAGGAAATTGCTCCTCCAAATACGCCCGCTTGATTGCAGTCTCCGTATCTAGTGGTGGAGGAGCGGGGATCGTCAATTCAGTGTCCCTGTGTGTGGAGGATTCAATAGTTTCTTTGTCTGTCCTAGGTCGTTTAGTAGCAGGGACCTTGCGTTTACTTCGAGACTCGGTATCTTTTGGAGGACTTCTCTCTCTGCTACGCTTTTCGTGGGAAGAGGTGGAGTCTTTCGATTGTGGCCTGTCCTCTTCCCTATGGCTTTGATAACCTTTGTATTTCTCTTGATCCGACCGAACGGGAGAGCGAGAACGTGAGGGTCGAGAGCGATAGGGATCATAAGGCCTTCTCTCCTCCCTACCGCGATCATCGCGGCGATCATACTCGATATCCTGAGGTGGATTAGACATGCTGCGGCGAAGCTTCCTGATATCATAGTAAGATCGAGACATCGTGCCTGCATAATAAGACAAACGAAATTCAGAATCAATGGATTCACAGAGAAAGAGATGCAATGAATGCTAATGCTGTTGTATAAAGTGTGTACTAAGTGATGTGTTTCCCCCCAACCAACCCGAGTCTGAAGCTAGACTAGTACGGGCAGGCTCTTTGGCCTTAACAGGAGTAGTCTCTTCAGAAGAGGTGAAGACTAAGGGATCCTTCCTAAAATCCTCTGAAGTGTATATAGTTTCAGGTAAGGGGAGATCCCCCAAACCCTGAAATATTGGATCATCAGTACTAGGGACATCTCCCTCGGAAGCATTAAGTGGTGACTCTTTGGAGGATGTTGACTTTTCCAGAGAAGTAGCCTCCTCGGGGGCAGTATATCCTTCACGATGCTTTTCGGCCAGGTTAGCCAATTCGTCATCTTGAGTAGAAGATGGAGAAGGTGAAGTTTGAAGAGGCACTATAGGAACTCCCGAACCTTCTCCTGTCTCTGGGACTACATCCACTGGAGGAATATATACGTATGGAGCCGTCCCATGACCAATACTACGAAAAACGGATAACAGCCCATGAAAGTGAAGATATTCGTCCTTAAGGACTTCATCGATAGTCAAGAATTTTTGATCGCCATTAAGAAGTTGGTGCATCCGGTCAAAGAACACCTGATCTGATATTTGTTTTGGATTGTCAACTACAAACAAAAAGGAAAACAAGTTAAGGTGATGACTCGAGTGTATAGAGCCCGGATTTAGAAAATCGGTGCTTTACTTGATTTCGTCCACCTGCTGGCACATCCAGGCTGTCGCTTCACATAGAACCATTCCAGTCTGGAATCTCCAGCTTTACTGCGGAATGGCGCCGAGATTATCTTCCTCTTAGGAACAGATTCAAAATAGCAGAAAGATGGAGTCTCTCGAGTCCGATGCTTGAAGTTATAGAAGAAATGAACGTCATCGAACGTGAGCTCTATGCCTAAGATCTCACGGTATGCTATGTACAAAGTGTGCAAGTAGGCATAAGAATTGGGATGCAGCTGCATGGGGGCAATCCGCATTTGTCTTAGAAAGTCAACGATGAAGGGAGAAAATGGAGGGATAGCGCCGACCATACACATCAACCGAGTGACCGCCATATATCCTTCTGGAGGGTTGTGGGGACGGTCAGAGCTTGAAGGCACTAGAGTGTCCCTTTTCATTATCCCATATTTCAAACAAATTCGGGTAAGTCGGTCGTTATCAATTGTCGATTCAACAAAATCTTGGGGAGATTCCAATATGACAGCCGATTCAAACTCATCAGGAGCCCGGTCATCGCCAATCCCTCCTTCCTCTTCAAAACCTAAAGAAACTTCATTCTCTGAAGACACTTCGTCACTTTTACGATTTCCGACGTCGTAGTCTGAACCCTCATTATCCCATTCTGGATCCGACAGAGAAGATATGTCCTCGAGAGTAATCTTGTTAGAGGTTTCCGGGGCTTCTTTCCTCTCAGCTAGTCTGGAAGAGCGTCTGGGTCTCATGGTCATAAAACTATTGAAGAAGCAATAGCACAAATTAGAGCAAATTAGCCTGTATCCCCCCGTGCATGTGTGCAAACTAAAGTGCAAAGTAAATGTTTAAAAGTGAGACGAAAAAGTTTGGCAAAATATAAAGAGTTGAAGTAATTCTTGATGTCCAGTTACGTTCGCAAGGCACTATCCTAACTGTCCATTAAATTGAAGATTATGCCAAAAGTTGATTGGGCCAGTTAGACGAGTTTTTATGCGTTAAGGTAGACTGTGCTTCGGTTCGGTTCGGGTCCATTCATTGGGATCGGATCGGGGGCGTGGCCTTAGGCTTGAATATCTCATTGAAACTCAGAAATCAAAGTCGGGTCGGATCGGAGGCAAAGTCCCCTAACGGTTCGGATCGGATCACGTAGTTATACTTCTCCTCCGTCATCTTACGGTCCGACCCGATCCGGTTAGGTAGGCTCCTTTCCCCCTTTCTTTAAATACTTGCTCCGACCCGATCCGATCTCCTGGATTTCTTTTCTTTTTTCTTTCTTTACTTGCCCCGACCCGATCCGATTTCCTGAACTCCCTTCCTCTTTCCCTCATTTTTTCAACTTCCATGTCCCTCCGAACCGAACTGATTCCCTATTATCTTCTTCTCCTTCACCCTCTTTCTTCCTTAACCGATGCCAGGGCCAGTTTCGTGCCAGTCACTCAAATCAAAGCCAAGTAATCATGCGCTGGCGTACTCAACAACGAATTCTAATCCCCTCCGTTCCAACCTCGAGATGGCGACGAGTCTACTGGCGACGGTGGCGAGGGGGGGTCACGGTGGCAAGGTCATCAGAGTTTCATACTCGAATCATCCTAATCGTCTACGAATCCGAATCGAGAGTAATTAAAGAAGGAATTGTTCAAAGTTTTAAAACCTACCGATTTAATTACTTCGAGAATTAAAAGGAATTTTGATGCTTCACGAATCAGTTTTTTTTTTCTCTCGTTTTGCAGAACTTCGGAAATAAAACAGTAAAAATGAAAGGAGGAAGAAGGCAGTGTTTATATAGAAGAGAAGATTGTCTATTCGTCTCCCCATTCGGATCGGCAGCCCGGTAGAAGAATTCTCGTTCGGATCGGATGGACAGCCCAGAAGCGAAGCTTGGCCCAACAGTCCAGTGAAAAATAGAAGGGAGAAGGGATCTGTTCGGATCGGAATCCGAACCGAACCGAGTTCTTTAGCTCAGCAACGAATTAAATTGAAATCTGAAGAAAAAGATGAAAACGCAAGGAAAATCAAAAGAAAAATCACCTCGAAGAGCGCTGTGCAATGATAATCAAAGCATGCTCCGTCTCCAACAGAAGCATCCTTTGAGGGGGCAAAATGTTAGCCCATTTTGTGAACTGGGCAACACAAAGTCAAGATGTGAAATATTGAAGAGCTTGAAAACACTGAAGCGGGTCGGATCGGAGCAGTGTAGCGGTTCAGATCGGATAAAGTCGTCTGTTCGGATCGGTGAGCTATTGTTGTTGGAATTAGAGAGGCACGTCTGTTCGGATCGGTGAGCTATTGTTGTTGGAATTAGAGAGGCACGTCTGTTTGGATCGGAGAGCAACCTATTTCCAGCTGGAGCGGAGAGCAATAGATCTGAGCAGAGCGGAGTAAACACAGGAATTAGTCCTAAGTCAATCCGGGTCGGATCGGGTACTCCGATCCGAACCCCTTGTGCATAACCCTCCGACCCGAGCCTGTCTTCCACGTCACTCTCCTACATGAGCGCCTGGTTATTCGGATCGGCTGTGACCAGTTCCTACCCTCAACGTCCACTACTCTGATGCGTTGTCAACATAGAAATTCATCCGAACCCGAGGCTGGTGGGATGGATGACACGTGGCTCCGATCCGGATCGGGCTCTGAGCAAATTCTCACCTATAAACACCCCGCCTGGAGGCAAAGAAAAGGATCTTTTTTCTGACACTTTGAGAGTTCAACCACCTTCATAACCCGAATTCCAGCACTCCCGGAATATCCAAATCTTCCTTCATCATTTGTTTTTAGACAATTGAGTGATTGTAAGTGAGTTGTGAGAGAAATCAAGTGAATATTTCATTGTATTCGCAACTAAATCATTGAAAATAGTGAAAGACAAGTGGACGTAGGCATTTCTTCGCCGAACCACTATAAATCCTGTGTGTTCATTTTTATTTTTTATCTCATTTCATTCTGCTTTTAATCAATTCGGGTGTTAGAACCACTTTTTGGTCTAACACAAGCCATCAGAAAATGTACAACTTACAACCCAAGACTTGCTGCTTCATTGTTCTCTTCAGCCTCCAAAATATTCAAAACTTGCCTCCTTTTGCTCCCATATGTTGTTGGCTAACGTTCGAGCCTCCAAACTCATCCCAACTTCATTACTCTCCACTCTAACTATCTCGTAGCCCCTAATCAATCTCTAATCAGATTTTATTCCTAAACCCCTACTAATGTTGATTTGCTTAAGTAGGTTTATTTTTTTGTTTGAGTTGTCTATCATCCCCAACGGAATATTTAGCAAACTTCAGAATACTAACTATATTTATACCATCTAAATGTAAAAAAATAGTGTATGTGCGATAATTAATTAGTTCATATGTATTGATTAATTAGTACATTTGCATATCAATTTTACGTAGCCGTTAATTTTACATATCGAATCGGGTTGTTTCCAGAGTCATCTGTGTCGCCGCCTCCACTATTAAATTGCTCTTAGCGAGGCAAATGAATCGATATTTTCAGATGCATATCCGATAGTTACACTTCAAAACACTATTTTCTATTATTGCTAGTCATATTCCAAAGTCAACTACCTCGCAAGCAAAAGTTTGATTCAATATATTATGCAATTCAAACTCATGTAACACTCAAGATTTGTACCATAGTAAATACGAAACAATGACTGCTTTTCCTATAAAAACAACATGCTCCCTCTTTTTCACATAATAAAATTCATCAAATCCGATTATTGAATATAGCCTCCGACAATGATGCATAAAAATGAGTATGTTATCAAACAGTTAGAGAATGTTCTTACTAGTGTAGGTTTTCTTAATGGTGTTGGACATTTTTCATGAAGAAACAACAACAATAGCATTGGAAAATTTATTGATCTAGCCAATTATGATGAAGATAATTTCGTACTTCTGACTTCAAGGATCCATATAATAGATACATTCACCAACTAGGTACAAATCGTTATCAAACAATTGACTTCATGATTTAATAAAGCCTTAAAATAACGTAACCTGATTGAAGATTTTATGATCATGATTGGTCCAAGAACACTTTATTTTGGTTTTTTATGATTTAAAATGTTTGCTCCAAAAATGGTCCAAACACCCTAGAAATATACATAGAGCATTGAATATGATAAAATAGAAAATTAAAACTATAAAAAACAAGACAACAAGATTTATAGTGGTTCAACCGTGACAATCCTACGTGGACTTCCTCCTTTAACTCTTTATTGAAGGATTTTGTATGGTCACATGATTCTGGGTCGTAATCCTCTTGAGTACAATGTCGGTCATGGAGGAAGGGAACATAAAAAGCCAAAATTCGATAAGAGGCCCCCCAAATGTCCAAGCACAGGAGTATTTGTAGCTGTATAGGGATCTGGTTTGGCTTGTAATGACGTGAAAATAGGCATCATGAAGTGAGTGAATGGAGTGGTAAAGCGAAGTGAGACCAAGTTAGCCACATACCGAAATCTAATTTGACTATGTTCGGTTTGGCATATGTCATGCCGAACTTAGTAAATGCTGACCTAGACATTTATGCTCAATTGTAAAGGCCAAGTCAAGGCCATCTCGAGCCCAAATGTAGCCAATTTGGTTGAGTCTAGGGAGTGCCGATTCGGGCTATATGTCTTAGTGGAGATGAAGTTATGTGCTTTGCCCGAACCGAATTGCTAGTTTGAGAAGGCTGAAGCAGGCCTATCAGGGTAACACCGACCCAAAACCACTGAAGTTATACCGAGCCAAGGTGGGTTGGTTGCATCAACGTGGGATGCATAAAGTGAAAGTCGAGCCAAACATGGACGATCCGGGGCCATATTGTTATGCCGATCTTGGACAATCAACAACAACGGAACAAACTTTGACCTTCCAAAATCTAAGCATTCGTGAACTCCATTGCTATAACCAAGCATTTCCAGGTTTGTCCAAGTCCTTCTTCGAGTCCAGAATGATCTAATGATGGAATGTACAAAGCATGGCGACCTTGCAAAAAGGCGGGTCAACATTTTCCCTCCAAAGTACATTGCATTGCCAATAGGAAGTGCTTTGAATTAAGATACATCAAAGTCGTCAAAAAGGATTCCATTTGCGATCTGTAATATTCATTGCACTCTTGTTGCATTATACCCTACGCTCAGTTCCATTGAGCTTTTTAGATAAAATAGTTAGGCCCGGTTTCTAAAATTGACTCTCTTTCTGTGGTTCCAAGTAAAAAAACCAAACTTTCGTCATGTCAAGAAGTTAAATGTTGAATATTTGCGAATTTTTGAGTCTAGGCTTATAGTTGATCATGATTCTCGATTCTCCCGACATGCACAATCAATGGCATGGGAATAAGTTAATTATGTTTGAAGTGGCGGTCGCTCTGATCATACTCCCGATCTCGTCATGAGCTGAGTTATGAACACACTAATCATGTGTTTGCAGTAGCCATCGATCAGGCTTCTATATATAGAAAAAAAATGTTAAGTCAAGCTCAACTTTATGTAATGCACTATTATATGAGTGGCTTTTGCATTGAATTTTCGAGCGACATGCTTTCCATTCAATGTATATGGGGTTCATAGCTCATTACCTTATTCTAGATGATAGTTAGTTATCTAGATGTTTGGAGTTATCCTTTCGACTGTAGTCTGAGATCACGTGAAATTTTGGATACAAGTGTTGAGGGAAAGCGTTGCTTTCCCTTCTTTCCAAATTGTATGTCTAGACCCTGTTTGAGGATATTAGAGTTAGAGAATGCATGTAGGGTCCTACTCTTCTTGATTTATGCCCATGCTTATGAATCAAGGGATAGGGTCACATATTGGATGGTTATGGAACATCTAACTCAGGTTAGTTTCTCCATTATAGTGCTAAGGATTGGATTCACCTATCGAACAATTGAATCATACCCCTTGAACCTCACATCCATAGCCTCCAATCATTTGGAGTTAGCTGATTAATAGAAACAAAAACCACATCTTCTCAAGATTTATACTCTCTTGTCGAATCATGAGTTAGACTTAAATGCAGGATGATTGGTTGGAACCCAACTCATTCTATTTTATATTTATTATGATGAGGTGGATGATGCTGCATGGATGGTCGATTCACAATCACTGCTCATCTATAATCCTATCCAAGCTTTGAGGTCTGTAGCTAGACAACGAAAAGTCAGATTGTTGTCATCTTAAATACTTCACTTCGCCCCTGCTCACAAGATAGAAATAAAAATAGCCATGGAAATTTGAAACTTCATTACTTAGCAGAAAACATCATAGTCTCAAAACCAGTTACAACATTAGGCTAAAATACTGAAACCAAAACATCTGTCTTACGCTAAAAAACCATCAGAGTACAAAAATGTAAAATCACAATCCCCAATAATAGCCATAACAGAGTAGACAAGTAGTCGAAGCAATACGTCAAAGCAGATCCAGATCTAGGCAGAAACAGAGAGAGTCCTCATCACGACTGAGCGTTCCCACCCTGAGAACTTGGGGGAAGGAAAGAGAGAAAGGGAAACAAAAAGGGTCAGACATAAAGTCTGGCGAGTCCGGTGACTTTTAACATATAAAGAAGTAAAAGTATCATGACTGGCAAATAAATCTAGATGAGAGATAACAATATCATATAACATGTATAAACAGGATGAATAGGACAAGCAGAATAAAAAAGGAGAATATGGACCAAGCTATGCTTCTCAATTACTTTTCTCTGCATTAATACTAGCACTACAACAAAATGACCCTATTACAATGGTGGAACACCGTTGTAATATACATTTTACAACGGTGGGCAAACCGTCGTGTATTAAGAAGTTGTAATAGACTAATGTCTTTTACAACTTTTTTGTACTGTTGCAACACCATTGTAATATGTATATTTTACAACTTTTTTCCGCCATTGTAATAAACTTTATTACAACAGTTATGCACCGTTGTAATAAAATCTACTACAACTGTTATGCACCGTTGTGATTGACATTTGGGTTTAAAAATAAAATAAACATCTTTTGCAACTGAAAAGAACAATACACTAAATATAGCAACACTCCATAAGCAAATCTGATATTACAGTTATTTGCAAACTAATTTATTAAAATACTCAAATATTCAATATTACAAACAATAAGTTTTAGACAACATTTCTACATTATTACATACTTGACCGTTACAAAGCAACTTAGTATAAGCACAAGTTATCCACAAAAAATTCCATATCCTACGGGAGTTCACCATCATCCGTAATATACTACAACTGTTATGTACAAGTTACCTTAATCTTTACACCATCATCCATAATGTCCTTATGTTCCAGTAATACATCTTCATGGTATTTATTTAACCAACCTTCAGTCACTTTTTGAATGATATTTTCAGGCTTCCATGAACTTGCAACCTTATAAAACCGAAAAAGTATAAATGAGCCAACAATATGAGAAAGGACTTTAATTGGACGTTAACACCGCAACCTTACACAATTATACATCGGTTTTTCTTTGATTTCAACACCGCAATCCTTCTGGCAAAACAGTCTCCGCTGAAAGAAAATGATACGTGGGAATCATGAGCACCTCATACAAAATTTACTGATTTCAGTCAGAGATACTTCTGCTAAAAAATAACTTGCAGAAATTTTAGTTCATTTTAGCTACTAATATAAGCATTTAATTCTTCATTGAGTAACATTTTAATATTGTATGTTAGCAGCCAACATATAACCATCTTCACATACTCAAATTTAACAGTGCTAGTACATTCATAATATATCAAAGGCAAGCTCATATTTCTGAATTTTTTTTAAGCCATAAAACAACTAAAAACGCTTGAGTGCATCTTTCTTTTGCATATTCCTCACTGATAATCATTTTGCACCATCACTCCCTGCATGCACTCCTTGAACTTCCCCCATGTATATGAGACACCTATTGATGCAAGCAATCAAACAGGTCAGATTTAAAGGTCAGGACTCAGGCTTGAGTATTCACTTAATATATGACATTAACAGTCCATTGATGCAAGCAATCAATATTGTTTTAAACACAAAGATTCCTTTTTTTCTGACATTAACAGTCCAGAGAAGCAATTATTGTGAAGACATGTGAAAAATCATGGCTTAAAAAGGAATTAAACTCCAATTTACACCCGATTTCGGAATTCAAGCAAGGTTCGTAATTAACCCTAAGCAACAGATTCTACAATGTAACATTTTGAATGTCTAACACCCAAAGTAACAGGATCTACAATGTAGATTGCCTATTTTTACGTAAAAACAATGCAGTACATTTGCTTTACAAGTTTAGTAAAGATAATCAAATCAACGATATGGTAAAGGGGTGTAAAGAATGACAAATACATTGCTAATAGTATATTATAAGTTATTAACCCTTCTTCCCCAATCAGGAATTGGTAATTATGTAATGAGTCAAAACAAATAACATATACTTTTGGCCAATATTAATTAAATGTTACAGGAGATAATGTAAATCCTTCACTTTAGTATATAAAATCGTACGCAACTCCTGTCTTGTTTAAGTCGGTAAAATTCACTCAAGATACTTCAAGACACTAATAATCTACTTAGTTGCAGGAGTATCAAGATATTTCTAATAGAAATATAACTTAAAACATCTAAAAAGACTATCCTTAGCAAAAGGAACTGTATCTGCGTGAAATTCCTCCTTATTCATCTTCTTCTTCCTATTAACTAGTTGATGCTGATATAATTCCCTAGTCATATAAACATTTGTTGAAAGCTCATTTATCTAATTCTGTAATAGATCATGTAATGTAATTCTGAAATGCAGCGGCAGTAATAGGAGGTAAATAACAATTAAATGTAATTCACTGAATCTTTCATAGTAGAAATTACAATAAAACGTGAAAGGCAACATACCTATACAACAAATTTTAAAGCAAATTTACTGAATCTGTCCCTTTAAATCCTCCTAGAAAGCTAAATGTCCTTGGACATAATGGCAACTCTCTTACCACGAATAGTGCACAGATTCGTATACTAGAAGAGGCCAACTAAATCCGCCTCAAATGCCTCTTGAAGAGTCGAAACAGCGAAGCTCTGTAACCTCAAACCGCTCTTGAAATCTTAAGCGATTTCACAATCAAATCTCTGGAAAGAAAATATTGACAGATTTACCTCCTGTCGACTTGCCTTTTTTTTGCTTTGTACCTGCCATGGAGAAACCTAAAAAATAGGGTGCACTGAAGTCGGGAGACGACGAACTAAGTGTTTGAATGGATTCTAATACAGAGGTTTTTGTAAAGAAATAATTAACATTGGAGCAACCTTTTGACTTTGGAAGGTGGATTGAATCTTTTAATTCCCCTAATTCGTGAATTGAGAGCCGGATTTGCGAAAGAGAGAGCGAATATTTTAATTCATCATGAAGCGGTAGGGCAAAACATATTGGTTAGCCCACCAGAAATTTCAGCTAGCGCGCTATTTTTTCAGACAAGTAAGTTTGTCGTGTTTGGTTTATCTGTTGGTTTATCGATAAAAATTTCAGCTAGCGCACGATACTTAACGAATGTAATTAACGAATAGCGCTGCATTTTAATGTTTTTCTACGTCACAAGTTACAAATAATCATATTTCTTATACTAATCAATTAACCAATCTCAACAATTAAATCAATAATGCTACTAAAGGCCCCGTTGGTCAAGTCATTTAAATATTCATATTGACTTTGAAGTCCAATTTTCATAAGAAATTAACGAAAAAATTTAATGTTAAAATTTTACAAAAAATGAAATAACAAGTTTCCCGAAATTTCTAATATTTTATGAAGTATTGTATTTATTTAATTAATTATTAATCTATAAAAATTTCAAGTTTTCTAAATATCAATTATTAGTTGTTAACTATATTTAACAACAATTATTAAATATTAACTATTAATATTAGTTACTAATTATATTTTGATTAATTTTCTGATGTTGGAGCCAAAATTTTCAAAATATAGCTGGAAAGTTTTAAGGTTTCATCTGATTTTCTTGAACGTGTATTATAAGTTAATTAATTAAATGTTGTTTTAAAGATATATATATGGAAAATTTTCAATACGAAAGGAAGTGGACCATTAATCTTATCAACTAAATATTTATTTATTTTTGATTTCTAATAATAGTACATAATTATTATTTATTAATTATTGTATAGAGAAAAGAAATTATATATTTTCAAATAAACTATTTATTATTATTATTGAACAATAGTTATTGAGTATTAATATTTTTATTAATTATCAAAATTTTTATTAATTATCAATATGGTATTTTTGTTGTAGTGTAGTCATATATTACAACTGTCAAAAAATAAAAGTTGTGATAGGCTTTTATTACAACTGTCAAAATAACACAGTTGTTAAAAATCAGTTTATTACAACTTTTCTGGAAAAAAGTTGTAAAAAAACATTTCTTACAAAGGTGATTTTACAACCGTTGTAAAATTAAAGTTGTAATATGGTATTTTTGTTGTAGTGTAGTACAACAGATATGTGACAGGATTAAGTATCCCCTAATTACTTAACAGAAATAGAATGATCCAACAGAAACATAACGGTAGTTCTAGGTGTACTCTAGTAATGGGTTTTACCCAAATAGAAATAACAGGTACCTCAACAGAAATAACGGGTGTTAACCCAAACAGAAATAACAGGTACCTCAACATAAAAAAGACAGGACTAGATGTAACCTAATTACTACCCCTAAGTGATCGACTCCTTAACTTGTAAATACCCTGTATTGGCCTGACAGTAGGGTGTATTACTCCCTAAAGTGGCAATCTACAGAAGGACACATACCTATTTGTTGGTGCTACAGCGGCTAATTTCCCCCCATAGACCGGACCCATGCACACCCATGACTCCGTTGGAACATGCCCATATACACCACTTTTTTAGATGAACCTCTTATACTCAGTTCAGTATGCATGCCCAGACCCCTACCTAGTGTGGGGTCCCCTTTTAATGCCAGAATGGGTTACTGACTAATATGGACCCCACACAGTAGATGACACAAGTCAAACCCCTAAACTTGTGTCCCCAATTAATTAGGATTTTTAACGAGTTAAGCCTTACAGATTAACAAATTCTCCTAACCCTCACAGATTAACAGGATAAGTGTTACAAGTTAACAGGTTCATATAACCCCAACAGATTAAACAGGTTAAGTAATACCGGTTAACAGGTTCATACCTCCACAGATTAAATAGGCTTACTTGACCCCATCATTTTAACAGATTTACTTAACCCCATCGATTAAGCAGATTTCACAGGCTACTTACAATTTCATTAACATGTTCCGCTTAAACTTAAATTAAACCTACAGATTTATATGCCCCTGAATTTCCGGTCATAATTCGCAGTACAATATATACCTAAAAATTCAGTTATATTCCACAGTACAAGTTATGCCCTCAAATTTCAGTCATATTATTATCGTTCCCAATCATTCCCAAATTCGTTCGTACGCATGTTTCAGCGATATTGGCCTAGGCTCGAAGGTGCCTAGGCTTATGAAATAAAAAGAGAACAAGAGAGAGAGAAGAATAGAAATGGGCATATAAGAATCGAATAGCAAAACAGGTGTACGAAAAAATACATGTAATAATAAAACTATTTAGATATGAATTAGTTTCTTAACAGGCATAGGTTCAGATCCAGGTTTATTAACATGTCAAGGTAACTGTTAAACTTTATATCTAAAAGTAACATGAACTCACGGAGATTGGATCGGTGTACAAGAAATGTCTCAAACATATGTATAGGCTGATGTTGTAGAAGATAGTCTAATTCAATCCAAGATGAGGCAGCATTTCCTTATCTCCATTGTTTTATTTCAGAATTAAGTTTGGAGGAGGAAGAATGTGGATAATTTAGTTGTAGGAAATAATAGAAATGCTGGCCTTTATATAGACTATCCTCCATGAACCTGGCCAACAAACACGTCCAGAAACAGAAGAATGCACTATGCCAGATTGGGGATGGGTCGACCCACCCACACCTAGGTCAACCCACAGGTCGACCCAGACCAGGCATGGGTTGACCCATAGCGGGTCCAATTCCCGCCTGCTACCACCCCTTTTCCCACTTCGTCACTTTGATTTATTTTGAATTTCCGGGTTGTTTTATTTGCATATATCCTACTTATATGTATACAAACTTCTGACCTTTATATCTTTCTCATACGATATCTGTTTTATGCAAACTCGGAGTTTATCTTAACTAGAATTCCGAGACGAACGCAATGGTACTATCTGTTATACTTAGTTCCCAATATTTAATTAAGTATTCTTTAGTTTATTATTATTAATGTACTATAAAATTACAGGGTGTTACATTGGCTGTGTCACACTTAGTTTTTATCTAGAGTAGGATAGTTAAGCCGTGTATGGTCATGTTCATGCTATTCCCATCGGAACACATGATGAAACCACTTATTAATGGTCATGTCACATCCATCTCGTGGTCCATAAACAGCCTATCAAAATTAAAGCATGTGTCAACTACGAGCTTTCGAGTCATGCCTTTTCCAGTTTTTTTGTGGCATTGGCCACAATTTAGGGGTTATGGAAAAAGAAGGGTGGTCAGACCTCTCCCCTTTCAAGTTTAGACATATGCGTAAAAACTAGTATTATTTTCCAAGCTTAAGTGATTTGGTCATCCAAATGCTCGAGTTATCGCATTTTCCATTTAATGTACTTGCAATTTGCTACTCGTCATTGCACTTATGTTATAGTCTATCACCCATGGGTATGTGCATCGATTGAAGACGTCACTCATAAGGCTTTCTTTATTCTTAAGTTGCATGATATGTTATTGAATATTCCACTTTCAAGGCCTCATTTTGGTTGTTGCCTTAAGTCGTGTGAGAAATCTAGCATTGGGCGCTGTTGTTAGTCCTCTGAGTCTTTATACCCATGCCCCCGTCGTAGGGTTGTGGAGTTAGTGTAGATGTCGTGGTTCATCCTTTACACTCTCCGGATGTCAGTGTGGGTTAGTGGTATGGACGTTGTGGAATCGACCTTTATACTCTCCCATTGTCAATCCGAGTTAGAGTTATGGAGTGAGCTATCGTTGGTCTTGGTGATCCAATCACACTCGTCCTTGGTTTATACTCTGATCCAAGCTCTGAGGATTGGAATTATTAGGGAAAGCAGTCGGGAAACATTTTCCCTAGTGTCGTTCCTTTTCCATCATGTCAAATGAAAAGGTTGCCTTGAGGATGGTTAGACACTTGCATATCATGTTTTCCCTTCTCCCATCAAAATATAGAATAGAGTCGGAGACATCATTAGGTGAGTGATTGAGTCACGCTCACCTTGTCTTAGCGCATTTCTTTTTCCCCTACGTCAAAGGAAAAAGTCTCAAGGTTGACGATCAAATTGTGTCTGTACCAAGTTAGATTATGCTTGTCCTGTCAAGGCTTAGGTGTTTTTTATGAATGGTCGGCTCACATTACTGTTAATGTCGTTCTCTTGCCTCCATGTCAAAAAAAAGTCATTGTGTGGACAGTTGGGTTACATCCTTATCATTTTTATACTCCTCCCGTCGGATCACAGAATGGAACTGTAAATTAGCTAGGCGGTTGTATCACACATGAAAACATCTTTACACTTCGCCTGGTAGATCAAAGGCTAGAGATTTAGATGGACTCCCATAACACCCTATACTTCATTAAGCCCAAACTTCGATAAAAATCAAAACTTGAGCCCATCCAAGAATAGAGAGTTCAAATATGGTACCTGGATCATGAACAAGTATAATAAAATTAACTCATAGCAGAAACAAGACAGCATAATAAGTATCGACCTAGGAGACTAACTTAAAGGTAGATCGCCACATCAATACTGGGCATGAGAGAACTAGAATCGAAAACCAAAACATGAACACTTGCAAAGACCTATCTTTCACCAGATAAACCTGAGAGTTGTTATGAGGAGGGGGCCTAGGACAACAAATACTAGTAAGTAGAAAATGTAAGACACTATCCATAATACATAAATGTATCCCATTTGGTTTCACCCAAAATCATATATCTGACAAGTCAAGTAATTCTAACCCAACCTTATGAGAATTACACATGATGATTAACTACCATACAAGGTAGCACTTCCCAAAGATAACGTTATCATACTATACAGAGATAGAAATTTTACAAATACGTTGGAAGCCTTTAAACCACTATTCCAACTAATACAACAAATTAAGAGGCGGGTTGTCCAACCATTCAATACCTTATTAACAAAGGAAGTGGATCAATTCTATATAGCAACTTATGACCTCACTATTTATCAAATGTAAAGGTGGATCCATTGATCACTTAATACCTCACTAGGTGGTCTACTACATCATAATATAAATTAGAGGTAACTAGCTACCAAGTCCTACTAATCTAAGGCTTCCATCATTCACACGTATTCCAAACCACGCATAAGACAAGAGATGGTAAAAAGTCACTTATGACTGATAGGACAGGTAGACGACTAACGTCATTTATAACATTCCCCTGGTGGACCCATGTGTTGCTATCTAGCTGGACTTATTAGATAATCTCCTTGTCACTTAGTACTTCCCATAGGATAGGCAGTCCTATGGACATTTAATACCTTATCCCAAGATGGACTCTAACCCATTCACTTACTACCTCAGGGAAGCGGGCTATCGCCGAGTTTACCGATCTCACACCCAATTAGCCTTTCTAATACTTCTCTAAGTAGGCTACGCTACGATATATTTCCTTTCTGGTTCTTTTTTATGTGAGGGAGGGAGGCTCTACAGCCACTTAAGACCTCAACCTTTAAAGTAAACCTTTTAGGAATAATTCTCGCTACGCAATTTACTATCATCTCAGGTTCCTATGGTTAATGATGTCTCACATCATTTTTACATATATCTAACTGATGAAAAGTGCAAACTTCTACCAAATAAGGCAACTGTCCATTCATCATTAACCTACTAAGTCCAATCCTAACTTTTAATTAAAAAACTCTAAAATTAAACTGCATAGATCAGGATAATTCTCTATAACTTCCTATCCTAGGACATTTTATTATTTATTTCCTTATTGCACTTAGTATTTACTAGAGAATTAATACCTATTAAATTCCCTTTAATTCCAATATATTATGATAACAGTCTTATGTCGTTAATAACCCTAACAGTCATATTTCCCAAGACATTGGACACTGAATAAAAGTAATTTTCGTATTTGTCCTTAAAGGTCATGTTTCCTAAGGCAACAGACAACCTATTAAATGCCATTCATATCAGTCCCTTCTGAAATTCATGTAAAACCTAAGTTTTAATGATTACTTACTATAAATATTAATAACCCACAAATGAATACTAGTTTGGTAATTAAGTAGAATTTATCAAACTAATTGGTAAATTTAGCTTAGATTATTAAGTATGTGGTTTAAAAGTGTATCTTGGGGTGTATTGTGTTAAAATAAGTAACTGATCATCTTTGACGATAAATTCAAGAGTTGGCGGTTAATAAACTGAGGAAAATGAAAATGTAACTTTGTGAATCTTGGAGCAATTGTGATTTTTGGTGAAAACTTGAATTTTAGGATTGTAAATAAATCAAATCATGTGGGATTCAAGGTTTATTTCTAATACGATGTGTTAGGGATAAATATTGATTCTACAAACTGGTTTAATAAATAATTAAACGTTTTGCAAATTTAAAATAAGGCTTAGATAATAATTTTTTGAAAATCCTTTTTAAAATCATGTGTTTGGAAATTTTGTACTTAAAACACATATGGTTTGTTAATAAATCAAGTTGTGTTAAGTGGATTTATTAGAATTTTATAAGTATAAAATGTGGAATTAGTTACAAAATAGTATTAAAATGTAGAAAATATAATTGTGTCAATTTGGTAATTTGTGTATTATTAAAAGGCCATTGAAATGTTTAATTTCAGAATTGTACGAATTTAAACAAATTGTGTCAAAATGATAATATTTTGTGTAAAATTGTAAAATTCGTTGTAAATATAAATTTTTAGTGATAAAAGCTTCTAAAATAGTTTAAAAGTTTTGTTTACAAATTTTATTAGTGTTGTTGTAATTTAAAAAAGTTATAATGTGAAGAAAAGTGTTAAAACTTTTGATAATTGAGTTATTATAGCACAAACAAGTGTTTAATTTAGGCCTAATTATTTAGTCAATGGCTTAATCGTTTGGTTTTGGGATTGATTAGCTAATTTGGGCCATAATACTTTGTTAAACAAGAGAAAGCTCCAGAAAACTTCGATAAAACTTCAGGAGTGGGCATCCTTCTCATGATCGCTGTCATCATGGACTCAAGCATAGTAGGATAATCGGGCATAGTAGCAGTAGCTCTGACTAGCTACCCTTGCATACCCCTCTAGTAGCAGGCTCATCCCTAGAAGCATGTCTCGAAATTCAACGATTCATTCTTTATCTAGAACAAGAATATTCAGTCCACATCTGAGAAAGGCCACAATGGTGCTCAAGTGCTTACTAACCAACAATACTATATACTATAATATAGTAATCATCCATTAGAAATTACAAGTACGCCTCTCATACACTCACAAATTTTGGGTAAAACCAATTAATCAAAGCTCTAATACCAAATGTGACGACCGCCACATACTTCCTACACTAATCTAGCATGTTAGGCCGATACGGGACAATCATCAAGGAAAATTACTCGAAAACAGAGCCTGTTGTATAACTCACAACACATGGATAACATATAATAATAAAATATACAACATGATATGGTAGTGAAGCATGATAATGAAAGAAATCTCATCTCTATAAAACCCTAGACTCTCAAGTACAATACGTCCCAGTGTGTGAATATCTGAATACAATATGCCTGATTACATCCCTCAGAGTATATCAAAAATAGAGAAAACAAAATATAGCTATACGGTATATGGAGATTAATATGCCAGCGTCCAGCTCATTACAGCATAGCACCATCGTCTCAAACCTGTCACATGATACTCAGTCTACTCATCAACATCGTCAATGAGAGCCCAAGGTAGTAAGAGGAGACATAAAACCTTAAGTCGAATAACAGTATTTTTGTGTGATACAATAACTACCAACAGTTATACAAGATAATATGATAATAGACGGTTCAGATCTCACCTAAGCCGTCCCTGCAACCACAAAGTTAGCACATGATAATCCCATTATAATACGCTACACAGGCACACAGAATAGACACGAGTCAGAATAGGATTCCCAATCCCACTTCTCTTCAATGTCCTATAGTGATATCCTATACAGTGACAGAGAAAATAGAAGAGAACACACAAATCAAGCGTAGCATCAATAACAAGCATTAATCTAGCTATCTTTGACTAAAGCCTTGAATGCATCGATATCGAATGACCAGTCGTTGCCATCCGTCAAGGGCTAATGGAAACCCAAGTTCTAGTCAGACTGTCATACATCCCTCGTGCATTTGCCTTCTTAAGTCAACAAGATCACTCCTCGAGCGATCCAAGGTACACGATCTCTTAGATCTTGATATATATCCTCACGATACCCCTGCTTTGAGTCTACTAGAATATTCCACTATCGACTATTTCTTAGCACTTCCAATTCCCAAGCCATCATCGATGACTCCGTCCTTTAGTTTGTTTCCTTTTCGAATTAGTCCATTATGTCTCGTGCTCGAGTACCACCCGAGTAAATCCATCATTTTATGAGCTCGAAAACCATTCGAGTGAATCCAATGTCTCGCTACATCGTCCCATAATCAGCTTCTCATCAATTCAACTACTCTTGCCTTGAGTTCACAATCAAAGAAACAATGCCTTGTTGATAACAACTTCCATCACACAGAAATTTCTCACAATCCAACAACATCAACAAGCTTCAGAAGGCTAATACTCCACGTCCCCAAAGCCTCGACCCACAACTATCGTCCTTGATTGATCTGTACCAGTCCATCAGCTATGTATTGCTACCGGTCCATCCACTTAGCCAAAATTTGGCTATGGGTTGGATTGGTGCACTCCCTTCCTTGAGTACTTCCCTCTGGTCCAATTTCAAAGCAAAACTCCTTCCTGATAATTTTCCCTGTCAGTCCATCAACGAGAACTCAAGCGATCAAACTTTGACCTGTCCAAATCTTACCAAAATTTGCACATAACCTGATTTTCATCTCCAGAAGCTACGCTTCAAAAATCAGCACCCTTCGGTCAATCACCATGGATCGGTATCAGTCCATATTGAATGAACCTATACCAGTCCATTTACTTAACAAATTTCGCAATCAAATTTTCTGGTCATCATCCCGACACCCCCCGGAGCTCCTCCGCCAAGTTTAGTCAGAATTTGATCATCTAAAACCCTGACCTTCTCTATCAATCAGTTCTAAGCCTATGACACATAATTCTAAATGACAAAATCAATCAAACTCGCACATTTCAACAAATCAGACCATAGTTCATCCAATTTCAATCATGATACAAACATGAACATACATGAAATATATCATAAAAACATGGATCTAGCATAATTAGGATGTAAGCATACATTAAACAAGATTAATGTAATAACTTATTGATTCATACGATCGATCCATATTATTCTACGTTTTCTAATACTAAAATTGATGTAGATGAATATATTTTAGATGAAATTAATTTGCATGGTGTGAAATAATCCTAAATTAACACATATTATACATAATATCTGTGTGAAAGATATTTATCACTCACCAAAACTTAGATTCAATGAAAAAGAATGAAATTAATTCTCGACGGCGAAGAGATAGCAAATAGAATCCTTGATTTGATGCAAACTAGCAAGATCCAATCTTCTTGAATGTAGATCTTGCCTTGTGATATGATTCAGAATGAATGTATGCAAAAATTAGTGTTTAGGTCGAATTCAGAGAATCATAGACCACGACCTAGTGTTTGAATGGGAGGAAAAATACTAATTCTCCCCCTAGGCCCCCTTATTTATAATTGCAAATTTTTAGCCTAATGGGTTTGTTAATCAGTCCACTAGCATCTAATTAGTCTACCTAGCAGAAAATGAAACTTAAAACAACGAATCCTTTCAAACCGCTAAGCCAAATCTATAACTTGACCACTTTATGGAATTTCCAACGATGTTCCAACCCAATGAAATCGATTTTAGCACCTGATTCGGTACCTATCTAAAGTTGTAGCTAAAATAGTGAACCAAAGAGAAAATAGTCACAATTAAGTTTAGTTAAAATTATCGACATGTCTCACATCCCTATGAATGACATATTAAAATATGAGAACGATATGACTACTAGGAAATTAAATATAATTATTTTACGATCTTGCGATACGTGATATACAGTTCATTATTATGACTATCCCATCGTCCACTCATACCTTGATGTATGAGATAAATAATACCAATGAATATTGATGACCGTGTTGCACATATTCTCTATAGCAAATATCATCTAGGAGTTGTCTCTTCGGACTCCCTTGAATTCGTCATGGTTGGGAACCATCTGACAACCGTCACTTCTTATAGAACATCATTCATCCCTAACCCTCCTCCAATAGTCCTTCAATCCGACCCACCATTAGCTATTCTATCTTTTGAAGAAAAGTCATCCATCGTAGAAGCCTCCCTTCCCATCACAGAATCACACCCATCGAATGATGAAATACTACTTTGAAACTGCATATACCCACCTCATGCCAAAACCACAAGTCAAAGAGCTATCATGTCGAAATCACTATCGGACGAACCTCTACTCCTCGAAATCGCCCCATCAGCCACATCGATTTATCCAATACGTTCATTACCAATAGTAGTCAATATCGATCACTCCATAGTCATCGATAATGACCATTTTGATCATGTACTTAACAACAAATGGTTAGATACATGTTAAGTGAAAGCATGTGGCTTTCTTCTCGAAATACAAGCTTTTCATCAAGTCTATCCTCCATGTTCTATTAAGTCTCCAAGCTTCAATACTGCTTCATCTTCTGGCCAGTCATTATTATTTATTGCTCCTCCATCTTCATATCATCTTACACGCTCAATGCTCCGTCAAGAACTTGTCATATGCATATATAATCTTTATGTGCTCAATAAGTATGCACTAACTTGTGCATTTGACCGATAAGAATTAAACTCTAGCGAACAAGATTATTCTAATACTATATTGCCTAAGAATGGCATTTTAAGCCAAACTAAGCAAATAATCGACCATGCATTCAAAAACTGTATAAGTATATAGATGCAACAACCCGCCCGAGTGGGCCTAAATTTCGACCTACAAAAGGCCCATCGAAACTTAGAGCCACTCTAAACGGATCACTGGTTCATATAAGAAATTACATTTGCACAGCATAACAGACAAGCATAGCATTATGAAATCTCACACAGCGGAACGAAAAAATATAATATCCAAAATAAGATGCATTATATTTTTAAAAACCACAGATTCATATAACAATTGTCAAATACAATTATTTAAAATGGTACATCTTTATTGTTTGTAATCTAGAGTTTCCATAAGCAAGGCAACAATGATAACTAATAATAGCATAATATCCTCATCGTCTTCGTCCGGCTCCATCATTGCATCGTCTATTGAATATACCCCACTTATAAACCTGTTAGATATGTTCAGGAGTGGGGTCAGAACATAAAGTCCTATGTGATTGAAAATAATATTTGCTTAAAGACCATACCTTAGATCTGGTAGGTTATATATGTTAAGGTATGTCTACGAAACACACAAGCACACATATACAAAGAAGTATTTAACCAATGAGGTGAATATCTGAATCAATCACTTAAGACCTTTATTAATGCATTTAGGGTGGAGACCCGAAAAGGTGGACATTCTCGGTCACTTAAGGCTCATTCTAACATATTTATTATGGCGGATTCTCAAGATCTCTTCTGACACTAAGGTGGACCCTAGCCACTCAAGACCCCATCCGAATATATAAATGTTCTTAAGTATATATTCTTACAAGTAATATGAGAACTAGTATCTCGCCGCTTAGTACCTATGTAGGGTAGTCTCGCATATAGCCATTTAAGATCCCTTCGGCGTACGCCTCATGATACTACTTAACTGATATTACGGTAGAACACCTATGCTACTTAAGACTTCCCTTAGATAGTTAGTGAATTAAATAGCATGCTACGTCCAACATATACCGACTTTGTCCCTAGATTGGCCATCACAAAGCTCCTAGAGGAAGTGGACATTCTGGTAAACTACTCTACTCATTTATTTCCATGTCTAAACCATTTTCATAGAAGGAGGACCCATAGACTTACTTCGAATATAATAAGGCGAGGGTCTCATTACATTGTTCCATATCAAAGGAATAAATCTTCGGAATGGTCCTAGTACTAGTCCTAACCACTTAAGACCTGAAATAGATTAAAAGAGAGTCAGCCACTTAAGACCTTCTCAAGGTGCAGTAAACCTACCTATTTACACACATAACACACACACACACACACTATACCTCTCACATTAAACCGTTTACTTGTAGATGTTGGATATGCAGGGCGGTTCCAGTTAGAGTTCTACTACAAGTTGGCTTAACATCGTGTCACAGTGTATCAGTTTAAATGACCCATGAAACCCAGATCTTTCACATTAGCTAGGCTCATTTATGGTCGTTGGATTTTCTGGTCGGTTCCAAGCAGACCTCTACCACAAATGATGACTAACCTCGTGTTTGTGTGTCATTATTTAATATATAGATAAGCCATTTTATATGCATGCACAAACAAAATTTTATATGGGCACATTTCCAATTCTAACCTTACTCTAATCGTATTTGTTACGTCATTACTACGCAGATTACATTAATTATGCTTTATAAATATTTAATATGTATAATAAATGCTAATTTTTGTATGAATGAAGGAACTTTTAATAGTGTAAATTGCCAATTTGGTCAATATTCAAGGCATACAAGTTAAGTCCCACATCGGACCACTAAATACATGGCATAATGGCATAAATAAATGATAGTAGTAATTGGAAAAATACAACATAACAATCAAAAATTGCATCCTAGGCTTGTTAGAATAATTCAACCAATAAATCAAGAACAAGGTGTAAATTTCCTACATTATATATGCATATAAACATATATAATTACATATACATACACACACACACATGATACTACCAAATTTAACTCCGGAACCAACTGATAATGAAGGGGTGTCGGAAGTGTACAAGTACGGAAGAACCTTCCGGAAACAGAAAGTCTAGTAATAGAAAGAACCGAAAGCCGGAGAGAATAAACTAAGAGCAACATGAACCGGCAACTCCCTCGAGGGAGGAAGCTCAAAGTCTACAAAATTCCAAAAAAGTTCATCCGATTGGGGTTCGTCCAGCAGGATCCGTCCAACAGGGCCTTTCCAGCAGGGAATTCTATAATAAAAGGCCATGTAAATCAGAATTAAGAAAAAGCAAGACGAAAGCACTGGTCATCGAAACCCCAAGGAGCTATAGATATTAACTTGCTTAATACCGATACATCAGAAAGCAAAGACAACAAAGGCATCACGCCAAAGGAGTATAAAGATTATCCAGAACCAATTTCCGAAGCACTTGCTGCATCAGTACTGAAAGATGAAATTAATAGACAACAACACGCCATCGAGAGCCACCTTCCGACGAACCAGGAAATCCGAAAAGCTCCATCGGGAGGCCGACCGAAATCCCAAAGATGATACAGGCTATCCATACTAATCTACTTAGTACGAACACCGACAGCGGTCTCGAACCGGCAGATATCCACATACATCAGGAGGAAAAGCTCCTCTAAGTTTACACTAGAAAGCTGAAAACCTACATCTATAAGCTTACATTCGAGAGCCTACACCCCGGAGCCACTATCGGAGGTTCACGTGTTGTCCGAAAGTCATCACATCGACAAGCTTATGGCAATCTCAAAGAAGTCCCAACCGACCGAGACCCTCACTTCGGAGACTATAATTAGCACTATAAGAAGCAGTCGGAAGCCAAATACACGGAACCAAAGGAAAAGAAAGTGGCTGATAAAGGCCCAATAGCCCAACAGCGAAAGGGCCCCGAGTTCTCTGTAAATAATACCCCATGAATCACATTGAGGGGGCCTCTCTCATTCTAATTCTTGTACTCCTTCTCTAAAAACCAAAAGAGGGGATCCATTGGAGGATTCCTTCCATTTTGTTCATTTACTCTAAATAAAGGATTAATTGAGAACGCATCTATGCTCAAACTGTTTTCCTGTGAGTTTGTTGTGTTATTTCCTAGTTATTGTTGCTATGATTTACTATTTGCTTTTTATATATGCATGGATTCTCGCCCCAAGCCTTTCCGCAAATTGGATGAAACGCCACTTTGAACATGTTCAAATCCATCCTGCCTATCTAGGTTTTCCTTATAAGCTTAGATCTTTCCACGAACCTGGTGTAGAACTTCTTCATAACATCCATTGAGCCCTTTGCCAAAAGCAGTGTTTAGTGATCCCTCTCCTCAAGACCTTGGCACCTAGGAGTAACCATCTGATCAAGAATCGTAAAGGATAAACAACCCATCTCTCTACTCTTAGATCCATTCCTATTGGCCTATTTCCAGTGTTGACGAAAAATATCGTTAACATTTTGGCATCAGAAGGAGGGCCTGAACCTCTGACCTTGTGGTTAACAGCCACATATATACCTATGTTGTTACGTCCCGGATTGGACTAAGGCTTTGAAGAAGCAAAGTTATGTTCCGACAAAAGATTTCAGGATCTCGAACGGACAGGACAAAATCCCTAGCCCTGGAGTGATAGAAGAGAAAAGATTAAGAGCGGAAGCATCGCGAATAATAAAGCATAAAAGAAAATTAGGACAATGCACTTAAGATACTTGGGACAATAGCCTTTCCAACACAGAACAGATCTTAACACCGCCTTCAAGTGGTTCTACATCAGAGGATGCTAGCGTTTTCTCTCACGTAAAGAAAGTTCTCTATGAGAAGATTAGAGGAACAACGTTTGAACAAGAAATGATGAATGAGTTTGATCATTTCACTAACAAATGGTCTGAAGGAATAACATCTCAATTTCAGTATACTTTAGGAAGCAAAAACGAAGATGTAGATAAAAGAATAGGGTCGAACCACAAGAGGTTAGGATTCTGCGACAAGGAAAGAAGTTCACGATGAATATCACTTTACCACTTCAACAGAGAATATCTATTTCCTAACCAAACATGAACTCAACAGTTGGCCATCCGCAAAGAAAAAGCCTAAATACGAAAGGAAGGCATGACACTAATCATTGTAGACCCTTGTCATCACCAAATTGGTCAGGACAAGGCATCCTCTGGAGGGGGATGATGTGTTAGTCTTTCTTAATACCCAAATCAGAGGGGGCTAGGTTAAAGCATTAAAAGCGTAAGCCTCCGTTTCACACCAGAAATGGTCGTGGTGGTGCTTCTAAAATTAGCACGCCCTGCTTGTGCTCGCAGAAGAGCACGCCCTACCTCTGCTAGAACTAAGCATGTCCTAACTTTGCTTATGTTCCGCGTTACCCACAGAAGGAAATGCAAACCCCTATAATCACCTACGATGGTCGGGATAGGGCACCCTTCGGAGGGCGTGTAAGCCTCTATCAGTGCCTACAATGGTCAGTATAGTGCGTCAAAAGAGTAAACCTTAGTTCTGTGCCTGCGATGGCCCCGTCTAAGTGTCTATGACCTTATCATCACCTACGATGGCCGGAATAAGGCACCTCCTGGAGGGAGGTCAGGTAAGTCCTTAGGCCCTACTTGTGGATAAGCTAGCCAAGCGCACCGGATGCACAGGCCTAGAGAGTGGCCAACAAAGCACGTACATCCTCTGCTATGACATCAAAATCCTGGGGAGTTGCTCAAGAAGCACATACAGCCTCTGCTTCATAAATCAAATTCAAGAGAGATGCCAAAACACAAATGCCGGAAGGGGTTTCCGGTTCTCTATCTATATTAACACCCGGATCTAGGTTGATTCGACTCTTTACAAATTCCAGAAGGTGTTCCCAGTTCTCTATCTATATAAACACCCGAATCTGGGTTGATTCGACTCTTCACAAATGCCGGAAGGGGTTCCCGGTTTTCTATCTATATACCCGAATCTGGGTTGACTTGACTCTTCACAAATGTCGGAAGGGGTTCCCGGTTTTCTATCTATATACCCGAATCTGGGTTGACTTGACTCTTCACAAATACTGGAAGGGGTTCCCAGTCTTCTATCTATATACCCAAATCTGGGTTGATTCGACTCTTCACAAATGCCGGAAGGGGTTCCCGGTCTTCTAACTATATTAATGATGAATCTGGGTTGATTCAATGCTTCACAAACACCGGAAGGAGCTTCCCAGTTCCCAATCTTTAATTGTCCAAATAAGGGTTATTTCAGGACTTCCACTAAAGCCGAAAGGGAATCTTTAGCCTGTAGTCTTTTAATACCCGAATCGGGATTAATTCAGTTCCTCACAAATATTGGAAGGAGCAACCCAACCTCATCTCGACGCCAAGCCCAGGCGCGAATTGCACTGAATGTAGGGTTACGATCTCAACACAAGGCATCCATATCTGGATTGGTTCGAGTTCTCAGAGCTGAACAAGAAAGAGTTAGTCAGCCCTTGCCCCAACTCAAATCTGGCTTGGCAGCACATTTCCACCATAATTAGGCGCAAACTTGTGACCTTCCCCTTTTGCTTAGGAAAGTGTCTTTAATTTATACGCTCATCAATTCATTATCGAAGTATATCAAATGTTTGCACAAACACACGAAACAAAAATAAGCACTATCGACATTTCATGTTTAACGTACTTCAATCCTATTAATCCTACCAAGGGCGCATGATGCTATATAAAAGTCCATAAGATAAACTCCTAATGAAACGCGTCGGAGATGTGCACCTTGTCATGATATGACAATAACGAAAGAAACACGTTTACGTTGAGATGCGTCATCACGCGTTAAGTAGTATCGTTGTAAGTCTTGTCTCTGTTCATTAACACCATGATCATAAAATATTACATGCGACGAATAATATACTAGGCACTTCATATTTTATATTTATTTATTTACAAGAAAGTTGACGAGACAAACGCATCTCCATCGAGAAAGAACACCGATACTGAAGCTTAGGCATAAACAATAGCTTAGCTCCCAATGAAAAGTTTCTTATTTATTAGAAAAGGAAGAAGTTGCAGAATGATGAATCACAGTACGTAAAAGTCCATCAACCTTTTGCATCTTTTCTATGTCCACGCATGGATCATCTGAGGGTTTGGGTTGCCACTTTAAAGCTCGGTTAAAAGCCTTGCTCATTTCATGAAGACTTTTGTTCTCCTTCTTCAAGCAAAAGCATCTTTGTGTAAAAACTGTTTCTCCTTTTGTAATTGCTTAATTTTGGAAGTGTAAAATCCAGCACAATATAAATTATCCTCCACGCTTTTCCTATAATAAAAACCTTTCATGTTGGCCTTAACCTATCTATGCCACCTAGCGGCAAGGGAATAATCCATTCCAGAGGGAAAGTCCCTTATATCAAGCCCCAAAGATTCCGACCCCATCGGAGCCAACATAACAGCAGGGGTGGAAGTTTTAAGAGTGTATCCAAAAATAGATTCTCATTCTTTACATTTCGTCGATACATCTTTGCGTCCTACCTCTAAGCTGATGGCTTGACGTTGGAGTTCATCCTTTTCTTTGTCAAAATTGATAGAAGGTTTGCCTTTATATCCCTCTTCACTTCAAGTATGATTTTGTCCTTTTGCTTTGTTTGAGCCTTTAATATACATATTTGATCCTTCAAGCATAAGAAGCTCCCCATATAGGCCAAACTTATTTCCGGTATCCCTAAGAAGATCCCCTAGAAAGTTTCCAAGGCGTGGAATAAATCGAGCACCCTCATCTGTGAAGTGGGAAATGTCTTCAAGCAAACATTCATGTTTGTGCAAATAAATAAGCCACCCCTTATAAGGTCAGTTTTCAGATAATGAACATCAATATTTATAAACCACAGAATAGCCTATGAAAGAGAAAATGAACACAAGCACAATTCGTATCCATGCGAATTAACGTCAACTACAAATGGTGTAACAAATTAATTTTTCTCTCCAATACTCCCTTCCTTCATATTACATATTAATTTAGCATTTTGGGCCCTTTGATTCTTTAACATCACTTCCCTATCATTCCCCAAGCAATTAAAAGACAACGAAGGGTACTTCATATAAATATGCTCGATTTCTCTCAAGAAGCGTCATCTGCTGGATTTGTAGGAGGGTTTTGTGAGGAATTCTCTCCTCAACCTAGAGAGAGTGCAAATCATCCTTGGAAACAGAATAATTAATAGAAACAGAATCTTCATCACCATAAGGATGAGTCATTAAGGGTTGAGGTCCATACGTGAAGGAGAAATCCAAGGATCAAGGTTCATACCTAGGAAACAGGAGAAACTGTACGAATTGTTCTATCTTTCTCGCCGAGACTTGGGAAATCGACCCCTTCGGCAAACCCACCATCTACGCGAGAAATGACTAAAACATGGAATGATTTAGCACTTAAGGGGCCCATATAATCATCCATAAATACAGATAACGTACCTTCTTTCTGACCATCCTTGTCATCCCTACATTTGGGGTTAAATTCATTATCGCCACCGCCTTTGCCATCACTGCCAATAAGTAAGGTATGATTCTTGCCATTCCCAAGCGTCGAGTAATCAGGAAGCCCCTCAACGAATAAAAGTTCCTTAACCTCTCCTTGCTCCCTTTAAAGATTTCAACTTCCTATCCGGACACCTTAATTCGCTCCAAGATCTTGCTTTGAAAATATAGAAGGAGAGATGGAAAGCCATATCCAGAAACTTGCCACAATTATCACGGTAAACCAAATAGGGGGCCTTCTCGTAATACTCAGCCGTTATATCTGGAAAATGTACCCTCAAGAAGAAGGAAATTCTGTCCTAGGTCTCATAAATCATCTATTTAACATCAAAAAGGGTTGCCCCCTTTACTCTCAGTTCCTTTGCATGCTATGCCGACATATCTGATTGCTCGCGCCTAAGGGTCAAAGCTTTGGCGGATAGGATCTGGTTACCAGTCTTTCCCTTCTCAATAAACACTCTCAGCTGGCTACAAGCGTCCTCGTTATGGCTCTTTGCTAAAGCTAACTCACAGATTATAGACTCTAACGTGGACTTCTTTGCCTTCGTCTCTCTTATGTCACAAGCTAACGATGCCTTCGTCGTTCCAACGGTGTACCAACCACCAGATATCTGGAAAGGAACGATGTGGTGTTAACATGTACATAAGGAAAACAAATAAAGAATTTAAAAGAATGAGAGTATGAACCAAGAGTTGCCGCATAATAAGGTGAAGACAAAAACTCGGCCAATCTGTAAAAGCGAGCCTCGAGAAATTGGACCCATCAACATAAGGTAAGACAGATCTGAAGAAACTTCCAAAGTCCGAAATCGGTGGAAGAGGATTTACAGGATTGCATCGTCGATAAGAAGGGGAAGGTGATTCACATCCTCTCAAATCTGAAATTCCTTGAGAATTAGATCTTAGAAGGCCAGCAACAAAACTACTTCCTGCGGTGTCCACTGAAGAAGGGCACATGTCGGGGGAGTCTCCAAGAAAAGGGGCGAGGGGCTAGACAACGATTGACTCCCAGGAGACCCGACGATCTCATCATCGAAAAGACAAGGGACTGAATTTGCTCTCTTATATCTCTTGGAAGAACCACTATAGGCAGCAGAGGCAGCTCTCTTCTCATACGAAGACTTAAGATTGGGAGAGGAAGTGAGAGACGAACGTTGATCATTCCCAAAAAACGTCAAAAACAAGAAAGGAGGAACTTCACCCACTGCATCAACAGCTTGAAGCTCCTTCACACCGAGCTACTGCCTTTTTGAGCAAAACCCAGAAGAGTTAATCAGCCTGGAGTCGCCCGATTAAGGAGTCTCAGACTTATCCCTGCCAGGTGATGCCATAATATAAATATATGTTTTAATTTAATTCCTATTTGATAATTATACACAAACAACATATGGACAAACATGCAACATGAAATTTTGTTATCTCATTAGACAATGATCTTGACTGCAAAGATCGGTGTTAGCATGTTAAATGACCTTCTACAGCGAATTATTTGTTTATACAAATCTTGTTTCTCAGAGCCCCGATAATGAGCGGGGATGGGTACAACTTATTAAAGGTCACCATTAATCGTCATCTCGGATGGTTATTGAGAGTTTAATCTACACTAAAGCCATCAATCCCCGATTCAAAGCATAATCCAAATCGGTGATTGAGGTTTTAATAAGAAAACTTACGACTAGTTAGATCTGAAATCCTGGGAAATAGAATGACAAATTTCAATGAACAGTAATCTTGTTTTAGTAAAATGTTATGCAGGAAAAGGAGGAGAGATAAAAAGGAAATTCCTTTTTGGGTAGAAAGAGATTCACCTTGCCTTTCAACCGTACATCTGAGACCGGAGTAATGAACAAGATTTATGCATGGAAAGCAGAAAGGGTCAATCTTGATTGCCCAAAGAGAGATAAATCAACGTCCCCGATTGAAGGAAAATAGAAAGACACAGAAATGACACTTCAAGAAGGACAAATGTTACTACCAAATTTAACTACAGAACCAACTGATGGTGAAGAGGTGTCGGAAAAGCACAAGTGTGGAAGAACCTTCCAGAAACAGAAAGCCAAGTAATACAAAGAACCGAAAGCCGGAGAGAATAAACAAAGAGCAACATAAACCGGCACCTTCCCAGAGGGAGGAAGCTAAAAGTCTACAGAATGCCTAAAAAGTTCATCCAGTAGGGGTTCATCCAGCAGGATCCATCCGACAGAGCCTTTCAGGCAGGGAATTCTATAATAAAAGGCTATCCAGAAATTAAGAAAAAGCAAGACGGAAGCTCCGCTCATCGAACCTTGAGGAGCTATCGATACTAACTTGCTTAATACCAATACATTAGGAAGCTAAGACACCAAAGGCATCACGGAAAAGGAGTATAAAGATTATCCGGAACCAATTTCTAAAGCATCTGCTGCATCAATACCGAAATATCACATTGATAGAAAACAACACACCATCGAGAGCCACCTTCGTGAGGATCAGGAAATCCGAAACGCTCCATCAAGAGGCCGACCAAAACCCTAACGAAGATACAGGCTATCCATACTAATCTACTTAGTACGAACACCGATAGCGGTCTCGAACCGGCAGCTATCCACATACATCAGGAGGACAAGCTCCTTTAAGTATACAGGAGAAAGCAAGAAGCCTACATCTGTAAGCTTACATCCGAGAGCCACTACCGGAGTTCACGTGTTGTCCGAAAGTCATCACATTGACAAGCTTATCGCAATCTCAAAGAATCCCCAACCGATCGGAACCCTCACTTCGAAGGCTATAATTAGCACTATAAGAAGCGACCGGAAGCCAAATACATGGAACCAAGGGAAAAGAAAGCGGCCGATAAAGGCTCAATAGCCTAACAGCGGACGGGCCCCTAATTCTCTATAAATAAGACCCCATGAATCACATTGAGGGGGGCTCTCTCATTATAATTCTTGTACTCCTTCTCTAAAAACCAAAAGTGGGGATCCATTGAAGTATTCCTTCCATTTTGTTCATGTATTCTAAATAAAGGATTAATTGAGAAGGCATCTATGCTCAAAGTTTTCCTGTGAGTTTATCGTGTTATTTCCTAGTTATTGTTGTTATGATTTACTGTTTTCTTTCTACATATGCGTGGATTCTCGGCCAAGCCTTTCCGTAGATTAGATGAAACACCTCTTTCCATGGGTTCAAATCCATCCTGCCCATCTAGGTTTTCCTTATAAGCTTAGATCTTTCCATGAACCTGGTGTATAATTCCTTCCTAACATCCATTGAGCCCTTTGCCAAAAGCAACGTTAGTGATCCCTCTCCTTAAGACCTTGGCACCTAGGAGTAACCATCTGATCAAGAATCATAAAGGCTAAACAACCCATCTCTCTCCTCTTAGTTCCATTCCTATTGGCCTAATTCCGGTGTTGTTGAAAAATATCGTTAACAATATACATACATACATATATATATATAGACATTTATTTAATCTAATTCACCCTTTCTTATGTTGTACATAAAAATGTTAATATTTGATTTGTTTCAAATGTGAATACGTACAAATTATCCATTTAGGATGGAAATCCAAACCAATTCAAATAATAAAACTAAATCAAATCTGAACCTTTTTACATCACAAACTATTTTTGACAAATAGGATAAATCAAATCAAACAAAAGTAAATAACCCAAAATGTTCTTCATCCACAACTCAAACAAATTCACAAACCCAACATTTATTGACAATTCTTGCGAAATAAATATAAAAATAGGAGATTTGGGGGTTTTGTAGTTTGATATTATCGTTAATCTAAATCTCCCTAGACATACTAATTCATACTAAAATCTACAAATGCAGAATATGCCCAAATAATTACTATTTTCACTCACAGTGATTTGACTGTATAGAAATGCCTTGGATCTAATGATGTTTACATATTTGATGCGAACTCCAATTCCTAGAAATATATATATATTAAATAGTTGAAATTCTTATATATATATATATCTTATAATTCCAAATTTAGATCCTATTCAAATTCTATAAGAAAAAGGGATTAGAAAAGGTAAATATATTTTAAGAGAGGAATAAGAAAACTTATGATAAATTTCATGGCAGAGTAGAGGTAGGGAAGGAGATGGAGGCTTGGTTTAAGTCTGAGGTCTAGGGTGTTATTGTTCGAGAATGAAGTTTTGACGACAACAACCTTATTTCAATATTAATTGATTATAAAATATATACTAACATCTTTATCTAGAATATATATACACGTATATGCAAGATTTGTATATAGGAATTAACACTGAAGACTGTACAGTTTTAGATTTTTAAATATTCAAGGGATTCAGAATTCAGAGAAGATTCAAGACTAATGGGTAATCAATATTTCAAGAGTTCAAGATAAATATGGTGATATAGTCTAGTTTATGTAAGACTCTGAATAGAACTCTAGGTTTCAAATTCAAATTCTTTTTTTCAAATTCTGATTTTCAAATTTCAAAATTCTATTTTCAAACTCTATTTCAAAATTCTACTTAGGTTTTTCTATTTTACTTTTGATTTTAAACTCAAGTTTTAAAGATTATAAGCTTATATATATTTATATAGTTTTAAAAATTTTAATTCTACAAATATGTTTATATTCTTTATATTTATGATTTCCTACTTTATAATATTTATTTATATCACTATGTTTTAATTCAAGAATTTCCAGAATTTTATATATTACAACACTTGGAAAATACTCAAATTTCAATTTTTGAATAGCATACGTCGATATAAATATGTTGATATGTCGACATATAACTGTCACATTTTTAATTTTGAAAGGAAGTGTCTTTTCACTATTTTTAACATTCCAGAAGCGTTGCAACCTTTCAGATCTTATAAATAAGGACCTATTTCTAATTTTTTTTCATCATTCTTCTTCTTCTTCTTCATCTCCTTTAATTACACCATTATTATATCATATTTTTATGATTTCTACACTTATACTCTACCAATTTCAAGTCTAGTTATATAAAACTTCTTCTTTTCTCACTCTTTGAATCGAAGTGCTATTGATGAGTTATTGGGCTGTTGTAGTCATTTAGGATGTTTTGGGATAGTCTTAGGAACGGTGTGTTCCTTGTAGTCGTGAAATCAAGGAAGGAAATGAGGTAACCTTATAGCCGGGGAAACCAAGGGGAATATAGTTTATCAAGGGTGTTTGGAAATGGTGGTAACCTTGTGACTGTGAAATCAAGGGTGTTGTACTTGGATATTGATACAGTAATAAAACTTTACACAATCCAGCGTTGCGTGGGACTGGACATAAGAGAAATCCGAACTAGTATAAAATTCAATGTGTTCTTCCTTTTCTGCATTTTATTATTGTTTATTTCTGTGTTTGTGTTTGATTATGTGTATGTGATTATCTCTGTGGTGTGTGATTCATGGTAAATCATATAAGTTTTAAGTTTTCTTAAATTCCTTAAAAAACACTCTTCACCCCCTTTTAGTGTTAGTTTTGCCTTAACGATCCATTTTGCATTCCCTACCAATTGGTATCGAAGCAAAGTTTTTCAAAAAATCAATAATCCGATTTTTGAAAATTTTAAATGGAAAATTTTGAAATAATTGTTAATACTAGTGTCAATTCATGCATTGTACCAAGGTTGAAAGAGCCTGCATATAATCATGTTGAAAAGTCAAGTGATCTACTGAAATGTCGTCCAATACAAGAAAAGAGGTATTATATGGCTTTTGAAAATTCAAAAGTTAAAAGATGAGTGAAGTGGCTGTTGGAAATTCAAATTTCGAAATGGTGGCTATTGAAAACTCAATCCGAAATGGTGAGTTACATGGCTATTAAGAATTCAAATTCTGGCAAACAAATGGTGGAAATCAAAAAGGACAAATGGATACTTGATAGTGGTTGTTCGAGACATATGACGGGAAATCCAGAAATACTAAATAATCTAGTCTATGAAGATGGCGGAATGGTGAACTTCAGAGATAACTCTAAAGGATACGTTATTAGAATCGACAATGTTGGTAATTCTGAAAATCCTACTATTTCTGATGTTTTATTAGTTAGAAATCTAAAACACAACCTATTAAGTGTAAGTCAACTTTGCGATAAGGGCTATAAATTAAACTTTGAAAAGGATAAATGTTTCATAGAAGATAGGAATTCAAAAGTAATATTCAAGGGAGAAAGAAATAAAAATATTTATGTATTGGGCATGAAAATCCCAGTGATAATCTATCTCTTTTGGCCAACACAAGTAACCCTTGGATCTGGCATAAAAGATTTGGTCATATAAACTTCAAGCACATCTCTAGGATTTCTAAATTAGATTCATTAGGGGATTACCCAAAATGAAGTTTGAAGTTAATAATTTATGCGATGCTTGTCGGTTCAGAAAACTAAAAAGAAGTTCATTTAGATCAAAAGAAGAAATTACAACCTCAAAACCATTAGAGTTAATTCATATGGATTTATTTGGTCCATCTCAAACCCAATTGATAAGTCATAATAGATTTGCTTGTACATTGTTTCTTAAAAATAAAAGTGATGCCTTTGATCAATTTAGTACTTTTGCTAAATGAATTCAAAAGTTATTATTACTAAAAGCCAAAACGATACATAGTGACCATGGCAGAGAATTTGAAAATGAAAATTTCGAAAAAAATTGTAATAAAAAGGGAATAACCCAGAATTTTTCTGTCCCTAGAACCCCCCCCAAACAAAACGGAGTATTTTAATGTAAAAATAGAATGATACAAGAGTGTGCGAGAACTATGTTATCAGATAATAATTTACCAAGATATTTTTGGGTTGAGGCAGTTGCAACAGCTTGTTATGTTTTAAATAGAATCTCAATTAGAGCCTTAACTCATAAAGAACCATATGAACTTTTATACAATAAGAAACCAATGGTATCATATTTTAAAATATTCGGAAGTAAATTTTTTATAGTTAACTCTAAAGAAAATTTGGATAAATTTGACTCGAAATCCGATAAAAGAATATTTATCGGATATTTAGAGAGAAGTAAGGCATATAGAGTTTTTAATTCAAGAACCAATACTATTGAAGAAACCTTAAACATATCCTCTGATGAAAATTATAAAAGTATAACACAACATAACGAAGATGAATGTGAAAATTAAATTAATGAAACAAAACATAGTCAACCAAATAGAAGAATTAGATTACTAAAAGGCTATCCTGTAGAAAATATTTTAGGAGATATTGAATTCGTAGTTAGGACTCGTAATCAATTAAATAACATGAGTAACACTGCATTTATTTCAACTATTGATCCTAAGAATCCAAAGGAAGCATCTTTCGATGATTCATGGATCCTTGCCATGCAAGAAGAACTGGATTAGTTTACTAGGAATGATGTATAGGAACTTGTTCCTAGACCAAAGGATAAGACTATAATAGGAACTAAATGGGTTTATAAAAATAAAATGAATGAACATGGTGAGGTCGTAAGAAATAAGGCACGACTAGTAGTGCAAGGCTATACTCAAGAAGAAGGAATATATTACGATGAAACTTTTGCCCCCGTAGCAAGATTAGAAGCAATTGGGATATTACTAGCCTTTGAAAACATAATAATTTCAAATTATATCAAATGGATGTTAAAAGTGCTTTTCTAAACTTATTTGTTAAAGAAGATGCATATGTAGAACAACCATCTCTTTTTGAAGACGAAAAACCAAATCACGTATATATGTTAAAGATAGCATTATATGGATTAAAACAGGCTCCCAGGGCTTGGTGTGACAGATTAAGAAATTACTTATTACAATCCAACTTTGAAATAGGAAAACTAGATAACACTTTGTTTATTAAAAAGAATAAATATGATATAAAACTAGTACAAATATATGTTGACGATATAATTTTCGGATCGACAAATGATAAGATGAATAAAGAATTTTCAAATATTACGACCTAAGAATTTAAGATGAGTCATATGGGAGAATCAACATTATTCTTAGGCTTACATATTCATCAATTAAAGAATGAAATATTTATTAATCAAGAAAAATACGCAAGAGATTTAATTAATAAATACAACTTAACAAACAATAAATGGGAAACCAACACCAACGGCGATTAATATAGCTTTAACTAAAGACGATATGTCAAAAGACATTGATCAAAAATTATATAGAGGAACGATAGGATCGTTATTATATATAACCGCTGGTAGACTAGATATAATGCATAGTTATGTCTCTATGCAAGATATCAATTGCAACCTAAGGAAATACATTTAAAAGCAGTAAAACATATTCTAAGATATGTAAAGCATACATCAGACTTTGGATTATTTTATCCTAAGGATGATTCATTCAGCTTACTTTCTTATTGTGGCGTTGATTATGCGGGATGTAAATCTAGTACTAGTGGAACATGTCGTTTTTAGGGAAATCACTAGAGTCATGGTTTAGTAGAAAGCAAAACACCGTATCTTTGTCAACATCTGAAGCAGAATATATCTCTGCTGCTTTGGTTTGTTCACAAGTAATATATATACAACAAACTCTAAATGATTTTGGATTGAGTAAATCATCAATATGCTGCGATAATATGAGCGCTATAAATATATCTAAAAATCCAACTCATCATTCAAGAACCAAAAATATCGATATACGACATCATTTTCTAGGAGATAACGAAAGTAAAGAGAAAATTCCACTCGAATTTATAGAAACAGATAAACAAATAGCAGATATATTAACAAAACCATTAAACGAAGAAACGTTTACTAAATTAAGAAGAGAACTAGGCATTTGTTCATTAAGTGAATTAGAATAATTAAATATATTAATATATATAAGAATAACATTAAAAATCAAAAAAATATAGTAAAAGAAACAAGTATGTCGATATACATACTTACCTATGTCGATATACATACTTGCCTATGTCAACATATAACTACTAGATTTCAAAAATTAATTCCCACCAAAAGATAGTTAAAATAACCATTTAAACTCTCCACTTTGAATTTTCTTCTTCATTCTCTTATTTCACTTCTGTACAAACTCCAAACCAAAATAAATAATGGCATCCACCAATTTTAACACCCAAATTAATCCCGAATCATCTGCTGGACCATCTGAAGGTCCTTTCCAATGTTCTACCCTATCACGTGTCATCAAACTATAAGAGAAAATGTAATATACTCTTCAAATGCTTGCTGAAATTCAAATGCTCCAAATTCAAATGAGTCAAGAACAAAATAGAAAAGGAAAGATGTTAAGGAGCCTTCATAAATTCGTAACGGATAATCAAGCAAACCCAATCATCATCGAAGATGATAATTAAACAATGGAAGAAGAAGAGGAACCAGAAGAGGAGGAGGAAGAAATGATGGAGGAAGAGGAACAAGAGGAGATACAACACGAAATCATGGATGAGGATGATCAAGTTGTATGCGTGGGTGAAGTCTTGTTCGATCAAAATGGAAATGTAACTGAACGAACTTTGGATTTTTGTCTTCATTATCCAAATTGTCCAACCCATAAGTTTCCCATTGTCAAAAACAATTAGAATTTAGGTTTTCTTTTCATTTATTTTCATTCCTATGCGTTTATGAGATGTTCTATGTGTTCGTGTAATTTAGTTTCGTGTATATCATATGTATTGAAAAAATGTTTAATTTATCTCTCTTAAATTATTCCATTAGTTTATTATATGGAATGAATTAAGGGGGAGTCATATACATCACAAGTTATACACATAAATATCTTTGTATAGAATAATATAGTTTAAATAGATATAAAAATTAAGGAGTAGTTTACTTTAGTATAGGAGTTATTTAGATAGTTACAGGATTTAGGGGGAGTATTTTTAGAATTCCTTTTTGATAATGCCAAAGGAGAGAAATTATAAATTATAGACTTAAATTAATTAGAATATATAGAATTCATATAGACAGGGAGAGTATTAGAAGGATCAGCATGAACAGGTATGTACATGTATGATATTTTATAAACTAAGGTTGTCATCATAAAAAAGGGGGAGATTGTTGGAGAATGGAGTTTTGATGACAACAACCTTGTTTCAATATTAATTGATTATAAAGTATATACTAACATCTCTATCTAGAATATACACACATACACATATATATAGGATTTGTATACATGAATTAATATTGATGACTGTACAATTTTAGAGTTTTAAAGATTCAAAAGATTCAAAATTCAGAGAAGATTCAAGACTCATGAGTAATCAAGATTTCAAGAGTTCAAGATAAATATAGTAATAGAGTCTAGTTTATGTAAGACTCTGAATAGCACTCCAGGTTCAAATTCAAATTCAAATTCAAATTCTGTTTTTCAAATTTTGATTTTCAATTTTCAAAATTCTATTTTTCAAATTCTATTTCAAAATTCTACTTAAGTATTTCTATTTTACTTTTGATTTTGAACTCAAGTTTTAAAGATTACAAGTTTATATATTTATATAGTTATATACTTTATATTTATATAGTTTTAAACTTTATTATTCTATAAATATGTTTATTAATTTATATTTATGATTTCATATGATTTCCTACTTTATAATACTTATTTATATCACTATGATTTAATTCAAGAATTTCTAGAATTATATATATTAAAACACTTGGAAATTACTCACATTTCATTTTTTGAATAGCATATGTCGACATACATATGTTAATATGTCGATATATAACTGTCACATTTTTAATTTTGAAAGGAAGTGTCTTTTCACTATTTGTAACGTTCCCGAAGCGTTGCAACCTTTCAAATCTTATAAATAGGAGCTAATTTCGAATTTTTCATCGTTATTCTTCTCCATCTTCATCTCCTTTCATTACACCATTATTATATCATATCTTTATGATTTCTACACTTATACTCTGCCGATTTCAAGTCTAATTATATAAAACCACTTCTCTTCTCACTCTCGACTCATTACTCTCTGCATGGAAGTGTTATTGAAGAGTTATAGGGCTGTTGTGATCATTTAGGATTGTTTTGGGATAGTCTTGGAAATGGTACGTTCCTTACAGCCATGAAATCAAGGAAGGAAACAGTGGTAACCTTGTAGCCGGGGAAATCAAGAGGAAAATACTTAATTAAGTGTTTGGAAATAGTGGTAACCTTGTGGCCGTGAAATCAAGGGTATTGTACTTGGATATTGATATAGTAATAAAACTCCGCGCAATCCAGCGTTGCGTGGGACTGGACGTAGGAACAATCCGAACCAGTATAAAATATGGTGTGTTCTTTCCTTTTCTGCACTTATGTTTGATTATGTGTTTGTGGTTATCTCTGCGGTGTGTGATTCATATAGTAAATCATATAAGTTTTCGATTTTATTAAATTCAATAAAAAAACAATATTCACCCCCTCTAGTGTTAAGTTTTGCCTTAACAACCATTCATCATTCCCTAGCAGTTATTTATAGGTGTGTGTGAACAATAGCCATTGGATTATTATGATTAAATCATGGTTGTTTATATTTATAAACTAACACCAAAACCTGATCCGAACCAAGCCTTACTGGGCATGTCATTCGATCGACCGCTCCACTAGAAAGGCGGTCAATCAGCGGTCGATACCCCTTCTAGGGGGTGGTCGACCTCCTGGTCGTAGATCTGCCCGGTGAACGTATATAAGGGTTAAAAATATTTTATTTTATAACGTTTATTAATTCTATTTATTTCTTTCCTTTCAAACGTTATTCTTATCCCCATTGTATATTTATATATACACACAAATTCAAATTGGATGGAATATTCCAATCACTCATTTATTGGTCATATATTATTCCATATATTAATATTATAATTTGAATTTCAAACATTATTGCATATATATATTTAACGTACAACTTCTTTTAAGTGTAATTCTTTCATATGGGCTCATATTCTGACATATTGTAAATGAAAATTAATTAGAATTTCATCACGGATAAAAATATAGTATATTCGTGGCCAAATTCTAGATGCTGCAAAATTCCATTTTAGAGTCTATTAATACGTTATTACTTTACTGTTAATTTTCCGTATTTATTATCATTAATTTGTTTTAGGTCTATTTTTACGGGGTGTTATATTCTCCCCCCCTTAAAATATATTTCGTTCCAAAATCTACCTAAAGGGGCGAAAAACATAACTCGCTCTAAACATCCATGTAATACACCCATGTTATTTTAATTCATCCACAAACATCCATGACTCACAGTGAATTATGAACAACAGACTCACTAAAGTGAGCTCAATCCTAGCGTGTATATGAAATAATTGCTGCATTATATGTGCAATACATCCTAATATGCATATATTTCTATATGAGTGCGCTATGCAATTGTGTTGCATCCATTGCCCAAACAACCAATCTAGCAACCATAAAGCATCCATAAAAGTATTTTAGAGGAAAAATTACCCGAGAAAAGCTCTGGGTGGTTTTGTCTCATCTTATCCTTAGTCTCCCATGTGCTTTCCGTAAGATCATTTCCCCATTGTATTCAGACGAGGCGAACAATTTTATTGCGGAGTCTCTTGATTCGGTGCTCTACAATCTTCATTGTGGAACAAGGCACCTTGGACTCCAACTTATGTTTTCCTATGTCCCCAATTTCATCATGCTGGAGTCTAGTAGGAGAATCATTAAGACATTTCCTCAGATGTGATACATGAAAAACGTTATGGATTCCCATTAAGCATTCTGGGAGATCCACTCGATATTCCAAAGATCTTATCCTCTCGATGATGCAAAAAGGCCCTATAAATTTGGGAGCTAACTTCGTAGTCTTTTCAAACCGAACAGTCTTTTTGAGAGGGGGAACCTTTGCAAATACCAAGTCTCCAATATCAAACTTAAGTTCCCTCCTCCTCTTATCCGCATATGATTTATGGCGGTCTTGGGCTGCCTTCATTCTCTGTTGAATCAAAGAAATCTTCTCCGTGGAATCACGGACGAAGTCTGGTCTGAGTAGGACCTTATCGGTAATTTCCCACCAACAAGTGGTGATCTGCATGGCCTCCCATAAAGTTCTTCAAAGGGGGCCATGCCAATTGTTGCTCTAAAACTATTGTTATATGTAAACTCTACACGTGGTAGGTGCTGCTCTCAAACTCTTTTAAAGTCGATAAAGCAAGCCCTGAGCAAGTCTTCTAGGATACGATTTAATCTTTCTGTCTGGCTATCGATTTGCAGGTGATAAGTTGTACTTAAGTTGAGGGTCATTCCCAATGTTGCTTGTCAACTACTCCCAAATTCTCTCATGAATAAGGGACCTCTATCACGCACTATACTAGATAGGACACCATGTAGTCTAACTATGTCTCTAATATATAACTGGACCATTAAAGTTGCAGTCCTATTCTTTTTTATTGGTATAAAATGAGTACTCTTAGTCAAATGGTCTACTACAACCCAAGTGGCCCCATTTTCCATCTAACTTCTTGGAAGCCCATCCACAAAATCCATGGAAATATGTTCCCACTTCCATATGAGAATTTCTAAGGGTAACAATAATCCTCCAGGTCTTCCTTGTTTTTCTTTTACTTTTTGACATGTTAAACACTTAGCTACAAACTCATCTCTCTCCCTCTTCATCCCTTTCCAATGGAGATTTCACTTCATATCTTTATACGTTTTATTTCCAGCGGGATGTATGGTCATCCTTGACCTATGGCACTCCTCTAAGTTTTCCTTTCTTAACTCCTCATCCTTAGGGATGCAAAGTCGTCCATCCTTAAGCAAACATCCGTCGTCGCCTGATGAATATTAAACTGAATGAGGAAAGGTCTCCTTCTTCCCCACTTTCTCTTTCAAGTTTCTTATTTCCTTGTCAAGGTCTTGTATACCTTGAATCTTTTCTCTTAAAGTGGGTCTAACAAGCATAACTCCAAGAAATCTACTAGAAGCTATTGGCGAGGGTTGCAAGTTAAAGTTAGAGAGAAACTCCAATTGCTTCCATTTTAAAATTGCATTTAAAGATGCATGCTTTCTACTCAACGCATCCGCTACGATGTTCCCTTTCCCTGGGGTACACTGGATCATAAAATCAAAAGAGGCAATGTACTGCATCCAACATTTTTGTCTCAAGTTCAGGTCACATTGAGATAATAAATAGTATTTAGGGATTTATGGTCAGTAAAAAGTTCAAACTTCTCCGCTAAAAGATAATGCCTCTACATCTTTAAAGCGAATACTACTGCGTCTAGCTCTAGGTCTTGAACTGGGCAACTTTTCTCAAGTTCCTTGAGTTGTATACCAACATAAGCAACAACCCTCCCTTCTTGCATAAGAACCGCTCCTAAACTGGTTTCGCATGTATTAGTGTAAACAGTAAACATTCTTGAATCACCAGGTATAGTTAGAACTTTAGCATTAGTCAATACTTCCTTTAATTTCTTAAAGGATACATCGCATTTATTACTCCAAGAAAATACCAAGCTCTTCTTCATTAGTTGGGTTAAAGAAATAGCAATCTTTGCGGGGTCTATCGCCAAGCCTTTGCTTGACACGATATGTCCTAAAAACCTGACTTCTTCTCTCCAGAAATGACACTTCGAAATTTTTTCTTTTAACTGGCTCTCTCTTAATATCCGTAGGACATGTCCTAAGTGACTTTCCTGCTCTTTGTGGTCCCTTGAAAATATAAGGGTATCATCTATAAAAAAAACCACAATTTTATTCAAAATGCCCTAAACACTCTACTCTTGAGGTCAACAAAGAAGGCGGGTGAATTCGTCAATCCGAAGGACATAACTTCCCATTGGAATAATCCATCCGGCGTCCTAAATGTGGTTTTATCCTTACTTTCCTCTGAAATTCTCAATTGGTGAAATATAGTTGCAAGATCTAATTGGGAAAATACCCATGCTCCTCCCAAGTGGTCAAGTAGGTCATCAATTATGGGGAAGCGGTACCTATTCTTTTTGGCTGGCTTATTAAGCTCCCTATAATCCACACAAAGTCTTAGAGATCCATCTACTTTGGTGGCAAACACAATAAGTGCACCCCATTCAGACGTGCTTGTCAAATGAAACCTTTCTGTAGTAGTTGGAAATCTATTTCTCCAATTCTCTCCTTTCTTTAGGCGTCATATGCCTTAAGGGTAAAGCTATCGGCCTAACATCCTTCTCTAGGTCAATAAGAAAATAGATTTCTTTACGGAAGTCCCGTGACTTCCTCAAATATGTCGAAGAACTCATGTAACGACCCGGGATTTCGTGGTCCTGGTAATCGACATATAACCCAATGTCGACTATCAAGCATCGGAAATACCGGATAGTCCATGAAAGATGTTAGAGAGTGAGAATAGATAAGATAGAAAATTAGAATAGAAGAAGAAGAACATACAACAACATCAGAGTAACGAATCTCGAACAACATATAATAGATAACATATCTTTGAAATAAAATCAGTATATGTATGCAGTATCATTATCAGAGTACAACACTTAAAACACAGCGGAATAAACAATAGCTATATAATCCTGAAGCCTCCTGCTCCAAGCTCTCCAAGTATATCTGTGAAACCTGACTACTTGACTGCCCGTACAAATTTGGGCACCCAAGAGTTTAGGGTAAAACAAAACAAAATAAACTCCGGGTCAGTCATAGGACTGGACAAACCGAAGGCACTATTCTATAAACAGGGCAACCCTTGCATAACTCCGTCTTCAATAATCTTCATCATATTTGATCGCAACGCTAACGCCCATACAGAGAGGTTTTCAGTTAATGAATCTGATCTCGGTCTCTCTGTATTGACGACAGAGAAATGGTCAAAAACTTCGATAGTCGGTGAGTTAACTATCAAAGAAAACACATGTGCAAACAACGATATTATTTCCAAATGGAAATTATATTGATCAATCATCATTTAACATTTATCTCTTTTGTTCATTAATTTATTCATTTTTCATTTCATGTTTCCATATATTCAACATTTCTTATTTCTATTTTATTTTATATTAGAAAACATTTCTAATTCTTATTTGGAAAACATTTCCAAAGCTCCTTTATTGGATTTAAACAGATGTTTAACTAAAACATCGCTATGCCAACTCAAACCATTACACTCATTAACTAAATTCACTTAACCAATCTTCACTATCGAACCTTAACCATTCCTTAGTTAAAAATGGAGTCAATCAAGTTGGGGTATAACTACCTCTCAGACCTTAACTGAACAACATTTCTAACCTCGAAATAAACAAAGTTCACCTTTTAAATCTTTAACAAACTTCCTTACGTAACTCTCGGATTCTATTTACGAATCCACTTCTTTTTCAGAAATCATTTTATTATAACAATAGTATTATAATCCCATGCTTCTGAAATATAATAACTTAAGTATAACTTTTATTTATTAATTTGGATAAATAAATAAACAGCTAATTTATTAATAAATAAATAAATCTTGATTAAAACGGAAAGTGAATAGTACTTTCCCGAATTCGATATAATCGAATTTCAACGTATAACTCTCTTTCAAATAATCTCTATTCGATAACTCTCTTTCGAATAAACTATATTCGATTAACTATTTTCGAATAAACTATATTCGATTAACTCCCTTCGAATAAACTATATTCGATTGACTCCCTTCGAATAAACTATATTCGATTAACTCCCTTCGAATAAACTATATTCGATTTACTCCCTTCGAATAAACTATATTCGATTAACTCCCTTTGAATAAAATATATTCGATTAATTCCCTTCGAATAAACTATATTCGATTAACTCCGTTCGAATAAACTATATTCGATTAACTCCCTTCGAATAAACTATATTCGATTAACTCCTTTCGAATAAACTATATTCGATTAACTCCCTTCGAATAGACTATATTCGATTAACTCCCTTCGAATAAACTATATTCGATTAACTCCCTTCGAATAAATTATATTCGATTAGCTCCTTTCAAAAGAAAATATTCGATTAACTCCCTTCGAATAAACTATATAAGATTAACTCCCTTTAAATAAACTATATTCGATTAACTCCCTTCGAATAAACTATATTCGATTAACTCTTTTTGAATAAACTATATTCGATTAACTCCCTTTGAATAAATTATATTCGATTAACTCATTTCGAATAAACTACATTCGATTAACTCCTTTCGAATAAACTATATTTGATTAACTCCCTTCGAATAAACTATATTCTATTAACTCCTTTCGAATAAACTATATTCGATTAACTCCCTTCGAATAAACTATATTCGATTAACTCCCTTTATAAATGCTGAGTTCACATTCTGTTAAAAAATATCGGTGTCAAAACCGATTTCTACTCCTCCATATAAGTTCAGACTTATATATCCAATTTATCCAATGATAAAATAATTTACTTATTTTATAAAACATATTTATAAATTAATCTTCCCAATTTATCTGTTAAACAGATTTCTATTTAATTCCACTTTAAATAATCTTTTCCATTTCTTTTATATCCTGCCAATTTTCCTTTTTATTCTATTTGTTTTCCAAATATTCCCTTTTTATAATTCTATTTATTTTCCAAGTAAATATTCCTTTTATACTTCTATTTATTTTCTAAATAAATATTCCGTTTATACTTCTATTTATTTTCTAAATAAATATTCCTTTTATACTTCTATTTATTTTCTAAATAAATATTCCTTTTATAAAATTCTTTGATTTTATGAATATATTATTTTCAATATACACTTTGAAAATTCCCTTTTCACATTCCGGTATTTTTTATGGTATTTAAAATACCAAATAACCATGATCAATATCATTCAAACACACATAATCAACAACAGATTATATACCACATCATATATCACAATATATGAAACAAAACAGTATTTTAAATATTGAGGAATCCAGTTGGATCCCCCAACCTATTTCCCTGCATCACAGAGGTTAAACAATATAATTAACATCGATTTCATTTCAATATGAAATATTCTGCTAAACAGAATCAATATTTAATTAACGCTATATATATATATATATATAAGAAGATCTATAATTTCAACCAGTTACTTAGCAGTTCAACCAAACAGTCAACACACAACAATCAACCTGCATTTATCAACTCTAAAAATGCATTATAAAAATACAAACTGATCAGAGTTGGTGAGTTTTCTCACATTGGACAGTTATCATTAAATAACGATTAACTATCTTTAATTTAGATGGACGATTTATTTTGCAATAAATTGTAACGAGCTCCAATTCACTAACATATAGTTCTATTATGTAGTGTCCGTCCATAGGATCCGAACGGATTTGACCGTTCGAAATTCTGACCATGTATGAGCGAGATACAATAATTATAAGTTCCTATAACATTTAAATGGTTTAAATTAAAATTAAGTTAATTAAATTCCAAACCGGGCCTCACCAATAAGACAATCGGCCCACCCTCATTCTAGAAAGCCCAAACCCGCGTCTATTCTTCTTCCTCCCTCCTGTGTGTTCAATTGAACAATTTCCAGCGGACAAAACCCACCATATCCGCTTATTCCTCAGAGCAAAACTCCACCATCACTTTATGAAATTAAAAATCAATCTCACCATCATACTCCTCGTCGAATTCTCCACCAACCACTCACCATCCCTTGTCATTCAAATCCTCCTTCCTCATCGCGTCGAACAACCATCCCTGTTCGACATTAGGAAATCATCGAACCCGATACCCACTGTATCAACCCAAAATATATGCATAGATGCTAAAACCTACCACCATTGCGAAAACAATATCCATTTCATCTCAAATTACATGAATCTCTCACAATCCATAGCCCTAGTTCAACGGCTTCCACTGTCCAGATGAATAACTGGGTGCGCACGATACAAAGGAGGTAGCAGATGAAAGCCCTTCTTAACATGAACTCAAATCTATTGGCTTTTGAATTTTTAAGGGTCTATTTGAATTGATACGGATTTATGAAGATCACTATTTTGGGTTTTTGCTGAAGAATACAGCGGCGTAGAGTTTTGACTGAGGGATGAAAAAGTCTAGGTTTATGGAATGTTAAAGTATATTTATAGGAATAAAAAATTAATTTTTTAAGCAATTATTATATTAGTTTTAATCGATCGTTGCTCAAGTTTGCCGTTTACAATTCCGTATGATCATATGCTATATCCAAAAATCATGAAAAGGGGCACGCAGCTACAGTTCGACATTACGGACCTAACGAAACTGGTTTCATCAAATTCCGACTTCGTTTGCTCACATGCGTATTTTTAAAGTCAAATTACTGAGTATTTTTCAGATTAAAATGTCGTACGGCCACATACTAATTCCAAAAATCACGAAAATTGAAATCTAACAATAATTTAATATTCCGGATCCAAAAAAATTGGTTTCATCAAAAATGGAAGTCGTTTGCAAAACTGGCTATTTTTAAAGCTCTAAATAAACCCGTTTAAATATTAAATATATTTAAAAATAATTAAATTAAATATTATCGTATATGTATTCACATACAATACCATATAACTCCAAAATAAATATATCGAGATTTACAACTCGATATTTCAAATCTAGTGATAAATCGATATTCGTTTTATATTTAAATCCTTTTATAAATCGTTATAAATTATAAAGAAATTCCATAGCGACTATTTTAAAATTTGATTTGGATATAAATCAAAATCTACACGACGAAATCCCGATTTTTCTCTTCCATTAGAAAAATATACTTCACCAGCTTCGAACGTTTCTTGTTTCACAGAAATCCGATTTAAAACGGATTCTGTATATTCATTTAAAGTTCGAATCGCCAAATTATGAACTGTCGTGCCCTTTCAAGGTCGATTATAATTATAATATAATTATATGTTTAAACTGTCACTTTAAATAATATATTCGTTATTATAATCAAATTCTAAACTGAAACATATATTTTAAATTGTCCAATTCACACAATATTGCAAATTCCACTATTTCCGACTATTTTAGAATTAAATATATTATTCTATTATTTATATTAATTAAATATAAATATTATTTATTTAAATAACCATTTAAATCTCTAAATCTCTATTTAAATAATTAAATAAATTAATTATTATACTATTAAAATACGGGTCGTTACAACTCACATACTATAGGGACCGAAGATGGTCCTTCTGGACTAGGAGATAAGGTATATAACTTTATCCTTATTTCTAACGTTACAAAGAATTTTCAGACTACATCCTCCTCGGCTCCTAAGATGAACAATCCTCTTATTGCAATCTATGACGACCCCATAAAATGATAGCCAATCCATACCTTAGATAAGGTCTAACCCCATAAAATCCAATGCATACGCTTTGCAAAGGAATTCAGCATCGTCGATATCCAATCCTAGGTCTTTACATATCAACTCAATATCTTTAGCTCCTCCGATATGGTTGGCCACCTCTATCGGATTATTAAAGATAGATAAGGGAAGGTTCAACAAATATACTAGCCTCTTAGAAATAAAAGAATGGGTCGCTCCCAAGTCAAACAAGGTGTACATAGAAACTTCTAAAATAGAAGTTATACTTTCAAGTGCGGGTTGACCTTGATCTCTTGGGGGTCAACTTTGTATTGGTGTTGCCTCCAGTGCATAATTCTGACTGCTTTAAATAACCTTAGGCTTTGTGTAGTCTTTAGACATGTGTCCTTCCTCATGGCAATTGTATCACTTTCCTTTAAACTCCTTCTTTTCCAAAGCAGTCCTGCAATTCTTGGCTTCATGGTCCTTGCGGTTGCACCTAGTACAAGTCTTAGCTTCCTTTTTAAACTTCCCCCTTTCTTCTTATTCTTCCACCAGTCCTTCTTATTCTTACTAGGACCAGAACTTCCTTCTCCCTTCTCACCATTCTTATTCTCCTTAGATCCTTTATCTGTGCACAAAATGGTTGTCTCCATTAAAGATTCAAAGGTTGCTCTGAATGTTACTTGTACTAACAAAGTGTCGTTCAATGGGGTGTTCAACCCCTTAACAAACCTTAAGGCTTTGCTCATTGGGGTACCCAACGGACCCTTACCAAACTTACTTAACTCGATGAATTTAGCTACATACTCTTGTAGACCCAAACTTCCTTGTTTGAGATGGATAAACTTCTCTAATTGGATTGTCATCTCAGCTTTTGGTAGAAACTTTGCTTCAAAGTGGGCCTTAATTTCAGCCCATGTAAATACTCGGCCCTCATTTTCTCCAGATACTAGGTTCCACAATTTATGGGATTCTCCTTTTAAGTGCCTGGCCACAATCCTCCTTTTAACTTCATCTGACCATCCATTGGCCTTAAAATCCTTTCACAGTCCATTATCCAAGCTTGAGCACTAACAGAACATCCTGTTCCTAAGAATGGTTTTCCACCAAGGTTTGCAAAGCTTTTACGTAACCGAGGAAAATCAAAGGCTACCTCACCAGCAGGACTCGTAGGCACTGCTGGGACGGGATTAGAGACAGGGACTTGCTCCATAGTACAGAGATACTATTGAAACCATTCTGGAAAATACCCAGATCATGCTTGGTTTCCCTGTTCGAAAGGATTATCAACCATTTTACTATCTAAAAAAGAAAAGGAAGAATCCTTCAATGGATACTTCTGAGATAGTATTTAAGCTGAAAAGGGAAGAAAACAATAAAGCTTCCTAGTATAGTTGTGTATGCTTTAAAGTTAGGCTCCACTATTGCTTCGTCCATTGAATCTACCCTACCTACTGACTTGTTAGATATGTTAAGGAAAGGGGTCAGAATATAAAGTCCTGTGTGACTGAAAATAATATTTGCTTAAAGACTATACCCTAGATTTGGAAGGTTATATGTGTCAAGGTATGTCTACGAAACACACAAGCACACACATACACACACACGCGCGCACACACACACACATACATATATATATATATATATATATATATAACAATTTGACCAATGAGATGGATATCTGAATCAATCACTTAGGACCTTCATTAGTGCATTTAGAGTGGAGACTCAACAACGTGGACATTCTTGATCACTTAAGACCCATTCTAACATATTTATTAAGGGTAGATTCTCATGATCTCTTATAACCCTAAGGCGGACACTAGCCACTTAAGACCCCATCCTAGTACGTCAACTTTCTTAAGTATATATTCTCGCAAGTAATATGAGAAGTAGTATCTCGTCGCTTAGTATTGATTTAGGGTAGGCCCACATATAGCCATTTAAGACCCCCTCGGCGGACGCCTCATGATACTACTGAACTGATATTACGGTAGAACAGCTATCTCGCTCAAAACTTCCTTTAGACAATCGGTGGATTAAATAGCATGGTACGTCCAATGTACACCATCTCTATTCCTAGGTTTCCCTCACAAAACTCCTAGAGGAAGTGGACATTCCTGTAAACTACCCTACTCCGTTATTACCATGCATAAAACACTTTCATAGACGGAGGACCCATAGACATACTTCTAATATAATAAGAGAGGGTCCCACGACTTTGGTCCATATCCAAATAATAAACCTTCTAAATGGTCCTAGTCCTAACCACTTAAGACCTAAACTAGATAAGAAGAGAGTCAGCCACTTAAGACCTTCTCAAGACTTAATAAACATACCTATTTACACACATAATCGATTTATATATACACTAGACCTCACACAGAAAAACATTTACCTATAGATGCTGGATATGTCGGGCGATTCCGGGAAGACTTCTACTACAAGTGGGCTTAACCACGTGTCATAGTATATCAGTTTAAATGTCCCATGATACCCAGACCTCCCACACTAGCCAGGCTCATTTGTAGTCACTGGATTTTTCGGTCGGTTCCTGACAGACTTCTATCACAAATGACGACTAACCTCGTGTCTATGTGTCATTATTTAATGTATAAATAAGCCATTTTATATGCACACACAAACAACATTTTATAGGGGGACATTACAAATTCTAATCTTGTTTTAATCGTATTATTACGTTATTACTACGTTGATTACGTTTATTACGTTATATAAGTAGAATATTTAATATGTATAATAAGCTCTAATTTTCGTATGAACGAAGGAACATTTTAATGGTGTAAATTGTCAATTTGGTCTATATTCAAAGATATAAGTTAATTCCCATATCAGACCCTAAATACATGGCATAACGGCATAAATAAATGATAGCAGTAATGGAAAAAATACAACATAACAATCAAAACATGCATCCTAGGCTTGTTAGAATAATTCAAGCATTGAATCAAGAACAAGCTATAAATTTCCTACATCATATATGCATATATACATATATATGTATATATATATACATAGACATTTATTTAATCTAATTCATACTTTCTTATGTTGTACATAAAAACATTAATATTTGATTTGTTTCAAATCTAAATACGTTCGAATTATCCATTTAGGATAGAAACCCAAACCTATTCAAATAATAAAACTAAATCAAATCTGAACCTTTTTACATCACAAACTCTTTTAGGAAAAAGGATAAATCAAATCAAACAAAAGTAAATCACCCAAAATGTTTTTCATCCACAACTCAACAAAATTCGCAAACCCAACATTTATTGATAATTCTTGCGAAATATATGTAAGAATAGGAGATTTAGGGGTTTGGTAGTTTGGTATTATTGTTAATCCAAATCTCTAATTCATATACAAATCTACAAATGTAGAATATGACTAAATAATTACTATTTCTACTCATACTGATTCGACTATATGGAAATGCCATAGATCTGACGATGTTTGCTTATTTGATGTGAACTCCAATTCCTGAAAATCTTTATATATAAGAATTAAATAGTTAAAATTCTTATATATATAATTCTAATGATTCTATATTTAGATCTTATTTAAATCCTATAAGAAAAAGGGTTTAGAAAATAAAAATTGATTTTAAGAGAGGAAGAAGAAAACCTATTATAAACTTCTCTGGAATCAATGGCAAAGTGAAGGCAGGGAAGGAGAAGGAGGCTAGGTTTAAGTCTAAGGTCTAGGGCATTATTTATAGGTGTATGTGTGAATAATACCATAGGATTATTGAGATTAAATCTTAGCTGTTTATATTTATAAAATAACACCAAAACCTGACCTGAACCTAGCCTTACTGGGCATCGGCCGCGCCAGGCGGTCGACCGCTCCCCTAGAAGGGTGGACGACTGGTGGTCGATACCTCTTTTATGGGGAGGTCGACGTCCTGATCACAGATCTGTCCTATGAATGTATATAAGGGCTAGAAAGATTTTATTATATAACGTTTATTAATTCCATTTATTTCTTTCCTTTCAAATGCTATTCTTGTCCCCTGTTGTTTACTTATATATACACACAAATTCAAATTGGATGGAGTATTCCAATCACTCGCTTATTGGTCAAATATTATTCCGTATATTAATATTATAATTTGAACTTCAAACATTATTTCATATATATTTAACTTACAACTTTTTTAAGTGTAATTCTTTCATACAGGCTCGGATTCTGACATATTATATATGAAAAATGATTAGAATTTTGTCACGAATAAAACTACTATATTTTCGTGGCCAAAATCCAAATGCTACAAAATTCCATTTTACAGCTTGTTAATATATTATTGTTAATTTTCAATGTTTATTATTATTAATTTGTTTTAGGTCTATTTTTACCGGGTGTTACAATAAACTAGCATACAAACATCCATAATAGCATCAATAAAACAAGTAGAACCTATTAAAAGCAATCAAAGTGTGATAAGTGTCAAAATAGATTAAATTTATAGTACCGTCAAATAGAGAGTAATAACGCATAAATGGGTGAAAATGTGATATTTAATTTAGAATATTTAGTATGTTGTATTAATCTTTTAATTATTTAATTTGTAGATTTAACTATATTGGAAATTTTGTTATAAGATTAGAAATTAGTCAAAAGCATCATTTATATATTGTATTAACAATCATAGCAAGTGAGAGGTAAAATCACTCATTTTAGCTAAATCAGCCCAAACCTACCCCAAATCGTTAAGCTCGTATCATGAGTCCAATGCAAGAAACGATGCCTAAAACGACCCTTGTACGTAAGAGATACAACATATATAAGATTGGTGATTATTTAATAAGTTTTAACATAAACAATAATCTATTTCAACTAGCTACCGTACCTTAATTACCACTCTAATTATTATCTTCCTTAATGCTGATACATGCATACTCCAAACACAAAAAGAATGTTCATTGCTAAGCTGTGATACAGAGTTATGATTGGTGATACTCAAGACCATTTCGCTATTGCACTTAGCGTCGCTAGATCAAACTGTCGAAACCATCCTTGCTTCTTCAGTTGCTTCTATCCTATCACCATCTACATGTAGCTTAGCATTCCCCTGGTGTCATGCCATCATCGAGCAACATGACCTCCTCAAACTCCCACATCTGACATGCCTTCCTGCCCCAAAACCAACGCATGCGTCAAAACACCTTTAGTTTTACGATATCAGGCAAAAATGTTAATCTTAATTTGGAACTCCCATTACCGATGCTCGTTTTTCTTTCCTAAAGTTGCACAGGACATTAGAGTTCGTCTTTGCGAGTCCAATGGAACTTGTGGCATGAATAATTGTAAGGAGAATTGTACAAAATAAATTTTCCAAATCTTGAAGGGGAGACATTTATTTTGACGGAACATTACGATATTTTTAGGAAAGAAAGTAAGTTGTACATGATCCAATCAGATTTTAGGATTTAGGTTAATTTATATTAATATTATGCTCAATTATCTTAAACTCCAAACGAAATTGAATGCGCGTTTTAATCTTGTATGATCAGATGGTAATTTTAATCGCCACGGTAGTTGACGATGTACATGACCTCAATATTATAGTTCCATGGTATAAGTTTTGTCACAATCCGAGACACGCATGGAATGACAATCTAAGCTTACTTTGAGATCATTTTTTCGAACAAATTGTCTGATCTCGAAATACAAGAATCCTTAAATTTTTCTTTATGTAATAAACCATTCAAACTCAATGTAAGTTGTCTCGAGTCTTGATTCGATCGTATGTGATAATTCCTATTTTAGGAGCATCATATAATTAACCATTAATATTTGAATAAACTACTTAAATATTCAGTAGTAATATTATAGGACGACATGTTCTTCCTTTATTAAAGGATTTCATCCCAGAAATGCCGAGGATGGAAAAACACAACCCAATGCTTTCGACAAGAATAACACAAGATAAATTATCACATGTCGCTCTCAACAACTATTAAAAAATGATTGTGACAACAAAAATAGACTTTGAATTAGCATGGAGTTTTAATTCCCATCCCTAAGAATAATCATAATTAATTCCACAATCATCGTGGCTATGCTAAACATCTAAGTTGTACAATTATTTTGAATAACTCAACGTTCCAGCCCATAATTGTCCAACCGTAAGTGACTCATTGCTTAAAATCAAGATGCCTCAGCCCACTATCGCTAAATCGAGGATGACTCACTACTAAAGAGAAAAATGTCCTTACCCACTCCTGTCACCAACAATCCTTAATTACCAATAGCATTTCGCATCCTCCTAATAAGTTAATTCTTAAACTCTAATAATAATAATAATAATAATAATAATAAACCTAAGGTAACCAATAGCAAGAAAACTAACAAACAAGCATATAAGACTCGATGACATGAAGTATTGACGAGCCATATATAATGTTACGTATGGACAAACCATGTTGTACCACTTCTCCATCTCAAGTCTCGAGGAAAAACACTACAAATGTTGTAGTCATCCATAGTATTAGTCTCTAAAGATCAAATACGGGATGTTACACATATACATAATTTAACCAAGCTCCCAATAAGGTAAGTCACAATCAAGAAATAAAACTAATTATTCGAATGTCAATGCTAATTCCCATCAAACGACAAGATTAGATGAAATAACGGAACCTCGATTTCCAAATAGAATACATATGGATAAGCCATTAATGGAAGTCATATTTTAATTGGTAATGGCATTTCCTTTATTTTTCATCGAGGAAGCACTTGACAAAATAGAAATGACAAACAATGGATGTGCCTCTATGAAATGCCCATAAACAACAGGCAGGGGTGACAAATAGAACAGAGAACCGAAAAACTAAACCAAATCAACCTGAAAAGACCCTAACCAAACCCGATCAGTCTCCAGTTGGATCTAGGTAATGAAAAATACAAAAAGACCCGATCAAACCCGACCAAAACAGAACCGAATCGAAATACCTGACCCAAAACATTGAAATATATGTACTTCTAGTGTTATTATCCAACTGAACCCGAAACAACCCAAACCGAACCGAACCAAAGCTTGGGTCAGGCCGGTTCCAGATTTATGAAATGTGTAGTTTAGACCGGACAAAATCTGACCCGCCTAGAAGCGAGATACGTCGAGTTAGGTCTGAGTCCAACGTGTCTGGTCGATTGCCACCCTAGCAATAGGACAACTTTTTATATGGGTACAAGCTCATGCAACACGAGCCTTCCGATCAACTCCTTTGAGCAACAATCCTTTCGTTGGATGAAACTAGACGCTTTTCTAATCGATCATTCAACCTTATCTACCCTTTCTATATGAAGTACCTATAGGGAAAGAAACCATATTTCAATTGTAGATTGAATTCAGTCACATATTCTGACACATATATGTTTCCTAAATCGGCAAACTGATCGCTTAACACTGACTTTTGAGAAGTCAAGAAAAAATTTCTTTAAGGTGAACTATGAATGAATGTTAAGTAGACCGATCCTTAGGAGGACACTTGACTAATTCAGGTTTATCTTTGGAGTCTTCTAAAGTAAAATTGTACCTCTTAACAACATATATTTCTAAGTTGTAAAATAACACCTTGCAAAAAACCTAACAACTCTTACATCACAATAGTCGATGCCATTCAAAGGAACGATTTTCCTTATAGACACTAAAGTATCCATACATCTCTACATAATCTAGTCTCTTCATTTGAGCCCCATAATTATTCAGAGATATTATGGCATCTCAAATAGTGATTTGCACCATAATTGAGAATGTATTCTATAAATATAGGCTAGTGGTCCTCAAATATGCCTGATTCTGAGCTCCGAACATGAAGTAACAATATTTCTCGTATTAGATCATTCCAAATTGATGACAAGGACGTTATGTCGCTAACTGAGAAGACTACTTAAATGGCACACGTGTGTAAAACAACCTATACTATATGTATACTGTTGGCTCGCTTTTTGACTAAGCCATCCAGGATCATTCATGAAAGGAAATCAGGAAACCAAGTCCCCCAGGAAAGTGGAAGAATGGATCGCACGCCATCGTCTCGCCCAGGAATGGATCGCACGCCATCGTCTCGCCCAGGAATGGATCGCGCTCTATCGACTCGCCCAGGAACGGATCGCTCCCATCTCGTCGACGAACGTCACCTCCAGGCAATCTGATCCCTTGTAACGAACCGAACCCCCTGACCCGTTCAACCACGAGCTGGTCTTCAGCGATCCGAATCGCACGGATCTGACGACACCTGTTCACAACGGCTAGTTTGACTGTTTCTTCAATGGTGGCGATGCGATCCGAAAATCTCGGGATTCGTGCCACGTGTCTGCGATCCGCCTGACAAAATCAGCTATAAATAGCCCAGAGCTTGGCATTTTTCGGGATCTTTTTGGCAATAGTGAATACTGAATCCGCCATTGTTGTCAAACCACTGAAATATTGAGAGAAATCACGGTTGTACTAGCTTGTAAAGCATAATCAATAAGATATAAAGTGGACGTAGGCTCGTTAACGCCGAACCACTATAAATTCTGAGTGTTATTTTCTTTTTCCTTGTTCCTCATTTAGAATTCTCTACAGTTCATAACAATTTGGGTGTTAGGTCCAAATTTCGATCTAACATTTTTGGTGCTTTCACTGAGAAACTCAGTCTTAAAGTTTCGTCATTCGTTTTCTTGAAGATTCCAGCGATTCGGATATCATGGTTGGAAAAAGATCTAAAGTTTCGCAGACCAACGAAACGATCGAGGAGAGTGTACACGAACTGGGCAACGAAGAGATTCTGGATCGCGGAGCGCAGGGGGCGATCCGATCCGATGAAAACACCTCGTTCCGAGTCGATGAGAACGAGACGATCCGTGCTACTGAGGGGGTCGTTACTCGATCCCGGGGCAACACCTCGCAGCCTCCGCGTACCACGACCACGAGTCGATCTCAGGGGGGCGCAGCGAACCGCCCTCCACGAACCGCAACTACCCGAACTGATGGTCAGAACACAACTCGACCTGGAAAAGAACCTATGACCCACTCCTATCGTCCTGGCGCTTCTGCTCGACCCGGTCCGAGCGCTTTGCCCATAAGAGAGGGTGATGATGACCACTACGATCCTGCTGCTCCTGTCACTGAGGGGGATCTTTCCCGCTTTGTCGAAATGTGGGATAGGTTATTTGATGAGTTAGCCGCCCAAAGGCAGGAAAGTTCTATCCTACGGAAAAACCTGACGGCTATGGATAGAAGACTTGATGAGTTAACAAGGCAAAGAACATCGCCAGTTCGTCCACTCACTCCAGCATATTCCTCTTCATCTGAAGAATCGCCGAGACCTCCGCGGCGACCGTATGAAAGAGCCGAAAACATAGAACAGCTTCGGTTCGGGACCCTGCCCTCACAAGAAGAAGAAGAATTGGGGGCAAGACCCTCAGACCGTAATATGGATGGTCAAGCAACGACCCTCAGGACTCGAGGTGTGAACAGTCCTGTGCGTGACAGACCACCTCAGCCCCGTCGCCGTACGCATACTCATGATAACAGGGGGCAGCGAGGCCCCGTCCAAGCCCCGGACTTTGTAGCTACTCCCCGAAGAGAGATCAGAGAACCTCGTCGGGCCAGAGGCACTGACCCCGAACCTCCTTTGACTAGTGCAAACGTTGCAGCCATGGTTCGCCAGATTTTGGCTGACAGCCGTGGACAGCGGAACGAAGATTGGGGGATTGACCGCAGTCATACTCCTTTTACTGACGATATTTTGGATGCAACTTTTCCAAGGCGTTTCAACATGCCACAAATGAACCGATATGCAGGGAGGTCTGATCCTGTTCAGCACCTAATGAGATACTCTTGGTCGATGACTGCTGCCGCCGCTTCTGACGCGGTTAAGTGTAAAGCGTTTTCTATATTCCTGGATGACGTGGCTTTGCTATGGTTTACTCGCCTGCCGGCAAGATCGATTTCTAGCTTCAGGGAACTAAGCGAGAAGTTCGTAGAGCAATTCCGTATCTACGCACAGAAGACGAAAAGCGTGATCGATCTATTTCTTGTCAAACAGCGACCAGGCGAAAGTCTAAAGATGTACCTGGATCGTTTCAATTTGGCCGCCACTGAGGTCAAAGATCCTCATGAGCCGACCATTGTCGCAGCACTAATTGATGGAGTGGATAAGGACACTGAATTCGGGAGGTACTTGGCAGGCAAACCACCCCACACCAGAGAATTATTCTATGAGAAAGCCAACGTACATCTACGCCGGGAAGAGGTATACGCGAACCGAAAGCTTAAAACAACTGATAAGGAAGAAGTTCAGAGTAATGTCGCCATCAAACAGACTGGAGACAGCTCGGGGAAAGTTGAGGCTAACGTCGGAAATCAGAACCAGGGTGGTCGCCGACCGGGTAACAACAATAACAATGCTAATGGCAACAGCCGGAAGAGGGGCCGAGGGAACGACTCCCAGAGAAGAACTTGTCCCAGGGCCTTTGAAAGTTATACACCCATAAATGATACTCTGGAGAATATCTTCATGGATGCGTATGAAGTCCTCCAGAATAAGAGGCCACCTCCTAGAGAGTCGACAGAAAAAGAGCGTGAGACAGGGAAGTTTTGCCTCTTTCATCAAATTCACGGCCATTCGACGAATGAATGCCGTCACCTGAGGGACGTAGTCGAAAGGTTGCTTCGAGAAGGGAAGCTAGACGAATACAGAGTAGCGCCTAGGGACAGGGGGCAAGCAGTGCAGGCCCCGAATCAGAATCAAAATCAACTTGCTGCTAGGCCAACTGCTCAGCAAAAGGGAAAGAATATTGTAATCAACACCGTGATCGGTGGACTTTACCTTGCTGGGCACAGTTCCAAAGCTTTAGATCAATATGTCAACGCAGCCAAACAACACCTCGAAGTGGGGGAATGTAGCAACCCCGAGGACAGTGTTCCGGTGAAGCAGCAAAAGATGATGACTGATGATGTTGTTTTCCGAGAGCGAGAAAGCATTGGGGTCCATGCTCCAACTGAAGATCCACTTGTAATCACAATACCCATTGGGCCAGCCACTGTTCATAAGGTACTGGTGGACAACGGGAGTTCCGTTAATATCCTTTTCAAAAAAGCCTTTGACCAGATGAATCTTGAGATAAAAGACTTGAAGCCCTGCCAAGGATGGATTCGTGGATTCAACGGAGCATCCACCGCACCTATGGGTTACGTAGAATTGCCAGTTACACTTGGGGAAGGAGAACGCCAGAGAGTGAGAATCCTTCCCTTTGTGGTTTTGGATGTCGAATCGCCATACAATGCCTTCTTGGGCCGGCCGGCCCTCGCAAAATTCAGAGCCTGTATAGCCCCCTGGTGCTTGCTATTGAAGTTCCCCACAGAAGCCGGCGTTGGTATCGTCAGAGGGGATCAAGTTGCTGCGCGAGCATGTTATGTTGCCGAATTAAAGTTGCTTCGCAACGGCGGGGATATCGAAACTAAAGGCACTCCTCCCCCTTTGGGGGCGGAAACCTTATAGCAATCAAAGAGGATAATTGTTGGAGAGTTGCCTAGTGTGATGCCCGAGGATATAGATCCCAGAGAGGATCAAGAACCCGGGGGCAGAACGGCAACTCCCAACGAAGCAACTGTGGATGTGCCAATCGATGACAGTGATCCGGAGAAGGTCCTTAAGATTGGATCCCAGTTAAGTCCGACTCTTGCCGAAGAATTGACGACTTTCTTAAAGAACAACTTGGATGTATTCGCTTGGACCCATGCGGACATGTGCGGGATATCCCCATCAATCATGAGCCATTCTTTGAGCATTAACCCCAAACATCCTCCAGTGAAGCAAAAAAGGCGAGTGCTGGGCCCAGAGAGGTCCGCTGCCTTGAAAGAAGAGGTTGGAAAGCTAAAGAGTAATGGGTTTATCAGAGATTCCACTTACCCAGACTGGATTTCGAATCCAGTCCTGGTAAAGAAGGCCAACGGAAAGTGGCGAACGTGTATCGACTTCTCGGATCTAAACAAAGCTTGTCCAAAGGATAGTTTCCCATTACCTCGAATTGACCAGTTGGTAGACTCGACGGCAGGTCATGAGCTTCTCTCATTCATGGACGCTTATTCAGGATACAACCAAATTCCGATGCACGTTCCGGACCAAGAGCATACTAGCTTTATCACTGATCTAGGATTATATTGTTACGTAGTAATGCCCTTTGGTTTGAAGAATGCAGGCGCTACGTACCAACGTCTGGTCAACAGAATGTTTTATAACCAAATCGGGAAAACGATGGAAGTATACGTCGACGATATGTTGGTTAAATCCAAGCAATCCTTTTAACACACTACTGACTTGGCAGAGATGTTCGGCATTCTTCGGAAGTATGGGATGAAACTCAATCCCACCAAATGTTCGTTCGGTGTTGCTTCTGGAAAATTCTTAGGATTCATTGTCAGTTCGCGCGGTATCGAGATTAATCCGGACCAGATCACGGCAATCAGGAACATTCAGGAACCTAGGCAAATTAAGGACGTGCAAAGCCTTGCTGGAAAAGTGGCCGCACTAAGCAGATTTATCTCCAGGGCTACGGATAAGTGCATCCCATTCTTCGAATTAATAAAGCGGGGAAAACGCCACTTTAAATGGACACCTGACTGCGTGGAAGCGTTTCAGAACTTGCTCAGACACTTGGAGAAACCTCCAATTCTATCTAAACCAATAGACCACGAGGATTTATTCGTGTATTTGGCAGTATCATCTCATGCAGTCAGCTCAGCATTGGTAAGAGAAGAGGAGGAGGTCCAAAGACCTGTGTATTACGTGAGTAAAAAATTAACAGCGGCAGAGCGTAATTATCCACGGATAGAAAAACTGGCGTATAGTTTACTGATTGCCTCCAGAAAACTTCGGCACTACTTTCAAGCCCATCCTATTATCATATATACTGATCACCCACTCAAGCAAGTTCTACAGAGACCAGAGGCGTCTGGAAGATTACTCAAATGGAATATTGAGTTAAGTCAATTTGACTTGAACTTTCAGCCCAGACGATCAATTCGGGGGCAAGTGATAGCTGACTTCATAGCAGAATTCACTGTTCCTGAAGAAGACATAGCAAACGAAGAAGCGGAACCCTCAAAGTTACTTTTCGACCCTAATGTCTGGAGATTATATACTGATGGTGCTAGAAATAACGAAAGATCCGGCGCTGGAATAGTGCTTGAAACCCCCGAGAAACGATTGATAACTTATGCCATCCGAATGGAGTTTCAGGCCACTAACAACGATTCTGAATACGAAGCTCTGATAGCCGGATTAAAGATTGCAAAGGTGCTAGAAGTCACAAAACTGAACATCTTCTGCGATTCCAAGTTAGTTGTGAACCAAGTTACTGGGAGATTCCAAGCTAAAAGTGCAAGTTTGATTCTATACTTAAAGAAAGTGAAAGAACTATTGAATGAGTTTGATCACTACAGCATATCTCATATTCCGCGGTCAGAAAATCAGCAGGCAGACAAGTTGGCAAAGATGGCTAGTTCTAACGATCCTGAAGTGATAGGGCTAGCCCCCGTTGAAGTACTTCGGTCTCCCAGCATTGATCAGATGGAAATCGACCTAGTACTAGAGACGGAACCAGAAAAGGAGTCGTGGATGACCCCTATAAAGAATTTCCTAATGGATGGAGCGCTTCCGACCAGGAAAAGCGAGAGGCGTAAAGTGATTCGTAAAGCCGCCCGATACGTACTGCAAGGCGGAGTCCTTTATAGACAAGGGTATTCAATGCCCCTCCTTCGGTGTATAGCCCACGATGACGTCAAACGTGTGCTGCAAGAAGTCCACGAAGGCGAATGTGGCGACCACACCGGGGGGGCAGACTTTGGCAAAAAAGATATTACGGCATGGTTACTTCTGGCCTACCATAAACAAGGATGCAGTAAGATATGCACGACGATGTGACGCATGCCAGAGATTTTCAAAGATACCCAGAGCGCCTCCAAGCCAGTTAAAAACAATGATGAGCCCGTGGCCATTTGCTATGTGGGGAATTGATATCATTGGAAGTCTCCCCATAGCAAGAGGTGGAGCAAAGTTCGCCATTGTGGCTGTAGATTATTTCACTAAGTGGGTCGAGGCAGAACCACTAACTACAATCACAACTAAACGGGTGATCAACTTCATCGTGAGAAACATCATCTGTCGATTCGGGATTCCAAAAATTGTGATAACAGACAACGGAACTCAATTTGATAGTGCTGAATTCAGAAACTTCTGCCAAAAATACCACATCGAGAATCGATACACATCTGTGGCACACCCACAATCGAACGGGCAAGTCGAAGCTGTAAATAAAGTAATTAAGTCCATTCTGAAAAGAAGAATGAAGCGGGCTAGAGCCATGTGGGCTGACGAATTGCCCTTGGCACTATGGGTCTACAGGACGACATATAAATCAGCAACAGGACATACCCCGTTCTCCCTTGCTTTTGGAACGGAAGCAGTCATCCCGATTGAGATAAAGGTACCTTCTCATCGGGTGACCTATTATGATCCAATGTCCAATAATGAATTGCTCCTTGAGTCCCTGGATATGATCGAAGAAAAGAGGGATGAAGCCGACCTGCGTGCTCTGAGATGCAAACAACAGGTCGCCCGATACTACAACAAAAAGGTCCGAGCCCGAACCTTGGAACCCGGAGACTTGGTTCTGAAACGTGTCTTTCCACCCCCAACTCATATGGGAGCGAAGTGGGAAGGACCGTATTCTATTCTCAGCAAGCTTGATAACGGAACCTTCAAGCTGGCAACCGTAGATGAAAAGGAGATCCCCAGAGTGTGGAATGCCCAACATCTACGGCCATATCTAACATGAGAAGTTTCGAATCTATTCTTTTGTTTTGTTAAAAAAAAAAAAAACTATGTACAGGGCATGACTTGCCTAGAACAGTCTGATTTCTTAAAGCAAGAGATTATAAAGTGGACGTAGGTCATGATTCGACCGAACCACTATAAAAATACTGTGTGTCATTTACCTTTACTGCGTCTTTATTTATTTGCCTATGAAAATCAGTGTGAATATTGCAGGTACCCGAAGTCCGGTGCCGACAGTTCCTATCGTAAACTAACCAGAGGAACCCAAAGCCTTGGTAAATGCTCTAGCTCCTTGTCCGACTGGTTTTAATCCTCGGAGCTTGGATTAAAATGTAAACCTGAGACGAGTTTGAGGAGCATGCATGATCGCAGACGGTTGAGTTCGAACTCTAACTCTCCAGAGAGAGAGAGAGTATAAAAGCGTCTCCGATTGAGCGCTGAGAAAGAGCTCCTTTCCCGCTGAAGGATCGGGGAGCGAATGAATCGCTGAGCTCGAACTCTAACTCTCCAGAGAGAGAGAGAGTATAAAGGCGTCTCCGATTGAGCGCTGAGAAAGAGCTCCTTTCCCGCTGAAGGATCGGGGAGCGAATGAATCGCTGAGCTCGAACTCTAACTCTCCAGAGAGAGAGAGAGTATAAAAGCGTCTCCGATTGAGCGCTGAGAAAGAGCTCCTTTCCCGCTGAAGGATCGGGGAGCGAATGAATCGCTGAGCTCGAACTCTAACTCTCCAGAGAGAGAGAGAGTATAAAGGCGTCTCCGATTGAGCGCTGAGAAATAGCTCCTTCCCCGCTGAAGGATCGGGGAACGAACGAATCGCCAAGCATAAAACTCTAACAGTTGATTAGGGGGCATCACGCACTCCTATGCGGACACTAAACTTTGATATAACAAGTGTAACATAGCATGAACATTCTTCTTCCTGTTGATTGACTGACTTATAATTATTAATAGTTGGCTAACGACTAAACGTGGAAAGTTTCTATGAATACAGGTACACAATGATGTAAGAAGAAACAAATCCTTGTTTATGTACTGCAAATCAGCAAAGTGAAAACAAGTTAGAAACAAAAGTGAGGACCAGTCTCACAATTACACTTCCTGGCCAGTGGGAAACTTAAAAGACAAAATATCAATAAACATCCTATTTATGCTTTGATATCTTCTCTCGCTTCTGCCTCTCCAGCCTCTCCTTGTCGGCTTCAGATGGATCCCCCTTCTTCCTTTTCCGTTTGTCCACGAGGGGAGCATCTGACTCCTCTGAGGTCTCCTCTCCCCCATCTTTTCCCTTGCTTCTGCCGGAGAGGGAAGCCGGGAAGTCATCAGGGTTTGCAAAGTGAAGTTGCCGGCTGATGGACTTGGACTGGATTTTCATGATCATCCCAGTTTTGGGATCGAACTCTGCAAGAGGGACCACATCCAAAGCCTCATCCCCCACCTTCTTCAAAGCCAACTCTTTCTCTTGTCTGGCTTTTCGGCTGGCCAGGGGTTCCTCATCATCATCATCATCGTCGGCCTTCTTGGTGCCGGTGGTATCCTCTTCGTCATCCACATGCCGACCATCCAAGTCTTTTAAAGCCTCGATAGTCTCAGCATCTTTGGGTACGTCGGCGCTAGGCACCGAGATGCTTCCTTCAGCTGTTGCGGCCTCGACTCGCTCCGAAACATCGATTTCAGCACCCGGCAGGACGATCCCCTCCTCCTCTTCTCTCTCTTTTCCAACACCCTTGTCGGCGGGCTCGCCACCTGCATTATGAGAGACACACATTACTAATTCAATGGGTTGTCCTGTTAGACGACGACAATTCGCAATCGCTTTAGCAAATTGTTGGGAAAAGAGAAAGGTACCTTCAGCAGATACTCCCTCTTGGGTAGATCCGGATGCTCCAACAACCACGGGAGTTAAGCCTAAGGGGATTAGCGGATCGTCAGGGTGATACTCCTCAACTCCGGAGGTTTTAGACTTCGGGGCGGAGCTGGAACCTTCGTCAATTTTGCTTTTTCCTTTAGCCATGGTTCTCTCCTTCTCCATTTCCGCCAGGATTAAGCGACGACCCTCTGCCAGATCCTCAGGCTCGTTGTCCCTTAGGATGCTCTTCATCAATTCATCTTCATTGATCTCTTCGACCCCTAGTCTATGTTTTTCACCTTCGACGATGGCATCCCATAAGTTGGCCAAAGTAACATGATAATCCGGGATCCATGAGATATTGCGAGTTTTGAGAACCTGACCGAGGAAATCAAAGATCATCTCCTCAAACCCCTCGATTTCTTTCTCTCTTTCAAGGAGTTTGTTGTTGGAGGCAGTGGCCATTTCAATGGCGCTCTCAACGTTCTTTTCGGCAAGAGCTGCCCGTCCCTCCGCGTCTCCCACCTGATCATTCAAAATCACTTTTTCCGCCTCTGCCAGAGCCAACCTTTCTTTTAGGCTCGCTTTTTCCGCCTCCCAAGCAGCCTTCTCCGTCAAAAAATGGCCTTGTGCCGTTACCAATTCGATGTTGTCCATTCTAAGGTCTTCAACTTCCTTTTTTAAGGCCATTTTTTCCTGGCTATTGGAATCCAGTTCTGAATGAAAGCGCTGCTTGGCATTTTCTAATTCAGTTTTATAGTTTGCGGCGTCTCTCTGTGCCAAAGCAAGCTGGGCTTGAGCGTCTTCCAGATCCTTCTCTAATTTTGTCCTAGCCCTTTCATTATTTTCGAGTCTTGCTTTAGACCTGTGAGCTTCTATTTCGAGTGTTCGGATAACCTCCGAAAGATTGAGTGCGTGCTTCTTCATCGCCTCGTACTGCTTGGCCACGTGACGGATATGCCCGATAACTTCTTTATCCCAGTTTTTAGGAACTGGTTCCAAGGCAGGAACAAAGACCATCCTATCGAAGAACATTCCTGGAAATTGTTCCCGTAACTTTTCCAGCCTACCTTGGATTTCAGGACCGTGAACGTAGTCCCGTGAACCGGAGGCAGCTAATTCTGGTTGGCTGGTGGGGACAATGTTACTCCTCTCTTGCTCAGTGTCTTTGGATGAATCTCTGTCCCCATCTTTGGATTCGTGACGCCTTTTGGACGACCGACTGTGGGAAGGCGCACTCTTTGGAGGAGTCAACTCTTTTGGAAGTGTCTTCCCCCAGGTCGGAATTGTTGGATGACTCGAAGGCCTGGTAGAAGTTGATTTGGGTGGAGATCGAGGTTGCGAAGAGCTCGGCTTGTGAGAAGGACCGCGAGGGCGCTCAGTACCCGAACGAAGGCTGGGGGTGCCTTCGCGAAGAGAACGGTACGAATAAGATTTCCTGCGCGACATCGCTCCTGTAAAAAAAAAAAAGAAGAGCATATTATCACATTGAATATCCACAGCATAATAGTGCACGGTCAGGCAGTGTGTGTGAGGTGTGCATCCCATATAATCCCCCCTAACAGACCCGGGCCTGGAGACAGGCTCGTCTGGCCCGTTTCATGTCCCCTTGTTGAATCAGTCGCCTCTTCGGGAGCAGAAAAGAAAGGCTCCTCGCCGAAGTCTTTTTCCGTGTATTCAATGTCGGGCAGAGGGATTTTATTCAGCTCGTCGAATAACTGTTCTTCTGTCAATTCGTCATCACCGACGGTTTCCATTGGAGCAGAGGTAGGGATTTCCTTCGACACATCGCCACGGGACTCATCCCCCCTGTATACATTCAAGTCTTCGTCGTCTTGGATGACTATCGGAGAAGGACTTTTGTGAAATTTGGTTGTCTCCACCGCTTGTGAAGTTCCCTCTCCTTCCGTCGGGGGCACATATTTATAAGGTTTGCCGCCAGTTCCAAGTCCAAATTTCCTATCCAAGAGGCGATGCTTATGAAGGTTGTCATCCGTAATGCATTTTTTAATCCTTAAAAAGTCGGATCTGCTTTGCAAAAGAATGGATAACCGGTTGTTGTATAATGCACCCTCTGTTTTCGGGAAGACATGATCTGTTTAAGACAAAGGAAAAAGCGGAAGAATGTTATTACTTAGACTCTCCAAGCAAGATATTCAACAAGGCGATCAAAATTTACTTGATTTGAGCCATCTCCGTGAGCATCCAGCTTGTCTTCTTATGTAAAACCAGTCAGACTTAGGATCCCCGATGTTGCTGTATCCGTCATACAGAACTTTCCTGTTCGCCACTGATTCAAAAAAGGAAAAGTTGGGAGTTGCAGAAGAACGGTGCTTGAAGAGAAAGAAGAACACCAGGTCTCTGAATTTGAGTTCGGCGTGCAAGATTTCCGCATAAGCAACATATAAAGAGTATAGAGACGCGTAGGCGTTTGGATGAAGCTGCATCGGGGCAATGCCCAATCGTCTCAGAGTTTCAATGACAATTGGAGGGAACGGAGGAATAGCTCCTACTAGGCACATTGTCCGACTGATCGACATATACCCTTCCGGTGCTAGATGGGGTCTGTCTTCGCTTCCAGGTGTTAAGACATCGTCCCAAGGAATGCCGTGTCTTAAGCAGATTCTCTTGAGTTTTATCTCGTCGAGCTTGGACGCTAAAGAGTCAGAGAATTTATCTATCCTGACTGCGCCTGGAATTTCGTCCGGAGCTCGCTCGTCAGACTCGGAGTTGTTGCTGGATGACGTGCTTTCTGTCGGATCTGATTCTGTGGCTTCATATTCAGACCCAGAATCTTCACCTTCTGGATTGATTGGAGGAATTTGAGGATTATGCTGTTCAAGAATCTCGGATTCCGTTTCGGGTACAGATCTTGAGGAAATGTGGTCGTTCGACATTGCTCCTAGGACGAGAAAATATGAACGATAAGATCAACACTACCCGTCCCCCCTGTGTGCAAGTGCTGCTGTGTGTGCTTGTGTGTGCGCATTATTAAAAACGATAATAAAACATGAAAGCAGTCGAGGTTATTAAAGGTCGTTAGTCGTCATATGCAGTCAAATCATGAAGTCATTTAGCCCAGAGAGATCAACGTCAAGGCTCTATCCTAACTGTCCAGAGTTTTGTAGCGACAAGGCGCTGATTAAAGACTGAAATTTCTTCGTATCACCAGCCGTGAGACGGATCGCATAGCAGAGGGATCGCCCCCTTCGACTCGCATAGCAGAGGGATCGCCCCCTTCGACTCGCATAGCAGAGGGATCGTCCCCTTCGACTCGCATGGCAGAGGGATCGCCCCTTTCCGAATCGTAGAGCAGAGAGTTCGCCCCTCATCGAATCGCCGGACGAAGGGAAGGTTCCCTCACGAACCATTGCAACTGCCGTGATACGACCCTTGGTTGCCATCTCAATCTTTCGTCTCGCCATTTGCTTCCGTCCTCAATCGTTGACCACGATCCGAGTCGGCCTTCCTTCTCCTTCTGCATCCTTCTTCTTCCTCGTCTCCTTCCCATCCTCAAGTTCTGAGCTCCACGCTCAATGGCCATGGCGACTTGGTGATTTATTCGGAAAGTAGCGGATTTATTTTTGTTTCTCTCTGGAATCAGCTGTAGAAATTCAGGAGAGTAGTATGAGAGTGCTTTCTATAAAGTTACCTTTCTAAAAGCTGAGAGAGTTCTTGGATTTTCGAAAGTTTTAAAAGGTTGGATTCGTTTTTCGATAGCTCGCGTGAGACGATTCAGCAGAGAAGAAAAAGAAGGAGAATGAAGAGGGGAGTGTCGGCTTATATAGGCAAAGAAGGTGACCGTTTGTCTCCCCTCCTTTGTCTTATTCGGTCCACGAAGCGCCCCACAGGCCACGATCCAGAGATGGAATCGCAAAGAAGCCCACGGACCGCTTTGAAATGATGGCCCACAAAACTCAGAGCCCGATACGACTCGAAGGAAGATGCGCCCCGTATCGCACAAGACCCTAGGAACTCAGCACGCGACGAGCAGATGACCAAATCGGACCGTGTCGTCCTATGGCGATCCGATTCATCCATGTGTCAATTTGAACCAATGCGACTGTAAACTTGCATCCTTTCAGGAGAGAGTCAATAAGCATCTTCGAAGCATGTTTCATCATCAATAAAACATACTTCGAGGGGGCAAAATGTTGGCTCGCTTTTTGACCAAGCCATCCAGGATCATTCATGAAAGGAAATCAGGAAACCAAGTCCCCCAGGAAAGTGGAAGAATGGATCGCACGCCATCGTCTCGCCCAGGAATGGATCGCACGCCATCGTCTCGCCCAGGAATGGATCGCACGCCATCGTCTCGCCCAGGAATGGATCGCGCTCTATCGACTCGCCCAGGAACGGATCGCTCCCATCTCGTCGACGAACGTCACCTCCAGGCGATCTGATCCCTTGTAACGAACCGAACCCCCTGACCCGTTCAACCACGAGCTGGTCTTCAGCGATCCGAATCGCACGGATCTGACGACACCTGTTCACAACGGCTAGTTTGACTGTTTCTTCAATGGTGGCGATGCGATCCGAAAATCTCGGGATTCGTGCCACGTGTCTGCGATCCGCCTGACAAAATCAGCTATAAATAGCCCAGAGCTTGGCATTTTTCGGGATCTTTTTGGCAATAGTGAATACTGAATCCGCCATTGTTGTCAAACCACTGAAATATTGAGAGAAATCACGGTTGTACTAGCTTGTAAAGCATAATCAATAAGATATAAAGTGGACGTAGGCTCGTTAACGCCGAACCACTATAAATTCTGAGTGTTATTTTCTTTTTCCTTGTTCCTCATTTAGAATTCTCTACAGTTCATAACAATTTGGGTGTTAGGTCCAAATTTCGATCTAACATATACGCTACTATAATACATAGTATTGAAAACCAAAAAAATACTCTCTTGTAATTATTAAGTCTCAATTTCTATACCGCTTGGGTGAAACAATGTGACTTAAGCTCTGGTACCAAATATGATGACTGACCTACACCATTAGTGCTTATATAACTTGATAATGCATTACATAAGCACCGATGTAGAGCTATTATCAAGGGAAAGAAATCTAAGAAAAGAAGAGAAAGAAAATAGAAGAGAAAAGGAAGAAAGAAACATATAACACAATAATAGAAATGATCATATATCTCATAGCGCATCCTATAACATATAATAGTAATCATAAATATAAAACGGGAAAGATAGTAACAATCATATAAAAACATAATCACAATATACAGACTTAACACTGTCAAAACTCCATAGTGCCATACCATGGCATAAACCAAAATAATACTAGCACGAATATGAGTAGACGTCACCTCTTGGTAATCCACCTACATAGCTTCAGATAATGCTTGCACTTGTCACCGAGCCTACTCATCAGCATCATCAGTAAGTTTCTAAGGTAATAAGAGAAATCATTAAATACTGGGTCTGGCAACAGTTTGGTTTAAGCAATAAACAAATCTCAAAGTACCATAAAAAATAAATCAATAGCATAAAAAAAGAGGGTATGGAGAATCATGCATATTCTGCCTTACATCCATAGAGTTAGCACATACAAAAATATACATACTCTATAATAATCATCGTTAGTGTACTCTGCATCATAATACTATGGATATCCAAATATCTGTATCAGTGATACCCAACGACATCCCTAAGGTGATAAATGATTAAGCAAATATAACATCCATCATCATATTCGCTCACTCAATGCGTTGTAAATACGATACACATACGACTATCCTATAATCAAGGAATACAATAAGTTTCAGTTTCCTTAACACTCGAATCCATGCCCCTCAGTCAGCTAGGAACTAGACTATCCATAGTCTAGGGAACTAGACTATGCCAAAATGGGACTATTCCATAGACCACTCATATCTCGCTTAACGAGTATAGTAGGATCGACGAATATCGACGACTCCTTTGCACATGTCTTTCGCAACAGAGCTCATTTTGGAAATGTTTCCATGGACTTCCCTAAAGTCATGTAGCTGGGAGCCATTCCGAATAATCATCACCCACCATAGAACATCATACATTCTTGACCCTCCTCCTATAGCCCCTCAATCTGGCCTGCCATTGTCGACTTTGCTTCTTGGATAAAAGTGATCCATCATGGAACCTTTGCTTCCCCATCATAGAAATACCATCATCAAATGACAAGATCACTACATCGAAGAACCATACCCTTGGTCACGGCGAAATCACTAATCGAAACTACTGTCGAACAAACCATCATATCCTGCTCCTCGAAACCATATTAACTTCCATATCAGTTTGGTCAATTCGGCCATCGTCAATAGTACTCGATATCGATCACTTTATAATAGTCAATAACGACTGTTTTGATCTTGTATTTAACCCAAGTTGGTTAAAAATGCACCAAGTGAAAGCGTTCGGCATTCATCTTGAAATCCAAGCTAATCGCTAAATCCAACCCCTGAGTTTAGATCAATCGTCAAGCTCCAATGTTGCTCCATCGTCTGGTCAGTTTCACGCTTCAGTGCTCCTTCGTCTTGAAATTAGCTTACATGCACTGATGCTCCTTCGTGAACTTATTACATCTATTCTAGTCTATCATAATTATGCACTTATTATTATGCACCAATTTTTGTGTTTGATCGATAAGCACTAAACTCTAACAAACAAAAATATTTTAATACTATGTCACCTACGAATGGTATCTTTAGCTAAACTAAGCAAATAGTAACTATGCATCATACAACTATGTAAACTAGCATACAATCATTCATACTAGCATCAATAAAACTGGTGGAAGCTATCTAATACAATCAAAGTGGGACAACTGTCGAAAATGCCTAAATCTAACAATATCGTCGAATAACATATAATAGCACGTAAATGGATAAAATTTGGTATTTAACTTAAAATTATATAAAATGCTGTTTTAATCATTTTACAATTTAATGTACAAATTTTACTATTATAGGAATTATTTTTTAAGATTAGAAACTGCTTCAAAGCGTAAAACCTGCCATCAGCTTGCCATCACGAGTCTAAAGCAAAAAAACAACATCCAAACAGACTTCGTAGGAAAGAGATATGCCATATATAACATTAGTGTTTATTAAACTGTTATTTAACATAAACAATAATCTATGTAACTAATTACCGTTTACCCTAGTTACCACTCTAATTATTGTCATCTTTCTTACGTTGATACATAGATATTCCAAAACCAAATAAAATGTGCATTGTTGAATTATGATACAGAACTACGATTGATGAAACTGAAAACTATTTTCACCATCGTGCTTAACGTCATTAGATCAATCTACCTACAACATAACTGTCTCCTCTGTTAGATTTTTTATAATGCCCTTATTATCACAAAACCAATTGGTTATGTGATGAGTAACATCTTAGTTTATATCCAGGATCTTTGTTCAGTATTTCCCGATGTGGGACAACTTTGAAGCACCATTCAACACACCCCCTTGCTTCAAAGTTGCTGAGATTGAAGCACTTTCTCTTCGATTTTGTGATGTACTTTCTCATCATCTCCAATTGTTGAAGCACTTTCTCTTCAACTCTTACTGAAATCTTGAGCTCTGATACCATGTTAGAGTTTTTATTAATCTCCTTATTATCACAAAAATTAATGAAGCACTTTTTTTTTAACTCTTACTGAAATCCTGAGCTCTGATACCATGTTAGATTTATTTATTTTTATTAAAAAAAAAACTTTTATTGCTTCATTTTTTTCATGCCACAAATTGAAAGATTACACTTACATTTATAGCATTACAGGGATTCTAGAGTCTTCTTCTCTAGAATTGTCCTTAACCCCTAATTTCTACTTTCCTTAACATATCAAATTTCATTTGATATCTCTTACCATTTATTTTAGCCTTCCATTAATACAATAATTAACTTTATTACATAATGTTTCGTATTAAAACCAAATTTATTTGTTTTCTTAAAACGAAGTTTATTTCCAACATCCTCTGGTTCCTCATAGACAATTGTGACTTACATGCAGGGTCGGCCCAAGCGTGTATGCTGACCAAGGCAACTAGTAACCCGCAAGGTAAAAATTCAGACGATGTTGCCCTAAAATTTGCAACATTCAAGATTGAGCTCTCTACCTCACCATCAAGAGGCAAGCACACGACCACTCTAGCACAGCTTTTTCTTGAAAGATTAGTACAACTAACTTTTTATTCAGAAAAAGAAAAAAAAAATACATAACTTTCATCACACCCGCTCCTCCCCTTTGTTGCCCCTTCCCCGAGGTGGTTGCCCTAGGCGACCACCAAGTTGGCCTACCCCTAAGGTCGAGCATGCCTACATGCAGTGAATCATTGCCCTCTGACGTCCCATCTACCAACAAGCAACCAAATATCCTCAAACCCACACATCTGATGCGACCACCTCCCCAAAGCCAATGTTGGTCGCTAGGCACCCTAAATTCTGACCTTTATGAGTAAGATTCTAAACCCAGCTTTGAAACTCGCCTCGTCGAAGATCACTGTTCTTGCCTAATATTGCATAGGATGTAGTTTGTGAGCCCAACAGAACTTATGGCGTGATATTTGGGGAAGAAAGTATGCTACAGTTGATTCAATCGGATTTTATGGTTTAGGATAATTTATACTAATATTACATTCAATTACCTTAAAATCCAACTGAAATTGGTAGTGCGTTTTAACCTTGTGTAATCATACGGTGCCTTCAATTGTCATGAAACTCATGGCGTGCATCACTTTAGTATTACGATTTCGATGGTATAAGTTTCGTTTTAATCAAAGACTGCGTGTTGCAATGATAATTACGCATGTTTCGAAAACATTTTGATCAGTAAATGGTCTTATATCAAAATATATCTATTCTTGTACTTTTTCTTTATGTAATGAGCCATCCAAACTTAATAGAAATTGTCTCAAATTCTTATTAGATTGTATGTAAGAAGTCACATTTTGGAATTAACGAGTATTCAACAGTTAAAAATACTGGTCGTAATACCCTACCTTGGGGAAGCGATATGATCTGATCTCTTGTATAGAGAAGCATATCAATCCATACTTAGAATATTCCTGGATAATACTATGTTGAATTCAATTTATTGCATGTAGAGATTGATTGATAGCTGCACTGGGTTGACAATCGAGTCAGACTCTTGGCATCATGCAGCAGTGTGTTGTGTAAAAGTGAAGGCCACATTGGAGTGGACATTAGGGATTAATATGATCCTTTTGCTTTACGAATTTCGAGTATTCCTTCTTTTGATTTAGTTTGTTCGTCGTCTCGTGGTATTGTATATACTTCTTACTTAAGCCCTAAGATCATCATTTTGACTTTTTGGCTCGATAATTGTCGTGCTTATCTGATCGGTTAGCTTGAATAGGGTGTGGATCCTCTGGACCTAAATTTTTCAAAACAACCCGGGCCCTTGATTTCGGTGGGACCGACCTGAAATCAGGGGGCCAGATTGCTTTGGTCTATGGGACAACGAAAAGTTGGGTCCAAGTGATTTACGCTTAACTTTTAATATCATATGGTGAACAAGTAACAATTGCTAAGTTATTCTTTAATTTTTAATTTTTTTCCTTTTAGATTTATAGATTCGTATTGTTGAATATGCAAGTTTGCATGATGGGCAGGAAAAAGGTAAGATGTAGTCAAAATTGTGTTATATTTTCGGCGCCGATTGTAACAATGATATTGTTCCCATAACATCGTCTTCATCTACATGTGTATATTCGGTGGCATTGTACTTTTTTATATTAATAAAAACGGTATTGATTAATTTTTGTTTTTGTTTTATCACTGAAGTGTCTGCGTTAGTATTTTTCATATTTTCTAAGTTAATGTATTGGTAATTTTTGATGCGAAGGCAGTTTGATACCTAATTTTTCATTCTAAAACCTCCCCAAAACAATTAAAATTTTGTATGGAGTCCTCTTAAAATTGATCATTCATTAAAATTTTGTATGGAGTCCCCTTAAAATTGATCATCCATTAACAATATTTAAAGTGTCAATAACAATATTCTAAAATAAATCAGGCCCTCCTAAACAAAACAAAAAAATTGAGCTGATGTCCCCTTGAAATTACCCCTAATCAAACTTGAGTCTCTAACAATCCCTACAAAATATAGCCTCTACAGTCTATCAAGTTTTTGAAACCCATGTTCGATTACACTACCCGATTGTGCCTGCAGAAGTAAGACAGTGCAATTGGATTAGGTCAGGCTACCCAAACGTTGTTAACGAGTTAAAAAAAGGAAAAAAAAAAAAAATCAAAGTCGTGATCTTCGTTTGTTTATAACGAGTTATTCTTAAATTTGACTATGAAGAAGCCTAAGTCAATTCGGATATGTCAGTGGTAATGACCAACAGACACCGTAATGACTATTAAGTTCATACAAGATGATATAGCAGAATTGTTACAGAGGAAGCAAATATGTAGATATGAAAATTGTTCAACAGTGTTTTTGATGCATACCTAATATATCTGGATATAAATCTGATTTAGTTTAATTAAATTAACCCAACTTGTAAGATCTACCAAATTGAAAATAGATTTTGATGCATCCTAATCTAATCAGAAAAGAGTTTAACAAGCTAAATCATGCTTATTTTTCTCAGTAAAAATAAAATAAGCTATTGGTCCTTTAACAATGTGGAAGAAAAGTAAATATATACTAGTATAAACGTTTAATCATATAATTTAAAAACATTTGTTACAGATTTTAATTCATATCAACTAAACATTTGATGATCATAGTTTGTAGTTACAATAACCGTAAGTTGTACCATTATTTAGTACACTCTGAAACTGTTGGAAATTTATGTGAGTTATTTAAAATATAGAAATAAGTATATGATGGCTCCTATATGTGAATAGTCCCATATCATGGTATTATAAGAAAGATGCAAGTATTTATACTTGTTTCTAAGAAATCTTGTTGGGGCCTTCGGCTCCCAATGCATGCTTTGTTGTGAGGGGGGAGATCATGCATCATGACCACCACACGCGACCAACCGACTCGGCTTGGCATTGGGCTTGGGTTTGGGCCTTGGCTATGTGGTGTAGACACTTATATTTTTGAACCAAAAAAAAAATGTTTTTTTTTCGAACTGAATTTTAAAACGGGAGATTTTTTCTGAGCCGAATTTCCCATGAAATGGTAAACTGTTGACCCGGTATTATCTTCAGCTGTAGACGAAAATTAGAGAACAGAAAAAAAATACCTTTTTCTTACCTCTGCCATTAAAACTTCTTACAGAAATTTTCGAGCAGTATGTTATTTTCGAAAGTGCAAATTTGCACTGATTTGTTTGTGCAAAGCAAATCAGTTATTATTTTCAGAGGCTGTTTTATCCTAGAGGTGGCGGCGAAAGTACGAACTGATTTTGCACCACCGGCCAGATTGTCGAATCGTCTTCAAGAAAGCGACATGGTCCGCGACTCAGCCATTGTTTTCCAACAATTTGAAGACGATCCGTTAAACAATGGCTTCGACTGCCCCATTTACTTTCGGCGACCAAACATCTTCAACCTCGCTCATTTCTGATACCCGTCTAGAGTTTGCTGTATTCATTTCTATGTTTATATGTACATACCAGACCGCAGCTACCACTCTCGATATTTACTAAAGATCCCAGATCTAATAATTTGGCCTGATTGAGCTTTCGGGTATACCCTGGATCTGAAGAAATACATGTACGGTGAAGATGAGATAGTTGAGTTGAGCTGATGCGCGGTCATAAAGAGAAGTAAAGCTTCAGAACTTGTTTCCTACTTGCAACTTAATGTTTGGTATGGTTTTAATTTTTTATCGTTTCTTTTGCTCCATGTGACGTTTGAAGTATGATAACTTATACAGTAATGTGCTTTGTCAATGCTGATTAAGTTGATTGTGAATGCCGAAGCACATATACATGATTAAATGTAATTACACACTCAAGTGATGACCACGAGGTTGAGCAAGTAGAAATGCATGAATTACGATGTTCAGACTGTATTATGATGCATAAATCTCTTGATTTATTTATATATATATTTTTAGGGAAGATAAGAAGTGGCCAAAAATAAATAATTGGTCAATACATTTGAAATGCATATGATTATATGGAAATATCATTAAAATTGACATTAATAGAACACCTATAATATTGGGAAATGTCACTAAAAAATTTGAAATTAATAGAATGTGTATGTTATTTGATAATGTCCTTAAGAATTGACATTAATTGGATGAATAGGTTTTTTGCATCAAATAAATTGACATAGTTTATATGCATACAAGTGAAAAAATAGAATATAGAACACCTTTGTTGCATACATGTGGATAATTTATGTTAGTCTCTGAGTTTATGAATATTTTCCTATGAGAAAATATAAATTCTCAAACATATGAACATCTTTAAAAAATAGTAAGCATCAACAACCGACCAGTAAATAACAGAATGGAATCCGCAAGGAAACCATAAATGACAGCAGCAATCAAGCCAAATGAATGATTCTGGACAGTTATTCTATAATACAACTGTAGAAAACCAGATCATATGATACGAATGTATTGGAACAGGCCAGGCCCTGCACCGCAGGCTAACCTGACTGAGGACCCTCTTACGGCTATGATTACTGAGATTCGCCTTATTGGTGAATCAGAGGGTTGGTGGGTAGACATTGGTGTTTTTCGCCATGTTTGCTATGATCGTGATATGTTCACAATATACACGGTTGCTGACAATCAAAAAATGTGTTGTGAGATCCTTGCATCACTTAAGCTGTAGAGACTGGTAATATGAAAATAAAGTATATGATTGGAAAGACATTGGCGTGATGCATTTGATATGTTTGAAACATTCTAAATTGAAATCAAGCATATAGGAAAATTAATAGACTACATAGTGATAGAGGAACAGAATACGAATCAAATTCCATTCTGGATTTTTATGTGATATATTGTACATAAGAGAACTGCACCATTTTCACCTGAAATGGAAGGTAAAGCTAAAAAAAAGGACCTTTACCGAATTAGTAATTGTCATTTTATTAAATTTTGGTGCAGCAAAACATTAATGGGGAGATAATTTTATAGACTGTATGTTATGTTCTGAATATAATCCCCAAATCAAAGAATAAAATTTCACCTTATGAAATTTTAGAGAAATATAAATCCAATATGTCATACTTTAGAACTTGGGGTTGCTTAACATATATTCGCATTCCAGACCCTAAGAGAATAAAATTGGCAAGTAAATCATACGAATGTGTATTTATAAGCTATGCTGTTAATAGCAAAGCATACAGAATTTATGACCTAAATACACATAATATAATTTGAATCAAATGATGCCAATTTTTATGAAGCGAAATTTATTTTTAAATTAAAAAATAGTGGGGGCACATCAAGTACGCCTATTAGAACAGAACTTAATAAAAGTTCTGAAGTTGAACCTAGAAGAAGTAAAAGAGCAAGAACCGTAAACAAATTTGATTCGAATTTTTGTGATTTTACTATAGAGGAGGATCCCTTAAACCTCCAAGAGGCCTTATCTTCTTTAGATGCCAATTTTTGGCGAGAGGCTATAAATAATGAGATGGATTCTTTGAAATCCAATAAGACTTGGCATTTGACATATTTACCATCTGGTTGTAAAATCTATAGGCTGTAAATGAGTACTTAAAAAGAAAGCTAAAACCTGATGGTACTATTGATAAATACAAAGCACGACTAGTAGCTAAAGGTTTTAGAGAAAAAGAAAATATAGATTTTTTCGACACTTTTTCACCTGTAACTAGAATAACATCCATCCGGGTATTAATCTTACTTGCTTCCATTCATAATTTATTAATACACCAAATGGATGTTAAAACCGCATTTTTGAATAGTGAATTAGAAGAAGAAATTCATATGGACCACCCTGAAGGATTCGTAGTACATAGTCAAGAACATAAAGTATGCAAATTAGATAAACCATTATATGGTTTAAAACAAGCAAATAACAATGACATAAAAAAAATTGATAACTTTAATCATTTCACATGGTTTTAAAGTTAATGAAAGTGACAAATGCATTTATTACAAATCTGAGAATGACATTTGCACTATTATATGCCTTTATGTAGATGACCTACTCATCTTTGGGTCAAACATTCATGCCATAAACTCAGTCAAATCCTTATTAAATGCCAATTTTTGATATGAAAGATCTAGGTGAGGTGAGTGTAATCCTTGGTATTAAGATTACTAGGTAAAAAGGGATTTTCTTTGGATCAATCTCATTAAAATGAGAATATTCTAAAGAAATACAATTATTTTGACTGTAAACCTGCATATACACCATATGGTCTCAGTGTAAAGTTATTTAAGAACACTGATGAAGGTGTAAGACAGTCTGGTTTTTTTTTTTTTTTTTTTTTTGAGGAAAACGGGTGTGTAGCGGGCACTACACAACCGGTTACGCGTAGTTGCAAAAGAGCTAGTAATAATATCTGGTTGACAGGCCCAACCAGTAGCAGTCTAAGAACAGACCAAGATGGTCATATAAATTACAGTCTAAAGAGTACTATTAAGATGTACATAATGCAACCACAACACAGCTAAGTGATAAGTACACTACCAAAATAGAGCTACATATTTAAACTTCGTTCCAACCAGATCACAGAGGAAATAGCGAGCTGCTTTCTTCAGATCTAGGCGAGCGAGGCTGGGGGAGGGAGAGTCTGAAACGAGCGTGCCTGGCCGAGCCTGTCCATAATTCGAAGAGATGCAGAATATGAAAACAAGTTCCCCAGAATAACTTTTTGGGTCTTCCGAATACACATGCATTTCGTTCTAACCAGATACACTAGGAGAAGATCGCTACCAGAGAGTCAGACGAGGGATCAGGGGGATTGTACTGCCAGTAATCGAAGAAAGAGCAGAAAGAAGGGACGAACCCGAGAATGAATGAGCTAACCGCGGCCCAAACCGCAAAAGAAAAGTCGCAATCAAAGAAAAGATGGGTGAGGGATTCATTACTCAGGTTGCAAAGGACGCAAATGGGGTTGACATCGATCCCAAATCGGCAGAGTCTGTCTTTTGAGTTGATGCGATTGTGAATTAAGAGCCATTGAAAGAAAATGATTCGAGGGGGGAGATGACAGTTCCAGACTATGGAGAAAGAGTAGCATCGACCAGGATGGATCAAATAATCATAACAAGACTTGACTGAGAATTTTCGGGAAGAGCCCAAAGCCCAATAAAAAGAGTCAGGCCCATGCGAGAGTTGAAAAGAATTAAAGAGTATTTCTATCTTAGCCAACTCTTGTAAACTGGACAGTCCAAATATGGAACTGGGAAACAAGCCCAATGGGCCCAAACTAAAGGCTTCAGCAACTGTCTGAGGATTAGGAATGTAAATAGATCCAAGATTGGGTAAGGAGGAGGAAAGAGGAAGTTCTGCGAACCAAATATCTTGCCAAAACAAACATGATTCACCATTATTTACTTTAACATGGAAAAGCGATTTAATTCTCACGAGGGAGGATAAAACTCCCCTCCAGAATGGAGATGGGTTAGAGGCAGGGCTGAAGTGAAGGATGAAAGCTGGGTTTGCATTGTAAAGCCGCATTAAGATCCAATCTTTCCATATGAAATGAGAAGGGGAAAGAGCACGCCAAATCCATTTAGCCAACAGAGCTTGGTTGAAGGAGGCAAGCTGAGGGACATTCAGTCCCCCATGAGAGTAAGGGAGACAAACTGTATGCCAGTTGACTAGCCTTTTGAGCTTATCACCATTCCAAAGGAAAGAACTTCGAATAGAGTCAATCTTGTTGATAACCCAGATGGGTAATTTGTGAAACGACATCCAGTACATTGGTATTGAGGAGAGAACATGCTTGAGGAGCACAAGGCGACCAGCAGAGGACAAGGAATTTGCCTTCCAAGATGAAAGTCTAGATTCAATCTTTGAAATAAGAGGAATCCAATCTGATTTATGAAGTTTGGTAGGGCGAAGGGGTATGCCAAGATAAGTAATGGGGAAAGAACCAACCTTGCAATTTAGACATTTGGCAATAGGGGCACCAAGAGAAGAACAATTTTCCAACATAATAACAGAACTTTTATTGAAATTGATAGAAAGACCAGAGATGAGTTCGAACGTGTAAAGGAGAACTTTAAGGCTGTGGATGTTTTGGGGTGAAGGAATGGTAAAGAGAATTGTGTCATCGGCAAATTGTAAGTTGGTTGTGGAGAGATTGGAGTTAGGAAGAGAAATGCCAGAGAGGATGTTGTGAGTTGATGAGAGTTTCACCATCTGATTGAAGACATCAGCAATCAAGACAAAAATCAAAGGTGAAAGTGGATCTCCTTGTCGTAAGCCTCTTTTAGATTTAATTTTGCCGCCAATTTCTCCATTGATATTGATCATTGAATAGCTAGTGAATAGGATATGCTTGATCCAGTTGCACCAATGCATGGGAAAGCCTCTGTGAGACATAAGGTCCAGGATGAAAAACCAGTTAACCGAATCAAAGGCTTTAGAGAAATCAAGTTTGAGAAGCACTCCAGGGGAGTTCATGGTGTGGCAGAAGGAGATGATCTCCTGTGTAGCAGCAACACAGTCTAATATATTTCTTCCCAGAATGAAGGCGGATTGTTCAATACCTACTAACTCAGAGATATGGTTTTGAAGTCTGTTAGCTAATATTTTGGTGATGATTTTGAAAGTAGTATTGAGGAGACTAATGGGTCTAAATGCTGGGAGGGTGTTAGCTCCTGGGAATTTAGGAATGAGGATTATATTAGCATAGTTAAGTTTAGCAATAGTAGATGGGTCAGTGTAGAATTCAGTGCACATATCAATAATGTCAAATTTGATGGTGGGCCAAAAATGCTTGAAAAAACATGGGCCAAAGCCATCAGGCCCAGGAGCCTTGTCTGCTGCCATGTCATTGATTGCGGCCCAAATCTCTCCTTCTGTGAATGGGTGATCTATGGCAATATGCTTAGGGTTAGGATAAAGTTTGTGCCAATCAATCAAAGGGGATGGAGGGGGTTGTGAACCCAGAATACTTCTATAAAATTGTGTGAACAGGGAGCAAATTTCTTTAGGATCAGAAAATGAGTTGTTGTCGTGGATTATTTCAGAAATGAATGAAGCTTGTCGGTGACCATTAGCTAAACGGTGAAAGTATGCCGTGTTTTTATCCCCTTCATTGATCCCTCTAGCTTTTGATCGTTGTTTCCATCCAATTTCTTCCTGTTTGATAAGTCTCTCTAGTTCCAATTCATGGTTTTTCAAGATGTTTTTCTCCAGGTCAGTTAGTGGACGACTCTCCTCAATGATGTTTAAGTTTAAAATGGCATCTTGAGTGGATGAGATTCTGGATTTCAAAGAATTCCAAATGTTCTTAGCCCAAGGGCGAATTAATTTGCGAAGAGAGCGAAGCTTATAAACCACTCTGGTTGTTGCAGAATTACAATTCAAAGGTTGAGACCAAATGTGTTTGATGAAATCTTCAAAGGAGGGTTCAAGTGTCCACAATCTCTCATATCTAAATGGTCTCTTAATCGAAGCATTATCCTGAGTGTCAAGGACAATTGGACAGTGGTCATAAATAGTTGTGGCGAGGCCGTTGACCAAGGAGAGGGGAAACAGATCTTCCCAGGCTAAATTAAAGAAAAATCTATCAATTTTTGATAAGGAAGGATTGTCTCTTCTGCTGGACCAAGTGAATCTACGATTATTAATGGATGGATCAATGAGTTGGCATGAATTGATGAGGGAGTTAAAAGAGTCGGAATCAACGGAGGGGGTTCCTGAATTACGTTCAAAGGAAAATCTAGTAGTGTTGAAGTCACCACCAATGATCCATGGGCCATTAATATTATGAGATAAGTCTAGGAAGAATTGCCAAACTTCTGATCTAAGGTGAGGGTCATTGGGAGCGTAAACATTGGTGAAATGAAAGAAAGTGTTGGAGTGGTTGTGGAGAAGGATCACGTGCAAAACAGAAGGGTGATACGAGGTGTGACAAAGCTTCCAGATACTTTCGTTCCACGCAGTAATAAGTCCACCACGTGAGTCAACTGCATCCACGTGGGACCAACCAGAGAGGTGGGGGCCGCAGAGTTGACGAATAAGAGCGTTGGGTGGATTAGAGACTTTAGATTCTTGTATAAATAAGATATCAATACGAAGAGGGGAAATGATTAGATTGACAACACGATTTTTTGTAGGGTCCCCTGACCCACGAATGTTCCAAGATACAATCTTCATTTAATTTGGTTAGTACGCTGCTGTTCTAGGGTTTGCATGGCAGAATAGTGTGTATCATGCAGACTCACGCCCATGCATTTAGCAAGTTTTTTATTTAAAGCCTTATTAGCAGAAGAAAAAACAACAGGTACAAAAAAGGTACCAGAGGTTTCAGGCGGAAGGGATTGTGGCCTGCTGATCCTGGCACTCCGCCTGATTGTAGAGGATACCACCAAAGGGGAAGTTGAATTCTGATGTTCCTGGGGAGCTTGGGGGTGTTGCTCGCTGTCAGCATGCTCGAGGTTATCTTGAATAACTTGATGTTGATGCTCCTGCTGGGGTGTCAACTGAAGGTGGAGGGGTACTGAAAGATCCAGATCTGCAAAAGGGTCCCAACGAGGCACAAACTGATCCACATTGTGATGAATTAACATTGCCAGATCCTGCTCATGCGTTGGAATGAGTCCAGGCACCCAACGCTCCGCTTCATCCGTCATTACATCATATCTGTTGTCATCAATTTGCATGTCATGTTGCTCCAATGTTTGGAAGATGTAGCCATCTTGATTGTAATCCATACCAAGGAGGAGCGTTTCTGGGCGATGCGGAGGGTGGGCATGATCCCAACGCTCGATACAAAGCCTAACAGCATGATTATTAAGGTGGGAAATGAAAGTACAAGGGGTGGTGATGCCCTCATACAACTGCATCTTCACATAGAGATAGCGATGATCCACCAGAGACCAATCGCAAGAGTCTTCTTCAATTAAGCGTCCCATCGGCTTAAGGGCTTCACTAATGGCATTAAAGGTTCTCATAAACTCAGGAAAGCCACTGACTTTCACCCAGGATTCTTGTTCAAAGGCTGGTTCTATGAGCTCAGATAGGGTGGGGGCTTGATAAAGGGACACAGTTCCATCTTCCTTAGTCAGGGATTTCAGTTGAAGGGCACGGTTTTTTGTATCCAAATCAGGGAAGTAAATCAGAAAGGTGTTATCAGAGGTATGCCACATTGGCCAGTCGAGGTGAACGTCGAGGGCTAGATTGAGAGCTCGACTGATAAGTTCAATAGACCATAGTCCATCAATAATGGTTGCTGAGAGATAGCGATAAGCATCCGCCATTTCGAGCAAGATTGGAAATTTTTTGAGTGGATTTGGAGAAGGAGAGGAGGACGAGGGTAATGAGTTGTTTGCAGGGGGGGTTAAGCTTAAGGGGTTACGTGTTTTTGGATTATTCAAGTTATAATTACGATTTGAAATAGGAGTAGACCGCTGGGTCCCATTATTCTGATCGTGCAGCCTAAATGCCTCGCGGCCTTTCAATGATCGAGAACCCTTGGGATGGAGCGATAGCTCAGCGCTGAGCTAGAAGGATTTTCTTTTATCGGGACAACGCAAGCTTGCATGCCCAAAGAGCGAACAGCAATAACAAATCGATGTGTTTCTACACTGGCTTGCCACGTGTCGTCTATCTGCACATCTCAGGCACCGACGTTCAAATTTCAAAAAATCGATCATGTTTCTGACTGTTGTAAGACAGTCTGATTTTGCGAGCATCATTGGCAGCCTTCGGTATGCCACTGAATGTACTAGACCCGACATTGACTATGTCGTGGGATTATTATGCAGATTTACCAGTAGACCCAATATAGAGCACTGACATGCTATTGAAAGGGTCATGAGATACCTTAAACGAACCATGAACCTTGGATTATATTATGAAAAGTTTCAAGCTGTACTTGAAGGATATTCTGATGCTGACTGGAATATTGTATCTGATGATTCTATTGCGACCAGTGGCTATATATTTAGCATTGCTGGAAGAACTGTTTCTTGGAAATTTAAGAAACATAATATCTTGACTCAGTATACTATAGTGACTGAGATAAGAGCACTAGCCACAGCTAGTGAAGAAGCAGAGAACTAAAGAAATCTGCTAGTTGAGATCCCTATACGGGAAAGATAGACACCAGTGGTATAATCGATTGTGATAGTTCCGTTGCTATTACAAAAAGTATAGAACCGTTATAACAAGGGTAGAAAACGACCTCGTAAGCACAATACTGTAAAAGAAAATCACATATATAGTGATGAAAGATTTGATGACTATTGAAAGAAAAACAGAACCGATAATACAGCGGTAAGAAATGACAGTCGTATGCACAGTATTGTTAGAGGACATCACATATAAAGTGATGATAATTTGGCAGATCCTTTGACGAAAGGACTGACCAGAAAGAAAGTCCTTAATAATTCTAAAAGAATGGGACTATTGCCCTGAGATTGTGGAATCATGCACAATGGTAACCCGACCTAAATGACTGGAGATCCCAAGAAATAGGTTCAATGGGTAAAAACAAGTTGTGTAGTGATAGAAGTAGAACATGCTATTTAATAAACTAAGAAGCATGTATTCCTGAAGTGATTAGAGGATGAGTTAATAAACACTCTTAATGAGATCTATACTCTATTTGGAGTGGAGTACCTACCTTCAGGAGTACTCTTGATAAACTCACTTGTGTGAATGTGGATGTAATAACCCGGAAAATCTGAACTAGTTTAAAATTTTTATTTTGACAATTTTAGCGAATTTTGAATATTTAAAATGAATTATTTTTAATAATATCGACGAGAAATTTATTTTGAATATATTTAGAACGTATATATTATACGCGTCGTCGTTAGAATATATATAATTATATATAATTATAAAAGGAATTGAAAATGGCGCGGTAGTTCGATAATTCGATTCCAAATTTCAATTGAATGTACCGGGTGCAAAACAATCCGGATTTTAGTGAAACCAAAAACATTAGGATCTAATTGGTAATATCTTTTCAACGAATCTGACAAATCAAAATTTCATAGCGGGAATCAAAAGATATGTCCAGTTGAAAATTTTGAATAGTCGCTATGGAATTCAGGCCCTTAGATTTCGACGAAACCACTTTTGTTGGACCCGCAGTGTCAAATTATTGCTAGGTTTCAGATTTCATAATTTTTCGAATCAATATGTGACCGTGGCAAAGGAAAACGCGTTTGACCAGTTTTAGTTGATTTTAATCGACTGGAAAATGGCCATTTTTCAAATGGTCTCAGAATTCGACGAAACTAGTTTTGTTAGGACCGTATCGTCAATACGAAGCTAGAAAATATTATTCGGGAATTTTTCTAGTTAGTATGTGACCCCGGTAAATTGAAATGCGCGTTCAAATTCAATATATAGAGTTATATGTTGATTTTAACTGAAACTGATCGAAACAGCCGAATCAGCCTGCGATACATATCCCATTGTGTTCGGAATGGGGGTAATTAGCTATGGACGACAGGCAGTGGGCCTCGTTTAGAGGTCGTATGTAAAAGTCAACTTTTTGCAAATTAAATAATTAAATAAAAACAATATAGAACACTCTCTCTCCTCACCCCCTTATACTTCTCCCCCTCCCCCTCCCCCCCCCCCCCCGTTCATTTCGATTCAGTTTTAAAAAAGAAAAAAAAGGAAGAACGAGGATCGGAGGAGCGCCCCCCCCCCCCCCCCCCGATCGATCGCCGCCGCCTCCTCAGAGGTGGGGCGCCACCGCGAAAACCCCACCCCCTGCCCTCGCGAACGCGATCGAACCCTTCCCCCTCCTTGCCGCGACACTGAAGACCCCCCTTCCTCTCGCGACCCAGCCCCCCCTCATCCACTGAAGAACCGTGCACACCTTCCCTCGTCGAAGAACAGGGTCGTTCGACTCCCACTAGTCCTCCGGTGGCTCGCGGATCGGTGAAGAAGGCGGTGCAATTTAGGGTTAACGGTTCCAGATTATTAACAGTAAGTTTTCTTTGTTTTAATTACTTTTATTTCAGTTTTTAATGTAATAAAAATTCGATTTTTATCTATATAGAAAAGGAACAAAGGTATAATTTTCATGACATAGAAAGATTTTTATTCGTTCATTAGCTAGGAAAAAGAAGTGATTTTTAATAAAAAAAATATGATTTTTATATTTTTAAAGTAATAAAAATATGATTTTTATATTTTTAAAGTATTAAAAATATAATCTTTACTATATAGAAGATGTAGAAAAATGATTTTTTTCTTAGGTAGAGAATTAAAAATATAATTTTTACATGATAGGAATATTAGAAATATCATCTTTAAAGTTGAAAGGGCGGAATCTATATTTTTGAAAAGGCGAAATATTTATAGTTGAAAAGGCAAAATCTTTTTATATAGCAACGGAGTAAAAATAGGATTTTTATATATTGAATAGCATAGTAAAAATTCGATTTGTATATATTGAATAGCATAGTAAAAATTCGATTTGTATATATTGAATAGCATAGTAAAAATTCGATTTTTATATATTGAATAACAATGTAAAAATTCGATTTTTATATATTGAATAGCATAGTAAAATTTCGATTTTTATATATTGAATAGCATAGTAAAAATTCGATTTTTATATATTGAATAGCATAGTAAAAATTCGATTTTTATATATTGAATAGCAAAGTAAAAAATTCGATTTTTACATATGTAGAGAATACGGGCAACGAAGGTGACAAAAAGGCGAGAGCGATGAAGATTTCTCTAAATGAAGTGTCGTAGAGTTGGGATAGCTATCGGTGAGAACTTCTCACTCTTCAATTTCTTTTTCTAGTTATATATATATACTAGGATGTAGACCGTGTTTAGTAGCACCCGACACCCGTCATCCACAGACCATGGATGGCTTGTTTGTTTAATTGTTTGGTTGTGTAGTTGGTTAGATTATTTGATTTGAATTGAATTGTTGGTGAAATGGAATGGATTTGATTGATGTGTGAATGGCGTGGGCCTTCACTAGACCGGGGATAAGGCTAGGCCTCGTCCCGTTTCTAGTATCGTGCCGTTATGCCGCCGAAATTTTCTAAAATAAGTTAGAAAAATAAAAGTATCATTTTTATTTTGTAAATGAACTGAATAAAAATTCATGTGTTAAAATAAAATATTTTATCGTTAAAAATATATTTTTTAACGTGAATGTGAATAAATAAATATTCATTTACAAACCGGACGGTTTGTTTATGTACACCTATTTGAAGGACATTGATTGGAACGATAAATTTTACACATCGCCCAACTGCACAAATAAAATCTGTGTTTGATTGTTTGAAACCCCACACGGGTGTTGGGATGAAATTTGAAGTTCACTCATCCTGATTGATTGAATATGTCGATCGATTGATTGATAGGCTGTTATAAGCGTTAGATATCTATATTTGATGCTTATACAGTGTATTGCACTTTGGTTGATGGTTGATTATTTTTCAATGCTATTAGATACATGTGTTGTATGGAAATCCCTATAGTTAACGCTATATGGTAATTGATTGGGCCTCATTCCAATTTAGAAGATAAAGAATATTATAAAACAAAGGTTCATGTGTTGATTGTACTCATCCGTTGAGATTAGTCATGTGTTGAACGAAATATTTTAACAATCAAATTTACATCTTTATCATATTTGAAATTAGAAACTAACTGGAAAATAGATAAGATGAGTGGTCTCCTGGATATTGATCTGATGTTGGTTTCGGCCTTCGGGGTTAATATTCAGGGAATCGTTCTCTTACTAATTTATGGTTGGAGTCTAATTTTAAATCAAACGATAGATACCTTAATTTTCATAAAATATATTAAATAACAAAAATAGTCACACGTGGACAGTACTCATTCGCTGAGATTAGTCGCGTGTTGACAAAGATATAGAGTCGTGTATCGAAAGAAATATAGATCCATTTGTTGAATATAAAGCCGTGTTGATTAGTGATGCGCTATTTTGACGTGAACGATATTTATATCGATTATATTCGGTTTTTGAATTTAAAACAAATTTGAATTGAATATAAAACGATTTCAAATTTGAATTGAATATAAAACGATTTCGAAGTGAATTGAATATAAAACGATTTCGAAATGAATTGAATATAAAACGATTTCGAATTGAATGGAATAGAAAACCAATTTGATTCGAATTGAATATATAATGAATCAAATTGAATTGAAAACGGATTGAATTCGAATTGAATATATAGTGGATTTGATTTCAATTGAATATAAAATGAATTTGATTCAAATAGAAAACAAAATGAATTTGATTCAAATAGAAAACGAAATGAATTTGATTCAAATAGAAAACGAAATGAATTTGATTCAAATAGAAAACGAAATGAATTTGATTCAAATAGAAAACAAAATGAATTTGATTCAAATAGAAAACAAAACGAATTTGATTTGAATAGAAAACGAATTTGATTTGAATAGAAAATGAATTTGATTTGAATGGAAAACCAATTTGAATTGAATCGAATAGAAAACCAATTTGAATTGAATCGAATAGAAAACCAATTTGAATTGAATAGAAATGAATTTTAAAACGAATTTATAAGGAAAAATTCCATTTTGATTTGAATTGAAATGGAAGTTGAAATGTTTTCGAAACTAATTCAAAACTATTTATAAAATTCGTTTTAAATAGAAATCGACGAAATATTTATTATATATATTATATATATATAATATAATGGCCTGAATAGAACGCGTCGCACCGCGGCAGTTCGTGAATTTCGACCATTTATTTCAAACGGACATTATGGGAGATCCGACCGTCGGATTCTCCAAAAACCGGAACCGTTGGGTTCGTATCGAAAAGAGCTTTCTAACGAATATTAGAAATTCGAAATCTAACGGTTGGATTTGGAGATACGTCCAAATCAAATTTGAAAAAGGTCGCTGTAAGTGCAGTTCGATGGCCGTTGATGGAAATCGACTGTACGGGCCTTGATAAAATTAATAAAAATTGTAATAATTTGTGAAAAATCATAAGAAATGATTTGGGAAAAATTGGGATGAAAAACTCCATATTTGAAAAGATAAAAATAGGTTTTTATCGAAATGAACTAGTTTTGAACTAAAATTAAAACCCATTTATTTTTAAATAAATAAATTGGATTTGAAATGGGTTGTAAATAGTATTGATTTGTGGGTTTATCGTGAAGGGTGTTTTACATGACACTTGTTCTTTAACCCGACAAATAAATAGAATGTGATTTGGGTTTGTCGTGAACTGTGTTTTAAAGGACATTAGTTCTTTAACCCAGTAAAAGGAGTTTTAATGAATCTGTAATTAAATTGAAATGTGAATTGATAATCTAAATTATCAAATTTAGAAAATGAGCGAGAATTGAGTATCACCAGTTTTTCTCCAAAGCGATAGTTAAATCTTTAATTAGATTTGAACGTGAAATGGTAATTAATTTTATCGATAACACCGTGGTGTTAGATATGGAGTATTACTAATTTTGCTTCATGGGATGAATAGGTTGGGATTGGGAAATAAAATAAATAATTACTCCGATGTGATTCGCTAATCTCGACTAGTTTGGAAAACCATAATTTGGTTTGAAATGACATCTAAAGGAAGATTAAAAAATAAATTTAAAGAATTTATTTTGGATAAAATTAATGGGAACCTTTCCCTGAGAATATGAATTGGAATGAGGCGTATGTTGTGTTTGTGTAACATTTGTTTTTAATATACGCGGGTTGTTCGGAAAGTCCGGGTTTATACCCATTCTGAATAACCGATTCGACGATAAGTCGAAGATGAAGACGGTGGTTGAAGACCGGAAGTCTTCACATCGTTTGGATAATTACCGACGATCCTGATTGGGATGTACACCCAAGAGGATGGAAATAGTTGGTGGTCGTCCAGATGTACTTGGAGATCGATGGATATGCGAGGAAAGTGCCTCCGGTTTCGTTCAGACCCAGAACGAATTTGTAAATGGATTGTGTGTCTGGCATTGGATTTTATTCTGTGTTGATTGATTTCTGTTTAAATATATATCTGTTTGGCGGCGGAGAATTTATTCTCTTGCTTAACGCCCTTCTCTGAGACATACGAACTTAGAGGTTATATATCGATAGATATCAATCGCATGACATGAATTGCCTGTGTGGCACGCTGAGTTGCATAGATCAAGGCTTCTGTTGAAAAGCGAAGTCTTGTGGTTGATGATCAAAGCACGGCCTACGTGGCAGCTTTGTGTATAGCGTGGATTCGCGAGCCTCACACCTCGGTATGAGTTAAAAACGGGATACGGACCGCTGGGAGAACACGACGTTTCTTTCTAGCTTTGGTGGTGTCAGTGACTTACCAGCCCTGACATTTATATACTTTTCACCTTTGTGGTTGTTGGATGCGAGGCGCCTCGATTATAGGTCTGTAAGGACCGAGAAACGTGTGTTCAGGCATAATTAATCCTCAAACGTAAGAGAGGACCGGCCCAGCCGAATCCGGGGTTGCCCAGGGTGTGTAGTCCCGAGGCATTTGCTAGAGTGTCTCGAAGCGGAGAGGAGCTTGCCCCTTACCTCGACTCATGACAGAAATCCAATTTCCAATACGAGATATTTCGTCTTTATTTGTAGAGCCTAGTATGGCGACATAGTAGCATGGGATGCTATGCCGTGTATGATTTATATTTATGATTGAAAATGTTTTGACACTATACACTTATTATAGTATCAAATGATTTGTTTTTAAATGTACCTAGTATGTTTGGCTGTTATAAGGGAAAACCCTATCCTTCGGCTTACGTTGCATTGTGTGATGGGACCTGGGTCTTATAATAGCTTCATTTTTCGAAAAAGCATTGCGTTGTCTTTTCTATGCACTGGTATTCTTGGGAGGAAACCCATTCCGTGTTATACGGCGTGGTCCCTTGAATTACTCTCTTTTAAAGTAAAGTTTTAAATAACTGTTTTAGTTCTCACACCAGTCACATGACTGACCTGGAGTTTATTGTTTTAACCTAAACTCTGGGTGCCCCTATTTCCGCACGGGCAGCTAGTAATTTTGGTTTTGCAGATTTATATTCACAGGATCCTGGTTTACAGCTGGAATGATATCCGGAAAGCTCTGTATCCGTATATCACCTTCAGTTGTGCTTTGTATTCGCTTCTTTGTAACTTATTGTAATCTCTGATATCTGTCGAATGCAATTTATTCATTTATACTCTGTATATTCTTGTATCTGATGGAATTGTTGTAATATACAATGAAATGATCTTCCATCTGCGTTCTTTTGTGTGATGTTCTCAAACGATCAGGGGTTTCGAACGGTCTAGATCGGTTTAACGACTGATTCGGATCGAGCGAAATTCCTTGCCGCTTCATTTGGTATCAGAGCTTTGGTTTACAGAGCTCGAGAACAAGACACATTAGAACCATACGAAAGAATTCATCAGATATTGGATTAGTAATATCCAATTAGAATGACTCGTTAGAGATAAGATCAGTAGTATCCTAGAACGAGTGTGAAGAGTATATTTTTCAAATGAAAACAATTTTGTTTTGAAAATTTAAATCGTTTTACATGTATTTGAATATTTATTTATTTTGAATTTGGACAATCCGCTATATAAAGATTTTGCATATACGCGTCATGAACGTATATTTGAAGTTTTAATATACTGGATAGATATAGAATCACATTCTAGACACCCGGAGATGTTCGTGTTTCGAAGGTGTGATATCTATATATTTCCATTAGACTGGTGTGAGAACCAAAACTTATATAGCTAGAACACATTGTTGTGAATTGGCATCAAAAACAAGATTTTCAGTATATATATCAAAATTATGAATTTGAAACTCTAACTCACTAATTGATTGATGTTTGTGTTGTTTGTTTAGTTGTTTGATAATTTGGAACCATTATGCCTAATAGAATCAAATTTTGAACTGTATTGAAAATTGGTCGCATTTGCTTGCATATACATGTACTTACATTGAACAGGTCATAGCAAGGAGGCTAGATCCGAAGAATAAAATTTGTTTGCCCGACAAATAAGTACATGTTTACTATAATTTACTGTTTTGTTTGGGTGATGATGATTTTATGAGCCTATTAGCTAGCCGCTTGGCTTTTTCTTTTTCTTTTTGAGATCAGAAGGCCTGTATGGCAATTTCGGGATTTTCCCGTGGCTCCCGGTGCAGGGGAGGTTATGGCGAAATTTTTCGAAAATTCCGGGTGTTAGCCAAATTTTTGAAATTTTGAAAATTCTCAGAAACTGAAAAGTTGGAGAATGGAAGCCAGACCGAACGTGGAGTTGATTAATCAAACCACTTTCGACTTTGTTCCTTTTCGGGGACGAAAAGTTTTAAGTGGGGGAGATTGTAATAACCCGGAAAATCTGAACCAGTTTAAAATTTTTATTTTGGCAATTTTAGCGAATTTTGAATATTTAAAATGAATTATTTTAAATAATATCGACGAGAAATTTATTTTGAATATATTTAGAACGTATATATTATACGCGTCGTCGTTAGAATATATATAATTATATATAATTATAAAAGGAATTGAAAATGGCGCGGTAGTTCGATAATTCGATTCTAAACTTCAATTGAATGTACCGGGTGCAAAACAATCCGTATTTTAGTGAAACCAAAAACATTAGGATCTAATTGGTAATATCTTTTCAACGAATCTGACAAATCAAAATTTCATCGCGGGAATCAAAAGATATGTCCAGTTGAAAATTCTGAATAGTCGTTATGGAATTCAGGCCCTTAAAAATGGGAATTTTGCAAACGACCTCGGATTTCGACGAAACCACTTTTGTTGGACCCGCAGTGTCAAATTATTGCTAGGTTTCAGATTTCATAATTTTTCGAATCAATATGTGACCGTGGCAAAGGAAAACGCGTTTGACCAGTTTCAGATGATTTTAATTGACTGGAAAATGGTCATTTTTCAAATGGTCTCAGAATTCGACGAAACTAGTTTTCTTAGGACCATATCGTCAATACGAAGCCAGAAAATATTATTCGGGAATTTTTCTAGTTAGTATGTGACCCCGGTAAATTGAAATGCGCGTTCAAATTCAATATATAGAGTTATATGTTGATTTTAACTGAAACTGCTCGAAACAGCTGAATCTGCCTGCGATACATATCCCATTGTATTCGGAATGGGGGTAATTAGCTATGGACGACAGGCAGTGGGCCTCTTTTAGAGGTCGTATGCAAAAGTCAACTTTTTGCAAATTAAATAATTAAATAAAAAAATATAGAACACTCTCTCTCCTCACCCCTTATACTTCTGCCCCCCCCCCCCGTTCATTTCGATTCAGTTTTTTTTTAGAAAAAAGGAAGAACGAGGATCGGAGGAGCGCCCCCCTCCCCCCCCCCCCCCCCGATCGATCGCCGCCGCCTCCTTAGAGGTGGGGCGCCACCGCGAAAACCCCACCCCCTGCCCTCGCGAACGTGATCGAACCCTTCCCCCTCCTTGCCGTGACACTGAAGACCCCCCTTCCTCTCGCGACACAGCCCCCCCTCATCCACTGAAGAACCGCGCACACCTTCCCTCGTCGAAGAACAGGGTCGTTCGACTCCCGCTGGTCCTCCGGTGGCTCGCGGATCGGTGAAGAAGGCGGTGCAATTTAGGGTTAACGGTTCCAGATTATTAACAGTAAGTTTTCTTTGTTTTAATTATTTTTATTTCAGTTTTTAATGTAATAAAAATTCGATTTTTATCTATATAGAAAAGGAATAAAGGTATAATTTTCATGACATAGAAAGATTTTTATTCGTTCATTAGCTAGGAAAAAGAAGTGATTTTTAATAATAAAAATATGATTTTTATATTTTTAAAGTAATAAAAATATGATTTTTATATTTTTAAAGTATTAAAAATATAATCTTTACTATATAGAAGATGTAGAAAAATGATTTTTGCTTAGGTAGAGAATTAAAAATATAATTTTTACATGATAGGAATATTAGAAATATCATCTTTAAAGTTGAAAGGGCGAAATCTATATTTCTGAAAAGGCGAAATATTTATAGTTGAAAAGGCGAAATCTTTTTATATAGCAACGGAGTAAAAATAGGATTTTTATATATTGAATAGCATAGTAAAAATTCGATTTTTATATATTGAATAGCATAGTAAAAATTCAATTTGTATATATTGAATAGCATAGTAAAAATTCAATTTTTATATATTGAATAGCATAGTAAAAATTCGATTTTTATATATTGAATAGCATAGTAAAAATTCGATTTTTATATATTGAATAGCATAGTAAAAATTCGATTTTTATATATTGAATAGCAAAGTAAAAAATTCGATTTTTACATATGTTGAGAATACGGGCAACGAAGGTGACAAAAAGGCGAGAGCGATGAAGATTTCTCTAAATGAAGTGTCGTAGAGTTGGGATAGCTATCGGTGAGAACTTCTCACTCTTCAATTTCTTTTTCTAGTTATATATATATATACTAGGATGTAGACGGTGTTTAGTAGCACCCGACACCCGTCATCCACAGACCATTGATGGCTTGTTTGTTTAATTGTTTGGTTGTGTAGTTGGTTAGATTATTTGATTTGAATTGAATTGTTTGGTGAAATGGAATGGATTTGATTGATGTGTGAATGGCGTGGGCCTTCACTAGACCGGGGATAAGGCTAGGCCTCGTCCCGTTTCTAGTATCGTGCCGTTATGCCGCCGAAATTTTCTAAAATAAGTTAGAAAAATAAAAATATCATTTTTATTTTGTAAATGAACTGAATAAAAATTCATGTGTTAAAATAAAATATTTTATCGTTAAAAATATAATTTTTAACGTGAATGTGAATAAATAAATATTCATTTACAAACCGGACGGTTTGTTTATGTACACCTATTTGAAGGACATTGATTGGGACGATAAATTTTACACATCGCCCAACTGCACAAATAAAATCTGTGTTTGATTGTTTGAAACCCCACACGGGTGTTGGGATGAAATTTCAAGTTCACTCATCCTGATTGATTGAATATGTCGATCGATTGATTGATAGGCTGTTATAAGCGTTAGATATCTATATTTGATGCTTATACAGTGTAGTGCACTTTGGTTGATGGTTGATTATTTTTCAATGCTATTAGATACATGTGTTGTATGGAAATCCCTATAGTTAACGCTATATGGTAATTGATTGGGCCTCATTCCAATTTAGAAGATAAAGAATATTATAAAACAAAGGTTCATGTGTTGACTGTACTCATCCGTTGAGATTAGTCATGTGTTGAACGAAATATTTTAACAATCAAATTTACATCTTTATCATATTTGAAATTAGAAACTAACTGGAAAATAGATAAGATGAGTGGTCTCCTGGATATTGATCTGATGTTGGTTTCGGCCTTCGGGGTTAATATTCAGGGAATCGTTCTCTTACTAATTTACGGTTGGAGTCTAATTTTAAATCAAACGATAGATACCTTAATTTTCATAAAATATATTAAATAACAAAAATAGTCACACGTGGACAGTACTCATTCGCTGAGATTAGTCGCGTGTTGACAAAGATATAGAGTCGTGTATCGAAAGAAATATAGATCCATTTGTTGAATATAAAGCCGTGTTGATTAGTGATGCGCTATTTTGACGTGAACGATATTTATATCGATTATATTCGGTTTTCGAATTTAAAACAAATTTGAATTGAATATAAAACGATTTCAAATTTGAATTGAATATAAAACGATTTCGAAATGAATTGAATATAAAACGATTTCGAAATGAATTGAATATAAAACGATTTCGAATTGAATGGAATAGAAAACCAATTTGATTCGAATTGAATATATAACGAATCGAATTCGAATTGAATTGAAAACGGATTGAATTGAATATATAGCGGATTTGATTTCAATTGAATATAAAATGAATTTGATTCAAATAGAAAACGAAATGAATTTGATTCAAATAGAAAACGAAATGAATTTGATTCAAATAGAAAACGAAATGAATTTGATTCAAATAGAAAACGAAATGAATTTGGTTCAAATTGAAAACGAAATGAATTTGATTCAAATAGAAAACGAAATGAATTTGATTCAAATAGAAAACGAAATGAATTTGATTCAAATAGAAAACAAAACGAATTTGATTCAAATAGAAAACAAAACGAATTTGATTTGAATAGAAAACGAATTTGATTTGAATAGAAAATGAAAATGATTTGAATGGAAAACCAATTTGAATTGAATCGAATAGAAAACCAATTTGAATTGAATCGAATAGAAAACCAATTTGAATTGAATAGAAATGAATTTTAAAACGAATTTATAAGGAAAAATTCCATTTTGATTTGAATTGAAATGGAAGTTGAAATGTTTTCGAAACTAATTCAAAACTATTTATAAAATTCGTTTTAAATAGAAATCGACGAAATATTTATTATATATATTATATATATAATATAATGGCCTGAATAGAACGCGCCGCACCGCGGCAGTTCGTGAATTTCGACCATTTATTTCAAACGGACATTACGGGAGATCCGACCGTCGGATTCTCCAAAAACTGGAACCGTTGGGTTCGTATCGAAAAGAGCTTTCTAACGAATATTAGAAATTCGAAATCTAACGGTTGGATTTGGAGATACGTCCAAATCAAATTTGAAAAAGGTCGCTGTAAGTGCAGTTTGATGGCCGTTGATGGAAATCGACTGTACGGGCCTTGATAAAATTAATAAAAATAGTAATAATTTGTGAAAAATCATAAGAAATGATTTGGGAAAAATTGGGATGAAAAACTCCATATTTGAAAAGATAAAAATAGGTTTTTATCGAAATGAACTAGTTTTGAACTAAAATTAAAACCCATTTATTTTTAAATAAATAAATTGGATTTGAAATGGGTTGTAAATAGTATTGATTTGTGGGTTTATCGTGAAGGGTGTTTTACATGACACTTGTTCTTTAACCCGACAAATAAATAGAATGTGATTTGGGTTTGTCGTGAACTGTGTTTTAAAGGACATTAGTTCTTTAACCCAGTAAAAGGAGTTTTAATGAATCTGTAATTAAATTGAAATGTGAATTGATAATTTAAATTATCAAATTTAGAAAATGAGCGAGAATGGAGTATCACCAGTTTTGCTCCAAAGCGATAGTTAAATCTTTAATTAGATTTGAACGTGAAATAATAATTAATTTTATCGATAACACCGATGTGTTAGATATGGAATATTACTAATTTTGCTTCATGGGATGAATAGGTTGGGATTGGGAAATAAAATAAATAATTACTCCGATGTGATTCGCTAATCTCGACTAGTTTGGAAAACCATAATTTGGTTTGAAATGACATCCAAAGGAAGATTAAAAAATAAATTTAAAGAATTTATCTGGGATAAAATTAATGGGAACCTTTCCCTGAGAATATGAATTGGAATGAGGCGTATGTTGTGTTTGTGTAACATTTGTTTTTAATATACGCAGGTTGTTCGGAAAGTTTGGGTTTATACCCATTCTGAATAACCGATTCGACGATAAGTCGAAGATGAAGACGGTGGTTGAAGACCGGAAGTCTTCACATCGTTTGGATAATTATTGACGATCCTGATTGGGCGTACACCCAAGAGGATGGAAATAGTTGGTGGTCGTCCAGACGTACTTGGAGATCGATGGATATGCGAGGAAAGTGCCTCCGGTTTCGTTCAGACCCAGAACGAACTTGTAAATGGATTGTGTATCTGACATTGGATTTTATTCTGTGTTGATTGATTTCTATTAAATATATATCTGTTTGGCGGCGGAGAATTTATTCTCTTACTTAACGCCCTTCTCAGAGACATACGAGCTTAGAGGTTAAATATCGATAGATATCAATCGCATGGCATGAATTGCCTGTGTGGCACGCTGAGTTGCATAGATCAAGGCTTCTGTTGAAAAGCAAAGTCTTGTGGTTGATGATCAAAGCACGGCCTACGTGGCAGCTTTGTGTATAGCGTGGATTCGCGAGCCTCACACCTCGGTATGAGTTAAAAAGGGGATACGGACCGCTGGGAGAACACGACGTTTCTTTCTAGCTTTCTTGGTGTCAGTGACTTACCATCCCTGACATTTATATACTTTTCACCTTTGTGGTTGTTGGATGCGAGGCGCCTCAATTATAGGTCTGTAAGGACCGGGAAACGTGTGTTCAGGCATAATTAATCCTCAAACATAAGAGAGGACCGGCCCAGCCGAATCCGGGGTTGCCCAGAGTGTGTAGTCTCGAGGCATTTGCTAGAGTGTCTCGAAGCGGAGAGGAGCTTGCCCCTTGCCTCGACTCATGACGGAAATCCAATTTCCAATACGAGATATTTCGGCTTTATTTGTAGAGCCTAGTATGGCGACATAGTAGCATGGGATGCTATGCCGTCTATGATTTATATTTATGATTGAAAATGTTTTGACACTATACACTTATTATAGTGTCAAATGATTTGTTTTTAAATGTACCAAGCATGTTTGGCTGTTATAAGGGAAAACCCTATCCTCCGGCTTGCGTTGCATTGTGTGATGGGACCCGGGTCTTATAATAACTTCATTTTTCGAAAAAGCATTGCGTTGTCTTTTCTATGCACTTGTATTCTTGGGAGGAAACCCGTTCCGTGTTATACGGCGTGGTCCCTTGAATTACTCTCTTTTAAAGTAAAGTTTTAAATAACTGTTTTAGTTCTCGCACCAGTCACATGACTGACCTGGAGTTATTGTTTTAACCTAAACTCTGGGTGCCCCTATTTCCGCACGGGCAGCTAGTAGTTTTGGTTTTGCAGATTTATATTCACAGGATCCTGGTTTATAGCTGGAATGATATCCGGAAAGCTCTGTATCCGTATATCACCTTCAGTTGTGCTTTGTATTATTTTCCGCTGCTATGTAATTTATTGTAATCTCTGATATCTGTCGAATGTAATTTATTCATTTATACTCTGTATATTCTTGTATCTGATGGAATTGTTGTAATATACAACGAAATGTTCTTCCGTCTGCGTTCTTTTGTGTGTTGTTCTCAAACGATCAGGGGTTTCGAACGGTCTAGATCGGTTTAACGTCTGATTCGGATCGAGCGAAATTCCTTGCCGCTTCAGTGGAAATGCGGCCGTTTCCTATGGAGTTTTGGGCAGAACTTCTAGAGCGTTCGCTAAACTGGGATAGACGTGCATGGCCATAAACGCACGGGCTTATTTGATTGCACTATAGAAAAGGTTGTGTGTGGTTTGATGTCAAGAATAGAGTTCAAGACTACGTGTCACTCTAGTAAAAACTGAATCTTACTCACTATGCAAAGGTTCAAGTCGGATGACACCTTTGTTTATGCACAGTCTTATGTTTTTAGAAACTGCTCGATAATATTTCAAAAAATTTAAGTGGGGGATTGTTGGAAATTTATGTGAATTATTTAAAATATAGAAATAAGTGTATGATGGCTCCTATATGTGAATAGTCCCACATCATGGGATTATAAGAAAGATGCAAGTATTTATACTTCTTTCTAAGAAATCTTGTTGTGGCCTTGGGCTCCCAATGCATGCTTTGTTGTGAGGAGGGAGACCATGCATCATGACCACCACGCACGCGCGCGCGACCGACCAACTCGACCCGACCCGGCTCGGCTCGGGATTGGGCTTGGGCCTTGGCTATGTGGTGTAGACACTTATATTTTTGAACCAAAAAAAATTTGTTTTTTTTTCGAACTGAATTTCAAAACGGGAGATTTTTTCTGAGCCGACATTCCCATGAAGCGGTAAACTGTTGACCCGGTATTTTAGCAGATCCGATTTTCTCCCACTGCCCAATTCTTATCTATATATTATCTTCAGCTGTAGACGAAAATTAGAGAACAGAAAAAAAATACCTTTTTCTTACCTCTGCCATTAAAACTTCTTACAGAAATTTTCGAGCAGTATGTTATTTTCGAAAGTGCAAATCTGCACTGATTTGTTTGTGCAAAGCAAATCAGTTATTATTTTCAGAGGCTGTTTTATCCTAGAAGCGGCGGCGAGAGTACGAACTGGTTTTGCACCACCGACCAGATTGCCGAATCATCTTCAAGAAAGCGACATGGTCCGCGACTCAGCCATTGTTTCCCAACAGAAACTTATCTAAACCAAAGTGTTTTCTTAAATGTCAAATTACGAACGGTTAGCCTTCGATGTGATAAAACTTGCAACTTTTTTTTTCTCAAATATATTTTAGGCAAATCCAAAAAACTAGTAAACTCTTGAGCGAAATTAAATTATGCGTACGCTTCAACTCATATCACCTATAATCTTCTGATATTATTTTTTATGAGAATCGTGCACAAGACATGGTTCGAATTTGGACTTGTTTCGGACAGAAATATTCATTTTCATTGCGTCAAGTCTATGGACATAGAACTTCACATTGATACATGCAAGTTATATAGTTATATGAACATACAAGAAATATTAACAAATACAAGTACAACAATTCTTTTTATACATTTGGTCAAGATAAGACTCACAGAGGATTAGAAATAGACCAGAAAAAGGATTAATTACAGCAGTCAAGTCCTTAAATTATAGCAAAACAATAAAGACAAAAAAAGGATTTGTTTACCCAAGCTTTTCTAGGATATCGGTTAAATTTAGTATATTCTGATATTTTATGAACTAGAACCAGCTAAACAAAGTGCTTAGCAATTATCATTGGTAACCAAATCAACAATACCCTTCCAAACTTCTCTTTCCAAAACTGCCATCCTGGAAACGGACATTTAGGTGCATGACTTTAATCTTTGAAACCATTTTCAATGCTTTTGTAGTTTTGTGTATATGCGTTATGTTAAAAGCCCAAGTCAAACATTACTGTATAAATACTCAGTGTACAGGCAGAACTCTTCATTGAAGAATACAATCATTACATTTCAGTTTTATCATTTTGCCTCAACCATTATCAGACTACTCTTAATCACAAAATCTTTAACATGGTCTCAAGGCAACATTAGAATTTCTTAACAATTGTTAGAATTTAGATTCATTATATGAGATTGTTCATCCGATCCAATTCCAAAAAAAATGATCTTGTTTAAAACATTGATGACCATCACGTGTCGTGTAATCCTAAAGCAAAAGGTCAGAGATCGCTTCTTCATTCTCATTGTTTTAAGTTGCAACAAACAACCATTAGATTCTTGATTCATCACCGTTGAACCATTAAGAAACAACAAATTAGAGCGATACCTATCAAAATATGATCCTACCCATTTACCCAACCCATTTTAACCTAATTACAACCCTGTTGGGTCAACTCATCTATAATTTTTTTATTAAATGGATCATAAAAGGTTGACCCATTTTTAAAATGGTTACAAATGGTTAACTCACTTACCCATTTAACTCTGCCTACATCGGAAGTCGCTATTTTTTTTATAATATTAAAAATTAGGGAAAATTCCACATTTTCCAATATTAAAAATTGGAAAAATAAAATAACTATTTCTAATAAAATGTCAAAATTATGAAATTAAAAGTAATAAAAGAATTATTCAAAAATAATAATTTTTAAAGTTAAAAAGGTCAAAGTTACGAAAATACCCTTCATTTTGAAAAAAGTAAAAAAATTTCAAAAAATCCAGAAAATTACGAAATGAAAAGTAAAAAAATAATTATTCGAAAATTACGATTTCTAAAGCTAAAAATGTAAAAATTACGAAAATACCCTTCATATCGGAAAAAATTAAAAAATTCAGAAAATTATGAAATGGAAAGTAATAAAAGAATTATTTGAAAATAATAATTTTTATAGTTAGAAAGGCCAAAATAACGAAAATACCCTTCATTTTGGAAAACGTGAACAAAAAGATTTTTTTTTTTCAAAAAACCCAGAAAATTACGAAATGAAAAGTAAAAAAATAATTATTCCAAAACTATGATTCCTAAAGCTAAAAATGTGAAAATTACGAAAATACCCTTCATATCGGAAAAATTAAAAAAAAAGCAAAAAATTATGAGATGAAAAGTAATAAAAAAATTACTTGAAAATAATAATTTTTAAAGTTAAAAAGGTCAAAATTACGAAAATGCCCTTAATGTTGAAAAAGTAAAAAAAAAAAAAAATTAAAAAATCTAGAAAATTACGAAATAAAAAGTAAAAAATGAATTATTCGAAAATTACGATCTTTAAAGCTAAATATGTCAAAATTACGAAAATGCCCTTCACGTTGAAAAAAATGAAAACAATAATAATTTTAAAAAATCCAGAAAATTATGAAAAAATAATAATTTTTTATACTTTTCATTTCGTAATTTTCTGGATTTTTAGAAAAAAAATCGCTTTTTCCAAAATAAAGGGTATTTTCGTAATTTCAGCATTGGGCATTTTCTTAATTTTCGTCCTTTTAGCTTTAAAAATCATTATTTTCGAATAATTCTTTTACTATTTTATTTCATAATTTTCTAGATTTTTTGAAAATTTTCCTTTTTTCACTTTTTCCAAAATAAAGGATATTTTCGTAATTTTGACATTTTCAGCTTTAAAAATCGTTATTTTAAAGTAATACTTTTTAATTCGTGGGTTAATTGGGTAACCTATATAATATGTTAGTTGGGTCAGGTAAAACATTATGTTAAAATGGTCAAAATAAACGGGTTGCAAAAGGTTGGGTCAAATTTTGCTTGACCCTTATACGATCCTAAATGATATCATTACTTTTGCTGATTAAATTGCACAACGTCTATTTTTTTACCTGACCAGTGCTCGCGTCTATTGCTCATTTTTGAATTCTATTGAAATTCTTGAATCATTCAACATGACTAAAGCAAACATGAAAAATTCTCCATCTTCATCCGCAAGCTGCGCAATTAACGTCCATTTTTTATATCCCACTATATCTCAACTATTTCCTATGGGCGATTTTTTTACCATTACGCTAATTTCAAGTAACCTTTAAAATAGACATTTCATTTTATGTTGTCATATTCCGATATTTCCGATATATCTCATTATTTCAGCTATATCTTATATAAAAGAAATGGATTAAAAATGACATTTATACATTACATAAATCATAAAATTAGATTTTTAATTGATTTTTTTGACATATATTTTTCTAAATTAAAATAAACTATAGTATTCAATTAAATTTAATTAAGCTAGATAAAAGTTTACACTTGTTTACATATATTTGCACGTGATTTTACTTTAAATTCAGAATGTATTAATTTTAATTTAATTGAATGTTAAATTTTCATTTATTTGTAATTTGTAATTTGTATATTTGTAAAAGCATTAAGTACGAGCTTAGTTTGTTATTTTAGAGTCATTCCCTATCTCCTGATATTTTCTTGCTTTATCCCCACTACAACTTTTAGCGCCTTAGTCACGTTGAATCTGTTGATCGTTTTAACTTCATAGGCTGCAAAAATAGGTCAGTCGTATGCTGACAACAACCATGATATGATCAAGACTATAATCAAGCCACAAAGTAAAACCATCTCAATAAAATTAGATGAGTCAAACTTCATGATGTCGAAACTGCATCCATTTGGATAATATGGACATTTCTGCATGCGCCGACCAATATTGTCGCCTTCTGCTCGAACCACAACTTCGACCACATGACCGTAGTAGCAAAGTAGAGGATAAGATTCACCTTCATGTTCCTGCGGTGGTACTCGATAGAACTTTACTTCTTGTGGCGGTTGAGCGAGAGCCTGTTCGTTCGATAGTTGAACATGTGGTACTTGAACTTCTTGTGACGGATGTACGTGCCCCTGTTCATGCGATGGTTGAACATGTGGTACTTGAACTTCTTGGGGACTTATTTGGATTAGAAAATCGAATTCGTCTTCGAGCTGCTGAAGTCTCATCTGTTCCCACGCCTGTTCATTAGAGTCAGTATCTGATGGCCAAGAAGGCTTTTTGAGCGAGTGATAAAAGGAGGAGGAAGTACTAGAATGAGAACGAAGTTGTTTGAGTGAGATATTATGTGCGTAAATTAAGTAACATATATAGCTGCGGGGAGTACAAATCAATAAAATAGATAATGATGTTACAAATCTGCTAATAACTAGGGGTGAATTCGGTTCGGTACCGAAACTTCGGCTTAAGAACCATTACCGTACTAACTTATATGGTAATAGAAAATCTATACCATTACCAGCTAAAGCAGTTGGAAACCAACACTTCGGTTCATGGTTGGTAATGGTCGGCAGAGATTGGTAATAGGCTTTTACCATTTCGTAATATGATTTTTTTTGTTTATGATATTTCTTGTTAAAAGATGAAATATTGAAAACTTTTTATTTTATTATTATACTATTATTCATCTATCTTATTTTATGCAGCCAAACATACAAGAAAACTCTATGAAAGAAGCTAAAATATCATATAAAATTATATTGTTGCGAAAATATATAATAAATGTTGCACAATCAAGTATCATAATTATATTTCCCTAGATATTCTATTAAATTGTTACACATTAGAAGTTCAGTATTATGCAACAACCGTATGTGATGGAATATAAGAACATATGTATGTGTGCATGTATATGTGTATGTATATATTGCTTAAGGTATGTGGTCGGTATGGTAATTACCATTATCATACGACAAATTTTCAAATGGTATGACAAACCGTACCACTCAAATCAATTACCATTTTTTAGGTATAAATTTTGTTATTAGCGATTGATAATGAGAGTAAGTTCGTTCACCTCACTTTTGGTGAGGTGAACGAAACTTTCAGTTCCCATTGGTGGAATTCTAGGGGGAGGGAGGGTATTGGTTCCACTAACTTCCACTAATGAAAAGTCATAGTTTTGTACACACATACCAAAATAACGTGTATAAACTAATTCTCGGTGGCAATGGCTGATTAGTGGTAATATGGTAAAAATGTCCAACCCTACTAATAAGATCACTGTCTCCTCTGATTTCTCTTAGCCAATCGTGACCTATAGGCAGTGAATCACTGCCTCCTTACGTCACACCCACTACCGAGCAACTAAATTTCCTCAAACCCCCGGGCCCCACATTTGAAGTGGCTTCCTCCTCCAAAGATAATGTCGCAAGGCCCCACATTTGAAGTGGTTTGAAACTCGCATCGTCAATGAACGCCGTTCTTGCCCAAAGTTGCGCAGGAGGTTGTTTGCGAGCTCAACAGAAATTATAGCGTGAATTATTATTGAGAGAATTAGCCAGAATATAATTTCAAAACCAAGAAAGAGGGCGCATTTCATTTCGATTGAATAATACATTATATATGGGGAAGAAAATAGCTGATCCAATCCGATTTTATGATTTAGGATAATTTATATACTAATATTACACTCAATTTGTTATGTAATGACGGTCGGAGTAAAGCCCCATTAACAACATGCGAGGCAATCCTAACAGTCTCCCCCTTGACTCGCATCCTACGAGTATCTTTTGAGAGCACTGCCTTACCTGCATAGCCCAGTCCGTAACCTTTGGCCTTGATACCATTGTTATGTAACGACGGTCGGACAAAAGCCCCCTTTCTTGCACGCATATGAGCTGGTACACAACTCCCATAAAACGAAAGGAATTACGTGCATACCAACTCATATTCGTACTCAACTCTTTCAATTTATTCCATGATGTGGGACTATTAATTCCAACTCATCATCCCTCCTTAACAACATGCGAGGCAATCCTAATACAATTATCTTAAACTCCAACTGAAATCTATGGCATGTTTTAACCTTGTATAATGAAACGGCGCATTCGATCGTCATGAAACTCACGGCGTGCATCATCTCAATATTAAGATTTGGTGATATAAGTTTCGTCTTAATCAGAGACAATGTCTTGCAGCCATAATTTAAGCATATTTAGGGATCATTTTGATCGGTAAATGTACTGATGTTGAAATATATCGATTTTTGTACTTTTTCTTTACGGAAGAAGCCATCCAAACTCAATATCATATGTGAGAAGTCACATATTGGAAGTAACAATTAACATTTAAATAGTTAAACATATTGATTGTAATACCTTGCAATGGGGAAGCGATATGATCTGATCTTTTGCACAGAGAAGCACCAATAAATACTTAGAATATTCCTGGATAATATACTATAGAATTCAATTTATTGCATGTAGAGATTGATTGATAGGTGCATTAAGTTGACAACTAAGTTAGACTCATCTTGTTTATAACGAGTTATTCTTAAGTTTGACTGTGAACAAGCGTGAGTCAATTCGGATATGTCAGTGGTAGTGACCAACAGACACCGTAATGACTATTAAGTTCATACAAGATGATGATATAGCAGAATTGTTATAGAGAAAGCAAATATGTAGATATGGAAATTGTTCAACAGTGTTTTTGATGCATACCTAATATATTTGGATTTAAATCTGATTTAGTTTAATTAAATTAACCAACTTGTAAGATCTACCAAATTCAAAATAGATTTTGATGCATCCTAATCTAATCAGAAAAGAGTTTAACAAACATAATCATGCTTATTTTTCTCAGTAAAAATAAAATAAGCTATTGGTCCTTCAACAAGGAGGAAGAAAAGTAAATATATACTAGTATAACCATTTAATCATATAATTTAAAAACATTTATTATAGATTTTAATTCATATCAACTAAACATTTGATGATCATAGTTTGTAGTTACAATAACTGTAAGTTGTACCATTATTTATTACACTCTGAAACTTATCTAAACCAAAGTGTTTTCTTAAATGCCAAATTACGAACGATTAGCCTCAGATGTGATTGTGAAGACCCGTAACTTCCCCGTAAAGGAAAGTGTCGGATAGTTCGAGAACAAACCACAACAGAACGCATACAGAAGAACATTTCACTATATATTACAACAGTGCATCAGATTACAAGAATATACAGAGTATAAATGAATATTACACAGAAATATCAGAGATTCAAATTACATTTAAATACATAGCAGCGGAAAATAATACAAAGCTCAACTAGAAGAGATATACGGATACAAAGCTTTCCGGATATCGTTCCAGCTGTAAACCAGGATCCTGTGAATATAAATCTGCAAAACCAAAACTACTAGCTGCCCGTGTCGAAAATAAGGGCACCCAGAGTTTAGGTTAAAACAATAAACTCCAGGTCAGTCATGTGACTGGTGTGAGAACTAAAACAGTTATTAATCTTTGTCTTTAAAGTTCGGTAAATCAAGGGACCACGCCGTATAACACGGAACGGGTTTCCTCCCAAGAATACCAGTGCATAACCAAACAGCGCAATGCTAAATAAAGAAAAATGAAGCTGTTATAAGACCCAGGTCCTATCACACAATGCAACGCAAGCCGGGGGATAGGGTTTTCCCTTATAACAGCCAAAGGATGCTTGATACGTTTAAAACAAATCATTTGATACTACTATAAGTGCATAGTGTATAAAACAACTTCAAATCATAAGTATCAATCGTAGACGACATGAGCGTCCCATGCCACTATGTCGCCATATATAGGTTTACAAATAAAACCGCAGAGTCGCGTATTTGGAAATTGGATTTCCATCTATGAACCGAGGCAAAAGATAGTCCTCCATCGATTCGAGACGCTCTAGCCCGCCCCTCAGGAACAGCCGCAACTGCCCCTTGGATCGTCAGGGCCGGTCCACACGGAGTGGATTATTATGCCTGAACAATACGTCTCCCCACCCTATGGGGTGTAAGTCTGGTCCGTCAGCCGACCAGAATGCATTCGGCCGAAACCGATATAACCGAGGCGCCTCGCAACCGCAACAACCACATAAGTCAAACTCGTCAGGGCGTGTAAAACCACTGACGCCACTTCTAGCTAGAAAGAAACGCAAGTCCTCCCTGATGTCCTCTCCCGTTTTTGGTTCATACCGGGTGCGAAACTCGCGAAGTAAACGTTACACAAAGCTACGCCACAAAGGCCGTGCTTTGATCATCACCACAAGACTTTGCTTTTCAACAGAAGCCTTGATCATTTGCATCTTAGCATGCCACACAGGCAAACCACTCTATGCAACCGATATCAGTCACACAGAATGAAATCCAATGTCAGACACACAGTCCATTTACAAGTCCGTTCTGGGCCTGAACGAAACCGGAGGCACCTAGTACCCCGCATATCCATCGATCTCCAAGTACGTCTGGACGATCACTAACTGTTTCCATCTTCTTGGGTGTACAGCCCAATCAAGATCATCAGTTATCACCCAAACGACGTGAAGACCTCCGGTCTTCGACCATCGTCTTCATCTTCGACTTATCGTCGCATCAGTTATTCAGAATGGGATAAACCCGGTCTTTCCGAATAACTCGCGTATATTTTAAATAAGTGTTACACAAACACAACATACGCCTCATTCCAATTCATTAGTCACTAACCGTAAATTAATCAAGAGAATAATTCCCCAAATATTAACCCCGAAGGCCGAAACCAACATCAGATCAATATCCAGAAAACCATTCTGCTTGGCTAACCGACAGTTAGTTTCTAAATTTCACGTTCAAATCTAATTAAAGATTTAACTATCGCCTGGAGCAAAACTGGTGATGCTCCATTCTCGATCTTTTCAATCTAATTAAAGATTCATTAAAACTCCACTTAGTTTTAATCATTATCTGGGTTAAAGAATCAGTGTCATTTAAAACACTGTTCACGATAAACCCAAAAATCAATATCAATTCTATTCCAATTAAATGTTATTTAATTGGTACACTTCATTAAATCTGAATAAAAAGATTTAATCTTTTCTCAACTGGGTTCAAGAACAGTGTTAGTGAAGACACCATTCACGACAAACCCAAATCACATTCGATATTCAATACAAGGCTCTGAATAGAAAATATATCGGCTTATATTCAATATCGAATTCTACGACTAACAAATGTCGTATTGGAAATAGCGATATATGTATATATCTTTCAAATTTCCATATCAACATCCGTATAATCACGAATTCCAACATCGAAATATTCCGAAGACAATTTCGATTCAATTCCACTCCAATGCAATCATTGGATATTCTGGTTATTTTTAAAACCATTTCAAATTCAATTTATTTATTTAAAAATAAATAGAATTATAATTCTAGTTCAAAACTAGTTCATTTCGATAAAAATCTATTTTTATCTTTTCAAATATGGAGTTTTTCATCCCAATTCTTTCTAAATCATTTCTTATGATTTTACACAAATTATTACTATTTTTAATAATTTTATCAAGGCCCGTACAGTCGATTTCCATCAATGGCCATCGAACTGCACTTACAGCGACCTTTTTCGAATTTGATTTGGACATAATTCCAAATCCAGCCGTTAGATTTCAAATTTCTAATTTTCATTAGAAAGCTCTTTTCGATACGAACCCAACGGTTCCGGTTTTAGGAGAATCCGACGGTCGGATCTCCCGTAATGTCCGTTTGAAATAAATGGTCGAAATTCGCGAACTGCCGCGGCGCGGCGCGTTCTATTCAGGCCATTATATTATATATATAATATATATAATATATATTTCGTCGATTTCTATTTAAAACGAATTATATAAATAGTTTTAAATTCGTTTCAAATTCTATTTCAACTTCTATTTCAATTCAAAGCAAAATTGAATTCTTCTTTATAAATTCGTTTTAAAATTCATTTCTATTCAATTCGAATTTCAATTCAATTTGAATTCATTTCAATTCGCTTTCAATTTCATTTGAATTCGTTTTCAATTCAATTCATTTCGAAATCGTTTTCAATTCAATTCATTTCGAAATCGTTTTCAATTCATTTCATAATCGTTTTCAATTCAATTCATTTCGAAATCGTTTTCAATTCAATTCATTTCGAAATATTTTCAATTCAATTCATTTCGAAATCGTTTTCAATTCAATTCATTTCGAAATCGTTTTCAATTCATTTCGAAATCGTTTTCAATTCAATTCATTTCGAAATCGTTTTCAATTCAATTCATTTCGAAATCGTTTTCAATTCAATTCATTTCGAAATCGTTTTCAATTCAATTCATTTCGAAATCGTTTTCAATTCAATTCATTTCGAAATATTTTCAATTCAATTCATTTCGAAATCGTTTTCAATTCAATTCATTTCGAAATCGTTTTCAATTCATTTCGAAATCGTTTTCAATTCAATTCATTTCGAAATCGTTTTCAATTCAATTCATTTCGAAATCGTTTTCAATTCAATTCATTTCGAAATCGTTTTCAATTCAATTCATTTCGAAATCGTTTTCAATTCAATTCATTTCGAAATATTTTCAATTCAATTCATTTCGAAATATTTGATTTCAAAATTACTTTTCAATATCCATTTCAAAATGAATAAAATCGATAAAAATATCGTTCACGTCAAAATGGCGCATCTAATCAACACGGCTTCATATATTTCCATTTTCAAATATTCTATTTCAAATATTTCTATTATTAAAATATTTCGTTCAACACATGACCAATCTCAATGAATGAGTACTGTCAACACATGAACTTTTATTTTATAATATTCTTTATTTTTCAAATTGGAATGAGGCCCAATCAATTACCATATAAAGTTAATTATATGGATTTTCATACAACACATGTATATCATAGCATTGAAAAATAATCAACCATCAACCAAAGTGCACTACACTGTATAAGCATCAAATATAGATATTCAACGCTTATAACAGCCTGTCAATCGATCGATCGACATATTAATCAATCAGGATGAGTGAACTTCAAATTTCATCCCAACACCCGTGTGGGGTTTCAAACAATCAAACGCATATTTTATTTGTGCAGTTGGGCGATGTGTAAAATTTATCGTCCCAATCAATGTCATTCAAATAGGTGTACATAAACAAACCGTCCGGTTTATAAATGAATATTTTATTTTATTCACTTCACGTTAAAAATTATATTTTTAACGATAAAACATTTTATTTCAACCTATGAATTTCTATTCAATTCATTCTTTAAATAAAATGTTATTTTTATTTTTCTAACATATTTTAGAAAATTTCGGCGGCATAACGGCACGATACTAGAAACGGGACAAGGCCTAGCCTTATCCCCGGTCTAGTGAAGGCCCACGCCATTCACACATCAATCAAATCACTTTCGTTATGCAAACTACAAAATTTGGGGTAAGAATCTAACCTAGTCTTACTCCTTCGCCTTATAACGGCGCACGTCTAATCCTAACCAATTTATCGATTCGATTTTTCACACCACAAACCACATTCAAACCAATATCTCAATCAATCACCAAACATCCAAACAAACAAGTCCATGGTATGTGGACGGGTGTCGGGTGCTTCTAATAAGCACCGTCTGCATCCTAGTATATATATATATCTAGAAAAAGAGAATTAAGAGTGAGAAGTTCTCACATTTAGCTATCCTAGCTCCACGGCCCTTCTAATGCAGGAAACCTTCGCCAACTCGCCTTTTTGTCGCTTTCGTTGTCCGCTTTCACTACATATGTAAAAATCGAATTTTTACTTCGCTATTCAATATATAATAATCATATTTTTTTTTTTTTTTTTTTTTTTACTCGAAGTTCAATATATAAAAATCCTATTTTTAACTCGAAGTTCAATATATAAAAATTCTATTTTTAACTCGAAGTTCAATATATAAAAATTCTATTTTTAACTCGAAGTTCAATATATAAAAATTCTATTTTTAACTCGAAGTTCAATATATAAAAATTCTATTTTTAACTCGAAGTTCAATATATAAAAATTCTATTTTTAACTCGAAGTTCAATATATAAAAATCATATTTTTATGCCGAAGTTCAATATATAAAAATCATATTTTTATGCTTTAAAAATCAATTCTTTTTCCTTTTTAAAAATCAAATCTGTTACTTTTTAAAAAATCAAACCTGTTACTTTTTTTAAAATCAAATCTGTTTCTTTTTTTAAAATCAAATCTGTTACTTTTTAAAAAATCAAACCTGTTACTTTTTTTAAAATCAAATCTGTTTCTTTTTTTTTTTTTTTTTTTAAATCAAATTAAAAACAGTTTTCTAACTAAAATAAAAACAGTTTTCTAACTGTAAAAAAATTCAGTTTTTAAATTCTAAAACAAAGAAACAGTTTTTAAAATTCTTAAAAAAAAATGCAGTTTTGCTCTTTTAAAAAAAAACAGTTTTAAAAACCTTTTTCAAAATTAGAATTACAGAATTGAAAAATAAAAATAAAATAAAGTAAAGTAGAAAAAAAAAAAAACTTACTGCCGAAGAAACAGGGGGGGGGGGGGTCTTCACTGCGTCGGAGGGTTTCGAGGTATGGACGGCGGCTTCATCGTCGTCAGCGAGGGGGAGGGCTTCGTCGGTGATGTCTCGAAGGGGGGGGCTGGCGAATTGAAGGAGGAGGAGGGCGGTGGCTTCCAGGGGGCTCGAACGGGGTGGCGCTGCTTCGGGATGAGGCGACTTCGGGTTGTCGTTCGGTGGGAGGAGGATGAACGGAGGGCGGCTTCCAGGGTTTTGGCGGCGGCGATGGTTCGATTGCGGTTTTTCTCTTTTTTTTTTTTTTTTTTTTTTTTTATCTGATGGATGAATCAGGTTTTGGGGAAATAGGGGGGGGGGGCCAGAGTCAAAAGGAGGGAGTTATTATATTTTTTTTTTTTTTTTTTTTTATTTAATTATTTTATTTTCGAAGAAGTTGACTTTTCACACATGACCTCTAAACGAGGCCCACCGCCTGTCGTCCATAGCGTTTCACCCCCATTCCGAACACAATGGGATATGCCACGCAAGCTGATTCGGCTGTTACAATCAGTTTCCGTTAAATTTACATTTAAATCTCTATATTGAATTTTAAACGTACATTTCAAATTACCGGGGTCACATACTAACTAGAAAAATTCCAGAAAAATATTTTCTAGCTTCGTATTGACGATACGGTCCTAACAAAACTAGTTTCGTCGAATTCTGAGACCGTTGGAAAAATGGCCATTTTCCAGTCGATTGAAATCAACTGAAACTGGTCAAACGCGTTTTCCTTTGCCACGCTCACATATTGATTCGAAAAATTATGAAATTTGAAACCTAGTAATAATTCGACATCACGGACCCAACAAAAGTGGTTTCGTCGAAATCCGAGGTCATTTGCAAAATGTCCATTTTTAAGGGCCTGAATTCCATAGCGACTATTCAGAATTTTCAACTGGACATATCTTTTGATTCCTGATATGAAATCTTGATTTTTCGGATTCGTTAGAAAGATATTCACTATTAGATTCCATTATTTTTGGTTTCACTAAAATCCGGATTGTTTTGCACCCGGTACATTCAATTGAAGTTTGAAATCGAATTATCGAACTACCGCGCCATTTTCAATTCCTTTTAATTATATATAATTATTATATATTCTAACGACGACGTATATAATATATACGTTCTAATTCTATTCAAAATAAATTTCACGTCGATATTATTTAAAATAATTCATTTCAAATAATTAAAATTCGCTAATATTGCCAAAATAAAAATTTTAAACTGGCCCAGATTTTACGGGTTGTTACAATCTCCCCCACTTAAAACTTTTCGTCCCCGAAAAGGAACAAAGTCGAAAGTGGTTTGATTAATCAACTCTACGCTCGATCTGGCTTCCATTCTCCAACTCTTTAGTTTCTGAGAATTTTCAAAACTTCAAAAATTTGGCTAACTCCCGAAATTTTTGAAAAATTTCGCCATAACCTCCCCTGCAATGGGAGCATCGGGGAATTTCAAATAGCTTCCCCGGTCCTTCAGATCTTAAAAAAAGAAAAAGAAAAAGCCAAGCGGCTAGCCAATAGGCTCACAAAATCATCATCACCCAAACAAAACAGGAAATTATGTAGTAAACATGTACCTATTTGTCGGGCAAACAAATTTTATTCTCTGGCTCTAGCCTCCTTGCTATGACCTGTTCAAAAGATATACATGTATGCAAGCAAATGCAACCAAACTTCAATACAATTCAATATTTGATTCAATTAGGCTAAATGGTTCAAAATTAGCAAACAACTAAACAAACAACACAAACATCAATCAATTAGTGAATTAGAGTTTCAAATTCATAATTTTGATACATATACAAAAATCATGTTTTTGATACCAAATCACAACAATAGGCCCTATCTAATTTTGGTTCTCACACCAGTCTAATGGAAATATATAGATATCACACATTCGAAACACGAATATAAATACTAATGATGTGGCCACATCATCAGAATTATCCCCGGGTGTCTAGAATGTGACTCTATATCTATCCAATATATTAAAATTTCAAATACACGCGGATCAGACGTATACGCAAAATCTATATATATTGGATTGTCCACATCAATATAAATAGGTAATCAAATACGAATAATTGATTTAAATTTTCAAAACAAAAATTTGTTTTCACTTTCAAAAATATACTCTTCACACTCGTTCTAGGATACTACTGATCCCATCTCTAACGAGTCATTCCCGTTGGATTTTACTAATCCAATATCTGATGTATTCTTTCGTATGGTTCTAATGTGTCTTGTTCTCTAGCTTTGTAAACCAAAGCTCTGATACCAACTGTGAAGACCCGTAACTTCCCCGTAAAGGAAAGTGTCGGATAGTTCGAGAACAAACCACAACAGAACGCATACAGAAGAACATTTCACTATATATTACAACAGTGCATCAGATTACAAGAATATACAGAGTATAAATGAATATTACACAGAAATATCAGAGATTCAAATTACATTTAAATACATAGCAGCGGAAAATAATACAAAGCTCAACTAGAAGAGATATACGGATACAAAGCTTTCCGGATATCGTTCCAGCTGTAAACCAGGATCCTGTGAATATAAATCTGCAAAACCAAAACTACTAGCTGCCCGTGTCGAAAATAAGGGCACCCAGAGTTTAGGTTAAAACAATAAACTCCAGGTCAGTCATGTGACTGGTGTGAGAACTAAAACAGTTATTAATCTTTGTCTTTAAAGTTCGGTAAATCAAGGGACCACGCCGTATAACACGGAACGGGTTTCCTCCCAAGAATACCAGTGCATAACCAAACAGCGCAATGCTAAATAAAGAAAAATGAAGCTGTTATAAGACCCAGGTCCTATCACACAATGCAACGCAAGCCGGGGGATAGGGTTTTCCCTTATAACAGCCAAAGGATGCTTGATACGTTTAAAACAAATCATTTGATACTACTATAAGTGCATAGTGTATAAAACAACTTCAAATCATAAGTATCAATCGTAGACGACATGAGCGTCCCATGCCACTATGTCGCCATATATAGGTTTACAAATAAAACCGCAGAGTCGCGTATTTGGAAATTGGATTTCCATCTATGAACCGAGGCAAAAGATAGTCCTCCATCGATTCGAGACGCTCTAGCCCGCCCCTCAGGAACAGCCGCAACTGCCCCTTGGATCGTCAGGGCCGGTCCACACGGAGTGGATTATTATGCCTGAACAATACGTCTCCCCACCCTATGGGGTGTAAGTCTGGTCCGTCAGCCGACCAGAATGCATTCGGCCGAAACCGATATAACCGAGGCGCCTCGCAACCGCAACAACCACATAAGTCAAACTCGTCAGGGCGTGTAAAACCACTGACGCCACTTCTAGCTAGAAAGAAACGCAAGTCCTCCCTGATGTCCTCTCCCGTTTTTGGTTCATACCGGGTGCGAAACTCGCGAAGTAAACGTTACACAAAGCTACGCCACAAAGGCCGTGCTTTGATCATCACCACAAGACTTTGCTTTTCAACAGAAGCCTTGATCATTTGCATCTTAGCATGCCACACAGGCAAACCACTCTATGCAACCGATATCAGTCACACAGAATGAAATCCAATGTCAGACACACAGTCCATTTACAAGTCCGTTCTGGGCCTGAACGAAACCGGAGGCACCTAGTACCCCGCATATCCATCGATCTCCAAGTACGTCTGGACGATCACTAACTGTTTCCATCTTCTTGGGTGTACAGCCCAATCAAGATCATCAGTTATCACCCAAACGACGTGAAGACCTCCGGTCTTCGACCATCGTCTTCATCTTCGACTTATCGTCGCATCAGTTATTCAGAATGGGATAAACCCGGTCTTTCCGAATAACTCGCGTATATTTTAAATAAGTGTTACACAAACACAACATACGCCTCATTCCAATTCATTAGTCACTAACCGTAAATTAATCAAGAGAATAATTCCCCAAATATTAACCCCGAAGGCCGAAACCAACATCAGATCAATATCCAGAAAACCATTCTGCTTGGCTAACCGACAGTTAGTTTCTAAATTTCACGTTCAAATCTAATTAAAGATTTAACTATCGCCTGGAGCAAAACTGGTGATGCTCCATTCTCGATCTTTTCAATCTAATTAAAGATTCATTAAAACTCCACTTAGTTTTAATCATTATCTGGGTTAAAGAATCAGTGTCATTTAAAACACTGTTCACGATAAACCCAAAAATCAATATCAATTCTATTCCAATTAAATGTTATTTAATTGGTACACTTCATTAAATCTGAATAAAAAGATTTAATCTTTTCTCAACTGGGTTCAAGAACAGTGTTAGTGAAGACACCATTCACGACAAACCCAAATCACATTCGATATTCAATACAAGGCTCTGAATAGAAAATATATCGGCTTATATTCAATATCGAATTCTACGACTAACAAATGTCGTATTGGAAATAGCGATATATGTATATATCTTTCAAATTTCCATATCAACATCCGTATAATCACGAATTCCAACATCGAAATATTCCGAAGACAATTTCGATTCAATTCCACTCCAATGCAATCATTGGATATTCTGGTTATTTTTAAAACCATTTCAAATTCAATTTATTTATTTAAAAATAAATAGAATTATAATTCTAGTTCAAAACTAGTTCATTTCGATAAAAATCTATTTTTATCTTTTCAAATATGGAGTTTTTCATCCCAATTCTTTCTAAATCATTTCTTATGATTTTACACAAATTATTACTATTTTTAATAATTTTATCAAGGCCCGTACAGTCGATTTCCATCAATGGCCATCGAACTGCACTTACAGCGACCTTTTTCGAATTTGATTTGGACATAATTCCAAATCCAGCCGTTAGATTTCAAATTTCTAATTTTCATTAGAAAGCTCTTTTCGATACGAACCCAACGGTTCCGGTTTTAGGAGAATCCGACGGTCGGATCTCCCGTAATGTCCGTTTGAAATAAATGGTCGAAATTCGCGAACTGCCGCGGCGCGGCGCGTTCTATTCAGGCCATTATATTATATATATAATATATATAATATATATTTCGTCGATTTCTATTTAAAACGAATTATATAAATAGTTTTAAATTCGTTTCAAATTCTATTTCAACTTCTATTTCAATTCAAAGCAAAATTGAATTCTTCTTTATAAATTCGTTTTAAAATTCATTTCTATTCAATTCGAATTTCAATTCAATTTGAATTCATTTCAATTCGCTTTCAATTTCATTTGAATTCGTTTTCAATTCAATTCATTTCGAAATCGTTTTCAATTCAATTCATTTCGAAATCGTTTTCAATTCATTTCATAATCGTTTTCAATTCAATTCATTTCGAAATCGTTTTCAATTCAATTCATTTCGAAATATTTTCAATTCAATTCATTTCGAAATCGTTTTCAATTCAATTCATTTCGAAATCGTTTTCAATTCATTTCGAAATCGTTTTCAATTCAATTCATTTCGAAATCGTTTTCAATTCAATTCATTTCGAAATCGTTTTCAATTCAATTCATTTCGAAATCGTTTTCAATTCAATTCATTTCGAAATCGTTTTCAATTCAATTCATTTCGAAATATTTTCAATTCAATTCATTTCGAAATCGTTTTCAATTCAATTCATTTCGAAATCGTTTTCAATTCATTTCGAAATCGTTTTCAATTCAATTCATTTCGAAATCGTTTTCAATTCAATTCATTTCGAAATCGTTTTCAATTCAATTCATTTCGAAATCGTTTTCAATTCAATTCATTTCGAAATCGTTTTCAATTCAATTCATTTCGAAATATTTTCAATTCAATTCATTTCGAAATATTTGATTTCAAAATTACTTTTCAATATCCATTTCAAAATGAATAAAATCGATAAAAATATCGTTCACGTCAAAATGGCGCATCTAATCAACACGGCTTCATATATTTCCATTTTCAAATATTCTATTTCAAATATTTCTATTATTAAAATATTTCGTTCAACACATGACCAATCTCAATGAATGAGTACTGTCAACACATGAACTTTTATTTTATAATATTCTTTATTTTTCAAATTGGAATGAGGCCCAATCAATTACCATATAAAGTTAATTATATGGATTTTCATACAACACATGTATATCATAGCATTGAAAAATAATCAACCATCAACCAAAGTGCACTACACTGTATAAGCATCAAATATAGATATTCAACGCTTATAACAGCCTGTCAATCGATCGATCGACATATTAATCAATCAGGATGAGTGAACTTCAAATTTCATCCCAACACCCGTGTGGGGTTTCAAACAATCAAACGCATATTTTATTTGTGCAGTTGGGCGATGTGTAAAATTTATCGTCCCAATCAATGTCATTCAAATAGGTGTACATAAACAAACCGTCCGGTTTATAAATGAATATTTTATTTTATTCACTTCACGTTAAAAATTATATTTTTAACGATAAAACATTTTATTTCAACCTATGAATTTCTATTCAATTCATTCTTTAAATAAAATGTTATTTTTATTTTTCTAACATATTTTAGAAAATTTCGGCGGCATAACGGCACGATACTAGAAACGGGACAAGGCCTAGCCTTATCCCCGGTCTAGTGAAGGCCCACGCCATTCACACATCAATCAAATCACTTTCGTTATGCAAACTACAAAATTTGGGGTAAGAATCTAACCTAGTCTTACTCCTTCGCCTTATAACGGCGCACGTCTAATCCTAACCAATTTATCGATTCGATTTTTCACACCACAAACCACATTCAAACCAATATCTCAATCAATCACCAAACATCCAAACAAACAAGTCCATGGTATGTGGACGGGTGTCGGGTGCTTCTAATAAGCACCGTCTGCATCCTAGTATATATATATATCTAGAAAAAGAGAATTAAGAGTGAGAAGTTCTCACATTTAGCTATCCTAGCTCCACGGCCCTTCTAATGCAGGAAACCTTCGCCAACTCGCCTTTTTGTCGCTTTCGTTGTCCGCTTTCACTACATATGTAAAAATCGAATTTTTACTTCGCTATTCAATATATAATAATCATATTTTTTTTTTTTTTTTTTTTTTTACTCGAAGTTCAATATATAAAAATCCTATTTTTAACTCGAAGTTCAATATATAAAAATTCTATTTTTAACTCGAAGTTCAATATATAAAAATTCTATTTTTAACTCGAAGTTCAATATATAAAAATTCTATTTTTAACTCGAAGTTCAATATATAAAAATTCTATTTTTAACTCGAAGTTCAATATATAAAAATTCTATTTTTAACTCGAAGTTCAATATATAAAAATCATATTTTTATGCCGAAGTTCAATATATAAAAATCATATTTTTATGCTTTAAAAATCAATTCTTTTTCCTTTTTAAAAATCAAATCTGTTACTTTTTAAAAAATCAAACCTGTTACTTTTTTTAAAATCAAATCTGTTTCTTTTTTTAAAATCAAATCTGTTACTTTTTAAAAAATCAAACCTGTTACTTTTTTTAAAATCAAATCTGTTTCTTTTTTTTTTTTTTTTTTTAAATCAAATTAAAAACAGTTTTCTAACTAAAATAAAAACAGTTTTCTAACTGTAAAAAAATTCAGTTTTTAAATTCTAAAACAAAGAAACAGTTTTTAAAATTCTTAAAAAAAAATGCAGTTTTGCTCTTTTAAAAAAAAACAGTTTTAAAAACCTTTTTCAAAATTAGAATTACAGAATTGAAAAATAAAAATAAAATAAAGTAAAGTAGAAAAAAAAAAAAACTTACTGCCGAAGAAACAGGGGGGGGGGGGGTCTTCACTGCGTCGGAGGGTTTCGAGGTATGGACGGCGGCTTCATCGTCGTCAGCGAGGGGGAGGGCTTCGTCGGTGATGTCTCGAAGGGGGGGGCTGGCGAATTGAAGGAGGAGGAGGGCGGTGGCTTCCAGGGGGCTCGAACGGGGTGGCGCTGCTTCGGGATGAGGCGACTTCGGGTTGTCGTTCGGTGGGAGGAGGATGAACGGAGGGCGGCTTCCAGGGTTTTGGCGGCGGCGATGGTTCGATTGCGGTTTTTCTCTTTTTTTTTTTTTTTTTTTTTTTTTATCTGATGGATGAATCAGGTTTTGGGGAAATAGGGGGGGGGGGCCAGAGTCAAAAGGAGGGAGTTATTATATTTTTTTTTTTTTTTTTTTTTTATTTAATTATTTTATTTTCGAAGAAGTTGACTTTTCACACATGACCTCTAAACGAGGCCCACCGCCTGTCGTCCATAGCGTTTCACCCCCATTCCGAACACAATGGGATATGCCACGCAAGCTGATTCGGCTGTTACAATCAGTTTCCGTTAAATTTACATTTAAATCTCTATATTGAATTTTAAACGTACATTTCAAATTACCGGGGTCACATACTAACTAGAAAAATTCCAGAAAAATATTTTCTAGCTTCGTATTGACGATACGGTCCTAACAAAACTAGTTTCGTCGAATTCTGAGACCGTTGGAAAAATGGCCATTTTCCAGTCGATTGAAATCAACTGAAACTGGTCAAACGCGTTTTCCTTTGCCACGCTCACATATTGATTCGAAAAATTATGAAATTTGAAACCTAGTAATAATTCGACATCACGGACCCAACAAAAGTGGTTTCGTCGAAATCCGAGGTCATTTGCAAAATGTCCATTTTTAAGGGCCTGAATTCCATAGCGACTATTCAGAATTTTCAACTGGACATATCTTTTGATTCCTGATATGAAATCTTGATTTTTCGGATTCGTTAGAAAGATATTCACTATTAGATTCCATTATTTTTGGTTTCACTAAAATCCGGATTGTTTTGCACCCGGTACATTCAATTGAAGTTTGAAATCGAATTATCGAACTACCGCGCCATTTTCAATTCCTTTTAATTATATATAATTATTATATATTCTAACGACGACGTATATAATATATACGTTCTAATTCTATTCAAAATAAATTTCACGTCGATATTATTTAAAATAATTCATTTCAAATAATTAAAATTCGCTAATATTGCCAAAATAAAAATTTTAAACTGGCCCAGATTTTACGGGTTGTTACAGTGATAAAACTTCCAACTTTTTTTTTCTTAAATATATTTTAGGCGAATCCAAAAGACCTGTAAACTCTTGAGCGAAATTAATTTATGCGTACGCTTCAACTCATATCTCCTATAATCTTCTGATATTATTTTTTATGAGAATCGTGCATAAGACACGGTTCGAATTTGGACTTGTTACGGACAGAAATATTCATTTTCATCGCGTCAAGTCTGTAGACATAGAACTTCACATTGATACATGCAAGTTATATAGTTATATGAACATAGAAGAAATATTAACAAATACAAGTACAACAATTCTTTTTGTACATTTGGTCAAGATAAGACTCACAGAGGATTAGAAATAGACTAGAAAAAGGATTAATTACAGCAGTCAAGTCCTTAAATTATAGAAAAACAATAAAGACAAAAAAAGGATTTGTTTACCCAAGCTTTTCTAGGATATCGGTTAAATTTAGTATATTCTAAGATTTTATGAACTAGAACCAGCTAAACAAAGTGCTTAGCAATTAGCATTGGTAACCAAATCAACAATACCCTTCCAAACTTCTCTTTCCAAAACTGCCATCCTGGAAACGGACATTTAGGTGCATGACTTTAATCTTTGTAACCATTTTCAATGCTTTTGTGTATATGCGTAATGTTAAAAGCCCAAGTCAAACATTACTGTATAAATACTCTGTGTACACACAGAACTCTTCATTGAAGAATACAATCAATACATTTCAGTTTTATCATTTTGCCTCAACCATTATCAGACTACTCTTAATCACAAAATCTTTAACATGGTCTCAATGCAACATTAGAATTTCTTAACAGTCGTCAGAATTCAGATTCATTATATGAGATTGTTCATCTGATCCAATTCCAAAAAAATTGATCTTGTTTAAAACATCGGTGACCATCACGTGTCGTGTCATCCTAAAGCAACAGGTCAGAGATCGTTTCTTCATTCTCATTGTTTTAAGTTGCAACAAACAACCATCAGATTCTTGATTCATCACCGTTGTACCATTAAGAAACAACAAATTAGAGAGATAACTATCAAAATATGACCCTAACCGTTTTACTTTAATTACAACTCTATTGGGTCAACCCATTTATAATTTTTTTATTAAATGGATCGTAAAAGGTTGACCCATTTTTAAAAGGGTTACAAATGGTAACCCACTTACCCATTTAACTCTACCTACATACGAAGTCGCTATTTTTTTTTATAATATTAAAAATTGGGGAAAATCCCACATTTTCCAATATTAAAAATTGAAAAAACAAAAGAACTATTTCTAATAAATGGCCAAAATTATAAAATTAAAAGTAATAAAAGAATTATTCAGAAATAATAAATTTTAAAGTTAAAAAGGTAAAATTACCAAAATACCTTTCATTTTGAAAAAAGTGAAAAAAAATAAAAAAATCTAGAAAATTACGATTTCTAAAGCTAAAAATGTAAAATTTACGAAAATACCTTTTATATCAGAAAAACGGAAAAAAATTCAAAAAATTATGAAATGGAAAGTAATAAAAGAATTATTTAAAAATAATAATTTTTATAGTAAAAAAGGCCAAAATTACGAAAATACCCTTCATTTTAAAAAAGTGAAAAAAAAGAAATTTTAAAAAAAAACCCAGAAAATTACGAAATGAAAAGTAAAAAAATAATTATTCGAAAATTATGATTTCTAAAGCTAAAAATGGAAAAATTACGAAAATACCCTTCACATCGGAAAAATGCAAAAAATTATGAAATGAAAAGTAATAAAAAAATTATTCGTAAATAATAATTTTTAAAGTTAAAAAGGCCAAAATTACGAAAATGCCCTTAATGTTGAAAAAAGTAAAAAAAAATAAAAGGTATTTTCGTAATTTTCAGAAATTTTTTCACTTTTTCCAAAATAAAAGGTATTTTCGTAATTTTAGAATTTTTTGCTTTGAAAATCGTTATTTTAAAATAATTCTTTTTTTACTTTTCATTTCGTATTTTTTTGGATTTTCTGAAATTTTTTCATTTTTTTCACTTTTTCCAATATGAAGGGCATTTTCGTAATTTTAGCTTTAAAAATCGTTATTTTAAAATAATTCTTTTTTTACTTTTCATTTCTGGATTTTCTGATTTTTTTTTCATTTTTTTCACTTTTCCAATGCGAAGGGCATTTTCGTAATTATAGTATTTTTGCTTTAAAATTTTACAATAATTCTTTTTTCACTTTTCATTTTGTAATTTTCTGAATTTTTTTTCACTTTTTCCAATATAAATGGCATTTTCACCCTTTTAGCTTTAAAAATCAATATTTTAGAATAATTCTTTTGTTATTTTTTGTTTCATAATTTTTTGGATTTTTTTGAAATTTTTCCCTTTTTCCAAAATAAAGGGTATTTTCGTAATTTTGACATTTTTAACTTTAAAAATCGTTATTTTAAAGTAATACTTTTTAATGTGTGGGTTAAATGGGTAACCAACATAATATGTTGGTTTGGTCAGGTAAAACGTTATGTTAAAATGGTCAAAATAAATGGGTTGCAAAAGGGTTAGGTTAAATTTTACTTGACCCTTATACGACCCTAATTGATATCATTGCCTTTGCTGATTCAATTGCACAACGTCTATTTTTTTACATGACCAGTGCTCGCATCTATTGCTCATTTTTGAATTCTATTGAAATTCTTGAATCATTCAACATGACTAAAGCAAACATGAAAAATTCTCCATCTTCAACCGCAAGCTGCGCAGTTAACATCCCATTGTTATCCCACTATATCTCAGGTATTTCCTATGGGCGATTTTTTACTGTTACGCTAATTTCAAGTAACCTTTAAAATAGACTTTTCGTTTTATGTTGCCGTATTCCGATATTTCCGATATATCTCATTATTTCAGCTATATCTTATATAAAAGAAATGGATTAAAAATGACATTTATACATTATAAAATCATAAAATTAGTTTTTTGACTGATTTTTTTGACATATATTTTTCTAAATTAAAATAAACTATAGTATTCAATTAAATTAAATTAAGTTAGGTAAAAGTTTACACTTGTTTACATATATTTGCACATGATTTTACTTTAAATTCAGAATGTATTAATTTTAATTTAATTGAATGTTAAATTTTCATTTATTTGTAATTTGTATATTTGTAAAAGCATTAAGTACGAGCTTAGTTTGTTATTTTAGAGTCATTCCCTATCTCCTGATATTTTCTTGCTTTATCCCCACTACAACTTTTTGCACCTTAATCACATTGAATCCGTTGGTCGTTTTAACTTCATAGGCTGCAAAAATAGGTCAGTCCTATGCTGACAACAACCATGATATGATCAAGATTATAATCAAGCCACAAAGTAAAACCATCTCGATAAAATTAGATAAGTCAAACTTCTTGATGTCGAAACTGCAAATCAAAAAAGCAATAAAGGTTTGTGGGATAAAAGAATACATATGGGAAAAAGATTGTAGCAGAAAAATATATTAGGGATAATGAAGATAAACTGACAGTAATACAGGATTATAATACCCATCAAAGATAAGACAACATGGTTAGTCCATAGCAAATGTCATCAGTGGATGTTACATTAATGCCATAATTGATTGATGCAAAACTTCACATGAAATTTGACAAACACTCGGAGGAACTTTCACTTCTCAAACCTCTGCCAGAATCTGACACTATGAAAAACAACTATAGAACATAAAAAAAGAAAAGCAGACAACGAATGAGTACTCAATGAAAGTCAAGAACTTATATGACCAAGTCTCATGCGCAGAGCACAAAATTCCAGATCACGAGCAAGTAATGTTAGAAACCAATCAACAGAAACTGCAGAAAACCGTTTCTATAAACAGTAACGCTTTTAAGCGTTAGTAATTTGTTTCAATGTGATTGCGATTCGCAACTACAAGAAATAATCATAAATTTGCAAGAGAATTGTCTGAAACAGTACTATGCAGTTTAGAATTCAGGAAAACAAGAATAATATTACCGATTAATGACCGAGTCCAGCAATTGATGTTTCCTTGAAACGAAATTGCTTCCTCTACGACGCTGTTAGTTTGTTTGAGCAATCTTTTCCCAAGGATGAAAGGGTTCTTCACTGCGATGTTGCGTTGCAATCACAGATTGATGACGAAAGTAAGAAAGTCGTTAGAACAGAGGAGATTTGTCGAGGAAGAAGATAAGTAGAAGAGAAAACAGAAGCTAAATTTTGTTATGCTGATTTGATTTTCGAGTGCCTATATAGGCTAGAATGAGGCATCCATTCATGAAGGGGCGCTACTGTTTGAATTGCAACGGTAATGACTATTGAAAAGGTTGTGATCCTTTACCAACAGACACTACTGTTGGAATTTGCTTGGCCATATTCAAAAAATAGTCGTTTCTCTGTGTAGCAAGCCTGACGGCAATCGGAGGCCCAATTAATCACGAGACCCTAAGAGCCCCAAGGCCCTTATCTTTAACCTTTTAATACCAATATGAAAGTTTTTCATGCTATTTGTTCATGCCATTGCCTCTTACCCATCTCCTCTTTCTTTTGATATTGTATAATAAGACTTTACATGTATAGTGGCATAAGTATTATAGTTTTTCCCTATGTGGGACTAATAGATTTCCACAAATCCACTTATTCATTTCCAATTATCCCCTACATGAATGAGTGGTTATTTAATTTGTTCTTAAAATTGCAAAACATTTACCATATCGGTAAAAGCAGCACAAAGGCCTTGAACTTTTCCTAGTGTTTTATCGTCATAACTAATTGGTGAATCAGTGGACTAGATTGTCTTTGAACTGTAAGCCATTTGTGTAGGTCTATAAAGATAATACATGATAAATATTCTTTAACTCCTTGGTTCTCTGTTTGTGTTCGTTTTCGCCATGAACACCGCCTTGGTTTCATGAGTGCTTGAAGAATTCGACCTTGCAATTCTTCTTGAAGCGGCGCCTTCGCACTCACATAGGTGGCACTATAAAGATTATCCCGTAATACCCCACTTGTTCTTAATAACATCACAGTATGAACATCATTAAAAGCCAAGCTTATCATATTCTCCGATGGGTTATGCACTGATTTATCATAGGAAGGGTTTATATTTAACAGTGCCGTCAAGTTTATCTTAAACTTAGTTTTCCCTTTGATCCTAGATCTTGGGATCTTCAGTCAACTAAGTGGAAAACTTTTAGTTTGCAGGTCTTAAGCCCATTCCCATCGATAAGATTTAAACTTTCTCTCTTGGCAAGCCTTTTGTTAGTGGATCCGCTATGTTGTCCTTTGACCTTACATAGTCTGTAGTAATAACTCCATTAGAGAGAAGTTGTCTTATGGTTTTATGTCCAAGACGAATATGTCGAGATTTAACCATATACAATGTATTATTTTCCCTTCCTATAGCAAATTGACTATCATAATGTATATATGTTGGAGGTACTGGTTTTTCCCAATTTGGAATGTCTTCCAAAAAATCCTAAGCCAATCTGCTTCTTCAGCTGCTTTATCTAGAGCAATGAACTCTGATTCCATTGTTGACCTTGATATACATGTCTATTTGGATTATTTCCATGAGATTTATCAATTCCTAATGTAAACACATATCTACTTGTGGATGTTGTGTCATTTGAGCCAGTTATCCAATTGGCATCACCATATCCTTCTACCACTGAAGGATTTTTTCATATCACATCACCTAGTTTTGTGTGTACTTTAGATTTCCTAGGATTATGATTATTGCTTTCCAATGATGTTTGCCTGGATTACTGGTGTATCTACTCAACTTGCTTATAGCGTGTGCAATATCAGGCCTAGTGCAATTCATGTTATACATAATACTTCCTAGTATACGAGAGTATTTAAGCTGATATATTCCATTGCCGGTGTTCTTTATCCAATTTTGGTTCATATCCACTAGTGATTTTGTGATGGTTATGTTATACTGCTTGAACCTTTCAACTAATTTCACTACAACAAAGACACTATATTATAACTATCACAAAACGACAATTGTAATAAAGGTTTTTACAACTCTTTTTTCCAGAAAGTTGTAATAGATTACTTTTCAACAAATTTTTTATTTTGCAAGTTGTAATAGATGCTTATTACAACTATTCTTTCTGGCCAGTTGTAATAAATGTCTATTACAAGTGTTTCCATCACTTCTAAAAGATGCCTGTTTTTAACAAATGATGATTAATGAATAGTAATTAGCTTTTAATTATTACTATTAAATTTTTAATGATTGGTAATTGGTAATATATACACAATAATTAACTTTTAATAACAAATATTAAATTATAAATAAAGATGTAATAAGTAATAATTAATGACTCGAAATTAAGAAGTAATGATTAATTGTGAATTAGTAATAATTAATGACTAATTTTTTTCTTTATTATGAGAAGGGAAGTCAGTCTTTACCACCACTTCTGATGGGGGTTGTTGGGAATTAGTCCTTCCCGCATTGTTGTTATTATCGACATGTTGAATCTGCTTGAAGGCTTCGTCCATTGAATAAAGTCTATGAATATGTCATGCCTTTGGAAATAATCTCAGTCATCGCCATTTAGTGTTGGTGTTCTTGGAATAACCGTCGAATCTTGACTATTATGCCTTAACGATCATTATTGGCCACTGTGTTGCGGCATGGGTTCGGGGGCAGCGCCCCCAAAATAAATTATATAAGCCCTTTTCTTCTATATTTAAACAAAGATTAAAATTTAAAAATCATCATTAAATAATAAAAACAACAAATAATAATTAATTAAAATAATTCATCTTAATAATTAGTAATTAATGTTATGTAAAAATTAGTAATCAGTTATTAAATTATTAATAATAATCTATAATTAGGTAATATTTTGTTTTTCCGAGTACAAATACATTTTGAATTTTTTGATTATTTATTCAAAGCTCTACCTTAAACTGAATTTACGTAGAATGTTGTATAGGTATACAAGCCGTCGTTGGCTTCAAATCTAAATTTCCTTCAGCTCAAAAGCCAAAATTTCAGCTCTAAAGCAACAGCCTCACGCGAATGCATGAAATTTAGGCAGGAATTGTGAAAATTAAGCTCCAAAGCAACTCATGTGACTTAACTTTACTCCTTCACGTAGCTTTCCATTCATTTCCCTTACTGAAATAAAATCGATTCTTTTTCTTCCCTCAAATTCCTCCTCAGTAAACTTGAACCGCCCACTACTGAAATATAGAACTTCTAATTGTTGCGATGTTGACGTTGATGGAGCCGATTTAAGATCTGTTTTGCATATGCCGATTAAAGGTATCGGTGAATTGAACTTGGGGATTACGTTTGTAGAGGAGGGGAATTTGATGTATCGGTGAGATTTGAATCGGCGTAGTGGTTATGGTGGTTTATTTTTTGGGGTATTTGCGATGGTTGTTCTCAGATGTTCAGAGGGTTCGTTGTAGCTATAGGAGGCGATTGTGGGTGCACTTGAGTGATGTTTCTGATGGTTGGTGTTTGTCGAGGTGTTGATGCGTTATGACCCGTAACATGTTGGGAGATATCTTTGATATCTCCCAACAGGCGCAAGCCAATTTTATCGGCTCGCAGCTAGCGAGCCGATTTTATCGGCTCAAAATCTCGCAAGCCGATAAAATCGACTTGCGAGTCTCCCGCGCCTAAACATGGCGCGGGGGTTGGGGGGTTTGATTTGCTTTCCCTATAAAGTTTTAATTTTTTAGGAAAGATTATATTTTGAAAAAAGAAGAGTTGAAATTTTTATATATACCGGTTTAACAAGTGGTTAAGATTAAAATGATTCAACTAGTAGGCTCTCGCATAACAATAAGCAAACAGATACAACCGGCCGTTACAGATACAACAACGAATAATACTATGTGCCTTCTAAAACATCAAAGCAACACGTTCAATCTCAAGGGAGTCGCATTGCGTTCATTCACAACTCTTGAACATTATTTTCGAGACGCCTAATCTCTCATTCAAGTTTGTTTGCATATACTACTCCCCTTGGGCACAACGGCTCGTCAATCCATTCCGTATAGCTGCATCTATTTGGATAGGATGGAAATTTCTGCATGCGCCGACCAATATTGTCGCCTTCTGCTCGAACCACAACTTCGACCGCATGATCGTAGTAGCAAAGTACGGGATAAGATTCACGTTCATTGTCCTGCGGTGGTACTCGATAGAACTCTACTTCTTGTGGCGGTTGAGCAAGAGCCTGTTCATTCAATAGTTGACCATGTGGTACTTGAACTTCTTGTGGCGGATGTACGTGCCCCTGTTCATGCGATGATTGAACATGTGGTACTTGAACTTCTGGGGGCCTTATTTGGATTAGAAAATTGAATTCGTCTTCGAGCTGCTGAAGTCTCATCTGTTCCCATGCCTGTTCATCAGAGTCAGTATCTGATGGCCAAGAAGGCATTTTGAGCGAGTGATAAAAGAAGGAGGATGTAATAATCCGGAAATCCGAGCCAATTTAAAAAAAATTATTTTGGCAATTTTGATGAATTTTGAATATTTAAAATGATTTATTTTAAATAATAACAACGAGAAATTTATTTTTGAATAGAGTTAGAATGTATATAGTTATATAGAGCGTCGTTAGAATATAAATATTTATTTTAAATTATAAAAGGAATTGAAAATGGCGTGGTAGTTCGAAATTTCGATTACGAATTTCAAAAGAATGTACAGGATTCAAAATAAATCGGATTTTAAGGAAACCAAAAAATATTTGAATCTATTTGAGAATATCTTTTCAACGAATCCGAAAAATCAAAATTTCATAGCGGGGATAAAAAGTTATGCCCAGTTGAAAATTCAGAATAGTCGCTATGGAATTCTGGCCCTTAAAAATGGAAATTTTGCAAACGACCTCGGTTTTCGACGAAACCACTTTTGTTGGATCCTTGGTGTCAAGTTATTGCTAGATTTAAAAATTCGTAATTTTCTGATTCAATATGTGAGCGTGGCAAAAGAAAACGTGTTTTGACAGTTTTAGTTAATTTCGATCGACTGGAAAATGGCCATTTTTCTAACGGTCTCAGGATTCGACAAAATTAGTTTTGTTAGGATCGTATCGTCAATATGAAGCTAGAAATAATTTTTCGGGAATTTGTAGAGTCTGTATGTGGCCCTGGTAAATTGAAATGCGCATTCAAATTCAATATATAGTTTTATATTTTGATTGTGATGAAAACTGATCGAAACGATCGAATCAGCTTGCGAAACATATCCTATTGTGTTTGGAATGGGGGTAATTAGCTATGGACGACAGGCGGTGGGTCCCGTTTTGAGGTCAAAATAAAAAGTTGCTTTATGGACTAAATAAATAAATAAAATAATATAAAAAAATTCACTTAAATACCCCCCTCCCCCGTTACTCTCCTTCCTCAAGAAGTCAACCCCTCTTCATTCGAGAAAACCGATCTCGCGTCTCCCCCAATCGCACGACGCTTGGCCCCAGCCGCCGCCTCCTCCAAGGCGCACCGCCCCCCCTCTTCCGCCGACCCTTCTCCTTCTCTTCCCCCTTCTCCAATTCGTGAATCCGAGCCTCACACCACCGCCTCAGACTACCACGAGTCCACCACCGCGCAAACCCTCCTCCCCTTCTCCGGCGACCACTACGAGCCCCCTCCTCTTTCGATTGACTATAAGATTTTTTTTATCTATTTATTTATTTTAATTTATGTTAAATAATTAGTTTGATTTAAAAAAAGCATTATTTAAATCAGTTTTTTTATACATTATCATGGTACTCAAATGATATTTTCATACGTACAAAGATTGGATTTATTTTCAGTTTTTAATGCATATAAAAAAATATGGTTTTCATGGTTGAATGGTACTAGAAAAAGGAAAAAGTTTAATCTTATTAAAGGAAAAAGATTTGATCTCTAAAATGAAAGAGCTTTGATTTTTATAATGAAGAGTTATAATTATGTATATGAAAAGTTATGATTTTTGTTTGTGGAAAGATTATATTTTTATATAAGAAGAGTTTATATTTTTATATGTATAAAAAATTAGATTTTCATGTTGAAAGTAGAGATAAAAATTTGGTTTTTACAATTATGAAGGAGCAATAAAAATATGATATTTATATAGTGTGGAGAATATAAAAATATGATTTTTATATAGTAGAGAATATAAAAAAATGATTTTTATATAGGAAGTAGAGTTATTAAAAATATAATTTTTAACATATACCGCGTAGAACAGATCTCATTGGAGACACGATGAAGATTTCCTACGTATGAAGAGTCGCGGTGAATTGGTTTAGCTAGTCGGTAAGAACTCCTCACTTTTAATTTGTTTTCTAGTTGAAATATATACTAGGATGCAGACGGTGCTTAGTAGCACCTGACACCCGTCGTCCATAGACCATGGATGGCTTGTTTGTTTGATTGATGTGTTGTGAAAATTGATTGTGTGATTGGAGTTGAAATAAAATAAATATTCATGTGTTGAAATAAAATATATATTCATGTGTTGAAATAAAATATTTATTCATGTGTTGAAATAAAATATATATTCATGTGCTGAAATCAAATATATATTCATGTGTTGAAATAAAATATATATTCATGTGTTGAAATCAAAAATATATTCATGTGTTGAAATCAAATATATATTCATGTGTTGAAATAAGATAAACATTCATTTACAAATCGAATGATTTGTTTATGCACACCGATTTGACTGATATTGATTGGGACGATAAATTTTACACATCGCCCAACTGCACAAAGAAAATATGTGTTTGGTTGTTTGAAACCCCACACGGGTGTTGGGATGAAATTGGACATACACTAATCCCAATAATTAGCTGTATGTCGACCGATTGATTGACAGGCTGTGATAAGCGTTAAATATTTATATTTGATGCTTATACAGTGTAGAATGCACTCTGGATGATGGTTGATTATTTATCGTTGCTATTATATACGTGTGTTGTATAGAATCCATATAATTAACATTATATGGTAATTGATTGGGCCTCATTCCAATTTGGAAAATAAGGAACATTAGAAAATAAATTCATGTGATGAATAGAAAATATATTCATGTGTTGAATAGAAAATATATTCATGTGTTGAATAGAAATAAATTCATGTGTTGAATAGAAAGAAAATTCATGTGTTGAATAGAATAAATTCATGTGTTGAATAGAATAAATATTCATGTGTTGAATAGAATAAATATTCATGTGTTGAATAGAATAAACATTCATGTGTTGAATAAAAGCCGTGTTGACTAAATTGATGCCATTTTGACGTGAACGTTATCTATATCGATTTTATTCATTTTTATAATGAATATAGAAAAGAAAGTGATTTCAAAATATAACGTTTTGAAAATATTATCATTTGTATATCGATGATGTGGAATATTCAATTTTGATTTGAAATTGAATATGAAGTTGAAATCGTTTCGAAAACGGATTTAAAACGATTTATAAAATACGTTTCGAAAGGAAATCGATGAAGTATATATTATATATATAATATAATGGCCTGAATAGAACGTGCCGCGCCGCGGCAGTTCGCGAATTTCGACCATTAACTTCGGATGGATATTGCGGGAGATCCAACCGTAGGATTCTCCTAAAACCGGAACCGTTGGGTTCGTATCGAAAAGAGCTTTCTAACGAATATTAGAGATTTGAAATCTAACGGTTGGATTTGGAATTATGTCCAAATCAAATTTGGAAAAGGTCGCTGTTAGTGCAGTTCGATGGCCGTAGATGGAATTCGACTGTACGGGCCTTGATAAAATTATTAAAAATAGTAATAATTTGTGTAAAATCATAAGAAATGATTTATGAAGAATTGAGACAAAAAATTCCAAATTTGAAAAGATAAAAATAGTTTTTTTATCGAAATTAACTAGTTTTGAACTAGAATAATAATTTATTTATTTTTAAATAAATAAATTGGATTTGAAAGGGTTTTTAAAAGTAACCAGAAGTTCCAATAATTGAACTGGAATGGAATGTGATTTTGGGTTTATAGTGAACTGTGTTTTAATTGACATTGGTTCTTTAACCTAGTTAAAGACAGGATATGATTTCCCAAGTTTAATAATCATTGATAGTGATTTTTGGGATGATTAAAACTAAGTGGAGTTTTAATGAATCTTTAATTAGATTGAAGTGACCGAGAATAGGGTATCACCAGTTTTGCTCCAGGCAATAGTTAAATCTTTAATTAGATTTGAACGTGAAATGGTAATTGAATTTACCGATAACACCGTGGTGTTAGATATGAAGTATTACCAGTTTTACTTCATGGGATGAATAGGTTGGGAACGGGAAATAAAATAAATGATTACTTTGGTGTGGTTCGCTAACCCTGACTAATTTGAATTGATATTCAAAAGAAGAATAAATTTAAAGATTTATCTTTGATAAAATTAATGGGAACCTTTCCCAAAGTATAAAAGTATTTGAATAAAAGAATATTCTGAATTGGAATGAGGCGTATGTTGTGTTTGTGTAACACTTGTTTATTATATACGCTAGTTATTCAGAAAGACCGGGTTTATCCCATTCTGAATAACTGATTCGACGTGGTGTCGAGGATGAAGATGGTAGTTGAAGGCTGGAGGTCTTCACATCGTTTGGGTGATTACTGATGATCTAGATTGGGATGTACACCCAAGAGGAGGGAATCAGTTGGTGATCGTCCATACGTACTTGGAGATCGATGGATATGCGAGGTACAAGGTGCCTCCGGTTTCGTTTAGACCCAGAACGGACTTGTAAATGGACTGTGTGTCTGACATTGGATTTTATTCTGTGTGATTGATTTCTATTAAATATATATCTGTTTGGCGGCGGAGAATTTATTCTCTTGCTTAACGCCATTCTCTGAGACGTACGAGCTCAGGGGTTATATATTAATGGATGTCAAACGCATGGAGTGAATTGTCTGTGTGGCATGCCTAAGTGGCAATATGATCAAGGCTTCTGTTGAAAAGCAGAGTCTTGTGGTTGATGATCAAAGCACGGCCTGTGTGGCATAGCTTTGTGTAGCGTTGATTCGTGAGCCTCACACCCTGGTTGTGAACTAGAAATGGGAGAGGACTTCAGGGAGAGCATGCGTTTCCTTCTAGCTAGAAGTGGCGTCAGTGGTTTTACACGCCTTGACGTGTTTGACTTAAGTGGCTATTGCTGTTTTAAGACGCCTCGGATATATTGGTGACTATGTAGAGCCAATGGAGTCAGTGGACTCATTGACACTCCATAGGGTGGGGAAATGCAGTGTCCAGGGTTTAAGTTTAATCGACATCGGTGGACCGGCCCTGACGATCCAAGGGGAAGTTGCGGCTGTTCCTGAGGGGCAGGCTAGAACGTCTCGAATTTGGTAAGGACGATCCCTTGCCCTGGTTCACAGATGGAAATCCAACTTCCAATATGTGACATGTGCGATTTTGATTGTAGAGCCTAGTATTGGCGACATGATATATGGTACCCATGCCGTCTATGATTAATACTTATGATTGAAATTGTTTTGACACTATACACTTATAGTAATAATAAAAGATGAAATTTAGCGTATCAAGCATTCTTTGGATATTATAAGGTAAAACCCTATCCTCCGGCTTGTGTTGCATTGTGTGATGGGACCTGGGTCATATAATAGCTTCATTGTTCTTTATTTAGCATTGCGCTGTTGTTTTATGCACAGGTATTCTTAGGAGGAAACCCGTTCCGTGTTATACGGCGTGGTCCCATGATTTATCTAACTTTAAAATAAAGATTAATAACTGTTTTTGTTCTCACACCAGTCACATGACTGACCTGGAGTTTATTGTTTTAACCTAAACTCTAGGTGCCCTCATTTTCTGCACGGGCAGCTAGTAGTTTTGGTTTTGCAGATTTATATTCACAGGATCCTGATTTACAGCTGGAACGATGCTCGGAAAGCTCTGTATCCGTGTATTACTTCTAGTTGTGTTTTGTATTATTTTTCCGATGTGATGTATTTAAATGTAATTTAAATCTATGATATTTTCTGTGTAATATTTATTCATACTCTGTATATTCTTGTATTCTGATGGAATTGTTGTAATAAGCAATGAAATGTTCTCCTGTTTGCGTTCCGATGTGTCTTGTCCTTAAAGTATCCGCTCATTCCTTCGCGGGGAAGTTACAGGTCCTTACAGATGAAGTACTAGAATAAGAACGAAGTTGTTTGAGTGAGATATTATGTGCGTAAATTAAGTAACATATATAGCTGCGGGGAGTACAAATCAATAAAATAGATAATGATGTTACAAATCTGCTAATAACCAGGGGTGAATTCGGTTCGGTACCGAAACTTCGGCTTAAGAACCATTACCGTACCAACTTATATGGTAATAGAAAATCTATACCATTACCAGCTAAAGCAGTTGGAAACCAACACTTCGGTTCATGGTTGGTAATGGTCGGCAGAGATTGGTAATAGGCTTTTACCATTTTGTAATATGAATTTTTTTTGTTTATGATATTTCTTGTTAAAAGATGAAATATTGAAAACTTTTTATTTTATTATTATACTATTATTCATCTATCTTATTTTATGCAGCCAAACATACAAGAAAACTCTATGAAAGAAGCTAAAACATCATATAAATTTTTATTGTTGCAAAAATATATAATAAATGTTGCACAATCAAGTACCATAATTATATTTTCCTAGATATTCTATTAAATTATTACACATTAGAAGTTCGGTATTATGCATCAAACGTATGTGATGGAATATAAGAACATATGTATGTGTGCACGTATATGTGTATGTATATATTGCTTAAGGTATGTGGTAGGTATGGTAATTACCAATATCGTACCGCAAATTTTCATATGGTATGACAAACCGTACCAATCAAATCAATTACCATTTGTTAGGTATAAATTTTGTTAGTAGCGATTAGTAACGAGAGTAAGTTTGTTCACCTCACTTTTGGTGAGGTGAACGAAACTTTCGGTTCCCATTGGTGGAATTCAAGGGGGAGGGAGGGAATTGGTTCCACTGACTTCCACTAATGAAAAGTCATAGTTTTGTACACACTTCCCAAAATAATGTGTATAAACTAATTCTCGGTGGCAATGGCTGATTAGTGGTAATATGGTAAAAATGTCCAACCCTACTAATAAGATCACTGTCTCCTCTAATTTCTCTTAGCCAATCGTGACCTATAGGCAGTGAATCACTGCCTCCTGACGTCGCACCCACTACCGAGAAACTAGATTTCCTCAAACCCCTGGGCCCCACATCTGAAGTGGCTTCCTCCTCCAAAGATAATGTCGACCGCAAGGCACCCTAATTCCGACCTCATCGAGCAAAAATCCAAACCTAGGTTTGAAACTTGCATCGTCAATGATCGCCGTTCTTGCCCAAAGTTGCACAGGAGGTTGTTTGCGAGCTCAACAGAAATTGTAGCGTGAATTATCATTGAGAGAATTAGCCAGAATATAATTTCAAAACCAAGAAAGAGGGCGCATTTCATTTCGATTGAATAATACATGATATTTGGGGAAGAAAATAGCTGATCCAATCCGATTTTATGATTTAGGATAATTTATATACTAATATTACATTCAATTTGTTATGTAATGACGGTCGGAATAAAGCCCCCTTAACAACATGCGAGGCAATCCTAAAAGTCTCCCCCTTGATTCGCATCCTACGAGTATCTTTTGAGAGCACTGCCTTGCCTGCATAGCTCAGTCCGTAACCTTTGGCCCTGATACCACTGTTATGTAACGACGGTCGGAACAAAGCCCCCCTTTCTTGCATGCATATGAGCCGGCACACAACTCCCATATAACAAAAGGAATTACGTGCATATCAACTCATATTTGTACTCAACTCTTTCAATTTATTCCATGATGTGGGACTATTAATTCCAACCCATCATCCCTCCTTAACAACATGCGAGGCAATCCTAATACAATTATCTTAAACTCCTACTGAAATCTATGGCATGTTTTAACCTTGTATAATGAAACGGCACATTCGATCGTCATGAAACTCACGACGTGCATCACCTCAATATTAAGATTTTGGTGATATAAGTTTCGTCTTAATCAGAGACAATGTCTTGCAGCGATAATTTAAGCATATTTAGGGATCATTTTGATCGGTAAATGTACTGATGTTGAAATATATTGATTTTTGTACTTTTTCTTTACGGAAGAAGCCATCCAAACTCAATATCATACGTGAGAAGTCACATATTGGAAGTAACAATTAACATTTAAATAGTTAAACATATTGATTGTAATACCTTGCAATGGGGAAGCGATATGATCTGATCTTTTACACAGAGAAGCACCAATAAATACTTAGAATATTCCTGGATAATATACTATAGAATTCAATTTATTGCATGTAGAGATTGATTGATAGGTGCATTAAGTTGACAACTAAGTCAGACTCATCTTGTTTATAACGAGTTATTCTTAAGTTTGACTGTGAACAAGCGTGAGTCAATTCGGACATGTCAGTGGTAATGACCAACAGACACCGTAATAACTATTAAGTTCATACAAGATGATGATATAGCAGAATTGTTATAGAGAAAGCAAATATGTAGATATGAAAATTGTTCAACAGTGTTTTTGATGCATACCTAATATATTTGGATTTAAATCTGATTTAGTTTAATTAAATTAACCAACTTGTAAGATCTACCAAATTCAAAATAGATTTTGATGCATCCTAATCTAATCAGAAAAGAGTTTAACAAACGAAATCATGCTTATTTTTCTCAGTAAAAATAAAATAAGCTATTGGTCCTTCAACAAGGAGGAAGAAAAGTAAATATATACTAGTATAACCGTTTAATCATATAATTTAAAAACATTTATTACAGATTTTAATTCATATCAACTAAACATTTGATGATCATAGTTTGTAGTTACAATAAATGTAAGTTGTACCATTATTTATTACACTCTGAAACTTATCTAAACCAAAGTGTTTTCTTAAATGTCAAATTACGAACGGTTAGCCTTGGACGTGATTAAACTTGCAACTTTTTTTTTCTTAAATATATTTTAGGCGAATCCAAAAGACCAGTAAACTCTTGAGCGAAATTAAATTATGTGTACGCTTCAACTCATATCACCTATAATCTTCTGATATTATTTTTTATGAGAATCGTGCACAAGACATGGTTCAAATTTGGACTTGTTACGGACAGAAATATTCATTTTCATTGCGTCAAGTCTATGGACATAGAACTTCACATTGATACATGCAAGTTATATAGTTATATGAACATACAAGAAATATTAACAAATACAAGTACAACAATTCTTTTTGTACATTTGGTCAAGATAAGACTCGCAGAGGATTAGAAATAGACTAGAAAAAGGATTAATTATAGCAGTAAGGTCCTTAAATATAACAAAACAATAAAGACAAAAAAGGATTTGTTTACCCAAGCTTTTCTAGGATATTGGTTAAATTTAGTATATTCTGAGATTTTATGAACTAGAATCAGCTAAACAAAGTGCTTAGCAATTAGCATTGGTAACCAAATCAAAATACCCTTCCAAACTTCTCTTTCCAAAACTGCCATCCTGGAAACAGACATTTAGGTGCATGACTTTAATCTTTGAAACCATTTTCAATGCTTTTGTGTATATGCGTAATGTTAAAAGCCCAAGTCAAACATTACTGTATAAATACTCTGTGTACAGACAAAACTATTCATTGAAGAATACAATCAATACATTTCAGTTTTATCATTTTGCCTCAACCATTATCACTCTTAATCACAATATCTTTAACATGGTCTCAAGGCAACATTAGAATTTCTTAACAGTCGTCAGAATTCAGATTCATTATATGAGATTGTTCATCTGATCCAGTTCCAAAAAAAAATGATCTTGTTTAAAACATCGATGACCATCACGTGTCATGTCATCCTAAAGCAACAGGTCAGAGATCGTTTCTTCATTCTCACTATTTTAAGTTGCAACAAACAGCCATCAGATTCTTGATTCATCACCGTTGTACCATTAAGAAACAACAAATTAGAGAGATACCTGTCAAAATATGACTCTACCCATTTACCCAACCCATTTTACCCTAATTACAACCCGGTTAGGTCAACTCATTTATAATTTTTTTTATTAAATGGATCATAAAAGATTGACCCATTTTTAAAATGGTTACAAATGGGTAACCCACTTACCGATTTAACTCTGCCTACATACGAAGTCGCTATTTTTTTTAATAATATTAAAAATAAGGGAAAATTCCACATTTTCCAATATTAAAAATTGGAAAAACAAAATAACTATTTCTAATAAAATGTCAAAATTATGAAATTAAAAGTAATAAAAGAATTATTCAAGAATAATAATTTTTAAAGTTAAAAAGGTCAAAGTTACGAAAATACCCTTTATTTTGAAAAAAGTAAAAAAAAAATCAAAAAATCCAGAAAATTACGAAATGAAAAGTAAAAAAAATAATTATTCGAAAATTACGATTTCTTAAGCTAAAAATGTAAAAATTACGAAAATACCCTTCATATCGGAAAAAATTAAAAAAATTCGAAAATTATGAAATGGAAAGTAATAAAAGAACTATTTGAAAATAATAATTTTTATAGTTAAAAAGGCCAAAATTACGAAAATACCCTTCATTTCTAAAAAAGTGAAAAAAATTCAAAAAACCCAAAAAATTACGAAATGGAAAGTAAAAAATAATTATTCAAAAATTATGATTTCTAAAGCTAAATATGTGAAAATTACGAAAATACCCTTCATATCGGAAAAATGAAAAAAAAATATGAAATGAAAAGTAATAAAAAAATTACTCGAAAATAATAATTTTTAAAGTTAAAACGGGAAAAATTACGAAAATGCCCTTAATGATGAAAAAAGTAAAAAAAAAAAAAATCTAGAAAATTACGAAATGAAAAGTAAAAAATGAATTATTCGAAAATTACGATCTTTAAAGCTAAATATGTCAAAATTACAAAAATGCCCTTCACGTTGAAAAAAATGAAACCAATAATAAATTTAAAAAATCTAGAAAATTATGAAAAAATAATAATTTTTTATACTTTTCATTTCGTAATTTTCTGGATTTTTAGAAAAAAATTCGCTTTTTCCAAAATAAAGGGTATTTTCATAATTTTAGCATTGGGCATTTTCGTAATTTTCGTCCTTTTAGCTTTAAAAATCATTATTTTCGAATAATTCTTTTACTATTTTTTATTTCATAATTTTCTAGATTTTTTGAAAATTTTACTTTTTTCACTTTTTCCAAAATAAAGGATATTTTTGTAATTTTGACATTTTCAACTTTAAAAATCATTATTTAAAGTAATACTTTTTAATGTGTGGGTTAAATGGGTAACCCACATAATATGTTGGTTGGGTCAGGTAAAACATTATGTTAAAATGGTCAAAATAAATGGGTTGCAAAAGGTTGGGTCAAATTTTGCTTGACCCTTATACGACCCTAAATGATATCATTAACTTTGCTGATTAAATTGCACAATGTCTATTTTTTTACTTGACCAGTGCTCGCATCTATTGCTCATTTTTGAATTCTATTGAAATTCTTGAATCATTCAAAATGACTAAAGCAAACATGAAAAATTCTCCATCTTCAGCCGCAAGCTGCGCAATTAACATCCATTTTATATATCCCACTATATCTCAGCTATTTCCTATGATCGATTTTTTACCGTTACGCTAATTTCAAGTAACCTTTAAAATAGACTTTTCATTTTATGTTGTTGTATTACGATATTTCCGATATATCTCATTATTTCAGTTATATCTTATATAAAAGAAATGGATTAAAAATGACATTTATACATTACATAAATCATAAAATTAGTTTTTTAATTGATTTTTTTGACATGTATTTTTCTAAATTAAAATAAACTATAGTATTCAATTAAATTTAATTAAGCTAGATAAAAGTTTACACTTGTTTACATATATTTGCACATGATTTTACTTTAAATTCAGAATGTATTAATTTTAATTTAATTGAATGTTAAATTTTCATTTATTTGTAATTTGTATATTTGTAAAAGCATTAAGTACAAGCTTAGCTTGTTATTTTAGAGTCATCCCCTATCTCCTGATATTTTCTTGCTTTATCCCCACTACAACTTTTTGCACCTTAGTCACGTTGAATCTGTTGATCGTTTTAACTTCATAGGCTACAAAAATAGGTCAGTCCTATGCTGACAACAAGCATGATATGATCAAGACTATAATCAAGCCACAAAGTAAAACCATCTCAATAAAATTAGATGATTCAAACTTCTTGATGTCAAAACTGCAAATCAAAAAAGCAATAAAGGGTTGTGGGATAGAAGACTACGTATATGGAAAAAAGATTGTAGCAGAAAAATATATTATGGATAATGAAGATAAACTGACTGTAATACAAAATTATACTACCCATTAAAGATAAGACAACATGGTTAGTCCATAGCAAATGTCATCAGTGGATGTTACATTAATGCCACAATTGATTGATGCAAAACTTCACATGAAAGTTGACAAACACTCGAAGGAACTTTCACTTCTCAAACCTCTGCCAGAATATTACACTATAAAAGACAACTATAGAACATAAAAAAAGAAAAGAAGAATGAGTACTCAATGAAAGTCAAGAACTTATATGACCAAGTCTCATGTGCAAAGCACAAAAATCCAGATCACGAGCAAGTATTGTTAGAAACCAATCAACAGAAACTACTGAAAACCGTTTCTATAAACAGTAACGCTTTTAAACGTTAGTAATTTGTTTTAATGTGATTGCAATTCGCAACTACAAGAAATAATCATAAATTTGCAAGAGAATTGTCTGAAACAGTACTATGCAGTTTATAATTCAGGAAAGCAAGAATAATATTACCGATTAATGACCGAGTCCAGTAAATAATGTTTCCTTGAAACGAAATTGCTTCCTCTACGACGTTGTTAGTTTGTTTGAGCAATCGTTTACCAAGGATGAAAGTGTTCTTCACAGCAATGTTGCGTTGCAATCGCAAAGTGACGACGAAAGTAAGAAAGTCGCTAGAACAGAGGAGATTTGTGGAGGAAGAAGATAAGGAGGAGAGAAAACAGAAGCTAATTTTTTTATAATGATTTTATTTTTGAGTTGGCCTATATAGGCTAAAATGAGGAAACCATTCATGAAGAGGCGCCACTGTTTGAATTGCAATGGTAATGACTGTTGGAAAGGATGCGATCCTTTACCAACAGACACTACCGTTTACCAACAGACACTACCGTTGGAATTTGCACGGCCATATTCAAAAAATAGTCGTTTCTCAGCGCAGCAAGCCTGGCGGCAATCGGAGGCCCAATTAATCACGAGACCCCAAGAGCCCCAAGGCCCTTATCTTTAGCCTTTTAATACTAATATGAAAGTTTTTCATGCTATTTGTTCATGCCATTGCCTCTTACTCATCTCCTCTTTCTTTTGATATTGTAAAACAAGATTTTACAAATATGGTGGCATAGGTATTATAGTTTTTCCCGATGTGGGACTAATAGATTTCCACAAATCCACTTATTCATTTCCAACAATACCCTACATGAATGAGTGGTTATTTAATTTGTTCTTAAATTGCAAAACATTTACCATATCGGTAAAAGTAGCACAAAGGCCTTGAACTTTTCCTAATGTTTTATCGTCATAACTAATTGGCAAATCAGTAGACTAAATTGTCTTTGAACTGTAAGCCATTTGTGTAGGTCTATAAAGATAATACATGATAAATATTCTTTAACTCCTTGGTTCTCTGTTTGTGTTCGTTTTTGCCATGAACACCGCCTTGGTTTCATGAGTGCTTGAAGAATTCGACCTTGCAATACTTCTTGAAGTGACGCATTCGCACTCACATAGGTTGTTATATAAAGAGTATCCCGTAATAACCCACTTGTTCTTTATAACACCACAGTATAAACATCATTAAAAGCCAAGGTTATCATAATCTCTAACCGGTTATGCACTGACTTATCATAGGAATGGTTTATATTTAACAGTGCCGTCAAGTTTATCTTAAACTTAGTTTTCCCTTTGATCCTAGATCTTGGGATCTTCAGTCAACTAGGTGGAAAACTTTTAGTTCGCAGGTCTTAAGCCCATTCCGATCGATAAGGTTTAAACTTTCTCTCTTGGCAAGCCTTTTGTTAGTGGATCCGCTATGTTATCCTTTGACCTTACATAGTTTGTAGTGATAACTCCATAAGAGAGAAGTCTTATGGCTTTATGTCCACGACGAATATGTCGAGATTTACCATTATACAATGTATTATTTGCCCTTCCTATAGCAGATTGACTATCTTATTGTATATATATTGGAGGTACTGGCTTTTCCCAATTTGGAGTGTCTTCCAAAAAACTTCTAAGCCAATCTGCTTCTTCAACGGCTTTATCTAGAGCAATGAACTCGGATTCCATTGTTGACCTTGATATGCTTGTCTATTTGGATGATTTCCATGAGATTTCTCAATTTCCTAATGTAAACACATATCCATTTGTGGATGTTGTGTCATTTGAGCTAGTTATCCAATTGGCATCACTATATCCTTCTACCACCGAAGGATACTTTTCATATCATATCAACTAGTTTTGTGTGTACTTTAGATATCCTCGGACCCTGATTATTGTTTACCAATGATGTTTGCTTGGATTATTGGTATATCTACTCAACTTGCTTATAGCCTGTGCAATATCAGGCCTAGTGCAATTCATGACATACATAATACTTCCTAGTATACGAGAGTATTCAAGCTGATATATTCCATCGTCGGTGTTCTTTATCCAATTTTGGTTCATATCTACTGGTGATTTTGTGATGATTATGTTATACTGCTTGAACCTTTCAACTAATTTCACTACAACAAAGACACTATATTATAACTGTCACAAAGCGACAGTTGTAATAAAGGTTTTTACAACTCTTTTGTTCAGAAAGTTGTAATAGATTAATTTTCAACAACTTTTTTATTTTGCAAGTTGTAATAGAGGCCTATTACAACTGTTCTTTCTAGCCAGTTGTAATAGGTGTTTATTACAAGTGTTCCCGTCACTTCTAAAAGATGCTTGTTTTTAACAAATGATGATTAATGAATAGTAATTAGCTTTTAATTATTACTATTAAATATTTAATGATTGGTAATTGGTAATATATACGCAATAATTATCTTTTAATAACAAATATTAAATTATAAATAAAGATGTAATAATTAATGACTAGAAATTAAGAAGTAATGATCAATTGTGAATTCGTAATAATTAATGATTAGATTTTTCTTTATTATGAGAAGGGCTTCACCACCACTTCTGATGGGGGTTGTTGGGAATTGGTCCTTCCCGCATCGTTGTTATTATCGACATGCTGAATCTGCTTGAAGACTCCGTCCATTGAATAAAGTCTATGAATATGTCATGCCTTTGGAAATAATCTCAGTCGTCGCGTGTTCTCGGACTAACCGTTGAAACTTAACTATTATGCTTTGACGATCATTATTGGCCACTGCGTTTCGGCACGGGTTCGGGGGCAGCGCCCCCAAAATAATTTTTTCAAGGCCCTTTTCTTCTATACTTAAACAAAGATTAAAATTTAAAAATCATCATTAAATAATAAAAACAACAACTAATAATTAATTAAAGTAATTCATCTTAATAATTAGTAATTAATGTTAAGTAAAAATTAGCAATCAATTATTAAATTATTAATAATAATCTATAATTAGGTAATTTTTTGTTTTCCGAGTACAAATACATTTTGAATTTTTTTAAATTATTTATTCAAAGTCCTACCTTAAACCGAATTTACGTAGAATGTTGTATAGGTATACAAACTGTCGTTGGCTTCAAATCTAAATTTCCTTCGGCTCCAAAGCCAAAATTTCAGCTCCAAAGCAACAACCTCACGCGAATGCATGAAATTTAGGTAGGAATTGTGAAAGTTAAGCTCCAAAGCAACTCATGTGACTTAAATTTACTCCTTCACGTAGCTGTCCATTCATTTCCCTTACTGAAATAAAATCTATTCTTTTTCTTCCCTCAAATTCCTCCTCGGCAAACTTGAACCGCCTGCTACTGAAATATAAAACTTCTGATTGTTTCGATGTTGACGTTGATGGAGCCGATTTAAGATTGGTGTTTGTCAAGGTGCTGATGCGCATTAAGCGCACACGATAATGCCGTTGATTTGGAATGTACAAGTCCCTTCAATATTCTAGATAGTTGGGCAGTTTCTTTGTTAATTTTCTGGTAGAGGTTTTTGTCTTATTCATGTCATCCCTTGGTGGATACTTGTAGCTTATGCTTCTGCTTCGGAATATGATCCCTTTTTTAATTGTGCATAAGTGCCGTCTCTGCAAGTTCTGAGAGACACAAAGCCGCATTGAGATTGTTGGCAGTTAGTCAGCTAATTAATTAAGCACTGGGAGGTGTCATTAGTGGGTTGCTTTTAGCTGAGGCTGTTCTGTGATATTTAGGATGGTCAATTGAAAAATGGAATTTGCTTTATAATGATCTGCCCAACATACAGCTCAAGGCTAGTTATATTATACCCTTCCTTTTACATGACAGTAATAAGAACCCTGGTTACAATATTCCCTCTACTTGCTTCAAGTGCACAAAGTCATATGTTATGTATACCTTGAGCATTAACGACTGCATCAATACACTTCAAGCTGTTTTACTTGCCAGACTGACTACTATGAACCTATTAAATTCACCTTGACATTATCATGTGTAGGATTCATCTGCCTTAAAACGCCTAATATATGAGTGCGCGCGCGCACACACACACACTCTCTCTCTCTCTCTTCACTTTTTTTCCGGTGAAATTATGACGATCATCTCTGTGCAGGTGGAAATCCCTGACAGAACTGCTGTTGTAACCACAAACGCAGAAACACAAGTGGTTAAGCCCTTGGGATTGCAGGAGCTTATAGATGCTAAGAGTGGTAATCCCCTTGGTACCTGCTGACTAACACTTCAGCTAGTAGTTACTATATCTTTGATAACATTTATAGTTTTTCATGTAAAAGCCAGATGAGTAGAAAATAGAATATCCATGGAATAATGGCCCTTCGATCTTTATATGAACTTATGCAGCTAAAATACCCATCAGGGCGATGTTTGGTGATTATTGTCTACAATGATGGATGGCCCGTCATGGACGAACTATATTACCAGACAGGAGCTTATGCACAAGATAATTGTTAACAACTTCAACAGAGAAGTGTCGGGTAAATAAAAGCTCATTTATTTTATTGTCTTTTCATGATTCTCATGAGTAAATGACCTTAATTGTATGATTCTATAGCAGGAGAAGAAGAAATTTTGTAGTTGTTTGCTGTATCCACGGGGTGTCCAAATCATGAATAGTGTTGTACAAAACTGATTTATGTTTAATGTCATATTAGCAGATCTTTGATATGCTTATATAATATCGTTGAGCACCCAAGGATGGCGTTGAGCTATAAATTCAATATGCCTAGCCCTCGCTTGAATTTTCGTTAGCTATTCCCATTGGAGAATGGTGAATGCTAGGTACTAACATATATGATTGACTCAATTATTAAGGTCAGTTAACTTTCTATCATTGAGTATTCTTTCTGCTAACATTCTGAGCTCGTTTAACTTCAGACTTCCTATCATGTGAGGCAGGCCCTGTGGAAAAACCGAGCAACAATTTTGTTTGAATGGCCCAAGACCGTTTTTAGACTCAACTTATAATAGATTGTTTTTTCATACCTTGATGTCGGAGGTCATGTAGCGCAACAGCCTGAACTTACTTTTGTAGATTTTAGAGGCAATTCCTGATGTGAATAGAAGATATGAGGATATCATTAGGTGGAGGCCAATTACATTTCAGAGGCAAATAAGTTATGTGGATTTCATAAGCAAATGATCTTTGTAACTGGATTAAAGGTTTTTAGAGGCAAATGAGGAGGACAGTTGTAATTTTATACATTTTTATGTGGTATATGATTTATAATTTGAATTCAGGATATAAAGTTATGACTTTTATAAATGAATGGATCATGATGCCTTTAAACTTACATCTATTTCTTATTTATTTATCTATTTATTGTAACCTTTCAAATCTTATAAATAGGGGTTGATTTTGATTATTTTATCATTCTTCTTCTCCATCTTCATCTCCTTTCTTTACGCCATTATATTTTCTTATTTTTATGATTTCTACACCTATACTCTGCCGAATTCAATTCTATTCACATAAATCTTCTTCTCTTCTCATTATCTACTCATTACTCTCTGAATCAAAGTGCTATTGAAGAGTTATAAGGCTATTGTAATCATTTGGGAAGTGTTTGGGGGTAATCGGTGTTTTCCTTATAGCCGTGAAATCAAGGAATGAGAGTGGTGTTAACCTTGTAGCCGTGAAATCAAGGGGATGTACTTGATCAAGTGTGTGGAATCGGTGTTAACCTTGTAGCCGCTAAATCAAGGGGGTTGTACTTGGATTTTTATATAGTAATAAAACACTGTGCAATCCAGCGTTGCGTGAAACTTGACGTAGGAGCAATTCCGAACCAGTATAAAATCCGGTGTGTTCTTTCCTTTTCTGCATTTTATTTTTGTTTACCTTTGTGTTTATGTTTGATTCTGTGATTGTTTTTGTGGTGTGATTCGTATAGTATATCATATAAGTTTTAGATTTTGTTTAATTTTTCAAAAACACTATTCACCCCTCTCTAGTGTTAGTTTTGCCTTAACGATACATTCCGCAATCCATAACAATTGGTATCAGAGCAAGGTCTTTCAAAAAGTTCATAATTTGATTTTTGAAAAATTTTAAATGGATAATTTTGAAATAATTGTTAACACTAGTGTTAATTCGTGCATTGTATATATAATTGTGTTGAAAAATCAAGTGATCTACTGAAATATTGTTCAATATAGGAAAAGATATGTTTTATGGCTTTTGAAAATTCAAAAGTAGATAAGATGGGTGAAGTGGCTGTCGGTAATTCAAATTTTGAAATGGTGGCTATTGGAAATTCAAATTCTAAAAAGGTGGCTGTTGGAAATTCAAATTCCGAACTGGTGTGTTACATGGCTGTTGAGAATTCAAATTCTAGAAAGCAATTGGTGGAATTAAAAAGGACAAATGGATACTGGATAGTGGTTGTTCAAGATATATGATGGGAAATCCTGAATTACTCAAAAATTTGATATATGAAGATGGTGGAATGGTGAACTTCGGAGATAACTCAAAGGATATATTATTAGGATCGGTAATGTCGGTAATTCTAAAACTCCCACTATTTCTGATGCTTTATTAGTTAGAAATCTAAAACACAACTTGCTAAGTATAAGTCAACTTTGCGATAATGGTTATAAAATAAACTTTGAAAAGGATAAATGTTTTATAGAAGATAGGAATTAAAAAATAATATTCGAAGGAGATAGAAAGAAAAGTATCTATATATTGAGTATGAAAATATCCAAGGATAATCTATGTCGTATGGCCAATACAAGTGACCCCTGGATCATGCATAAGAGATTTGGTCATATAAATTTCAAACATATCTCTAGGATTTCTAAATTAGATTCAATTGGAGGATTACTCAAAATGAAATTTGAAGTTAATAACTTATGCAACGCTCGTCAATTCGGAAAATTAAAGAGAAGTTCATTTAAATCAAAAGAGGAAATTACTACCTCGAAATCATTAGAGTTAATTCACATGGATTTATTTGGTCCATCTCAAATTCAATCTATAAATCATAACATATATGTTTACATAATAGTCGACGATTTTTCTAGATTTCATTAGACTTTGTTTCTTAAAAATAAAAGTTGATGCTTTTGATCAATTTAAAACTTTTTCTAAAAGAATTCAAAACTTATTATCACTAAAAATCAAAACAATACGTAGTAACCATGGCAGAGAATTCAAAAACAAAATTTTTGAAAAATATTGTAATAAAAAAGAAATAACCCATAATTTTTCTATTCCTAGAGCTCCTCAACAAACTGAAGTAGTTGAATGTAAAAATAGGACGATATAAGAGTGTATGAGAACTGTGTTATCTGATAGTAACTTACCAAGAAATTTTTGGGCTGAGGCAGTTGCAATAGCTTGCTATATTCTAAATAAAATTTCAATTAGACCTTTAACTCATAAAACTCCTTATGAACTTTTGTATAATAAGAAACCAAAAGTGTCATATTTTAAAATATTTGGAAGTAAATGTTTATACTTAATACTAAAGAAATTTAGATAAATTCGACTCGAAATCCGATAAAGGAATATTTATTGGATATTCTGAAAGAAGTAAAGCATATAGAGTTTTCAATACTCAAAAACTCGAACCAATACAATAGAAGAAACCTTAAACGTATCATTTGACGAAAATTATAATACTATAACACAGAACAATGAAGATGAATGTGAAAATGAAATTAATGAAACTACTCATGAAGATATTTAACCAAATAAACAAATTAGATTACTTAGAGATCATCCTGTAGAAAATATCTTAGGAGATATGGAATTCGTTGTTAGAACCCGTAATCAATTAAATAATATGAGTAATACTGCATTTATTTCAACTATTGAACCTAAGAATCCAAAGGAAGCATCTTCCGATGATTCTTGGATACTTGCTATGCAAGAAGAACTGAATCAGTTTACTAGGAATGATGTATGTGAACTTGTTCCTAGACCAGAGGATAAGACAATAATATGAACCAAATTGGTTTATAAAAATAAAATAAATGAACACGGTGAAGTAGTAAGAAATAAGGCACGACTAGTAGCACAAGCTAATACTTAAGAAGAAGGAATAGATTACGATGAAATTTTTGCCCCCGTAGCAAGATTAGAAGCCATTAGGATTTCACTATCCTTTGAAAACCATAATAATTTCAAATTATATCAAATGGGTGTCAAAATGCTTTTCTAAATGGATTTGTAAAAGAAGACGTAGATGTAGATCAACCACCTCTATTTGAAAATTGAAAATTACCAGATCACGTATATAAGTTAAAGAAAGCGTTATATGGATTAAACCAGGCTCCTAAGGCTTGGTATGATAGATTAAAAAATTATTTACTACAATCCAACTTTGAAATAGGAAAATTAGATAATACTCTGTTTATTAACAAGAATAATAAGTATGTACAATTAGTACAAATATATGTTGATGATATAATTTTCGGATCAATAAACGATAAGATGAATAAAGAATTTTCAGATATTATGACTCAAGTATTTGAAATGAGTCATATGGGAGAGCTAACGTTCTTTTTAGGCTTACAAAGTCATCAACTAAAGAATGGAATATTTATTAATCAAGAAAAATACTCAAGAGATCTAATTAATAAATATAATTTAACAATAACTAATGGGAGACCAACACCGATGTCGACTAATATAGCATTAAGTAAAGATGATACTTCAAAAGACGTTGATAAAAAAATTATATAGAGGAACGATAGGATCGCTACTATAAATAACCGTTAGTAGACCAGATATAATGCATAGTGTATGTCTCTGTGCAAGATATCAGTCGCAACATAATGAAACACATTTAAAAGCCGTGAAACGTATTCTATGGTATGTAAAGCATACATCAGACTTTGGATTATTCTATCCTAAGGATGATTCATTCGACTTAGTTTCTTATTGCGACGTTGACTACACGGGATGTAAATCCAATTGTAAAAGTACTAGTGGAACATGTCACTTCTTAGGACATTCACTAGTCTCGTGGTTTATTAAAAAGCAAAACACTGTATCTTTGTCAACAACTAAAGCAGAATATATCTCTGCTGCTTTGGAATATTCACAAGTAATATATATGCAACAAACTCTAAATAATTTTAGATTAAATATAAGTAAACCACCGATTTACTGAGATAATACGAGTGCTACAAATGTTGGCTACAAAATATGTCGTAAACATCCGAGATTCTTATTTACTAAGAATTATAGTTTTGCGCGGAAAAGTAAGTGTAGAAAGCAGTAATTAACACAAGAGATTTATAGTAGTTCAGTCTCGTGAGAGGCCTACGTCCAATTTGGAAGAGTCGTTGGAATGTTATTTATAACAAAGAGTTACAAGGTTGAGAACATCTCATGACATCTCTTTACGTACTTCTCTAAGTTATATGATGGCATAATTATCATATATTAATATTTTAGGAAAAAGTCACTTTTTCCCTTCTTCTTCCTCAAAGTGGTGATGCAATTAAAAAGGCTATTTGGAGCTCTTAAGAGGTGTCAAATCACCAAATTCCAACCCCTTTAGAGTGTGAGGTCAAGGGATATTTATAGTGGAGTGGTTATGTGGGAGTAGGTAGAAGTAGGGGACCACACCAGGAATTTCGTACCCCCTGTAGCCGGCCACCAGAATCTCGGACCCCGCAGTGCTTGCACCATTCAAACTCGTACCCTTCCTTGGGATACGAAATTTGTACCCTAAGGGGTACGAATATCATAGGAAGATGGGCAAGGGAGTCGAGTCTCGGGCCTTGTGGCTTTCCAGGTTTTGAGGTGTTGGTTTGGCGATGTTTGAAGGAGCGGCGAGGTTCCCGTTGGCGTGATCCCATCTTGGCTCATTTCCTTTACTCCTTGGCAATTTTCTCAGCTTTGGCTTCATGCAATACGTTGGGTCGAGCGTGCCTTGCATACTTTTGGGAGACGGACCAAAAGATCAGTTACAATTGCCGCCCAAAGTACGTCTTGTCTTGACATGATGTGCTTTGTATTAGTTGAAGTACTTGTCGAGTCGTCAACTTTTCCTATAAACTTAAGAAAACTAAATGTTAGTTGTTGAGCTCTTTACTGTAGAGCCATAAATGAGTCGTGGTGGGCGTGACATTATGTTTTCATCGCTAAGTATTAGCGTTACAGCATGCTTGCGCGTTCATGGCTATTTGTATACGCGTGCATTGCATGTGTACATGCGCGTATGTCATCATCGTAATATATATATATATATATATAACATATATAACATACACTTTTCTCTTTCTTTCTCTTTTTTTTGCCATACCCAGGTTCGGGTATGAATTTTCATACCCTGTTGGGTACGAAATTTCGTACCTAGGTAGGGTGCGAATTTTCATACCCTGCTGGGTACGAAATTTCGTAACCCCCTGGGGTGCGAAGTGGTGTGTCTCGGAATACGAAGAGACACCTCCTTTTATTATAAATAGGTCTCCCCCATTTCATTTCCTTCTTGTTTTTTGCTTTGACCGCCATTGTTGTAGGCTTCGAGACACCCAAACGCTAGCGATAGAATTGGAGAAGACGAGGGGTGCCCGAGCCTGATGCTCTTCATGGGACTCGAGATCGGAGGCGGACGCAACTCCCAAGCTCTCCCTTCGGGTCTTAGGTCAAGCTCGGGTTCGGCGTGGGGCCCTTCTGGCCATGGACTGGTAGTTAGAGAGAGAGAGATGTAGGGAGTTGAGTTGTGCACGAAGCAGGCGGAGGTAAGACGGAGTAGGAAGTACGACCGAGTTGATGGGAGCCTGTACCGCAGGTGAGGCACGAGATTATTGTACCCCTTGCGGGGTACAATATCTTGCACCCCCTTGGGGTACGAAACTTCGTACCCTTGGGGTGCGAAACTTTGGGCCCCTTAAGGGGTACAATTCTTCGTACTCCCCAATTAAGTTATGAAATTTCGTACCCCCAAGGGGTACGAATTTTCGTGCTCCCCAGTTCGGGGTACAAAAGTTCGTACTGCCAAGGGGTACGAGTTTTCATTCTCTTCAGTCCGGGTTACGAAAGCTCGTACTCCCTAAAGGGGTACGAATTTCCCAAAGGCTCTCCTTCTACTCCGTCTTGCCTTTCTCGTTCGGGTCTTGGTTTCCTATCATCTTTCTTCTGGGTATACGTCGCCCTTGCGACTTTGAGAGGTTTGACTAGGAACTCGTTTTTAGACGTGGTGAAACCTGTGATTCAACTCAGCACATAGGACTTAGAGCATAAACCTGGACTGAGATTGAACCATCGGACTATTTGGTTTCTTTTGTTGACCTTAAGCGTCGCGAGTTGGCGTGAACCCAGTCGATTGATTATGGTGATGGCGACAGTCTAAGAGACCCGTCGTTGTCGCTGCGATCTACGCTCTTGGCCAGTGAACAGTATTATCTTGAAATTGCATGGCGCACACACATGTTAATTTGCACCAACACGAGGGGTACAGGTTATTCAACTGCGATGTCGAACACTAGTGTGTTAAATTATAACTAGCGATGCATACAAGATCCATGACTGGGAAGACTTCGAAAGTCAAGACTTCCTTGCCGTCATCGCATACATCTGACTCCATTAGCAATGCTAGCTCGACGGGTAGTGAGCTTAAGACTACCGAAAGATCCACCCCTTCTCAAACAACCAGTTTGCCTGAAGCGTCTGAGCATGGAGAGGAGATTGAAAGACAACATTCTCCGATTGCATACGAAGAAGGAGAGAATGTGGATACCATCGAGGGGGATGCACCGGTGGCCCCGGATATGTTGCCCAATGCAATTATTCTTGAAAATCCACCGGATTCGGTGCCATCGCACATGGACGCAACCATAGTTAGGAAAATGGAACTGCGGTTTAATATTCCTGTGGATGACGTTCATGCACCAGGAGAGGGTGGTAGAGCTCATGCACTTCCCAAGGGCCTTATTTCTGGGAACAAACAAGTTTGCATCACAGGGTGCGTGCCATCGGCTAATAATTTCAATCGGGACATGCCGTATTACTGCCACATTGCGTCGTTGCAGCTGCACCCAAACGTGTATCCCTCGCTCTTGGGCACTTATGTTCTCTATCGGGAGCACTTGCACTCCGAACCTACCGGAGAGGATATTCGATATTTGTTTCAATTAAAGAGAAGAGCTACCATATCGCCGTCTCAATATTTTCTCGAAGCTTCACCCAACACTATGTTCTTCGTCGGGACGTTGCCCAAGCCGGCTGTATATAAGTATGAACGGTTCTTCGTGCGTTGTCCTCCTGGATTCGCGAGATGGCTGGGAGGAAGTAAGCATCCTTGAACTCAGCATTTTACCATAAAGTTTGCGGATTCGATGTCTCAGATTCGACTTTAATTTAACATAGCAGGAAATCCTCAGGCGCCTACCGGCATCGAGTACCAACAACGCCTTGAGGCTTTGTGAGCGATTCCGGTTGAGGCGCAATCCACCAAAAATGTTAAAGTTCAAGATCGCCTTCGTCGTGCAGGGCTGCTTCTTGATGATCAGACTATAATCAGGCCTACTGTCACAGGTAGTGGGCCAAAAGATAAGGCGGAGAAGGAAAACGAAGCTCTTAGTTGGAAGAGAAAGATGCCCCCGGCTGAGCCCAAACCACAGAAGGCTACGAAGGCCCAGGGAGTTACTGGTAGAGATAAGGCTGGCAACGAGGAGATAGCTACCCGAGACGAGGGTCTGTTGGATGCTTCTATCCCGGCACCAACTAGAGAGGCGGGGAGGGGGAGCGTCATCTAAGCCACAGTCCCTGTGATTCCTTCAGAGACTGCCGCTTCACTCGAGGAAGAGGTCCAGTTTAATGGTCTTAATAAACTTGCTATAGACTTGTCTCCCTGGCCTGGTACGACTAGTATGGAAGAACTAGCTCTAGCTGCGGAAGGGTGGACTCCTTCGAGCGGACCACAATCTGGTTTGTCGAGAGAACATTTAGGGCATACACTCAAGCACACTGCATAGCATAAAGATCGCCTGTATGTGCAATGTACCTGACTTTGTACTCATTTCTTTGATAGGTGACATGGCAAGAGGACGTGGAGGCCGAGATTATGGGCACGGAGGCCATCGATACCCTAGAAACATTTTTCTTGAAGACTTAGGAGAGGGTCTAGCATATATGGTGACTCCCCTCTGCAAGATCGCAGTGGTTAGAGTCATCACCGAGATAGGCCTCGGTAATCTCCTCCTCCTCCTGTTCGAGTATCGGTGGGAGATTCTCGACTCCACTTAGGAGGCTCGAGGCACTTGGCATCGACGGATCCCTCGCACACAACGCCTTTAGCCCCCATATAGACTACTAAGGGGAAGGAGTCGTCGCTTACTCACTTGAGGCTGACGGGAGCGACTACATTGAGGAGGCAAAATCTAGTGGAGCCTGAGAGGTAAGAGCTTTCCATAAATGAAAGGAAGGCGTTGCTGAAACAGAATTTCCCCAACATTATTTCGACGAGCTGATATTCCTTCCTGGCCTCAGTCCACCTCCTGCTAGGGATTCCGGGGAGATATGGATGCATGTGACGGTTGCGTATCATTAGCCCAATGAGCTTACTAGGTATTCATACCATTTCTCGGAACTGATTAGGAGGAAAAACTTGGAGCTCATCAATTAGGGGCTGATTATTGATGGCAAGCAGACACCATTGTTAACCTGGAGAAGGAAATAGGCAGGCTTGCTCCTTGTGTCGTAAACATTTCTTCATTCCTCTTTATACCCCAAATAATAATTCTTAGCATTGTTGCTGCAGCGGAGATGAAGTTCTCATACGAGATACTGAAGAAGGAGGTTGCGCATGCCGACTCAACTTTTAAGGATACTATGGCTCTTTGACTACTGAAAACACGACCTTGAAAAGAGACAAGTCCGAGCTGGAGAAAGCGTATGCTGAGCTAGAAAAAGATCATGAACGAGTAACCCAGCTTCAGAATGATAACAATGCTTTGAGGGCGGAGAATGCAGAGGTGGTTGAGTTAAGAAGGCAGCTAGAGACGATGAAGAAGGCAAAGGAGGACGCTGAGGCTAGCAAAAGAGATGTGTTGAGCTTGGAGGATGGGTTAAAGGCTGAGGACTTGAGGGAGGTGGAACAGTTGAGAGAGGACCTCGAGGACACCGAATTTCGGGTTGAGGCCCCCTTGGAGGAACACATCCGGTATATGTTTGTTAAAATTCTCAAGTTCTGCGGGCTCTCGTGGGCTGAGGACTATTCCCGAGAGCTGGCTCGGACCTGGGATAGATTGGTGCTGTATGATGCATATTTACATCATGTGGACGTGGGAACTTTGGATGAGCGCTAATTGATGACTGATCTCCTGATTGACGAGGATCATGTGAATCTGGAGGAAGGGAGGAGACTGCTTCAGGAGAATGCGAAGAACGAGAGACTGGCGAGGCTTACCACGGAAAAGGGGAAGTCTATTGTCAGTGAGAGTGTGGTCGTAGCGGAGTCATTTGCGGGAGGAAGCTCGTATCGGCCCTGCGCCCCTAAACCCGCCACAACCAGTGATCCCGTAGCTTTGGCTCAGGCCTCGGCTGAGTATGACCCTAAGCACCCAGGATTGGGAGAAACTGGATTCACCTTGTATGCTGCGACGAGCACACTCCCCATTATACCCGCACCATACCTGACCGGAGGTAAATTCCTTTTATCGTGTATTCCCAAAGATGATGTGATTACCGAATTTATGGGCTAAAAGGTTGTGTTTTTACTATGCAGTCCTTCTTGGAACTACTACGACACCGGGCTTTGCCCCTATGCTCCCTCAAACAACGGAATCTGAGTTAGGACCACAAGGGATGCAACTTGGAGAAGGAGGTGGTTCGTTAGACACTTATTCAGATATCAGGCCAAGGTCCAACATTTATAAAGGCCTTATTAAGGAAGGAGAGGTGGTCGATGGCCAAAGTTCCCGTGCGATGGGCCCAGTGGATGCCGATGTGCCTTCAATGCAGGCTATGGTGGATTCCATGAAGATTCGAATGATGGCTAAGTGTGAAGAGCTGGAAAAGAAAAGCAGGCAGGATGAGGCTGCGAGGCAAGAGGCCCAAGCGAAGGGTACGAAGGATGCTGAGGAGTGGGCTACTGCCATAGCTGAGAAGAGGAAAGCCGATGACAAGGCAAAGAAGAAAAGGACTGCCGATGAGGCCCACAAAAAGAAGGAGGATGACAAGTCCTTGCAGAGGGCCACTGAGACCCTCAAGAAGCACCAAGCAGATGACGCTGCGAAGCTTAAGTCCCAGAAGCTGGCTGACCGAAGGGATGCTAAAGAGGCGAAGGAGAAAGCGGAGTGGAAAGCCAAGGGGGTCCTGGGAAAGAGTGACGCTACGGAGACCCTTGCTGCTGGGAATGCACTCATGCCATTGTTGCACACTATTCCTACTGAGATCACGGAGCTTTGAAGTGGTGATGGTGAAGGCGAAAGGCGCCTCTCGATCTCCCACGAGTTGGTAACCCCTCCAAAGGGCAGATGAGGAAGGAGTGGATCTGGGAAGAAGAGGCCTACCACGGATGGAAAGCTGTCTAGTGCGAAATCTGCAAAAAAGAAGAAGCACGAGAAGAAAAGGCATGATTAGCATTCTTAACTGTAGTAGATGTTACCGCTATTTTGGTTATGTTGGCCGATAGCATATAGGAGTACGACCCTCGCTTTTGGCTTTTAAAGTCATGGTGTGGTTCTCAGGTACACCCTATCATTAGAAAGGAAAAATGTTAGACACGTAGTCTATTCAGTATGTGTGTGTGAAAATGAAATATGAATTAGTAAAAATTGTATTTCGTGTTAAGTGTTCGAATGTTCGTCTCATGTTTTTTAGTGTCCTATACTTGCACAAGCGCACTTATTGTTACACTAATAGAAATACAATTGGGGTTCTCGCTCTGGGGCATTTCCAGTTTTGGAGAATGAGCGCTAGTTTTCGGAGGATTCCCTCAGCTCAGGAATCCCGTGGTAGTGGAGACCAGGACAGGCGCCTTTTGCCTTGGACTGCCCGGAGAGGTCCAAGTAGGTTGAAGGCGTGGACATCGCGATTCGTCCGATGGGAGGCTCTCTTGTTGTTTATTTGGGGTATGAGCAGAGGCGTCGTTTATTTTCCTGAGGGTGCCTGGATCTTCAGCCCGTAAGATCTGGTCGTGGCCATGGGCTACCCCTAAGCCCTGGGCCTTAGGTGCGGGAACAATTTAACGTCGGTCTCGGTGCTGCGCCAAGATTCAACAGATGCCCGAAGCCGTGTGAGAGCTTGGTATCACATTTTGTTGGCTGGCGGGCGGCCCCAAGTCCGGGGACTTGAGAGTGGAACGATTTATTCTCGATCTCGGTGCTAGGCCAAGATTCGAGTTGGAGATTATTTATACTCGGGTGCCTCGCGGCCCGAGGACTCGAGTAGCGAGGCCGACTCCCATGCTCGGGGTGCCGAACGGTGCCAGTAGTGGTTGTCCTCGATGTTGGCTCGAGATCTGGATGGAGGCACCAGCTCCTGTGCCCGGAGTGCCAACGCATCAATCGAGAGTTTATGCCTACAAGTCAGCCACGATAGTCAATCAAACATATCGTGCAAGGAGTAAACTTGGAAGGGAGACAGGAAACTGAATGTCATTTCTACAGATAAATTTGGCAGTAATAGCCTTTACAATGCCTTGAATTGCAAACATCGTTGGAAAGCATAGACAACTGTACACTAAGTTATGTGAAGTAGCATCGGAGATGTTTGTTGTTCCATGCCCTTGGAAGCTTGGCTCCGTCCACGGTTGCAAGTTTGAAAGTTCCATTCATGAGCTTACGTTGTATAGCGTATGGGCCTTTCCAGCAAGGACCGAGTCCGAACGGTGGGGGAAAGACACGCTTTAGGACAAGGTCACCGATATTGAGGTCCTTAGGATGGACTATTGATTTGAAGTATCGGGCCACTCTTTGTCGTTGGGCGGTAGCTCTAAGTTCTGCTTCGTTTCTTTTTTCTTCGAGTAAATCGAGTGATTCTATAAGCAAGTCTTGATTGATTTTTGGACCATAGTAGGTGACTCGATGAGATTGAAGCTTGAGCTCAATGGGGATGACGACATCAGATCCATAGGCAAGGGAAAATGGAGTGTGCCCGGTTGCAGACTTGTGGGTGGTCCGTTAGGCCCATAGAGAAAGAGGGAGCTCATCTACCTACTTGCCTCCAGCCTTTTCCAAATGCTTGTTGATGATGGATCTAATCACTTTCTTAACAGCCTCGACTTGCCCATTGGCTTGAGGGTGAGCTACCGCTGAGAATCTCTTTTCGATGTTGTGCCGGTGACAGAAGTCTTGAAATCTGTGCTCTCGAACTGGGTTCCATTGTCAGAGATGTTGGCCTGAGGGACCCCATAGAAGGTGATGATGTTGCGGACGACGAAGTTGATTACCTTCTTGGTGGTGATCGTGGCGAGAGCTTCGGCATCTGCCCATTTTGTAAACTAATCAACTGTGATGATAGCATAACGTGCTCCGCCTCTAGCCACTAGAAGAGTCTCGATGATGTCTATTCCTCACATAGCAAATGGCCAAGGACTGACCATTTATGTCAATTTGGTAGGCGGGGCTCTTGGAATCTTTGAGAAGCTCTGGCATTTGTCGCACTTGCGAGCATAGTCTACTGCGTCTTGATCGAGCGTGGGCCATAAGTAGCCATATCTAATGATCTTTCTTGCCAAGGTTTGCCCTCTGGCGTGGTCGCCGCACTCGCCTTCATGTACATCTGTTAACACACGGTGGGCATTGTTGTGGGCTACGCACCTTAATAATGGGACAGAGAAGCCTCTACGGTAGAGTGCTCCATCTATGAGAACGCAGGGAGATGACTAGTGAGTGAGCGCTTGTTTTTCTTTGAAGCGTCCCGGGAGAGTCCTGTGTTGCGGATAATTCTTGATCGATGTCATCCAAGATTCAGGTTCGGTTTTGGCATTCATGACCACCTCGGTTTGCATTTGTTTAATACTTGGTGAATCGAGCACTTCGACTGGGGTGAATCCCATTGCTATGAATCCTCGGGGATCGCCAGTTTGGCTAGCGAATCCGCTTTTTCATTTTGTTCTCGGGGAATGTACATGATGACAAAGTGGTCGAACTTGGTGAGCAATTCCTGAACCTAGGTCAGATATAGGGCGAGTCGTTCTCCCTTGGTTTGATATTCTCCTTGTACCTGGCGTACGATGAGTTGTGAATCGAAGAAGATTTGAATGGTCCTTAGCTTAAGCTCGATTGTCATTCTAAGTCTGGATATCAAGGCCTCATATTATGCGTCGTTGTTGGTAGCGGGGAAGTTGAGCTTTAATGCGAAGTATATCGAACGTTTCTCTGGAGTGATGAGCACGACTCCGGCTCCAGAACATTTGTTGTTGGAGGATCCGTCCATGAATAATTTCCATTGAGTGTCGGGAGCCTCGACGTTCTCTGTAGGAGTCTCCTCGGAAGCAATGATTTTATGAAATCGGCGAGGGCTTGTCCGAGGATGGCACAACAGGGGATGAATGTTATCTCGAATTGACTCAGCTCTATACTCCACTTCAATAGTTGTTCGGATGCCTCGGGTCATTGTAGCACCGGTCGTAGCGGCTGGTCGGTATAAACCTTTACGAGGTGAGACTGGAAGTATGGTCGAAGCTTCCGAGAGGAAATCAATAAGCAGTATGCCATTTTCTTGAGCTTCGGATAATTCTTTTCTGACCCCGTCAATTGTTTGTTGAATATAGTAGACGGGTCGCTGGACACAGTCTTCGATGCACGCCAATGTCGAGCTGATTGCTTGCATGGAAATAGCCAAATGAATGTACAAGTCTTCATGGTCCACAAGTTTGGATAGGATAGGTGGTCGCCCTAAGAGATTCAATAGGTCCTCGAATGCGGTGACGCATTCTGGGGTCCATCTGAAGTTGCGCTTCCCCTTCCGAAGCAAGTAGAAAAAGGGAATGCATTTGTCTGTAGCTTTGGAAATGAATCGACTTAAAGTGGCGACCTTTCCATTTAAACTTTGGACATCTTTGATGTTCTAATAGACATGAATATCCCGGATAGCTTGGATTTTTTCTGGATTGGCTTCGATTCCTCCGGAATAGACGATGAAACCCAGGAATTTTCCTGAAGCGACTCCGATGGAGCACTTCAAGAGATTGAGTTTCATGTCGTATCAGCGAAGGACATCGAACATTTCGGAGAGGTCGTGGATGTGGTTGCTTGATATATTGGATTTCACCAGCATATCATCCACGTATACCTCCATGGATTTTCCAATTTAGTCTTTAAAGAGGCGGTTAACCATTCGTTGATAAGTTGCTCCAGCATTCTTGAGTCCGAAAGGCATGACACGGTAGCAATAGAGCCCAAGGTCAGTTATGAGAGAAGTATGATCATGGTCACGAAGGTACATCGGAATCTGATTGTAGCCTGAGTAATCATCCATGAAAGATAAGAGCTAATATCTGGCAGTCGAGTCAACAAGTCAATCAATCTTTGGAAGTGAGAAGCTATCCTTGGGACATGCCCTGTTTAGATCGGAGAAGTCGATACACGTTTTCCACTTCCCATGTAATGACCCACATTTTCAGAGGTATTGTAATATATAAATAGTGATATAGTGAATTAAATGGTGGTTTAATAAAATAATAGTGAATATTTAATTAAAATAATAATTAAATAATATATTTAATTCAGAAATAATCAAAAATAGTGGAATTCATAATATAGTGTGAAGTGGATTATTTAAAATATATAATTCAGTTTAGAGTTGAATTATATTGACGAATATATTATATAAACGACAGTTTGAATGTATAAATTATATTATAATTATAATTGAGCTCGAAATGGCGCGGCAGTTCGCTATTTGGCGATTTGAACTTCAACTCAATGTACATGATTCGTTTTAAATCGGATTTCAGTGAAATAAGAAACGTACGGAGCTGGTGGAGTATATCTTTCTAGTGGAGGAGAAAATTCAGGATTTCATCGTGTAGATTTTAAGTTATGTCCAAATCAAATTTTAGAAAAGTCGCTATGGAATTCCTTTATAATTTATAAAGGAATTAATTATATTTATAAAAGGAATTTCATTATAAATCGAATATCGATTTATATCGGGATTTGGAATATGAAGTTAGAAATTCATATGGGAACACTGTGGAGCTGTATGATATTCTGTCATGAATATATATGATAATATTTATTTATAAATATTAAATTAAATTGTTTTAAATATATTTATATATTTAAAATGGTTATTTAGAGCTTTAAAAATAACCAGTTTTGCAAACGACCTCAGAATTCGACGAAACTAATTTTGTTAGATCTGCAATATTAAATTATTGCTAGAGTTCAGTTTCCGTGATTTTTGAAGTCAGTATGTGGTCGTACCGTTTTTTAGAGTGAAAAGCAGTCAGTATTTTGATGGTTAAAAATACGTTGTGTGAGCATACGAAGTCGGAATTCGACGACGTTGGGACCGTAATGTCGAACACTAGGTGCATGTCAATTTTCATGATTTTTGAATATCGTGTGTGATCACATGGATTTTTAGAAGACGAATAAATGAGATATTTTCTAATTAAAAATATAATAATAGTATATATAAATAACCTAATTGATTTCTGATCCTTAAGAAGCCACATCCTTTAGTTTTCAACCACAAGAAAAATTCCGTTCCCCTATATAATCAATCTCTCAGCCGCCAATGATTCGTTCTTCTCCATTAAACATTTTTGATCTTCAAAAATTCTTTTAAAACCAAATAAAATTGCTAAAATTGTAATTTTTATATGGATGGACTCAGTAAAGCATTCGCATCAGCCTGGTATCCATTTTATACAACTCGCTCCATTTCTGGATTTGAAGAAATACAGCTGCGCGTTCTAGGGTTCACATTTTCTTTGAGTTCTTGGGTTTTGAGCTCGAGTGAGGTTGGTATTCGGGTTCAGGAGGTTAAATAGCTCGAGTGTGGGAAGTTCTGAGGTGTGCGACGGCAGTTGGGGGTATCGCGATGTCGCAAGGACCTGTAGAGGTCGACGGGTTGTTGACGTCGAGTGTGGGATGGTGGAAATGGCGTGGAAGGGTTTGAAACAAGATGTTGATTAGTGGAGTTGGTTTTGGGTTTCGGGTTGTGTGGGAGGATCGACGGAGCTTCAAAATATGGTAATGGAATGTGGTTTTGCCTGGAGCCACGTTTCATGATTTGGGAAGAAGGGTGAAGCGGTAGTGGGCTGTGAACGGTAGTGGGCCGGAAGGGTGAGCCCAATTTTCTTTTAAATGAAAATGATGTAGGTTTAATTCAAATTAAATGTTTATGAACTTATAACTTGTGTAACTATCTCGTAAGATATCAGAATTGGACGAAAACAAGTTGCGTTGGGATCGTATGGATGGACACTACTTAATGGAACTGACTGGGAGTGAATCCGAGCTCGCTACAATTTATTGAAAAATAAATTATCTGTCTGGATCAAGCGATGGCTATTGTTATTAACGATGATCGTCCAATGTGAGTAAATCTCACTAACTCTGAACAGTTTATATTTTCATGTTGTACTTTTAAAAATGTTAAAAATTATCTGATTGACTGCGTGTTGACTGTTTGATTGAACTGCTAGTCAGTTAGTTGAATTTCGACATTGATTCTGTTTAACAGAATATATCATATGGAACTGAAAGTGATGTTGATTTTATTGTGTAACATCTGTGGATGCAGGGAAACAGGTTGGAGGAATCCGACTGGATTCCTCAACGGCTATTTTATTATTTTCATATATTGTGATATATGATGTGGTTTATAATCTGTTGTTGATTATATGTGTATGGACGATATTTGACATCATGACTTGACATGTTAAACACCATAACATACCGGAATGTGAAAAAAGGGGAATTTTCAAATAGGATTTGAAAATAAATTATTTATAAAATCAAAAGGGTTTTATAAATGAAATGTTTATAAATGAAATATTTATAAATAGAAATCTTTATAGGTGAAATTATATAGAAAAGGGAAATCTTTATAAATGAAATATTTATAAAGAAAAGGGAATATTTATAAAATCATAAGATTTTATAAATGAGATATTTATTGGTAAAATAAATAGGAGATGTTAAACGAGATACTTATTTGTTAAGTAAATAAGCTATAAAAGAGATACTGTAACACCCCGGATTTTTGAATAATCGAATTAACTAAAATAAAGAATAATTAATCTCAGACGTGAGAATTTTGGGAATGGGGTTGCGCCATTGTGTTCTTCTCGGAATTCTGGTTCAAATAGAGTCCGATTTTGCGGGAAACGGGTACCGGATGAAGGAGTTATGGACGAACAAGGTTTGGTGGCAAAATAGAAAGAAAAAAATATATATAAAATGCACTGGCGCACTTGGGAAGTGCGCCAGTACACATTTGCACTGGCGCACCTGCCAAGTGCGCCCAGGCCGAGGCAGTGAGCCTGTACAGCTTTCTGGTTCAGGCTCACCCATATTGCTGAGTCCTTTCTGACTCCTTGCTGAGTCATTAGGGCTGACTTGTCACCCTATCTTGACTGAGTGGTTTCGATTAACCCTAAGATCATCCGACAGCTTAAATTAATTCAAAACTATATAAAAAGACCCATAAACTCAAATCCTAAATCAGAATTAAAACTGAAACTATGGTCGTCATGCTGTTGTCTTGAACCCTAGAGCAGACGCCACCAAATTAAAGAGGAAGAACAGCAAATCAAATCAGAACTACTCAACCCTAACAACGAATCTTCTTCAAAGGAGTGCTAATTCAACTCCAGAAATCAGAATTCAGAACTCAAGACTGCTTTTGAGTTGTGAGTTCGATAGTTTTAACAAAATAATTAGTAATTTAATTGGATTAAGTTATAATGCGGATTGTATGGATGTGATGTGAAGTATTGATTGCATGTTGTAATTATGTTGTAGGATTGTGATTGAAATCTCTACGACGTTATGTTGTGATGCTATCATTTATGATGTAAAGTTATGTTGCTATCATCCATGTTGTAACTTTATATACAATCAAATCATCATGTTTCATATGCTAGTTGGTTATGTTGATTCGATAAATCATACGTATGCAAGTTTAGACTTTAATTTGAACATGAATCGTATACAAGTTGGATAGAATCATACGTGACCATACATGATTATGACACCTAGTTTATGTGAAAATTTAATTGAAAGTTAGGCTATGACATGTGTGGGTTATATGCTAAATTCTACATGGTACTTTACACGTTAGATACTAGTTTACACCATTGTTGCGATGTATAAATCACATATGTAAGTTTATGAGTTGGATATGAATCATGTTATGCAAGTTTAGGGTTATTACCTATGCAAGTTTACTCCTTTAGATATAGATCTATGACAATACATGATTTATGCAAGTTTGTGGCCATTATCTCATCAAGTTCACACCTTTAGATTTGGATCCATGACATATTTTGTTTATGCAAGTTGTAACTTTGGTTTATGCAAGTTTTAGATGTAGAACATCATTCACATATGCAAGCTCACCCCTATGTTAGATCTATGTTTTAATTATGTGTATATTGTGATGTTTTCTCTTTATTCCATGAGTTAGACTATTCGAGTCTAACGTATATTTTACGTTAAATGAACAAACGTACAACGTGGGGTAAAGGGGATAATATTAAAAAGATTTAATTGGCATAAATGCCTTAAAAGGCATAAAATATAATTGTGGTGAAAATTGGTATGATTTTACAGACCATAAATGGATGGACATAATTGAGTCAATTATTGACATCGTTAAATTTGGAATTGATTGATAATTTGAATAGGGAAAGTAATTCAAATTTGGGGAATGATTAATTAGGAGTAATTAATCGTCTAAGACACGAGGTTAGGCTCTTTTGTGGTGTAAGACTGCCCGGACCCGCCCGGCAAATCCAGCTGCCACAAATGTCAGTCTAATGTGAGTGGTCTTAGGCATAAATTAAATACGTAACAATTGTAAAGACATGAGGTTAGGCTCTTTTGTGGTGTAAGACTGCCCGGACCCGCCCGGCAAATCCAGCTGCCACAAATGCCAGTCTAATGTGAGAGGTCTTTATGAGGTTACGGTCTTAATGAATTAAGAAACACTTAACCAAATAAGCATGTAGTGGGACATGAGGGGGTTAAGTGGGTGCCTTAGGTGGCATGTGGAATCTAGTGGGTGCCTTGGGTGACATTTGGAAATACAATTAGAAACACTTAACCAAAAATTGAAACATGTAATTCAAACATGAATAAAAGTTGGTTAAGTGGGATGTACTAGAGGGGACCAAGCTTAGGTGGATGGCTTGTGTCAAGTAATGGGGGCCCGTTTCAACCAGTAACCCATACGTATCTTTGTGGGCTCGACCCAAGTCGAGGATGGGACACGCATACTGGGTTTGACTGTAAGAGGCCAAACCGGGTTAGCGGCGGCAACGCAAGTCCAACGGGTTCATATGCGTGTGTGGACCCGGGCTAGTAGGAAAGACGTTGTTGCATCGTGTAGGTATAAGCCGTTCATTGTTGGTTGTATCGGGTTGCCACTTTGGGGAATGATACACCCCACTGTGGGGCCAGCACGGGTATCTACGAGTTAGGTAGCCGATCGCTTGGTGGTAGTGGGTACACCTAGTGGAGATAGGGGCAGGCGGCACCTATGAAGGCAGCTAGGGGTGCACGAAACTACCAATATCATTGTTAAGTCTGTAGGCGGGATCAACCTTAGAGTGACTAGTGGTGGTGCAGTATAGCAATTATCCTATAGTGTTGGTGTAGTTTAGTAATCATCCTATAGTGGTTTAGGTGCGCTTAACGATATCGTTGTTCATCCCGTTTCCTTATTTACTCTACCATACTCAATGGTTCATGATCATTTCCTTATTTTCCAACTTATGCCTTAGCTTAGTTACTTTGTTAATTATATTGTTAAAGTTATCGCACTCGCCAGACTTTATGTCTGACCCCCCTTTGTTTCCTCCTCTTTTCTCCCTTCCCCCCCCCCCCCAAGGTGCTCAGGTTAGAACTAGCACCAATGGAGCTTGATTTTGGACTGCTTTTAGAAGATTGCTTGGATCACTGAAGTAAAGTTCAGCTTCTCTTTATTTATGGCTATTTTGATGTTGGGGATTATGTCTTTCAGTTTATGTACTTTGTTTTATCAAGATGGATATGATGTACTTGACTTTGGTTTATGGTTTTGATGATGTAACCAAACATATTTAACTTCTGCTGCAATAAATAAAGTTTTAAATTTTCAAGTACTGCTTTATATCTGTCTTGTTGTGATTTTCTGTTCTATATTCACTTAAAATGCTCCATGGAAGTTAATGCATTCTCTTTTTGAGTGACATTAATGGACGTGGGGTGTTACACGTGGTATCAGAGCTGAAGGTTACCAGAACAGATAAGATATTTTGAAAAAACTGATTTTCAAAAACATTTTTATAAAGAAGTACCTTCAAAAGTACATTTTAAGGAAAGTATTTTCAAGAGAAAAGTATATTTTATAAAGCATAACCCCAAGAGCCATATATCTTTCCCTCGGTTCTTTTGTATTGAATCTTTCCTTTTTCGTTTCAGCATGTCTGAAGCATTTGAGATACCAGAGGGTGTTCATGTACCCGGTTGGTTTCGTCAATATCTTGAGGCTAGGGACGCCACCGCAGGTCCAGCAAATGCTCCTCCTCCTCCTCCCCCTCCTCCTTGCGTCGACACTTTTTCTAAGATATGTAAGGACTTTAGAGCAATGGGTGGAAAACCTTTTCATGGGACGGAGACATTTGTTGAAGCTCGTAACTGGCTAAAGGAGGTGGAAGAATTGTTTAGAATCTTTGAAGTGGATGATGAAAGAAAAGTCCAGCTAGCTTCCTGGCTAATGAAAGATGTGGCCTCGTTTTGGTGGGAGGTTACTAATGGTGGACGTCCAGTCGATACATGGCCAGATTTTAGGCAGAGGTTTGAAGCGAAGTTTCTCTCGCGGGCTGAAGAGAATCTATACATGGAAAGGTTTTTGGTACTGAAGCAAGGGAATCTATCGGTGAAAGAGTACGTCAACAAATTCAACCAATTGGCAAGGTTTGGCTTGGACTTGGTGAACACTCCAGAAAATAAGGCTCTAAGATTTGTTAAGGGTTTAAACGAGCCGCTTCATGGGTTAGCTATGACCCACATTCCCATGGGGGCTACCTTTCGAGAGACTAGTTGACATGGCGCTCATGCATGAAGAGGAGAAGGGCGCCAATGCTAATAAGGCACCCGAGAAGAAAGGGGATCAAAAGAAGTCACAACAGCAACAACAAAACAAGAAAGGTGGCAAAGGAAATAATGCTAAGGAGAAGAAGAAATGCTTTAACTGTGGGACACCCGGCCATCTAAGCAAAGATTGTAGGAAGAAAAAGAAGACTGGTTGTTTCCACTGTGGCGAGGCGGGACATCTTATTAAGGACTGCCCAAAGAATGGGCAGAGGGCAGGGTCTACCTCGGGAGGACAGGTGCAAGCTCTTATGGCACCAGGGCAGGCAAGGGGACAAGTTCAGGCTCTCGTGGTCCCACCGCTGCAAGAACGAGGTAGAGCAATTTCCGTTGAAAGTTTAGTTTTTCTGTTTGATCATCCTGTCTGTACTTTATTCGATTCTGGCGCATCACATTCGTTTATTTCTACATCATTAGTTGAAACACTGCACCTTGATACTAGTCTAGTTACTGATCCCTTAGTAGTCTCAAATCCTATTGGTGGTTCGGCTCATCTTTCTATGATTTGTCGGGATTTGAGAGTGTTTATCTTGGGCGTTGAGTTTGAGTGCAACGCTTTTGTTCTTGGCTTAATGGGCTACGGTTTAATTCTAGGTATGGATTGGCTAACTAGATATGGGGCCATCCTAGATTGTGAAAGAAGGGTAGTTAGATTGTTGACCCGTTCTGGAAAGACCCTTGATATTTCTTGTGACCCTAGAGGTCCAGTAATGCTTAGCTACCTAGAATCCCTTGACGCATCCGATGATGATTTACATTCTGTTCCCATAGTCCGTGAATATGCTGATGTCTTCGATGAGGTGAGGGGTTTACACCCAAAACGTGAAATAGACTTTAGAATATATCTAGTAGATAATGCAAAGCCGGTTGCATTGCCAGTGCGCCGCATGGCTCCAAGAGAGAGGAGAGAACTCAGTAAGAGAGTGATGGAATTGCTTGAGAAGGGGTTCATCAGACGTAGTATATCGGAGTGGGGTGCTCCAATAGTATTTGCCACAAAGGAGGATGGGTCCCTTAGACTTTGTGTGGACTATAGAGAACTTAATAAGCTTACTAAGACGAATAGACACCCACTGCCGAGGATTGACGATCTCTTCGATCAGTTAGTTGGCACCTCAGTGTTTTCGCAGTTGGACTTAACCACGGGTTTCCATCAGTTGAGAGTGGCTGAGGATAGCATAGACAAGACTGCCTTTAGGACTCCAGACGGTTTCTTCGAGTGGCTTGTGATGCCCTTCGGTTTGACAAACGCCCCCGCATACTTAGTTGACTTGATGAGTAGGGTGTTTAGGGAGTACCTTAATAAATTCGTGGTAGTCTTTGTGGACGATATCTTGATCTTTTCTAAAAGCGAGGAAGAGCATGCCCTACATCTTAGGGAAGTGTTGGAGACTCTTCGAGCGCATAGCCTTAAAGCTAAATTTTCTAAATGTCACTTTTGGAGGAAGGAAGTGCGATTCTTAGGGCACGTGGTTTCCAAAGAAGGGATAGCTGTGGATCCCGCTAAGATAGTGGCCATCCAAGATTGGAAGGTTCCTAAAAATGCTACCAAGGTAAGGAGTTTCTTACGGTTGGCTGGCTACTATAGGAAGTTCATCAAAGACTTCGCAAAAATATCAGCCCCATTAACACGCTTGACGAAGAAGAATCTAGTTTTTACGTGGGATGTAGATTGTGATGATGCGTTCCAACGTTTGAAGAGAGCTTTGACCCACAGCCCCAGTCTTAGTATTGCCAGATGGGAGTACGCCATTTACCGTTTATACCGATGCTTGTGGGATAGGACTAGGCGCAGTCTTAATGCAAGAGGGAAGGGTAATAGCCTATGGTGGAAGGCAGTTGAGAGTGCATGAAAAAAATTACCCTACACATGACCTAGAGTTGGCCGCTATTGTCTTCGCGCTTAAGTCTTGGCGAAAAATTCGAATTATTCACTGACCACAAATCGCTAAAATACTTATTCTCTCAGAAGGACTTGAAATTAAGGCAACAAAGGTGGATGGAATTCTTAGCATCCTACGACTTCGAGATAGCATATACCCCTGGCAAGGGTAACGTGGTGGCAGATGCCTTAAGTAGAAAAAGGTTGTCCTTGAGTCTGTTGTTTGTTGAGCGGCGAAGTTTAGAGTTCATCTCTACGTTTGACTTTAAACCTTCCGTTGACTTTGTACCCGGTTTGCTAGCATCCTTAGAGGTCAGACCTACGCTTTTGGGATGGATTGGCGAGGCACAGCAAGACGACCCACAGTTGGTTGAGTTAGTAGAAAAGCTCAAAAGAGGGGAGTCATCGAGCCATCTCCGTAGGTATACCCTAGATGATAAGGGTTGGTTACGTAGGGACGGTAGTACCAAAAGACGATGACCTAAGGAAGATCATTCTTGATGATGCACATCGTTCGAAGATGACCATCCATCCCGGCGAGGACAAGATGTACATGGACATGAGACGAGTTTACATTTGGGCCGGCATGAAGAAGGATGTGGCCGAGTATGTTGCTAGATGATTGGTGTGCCAACAAGTAAAATCAGAGCAAAAGAATCCCGGTGGATTGCTACACCCATTGGAGGTCCCACAATGGAAGTGAGAAAGTGTTTCGATGGACTTTGTTGACGGATTGCCAAGATCGAGGAAGGGTAATATGGGAATTTGGGTCGTGGTAGACAGACTTACTAAGAGCGCCCATTTCATTCCCGTAAAGAGTAAGAGGACTGCTCCATGGTTAGCCTCCGTATACATTCGAGAGATAGTTCGTTTGCACGGTGTTCCATCTAGCATAGTGAGCGACCGCGATCCTATTTTTACTAGCGAATTTTGGAAGAGCTTACAAGAGGCGGTAGGGACTCAGTTATGTTTGAGCACCGCATATCATCCTCAGACGGACGACCATACCAAGAGGGTGAATCATATTCTAGAGGACTTATTGAAGTTGTGTGTCTTAGATTTCGGAGGTACATGGGAGGAACATCTTCCGTTGGTGGAGTTCACATATAATAACAGCTTTCAGTTTAGCATTGGCATGGCATTGTTCGAGGCTCTTTATGGACGGCCGTGTCGTTCGCCTATATGTTGGTGGAAGTCTACAGACAAGATCTTGCTTGGACCCGATATGATTAGAGAGACTTCGGAAAAGATCGATTTGATTCGAAGGAGGATGAAGACGGCGCAAGATATACAGAAATCTTATGCGGACAAGAGGAGGTCAGATCTTGAGTTTGATATTGGGGACATGGTCTTTGTCAAGGTGTCTCCATTACGGAACGTCGTTCGCTTTGGGTCCGTTGGGAAGTTAACACCAAGGTTTGTAGGGCCGTTTCCTATTAAGGAAAGGATTGGGCAGATGGCGTATAGAGTGGAGTTGCCCGAGAGACTTAGTGGTGTACACGACGTATTCCATGTATCACATTTGAGGAAGTGCTTGCACGAGACCACGGAAGTGGTAGAGCCGAGCTTGCTTAGAGAGGTGGAGATCGAGCGTGATGCAACAATTCGACGAGCTCCTACGCGCATTCTTGGGTCGGAGGTTAAGAAGTTGAGGAATCGACAGGTCAAACTAGTCAAAGTGCAATAGGGAGATGATGAGAGAAACACTACTTGGGAGACGGAAGCGAAGATGCGTTCATTATACCCTTTTCTTTTCGAGGGTATGTCTTTTAATTTCTCCTTTATCGCTTATCTTGTACTTATCTTATCTTTAGTGTGTCCTCTTGCTAGTATCTTTGACCTTTAGATAGGGTAGTCCTATGGTTGAAACATGTGTTTGAGACATGTTATGTATGATGGATGCACGTGGATGCAAGTGTTTGCTCGTGGATGCATATACACACACTATAGGCACTAGATCGGCTCAGTCACTTCATATTGCATATAAATGTGTGTACATATTTAAGTAATGGATGTATAATGGTTGTACCATCATATGGATGTTGCATTTTGGTGAATGTTTGTGCACACATGTAGAAATAATATATATCGATAGGGTTCTTTCGCATACATAATGGACGCATGGCACTATCATGGTTTGCATTAAGGAGGTCAACTGAATTAGTAGATCGCCTGATTTTGCATTAGATAAGGAACATATACACACACTTCTTGCATATGTTCATACATCATTAGAAATTTTATAAGCACAATGGATGCTCGTGTTTGATGGTTGTTTGGAAGGTAGGATATGCATTCTCCTTAACTTGGAGATTTCGGGGGCGAAATCCTTTAAGGAGGGGAGAATGTAACACCCCGGATTTTTGAATAATCGAATGAACTAAAATAAAGAATAATTAATCTCAGACGTGAGAATTATGGGAATGGGGTTGCGCCATTGTGTTCGTCTCGGAATTCTGGTTGAAATAAAGTCTGAGTTTGCGGGAAACGGGTACCGGATGAAGGAGTTATGGACGAACAAAGTTTGGTGTCAAAATAGAAAGAAAAAAAATATAAAATGCACTAGCGCACTTGGGAAGTGCGCCAGTACATATTTTCACTGGCGCACCTGCCAAGTGCGCCCAGGCCGAGGCTGTGAGCCTGCACAGCTTTCTGGTTCAAGCTGACCCATATTGATGAGTCATTTCTGACTCCTTGCTAAGTCATTAGGGCTGACTTGTCACCCTATCTTGACTAAGTGGTTTCGATTAACCCTAAGATCATCTGACAGCTTAAATTAATTCAGAACTCTATAAAAAGACCCGTAGACTCAAACCCTAAATCAGAATTAAAACTGAAACTATGGTCGTCATGCTGTTGTCTTGAACCCTAGAGCAGCTGCCACCAAATTAAAGAGGAAGAACAACAAATCAAATCAGAACTACTCAACCCTAATAGCGAATCTTCTTCAAAGGAGTGCTAATTCAACTCCAGAAATCAGAATTCAGAACTCAAGACGGCTTTTGAGTTGTGAGTTCGATAGTTTTAATAAAATAATTAGTAATTTAATTGGATTAAGTTAAAATGAGGATTATATGGATGTGATGTGAAGAATTGATTGCATGTTGTAATTATGTTGTAGGATTGTGATTGAAATCTCTATGACGTTATGTTGTGATGCTATCATTTATGATGTAAAGTTATGTTGCTATCACCCAGGTTGTAACTTTATATACAATCAAATCATCATGTTTCATATGCTAGTTGGTTATGTTGATTCGATAAATCATATGTATGTAAGTTTAGACTTTAATTTGAACATGAATCATATACAAGTTGGATAGAATCATATGTGACCTTACATGATTATGACACTTATTTTATGTGAAAATTTAATTGAAAGTTATGCTATGACATGTGTGGGTTATATGTTAAATTCTACATGATACTTTACATGTTAGATACTAGTTTACATAATTGTTGCGGTGTATAAATCACATATGTAAGTTCATGAGTTGGATATGAATCATGTTATGCAAGTTTAGGGTTATTACCTATGCAAGTTTACTCCTTTAGATATAGATCTACGACAATACACGATTTATGCAAGTTTGTGGCCATTATCTCATCAAGTTCACACCTTTAGATTTGGATCCATGACATATGTTGTTTATGCAAGTTGTAACTTTGGTTTATGCAAGTTTTAGATGTAGAACATCATTCACATATGCAAGTTCACCCCTATGTTAGATCTATGTTTTAATTATGTGTATATTGTGATGTTTTCTCTTTATTCCATGAGTTAGACTATTCGAGTCTAACGTATATTTTACGTTAAACGAACAAACGTACAACGTGGGGTAAAGGGGATAATATTAAAAAGATTTAATTGGCATAAATGGCTTAAAAGGCATAAAATACAATTGTGGTGAAAATTGGTATGATTTTACATACCATAAATGGATGGACATAATTGAGTCAATTATGGACATTGTTAAATTTGGAATTGATTGATAATTTGAATAGGGAAAGTTATTCAAATTTGGGGAATGATTAATTAGGAGTAATTAATCGTCTAAGACACGAGGTTAGGCTCTTTTGTAGTGTAAGACTGCCCGGACCCGCCCGGCAAATCCAGCTGCCACAAATGTCAGTCTAATGTGAGAGGTCTTAGGCATAAACTAAATACGTAACAATTGTAAAGACACGAGGTTAGGGTCTTTTGTGGTGTAAGACTGCCCAGATCCGCCCGGCAAATCCAGCTGCCACAAATGCCAGTCTAATGTGAGAGGTCTTTATGAGGTTACGGTCTTAATGAATTAAGAAACACTTAACCAGATAAGCATGTAGTGGGACATGAGGGGGTTAAGTGGGTTCCTTGGTTGGCATGTGGAATCTAGTGGGTGCCTTGGGAGGCATTTGGAAATTCGATTAGAAACACTTAACGAAAAATTGAAAATGTAATTGAAACATGAATAAGAAGTGGGTTAAGTGGGATGTACTAGAGGGGACCAAGCTTAGGTGGATAGCTTGTGTCAAGTAATGGGGGCCCGTTTCAACCAGTAACCCATACGTATCTTTGTGGGCTCGACCCAAGTCGAGGACGGGACACGCATACTGGGCTTGACTGTAAGAGGCCAAAACGGGTTAGCGGCGGCAACGCAAGTCCAACGGGTTCATATGCGTGTGTGGACCCAGGCTAGTAGGTAAGACGTTGTTGCATCGTGTAGGTATAAGCCGTGCATTGTTGGTTGTATCGGGTTGCCACTTTGTGGAATAATACACCCCACTGACCCCCCTTTGTTTCCTCCTCTTTTCTCCCTTTCCCCCACCCCCCCAAGGTTCTCAGGTTTGAACTAGCACCAGTGGAGCTTGATTTTGGACTGCTTTAGAAGATTGCTTGGATCGCTGAAGTAAAGTTCAGCTTCTCTTTATTTATGGCTATTTTGATGTTGGGGATTATGTCTTTCAGTTTATGTACTTTGTTTTATCAAGATGGATATGATGTACTTGACTTTGGTTTATGGTTTTGATGATGTAACCAAACATATTTAACTTCTGCTGCAATAAATAAAGTTTTAAATTTTCAAGTACTGCTTTATATCTGTCTTGTTGTGATTTTCTGTTCTATATTCACTTAAAATGCTCCATGGAAGTTAATGCATTCCCTTTGTGAGTGACATTAATGGACGTGGGGTGTTATAGATACTGACTTAGGAAACAGAATAAGTTATTAAAAGGATTATTTATTTGTTAAATAAATAGAATAAGAAAAGGAGATATTTATTTGTTAAATAAATAAGATAAGATATAAGGAATATTTATTTAGAAAATAAATAAGATATTAATAAAGGAAATACTTAGGATAAATAAATAAGGTTAATAAAGGGAATACTTGGAAATAGAACCCTAAAGGGAAATATTTGCAAATAGAATTTGAAAAGGAAATATTTGTAAACCATTTACAAATAGGATTAAAAAGGAAATATTGGTAAAGGCATTTAGAAATAAATAAATTATAAAGGAAATATTTATCTTTGGATAAATAGATATATATATATATATATATAAGTCAGGACTTTTATATGGAGAAAACAGATAAATGGAGTAGATTAATTTATAAATGATATTTATAAATTAAGTAATTATTTATCAGTGGATAAATGGGATATATGAATCAGGACTTATAATAAGAAGTAAAAATCGATTTCAACATCGATGTTTGAAACTAAATAAGGACAAAGAGTTAATCAGTTAGGGTTAGCCATTAGAGTAAAACCATTAGGGTTAACCAATTAGGTTAAACCGTAGAGTTAAACCAGCTAGAGTTAATCAGTTAGAGTTAAACCAGTTAGGTTAAACCGTAGAGTTAAACCAGCTAGAGTTGATCAGTTAGAGTTAAACCAGTTAGAGTTAAACAGTTAGAGTTAATCAGTTAGAGTTAATCGATAGAGTTAAATCGAACTAGAGTTATTGAATAGAGTTAAATCAAACTAGAGTTATTCAAATGGAGTTAATCGAATTTAGTTTATTCGAATGGAGTTGAAATGAGTTAATCGAATTTAACTATTCGAAGAAGTGAATGAAATCAGAAATATTCGAAGTGAGATAATCGAATCAGAGATAATCGAAGTGAGATAATCGAATCAGAAATATTCGAAGTGAGCTGATCGAATCTAGTTATTCAACAAGAGTTAAATCGAATAAGATTTATTCGAAGAAAGATATTATCGAATATAAGTATTCGAAAGTAAGCAAATCAAATATAAGTTATTCGAATAAGTTATTCGAATAAGAGTTAATCCAGTAAGAGTTATTAGGTTGAAGTTATTCAAATAAGAGTTATAGATTAGAGTTAACCGAATAGGAGTAAATAAATTAGTTGTCATTATATTATTCGAGTTAGGAAATAAAAGTCATATTAAAGATAATATATTTCAGATGCAGGAGATTATAACACCATTGTTATAATCACGTAAACTTGTAAAAGAAGGGAGTTCGTAAATAGAATCCGAGGGTTCGTAAGGAAGTGTTAAAGGGTTAAAAGATGAACTTATCCTATTTCGAGATTTGAAATGTTGTTCAGTTAAGGTCTGAGAGGTACTTATAGCCCAACTTGATTGACTTCGTTTTCAATTTAGAAATGGTTAAGGTTCAAGAGTGAAAGTGGTTAAGTGATTTTAGTAAATAAGTATAGTGGTTTGAGTTGTCGTCGCGATGTTGATTTAAACATCTGTTTAAATCCAAGTAAAGAAGATTTGGAAATGTTTTCCAAATAGAATCAGAAACGTAATCAAATATTGAAATTTGAAATATGAATTAGAAAAGGAAGTGTTCATGTATAAGGAGTTAAGAAATGGAGTTAAGCTAAATCAGAATTTGACTGGAGACTTGTTAAGTTGAATGATTTCCTAAGTGTCTATCTAATGTTGGTTTCGACCTTCGGGATTGGTACTTAGGGAATTGTTCTTATACTAGTTTACAATCAGAGACTGATAGTTGTAGAAGAATAGTGATACGTAAATAAGTTATGGAAATGTTCTCCAGCGTTAACGTATATTTTCTAAACATAGAAAATAAGGAACATATGGATATATATATATATGATTGATGGTTGATTTGATAGAATTTCCATCTGGAAATAATATCGTTGTTTGCACACGTATTTTTTCTTTGATAGTTAACTCACCGACTATCGAAGTTTTTGACCATTTTAACGTTGTTAATATGGAGAGACCGGTTGGATTATTATCCAAAGAACCACTCTGTATTGGCATAAGCATTGCGAATCATATATGCCAAAGATAATTGAAGACGGAGTAAAGTGCAAGGGCTATTGTATGTCTTAGATATCAGTGCCTAAGATGGATGTACTGAATAGTGCCTTCGGTTCATACTGTTCCTGGATGACTTGTATGGATGAATGTCTAACAGAGTATTTCCAGAAAGCTCACGTACATTGATTTCTTCAACCATACCAAGAGTGGAAGCGGAGAAGGAAACTTCTTTAGCTAACATGTAATGTACTGTTGTAGACGTCAATTAGTGATTTTCGATGGATCTGACAATGTGACATTCGAAGTGAATCTGATGTGATGATAAGGCGTAACCTCAAGCCTCATCAACCGGTAAATGACAGAAATCGGGCAGGTAGCATGGCTATGTAGGTCGCACCTATTAGGGTGTGTAATCACCTGATCTAGAGTTTCATTTACTTCAAAAAAATCTATTGTTGATGCTGTCCCATTCGGGAAACGGTTGCTGATCCCAACCGTTGGTGATATACATTCGATACACTCAAGCGAATTAAGTGGTCGGTCATGTGTGGCCGGGTTGCAAGATGTTCTTGTTGAACCCAGTGTATTCCTCTCTAGAGGTACACTAGCGAAAGGTGGTTCCATACTTTGTCATAGTTGGAAACCCATTACCCAATACGTGCTTGCGGTTTTGATTGTATACTATATATGTAGAACGTGAGATGAAAGCGTTTCTGCTAGATGATTATTATATTGTGGTTGATAGACATTATTATATTATCAAAAGGTTTTTGATATAAAGATATTTTGGATTCTCATAAGGGAAAAACCCGTTCCGTTATACGGCGTGGTATTATGAGATATCGTTTACTTGTTCAACTGTTTTAAACTGTTTTACTCACACCAGTCCATGTTGCGTGCTTGGTGCATGTGTCGCATGATAGGGGGTTCTCACTTTTCGTTAGGTGGCGAACGGGACTCTTACTCCTACATGTCCCTAGTAATGGGTTGGTTGTGAAGTCGAAAGGCTGGCCGTAAAATATGGTGCTGGGGTACCAATGTAAGCCACGGTGGGGTATTACCTTGCTGCTTTGGGGACTGGGGGAGAGGATGGTTGCAAAGCCTACTTGAAGTCCCATGACAGACCCGGAGTTTATTTATTTTGTTTTCCCTAAACTCTCGGGTGCCCAATTTTGTACGGGCAGTCAAGTAGTCAGGATTTACAGATATACTTGAAGAGCTAGAGCAGGAGGCTTCAGGATCATATAGCTATTGTTTATTTCCGATGTGTTGTAAGTGTTGTACTCTGATAAGTGTTGTTGTATTCATAACTATTTTATTTCAAAGTTATGTTATATTTTATTCGTTCCACTGTGAGATTCGTTTTACTCTGATTGTATAAGTTCTTCTTCTTCTATTCTAAGTTTCTATCTTATCTATCCTCACCCTCTAATTTCTTTAATTAACCATCCAGTACTTTCGACTCTTGATTTTCTATATGTGTTGTATATCGGATAATCAAGATCGCAAATTTTTGGGTCGTTACAATTGGTATCAGAGCTTACGTTAAGTAATTACCTTGGCTCTGTGGCGTGACTCGGTAGAGATAGGGTTAGTAATAACCTAGATTGAGTTTGAGTGTATATATACGAGTGCGTATTTGTAATTTGATATAAAGTGGTTTTATATTGTGAAGATTCATTGGTTGAGTTGTTTATGGGTTCTGGTTGATTAGTTTGATCCACTATATCGGTAGGAGTTTATAAACACTCGAATACGATGGGTCGACACGATATGTTTTGAAAAGAGGGTAAATTAAAATAAGTTTACCCAAGGTATATCTTGATATAGAGAAGATATATATATATATATATATATATCAAAATTGGAATATAGTGGATATATTGGTTGTTATTATAATCGAGTAAGATTATAAATTAAATGGTTATGTAAATAACCAATCAGAATTCATATAAGTGAAATACGTGAAATTAGATGAGTTAAATCTGAAATTTAAACCATAAATTGAATTAAAATTCTAGAAAATTGGGTAAGTGTTTGTAAATGGATTTGGATTAAAAATAAGGAAAATTTAAGATCCTGGGAGATTTTAAATTGTTTTACAAGCAGTGTGAATTATATTTTGAAATGAATTTCAAAGTGGAAATGTTTAGAAATGGTTTTATTGTATTGAACTCACTTCGATCGCTGGAAAATAGATTCTGATGATGACAGTTGCACCATCAGTATTCATTTTCGAGTTGTAAGTGATGGATTACTACCAGAGATACTATTTTGAATTCGTTTTGGGGAAAAACAAGCTGTGTTGAATTTCAAAAAGGAAAATTTGATTTTAAAAGGTAAATTGTTTTAAAACTCCCAGGAAGAATATTGTTTGAATTAAGAACAAATTAAACAGAAATTTGTGAAAGCAAATGGGAATTAAAGTTAAAGCCAGTTCAGTGGTAATTGAATTGAATTGAATTTGAATTGGAACCAGATTAAGGGATTATGAGTTTAAAATCAAGCATAATACTTGAATTTGAAATGGAATTTGGCTTGGTTAAAAGCTAATGGTTGTGTTGGAGATAAAAGTGATTGGAGTTTGATTGGGATGGCATTGGTATATGCTGAATTAACAGCAGATGAAAAGGATATAATGATATGCCCGACAAAAGGTACCAATTTATATTATATATTGGGTATGAGATTTTGATGAGCCGAATTGCCAAGCCGCTTAGCTATTTGATTTTCTTTTGGGTTGGAGATGGCCCAGAGTGGCGAGTTGGAGTTTGACCTATTGACCAGTACAAAGGAGGAGCTGGCAAAAATTTTCAAAAAGTTAAGGTGTTAGAAAATATTCAGGATTTTTGAAAATATTCGTTAATAGAATTGAATTAATAATTTAAGTAAAATTAAATTAGTCCAGTGGAAACTGAAGTTGAGAAGTGAACAAATAAGTTCTAACCGGTTGATAGGGTTTGTTTTCTATCTTAGCAATTTCGAGGATGAAATTATTTTAAGTGGGGAAGAATGTAATGACCCGCATTTTCAGAGGTATTATAATTAATTTATTTAATTATATAAATAGTGATATAGTGAATTAAATGGTGGTTTAATAAAATAATAGTGAATATTTAATTAAAATAATAATTAAATAATATACTTAATTCAGAAATAATCAAAAATAGTGGAATTCACAATATAGTGCGAAGTGGATTATTTAAAATATATAATTCAGTTTAGAGTTGAATTATATTGACGAATATATTATTTAAATGACAGTTTGAACGTATAAATTGTATTATAATTATAATCGAGCTCGAAATAGTGCGGCAGTTCGCTATTTGGCGATTTGAACTTCGACTGAATGTACAGGATTCGTTTTAAATCGGATTTCTGTGAAACAAGAAACGTACGGAGCTGGTGGAGTATATCTTTCTAGTGGAAGGGAAAAATCAGGATTTCGTCGTGTATATTTTGAGCTATGTCCAAATCAAATTTTAGAAAAGTCGCTATGGAATTCCTTTATAATTTATAAAGGAATTAATTATATTTATAAAAGGTATTTCATTATAAATCGAATATCGATTTATATCGGGATTTGGAATATGAAGTTAGATATTCATATGGGAACACTGCGGAGCTGTATGATATTCTGTCGTGAATATATACGATAATATTTATTTATAAATATTAAATTTAATTGTTTTAAATATATTTATATATTTAAAATGGTTATTTAGAGCTTTGAAAATAGCCAGTTTTGCAAACGACCTCTGAATTCGACGAAACTAATTTTGTTAGATCCGCAATATTAAATTATTGCTAGAGTTCAGTTTTCGTGATTTTTGAAGTCAGTATGTGGCCGTACCGACTTTTAGAGTGAAAAACAGTCAGTATTTTAACGGTTAAAAATACGCTGTGTGAGCATACGAAGTCGGAATTCGACGAAACCAGTTTCGTTGGGACCGTAATGTCGAACTCTAGGTGCATGTTAATTTTCATAATTTTTGAATATCGTGTGTGATCACACGGATTTTTAGAAGACGAATAAATGAGATATTTGCTAATTAAAAATATAATAATAATATATAAAAATATCCTAATTGATTTCTGATCCTTAAGAAGCCACATCCTTTAGTTTTCAACCACAAGAAAAAATCTGTTTCCCTATATAATCAATCTCTCAGCCGCCAATGATTCGTTCTTCTCCATTAAACATTTTTTATCTTCAAAAATTCTTTTAGAACCAAATAAAATTGCTAAAATTGTAATTTGTATATGGATGGACTCAGTAAAGCATTCGCATCAGCCTGGTATCCATTTTATACAGCTCGCACCATTTTTGGATTTGAAGAAATTCAGCTGCGTGTTCTAGGGTTCACGTTTTCTTTGAGTTCTTGGGTTTTGAGCTCGAGTGAGGTTGGTATTCGGGTTCAGGAGGTTAAATAGCTCGAGTGTGGGAAGTTCTGAGGTATGCGACGGCAGTTGGGGGTATCGCGATGTCGCGAGGACCTGAAGAGGTCGACGGGTTGTTGACGTCGAGTGTGGGATGGTGGAAATGGCGTGGAAGGGTTTGAAACAAGATGTTGATTAGTGGAGTTGGTTTTGGGTTTCGGTTTGTGTGGGAGGATCGGCGGAGCTTCAAAATATGGTAATGGAATGTGGTTTTGCCTGGAGCCGCGTTTCATGATTTAGGAAGAAGGGTGAAGCGGTAGTGGGTTGTGAAGGGTAGTGGGCCGGAAGGGTGAGCCCAATTTTCTTTTAAATGAAAATGATGCAGGTTTAATTCAAATTAAATGTTTATGAACTTATAACTTGTGTAACTATCTCGTACGATATCAGAATTGGACGAAAACAAGTTGCATTGGGATCGTATGGACGGACACTACCCATTGGAACTGACTGGGAGTGAATCTGAGCTCGCTACAATTTATTGAAAAATAAATTATCTGTCTGAATCAAGCGATGGTTATCGTTATTAACGATGATCGTCCAATGTGAGTAAATCTCACTAACTCTGAACAGTTTATATTTTCGTGTTGTATTTTTAAAACTGTTAAAAATTGTCTGATTGACTGCGTGTTGACTGTTTGATTGAACTGCTAGTCAGTTAGTTGAATTTCGACATTGATTCTGTTTAACAGAATATATCATATAGAGCTGAAAGTGATGTTGATTTTATTGTGTAACATCTGTGGATGCAGGGAAACAGGTTGGAGGAATCCGACTGGAATCCTCAACAGCTATTTTATTATTTTCATATATTGTGATATATGATGTGGTTTATAATCTGTTGTTGATTATATGTGTATGGACGATATTTGACATCATGACTTGATATGTTAAATACCATAACATACCGGAATGTGAAAAAAGGGGAATTTTCAAATGGTATTTGAAAATAAAATATTTATAAAGTCAAAAGGGTTTTTATAAATGAAATGTTTATAAATGAAATATTTATAAATGAAATATTTATAAATAGAAATCTTTATAGGTGAAATTATATAGAAAAGGGAAATCTTTATAAATGAAATATTTATAAAGAAAAGGGAATATTTATAAAATCATAAGATTTTATAAACGAGATATTTATTAGTTAAATAAATAGGAGATGTTAAACGAGATACTTATTTGTTAAGTAAATAAGCTATAAAAGAGATACTGACTTAGGAAATAGAATAAGTTATTAAAAGGATTATTTATTTGTTAAATAAATAGAATAAGAAAAGGAGATATTTATTTGTCAAATAAATAAGATAAGATATAAGGAATATTTATTTAGAAAATAAATAAGATATTAATAAAGTAAATACTTAGGATAAATAAATAAGGTTAATAAAGGGAATACTTGGAAATAGAACCCTAAAAGGAAATATTTGCAAACCATTTGCAAATAGAATTTGAAAAGGAAATATTTGTAAACCATTTACAAATAGGATTAAAAAGGAAATATTGGTAAAGGCATTTAGAAATAAATAGATTATAAAGGAAATATTTATCTTTGGATAAATATATATATATATATAAGTCAGGACTTTTATATGGAGAAAACAGATAAATGGAGTAGATTAATTTATAAATGATATTTATAAATCAAGTAATTATTTATCAGCGGATAAATGGGATATATGAATCAGGACTTATAATAAGAAGTAAAAATTGATTTCAACATCGATGTTTGAAACTAAATAAGGACAAAGAGTTAATCGGTTAGGGTTAACCAGTTAGAGTAAAACCATTAGGGTTAACCAGTTAGGTTAAACCGTAGAGTTAAACCAGCTAGAGTTAATCAGTTAGAGTTAAACCAGTTAGGTTAAACCGTAGAGTTAAACCAGCTAGAGTTGATCAGTTAGAGTTAAACCAGTTAGAGTTAAACAGTTAGAGTTAATCAGTTAGAGTTAATCGATAGAGTTAAATCGAACTAGAGTTATTGAATAGAGTTAAATCAAACTAGAGTTATTCAAATGGAGTTAATCGAATTTAGTTTATTCGAATGGAGTTGAAATGAGTTAATCGAATTTAACTATTCGAAGAAGTGAATGAAATCAGAAATATTCGAAGTGAGATAATCGAATCAGAGATATTCGAAGTGAGATAATCGAATCAGAAATATTCAAAGTGAGTTGATCGAATCTAGTTATTCGACAGGAGTTAAATCGAATAAGATTTATTCGAAGAAAGAGAATATCGAATATAAGTATTCGAAAGTAAGCAAATCGAATATAAGTTATTCGAATAAGTTATTCGAATAAGAGTTAATCCAGTAAGAGTTATTAGGTTGGAGTTATTCAAATAAGAGTTATAGATTAGAGTTAACCGAATAGGAGTAAATAAATTAGTTGTCATTATATTATTCGAGTTAGGAAATAAAAGTCATATTAAAGATAATATATTTCGGATGCAGGAGATTATAACACCATTGTTATAATCACGTAAACTTGTAAAAGAAGGGGGTTCGTAAATAGAATCTGAGGGTTTGTAAGGAAGTGTCAAAGGGTTAAAAGATGAACTTACCCTATTTCGAGATTTGAAATGTTGTTCAGTTAAGGTCTGAGAGGTAGTTATGCCGCAACTTGGTTGACTTCATTTTCAATTTAGAAATGGTTAAGGATCAAAAGTGAAAGTGGTTAAGTGATTTTAGTAAATAAGTATAGTGGTTTGAGTTGTCGTCGCGATGTTGATTTAAACATCTATTTATATCCAAGTAAAGAAGATGTGGAAATGTTTTCCAAATAGAATCAGAAACGTAATCAAATATTGAAATTTGAAATATGAATTAGAAAAGGAAGTGTTCATGTATAAGGAGTTAAGAAATGGAGTTAAGCTAAATCAGAATTTGACTGGAGACTTGTTAAGTTGAATGGTTTCCTAAGTGTCTATCTGATGTTGGTTTCGACCTTCGGGATTGGTACTTAGGGAATTGTTCTTATACTAGTTTACAATCAGAGACTGATAGTTGCAGAAGAATAGTGATACATAAATAAGTTATGGAAATGTTTTCCAGCGTTAACGTATATTTTCTAAACATAGAAAATAAGGAACATATGAATATATATATATATATATAGATATATATGATTGATGGTTGATTTGATAGAATTTCCATCTGGAAATAATATCGTTGTTTGCACACGTATTTTTTCTTTGATAGTTAACTCACCGACTATCGAAGTTTTTGACCATTTTAACGTTGTTAATATGGAGAGACCGGTAGGATTATTATCCAAAGAACAACTCTGTATTGGCATAAGCGTTGTGAATCGTATGTGCCAAAGATAATTGAAGACGGAGTAAAGTACAAGGGCTATTGTATGTCTTAGATAACAGTGCCTAAGATGGATGTACTGAATAGTGCCTTCGGTTCATCCTGTTCCTGGATGACTTGTATGGATGAATGTCCGACAGAGTATTTCCAGAAAGGTCACGTACATTGATTTCTTCAACCGTACCAAGAGTGGAAGCGGAGAAGGAAACTTCTTTAGCTAAAACGTAATGTACTGTTGTAGACGTCAATTAGTGATTTTCGATGGATCTGACAATGTGACAATCGAAGTGAATCGTATGTGATGATAAGGCGTAACCTCAAGCCTCATCAACCGGTAAATGACAAAAATCGGGCAGGTAGCATGGCTATGTAGGTCGCACCTATTAGGGTGTGTAATCACCTGATCTAGAGTTTCATTTACTTCAAAAAAATCTATTGTTGATGCTGTCCCATTCGGGAAACGGTTGCTGATCCCAACCGTTGGTGATATACATTCGATACACTCAAGCGGAATGAGTGGTCGGTCATGTGTGGCCGGGTTGCAAGATGTTCTTGTTGAACCCAGTGTATTCCTCTCTAGAGGTACACTAGCGAAAGGTGGTTCCATACCTTGTCATAGTTGGAGATCTATTACCCAATACGTGCTTGCGGTTTTGATTGTATACTATATATGTAGAACGTGAGATGAAAGCGTTTCTGCTAGATGATTACTATATTGTGGTTGATAGACATTACTATAATATCAAAAGGTTTTTGATATAAAGATATTTTGGATTCTCATAAGGGAAAACCCGTTCCGTTATACGGCGTGGTCTTATGAGATATCATTTACTTGTTCAACTGTTTTAAACTGTTTTACTCATACCAGTCCCATGACTGACCCGGAGTTTATTTGTTTTGTTTTCCCTAAACTCTTGGGTGTCCAATTCTGTACGGGCAGTCAAGTAGTCAGGATATACAGATATACTTGAAGAGCTAGAGCAGAAGGCTTCAGGATCATATAGCTATTGTTTATTTCCGTTGTGTTGTAAGTGTTGTACTCTGATAAGTGCTGTTGTATACATAACTATTTTATTTCAAAGTTATGTTATATTTTATTCATTCCGCTGTGAGATTCGTTTTACTCTGATTGTATAAGTTCTTCTTCTTCTATTCTAAGTTTCTATCTTATCTATCCTCACCCTCTAATTTCTTTCATTAACCATCCGGTACTTTCGACTCTTGATGTTCGATATGTGTTGCATATTGGATAATCAAGATCGCAAATTTTCGGGTCGTTACATTCCATCAGCTTTATTGACCAGAACCACGTTGGAAACTCATTCAGGATAGTAGGCTTCACGGATGAAGTTGTTGTTGAGTAGCATATCTTTCTCTTCCTTGAGTGCATTGGACCTTTCGAGTCCCAAGAAGCGGTGCTTCTGTTTGATCAGAAGCAATGTGGGATCGATGTTCAACTGGTAGCAAGAAATTGCAGGGTCGATGCCTCTCATGTCTGAGTGTGTCTAGGCGAGCACATTAAGGTTGGCTCTTAAGAAATCCACATGATCTTCTTTTATTGCGGGGTGGAGTTGCGATCCAATTTTCAAGACCTTTAATGAGTCCTCTGGGATGATCAGAATGTCTACTGTTGGTTCCACTAGAGTAGCCCTTTGGTGGTCGGGATCTTCGTCCTCCCTCAGATCGAGATCATCGGAAAGACGGCAGTGGCGCTTGAGCCAAGGCTCAGACGCCTTTGATTGCCATGCGGAAATGGTTTTGGTGCAAGAAGGCAAAGGAACAACTTTCTCCCTTGTTGCGCGCATTCTTCCATTCCAATGCGTAACCGTCTCTTGCGGTTGCCAGGTCACCTTTAACTATGCCGATTCCACTTTCGCTTGAGAACTTCATTAGGAGACGATGGGGACATGCAGAATCGGAACGCATAAGGAAGGGACGTCCGAAGAATACACTGTAGGGAGAGATAATGTCGATAACCACGATAGTGAGGATTCAAACCGATCTTCAATCTCACTACCAAGTTCAACACGTAGGTCGATTGTAACACCCCGAATTTTAGTTAATACTAAAATTCACTAATTACAGGATAAATAATCTCAGATGTGGGAATTGGGGGTAACGAGCTGCGTCATTGCGTTCGTCTCGGAAAAATACGCGAAATAGAGTCCGAGTTTTCGAGAATCGGAGTCCGTATGGCCCAGTTAAGGCCCAATGAAGTTTGCAGAAAAATTTAAAGTTAAAAAACAGATTTAAAAATCAAACATCAGATTTAGGATTGGAACAAGCGGGGTCAGGCTGGAAAGTTCCCGCCCTAACCATGTCGACAGGGCTGTCGACAGGCCTGTCGACAGGGGTGTCGACTTGCCTGTCGACTTGCCAGTCGACATGGGCGCGGCGTCCAGAAAACCTGGGTGCACCAGGTTGGGTTTTAGGCTGGCTTGGAGGGCTGGGTTCTAGAGATTTCCTAAATCTAACGGACCTAATCTAACCTAGGGTTAATCTAAGGGCTTAAAACACAACCTAATCCTATAAATAAGACCCCAACCCTACCCTAATTCATTCATAATTAAATCTTGTAATTAAACTATGGCAAAATGAAACTTGATCATGGCCTCCACAAATCAATGAAGAGGGTTGTAAGCTAATCACTCTCTAATCAACCTCTAATCCATTCTAAGCATCTTAATCTTCTTCATTTGGAGTGCAAATTTGCTAATGGTGAGTTTCTATCACTTTGATGATCAATTGCTAAATTAAGTAGATGAGATATGATGAGATCTATGGTTTTGCATGAGGATTAATGGGTTTTCAAGTCATATGATATGATGTGAATATGCTAATCTATGTTTAATATTAATCCTATGTTTATGCAAGTTAAATATGTGAGTTTATGCATGTTGAATATGTAAGTTTATGCAAGTGGTTTATGCAAGTTAAGTGGTGGGTTTATGCATAATAAGTAATTGATTTTATGCATGCTAAGTAGGTGGTTTTATGTATGCTAAGTGTTTGGTATTATGCATAAATCATAATATGCAAGTTATGCATGCTTATGCAAGTATATGAATGCTTATGCAAGTTATGTATATGCTTAAATGCAAGTTTAACATGATATGTAAGTTATGCATACTTATGCAAGTATGTGGATGCTTATGCAAGAATGTGAATGCTCATGTAAGTTATGTGTATGCTTAAATGCATGTTATGCAAGTTATGAGAATGTTGTTATACAAGTTCATATGCAAGTTATGTGCATGATGTTATGTAAGTTATGTGCATGTTGTTATGCAAATTCATATGCAAGTTATGTGTATGATGTTATGCAAGTTATGTGCATGATGTTATGTAAGTTATGTGTATGTTGATATGCAAGTTATGTTTATAATATTATGCAAGTTATGTGTATGATGTTATGCAAGTTAACATGTAACATGTTATGCAAGTTCACACCTTTAAGATACATGCAAGTTCACCTTTGTATAACCTATGAACACTTATGCAAGTCGCCTTTATACATGACATATGTATGTTCATGCAAGTTGGGTTATTTAGTAATGCTAGTTGGGTTAATGTCATGATGTAAGTGGACACCTTTTTAACCCATGTTAGTGTTAATAAGTGAAACCCATGTTAATTGTGAAAGAATCTTCTCTTGGAAATATGTCGTGTTAGCATAAGTACGTGGGGAAACGATGGGGTTAATAGACATGTTAATGAAATGGTGTGAAATGGTTATGATTAAGCATACCATAAAATGAATAAGCATAAGTGGGAATTTACCTATTGAGTTAGGTCTACCCCATGGGAATTTACCTATTGAGTTAGGTATACCCATGTTATGAAAAACTTGATATTAATTAGGGATAATTAATATGGGGATGATTAATTAGGTGTAATTAATCAACTAAGACACGAGGTTGGACCCTTTTGTAGCGGAAGTCTGCCCGGGACCGACCGGCCATCCAGCGGCTACAAATGATTGGCCCAATGTGAGAGGTCTTAGTCATAAATTAAATACATGATTAAAGTAAAGACACGAGGTTAGACCCTTTTGGTGACAGAAGTCTGCCCGGAACCAACCGGCTTATCCAGCAGTCATAAAAGACGGTCTAATGTGAGAGGTCTTTATGAGGTCATGATCTTAATTAATGAATTAAGAAACACTTAACCAAATTAGCATGTAGTGGGACATGAGGGGTTAAGCGGGTGCCTTGGGTGGCATGTAATAACTAGTGGGGGTGCCTCGGGTGGCATGAGGAAACTGGTGGGTTGCCTTGGGTGGCAATAGAAAATACGATTAGAATACTTAACCAAAGTGGAACATGTAATTAAAACATGGGTGAAGGGTTAAGTAAGTGCTTTGGGTGGCATGTGGAAATCTAGTGGGTGCCCTAAGTGGCAATTGAAATATGATTGATAACTTAACCAAATCTTAACATGTAAGTGGGCATGGCTATATAAGGGGTTAAGTGGGAAGCACTAGATAAAAGTAGCAAGCTTAAGTAGTAGCTTGTGGGGGCCCATTTCAACCAATATCCCAAACGTATCTTTGTGGGCTCGACTCTAGTCGAGTGACGGGACACGCATATTGGGCTTGACTATAAGAGGCCAAACCGGGTTAGCGGTGGCAACGCGGGACCAACGGGTTTCATATGCGTGTGTGGACCCGGGCTGGTTGGTAAGTCGTTGTTGCATCATGTAGATATAAAGCCGTGCACCATTGATATTATCAGGTGGCCACGTTGGGGAATGATACACCCCATTCATGGGACCTGCACGGGTATCTACGTAGGGGAGCCGATCGCTTGGGGAGTAGTGGGTACACCTATGTAGTCAGATAGGGGTACACGAAACTACTAAATTACTAAGTACACTTAGAGGGATCAACCTTTAAGTAGGAATGACTGGTGTGGTGCAGTGTAGTAATTATCCTTGGGTGGGTAGATGCGTCTTTACGGTTGTCGTAGTTTATCCTAAGTCTACCAAGCTGCTTAGTGTAGCCATTCATCCCCAGACGTCACCGTATATCAAGCTTATGTCTTCTCTGGTTACTTTAATGATTGTATTGTTAAAGTTATAGGACTCACTCAGACTTATGTCTGACCCCGTTGTTTTTATCTTTTTCCCAACCTTCAGGTTATCAGAGTAGGCCCAGTACGAGTGGGCTTTGATCAGGCTGCTATATTCTCTTTTGGAGCTTGGACCATAGGTGTAGAGCTCAGCTTACCCTTTTCTTTTATGGCTATCAGTTCATGTATTGGGATTATGTACTTTTGTTTATCAGGATGGATATTTTGTACTTGACTCTTATTTGGTTTTGTGATGTAACCAAACATGTTTTACTATCCGCTGCAATGAAATGATGTTTTGAAATTTTCCAGTATTACTTATATCTGTCCTGTTGTAATTTTTCTGTTCTATATTCACTTAAAATACTCCACCGATGTTATGGCATTCCCTTAGAGAGTGACCATAGCGGGTGTGGGGCGTTACACGTGGTATCAGAGCAAAGGTTACCAGAACAGATAAAATTTTTAGAAAACTATTTTTCTAAAAACATTTTTGGAAGAAATATTTTCAAAAACATGTCTTTAAAGAGAAAAGTTTTTGAAAGAAAAGCATAATCCCCGATAGCCATATCTTTATCTTTCGAATTCTCCGTTTTGAATCTTTCCTTTTTCGTATCAGCATGGCTGAAGATCTTTATCTTCCGGACGGTGTAGCGGTACCAGTATGGTATAGGAGGTTGTTAGAGGCTAGGGCCACCGCTGCAGGTCCAGCAAATGTTCCTCCTCCACCCGTTGCACTCGTTCCTCCTCACGCGGATACGTTTGCTATGACTTGTAGGAAGTTTAAGGCTATGGGAGGAAAACCTTTTGTGGGAGCTAGGGATTGGCTTAATGAGACGGAAGAATTGATGGAAATCTTGGAAGTGGAAGAGGGAAAGAATGTCAGGTTAGCCGCTTGGTTAATGGAAGGAGAGGCCTCGTTCTGGTGGGAGGCCACTAATGGAGAACGCCCTGTTGATTCTTGGATGGATTTCAGGCAAAGGTTTGAGGCAAAGTTTCTTTCAAAAGCGGAAGAAAATATGCACGTGGAAAGGTTCTTGAACTTAAAGCAAGGGAACTTGTCGGTGAAAGAATATGTTAACAAGTTTAATCAGTTAGAGAGATTCAACATGGACTGGGTAAACACACCGGAAGAGAAAGCTTTGAGGTTCGTTAAAGGCTTGAACGAACCGATGCACGGATTGGCTATGTCTCACATCCCTATGGGGGCCACTTTCGAGAAGCTAGTGGACATGGCACTTATGCATGAGGAAGAGAAGGGTCCCAATGCTAATAAAGCACCCGAGAAGAATGAAGATCAGAAGAAACCTCAACAACAAAATAAGGGTGGGAAAGGTAACGGTGGCAAGGGAAAGAAGAAGTGCTTCAACTGTGGTACACTAGGCCACCTAAGCAAGGATTGTCGCAAGAAGAAGAAGACTGGCTGCTTCCACTGTGACGAAGCAGGACATCTAGTGAAAGACTGTCCTAAGAAAGGGCAAAGGACGGGATCTACCTCAGGAGGACAGGTGCAAGTTCTTTTGGCACCAACTCAGGCAAGGGGGCAAGCTCAGGCTCTCGCGGTTCGACCGATTCAGGAAAGAGGTAGAACTATTTCCGTGGAAAGTTTAGTTTTTCCTGTTTGATCATCCTGTCCGTACTTTATTTGATTTTGACGCATCGAGTTCGTTTATTTCATTATTGTTAGTTGAGTCACTGCACTGAGACACCAGTTAGTAGATGATCCCTTAGTTGTTTCAAACCCAATTGGGGCTCCATGATGTGTTTGGGTTTGAAAGTTGCTATACTTAGCGTTGAGTTTAGATGTGATGCTTTTTGGGCTTCACGGGCTATGGGTTAGTTTTGGGCATGGACTGGTTATCCAGTAATGGTGCCGTTCTTATTGTGGAAGGAGAGTTGTTAGGCTTATGACCCGCTAGGGTAACACTCTCGAGATCTTTTGTAATCCCATGGAATCTGTTATGCTAAGTTATCTAGAATCGCTTGACACGTCGGTCAAGAGTTTGTAATCTGTTAGAGTGGTCCGGGAATACTCGGATGTGTTTGAGGAGGTGAAGGGCTTACCTCCGGAGCGGGAGATTGACTTCCAAATATATCTGGTAGGCAATGCCAAACCAGTGTCTTGGCCAGTGTGCCACGTGGCTCCTCGTGAGAGGAGGGAACTCCATAAGCAAGTAGGCAATTTGCTTGAGAAGGGGTTTAGAAGACGAAGTATATCAGAGTGGGGTGCTCCGGTAGTTTTTGCCACGAAGGCGGATGGGTCCCTCAGACTTTGTGTAGGCTAAAGAGAGCTAAATAAACTCACAAAGAAGAATAGACACCCATTGTCAAGGATTGATGATCTCTTTGATCAGTTAGTGGGCGCCTCAGTATTTTCGCAGTTGGACTTAGCCACGAGGTTTCGTCAGTTGAGAGTGACTGAGGATAGTATAGAGAAGACTACCTTTAGGACTCCGGATGGTTTTTGTGAGTGGCTGGAGATGCCATTTGGTTTGACGAACGCCCCCGCATATGATGAAAAGGGTGTTCAGGGAGTACCTAAATAAGTTCGTAATGGTCTTTGTAAATGACATCCTGGTCTTTTCTAGGAGCGAAATAAGTTTTCGTATGTGCTCAATAGGATGAGCAAAGCCAGTTATGGGATAAACGGTGGTTTTGGAGCGAGACTGGCGAGGACATCTAGAGTGGACAAGGGCTTAATTATTTAGCCGTTTTTACTAGTATCATCTCACGTAGGTCGTCTGAATTCGAAGGAGGTATCCCTTGGGTGTTTGTCTGATATTGGTTTAGGCCTTTGGGGCTTGCATTTGGGGGATGTCGAGTTCGACTAAGGTGGTCTGCGTGAGGGATGGATAGTTGTGACGATTTTGCATGGGAGAAAATCCTGATTTCTCTAGAAGTGGAGAAAAGCATGCCTTACATCTCGGAGAAGTATTGGAGACTCTCCAGGCGCATAGTCTTAAGACAGCAAAAGTGAATAGGATTCTTAGCGTCCTATGAGTTTGAGATGGCGTACACCCAAGGTAAGGGTAACATGGTAGCGGACGCCTTAAGTAGAAAAAGGTTGTCCTCGAGTTCATGGTTCGTTGAACGACGGAGCTTAGAGTTTATTTCTATGATTGACTTTAGACCTTCCGTTGACTTTATACCCGGTTTGCTAGCCTCCTTGGAGGTTAGGCCTACTCTTTTGGGACGAATTAGCGAGGCACAGCGAGACGACCCACAGTTGAATGAGTTAGTAAAGAAGCTCATGAGGAGGGGGTCGTCCATCCATTTGAGTAGGTACACCCTAGGTGGTAAGGGGTGGTTGCATATAGACGGTAGACTTTGTGTACCGCAAGACGAGGGTTTGAAGAAGACTATTCTTGATGATGCACACCGTTCTAGGATGACCATTCATCCCGGTGGGGACGAGATGTACCAAGACATGAAGCGAGTTTTCTTTTTGGCCGGTATGAAGGAAGGCATGGCCGAGTATGTCGCTAGATGCTTGATGAAAGCGGAGCAAAAGAAACCAAGTGGGTTGCTTCACCCATTGGAAGTTCCGCTAAGGAAGTGGGATAGTGTCTCGAAGGATTACCAAAATCAAGGAAGGGTAATACGGGAATTTGGGTGGTAGTAGACAGGCTTACTAAGAGCGCCCATTGTATACCCGTGAAGAGTAAGAGAACTGCTCCATGACTAGCTTCAGTTTACATTCGAGAGATTATTAGATTGCATGATGTACCTTCCAGTATAGTGAGCGATCGAGATCCTATCTTCGCTAAAGAGTTTTGGAAAAGTTTGCAAGAGGCGGTAGGGACTCAGTTGTGTTTGAGTACCGCATAACATCCTCAGATAGACGGCCAGACCGAGAGGGTGAATTGTATTTTAGAAGACCTTTTGAGGCTACGTATCTTGGATTTAGGAGGTACATGAGAAGAGCATCTTCCATTGGTGGGGTTGCCCGACAGACTTAGTGGTGTATATGATGTATTCCATGTGAGGAAGGGCCTACATAAGATCGTAGAGGCGATAGAGCCAAGCTTGCTTAAAGAAGTAAAGTAGAGCGTGATGTGATTATTCGACGAGCTCCTACCCGCATCCTTGGGTCAGAGATTAGGGAGTTGAGAAACAGAGAGGTTCGACTAGTCAAAATGAAAAGGAGAGAAAGTGAGAGCAATGCTACTTGGGAGACAGAAGCGAAGATGCGTTCGTTATGCCCATCTCTTTTTGAGGGTATGTACTTTAGACGTCTCCTTTATCGGTTGTCTAGTGCTTATCTTATCCTTAGTATGTCCTCTCATTAGTACCTTTTACCTTTAAATAGGGTAAACCTATGGTTGAAACATGTGTTTGAGACATGTTATGGTTGATGGATGCAAGTGGATGCAAGTGGTTGCTAGTGGTTGCTCGTGGATGCATATACACACACTCTAGGCACTAGATCGGCTCAATCACTTCATATTGCATATTGCATAAAATTGTATGTAGGAAGCTATATTTATGGATGTATAATGATTGTGTTATCATATGGATGATGCATTTTGGTGAATGATTGTGCACTCATATAGATATTGTATGTGTCGATAGGGTTATCTCGCATACATATTGGATGCATGGCACTATCATGGTTTGCATATGTTCATACATTAGATAGGGAACATATACACACACTTTTTGCATATGCTCATATATCATTAGAAACTGTTTTAAGGACAATGGATGCCCGTGGTTGATGGTTTGAGTAGATGGTTGTTTGGATGGTAGGATATGCATTCTCCTTAGCTTAGAGATTTCGGGGACGAAATCCTTTAAGGAGGGGAGAATGTAACACCCCGAATTTTAGTTAATACTAAAATTCACTAATTACAGGATAAATAATCTCAGATGTGGGAATTGGGGGTAACGGGCTGCGTCATTGCGTTCGTCTCGGAAAAATACGCGAAATAGAGTCCGAGTTTTCGAGAATCGGAGTCCGTATGGCCCAGTTAAGGCCCAATGAAGTTTGCAGAAAAATTTAAAGTTAAAAAACAGATTTAAAAATCAAACATCAGATTTAGGATTGGAACAAGCGGGGTCAGGCGGGAAAGTTCCCGCCCTAACCATGTCGACAGGGCTGTCGACAGGGGTGTCGACTTGCCAGTCGACATGGGCGCGGCGTCCAGAAAACCTGGGTGCACCAGGTTGGGTTTTAGGCTGGCTTGGAGGGCTGGGTTCTAGAGATTTCCTAAATCTAACGGACCTAATCTAACCTAGGGTTAATCTAAGGGCTTAAAACACTACCTAATCCTATAAATAAGACCCCAACCCTACCCTAATTCATTTATAATTAAATCTTGTAATTAAACTATGGCAAAATGAAACTTGATCATGGCTTCCACAAATCAATGAAGAGGGTTGCAAGCTAATCACTCTCTAATCAACCTCTAATCCATTCTAAGCATCTTAATCTTCTTCATTTGGAGTGCAAATTTGCTAAGGGTGAGTTTCTATCACTTTGATGATCAATTGCTAAATTAAGTAGATGAGATATGATGAGATCTATGGTTTTGCATGAGGATTAATGGGTTTTCAAGTCATATGATATGATGTGAATATGCTAATCTATGTTTAATATTAATCCTATGTTTATGCAAGTTAAATATGTGAGTTTATGCATGTTGAATATGTAAGTTTATGCAAGTGGTTTATGCAAGTTAAGTGGTGGGTTTATGCATAATAAGTAATTGATTTTATGCATGCTAAGTAGGTGGTTTTATGTATGCTAAGTGTTTGGTATTATGCATAAATCATAATATGCAAGTTATGCATGCTTATGCAAGTATATGAATGCTTATGCAAGTTATGTATATGCTTAAATGCAAGTTTAACATGATATGTAAGTTATGCATACTTATGCAAGTATGTGGATGCTTATGCAAGAATGTGAATGCTCATGTAAGTTATGTGTATGCTTAAATGCATGTTATGCAAGTTATGAGAATGTTGTTATACAAGTTCATATGCAAGTTATGTGCATGATGTTATGTAAGTTATGTGCATGTTGTTATGCAAATTCATATGCAAGTTATGTGTATGATGTTATGCAAGTTATGTGCATGATGTTATGTAAGTTATGTGTATGTTGATATGCAAGTTATGTTTATAATATTATGCAAGTTATGTGTATGATGTTATGCAAGTTAACATGTAACATGTTATGCAAGTTCACACCTTTAAGATACATGCAAGTTCACCTTTGTATAACATATGAACACTTATGCAAGTCGCCTTTATACATGACATATGTATGTTCATGCAAGTTGGGTTATTTAGTAATGCTAGTTGGGTTAATGTCATGATGTAAGTGGACACCTTTTTAACCCATGTTAGTGTTAATAAGTGAAACCCATGTTAATTGTGAAAGAATCTTCTCTTGGAAATATGTCGTGTTAGCATAAGTACGTGGGGAAACGATGGGGTTAATAGACATGTTAATGAAATGGTGTGAAATGGTTATGATTAAGCATACCATAAAATGAATAAGCATAAGTGGGAATTTACCTATTGAGTTAGGTCTACCCCATGGGAATTTACCTATTGAGTTAGGTCTACCCATGTTATGAAAAACTTGATATTAATTAGGGATAATTAATATGGGGGTGATTAATTAGGTGTAATTAATCAATTAAGACACGAGGTTGGACCCTTTTGTAGCGGAAGTCTGCCCGGAACCGACCGGCCATCCAGCGGCTACAAATGATTGGCCCAATGTGAGAGGTCTTAGTCATAAATTAAATACATGATTAAAGTAAAGACACGAGGTTAGACCCTTTTGGTGACAGAAGTCTGCCCGGAACCAACCGGCTTATCCAGCAGTCATAAAAGACGGTCTAATGTGAGAGGTCTTTATGAGGTCATGATCTTAATTAATGAATTAAGAAACACTTAACCAAATTAGCATGTAGTGGGACATGAGGGGTTAAGTGGGTGCCTTGGGTGGCATGTAATAACTAGTGGGGGTGCCTCGGGTGGCATGAGGAAACTGGTGGGTTGCCTTGGGTGGCAATAGAAAATACGATTAGAATACTTAACCAAAGTGGAACATGTAATTAAAACATGGGTGAAGGGTTAAGTAAGTGCTTTGGGTGGCATGTGGAAATCTAGTGGGTGCCCTAAGTGGCAATTGAAATATGATTGATAACTTAACCAAATCTTAACATGTAAGTGGGCATGGCTATATAAGGGGTTAAGTGGGAAGCACTAGATAAAAGTAGCAAGCTTAAGTAGTAGCTTGCGGGGGCCCATTTCAACCAATATCCCAAACGTATCTTTGTGGGCTCGACTCTAGTCGAGTGACGGGACACGCATATTGGGCTTGACTATAAGAGGCCAAACCGGGTTAGCAGTGGCAACGCGGGACCAACGGGTTTCATATGCGTGTGTGGACCCGGGCTGGTTGGTAAGTCGTTGTTGCATCGTGTAGATATAAAGCCGTGCACCGTTGATATTATCAGGTGGCCACGTTGGGGAATGATACACCCCATTCATGGGACCTGCACGGGTATCTACGTAGGGGAGCCGATCGCTTGGGGAGTAGTGGGTACACCTATGTAGTCAGATAGGGGTACACGAAACTACTAAATTACTAAGTACACTTAGGGGGATCAACCTTTAAGTAGGAATGACTGGTGTGGTGCAGTGTAGTAATTATCCTTGGGTGGGTAGATGCGTCTTTATGGTTGTCATAGTTTATCCTAAGTCTACCAAGCTGCTTAGTGTAGCCATTCATCCCCAGACGTCACCGTATATCAAGCTTATGTCTTCTCTGGTTACTTTAATGATTGTATTGTTAAAGTTATAGGACTCACTCAGACTTATGTCTGACCCCGTTGTTTTTATCTTTTTCCCAACCCTCAGGTTATCAAAGTAGGCCCAGTACGAGTGGGCTTTGATCAGGCTGCTATATTCTCTTTTGGAGCTTGGACCATAGGTGTAGAGCTCAGCTTACCCTTTTCTTTTATGGCTATCAGTTCATGTATTGGGATTATGTACTTTTGTTTATCAGGATGGATATTTTGTACTTGACTCTTATTTGGTTTTGTGATGTAACCAAACATGTTTTACTATCCGGTGCAATGAAATGATGTTTTGAAATTTTCCAGTATTACTTATATCTGTCCTGTTGTAATTTTTCTGTTCTATATTCACTTAAAATACTCCACCGATGTTATGGCATTCCCTTAGAGAGTGACCATAGCGGGTGTGGGGTGTTACATCGATCATGCCCATCGGATGATTGGAGGACCCGTTGAAGCCGTAGATTGTAGCATGGCAAGGTTTCAAGTCCTTGGTTTCCAGTTTCATCTGATCGCATGCAGCTTTGAAGATGATGTTGACTGAGCTCCCCTAATCGACTAGTATCCTTCAGACGGAAGTTGGGCCGATCAGGGCTGTGATCACGAGAGGGTTGGTATTCGGGAATTCAATTCCTGTTGATACTCACGAAAGATGATGTCGTCCTTCATGGTTTTGCTGAAGCTTTGCGAGAATGGACTCGTCTAGAGTAGAACAAGCTTCAAAGGTGGCGTGCTTGATAGAGCTCGCATACTCCTCCATTTTTCGAAGCTTTCATGTGTGGGGTACGGTCCTCCACAAAAAGTGTTGATTACAATTCCTCGCCTTGGGTTTGACGGACCAGGAGCCATCTTAGTAGGAGCTGAAGGTGCTGGTGCTGAAGGACCTAAGTTTGATTCGGAAGGAAAGGGTTCTTGGATGTACTACTCAAGGCGCTTTTCACGGATAAGATTTTCGATTGTGTCCTTAAGTTGATGACATTCATTGATGTTATGTTCGTGTAGATCGTGGAATCGACTGTACTTGCCGGTGTTCTTTACAGACCGGTGGATTCCCTATAGTGTGACTTCTTATACTGAGCGTGCTGCATGTGTCCAGGTAGATTGTCTCAAAGTCTTCATTTAATGGAGTATAGGCCTCGTATGCTTGGTTGCGGCCGGCCCTTCTGGGGTCCTTTGGATCCTGATTGTTGTTGCGGATGCTTTATCTGCCGTTGGTTGGCTTTGACTTGTAAGTTCCAACTCCCTTGTCTTTATCGAAAGGTTCTCCAACTAGTTTCCCTTTAGTGTTGTTGTCGATGGTGTCAGCCTGCGGGTTGTTGGAAAAGTTGGTCTGAGAGATTAGGTTGCGCCTCGCTTCTTATTGACGTAAGAATTGTCCGGCCTTTTCGTAGAAAGCGTCGAGACTCTTGGATTGCTTTATGTGAATCCAAGCCCTAAACTCGGACGTGGGCAGGACTCCTTTTGTAAGTTGGAAAAGAATGGCGTGAGGCTATGGATCCTCTACCTCGGCGAGGGAGGTATTAAATCGCGAGAGGTAGCTTTTAAGTGACTCGACGAGACCCTTGTATAGATTAGACAGAGTGAGGGCGTTCTTCGAAGTCTGCACATACATTCTAAATTGCTTAACTAATTTTGTATCTAGTTGGCCGAAGTTGTTGACAAACTCGAGCGGAAGGCGAGAGAACCAGAGTAAGGTTGTTCCTAATAAGAAGACTAGGAAACGCTTGCATTTGACCGGATCATCAGCCCTGCTAGAATCCATTTGCCATTCATAGCGATTGAGGAAGGCACATGGGTTGGTTGTGCCGTCATAAAGTGGTGTTTGGGGGCATACTGAAGCGTAGAGTCATTCGGCTTCGTGCACGATCCTTGTGAAGGGATTACGCCTTAAGTGAAACCGTAAGTCATTGGCGTTACCTTTTATTTCCCTCATAACCCTTCGGACCATGTCGGGGAGATATGTCGGATGCAGATCCGCTTTCGGGATCCATGGGTTTTGTCGGACCTCGGGAGTTCTGGTCCGCGGTCTCCTTCTGTGATGCACATTTAGATCATCTTCTTTCATATAATCGACATCTACGATTGGGTTTTGGTATGGACGATGAAGCTGAGCAGGTTAATGTGCATCTCGATCTGGAAAAGCATAATCCGCTACAAAAGGAGCTCCTTGATCCTAGACGGAGGCAGTCGAGTTCTGTCGATGAGGGGGTTGGTTTCTCAAACCCGTCTCATCATTGATAATCAGCAGGGCACGGTCACGATACTGTGCCCCCTCACTCTAGGTGCCTGTAGTTCGGTCGCCATTTCCGTTACCGTTGGCGTTGTTGTTAACATTGGTGTAACCGTAGCCATTGGTATGAGCGTTGGAACAGACGACAACATTGTTCATGAGGCTGAACCTTCATCTTTGATGTGGGCCCCTCGACTTTGAAGAGCAAGTTTCCGAGATAGTTCGTCGAGGTCGGGCGTTGTTCTGAGCAAGCTGAAGTCAAGCGACGATGCGTTGACTTTCTTAAAGTTGGCGCATAAGGTCGATGTTATTTCTCAACGCCTGATTGACTTCGATAGCTATGTTCTCATATTTTTCACTATGCACGCGGATCTGTGCTTGCATCGTGGGAGCTTCAGGGTCCACAGCAGGATGGGTTTCGGTTGTGACCCGGATATCCACCGGCTGGGGTTGCTGGGAAGTTCTAGCTTCGGCTGCGGCAGAAGAGTCGATCTGTGATGACCGCCCACAATCCCTTCACTAAACAAGAGGAATATTGTACTGAAAGGTGTGCCAGGCAGCCGTTGATGATCATCATGGTAAATAACAACATCGGAACCTGTCGTAGAACTTACAACGCAAGGATAAAATATAATAGAAAATACACAACAGGTAATATTAGTGAAGCATCATATAAAAAACTTTTGAAACTTTCACAGTATCCTGAAAGATTATCCAAACATCATAGGAAATATCAAAGTCTATACATAAAGCTTCACTAAAACACTCATAGAGCAACTCAAACAGTGGAAACTGAAATACTAGATAGTAATAAAACTGGTACGTAAGCCTCCAGCTCACCTCCGAACTGCAACAACGTCCTCATTAAGCTATCACCTGTCACCGGCCACCTAGTCTGCCCATCCACAACCGGATGAACAGCCCAAGGTAATAAGAGGAAAACATAAAACCTGGAGTCAGACAATAGTCTTAGTGAGCGATAAAACAACTAACAAACATTGAAACACCCCACCTCCGTTAGGGTCACTCTCAAAGGGAATGCCCTAATTTTGGTGGAGGTTTATAAGTATAAGTCACAGATACACAAGACAGATATAAGAACACATATTTGTAAACAACGGAAAATCAACAAACTTTTATTTCATAAAAGCAAATACGTGCTACAACAACATCACCATAATTGTCTTACATCTTTTCCAAAAACATAACACTTTCATAATCTGTCTTGATTACATTATTTATAGAAGCATAAATAAAACATAGATAAATTGCAAAAGCCCCATAGAGTTTGTCCAAAGCCATAGTTTCAAAACGGAAAGGACCAAGCAATACATTTCTCTTCTTCAAGCTGGATGTTAAGTCTGGTCAAGCTGCAGTGTTCCCTCCCTATTGACCTGGGGGGGGGGAAACAGAAGAAAAGAAGACGAAAGAAAAGTAGAGTCAGACATAAAGCCTGAGTAAGTCTAGTACTATTCTGTCTATGAATAAAGAACTGGGTATGATAAGTATAAACAAGAAGTGGGAAAGCACTATAACTTGGTTAAGTTGTCTAGGGTCGAATATACTATCGTACCCCATGCTAATGTCTGAACCCGTATAAACTAGTTTCCAACTGGCACCCCATAATCAGGGTGATGTGATCCATTCTATGATGATCGGCTCCTACTCGCATAGTTACATGTGTCTTACGGCCCCCGATGTTGTAGTTACCTATGCTGGTCCCACCATGGGGTGTATCAAGTCCCATGGCGGCGGCCCGACACAACCTTAGAATGCACAGGTATGCTACTGGTGCCCAGTGCCTTATTTTTCTGCGCCAGGGTGTGTGCACGCCCGCACCCCGTTAGAACCTACACTGCTACACCACCGCCGTCGATTTGACCTCTTACAATCAGCCCAGTAATCGTGCCCCACCCTGCCTAGTTTCAGGGTATCCTGATACACCTTCTAGGGTTACTGCTGAAAAGGGTCCCCCGTTACTAGGTTTTCTATCTCTAGCCAACATGCTAAGTTGGTTAAGTGTTTCCTAACCTAACCCCCACCAGTCCGTTTAATTTAGCATGTTCTATTTTGATTAAGTCTTTAGTTTACTTAATCCTAACAATCCTGACTCAGCCTTAATTGTCTTATTAAGGCCCTGACCTCTCACATTAGACAGGTATTGTTGTGGCTGCCTGTTGCCGGTTGGTTCCGGGCAGTCTTACGCCACAACTCAGTCTAACCTCGGGTCCTTATTGGGCTCCGTGTTTAACCTCCCACATTGGATAGGTATTGTTGTGACTACTGGACAGCCGGGCGGTTCCGGGCAGGTTTACATCACAACTCAATCCAACCTCGGGTTAAACACATCGTATGTTCTACATTTACATATTTTGTCTTTCTTCTTTATTTTCTTATATGTAAATATTTGCGGCCCATTATTAAGTTAATGGTGTAAAGGTTACACCAATCATGGGCCCAACCCATACTTGAATTTGGGCCCTTCTATTTTATATTTTCATTTATTAGTAATTTTAACCCAACGTTATTTTCCCCCGTTTAACACGTCCGTTTATTATATATATGTTGGGCTTAGCCTTTTAAAGCCCAACTTAGCCATGCGAAAAGGGGAGGCTTAAAGCGTGATTACATACACGAAAAGGGGAATGTGAACGCATGAACTTGCAATATGACGTTGGAAATACAAAATAGAAACTGGTGTACTTGCATAGTAGTGACATATACTTTGGTCATAAAGCATAAGTGACATGAATCAAAGCATGTAAACTTGTAGTTAAGTTAAGAATATCACTATCGACACATATGCTTTAACTACAACATAAACCTATATTTTTTTTATTCAGGCATAATGTCAAACATAAGCAAATCATGTTCATAAGACTACTACATGCTTACAAAGGTGCCTACTTTTGTGACTAATACAAAAGTATAATTAAATTTGTTCACATAACCATGGCATAAATATTTCTAACATGAAATCATGATTTTTACTTTAGTCATGCAAACTTGCAAAAAGGGATTTTGAATCTAACCTAGCTATGTACCACATATGTCATCATATAATTCTTGTAAACAATATAGACTTAATTATGCAAAATATCAATCATAGCTTAGTCATATTCATAAGTTTGCAAATGGGTTTTCTAGTACAAAAGCATGACTTAATACATAGATCATGATGCCAAATTTTCAACATAATTTCATATGGACCATGATAACCTAAACTTATTCCAATTACTTCACAAAAATGATGTTTGTATAAAAATACACATTATGATGGCATAGTAGCAAAACCCCAAACTTGCATGAGTTTCAATTAAACAACTACATACATGTAGCTTCAACAAGGATTACATAATTTGCGAATATTCCAAACGTATACTTGCATAAAACTACCGCATGTAGTTTTTCATAACTGAATAACATAATTCGAGAATATCCAAACGTATACAATATTCCAAATCGATAAGAATCATAGTAACGCACAAATTATGAATTATTTATCACCACAACCAAGTATACAAACCAACACAGTTATTTGTTCATACCAAAGTAATACTCTACTTACAATGGTGAGGCAAATTCTCAAATTTAGGGATAAGAAGATGCGGTTTGATTTGATTGAGTTGCTTTATGCCTTAGAATTTGCCTCCTAATCCTCTCTCCAATTGGTCGCTAATCTTAGTCGTTCCTCAGCAACATGACGGCTTTGTTCTTATTTTTGAATGAATAGATTAGGGTTGAGTCTAGGGTTGATTTTATAGAGGTAATGAACTGATTAGGACCGTTGATGTTGCTCAGTTAGATCGTAGCCTTTCATCCTAAGGAGAGACCAATTAGAGCTTGCCACCTAGCCCTAATGACAAAGCAGACCACAGAAAATCGACCAACATAGAATAGGCCAGCCAGGTTGGACTGGGTTCGACCTGGCTCTGGACCAGGTCGACATGCCTGTCGACAGCCCTGTCGACAGCCCTGTCGACCTGGTTAGACCAGGTCGACAGCCCAGTCGACCTGGGTGCGTTAGGCGGTGTTTTTCCGCCCTGGCCCATTGGGCCCCATTTTGGAATTTTAAACTGTTTTATTCTGTTTGAATTTTAAACTTAATTCAGAAACTTCCGAAGGCCATATCTTCTTCATACGGACTCCGTTTTTCGAAAACTCGGACTCTATTTCGCGTATTTTTCCGAGACGAACGCAATGGAATATCCCGTTTCCCTTAGTTCTTTAATTTCAAATTAATTATCCTTTGATTTGTGAATTTCATAGTTATAGAATTCGCGGGGTGTTACATTCTCCCCCACTTAAAAGGATTTCGTCCCCGAAATCTTCAAGTTAGGAGGAATGTATATCCTAACATCCAATCATCCATCTACTCATCCATCAAACACGAGCATCCATTGTCCTTAAAAGACTTCTTATGCTTCATGATCATATGCAAAGTGTGTGTGTACATGTACTTATCTAATGCAAAATCAGGCGGTCTACTGATTCAGTTGACCTCCTTAATGCGAATTATGTAAGTGCCATGAATCCATTATGTATGCAAATTTTCCTATTCTTGATTCTACATGAGTGCACAATCATTCAATACAAATGCAACATCCACATGTCAACACATTAAAGTTCAACCACATATGAATGCAAACATATATGCATATGCAATATGAAGTGACCGAGCCGATCTAAAACCTAGATTGTGTGTGTATATGCAACCACGAGCAACCACTAGCAATCACTTGCAACCACTTGCAACCATCATCCATAACATGTTTCAATTACATGTTTTCATCCAAATGGTTTCTACCTAAAAGATAAGGTCGAGGAAATAAGAATTTTTCCAACTGCAAACTTCTTTCCGCATCTGAGAGAAATTTAGTATCAAACCTAGCCCTAAAGTCCTCCCATGTCTCCACTGGTCTTTCAGCATTAGTGACTTCCCACCAGTAGGAAGCCTCGCCCTTCAATAGCCACACTGCCAATTGTACTTTTTGTCTATCCTCTACCTCAAAGATGATAAATAGGTCCTCCGTTTCTTTCAGCCAATTTCTAGCTGCCATGAAGGACTCAGTTCCATAGAAATCCTTTCCTCCCATAGCTTTAAAATCTCTACATATCTTAGCAAATGTGTTTCCCCGAGGAGGAGGTGAAGGAAAAGGTGCCGCTGCAGCTGGATGATTTCCGGCAGCTGGGGGAGGAGGAATGGTGGGACCTGGCTGAGTGGCTCTTGCTTCTAAGAACCGTCTAAACCAACCAGGTATTGGCACCCCTTCCGGCAAGTTAAGATCTTCGGACATGCTGAAACAAAAAGGATAGATTCAAAACAAAGGATAAGAGATAGTACCTATGGCTTTGGGGAGTGGACTTTGCCTTTTTAAAATAAGATAATATTTTTCTTAAAAAATGCTTCTTTAAATTTCCTTTTTGAAAATAATTTTTCAAAACTTTTTATCTTATCTGGTAAACCTATGCTCTGATACCAAGTGAAACACCCCACCTCCGTTAGGGTCACTCTCAAAGGGAATGCCCTAATTTTGGTGGAGGTTTATAAGTATAAGTCACAGATACACAAGACAGATATAAGAACACATATTTGTAAACAGCGGAAAATCAACAAACTTTTATTTCATAAAAGCAAATACGTGCTACAACAACATCACCATAATTGTCTTACATCTTTTCCAAAAACATAACACTTTCATAATCTGTCTTGATTACATTATTTAAAGAAGCATATATAAAACATAGATAAACTGCAAAAGCCCCATAGAGTTTGTCCAAAGCCATAGTTTCAAAACGGAAAGGACCAAGCAATACATTTCTCTTCTTCAAGCTGGATGTTAAGTCTGGTCAAGCTGCAGTGTTCCCTCACTGTGGACCTGGGGGGGGGGGGAACGGAAGAAAAGAAGACGAAAGAAAAGTAGAGTCAGACATAAAGCCTGAGTAAGTCTAGTACTATTCTGTCTATGAATAAAGAACTGGGTATGATAAGTATAAACAAGAAGTGGGAAAGCACTATAACTTGGTTAAGTTGTCTAGGGTCGAATATACTATCGTACCCCATGCTAATCTCTGAACCCGTATAAACTAGTTTCCAACTAGCACCCCATAATCAGGGTGATGTGATCCATTCTATGATGATCGGCTCCTACTCGCATAGTTACATGTGTCTTACGGCCCCCGATGTTGTAGTTACCTATGCTGGTCCCACCATGGGGTGTATCAAGTCCCATGGCGGCGGCCCGACACAAACTTAGAATGCACAGGTATGCTACTGGTGCCCAGTGCCTTATTTTTCTGCGCCGGGGTGTGTGCACGCCCGCACCCCGTTAGAACCTACACTGCTACACCGCCGCCGTCGATTTGACCTCTTACAATCAGCCCAGTAATCGTGCTCCACCCTGCCTAGTTTCAGGGTATCCTGATACACCTTCTAGGGTTACTGCTGAAAAGGGTCCCCCGTTACTAGGTTTTCTATCTCTAGCCAACATGCTAAGTTGGTTAAGTGTTTCCTAACCTAACCCCCACCAGTCCGTTTAATTTAGCATGTTCTATTTTGATTAAGTCTTTAGTTCACTTAATCCTAACAATCCTGACTCAGCCTTAATTGTCTTATTAAGGCCCTGACCTCTCACATTAGACAGGTATTGTTGTGGCTGCCTGTTGCCGGTTGGTTCCGGGCAGTCTTACGCCACAACTCAGTCTAACCTCGGGTCCTTATTGGGCTCCATGTTTAACCTCCCACATTGGATAGGTATTGTTGTGACTACTGGACAGCCGGGCGGTTCCGGGCAGGTTTACATCACAACTCAATCCAACCTCGGGTTAAACACATCGTATGTTCTACATTTACATATTTTGTCTTTCTTCTTTATTTTCTTATATGTAAATATTTGCGGCCCATTATTAAGTTAATGGTGTAAAGGTTACACCAATCATGGGCCCAACCCATACTTGAATTTGGGCCCTTCTATTTTATATTTTCATTTATTAGTAATTTTAACCCAACGTTATTTTCCCCCATTTAACACGTCCGTTTATTATATATATGTTGGGCTTAGCCTTTTAAAGCCCAACTTAGCCATGCGAAAAGGGGAGGCTTAAAGCGTGATTACATACACGAAAAGGGGAATGTGAACGCATGAACTTGCAATATGACGTTGGAAATACAAAATAGAAACTGGTGTACTTGCATAGTAGTGACATATACTTTGGTCATAAAGCATAAGTGACATGAATCAAAGCATGTAAACTTGTAGTTAGGTTAAGAATATCACTATCGACACATAGGCTTTAACTACAACATAAACCTTTTTTTTTTTTTATTCAGGCATAATGTCAAACATAAGCAAATCATGTTCATAAGACTACTACATGCTTACAAAGGTGCCTACTTTTGTGACTAATACAAAAGTATAATTAAATTTGTTCACATAACCATGGCATAAATATTTCTAACATGAAATCATGATTTTTACTTTAGTCATGCAAACTTGCAAAAAGGGATTTTGAATCTAACCTAGCTATGTACCACATATGTCATCATATAATTCTTGTAAACAATATAGACTTAATTATGCAAAATATCAATCATAGCTTAGTCATATTCATAAGTTTGCAAATGGGTTTTCTAGTACAAAAGCATGACTTAATACATAGATCATGATGCCAAATTTTCAACATAATTTCATATGGACCATGATAACCCAAACTTATTCCAATTACTTCACAAAAATGATGTTTGTATAAAAATACACATTATGATGGCATAGTAGCAAAACCCCAAACTTGCATGAGTTTCAATTAAACAACTACATACATGTAGCTTCAACAAGGATTACATAATTTGCGAATATTCCAAACGTATACTTGCATAAAACTACCGCATGTAGTTTTTCATTACTGAATAACATAATTCGAGAATATCCAAACGTATACAATATTCCAAATCGATAAGAATCATAGTAACGCACAAATTATGAATTATTTATCACCACAACCAAGTATACAAACCAACACAGTTATTTGTTCATACCAAAGTAATACTCTACTTACAATGGTGAGGCGAATTCTCAAATTTAGGGATAAGAAGATGCGGTTTGATTTGATTGAGTTGCTTTATGCCTTAGAATTTGCCTCCTAATCCTCTCTCCAATTGGTGGCTACTCTTAGTCGTTCCTCAGCAACATGGCGGCTTTGTTCTTATTTTTGAATGAATAGATTAGGGTTGAGTCTAGGGTTGATTTTATAGAGGTAATGAACTGATTAGGACCGTTGATGTTGCTCGGTTAGATCGTAGCCTTTCATCCTAAGGAGAGACCAATTAGAGCTTGCCACCTAGCCCTAATGACAAAGCAGACCACAGAAAATCGACCAACATAGAATAGGCCAGCCAGGTTGGACTGGGTTCGACCTGGCTCTGGACCAGGTCGACATGCCTGTCGACAGCCCTGTCGACAGCCCTGTCGACCTGGTTAGACCAGGTCGACAGCCCAGTCGACCTGGGTGCGTTAGGCGGTGTTTTTCCGCCCTGGCCCATTGGGCCCCATTTTGGAATTTTAAACTGTTTTATTCTGTTTGACTTTTAAACTTAATTCAGAAACTTCCAAAGGCCATATCTTCTTCATACGGACTCCGTTTTTCGAAAACTCGGACTCTATTTCGCGTATTTTTCCGAGACGAATGCAATGGCATATCCCGTTTCCCTTAGTTCTTTAATTTCAAATTAATTATCCTTTGATTTGTGAATTTCATAGTTATAGAATTCGCGGGGTGTTACAAACATCAACAATAAAATATATGAGAATGGATAGATAAACATACTAATCTACCCACAACACCAGAAAAGAACTCAACCCCGTCTTCCTCACATCGGACAGTGATAGCCTTTACATCAAACACTTCAACCATTTATTCATGGAAACCGAAACAAACATTCATTTTTGGAAATCAGAAGCAAACACCACTAGCACTCATAGCATCTAAATTATATGTATCTCACGTAAACCATCCAAATCGAATTCAACATCCCGTAAGCACAAGCCCCAAAGGCCAAGACCAATATTAGACAAGCACCCGAGAAACATCTCCTTCGACGATGGACAATTTACGTGAGACAGTACAAACACGACAACTAATCAACCATGATAGACTCTGGCTATCACCGCCAACCCTGCTTCGAAACTATCGTTAATCGTATGACGACCAACCTTGCCATATGTCAAGGGCTAATGGTAACCCCAGTTCTAGCATAAACTCCATATGCCTTTCAACGATACGTATGTTTGTCCAACCTTGACAACTAGGCCTTTCAACGATACTCAAGGTACTCAACCTACAATCGGTCTTTTAGGTGCCCCTATTGTACCCCTGCTTTGAGCCTGCTAGAACTTACAACAACGATAATCTCTCGGCCTTCGCATCTCTAGTCATCCAACCCGACAATTTTTCATAGCTCAAGCAACCTTCTTAAGCAACCATTATCCACCAACTCATGACCTTTGAGTTGTCATCTCATTTGTTGTTCTACACCGATCAACGAACACATTCAACACTTCGAATATTCCCACTTGAACTTACTTCGAAGTCACAACATCACTGAGCCAAATTATATCACTGCGTTGCGGCTATGGTTCGGCTCATACCCGAGAGTTATAATTTTTCAAAAAATGACGATGTGGGACAGACCAGATCAGAAGACATGACCGACTGACACACTTGAGGCCGAACCACTTCCACTTCACCACTTCAAACTTTCCGAATGACCCTGCTCTTCCACCAAGACCGACCGACACACTTCATCCGGACCGACCCAAAGCACCATGACCGACCCGAACCACTCTGGAGTGCACACGTCCCCCCATGACCGACCAGCTTCATTCGAGTCCAGGCTCGACCGGCCGACCGACCCACCTCGACCGACCAACCCGCCTCGACTGACCCCTCCTTTGCACTGCCCCACTTCATGACCGACCAGACCAGAATGAAGCCGACTGACCCAAAACTAGACCGACCTACCAGACCACTTGTACTCCCCTTGTATTACACATTGTACTGAATTTGTACTTTAGGGCTGACCAGAAAAGTAACGACCGACCCAAAACCTGCACCAAACCAGTCCAAGTCCAATTTCGACCAAAATTTTTCCAAATGACGAATTCGACGAAACCGACTCATCTCATTCCTCCAATTCAACCACAAACATGTTAGGAATTCACTAATAACATGATTGTGATGATTTTTCCACCAAAATTATACGTATTTCACCAAAATCATTATAAATGAACATATGAACTAAATTATGGATCTAACTCGCATAAGTATATGAAATAGCATAGAAATTACCGGTTTTAACTTGCTAAATTAGATCCTATGGTGATTCATATGAAAATGGACTTACCATGATGTAGATCTAAGTAAAACAACTTGAATTTGATAAAAAAAAATGTGTGCATACAACTCATATACTTGCTTGAATCCGTGTGAGAGATACATATCACTCACTAATTCTATAAATAAAAGCAAAAATGATGAAATTAGATTCCAAACAGCGAAGAACTTGATCCAAATCCTTCGATTATATGAAATCTCACTTCAAATGATGTACATCTAGCTTCAAATGGTGTAGATCTTGGATTCCCTTCCTTAGATCTCGATTTTAATGGTGGAAAGGTGTTAGAGGAAGGAGGAACACAAGGCCACCAAATGAGAGAATGAAGAAAATAAACTATTCTCCATACCTCTCACCCCCTATTTATAGCTTTCTACCAGCCCACTAACGGGCCTCTACAAATTAGCCCATTAAGGCTCCAAAAACCTGGACAGCAAAATGAAAAACCTTAAAACAACAATACCTCCCAAACCGTTGAACCAATACTTTAATGTGACCACTCTACGAAAAGGGAATCATCATTTCTTTCCAATGGCACAGGACTCAACACTTGATTCGAGCTGAGTCAAAAGTTATGCCCTGTACAAGACTGACAGGGGAAACATGGTCACGAACAAAATTGGTAAAAATTATGGACATATCTCACATCCTCGTAAGCAACATATTAAAATATGAGAATGATCCAACCCTCAAGGAATAAAATAAAAATATTTTACAATCTTCTGATACGTAAAATGCGGGATATTACACGATCATTGTATTCTTTGGTCGCTTTACCATCGTAAGCGGACTTGGCGACGGGTTTAGCAAAAAAACCAAAAGCTCGTCGAAGTCGAGACGATAATGTGCGACAAAGAAACAAATCCGAGTTTTCTCAGTGAAAGTACCAAAATGTTGACGATAATATATGTCGTAAACACCCAAGATTCTTATTTACTAGGAATTATAGTTTCGTGCGGAAAAGTAAGTGCGGAAAGCAGTAACTAACACAAGAGATTTATAGTGGTTCGGTCTCGTGATAGGCCTACGTCCACTTTGGAAGAGTCATTGGAATATTATTTATAACAAAGAGTTACAAGGTTGAGAACATCTCATGACGTCACTTTACATACATCTCTAAGTTATATGTTGTCATAATTATCATATATTAATATTTTAGGAAAAAGACACTTTTTCTCTTCTTCTTCCTCAAAGTGGAGATGCTATTAAAGAGGCTATTTGGAGCTCTCAAGAGGTGTCGAATCACCAAATTCCAACCCCTTTGAAGTGTTAGGTCAAGGGGTATTTATAGTGGAGTGGTTAGGTGGGAGTAGATAGGAGTAGGTAGAAGTAGGAGACCACACTAGGAATTTCGTATCTTCTGTAGCCGACCACTAGAATCTCGGACCCCATAGTGCTCGCACCCCTCAAACTCGTACCCCTCCCTGGGGTATGAATTTCGTACCCCGAGGGGTAAGAAGATCATAGGAAGATGGGCAAGGGGAGTCGAGTCTTGGGCCTTGTGACTTTATGGGGTTCGAGGTGTTGGTTTGGCGATGTTTGAAGGAGCAGCGAGGTTCCCGTTAGCGTAATCCCATCTCGGCTCATTTCCTTTACTCCTTGGCGACATTCTCGGCTTAGGCCTCACGTGATACGTTGAGTCGAGCGTGCCTTGTATACTTTTGGGAACCGGACCAAAAGGCCAGTTAATAATAAATATTTCTAAAAATCCTACTCATCATTCAAGAACTAAACATATCGATATACGACATCATTTTCTAAGAGATAACGTAAGCAAATAGAAAATTACACTCGAATTTATGGAAACAAATAAACAAATAGCAGATGTATTAAGAAAACCATTAAATGTAGCAACACTTACTAAATTTAGAAGAGAATTAGGAATTTGTTCACTAAGTGAATTAGAATAATTAAATATATTAATATATATAAGAATAACATTAAAAATCAGAAAAATAAAAGAGACAAGTATATTGACATACATATGTCACTATATCGACATATAACTGCCAGATTTTTAAAATTAATTCCCAGCAAAAGTTAGTTACAATAATCATTTAAACTCTCCACTTCGAATTTTCTTCTTCATTCTCATTTCTCACTTCTGTAAAAACTCTAAACTAAAATAAACAATGGCCTCCACCAATTTTAACACCCAAATCAATCCCGATTCAACCACTGGACCATCCGAAGGTCCTTTTCAATGTTCTACCCTATCACGTGTCATCAAAATTGAAGAGAAGATGGAATATACTCTTCAAATGCTCTTTGAAATACAAGTGCTTCAAATTCGGATGAGCCAAGAGCAAAATAGGTAAGGAAAAGTGATAAAGAGTCTTCTTAAGTTTATAACGGATAATCGAGCTAATCCAAGTATCATCGAAGATGATAATGAACCTATGGAAGAAGAAGAGGAACTAGAAGAAGAGGAAGAAGAGATAATGGAGGAAGAGGAACCCGAGGAGGAACAACAAGAAGTCTCAAATGAGGAAGATCAAGTCATTTGCGTGGGTGAAGTCCTATACGATCATAATGAAAAATATGATTGAAAGAAATGGAGATTTTTGTCTCCATTGCCCAAATTATCCTACTCATAAGTCTCTTATAGTTAAGGACAAGTTGAATTTAGGTTTTTGATTTGTTTCTTGTCATATATTTTCGTTCTTTACCGTCAATATTGTTTGTAAAAACAATATTTAAATATATTCCATATTTTGTCTAACTTAAGTGTTCTATTACTTTGTTATATAGACAAGAATTTAGGGGGAGTTATATATATCAAGTATTATAATCACAAATTAAACACTTATATATCTTAATAATATATTATTTCGATAGTTATAGGATTTGGGGGGGAGTAGTTTTAGAATTTCTTTTTGATAATGCCAAGGGGGAGAAATTATGAAATATAGAATTAGTTCATAGGATCCATATAGACAGGGGGAGTATTAGAAGAATCATCACCAACAGGTATGCACATGTATGATATTTTATAAACTAAGGTTGTCATCATCAAAAAATGGGAGATTGTTGGAGAATGGAGTTTTGATGACACAACCTTATTTCAATATTAATTAATTACAAAATATATATATATATATTAACACTTTTATCTTGAATATATACATATATATACATACATATACATGATTTATATACAGGAATTAATACAGAAGACTGTGCAGTTTAAGAAATTCTAAAGATTCAGAATTGAGAGATGATTTAAGACTCCTGAGTAATCAAGATTTCAAAAGTTCATAAGTTCAAGATAAATATGGTAATAGAGTCTAGTTTATGTAAGCCCCTGAATAGCACTCCAGGTTCAAATTCAAATTCTGTTTTTTAATTTCTGATTTCAAATTCTATTTTTAAATTCTATCTTCAATCTCTATCTTCTATATTTTACTTTCTTTACTTTACTGTTGATTTTATACTCAAGCTTTATAGTTTATAAGTTTTATATACTTTATATTTATATTGTTTTAAACTCTATAATTTTATAAATATGTTCATATATCTTATATTTATGTTTTCATATGATTTTGTACTTTATAATACTCAATTACAAACTATGTTTTAATTCAAGAATTTCCAGAATTATATATATATATATATATATATATATCAAGACACTTCAAAAATGTTCAAAATCCAATTTTACAAAGGCATATGTAGACATACATTTATGCCTATGTCGACATATAACTGTCATATTTTTTATTTTCAAAGGAAGTGTCTTTTCGCTATTTGTAACGTTCCAGAAGCGTTGCAACCTTTCAAATCTTATAAATATGGGCTGATTTCGATTTTTTTATCATTCTTCTTCTCCATCTTTATCTCCTTTCTTTACACTATTATATTTTCTTATTTTTATGATTTCTACACCTGTACTTTGCCGAATTCAATTCTATTCACAAAAATCTTCTTTTCTTCCCACTCTCTACTCATTACTCTCTAAATCAAAGTGCTATTGAAGAGTTACAAGGACATTGTAATCATTGGGGAAGTGTTTGGGTAATCGGTGTTTTCCTTGTAGCCTTGAAATCAAGGAATGGGAGTGGTGTTAACCTTGTAGCTGTGAATTTAAGAGGGATATACTTAATCAAGTGTGTGGAATCAATGTTAACCTTGTAGCCCTGAAATCAAGGGAGTTGTACTTGGATATTGATATAGTAATAAAATCTCGTGCAATCAAGCGTTGCGTGGGACTAGACATAGGAGCAATTCTGAACCAGTATAAAATCCAATGTGTTCTTTCCTTTTTTGCATTTTATTTTTGTTTATCTTCGTGTTTGTGTTTGATTTTGTGTCTGTGATTGTTTTTGTGGTGTGTGATTCATATAGTAGATCATATAAGTTTTATATTTTGTTTAATTTCTCAAAAACACTATTCACCACCCTCTAGCGTTAGTTTTGCCTTAACAATCCATTCCACAATCCCTAACAGTCCAAACCAGCAACAATATATGCAATCCATCACGATGTATCAGCCAAATCCTCACTCAAAGCATATATGTACATAACAACAAAACATAACAAATCACTCCCCTTCTAAAGCACCAGATGAAGGAAACCGTCCGTACCGCTCTATGAACTCAGCCAATCTTTGGTTTAGCTGCTATATCTACGTGTCATTGGATGATCACGCTTCTAAAGTTCAGCGATCTGGGTCGAAACTGTATAATCTTCTCTTTGTCTTATGCCTTCTGATACGCCTTTTGAGTTGTCTTGACCTATAAACAAATTTAAATTATTAGTGTTTCCAACATTACAATCGTAATTCATATAAATTTCAGATTCCATTAAATTATCATAGAAAGTATGAAATATGTTTACTATAATTCATCGCAAAGTGCAACAGTTTTGAATATGTAGCAGAATAATTATCTTTAAATTTAATTTAAAGTTACCGTTTGGTTCCCAAATCCATTGTGCCTGTTGCAGGTCAGGGGATCCATAACAGCCTCAAAAATGGCATCTTTATCGTCAGCAGTCAAATCGGCTCATCCCATGTCCTCGAGTAGATGTGCCTTTTCTTGTTGGAACTTATATTGTTATGCAAAATATAGTTGAATTTAGATATCATCATTTTATTTAACTTTTAATTTTTAGTTAATTTTGTTATACTTAGCATGCGACATTTGCTTTATCACCATGGTCTCAAGAGTATGAAACCATGTCTGAATTGTCAGTCTGACTCATCACATGGGTATACATGAAAACATCCCAAAGAGACACAGGAGCACTGCGCTCTCTCTTTAGAAATATACACATATAAATATATATTATATATTGTTATATTATCTATCTTGTAACAAGTTAGAACTTAAAATCTTGAATTATTTATCTTAATTAATAAATTTACCAAGTTCTCGCCGTGATGCTGGAATGACTTGGAACTCCACTATGTAACGGGATTCTTGCTCCTATTTGACGAATTCATCTGTGACTCCCTCTGTAATTTAAGTTGAAAAAAAACGTTTTACCACACTAGTTTATGTATTAATTGCATAGAACAATTTAAATTAAACATGTGGTAAATTTACCTTAAACTTCTCATTGCTCCACCATCTGACAAAATCATCCCATATAGTAGTGTTCATCCAACCATGCTTCTTTCCAACTGTTTTTAGGTCATTTATCATTTTCCTATAGTTTTTTGCGATTTTACTATTCCAGTGGCGCTGTACGACGGAAAGACCAGCCTCTTGAAATCCTACTACACCCTTCATGTTTGAGAAAATAAGAATTATACATTTTTATAAATAGTATAAATATGCATTGATATCCTATAAACATGAATTGATATAACCTGTTTCTAATAAACATGGCGGTGTTCTATAAATAACATGACATTATATAAAGTGTTATATAAATAACAAGACAATGTGTAAAGTGTTCCATAAATAACATTGTTGTGTCCTATATGTTAAAAACAAGAATTTTGATTAATGTCAACAAAGAGAAGAGCAATGGAAGTCATGCCACGAAGATATGGTTATATATATATATGTGTGTGTGTGTGTGTATGTGTGTGTGTGTGTTTGTGTGTGTGTGTGTGTTGAGTCGTGTTAGAATTATTCTAAAATCTATCCTCAAGTATAACACGAATATACAAAACAAGATATATATATATATATATATGAAATGGTTTTAAAAAACCATGACTGTACAGACTCAGCTGTACTACTCGACTGGTAGAAATTCAACCAGTCGACTTGTCAGCCTGTCTCTGTACAATAACAGCTAGTTTTGAATGATTTTAAATATAAACGTTTTAAAGTATGATTCAACCAGTTGACTGATGATTTTCAGACTAGTTGACTGATTCGAAACAGAAGTACTTTTTATGAAGCGTCACCTTCCTTCATGAAGAGATTCCTCTTCAATTACGAATGGAAATGGACAAAACTTTTAGCTAAAATCCTTCATGAAGAAATGCTACTCTTCTACTACTATATAAACAGCACAAACATGTTTTCCAACTAACGAATTCTCATTATATTCTCTTTATCTTCTGATTTGCACTTCTATATTATTTGCATTCTAAAGATCTCCTAAATTCAAGTTACTTGTTGAATCTTTGATAACATTTCACATCTCTTGATTCAACAAGCAACAAATCTTCCTTAAATCTTCACATTCACTTCAAATACTTGAGGATAAGATTATAGGAAGGGTGTACGTCATCATGACTATCCCGTGTTGATTAGAGAACACATTCTGAAACACCCCACGTTCGTTAATGTCACTCACTAGGGGAATGCATTAAGTTTCGTGAAGCGCTATAGGTAAACAGACACGGAATAATTAAAAGACAGAGATAAATAAGGCAACAGCGGAAAATTTAAACTTTTATTTCAAACATAAGTGATAACTTCGTGGTCCATAATTTCATAAGTCACAAAAACAATTACAATAAAAATACTTTTGTCTTGCACCATCAGAGTACATAAGTAAATAAAAAGCATCATTTCCCCAATAAAAGAGTAAAGCCATGGTAGAGTCAAGAACTTGAGCCATACTTCAGAAGTAGCTCCTAGCAAGATGATATATGATTCCTGATTAAGTCTGATTATTTCCTCCCTGAGAACCTGGGGGGAAACGGAAGAAAGAAGGAGAAACAACAGGGTCAGACATAAAGTCTGGCGAGTCTAGTTACTTTTAGCTAGTAGATAATTAAAAGCAACATGATAGGCATATAAAGTGGATATGAGAGAAATCACTACATAAATGGCAGGTGTGACAAGGTAAGCAAGTTAAGGTATATGTGCCTAACTAATGATAACTATGCATTATTACTTGTATAACTAAAATGAAATGATCCCTTCCACTATAAGCTGGTAGGCTTAGGTCATACGTCCAAGTATACCCTAACCACTACCCTAATCGATCGGCTCCCTACCTTGTAGATATCATGTGCTGGCCCCACAGTAGGAGGTATCACTTCCTAAAGTGGCAACCCATAGTGTGCACAACAATATCTACTAGTGTCACAGTCGTCTTAGCCCTCTCTGCCCGGCCCATGCACACACATGTCCCCGGTCGGTTTGCGTCGCCCACACCATCCGCCTCGGTTGGATCTCTTACAATCAATCAGTAAGCGTGCCCCTTCTCCGCCTAGTACAGAGGTCTTTACTTGATACCACTTCGGGTCACTGACTGAAATGGGTCCCTCTCAATATGATACAAGCTCTCCCCCTTGTCTTGTATCCCCACTAAGTTTTTCTACTGACTATGTATACCCTTAGGTGTCTTTAATCACATAGCCCTATACTAGTGATGCTTACCCTAAAGGGTGTATTTAATTACATAACTTTCTTACATCATCTAACGGTTATGTATCCCACTTAGTTGTCTTTAATTACATAACTCTGTTACACTATCTAGTGGTTATGTATACCACTAGGTGTCTTTAATTACATTACCTTATTGGGTTAAGAATGTGGGCTTATATATATATATATATATATATATATATATATACCCATCCCCTCTAACTTACTTAACTCCCCACTACCCATCCAATTTTACTTAACCATAACTTAAGTCCATAGTCATATTAAATTAGGTTAAGTAGTCCATTTCTTTACCATGTCCAATTACGGTTATAATGGGCTAGACCTCCCACATTAAGCCTATAACGTGTGGATGCTGGATATGCAGGTCGGGTCCAGGCAGTTTTATTCCACAGTTGGGCCTAACCTCCTGTCTTAGCCCGATTCATATTTGCGTACTTAGACCTCCCACATTAGGTTCAACATTAGTGGCTGCTGGATATGCCGGTCAGGTTCGGGTAGACTTCCGCCACTAATATAACCTAACCTCGTGTCATAAGTACAATTTATGATTCCTGATTATAAATTACTAAACATTCCAAATTAATTCAAATCTACCTATGTCATTATAGGTAACTATTTCTATGTTTTCCCCATTTGATTTACATGTCCCATTTCCTATTAAACATTACATAAATCATGCCAATTTTAATTCCTTTTTCCTCGTTTTCTCTCTAACGTATTCGTACGTATTTTGGCGGCATCTAGGCTATAAAGTAGCTTAGCTATAACAATTAAAAGGGAATATGACGAGGGTGATAGTTTCAACATGTCGTGACATAAACATGATCACAAACTGGCATAGTAACAAAGTGAATGGACATGTGATTAACATCATAACTAAGTGGGCCTAATTAATAACTTGTGGCAATTACTATGATGTTTAAGCAAGCATAATGAGATCTAGATCTAACATTAGGTGTTCAATTACCTAGATCTAGCATAGTCATGGCAACATGTTTAGATCAAAAGGTAGATTCACATGTCGAGTTTACAACATATATCAATGTATTACAATATGACAAGTGAAAGGTGATTAACATAAAAATCTAGATCCAAGTGATATCACAATTACCTAAATTAATAGATGTACTTCCATCATAACATGGTTACAAGTCAAGATCCATATAACCGTCATAATCGAATCACCACAATTATATTAGATCTAGGAAATTAGATCTTGTCATGACATAGGATAAAGTTTCATATCAACACAGAATCATACTTTACAACATATCCAATTCATTGTCTATCAAAGCATACTTTTATTTATCTAAACTTAAAGTAATCTAGAAAGTCACAGCGTTAGGTTTAGAAAATTGAGAGAGAATAGATCTGAATTCTGTATTTGATTAGCTAAACTTTTGTTGTAGAATTTGATCTTCTAATTTGACTTGATGGAGAAGAATGGCTTGTTTTAATTTAGATTAGAGCAGCATGGAGGCGCCGTGGATGGTAACAATGAGATTAGGGTTAGGTTTAGGTGTTTATTTATAGATGTATTAGGTGAATTAGGACCTTTAGATTAGATTAGGAACCATCTGAACCATCCAGACCAGAAAATCACGTCATTCAGCCAATCCCAGCAAAACACGTCATCATGGAACTCTCCAGAATTCTACAGATCTGGATTGGCCTGGGCGCACTTCTCAGGTGCGCCAGTGCAATTTTGTTCTGGCGCACTTCACAAGTGCGCCAGTTATTCTGGCCCATTTCCTGATTGTTCTGCCCAACTTCTATCGTCCATAGCTCCTTCATACGGTATCCGTTTAACGCAAACTCGGACTCTATCTCAAGCAGAATTCCAAGACGAACGCAATAGCGTAACCCATTTCACTTAATTCTTCTTTTAAAAATTAATTATTCTTTAATTATCCCTTATGTCATGTTTTAAAATTATGGGTTGTTACATCCCCCCTACTTAAAGGATTTCACCCCCAAAATCTCGAAGCTAAAAGGAATGTATGTCCTATCATCCATCATCCATCTACTCATCCATCAATCATGGGCGTCCATTGTCCTTAAAAGATTTCTAATGCTTTCATGAACATATGCAAAGTGTGTGTGTGTGTATATGTGTCCACAGGCAACCACTAGCAAACACTTGCACCCACTTGCATCCATCAAACATAACATGTTTCAAACACATGTTTACATCCATATGATTCCTATCTAAAGGTCGAAAATACCATGGATAAGACATATTCTATTGATAGAAACAAGCACTAATAAGATTTAGGAAAAAGGAGTTAAGAACATACCTTCGAAAAGAAAAGGGTACGAAGCACGAATCTTATCTTCAGGTTCCCAAGTCGCATCTTCTGGGTTATCTCCCCATTGAACCTTTAGCAACTTGGTTTCCTTATTGCGGAGCTTCTTAATCTCTGACCCAAGAATACGGGTGGGGACTCGTCTGGCTGTCGCCTCCCATTCCACTTCAACTTCTTCCAACATGCTCGGTTCAACAACTTCTGAGGTGTCATGTAGGCACTTCCGTAGATGAGAGACATGGAAAACGTCATGAACACCAGATAAATTTTCTGGGCGATTTACTCTGTAGGCCATTTGGCCAATCCTCTCGGTTATGGGAAATGGTCCAACAAACCTAGGTGCCAACTTCCCTACTGATCTGAAGCGAACCACATTCCTCAAAGGTGATACTTTGATAAAAACTAGATCTCCTACTTTGAATTCGATGCCAGTCCTCCTCTTGTCTGCATAGGACTTCTGCCTATCTTGAGCTGTCTTCATCCGTTGTCGAATAAGGTCAATCTTTTCGGACGTTTCCCTAACCATATCTGGTCCAAGCAATAATCTTTCTGTAGATTCCCACTAACTAGTTGGCGATATACAGGGTCGTCCGTACAATGCTTCGAAGGGTGCCATACCGATACTAGCCTGATAGCTGTTATTATAGGCAAACTCTATTAAAGAAGATGCTCTTCCCAAGTCCCTCCGAAGTTTGTGGATACACAGCCTTAAAAGATCTTCTAGAATTCTATTCACCCTCTCCGTCTGCCCATCGGTTTGAGGATGATAAGCGGTGCTCAAACACAACCGTGTACCCAATGCTTCTTGTAAGCTCCTCCAAATTTCGTTGGTAAATATGGGGTCACGATCGCTTACGATGCTGGAAGGAATTCCGTGGAGACGAACTACCTCACGAACATAAATTGCTGTCAGCCATGGTGCCGTCCTTTTACTTTTAACTGGAATAAAGTGAGCACTCTTGGTGAGTCTGTCCACTATCATCCAAATACCGATATTACCTTTCTTCGATCTAGGCAAACCATCTATGAAATCCATAGAGACGCTCTCCCATTTCCACTGCGGAACAGCCAACGGATGAAGTAATCCATCGGGCTTCTTTTGCTCAGCTTTGACTTACTAGCAAACCAAACATTGAGAAACAAATTCGGCCACGTCCTTCTTCATCCCAGCCCAAAAGAAAATCCTCTTCATGTCCATCTTGTCACCGCCTGGATGTATGGTCATCTAAGAACAGTGGGCTTCTTTTAGGAATGCCTTTATCAAGCTTCCAGTTTGAGGAACACAAAGCCTTCCATCTCGTTGCAACCACCCCTTTTTATCTATGGCATACCTACAGAGGTGACTAGAAGTCTCCCCTCTTCTGAGCTTATTCATGATGTCTAGAATCTGTGGGTCACCTTGTTACGAAGCTCCTATCTGCTCCACAAGAGTCGGTCGTATCTCCAAGGATGCAAATAAATCAGGCAAAACTTTGATGGAGGGTCTAAAATCAAAAGCTGATATGAACTCCAAGTTCTTTCTTTCCACAAACAGAGGACTCAGGCCTACCCTCTGGCTACTTAGTGCATCTTCCATCACATTACCCTTGCCGGGGGTATAAGCAATCTCAAAATCATATGAGGCTAAGAACTCCATCCATCGTTGTTGCCTTAGGTTTAGATCATTTTGGGAGAATAGATACTTGAGAGATTTATGATCGGTGTATAACTCGAACTTCTCTCCAAGTAAGTAATGACGCCACATCTTTAACGCAAATACCATGGCCGCTAGCTCTAGATCATGCATGGGGTAGTTCTTCTCATGAACTCTCAACTATCTACCCCCATAACATATTACTTTTCCTTCTTGCATCAGAACCACACCAAGCCCTGTACTGCACACATCAGTGTAAACAGTAAACACTTTACTCCCCTCGGGCAAGGTCAAGCCTAGGGCTGTTGTCAGAGCCCTTTTTAGTCGTTGGAAAGAAACGTCACAATCTATGTCCCATGAAAATGTCAAATTCTTCTTTGTCAGCCTGGTGGAAGGGGCTGATATCTTTGCGAAGTCCTTAATGAACTTCCTGTAATAACCTGCCAACCCAAGAAAGCTTCTTACCTCAGTTGCATTTTTAGGAATCTGCCAATCTTGTACTGCAACCACCTTTGCGATATCTACAGCTATCCCTTCTTTGGAGACTACAAGCCCCAAGAATCTCACCTCTTTTCTCCAGAAATGGCATTTGGAGAACTTTGCTTTTAGCTGATGGTCACGGAGAGTTTTCAGAACTTCTCCCAAATGCTGGGCATGCTCTTCTTCACTCTTGGAGAAGACCAAAATATCATCAATAATGACTATGATGAATTTGTTTAGGAACTCCCGAAACACCCTACTCATCAAGTCAACAAAATAGGCGGGTGCATTTGTCAACCCAAAAGGCATAACTAGCCATTCAAAGAAACCGTCTGGAGTTCTGAAAGCAGTCTTATCTATGTTGTCACCCTTAGCTGATGGAAGCCCGTAGCCAAGTCCAACTGAGAAAATACTGAGGCACCAACAAGCTGGTCAAATAAATCATCAATCCTCGGAAGCGGGTGCCTATTCTTCTTGGTGAGCTTATTTAACTCTCTATAGTCAACACACAAACGAAGCGAACCATCCGCTTTAGTTGCGAATACTACTGGAGCACCCCACTCAGATATGCTAAGTCTGATAAACCCTTTTTCAAGTAGCTCCCCTACTTGCTTACTCAGCTACCTCCTTTCTCTTGGAGCCATGTGGCACACTGGTAATGCAACTGGTTTTGCATTGTCCACCTTATATATGCGAAAGTCGATCTCACGTCTTGGAGGTAAACCCCGTACCTCATCAAAAACATCGGGACAATCTCGAACCATTGGAAAAGTTTGCAAATCATCTATGGATGCGTCTAGAGACTCTAGGAAGCTAAGCATAACAGACCCTTGAGGGTCACAAGAAACTTTGAGGGTCTTTCCATAACGAGTCAAGAGTCTAACAACCCTCTTCTCACAATCCAGAATGGCCCCATACGTGGTAAGTCAATCCATTCCTAGGATCAACCCATAGTCCATAAACCCGAGCACATATGCGTCTAATTCAAATTCGACGCCCAACACAAATATTTTCAAACCTCGACAAATCATCGACAAATGAGCCGAACCACCAACGGGGTTTGAAACAACTACGGGATCTACTACTATACTAGTAATTAAACGTAGAGATTCAACCAAAGAAGTAGATATAAACGAGTGTGAAGCACTAAAATCAAAAAGTGTTCTAACTGGAAAGTTTAAAAGAGAAACTAAACTTTCTACGGAAATTTTTCGACCACTTTCAGGAGCACCGATCGCGAAAGCATGCACCTGCCTCCAGAAGTCCATGCTCTTTGCCCTTGTCCTTGCGATCCCTGTTTCTTCAGACACTCCTTAGAGAAGTGTCTGACCTCTCCTCAATTAAATCAACTGGCCTTCCTTCTCTTGCAATCTTTGATCAGGTGTCCCTCCTTTCCACAATTGTAACATGTTCTCTTATCCTTGCCTTTAACATCTTTCCCCCCTTTCTTCTGTTATTGCTGCTATTGTTGCCCCTTCTTGGGCCATACCTTCTTATTCTGCGATGTCCTCTCAGCTTTCACTTCCTTCTTTTCTCCCTTGTTCTCCTCATGCATTAGGTCCATATCAACAAGCTTTTCAAACATGGCCCCCATTGGAATATGGGACATTGCTAGCCCATGCAGAGGCTCATTCAACCCTTTAGCAAACCGCAAAACCCTTTTGTGCGGCTTATCCACCAATTCTAAACCGAACCTTGCCAACTGGTTGAACTTGTTCACATATTCCTTCATCGTCAAATTTCCTTGTTTGAGAGCTAAGAACCTCTCCATCTGTATGCTTTGCTCCGCTTGGGAAAGAAAATTTATTTCGAACCTCTGTCTAAAGTATTCCCAAGTCTCTACCAGACGTCCAGCTTGGGTGACTTTCCACCAAAATGAGGCTTCGCCCTTTAACATCCAAGCAGCTAATTTGATTTTTCTTCGGTCCTCCACTTCAAAGATTACGAATAAGTCCTCGATCTCCTTGAGCCAGTTCCGAGCTTCTACGAATGTCTCATTCCCATGGAATGGCTTCCCTCCCATAGCACGGAAGTCCTTGCAGATCTTGGCGAAGTTATCTGCTCTTGGAGGGGGAAGAGGAGGAATGACTAGTGCAGCTGGGGGAGGAACGTCTCTTTAGCCTTCGGCTGGTGCCGTGACTTCCAAATACCTACGGAACCATCTGGGTATAGCGACGGCCTTAGGGATATTAGGGATGTTTTGTTCCCCAAGCATGCTGGAAAAAAAGGAAAAGGAAGAAATTTAGATAGAGGACCGAAGGATACAACATATGGATCTTTGGGGAATGTTTTTCAAAACAGACTTTTCTTTTTGAAAATACTTTCTTTAAAACCTTTTTGAAAAAAAAATTCAAAAACTTTTATCTAATCTGGTAACCTTCAGCTCTGATACCAAGTGAAACACCCCACGTCCGTTAATGTCAATCACTAAGGGAATGCATTTAGTTTCGCGAAGTGCTATAGGTAAACAGACACAGAATAATCACAAGACAGAGATAAATAAGGCAGCAACGGAAAATTTAAATTTTTATTTTAAACATGAGTCATAACTTCGTGTCCACAATTTCATAAGTCACAAAAACCATTACAATAAAAATACTTTTGTCTTGCACCATCAGAGTACATAAGTAAATAAAAAGCATCATTTGCCCAATAAAAGAGTTAAGCCATAGTAGATTCAAGAACTTGAGCCATACTTCAGAAGTAGCTCTTAGCAAGATGATATCTGATTCCTGATTAAGTTTGATTATTTCCTCCCTGAGAACCTAGGGGAAACAGAAGAAAGAAGGAGAAACAACAGGGTCATACATAAAGTCTGGCGAGTCAAGTTACTTTTAGCCATTAGATAATTAAAAGCAACATGATAGGCATATAAAGTGGATATGAGAGAAATCACTACATAAATGGCAGGTGTGACAAGGTAAGCAAGTTAAGGTATATGTGCCTTACTAATGATAACTTCGTATTATTACTAGTATAACTGAAATGAAATAATCCCTTCCACTATAAGCTCGTAGGCTTAGGTCATATGTCCAAGTATACCCTAACCACTACCCTAATCGATCGGCTCCCTACCTTGTAGATATCCTGTGCTGGCCCCACAGTAGGAGGTATCACTTCCTAAAGTGACAACCCATGGTGTGCACAACTATATCTACTGGCGTCACGGTCTTCTTAGCCCCCTCTGCCCGGCCCATGCACGCACATGTCACCGGTCGGCTTGTGCTGGCCACACCATCCGCCTCATTTGGATCTCTTACAATCAATCAGTAAGTGTGCCCCTTCTCTGCCTAATACGGAGGTCTTTACTTGATACCACTTCGTGTTACTGACTGAAATGGGTCCCTCTCAATATGATACAAGATCTCCTCCTTGTCTTTTATCCCCACTAGGTTTTTCTACTGACTATGTATACCCTTAGGTGTCTTTACTTACATAGCCCTATACTAGTTATGCTTACCCTAAAGGGTTTCTTTAATTAAATAACTTTCTTACATCATCTACCGGTTATGTATACCACTTAGGTGTCTTTAATTACATAACCCTGTTACACTATCTACTGGTTATGTATAACACTTGGTGTCTTTAATTACGTAACCTTATTGGGTTAAGTATGTGGGCCTATATATGTTTATATATATATTACTCATCCCCTCTAACTTACTTAACCCCTCACTACCCATCCAATTTTACTTAACCCTAACTTAAGTCCATAGTCATATTAAATTGGGTTAAGTAGTCGATTTCTTTACCATGTCCAATTACGGTTATAATGGGCTAGACCTCCCACATTAGGCCTACAACGTGTGGATGCTGGATATGACGGTCGGGTCTGGACAGTCTTATTCCATAGTTGGGCGTAACCCCGTGTCTTAGCCCTATTCGTATTTGCGTACTTAGACCTCCCACATTAGGTTCAACATTAGTGGCTGCTGGATATGCCGGTCGGGTCCGGGCAGACTTCCGCCACTAATGTAACCTAACCTCGTGTCATAAGTACAATTTATGATTCCTAATTGTAAATTATTAGATATTCCAACTTAATTCAAATCTACCTATGTCATTATAGGTAACTATTTCTATGTTTTCCCCATTTGAGTTACATGTCCCATTTCCTATTAAACATTACATAAATCATGCCAATTTTAACTCCCTTTTTCCTCATTTTCTCTCTAACGTATTCGTACGTATTTTGGTGGCATCTAGGCTATAAAGTAGCCTAGCTATAATAATTAAAAGGGAATATGACGAGAGTGATAATTTCAACATGTCGTGACATAAACATGATCATAAACTGGCATAGTAACAAAGTGAATGGACATGTGATTAACATCATAACTAAGTGGGAATAATTAATAACTTGTGGCAATTACTATGATGTTTAAGCGAGCATAATGAGATCTAGATCTACCAATAGGTGTTCAATTACCTAGATCTAGCATAGTCATGGCAACATGTTTAGATCAAAAGGTAGATTCACATGTCAAGTTTACAACATATATCAATGTATCAAAATATGATAAGTGAAAGGTGATTAGCATAAAAGTCTAGATCCAAGTGATGTCACAATTATCTAAATTAATAGATGTACTTCCATCATAACATAGTTACAAGTCAAGATCCATATAACCATCATAATTGAATCATCACAATTATATTTTTGATCAAGGAAATTAGATCTTGTCATGACATAGGATAAAGTTTCATATCAACACAGAATCATTCTTTACAACATATCCAATTCATTGTCTATCAAAGCATACTTTTATTTATCTAAACCTAAAAGTAATCTATAAAATCACAGTGTTAGGTTTAGAGAATTGAGAGAGAATTGAGCTGAATTCTGAATTTGATTAGCTAAACTGTTGTTGTAGAATTTGATCTTCTAATTTGACTTGATGGAGAAGAAAGACTTGTTTTAATTTAGATTAGAGCAACATGGAGGTGCCATGGATGATAACAATGAGATTAGGGTTAGGTTTAGTTGTTTATTTATAGATGTATTAGGTTAATTAGGACCTTTAGATTAGATTAGGAACCATCTGAACCATCCAGACTAGAAAAACATGTCATCCAGCCAATCCCATCAAAACACGTCGTCATGGAACTCTCCAGAATTCTGCAGATCTGGCTCGGCCTGGGCGCACTTCCCAGGTGCGCCAGTGCAATTTTGTTCTGGCACACTTCACAAGTGCGCCAGTTATTCTGGCCCATTTCCCGATTGTTCTGCCGAACATCTATCGTCCATAACTCCTTCATACAATACCCGTTTTACGCAAACTCGGACTCTATCTCAAGCAGAATTCAAAGACGAATGCAATGGCGTAACCATTTCACTTAATTCTTCTTTTAAAAATTAATTACTCTTTAATTATCCCTTATGTCATGTTTTAAAATTACGGGTTGTTACACATTCAAGAGTCAAAAACCTTTGTAAATTGTAAAGTCCTGTGTGGTACTCAGGCGTGGACATCCTTGTTGGTGCTCGGGTGTATTATGGCATATTCCTCTAGGTTAAGAGAGGGCATGATAGTGAATTCCGAAGAGGATCTTCGGGACTAGACGTAGGGCAGGAAGTCCGAACCAGTATAAAATGCCTAGTGTCCTTACTTATCGCATTTACTTTTATTTGTGATATATTTCTATAGCATAGCTTTTACCTGCGAAACTATTGTAGATTACTAGTTAGTTTACTATTTCCGCTATATCCATATAAGTATCCTGCTTAAGTCGTACACACCGACTTTTTCAATTGGTATTAGAGCAAGGCCATCATTTAACCGTAAAACCGTTATATGATATATAGTTAATATGGATAATAACACTAGTGCTAGTAATAATACTGGATATACTGAAGGCTAATCCACTGCAAGACCATCCTTTTTTAATGACATGAACTATATCTATTGGCTACACGAATGAGGATATGTATGAAAGCAAATAGTTTTGATGCATGGAACATCACATAAAAAGAGTATACACAACCTACTACTCTATACGTTGAATGGTCTATAAATGAAAAAGCAGAGGCTACCGCCAATGCTAAAGCAATGAATATGTTACATTGTGCTTTCGATAGAAATGAGTTTAACCGGATTTTTATGTGCAACACAACATATGAAATTTGGAGAACACTCAAAGTAACTCATTAAGGAACTAGTAAGGTCAAATAAACCAAAATATCTATGCTTAAAAACCAGTTTCAAAAATTCAGAATGAAACCAAAATGAGTCTATAAATGATATGTACTCAAGATTTCAAAATATTTATCATTCTCTCTTAGGTTTAGGAGAAAAGTATTCTGATTTCGATATAGTTTCAAAAAAATTGAACTCTTTAACGGAAAATGGGAGAGAAAGGGGTTAGCTATCGAAGAAGCTAATGATCTATCTCCTATGAAACCAAAAGTAATCGATAATCTCATGTCCTATGAAGTAAATTTGAAGGCAAAGAAAGCACATGTACAAGACAAGAAAATTTTAGCTTTTCATGCTAAGAAAGAAGATTCAGATTCAGATAAAGAAGATATTGCTTTTGTGGCAATGAATTTTAGAAAGTTTCTAAAATATAGAAAAGGCCAAAGCAAGAATGTGAAAAAAGAATTCATCAAAAGAGCCTGACCCTGCACTGGTGGAATGCTTTAATTGTCACAAGACCAGACCCTATCAAAAGAATTGTCCAGAATTGAAGAAAAATCACAAAAAGGAAAAATCAAAGAGACGTGCTTTTTTAGTCACTTGGGTTAATTCGGATTCATCTTCTGAAAGTGACTACGATAGTGACAATGAGCAAGCAAACGTCTGCTTCATGGCTAAGGATACTGATGTAAGTGATTTTACTTTTGATTAATTAGAAGAAATTAATATCGAAATTTTAGAATCTAGAAAAATGTTTAAGAAAAAGTTTAAACAAGCTAACGAAGATAAAAAGAAAGTAGAATTTGAGAGAGATCTTTTAAAAGATGAAAAAAGATTTTAGAAGACGAGATTAGAAAATTACAAGAATCTCTTTCAGTAGCAAATTCTCATATTTCTATGTTGAGTTAAGAAATATAGACTCCAAAGAATAAAAATGATTTATTAGCTTTTTAGAATCATGATTTAAATACTAAAGTTAAAATTATAGATATAAAAAATTCTAGTTTAAAAGTTAAAATAGAAAGCATTTCTAAAAATGTTAACAATTTTAACAAAGGAAGAGAGATTTTATCTAAAATATTAGAAAATTCTCAATCGGTTTTTAGTAGAAAAAAGGATTAGGATATGATCAAAAAGTTAAACTAGAAAGGAAATCCAGCTTTAAAAATTCTAATATTAAACCGGAAATTTCTAGTAGTAAATTAAACATTTCTACTAAGAAAAACTACTCGGGAAATATTAGAATATGGGTTCCAAAACCCAATAATGTTCTTATTAGAAATAAATATGTTAATAATTTTGTAGATTCTATTGATAATAATGATAATTATATTTTCTACAAGGATCCTGAACCCTCTTGGGTTTGGCTTCCTAAGATTTAACCCTTAGGACCCTAACGGAGGAAGTGGGTACCAATTAAATTTTAAATTATTTTTTATAGGTCCCACTCAACAAAAATAGAGGAAAATGGATATTAGACAGTGGTTGCTCAAAACACATGACAGGAGATAAGGAGATGCTCACAAATATCATTTACTCAAAAGGAGGAACTGTCACGTTTAGAGATAATTCCAAAGGATATATCATCGGCAAAGGCGATGTGAGCAATTATGGTATATCTAATTCACCTCTTATTTCTGATGTTTTATTGGTTAAGAACTTAAAATATAATTTATTAAGTATTAGTCAATTATGTGATAAAGGTTTTAAAATATTGTTTTCTGAAAATAAATGTAGTATATTTGATTCGAATCAAAATCTTATTTTTGACGGAAATCGAGATAAAAATATTTATATTTTAAATATGGCAGTTAATAATAAATGTGCTTATTAGCCAAAGATAATGATCCTTGGTTATGGCACAAACGATTTTGCCATATTAATTTTAAAACAACAAACAAGATATCTAAAAATGATCTTGTAAAAGGATTACTCAAAATAAAATTCAAAACTGAAAATTTGTGCGATGCTTGTCAACTTAGAAAGTTAACCAAATATTCTTTTAAATCTAAAAAGGTCATGTCAACCTTACAACCACTTGAATTACTGCACATGGATTTATTCGGACCAACTCAAGTTCAGTCCATAAATCATAGTAGATATGTGTTTGTAATTGTTGACGATTTTTCGAGATATACTTGGACTATGCTTTTAAAGAATAAAAGCGATACTTTTGATATCTTTAAGAACTTTGTCAAACAAATTCAAAATTTAAATGATTTAAAAATAAAGAACATACGAAGTGATCATGGAGGCGAATATGAGAATGAGAAATTTGATTTATTTTGTTGAAAGAAATGAATTTTTCATAATTTCTCTTTTCCTAGAACTCCACAACAAAATGGAGTTGCAGAACCTAAAAATAGAACTTTACAAGAATGTGCCAGAACATTGTTAAATGGAAGCACACTGCCAAAACATTTTTGGGCTGAAGTGCTTGCAACAACTTATTATGTTTTGAATCATGTTTCTATCTGACCTCTTACTAGAAACATTCCATACGAGCTTTTTACTGGTAGAAAACCAAATATATCTTATTTCAAAGTTTTTGGTTCAAAATGCTTCATTTTAAATATGAAAGACCAGCTTGGATATTCTTAGGATATTCTGAGCGTAGCATGGCTTATCGTATGTGACGGCCGGGAATTTCGCTCGATCCGAATCAGTCGTTAAACCGATCTAGACCGTTCGAAACTCTTGATCGTTTGAGAACAGGACAAATCAGAACGCAGACGGAAGAACATTTCATTGCTATTACAACAATTCCATCAGAGACAAGAATATACAGAGTATAATGAATAAATTACATTCGAAATAAATATCAGAGATTACAATAAATTACATAGCAGCGGAAAATAATACAAAACACAACTGAAGGTGAAATACGGATACAGAGCTTTCCGAATATCATTCCAGCTGTAAACCAGGATCCTGTGAATATAAATCTACAAAACCAAAACTACTAGCTGCCCATGCCGAAAATAGGGGTACCCAGAGTTTAGGTTAAAACAATAAACTCCAGGTCAGTCATGTGACTGGTGTGAGAACTAAAACAGTTATTTAAACTTTACTTTAAAAGAGAGTAATTCAAGGGACCACGCCGTATAACACGGAACAGGTTTCCTCCCAAGAATACCAGTGCATAGGATAAACAGCGCAATGCTTTTTCGAAAAATGAAGCTATTATAAGACCCAGGTCCCATCACACAATGCAACGCAAGCCGGAGGATAGGGTTTTCCCTTATAATAGCCAAACATGCTTGGTACGTTTAAAACAAATCATTTGATACTATAATAAGTGTATAGTGTCAAAACATTTCAATCATAAATATCAATCCTAGGCGGCATGGGTACCATCTATCATGTCGCCATACTAGGCTCTACAAATAAAACCGAGATACACGTATTGGAAATTGGATTTCCGTCATGAGTCGAGGCAAGGGGCAAGCTCCTCTCCGCGTTCGAGACACTCTAGCAAATGTCTCAGGACTGCACACTCTGGGCAATCCTGGATGCTTCAGGGCCGGTGCTCACTTACGTTAGAGGATTAATTATGCCTGAACACTTGTTTCCCGGTCCTTACATACCTATAATCGAGGCACCTCATCCAACAACCACAAAGGTGAAAAGTATATAAATGTCAGGGCTGGTAAGTCACTGACATCACCAAAGCTAGAAAGAAACGTCGTGCTCTCCCTGCAGTCCGTATCCCGTTTTTAACTCATACCGAGGTGTGAGGCCCGAGAATTCACGTTATACACAAAGCTACGCCACAAAGGCCATGCCTTGATCGTCAACCACAAGACTTTTCTTTTCAACAGAAGCCTTGATCCATGCAACTCAGCGTGCCAGACAGGCAATTCATGTCATGCGACTGATGTCCATCGATATACAACCTCTGAGCTCGTACGTCTCAGAGAAGGGCGTTAAGCAAAAGAATAAATTCTCCGTCGCCAAACAGATGTATATTTAATAGAAATCATTCAACACAGAATAAAATCGAATGTCAGACACACAATCCATTTACAAGTCCGTTCTGGGTCTGAACGAAACCGGTGGCACTTTCCTCGCAAATCAATCCATCTCCAAGTACGTCTGGACGACCACCAACTATTTCCATCCTCTTGGGTGTACAACCCAATCAGGATCGTCAGTAATTATCCAAACGATGTGAAGACTTCCGGTCTTCAACCACCGTCTTCAGCTTCGACTTATCGTCGAATCGGTTATTCAGAATGGGTATAAACCCGGACTTTCCGAACAACCTGCGTATATTAAATACAAATGTTAGACAAACACAACATACGCCTCATTCCAATTAATATTCTCAGGGAAAGGTTCCCATTAATTTTATCCAAGATAATTTCTTTAAAATTTATCCTTTAATATTCCTTTGGATGTCGTTTCAAACCAAATTATGGTTTTCTAAACTAGTCCAGATTAGCGAACCACACCGAAGTAATTATTTATTTTATTTCCCAATCCCACCCTATTCATCCCATGAAGCAAAACTGGTGATACTCCATATCTAACACCACGGTGTTATCGGTAAAATTAATTACCATTTCACGTTCAAATCTAATTAAAGATTTAACTATCGTTTTGGAGTAAAACTGGTGATACTCCATTCTCGCTCAATTTCTAAATTTGATAATTTAAATTATCAATTCCCCATTTCAATCTAATTGCAGATTCATTAAAACTCCTTTTACTGGGTTAAAGAACTAGTGTCATTTAAAACACAGCTCACGATAAACCCAAATCACGTTCTATTTATTATCGGGTTAAAGAACTAGTATTATTTAAAATACAGTTCATGATAAACCCATGAATCAATTCTATTTAAAACCCATTTCAAATCCAATTTATTTATTTGAAAATAAACGGTTTTAATTTTAGTTCAAAACTAGTTCATTTCGATAAAAATCTATTTTTATCTTTTCAAATATGGAGTTTTCCATCCCAATTTTTCCCAAATCATTTATTATGATTTTACACAAATTATTACTATTTTAATAATTTTATCAATGCCCGTACAGTCGATTTCCATCAACGGCCACCGAACTGCACTTACAACGACCTTTTTCAAATTTGATTTGGACGTATCTCCAAATCCAACCGTTAGATTTCAAATTTCTAATATTCATTATAAAGCTCTTTTCGATATGAACCCAACGGTTCCGGTTTTAGGAGAATCCAACGGTTGGATCTCCCGTAATGTCCGTTTGAAATAAATGGTCGAAATTCACGAACTGCCACGGCGCGGCGCGTTCTATTCAGGCCATTATATTATATATATAATACATATTTCGTCGATTACTACTTAAAAACGAATTTTATAAATAGTTTTGAATTCGTTCCAAAAACAATTTCAACCTTTATTTCAGATTCAAATCAAAATTGAATTTCCTATTATAAATCCTTTTTACTTTCATCTCTATTTGATTTCAATTCAAATCGATTTTAATTCGATTTGAATTCATTTCGTTTTCTATTCAATTTAAATTCAATTCGTTTTCTATTCGATTTGAATTCAATTCGTTTTCTATTCGATTTGAATTCAATTCGTTTTCTGTTCAATTCGAATTCAAATTGGTTTTCTATTCAATTCAAATCAAATTCGTTATATATTCAATTGAAATCAAATTTGTTTTCTATTCAATTCAATTCGAAATCGTTTTATATTCAATTCATTTCGAAATCGTTTCATATTCAATTCATTTCGAAATCGTTTCATATTCAATTCATTTCGAAATCGTTTCATATTCAATTCATTTCGAAATCGTTTCATATTCAATTCATTTCGAAATCGTCTTATATTCAATTCATTTCGAAATCGTTTCATATTCAATTCATTTCGAAATCGTTTCATATTCAATTCATTTCGAAATCGTTTCATATTCAATTCATTTCGAAATCGTTTCATATTCAATTCATTTCGAAATCGTTTCATATTCAATTCATTTCGAAATCGTTTCATATTCAATTCATTTCGAAATATTCGATTACGAAATCACTTTTCAATATTCATTTCAAAATGAGTAAAATCGATATAAATATCGTTCACGTCAAAATGGCGTCAATCTAATCAACACGGCTTCATGTATTTCTATTTTCTAATAATCTATTTCAAATATTTCTTTTTCAAATATTTCTATTTCAAATATTTCTATTTTTAAAATATTTCGTTCAACACATGACTAATCTCAACGGATGAGTACTGTCAACACATGAACCTTTATTTTATACTGATAAAGATGTAAATTTTATTATTAAAATATTTCGTTCAACACATGACTAATCTCAACGGATGAGTACGGTCAACGCATGAACCTTTAGTTTATATTATTCTTTATTTTCTAAATTAGAATGAGGCCCAATCAGTCACCATATAATGTTAATTATATGGATTTTCATACATCACACGTACATAATAGCATTGAAAAATAATCAACCATCAACCAAAGTGCACTACACTGTATAAGCATCAAATATAGATATCTAACGCTTATAACAGCCTGTCAATCAATCGATCGACAAATTTAATCAATCAGGATGAGTGAACTTCAAATTTCATCCCAACACCCGTGTGGGGTTTCAAACAATCAAACACAGATTTTAGTTGTGCAGTTGGACGATGTGTAAAATTTATCGACCCAATCAATATCAGTCAAATCAGTGTATATAAACAAATCGACTGATTTGTTTATAAATATTTATTTATTCACTTTCACGTTAAAAATTATATTTTTAACGATAAAACATTTTATTCAACCTATGAAAACATTCTATTCAGTTCATTTATTAAATAAAATGATTTCTTTATTTTTCTAACTTATTTTAGAAAATTTCGGCGGCATAACGGCACGATACTAGAAACGGGACGAGGCCTAGCCTTATCCCCGGTCTAGTGAAGGCCCACCCCATTCACACATCAATCAATCCATTTCATTTCACCAAACCACTCAAATTTCAATCAAATAATCTAACTAATTTTTGCAATCAAACAAACAAGTCCATGGTCTGTGAACGATTGTGTCGGGTGCTACTAAGCACCGTCCGCGTCCTAGTATATATATATATATAACTAGAAAAGAATTTGAAGAGTGAGAAATTCTCACCGATAGCTATCCAATCATCTTGACTCTTCTTTTCTAGAAGTCTTCGTCGTTCTCGCATCTTATCACTTTCGCCGCTCGTAGTCACTATATATATAAAGATCACATTTTTATTTCTCTATTCCATATAGAAAAATCGAATTTTTTCTTCGCTATTCAATATATAAAAATCGAATTTTTACTTCGCTATTCAATATATAAAAATCAAAATTTTTACTTCGCTATTCAATATATAAAAATCGAACTTTTACTTCGCTATTCAATATATAAAAATCGAAATTTTACTTCGCTATTCAATATATAAAAATCGAAATTTTTTACTTCGCTATTCAATATATAAAAATCGAATTTTTACTTCGCTATTCAATATATAAAAATCAAATTTTTATTTCGCTATTCAATATATAAAAATCAAATTTTTACTTCGCTATTCAATATATAAAAATTGAATTTTTATTTCGCTGTCCAATATATAAAAATCGAATTTTTATTTCTCTATTCAATATATAAAAATCGAATTTTTATTTCGCTATTCAATATATAAAAATCGAATTTTTATTTTGTTATTCAATATATAAAAATCGAATTTTTATTTTGTTATTCAATATATAAAAATCAAATTTTTATTTCGCTATTCAATATATAAAAATCGAATTTTTATTTCGCTATTCAATATATAAATATCGAATTTTTATTTCGCTATTCAATATATAAAAATCGAATTTTTATTTCGCTATTCAATATATAAAAATCGAATTTTTATTTTGTTATTCAATATATAAAAATCGAATTTTTATTTTGTTATTCAATATATAAAAATCGAATTTTTATAATCACGCTATATGGATAAAAATTCTATTTTTACATTGCTACTATATAGATGAAAATTATATTTTTACCTCACTATTCAATATATAAAAATTGAATTTTTACTTCGCTATTCAATATATAAAAATCTCGCCTTTTCAAATGTAAAGATTTCATCACTATAAAAATCACCTCTTTATTTCAACGTATATATAATAAAAATCAGATTTTTATTTCGCTACATATACAAAGATGATATTTGTATATTCTCTATCCTATGAAGATTATATTTTTATAGTTCCCACTATGTAAAAATCATATTTTTATCCTTCTACAATATAAAGATTTCGCCTTTCTATTTAAAACTCTCGCCTTTTCACTACTAAAAATCCCATCTTTTACCATATAAAAATCACGTCTTTTACCATATAAAAATCATGTCCTTTACCATATAAAAATCACGTCTTTTACCATATAAAAATCGCGTCTTTTACCATATAAAAATCGCGTCTTTAACCATATAAAAATCCCGTCTTTTACCATATAAAAAATCAAATAATTTTCAGTTTTAAAAATCCTAAATCTCTATATAATAAAATTAGTTTTCTATGGTTTGTAAATATATTAAAAAAATCAGTTTAGGAGCTCACCTTTTTCCGCGAGTTGAAAAGGGGAGGGGGCTGTGCTTCCTCGTCGAAGGTCAAGGAGGTGGAAGGGAGGGCGGAGGTCAGGCGAGGGGGGGGGGGGGGGGAATCGGTTGCGCGGTGGCGCCGATCGAAGGGGAAGGGAGGAGAAGAAGTGGAAGAGGCAGGCGGCGAACCGCAGGGTGGCGGCGGCGATCTTCTGGGGGGGCGACGAGGTCGCGATCCCCCCTTTTTCTCTATTTTTTTTGTTTTCTTCTGAATGATGAATCGGGGGGGCCAAGGTATAGGAAGAGGGAGAGAGAAAAGGGTTTTAATTTTTAATTATTTTATTTTCAAAAAGTTGAATTTTACATACGACCTCTAAACGAGGCCCACCGCCTGTCGTCCATAGCTAACTACCCTCATTCCGAACACAATGGGATAGGTATCGCAGGCTGATTCGGTCGTTACGATCAGTTTCCGTTAAAATCAACATATAACTCTATATATTGAATTTGAACGCGCATTTCAATTTACTGGGGTCACATACTAACTCAAAAAATTCCAAAAAAATATTTTCTAGCTTCGTATTGACGATACGGTCCTAACAAAACTAGTTTCGTCGAATTCTGAGACCGTTGGAAAAATGGCCATTTTCCAGTCGATTAAAATCAACTGAAACTGGTCAAACGCGTTTTCCTTTGCCACGCGCACATATTGTTTCGAAAAATTATGAAATTTGAAACCTAGCAATAATTTGACACTGCGGATCCAACAAAAGTAGTTTCGTCAAAATCCGAGGTCGTTTGCAAAATGTCCATTTTTAAGGGCCTGAATTCCATAGCGACTATTCAGAATTTTCAACTGGACATATCTTTTGATCCCCGCTATGAAATTTCAATTTTTCGGATTCGTTGGAAAGATATCATCAAATAGATCCTAATGTTTTTGGTTTCGCTAAAATCCGGATTGTTTTGCATCCGGTACATTCAATTAAAGTTTGAAATCGAATTATCGAACTACCGCGCCATTTTCAATTCTATTTATAATTATTTATATTTTAACGACGACGTATATAATATATACATTCAAATTATATTCAAAATAAATTTATCGTCGATAATATTTAATATAATTCATTTTAAATATTCAAAATTCGCCAAAATTGCCAAAATAAAATTTTTAAACTGGCCCAGATTTTCGGGTTGTTACATCGTATTTCCAATAAAAGAACTGGTAAAATAGAAGAATCACTTCATATTTCATTTGACGAAAATATTATTCAAAATTTATTCAATTCAGATATTATGAAAAATAATTCTTTTCATGATGATGATATTGACTTATATAGAGAAGATGAAAACATTGTTCATAATAACATAGAAAACAATACTACAGAAAATCAAGATAATATCGAAAATAAAAAAATTCCTATTAGTAAAGTTAGATCTCCACCGAGAATATTACGAGATCATCCAACTCAAAATACTGTTGGAGAAATAACTTCAAATGTAAGAACAAGAAGTCAACTTAATTTAGTAAGTAATGTAGCCTTCTTATCAAATATCGAACATAAAAACCCTAAAGAAGCATCTATAGATGAAAACTGGATAATTGCCATGCAAGAAGAATTAAATCAGTTTGAACGTAATAAAGTTTGAGAATTAATTCCAAGACCAAGTGATCAAACTGTTATAGGAACAAAATGGGTTTACAAAAATAAAGCAGATGAATTAGGTAATCTTGCTAGAAATAAAGCTAGACTTGTTGCACAAGATTACAATCAAGAAGAAGGCATAATTTATGAAGAAACATTTGCTCCAGTCGCACGACTAGAAGCAATTCGAATTCTACTAGCATACGCTTATCATCATAATTTTAAACTATATCAGATGGACGTCAAAAGCGCTTTCTTGAATGGTAATATTAAAGAACGAGTATATGAACAACCTCCACTATTTGTTCATGAAAAATTTTCTGATCATGTTTTCAAACTGAAAAAGGCATTATATGGTTTGAAACAAACACCTCGTGCTTGGTATGAACATCTCAAAACTTATTTATTAGATTCAGGATTTAAAATTGGAAAGGTTGATCAAGCACTTTTTATCAAGAAAGATAATAAAGATATTCTGATAGTGAAAATATATGTAGATGACATTATCTTTGGATCAACGAGTGATCAATTATGTCAAGAATTTTCAAAAATAATGACTAGTGAATTTGAAATGTCGAACATGGGAGAACTATCTTACTTTCTGGGTTTGCAAATTAAACAATTATCAGATGGAATTTTCGTTAATCAAGAAAAATATTGTACTAATCTAATAAAACATTTTGGAATGGAAAACACTTCAAGTAAACCAACACCAATAAGCAGGACGACACATTTAGATAAAGATGAAAGTGGTAAAAGTGTCGATCAAAAGTTATATCGAAGTATGATAGGTTCACTTCTGTATTTAACTGCTAGCAGACCAGATATTATGATGAGTCTTTGCTTATGTGCTCGTTTTCAAGCTAATCCAAAAGAATCACATTTGAGGGAAGTTAAACGTATATTACATTATCTTAGAAGTACTAAAGATTTTGGACTTTTTTATCCAAAAGACTGTTCCTTCGAATTAGTCTCATATAGTGATGCTAATTTTGGAGGATCACGAACGGATCGTAAAAGTACAAGTGGAACATGTCACTTTATCAGTAAATCACTTATATCTTGGTTCAGCAAGAAATAGAATTGTGCTTCACTGTCAACATGTGAGGCTGAATAAATATCTGCTGCACTTGCTTGTGCTCAAGTAATATATATGAAGCAAACACTAAAAGACTTTAACATAAACTTATCTAATTCCACTATTTATTACGACAATACAAGCGCAATAAATTTATCCAAAAATCCGATAAACCATTCTAGAACTAAACACATTGATATAAGACATCATTTCTTGAGAGATAATAATGAAAAACAAACCATTAATTTAGAATTTGTAAACTCAGAAAATCAAATTGTGACATCTTTACTAAACCCGTTTTAGAGAATTATTTCATAAGACTTCGACGAGAATTAGGAATTGTGTCTTTCAATGATCTCTGAAAGGTTATTCGATTACTTTTGTGCTTATATTGTTTAAATACTTTTTAATCGATGACAAAGGCGGAGAGTTATATCTATCCTTGAAAATATATATATGTGCTTACATTTTTTTTACAGGAATCTCAAAACGATAAGTTAATAAATTTATGAACTAACAAAATGTTGCAGAAATTTAGGGGAAGCAAATAATCAGGGGGAGAAAATCAAATATGTTATCATCAATCAAAAAGACAGAGAATGTTGAAAACAAGAATTTTGATTAATGTCAACAAAGAGAAGAGAAATGGAAATCATGTCATGAAGATAAGGTTATATATATATATGTGTGCGTGCGTGCGTGTGTGTGTGTGTTGAGTCGTGTTAGAATTATGTTAAAATCTATCATAGAGTATAACTCGAATATATAGAACAAGATATATATATATATATATATATATATATATATATATAAGGCTTTAAAAAGCCATGACTGTACAGACTCAATTGTACCAGTCTACTGGTAGAAATTCAACCAGTCAACTGTCCGGCCTGTCTTTGTACAATAACCGCTAGTTTTGAATGATTTTAAATGTAAACGTTTTAAAGTACGATTCAACCAGTCAACTGATGATTTTTAGACTTGTTGACTAATTCGAAATAGAAGTCTTTTTTATGAAGAGTCACCTTCCTTCATGAAGAGATTCCTCTTCAATTACGAATGGAAATGGACGCAAATTTTTGTTGAAATCCTTCATGAAGAAATGCTACTCTTCTACTGCTATATAAACCACACAAACATGTTTTCCAACTAACGAATTCTCTTTCTATTCTCTTTATCTTCTGATTTTCACTTCTATATTCTTTGCATTGTAAAGCTCTTCTAAATTCAAGTTACGTGTTGAATCTTTGATAACATTTCACATCTTTTGATTCAGCAAGCAACAAATCTTCCTTAAATATTCACATTCACTTCAAATACTTGAGGATAAGATTATAGGAAGGGTGTACTTCATCATGACTATTCCGTGTTGATTAGAGAACACATTCAAGAGTCAAAAACCTTTGTAAATTGTGAAGTCAAGTGTGGGTACTCAGGCGTGGACATCCCTGTTGGTGCTCGGGTGTATTGTGACCTATTCCTCCGGGTTAAGAGAGGGCATGATAGTGAATTCCGAAGAGGAGGACTGGACGTAGGGCGGGAAGTCCGAACCAGTATAAAATTCCTGGTATCTTTACTTATCGCATTTACTTTTATTTGTGATATATTTTTACAGCTTAGCTACTTGTGTAACTATTGTAAATTACTAGTTAGTTTACTATTTCCGCTATATCCATATAAGTATCTTGCTTAAGTCGTACACACCGATTATTTCACTATAAAGTGTTCCTTATAACCATGAATTGAAATGTAAACCTAAGAAGTAAGATATAAAACAAATCAATGTACATGACTAAGTAATTGATATAACAAAAATGTGTAAATTCACAGTACCATAAAATCATGCAAAATGGTCTCTTTCACGTTATCTGGAATTTTCGTACACTTCACCCAACATGCCAACATGCGACTCATGTGTGCCTGTCACAAGATGCCAAAAAATATGGTGCACGTCTCTAGCTTAAAACCACTAGGTTAAACCAAAAAAACATTTGATATTTCATGACTACTGTATATATTTAATAGATTGTACATAAATAAAATCTAATTTTGAAACTTAATACTAACCCTTCGTTTGCTTTAGGCAGCAACCACACCAAAGGACGTGTAGTTCCTGTGATGTGCTACGACCATCACCTCCCGCCTCTCTAAGAGGAAGACCTAGAACGAGAAGAGACATGTGACGACATATCTACAATACCTGTTATAGGCAAACAATATAACAGAACATAAAAGGACTAGGTAGAACATATATTTTGGCAGAACATATAAGGACTATGTGATATATATCTGTTAATCCCTAAAAATCCATACACACATTGGGTAAAGGGTACAAGGCGGATATCACCTGGTTCTTCCGTACACGATGCAATCGCACAGAGCAAGACCCAAATATCGGACCTAGGGTAGGTCAAATCAACCGATGCAACCTAAGATAACGACATAACATATTATGAGAAGTACGACCCGATAATGATAAAGGTCGCATATCCTGAGAACCGCTCAAACACTGAAGTAAAGCAAGTCGCCCATTCAACATAAGCGGGAGCGACCTCATAACATAGCCGTAAAGCCTAAACTGTGCCATACAAAGGCAGCAAGAAGACGAGCGCCCTTGGACCAAGAAGGACGGTCGTGCAAGGAACAAAGGAGAATCAACTCCAGACTTGCATTCCGCTGTCACAAAATCTCCCAAAGCGCTCATAGGATGCTCGCTTACATCTTACCCGCTCAGCTATTCAAGATACTTGTTCCAACGAGCCGTCCGCACATGATAACTGGATACAGCTACAGACAGCTGGCTACAGCTAGCCGGTGGCATAGTTGTAATTAACAGAATGAACGATCCACAGCCTGGATAAATGGATTCCAGATCATTCACCAAGGGAAGTTCACCTATAAATACACCATGGCTACCAACATAAAGGGGACTGCTAAAAAAGGAAGAAGGACTGCTGAATTTGGTCCTCAACCACAGATTCAGCCATGGCGTCAAGGACAATCTTACGATGAGAGAAAAGGAAGACATAGCACTTCTAAATCATCCATTCATCCTTCTTCTCCTCAAATTCTACTACTCTCTTGTATAATTCCTCAGATCGAAATATATAAACGAGGGTATATTGAGTGAATATAGAGATGTATGAAGAGAGAAAGCTGACGTACTTTGTAATTCTCATTATAAGACAGGAAATCACCTTCATAGTGGACGTAGGCCTCGTTAACGGCTGAACCACTCTAAATATCGTCTCTATTTGACTTTTCTCGCATTTTTTACTTTTTTATTGCTGATTAAACACGGTTCCATTTATTCCTTACCGAATTGGTGAAGTACAGTTTAGTACCTTGGGTGTTTAGACCATTTTTGGTGTAAACATTTTGGCGCCCACCGTGGGGCCGTGTTTTGCTTTTTTCATTTCAGATCTGACGAGATTTTCTAAGAGGCACTATGCTTACAATCATGAGCACGCTAAGGAGAATCACCGATGAAGTCAACAACCCCAACATCGGCATCAACGTCGTCACGCCGCTAGATAGCAACTCCGAGGAAGGGGAGCTGCCAGAAATTAAAGAAACTATAACTAGGGAAAAACTGGAGGAGGCAATGACAGGATTAACAAGTCAAATAACTATTGCAAGCAACGCGATGATGAAGAAGCTCGAATCGGTACTCGACATTCAAGCCGCTACCGCAAAAGCCGCTCTAAGCGCTACTTGTTCCTCGCTGACTCGAACGAATCGCGAGTCAGAAACAGAGCTCCCCGCTTCAAACTCAAGACAGCAGGATTCCACCCCGAGAGTTGCACGTCGCACCAATCACCACTATGAAAGAGGCAAAGCACCTGTGCGCGATCACTCTGGTGATACAATCGCGGAGCGGGAAGATAGTCCTACTATCATCAGGACGTCCTTGCCAAATGGATGCCTAAATTCCTTATCCCCGGTCCATGAAGACACATCTGGATCGAGGGTTGATAGTAAAAAAGGTGGTCAACCCATGGATCCAACCAACAAACGAAAGTACATCTTGGGAATGGCGTGAGCAATTGTGGAGGAAAGCCTAAAGAGGAAGGATGACCAGGGAGAATGGGAATCCTTCCCAGCTAAGACCCCACTTACCGAGAGGATTAAGAAAACTGTATACCAACAAAGATTCGAGCTTCCATCATTGCGGTCCTATGATGGGACAAGCGATCCTAATGTATTTCTGTGTAAATATGACCAGTACATGAATAGAGCATGCACTACTGACGAAATCAAATGCTTATATTTCCCAACTTATCTAGAAAGAGTGGCTTGTCTTTGGTTTACAAAGCTTCCATCACATTATGTGGATGATTTCGTGACCTTGGCTAGGCTATTCAACGAGCGGTTCAGATCCCAGGCGTTCGAGACTCGGGATGCTACGGAGCTAAGCGGACTACGACAAAGTCCAAGCGAGCCCATCAAAGCTTTTCTCACTCGCTTTGATATGGCATTGGCTAAAGTCAAGAATCTCGAACCCCAGCCTGATCTTAATGGCTCTGAAAGGGAGCATATGTAAGAAAACCAAGTTAGGACGATGGATCAAGAAGAAGAAACCAAGTAAACTCGAATGGTTACTTAGCAAAGCCAAAAAATATGCAAGTACTAAAGGAAGAAATGCACAGGCAGAAAAGAATGGAAAGATGCAAAGCAACTCGGATAACCAAAAAAGGAGCAACGAAGAAGAAGACGGTCGAGCAAGAAAGAAGCTACGCTTTTTCAAGAACTCCGAATTCACTCCCCTTAACAATTCCGTGGGAAACATCTTCATGGGAACTAAAGGCACCGAGAGATATCCGGTTTTGAAACAAAGACACGTCAAAAGTGCCACCATGAAGTCAGGAAATTTTTTTCAGTTCCACAAATAGCTAGGACACGATACAAATGAATGCAGGCACTTGAAGTCAGTAATCGAGGGGTTGATCAAGAAGGATCGGTTGCAACAGTATGTACAGAATCATAAGAATTATCCCGACTCTTCTCAAACAAGGGGCAGTACACCTTAAAAAGGAAAGGGCTCAAACCAATCAAAGGAGGACGCTCACCACAGGGACCAATTACTAATATCTCAATAATGGAGCATTGAACTAAAGCTCTCATTACTTTACCTTGTCCCCCTGATTTTATCTTATTGTTAAAACTTTTTTTTAACTTGCTTTATCATTCACTATGTCCGTATTAAGCAATGGTTTACTTACGAAAAACTGTGTGCATCAGAAATTAATTATGTGCCTACTTGAATAGCATACTTATTGGTCCATGCTAAAAGTAGAATAATGTCTTGGAATGTAGGTATAGCAAAAGCAATCCGCCATACACAGCGGGGCTGCAACGAAAAATCCTAGGGCACACACTAAACGAAGCAGTTTGGGAATCGCAAACATCAAACAAGATCAAACGGGAGAAATAGACACATCGATTCAGAGGGAACAAGCTGTTATGAGACAAATAGCAAGACAAAGGAATGCACCTCTCATTATGGAGTATGCTGAATGCTTGGCAAACTCTCATTCAAAGGACTACCACCAGACCTCATTGAAAATACAGGAATATCACCAAATCTGTCCCTCGGAAAAAATTGCTAATCCCAAGGAAGTGTTCTCTAAGGTACAGGACATGAATTCCTTAAAACCGGAGTTAAATTCGGCAGCAAGGATTAATGTCCATCTCCTAGGAGCCAATACTGAAAGGGAAGCAACTAAAAAAAAAGGTCCCACGGTTAAAATTGCAAAGCCCACCGAAGAAGCATCTTCTTAGGTGACCTTCCTAGGTGCTGGAAACAAGTTTTCCAACTTGAGAAAAAAAACTCAATGAGGTAAACCAATGTTTGTGTCCTAAGGTAAGGCAAAAAGTCGGAAAAACCGACATGTCCCGAAACGGAAAAAATTGCCAACCACGCGGGGCCCCTTGTTAGGTGAAGGGCACGAAGTTTATCTCTTTGAGTCAAGGCTCGATGAGATAAATTAGTGTCCGCTCCTCGGGATGAAGCATAAAATGGGGAAGGATTAAACATGCTGGAAAAACCAGCTCAAGAAACCCGACCGAAAGGAGGTGGCCAATCTTGTTCTTTGTGTTGTATACAACAGTGTTGTATACACAATTATATGATTTTTGTTTGATGATAACAACCAAATATATATTATTCTAATGTGTTTGTTACTGTACTGTTCTATATTTAAATCACAGATATGAATATAATATTTATATTTAAATAGAATACTACTGTACACAAATTTAAATATTCACACAGTATTTTATTTAAATATAATATTTTATTTCATTGTAAAACAGTACAGAATTACAACTCCACTATTTGTACACTTCACTAATATTTTTTATTCATACACAGCTCTTCACTACAACCCTGTCAATATACATTCACATTGATTCATATACAGATACTCAACTCTTTATACAGTCACATATATATTCATTTACACAGATATATACACATTTACTGACACATGCTATCTTCTTTCTTCTGTCTTCATGCTTCTGTTTTGTTTTCTACCTTCTTGTCTTCTGTCTTAACAGCAGTCAGTCCAGTCTTCATATCTGTCACATAAAAACAGAAACACACAGTACACTGCAACAGGAATTTAAACTGAATACTTGCAAATATAAATTTTATTTTTTAGAAATTTATTTGCCTCAGTTTTCTGTTGTGTTTCTCATCATTTTTCATGACTTGATCTGATCTGTGTCTAGTCAGTTTGTATATGTATAGTACAGGGACATGAAATATTCTCTGATGGCTGCATATACACACGTGTATAGATATACACGTGTGCACTGCCACGCCAATCAGTGTGCAACTGAGGTGTAGCCACTTGGACCATCTCGACTCAGTGCAAATCAGTGTGCAAATGTTCGAACCAACATAGCAACTCAATAGTCATGTTCATGGTGCAAACACACTCATGTATACGGTGCATCAAAACAGAACAAGCATAGAAGAATGGTTCAACCAAGAATAGTGGCTCAGCATGAACACAAGTGCAACAACAATGAAAATGGAGTATTTCAAAGCTAAATGGATATGCAGCAACAATATGGCAAGACAGGAGGATACACAAGCATCAACAAGTGACTACATGTGCACATGAAGCTGCAAGTAGAGGTTCAGACAAACAAGAAAAGCAGTGTGTACATATACATGGAGACAGCAAGATGGGAAGTTCAAATGAATGGAAACATCAGTGAACTCAAACTAGTTCGAGCAACAGAATTGCAAGAGCATAAAGAGACAGGGTAACATGGGTCGAGCATATGGAAATGAACAGGTAGATACATATACATATTATTCATTCAATTCAGGTAAATGAATACAAGGTAGCATTTCAGTTTTGTTGAAACAAGTTGAAAATATACACAAATACAATTTTGTGTACAAGCATGATCATCAGGTTCACAATCAGGTGTTAATCAGCATTCAAATTAAATTTGTTTTCTGAAATGCAAGTGTAGTGATAAAACCAGAACATTGTGACCATTCAAGGGCAAGACAACATAAAAATCAAGTTTCCAGTTTTAACAAAGCTCTCAAGGAATTTTGAAGAGAGCCAATGCAAGGGGTATCAACACAGTTTCTATGGCAACAACATGATCAAAGTAACAATATGGACAAAGTGGCAAACAAATAAACAAACACTTGGCAGAGATGTTCAAGTGATATTTGTGGCAAGTTTTTTTTTTAAAAAAAAGAGCCAGATATTTTGTTTGCAAATCAGTTTTTTTAATGGAATACAATTCCAGAAATTACAAAGCATTTTTTTGGCATACTGGTTACGGCAACAATTTAATTCGGCAAATTTTGTACAACCCTTTCCAGTATTAACAAAATAAGTTTTTCAGAAAATTAAGAAAATGTTTTGGCATGTTTTCAAATTGATTCCAGTTTTACTTCAAGGAATAATACTTGGCAAGAATCAGGAAGATTGAAAACAGTTTTTTTTGGCAAGTGTTGAATTCATGAAAGGGAGCATATCAAGGGGATTCAGTCAAATTAAAGTAGTTGTTAATTTCAAACAAGGCAAGAAGAAACGGTCTGATTTATTCCAAGAATTCACAGCATAAATTTTTGGGCAACAAATCATATTGCAATAAATCATGCAATCGACAAATTTAGAGTATGGCAAGAAATCTTTTATTTTGTCTCTAGTTTTATTTAGGGATGATTCAGAATTCACAACAAAATCATTCAAGGAAATTTAAATCAAGAAATTCAATCAGGTAGCATAATCTGCGCAAGGAGATCAAGGCAACAAATTTCAATTTCATTCAAGGAATCAAAAGAGGAAAGCGGCCAAATCAGACCAAGTCATTATCACGAAATCAGAGTATTTTTTAGGTTTTTCTAATCCTATTTAACACAACCAATTCATCATAGGCAGGTGTGATTTTTTTTGAAACTGAAAAACAATTCAATCGAGATCGAAAAACCACAATCAACTCAGAGGAAGAAAAATCTAGAATACTCACAATTTTCCAAAGTGTTTTTCAATCGAAGAATTTCCTCCAAATCAGTGAAAGCCGCAATCGAAGAATCACTCAGCAACGAACACGAGCAACTCGAGATTAAAGTTCATACAAGATTTCATCATTCAAACAAGCCATCGTTTCGAATTGGGAAGGATTTCAGAAACCCTAGAGAATCGCCTGCCGCCATTTTATTTTCCAGAGCAAAGGAGAAAATGATCGGACAAGTGCAAATGAAAGGGGCCGGCCTGCTTGGCTTGATCTAGTCAAGTCCAAAGCTGTTTAAAAGGAGGAGATTTAAATTCTTGTTAAATCTAAATTTAAACCTAGGGTTTTCAAAGCTGTTAATTGTTTGTTGTATTTTGTTTTTAAATTGAAACCGTCAAACCAGTTTTTCTAGAGTCTGTAAAATTCTAGGATAAATCAGTCAGGGTGTTGACTGTTAGTTTCAGAGTCTGTAAAATCTGAGGTACGAGTTACAGGGTTTGTAATTCGGGAAATCTGATCGAGGGGATGTCAGTCAGTCTAGGGTTTTGAGCGTAGGGTTAGGACAGGAGCAGGCGCTGCGAGTGTACATGGTCTTGTATGCGGGATCTGTTTATAACACCTAGTAGAAACCTTAGGAATGCAGCAGTAGGCAGGGTTTTGCCGAAGCTGGGTATATCTGTGTGTGATTTATTTTCTGCACTTTTATTTCTGCTGCATTCTGTGATCTGTTTATTATTTTAATATCCTGTCAGTTTTTTCAATTCAGTTTAAAAACTGTGATAAACCCTATTCACCCCCCCCCCCTCTAGGGTTAATCTAGATCCAACAAGTGGTATCAGAGCAGGTATTTCTTTAACTCTAGAGTCATGAGTAATCCTAGTTGTCAGTCTAGCGAGAGTCAGTCCAGTTCATCTCCAACTATTTTCACTGGAACGGATTTTTTAAACTGGAAATCCAGAATGGAATTTTATTTAAAATCTGTTAATATTAAATGTTGGGATGTTGTTATCAATGGGTACGATAGGGTAGATAAAGTTTTTAATTCCCGTGCTACACATATTCTATATTCTTATCTTGATGATGATCAATACAGTCTGATTTCCCATTGTTTAACTGCGCAGGAAATCTGGATAGCTCTCAATACGAAGTATGGACAAATTGACAACTGCAGCTCAAAACCCCAGAAAGACAACTCAGCTTCAGATCTATGCTTAACTAGCCTTACAGATGAAAATTCAGATGGATCAGTTGATGGAGAATCAACAAATGCTGAAACAGAAAATTTCTCATATGAAGATCTGGTTTACATGTGTCTTGATTTAACAAAATCTGTTGATAAACTCCAACTGAAAAATAAATTTCTGACATCTAAGAATTTTGAGTTGACCAGCAAAATTGATGATTTGGAATCACAACTGGAATATGTTAAAAATTCTTCAAATTCAGTTTGCAAAAATTGTTTGAAATTGAAAACCAATCTTATTCATCTCAGTAAAAATATTCAAAAGTTTGAAGATGAAATTTTGATCTTAAATGAGACCAATACTGAGTTATCAAATTTAAATAACCTTCTGCAAAAAGAATTTGAAAATTTTAAAACAGATATATATTTCAAATTTGAGATTGCTGAAAATGAAAATTTGGTAAGAAGTGATTTGATTTTGAAAGAACTTGAAAATGAGATTGAAAAATCCAAGATTTTTGAGTCTGAAAACAAAAACGATTGGAACTTGAAATCTTGGAATCTCAAGCCAAAATTAGATTGCTTGAAAATGAGAATTTGGTTTTAGAACAGACCAATGCTGAATAGATGATCGCTATAAATAATTGCTCAAATTTATTAAAAGAAAATGGCGATCTAAAATCCAAAATTCAACGATTGGAATCAACATTGGATAAATTTTCTAATGGGGAAAAATCATTGAATATGCTGTTACAAAACCAAGTTTATAGTGGAAATAAATCTGGTCTTGGCTTCGGGAAAAATGATGTTTCTAGAAAACAAAATTCAAATGATTTGAACAATCCCACAAACTGCTTTGGAAATAATTGTTTTGATAATTTTAACTTTGATAATTTCAAAGTTTATTTGAATCAAAATTGTGATGAGAAATCGTTTTATAATAAACCATTTAAACATTCTTGGATCCCAAAAAATAAAACGGGCTTCGTCAATTTCAAACAGGTTTGGGTTCCTAAGGGTACGAAAGTTAATTCTAATGGTTTGTTATATAAACAGATTTGGGTACCAAAAGATGTGAACAAAACTGTGAGTGGTTTTACTACTTTCGTTAAACCACTCGATCCCCTCAACTGTTAGGTACCAAAGGATGGCTGAGGAATTACTGTGCTGAAAAGAGTTTGAATTCAAGTTGTTCTATAATTCTGTATTCTTTACAGTTCCCTGGCCAAGATTTGATGAGTTAGAGATTCTGGTTTACATCGTTTGCAGGTAAATCTCATCTTTGTAAATATATTTTTTGTTGTTGTTTATTTCCTCTTCTACCTCTTCTTCAATTTTTTGTTTTACAATGCCATATTTTCTTTTCTTCTTGGGCTTTCTTAACTTCCATTTGCAGTATTCATGGTCTTCTGGAAATGTAGTGTATTTGAATAAAAATCTGTTGTCTTCCAGATCTTGAATTATAACTTTGTATATATCTGCAACTGTTGTGAAGTTTTTTCTTCTGAATTCATAACAGTGTTGATGTATTCTCGTCGTATCTTGAACACTGTTGTTTTGAATTCTAAATTTTGAAGATCTGAAAAGTTATGGAATTTCACACACCTATGCTGTTTGAGTTTCTTCTAATTCATTTTGGAAAGGCTTGTAAATTTATACTCATTACAGCACTTTACTATTTATCAGTTGTGATAATTCCATTGATTTCAGATTGGGTTAGATATTCTTGAAACATTGCTTACATCTTGAAATTCTCTGTTATTCGTGATCATCTGGTTTGGAGTTTTGTTTGTTTAAGATCATTTGAAATTTCTGATATTTTGAATCTCACACACCTCTCATATCTGCAATTACTAATCCTGTGTGATTGATTCATTGTATCTCAAGAATTACATTTATTTCAAGTGATTTCGAATAAACCACTATTTTTGGATCATGAATTTTCTTTCCAACTTGATGTAAATATTCTGAAAAATTCTTTGTACTTGTTCATAGATACTTGTGAAAAATTTCTTTGAAAACCCAGTCTTGAATTTCTCTGTTATTTCATGTTTATTTGATTTAAATATTTGATTGTTTAAAATAATTTGAAGTTATTGATTTATTAAATCTCACACATATCTTGAATCAAAAATTTATAAATTGGTGTGATTGATTTATCAAATCTTGATATATTCATATTCTATCAAATGATTTAAAATAAACGGTATTTTTAATCTTGAATCATGGATCATATTTTGTGATCTTTTGAAATAATCTGTGAAACATCATTCTCTTGTCAAGTCTGATTTGAAACTGTCTTTGTAATGTCCTGATATTGATCTTGGAAATTTCCTTGTAACTGCATGCTTTGATAAATGTTTGTCTGCTGCTCTGATAAATGGAATCATCTTTGAATATGATTCTTGAAACTGCTTGTCTTTGGTCAAAACTACTTGCTGCTCTGATAAATGTGCCAAAATTTGTAATCTTGTCTATTTGGGCTTTGTGTTTAAAATTCTTTAGTCTGAGATTTCCATGATAAATCACCAGGGTGTGATTAAAATCCTCAATAATGGAGACTACAATTGGTATCAGAAGTGCTTAATTTTTGTGTATATTTTTTTGTTTTATCCCTCTTGGTATGTATAGATCTTCATTTCCTCTAGTAATTAATTTTCAATTTTAAATTATTTATTTTTTATTCATTCAGAAATTGGAATCAATATACAAATAGAACTGTATTTATATTTCATCAAAATTGTTATTAGATTTTGGAATTGTGATGAATTGTGACTGCAGTATATTTCACAACAAGAGGAGATTTTATTTGGATTTTCATGATAGTTGAATATTTATGAATTGGCAATTATTTATGAATTGGAAAATTTTCAATCATCTCGGTACAGTTGATCATATTTCATAATATTATTAAATTAGAAATTTATTTCACAGTCCATTTCTTTGCCTACCACATTTCTATCACTCATTTTGGTTTTATATACCGAGGAGTGTTTCCTTTATAAAGCTGAAAATGATAAAAATGTAATTAATATATAAGAGTGTCTCTAACCTCATTTAAAAATCCAAGCTCTGGTTATGCATGGTTATGAGACATCTTATAATTTAAGCTGCGACTGATCCCATTTAAAGATCCAAGCTCTGGTTATGCGTGGTCAGTGTGCTCTTAAATAAAAAATAAATAAAAAGGAAATAAAGTGCTAAAAATAGAAATAAATTTGAAATTCTCTTCAGTGTATAAAAACCAGCCTATCAATCCATCTTTCTAATCTGTGAAATGTGTTGAAATATTATGACGTATTATGATTTGTTGATTGATAGATATTGGGATTCGAGATTATTCGATCTTGTCACTTAAATTGAATTATTTATTATAGTACAAATCCATCACTGTTTTTGTGCTTTATTTTTATAAAAATCCTTTGAAAATAATTGGAAATAATTTGTTTTTTTAAACTCTCTCCATTTTATATAAAAATCATCGTATATCCGTCGTTCTCTAAAATGTGAAATATGCCTCCAGTTCTTAGAATATTATGATTTTTGTTTGACTGATTGAAATTTCTGATGACCGTTCTTCCTCTTAAGCTGAAATTATATTTTTAGTCAATTTTCATCTGTATTTTAAAATCTGTATCCTTTTGATGATAACAAAAGGGGGAGAATGGATTAGATTTTGATTTATGAGTGAATATTTTATAAATATTTTTAATTTTGAAAATTTATTATTATTCATACATTTCACTCATGCACAGTTATAGGGGGAGTTTTCTATTGTAGGGGGAGCATTTAAATAGGGGGAGTTCAAATATTCACGAACAAACACATTTATTAATTATCTTTTATTTGTTTGTCATCATCAAAACGGGGAGATTGTTGTATACAATAGTGTTGTATACACAATTATATGATTTTTGTTTGATGATAACAACCAAATATATATTATTCTAATGTGTTTGTTACTGTACTGTTCTATATTTAAATCACAGATATGAATATAATATTTATATTTAAATAGAATACTACTGTACACAAATTTAAATATTCACACAGTATTTTATTTAAATATAATATTTTATTTCATTGTCAAACAGTACAGAATTACAACTCCACTATTTGTACACTTCACTAATATTTTTCATTCATACACAGCTCTTCACTACAACCCTGTCAATATACATTCACATTGATTCATATACAGACACTCAACTCTTTATACAGTCACATATATATTCATTTACACATATATATACACATTTACTGACACATGCTATCTTCTTTCTTCTGTCTTCATGCTTCTGTTTTGTTTTCTACCTTCTTGTCTTCTGTCTTCACAGCAGTCAGTCCAGTCTTCATATCTGTCACATAAAAACAGAAACACACAGTACACTGCAACAGGAATTTAAACTGAATACTTGCAAATATAAATTTTATTTTTTAGAAATTTATTTGTGTAACAACCCTTATTTTTAATAACCTAAATCGAGGCAGAATTTAATTCTAAAATCTGAATCAAGGGAAACGGGCTGTGCCATTGCGTTCGTCTCGGAAAAATACGCGAAATAGAGTCCGAGTTTTCGAAAATCGGAGTCCGTATGACCCGATTAAGGCCCAACGAAGTTTTCAGAAAATTTCTAAGTAAAAACAGATTTCAAATTCAAGTTGAAATTGGAAATTTGGGCCAGGCGGGAAAAATCCTGCCAGAACACCCAAGTCGACAGCCCTGTCGACTTGGGAGTCGACTTGGTTGGACCCAAGTCGACAGCCCTGTCGACTTGGCTGTCGACTTGGTCCAGCCGGGCTGTTTAGCCTGGTGCACCATTTTGAGATTGTGTTGAGTTTGGGGGCCAGATTCGGTTTTAAGGGCTGAGATGTGAACTAGGGTTTAATCCTATGGCCTAAAACACTTGCCTAATCTATAAATAAGACCCTAACCTACCCAAAATCATCATTAATTTATCCTACAACTAAACTATGGCAAAATCAATCCTCTCATGGCCTCCACTCTCTTCATAAAATTCCTAAATCAATTTCTAAGTGATTTTCCATGCATACAAGTGTTTTCAAACTTGTATGAGCATCATTAGCTTGCATTCAAGTCAAGTTTCTATATTTGCATCATAAAGAAAGAGTTTTGATCATTTTGGCTTGCATTTTTGGGTTTAATTGATTTCATAAGGGCTTTGTCGTATTTTTGTGACTTCTTAAGCATTTTAAGCCCTATTCTACTTTCATACTTAAACTCTAAAGTTAAATGTATGATATGCAAGTTTACTATGATGTGTTATGCAAGTTTACTATGATGTGTTATGCAAGTTTACTAAGATGTGTTATGCAAGTTTACTATGAAGTGATATGCAAGTTCATCAAGTTATGTTATGCAAGTTTGATATGCAAGTTTGTCATATGATATGCAAGTTATGTTATGCAAGTTTGGGTTGAACATCTTGTTCATGTTATCACGTTATGCAAGCTTATCTTGAGTATGTGAACATAAAGCTTCAAGCTTTATGCTAAAGGTTGCATTTTAGCAACATGTAAGTTATCATATCTCTTATGATAACTTGCATGCGAGGCTAAATGCGAACTTATGGCCATTTCTACATGTCATTTAGTACCATGTATCACCAATATGCCAAGTTTGGTTTTATGCATGCTTTTGGGGCCTAAAAATGTAATATGCAAGTATATGAACACATGAACATTTCATATGCCACCATGTTAAACTTGTGGCTTCAACACCTTTATGTCATGATTATGCCAAGTTCCCTCATTCTATCCTTTATGCGCTATTGCGATATGTAAGCGATGGGATTGCGTTTGGGGGTTGGGTAAACTTAAAAGACATAAAACATAAGCTTGGGAATTTACCTATTAAGTTAGGTCTACCCATTGGGAATTTACCTATTAAGTTAGGTCTACCCAATTGCTTGAAAACTTGTAATGTGTTTTGGAAACATGATGGACATGACACTTAGAAAATATAAGTGTGACCAACTCGAGGTTGGGTTGAGTTTGTAGCGTAAACCTATCCGGAACCGACCGGCCTAACTAGTTGCTACAAACAATAGGACCCAATGTGAGAAGTTGGCCATGTTGTACCTTGGACCCGAGGTTAGACCAAGTTGTGGTGTAAAGCTACCCGGACCCGCCCGGCTTAACTAGTAACCACAACAAAGTCTAATGTGAGAGGTTAAGGCGCATTAAATTAATTAATGCCTCGTGATTAGTGTTAAGTCATGGTCCACTTAATACTTAACCAATTTGGGCTCGGTAGATTAATCGGGGTTAAGTCGTGAACTCATTGTTACACTTAACCAAGTTAATCCATGATTAGCAAGGGGGTTAAACCGTACTTAACCCACTAGAAAAATCCTAGCAATGGGGGCCCACTCCAGCAGTAATCCCAAGTTAGTATCATCATGACCCTAGGGACTAGGCTAGGGTGGGGGCACGATTACTGGGCTGGAGGTAAGCGACCAAAAGCGACGACAGAGTGGTACGCCGGTGTAGTTCCGGGCGGACCATGGTCATGCACATAGTCCGAAGCCGGGGAAAGCATGCACGGGTACCAGTAGATCGAGACTGTGCACTCATGTTTATGGTGTCCAGGGGTTTCCACCCTAGGGCTTGATACACCCGACGGGAGACCCGGCACAGTCTGACTACAATTATGTTTGGGCCGTATTGACACCAACACGTGACGAGTTAGGCTTAGGGAGCCGATCGACTAGACCGTTTGGTTGGACCTCGTATTAGGGTCATTTCATGTTATTAGGCCAAAGCTTGGGCCAAGGGATCAATACTTGTTTATTCAAGTCATGTTAGTTTGTTAGTACACCTGTGGTGCAAAACCTTAATCCTGATTATGCGATGACACCTTTATCTACCTTGTTAGTTAATCATCATGCTAATATGTTGTTATCCTTATGTTCATCTCTGCTGCTCATGCCAGTTAACTTTATCAGTTTACATTGATTGTAGTAGGGCTTACTCAGTCTTTTTGACTGACATGTTTTCTTTCGCCTCTTTTCTTCTGTTCCCCCCCCCCCCAGGTTCTCAGGGAGGGAATACTGGAACTTAGCTTGGATTTCGGATTGCTTGCTTGTGGGATTTCAGCTCATGTACGGTTTCGACATGAAGCTAGCTATGGTTACCACTTATTTGGGGATAGCACTTATGTATTTCAGTTTTTCAGCTGATGTTGTTTTATCTAGACTTGTTTATTTGGAAAGCTATGTTGTACCAGACTTGTTTTGAAATGTTTTGAAATCTTCCGTTGTTTTATCTATGATATTTACTCTGTTTACATATATACATATGTTCTTGTTCTGCCTTGATATATCATTATGCATGTTTACCTGATTCAAACGCCCCTCCAAGGTCAGAGTGCTTGCAAGAGACACCCTGGCGGAGGCGGGGTGTTACAATTTGGTATCAGAGCATATGGTTTACGAGAAGGAACAAAAAGGTTTTTTAGAAAACTTTTGGAAAACTATTTTCAAAACCAAGTATAAAGTATTTTCCAAAGAAAAGTCTAGTTTATTTTAAAGGCTATTCCCCAAAAAGCCATTAGCAAAATTCCTTCGTTTTTCTCCATTCTGAATCTGTCTCTTTCCTCATTTTCAGTATGGCCGATAACTTTGCTATTCCGGAGGGAGTGCACGTACCTGTTTGGTATAGGAGACTTTTGGAGGCTAGGGCGACCGAAGCCGGCCCCGCAGATGTTCCTCCTCCTCCTCCTCCGGTGGTTAATGTTCCTCCTCCTCCTGTCGCTGAGGTTCCTCTTCCTCCTCCCCCTCAGCATCCTCAACCTGACTTCGCAAAGACTTGCAAAGATTTCAAAGCAATGGGTGGCAAGAATTTTCAAGGCACTGATACTTTTGTAGAGGCCAGAAATTGGTTGAAAGAGACCGAGGATTTATTTGCTATCTTTGGGTTAGACGATCAGAGGAAGATCTTGTTGGCGGTTTGGCTTATGAAGGATGAAGCCGCTTATTGGTGGGAAGTCACCAATGGTACTAGGCCTGTTGAGACTTGGGCCGATTTCAGGGCAAGGTTCGTGCTTAAGTTTCTATCTTCTGCTGAGGAGAATCTGCAAATGGAGAGGTTCATAACTCTGAAACAAGGAGATATGTCTGTCAAAGAATATGTGAACAAGTTCAATCAGTTAGCTCGTTTTGGCTTGGATATGGTGAATACTCCTCAGAAGAAGGCCCTTCGTTTTGCTAGAGGATTGAATGAGCCGTTGCAGGGATTGGCTATGTCACATATTCCCCACGGGGCCACGTTTGAGAGCTTGGTTGATATGGCATTACTTCAGGGAGATGTCAAGAAAGAGATCAAGGTGAATGATACCCAAGCCAAGAAGACCGATTCCCAGTGGAAAGGAAATCAGAATAATCCGAGTGGTCAGAGCAGTCAAGGCAATCAGAACAAGAACAAGAACAAGAGTCAAGGCAACAAGGGGAACAACAACAAGGGCAAGAACAACAAGGGGAAGTGCCATTATTGCGGTTCAGTTGGGCATCTTATTAAGGATTGTAAGAAGAGGAAAAGGAAGAATGGTGAATGCTTTTTCTGCGGTGAGACTGGACATTTCAGTAAGGATTGTCCGAGGAAGCAAGGGCAAGGCCAGGGTCAGACTCAGCGTGTTGGAACTTCAGGAGGGCAAGTTCATGCTCTCAGTACCGCTCCAGTTCCCGATCGAGGTAGTATTTCTGTTGAGAGCCTTGTATATATTTCTGATTTCCCAGTTCGTACCTTGTTTGATTCTGGTGCATCGCATAGCTTTATCTCATCTGATCTTGTTGATAGTTTGCACCTTAGTACTAGCTTGGTAGAGGATCCCGTTTGTGTTTCAAATCCTATTGGGGGTTCCGCCCATCTGTCTATGATATGTGGGGATTTGAGGATCTCTATACTGAGTGTAGAGTTCTTGTGTAGTGCTTATGTTCTTGGTTTCAGGGGATACGGATTGATATTGGGCATGGATTGGTTGTCCAGATATGGAGCCATCCTTGATTGTGAGCATAGGGTTGTGAGGCTCGTGACTCGCCTCGGAAACACCCTAGAGATTTCTTGTGATCCGAGAGGTCCCGTCATGTTGTGCTATCTGGAATCACTCGACTCGTCAATGGAAACTCTTCAGTCTGTGAGAGTGGTTCGAGAGTATCCGGATGTTTTTGATGAAGTTAGGGGGTTGCCCCCTAAGCGAGAGATTGATTTCCGCATTTATCTGGTGGATAATGCAAAGCCGGTTTCTTTGCCCGTTCGGCACATGGCTCCGCGTGAAAGGCGGGAGCTAAGTAAGCAAGTGAAAGAGTTGCTTGAGAAGAACTTCATTAGATGAAGTATATCTGAATGGGGAGCGCCTGTGGTATTTGCTACCAAGGCAGATGGTTCTCTCCGACTTTGTGTTGACTATCGAGAGTTGAATAAGCTGACTAAGAAGAACAGACACCCGTTACCGAGGATTGATGATCTCTTTGACCAGCTTGTCGGTGCTTCTGTTTTCTCTCAGCTTGATCTTGCTACTGGATTCCATTAGCTCAGGGTAGCTGAAGATAGTATAGACAAGACTGCGTTCAGGACTCCAGATGGATTCTTCGAATGGCTTGTCATGCCGTTCGGCTTGACTAATGCACCCGCATATTTCGTGGACTTGATGAGTAGGGTGTTCAGGGAGTTCTTGAACAAGTTTGTCGTGGTCTTCGTAGATGATATTCTGATCTTCTCTAAGGATGAGGAAGAGCACGCAAGGCATCTCGTGGAGGTGATGGATACGCTTAGAGCGCATCAGTTGAAGGCCAAGTTCTCCAAGTGTCACTTTTGGAGAAGGGAAGTTAGATTCCTTGGGCATATAGTATCTAAGCAAGGCTTAGCAGTGGATCCCGCTAAGGTAGTTGCAGTTCAGGATTGGAAGACTCCAAGGAATGCAACCGAAGTGAGAAGTTTTCAAGGTCTTGCGGGTTTTTACCGGAAGTTCATCAAGGACTTCGCGAAGATTTATGCTCCTCTCACTAAATTGACGAAAAAGAATTTAGTTTTTGCTTTGAGCATAGAATGCGAGCTTGCTTTTCAGAAGCTCAAGAGAGCCCTCACATCAGCACCTATTCTAGCTTTGCCCGATGGAGGGAAGTTATTTACAGTATACACCGATGCATGTGGCACGGGGTTAGGAGCTGTTTTGATGCAAGAAGGAAGAGTGATATGCTTTGGCGGTAGACAACTCAAAGTGCATGAGAAGAATTATCCCACTCATGACTTAGAGTTGGCAGCAATAGTATATGCACTCAAGGCTTGGCGCCATTATCTTCTGGGAGAAAGATTTGAGCTTTATACCGATCACAAGTCATTGAAGTATCTCTTTTCTCAGAAGGATCTGAATCTGAGGCAACAAAGATGGATGGAATTCTTGGCGTCCTATGATTTTGAGATAGCCTATACCCCTGGCAAGGGGAATGTGGTAGCAGATGCATTGAGTAGAAGAAGGTTGACCCTAAGTCCTCTGTTCGTTGAGATGAAGAATTTAGAGTATGTGGCAACCTTTGATTTCTCTTTGGCGATTGAGTCGACGACTGGTTCTTTAGCATCTCTGGAACTCAGACCTATCCTTCTTGATCAAGTTGGGGCTTCGCAGAGAGAAGACCCTCAAATAGTTGAGATTATGGATAAGCTGATTCGAGGAGAGGCGTCTAGTCATCTCGCTCGATATTCTATTGATGACAAGGGTTGGCTGAGGAGAGACGGAAGGTTATGTGTTCCAATGGTAGAAGATTTAGTAAGAAAAGTTCTTGAGGAAGCGCATCGCTCTAAGTTGAATATACATCCAGGCGGAGATAAGATGTATAAAGATATGAAGCGCATTTTCTTTTGGCCTGGGATGAAGCAGGATGTGGCAGAGTTTGTCTCTCGATGTATCATTTGCCAGCAAGTCAAGGCCGAGTCGAAGAAGCCCGGTGGGCTATTGCACCCTCTAGACGTTCCACTTTGGAAGTGGGAGAGTATTTCCATGGACTTTATCGATGGGCTACCAAGGTCAAGGAAAGGGAATACGAGCATTTGGGTTATTGTGGATAGACTTACGAAGATTGCTCATTTCATTCCGGTGAAGAGCAAGAGGACCGCATCTTGGCTAGCGTCTGTATATCTTCGTGAGATTGTGAGACTACATGGAGTCCCTTCTAGTATAATCAGTGACCGTGACCCAATCTTTACAAGTCAATTCTGGAATAGCTTACAAGAAGCCATGGGCACGAGGTTGAATCTAAGTACGGCTTATCACCCACAGACGGACGGTCAAACCGAAAGGGTGAACAGGGTAATCGAGGATCTGTTGAGGCTTTGTATTCTGGATTTTGGTGGTACTTGGGAAGACCATCTTCCTCTTGTTGAGTTTGCATATAATAACAGTTATCAGGCAAGCATAGGGATGGCACCATTTGAAGCTTTATATGGGAGGCCGTGCAAGTCGCCTACATGTTGGTGGGAGACTACAGATAAGCTTATACTTGGGCCTGATATGATCAGAGATACATCCGAGAAGATCGAGTTGATTCGGAGACGGATGAAAGCGGCCCAAGACCGACAGAAATCTTATGCTGATAAGCGAAGAACTGATTTGGAGTTTGATGTTGGGGATATGGTTTTCGTGAAGGTTTCTCCTTTGCGGAATGTGGTCCGATTTGGAGCCGTTGGGAAGTTAGCACCGAGGTTTGTTGGACCATTCCCTATTATAGAGAGGATCAGGCAGATGGCTTATAGAGTGAAGTTGCCCGAGAAGCTTGCCGGAGTACACGATGTTTTTCATGTCTCGCATCTCCGGAAGTGTTTACATGAATCAGCAGAGGTTGTTGAGCCAAGTATTCTGAAAGATGTGGAAGTGGAGAAAGAGGCTACCTTGAGGAGAGCTCCGATTCGTATCTTGGGAACGGAGACCAAGAAGCTAAGGAATCGAGAGGTCAAGTTGGTGAAGGTTCAATGGGGTGAAGCCGAAGAAGACGCAACTTGGGAAACCGATGAGAAAATGCGTGGGCTTTATCCATTCCTTTTTGAGGGTACACTCTCAATCTCTTTTCTTTGTTAGCATATCTTTCTCTTTGCTATCCAGGTTTATCTAGTTTATCGTGTTAATCTTGTCATGAGAACCTTAGGTAGAAACCCTTTGGATGAAACATGTGTTTGAAACATGTTATGCTTGATGGTTGCAAGTGGTTGCAAGTGTTTGCAAGTGGTTACTCGTGGATGCATTATACACGATTAGGCACTAGATCGGCTCACACACTCCTCATATTGCATATGCATGAGTGTTTATGTTTATTCATGGATGAAAATTTTTGTGTTATCACATGGATGTTGCATATGGATGTATGTTATGTGCACACATATAGATGTTATACATTATGTTAGGAATTTCATACATATGGATTCATTTCACTAACATAATCTGCATTGATGATATTTGCATTAGATAAGTACATATACACACACCTTTGCATATATGTTCATACAACATTTAGAATCTTGTAAGGACAATGATTGCTCGTGGATGATGTTTTGAGTAGATGGATGTTGGATGGTAGGAAACGTTCTTCCTAACTTGAAGATTTCGGGGACGAAATCCTTTAAGGAGGGGAGAATGTAACAACCCGTATTTTTAATAACCTAAATCGAGGCAGAATTTAATTCTAAAATCTGAATCAAGGGAAACGGGCTGTGCCATTGCGTTCGTCTCGGAAAAATATGCGAAATAGAGTCCGAGTTTTCGAAAATCGGAGTCCGTATGACCCAATTAAGGCCCAACGAAGCATTCAGAAAATTTCTAAGTAAAAACCGATTTCAAATTCAAGTTGAAATTGGAAATTTGGGCCAGTTTGGGCCAGGCGGGAAAAATCCCGCCAGAACACCCAAGTCGATAGCCCTGTCGACTTGGGAGTCGACTTGGTTGGACCCAAGTCGACAGCCCTGTCGACTTGGCTGTCGACTTGGTCCAGCCGGGCTGTTTAGCCTGGTGCACCATTTTGAGATTGTGTTGAGTTTGGGGGCCAGATTCGGTTTTAAGGGCTGAGATGGGAACTAGGGTTTAATCCTATGGCCTAAAACACTTGCCTAATCTATAAATAAGACCCTAACCTACCCTAAATCATCATTAATCTATCCTACAACTAAACTATGGCAAAATCAATCCTCTCATGGCCTCCACTCTCTTCACAAAATTCCTAAATCAATTTCTAAGTGATTTTCCATGCATACAAGTGTTTTCAAACTTGTATGAGCATCATTAGCTTGCATTCAAGTCAAGTTTCTATATTTGCATCATAAAGAAAGAGTTTTGATCATTTTGGCTTGCATTTTTGGGTTTAATTGATTTCATAAGGGCTTTGTCGTATTTTTGTGACTTCTTAAGCATTGTAAGCCCTATTCTACTTTCATACTTAAACTCTAAAGTTAAATGTATGATATGCAAGTTTACTATGATGTGTTATGCAAGTTTACTATGATGTGTTATGCAAGTTTACTAAGATGTGTTATGCAAGTTTACTATGAAGTGATATGCAAGTTCATCAAGTTATGTTATACAAGTTTGATATGCAAGTTTGTCATATGATATGCAAGTTATGTTATGCAAGTTTGGGTTGAACATCTTGTTCATGTTATCACGTTATGCAAGCTTATCTTGAGTATGTGAACATAAAGCTTCAAGCTTTATGCTAAAGGTTGCATTTTAGCAACATGTAAGTTATCATATCTCTTATGATAACTTGCATGTGAGGCTAAATGCGAACTTATGGCCATTTCTACATGTCATTTAGTACCATGTATCACCAATATGCCAAGTTTGGTTTTATGCATGCTTTCGGGGCCTAAAAATGTAATATGCAAGTATATGAACACATGAACATTTCATATGCCACCATGTTAAACTTGTGGCTTCAACACCTTTATGTCATGATTATGCCAAGTTCCCTCTTTCTATCCTTTATGCGCTATTGCGATATGTAAGCGATGGGATTGCGTTTGGGGGTTGGGTAAACTTAAAAGACATAAAACATAAGCTTGGGAATTTACCTATTAAGTTAGGTCTACCCATTGGGAATTTACCTATTAAGTTAGGTCTACCCAATTGCTTGAAAACTTGTAATGTGTTTTGGAAACATGATGGACATGACACTTAGAAAATATAAGTGTGACCAACTCGAGGTTGGGTTGAGTTTGTAGCGTAAACCTACCCGGAACCGACCGGCCTAACTAGTTGCTACAAACAATAGGACCCAATGTGAGAAGTTGGCCATGTTGTACCTTGGACCCGAGGTTAGACCAAGTTGTGGTGTAAAGCCACCCGGACCCGCCCGGCTTAACTAGTAACCACAACAAAGTCTAATGTGAGAGGTTAAGGTGCATTAAATTAATTAATGCCTCGTGATTAGGGTTAAGTCATGGTCCACTTAATACTTAACCAATTTGGGCTCGGTAGATTAATCGGGGTTAAGTCGTGAACTCATTGTTACACTTAACCAAGTTAATCCATGATTAGCAAGGGGGTTAAACCGTACTTAACCCACTAGAAAAATCCTAGCAATGGGGGCCCACTCCAGCAGTAATCCCAAGTTAGTATCATCATGACCCTAGGGACTAGGCTAGGGTGGGGGCACGATTACTGGGCTGGAGGTAAGCGACCAAAAGTGACGGCAGAGTGGTACGCCGGTGTAGTTCCGGGCGGACCATGGTCGTGCACATAGTCCGAAGCCGGGGAAAGCATGCACGGGTACCAGTAGATCGAGACTGTACACTCATGTTTATGGTGTCCAGGGGTTGCCACCCTAGGGCTTGATACACCCGACGGGAGACCCGGAACAGTCTGACTACAATTATGTTTGGGCCGTATTGAAACCAACACGTGACGAGTTAGGCTTAGGGAGCCGATCGACTAGACCGTTTGGTTGGACCTCGTATTAGGGTCATTTCATGTTATTGGGCCAAAGCTTGGGCCAAGGGATCAATACTTGTTTATTCAAGTCATGTTAGTTTGCTAGTACACCTGTGGTGCAAAACCTTAATCCTGATTATGCGATGACACCTTTATCTACCTTGTTAGTTAATCATCATGCTAGTATGTTGTTATCCTTATGTTCATCCCTGCTGCTCATGCCAGTTAACTTTATCAGTTTACATTGATTGTAGTAGGGCTTACTCAGTCTTTTTGACTGACCTGTTTTCTTTCGCCTCTTTTCTTCCGTCCCCCCCCCCCAGGTTCTCAGGGAAGGAATACTGGAGCTTAGCTTGGATTTCGGATTGCTTGCTTGTGGGATTTCAGCTCATGTACGGTTTCGACATGAAGCTAGCTATGGTTACCACTTATTTGGGGATAACACTTATGTATTTCAGTTTTTCAGTTGATGTTGTTTTATCTAGACTTGTTTATTTGGAAAGCTATGTTGTACCAGACTTGTTTTGAAATGTTTTGAAATCTTCCGCTGTTTTATCTATGATATTTACTCTGTTTACATATATACATATGTCCTTGTTCTGCCTTAATATATCATTATGCATGTTTACCTGATTCAAACGCCCCTCCAAGGTCAGAGTGCTTGCAAGAGACACCCTGGCGGAGGCGAAGTGTTACAATTTGCCTCAGTTTTCTGGTGTATTTCTCATCATTTTTCATGACTTGATCTGATCCGTGTCTAGTCAGTTTGTATATGTATAGTACAGGGACACGAAATATTCTCTGATGGCTGCATATACACACGTGTATAGATATACACGTGTGCACTGCCACGCCAATCAGTGTGCAACTGAGGAATAGCCACTTGGACCATCTCGACTCAGTGCAAATGTTAGAACCAACATAGCAACTCAATAGCCATGTTCATGGTGCAAACAAACTCATGTATACGGTGCATCAAAACAGAACAAGCATAGAAGAATGGTTCAACCAAGAATAGGGGCTCAGCATGAACACAAGTGCAACAACAATGAAAATGGAGTATTTCAAAGCTAAATGGATATGCAGCAACAATATGGCAAGACAGGAGGATACACAAGCATCAACAAGTGACTACATGTGCACATGAAGCTGCAAGTGGAGGTTCAGACAAACAAGAAAAGCAGTGTGTACATATACATGGAGACAGCAAGATGGGAAGTTCAAACGAATGGAAACATCAGTGAACTCAAACTAGTTTGAGCAACAGAATTGCAAGAGCATAAAGAGACAGGGTAACATGGGTCGAGCATATGTAAATGAACAGGTAGATACATATACATATTATTCATTCAATTCAGGTAAATGAATACAAGGTAGCATTTCAGTTTTGTTGAAACAAGTTGAAAATATACACAAATACAATTTTGTGTACAAGCATGATCATCAAGTTCACAATCAGGTGTTAATCAGCATTCAAATTAAATTTGTTTTCTGAAATGCAAGTGTAGTGATAAAACCAGAACATTGTGACCATTCAAGGGCAAGACAACATAAAAATCAAGTTTCCAGTTTTAACAAAGCTCTCAAGGAATTTTGAAGAGAGCCAATGTAAGGGGCATCAACACAGTTTCTATGGCAACAACATGATCAAAGTAACAATATGGACAAAGTGGCAAACAAATAAACAAACACTTGGCAGAAATGTTCAAGTGATATTTGTGGCAAGTTTTTTTTTTTTAAAAAAATAGCCAAATATTTTGTTTGCAAATCAGTTTTTTTAATGGAATACAATTCCAGAAATTACAAAGCATTTTTTTTGGCATACTGGTTATGGCAACAATTTAATTCGGCAAATTTTCTTCACCCCTTTTCAGTATTAACAAAATAAGTTTTTCAGAAAATTAAGAAAATGTTTTGGCATGTTTTCAAATTGATTCCAGTTTTACTTCAAGGAATAATACTTGGCAAGAATCAGGAAGATTGAAAACAGTTTTTTTTGGCAAGTGTTGAATTCATGAAAGGGAGCATATCAAGGGGATTCAGTCAAATTAAAGTAGTTGTTAATTTCAAACAAGGCAAGAAGAAACGGTCTGATTTATTCCAAGAATTCACAGCATAAATTTTTGGGCAACAAATCATATTGCAATAAATCATGCAATCGACAAATTTACAGTATGGCAAGAAATCTTTTATTTTGTCTCTAGTTTTATTTAGGGATGATTCAGAATTCACAACAAAATCATTCAAGGAAATTTAAATCAAGAAATTCAATCAGGTAGCATAATCTGCGCAAGGAGATCAAGGCAACAAATTTCAATTTCATTCAAGGAATCAAAAGAGGAAAGCGGCCAAATCAGACCAAGTCATTATCACGAAATCAGAGTATTTTTTAGGTTTTTCTAATCCTATTTAACACAACCAATTCATCATAGGCAGGTGTGATTTTTTTTGAAACTGAAAAACAATTCAATCGAGATCGAAAAACCACAATCAACTCAGAGGAAGAAAAATCTAGAATACTCACAATTTTCCAAAGTGTTTTTCAATCGAAGAATTTCCTCCAAATCAGTGAAAGCCGCAATCGAAGAATCACTCAGCAACGAACACGAGCAACTCGAGATTAAAGTTCATACAAGATTTCATCATTCAAACAAGCCATCGTTTCGAATTGGGAAGGATTTCAGAAACCCTAGAGAATCGCCTGCCGCCATTTTATTTTCCAGAGCAAAGGAGAAAATGATCGGACAAGTGCAAATGAAAGGGGCCGGCCTGCTTGGCTTGATCTAGTCAAGTCCAAAGCTGTTTAAAAGGAGGAGATTTAAATTCTTGTTAAATCTAAATTTAAACCTAGGGTTTTCAAAAATGTTTATTGTTTGTTGTATTTTGGTTTTAAATTGAAACCGTCAAACCAGTTTTTCTAGAGTCTGTAAAATTCTAGGATAAATCAGTCAGGGTGTTGACTGTTAGTTTCAGAGTCTGTAAAATCTGAGGTACGAGTTACAGGGTTTGTAATTCGGGAAATCTGATCGAGGGGATGTCAGTCAGTCTAGGGTTTTGAGCGTAGGGTTAGGACAGGAGCAGGCGCTGCGAGTGTACATGGTCTTGTATGCGGGATCTGTTTATAACACCTAGTAGAAACCTTAGGAATGCAGCAGTAGGCAGGGTTTTGCCGAAGCTGGGTATATCTGTGTGTGATTTATTTTCTGCACTTTTATTTCTGCTGCATTCCGTGATCTGTTTATTATTTTAATATCCTGTCAGTTTTTTCAATTCAGTTTAAAAACTGTGATAAACCCTATTCACCCCCCCCCCTCTAGGGTTAATCTAGATCCAACACTTTGTTGTTAACCAGCCAAGGATGGATTACAACAGCAGAAATCCTAGCCGAAAGGGGGTATCAGAAATCCTAGCCATAAAGGGGTATCCATTCTAGAACCTATTTGAATAACTAAAACAATCAAATAGGGCCTAAAATGGATTGAATTTTTTTAACCCAAGACCTCCCCGGGGGCACGTATTCAAAACCAACCTCCGATGGGCTCGGATTACCAGTCAGTCAGGCGCGGGGTTGAATACTAATAAATAAAAGATACCAAACGCGCTTATAATAATACTACTGCATAATAGCCTTCGATAAGCGAGAAACCTAAAAGGATAACTAAATCCTAACCATAATAATAACAATGGAAAATCGGGCGCAACCGAACGACTAATAAAGCACCCGGACGAATGTGTAAATCAGAAAACAAAGGTCAGCGTGTGACGCGCCCACGCGTAAACAAATCTTAAAAGTCACAAATTAAAGTGTACGAGAATAGGCGAGGCTGGCTCCTGCATATACAAGACAGACTTAAAATACTATTCAAAATCAAAACCAAAGTAACTGAATAGGTGAAGCATGGGCACGCCACAACACTTAGATGAGGTAAGAAATGATCCTCTCCCTAGACTCCAGGGCCTCGACAAGTTTGTGCCTATCTTCTTCCAAAGCATGAAGTCGCTCAAGATTCTCTCTATTTGACTGCTGAAGATCTTCGGCCAAGGAGTGTCAGCTGCCCATTTGCTCCACAATATAGTCTCTGACTGTTGTAATGAGACCTTCAACCAGATGCGGACGTGATTCCAACTGATTGAATTGGGTCAATATGTTGTCCTTTATGACATCTATCTTTCCTGCGATAATCCATCAGTCAAATGGGTCTATGTACACACCAGAACGCGAGCTAGCTAGATACTGAGCCACAAAGTTCCCAGCGAGTTCAGGACAACAAGGGTTGGGAACATGAAGAGGCTCCGGTACGGCTGCAGGATCTAACATGATGGATAAAGAGACCGTACGACTAATAGCATTCTGAATATCTGAGTCAGAAGTCCATTAAGCAAACAAAGACTGTGAGTAGTTGAGTATCATTCGCACTGGAGATCTACTGAGCGTCTTTTTGCTACCAGCCCTCCTCGCCGACTTCTTTCTAAGCTTCTTAGACATGAGGAATTCCATCCTCAGGGGACTTGCTTCAAGAGGATCAGTATGAACACAAACAACAACCATGGAAAAGGGGAACAACCTAGTCAGGTTCAAGCATACACAAAAAATATTTCAACTGAAGAAGCCTGGGGCATTTCACCAAGCAATTTATGAACAAATACTAAACATCGATGTTCCAAAGAAAACCACCGGATGGTTCATGTTCTTCAAAGATAAGTACAGAAACGGTATCCGCGGTGTACAAAAATCTTACCCAGGAAAATTATGGCACCTCGAAGAAGATTGCTCAAGATAGACAGATGCTACTACAAATAAAAGGCAAAGTGATGGAATGAGAAAGCCAAAACCTTTTGAAGGAAAATCAAGGCAAAAATGTCAAACATAAATTATCAGAATAAACTCTCGAGGGAGCGCCGCTGTGACCGGAGAATTTTTCGAAATATATAAAAATGAAATGAAGCAAGTTAAAGGTAAATAAGGAAGACTAAAAGGCATTCATCCAGAGAATTCTCGCCACGTCGGCTTAGTGCCTGACTACACAAAAGTGTCTCAACAAGTCCTGGCTGGCATCCCGAAATTCAGCTATTCGTATAATAATAAAAAAGATAAATCGGGCCTCTCGCCCAAAGGAAGAGACAATACTAATCAATAACAATAAAGTAATCTTAATCTTAGGCACGACCGGGCCCTCTACAAGTCAGGACAAACCCACCAACCAATGTGCGATTAAATATGTCGAAGCCCGGGATTCCATAAGTGTTAATCCCTAAAAATCCATACGCACATTGGGTAAAGGGTACAAGGCGGATATCACCTGGGTCGTCCATACACGATGCAACCGCACAGAGCAAGACCCAAATATCGGACCCAGGGAAGGTCAAATCAACCGATACAACCTAAGATAACGACATAACATATTATCAGAAGTACGACTCGATAAAGATAAAGGTCGCATATCCTGAGAACTGCTCAAACACCGAAGTAAAGCAAGTCGCCCATTCAACATAAGCGGGAGCGACCTCATAACAAAGCCGTAAAGCCTAAACAGCGCCATACAAAGGCAGCATGAAGACGAACGCCCTTAGACCAAGAAGGATGGTCGCGCAAGGAACAAAGGAGAATCAACTCCAGACCCGCATTCCGCTCTCACAAAATCTCCCAAAGCGCTCACAAGACGCTCGCTTACATCTTACCCGCTCAGCTATTCAAGATACTCGTTCCAACGAGCCGTCCGCACATGATAACTGGATACAACTACAGATAGCTGGCTACAACTAGCCAGTGGTATAGTTGTAATTAACATAATGAACGATCCACAGCCTGGATAAACGGATTCCAGATCATTCACTAAGGGAAGTTGACCTATAAATACACCATGGCTACCAACATAAACGGGGACAGCTGAAAAAGGATGAAGGGTTGCTGAATTTGGTCCTCAACCACAGATTCTGCCATGGCATCAAGGACAATCTTACGATGAGAGAAAAGGAAGACATCCCTCTTCTCAATCATCCATTCATCCTTCTTCTCCTCAAATTCTACTACTCTCTTGTATAATTCCTCAGATTGAAATATATAAACGAGGGTATATTGAGTGAATATAGAGATATATGAAGAGAGAAAGCTGATGTACTTTGTAATTCTCATTATAAGATAGGAAATCACCTTCATAGTGGACGTAGGCCTCGTTAACGGCTGAACCACTCTAAATCTCGTCTCTATTTTACTTTTCTTGCATTTTTCACTTTTTTGTTGCTGATTAAACATGGTTCCATTTATTCCTTACCGAATTGGTGAAGTACAATTTAGTACCTTGGGTGTTTAGACCATTTTTGGTGTAAACAATATCATATTAGCATAACATATCATTTTTAATAAAAACAGTATAACGTTAGAAAAACATAAATTTACCTTCTCAAAATGTAGATTATTGATCAGTCCTCATCACTTTTGGATTCAGACTTCGTTTCGTACGCTATATATTGTTTTTTGTAGTTAGTGCTTCAATTTAATGCATTTGACTCATTGTTTAGAGGTTCAAAATCCATTTGATCATCAACTGCTATTATTCCTCCATTTTACTCGATATTTGCTTGGTAAGCTTGTTCAACAAGTATATTTTGTCCATCAAATGTGAATTCTGCCTTTATTTTAAAAACAATCGATAAATATATTTTATTGCTTCTTAGATATGAATAAAATGTTACAAACAACTGTGTAAAATTCTGTTGTCAATTCTATTTTAAAATTGTTTGTTTTGCTGCTCTAATAAAAGGTTCTTAATTATTAGATTTGTCTGCTTGAGCTTGGTGATCGGATATTTTTTTGATACAGTATAAATGACAATTCTTGCTGGATCTAGATTAACCCTAGAGGGGGTGAATAGGGGTTATTGGAGTTTTATGGGGTATTAAAAGTATCACAGCACAGATTTCAATATAAATAATAAATGTGGAAATTACACAAATTTTACCCAGTATTGGCAAACCCCTGCCTAATGCGGCATTCCCAAGATTTTTTACTAGAATTAAAACAATCTCTATGCTTACAAAATCCCTATAAACCAGCGATACCCACTGCAGACTGTTCTAATCCTACAATCAAAACCCTAGACTAATCTTTATCCCCAAGATTAGATTTTCCCCGATTACAGACGCATAACTCGTAAACCTTAGTTTACATAAACTAAAAAACAGTTGGAATTGTTTACAAGAAATAAATAAAAAATGCTTAACCATGCTATTATTTTCTTGCTGCACCATCTCTATTCTTGCTGAATTTTGCCATTCTTGTGTATATTTGTTAAGTCATTCAAATGTTGTCGTATATACATTCATGTATATATATACACTGATGTGTGTGTATGTGTATGTGTGTGTGTGTGTGTGTTTGTGTGCGTGTGTTTATGTCTGTTGTTCCATCCTTCTTTGCCACTGAGTTGTATTGATGTGTTTGTTTGAGTGTTCCTCAGACCAGTTATGTATACGCACAACATGTATTTTCTTTGTCATTACTTTTTTATCTGGTTTGTATCATTTCAAATTGCTCTGTCCAATTAAGTTTTGACCAGTTTGTATTGTTGAGCCATGCCCTCTGCTGCACCATATACTCCATTTGTTGTTCTTGTTTACTTGAATTAGAATTTTTCTTTTGTTTGTTATGTACACTGAAGTGTATTGTTGTTTTTGTGCTCTATCATGCATTACTTTGTGTATATTTGAGTTGACTTTACCATGATTCGCCTATGTTGTCGTTTCTACTTGTTCATGAGACTGTATATGCCTGAATGCATATATATACACACAAATGTATGTGTATATATATGCAGTGCACAATATACTTTCTTCACTTGACCTTTGTATTACCATTCCTTGTTCAGTTGCCATGGCCATGCTCCAGTTTTGTGTATTTTATTCGTCTTCCATGTATATGATCATGTTGCTCCTATTTGTATACACATTTGCCATGTGTAGTTGCATACATTTCCACTGAATTTGACTTTGGTGTTGTGTGCATGGACCATTATGTTTGGTTGAAACTGTCATGCATTCATTGGCACACTGTACTCATGCATGTAGCCACTCTACCCTTGGTTTGAGTATTCATATACTTGTTGTCCACACATGCATATGCATATTCATGTAAGTATTTGTGTGCTTGTCCCTTGAACTTGATGTTGCCATGATTAAACCTGTACATATAAGCCAGTTTGCATTCATTTGTATTTTGTCGACCTGATTTGAACCTTGGTTTACTTGTTTTGTGGCATCTTGTGTTCATGAATTCTTGACCTATGCAACATGCATGTGTAGAAGGCTTCACCTGAACACAACTTGCTTGAAATTCGATTTGTGTGTTGAGCCATGATTGATTGACTTCTGGACAATGTCAGCGGACTTGTGCTCCATGTATATATACATGTATATATACACATGTATATATATATATATATGTTTGTATATATGTGTTGCTGCATATGTGCTTTATCACTTGCATTGAATTTCTTGGTTTATTTCCATCCACTGATATTTGACCATATTGTCCCTGCACAAAATATATGTGTATATACATACACATGTATGTGTACACATGTATAGTGCATGTGCAGTTTATGTATGTGAGCACTAGAGATATTGTCTACCTTGTGGTATTTACAGTGAATCACTGTGAATCTCACAAACATATAGACACATATAGATGTATATACATATCAGATTAAGTTAAGAAATACGATGAGAAACATACCAAAATTCTGAGGCAAATAGATTTTAAAATAAAATTATATCTGCTAGAATTAATTTTTTTTTCCAGTTTACTGTATGTGTTTTTGTGACAGGTATGCAGGTGATTTGACTGACTGTGAAGCAAATTGAAGACTACTGCGTCAGCGAGCGAATCAGTACATGAGCGAAAGAGAGTGTGTAACTGAGTGTGCATAAAACTGAGTGACATAATGTTTGTAGTGAGGAGTTGAATGTAACACTGAGATGTAAAATAGCGAAGTTAGAAAAATATGTACTATTCAAATGTTGAAATAAAATATTTATATTTAAATAAAATACTGGTTGAATGTTTAGGTTCTTGTGCAGTAGTATTCTATTCAAAATTAAATAATTATTTCTGTATGTGGTGTAGTAGAATGGTACAATTGCAAACACATTTATAATATATATATACATGTGTGTGTGTGTGTGTGTGTGGGCGCGCTCATCAAACAAAAATCATATTGTTATATACAACAATCTCCCTCTTTTGATGATGACAAACAAATATTAAGATTTTGAATAAAAACAATAAATGTGTTTGATAGTGAATTATAGAACTCCCCCTATATGTATGCTCCCACTACAATAGAACTTCTCATATATATGTGCATATGAGTGAAGAAGAAATAATAGTTGAAACTTCAATATTAAAATATTCAAGAATTATTCATTCATAGATCAAAATCTTAATTATTCTCCCCATTTTGTTATTATTAAAAGGGCATAGAAATCAAAATAGTGATGAAACATAGAATAAAAATATAAAATTATATCAGGAGAAAGAATGTATATCATAAATCTCATTTAATCGAAAAAAATCATAATATTCTAAAAACTAGAAGTAAATTTCACATTGTAGAAAGGTGGATTTATGATGAATTTTATAAGATGGAGGGAGTTTTAAAACATATGAATTCCAACTATTTTCAGAAAAAATCAAAAAAATGAGAACAAAATAGTGATGGATTTGGACTATGATCATAAATTCAAATTAAGTGACAAAATCAAATAATCTCAAACTCGAATAACTATCAATCAAAAAATCATATCATAAAATATTAGCATATTTCACAAATTAGAAAATGGATTGATAGGCTGATTTCTATATACTATGGAAGGTGTCATATATATAAATTTTTATTCATTTTCTTTTCTTCTTATTTTAAGAGCACACTAACCATACATAGCCTATTAGGACTTTTAAATAGGATCAGTCGCAACTTAAGTTATAAGTAATCTCTAACCATGCATGACTATATCTAAGTTTTTTATATGAGGTCAGAGAAAAATTTATTATACAAAATCTCCTCAGTATATAAAACCAAAATGGATGATAGAAATATGGTAGATACAGAGATAGTTGTGAAATATATTTATAAATTAATCATATTATGATATATGCCTAACTGTATCGGGATTTTTGAAATTTTCAGTTATCTCTTTTTCTGAATAATATAATCACATTTCCATCACAAATTTTAAAACTGTATATTCATTAATGATTTAAAAAAAATATTAAACTCTCCACATTAAATAGAACCATAACGGATGACAGAAAAAAAATTGGTCGTCAAATAAGCACCAATTAAAAGATATTATAAAAACCGTTCGATCGTCATGAAAAATTAAATAACATTTCCTCCTGTTGTGAAGTATACTATAGCCATAACACATCACAATTTCAAAAATCTGGTAATAATTTTGATGAGTTCCAAATATAGTTCAAATTTGGTCAATGATTTCAATTTTTGAATAAGTAATCAAAAATGATTTTAAAATGGAAAAAATCAATTAAAACTGAAATTTTGAAAGATCTATGCAAGATGAGAATCAGTTTAAAACAAATCAGTCAACTGAATGAGAAATTTTTCAAAGATTCTAAGGTTGATACCACTTGGAGCTCCTAATTATCCATAGTGGCATTCCAATGTATCTCAAACAAATCATTCAATTACCAAGCGTAAGCAAGCACAAAAATTTCGTTTATCAGAGCAGCAGTCATTCATTTTCAGGACAAAATTTACAAGGAAATTTTTTCAGAATATTTGCACCAAGCCTAAGAGATGATTCTTGATCCAAGATTAGAAATAGTTCATTTGAAATCACTTGAAGAGATGTATAAATTTCAAGATTCAATGAATTGATCACACAAGATTATCAATTTCAAATCCAAGAAGTGTGTGAGATTTAAGATATCAACAAATTCAATTGATTTCAAAAAATCAAATATCCAAGCTAAATGATCAAGATATAAAACTGAGTTTCAAGATGCAGCACAATAACCAATATTAAATTATTTTCAAAACAGAGTAGCCAAGTTTATCCAAAAACCGATGAAATTATCACAACTGGAAAAATAGTAGTGTATTGTAATGAGTGTGATTTTTTTCAAGTCTTTCCAAAGTGAATTAGAAGAAACTCAAAAATGAAAAGTTGTGTGAAATTTCAATAGTTTTCAGATCCTCAGAAAAAATTAGAACTCTGTATAACAGTGTTCAAGATATAATAAGAATGCTTCAGCACTATTATGAATTCAGAAAAAATAAACTTTAAAACAACTGCAGATATTTATAAATTTGAATTCAAGATCTGGAAATCATTAAAACATGAAAGATTTATACAAATGAAGCAAATTTCCAAAAACAAACCAAGAATTCTGCAATTTGAAGTTAAGAAGCTCAAGAAGATTAAAAAAAATGTGGATGTGATGACCGCCCATAACCCCTCCACTGAACAAGAGGAATAATGCGCTGAAAAGTGTGCCATGCAGCTATGGCCGATCATCAGTGTAGGTAAACAACATCGGAACCTGTCGTAGAACTCACAGTGTAAGGATAAAATATAATAGAACATATACAACATGTAATAGTAATGAAGCATCATATAACAAACTTTTGAAACTTTCTCAACATCCTGAAAGGTTATCCAACTGGTACCAAAGTTTGTACATAAGGCCTCACTACAACCCTCATAGAGCACTCAAACAGCGGAAACAGAAATACTAGATAGTAATAAAACTGGTACACCCGCCTCCTGCTCACCTCCACACAGCAACATCGTCCTCACTAATCACCTGTAACCATCTACTTCGTCTGCCCATCCATAACCGGATGAACAACCTAAGGTAATAAGAGGAGACATAATACCTTGAGTCAGACAACAGTCTTAGTGAACGATAAAACAACTAACAAACTTCAACAATAAAGTATATAAGGATGGATAGATAAACATACTGATCTACCCATAACACCAAGAAGAACTCAACTTTATCTTCCCCACATCGGACAGTGATAGCTTTTGCAATAAACAAGTCAACCATTCATCCATGGAAACCAAAACACTCACTCAATCATGGTAAGCACTCATAACATCCAGATTATATATATATATATGTAAACCATCCTAATCAGATTCAACATCCCTCAAGCACAAGCCTCAGAGGCCTAAACCAATATCAGACAAGCACTCAAGGAACATCTCTTTCGACGTTGGACGACCTAGATGAGACGGTACAAAAAGAACGACCAATCATCCATGACTGGCTCTGGCTATCACCGCCAATCCTGCTTTGAAACCATCGTTGATCGTATGATAGCCAACCTTTCCACATGTCAAGGGCTAATGGTAACCCCAGTTCTAGCATAAACCCCATACGCCTTTCAACGATACGTATGTATGTCCAACCTTGAGAACTAGGCCTTTCAACGATACCCAGGGAACTCGACCTACAACCGGTCTTTAAGGTGCACATATCGTACACCTGCTTTGAGCCTGCTAGAACTTACGACAATGATGATTTATCGGCGTTCTCATCTCCAGTCATCTAACTCGATGACTTTCCATAGCTGAAGCAACCTTCTTAAGCAACCATTATCTACCAACTCACGACCTTTGAGTTGTCACCACATTCGTTGTTCTACACCGATCAACAAACACTTTTCAACACCTCTAACCTTCGTCCTTGAATTCACTTCGAAGTTACACCACCACTGCGTTATGGCACGAGTTCAGGAACTTATGCCCGAAAAAATGTTTGAAAAGCACTTTTGTTTCAAATCCGAGTCATACTCGAAAATATAATTTTTCCAGAGAATGACCCTATGCGACCGACCCGGTGGTGACCGACCCCAACCTGGTACGACCATTCCCACCCTAGTACCACCGACCCAAACTTCCTCAAAACATGAACCTATTCGACTGACCCACACCAAGACCAACCCGACCCATCGTGACCGACCCGACCCGAGTGAGATCGACTGACCAGAGCATGGTTTCTGACTTGTTCTCCAAGACATGGTTTAGGCTCGACTGACCCACCATGTTCGACCCACCGTGTTCGACCGACCCACACCATGTTCGGCCCAAAACCTGCATCATCCAATGCAACTCCAATTTCGACCAAAACTTCGCCATACCAATATATTCGACAAAACCAACTCATCTAATTCATCCAATATGACCATAAGCATGATATGGAATCAATAATAACACCAATATATCAATTCCATCTATAATAGTGTAAAATTTACCAAGATCACCATAAATGTACATAACAACAAAAATCATGGATTTAACTTGCACATTCACATGAAACATCATAGAAATTACTTATCTAAACTATAAATCAGATCATAAGGTGATTTACATGAAAATGGACTTACCAATGCATAGATCTATGGAAAAACATTTGCACTTGATGAAAAATATGAACAAACACTCATATACTTTATTGAATCCATGTGAGAGATGCATATCACTCACCGATTATCCAAAACAAGCTAAAATTGATGAAATAAGAATCTGGACAGCAAGTACCTCGCACCAAACCTCTTGATCCAATGAACTCTTGCTTCAATTGATGTAGATGTAGCATCCAATGGTGTAGATTTATGATTTCCCTCCTTGGATTATGATTTTTAATGGTGGTAAGGTTTTAGAGGAAGAAGAAGCACAAGGAACCAAATGAGAGAATGGAAAACTAAAACCATTTCCCATATCCCTTACCCCCTATTTATACCCTTCCAATAGCCTACCAATGGGCCTCCCTAAATCAGCTCATTGTGGCTCTCCAAACCTGAACAACCAATTGAAAAACCTTAAAACAGCGATTCCTCCCAAACCACTAAGCCAAATCTTTAATGTAACCACTCTACGGAAAGGCAATCATCAATTCCTTTCCAATGGCATAGGTCTCACTCTCTGATTCGACCTGAGTCAAAAGTTATTCCTTGTACAAGGCTGACAGAGTCAAAATGGTCACAAACGAAATCGGCAAAAATTATGGACATGTCTCACATCTCCATAGGCAACATATTAAAAGATGAGAATGATACGACCCTCAGGGAATCAAATAAAAATATTTTTACGATCTTCCGACATGTAAAATGCGGGATGTTACATTCTCCCCCTTAAGAATTTCGCCCCTGAAATTCTAAGTAAACCTATGCAACCACAACAATTTCGCATGCCTACCATCCATGGGAAGCCAATTCTATCATCCAAACTAGCAATCATCATGCCATGCATCCATAGCCTTACTCTAGCATGTGAAATTCTGTCAAACAACAAGAAGATACAATGATATACCGATAATACGATTTCAAAGGGTCCTACCGACGAAGAGTTATGGATGAATCACCTTCATGTCTCTTCCGTCTCTCACGTACAATCGTCGCCATCTGCACTCCATTGTACCTTGACTAGCTTAACCGTCTTCCTCCTAAGTTGTTTCGTGTGTTTCCCCCCAACACAAAGTAGCTTACAAGGTCTCGCAACTACAGTCTCTACCTCTAGATATTCGTACTGCTCCGGAGATACCACCACATTCTAATCATGCACGAACTTCCATAAAAATGACACACGGAACACATTATGCACACTCGACATTTTCTCGGGTAACTCCAATCTATATGCAAGCTTTCCAATTCGCTCGACTATCGAAAATGGTCCAATGAACCTGGGAGCTAACTTTCCAAATCTAACCATATGCTTCAACGGCGAAATCCTCACGAAAACCATATCGTCTACATCGAATTCGTCCTTTCTACGCTTATCAGCATAACTCTTCTGACGATCTTGAGCTGCTTTCATTCGTTGCCGAACAATCTCGATACAATCCAGGTCTCTTTAATCATCTCTGGCCCAAGTACCAACTTATCTCAAGTTTCTAACCAACATGTTGGAGAATTGCACAGTCTACCGTACAATGCCTCGTATGGTGTCATCCTAATGCTCAATTGGTAGCTATTATTATACGCAAACTCAACTAGATGTAGATGGTCTTCCCATGATCCTCCGAAGTCTAACACCCAAGCCCTCAGGAGATCTTCCAAAACTCGGTTAACCCTCTCGGTTTGACCATCAGTTTGGGGATGGTAAGTCGTACTTAAGCACAGCTCTGTTCCCAGAGCTTCCCCAAGCTCTTCCAAAATCCACTCGTGAATAATAGATCTCGGTCACTTACTTTGCTCTTCGAGATACCATGAAATCGAACTATCCATTTCATATAAAGTTCATCTAACTTCGATGTCATCCTAGTCGACTTGACAGGAATGAACCTTGCACTTTTGGTCAAACGATCCACGATCACCCTAATGCCTTCATTTCCTACTCTGGTTCTAAGTAGTCCATCGATATCTGCTCCCACTTCCACGTAGGAACTTCCAATGGCTGAAGCAAACCACTCGTCTTCTTTTGTTCAGCTTTAACTAACTGACAGTTCATACACTGGGAAATGAACTTTCCAATATCTCGCTTCATCCCTTCCCAGAAGTAGACTCGCTTCATGTCCTGATACATCTTATTCTCACCGGGATGAATCGTCAACTTCGAGTGATGACATTCTCTTACAACCTCATCTCTCAATCCGTCAATATCAGGAACAACTAATCGCCCTTGCTTTCGAAGCCAACCTTCCGGATTGACTTCGAACTCTTTATCCTCCGGTTCCAGCTTTTGGATAAACTCGACAAGCTTTGCATCTTGCTTTTGGCTCTTCCCAATCCTCCCGATAAGAGTAAGTCTTATTGATAAGCTTGCCAACATTTCAGGTTCCAACCCACACCTTGGCCTGAAATCGAACCTTGCCAAATACTCGAGGCTCCTCCATTCTGAAAACATCGCTCCCAAACTGGCGTGTCTTCGAGTCAACGCATCTGAAACTGCGTTACCTTTCCCAGGAGTATAGGCTATATCGAAATCAGACGATGCCAGAAATTCTAGCCATCGTTGCTGCCGAAGATTCAAATCCTTTTGGGAGAATAGATACTTGAACGACTTGTGATCCGTGATAAACTCGAATCGAACTCCCAACAGGTGATGCCTCCACATCCTCTGAGCAAACACAATCGCTGCCAACTTCATATCGTGAGTTGGATAGTTTTTCTCACGCAGCTTTAGCTGTCGACTCACGTAGGCCACAACCTTATCCTTTTGCATTAGCACTGCTCCAAGCCCAGTACCACATGCATCAGTATATACCACCGTCTCTTCATTCCCACTCGGAATGGTCAACATAGGAGCACTCGTCAGCCTCTCTTTCATTATCCCGAATGCTTGTTCACACTTTGCATCCCATGCGAACACATGGTTCTTCTTCGTTAATCCCGTCAACGGTGCAACTACCTTGGAGAAATCCTTGATAAACCGTCGGTAATAACCAGCCAACCCAAGGAAACTCCTCACATCCGTCTAATTCTTAGGCCTATCCCAGTCCTGGATTGCTGCCACTTTAGCGGGATCAACCGCTATCCCAATTCCAGAAACTACATGGCCTAAGAATCTCACTTCACTCTTCCAGAAATGACACTTTGAAAACATGGCTCCTAGCTGATGCTTTCGCAAGATTTCAAACACCACTTTCAAGTGCGTCTTGTGCTCTTCCTCATTCTGTGAGTAAACCAGAATGTCATCCAAGAACACAAGCACGAACTTATTCAACCGATCTCTAAATACCATATTCATAAGATCCACAAAGTATGTTGGCGCATTACTCAGTCTGAATGGCATCACCAACCTTTCGAAGAATCTGGGTGGTGTCCTAAAAGCAGTCTTTGGCACACTATCCTTTGCCATCGTCAAGTGGTGAAATCTCATTGCCAAATCCATCTGAGAAAACACTTTGGCTTCGTGAAGCTGATCGAACAAGTCGTCTATCCTTGGCAATAGAAAGTTGTTCTTTTTGGTCGCCTTATTCAGTTCATGATAGTCCACACATAATCTTAACGAGTCATCTGCCTTAGTTGCAAATACTATTGGTGCACCCCATTCGGATACACACCTCTAAATGAATCCTTTTCCCAAAAGATCTCGAACTTGCACCTCTAACTCTCGCTGTTCCTTAGAAGCCATCCGCCTAAGAGGCATAACGATTGGTCTAGCACCCTCGACCACATCAATTCTAAACTCAATATCACGATGCGGTGGCAACCCTTTGACCTCATCAAAGACATCTACATACTCATTAGCGATCAACACTAATGATAGGTCTTCTTGTGGAATCCCAAGCGAATATAGATAACTCACGAAGACCCCGTCTTCGCGCTTACATCTAATCAACACCTTTCGCCCTTCCACATCCCCCACCCTCACCTCTAGCTTCTCACAGTTCACCCTTGACGCATACTTCTTAAGCCAATCCATACACAAGATGATCCCAAACCCAGCGAAGTTAAGAACAAAGAAATCACACACAAAAAAGTAACCATGACTCGACAACACTTGCCACGACAAATCATGAAAAGATTGGATGAACCCCCAAGTGGATTAGTCACGATCAATGGTCTATAAAAAATCTTGGGTTCCAAACCCAAGCGGCACACAAGCTCATTGCAAACAAATGAATGCGACGATCCAGTATCAAAAAGCCCACGAATTGAAACACCATTAATGAAAAGAGTACATTGCACCACGACACCCTTTCCATTCTCCTCTGTAGTAGGAGCTCTTGAAGAATTTGGCACGACTTCTAAAGTGTATGCCTTCACAACCTGCTTGCCTTTAGCTGATTTGGGATAGTCTTTCTTCTCATTCCCAGGTTTCCCACACTTGAAGCACTTCTTCTCAGCTTTGGGATTCTTGCACTCATTAGCAAAATGGCCTTTCTGTTGGCAGTTAAAGCAAATTACCTCACTCTTAGCCTTCTTTTGGCCATCCTTTCCTTTCTGTTGTTGCCGCTTCCTCTTCTTATTATTACCACCCTGCTGTGGCTTCTGTTCTTCCTTAGGTGCAACAACAAAGATCTTCTTAGGAAACAGACTTTCATGCCTCAAAGCCTTCTCAATGATCTTCTCAAAACTATCATCGAGGTGATACACAAGCTGATTCCCAAGATATTCATCCAATCCTAAGACAGACTTCTCTTTCTTTTGATAAGGAGTATCCACATATGAATGAACATACTTCGAAAAAGCCTCGAAGTCAGAAATATAATAAAAAATTGGTCGACCATTCTGCTTAAGCTCTAGAATCTCTTGAACAGAATTGACTTTTGCACGGTGGAGATAAACTTTGCTTCAAACTAAGCTTAGAACTGCTCCCATGAAATGTCCTCTTCAGGGGTCTCAAGTGTGACAAAGTTGCACCAGTCCATTGCTCTGCCTTCTAACTGCCTTGATGCAAGCTTCCTCTTTGTTGCATCATCAATGCCCAAGTCCTTGAAGATCCGAACACAAGTGTCTAACCACCTTTGAACCTATTCAACTGGTTCGGTGCCTTTGAACTGTTTCCCTCCCAATGATGTAAAGTCTTTGCATATTTTGCAAATTCCACAGCTCTAGGCACTTGGACTCCAACATCAACCGCAGCTGCCACTGGAGCGGGGTCCCTTCATAGGCATGCATCTATCATAGCTTCAAACATGGCTTGGTAATCAGGTGCCCCACCATTGCCCCCTCCAGGCATAACTTCTTCCCTAGTAGAATGTCTCGTATAACGTCGACTCATTCTAATTCTACAAATTAGAATGATTAGCCATCTATAAGATAAACTTGTAAAGAAGTACAAATGCTACTATACTATATAGTATCATATAGTATACATCTAACTGAAATCTACAAATACGTCTCAGATACGTGATTATATCTTAGAACTTCGGCTAAATTCGATAACCAGAGCTCTGATACCAAATGTGATGACCGCCTAAAACCCCTGCACTAAACAAGAGGAACAACGCGCTAAAAAGTGTGCCAGGAGTTATGAACGATCATCAGAGTAGGTAAACAACATCGGAACCTATCATAAAACTCACAACGCAAGGATAAAATATAATAGAACATATACAACTGGTAACAGTAATGAAGCATCTTATAGCAAACTTTTGAAACTTTCTCAACATCCTTAAAGGTTATCCAACTGGTACCAAAGTTTGTACATAATGCCTCACTAAAACCCTCATAGAGCACTCAAACAGCGGAAACAGAAATACTATATTGTAATAAAACTGATACGCCAGCCTTCTGCTCGCCTCCGCACAGCAGCATCGTCCTCACTAATCACCTGTAACATGCTACTTAGTCTGTGCATCCACAATCGGATGAACAACCCAAGGTAATAAGAGGAGACATAAAACCTTGAGCAAGACAACAGTCTTAGTAAGCGATAAAACAGCTAACAAACTTCAATAATAAAGTATATGAGGATGGATAGATAAACATACTAATCTAAACACAATACCAGAGAAGAACTCAACCCTATCTTCCCCACATCGGACAGTGATAGCCTTTACAATAAACAAGTCAACCATTCATCCATGGAAACCAGAACACCCATTCAATCATGGTAAGCATTCATAACATACAGATTATATATCCCATGTAAACCATACTAATCAGATTCAACATTCCTCAAGCACAAGCCCAAGAGGCCTAAACCAATATCAGACAAGCACTCAAGGAACATCTCTTTCGACGTTGGACGACCTACATGAGGCGGTACAAACAGAACAACCAATCATTCATGACCGACTCTGTCTATCACCGCCAATCCTGCTTTGAAACCATCGTTAATCGTATGACAGCTAAACTTGCCATAACTAATGGGCTAATGGTAACCCAAGTTCTAGCATAAACCTCATACGCCTTTCAATGATACACATGTATGTCCAACCTTGAGAACTAGGCCTTTCAACGATACCCAGGGTACTCGACCTATAACTGGTCTTTTAGGTGCCCCTATCGTACCCCTGATTTGAGTTTGCTAGAACTTACGACAATGATAATCTCTTGGCCTTCTCATCTTTAGTCATCTAACCCGATAACTTTCCATAGCTCAAGCAACCTACTCAAGCAACCATTATCCACCAACTCATGACCTTTGAGTTGTCACCTTATTCATTGTTCTACACAAATCAACGAACACTTTTCAACACCTCGAACCTTCCTCCTTGAATTCACTTTGAAGTTACACCACCACTGCGCTGCGGCACGAGTTCAGGCACTTCTGACCAATTTTTTTTTTGAAAAGCACTTTTTGTTCAAATCCGGGTCGTACCCGAAAATATAATTTTTCCACAGAATGACCCTGTGCGACCGACCCAGCGGTGACTGACCCAACCTCTCGACCAACTCCAATCTGGTACGACTGACCCCACCCTGGTACGATCGACCCAAACTCCCTGAGTATGACCGACCCAAACTCCCTGAGTACGACCAACCCAAACTTCATGGGTACGACTGACCCAAACTTCCTCAAAACTAGAACCTGTTCGACCGACCCGACACATTGTGATCGACCTGACTCGGGTGAGACCGACCGACTAGAGCATGGTTTCTAACTTGTTCTCCAAGATATGTTTAGGCTCGACCGACCCACTATGTTCGAACCACCGTGTTCGACCGACCTACACTATGTTCGATCCAAAACCTGCATCCTCCAATGCAACTCCAATTTCGACCAAAACTTCGCTAAATTAATACATTCGACGAAACCAACTCATCTGATTCATCCAATATAACCACAAGCATGATATGGAATCAATAATAACACCAATATATAAATTCCATCTATAATAATGTAAAATTTACCAAGATCACCATAAAGTACGTATGAACAAAAATCATGGATTAAATTGCACATTAACATGAAATATCATAGAAATTACTTATCCAAACTTGCTAAATCAGGTCATAAGGTGATTTACATGAAAATGGACTTACCAATGCATAGATCTATGGAAAAACACTTGCACTTGATGAAAAACATGAACAAACACTCATATGCTCTATTGAATCCATGTGAGAGATGCATATCACACACCGACTCTCCAAAACAAGCTAAATTTGATGAAATAAGAATCCGGACAGCAAGAACCTCGTACCTAACCTCTTGATCCGATGTACTCTTGCTTCAATTGATGTAGATGTAGCCTCCAACGGTGTAGATCTATGCTTTCCCTCCTTGGATTATGATTTTTAATGGTGGAAAGTTGTTAGAGGAAGAAGGAGCACAAGGCACCAAATGAGAGAATGGAAAACTAAAGCCATTTCCCATATCCCTTACCCCATATTTATACCCTTCCAATAGCCCACCAATGGGCCTTCCCATATCTTCCCATTGTCGCTCTCCAAATCTGAACAACCAACTGAAAAACCTTAAAACAACGATTCCACCCAAACCGTTGAGCCAAATCTTTAATGTAATCACTTTACGTAAAGGCAATCATCAATTCCTTTCCAATGGAACAGGTCTCACTCTCTGATTCGACCTGAGCCAAAAGTAATGCTCTGTACAAGGCTAATAGGGAAAAATGGTCACAAACAAAATCGGTGAAAATTATTGACATGTCTCACATCCCCGTAAGCAACATATTAAAAGATGAGAATGATCCAACCCTCAGGAATTCAAATAAAAATATTTTACGATATTTCGATACGTGAAATGCCGGCTATTACAGTGGAAGTGACAAAGCAAATAAGCATAATCAATAGAAAAAAATAGAAGGGGTGGAAGGAGGAATAAAATGAAGAATTTAAACAGAGAATATAAACAAAAAAATGTGAGTCTAGAGATCATACCTGATTTGTAGTAGACGTTGTGGATCTCTAACTCGATAATCTTGGCTAAAGAACTCTGAATGTTTAAAAGATATGAAACAACTTGAATGTAGTTTCTCTTTTGCAGAGTGGTTCCTTAGCCTCAATCGTACCTAAAAATTTAGAGGATCGAGTGGTCTGACAAATTTTGTAAACCACTCATAGTTTTGTTCACATGTGTTGGTACCTAAACTGGTTTATATAACAATCCTTCAGAACTTACCATTGTGCCTTTTGGAACCCAAATCTGGTTGAATTTAACCAAGCTCGTTTTATTTCCTTTTATGGTCCAAAGATGTTTAATTAGATTGTTGCGAAACAAGTTCTCATCACGTTTGTGATAAAAAAATCCATAGAAATTTTTACAGTCAAAATTTCTTAATTGATCTTTTACAAAGAAATTTGAAGAATTATTAAAATCATTTGAATTCAGCTTTTCAAAATCATCAACTTTTCCAAAGATAAGACCACATTTATTTCCAATAGAAACTTGGTTATGCAATAACATATTCAACTATTTTTCTACATTAGAGAATTTATCCAAAGTTGATTCAAGTCATTGAATTTTAAATTAAGATCACTATTTTCTTTCATTAAATTTGAACAATGATTTATAGTGATCTTCTTTTTAGTATTAGATTGTTTCAAAACCAAATTTTCGTTTTCAAGTAATTTAATTTTAGCATTGGACTTAGAGATCTTAGATTCAAATGGTTTTTCTTTTCAAACTCAAGTTTTTCAAAATCTTCGAATTTCGCAATTTCCTTTTCAAGAACATTCAAGATTGATTTGGTTTTCAACAATTTTTCTTCTTCAAAAATTTTGTATTTGGAATTAATCTCATCCAAATCCTTTCGCAAAGCATTGTTTTTACATATTAGCTCATCCTCATTTTGTTTTAAGCTCATAATTTGTTTTTCAAGCTTTTGAATGTTTTTATTAAGATGAGCAAAATCAATTTTCAAATTCGTACAATTTTTGCGATCGAAATTTTCAAGTTTTATTTCCAACATATTATTTTTGCGAATCAACTCGCAATTTTCAGATTTTAGAAGTTTGTTTTTCCATTGGAGACTATCAACAAATTTAGTTAAATAAGTACACATATGAACTAAATCTTCATATAAGAAATTTCCTATCTCATTCTCTGTTGAGTCTCCATCGTCTGATCCATTTGAGTTTTTATATATAAGACCTGTTAAGCACAAATCCAAATTTGAGTTAACATTCTGGGGTTTAGAGCAGTCATTATCTTTTCGTCCATTCAATGTATTGAGAGTTTCCCAAATTTCCTGTGAAGTCAAACAACGAGAGATAAGGCTATATTAGTCATCATCAATATAAGAATATAAAATATGTGTAGCATGAGAATTAAACCTGATATCATTCCTAACTACCATATCATATTCATTCCCAACAATATCCCAACATTTAATATTAACAAATTTTAAATAGGGTTCCATTTCTGATTTCCAATTTAAAAAATATGTACCATCAAAAATAGTTGGAATACGACTGGACTGACTCTTGCTGGATTGACAACTAGGGAATACCATGACTCTAGGGTTAATAAAATACCTGCTCTGATACCACTTATTGGATCGTGATTAACCCTAGAGGGGGTTGAATATGGTTTATTAGAGTTTTACGGGGTATTGAAATTATCACAGCACAGATTTCAATAGAAATAATATATGCAGAAAATAAATAACATAAATTTTACCCAACTTCGGCAAACCCTAGCCTACTGCTGCATTCCCAAGATTTTTTACTAGAATTAAAACAATCTCTATGCTTAGAAAATCCCTGTAAACTTACGATACCCGTACCAACTGTTCTAATCCCACACTCAAAACCCTGGACTGATCATTATCCCCCAAATCAAATTTTCCCCCAATTACAAACCTGTAACTCATAAACCTTATTTACAGAAACTAGAAAACTATTGAAATTGTTTACAATAAATAAATAAATAAACAATAAACAAAAAACAAAAAACCCCTTGTAAAATATAATGGCCGGTCCCCTTGTTTTATCACTTAAGAAAGCCTTTATTTCTTCAATGACCACCAAAATCCAAAATTAGGGTTTTGTCTTCCCCAAATCAATTCGCGATGCGTGTAGCTTGATTCAACTAATTCTCTTGATTACTTTGAATGATTACTCTACTCTTGCTGTTTTATTTGGACTTGCGATCGAAAATACGTGAGTATTCTGATTTGATTTTTCTTTTAGCTCTCGAATTTGTGTTGCTTGATTTTCGATGCCTATATTACCTTTGATGATGTGGTTTATATAGGGTTTAGAAACCCTTATACTTCTCTGATTTCCCATGATTGACTTGGCATGATTTGCGCGAGTTTCCCACTTTGTTTCCACGACATTGGTGACTTGCTCTAATTTAATTCTTGTGATTTACTTGCCGTGAACTATGATTGAATTTCTGGAAACTTGGAATAATTTCCTTTGCTCCAAAAATGCACTTGATTTTCTACAAAGATTTAATTACATCCTTGCATGGTATTTCCAAAAATGGAATTCGATTGTTTCTTGAATACATTGGAATTTATTCCTTGCCCAAATTCGTGCATGCTGAATTATTACATATCAATACTAGAAATTAATTTCTTGCAGTTGCCAAAAGAAACAAAGTTAATGTTCCAATTTGATTTCTGGAAAGTTTGACATATTCTTGCCAAAAATTAACTCTTGTTACCAATGTACATTGGTTTCCTTAATGTATATTTTTGCATGTGAAAATGCTCAACCAGGTTGTCAATTGCTTGCCAAACTATCTCTATTCATGCTGAATTCTGCCACTCTTGTGTACACATGTTAAGTCATTCAAATGGTGCCTTACATACATTCATGTGTATATATGCACACTAATGTTTTTGTATGTGTGTGTGTATATATATATGTGTGTGTGTGTGTGTTTATGTTTATCGTTCCATCCTTGTTTGCCTCTGAGTTGTATTGATGTGTTTGTTTGAGTGTTCCTCAGACCAGTTATGTAAATACACAGCATGTATTTGCTTTGTCATGACTTTTTCATCTGGTTTGTATCATTTCGAATTGCTCTGTCCATTTAATTTTTGATCAATATGTATTGCTGAGCCATGCTTCCTGTTGCACCATTAACTCCATTTGTTTTTCGTGTTGACTTGAATTAGAAAATGGCTTTTGTTTGTTATGTACACTGAAGTATATTGTTGCCTTTGTGTTATGTCATGCACTGCCTTGTGTAATTTGAGTTGACTCGACCATGATTAGCCCCTGTTGCCATTTCTACTTGTTCATGAGGCGGTATACGCAAGAATGCATATATATATACACACACACACACACATACACACACACAAATGTGTGCGTATATTTATGTAGTGCACACTATACTTTCTTCACTTGAGCTTGATATTACCATTCCTTGTTGAGTTGCCTTGGCCATGCTCTAGTTTTGTGTATTTTATTCATCTTCCATGTATATATTCATGCTACTCCTATTTGTATACACACTTGCCATGTGTAGTTGGGTACATTGCCACTAAATTTGAATCTTGGTGCTATGTGCATGGATCATTATGTTTGTCTTGAAACTATCTTGTATTCGTTGGCATGTTGTACTCGTGCATGTATCCATTCTACCCTTGGTTTGAGTATTCATATACTTGTCATCCATACATGCATATGTATATTAATGTATGCATTTGTGTGATTGTAATTTGAACTTGATGCTGCCATGATTCAACATGTACATGTAAGCCAGTTGGCATTCAGTTGTGTTTTGTTGACTATATTTGAACCTTGGTTTACTTATTTTGTGGCATCTTTGTTCATGGATACTTAACGCATGCAACATGCATGTGTGGTAGGCTTCACCTGAACACTACTTGCTTGAAATTTGATTTGTGTGTTGAGCCATGATTGATTGACTTTTGGACAGTGCCAGCTGACTTGTTCTCCAAGTATACATACGTGTATATATATACACATGTGTGTGTGTGTATATATATATTTATATTTATATATGTTTTGCTTCACATGTGCTTTGTCACTTGCATTGAATTTCTTGGTTCATGTCCATCCACTGGTATTTGAAAATATTGCCCCTGCACAAAAATATGTATGTACATATATATACACACACAAATGTATGTGTATACATGTATTATGCGTGTGCAGTTTTTATATATGTGAGCACTAGAGATATTGTCTACCTTGTGGTATTTATAGTGAATTACTGTGAATATCACAAGCAGTCAGACATAGATAAATGTATGTACATATTAGACCAAGTCAAGAAATACGATGAGAAACACACCAAAATTCCGAGGCAAATAAATTTTAAAATAAAATTATTGCTTCTATAATTTAATTATATTTTTGTTCTAGTTTTGTGTTTCCGTGATAGGTATGCATGTGACTGGACTGACTATGAAGCAGATTGAAGACTAATTTGTCAGTGACTGAATCAATACATGAGAGAGTGTGTGTGTAACTGAGTGTATATATAAAACTAACTGACAGAGTGTTTGTAGTGAAGAGATGAATGTTACAAATCACCGAGGTGTACAATAATGGAGTTAGAAAAATATATACTTGATTCAAATATTGAAATAAAATATTTATATTTTATATTTAATTAAAATACTTTTTGAATGTTTAAATTCTTGTACAGTAGTATTCTATTCAAAATTAAATATTTATTTCTGTATGTGGTGTAGTAGAATAGTACAACTGCGAACACAATCATAATAATATATATGTTTGTTATCATCAAACAAAAATCATATTGTAAAATCATATTGTTATATACACCATAAAGAGCATAATAAACACGGAGAGCTTGCTTGGTAAGTACAAAAGGATAATACTTACAATAACACGAAGTATGTTTTATTTCTATATGATTATAGTTTGGGTGCACATTGATTCTAGAACCTGAAATGTTGCTGAACTAGTTGCATTTAAACAAAAAATACTTCTTCCACGGGTGTTCTGAAATATGTCGATAGAAGAATCTAGGTCAGCATGCCATAAAAGTCATTTATATGATCATTTGGATTATCGCTCCCTTTAACAAATACATCAGTATTATTAGTTAATTTTTCAGCGTTGTATTCTTTGGTATTAAATTTGTATCTGTTAACAAAGAATATTGGATTGGTCTTAACTTTTCTCTTTGGTCACATAGCTAAATGTTTCAATCCTTCTTCTACCACATAACTTGTTTCATCCAAAACTTAATTAGAAAACCAGGTAGCAAATTCTTTGTCGATATAGCCATTTGGGTGTTGTGATGCATAAACACTACGATTATAAAACAGATATTGCATTATAATAAAGATACACGTGTGCTTATTTGTATATACCCATATGTAGATGATATAAATTTATTACAATAAATATAAGTATATTACCCAACAATTAGTGCAATTTCAGCAAAGTTGAGAAGAATATATGTGTGTGCTACATGATCATCTCTATCATCCAACTATACTTCAACACATTTACCAGTAGGTCGGCCATGTTTTTTTAAAATCGATAAAGTCACTTGGCAATCATCTTGATCAATGCCTTCATCATTACGTGTAGCACTTTCAAATGATATGTTCATATAGTCACTAAAATAATGAAAAAAACTGAAGCTTCTTCTTCGATGTATGATTTGCAAATTGAAATTTCAACTCGAGTTTCTATCTCACTTTCTCACTTTTTTCTTTTGATGATTTAAGTGCCTATTAAGAAATAATGTGAATTGATCTTTTTACATAATTAATTAAACCAAGTTTCATGACCTAAATATCAATAAACCTTTCAAATGGATACATTCATCCATATTGCATAGACCCTCGACAACGTGCTTCAAATGGAAGATGAATAGGTAAATGCTCCATTACGCTGAAAAAACCTGAAGGAAATACATTCTTCAGTTTACAGAGCAATATAGGGATTTCTTCCTCAAGTTCACAAAGGCGGTCAACTTTTAATGTATTACAACAAAGTGTAGGATCTGGATTAACCCTAGAGGGGTGTGATTAGGGTTTATTGGAGTTTTATGAGATATTAAAATTATCACAACACAAATTGCAACAGAGAAAATAAATGACACAGATTTTACCCAGCTTCGGCAAACCCCTGCCTACGGTTGCATTCCCAAGATTTATACTAGGTATTAAAAAAGATTCCCACTTACAACACCCATTAAACTCTATTATTATTCTAATCTTACGCTCAAAACCCTGAACTGATCTTTATCCCCAAGACTAGACATTCCCCGAATTACAAACCCGTAACTCGTAACCCTAGTTTGAAGTAAACTAGAAAACATATGGGCTGGTTACAAAAAGAAATAAAAAACACACAAAATAAAACTAAAACTAAAACCTTATGTGGAAAAAAACAAAGAAGGCCTACTTTATTTCTTTTGACACGATAACACGGCTTCCTTCTTTGTTTAATGGTTGACCCAAATTTAGGGTTTTCTTTATTTTCCCAAATCGCGAATTTCAATTTCTAGAAGAAAAAAATCTCAGATTGCTTCTAATTCTTTGTTGCTGTTGGTTGATCGATTGCGTGATTATCTTTGTCGATAGACTTATGGTTTGCAATCAAAAAACATTGTGAGTAGAACTTATTTCTTTTCTTGTATGCTTGCACCATTTTCATGAACACTGTTTTATGCATGACTTTTGTTGAACCCACTAAGCCTTTGTGTATGACATTGTCGTGCTTGTTACCTTTGTGTATGACTTTGCTGTAGCATTCCATGTTGCCACGTCAATCTGCCATATCATGTATATGCAAATAGTGTGTGTGTATATATACACACACACACACACACACAACACACAAGTGTATGTATGATGCATCCATGTTACTGAGCATGTTTAATGCTCCACTTTGTGCTATCCTGAAGTGTGTGTTATTTTGTCCACTTTCTCGTTGCCACTTATATGTCTATTGTCCAGTTTCATCGTATATTTTCTTTGTTGCTTAGTTCCATCTACACTTGAATCATGAAATCGAACTGCCCTTGAGATTTCAGAACGATTATGCATGAGTCATTACAAATGTTTTTCCTAAAGGTGTATTAGTACATGCACACTAGTCATATGCATTTGTACTTTGGCTTTCTGTGTATTTTCTTGGATTTTCATGTGTATCTTTGTGTTGCTCCACCATGACCCAAAAAATCCTCTTGCACACTGCTTTAATCTAGTTTGATGCACACATATGCATTTGCAATATTTTGATGAGTTTGCTTCCATATGTACAAAACTAGGCAGTTGTAATTCATTGTTACATGCTTTTGGAATATATGCACTTGACCTTGTCTTGACTTGGTTGATCATTTTGAGCACTTGTAATTGCACCTTGTCTTGACCAGAAGTTTTATGCTTCTTAAATGTTTGAGTTGCCTTGATGCATGCTACATTTTTGGTCCACTTATACATGCTTGATGCACTTCCACATATACATACATGTATACATACACATATATGTATATATACATGTTTGTACATAAGTACTGCCAGAAATATTTGATTTTGTGCTGAAGTGTATTTGACCAAGTTACCCTTGTATACTTGAAAAAAATGTGTATATACAACATATGTATGTGTATACATATATCATGCATGTGTAGTTTATATATGTGAGCTATTTGAATGGTAGATAGTCTGTGAGCACGAGAGATACAATCTGCCTTGTGGTATTTACAGTGAATCGTTGTGAATATCATAAGCAGTCAGATACAGATATATGTATATACATATCATACCAAGTCAAGAAATATGATGAGAAACACACCAAAGTTCTGAGGCAAATAAAATTTAAAATAAATAATATCTACTAGAATGTAAGTCAATTTTTTGTTCCAGTTTACTGTGTGTGTTTCTGTGATAGGTATGCAGATGACTGGACTGACTGTGAAGCAGACTGAGGATAAGTTTGTCGATGAGTGAAACAGAGAGATCAGAGTGAAATATACATGAGAGCGTATGTAATTGAGTCCGTAAATGAAACCGAGTGAGCGTAACTGATTCTGAGTGACTGAGTGTTGTAGTGAGGAACAATGTATAAGAAATGAATTTGTACAGTTGTGTTATATAACAGTGAAATGTACAATAGTGGAGTTAAGAGTTTTGTACTATTCAGTTGTTGAAATGAAATATTTATATTGAATAAAAATACTATTTGAATTATAAATTTTTTGTGCAATAATATTCTATTCAAAAATTAAATATTTATTTTCGTATGTGATATAGTAGAATAGTACGATTGCAAACACATTTATAATATATATATATACACGTTTGCTATCAACAAACAAAAATCATATTGTTATATATAACAATCTCCTCTTTTTGATTATCACAAAAAAATATTGAGATTTTGAATACAATGTGTTTAACAGTGGAGTGTGGAACTACCCCTATATGTATGCTTCCCCTTACAACAGAACTCCCCCTAAATATGTGCGTATGAGTGAAAAGGTAAATGAATTGTATTTCCAATATTAAAATATTCCAAAAATATTCACTCATCGATCAAATTCTCAACCGTTCTCCCCCTTTTGTTATCATCAAAAGGATACAGAAATCGAAATAGTGATGAAAAATAGACTAGAAATATTGAATCAGATCAAGAGAGAGAATAAATATCATAAATCTCATTCAATCAAACAAAAATCACAATATTCTTCAACCTAGTGGCAAATTTCATATTGTAGAATGATGGATTTACAATGAATTTTGTAAAATAGAGAAAGCTTAAAAACATATGAATTCCAATTATTTTCAAATATATTTTAAAAAAATGAGCAGAATATAGCGATGGATTTGGACTATGGTTATAGATTCAGATCAAGTGACAAAATCAAATAATCTCATATTCTAAAAACTATCAATAAAAAAATCATAAAAAATCATATATATAAAAAAATTATTTATTTTCTTTCCTTTTCTTTTTATTCTAAGAACACACTAATCACACATAGCCTATTTGGACTTTTAAATGAGATCAGTCGCAACTTAAATTATAAGTAATCTCTAACCATGCATGATCATGTATAGGTTTTTCAAATGAGATTAAAGAAACACTTATTATACAAAATCTCCTCGGTATATAAAACCAAAATGGATGATAGAAATAATGGTAGGTACATAGATGGTTGTGAAAAAAAATCTTAATTAATCATAGTATGAAATATGCTCAACTATACTAGGATTTTTGAAAATTTTCCACATCACAAATTTTGAAATTGTATATTCATTAATGATTTTTTTAAATATCGAACTCTCCACATTGAATAAGACCATGATGGATGATAGGGTGATGATAGAAAAAGAAGATGTTCGTGAAACAAGCGCCAATTTAAAGATATTATAAAATTTGTTCAACCATCGTGAGAATTTAAATAAAATCTCCTCTTGTTGTGAAATATACTATAGTCATAACTCATCACAATTTCAAAAAAATCTAATAATAATTTTGATGAATCCCAAATTTAGTTCAATTTGGTCAATAATTTCAATTTATGAATAAATAATCAAAAAATGATTTTGAAATTGAAAATATCAATTACTATACAAGTTGAAAATTAGTTTTAAAAAATCAATCAATTGACTATGAAATTTTTTCCAACACATCTAGAACTGATATCACATGGAGCTCCTAGTTGTCCATAGTGGTCAATGAAAACTAAACACTGAATTTTTTAGAATAAATCAATAAGTCAGAGTCAACAAATCTAAAAATTCAATCCCATCTATCTGAGTAGCAAAAACAACCGGCTTCAGAAAAAGATTCTCTAGAGAAAAAAGTCAGAATATTTGCAACAAACTTAAGAGACGATTCATGATCCAAGATTAAAAGCAATTCACTTGAAATCACTTGAAGAAATGTATAAATTTCAAGATTCAATGAATCGATCATACAAGATTATCAATTTCAGAGAGAGAAGAAAGACAAGTTAATTAAAATCCTTATTTTAATGGCCGATAAGGCGGAAAACCTACAGCATGCGGTTTTTTCTTGCGCTGTCGCATCTTGACCTCTTATTTCTCATGTGCTCTTCTTCTTCCATTCTTATGGCCAAGAGCAAAACCCCAAGTCTCGATCTCTCTCCTCGATAACAACTTGATTTACTAGTTGTGCTAAAGCTCTCCAATCCCTGTCTGATTCGGACATTGATCCTGAATCCTTTGCTCCACCTCTAGGACCGATGTATTCATTACCAGAAACCCACCCTCACAACGCATTAATAAATGACCTGTCTACTGCAGGTCCTTCAACACGCACGCTTTCACCTATTTTGGGTCAGTCTCCTGTGTCTCTTTTTCTTGGTAAAGCTTCGTCTGAATGGTTGTTACCTGCTGCTCTCGAGTCGAGTACTTTGACTGACCCAACTGTTCTTGGGTTGAATTGGCTACTAAGCCGTTATTAGGGGTTCGACTTCTGAACATATTTTATTGGGGATGAATTCTATGACTAATGTTTATCAATTAGGTAAAGCAATGAGTTGCGGTTCCTTTGAGATGCATGAGGATGTTGGATTGTCTAGCTTCTCTTCCCCGTGCACTGTGTCATGTGACAAAATTCAACGCCCACCACATGTTCGACAAAATTCCCTAACCAATGTGCTTTCAAAATCAATTAGTTCATGTCCACTTAGCAATGATGCACCAGTTATGAGCCAAGCACCCAAACCTCCAATGAATTGGACATCGTTGTTCGCTTCACTTCATCATGTAGCTGGGGAATACACGTCGGTGGTTTTTGATATCATAAATGATGATTGTGGCTCGATCCCTCCCTCGGAAATATATAACGAAGCAACTATATTTTAGAATGATCAACTTGTTAGTTTTTTTCTTGATTCAAAACCCCTTGCTGTTAACATGCACACTGCAAGTCGTAACTACTGAAAAATTTGTGATCCCTTGGGAATGGCTATTGTTGACGGTCTTTATTATTTCAAATTCTCCTCGGCTGAAGAAAGAACACGTGTCCTGGAAGTTGCTCCATCTATTATAGATGGCAGGACGTTTATTGTGGCTACCTGGAGCGCTTCAATTGATAGAGTTCAGGAACAGAAACTATCGATTCTAGTCTGGGCACAATTCACCCACATTCCATCTATTTTACAACATCTTCTAGGTCTTAATTGGCTTGCTTGTCACATTGGTAAGCTGAAGTTTTTTGATGCCAATACTGTAGCAAGGAGAAATTTAGTATATGCTAGAGCCCTGAATGAAATTACACTGGATAAGCAATAGCCAACTAAAATCAAAGTTTGCATTGAGAATCGTGAACATTTTGTGGATGTGAAGTACAGATGAAAACCTGACATATGCACTACCTGCAAATCTTTTGGGCATTGTGCTGATACTTATCAGTTCGATGTGAATAGGCCTCTCCCTCATAAAATTCCTCTCCCTAGGCCCTCTGTTAGATTTTGGGTCCCTGTTGGTAGGAAGGAAATGCATGTTGAGAATGAGCCTACTGTCTCTATTTTACCTGATGTTCCTTTTGATCCTACGCCTGCTGACTTGATTCGACCTGATGTACCTCTCGATCCTGTTGTTTCTTGGATTGAGAGTGAAAGAGCATGGGTTCATGCCCCCTCTGGCATGCTCTATGACACTGAGCATTATTTCTACAAATTTAGGTGAAAAGGGAGAACGGCGTCATCTTTTCTATCGTCCTATTGGTAAAGACTTGAAATTGTGGGATGAGGGTGAAATTGGGGATGATAACACAGATCTTACGTGGGATTCTTCTGAGGATAGGAACTTTATTTTCTGCCCCACAGCTTCTTACTATGTTGATGATCTAGCTTGTCGTTTCTGGACCTATGAGCGGACTATGTCTCCCTATGTTGGGACATTTTACGTGGATAATTCTGTCCATGATGTGGTATGGATAACCTAGTTTGACTTTATCTTTATTACCAAGTTTTGTGATCTTTGCTATTTTGTTGTATTAATAGTGGCTGGACACTTCAAATCAGACTAGTTACTCTGTGTTTTGTGCAGAGTACCTATTTCCCTTTCTTTTCAATAAAAGTGGTACCCCCACTATAAAAATGGCTTGCCTTGCAAAAAAAAAGATTATCAATTTCAAATCCAAGAATTGTGTGAGATTCAAAATATCAACAATTTCAAATGATTTCAAAAATCAAATATCCAAGACATAAGATTATGATTTAAAAGTGAATTTTAAGTTGCAACAATGATTCATGCTAACTGATTTTCAATTCAGAATAGCCAAGCCAATCCAAAAACCAATACATAAAAATGGTAATGTGCTGTAATGAGTGTAGTTTGTCAAGTCTCTCTAAAATGAATTATAAGAAACTCAGAACAATAAAGTTGTGTGAAATTTCATTAACTTTTATTTCATCAGAAAAAAAAATAGATTTCAAAATAATAGTGTTTATGATATGATAAGAATGCTTCAACACTGTTAGAAATTCAGGAATCAGTAAAAAAAATAAACTTCAAAACAATTGCAGAATATTTACAATTAAAATTTGAGATACGGAATTATATATATGTGTGCTCTCTTCCCTTTGGAAGACCACACATCTTTTGCTCAAAAAAAAAATTGAGATACGAAAATCATCAAAACAAGAGAATTTTATACAAATGAAGCAAATTTCTCGAAAACCAAGAATTTTGCAATTTGAAGTCAAAGACGCTCAGAGTAAGAAAAAATAATATAGCAGTGTCAAATTGATTCAGAATTAACAGAAGAAAGAATAAAAGTAAAAAATGGAAGGAGGTACAGAGAGGAAGAATATATAAAAAAAATTGAGTCTAGAAACCATACCTGATTTACAGTAGACGTTGTGGATCTCTAACTCAGCAATCATGGCTAAGGAACACTAAATAATTCAAAGATATAGAACAATTTGAATGCAGTTTCTCTTTCACAAAATTGTTTCTCGGCCTCCTCTGATACCTAAAAGTTTATAGGATCGAGTGGTCTAACAAAATTTGTAAAATCACTCATAACTGTATTCCCTTGTTTTGGTACCCAGACTTGTTTGTATAATAATCAGCCGGAATTTACCATTGTACCTTTTGCAACCTAAAACTATTTGAATTTAACTAAGCTCATTTTATTTCCTTTTGGGACCTAAATATGTTTAAATGGACTGTTACAAAACAAGTTCCCATCTCATTTGAGATTTAAAAATCCTTTGAAATTTTTAAAGTTTGGATTTTCAAGTCGATTCTTTTCAAAGAAATTTAAAGGATTTTATAAACATTTGGATATAGCTTTTCAAATTTATCAACTTTATCAAAACCAAGATCGGTTTTATTTCCAAAAGAAAATTGGTTTTTCAACAACATATCAACAACTTTTCTCCATTAGAAAATTTATCCAAAGTTGATTCAAGTCGTTGAATTTTAAATTTAAGATCGCTGTTTTCTTTCATTAAATTTGAACAATGACTTATAGCGATCTTCAATTCAGCATCAGATTGTTTCAAAACCTAAGTTTCGTTTTCAAGCAATTTAATTTTGGTCCTTGACTTAGTGATCTCAACCTCGAAACTTTTTTGTTTTTTAGATTCAAGTTTTTCAAATCTTTCAATTTTGCAATTTCCTTTTCAAGCTCATTCATGATTGATTCGGTTTTCAGCCATCTTTCTTTTTCAAACATTTTATGTTTGGAATAAATCTTATCCAACACCTTTTGCAAATTATCGTTTTTGCAAATTAGCTCATCCTTATTTGGTTTTAAATCATAATTATTTTTTACAGTTTTTGAAGATTTTCATTATGAGATAAATTCATTTTCAAATTCATACAAATTTTGCAATCAGGGTTTTCAAGTTTTAATTCCAACATATTATTTCTGTGAATCAAGTCACAATTTTCGTATTTCAGAAGTTTATTTTCCATTGGAGATTACCAACAATTTTAGTTAAATCTGTACACATATAAACTAAAAATTCTGCGCAGTTAAACAATAGGAGATATGGTTATATTGGTTGTCATCAATATGTGAATACAAAATATGTATAGCATGAGAATTAAACCCAATATAATTCCTATCAACAATATCATATCCATTGATAACAATATCCCAACATTTAACATTAACATATTTTAAATAAGATTCCATTTCTGATTTCTAATTTAAAAAATCTATTCCATTAAAAATAGTTGGAATATTACTAGACTGACTCTCGCTATACCAATAATAAGAACAATTCATGACTCTAGAGTAAATAAATACCAGGCTCTGATACCACTTGTAGGATCTAGATTAACCCTAGAGGAGGTGAATAGGGTTTATTGGAGTTTTACAAGATATTAAAATCATCACAGCACAGATTGCAATAGAGAAAATAAATGGCATGAATTTTACCCAGCTTCGGCAAACCCCTGCCTACTTCTGCATTCTCAAGGTTTCTACTAGGTATTAAAACAGATTTCCGCTTACAAAACCCTAAACTCGCAAACCCTGCTAATTCTCTAATCCTACGCTCAAAACCTTGAACCAAACTTTATCCCTTAGATCGGATTTTCCCGAATTACAAACCCATAACTCGTAAATCCTAGTTTGAAGTAAACTAGAAAACCTATGGGTTGGTTACAAAAAGAAATAAAAAACAAGACAAAATAAAACTAAAAAAACATATGTGAAATAAAAAAAATCAAATCCTGCCTCCCATATGTTTTTTGACACAATAACATGGCTTCCTCCTTTGTTTAATGGTCGACCCAAATTAGGGTTTTCTTTATTTCCCCAAATTGCAACTTCGAATTTCTAGAAAAAAATCTCTGATAGCTCTGATTCTTTGTTGCTCTTGGTAGATCGATTGCGTGATGATCTTTGTCAATAGACTTGTGGTTTGCGATCCAAAAGCATTGTGAGTAAATCTGATTTCAGTTTCCCTTATGCTCGAATTTATTGCTTTGTTTTTCGATACTGCCAGTGATGATTTGCATGTATTATATATGGTATAGAAACCCTTAATCCATTTTGATTTCCATGTATTGATTTGGTCTAATTTTGCATGATGCCGCTTGATTAATTTGCCGTGAATATCCAGAAATGATTCTTGCCCAAAATATTCATGTGTGATTTTTTGAATAATTTCCTAGAATGTTTTTAAAGTCGTGGAAGCACTGTTGATTTCTGGAAACAATCAAATTTATTTCTTGCCCTTAAAACGTTTGTCTAGTGCCATGTATATGATGAATCCCATTTATTTTTGTGTTCATTCCCTTATCATTCTGCATCTTGCACATCTGTGCTTCATTGTGGTTTGTCATGACTCTTTTAGCACATGTATACATACAAACAATTGTGTGTGTGTGTATGTATGTTGATGCTCCTTGTATATTTATCTGCTTTGATTTGAATTAGAATTATGTTAATTCACTTGAGCATGAACTCCTTTCTTGTATGCTTGCTCCATTTTCATGAACATTTCTTTATGCATGAGATCTGTTGAACCAATTAAGCCTTTGTGTATGATCTTGTCGTGCTTGTTTCCTTTGTGTATTACCTTGCTGTAGCATTCCATGTTGTCATGCCAATCTGCCATATCATGTATACGCATATAGTACACACATATATATACACACAAGTGTGTGTGTGTGTGTGTGCTGCTGCCATGTTACTGAGCACTCTTGATGCTCCATTGTGTGCTATCCTAAAGTGTGTGTTATTTGTCCACTTTCTCATTGCTAATTGTACGTCTATTGTCTAGCTTCATTGTATATTTTCTTTGTTGTTTAGTTCCATTTGCACTTGAGTCATGAAATTGAACTGCCCTTGTGATTTTTAAAGGATTGTGCATGAGTCATTACAAATGTTTTTCCTAAAGGATTATTAGTGAATGTACTTTGGCCATATGCATTTGTACTTTGGCTTTCTATGTACTTTCTTGGATTTTCATGTGCATCTTTGTGTTGCTCCACTGTGACAAAAAAAGACCTCTTGCACTCTGCTTTAATCTAGTTTGATGCACACATGTGTATTTGCACCATTTTGATGAGTTTGCTTCCATCTGTACACTCCTGGGTAGTTGTAATCCATTGCTGCATGCTTCTTGAATGTGTGCACCTGATCTTGTCTTGACTTAGTTGATCATTTTGAGCACTTGTAATTGCACCTTGTCTTGGCCAGAAGTTTTATGCTTCTTGAATGTTTGAGCTGCACACTGCATATTTGGTCCACTTATTCATGCTTGATGTACTGCCATGTATACATACATGTGTGTGTGTGTGTGTATATATATATATTTGTATAGAAGTGCTGCCATAAATATTTGATTTTGTGTTGAACTGTATTTAACCAAGTTGCCCATGTATACTTGAAAAAAAAAGTGTATATACATACACATGTATGTGTATACATGTATCGTGCATGTGTAGTTCATATATGTGAGCTATTTGAATAATAAACAGTCTGTGAACACTAGAGATACGATCTGCCTTATGGTATTTACAGTGAATCTCACAAGCAATCAGACCTAGATAGATGTATATGTATATCAGACCAAGTCAATAAATATGATGAGAAACACACCAAAATTCTGAAGTAATGAAATTTAAAATAGATTTATATCTACTAGAATGTAAATTAATTTTTGTTCCAGTTTAATGTACGTGTTTCTTTGATAGCTATGCAGGTGGCTGGACTAACTCTGAAGTAGACTGAGGATAAGTGTGTCGGAGAGTGAAACTAAGAGATCAGAGTGAAATGTATGTGAAGTGTGATGAAACTGAGTGTATGTAACTGATTCTGAGTGACTGAGTGTTGTAGCGAGGAACAATGTATAAGAAATGAATTTGTATAGTTGTGTTGTATGACGGTGAAATATACAATAGTGGAGTTAAGAGTTTTGTATTATTCAATTGTTGAAATGAAATACTTATATTGAATAAAAATATTGTTTGAATTATCAATTCTTGTGCAATAGTATTCTATTCAAAAATTAAATATTTATTTATGTATGTGATGTAGTAGAATAGTATGATTGCAAACACATTTATAATAATATATATGTTTGTTATCATCAAATAAAAATCATATTGTTATATACAATACAAAGATCTATATAAAAAAGACTAAGTTCTAGTACAATAGTCCAAAATTTCAGGGCAAAGAGTTCTTTGAAAGGAACGGGTAACAATTTTTCCATTGTAATATGACAATCGTGACTTTTCATCCCATTAAGTTTATTGTTCTTATACTCGACACATCTGCAAAGATTTTCATCTTGTTAAGTTTATTGTTCTTATAGTTGACACATATACAAAAAAATTCCATTATAACTAGAAAATCATGATTTACCTTGAGTTTCATTTTGTTCTCCTTGTTTCATGTATCTTTGGATAATCCTTTTACAAGTTCATAAATATTTTAGCTTGACCATACCATAGGTGGTTGCAAAGTCTCATGTCTATTAGCTGTAAAGTTTTTTCTTATCTCTTCTGAAATGATGATTAGTATAAAGAAAACAATGATGACAGTCAAAACATGAAATTTTCTTTCTATGAGGCAAAGAAAATACTCGTGTTTATTCCATGTAATAAAAAAAAGCTATATAACCGGCCGTACACTAACATGAAAGCACTGCATGCACAGGAAAATTGTTGATTGTCCAGAACAAAGGAGCATACATGCAAAATTTCATTTTTGGGAAATACCATATGTTTCTACTCCTTTATACCACAATTTTTTTAATTTTTCGATTAATGGTTGTAAATAACCATCGATTCCTTGTGTTGGATCATCAGGACTATGGACGACAACTATGAGAAACATATATAGAGTTTTCATATACATCTTTGGAGGTAAATTATAAGGTGTTACAATTATAGGCTAGAACGAATCTTTTGAACCAAATTAAAAAATGGTGAAAATCCATCCGTACATAAACCAAATCTAACCTAATGACTCTTGGATGTAAAATCCGGATATTTCTGATCAAAATGCTTCCATGATTCCCCATCGGCTGGTGTGTTAACGTACTTTCTTCTGATATTCTCACATTGTACCACCAAATATGTTGCGCGATTTCAATGCATATAACCTTTGAAGCTTACGAGTAATAGGTATATAGTGCATACATTTATACGAGACTTTCTTTCCATTTTTCTTTCTTGGTTTGTACCTTTCATGATTACATATTTTACAATTTCTAAAGCTGAAACATTCTTTTCAAAACAACATGCAATCATTTAGACATGTATCTATTTTTTCATACAGTTAACCAAAAGCTGACGTCATTTTTTCATTCTATAATTATTTTCGCGCATTAAATTATTGAGAGGAATATTTCGCTTCGCAACTTGTACAACAGCTGTAAATCCAGCTTCTGTGAGTAATATTTGGATTTCACCACAATTTATTCATCGGTTATTGATAATTGGGTTCCGCTTGTACAACATTCCTAAAGGAGTTTCTTTGCAACATCTAATAAATCATATTATTTTTTGCTCTAATATTTGGTTCTTCTTCAGCGTTACCATCGTCATCAGCAAACCGAGGAAAAAGGAACATTGTACGTGCAACTTCTTTAACCATATGTTCTACGAGATTCCTCGTCTTCAGCTTGCACATGATTATATGCTAACAGTTCTCCATAAAGATCTCAAACTAAATAGTTTGGCATGAAACCGTACTGACGCAAATTAACTCTAACCAATTCTGGTATTAAATGCTTTAACAATTTACATCTACTACATGAAAAACAGATTTATTCGTCGTTTTCGTTATTACTTAAAGTGAAATCAATAAATACGCAATGATCACTTATTGACCCTCTAATTTCCCTTCATTGTTTATACATGCAGCAAATATTAATATGATTCAGAAAATAAAAAAGCTTTTCTAAATGTTTTTTTATTGAAAGCCAAGCACGAAAATAATTTATTACTCAACATGAAGATTTACAGTATAAACAACATCTCGGATATTTACACTACAATAGAATGACTCGCAAAACAAACACTTATTAACAACTGAATTTCTTCCACACAACTGAATTCACAAGCTACAACTTTCAATGGCTTCAATAACTTTGCATCACTAAAACATCATCCAGGATTAACATACTTCATCATCTACCATTTACTTCAGAAAATAACTAAAATCTCACACTTCAGCATCATCCAATTACTTCGGAAAATGATAGCAGAAACAGACTGAGTACCAAAATTAACACACTTTTATGATTCCAGGGTTAACAGAAAATGCAGCTAAAAGAATTAAAATATATCAAATCCCCAACAACCAGGCATCTTTCATCAAAGCTAAGTAGAAGTTATTTACAAGACCAAGTGCCATATGTACCGTTAACATGCAACACCAAAACTGATCTACAACAAAATAGGATTTCTCCTCGTATGCCTAGGTGGAAATTTCATAGAATTTGGCAGAAAATCCTCTAGCCCATAGTCTATACCATCATCCAAATCATCAAAACACTCAGCAGCTTTTTTCTTTTTAGAAGGCATCTTGCTACTCTTAGATTTTGAAAACAAACTACTTTGAGAAGAAGAGTTAGCAGGAGTTTGAACTGACGATGAAGGCAATTCATTGTTACTTTTAGCTGATATCCCACTGCTATTTAGAGGAGGCACTATACCATCCACACATCCCAAAATTTACATGCTAACCTTATAGCTTTGGTAATAATTGATCCACTCTGTGTAGAAGAACTAGCAAGAGTAGTAACTGGTGGTGAAGGAAGAATAATGTGAGATGGAAGTGTTAAGTGCGAGAAAGGGGAGGCATTAGCAGGAGCAGATGAATTTACACAATTAGAAGAAGACATCATAGCAGGCATCGACGTAATAGACATGGCATTTATAGAAAATCCAGTTTCCTCCTTATTACTCACACTAGAATTACCAACCTGAGATGAATACATTGTACCCTGAGAAGAAACAACTGAAGAAAAAGATAAACTAGCAGTAGAGTTAAACAAAGTTGAATTCAAAACAGATGAAGTGGATGCAACAGAAGAGAATTCCAAGCCATAATGATCATCATTTACATCCTCAACTTTATATTTTTATAAATTGCCAAAGAAACTATCATCACCATAAAACAAATAAGTCTGATCCCCATTATTTACCTCTTTTTTTTGAATTGAACATTCACTAATTCATTGACCTGTGCATGCATTCCATTTTCATCACCAAAATTAACTCCATTATTATTAACAACATCCTTACATACATTAGGAACTTTTGCATTAAATTCAGCATCAGCTCCAATATTACTATCATTAACATCAGAGGATAATGCATCAAAAGGATTAGCATTGTCATTTATTTCCTTAATTGCTCCAGCAACATTTTCCTTGCTAATATTCTCATCTTTTTCCCTCCAAATTTTCTGTCTTTCGGTTGACCGCAGTCCAATTATTGTTATAAACACACGATAAATCCTTTTTATTGTATTGACTCTTATATTCATTAAATCTAGCATGACCATCGTCATTTCCTATCTCTACTTGCTCCTCATTGGACATTTCTACTGCTGAATTAAATTCATAACTAAGAGTTTCATGTCCAAAAACCATACATATAATGCAAATTTTAGGTCTCTAATCATAATTCAGCTTAATAGAAGGGTAATTTTCACCTAATCTGAGACGACCAAGACTTCCCCGATCCCCGAAGAGACAGAAAACAGCGGATTGCTTTGAGAACACAACGCATCAGAACACAAACAATAGAACATTTCATTGCTATTACAACAATTTACATCAGAGTACAAGAATATTCCAGAGTATGAATAAATATTACATATTGGAAATACAATATCAGAGATTAAAATTACATAGCAGCGGAAAATAATACATAATTACAATGCTAAGCGGAAAATAACAACTGACACAACTGAAAGAGATATACGGATACAAAGCTTTCCGAATATAGCTTCAGCTGTAATCCAGGATCTTGCGAAAAGAAGTATCTGTGAAAACCAAAACTATTAGCTCCCGGTATGGAAAATATGGGCACCCATAGTTTAGATTAAAACAATAAACTACGAGTTAGTCAAGGGACTGGTGTGAGAACTTAAAACAGTTATTAAAATTTTACTTTAAAATAGGGTAATTCACGGGACCACGCCGTATGTCACGGAACAGGTTTACTCCATGTGAATACCAAAGCTTGAAATAAAATAGTTTATAAACAACGCAATGCTTTTCAAAAAATGAAGCTATTATAAGAATCATGCCCCATCACACAATGCAACACAAGCCGGAGGATAGAGTTTTACCTTATAATAGACAAATATTCTTAGTACGTTTTAAAACAAATCACTTGATATTATTATTAGTGTCTAGTCAGTTTAAAACACTTTCAATATAAATGTATCAATCCTAGATGGTATAACTACCATATACTATGTCGCCATACTAGTTTTACAATCAAAACCAAACGATGTCGTATTGGAAATTGGATTTCCGTCATGAACCAAGGCAACAGATCTTCCTTCTGATTCGAGACACTCTAGCCCACGTCTCAGGGTTTAGCTGCAACTGCACTCGGATGCAACAGAGCCGGTCTACACTTACTTTAGTGGATTGCTTATTCCTGAACAATACGTTTCCCTGCCCATGGGGCATAAAATCTGGTCAATATGTTGACCATCAAATCTGAGGTACCTCGCTTTCCAACAAACACATAAGTAAAATGTCTGGGCTCCATACCATGACACCACTCCTAGCTAGAAAGAAACGCATGCACTCCCTGCGGTCCTCTCCCGTTTCTGGTTCATACCGGGGTGTGAAGCTAGCGACTTAACGCTATACACAAAGCTATGCTAATTAAAGCCGTGCTTTGATCATCATCCACAAGACTCTGCTTTTCAACAGAAGTCTTGATCATTTGCATCTCAGCATGCCACATTGACAATTCACACCGTGCAACCGATGTCTATCAATATATAACCTCTAAACTCGTACGTCTTAGAGAAGGGTGTTAAGAAAGAGAATAAATTTTGTGCCACCAAACAGATATATATATATATATTTAATAGAAACCAATCAACACAGAATGAAATCCAATGTCAGACACACATCCATTTACAAGTCCGTTCTTGGTCTGAACGAAACCGGAGGCACCTTATTCGTCGTTCCATATGTCCAATACGGAAGAGAGGTCCTCGCATATCTGGTCGATCTCCAAGTACGTTTGGACGATCACCACTTATTACCTTGTCTCGGGGGATCGGCCCAATCAAGACATCAGTAATCATCCATACAATGTGAAATCTCCGGTCTTCGACCATCGTCGACTTTTAGTCGCCATATTAGTTATTCAGAACGGGATGAACCCGATCTTTCCGAATAACATGCATATTTTATAATTAGTAATCAAGTGCTATAAAAACACATCATACACCTCATTCCAATTCAGAATATTTGTTTATTCAAATATTCACATTTTTAGGGAAAGGTTCCCTTTAATTTTATCAAAGATAAATCCTTTTAAATTTATTCTTTAATCTTCCTTTGGATATCCATTTCAAAAGATTTTATTTTATTTATCCACAATTCTAAACAAAATTAAGGTTTATAAAATTAGTCGGGATTATCGAGCCTTACCGAAGTAATCATTTATTTATTAATCCCAACCTATTTATCCCATGGAGCAAGATTGGTAGTACTTTATATCAAACACCCACGGTGTTATCGGTAAATTTAATTATCCTTTCATGTTCAAATCTAATTAAAGATTCAACTATCGTCTGGAATAAAAATGGTGGTACTCCATTCTCAATCTTTTCTCTTGTTTTATAAAGTTATTTATCTCATTCACTTTCCAATCTAATTAAAGATGCATTAAAACTCCATTTTAGTTTTAATCTCCAAAAATCATCACTTAATGGTTATTCAACTTTAGGAAAATTAATCCTGTCTTTAACTGGGTTAAAGAACCAATGTCATTTAAAATACAGTTCATGATAAACCCAAATCACCTTCCATTAACTATGGAATCTTCACGGAAAACAGATCAATATATAATCGATATAAATTTCTGTATCATACTAATAATATAAATGTAAAAACGGCATAGCCTTATAAATTCCATATGTAGTACCGGTCTTCCTTCACAGAAGCTCTTCTCGATTATTAGCAAATTGAATTCCATTCAATTCCTATTTAATATATTAAATTGGAAAACTTTTCTTTGGAAAATTCCATTAATCTTATTTAAAAGATCTATAAATTCCAAATCATAACTTCACGGTTAATTGGGTTAAAGAATGAATGTTGTTTAAAACATAGTTCATGACAAACACAAAATCCAATTCGATATTAAATATAAAGCTCTAAATAGAAATTATATCGGCTTATATTCAATACCAAATTCTGAAACCAACTGATATCGTATTGGGAATATCGATATCTGTGTCTTCCAAATTCCTCAACAATATCCATATTATCACGGAATCCAATATCGAAATATTCCTAAGATTGTTTCCATTCAAACCATTCCAATGTTTGTATTCGAAAATTCTGGTTATTTAAAACCCATTCGCAAAACCAACTTATTATTTTGAAAAACATTGGATTATTATTCTAGTTAATAACTAGTTCATTCAGTTAAAAGTATCTTTTATCTTTTCAAATATGGAATTTTTCATCCAAAAATCTTTCCAAATCATTTATTATGATTTTACACAATTTTTCCATATTTTTAATAATTTTAATATGGCCATTTCAGTCGGTTTCCAGTAACGACCACCGAACTGCATCCATAGCGACATTTTCTAAAATTGATTTGGACATAATTTGAAATCCAACTATTCAAATTTAAATCCCTTATATTTTTGGAAAGCTCTTTTCGTTACAAACCCAACAGTTTTAGTAGAATCTGATGGTTGGATCTCCTGTTACATCAATTTGTAGTTAATGGTTGAAATTAGCGAACGGTCGCTGCGCTACGTGTTATATTCAAGCCATTATATATATATATATATCATTGATTTCATTTCAAAACGTATTTTATAAAATCATTTTAAAACGATTTCCATTTCATTTTGAATTTTAAATCAAAATTGAATATTCCCTATCATTATAATATTAAAATGGTAATCTTTTCAAAATATCAGATTTTGAAATCCATTTCCTTTTGATATTTATTGTAGAATAAATAAAATCGATCTATAAACTCATTTAGGTTAAAAATGGCGTATATACTTAACTTGGCTTCCATATTCTAATATTTTCGTGTCCATCCCAAATAGGACATCAAAATTATATTTTGATTCATTTCTGAATGTTATTTTAAAATATTCATTATTTTAAAAATATTCGTTAATTCTGAATCGGAATGCGACTCAATCAATCACCATATAATTTCAGTTATATGGATTTCATACATCACATGTATTCAACAATAACGATAAATAATCATTATACAGTCAATTCACATCCAGAGTGCAATTTAACACTGTATAAGCATTAAAATAAATAAATAATGTTCATCACAGCCTGTCAACCCATCAATTGACATACAACTAATTATTGGGATTAATTTATGTCAAATACCATCCCAATACCCGTGTGGGGTTTTCAAACAACAACATTCTATTTAGATAAATCATTGGTTAATAAATTTAACCAATTCTAATTCGGTTTGAATTATTTTCTACTTAGGTAATTTTCACTGTTTAAATTATAACTAAATATTTATAATTTAATTCCAACTACCACATTAATATTAACGTTATTTTTAATATGTTAATCATCACAATCACCACACAAATCACCAAATCATCCATAAAAGTAAATACTCAACGACCAAATGCCATTTACGGTGCCACAAATGTCCATCCGTGGAGTATGAAATGTGTGTGTCGCTAATATTCATATATCGCTTCCAATTTATGTGATTTGTGCGAATTCGTGTGTTGAACTCCATACAAAAGATAAAAATCTATACTAGCAACTTCTTTATATTTACAGTTATAAAATAAATAACTGTACAAAAATTTTAGTGAGAGAATTCTCACTTTCGTTTCCACTCCGCCATTCTTTATTTCTGAATTGTATTTTTCAACTAAATCAAACATGCATTTAATTCAGCTGAAAATCCAATTTGCTCCGTTCCCGTTCTGGTCAGTTATGAAATGTAGTGTTTGTCGCTGCAAATCCAACGCAACTTGAATCGTTCCATTCCGACCTCGTATGACAAAGATATGATATTATACATTAATTATGAAATTTTATAATTAATTAAATAATTATTTTTCCTAGTTACACTTAATAGAAAAATAAGGCCACGAGTTCCTTCTTCTTCTCGTTCAATACCCTGTAACCGCAAAACCCAACCTTCACCGTGGAAGTTCACCTGCGCACCTCACTCCGTCTGTCCTGGCATCGATCAAACCCCACCACACGAACCACCAGAAACGACCCAAACTTCCCCTATCGGGAAAGCCCGGATTGCTTTGAGAACACGACTCATCAGAACACAAAGAACAGAACATTTCATTGTTATCACAACAATTTACATCAGAGTATAAGAATATTCCAGAGTATGAACAAATATTACACACTAAAAATACAATATCAGAGAATAAAATTACATAGCATCGAAAAATAATAATACATAAGTACAATGCGTAGCGGAAAATAACAACTGACACAACTAAAAGAGATATACAGATACAAAGCTTTCCAAATATAGCTCTAGCTGTAATCCAGGATTCTGTGAAAAGAAGTATCTGCGAAAACCGAAGCTACAAGTTGCCCGTGCGAAAAATATGGGCACCCAGAGTTTAGGTTAAAACAATAAATTCTGAGTCAGTCATGAGACTGGTGTGAGAACTAAAACAATTATTAAATCTTTACTTTAAAAGATGGGAAATCATGGGTCAACGCCGTATAATACGGAATGGGTTTACTCCACATGAATCTCATTTTAAAATAAAACAACGCAATGTTTTTGAAAAAATGAAGCTATTATAAGACTCAGGTCCCATCATACAATGCAACGCAAGACGGAGGATAGAGTTTTACCTTATAATAGCCAAACATGCTTGGTATGTTTACAATAAATCATTTTGATATTACTATAAGTGTATAGTGCCAAAATCAGCTTCAAATATAAATGTATCAATCACAGACGGCATGGGTACCATATATCATGTCGCCATACTAGTTCTACAACTAAAACCGAAAAATGTCGTATTGGAAATCAGATTTCCATCATAAGTCAAGGCAAGGGATGTACTCCTTACCAATTCGGATCACGTCTAGCAAGATAACCCAAGATCCCCCATAGTGAACCCTTGGATCCTCCAAGGCCGGACCTCTCCTACTTTTGAGGATTAATAATTCCTAAACACACGTTTCCCGGTCCCATCAGACCTTTCTCTGAGCCACTAGGGACTCAATATCCGAGGCGGCTCGCAATCCATCATCCACATAAGTAAAAATGTCTGGGCTCCATACCATGACACCACTCCTAGCTAGAAGGAAACGTCATGTCCTCCATGGGTCCCGTATCCCATTTTTGACTCATACCAAGGTGTGAGGCTCGTGAATTAATGCTATACATAAAGCTATGCTATTTAAAGCCATGCTTTGATCATCAACCACAAGACTCTGCTTTTCAACAAAAGCCTTGATCATTTGCAACTCATTTGCATCAACCACAAGACTGCTTTTCAACAAAAGCTATTTAAAGCTGTGCTTTGAAATAACCTCTAAGCTCGTACATCTCAGAGAAGGGTGTTAAGCAAGAGAATAAATTCTCCGCCACCAAACAAATATATATTTAATAGAAATCAATCAACACAGAATAAAATCCAATATCAGACACACATCCATTTACAAGTCTGTTCTGGGTCTGAACAAAACTAGAGGCACCTTATTCCTCGTCCCATATGTCCAATACAGGAAAGGGGTCCTCACATATCTGGTCAATCTCCAAGTACGTCTGGACGATCACCACTTATTAACTTGTCTTGGGTGTACGGCCCAATCAAGACATCAGTAATCATCCGAACGATGTGAAGATCTCCGGTCTTCAACCACCGTATTCATCGTCGACTTTTAGTCATCGTATTAGTTATTCAGAATGGGATTAACTTGGTCTTTCCGAATAACTCGCGTATTTTATAATCAATAATCAAGTGCTATAAAACACATCATACGCCTCATTCCAATTCAGAATATTCTTTTATTCAAATATTCACATATTATGGGAAAGATTCCCAGTAATTTGTCAAAGATAAGTTTATTTAAACTATTTCTATAATCTTCCTTTGGATATCAATTTCAAAAGATTTTATCCTTTAACAATTCTAAACCAAATTAAGGTTTATTAATTAGTCGGGATTAGCGAACTTTACTGAAGTAATCATTTGTTTTATTATCCTAATCACAACCTTATTCATCCCATGGAGCAAAACTGGTAGTACTCCATATCTAACACCCACGGTGTTATCGGTAAATTTAATTACCATTTCATGTTCAAATCTATTTAAAGGTTTAGCTATTGCCTGGAGTGAAACTGGTGGTACTCCTTTCTCGATCATTTCTCAAATTTGGGAAATTTAATTACCACGTTAACTTTTCAATCTAATTAAAGATTCATTAAAACTCCACTTAGTTTTAAACTCCAAAAATCATTATTTAATGATTATTCAAATTTAGGAAATAATTCTCGTCTTTAACTGGGTTAAGAACCAATGATATTAAAAACACAGTTCACGATAAACTCAAATCATCTTCCATTAACTATGGAATCTTCACGGAGAACAGATCAACGTATAATCGATATAAATTTCCGTATCAGACTAATAGTATAAATGGAATAACGGCAAAGCCTTTTAAATTCCATATATAGTAATGGTCTTCCTTCATAGAAGCTCATCTCGATTATTACCAAATCGAATTCCATTCAATTCCAATTTAATATATTAAATTGGAAAACTTTACTTTGGAAAATTTCTATTAAATCTTAGAATAAAGATTTAAAATTCTAAATCATCTCTTCACTGTTAATTGGGTTAAAGAACAAAGTTTATTTAAAACACCGTTCACGATAAACCAAAATCCAATTTCAATTCAATTCCAATTAAATATTAATTAATTGGTAAATTTCGCTAAATCTTATTCTTTTCTCATCGAGGTTTAAGAACAGTGTTAATAAAGACATCATTCACGACAAACCCAAAATCCAATTTCAATTCAATTCCAATTAAATATTAATTAATTGGTAAAATTCTCTAAATCTTAATTAAAAGATTTATTCTTTTCTCAATTGGGTTTAAGAACAGTGTTATCTAAGACACCATTCACGAAAAACCCAAAATCTAATTTGATATTAAATACAAGGCTCTGAATAGAAAATAATATCAACTTATATTCAATATCAAATTCTGAAACTAAGAAATATCGTATTGGGAATAACGATATTTATATCTTCCAAATTCCTCAACAATATCCATATAATCACGGAATCCAATATCGAATTATTCTAAAGATTATTTACACTCAAATCCATTCCAATCCATACGTTGGAAATTTTGGTTATATTAAGACCATTACAAATCCAATTTATTTATTTAAAAACATTGGATTATTTTTCTAGTTAATAGCTAGTTCATTTTGATAAAAATATATTTTTATCTTTTCAAACTTGGAATTTTTCATTTAAAATCCTTCCATATCATTTATTATGATTTTGCACAATTTTTCTATATTTTTAATGATTTTATTAAAGCGCTTACAGTCGGTTTCCAATAACGACCACCGAACTGCGTTCATAGCGACCTTTTCTGAAATTTATTTGGACATATTTCTAAATCTAACTGTTCAAATTTAAATCTCTTATATTCATTGGAAAGCCCTTTTCGATACGAACCAAATGGTTCATGTTTTAGGAGAATCCGACGGTCGGATCTCCCGTTGCATAAATTTGAAGCAAATGGTCAAAAATCGCGAACGGTCGCTGCGCGACGCATTCTATTCTAACCATTATATATATATATATATGTATGTATATGTATACATATTTATATATAATATCGTCGATTTCCATTTGAAACGTATTTTATAATATATTTATAAATTTGTTTTAAAACGATCTTAGCTTCATTTTCAATTTTAAATCAAGATTGAATTTTCCATATCATTATAATATTAAAATGATAATAATTTCAAAATATTAGATTTCGAAATCAATTCTTTTAGATATTCATTATAAAATAAATAAAAGTGATCAATAAACCCGTTCGGGTTAAAATGGCGTATACACTTAACTCGGCTCCCTATATTTCAATATTTTCGTGTCCATCCAAAATCGGACATCAAAATCATATTTTGATTATTCACTGAATATTGGTGGAAACCCAGTGCCAAAGGCTCCCGTACTCAAGCGTGAGAGGACTTCCTAGGTCAGTCTCCCATCCCAGTACTATTCTCATGGCTTTCCGGGCTCTGGGGGTGGTCGATTAGTGCGCACAACCTTTCCCTCGTATATGTGAAGAGACCGAGACTCTAACCTACGCGCTCCAGATTATTCACTGAATATTATTTTAAAATATTCATTATTTTAAAATATTCTTTATTCCTAAATCGGAATGCGACTCAATCAATTACCATATAATTTCAGTAATATGGATTTCATACATCGCATGTATTCAACAATAATGATAAATAATCATCAAAAAGTCAATTCACATCCAGTGTGCAATTTACAACTGTATAAGCGTTAAAATAAGTAAATAACGCTCACCACAGTCTGTCAACCTATCGATTGACATATAATTAGATTCAGGGGAGATGTGAAAAAATTACCATCCCCAGACCCGTGTGGGGTTTTCAAACAACAACAGTCTATTCAAAATAATCACTGGTTAATTAATTTAACCAGTTCTAATTAGATTTGAATTATTTTTCTGATTTACTAATTTTCACTGTTTAAATTATAAATAAATATTTATAATTTAACTTCAATTACCACATTAATGTTAATATTATTTTAATAGGTTAAACATTTCAACATCACAAACAAAACACAATACAATCAATTTAAACCATCCATGGTCTGTGGACGAGGGAGGTGAGCTAACAGGCACCATATACAATTTATAATGATTAAAACTGATAAAAATCTACAATGGATCTAACATCCAGCCATTTTGACCGCTTCAAATCGGTAATTAAACCAATTCAAAACATTCAAAACAACGGATCGTTATTAGCTTACAGAGTTTAAAATGGAGTCAACACAGAAAAATACATAATAAATAGATAACAAAAGATTGAACAGTGGAATAGACTTTTATTTATAATCAAAATTTTTGAGTACAAGATAATTATATATATATGCAGCAGAATTAAAACAATTTGAACACAGGAAAATCTTTACTGTTTTAAATATCTTCAGAGTGCACTTCTCCTTGAATCCCCAGCTCAGTCAATCTTCAAATCATAATTGTAGTCCTTAAACCTATAATGCTCAGGTCTGACTCAAGCGTTCCATGCAAAAACATAAAACGCTTGAGTCAGGATTAATCATTTGTTCAAGTAAATTAATTTCAATAGAAACTAAAATATGCCGGTTATTCCTAACATCGAACCCATGAGAAACTGTCAAGATATGACATAACAACTTGGGACGAAACAAATCGGGACAGCATATGGATTTTTATATATATGTATGCTGATAGCATATATATACACATATAGTGGTGTGTGTGTGTATATATACACATATGTGTACATCGGCCACCCCCTCCCTCCCCCCCCCCCCCCACACACACAAATATATATATATAACATGCCTATATTTTTTTTAGTTTAGGGAAGATTGGTCACGGAAGCCTGCATGTACACACGTGTACAAGTACATGTGTGCACTGCCCCAACATTCCGCAGCCACTAATAACCATGCACTGAGGTTCATAGTGTGTGTATGAATGTTACAACAAAAGGGAACAGATAGCACATTCAAGTGCATCAATATGTACAAGGCCGATGATACAAAATTGCGTTAGTAACTAGATAATAAAAACACCTACACAAATAAACCATCATGGGTATGAACACATTCGAAACTTTTGATTTGTCTACTATCAAACACCTCTTAATAGACCTAATTTTTATCCAAATTTTATTGCACAACAGGGCTTCCACCGTCAGGCGCTATGAACCATATAACAGGAAGCCGTTGATAATTATTTTGGTTCATTTTAGCATCTAGATACTTGTTTGCTAGTTTGTTTGACATTCCAAACGAGCTCCTACATAGGGTGACTTATTCTTTTGTTTTGCCATTTCCATACGAACTTTATTATATTAGATAATCATTCAACTGTATGGCTATATGATAGCCAAAGTTCATGTCAATAAAATAAGACACTCTTAAATTTTTGCATTTTCTTTCATCACAGTTTTCGGTTCATGATGTGGAAGCTTGTTGAGCAAACTAAGCAAGCAGTAATGACAACACATTCAATAATACATGTTATGGCAGCATATTTAGGTTATGGTCTCAACATGGCTCCGTTTAGGGTCAATATTGAAGTAGCAAGGCATGGGACAAGGCGTATATACTAACAATAACCTTATACTTCATTCAGCATTCATACTGCAAATATTTTTTTAAGAATAAAGATGTGTGTGCATACTTCAAAGTTTACAAATGCTTTAATACAAAGTGGATTCTACTTTTACAGTCACTAAGTCATGGAAATCCACTTTCAGTGAGAAATTTAAACCAATCACAAAGCATCAAAGCTTGGCATGACAACGTTCGGTTTTGAATAAACAAAAATAGGATACTACAGTTTCCATATATACAAGTAGGGTACTTCAGCTACAAACCAATTGCGGGAAAAGTGTATAAGTGTGAGACAATATTGTGCCAATCATGGGGTATACATATTGGTTCAGCAATCACAATATAGCATGGTCAAAATATAACATGCTAGGTAGATAAATATGCCTTATTTATATTCCCAACAACAAAATCATTTTCGGAATTATTATGTAAAAAGATATATTATGTACCCAACCGTAAGAAGTTTATGTTATGTATCCAACAGTGAGCCATTATGTTCCTTATATCGAAATGAAGAACACAATAGTAACTAATATTTGCTGAAATTCTAATTTAAGTTTATATAATAGACACAACATACATGCAACCCTTAAAATAAAATCGCATATGTATAAAACAACTCACACAGTAGCTTATGTATATTGAAGGCTTTTTGGTCTCAACAGAGTCAAATTAAGGTGATAGCAAGGTTCCTAACTTTATGGGGAACATGTATAAGAATGGGTACATAATAAAGTAACAAGATCCATAATACTTCAAAGTAACAGGGTCCATACTCACAACTGAGTCAAAATAATGTGGCCACATGCATGTTCAAGCATTAATAAGTTTCAGGTAAAGGACTCTTCAATTTACTAAACACAAATAGGGTACTGTAGTTTTCAATCTACAAGTGTATGAGTGAATATGAGTGGATTTAAGTGAATGGCACCGGTCAAGAACTCGGTTAAGGACACAGGGTACGTATTATACATTAATGCAGTATTGGAAGCAGTATACTGACATACATGTGTGTACAGACTACACAAAAATACAAGACAATTGATGTCAACTATCCAAACTGTAGTTTGATAATACAATTAAGTGATGTATAATAACAAGTGAGGTTAACTCATATGTATTCAACCCAAATTATAAAATCAGTTCCACCATTTACTTCATATATTAATGAATCAAGTTTACAACTTTTTACGCGAAGACAGCAAAACCGACATTGAAACAATTTAAGTTTTCTTAAAGGAATAAGGGGCGGTAATACTTACGGCAAAATAACAGTATGTAAATGGTCATTCAACTGGTTCTGGTTTGATAAGTGAAAATGAATGGCCAGTATAACATGGTGTAGAGTATAACTTGGAACTGTTCAACAACTATTTGAGAAATGTCCTCAACAAACCCATTTAAACGAACATCCCGTACGCTCAAAGATTTAACTGTTCTCGATGTTCCCTTTTCACGTTGTATTTATTAATGGTAGTTGGTATTTCAACAATCTGGAAATTTCAAAGTAGTTCATTACTCTTCTCTTATATTCAGTTTTCAGCATTCACAGTATTCGATATCATCCATTTACAGTATTTTATATTTGAAACCCATTTAGATAATAAGTCCAAAGCTTATTGTTCATGGAGTAATAACTATACCCACGGTGATGTGTTCATGAACAAGGTATCCGATTATAAAATATATAAACTAATTCCGTAAAGAAATTTCATGAATGAACAAGGTATTCATGGCCTGTAAAGTCATTTTCGAATTTCCAGTTTTGGCTAGGAGTCAATTCAGTCTTTCCAGGAAGAAAAATCAAGTGTATTCTTAGGACATAGAAAATTATCCCAACTTTACAGAAATTCAATTCTAGGTACACAACTACAAATTTGAAATTAAATCACGGAATCAGATAATAATGCCACAATCAAGTCAATCACCATGAACTTTAGCTACTACATTTCGGTTTTATAATGAAATCAGTTTACTTGAATTAAAGATCAATCATGAGCGAATAACTCACATTGAAATGGCAGCGACGAAAACGCAGCGATGAGGACAAAGCTTTGATGCGGGATCGCGAGGCAATGCTAGACATAACGGAGCACAAAGGTGGCATGAGCTTTGTCGATTTTGCATTGATGAGGCATTACGACGGCAACAAGAGCAGACATAGTGTGACTTCTTTTCCTTGAAGGCACTGGCTTTGATGAATAGAGGGAGAAGGAGGCCGATTTCAATTTTGTTGAAACTGAACAGCAAAAAAATGATTTCACTTTAGGGTTTGGGAAAAATCTAGTTTTTAATTGAGGGTTTCACTTCAATTAGGGCCGAGGAGAGAAGAGCGATTTAGGAGAAGAGCCAGATTGATTTTCAGCCATTAGAGGATTGGAAAGGAACGATTTTTCTTGGCTGAAGAATTTAGGGAAACAAATTTTCTTCGTTGAAAGAAATAGAAGAGGACGACGTAATTATACAGGGGTAGAGAAGCTTTCATAGGAAGCCAATGCATGGGGATAAGAACAACTTTAAATCACATAGGTGTAGGTCCGCGTATTGTTTTCTAGGGTAGGTTACTTTTAGTTAAAATATAAAATTAGATCTTACTGCGAACTACCATGTAATCGTGTAACGTTTTGAATTCGAACTGCAAACACAGCCTCCAAATACGACGAAAATTATACGTACTCCTTCATTTCCATGTTCTGAATCCAATAAAATTATTTTGACTATAATCTAACTCCATTTGCATGCGATGTTATCTTTAAATTTCAAATTATTTATCAACATACTGTTTGTTCATACAACAACTCCGTTTCATTTCAGATTTGAAACATTAAATTTCAATTTCTTTATATTTCAACAAATTAAAATCTTCAATTCGTTTTAATGTTAATAACTTTATTTCATCCATTTATATTTCTATCGAATTTCAACCCAATTCAAATATCCAATCAGTTTCAATTCAAACGTTTAATAATAAATATTTGATTCTCAATCGATCATTAAATATCGAATTCAATCCATACACAAAACAATATATTTCAAATTTTAAATCTCTAACCCTAGTATCAATATAAAAATTGACTATTAAATTTTAATTATTTAGTTAGCCCCATATTCCAGTTGTCGAAATTTCTGGGTCGTTACATTCTCCCCCTTCCCCCCCCCCCCAAAACTTTTTGTCCCCGAAAAGGAGAGATTGTTAGGTTATACCAACGTATATTTCAAATTTCATATATGTATGAAATTTTCCCACAACTAATTTAAATATCTATATTTTAGTCATCGATCCTCTTTGTTTATCCATTACATTCAATTTACTTGAAAAATTAAAATTTTCTTCCTGATTTTCTTTATCTTCTGAATCAGGTTTTATTTATTCCCCTGCATTTTAAAATATATTCAATCTCCTCAGACCAATTTATATCTCAATTCATTTTGAGATATCTTCTACTTCTTATTTTTTCTAATCTTCTAACAAATTCAAAGTCCTGTAATTTCGTTTCAAAACTAGTCTCGTTTTAAATTCCAATTTCTGCATAAGCTGAATTTATACATCTCAAACTATTCCATATTCCATTATCAACATCATCTGTCAATGTTACCTAACCATCATTGCAACTGTAATGGGTCTAGGCTTAGTAACCCTCAACCCAATCTCCTTACATTCAATCCATTTAACTTTTTACAACACTCACTAAAGAATGTAAATAACATTTACGTTTCAATTTACAAATTGTCTACTTGAAGATTTTCGAAAATCCAAAATCCTTTATAATTTTCATACATATCCCGAAATTCATCCAGAAAAAAATTCGTATTATTATTCCAAAGCTACTTCGAAATTAAGTAAGGTACATTTTAAAATTATAGACTCGAAAATACTTGATAACTCGAAGTTTGACAAGTCTATTGTCGTTCCCGCAGATGTTAGGCATACGTTGGCCAGATGCATGACTAAAATCTCCAAGTACTACATATATCCTTGCTTCGACCTCTAGTGAAAATATTTCAAAAATTCTTTTTAAAAGAATCAGATACGGAAAGTACCAATGTGATATTGATATGTTAACTGTTCATGAATCGCAGGTACACAATGTTTGCGTCTGGATCCCCCAGAAAACATCTATATCCATAGGAAATCACTTCCCTGTTAATTTCGTTATAGACAGATCAACGGAAGATATTTTAAGAATCAAAAGAAAATCTGAGGTCATTGAGCGTTGATTGCTCTCTCTCAGGGTTACGAAACAAATTATCCAATTATGAAGATAAATCAAGTCACAAAGGACCAATCAATTCATGATGACAAACAAGTCACAAATACAAATTGCTGCATTAAACGGGTGGCTCCATTCTACCTTTAGTAACTCTAGTGGTTACTTCTCTTTCACTTGTAGATATACCATATTGACCGCAGGTACGCAATGGTTACGCCTGGGTCCCCCAGGAAACATCCGTACCCGTAAGCTTTAACAGCTCTGTGGATTACACCCTTATAATTCGACTATAGATCGCAGCAGTCACAATGGTTACGCTTGGTTTCCCCAAGATACATCCATCCGTCCTAGGCTATCTCCAGCTACGAATTTTGCTACACGGTCGAATTCCAATGACTCTTGATCGCAGAGATCACAATGGTTACACCTGATTCCCTCCGGAAACATCCGACCGCCGTAGACTATCTGCAGCCCTACGAATTACGCTAACAGTCGTGCTCAATGGCAACTCATGAGTTTTATGTCTAGACAACCTACTGCACCAGCAGCATATTTCAGCTAAGCTCGAAATTCAAAGGAGGAGAAAGGTACTTTCCTTATTTTGCTTTTGAAAACATATACTATGTACATATAGTACATCATTTCATACTTCTCATAAATCATACTTTATGTCAACTTACATAAGATTTTCTTTCTAAATCATATTTTCAAACATCTCATTCTTATATAAAATTTGTTATATAAGATTTATCTCAATTCATTATTTTCCAAATCAATAGTTTCCGAATTCGCTATATTCATATTTTTATTTCTCAAAAACTTCTGTATCCAATATCTCAAATCGAATACCCTCAAACTCCATTCATTTTTCACAATTTTTTTTTTCTTTCAATCAATTCAGATATTTGATAACTTTTCAAACTCAAATATATGAATCTATTCGTTACAAACCAAATTTTCTTCCGAATTTTCCAATTATTAATTCATCACTTAATTTACATCTTTATGCTCTCAAATTTTAGAATATTCATTCTTACAACAACTTCTCATTCATGCATTACTACTCTCTCATATTCACATTCTTCCACTGTAAACTAGCTAGCAAACAACTTCCTAAGTATCAATCCTGAAGGCCAAAAACAATATCAGATCAACACTTAGGAAACTATTCAACTTAACTAATCTCCAGTCAATTTCCAATTTCCTTAACTTCCTTTCTTAATTCTTATCAAATCATTTCTTATGCCACTCTCGCATTCTATTCAAAAACTATCCATACATTTTTGTATATCCGACTATATTTCAAAAATCAATTTGTTTTATCAAACCGTTGGCCTCTCACTATTTTTTTAAAACATTTCCAATTATCTCATTTATTTTCTATAATTCTAGGAAATCTCTTATTACTATTGAAAAACATTTCCATATATTCACAAACGTTTATTTTCTATAGAAAATATACTTATTCTAATTGGAAAATATTTCTAAATTCGTTATTTAGATTAAAACAGATGTTAAATAAAACATCGCTATTCTCTTTCAGCTGCTGACACTTACTTCACTTATCCAACTCCTGATATCGAACATTAACCATTTCTTAGTTAAAAATGAAGTCAATAAAGTTGGGGTACAATTACCTCTCAGATCTTAAATGGACAACATTATTAACTTTGAAATAGATAAAGTTCACCACATCAAATAACCACAAAACATTTATTCTCGCAACTTTCGAATTCAAGTTAAGAATTTACTTCTTTACGAAAATCGTAGATTATAACAATAATTCACGCCTTTGAAATACTTAAATTTAAAATATACTTTATTAATTAATTTAAATATATACAAACAATTCATTAACTATATATTAATTCTGATTAAAAACGGAAGGTAAATAATACTCCCTTGAAATTTTACAAAATTGAGTCCCATAAATAACTTCTTATTCGATAACATATTCCAACCATTTGGAAAAATCTCGTTTGCTTTATATTATGGACTTTAGAATAACCCCACCTACTGGTTAACTCCATTTTCTTTATCCCCAATTTCATTTGCATCATTCTTGCTTTCAAACGTCATTTACAATCCACTTCATTTACAACTCTCGTTTTCAATTTACTTCTTGTTAATTAATTAACAAGTTTATAAATCACTATCGAATTCATATATTCAATTATACATTATTGGTTCGAAACCAATTATAATTTATCTTTCCAAGTTCCGAATAACTTAAATTAATAATGCAGTTTGACATGACCAAATTCCAATTATAACCCTTTTAATTAATTAATAATCCAAACATTAAAATATAATTCATCGTTTCATTTTTGAAATGATTTCAAATTTCTCCTTCTCATTCAATACTTATTTGAATTCTTATTCCCAAACTATTTTAGTTATCTTTGAATTCCAAAATACACGATCAGATAAATTGATTTGTTGATTCTCTTATTACTTATATTCCTTAGATATCATTCGATGATGGATTCTGGATTCAAATCTAAGGGGGATCTTATCGAATATTAGCTTTCGCAAGCCTAGATCCGAAAACTGGGGATTCCGAAAAAGAAATTTAAATCTCAAAATAAATTGTTGTTTCCGCCGTATTAATTTCAAAATACTAATAATCTCAAAATAGTTTACCTTTCCAAAATTTATTTTAAAATCACTTATACTTTCAAAAAAAATCCAAAACCTTTTGTTTTCAACCTCCGCTTTTCAACCCATTAAGCTAAGCTTTGGATAAACAAAATCTCTGATACCACTTGTACCGTCCCGCCATTTTGACTGCTTCAAATCAGTAATTAAACCAACTCTAAACGTTCAAAACAATGGATCGTTATTAGCTTACAGAGTTTAAAATGGAGTCAACACAGAAAAATACATAATAAATAACACAAGATTGAATAGTGGAATAGACTTTTATTTATAATCAAATTTTTTGAGTACAAGATATTTATATATATATACAGCAGAATTAAAACAATTTGAACACAGGAAAATCTTTACTGTTTTAAATATCTTCAGAGTTCGCGTCTCCTGGAATCCCCAGCTCCGTCAATCTTCAAATCATAACTGTAGTCCTTAAATATGTAATGCTCAGGTCTGACCCGAGCGTTCCATGCAAAAACATAAAACACTTAAGTCAGGATTAATCATTTGTTCAAGTAAATTAATTTCAATGGAAACTGAAATATACCGGTTATTCCAAACATCGAACCCATAAGAAACTGTCAAGATATGGCAAAGCAACTTAGGACGAAAACAAGTCAAGATAGAATATGGATTTTTATATATACGTATGCTGATTACATATATATAAACATATAGTGGTGTATATATATACACATATGTGTACATCGACCACCACATATATATATATTATAGACCATGCTTGTAAATTTTCTTTTAGTTTTGGGACGAATGGTCATAGAAGCCTTCATGTACACACGTGTACAAGTACACGTGTGCACTGCCCCAACGTTCCGCAACCACTAATAACCATGCACTGAGGTTCATAGTGTGTGTAGGAATGTTACAACAAAAGGGAACAGATAGCACATTCAAGTGCATCAATATGTACAAGGCCGACCATACAAAACTGCGGCAGTAACTAGATGATAAAAGCACCTACACAAATAAACCATCATGGGTATGAACACACTCGAAACTTTTGATTTGTCTACCATCAAATACCTCTTAATAGACCCAATTTTTATCCAAATTGTATTGCACAACAGGGCTTCCACCGTCAGGCGCTATGAAAATGTAGCAGGAATCCACTGACAATTATTTTGGTTCATTTTAGCATCTAGATACTAGTTCCCTAGTTTGTATGACATTGCAGACAAGCTCCTACATAGGGTGACTTATTCTTTTGTTTTGCCCTTTCCATGCGAACTTTATTATATTAGGTAATCATTCAACTGTATGGCTATAAGATAGGCAAAGTTCATGTCAATAAAATAAGACACTCTTAAATTGTTGCATTTTCTTTCATCACAGTTTTCAGTTCATGATATGGAAGCTTCTTGAGTAAACTAAGCAAGCAATAACGACAACACGTTCCATAATACATGTTATGGCAGCACATTCTTGTTATGGTCTTAACATGGCTGCGTTCAGGGTCAATATTGAAGCAGCAAGGCATGGGACAAGGCGTATATACTAACAATAACCTTACACTTCATTCAGCATTCATGCTGCAAATACTTGTTTTAAGAATAAAAAAGTGTGTGCAAATTTCAGAGTTTACAAATGCTTTAATACAAAGTGGATTCTATTTTTACAGTCACTAAGTCATGGAAATCTACTTTCAGTGAGAAATTTAAACCAATCATAAAGCATCAAAGCACGGCATGACAACGTTTGGTTTTGAATAAACAAAAACAGGATACTGCAGTTTCCATATATACAAGTAGGGTACTTCAGCTACAAACCAATTGCGGGAAAACTGTATAAGTGTGAGACAATATTGTGCCAATCATAGGTACACATATTGGTTCAGCAATTACAATATAGAATGGCGGAAATATAACATGTTAGGTAGATAAATATGCCTTATTTATATTCCCAACAACAAAACCATTTCTGGAATTATGATATAAAAAGATATATTATGTACCCAACAGTAAGAAGTTTATGTTATGTATCCAATAGTGAGCCATTATGTTCCTTATATCAAAATGAAGAACACAACAGTAACTAATATTTTCTGAAATTTTAATTTAAGTTTATATAACGGACACAACATACATGCAACCCTTAAATAAAATCACACACATATATAAAATAACTCACACCGTAGCATATGTATATTGCAGGCTTTCTAGTCTTAACTGAGTCAAATTAAAGTGACAGTAAGGTTCCCAAGTTTAAGGGGAACATGCATATGAATGGGTACATAATAAAGTAATAAGATCCATAATACTTTAAAGTAACAGGGTCATACAAACAACTGAGTCAAAATAATGTGGCCACATGCATGTCCAAGCATTAATAAGTTTCAGGTATATGACTCTTCAATTTTACTATACACAAATTGGGTACTGTAGTTTTCAATATACACGTGTATGAGTGAATATGAGTGGATATAAATGAATGGCACCATCAAGAACACGGCTAAGGACACAGGGTACGTATCATACATTAAGCAGTGTTCCAAGCAGTATACTGATAAACATGTGTGTACATACTACACAAAAATACAGACAATTGATGTCAACTATCCAAACAGTAGTTTGATAATATAATTAAGTGATGTATAATAACAAGTGAGGTTAACTCATATGAATTCAACCCAAATTATTAAATCAGTTCCACCGTTTACCTCATATATTAATGAATCAAGTTTACAACTTTTTACCCGAAAACAGCAAAACCGATATTGAAACAATTTAAGTTAATCATTCTTAAAGGAATAAGGGGCTGTAATACTTACGGCAAAACAACAGTATTTAAATGGTCATTCAATTAGTTCTGGTTCGACAAGTGAAAGTGAATGGCCATTATAATATGGTGTAGAGTATCACTTGGAAGTGTTCAGCAACTATTTGAGAAATGTCCTCAACAAACCCATTTAAACGAATATCCCATACGCTGAATGATTTAATTGTTCCCATTTGACATTGTATTCATTAACGGTAGTTGGTAATTCAACAATCTGGAAATTTCAAAGTAGTTCATTACTCTTCTCTTATATTCAGTTTTCAGCGTTCACAGTATTCGATATCATCCTTTCATAGTATTTATAATTTGAAACCCATTTAGATAATAAGTCCAAAGCTTATTGTTCATGGAGTAATAACTATACCTACGGTGATGTGTTTATGAACAAGGTATCCGACTATAAAATATATAAGCTAATTCCATAAAGAAATTTCCTGAATGAACAAGGTATTCATGGCCTGTGAAGTCATTTTCGAATTTCCAGTTTTAGCTAGGAGTCAATTCAGTCTTTCCAGGAAGAAAAATCAAGTGTATTCTTGGGACAAAGAAAATTATCTCAAGTTTACAGAAATTCAATTCTAGGTACACAGCAACAAATTTGAAAGTAAATCATGGAATTTGATAATCATGCCACAATCAAGTAAATCACCATGAACTTTAGCCACTACATTTCAGTTTTATAACGAAATCAACTTACTTGAATTAAAGATCAATCGTGAGCAAATAACTCACCTTGAAATGGCAGTGACGAAAACGCAGCGACGAGGCCCAAGCTTTGATGTGGTATCGCGATGTTATGTTAGACGCAACGGAGCACAAAGGTGGCTTGAGCTTTGTCGATTTTGCGTTGACGAGGCATTATGATGGCAACAAGAGCAGACATAGTGCGGCTTCTTTTCCTTGAAGGCGCTGGCTTTGATGAACAAAGGGAGTAGGAGGCCAATTTCAATTTTGTTGAAGGGGGACAACGAATAAATGATTTCACTTTAGGGTTTGGGAAAAATCGAGTTTTTAATTGAGGGTTTCGCTTCAATTAGGGCCGAGGAGAGAAGTGTGATTTAGGAGAAGAGCCAGATAGAGTTTCAGCCATTAGAGGATTGGAAAGGAAAGATTTTTCTTGGCTGAAGAATTTAGGGAAACAATTTTTCTTCGTTGAAAGAAAAAGAAAAGGACGGCTTAATTATATAGGGGTAGAGAAGCTTTCAGAGGAGGCCAATGCATGGGGATAAGAACAACTTTAAATCACATAGGTATAGGTCCTCGTATTGTTTTCTAGGGTAGGTTACTTTAGTTAAAATATAAAATTAGATCTTACTGCGAACTACCGTGTAACGTTCTGAATCGAACCGCAAACATAGCCTCCAAATACGACAAAAATTACACATACTCCTTCATTTTCGTGTTTTGAATCCAGTAAAATCATTTTGACTGTAATCCGACTCCATTTGCATGCGATGTTATTCTTAAATTTTAAATTATTTATCAACACACTGTTTGTTCACACAACAACTCCATTTCATTTTAGATTTGAACCGTTAAATTTCAATTTCTTTATATTTCAACGAATAAAAATCTTCAATTCGTTTTAATGTTAATAACTTTATTTCATTCTTTTATATTTCTATCGAATTTCAACCCAATTCAAATATCCAACCAGTTTCAATTCAAATGTTCAATAATAAATATTTGATTCTCAACTAATCATTAAATATCAAATTCAATCCATACACAAAACAATATATTTGAAAATTTAAATCTATAACCCTAGTATCAAAATAAAAATTGACTATTAATAGACAATTATTTAATTAACTCCATATTCCAGTTGTCGAAATTTCTGGGTCGTTACACTGGCAGTTCTTTATATTTTTGTACATGAATACAATAACATAATAAAAATATAATTTTGAGTGAGAAGGAGTTCTTCTTTGGCTTCCACTCCACCAGTCTTCTGAATTTTTGTACTGTTCAGATTTAAATTCGCCTCAAATTTAATTTTGCTTCGTTTCCGTTCTAGTCAGTTCCATTGCGTAGAACTTATCGACTCCATCGCATTGCAACTGAAATCACTGAGCTTCATTTCCATATGCAAAAGATATGATAATTTAAAACTTGTTACATAAATTAAAAATAATTAGATAATTAATACACTAATTATTTTCTTAATTACTCTTCCTCTTTCTGGAGCACGACGGAAAAGGCTCCCATCGTCCAACCTCCTGCGCATGTTTACCAAGGCCGCCTGAACTTGATCGGAGGTTACCATGACCAAGCCTTCGAACTCTCCTCCAACAGCCAGCGGCGCTTCACACTCGGCCTCCCCAACTGGCCTGAAATGGACCACGACCGGCGCCAGTTCAAGCTGAAGTTTCTCACTGCCCATACCACTAAACAAGATCATATCCATACGAAAACGAAGACCATCAAAATCTCTACAAAATTCGCTAAAGAATTGGGATTTAATTCACTATATTTTGATCCGAATCTGGGGATGGCCCTTCAATATGAACTGGCAGCTGCGTTTTGGCAAAAGAGAATTAGGGTTTTGATTGGGTTAAGGGGGTATTTATATATATTTTTATTTTATTTAATTCCAAAAATACTAGTTTTTCAATCCAAACTCCAAATCAAACCTAACAACTGTCGCCCTTAGCTAAATACCCCCATTCCAGACACAATGTAATATGTTTCGTAAGCCAGTTCGACTGTTTTAGTTAGTTTCTATCAAAAATTAAAATATAAATTCCATATATATTGAATTTATACATACATTTTAATTTACCGGGGACACATACTGATTCCAAAAATTACAGAAAAACAAGTCTAGCTACGTTTTGACAATATGGTCTTAACAAAACTAATTTCATCGAATTTTGAGACCGTTTGAAAAATGGCCATTTTCCAGTCGATTAAATTCAAACTGAATCTGCCAGATGCATTTAAATTTAATACGCTCACATATTAATTCCAAAAATTATGAAATTTGAAGCCTAGCTATAATTTGACATTCCAGATCCAACAAAAGTGGTTTCATTGAAAACGGAGGTCGTTTGCAAAATGGCTATTTTTAAGGGCTATATATTATTTAAAAATATATATAAATTCCTTAGCGACTATTCTGAATTTTAAACTGGACATAATTTTCAATTTATATTATGAAATCTGAATTTTTCACATTCGTTAGAAAGATATAATTAAACATATTCAAATGTTTCTTGTTTTATTGAAATCCGATTTATTTTGAATTCTGTATAGTCATTTGAAATTTAAATTCGAATTTTCAAACTACCGCGCCATTTCAGGCTTGTTTTAATTCAATTTTATATTTATACGTTCTAACTTCGATTTAAATATATTTTTATTCGTTATTATTTAAAATAAATCATTTTAAATATTCAAAATCCATTAAAATAACTAAAAATAAAATTTTAAATTGGTTATGAAATTCTGGGTTGTTGCAGTCTCCCCCACTTAAAATCTTTTCGTCCTCGAAAAGGAATGGAGCTGAAAGTTGTTTAACTAATCAACTCAACTTTCATTCTTCAACTTTTCAGTTTTTAAGAATTTTCTAATTTCTCAAAAATTTGGCTAACACCCTAATTTTTCGAATTTTTTTTTGCCATAACCTCCTTTGTACAGCCCTATCGGTAAAACCACAACTTGCCTCAAAGGGACCTCATCAATCAAAAAGAAAAAGAAAAAGCCAAGTGGCTTGCCAATCGGCTCATAAGATCACCAAACCCAATGAATATAGTAAACATGTACCTATTTGTCGGGAATACAATTTTATTCCTCTTCTTAGCTTCCATGCTATGGCCTACTCATTATATATACATGTACATATATGCAATTGCAATCAATTTTCAATTCAATTCAAATTTTATTCTATTTGGCTAAATTTTACCTTTCTTTCTCTTATCGGTTTTATTGTTCCAATATTTTAATTAGTCAAACTAATTATCATACAACACAACCATCAATCAATTAGTTGATTAGCTTTTCAAATATATAACTTTATATACCCAAAAATCATATTTTCAGTGTCAAATCACAAACAATAAATTCTAACTAAGTTTGGTTCTCACACCAGTCGATTGGTAACATATAGATATCCTACTTTTGAAACTCGAACATAGACACTGATGATGAGGCCTCATCATCAGAATCATCCCTGAGCGACTAGAGTGTGATTCTATATCTATCCAATATATTTGAGACTTCGGTTATACGTTAATTACGTGTATATCCAAAATCTTCTTATACTTAATAGTCCAAATTCGACATAAAATAAAATACTCAAATACGAATAATAGATATAAAATTTCAAAACTAAATTTGTTTTTATAAATAATACTCTTCAAACTCATTCTAGGGTATTACTATCCCTATCTCTAAAGAGTCATTCTTATAAGATGTTACTAATCCTTTCTTTGATGAATTCTTTCGTTCGGCTCTAATGTGCCTTGTTCTCCGAGCTTTGTAAACCAAAGCTCTGATACCACGATGAAACGACTGAAACTTCCCCTATCGGGAAAGCCTAGATTGCTTTGAGAAAACGATTCATCAGAACACAAAGAACAGAACATTTCATTGTTATCACAACAATTTACATCAGAGTACAAGAATATTCCAGAGTATGAATAAATATTACACATTGGAAATACAATATCAGAGATTAAAATTACATAGCAACGGAAAATAATACGTAAGTACAATGCATAGTGGAAAAAAACAACTGACACAACTGAAAGAGATATACGGATACAAAGCTTTTCGAATATAGCTGCTGTAATCTAGGATCCAGTGAAAAGAAGTATCTGCGAAAACCAAAACTGCTAGCTTCCCATGTGGAAAATATGGGCACCCAAAGTTTAGGTTAAAACAATGAACTCTGAGTCAGTCATGGGACTGGTGTGAGAACTAAAACAGTTATTAAATCTTTACTTTAAAAGCTGGGAAATCATGGGACCACGCCGTATAACACGGAATGGGTTTACTCTACATGAATCTCAGTTTAAAATAAAACAACGCAATGCTTTTTGGAAAAATGAAGCTATTATAAGACTCAGGTCCCATCACACTATGCAACGCAAGCCAGAGGATTGAGTTTTACCTTATAATAGCAAAACATGCTTGGTACATTTACAACAAATCATTTTGATATTACTATAAGTGTATAGTGTCAAAATCAGCTTCAAATATAAATGTATCAAACATAGATGGCATGGGTACCATATATCATATCGCCATACTAGTTCTATAATTAAAATCGAAAAATAATGTATTGGAAATTGGATTTCCATCGTGAGTCAAGGCAAAGGATGTACTCCTTACTGATTCGGATCACCTCTAGCAAGATGACCCAGGATCCCCCGTAGTGAACCCTTGGATCCTCCAAGGCCGGTCCTCTCTTACTTTTGAGGATTAATAATTCCTGAACACACATTTCCTGGTCCTATCAGACCTTTCTCCGAGCCACTAGGGACTCAATATCCGAGGCACCTCGCAATCCATCATCCATGTAAGTAAAAATGTTTGGGCTCCATACCATGACACCACTCCTAGCTAGAAGGAAACGTCATGTCTTCCTTGGTTCCCTTATCCCGTTTCTGACTCATACCGAGGTGTGAGGCTCGCGAATTAACGCTATACACAAAGCTATGCTATTTAAAGTCGTGCTTTGATCAACAACCACAAGACTCTGCTTTTCAAAAAAAGCCTTGATCATTTGCATCTCAGCATGCCACACTGACAATTCATGCCATGCAACTGATGTCTATCAATATATAACCTCTAAGCTCGTACGTCTCAGAGAAGGGTATTAAGCCAGAGAATAAATTCTCCGCCATCAAACAAATATATATTTAATAGAAATCAATCAACACTTAATAAAATCCAATGTCAGACACACATCCATTTACAAGTTCGTTCTAGGTCTGAACGAAACCGAAGGCACCTTATTCCTCGTCCCATATGTCCAATACAGGAGAGAGTTCCTTGCATATCCGGTCGATATCCAAGTACGTCTGGATGATCACCACTTATTACCTCGTCTTGGGTGTACGACCCAATCAAGACATCAGTAATAATCCAAACGATGTGAAGATCTCCGGTCTTCAACCACCGTCTTCATCGTCAACTTTTAGTCGTCGTATCAGTTATTCAGAATAGGATAAACCCGGTCTTCCCGAATAACTCGTGTATTTTATAATCAATAATCAAGTGCTATAAAAACACATCATACGCCTCATTCGAATTCAGAATATTCTTTTATTCATATATTCACATCTTATGGGAAAGGGTCCCATTAATTTTATCAAAGATAAGTTTATTTAAACTATTTCTTTAATCTTCCTTTGGATATCAATTTCAAAAGATTCTATCCTTTAACAATTCTAAACCAAATTAAGGTTTATTAATTAGTCCGGATTAGCAAACTTCACTGAAGTAATCATTTATTTTATTATCCCAATCACAACCTATTCATCCCATGGAGCAAAACTGGTAGTACTCCATATCTAACACCCACGGTGTTATCGGTAAATTTAATTACCATTTCATGTTCAAATCTAGTTAAAGATTTAGCAATCGCCTGAAGTAAAACTGGTGGTACTCCTTTCTCGATCATTTCTCAAATTTGGCAAATTTAATTACCACGTTAACTTTTCAATCAAATTAAAGATTCATTAAAACTCCACTTAGTTTTAATCTCCAAAAATCATTATTTATTGATTATTCAAATTTAGGAAATAAATCTCATCTTTAAATGGGTTAAAGAACCAATATTATTAAAAACACAGTTCACGATAAACCCAAATCATCTTCCATTAACTATGGAATCTTCATGGAAAACAGATATATATATAATCGATATAAATTTCCGTATCAGACTAATAATATAAATGGAATAACGGCAAAGCCTTCTAAATTCCATATATAGTAATGGTCTTCCTACACAGAAGCTCATCTCGATTATTACCAAATCGAATTCCATTCAATTCAAATTTAATATATTAAATTGTAAAACTTTACTTTGGAAAATTTCCATTAAATCTTAGAATAAAGATTTATAAATTATAAATCATCTCTTCACTGTTAATTGGGTTAAAGAACAAATGTTATTTAAAACGCCATTCACGATAAACCCAAAATCCAATTTCAATTCAATTCCAAATAAATATTAAGTAATTGGTAAACTTCGATAAATCTTATTCTTTTCTCAATGAGGTTTAAGAACAGTGTTAATAAAGGCACCATTCATGACAAACCCAAAACCCAATTTCAATTCAATTCCAATTAAATATTAACTAATTGGTAAAATTCTCTGAATCTTAATTAAAAGACTTATTCTTTTCTCAACTGGGTTTAAGAGCAGTTTTATTTAAGACACCATTCACGACAAACCAAAATCTAATTTGATATTAAATACAAGGCTCTGAATAGAAAATAATATCGGCTTATATTCAATATCAAATTATGAAACTAACAAATATCGTATTGGGAATAACGATATTTATATCTTCCAAATTCCTCAACAATATCCATATAATCATGGAATCCAATATCGAAATATTCCAAAGATTATTTCCACTTAAATCCATTCCAATCCATACGTTGGAAATTTTGGTTATATTAAAACCATTAAAATCCAATTTATTTATTTTAAAACATTGGATTATTCTTCTAGTTAATAGCTAGTTCATTTCGATACAAATATATTTTTATCTTTTCAAACTTGGAATTTTTCATCCAAAATACTTCCAAATCATTTATTATGATTTTACACAATTTTTCCATATTTTTAAGGATTTTATTAAGGCCTTTACAGTCGGTTGCCAATAACGGCCACCGAATGCATTCATAGCGACCTTTTCTGAAATTGATTTGGACATATTTCTAAATCTAACTGTTCAAATTTAAATCTCTTATATCCATTGGAAAGCTCTTTTCGATACGAACCCAACGGTTCCTATTTTAGGAGAATCCGATGGTCGGATCTTCCGTTGCGTCAATTTGAAGTTAATGGTCGAAATTCGCGAACAATCGTTGCGCGACGCGTTCTATTCAAACCATTATATATATATATAATATCATCGATTTCCATTTAAAATGTATTTTTAATATATTTATAAATTATTTTAAAATAATCTTAGCTTAGTTTTCTATTTTAAATCAAAATTGAAATATCATTATAATATTAAAATGATAATAATTTCAAAATATCAGATTTTGAAATCGATTCTTTTCGATATTCATTATAAAATAAATAAAATTGATCGACAAACCCATTCAGGATAAAATGGCGTATACACTTAACTCAGCTCCCTATATTTCAATATTTTCGTGTCCATCCAAAACGGACATCAAAATCATATTTTGATTATTCACGGAATATTATTTTAAAATATTCATTATCTGAAAATATTCGTTATTTTAAAATATACTTATTACTGAATCGGAATGCGACTCAATCAATTGCCATATAATTTCAGTTATATGGATTTCATACATCGCATGTATTCAACGGTAGTGACAAATAATCATCAAACAGTCAATTCACATCCAGAGTGCAATTTACAACTGTATAAGCGTTAAAATAAATAAATAACGCTCATCACAGTCTGTCAATCCATCGATTGACATATAATTAGATTCAGGGGAGATGTGAATAAATTACCATGCCCAGACCAATGTGGGGTTTCCAAACAACAACAGTCTATTCAAAATAATCACTGGTTAATTAATTTAACCAGTTCTAATTCGATTTGAATTACTTTTCTGATTTACCAATTTTCATTTTTTAAATTATAAATAAATACTTATAATTTAACTTCAATTACCACATTAATGTTAATAGTATTTTAATACGTTAAACATTTCAACATCACAAACAAAACACATACAATCAATTTAAATCGTCCATGATCTGTAGACGAGGGAGGTGAGCTAACAGGCACCGGATACAATTCATAATGATTAAAACTAATAAAAATCTACACTGGTTGTAACGTCCCGCTATTTTGACCGCTTCAAATCGGTAATTAAACCAACTCAAAATGTTCAAAACAACGGATCATTATTAGCTTATAGACTTTAAAATGGAGTCAACACAGAAAAATACATAATAAATAGATAACACAAGATTGAACAGTGGAATAGACTTTTATTTATAATCAAAATTTTTGAGTACAAGATATTTATATATATGCAGCAGAATTAAAACAATTTGAACACAGGAAAATCTTTACTGTTTTAAATATCTTCAAAGTGCGCGTCTCCTGGAATCCCCAGCTCCGTCCATCTACAAATCATAACTATAGTCCTTAAATATGTAATTCTTAGGCCTGACCCGAGCGTTCCATGCAAAAACATAAAACACTCGAGTCAGGATTAATCATGTGTTCAAGTAAATCAATTTCAATAGAAACTGAAATATATTGGTTATTCCTAACATAGAACCCATGAGAAACTGTCAAGATATGGCATAGAAACTTGGGACGAAAACAAGTCGGGACAGCATATGGATTTTTATGTATGCGTATGCTGATAACATATATATACACATATAGTGGTGTGTGTGTGTGTATATACATATGTGTACATTGGCCACCACTTATATATATATATATTATATATATATATATATATATTATATATATTATATATACCATGCTTATATTTTATTTTTAGTTTAGGGACGAATGGTCACAGAAGCCTGCATGTACACACGTGTACAAGTACACGTGTGCACTGCCCCAACATTCCGCAACCACTAATAACCATGTAATGAGGTTCATAGTGTGTACACGAATGTTACAACAAAAGGGAACAGACATAACATTCAAGTGCATCAATATGTACAAGGCCGGCCATACAAAACTGCGGTATTAACTAGATAATAAAAGCACCTACACAAATAAACCATCATGGGTATGAACATACTCGAAACTTTTGATTTGTCTACCACCAAACACCTCTTAATAGACCCAATTTTTATCCAAATTGGATTGCATAACAGGGCTTCCACCGACGGGCACTATGTACCATTTAACAGGAAGCCACTGACAATTATTTTAGTTCATTTTAGCATCTGGACACTAGTTTGCTTGTTTGTTTGACATTGCAAACGAGCTCCTACATAGGGTGACTTATTCTTTTGTTTTGCCCTTTCCATACGAACTTTATCATATTAGGTAATCATTCAACTGTATGGCTATATGATAGCCAAAGTTCATGTCAATAATATAAGACACTCTTAAATTGTTGCATTTTCTTTCATCACAGTTTTCGGTTCGTGATATGGAAGCTTCTTGAGTAAACTAAGCAAGCAATAATGACAACACATTCAATAATACATGTTACGGCAACACATTCATGTTATGGTCTCAACATGGTTGCGTTCAAGGTCAATATTGAAGCAGCGAGGCATGGGACAATGCGTATATACTAACAATAACCTTACACTTCATTCAGCATTCACGCTGCAAATATTTGTTTTAAGAATAAAGATGTGTGTGCATACTTCAAAGTTTGCAAATGCTTTAATACAAAGTGGATTCTACTTTTATAGTCACTAAGTCATGGAAAATCCACTTTCAGTGAGAAATTTAAACCAATTATAAAGCATCAAAGCATGGCATGACAACGTTCGGTTTTGAATAAACAAAAATAGGATATTGCAGTTTCCATATATACAAATAAGGTACTTCAGTGACAAATCAATTGCGGGAAAAGTGTATAAGCGTGAAATAATATCGTGCCAATCATGGGGTATACATATTGGTTAAGCAATCACAATATAGCATGATTGAAATATAACATGCTAGGTAGATAAATATGCCTTATTTATATTCCCAACAGCAAAACTATTTCCGGAATTATGATATAAAAAGATATATTATGTACCCAACAGTAAGAAGTTTAGGTTATGTATCCAACAGTGAGCCATTATGTTCCTTATATCAAAATGAAGAACACAACAGTAACTAATATTTGCTAAAATTTTAATTTATGTTTATATAACGTACATAGCATACATGCAACCCTTAAATAAAATCACACACGTATATAAAATAACTCACTCCGTGGCATATGTATATTGCAGGCTTTCAGGTCTCAACTAAGTCAAATTAAGGTGATAGAGAGGTTCCCAAGTTTAAGGGGAACATATATATGAATGGGTACATAATAAAGTTATAAGATCCATAATACTTCAAAGTAACAGGGTCTATACTCACAACTGAGTCAAAATAATGTGGCCACATGCATGCTCAAGCATTAGTAAGTTTCAGTTATAGGACTCTTCAATTTTACTAAACACAAATAGGGTACTGTAGTTTTCAATCTACACGTGTATAAATGAATATGAGTGGATATAAGTGAATGGCACCTGTCAAGAACACGGTTAAGGACATAGGGTACGTATTATACATTAATGCAGTATTCCAAGTAGTATACTGATATACTGTGTGTACAGACTACACAAAAATACAGACAATTGATGTTAACTATCCAAACAGTAGTTTGATAATATAATTAAGTGATGTATAATAACAGGTGAGGTTAACTCATATGTATTCAAACCAAATTATAAAATCAGTTCCACCCTTTACCCCATATATTAAGGAATCAAGTTTACAACATTTTACCTGAAGACAGTAAAACCGACATTGAAACAATTTAAGTTAATCATTCTTAAAGTAATAAGGGGTTGCAATACTTGCGGCAAAACAACAGTATGTAAATGGTCATTTAACTAGTTGTGGTTCGATAAGTGAAAGTGAATGACCAGTATAACATGGTGTAGAGTATAACTCGGAACTGTTCAGCAACTATTTGAGAAATGTTCTCAACAAACACATTTAAACGAATATCCCATACGGTAGCGTAAAATAATTGTTCTCGATGTTCCCATTTCACGTTATATTTATTAAAGGTAGTTGGTAATTCAACAATCTGGAAATTTCAAAGTAGTTTATTTCTCTTTATTTATATTCAGATTTTAGCGTTTACAGTATTCGATATCATCCATTCACAGTATTTTACAATTTGAAACCCATTTAGGTAATATGTCCAAAGCTTATTGTTCATGGAGTAATAACTATACACAAGGTGATGTGTTTATGAACAAGGTATCCGATTATAAAATATATAACCTAATTCCATAAAGAAATTTCATGAACGAAAAAGTTATTCATGGCCTCTAAAGTCATTTTCGAATTTCTAGTTTTGGCTAGGAATCAAATTAGTCTTTCCTGGAAGAAAAATCAAGTGTATTCTTGGGACAAAGAAAATTATCCCAACTTTACAGAAATTCAATTCCAGGTAAACAGCAACAAATTTGAAAGTAAATCATGGAATCGGATAGTCATGCCACAATCAAGTCAATCACCAAGAACTTTAGCTACTACATTTCAGTTTTATAACGAAATCAACTTACTTGAATTAAAGATCAATCATGAGTGAATAACTCACCTTGAAATGGCAGGGATGAAAATGCAGCAACGAGGCCCAAGCTTTGATGTGGCATCGCGATGCTATGCTAGATGTAATGGAGCACAAAGGCGGCTTGAGCTTCGTCGATTTTGCATTGACGAGGCATTATGATGGCAATAGGAGCAGATATAGTACGGCTTTTTTTTCCCTAAAGGCACTGGCTTTGATGAAGAAAGGGAGGAGGAGGCCGATTTCAATTTTGTTGATGGGGGACAGCGAATAAATGATTTCACTTTAGGGTTTGGGAAAAATCGAGTTTTTAATTGAGGGTTTCGCATCAATTAGGGCCGAGGAGAGAAGAGCGAATTAGGAGAACAGCCAGATTGAGTTTCAGCCATTAGAGGATTGGAAAGGAACGATTTTTCCTGGCTGAAGAATTTAGGGAAACAATTTTTCTTCGTTGAAAGAAATAGAAGAGGATGGCCATTGCGTGGGGATAAGAACAACTTTGAATCACATAGGTATAGGTCCGTGTATTGTTTTCTAAGGTAGGTTACTTTTAGTTAAAATATAAAATTAGATCTTATTGCGAACTACCATGTAACCGTGTAATGTTCTGAATTCGAACTGCAAACACAACCCCCAAATACGACGAAAATTGTACACACTCCTTCATTTTCGTGTTCTGGATTCAATAAAATTATTTTGATAGTAATCCGACTCCATTTGCATGCGATGTTTTTTTTTAAATTTTAAATTATTTATCAACACACTGTTTGTTCACACAACAAGTCCGTTTCATTTCAGAGTTGAACGTATTTCAACAAATAAAAATCTTCAATTCGTTTTAATGTTAATAACTTTATTTCATCCATTTATATTTCTATCGAATTTCAACCCAATTCAAATATCCAACCAGTTTCAATTCAAATGTTCAATAATAAATATTTGATTCCCAACCGATCATTAAATATCGAATTCAATCCATACACAAAACAATATATTTCAAATTTTAAATCTCTAACCCTAGTATCAATATAAAAATTGACTATTAATATTTAATTATTTAATTAACTCCATATTCCAGTTGTCGAAATTTTTGGGTCGTTACAATCTCCCCCCTTAAAACTTTTCGTCCCCGAAAAGGAGAGATTATTAGGGTTATACCAACATATATTTCAAATTTCATATGTGTATGAAATTTTCCCACAACTAATTTAAATATCGATATTCTAGTCATCGATACTCTTTGTCTATCCATCACATTCAATTTACTCGAAAAATTAATTTTTCTTCCCGATTTTCTTTATCTTCTGAATCGGGTTTTATTTATTCCCCTGCATTTTAAACTATATTCAATCTCCTCAGACCAATTTCTATCTCAATTCATTTTGAGATATCTCCTAATTTTTATTTTATCTGTTCTTCTAACAAATTAAAAGTCCGTAATTTCATTTCAAAACCAGTCTCGTTTTAAATTCCAATTTCTGCATAAGCTGAATTTATACGTCTCAAACTATTCCATATTACATTATCAACATCATCTGTCAGTGTTACTTAACCATCATTGCAGATGTAATGGGTTTAGGCTTAGCAACCTTCAACCTAATCTCCTTACATTCAATCCATTTAACCTTTTACAACACTCACTAAAAGAGTGTAAATAACATTTCCTTTTCAATTTACAAATTGTCTACTTGAAGATTTTCGAAAATCCGAAATCCATTATAATTTTCATACATATCCCGAAATTCATCTAAAAAAAATTCGTATTATTATTCCAAAGCTACTTTGAAATTAAGTAAGGTACAGTTTAAAATTATTGATTTGAAAATACTTGATAACTTGAAGTTTGACAAGTCTATTGTCGTTCCCACAGATGTTAGGCATACGCTGACCAGACGCATGACTAAAATCTCCAAGTACTACATATGCCCTTGCTTCAATCTCTAGTGAAAATATTTCCAAAATTCATTTAAAAAGAAACGAATACGGAAAGTACCAATGTGATATTGATATGTTGATTGTTCATGAATCGCAGATACACAATGTTTGCGTCTAGATCCCCCAGAAAACATCATTATCCGTAGGAAATCACTTCCCCGCGAATTTTGATATAGACTGATCAACATAAGATATTTTAAGAAACAAAAGAAAATCTGCGGTCATTGAGCATTGATTGCTCTCTCTCTCAGGGTCACGAAACAAATTATCCAATTATGAAGATAAATCAAGTCACGAGGACCAATCAATTCATGATGACAAACAAGTCACGACTACAAATTGCTGCATTAAACGGGTGGCTCCAGTCTACCTTTAGTAACTCTAGTGATTACTTCTCTTTCACTTTTAGATATATCATATGGACCGCAGGTACACAATGGTTACACCTGGGTCCCCCAGGAAACATCTGTACCCGTAAGCTTTCACAGATTTGCGGATTACGCCCTTATAATTTGACTGTAGATCGCATTAGTCACAATGGTTACGCTTGGTTCCCCCAAGAAACATCCGTCCGCCGTAGGCTATCTGCAGCCCTGCGATTTTTGCTACACGGTCGAATTCCAACGACTTTAGATCGTAGCGATCACAATGGTTATGCCTGATTCCCTCAGGAAACATCCGACCGTCGTAGGCTATCTACAACCCTGTGAATTACGCTAGCAGTCATGCTTAATGGAAACTCATGAGTTTTATGTCCGGACAACCTACTACCACCAGCAGCATATTTCAGTTAAGCTCGAAATTCAAAGAAGGAGAAAGGTACTTTCCTTATTTTTCTTTTGAAAACTTAAAATACTATGTACATATAGTACTTCATTTCATACTTCTCATAAATCATACTTTATGTCAAATTACATAAGATTTTCTTTCTAAATCATATTTTCAAACATCTCATTCTTACATAAAATTTTGTTATACAAGATTTGTCTTAATTCATTATCTTCCAAATCAATAGTTTCTGAATTCGCTATATTCATATTTTTATTTTTCAAAAACTTCTATATCCAATAACTCAAATCGAATATCCTCAAATTCCATTCAATTTTCACAATTTTTTTCTTTAAATCAGTTCAGATATTTGATAACTTTTCAAACCCAGATCTGTGAATCTACTCGTTACAAACCAAATTTCCTTCCAAATTTTCCAATTATTAAGTTCATCACTTAGTTCACATCTTTACGCTCTAAAATTTTAAAATTCTCATTCTTACAACAACTTCTCATTCATGCATTACTACTCTGCGTTACTACTCTCTCATATTCACATCCTTCGATTGTAAACTAGCAAGAAAACAACTTCCTAAGTATCAGTCCCGAAGGCCGAAACCAACATCAGATCAACACTTAGGAAATTATTCAACTCAACTAATATCCAGTCAATTTCCAATTTGCTTAACCTCCTTTCTTAATTCTTATCAAATCATTTCTAACGCAACTCTCAAATTCTATTCAAAAACCATACATTTTTGTATATCCGACTATATTTCAAAAATCAATTTGTTTTATCAAATCCCGTTGGCCTCTCACTATATTTTTTAAAAACATTTCCAATTATCTCATTTATTTTATATAATTCTAGGAAATATCTTATTACTATTAAAAAACATTTCCATATATTCACAAACGTTTATTTTCTATAGAAAATATACTTTATTCTCAATGGAAAATATTTCTAAATTCGTTATTTGGATTAAAATAAATGTTAAATAAAACATCGCTATTCTCTTTCAGCTGCTGACACTTACTTCACTTAACCAACTCCTGATATCGAACATTAACCATTTCTTGGTTAACAATGAAGTCAATCAAGTTGGGGCATAATTACCTCTTGGATCTTAAATGGACAACATTATTAACTTTTAAACAGATAAAGTTCACCACATCAAATACCCAAAAAACATTTATTCTTGCAACTTTCGAATTCAAGTTAAAAATTTACTTCTTTACGAAAATCGTAGATTATAACAATAATTCACGCCTTTGAAATACTTAACTTTAAAATATACTGTGACACCCCACGTCCGTTAATGTCACTCACTAAGGGAATGCATTAAGTTTCGTGAAGCGTTATAGGTAAATTAGAACATAATAGCACAAGGCAGACATGTATAATAGCAGCGAAATTAAAAACTTTATTTAAATCAAAACATCATGGTCCCAAATACCGAGTTTACATCATGAGTAACTAATTACATTAATAATCTATCTTGCCAAAGAGTACAAAAGCATAGAAACATATTTACCTTGCAAAGCCCTAAGAGAGTTGACAAGAAGTCAAAGCAGTACATCTATATCCAAAATCCAAGCTAAGCTGAAAGAATCCAAATCAAGTCTAAGCACTTCCACCCTGAGAACCTGGGGGGAAACGAAAGAGAGAAAAGAGGAAACAAAAAGGGTCAGATATAAAGTCTGGCAAGTCCAGTTACTTTTAAATACAAATAAATAAAAGTATCATGGCAGGTATATAAAATTGGAAGAACAAGATAACAATAACAAGTGTGAACTGAGCAAGATAAGATGAACAGGATATATTGTGCTTCTTAAATACATTTCTCTGCACCGCGCAGATACTAGTATATCAGAAATATAATGATCCCTACTAATACCGTTCCATTATATTTTCTTGGTTATTAGGTTACTTGGGTTAATAGCACTCAAGACTTTTACGCGCATCGTACCCAGTTACTTTCCCATGGATTCACCTAATACAATATACGTAGCTATCTCTCAATATTGAGATACACCCCATGGTACCCCACTCACACGCTCTCCACCGTAATGAACGCAATCCCTCATCCTACGTCGGAGTGACGTACGGATCTCTATATAAAATGTTATGTTCCGCATATGTCTATCATTACTATGCTACGTAAACGTACGGACTACCACCATCGATCGAATCAGATTCCTTATCAGAATAATACCCTCTAGTCTACGATACACCACCCAGAACATATATGCATGTACCTAGACTGTCCCACGTATGTACTGTAATTGTATCTCGATGCCTCAATCGCACGTCGTCTAATGTGCACCGAGTTCTGTGGCAGGGCTAAACAAGAAACACGAAACTCGGTCGGGAGCTTTTCCATATCTATACAGGTCGCCTTTAAGTGCCTTCAAATACAGATATTCCTCGAGTCTGTTTTTCATGGTGGCTATGGCCCCACCTCGGCCCCTCCCTCAACTAGTAAAGACTACAGAGCTAAGCGACTGTAACAACCCGGAAATTCTGAGCCAGTTTAAAAATTTTATTTTGGCAATTTTAGTGAATTTTGAATATTTAAAATGATTTATTTTAAATAATTTCGATGAGAAATTTATTTTTAATAGAATTCGAGCGTATATATTTATATAGATTGTCGTTAGAATATAAATATTTATTTATAATTATAAATAGAATTGAATATGGCGCGGTAGTTCGATAATTCGATTACAAACTTCAATTGAATGTACCGGGTGCAAAATAAACCGGATTTTAGCAAAACCGAAAACATTAGAATCTAATTTAGAATATCTTTCCAACAAATCCGAAAAATTGAAATTTCATTGCAGGAATTAAAAGTTATGTCCAAATGAATTTTCAGAATAGTCGCTATGGAATTTCGGCCCTTAAAAATAGCCATTTTGCAAACGACCTCGGATTTCGACGAAACCACTTTTGTTGGATCCGTGATGTCAAGTTATTGCTAGATTCCAATTTTCATAATTTTTCGAATCAATATGTGAGCGTGGCAAAGTAAAACGTGTTTGACCAGTTTCAGTTGATTTTAATCGACTGGAAAATGGCCATTTTTCAAACGGTCTCAGAATTTGACGAAACTAGTTTTGTTTGGACCGGATCGTCAATACGAAGCTAGAAATATTTTTTTTGGAATTTTTAGAGGCTGTATGTGACCCCGGTAAATTGAAATGTACGTTTAAAATAGAATATACTGATTTATATTTTAATTTTGACGGAAACTGATCGAAACGATCGAATCAGCTTGCGATGCATATCCCATTGTGTTCGGAATGGGGGTAGTTAGCTATGGACGACAAGCGGTGGGTCTCGTTTCGAGTTCGAATGAAAAGGTTACTTTTTAAAATTAAAATAAATAAAATATACCCCCTGCCCCGACCGCCGCCGCCAGGCACGACTGCCGCGCCCCCTTCGATCCCCTCCCTCTCGCTCCTCTCTATCTCCCCCTTCCCCTATTCAAATCGCCAGCCCTAAGCTCCCCTCTGAACCCATAGAAAAACCCTGCCGCCGCTTGCTCCGCCCCCCTTTACCTCGCCGGACCCGCCACCGAGCTAACCCCCTTCGTTCGATCTCGCCCTCCCCCCCTAAAACCCGTACCCCAAAAGCCGCAGCTCCCTCATCCCCAAACCGCAACCACCTCATCCCCCAACCTCACCGCCTTCTCCAGTAAACCGCCGCCTGGCCCCACGCTCTGGCCATCAGATCCCCATTGACGAACAGCCTGCTCACCCCCCCCCTTTTCCCTCGTTTTTTACTGTAAGTCCTTTTTTTGTATTTTAATTTGTTTGACTGATTCTAAGTGATTAGTTTAGTTAAATTGAAGAGCATTTAGTTTAAAATCAGTTTATATAATTGGTATTATTTTTAAAATAGAATAAAGAGATGATTTTTATTATAAAGATATGATTTTGAAAATAAAGGTATGGTCTTTATATGTAAAATTAAATTTTAAAAATGCGATTCTATCATATACGTGGAGAGAAGAAAAAGAAATGATTTTTATAAAAGGAAAGAAGTGATTTTTAACGTGGAAAAGAATTGACTTTTAAATTGTAAAAGAAGGGATTTTAATTTAGAAAAGAAAGTTTGGATTTTTAATAGTTTAAAGATTTGATTTTGAACACATAGAAGAGATATGATTTTTACAACATGAACAGTGATATAAAAATATAATTTTATATATACTGTAGTAGAATAAAAATGAGATTTTTATTAAAATGGCTTTGTAATAAAAATGCGATTTTTAATATGAAAAGCGTAGAGAAGACTGCGTGGGCATTGCAGACAAATCCAGACTGTTCAAAAATAAAGAATGGAGGAGTGGAAACCTGTAATAACCCAGAAATTCTGAACCAGTTTAAAATTTTTATTTTGGCAATTTTAGCGAATTTTGAATATTTAAAATGGATTATTTTAAATAATATCGACAAGAAATTTATTTTGAATATAATTCGAACGTATATATTTATACGCGTCGTCGTTAGAATATATAATATTTATATATAATTATAAATAGAATTGAAAATGGCGCGGTAGTTCGATAACTCGATTTCAAACTTCAATTGAATGTACCGGGTGCAAAACAATCCAGATTTTAGTGAAACCAAAAACATTAGGATCTAATTGATGATATCTTTCCAACGAATCCGAAAAATAAAAATTTTATAACGGGAATCGAAAGATATGTCCAGTTGAAAATTCTGAATAGTCACTATGGAATTCAGGCCCTTAAAAAATGGGAATTTTGCAAACGACCTCGGATTTCGACGAAACCACTTTTGTTGGTTCCGTAGTGTCAAATTATTGCTAGGTTTCAAATTTCATAATTTTTCGAATCAATATGCGAGCATGGCAAAGGAAAACGCGGTTGACCAGTTTCAGTTGATTTTAATCGACTGGAAATTGGCCATTTTTCAAACGGTCTCAGAATTCGATGAAACTAGTTTTGTTAGGACCGTATCGTCAATAGGAAGCTAGAAAATATTTTTCTGGAATTTTTCTAGTTAGTATGTGATCCCGGTAAATTGAAACGCGCGTTTAAATTCAATATATAGAGTTATATGTTGATTTTAACGGAAACTGATTGTAATGATCGAATCAGCTTGCGATACATATCCCATTGTGTTCGAAAATGGAGTGAAACGCTATGGACGATAGGCGGTGGGCCTCGATTAGAGGTCGTATGTAAAAATTAACTTTTTGAATTTTAAATTAATAAAATAAAAAAATATTCTCTCTCTCCTTTCCTTTTATCAATTGCCCCCCCCCCCATTTCATTTTACAGAAGGTTTAAAAAAAAGAGAAAAAAAAACGAAGGAACGAAATCGAAGACCCCCTCCCAAGCGGCGACCACCGCGAGGCCACCCCCCCTCCTCAGCAATCGCGCCGCCGCGCGATCGAAACCCCCCCTAATCGCGCTGACGCGAGCAGACCCCCCTCCACCGTCGATGAGCCGTCGCCGCCCCTCTAGCCTCGCGTGCCACCATATCCCGAGTCCCTCCCTCCACTGCCTACCGACGCGCAGCACCCCCCCCCCCCCCCCCCCAATCGGAAATCGAGCACCGCACCCCCCTCATCCACCACGTCAGAGCAGCACCCCCCCCCCTGCGAGCAACCTCCGACCATCCTTTCCCTCCCCTGCAAACGAAAGGTATAGTTTTATTTATTTACTTATTTTATTTTAATTTATACATTGATTTTAGAATATGAAATTTGCAAAACTGTAAAGAAAGGATTATTATTCAGTTAAAGATAGGATTTTTATGTTAAAAATACGATTTTTAGCATATAGAAAGATATAAAAATATGATTTTTATATTTTTAAAGTATTAAAAATATGATTTTTATATTTTTAAAGTATTAAAAATATAGTCTTTACTATATAGATGATATAAAAATATGATTTTTGTTTATGTAGAGAAGTAAAAATATAATTTTTACATGATAGGAATATTAGAAATATCATCTTTATATGTGTAGAAAAATAAAAATGTGATTTTTATAATGATGTATTTAAAAAGGCGAAATCTTTATATTTAAAAAGGCGAAATCTTTATATAGAGAATAGCGAGGTAAAAATAGAATTTTTATCTATATAGTAGCGGTGTGAAAATGGAATTTTTATCCATATAGCGAGGAAATAAAAATTTGATTTTTATATATTGAATAGTATAATAAAAATTTGATTTTTATATATTGAATAGTATAATAAAAATTTGATTTTTATATATTGAATAAAAATTCGATTTTTATATATTGAATAGCATAGTAAAAATTTGATTTTTATATATTGAACAACAAGGTAAAAAATCGATTTTTATATATTGAATAGCGGAGTAAAAATTCAATTTTACATATGTAGTGAATACGGGCAACGAAAGCGACAAAAGGCGGGAATGGCGAAGATCTCTATAAATGAAGTGTCGTGAAGTTGGATAGCTATCGGTGAGAATTTCTCACTCTTCAATTTCTTTTCTAGTTAAATATATATATATATACACTAGGATGCAGACGGTGTTTAGTAGCACCTGACACCCGTCATCCACAGACCATGGATGGCTTGTTTGTTAAATTATTTGGTTGTGTAGTTGGTTAGTTTATTTGGTTAGAATTGGATTGTTTGGTGAAATGAAATTGATATGATTGATGTGTGAATGGCGTGGGCCTTCACTAGACCGGGGATAAGGCTAGGCCTCGTCCCGTTTCTAGTATCGTGCCGTTATGCCGCCGAAATTTTCTAAAATAAGTTAGAAAAAATAAAAATATCATTTTATTTAAAGAATGAACTGAATAGAAATTCATATGTTAAAATAAAATGTTTTATCGTTAAAAATATAATTTTTAACGTGAAGTGAATAAAATAAAATATTTATTTACAAACCGGACGGTTTGTTTATGTACACATATTTGAAGGACGTTGATTGGGTCGATAAATTTTACACATCGCTCAACTGCACAACTAAAATCTGTGTTTGATTGTGTGAAACCCCACATGGGTGTTGGGATGAAATTTGAAGTTCACTCATCCTGATTGATTAAATAAGTCGATCGATTGATTGACAGGCTGTTATAAGCGTTAGACATCTATATTTGATGCTTATACAGTGTAGTGCACTTTGGTTGATGGTTGATTATTTTTCAATGCTATTATATAAGTGTGATGTGTGAAAATCCATATAATTAACATTATATGGTGATTGATTGGGCCTTATTCCAATTTAGAAAATAAAGAATATTATAAAATAAGGGTTCATGTGTTGACTGTACTCATCCGTTGAGATTAGTCATGTGTTGAACGAAATGTTTTAATAATAAAATTTACATCTTTATCAATATAAAATAAAGGTTCATGTGTTGACTGTACTCATCCGTTGAGATTAGTCATGTGTTGAATGAAATATTTTAATAATAAAATTTACATCTTTATCAATATAAAATAAAGGTTCATGTGTTGACTGTACTCATCCATTGAGATTAGTCATGTGTTGAACGAAATATTTTAATAATAAAATTTACATCTTTATCAATATGAAATAAAGGTTCATGTGTTGACAGTACTCATCTGTTGAGATTAGTCATGTGTTGAACGAAATATTTGGATAATAACAAATATTTTGATAATAGGAAATATTTGAAATAGAATATTTGAAAATAGAAATATATGAAGCCGTGTTGATTAGATTGACGCCATTTTGACGTGAACGATATTTATATCGATTTTATTCATTTTAAAATGAATATTGAAAAGTGATTTCGAAATAAAATGAATATTGAAAAGTGATTTCGAAATAAAATGAATATTGAAAAGTGATTTCGAAATAAAATGAATATTGAAAAGTGATTTCGAAATAAAATGAACATTGAAAAGTGATTCCGAAATAAAATGAATATTGAAAAGTGATTTCGAAATAAAATGAATATTGAAAAGTGATTTCGAAATAAAATGAATATTGAAAAGTGATTTCGAAATGAATTGAATATAAAACGATTTCGAAATGAATTGAATAGAAAACCAATTTGAAATGAATTGAATAGAAAACCAATTTGAATTGAATTGAATAGAAAACCAATTTGAATTGAATCGAATAGAAAACCAATTTGAATTGAATCGAATAGAAAACCAATTTGAATTGAATCGATTAGAAAATGAATTGAATTGAAAATGAATTCGAATTGAATTGAAAACGAATTCGAATTGAAAACGAATTCGAATTGAATTGAAAACGAATTCGAATTGAATTGAAAACGAATTCGAATTGAATTAAAAACGAACTAAAATGAATTCAAATTGAATTGAAATGAATTTTAAAACGAAATTATAAGGAAGAATTCAATTTTGATTTGAAATGAGATGGAAGTTGAAATTGTTTTTGAAACGAATTCAAAACTGTTTATAAAATTCGTTTTGAATGGTAATCGACGAAATATATATTATATATATTATATATATAATATAATGGCCTGAATAGAACGCGCCACGCCGCGGCAGTTCGCGAATTTCGACCATTTATTTCAAACGGACATTACGGGAGATCCGACCGTCGGATTCTCCTAAAACCGGAACCGTTGGGTTCGTATCGAAAAGAACTTTCTAACGAATATTAGAAATTTGAAATCTAACGGTTGGATTTGGATTTACGTCCAAATCAAATTCGAAAAAGGTCGCTGTAAGTGCAGTTCGATGGCCATTGATGGGAATCGACTGTACGGGCCTTGATAAAATTATTAAAAATAGTAATAATATATGTAAAATCATAAGAAATGATTTGAGAAAATTTGGGATGAAAAACTAAATATTTGAAAAGATAAAAATAGATTTTTTATCGAAATGAACTAGATTGAACTAAATTTAAAACCCGGTTTTTTTTTTAAATAAATAAATTAGATTTAAAAAGGGGTTTTAAATAATCGTAATTCCTAATATATTTGATTTGAATTGAACTAGAATTGATTTGTGGGTTTATCGTGAACTGTGTTTTAAACAACACTAGTTCTTTAACCCGACGATAAATAGAATGTGATTTGGGTTTGTTGTGAACTGTGTTTTAAATGACATTAGTTCTTTAACCCAATAAAAGGAGTTTTAACAAATCTGCGATTAGATTGAAATGTAAATTTGTAATCTAAATTATCAAATTTAGAAAATGAGCGAGAATGGAGTATCGCCAGTTTTGCTCCAAAGCGATAGTTAAATCTTTAATTAGATTTGAACGTGAAATGGTAATTAATTTTACCGATAACACCGTGGTGTTAGATATGGAGTATTACCAGTTTTGCTTCATGGGATGAATAGGTTGGGATTGGGAAATAAAATAAATAATTATTTCGGTGTGGTTCGCTAATCTCGACTAGTTGGAAAAACCATAATTTGGTTTGATATGACATCCAAAGGAAGATTAAAGAATAAATTTTAAAGAATTTATCTTGGATAAAATTAATGGGAACCTTTCCCAAAAGATGTGAATATTTAAATAACAGAATATTCAGAATTGGAATGAGGCGTATGTTGTGTTTGTGTAACATTCGTTTTAATATACGCGGGTTGTTCGGAAAGGCCGGGTTTATACCCATTCTGAATAACTGATTCGACGATAAGTCGAAGATGAAGACGGTGGTCGAAGACCGGAAGTCTTCACATCGTTTGGGTAATTACTGACGATCCTGATTGGGCTGTACACCCAAGAGGATGGAAATAGTTGGTGGTCGTCCAGACGTACTTGGAGATCGATGGATATGCGAGGAAAGTGCCTCCGGTTTCGTTCAGACCCAGAACGAACTTGTAAATGGATTGTGTGTCTGACATTGGATTTTATTCTATGTTGATTGATTTCTGTTAAATATATATCTGTTTGGCGGTGGAGAATTTATTCTCTTGCTTAACGCCCTTCTCTGAGAGGTACGAGCTTAGAGGTTATATATCGATGGACATCAGTCGCATGGCATGAATTGCCTGTGTGGCACGCTAAGATGCAATGATCAAGGCTTCTGTTGAAAAGCAAAGTCTTGTGGTTGATGATCAAAGCACGCCTACGTGGCAGCTTTGTGTATAACGTGAATTCGCGAGCCTCACACCTCGGTATGAGTTAAAAACGGGATACGGACCGCTGGGAGAGCACGACGTTTCTTTCTAGCTTTGGTGGTGTTAGTGACTTACCAGCCCTGACATTTATATACTTTTCACCTTTGTGGTTGTTGGAATGAGGCGCCTCGATTATAGGTCTGTAAGGACCGGGAAATGTGTGTTCAGGAATTGCCAATCCTCTAACGTAAGTGAGGACCGGCCCAGCCGATTCCGGGGTTGCCCAGAGTGCGTAGCCCTGAGACATTTGCTAGAGTGTCTCCAATGCGGAGAGGAGCTTGCCCCTTGCCTCGGCTCATGACGGAATCCAATTTCCAATACATGTATTGCGGTTTTAACTGTAGAACTAGTATGGTGACATAGTATATGGTAGTTATGCCGCCTATGACTGATATTTATGATTGAAATTGTTTTGACACTATACACTTATTATAGTATCAAATGATTTGTTTTAAACGTACCAAGCATGTTTGGCTATTATAAGGGAAAACCCTATCCTCCGGCTTGCGTTGCATTGTGTGATGGGACCTGGGTCTTATAATAGCTTCATTTTTCGAAAAAGCATTGCGTTGTTTATTGATATGCACTGGTATTCTTGGAAGGAAACCCGTTCCGTGTTATACGGCGTGGTCCCTTGAATTACTCTCTTTTAAAGTAAAGCTTTAAATAACTGTTTTAGTTCTCACACCAGTCACATGACTGACCTGGAGTTTATTGTTTTAACCTAAGCTCTGGGTGCCCCCATTTTCCGCACGGGCAGCTAGTAGTTTTGGTTTTGCAGATTTATATTCACAGGATCCTGGTTTACAGCTGGAATGATATCCGGAAAGCTCTGTATCCGTATATCACCTTCAGTTGTGCTTTGTATTATTTTCCGCTGCTATGTAATTTATTGTAATCTCTGATATTTATCGAATGTAATTTATTCATACTCTGTATATTCTTGTATTCTGATGGAATTGTTGTAATAGCAATGAAATGTTCTTCCGTCTGCGTTCTATTGTGTGTTGTTCTCAAAGTATCCGCCCTTTCCTTTACGGGGAAGAAACGGGTCCTTACATTTAGTATCAGAGCTTTGGTTTACAGAGCTCGAGAACAAGGCACATTAGAACCATACGAAAGAATTCATCAGATATTGGATTAGTAATATCCAATTAGAATGACTCGTTAGAGATAGGATCAGTAGTATCCTAGAACGAGTGTGAAGAGTATATTTTTCAAATGAAAACAATTTTGTTTTGAAATTTAAATCGTTTTACACGTATTTGATTATTTATTTATTTTGAATATGGACAATCCACTATATAAAGATTTTGCATATACGCGTCATGAACGTATATTCGAAGTTTTAATATACTGGATAGATATAGGACCGCACTCTAGTAGCCCGGAGATGTTCTGATGGTGGTTCGAAACATCATCAGCATTTATTTTCGAGTGATGAAGGTGTGATATCTATATATTTCCATTCAACTGGTGTGAGAACCAAAACTAATATAGATAGATTTATTTGTTGTGAATTGGCATCAAAAACATGATTTTTGTATATATATCAAAATTATGAATTTGAAACTCTAATTCACTAACTGATTGATGTTTGTGTTGGTTGTTTATTTGTTTGATAATTTTTGAACCATTTAGCCTAATTGAATCAAATGTTGAATTGTATTGAAAATTAGTTGCATTTGCTTGCATATACATATATATCATTGAACAGGTCATAGCAAGGAGGCTAGAGCAGAGAATAAAATTTGTTTGCCCGACAAATAGGTACATGTTTACTACCTAATTTACTGTTTTGTTTGGGTGATGATGATTTTATGAGCCTATTGGCTAGCCGCTTGGCTTTTTCTTTTTGAGATCAGAAGGCCTATATGGCAATTTCGGGATTTTCCCGTGGCTCCCGGTGTAGGGGAGGTTATGGCGAAATTTTTCGAAAATTTAGGGTGTTAGCCAAATTTTTGAAAATTTGAAAATTCTCAGAAACTGAAATGTTGGAGAATGGAAGCCAAATCGAACGTAGAGTTGATTAATCAAACCACTTTCGACTTCGTTCCTTTTCGGGGACGAAAAGTTTTAAGTGGGGGAGATTGTAATAACCCGGAAATTCTAAACCAGTTTAAAATTTTTATTTTGGCAATTTTAGCGAATTTTGAATATTTAAATGGATTATTTTAAATAATATCGACAAGAAATTTATTTTGAATATAATTCGAATGTATATATTTATACGCATCGTCGTTAGAATATATAATATTTATATATAATTATAAATAGAATTGAAAATGGCGTGGTAGTTCGATAATTCGATTTCAAACTTCAATTGAATGTACCGGGTGCAAAACAATCCGGATTTTAGTGAAACCAGAAACATTAGGATCTAATTGATGATATCTTTCCAACGAATCCGAAAAATAAAAATTTCATAACGGGAATCGAAAGATATGTCCAGTTGAAAATTCTGAATAGTCACTATGGAATTCAGGCCCTTAAAAAATGGGAATTTTGCAAACGACCTCGGATATCGACGAAACCACTTTTGTTGGATCCGCAGTGTCAAATTATTGCTAGGTTTCAAATTTCATAATTTTTCGAATCAATATGTGAGCATGGCAAAGGAAAACGCGGTTGACCAGTTTCAGTTGATTTTAATCGACTGGAAATTGGCCATTTTTCAAACGGTCTCAGAATTCGACGAAACTAGTTTTGTTAGGACCGTATCGTCAATATGAAGCTAGAAAATATTTTCCTGGAATTTTTCTAGTTAGTATGTGACCCCGGTAAATTGAAACGCGCGTTTAAATTCAATATATAGAGTTATATGTTGATTTTAACCGAAACTGATTGTAACGATCGAATCAGCTTGCGATACATATCCCATTGTGTTCGGAATGGGGGTGAAACGCTATGGACGATAGGCGGTGGGCCTCGATTAAAGGTCGTATGTAAAAGTTAACTTTTTGAATTTTAAATTAATAAAATAAAAAAATATTCTCTCTCTCCTTTCCTTTTATCAATTGCCCTGCACCCCCCCCCCCCCGATTTCATTTTACAGAAGGTTTAAAAAAAGAGAAAAAAACGAAGGAACGAAATCGAAGACCCCCTCCCAGGCGGCGACCACCGCGAGGCCACCCCCTCCTCAGCAATCGTGCCGCCGCGCGATCGACCCCCCCTAATCGCGCTGAGGCGAGCAGACCCCCCCACCCCCCCCCCCCCCCCCCGTCAATGAGCCGCCGCCGCCCCTCTAGCCTCGCGCGCCACCATATCCCGAGTCCCCTCCTCCACTGCCTACCGACGCGCAGCACCCCCCCCCCCCCCAATCGGAAATCGAGCACCGCACCCCCCCCCTCATTCGCCACGTCAGAGCAGCACCCACCCCCCTCCCCCTGCGAGCAACCTCCGACCATCCTTTCCCTCCCCTGCAAACGAAAGGTATAGTTTTATTTATTTACTTATTTTATTTTAATTTATACATTGATTTTAGAATATGAAATTTGCAAAACTGTAAAGAAAGGATTATTATTCAGTTAAAGATAGGATTTTTATGTTAAAAATAGGATTTTTATGTTAAAAATAGGATTTTTATGTTAAAAATATGATTTTTAGCATATAGGAAGATATAAAAATATGATTTTTATATTTTTAAAGTATTAAAAATATGATTTTTATATTTTTAAAGTATTAAAAATATAGTCTTTACTATATAGATGATATAAAAATATGATTTTTGTTTATGTAGAGAAGTAAAAATATAATTTTTACATGATAGGAATATTAGAAATATCATCTTTATATGTGTAGAAAAATAAAAATGTGATTTTTATAATGATGTATTTAAAAAGGCGAAATCTTTATATTTAAAAAAGCGAAATCTTTATATTTAAAAAGGCGAAATCTTTATACTTAAAAGGGCGAAATCTTTATATTTAAAAAGGCGAAATCTTTATGTAGAGAATAGTGAGGTAAAAATAGAATTTTTATCTATAAAGTAGCGGTGTGAAAATGGAATTTTTATCCATATAGCGAGGAAAAAAAAATTTATTTTTATATATTGAATAGTATAATAAAAATTTGATTTTTATATATTGAATAGTATAATAAAAATTTGATTTTTATATATTGAATAGTATAATAAAAATTCGATTTTTATTCGATTTTTATATATTGAATAGCATAGTAAAAATTCGATTTTTATATATTGAACAACAAAGTAAAAATTCGATTTTTATATATTGAATAGCGGAGTAAAAATTCAATTTTACATATGTAGTGAATACGGGCAACGAAAGCGACAAAAGGCGGGAATGGCGAAGATCTCTATAAATGAAGTGTCGTGAAGTTGGATAGCTATCGGTGAGAATTTCTCACTCTTCAATTTCTTTTCTAGTTATATATATATATATACTAGGATGCAGACGGTGTTTAGTAGCACCCGACACCCGTCATCCACAGACCATGGATGGCTTGTTTGTTAAATTGTTTGGTTGTGTAGTTGGTTAGTTTATTTGGTTAGAATTGGATTGTTTGGTGAAATGAAATTGATATGATTGATGTGTGAATGGCGTGGGCCTTCACTAGACCGGGGATAAGGCTAGGCCTCATCCCGTTTCTAGTATCGTGCCGTTATGCCGACGAAATTTTCTAAAATAAGTTAGAAAAAAATAAAAATATCATTTTATTTAAAGAATGAACTGAATAGAAATTCGTATGTTAAAATAAAATGTTTTATCGTTAAAAATATAATTTTTAACGTGAAGTGAATAAAATAAAATATTCATTTACAAACCGGACGGTTTGTTTATGTACACCTATTTGAAGGACGTTGATTGGGTCGATAAATTTTACACATCGCGCAACTGCACAACTAAAATCTGTGTTTGATTGTTTGAAACCCCACACGGGTGTTGGGATGAAATTTGAAGTTCACTCATCCTGATTGATTAAATATGTCGATCGATTGATTGACATGTTGTTATAAGCGTTAGACATCTATATTTGATGCTTATACAGTGTAGTGCACTTTGGTTGATGGTTGATTATTTTTCAATGCTATTATATAAGTGTGATATGTGAAAATCCATATAATTAACATTATATGGTGATTGATTGGGCCTCATTCCAATTTAGAAAATAAAGAATATTATAAAATAAAGGTTCATGTGTTGACTGTACTCATCCGTTGAGATTAGTCATGTGTTGAACGAAATATTTTAATAATAAAATTTACATCTTTATCAATATAAAATAAAGGTTCATGTGTTGACTGTACTCATCCGTTGAGATTAGTCATGTGTTGAACGAAATATTTTAATAATAAAATTTACATCTTTATCAATATAAAATAAAGGTTCATGTGTTGACTGTACTCATCCGTTGAGATTAGTCATGTGTTGAACGAAATATTTTAATAATAAAATTTACATCTTTATCAATATAAAATAAAGGTTCATGTGTTGACAGTACTCATCTGTTGAGATTAGTCATGTGTTGAACGAAATATTTGGATAATAACAAATATTTTGATAATAGGAAATATTTGAAATAGAATATTTGAAAATAGAAATATATGAAGCCGCGTTGATTAGATTGACGCCATTTTGACGTGAACGATATTTATATCGATTTTATTCATTTTAAAATGAATATTGAAAAGTGATTTCGAAATAAAATGAATATTGAAAAGTGATTTCGAAATAAAATGAATATTGAAAAGTGATTTCGAAATAAAATGAATATTGAAAAGTGATTTCGAAATAAAATGAATATTGAAAAGTGATTTCGAAATAAAATGAATATTGAAAAGTGATTTCGAAATAAAATGAATATTGAAAAGTGATTTCGAAATAAAATGAATATTGAAAAGTGATTTCGAAATGAATTGAATATAAAACGATTTTGAAATGAACTGAATAGAAGACCAATTTGAAATGAATTGAATAGAAAACCAATTTGAATTGAATCGAATAGAAAACCAATTTGAATTGAATCGAATAGAAAATCAATTTGAATTGAATCGAATAGAAAACCAATTTGAATTGAATCGATTAGAAAATGAATTGAATTGAAAACGAATTCGAATTGAATTGAAAACGAATTCGAATTGAATTGAAAACGAATTCGAATTGAATTGAAAACGAATTCGAATTGAATTAAAAACGAACTGAAATGAATTCAAATTGAATTGAAATTTGAATTGAATTGAAATGAATTTTAAAACGAATTTATAAGGAAGAATTCAATTTTGATTTGAAATGAGATGGAAGTTGAAATTGTTTTTGAAACGAATTCAAAACTATTTATAAAATTCGTTTTGAATGGTAATCGACGAAATATATATTATATATATTATATATATAATATAATGGCCTGAATAGAACGCGCCGCGCCGCGGCAATTCGCGAATTTCGACCATTTATTTCAAACGGACATTACGGGAGATCCGACCGTCAGATTCTCCTAAAACCGGAACCGTTGGGTTCGTATCGAAAAGAACTTTCTAACGAATATTAGAAATTTGAAATCTAACGGTTGGATTTAGAGTTACGTCCAAATCAAATTCGAAAAAGGTCGATGTAAGTGCAGTTCGATGGCCATTGATGGGAATCGACTGTACGGGCCTTGATAAAATTATTAAAAATAGTAATAATATATGTAAAATCATAAGAAATGATTTGAGAAAATTTGGGATGAAAATCTCCATATTTGAAAAGATAAAAATAGATTTTTATCGAAATGAACTAGATTGAACTAAATTTAAAACCCGATTTTTTTTTTAAATAAATAAATTAGATTTAAAAAGAGGTTTTAAATAATCGAAATTCCTAATATATTTGAATTGAACTAGAATTGATTTGTGGGTTTATCGTGAACTGTGTTTTAAACAACACTAGTTCTTTAACCCGACGATAAATAGAATGTGATTTGGGTTTGTTGTGAACTGTGTTTTAAATGACATTAGTTCTTTAACCCAATAAAAGGAGTTTTAACGAATCTGCAATAAGATTGAAATGTAAATTTGTAATCTAAATTATCAAATTTAGAAATTGAGCGAGAATGGAGTATCGCCAGTTTTGCTCCAAAGCGATAGTTAAATCTTTAATTAGATTTGAACGTGAAATGGTAATTAATTTTACCGATAACACCGTGGTGTTAGATATGGAGTATTACCAGTTTTGCTTCATGGGATGAATAGGTTGGGATTGGGAAATAAAATAAATAATTACTTCGGTGTGGTTCGCTAATCTCGACTAGTTGGAAAAACCATAATTTGGTTTGATATGACATCCAAAGGAAGATTAAAGAATAAATTTTAAAGAATTTATCTTGGATAAAATTAATGGGAACCTTTCCCAAAAGATGTGAATATTTAAATAACAGAATATTCAGAATTGGAATGAGGCGTATGTTGTGTTTGTGTAACATTCGTTTTAGTATACGCGGGTTGTTCGGAAAGGCCGGGTTTATACCCATTCTGAATAACCGATTCGACGATAAGTCGAAGATGAAGACGGTGGTCGAAGACCGGAAGTCTTCACATCGTTTGGATAATTACTGACGATCCTGATTGGGCTGTACACCCAAGAGGATGGAAATAGTTGGTGGTCGTCCAGACGTACTTGGAGATCGATGGATATGCGAGGAAAGTGCCTCCGGTTTCGTTCAGACCCAGAACGAACTTGTAAATGGATTGTGTGTCTGACATTGGATTTTATTCTGTGTTGATTGATTTCTGTTAAATATATATCTGTTTGGCGGCGGAGAATTTATTCTCTTACTTAACGCCCTTCTCTGAGACGTACGAGCTTAGAGGTTATATATCGATGGACATCAGTCGCATGGCATGAATTGCCTGTGTGGCACGCTAAGATGCAATGATCAAGGCTTCTGTTGAAAAGCAAAGTCTTGTGGTTGATGATCAAAGAACGCCTACGTGGCAGCTTTGTGTATAACGTGAATTCGCGAGCCTCACACCTCGGTATGAGTTAAAAACGGGATACGGACCGCTGGGAGAGCACGACGTTTCTTTCTAGCTTTGGTGGTGTCAGTGACTTACCAGCCCTGACATTTATATACTTTTCACCTTTGTGGTTGTTGGAATGAGGCGCCTCGATTATAGGTCTGTAAGGACCGGGAAACGTGTGTTCAGGAATTGCCAATCCTCTAACGTAAGTGAGGACCGGCCCAGCCGATTTCGGGTTTCCCAGAGTGCGTAGCCCTGAGACATTTGCTAGAGTGTCTCGAACGCGGAGAGGAGCTTGCCCCTTGCCTCGGCTCATGACGGAATCCAATTTCCAATACGTGTATTGCGGTTTTAACCGTAGAATTAGTATGGCGACATAGTATATGGTAGCTATGCCGCCTATGATTGATATTTATGATTGAAATTGTTTTGACACTATATACTTATTATAGTATCAAATGATTTGTTTTAAACGTACCAAGCATGTTTGGCTATTATAAGGGAAAACCATATCCTCCGGCTTGCGTTGCATTGTGTGATGGGACCTGGGTCTTATAATAGCTTCATTTTTCGAAAAAGCATTGCGTTGTTTATTGATATGCACTGGTATTCTTGGGAGGAAACCCGTTCCGTGTTATACGGCGTGGTCCCTTGAATTACTCTCTTTTAAAGTAAAGCTTTAAATAACTGTTTTAGTTCTCACACCAGTCACATGACTGACCTGGAGTTTATTGTTTTAACCTAAACTCTGGGTGCCCCCATTTTCCGCCCGGGCAGCTAGTAGTTTTGGTTTTGCAGATTTATATTCACAGGATCCTGGTTTACAGCTGGAATGATATCCGGAAAGCTCTGTATTCGTATATCACCTTCAGTTGTGCTTTGTATTATTTTCCGCTGCTATGTAATTTATTGTAATCTCTAATATTTATCGAATGTAATTTATTCATACTCTGTATATTCTTGTATTCTGATGGAATTGTTGTAATAGCAATGAAATGTTCTTCCGTCTGCGTTCTATTGTGTGTTGTTCTCAAAGTATCCGCCCTTTCCTTTACGGGGAAGAAACGGGTCCTTACAAAACCTCTGTGAGAACTCCTCACCTTTAATTTAAATTTCTAGTTAAAAATATATACTAGGATGCATACGGTGTTTAGTAGCAGCCGACACCCGTCGTCCACAGACCATGGACGACTTGTATGCTTGTTTGTTTGATTTTGATGTGTAGTTGATTGTGTGATGTGATGTGAAATGAAATAAAATATTTTGTAGTTAAAAATAGAATTTTTAACGTGTATTTAAAATAAATATTTATAAACAAATCAGAGATTTGTTTATATACACTGAATTGATTGATATTGATTGGGACGATAAATTTTACACATTGCCCAACTGCACAAATAAAATCTGTGTTTGATTGTTTGAAACCCTACACGGGTATTAGGATGATATATGACATACACTAATGCCAATAATTAGTTGTATGTCGATCGATTGATTGATAGGAAGTTATAAGCATTAAATATTTATATTTGATGCTTATACAGTGTAGGACGCACTCTGGATGATAGTTGATTATTTATTGTTGTTATTTTATACATGTGATGTAGAAAATCCGTATAATTAACATTATATGGTAATTGATTGAGCCTCATTCCAGTTTTGAATAGAAATATTTGAATAGGAATATTTGAAAAGAAATATTTGAATAGGAATATTTGAAAAGAAATATTTGAATAGAAATATTTGAAAAGAAATATTTGAAATAGAATATTTGAAAATAGAAATTTATGAAGCCGTGTTGATTAGATCGACGTCATTTTGACGTGAACGATATTTATATCGATTTTATTCATTTTTTAAATGAATATTGAAAAGTGATTTCAATAATCGAATTAGAAATTGAATTTAATAGAATTCAAATCGAAATAGAAATTGAATTGAATAGAATTCAAATCGAATTAGAAATTGAATTGAATAGAATTCAAATCAAATTAGAAATTGAATTGAATAGAATTCAAATCGAATTGAAATTGAATCGAATAGAAAATGAACTGAATTAAATTGAATAGATTCGAAATTCGAATTAAATTGAAATGAATTGAAATTTGAATTAAATTGAAATTGAATTGAAATCAATTTGAAATGAAATTAAAACGAATCTATAAGGAAAAATTCAATTTTGATTTGAATTTGAAATGAAGTTGAAATCGTTTCGAAAACGAATTCAAAACGATTTATAAAATACGTTTTAAAAGTAAATCGACGAAGTATATATAATGGCCTGAATAGAACGCGCTGCGCCGCGGCAGTTCGCGAATTTCGATCATTGACTTCGAATGGATATTGCGGGAGATCCGACCGTCGGATTCTCCTAAAACCGGAACCGTTGGGTTTGTATCGAAAAGAGCTTCCTAACGAATGTGAGAAATTAGAAATCTAACGGTTGGATTTGGAATTATGTCCAAATCAAATTTGGAAAAGGTCGCTGTAAGTGCAGTTCGGTGGCCGTTGATGGAAATCGACTGTACGGGCCTTGATAAAATTATTAAAAATAGTAATAGTTTATGTAAAATCATAAGAAATGATTTGTGAAGAATTGGGATGAAAAACTCCATATTTGAAAAGATAAAAATATATTTTTATCGAAATGAACTAGTTTTGAACTAGAATTATAATTCATTTATTTTTGAAATAAATAAAGTGAATTTGAAATGGTTTTAAAAGTAACCAGGATTTCCAATGATTGAATTGGAAGGGATTTGAATCGAAATTGTTTTCGGAATATTTCGATGTTGGATTACGTGATTATACAGATATTATTATGGAAATTTGAAAGATATATACATATCATTATTTCCAATACGATATTTGTTGGTCGTGGAATTTGATATTGAATATAAGCCGATATATTTTCTATTCGGAGCCTTGTATTTAATATCAAATGTGATTTGGGTTTGTCGTGAATGGTGTCTTCATTAACACTGTTCTTAAGCCCAGTTGAGAAAAAGATTAAATCTTTTTATTTAGATCTAATGAAGTGTACCAATTAAATGATATTTAATTGGAATTGAATTGGTATTGATTTTTGGGTTTATCGTGAACAGTGTTTTAAATAACACTTGTTCTTTAACCCGATAATTAATGGAATGTGATTTTGGGTTTATCGTGAACCGTGTTTTAAATGACACTGATTCTTTAACCCAGTTAAGGATTAAAACTAAGTGAAGTTTTAATAAATCTTTAATTAGATTGAAATGGTCGAGAATGGAGTATCACCAGTTTTGCTCCAGGCGATAGTTAAATTTTTAATTAGATTTGAACGTGAAATGGTAATTGAATTACCGATAACACTATGGTGTTAGATATGAAGTATTACCAGTTTTACTTCATGGGATGAATAGGTTGGGATTGGGAAATAAAATAAATGATTACTTCGGTGTAGTTCGCTAATCCCGACTAGTTTGAATTGATATTCAAAGGAAGATTAAAGAATAAATTTAAAGAATTTATCTTTGATAAAATTAATGGGAACCTTTCCCAAAGTGTAAGAATATCTGAATAAAAAGAATATTCTGAATTGGAATGAGGCGTATGTTGTGTTTGTGTAACACTTGTTTATTATATACGCGAGTTATTCAGAAAGACCGGGTTTATCCCATTCTGAATAACTGATTCGACGTGATGTCGAAGATGAAGACGGTGGTTGAAGACCGGAGGTCTTCACGTTGTTTGGATAATTACTGATGATCTTGATTGGGCCGTACACCCAAGAGGAGGGAATCAGTTAGTGGTCGTCCAGACGTACTTGGAGATCGATGGATATGCGGGGTACTAGGTGCCTCCGGTTTCGTTCAGACCCAGAACGAACTTGTAAATGGACTGTGTGTCTGACATTGGATTTTAGTCTGTGTGATTGATTTCTATTAAATATATATCTGTTTGGCGGTGGAGAATTTATTCTCTTGCTTAACGCCCTTCTCTGAGACGTACGAGCTCAGGGGTTATATATCGATGGATATCAAACGCATGGAGTGAATTGCCTGTGTGGCACGCCTAAGTGGCAATATGATCAAGGCTTCTGTTGAAAAGCAAAGTCTTGTGGTTGATGATCAAAGCACTGCCTGTGTGGCATAGCTTTGTGTAGCGTTGATTCGCGAGCCTCACACCCCAGTTGTGAACCAGAAACGGGAGGAGGATCCAGGGAGGGCATGCGTCTCTTTCTAGCTAGAAGTAGCGTCAGTGGTTTTACACGCCCTGACGATTTTGACTTATGTGGTTGTTGCTGTTGAGAGGCACCTCGGATATATTGGTCGTTCTCGAACCGATGGAGTCATTCATTGGCTCATTTACGCCCCATAGGGCGGGGAGACGTAGTGTTCAGGCATTTTAATCCACATCGATGGACCGGCCCTGTGGCTCCTAGGTGCAGTTGCGGCTGTAGCCTGAGGCTCGGGCTAGAGAGTCTCGAATCGGTAGAGGAATATCTTTTGCCTCGGTTCACAGATGGAAATTCAACTTCCAAATACGTGACATTTGCGGTTTTGATTGTAGAGCCTAGTATGGCGACATGATATATGGTACCCATGCCGTCTAGGATTGATACTTATGATTTGAAGTTGTTTTATACACTATACACTTATAATAGTATCAAATGATTTGTTTTAAACGTATCAAGCATGTTTTGGCTATTATAAGGGAACACCCTATCCTCCGGCTTGCGTTGCATTGTGTGATGGGACCTGGGTCTTATAATAGCTTCATTTTTCTTTATTTAGCATTGCGCTGTTGTTTTATGCACTGGTGTTCTTGGGAGGAAACCCGTTCCGTGTTATACGGCGTGGTCCCTTGATTTACTAAACTTTAAAATAAAGACTAATAACTATTTTAGTTCTCACACCAGTCCCATGACTGACCTGGAGTTTATTGTTTTAACCTAAACTCTGGGTGCCCTTATTTTGACACGGGCAGCTAGTAGTTCTGGTTTTGCAGATTTATATTCACAGGATCCTGGTTTACAGCTGGAACGATACTCGGAAAGCTTTGTATCCGTGTATTACTTCTAGTTGTGTATTGTATTATTTTCCGCTGCTATATAATGTATTGTAATCTTTGATATTTTCTGTGTAATATTTATTCATTTATACTCTTTATATTCTTGTATTCTGATGGAATTGTTGTAATATACAATGAAATGTTCTTCTGTCTGCGTTCTTTTGTGTGTTGTTCTCGAAGTATCCGCTCTTTCCTTACCGGGGAAGTTCGGGTCGCTTCATTTGGTATTAGATCTTTGGTTTACAAAGCTCAGAGAACAAGACATGTTAGAACCATACGAAAGAATTCATCAGAAACTGGATTAGTAATATCCAACGGGAATGACTCGTTAGAGATGGGATCAGTAGTATCCTAGAACGAGTGTGAAGAGTATATTTTTGAAAATGAAAACAAATTTTGTTTTGAAATTTAAATCAATTATTCGTATTTGAATATTTATTTTATATTGAATTTGGACAATCAAGTATATAAAGACTTTGTGTATACGTCTGATCCGCGTGTATTTGAAGTTTTAATATACTAGATAGATATAGAATCACATTCTAGTCGCCTGGAGATGGTTCTGATGATGGCATGTCATCATCAGCACTTGTGTTTGAGTTTCGAAAGTGTGATGTCTATATATTTCCTATTGACTGGTGTGAGAACCAAAATTAGATAGGGCTTATTGTTGTGATTTGGCACCACAAATGTGATTTTTGACTATGTATTAAAATTATGAATTTGAAAAGCTAATTCACTAATTGATTGATGGTTGTGTTGTTTGATTATTGGTTGATTAATTAAATGTTGAACCTATCACCAAATTGAATCGAATAGTGAAGTGTATTGAAAATTAGTCGCATTTGCATGCATATACATGTACTTACATTGAACAGGTCATTGCAAGGAGGCTAGAGAAGAGGAATAAAATTGTTTGCCCGACAAATAGGTACATGTTTATTGTATTTCTTGAGTTTTGGGTGATTTTGTGAGCCGATTGGCTAGCCGCTTGACTTTTTCTTTTTCTTTTGGATTGCAGAAGGCCATGGGAGGCTATATGAAATATCCCGAAGTCCCCGGTGCAGGGGAGGTTATGGCGAAATTTTTCGAAAATTTAGGGTGTTAGCCAAATTTTTGAAAAATTTGAAAAGTTCTTAGAAACTGAATAGTTGAAGAACTTAAGCCGAAACAAAAATAGTGGAAGTTGAGTTGATTAGTTAAACAACTTTCGGCTTCGTTCCTTTTCGGGGACGAAAAGTTTTAAGTGGGGGAGATTGTAACAACCCGGAAATTCTGAGCCAGTTTAAAATTTTTATTTTGGCAATTTTAGTGAATTTTTTAAAATGATTTATTTTAAATAATATCGACGAGAAATTTATTTTTAATAGAATTCGAGCGTATATATTTATATAGATCGTCGTTAGAATATAAATATTTATTTATAATTATAAATAGAATTGAATATGGCGCGGTAGTTCGATAATTCAATTTCAAACATCAATTGAATGTACCGGGTGCAAAATAAACTGGATTTTAGCGAAACCGAAACAAATTAGAATCTAATTGAGAATATCTTTCCAACGAATCCGAAAAATTGAAATTTCATAGCAGGAATTAAAAGTTATGTCCAAATGAATTTTCAGAATAGTCGCTATGGAATTTCGGCCCTTAAAAATAGCCATTTTGCAAACGACCTCGGATTTCGACGAAACCACTTTTGTTGGATCCATGATGTCAAGTTATTGCTAGATTCCTATTTTCATAATTTTTCGAATCAATATGTGAGCGTGGCAAAGGAAAACGCATTTGACCAGTTTTAGTTGATTTTAATCGACTGGAAAATGGCCATTTTTCAAACGGTCTCAGAATTTGACGAAACTAGTTTTGTTAGGACCGTATCGTCAATACGAAGCTAGAAATAATTTTTCTGGAATTTTTAGAGGCTGTATGTGACCCCGGTAAATTGAAATGTACGTTTAAAATAGAATATACTGATTTATATTTTAATTTTGACGGAACTGATCGAAACGATCGAATCAGCTTGCGATGCATATCCCATTGTGTTCAGAAAGGGGGTAATTAGCTATGGACGACAAGCGGTGGGTCTCATTTCGAGTTCGAATGAAAAAGTTACTTTTTAAAATTAAAATAAAATATATATTATTATATATCTTCCTTTCTCCCCCCTCCTTTTCATTCGTTCAGAGTTAAAAAGAAATAAAATAAAATAAAAGAAAGCCACCTCGTCGATCCCGCCCCCTGCCCCGACCGCCGCCGCCAGGCACGACTGCCGCGCCCCCTTCGATCCCCTCTCGCTCCTCTCTATCTCCCTCTTCCCCTATTCAAATCGCCAGCCCTAAGCTCCCCTCCGAACCCATAGAAAAACCCCGCCGCCGCTTGCTCCGCCCCCCTCTACCTTGCCGGACCCGCCACCGAGCTAACCCCCTTCGTTCGGTCTCCCCCCCCCCCCTCAAACCCGTACCCCAAAAGCCGCAGCTCCCTCATCCCCAAACCGCAACCACCTCATCTCCACAACCCCACCGCCTTCGCCAGTAAACCGCCGCCTGGCCCCACGCTCTGGCTATCAGATCCCCATTGACGAACAGCCTGCTCAGCCCCCCCTTTCCCTCGTTTTTTACTGTAAGTCCTTTTTTTGTATTTTAATTTGTTTTACTGATTCTAAGTGATTAGTTTAGTTAAATTGAAGAGCATTTAGTTTAAAATCAGTTTATATAATTGGTATTATTTTTAAAATAGAATAAAGAGATGATTTTTATTATAAAGATATGATTTTGAAAATAAAGGTATGGTCTTTATATGTAAAATTAAATTTTAAAAATGCGATTCTATCATATACGTGGAGAGAAGAAAAAGAAATGATTTTTATAAAAGGAAAGAAGTGAATTTTAACGTGGAAAAGAATTGATTTTTAAATTGTAAAAGAAGGGATTTTAATTTAGAAAAGAAAGTTTGGATTTTTAATAGTTTAAAGATTTGATTTTGAACACATAGAAGAGATATGATTTTTACAATATGAACAGTGATATAAAAATATAATTTTTATATCTACTGTAGTAGAATAAAAATGAGATTTATATTAAAATGGATTTGTAATAAAAATGCGATTTTTAATATGAACAGCATAGAGAAGACTGCGTGGGCATTGCAGACAAATCCAGACTGTTCAGAAATAAAGAACGGAGGAGTGGAAACCTCTGTGAGAACTCCTTACCTTTAATTTAAATTTCTAGTTAAAAATATATACTAGAATGCAGACGGTGTTTAGTAGCACCCGACACCCATCGTCCACAGACCATGGACGACTTGTATGCTTGTTTGTTTGATTTTGATGTGTAGTTGATTGTGTGATGTGATGTAAAATGAAATAAAATATTTTATAGTTGAAAATATTTTATAGTTAAAAATAGAATTTTTAACGTGTATTTTAAATAAATATTTATAAACAAATCGGAGATTTGTTTATATACACTGATTTGATTGATATTGATTGGGACGATAAATTTTACACATCACCCAACTGCACAAATAAAATCTGTGTTTGATTTTTGAAACCTCACACGGGTATTGGGATGATATATGACATAAACTAATCCCAATAATTAGTTGTATGTCGATCGATTTGTTGACAGGCTGTTATAAGCGTTAAATATTTATATTTGATGCTTATACAGTGTAGGACACACTCTGGATGATGGTTGATTAATTATTGTTGTTATTTTATACATGTGATGTAGAAAATCCGTATAATTAACATTATATGGTAATTGATTGGGCCTCATTCCAGTTTTGAATAGAAATATTTGAATAGGAATATTTGAAAAGAAATATTTAAATAGGAATATTTGAAAAGAAATATTTGAATAGAAATATTTGAAAAGAAATATTTGAAATAGAATATTCGAAAATAGAAATTTATGAAGCCGTGTTGATTAGATTGACGCCATTTTGACGTGAACGATATTTATATCGATTTTACTCATTTTTTAAATGAATATTGGTAAGTGATTTCAATAATCGAATTAGAAATTGAATTGAATAGAATTCAAATCGAATTAGAAATTGAATTGAATAGAATTCAAATCGAATTAGAAATTGAATTGAATAGAATTCAAATCAAATTAGAAATTGAATTGAATAGAATTCAAATCGAATTGAAATTGAATTGAATAGAAAATGAATTCGAATTAAATTGAATAGATTCGAAATTCAAATTAAATTGAAATGAATTGAAATTCGAATTAAATTGAAATCAATTTGAAATGAAATTAAAACGAATCTATAAGGAAAAATTCAATTTTGATTTGAATTTGAAATGAAGTTGAAATCGTTTCGAAAATGAATTCAAAACGATTTATAAAATACGTTTTAAAAGGAAATCGACGAAGTATATATAATGGCCTGAATAGAACGCGCAGCGCCGCGGCAGTTCACGAATTTCAACCATTGACTTCGAATGGATATTGCGGGAGATCCGACTGTCGGATTCTCCTAACACCGGAACCGTTGGGTTCGTATCGAAAAGAGCTTTCTAACGAATGTGAGAAATTAGAAATCTAACGGTTGGATTTGGAATTATGTCCAAATCAAATTTGGAAAAGGTCGTTGTAAGTGCAGTTCGATGGCCGTTGATCGACTGTACGGGCCTTGATAAAATTATTAAAAACAGTAATAATTTGTGTAAAATCATAAGAAATGATTTGTGAAGAATTGGGATGAAAAACTCCATATTTGAAAAGATAAAAATAGATTTTTATCGAAATGAACTAGTTTTGAACTAGAATTATAATTCATTTATTTTTGAAATAAATAAAGTGAATTTGAAATGGTTTTAAAAGTAACCAGGATTTCCAATGATTGAATTGGAAGGGATTTGAATCGAAATTGTTTTCGAAATATTTCGATGTTGGATTACGTGATTATACAGATATTGTTATGGAAATTTGAAAGATATATAAATATCGTTATTTCCAATACGATATTTGTTGGTCGTGGAATTTGACATTGAATATAAGCCGATATATTTTCTATTCAGAGCCTTGTATGTAATATCAAATGTGATTTGGGTTTGTCGTGAATGGTGTCTTCATTAACACTGTTCTTAAGCCCAGTTGAGAAAAGATTATATCTTTTTATTTAGGTCTAATGAAGTGTACCAATTAAATGATATTTAATTGGAATTGAATTGGTATTGATTTTTGGGTTTATCGTGAACAGTATTTTAAATAACACTTGTTCTTTAACCCGATAATTAATGGAATGTGATTTTGGGTTTATCGTGAACCGTGTTTTAAATGACACTGATTCTTTAACCCAGTTAAGGATTAAAACTAAGTGAAGTTTTAATGAATCTTTAATTAGATTGAAATGGTCGAGAATGGAGTATCACCAGTTTTGCTCCAGGCGATAGTTAAATCTTTAATTAGATTTGAACGTGAAATGGTAATTGAATTTACCGATAACACTGTGGTGTTAGATATGAAGTATTACCAGTTTTACTTCATGCGATGAGTAGGTTGGGATTGGGAAATAAAATAAATGGTTACTTCGGTGTGGTTCGCTAATCCCGACTAGTTTGAATTAATATTCAAAGGAAGATTAAAGAATAAATTTAAAGAATTTATCTTTGATAAAATTAATGGGAACCTTTCCCAAAGTGTAAGAATATTTGAATAAAAAGAATATTCTGAATTGGAATGAGGCGTATGTGTTGTATATAACGCAGTTGTATACACAATTATATGATTTTTGTTTGATGATAACAAACAAATATATATTATTATAAATGTGTTTGTTATTGTAATGTTTTATATATACAACACAGATAGGAATATAATATTTGAATTGAATATTATATTTCTAACATTCAAACAGTACAACTCTGTATAACTCCACTATTTAAACATTCATTGTATATTGTACTTGTATATAAACAGAATATAATAGACAAGTTCGTTTGACAACAATAAAATGATATTTTATTTCAATCAAATTTATTTATTACATATATCTGTACAATTCCCTCACAGCTCCTCAGTACAGTTCATTCATTGTCACTCAGTCATACATATACACAACATATATACAGTTACATTTCATATATATCCATTTTCACTTGTATATACAGACTCATACATTCATTGACACCACACAATGTCTTCTTATCTTCAGCTTTCAGTCCAGTCATCACAGTCAGTCCAGTCATTCCTGCTTACCTGTCACATGTGAAACACACACACAGTACACTACAATAGAAATAAAACAGAATATATGCAAATATAAATTTTATTTTTAAAAATTTTATTTGCCTCAGTTTTCAGGTGTGTTTCTCATCATTTTTCATGACTTGATCTGAATTATAAAACCATCAATCTGTGTCTAGACAGCTTGTGATATTCACAGTGATACACTGTAAATACCACAAGGCAGACAACATATATCTCAATGCAGGGACAGGGACAACTCGTCTGATGGCTGCATGTACACACGTGTACACGTGTGCACTACCACGCCAATCAGATTGCAACTGAGGAGTAGCCACATGGACTTGCTCGACTCAGTGCAATACACAAAGTCAACTCAAGATAAAGTGGTCAAGGAAACTCAACAATCAAAACAGCAAATTCATTGTGCAAAATTGAATGTACAGAGTCAAGAAAAGTGTGTACACGAAATGGTGCAAGTATACACAGTAGTGAATACAATATGGCCGAGTTGATAGCAAAAATATGCAAGTGTACAAGTCGGCAAAGCACAAGTAAAAATGTTTGCAAACATGCCTACAATGTAAGTGGCAGTAGCATGTAAATGGCTGGAGATCAAGGTAACTCAAGTGACCAGCATGAATAATGAAGGTGATGACATGAAAGCAGCATGGGTTCATAGTTCAGCTCAAATATGGTTCAGCACAAAGTGTCGAGACATATTCAAGTGCAAATCCCAGTTCTGAGTTCATGCACAGGTAAATGGAAGTGAGCAAGTGTGTGTCCACGTTCAAGAATACAAGCAGAGCATAAAACACTTTCAAGTGTCAAGCAAAAATTGTGAAATCACAGGTGCAAGTGAATATGAAGGCAATCAAACATATACATGATTTATGCATGAATACATGAAGTTCAAAGCATACACAAACACAAACAGGAGCTTGTGCAAATGTATAGGAATTTTCAGCAAGCATCAAGATAAATACATAGTGGTGCAAAACATGTTTCATCACAAATATACATGGTTCACATCAGCTAATGATAGTATGGCTGAACAGTTCAATTCAGGTTTCAATGCAAGACATAAATATGGTGGTGACAAAGTCGGATACAAAGTTAAATATTTTCCAGAAATATCATGTCATTAATTTTGAGCAAGAAATTTATTTTCTGTTTCTTTTTATTTCCAGTTTTAAGACAGAAAATTTTAGGCAAGTTTTTTTATTTTTTCCAGAATTTCACAAATCATATGCAGAATTAATCATGGGCCAAAATCAGCAAACATTTTTATGGCAAGATAATCAACTAGGAGTCATCTACAAGAATTGGCAAGTTCGTAAACTGTTTTCCAGGAAATAACAATCATTTTTTTTTGGCAAGCTTTTATTTCAATATGTTTCCATTTTCAAACGACAATTATTGAGCAAGTTTTAATCTCTGTAGTTCACAGATAATTTCCAGAAACCACAGAGAATCTTTTTGGTAAGTGATCAATAATTTTTCCAGAATTACACAGTGACAAACTTGGCAAGTTTTTTTTTCGAGTTACAGAAATCAGAAATTCCATTGTTTCGGCATTCAATCAAGCTACACATAAGGGAATTTTTTTTTTCCAGATCTATCATTCTTAGTCAAGCCATGTCAAAAGAGGAAACCAATGCAACAATTAAATCTCGCAAATCACAAGAGGAAACATCACAAACTCACAAAGGCAACGTTTCTGAAATATATGACATGGAATCATGTATTAATATCCAGATTTTATTAAAGAATTCGAGGCTCATTTTTTCCATTCAAAGTCGAGCAAAATCGGGCAACAAATCAAAAGGGGCAACGCAGAATCAGGTCAAGCCACTTAATCGAAATCAGATGGATTTGTTTTTCTTAACCCTATAACTACACCAACTCATCACTGGCAAACGGGCATCGAAAAAAAAAACAACAAAAATTCAAGAGCAAAATCGAATTTATATTACTCACAAGTTCTTTCGATCAACAGTCAGAGGTAAAAATCCCAAATCAGTGACGAGAGAGAGAGAGCCAAGCATTCAACCGAAGACGCAAGCAATCAGAGATCTCATCAATCAGATTCAAGCAACCGAGATTCAATTTCGATTTGGGATTCAAAGAGAAACCCTAATATATTTTTTTACGCCGCCATTTTTGTTTTTCCAGAGAGATCGGGCAAATGAAAAGGAGAAGGGGCTGGCCTATTTGGAGTTGAACTAAACCTAGTTCAATATAAAAGGGGATGACCCTTCTTAGTTGAACTCCTTTATTCTTTTTCACTTGGGTTTCTTTTGTTTTCTTATTGTATTTTAATTTTTGTTTTATAAATCGAATCAAAGCAGTTCTAGTGTCTGTAAAATACTAGAATATCAGTCAGGGTGTTGACTGTCAGTTTTAGAATCTGTAAAATCTGGGTTACGGATTACGGGGTGTAATTCAGGGAAATCTGATCGAGGGGATATTGATCAGTCTAGGGGTTTGAGCGTAGGGTTAGAATAGGAGCAGGGTTTGCGAGTGTACATGGTCTTGTATGCGGGAGCTGTTCTATCACCTAGTAGAAACCTTAGAAATGCAGCAGTAGGCAGGGTTTTGCCGAAGCTGGGTATATCTGTGTGTGATTTATTTTCTGTATTTCTGTTTCTGCTATATTCTGTGATCTGTTTATTATTTTAATACCCTGTCAGTTAATCAATTCTGTTTAAAAACTGTGAAAAACCCTATTCAAACCCCTCTAGGGTTATTCTAGATCCAACAGTGGTATCAGAGCAAGGTATTTAACTCTAGAGTAATGGTGATTCCTTGTTGTCAGTCGGTAGAGAGTCAGTCCAGTTCATCTCCAACTATTTTCACTGGAACAGATTTTTTAAACTGGAAATCTGAAATGGAATTTTATTTAAAATCTGTTAATATTAAATGTTGGGATGCTGTTATCAATGGGAGTGATATGTCTGATAATAGAAACATTGTTTTCGATTCTCGTGCTATGAATATCATATTTGATTATCTCAGTACAGAACCTTTTATTCACATATCTCATTGTTTGACTGCGCAGGATGTCTGGAGAACTCTAAACACGCTCTATGGAAAATCAGACGACTGCTCAAAACCCCAGAATGTCAACTCTGATTTAGATCTGTGTTTAAAAGGAGAAACAGATGAATCAATCGAAGGAGATTCAACAGACGATGAGACAGGAAATTTTTCATACGAAGATTTAGTTTATATGTGTACTGATCTAACTAAAACTGTTGATAAACTCCAATCTAGAAACAAATCTCTGAAATCTAAAAATCTTGAGTTGACCAGCAAAATTGATGATTTGGAATCACAACTTGAACACTTTAAAAATTCCTCAAATTCAGATTGTAAAAATTGTTTGAAATTGAAAACCAATCTTGTTCATCTCAATAAAAATATTCAAAAGTTTGAAAAAGAAATTCTGATCTTAAAAGAGAACAAGATTGAGTTATCAAGTTTGAATAATTGTTTACAAAAAGAATTTGAAATCTTTAAGACAGATATATATTCCAAATTTGAAATTGCTGAAAAGGAGAATTTGTTGAAATCCGATTTGATTTTGAAAGAACTGGAAAACGAGATTGAAAAATCCAAGAAATTTGGGTTTAAAAAAACAAAAACTTTTTGAATCTGAGATTGTTGAGTCCCAAACCAAAATTAATTTGCTTAAAGAAGAAAATTTGATTTTGAAATCTGACTTTGAAAAATATAAGATCACTGAAAATCGTGGTTCAGATTTATTGAAAGAAAACGGTGATCTTAAAACAAAACTTCAACAACTTGAAACAACCTTGGCAAAATTTTCAAACAGTGAAAAATCTTTAAATATGTTGTTGAAAAATCAATTTTCTTCAGGAAATAGAATTGGACTTGGTTTTGGAAAATCTGAGAAGAAAAGTTCAAACGATTTTAAAAATCCTCTAAGCAGCTTTGAAAAGAATGAACTTGAAAATCTGAACTTTGAAAATTCCAAAGTTTTTTTGAAACAAAAACAAAATGAAAAATTGTTTTATAATAAACCATTTAAACATATCTGGATCCCAAAAGGAAATAAAACGAATTCAGTTAACTTCAAACAGATTTGGGTTCCAAAAGGTACAAAGGTAAATTTAGATGGTTTGTTATATAGACAGGTTTGGGTGCCAAAAGTGGTAAACACATATCAGAGTGGTTTTACAAATTTTGTTAGACCACTCGATCCTTTAAACTGTTAGGTACCAAAGGAGGCTGAGGAACTGCTATGCTGAAAAGAGATTGATTTCAAGTTGCTCTATATTTCTGTATTCTTTACAGTACCTCGGCCAAGACTGATGAGTCAGAGATTCTGGTTTACACTGATTTCAGGTATGATCTCTGAACTTGTCCTTGTAAATATTCTCGGTTTTTTTTTTTTAATCTCTTGTTTATTTCTTCTTCTATCTCTCTTCTGTTTATTTTCTTTGTCTTTTTGATTTGTCACTGTCATATCATTTTAACTTCTTGGGCTTACTTAACTTCTAATTGCAGTAATCATGATCTTCTGGAAACTTTCTTTATTTGAATAGAATTCTAATGTGTTAATTATTTCCAGATCTTGATTTTAATCTTGTAAATATCTGTAATTGTTTTGAACTTTATTTTCTAATTTTTGAATTCATAATAGTGTTGATGCATTCTTGTCATATCTTGAACATTGTTAACTTGAATTCTAAAATTTTTTTGAAGATCTGAAAGTTTAATGGAATTTCACACACCGCTGCTGTTTTGAGTTTTCTTCCAATTCATTTTGGAAACGCTTAAAATATTATACTCATTACAGTACACTCTGTTATTTATCAGTTGTGATAATTTCAGAAATTTTCAGATTGGCTTGGATATTTTGAATTGTCTTGAATTACAGTGATACATCTAGAAAATCATCTTATATTCATGATCATTTTATGGTTGAAATCTATTTGTTTAAAATCATCTGAAATACTTGATATTCTGAATCTCACATATCTCTTAAATTTGAAATTATCAATATTGTGTGACTGATTCATTATATCTCAAAACTTGACATTGATTCAAGTGATTTCAAATAAATTATTTATTTATGGATCATGAATATCTCTTAATTGTTTGATGTAAATGATCTAAAATCACTCTTAGAAATTTTGTGAAAAATTCCTTTGAAAATCTGGTCTTGAAATTCACTCCTACTTCATGATTATTTGATCTAATTATTTGTTTGTTTAAAATCATTTGAAATTATTGATTTATTGAATCTCACACATATCTCAAATCAAAAATTTATAATCTGGTGTGATTGATTCATTAAATTCTGATATTTTCATATTCCTCAAATGATTTCAAGTAAACAGTATTTTAATCATTAGATCATGAATCATCATATGTGGCCATCATCTTGACAAGTATGATTTGAAACTATGTTCTGTGCTGCTCTGATACTGATTCGACAATTTTTTTTATGACTGTGTGCTTTGGTAAATACAACTTGCTGCTATGATAATCTTGTAAAATTTGTGAGTCTTGTCTGCTTTGGCTTTATGTTTGGGATACTCTTGTTAGTCACCTATGTCATGTTAAAATCCTCAAGATTGAAACACCAAGTGGTATCAGTTTAGATGTGCTGATTTTTTTTTATCATGTATATATTTTTAAACCCCTCATTTCATGTATAAATCTGTATAAATTCCTCTTGTAATTGTTTTTCAATTTTAAAAATTATTTATTGATTACTCTTTCAGAAATTGAAATCAATATCCAAAATTGAAATGTATCTATAATTCATCAAAATTATTATCAGTTTTTGAAATTGTGATGAATTGTGACTGCAGTGTACTTCACAACAAGAGGAGATTTTATTTGTTTTTTTTTTTCATGATGGCTGAATATTAATTATAATATCTTTGAACTGGCAAATATTTCACGACCATCTCCTTTATCTATCACCCGTCTGCCATCCATCATGATTTTATTTTGGAGAGCTTATTTTTAAAAAAAAAAAAAATCATCTTGTTTTTTAAAAACAGTGAAAATTATTTGTGATAGAAATGGGACTATATTATTTTTCAGAATTAGTGTTAATTGAAATTTTCAATAATCCCGGTACAGTCGAGCTTATATCATAATATAATTAATTTAGAAATTTATTTTCACAGTCCATCTCTGTACCTACCCCATTTTCTACCATTCATATATTGGTTCTACATACTGAGGAGTTTTTCCTTTAAAATGCTGAAAATAATAAATATAATCAATATATAAGTGTGTCTCTAACCTCATTTAAAAATCCAAGCTCTGGTCATGCATGGTTAAGAGACAACTTATAATTTAAGCTGCAACTGATCCCATTTAAAAATCCAAGCTCTGGTTATGCGTGGTCAGTGTGCTCTCTAATAAAAAAAAATGTGCTAAAAATAGAAATAAATTTTGAAATTCTCCTCTGAGTATAAAAGCCAGCCTATCAATCCATCTTCTATTCTGTGAAATATGTTGAAATTTTATGACGTATTATGATTTGTTGATTGATGGGTATTGGGATTTGAGATTATTCGATCTTGTCACTTAAGTTGAACTATTGATTGTGGTCCAAATCCATCACTGTTTCTGTTCTTTATTTATAAAAATCCTTTGAAAATAATTGGAAATGAATTGTTTTAAAACTCTCCCCATTTTATATAAAATTCATCGCAAATGTGAGATATGCCACCAGTTCTTAGTTTATTATGATTTTTGTTTGACTAATTGAGATTTATGATGACCATTCCTCCTCTTAAGCTGAAATTATATTTTTTAGTCATCTTTCATCGATATTTTAAATTCTATATCCTTTTGATGATAACAAAAGGGGGAGAATGGATTAGATTTTGATTTATGAGTGAATATTTTATAAATATTTTCATTTTGAGAATTCTGAATCCTTTTACATTCTTTTCACTCATGCACAGTTATAGGGGGAGTTTCTGTTGTAGGGGGAGCTAATAAATAGGGGGAGTTCAGAATTCTCTGTCAAACACATTTATTGTAATCAAAATCTTTTATTTGTTTGTCATCATCAAAAGGGGGAGATTGTTGTATATAACGCAGTTGTATACACAATTATATGATTTTTGTTTGATGATAACAAACAAATATATATTATTATAAATGTGTTTGTTATTGTAATGTTTTATATATACAACACAGATAGGAATATAATATTTGAATTGAATATTATATTTCTAACATTCAAACAGTACAACTCTGTATAACTCCACTATTTAAACATTCATTGTATATTGTACTTGTATATAAACAGAATATAATAGACAAGTTCGTTTGACAACAATAAAATGATATTTTATTTCAATCAAATTTGTTTATTACATATATCTGTACAATTCCCTCACAGCTCCTCAGTACAGTTCATTCATTGTCACTCAGTCATACATACACACAACATATATACAGTTACATTTCATAAATATCCATTTTCACTTGTATATACAGACTCATACATTCATTGACACCACACACTGTCTTCTTATCTTCAGCTTTCAGTCCAGTCATCACAGTCAGTCCAGTCATTCCTGCTTACCTGTCACATGTGAAACACACACATAGTACACTGCAATAGAAATAAAACAGAATATATGCAAATATAAATTTTATTTTTAAAAATTTTATTTGCCTCAGTTTTCTGGTGTGTTTCTCATCATTTTTCATGACTTGATCTGAATTATAAAACCATCAATCTGTGTCTAGACAGCTTGTGATATTCACAGTGATACACTGTAAATACCACAAGGCAGACAACATATATATCAATGCAGGGACAGGGACAACTCGTCTGATGGCTGCATGTACACACGTGTACACGTGTGCACTACCACGCCAATCAGATTGCAACTGAGGAGTAGCCACATGGACCTGCTCGACTCAGTGCAATACACAAAGTCAACTCAAGATAAAGTAGTCAAGGAAACTCAACAATCAAAACAGCAAATTCATTGTGCAAAATTGAATGTACAGAGTCAAGAAAAGTGTGTACACGAAATGGTGCAAGTATACACAGTAGTGAATACAATATGGCCGAGTTGATAGCAAAAATATGCAAGTGTACAAGTCGGCAAAGCACAAGTAAAAATGTTTGCAAACATGCCTACAATGTAAGTGGCAGTAGCATGTAAATGGCTGGAGATCAAGGTAACTCAAGTGACCAGCATGAATAATGAAGGTGATGACATGAAAGCAGCATGGGTTCATAGTTCAGCTCAAATATGGTTCAGCACAAAGTGTCGAGACATATTCAAGTGCAAATCCCAGTTCTGAGTTCATGCACAGGTAAATGGAAGTGAGCAAGTGTGTGTCCACGTTCAAGAATACAAGCAGAGCATAAAACACTTTCAAGTGTCAAGCAAAAATTGTGAAATCACAGGTGCAAGTGAATATGAAGGCAATCAAACATATACATGATTTATGCATGAATACATGAAGTTCAAAGCATACACAAACACAAACAGGAGCTTGTGCAAATGTATAGGAATTTTCAGCAAGCATCAAGATAAATACATAGTGGTGCAAAACATGTTTCATCACAAATATACATGGTTCACATCAGCTAATGATAGTATGGCTGAACAGTTCAATTCACGTTTCAATGCAAGACATAAATATGGTGGTGACAAAGTCGGATACAAAGTTAAATATTTTCCAGAAATATCATGTCATTAATTTTGAGCAAGAAATTTATTTTCTGTTTCTTTTTATTTCCAGTTTTAAGACAGAAAATTTTAGGCAAGTTTTTTTATTTTTTCCAGAATTTCACAAATCATATGCAGAATTAATCATGGGCCAAAATCAGCAAACATTTTTATGGCAAGATAATCAACTAGGAGTCATCTACAAGAATTGGCAAGTTCGTAAACTGTTTTCCAGGAAATAACAATCATTTTTTTTTGGCAAGCTTTTATTTCAATATGTTTCCAGTTTCAAACGACAATTATTGAGCAAGTTTTAATCTCTGTAGTTCACAGATAATTTCCAGAAACCACAGAGAATCTTTTTGGTAAGTGATCAATAATTTTTCCAGAATTACACAGTGACAAACTTGGCAAGTTTTTTTTTCGAGTTACAGAAATCAGAAATTCCATTGTTTCGGCATTCAATCAAGCTACACATAAGGGAAAATTTTTTTTTCCAGATCTATCATTCTTAGTCAAGCCATGTCAAAAGAGGAAACCAATGCAACAATTAAATCTCGCAAATCACAAGAGGAAACATCACAAACTCACAAAGGCAACGTTTCTGAAATATATGACATGGAATCATGTATTAATATCCAGATTTTATTAAAGAATTCGAGGCTCATTTTTTCCATTCAAAGTCGAGCAAAATCAGGAAACAAATCAAAAGGGGCAACGCAGAATCAGGTCAAGCCACTTAATCGAAATCAGAGGGATTTGTTTTTCTTAACCCTATAACTACACCAACTCATCACTGGCAAACGGGCATCGAAAAAAAAAACAACAAAAATTCAAGAGCAAAATCGAATTTATATTACTCACAAGTTCTTTCGATCAACAGTCAGAGGTAAAAATCCCAAATCAGTGACGAGAGAGAGAGAGCCAAGCATTCAACCGAAGACGCAAGCAATCAGAGATCTCATCAATCAGATTCAAGCAACCGAGATTCAATTTCGATTTGGGATTCAAAGAGAAACCCTAATTTTTTTTTTACGCCGCCATTTTTGTTTTTCCAGAGAGATCGGGCAAATGAAAAGGAGAAGGGGCTGGCCTATTTGGAGTTGAACTAAACCTAGTTCAATATAAAAGGGGATGACCCTTCTTAGTTGAACTCCTTTATTCTTTTTCACTTGGGTTTCTTTTGTTTTTTTATTGTATTTTAATTTTTGTTTTATAAATCGAATCAAAGCAGTTCTAGTGTCTGTAAAATACTAGAATATCAGTCAGGATGTTGACTGTCAGTTTTAGAATCTGTAAAATCTGGGTTACGGATTACGGGATGTAATTCAGGGAAATCTGATCGAGGGGATATTGATCAGTCTAGGGGTTTGAGCGTAGGGTTAGAATAGGAGCAGGGTTTGCGAGTGTACATGGTCTTGTATGCGGGAGCTGTTCTATCACCTAGTAGAAACCTTAGAAATGCAGCATTAGGCAGGGTTTTGCCGAAGCTGGGTATATCTATGTGTGATTTATTTTCTGTATTTCTGTTTCTGCTATATTCTGTGATCTGTTTATTATTTTAATATCCTGTCAGTTAATCAATTCAGTTTAAAAACTGTGAAAAACCCTATTCACCACCCCCTCTAGGGTTATTCTAGATCCAACAGTATGTTGTGTTTGTGTAACACTTGTTTATTATATACGTGAGTTATTCAGAAAGACCGGGTTTATCCCATTCTGAATAACTGATTCGACGTGATGTCGAAGATGAAGATGGTGGTTGAAGACTGGAGGTCTTCACGTCGTTTGGATAATTACTGATGATCTTGATTGGGCCGTGCACCCAAGAGGAGTGAATCAGTTAGTGGTCATCCATACGTACTTGGAGATCGATGGATATGCGGGGTACTAGGTGCCTCCGGTTTCGTTCAGATCCAGAACGAACTTGTAAATGGACTGTGTGTCTGACATTGGATTTTAGTCTGTGTGATTGATTTCTATTAAATATATATCTGTTTGGCGGCGGAGAATTTATTCTCTTGCTTAACGCCCTTCTCTGAGACGTACGAGCTCAAGGGTTATATATCGATGGATATCAAACGCATGGAGTGAATTGCCTGTGTGGCACGCCTAAGTGGCAATATGATCAAGGCTTCTGTTGAAAAGCAAAGTCTTGTGGTTGATGATCAAAGCACCGCCTGTGTGGCATAGCTTTGTGTAGCGTTGATTCGCGAGCCTCACACCCCGGTTGTGAACCAGAAACGGGAGGAGGATCCAGGGAGGGCATGCGTCTCTTTCTAGCTAGAAGTGGCGTCAGTGGTTTTACACGCCCTGACGAGTTTGACTTATGTGGTTGTTGCTGTTGCCAGGCGCCTCGGATATATCGGTCGTTCTCGAACCGATGGAGTCATTCGTTGGATCATTTACGCCCCATAGGGCGGGAAGACGTAGTGTTCAGGCATTTTAATCCACATCGGTGGACCGGCCCTGTGGCTCCTAGGTGCAGTTGCGGCTGTAGCCTGAGGATCGGGCTAGAGAGTCTCGAATCGGTAGAGGACTATCTTTTGCCTCGGTTCACAGATGGAAATCCAACTTCCAAATACGTGACATTTGCGGTTTTGATTGTAGAGCCTAGTATGGCGACATGATATATGGTACCCATGCCGTCTAGGATTGATACTTATGATTTGAAGTTGTTTTATACACTATACACTTATAATAGTATCAAATGATTTGTTTTAAACGTATCAAGCATGTTTTGGCTATTATAAGGGAAAACCCTATCCTCCGGCTTGCGTTGCATTGTGTGATGGGACCTGGGTCTTATAATAGCTTCATTTTTCTTTATTTAGCATTGCGCTGTTGTTTTATGCACTGGTGTTCTTGGGAGGAAACCCGTTCCGTGTTATACGGCGTGGTCCCTTGATTTACCGAACTTTAAAATAAAGACTAATAACTGTTTTAGTTCTCACACCAGTCCCATGACTGACCTGATGTTTATTGTTTTAACCTAAACTCTGGGTGCCCTTATTTTGACACGGGCAGCTAATAGTTCTGGTTTTGCAGATTTATATTCATAGGATCCTGGTTTACAGCTGGAACGATACTCGGAAAGCTTTATATCTGTGTATTACTTCTAGTTGTGTATTGTATTATTTTCCGCTGCTATGTAATGTATTGTAATCTCTGATATTTTCTGTGTAATATTTATTCATTTATACTCTGTATATTCTTGTATTCTGATGGAATTGTTGTAATATACAATGAAATGTTCTTCTGTCTGCGTTCTTTTGTGTGTTGTTCTCGAAGTATCCGCTCTTTCCTTACCGGCGAAGTTCGGGTCGCTTCAGCGACCGCCCCTAATAACAAACAAACTAAACATCCATGTGGCATCTACCCTTAACCCCGTACCTCAATAGTGAAAGGTGAAATGATATCTTGGGTTTAGCTCTATTCTTTTCGCATTCCGCTGGCTGTCGATGACGGATATCCAACGGTCTACTATCCATGTTGGTCATGACCCTCTCTACCTCCTCGTGAGGCAACCGTCGAATCACCCTGGTGTCACCTCGTCACAGCATTCTGACTGCATAGCTACATCTGCAGTCAAGGCCCACCCACCTAGTAGTTACGTGCAGACCCAACCTCTGCGAGTACAGCCTAAGGCATCTGTCACCGCACAAAGGACTACTAGGAGCACCTTACGTACTTCAGGAAGCCGCGTGCTTCCCCTTTTCATTCCTTTGGAGCAGTCATAACAATCATATGAATGTGCGCTCCCCTCGTGTCTTATAATACCTCGATGATCTACCCTGTTGTGTTATTCATCCTCAAACGTACGGACTAGTCCAGGCGCCTTTCTTTAATATGTTGTTAGACCCTATGTCTAAACATTATTTTACACGCTTGCCTTACCTCACCGGGTTTCCATTTAACTTGGTTATTCCCATTCATATTGAATTCTTATTCAAATTACCAAGTTTGTCTTGTTTATTACTTTCAGTCATATAACTTAATCCATTTAATTTTATTAATAAGCCCACAACATGTTATTTTCTAGATTGTGGCCCAAGGTCTGTAATCCACAATCTATTTTATATTCTTGCTTGGTTACTACATCATTACAATAACATGTTCTCCTTAATACGTTGCTAAGTATATCTCAATTCACATGTTTCCTAATTAACATGTCACTTACCATTTATGATTAAATATAACTTATTTATTTTATAAGTATTCCTCATTCTTTCTCGTTGAATCATAAATTCAATTTACACCGTCACTACAACGTATCATTGTTTACTTAGCAGATTATTATGCATATCTAATTCTATCATTTTTACAAGTTATCTTACCCTACAAGGGTGTCTTTAATTACATAACTTTGTTGTATTTTCCACCGGTTATGTATACCACTAGGTGTCTTTAATTACATAACCTTATTGGGTTAAGCTCGTGGGCCTATATGTAAATATTACCCACCCTCTCTATTTTACTTAACCCACCCACTACCCATCCAGTTTTACTTAACCCTAGCTCAAGTTCATAATCCTACAATCCTTATGGATTAAATTAGGTTAAGTAGTCCAATTCATTACCATGTCCAATTATGGTTATAATGGGCTAGACATCCCACATTAGGCTTACAACGTGTGAATGCTGGATATGCCTGTCGGGTCCGAGTAGTCTTATTCCATAGTTGGGCCTAACCTCGTGTCTTAGCCCGATTTGTATCTGAGCACTTAGATCTCTCACATTAGGTTCTGCATTAGTGGTTGTTGGATATGTCGGTCATGTCCGGGCAGACTTCCGCCACTAATGCAACCTAACCTCGTGTCATAAGTACAATTACAATTCCTAATTGTAATCACTAAATATCCCATTTTTATCTAAATCTATCTATGTCATTATAGGTGATTATTTCTCTTTTTCCCCATATTTAATTATATGCCCAATTCACTATTCAAATCATAGACTTTCACACCCCTTTTAAATTAACCTTTTAATTATGCACCATACGCTCTTTTTCTCAAGTTATAAGTCAAGGCATATACATATATATACATATATATATATATGTGTGTGTGTGTGTGTGTGTTTGTATGTGTGTGTGTTATGCTCAAACCCAAATCTACATATTTTTCCAATTTATGTCCCTAGTCCATATTGACCCATTTCAATACAAGTTATTCCCAAATCCATATTCACATATTTTCCCACGTATGCCTAAAATTCATATTCATATACGTCCCAATTTATGTCCAAAATCAGTATTTAGACATGTCCCATTTTATACCCAATTCCATATTTACATTTATTCCAATGCGTTCCTAAATTCATATTATCCAACATGACATATGCCTCAAACCCATATTTGTATATTTCCAAATTTATGCCCAAATTTAGATCCATATTTTCCAATATCAATTATGCCCCAAATTATGTCTTTCCCAATCGTTCCCAATTTTGCATGTTCACATTTTTCAGCGTTAGGCCTAGGCTCGAAGGTAGCCTGGCTATATAAAAATAAAAAAGGGAAAAGAGGGAGAGAAGAGAATCAAGAATAGACATAATTACGAATCAATAATAAACTGATAGAAATAGGCATAAACTGAATAGGCATATTATGACAAGATTTAACATGGTGGCGATATGAACATATAAAAGAAAATCTGATAATTATGTCATAATAGAACTGATTAGGCACCGATCCAAGATCCAATTTTTATATACATATCAAGATTACTATTTAAATATTCAGATCTAAAAATAACATGAACTCACAGTGAATAAATCTAAGGAAATGGATCCAATTTACTGCGAAGAACATGTTGAATAAGTTGTTGTAGCTATTGCTGAATTTGTTGTAGCAATCTTCGAATATGTATAATCTTCTTTGAATTTATTTAGAAGAAGAAAGGCCATTTTAATTTTCATTGCAGCAGAGCTTCGCTGTCAGTATTTAAATAAATAAAACCTAGGTCTAGGGACCTTTATATAACCTAGGGTTCATGAATCTAGCTCCAAAATCGTCCAGATTCAGAAAAGAAGCTTCCAGAGCCATAGGTAGGTCGACCCCTAGGTCGACCCCCCTTCATGGGTGTCGACCCCTAGGTCGACCTCCCTTCATGGGTGTCGACCCCAAGGTCGACCCCCATGAGCCTGAGTCGACCCCTAGGTCGACCCAACAGGGACTCGGGTCGACTTCAAAATGTCGGCCATTCCTCAATTTGCGCGCCGGATTTTTGGTTTTGCTGATTTTTGAATTTATATGTATATATATCTTCCTTATATGCATACAAACTTCAAACCTTAATAACTTCTTCATACGGTGTCCGATTTATGCAAACCAAATGTCTATCTTGACCAGAATTTTGAGATGGACGCAATGGCGTGGTCCGTTTTACTTAATTCTGATTATTAAATTAAATTTTCGTTAATTCATTATTAACAGTGTATTTCACACTAATTATTCTTTAATTCATCGTCTTTAGCGTCGTTAAAATTCCGGGGTATTACATATACTTTATTCGTTAATTTAAATATATACAAATAATTCATTAACTATATATCAACTCTGATTAAAAACGAAAGGTAAATAACACTTCCTTGAAATTTTACAAAATTGACTCCCATAAATAACTTCTTATCGAATAACCTCTTATTCGATAACATATTCCAACCTTTTGGAATAATCTCGTTTGCTTCATATTCTGAACTTTAGAATAACCCCACCGTACTGGTTAACTCCATTTTCTTTATCCCCAATTTCATTTGCAACATTCTTGCTTTCAAACGTCATTTACAATCCACTTTATTTATAACTCTCGTTTTCAATTTACTTCTTGTTAATTAATTAACAAGTTTATAACTCACTATCGAATTCATATATTCAATTATACATTATTGGTTCGAAATCAATTATAATTTATCTTGCCAAGTTCTGAATAACTTAAATTAATAACACAATTTGACACGACCGAATTCCAATCATAACTCTTTTAATTAATTAATAATCCGAACATTGAAATAAAATTCATCGTTTCACTTTTGAAATGATTTCAAATTTCTCCTTATCATTCAATTCTTATTTGAATTCTTATTCCCAATTCATTTTAGTTATCTTTGAATTCCAAAATACACGATCAGATAAATTGATTCGTTGATTCTCTTATTACTTATATTCCTTAGATATCATTCAATGATGGATTCTGGATTCAAATCTAAGGGGGATCTTATTGAATATTAGCTTTCGCAAGCGTGGATCCAAACACTGGGTATTCCGAAAAAGAAATTTAAATCTCAAAATAAATTATTGTTTTTGCTGTATTAATTTCCAAATACTAATAATTTCAAAACAATTTACCTTTCAAAAATTTATGTTAAAATCACTTATACTTTCAAAAAATTTCCAAAACCTTTTGTTTTCAACCTCCGCTTTTAAACCCATTAAGCTAAGCATTGAATAAACCAAATCTCTGATACCACTTATACCATCCCGCCATTTTGACCGCTTCAAATCGGTAATTAAACAAACTCAAAACTTTCAAAACAATGGATAGTTATTTGCTTATAGAGTTTAAAACGGAGTCAACACAGAAAAATACATAATAAATAGATAACACAAGATTGAACAATGGAATAAACTTTTATTTATAATCAAAAAAAATTAGTACAAGGTATTTATATATATACAGCAGAATTAAAATAATTTGAACACAGGAAAATCTTTACTGTTTTAAATATCTTCAGAGTGCGCATCTCCTGGAATCCCCAACTCCACCAATCTTCAAATTATAATTGTAGTCCTCAAATCTGTAATGCTCAGGTCTGACCCAAGCGTTCCATGCAAAAACATAAAACACTCAAGTCAGGATTAATCATTTGTTCAAGTAAATTAATTTCAATAGAAACTGAAATATACCGGTTATTCCTAACATTGAATCCATGAGAAACAGTTAAGATATCGTATAGAAACTTGGGACGAAAACAAGTCGGGACAGCATATGGATTTTTATGTATACGTATGCTGATAACATATATATACACACATATAGTGGTGTGTATATATATACACACATATGTGTACATCGGCCACTACATATATATATTATAGACCATGCTTATAAAAAATTTTAGTTTAGGGACGAATGGTCACGGAAGCCTGCTTGTACACACGTGTACAAGTACACGTGTGCACTGCCCTAGCATTCCGCAACCACTAATATCCATGCACTGAGGTTCATAGTGTGTGTACGAATGTTACAACAAAAGGGAACATATAACACATTCAAGTGCATCAATATGTACAAGGCCATCCATACAAAACTGCAGTAGTAACTAGATAATAAAAGCACTTACACAAATAAACCATCACGGGTATGAACACATTCGAAACTTTTGATTTGTCTACTATCAAACACCTCTTAATAGACCCAATTTTTATCCAAATTGTATTGCACAACAGGGCTTTCACCATCAGGCGCTATGTACCATGTAACAAGAAGCCACTGACAATTATTTTGGTTCATTTTAGCATCTAGATAGTAGTTTTCTAGTTTGTTTGACATTGCAGACGAGCTCCTACATAGGGTGACTTATTCTTTTGTTTTGCCCTTTCCATATAAACTTTATTATATTAGGTAATCATTCAACTGTATGGCTATATGATAGCCAAAGTTCATGTCAATAAAATAAGACACTCTTACATTGTTGCATTTTCTTTCATCACGATTTTCGGTTCATGATATGGAAGCTTCTTGAGTAAACTAAGCAAGCAATAATGATAACACATTCAATAATACATGTTATGGCAGCACATTCATGTTATGGTATCAACATGGTTGCGTTAAGGGTCAATATTGAAGTAGCAAGGCAAGGGACAAGGTGTATATACCAACAATAACCTTGCACTTCATTCAGCATTCTTGCAGCAAATACTTGTTTTAAGAATAAAGATGTGTGTGCATACTTTAGAGTTTACAAATGGTTTAATACAAAGTGGATTCTACTTTTACAGTCACTAAGTCATGGAAATCTACTTTCAGTGAGAAATTTAAACCAATCATAAAGCATTAAAGCATGGCAAGACAACGTTCGGTTTTGAATAAACAAAAATAGGATACTGCAGTTCCCATATATACAAGTAGGGTACTTCAGCTACAAACCAATTGCGGGAAAAGTGTATAAGTGTGAGACAATATTGTGCCAATCATAGGCTATACATATTGGTTCAGCAATCACAATATAGCATGACGGAAATATAACATGCAAGGTAGATAAGTATGCCTTATTTATATTCCCAGAAACAAAACCATTTCCGGAATTATGATATAAAAAGATATATTATGTACCCAACAGTAAGAAGTTTATGTTATGTATCCAACAGTAAGCCATTATGTTCCTTATATCAAAACAAAGAACACAACAATAACTAATATTTGCTAAAATTTTAATTTAAGTTTATATAACGGACACAGCATACATGCAACCCTTAAATAAAATCACACGCATATATAAAACAACTCACAACGTAGCATATGTATATTGCAGGCTTTCTGTTCTCAACTGAGTCAAATTAAGGTGATAGCAAGGTTCCCAAATTTAAGGGGAACATGTATTTGAATGGGTACATAATAAAGTAACAAGATCCATAATACTTCAAAGTAACAGGGGTCCATACTCACAACTGAGTCAAAATAATATGGCCACATGCATATCCAAGCATTAATAAGTTTCAGGTACAGGACTCTTCAATTTTACTAAACACAAATAGGGTACTGTAGTTTTCAATCTACACGTGTATGAGTGAATATGAGTGGATATAAGTGAATGGCACCAGTCAAGAACATGTTTAAGGACACAGGGTATGTATTATACATTAATGCAGTATTCCAAGCAGTATATTGATTTACATGTGTGTACAGACTACACAAAAATACAGACAATTGATGTCAACTATCCAAACAGTAGTTTGATAATATAATTAAGTGATGTATAATAACAGGTGAGGTTAACTCATATGTATTCAACCCAAATTATAAAATCGGTTCCACCTTTTACCTCATATATTATTGAATCAAGTTTACAACTTTTTACCCGAAGACAACAAAACCGACATTGAAACAATTTAAGTTAATCATTCTTAAAGGAATAAGGGGGTGTAATACTTACGGCAAAACAACAGTATGTAAATGGTTATTCAACTAGTTCGGGTTCGATAAGTGAAAGTGAATGGCCAGTATAACATGGTGTGGAGTATAACTTGGAACTGTTCAACAACTATTTGAGAAATGTCCTCAACAAACCCATTTAAACGAATATCCCATACGTTGAATGATTTAACTGTTCTCGACGTCCCCATTTCACATTGTATTTATTAACGGTAGTTGTAATTCAACAATCTGGAAATTTCAAAGTAGTTCATTGCTCTTCTCTTATATTCAGTTTTCAGCGTTCACAGTATTCGATATCATCCATTCACAGTATTTTATAATTTGAAACCCATTTAGGTAATAAGTCCGAAGCTTATTGTTCATGGAGTAATAACTATACCCAAGGAGATGTGTTTATGAACATGGTAGCCGATTATAAAATATATAACCTAATTCCATAAATAAATTTCATGAATGAACATGGTATTCATGGCCTGTAAAGTCATTTTCAAATTTCCAGTTTTGGTTATGGGTCAATTCAGTCTTTCCAGGAAGAAAAATAAAGTGTATTCTTGGGACAAAGAAAATTATCCCAACTTCACAGAAATTTAATTCCTCGTACACAGCAACAAATTTGAAGGTAAATCACGGAATCGGATAATCATTCCATAATCAAGTCAATCACCATGAACTTTAACTACTACATTTCGGTTTTATAACGAAACCAACTTACTAGAATTAAAGATCAATCGTGAGGCCGATTTCAATTTGTTGAAGGGGGATAAATGATTTCACTTTAGGGCTTGGGAAAAATCGAGTTTTTAATTGAGGGTTTCTCTTTAATTAGGGCCGAGGAGAGAAGAGCGATTTAGGAGAAAGGCCAAATTGAGTTTCATCCATTAGAGGATTGGAAAGGAACGATTTTTCCTGGATGAAGAATTTAGGGAAACAATTTATCTTCGTTGAAAGAAAAGAAGAGGACAGCATAATTATATAGGGGTAGAGAAGCTTTCAGAGGAAGCCAATGCGTGGGGATAAGAACAACTTTAAATCACATAGGTATAGGTCCGCGTATTGTTTTCTAGGGTAGGTTACTTTTAGTTAAAATATAAAATTAGATCTTACTGCGTACTACCGTGTAACGTTCTGAATTCAAACCGCAAACACAGCTTCCAAATACGACGAAAATTATATGTACTCCTTTGTTTCCGTGTTCTGAATCCATTAAAATTATTTTGACTGTAATCCGACTCCATTTGCATGCGATGTTATTTTTAAATTTTATATTATTTATCAACACACAGTTTGTTCACACAACAACTCCGTTTCATTTTAGATTTGAACCGTTAAATTTCAATTTCTTTATATTTAAACAAATAAAAATCTTCAATTCGTTTTAATGTTAACTTTATTTCATCCATTAATATTTCTATCAAATTTCAACCTAATTCAAATATCCAACCAGTTTTAATTTAAATGTTCAATAATAAATATTTGATTCTCAACCGATGATTAGATATCAAATTCAATCCATACGCAAAACAGTATATTTTAAATTTTAAATCTCTAACCCTAGTATCAATATAAAAATTGACTAATAATAGCTAATTATTTAATTAACTCCATATTCCAGTTGTCGAAATTTCTGGGTCATTACATAGGCAATTCTATATATTTTTATGCATGAATACAATAACATGATAAAATATAGTTTTGAGTGAGAAGGATTTCTCACTTTGGTTTCCACTCCACCAGTCTTTATTTCTGGATTTTAGTACTGTTCGGATTTAAATTTTCCTCAAATTTAATTTTGCTCCATTTTCGTCTTGGTCACTTCCATTGCGTAGAACTCTTCGACATCATCGCATTGCAACTGAAATCACTGAATTTCGTTTCCTTATGCAAAAGATATGATAATTTAAAAGTTAATTACGTAAATTCAAAATAATTAGATAGTTAATACACTAATTATTTTATTAATTATTCTTCCTCTTTCTGGAGCATGACGGAAAAAGCTCCCATCGTTCAACTACCCTGCGCATGTTTACTAAGGCTGCCTGAACTCGATCGGAGGTCACCACGACCTAGGCCTTCGAACTCTACTCCAATGGCCGGCTGCGCTTCACACTCGGCCTCCCCAAGTGGCCTGAAATGGACCACGACCGATGCCAGTTAAAGCTGAAGTTTCTCACTCCCCACACCACTAAACAAGATCATATCCATATGAAAACGAAGATCGTCAAAATCTCTACAAAATTTGCTAAAGAATTGGGATTTAATTCACTGTATTTTGATTGGGATTTGGGGATTTTATTTCGAGCAATATTGGCCCTTCAATATGGACTGGCGGTTGTGTTTTGGCAAAAGAGAATTAGGGTTTTGATTGGGTTAAGGGGGTATTTATATATATTTTTATTTTATTTAATTCGAAAAATACTAGTTTTTCAATCCAAACTCCAAATCAAACTCAATGACTATCGCCCTAGCTAAATACCCATATTCCAGACACAGTGGAATATGTTTCGTAAGTCAGTTCGACTGCTTTAATCAGTTTCTGTCAAAATTAAAATATAAATTCCATATATATTGAATTTATACATACATTTTAATTTATCGGGGCCACATACGGACTCTAAAAATTATAGAAAAATAAATCTAGCTATGTTTTGACGATATGGTCCTAACAAAACTAATTTCATCGAATTTGGAGACCATTTGAAAAATGGTCATTTTCCAGTCGATTAAATTCAAACTGAATCTGCCAGACGCGTTTAAATTTACTACGCTCACATATTAATTCCAAAAATTATGAAATTTGTAACCTATATATAATTTGATATTCCGGATCCAACAAAAGTGGTTTCGTCGAAAACGGAGGTCATTTGCAAAATGGAAATTTTTAAGGGCTATATATTATTTAGAAATATATATAAATTTCATAGCGACTATTCTGAAATTTAAACTGGACATAACTTTCAATTTATATCATGAAATCTGAAATTTTCACATTCGTTAGAAAGATATAATTAAACAGATTCAAATGTTTCTTGTTTTACTAAAATCCAATTTATTTTGAATTCTGTATAATCATTTGAAATTTAAAGTCAAAATTTCAAACTACCGTGCCATTTCAGGCTCGTTTTAATTAAATTTTATATTTAAATGTTCTAACTTCGATTTAAATATATTTTTAGTTGTTATTATTTAAAATAAATCATTTTAAATATTCAAAATCCATTAAAATAACAAAAAATAAAATTTTAAATTGGTTCAGAAATTCCGGGTTGTTACAGTCTCCCCCACTTAAAATCTTTTCGTCCTCGAAAAGGAATGGAGCTGAAAGTTGTTTAACTAATCAACTCAACTTTCATTCTAACTTTCATTCTTCAACTTTTCAGTTTTTAAGAATTTTCTAATTTCTCAAAAATTTAGGCTCTCAAAAATTTGGCTAACAGCCTAAATTTTTGAAAAATTTCGCCATACCTTCCTTTGTACAGCCCTATCGGTAAAATCACAACTTGCCTCAAAGGGCCCTCATCAATCAAAAAGAAAAAGAAAAAGCTAAGCGGCTCATAAAATCACCAAACCCAATGAATATAGTAAACATATACCTATTTGTCGGGCATACAATTTTATTCCTTTTCTTAGCTTCCATGTTATGACTTGTTCATTATATATACATGTACATATATGCAATTGCAATCAATTTTCAATTCATTTCAAATTTAATTCTATTTGGCTAAATTTTACCTTTTGTTCTCTAATTGGTTTTATTGTTCCAATATTTTAATTAGTCAAACTAATTATTATACAACACAACCATCAATCAATTAGTTGATTAGCTTTTCAAATATATAACTTTGTATACCCAAAAATTATATTTTCAGTGTCACCTCTAGCAAGATGACCTCTGGTGACAAGACTAAATTACACAATCTGAAATAATCCTATATATACCGTTCGGTTATGTTTCTTATTTACTAGGTTGCTTGGGTTAATAGCACTCTAGGCTTTACATATACTTGTATCCATCTACCTCCCAGTAGATTAACCTAATATGGTATATGTGTAGTTACCCCCAATATATCAAGGTACTTCTCATGATATCATACTCGCATGGTCTCCACCGTCACACCCCGGAAGCGTCTGTAACTCTCATCCTATGCTGGAGCGATGTACGGATCTTCATAAATCTATGCCATGTTCCGCGCAGGACCACCATCGCTATGCTGCATCAGCGTACGAACTTCCATATCCAGCCTCCTCAGTCGAATCTAGTTCCGACACGGAGTAATGCCCTGGTGTCTACGATACACCACCCGATGCAACGTGCATGTATCCGGATCCTCACACGTACATACTGTCTACTATGCCCCGAGTCCCGTAATAGGGCTGCATCTGAATGCACAGAACTCGGTCGGGAGCCTTTCCATATCTGTATAGGCCTACTAAAAAAGCCCTAAAGTAAAGATATCTAAACTATGGTCTGCATTTTCACGGTGGTTATGGTCCCACCTCGACCCCTCCCTCAACTAGTGAAAGACTACATCATGAGCTGAGTGACGTGCCCCTAGCAAAAAATCTACATCTAAATTGGCTTGTCCCACAACCAAAGTCTCGATAGTGAAAGATGGATGGTCTGTAGCTTTAGCTCTAGTCTTTCTACATCACACCGACTGCCGATGACAGGTACCCGACGATTATGATCCTTATTTGGTCCTGACCAGCCCATCTATAGGAAAATCTTTGAATCATTCCAACGCCATACCGCCACAGCCTTCTAACTGCCAAACTATCATTGCAATCAAGGTATACTCACCGGCTGGTAACACGCAGACACAACCTCTGCGAGTACAGCCTGAGCATGCACAACAACATAGGACCACCGCAGAGTACCCACAACGTCCCTCAGAAGTCGCTTGCTTCCTTCTAGTCCAGCAGAGCCAGCAAGTAGAATATCAAGAAGAAGAATCAGATGGGTGTGCTCCTCTTGTGCCTCCGGACACCTCGATGATCTACCCCCGTTGGGTTCCTTACCTTCGTACATGCGCACTGGTCCAAGCTCATCATGCTAACATGTTATTAGACCCTATGTCTAATCTTTTAATCTTGCGCTTGTCTTATCCTTTCAGATTACCAATTACTTGGTTATTCACATCTTTTATTTTTATTCAAGTTACCAGGTTTTCGCTAGGCCCCTTATATCTCGAAGGAACGGACGTTTCTTGCTTATTAATTTAGTGGTATAACTTAACCATTTAAGTTCATTAATAAGCCCATAACATGTAATTCCCTATATTGTAATCAGTAAAAGTAATCTACAATCCCTTTACATTATTACCATGTAATTCACTGTCCAATTTCATGTTTACAAGTTACAGTAACATGTTATACTCAATGTATATGATTAAATATAATTTATTCACTCTATAAGTCTACCCCATTCTTTCTTATTCAATCATAACCTCATCTTACACTACCATTTTATCTTGTTGTTGCTTACTTATTAGCTTAGTTCTCTTGACTAAGGTTTATTAATAAGTTCCCTTTTCATTTATTATAACCTATGTTATAACTTCCACTTGTCTCTAGGATAAGCCTACCTATTATATTCCATTATCATTCTTATAATCAATTCTAATAGGTTATATTCCTCGTTCATCACATTTTCTTTGGTTCTTTAATGTTAACCAAACTCTTACTATTGTAAGTTTTATCTCTTTACAGTCTTGTAAATTTTCACATATATTGTTTATTTTCATTGCATACATATATCTTTATATACATTTAAGCACCAGACCTCTTACATTAAGTTGACCACTTGTGGATGCTGGAATTGTAGGGCAGTTTCGGGCAGGCTTCTACCACAAGTTGAACTTAACATCGTGTCACGGTACGATTATCTACAGTTTCCCAATTTTACTATTGTGATTTTCCTTTCTCTATTCATTGTTATGCATGTTTCTTATTTCATTGAGGAAAACATTACATGCACCATATTAGTTTGATCCAGAAAGGTTCAATGATTTACTTCCATAACATACATCTATTTAGATCCATCGTTACAAGTTATTTCTTTTATTTTTCACTATGGCTCCTTTGCAACTACGTTCTAAGAAATAGGTTTTGTGATTACAGTAACTCAGACGGAGGATATATATATACAACTTTGGTGAAATACAACATTGACAATTTCCACATATTTTAAATAGGATTAATAGCCAATTTCCATAATTGTCTATTGTTCAACATATTAAATATAACGGGGAATACAAACGATAGATATACAGTTATTTAAAAAGGTACAATTTAGATCCACTCACCTAACAACTTTTCAATCCATGAATCTGATCCAGATTTGTTATTCCATGGCCTTCCTAACTGAATCTATAATCCAAATAACCATGGGTTCACAAATCTGATACTAAAAGAAGAGGGAAAAGGAAGAGAAACCTAAATAAACTAGATTCAAGAGTTTACCTCACGCTAGTCATAATTCTGAACACCTATTTGTAGATTTATCTCTTGTCTTCAAATCTTGAATCAAAACCCCTATGAACTAGTATTCTAATTTTCTGAAAAGATTTGGAGGAAGAAGAGAATGGTAGAGCCTGAGTAGCATCTCAAAAAATATGAGATTAAAGCTAGGCCTTACTAGTCTATTTATAGGTGTACCTGAAAGCTTGGACCATCGATTTGATCAAACAAAATATGAACCACACACACATAAAATTACACGTCACAGGAAATGAATCTGGGACCCGCTCAGGTCGACCCCTGGGTCGACCCGCCCTTGCGTTGGTCGACTCAGCCTATCCTGAGTCGACCCGTCCTGGTCCAAGCGCGTTTTCTAGGACGTTGTTTCTGAATTTAACATTTTTAATTGACAACGTACTTACCTCATATGGCTTTCCTGATTTATTTTATTCCTTATTATAAATCACAGTTACGTTTGGATTTCAATTCTACCTGTATATATATATATGTTAATATACATACAATTTTCTAATTATTTAACTCATTGATAACTTATGCGTAAAAGCTCCGTTTTGGTCATGCCATATACCAAAACGAATCAGAAAATTTCCATGAACACATTGGTAAATGTTTTGTGGTCAAAATACAAAAATATAATCATTTTATTATTAATGTAAAATACAGGGTTTACATTCTCCCATCCTTAGGAATTTTCGTCCCCGAAATTTGATAGGTATAGAGTAATGTTCTTCCTCGTATCAACAGCAACCAACTGGTATTCATCCAAATTTTCAACCATCTATGCATTTGTGCAAAGTGTTACATGTACAACAATATGGATTCAATGGATGCCTAAATGGTACAAAAATCTTGAATATATGATGCACATATCCTAAATATACTGGTAATTTCTATATGAATGCAATATCTTTTGAAAAATAAAAGCATTTTTCAACCAATTATTCCTATACCCTTGCAAAGAAAAGGCATAGTTCATCCAATTTTTGCATCCAAAATCATACCATTCAACTTTTAAATTTTCTAATTTTGGAAAAATTAAATTTCTGAGTCTTCTCTCCGTGCACTACTTTTGAGGAAACCTTATTTATTATTATTATCATGTAATATTAGTGTTTCGCTTGTTGTTTAATTATAATCACAGTGATTTCTACAAAAATTTCCTTACTAATAAATAAAGTCTTGGTTGTAAACAGTATATTACTACAAAGGTTAAATCTAAAACATATGTTCTACTAAAACAAGTCAAGCTAAGATAGTCAAGTTCTAAGACACGTGGTCCAACAAGCAACACCACAACTATCAATCATTAGAATGGAGGTCTGGGCCCCTACCCAAAAGGACCGAGGATAAACGAATCCAACCCACCTAGGGTATCCTCCACTTTACCTAGACGCTCCTCCTTCCTAACCTCTAGATGCATATCCCGCATCTCTGCCTACATCTGATCAAACTGCTGTTGAGCGGCATATATTTTCTGCAAGCTCTGCTGCTGTGTCTGTACAGCCTCTATCTGGGGTCGTGCCATTTCTTTTTGTCCAAGCAAGATGTCCTTATGCTCTCTAGCTAGTCGAGCCTGTCTCTCTGAGATGGTCCTAACCTCATCTCTCATATCCTAGGGGGCTCTGGATGACCATGTGCCCCACTCAGATGACTGGGAAGACCCGGCGTCTCCCAAGGCAGCTTTGCACCTATATACTGATAATCCTCTAGAGGATAGAAATACTGATACTTTTGTGGCTCCTCTGTCAGAGCAAACTGGGGCTCAATCCCTACCATGGTCTGATAACCAACCAAAAGCCTATATGGAAATCTCGCTGGGGAAAACTGCTACTCTCTCTGGCCCTGTCGGCCTCCCTCGTCCGGATGACCTATATCTGCAACATCTACATTTGGAAACTCACCTCCTCCATCACCTCCGTCAAACCCATCAACCCCGTCACCACCAACATCACCCTCATCCTCCATCAACTTTGGATCCGCCCCCAGTATCTCTAGTAACTCAATATGCATCCTAGTCATCATGGAGAGGTCTATAAGATGTTGAGGATATGAAATATAACTCGCGTTCCCTACGGGAACCCCAGCATGTACAAAAACTGACGTCTGTAGGTGTCCGTATGGAATGGTGGACTATCTCATCTCAGTGGAGGAGGCAAAATACGACATAATCAAATAAGTCCAATTCACCTCGAGTCCTGCAAAAACTGCATATGTAGCCGCCTTAATCATGGGAGAAACTCTGTATTCGTTGCCGGGTTATATTGTAGGATGCATATAACCACTCTAGCTAGTGGACGCAAATGCGCCATCTCCCAAACTCTAACATTCTCATTCACAAAAATCCTACGTAACACAGCCAAACTTGTCATCTCTACTTCCTCTAAATGTAGGACCTCGCTTTGTATACCAAGCATAGTCCCAAAATGTGCATCAATGAACAAAATACGCATACCCTTAACCTCCGACACAAAAAATACTACCCCATCCTCTTCCCTACTCTCTAGATTAGCATCGAAAAGATGTACTAACCTCGGATAAGCATTATTCTCCACTATGTTGTGGTCCAGAATGTTGTATAACCCCACACCATTAACAATGGCTCTAAAGGGGTGCCTAAAAAGTCTGCAAATTCGACTGGTCTTCTTAGCAATATGATGAATCCGCTAGACTTCGCGTAGGCCTCCACTATATCCCTCTGGTTGTTGCACAGGCGATCTCTCGAGGGTTTAATCGGGGAAATTTGGCGGCTAGAGAGGGTCGTGGAGGCATGGTGATTTCTCTTCAAATCTGAAAGAAACTTGTGTGGATCTGGATGGAGAACATTGAGGCTTCAATTCGGCACCAAATTTGAGTGAAACAACGGAGTTTTCTGGAGGTGGTGGCTTTGGAAAGTTAAAGGAAGAATGGGTTTTCGGTGGATTTGGGGGGAAGCAAAATAAACGACGAAGCCTCTCGGCTTCGTCTTTTATTTTTTTTGGGCTCTGAGACCGTGGGTCGACCCATGTAGCGGTGTGTCGACCAGTGGGTCAACCCATCCAGGGTGTGTCGACCTATGGGTCGACCCGACCCTTAATATTTTTTTTTTCTTTTTTTGATTTCCCAATCATGCTCAAACCCAAGAAAAGTAGAAAAAATGAAGAAAAAGGTCGGTAGACAATCTACATTTCCCTTTCCAATTTATCTTGTACACTCTCTTAACCAAACTGCCAAATTATCCAGTTTGCTTATGTTTTCCCTTACCATTTTCATTCAGTGCACAAGTCATGACAATTCAATTTTTCACTTGTATGCAAGCCTATATATAATTATATATATTATTCTTACTATATTAGAATATACAAGTACATTCTCTCACTATTTAAATAGGAATCCTAAGTCTAGACTCTGATACCAGATGTAACAACCCAAATTTCGATAGACAGGTTTTTTTTTTCAAAAATCCCAATCTACCAAAACCTTAATTGGTTGGTCTGGTATCCTGCAGAGAAGACAGAGATATAAAACATATCAGAGCTCAGAAAACATATCACAGCGGAATGGAATAAAATATAATAAAATCAAATATAGCCTTACCAAAGTAATAATACTGCCTAACCTGTATCCAAAATTATCATATCTCTGCCATAAACATAACCTACGAGTGTGTTATGATGAGGGGGTCAGAATACAAGTTCTGCTAACTGGACTAAATTACACAATCTGAAATAACCCTACATATACGGTTCACTTATGTTTCTTATTTATTAGGTTGCTTGGGTTAATAGCACTCTAGGCTTTACACACACGTCTTACCCATCTACTTCCCAGAAGATTAACCTAATATGGTATATATGCAACTACCCCAAATATATCATGGTACTTACCATAGTACCCTTCTCGCACGGTCTCCACCATCATGCCACAAAAACGTTTGTAACTCTCATCCTACACCGGAGCGACGTATAGATCTTTATAAAACTACGCCACTTCCGAGCAGAACCACCATCGCTATGTTGCATCAGCGTACAGACTTCCACATCCAATCTCCTCGGTCGAATCTAGTTCTGACATATAGTAATGCCCTAGTGTCTATGATACACCACCTGGTGCGGCGTGCATGCATCCGGCGATCCTCACACGTACGTACTGTCTACTTTACCCTGAGTCCCGTAATAGGGCTATATCTGAATGCACGGAACTCGATCAGGAGCCTTTCCATATCTATATAGGTCTACTAAAAAAGGCCTAAAGTATAGGTATCTAAACTATGGTTTACATTTTCATAGTGGCTATAGTCCCACCTCGACCCCTCCCTCAACTAGTGAAAGACTATATCAAGAGCTAAGTGGCGTGCCTCTTGCAAACAATCTACATCCAAATTGGCATGTCCCGCAACTAAAGTCTCGATAGTGAAAGAACGATGTTCTGTAGGTTTAGCTCTAGTCTTTCCGCATTACACTTACTACCGATGACAGGTACCTGACGATTGCTATCCTTATTTGGTCCTGACCAACTTATCTATAGGCAAATCGTTGAATCACCCCCCAATGAAATATCGCCACAGCCTTTTAACTACCAAACTACTGTTGCAATTAAGGTATACGCACCAGGTGGTAACGCGCAGACACAACCTCTGCGAGTACAGCGGGAGCATGCACTGCAACAGAGGACCACCACAAAGTGCCCTACCATGTCCCTTGGAAAATGTGTGCTTCCTTCCTGTCCTGTAGAGCAAGAAAACAGAATATCAAGCAGAAGAATCAGATGGACGTGCATCTCTCATGCCTCCGGATACCTCAATGATCTACCCCGTTGGGTTCTTCACCTTCATACATGCAGACTAGTCCAAGCGCATCACACTAACGTGTTATTAGACCCTATGTCTAATCTTTTAATCGTGTACTTGTCTTATCCTTTCAGAATACCAATTTCTTGGTTATTCACATCTTATCTTTCTATTCAAGTTACCAAGTTTTCTCTGGGCTCCTTATATCTCGAAGGAACGGACCCCTCTTGCATATTAATTTAGTGGTATAACTTAATCATTTAAGTTCATTAATAAGCCCATAACATGTTATTCCCTAGATTGTAATTAATGAAAGTAATCTACAATCCCTTTACAATATTACCTTGTAATTCAGTTTCCAAATTCAGATTTACAAATTACTATAATATGTTATACTCAACGTATTTGATTAAATATAACTTATTTCACTCCATAAGTCTACCGCATTCTTTGTTGTTTAATCATAACCTCATCTTACACTGCCATTTCAGCTTGTTGTTGCTTACTTATTAACATAGTTCTCTTGACCAAGGTTTATTAATAAGTTCCTTTTTCATTTATTATAACCTATGTTATGAATTCCACTTGTCCCTAGGACAAGCCTACCTATTATATTCCATTCTCATTCTTATAATCAGTTATAATAAGTTGTATTCCACATTCAAATTTTTTTTGTTCTTTAATGTTAACCAAACTCTTACTATTGTAAGTTTTATCTCTTTACAGTCTTGTAAATTTTCACACATATCACTTATTTCCATTGCAAACATATATCTTTATATACATTTAAGCACCAGACCTCTCATATTAAGTTGACCACTTGTGGATGCTGGAATTGCCAGGCGTTTCCGGGCAACCTTCTACCACAAGTTGAACATAACCTCATGTCTCGGTACGATTATCTACAATTTCCCAATTTTACTATTGTGATTTTCCTTTATCTATTCATTGTTATGTACGTTTCTTATTTCTTTAAGGAAAACATTACATGCACCTTATTAGTTTGATATACAGAAAGATTCAGTGATATACTTCCATAACATGCACTATTGAGATTCATAGTTGCAAGTTGTTTCTTTTCTTTTTAACTATGGCTCCCTTGCAACTACATTCTAAGAAATAGGTTACTTAGGGGAATAAATCACATTTCCTCAGAATCCAACTAACTCAGTCCACTACATCTCTTCCTTTCTTATTTTCAGAGAGACATTTAATTTTTGTTTTAAACTACTACAACCTTTTCTCTTTAACCACAACAAGCATATTCAATCCTACTTTCATGATCATTTCTCAATTCAGGTTATGTGATTACAGTAACTCAAACGGAGGATACACCCCCCCCCCCCCGGTGAAATACAACAGTGACAATTTCCACATATTCTAAACAAGTTTAATAGCCAATTTCCATAATTATCAGTTGTTCAACATATTAAATATAACGGGGAATACAAACGATAGATATACCGTTATTTAAAAAGATACAATTTAGATCCACTCACCTAACAGCTTTCTAATCCATGAATCTGATCCAGATTTTTTATTTCATGATCTTCCTAACTGAATCTATAATCCAAATAACCATGGATTCACAAATCTAATACTAAAATAAGAGGGAAAAGGAAGAGAAACCTACAGATTCAAGAGCTTAACTCATGCTAGTTAGAATTTTGAACACATATTGGTAGATTTATCTCTTATCTTCAAATATTGAATTAGAACCCCTATGAACTAGTATCCTAATTTTCTAAAAAGATTTGAAGGCAGAAGGGAATGACAGAGCCTGGGAAGCATCTCAAAAAATATGAGATTAAGGATAGGCTCTGCAAGTCTATTTATAGGTGTACCAAAAAGTCTGGACCATCGGATTTGATCGAACAAAATCTGAACCGTACGTACAGAAAATTATACATCATAGGAAATGAATCTGGGTCCGCTCGGGTCAACCCCTGGGTCGACCCACACTTATATGGGTCAACCCATGGGTCAACCCATGGGTCGACCCGTATGTCGACCCGTTCGGGTCCAGGCGCGTTTTCGGGGATGTTGTTTCTGAATTTAACATTCTTAATCGATAACGTTTATTTACTTGCCTCATATGGATTTCCTGATTTATTTTATTCCTTATTATAAATCACGGTTACGTTTGAATTTCCATTCTACGTGTAAACATTCATATACATACAATTTTCTGATTATTTAGTTCATTGATAACTTATGCATAAAGGCTCTGTTTTGGTCATACCAAATACCAAAACGAATCAGAAAATTACCACGAACACATTGGTAAATGTTTTGGGGTCAAATTCCAAAAATATAATCATTTTATTATTAAAGTAAAATACAGGGTATTACACCGGCCTTTTTGCCCGGCTATCAAAAGCAATCCAGAATGAAATGACTTAACGATCGCAAGGAAAAACGACTCAGAAGTGTCACTCAAAGGCTTAAAGATCAAGTCCTGATGGCATCATACGACTAGGATCGTCTCATCTCATCAGAGCTACTTTTGGAGGATCACATACTCGTTGATCGGTAGGAAACCAAAGGTGGATCGATATAGATCCCACTGTCTCTAAACAACTCAGCTCAACTCACCAACATGCGGATCAATACAACTTCTCATTATAGTTCGGAGGAACTCTGCAAATCCATACAACTTCACTACACCCCGACTTTGAAGAACATACTACCACATTGTCTAACTGAATCAGGACCAAACTTCTCTCAAATATGAAGTAAGGAAGGAAGATGAGATATATGTGCATTGATCCTTAAAAGGGACTAAGAAAAAGGATCGGTATTAATTCGCAAGCCTTGCCTTTATAGGTCTTGGACCACATATACCGCCTATTATTTCGGATTCCGGATTTACAACATGAACCTCATGAATAGCTCTATTTTCGATAGAATATGGATCTTATGGCATTCTAACTACATTGTACTATTTTACTCAAAAATATTACCGATCCGTACATTGTTTAGTAAATTTCAGCAATAAAGTGATTGAACATGCAAAGTGAATGTAGGCCGAATTACGCCGAATCACCATATATCATTTTCTTCTTTTACTGCATTTTTACAGCTTCTTACTCATTATTCCATTTATTTTAGTTTATCATGTGTTGAACTATTCAGATATTGCGCTATATTTTGGTATCAACATTCTGGTGTTTTCATTGAGTACATAGAAAAAAATCATTTTTTTTTCTTTTCTTCCAATCCATTCAAGTTTCAAAACTTTCTTGGACCTTCTCATGGTCTACATACGAAGCTCTATATCATGGTGAAGAAGAAAAAAGTCCATAGCCGTTGGAATTTCTCGTGTCAATCATCAAGAGGCATCACTCTGACGACAATCTTCGGACAATCCTAATCCTAATATAATCATGCCACAATCGATGTAGCTACTTCATCCACCTGAATGACTCGGTCATGCAAGCTCAGATGTCGAGTCGATGAGAAAACTGGAGGTCACTCAAGGGATCTCAATTGGCAGATCACTGAAAAGCTTGAACTAATGAAGAAGCTACAACGATTTATCCGAAGCACTATTTCTTACCTGGAGGAGGATAAGAGCGTTTATTCTCCTAATAACAACGTTATCTTCGGAAGCTCTTCATCTGGAACTACCAATGCCACTAAACTATTGGAGGAGGACTTCTCATAATGACATGAGATGAAACACCAAAAAGGGAACGAGACAGTCTGTTCGTTCCCAGCTTGGTCCGACCCATAATCAAGGAAGTAGGACCATACCCCATAACACTCAAACTCGTGCCACCACTACTCATAATATGACTTCGTAGCTTCCTATCATCAGCCAAAACCATGATACTCCTGCCCAACTTCTTCGAAACCAGGCCATTAATGTGGTCCAACTTGACGATGACGATGAACGTCCCCTAAGGTGAAGATGCAGTACTACACTCTGGAGAGAGATCACTGCCATTGAGAATAGATGGAGACCTCACCTCTAGGTATCGCCGCTATGATTCGAAGGATCGTGCAAAAAACTCAAGGAGGGGCCATCGAAGTTTGGGAAGCTAGTACAAGGTGCAACACTTTCACCGAAGTTGTTCTGACTGCAGAATGGTCTCAAAGGTTTGATATGTCAAAACTTGTTGCTACTCAAGGAAGATCGACCCTCGGAAATTCCTCAATAGATATGAATGGCATATGGGTCCATCCCGTGCCACTGATACGGTGAAGTGTAAATGTTTTCCTGTGTTCCTCGAAGGCGTGGCTTGCTATAGTTTCCTCAACTAATGTCGAAAATCATATCTTCTTTCAGCCAACTTGCCAGAGAGACGGTAAAGCAATTTAGGATACACGCTAAAATGTCGAAGGACGTCCTGCCATCTCTAATATCTTCTAAGGAGCCAACAAGACACTGAAGAGCTACTAGGAAATATTTAATAACGCCCTTGCAGAGGCTAATGATCCACGAACAAACATTGTGCTTCTTTAGCAAATAAAGGGTGTGCATCCAGATACAGAATTCGGAAGATGGCTTAATCGAAAGCCTCTAAATGCATTGGAGGTTTTCTAAGAAAAATCCAGTGGATACCTATGCTAGGAAGAAGCGCGTAAGAATCGTGCAATGCATGGTCATCCCCACAATCTGCACTGGGATACTGTGCTGTCAAACCATTCGGGAAAAACTCTGGAAAAGACAATATGAGACAGCCCATTATACATCACCAGTGCTCGTAACCAAAAATTTGCATTGTACAAGTACCCAACCGATGTAAAGCGATCGCCAAGAGAAAGGAATAGTCGAAAAGAAGAGAAAAGAGAAAGAAAAGAAAGAAATAGAAGAGAAGAGGAAGAAGATAACAGAACATAAACACAATCGTAGAACCTGTCGTATATCTCACAACACATCAGATAACACATGATAATAACAAACTCAGGTATAAAACAGACGAGACAACAATAACTAAATAAACCACAGAACCAAAATACATAGGCTCTTATAGTTATACAGAACAATAATAGAGTTTACACAAGTGATAAATAAACTCAAATTGTTAAACTGTCTCTAAAATAAATACATAACACCGCCAAAGCTCCAAAGTGTTACACAGTAGAATAAACAATATTGATACAAGTATAAATATATAAAACGTCGCTTCTTGCTAATCCACCTGCACAACTCCAAGTAATACTCTACCTATCACCTGGTATGTTCATCAACATTGTTGATAAGCACCTAAGGTAATAAGAAGAAGATAAAACCTTTGGTCAAACAACAGTCTAGTGTGACCAATAAACAAATCTCAAAGTATTGTAAAAGTCATAATAGTTATATGGCATAGAAGGTATCGAGAATCAAACCTGTCCTGCCCCTATATCTACAAAGTTAGCACACAACAATCAATACATGCTATACCATGATAAACCTCATATAAAAAGGGTGTGATAGATATCTAAATACTAATGATGATAAATAAGTAAACATCCATATCATTCATCCTCACATTCACTCACTCAATGAGCAAAACATACGGCATTTAGTACTTCGGTCACCAAAACCATCGAGGCTCTAGCAGGTCCAACTTACATGGTCTCTGCCAAACTATTGCCATGTCCAACTACCTTGGTTTATAGCAGATAACCTTACCCAATCCAAACTGCACTGGCTTTGGGTCAAGTGGTCCAAATTCCCTAGTCTGATTCGTCCTTGTACCCTTCCCTCAAAGGCATACCGAATACTAACAACTTCTTTACATACGTTCTCCACAACAAAATCTCTCGTATGACTGTCCTAAAATTCCCTCCGAAATCAATCAGCAAGTGGGTTATCCTTGGCGAACAGCACTACCGTGAGGCCTCATCAACTGTATTCCAAGTCGTAACAACTATGTGCTATCCCATCCTCATATGACAGTCATCTCAGCATGACCTAGTGTTGTCTTTTTTACATCTTGAAGAAAGCTATCCATCTCAGCAGCCTTGCTCCCCATCTTAGAATCATTGTCATCGAATGACAAGTCATTATATAGAAGCACCACATCATTGCCTCATGCCAAAGTCATTGATCAAAGAGCCACCATATCAAAATCACGATCAAACGAACCTTCATGTCCTACTCCTCAAAATCATGTCAATGGTAGTTAATATCGACCACTCCATAATATTCGATAATGACTACCCGAATCATATATTTAACCAAAATTAGTTAAATACCCATCCATGGAAAGTGTCCGGCATTAGTAATCTAAGTCCCACATTTTATTTAGTTCATCTTGTGATAAGAAGATATTTGTGTGGAAGGAGAAGAACTGGAATAAACAATAAAATTATTGAAGATTGCATAAACAAAACAAATCCCATCAAATAAGTGCAATTAACTATGAATCTTCCATGGAATTGATATTTTGTAAAATAGAAAATTAGGGGATTTTATATTATTTTATTCTCACAATCCTAAAAATCCTAAGGCATAATCAAGTCCAAAAATATTAAACAATCATTAAAATTGAAAAACTAAGATCTCTACTGATAGTTGGTCCTTATGTTGCCTCCTTTTGGATTTGAAATGCCTATTATAATCTCCTTCGGATATTTTCTTTATGAATATATATATATATATATATATATATATATATAAGAAGGGGTATATATATCTTTTTGTGTATCGAATTCATAAAGATTGAAGGAGAAGAGATTTAGAAATAAAAATAACAAAGATAAATGTTTATAGGATTTCTTACCTCAGATCCTATTGGAGTATTCTGAGTCTAAAAAGAGAATACTGAGTCGCTCGACATGGCTTTGCAGATTTTCTTAAAATATTTGCGAATAAGATGATGAGTTTGGCATCTAGTTTATAATTATTTAAAACATACCAGAAGAAAGATAATATATTAAAAACTATTAAATCTAGATGGTACAACACGTAAAACTGAGCTTCAAAATCAGGTAAGAGGTTGACCCCTTACTCCAAGCAACTGAATGCTATGGTTGACCCCGTAATCGCTCGCTTGAATAGTCGGGTCGACCTACCCGTCAATTTTGGGAAGGTAATTAATTAGTTGTTTCTTCTCTAACTGGTTTTATTCCTTAGTGTTAATTACTAATTTTATCGCTTCTCAACCCTAAGTTTAATGGCATAATTAATATCAAATTTCAAATTACAGAACTAATTATTTATTTATTTACACTTTAATCATATCCAAATTATTGTAATCCCAAAAACTTTAATCTGTCGTAACTTTTTCATCCAAGCTCTGTTTCAGCAAATTATATACATAAATTGACTAGAGTTTCGCTACGAATGCAATGGTAAAACTTTCATGGTCAAATCTTAACCTTTTGGCATAATTTTCATATATACCTTTATCTTATTGACTTAATTTCTCTTACTTTGCTTCTTTCAATAGGTAAATTTTATGGTGTGTTACATAAATTCTGTAGTAATTTATATTTCATATGGATGTCATAGCTTCAATCTTGCATTATGCAATATGGTAAATTCATGTGTGAATTCTAATTTTTGCATATATTCAAAAGATTTATGTTTTTTTCACCGGCTAACCCATCGATGCAAATTATTTAGAAAATATGTTAATGTTTTGACTTTAAAAGCATAACCGACAACTCGTTGGGAAGTTGTATCGAAAGCGTAAGGACCATAAGAACTCAACCATTAGAGCTAAGAAATGTTTTAATTAGTATTAAAATGACTGTAATGATGATATCATAAGTGTTGAAGCTAAATGTTTATATCAAAATGCGCTAAAAGATTTTGAGTTCTTGATTAAGTTATGTTTTCGATGCACTATTTCGGATAATATTAATTGGGTTAGCAAAATACTTTAAAGAAAGGCAATGAACATTTAAGATGCAATTACTAAAATAAAAACTTATTGCATTTTAATTTATTTTTAGAGACAACAGGATATGCAGGTATAAAAAATGAAGCAAAAGAATTTGCAAATGAGGTTAGCATTGAACCAAAATTTACAAAACAAAAGAGTTGTTACTAGAAAAAACAATTTGATGATGATGTCATAGTTGACGCTAATGAAACTCAATTCTTGAAAGATAACTTTAGAAATACATACTTTCTTCATATAATAGACCAAGCTCTTGCTTCCTTAAGGATCAATTTGAACAATTTGAGCTTTATGATCGAATTTATGGATTTCGAACCATTGAAAATAAACAATTGAAAGAGCATTGCGAAATTAGATTTTTTTTTTTTAAATATTACGGAGAAAGTGATATTTGTGAAAAAGTATTGCATTTTAAATTTACTAAGATATGAAGAAAATTGTCATTGGAAACAATCAATCAATTAACCAAGATCCTTGATTTTCTAAGATATTACAGTTATATGAGTGGATTTATAGATGCATGTGTTGCATACTGAATCATTTTAACTATTTTAGTTAATGATAAAATTGATGGAAAGAAGTTTCTCTAAATTAAATGTAACAAAAAACTTATCTTCAAACTAAATTATATCACCAAAAGTATTAATGGGATTGATGATGACCTTTATTGAAAAATAATAATTGGATATGTTAGATTATGATTATATAATTGACAAATTTGCTTTTAAAAACGAGGGAATAAGTTATCTTTGTTGAATGTATTATTTTCAAAGATGTATGACATGTTTACATTATCAGTTGAGTATGCAGAGCTAGCCCACCAAGTCTATAGGCTGGGGCAACCCACCGGGCATAGGAAAAAAAGTGAAAGCCCAAACAGGAGCAACCCGAAGCGGATAAAGAAAATGGAAAAAAGTGAATGCTTTAATATATAAATCAATTATAATTAAGGGTTTTTTGTGAGGTTCAATCTTTTCACATTGCAAACTTCAGCAGAAGAGTCGCCTCCTCAGCCTCTGGTCTCGTCCACCGTGAAGCAGCTGCTATACAATCCTCATCCTTTTCTATTTGCAAATTTGAAATTCGAGGTAAATTTTTAGGATTTTTTTAATGAGCACTTGATTCAGATTACTGAAATTGAATTTCAGGGTCATGTTGACAGCGTGAGATTTGTAGTCGTAGGTACCCTTAGATGATTTGGTTATACAGCTGTAGCCTCTAGGTTATATCATGTACCATGATTTGGATTGCAAAAGCTTATTCGAAAATATCATGAAGTAAATGTTGGCTGTAGGCTGTAGGCAGCCTGTAAATGTAGTTCGAAATATCATGAAATTCAAAATATCATGGGAAAACATTTGTCATATTATAAATGTAAGCAGTCTGTAGGCTGTAGCATAACCTAGATTCCTAGTTTTAATGATTTGCATTGTTACATTAGCATAATGTTTGCCAAAACTTAAACTTAGACGTTGGTTGTAGCATATTAATCTAAAATATATACTGAACGCATATTTCTACTGTCAACTGCCCATCTTATATTGTTATTGGACTAAGACCTAAAATTGATTTTAATTCATTAAATATCAATACCATGACAGAAAACAAAGGTCATAAAAATCAAGTGAAATTCATAAAACAAAACTCTGGAGCTTATAATAGAAGTGTGAAACAACATCAAGATGCAATATCTACATCATTAGTGGGTTAAATTTCCAAATTATTCAATGCCAGAGCACAACAATCACTTGGTTCAAGTCAAGCGGGAAAAATTAATGAAGAACTAATGAAAACGTTGACAATTTTATCGAAAAGCATGTAATGGAAGCATTAATATAGGCGAGGAAAATGAAGTAGATGTCAATGAAGAAATTGACAATAAAGAAGATGGAGAGCTTGTGAATGAAGAGATATATGAGAGTGAACTTGATTTTAATAAAAATGTCGATGTGGATTATGATCTAGAATTGTGGGAAACTACATATGATACTAAAAGAATAATTTTAGTTCAAAATGGTCCTATCAAAATCGTAAAAACGACGGTAAATTTCCCAATATCATTAAGTGTGGGAAAAATAGAAGTTTTGCATCATAACACCACATTCGTCATTTTTGAAAAAGGAGAAGAACATGAGAGGAAGTGGCTAATATATTCAAATGCATTGAGTAAAGTGTTTTGTTTTTGCTGTAAATTATTCAAAAATAGAATGATGCCAAGAAGTTATCCAATGATGGAATTGATTATTTGCATAATCTTCCCTAAAAACTTAGTGAGCATGAAACTAATCCAGAACATTGTGAAAGTATCGTAAAGTGGGTTGATTTGCAAAAAAAGGTTTGCAAGTAAAAGCAACAAAAATACGGAAGTTCAAAATGACAAAGAAAAGACCCGTTGGAAGATGTTTTTAATCCGGGTAATTAGGGTTATGAAAATGCTTGCTCGAAATAGCTTGGTCTTTCGTGGAAATATATTTTTCTGTCAACTTATTGAGTTTTTAGCGGAGTTTGATATGATTATGCAAGATCATTTTTGATGTGTAGTAAATAAACAAATTCAACATCATTATCTTAGTCATAAGATCCAAAATGAGATATATCAAATGATATCAAGGGGAATACAATAAAAAGATCATAAAAGTAAAATATATTTTCGTCATGCTTGGTTGTACACTGGATTCAGATCATACAGAGAAAATGTCTATAATCATAAGATGTGTGGATATTGAAGACATTGATAAAGTTAAGGTGGAAAGGGTTTTCTTAGATTTATAATGGTTGATGATACGACCGGCTTGTCTATTTCAACAACTTCAAAGCGCTTTGAATGAACTCAAACTTAACATTGATGATACAAGAGGGCAAGGTTATGACAATGGATCTAATATGAAAGGTAAGCATCAAGGCTTGCAAAAAATACTACTTGACATAAATCTGTGAGCATTTTACGTACTATGTGGATGTTATAGCTCGAATCTCGCACTATGTGATATGACTAAATCTTATGTTAAGGTAAGAAGTCTTTTTTGCATCTATGCAAAAAAAAAAAAATTACATTATTTTCGGGATCTACTCATCAATGGATGTCTTTAAAAAGTATGTAAAGGGTTTGACTCCTAAATCACTATTGACTACACGATGGGAAATTCATTTTGAAAGTGTGGGAGCAATTCGGTTTCAAGCGTCAATGTTGAGAGATGCTTTGACTGAAATTGCAAATAGCTCTAAAGTGGATATTGTGATTGCGGAAGCTAAAGGCTTATGTGTGAATGTTCCAGAGAATTTTGAGTTCTTTGATTAGTCTATGCATTTGGTATAAATTACTAAACAATGTAAACCAAGTAAACAAAATACTTCATGACGAGGATATATATTTAGAGGTTGCCATTACAGAATTAAAAGAACTAATTATATTTTTTCTAAACTTTAAAGAACATGGTTTCGAAAAAAATGATGAAAGAAGCAAGTGAATTTGCTATAGGTGTTGGTATCAAACCAATATTTGAGAAGAAAATAATCTTTGGTAGGAATAATTTTTTTGATGAAGAGGTTAAAGCCAATGTTGAAGAAAGGCAATCACCAAAAGAAAATTTTAGAGGCACATACTTCATCCACGTCATAGATCAAGCTCTTACATCATTCAAAGATCAATTTGAATAATTTCAATTGTATGATAAATTTTTTGGATTTTTTTTAATGCAAACTTCATGGAAATTGATAAAGGAGGAATTGATAGAAAAGTGCATTAGTTTTGAAAATTATTTATAATACAACCAATAGTGTGATCTATATGGACAAGACATATTTCAAGATTTGAAAGTTTTACACACCATATTGTCTAGAGATGTTTCCAAATTGATTAGCATTCTTGACTTTGTACGATCTTACGTGGATGACGGAGGTTTTCAATGTGCATGTGTTGCTTATCGAATTTTGCTTGCTATACCGGTCATTGTTGCTTCCACATACAGAAGTCTTTATAAATTAAAGTTAATTAAAAGTTATCTTCGAACATCCATGTTACAAGAGAGACCGAATGAATTGGCAACAATCTCAATTGATAGTTCGTGATTATGACGCTTTAACTTAAGACTTTGCTTCAAAAAAGCAAGAGAAACACCTTTCTTCGAACTTTTTGAAAAGTTGCAGTATTTTGTATGAGAAACTGGTATTTGACATTTTCTTAAACAACCATTGTATTTGTCGTTCAATCGATATTAAGTATGGTATTTATTTTATTTTATTTTATTTAACATTATATCAGCTTGAAACAATTTTTAACTATTGTTTTTGTTGAAAGGCAACCAAAATCAATCGTAGTTTAGATAGTCAATTGGTTGGATCATCATTCCAAGTAAGTTATATATATTGAGTGTCCAGTTACGTATGAACCTAAAAAAAAAAAAAAATGAGTCCTGCCCTTTTACATAATTCAAGACTCCCCATTAAAATTTTCTGCACAATTCCATTTTAACCCCAGCCTACTACCCGTCGACAAACAAACCATTAGTTGTCGATAAACGGAGAAACCAACAGCAGCCTATGGGCGCCCGCATGTACGTACGCAATTAATACACGCCGCGATTCCCTCCCTGGCTGCTTTTTAAATAGATGCACGTGCACAGCCTCCACACCTTTTTCCTGGGCCCGCATCTACCCCCATCTATCCCTTTCTTCAATGCCTAAACCTTTTGTTTCATATCAACAAAACTGCCACCAAATTTATGGGCCGGCCCCACCCACTGACCCAGATAGCCCACTTTCCCTGTTTATACCGTCACCCCCAGTTAACAGGTTTGACGAAAAACTCCGTATCCATTCACCGAAACCCGACAACGACGCATCAGACCCACCGCACTTTCTAAATATTTTACAAACCGATTAAGAGAATGTCCTAGCTCATACCACTTACCGGGCTTTTCGGTCAATTATCCACAGCAGCCCTACCCGCTGTCGGCCACTGCTCATATTCTAATTACGAGATAAAAGAAAAAACACGAGGTTTAATAAGATTCCAAATAATCTGAAATGATAATACATGCATAATTAAGGTACATAAGCAACAATTAATCACGTGATTATCATACATGGTCCGCCCGTTCCACCGTAATCAACCAAAACCGGCCCAACCGCTAAACGAACCCCATCCAGACGAATCTAAGCCATCGGATCTCAGATCAGCGGCGGAGGCAAGTTGAGGTCGATCAGCAGCGGCCGCTTGACCCTCTTGCTACACTCGCCGCCGTCCCCGCTGCCCGGCGGGCCGATGAACAGATCCAGCGTGCCAACGGGTCGGATCTCGGGATCCGAATCGGAGCCGAAGTTGGTCTTCGCTTTCGGGCCCCTCAGGTCTCTCGCCGCGTCGTCGTAGGCCTTGGCCGCCTGCTCGGCGGTGTCGTAGGTGCCCAGCCATTTTCGGGTTTTGGTGATCGGGTCGCGGATCTCGGCCGCGTAGCGGCCCCACGGGCGCTTCCGGACTCCGCGGTAGTGGGTCGCGGGCTGCGGAGGCGGCGGACCCGGTAGGTTTGCGGCTTTTATGGACATCGGTTGTGGCTTTTTGCTTTTGTTTTTTCTGATTGTGTGCGCATTTAGGGAAATGTGGACATTGGTGGGGAGAATTTATAGTGCGGATGGTCTTGGACGTGGAGACAAAGCATAATATATTGATTTTTTTTGTAATTTTGCTTGTAAGTCCACTAAAATTAAGCGTTGAGCGTGTAACCAGGACGGTGCGCCGTACACTTCAGTTGGCGTTGTAAGAAAAATGGAATTGGTGAGGGGGTATAAGGTAAAATGATAAAACTGGGGGCACACGTGCAAAGGGAGGTGGGAGCAGGGCAGCAGCCGGCTCCAACACAAATGGTGAGCGGTGGGAGAAATTAATGGGATTATGGGGAATTTAAAATTTGACTTTGACTGTAAAATAGAAAAAGAAGAGGTATTGAAGTGCTTAATGACATTTTAATGGTGTGAGGTGAAGCGCATGTGTCGGCATTAGTCGGTACATTTGGCACGGAAGAGGACAATTAATAGTGGCAAGATGGATGTAGGTGCACTGTACCCATGCCAAATTATATCTGCACAAGAGGGATCGTGTAGGGGAATGAACTATTTGAATGTTTTTTGCGTAGAGATCACTCCTAGGAATAAACTACTTCGTATTATTCTAAAAAAATATCGTATCATAATGCCACTTAATAAATATTAGTCATGTATAGTGCTTTTCTTTGGAATGATTAAAGACCGTCGGCTATCTCTTGAGAAGACGTTCATTTTTCTTTTGACGTACACGTAACAAAATTATGGTTAGAAATATAATAGAGTGGTTTTTAATTTAGTAGCAATATTGATTTATTAACGAAAGTGAAGTTGAGAATAAAAAAACTCATGAAGTAAACTAATCATTTAGAATTTAGATGAATAAGAACTTGAAGTTCTTAAATATAAAAATAAAAATTTAAATCTTTCACAAGCCGAAATAAAGCTTCGAAACAAAAATAAGTGCATTTAATATTTCTTTACAGTAAAGAACTTGAGGCATCAAAAAAGGAAAGGATTTGAAAATTAAATAAAACGAAAGACTCCAACGGAAAGCAAAAATCCGGAAGAATTGATATACTGGAAATCATTACATTTATAATAAATATTATTTTCTAGAAGAAAAATAGTAAAATGACTAATAAAAGCACTTGTAGGATTAGTTGCTTTGATTTGAAATTACAATAATAATATGTAGATGTTGACGCGCTTTTTGATCAAAACTGTCACACGTCAAGATTTTGGTTAGCGACACGCTCAAATTTCGGGAACATCGTCAGAAAACATAAAGCGGTTTGGTCGAAGTCGCGATGTCTTCAAAAAAGTTTGGAAATAACATCGATTCGCAAAATCGTCCTTAATAAACTCAGAAAAATCGGTCCGATCAGCTCAAAATCCCTGAGCGTGTCGATCCGATCACGCGGCAAAACTTGTCGTGGAAAAATACATGGATTTTGGCAAATTTTGGTTTTACGCACTCAAAAACAGCTGATTTGCATGGTAACTGTTCGGCATGGCACGATCACTTAAAATGGCTTGCGTAACTAACGACATGCTCAAACTTGGTAAAATGGGATTTGGCAAAATCATGTGTCGATCACTCAAAAACAGCTGATCAGCATGACATGATCACTTAAAATGGCTTGCGCAACTCATGGCGTGATCAAACTTGGTAAAATCGGGATTTGACAGAATCATGTGTCGATCACTCAAAAACAGTTGATTGGCATGACATGATCACTTAAAATGGCTTGCGCAACTCATGGCGCGATCGGTAAAATCGGAATTTGGCAAAATCAAGTGTCGATCACTAAAAAATGATGCGCTACACGTGTCAATCACAAAAAATGACTTGCGCAACTCACGTGCTCGAAATCTGGCAATTTGGAAAAGTCATGTGTCGATCGCTCAAAAAATGTTGCGCGACACGTGTCGATCACCAAAAAATGGTTGTGTGACTCACGACATCAAAATCTGGCACTTGACAAACTTATGATTTGGCACGTTTAGAAACAGGTGATCGACATGTGAAAAATGTTGAAAACATTGTGTTCGTGCTTGGCTGATCACATCTGCGAATTTGGTCGATCATTGGATTTGGCACAACAAAATGCAGTGATCAACACAGGAAAATAAGTGATTTTCACGGGCGTGCATCACGCCTGACATAGTCCAGATTTTGGAAAATTCGAGAGTTCAAATCCAAGATGCGGAATTTGCCACATATTTGGGATACAAAATCCCTTGATCGACTCAGGGGTTCAATGTGAAATCACGTGTGCAACACGCAGTACCCGGATGTGAAATCCTTGCCATGGCAGGGATGTGAAAAATCCCAAAGATTTAGCAAATTGGAAAACGCGTGCGAATCACTCGTTTTTACTTGCGCGACTCGGCTAGATCATGTTTTTTATGATGCGAAATCTGAGATTTGGCAGTTGACTCAAAAAGTGGCAAATCACCCCAAAGCCATGTCGATTACTATTTTTTAGGTGATTGACACATGCCGATCACCATTTTTTCCAAAATGCAACATTTTCCACCGGGATTCGGTTTTTTGCTAATTTTTCGGGTTGTGAATTTCCCATCCCCTCAAGGATACGAAATTTGGGCCAATGCCTCCAAAACTCACTTATAAATACTCCCAAACTTGGCATTCAAAGGGGTTGGTTCTCACTTGGTATTTTGGACTTCTTGGAATTCTCAAGCATCATTAATGACTGTCATATTCTTCTCCATGATTATTGGACAGAGCTTGGACCTCTAAACGTTACATAAACGTTTTCTTTAGCTTTTGGACATTCAATTGGATTTTTGGCATGCTTTTGGATATATTTTCACACTTTTGAACATTTGAGCTATTTCTTGGACATTTTTGCATAGTCTGACTCGACGAAGAAGATGAAGGGCGGTTTAGTCAAAGTTTGCAACTAGCAAACTATTTGTATTTTATTATACAACTTTGTATACAGAAATTGTCTGAACTTGTATAGCATTTGTAATCGACAATCATACGATAAATGATTACTATGAAGTGGAGGTAGGTGTTAGCGCCGAACCAATATAAAAGTTGTGTCCTCCCTTTACATTTCTCGACTTTGGATATTTGGATTGTTGTTTACTCTAAAACATAGATTTGGGCATTAGCATGTGGGAATAGCCAATTCTCCATGTCAACACTTTGGCGTGCTAAGAAGGGGGTGCACAACTTCAGTCTCAGTTCTCGACTTCAGTTTTCAGCTTTAGTTCTCGACATTAACTCCCGACTTTGGCTTTCGGGTTTTGAAATTCAACTTCAAATTTCTTTTGGAAACGAATTTCACTTGCTTCCCGCCGTGGTTAAAAGGAAACAATTAGCTCGCTTAGAAGAATCTGGTGTGGAGGAAGAACAAGAACTCTCCTCGATCGGACATCCGTCATACTTTGTTACTCACGACAACATCGACGGAGTCATCAAAGATTTAACTAAGGATCTTACTTCTCGCTTGAAATAACATAAAGAACATTTTCGTAGATAAGAAGCTACCATGACTACTCTTCTAGCCAGACTCGAAGTATCTACGAGGCAGTCGGGCCAAAGAAACATTATTGGAACAAGTGCTAGTGTTCCGCAAGGATTAGCTCGAGATTTTGGGGGCAATTCTCGAAGAACAACCCCACGTTGACACCAATCCGCAAACAACTACTAGATCGGTTAGGCTTGGGGAAACACCCTCAATCCCATTCAAGGCTCGACGTAGGTTGTAGTCAATCGGGTCTAAAGATTAGGTGGTGGAAACATCACTTAAGCGCCAGTGCGCGCAGCTTTGAACATAGGAACTCCTTTAGTCCTAAATATTGGATTTGTTCATGTCATGGCACCTCAAGTCAAGATAGAGCCAGATGTTTTGTTTGGCGCTCGACCTTTTGCTAATGTTGGACTCGACGCTGGGGGTACCGACGTTAGTTTGCATAATCTGAATCAATTTCTTGGCATGAGCAGTGAAAGTCAAGTCGCAATGTCATTCGAAGATATGCCCGTGGAGTTAAACCCCATGCTAGTCTGGACTGTGTTACTCGCAATTCCTTCTCTCAAGACATCAGAAATTCTAAAAACCCACCGGAGTTCAAACTGTCGGTGATAGAATCTTCTGATGGTAGAAAGGATCATACTTTCATCTCATGCACTACATGCACCATATGGAAGTATATTCGGCATCAAACAACGTTATAGCAAAGTGCTTCCCACTTTATCTTACAAACATTACTGCTTTCTAGTTCAGATAGTTGGAACCAGAATCTGTTAACAGTTGGAACATCTTGGTTGGGAAGTGTGTCGAGAAATTCAGAGTTCACATTTCCCAACCAAGGAATGTCATGACTTTAACAACAGTCAAGCAGAGATCAGGCGAGACTTTGCGCAAATTTCTTGAACGATTCTACGTGGTGATGGCCTCTGTTGACAGGACGGATCCGTCTATGGTCTCCTAATAGCCGTCGTCTCCGACAGTTTGGGCAAAACAAACTTTAATATCTCATAGCGATTGGACCCACCGAGGGATCTTGCCGAATTTACTTCGAGACTGAAAAATTCATGAGGGAGAAGGACTCCCGTGACGAAAAAGCCTTTGCATCAAACAACTTCTAAAGCAGGCTCAGGGCCATCCACACTGGATAGAGGAAAGGGTAAACCTGGGGATAATCGGAACCCACAGCCTCGATTTGAGCCAAAGTTCCCTACATACACTGAACTCAATCAAGGCTTGGAAAGAATTTATCTCGACATCCATGAAACTACGCCTTTCCAGATGCCTCCCAAGAGGGACCCGACTTCGAACCAGGAAAATTCTGATAAGTACTATCTTTTCCATGAACTGCTAGGTTATGACACCGACCACTACAGGCAGTTCCATGATCTTATCGAAACTCGCGCCAGGCGTGGTGAGCTACCACAGTATGTTAGGAATCCTGCAACGGCAACATGTCATGCTCAGCCTCTCGCTACATCTTAGGATAGGGGTAGGACTGGACGCCTCTAAGAGCTCGTAATCAACCGATCTGACTCTACAGACCTTCTTGTCTTTTTCGGAATCCGGTCCGCTACTTATGTTTGTTCTTGTTGTTAGCGACTTCTTTCCTTTTTAACTTTCCTTGCATCCAATCAAAGTGTCAACGTTGGCCCGCACACACTACAATGATGGGTACGACTTGATTCTTTTGTAAAGAAGGTGATATTGGGGATTGCAACAAGCCTATTTTGGAAGCTTAGATTTGGATAGAAAGTCCATATATGATAAGAGTTACCCTAATTATGCGTCGAGTCACTATAAATCTTTTGTTTTTAATTTCCGCACTTTACTTTCCATATACAAAATTTTATTCTCGTTAAATAGAGGATCTTTGGGTGTGATGCCAATTTTACGTGTCAACACGTTGGTGCTTTCATTGAGAGCTACTCGAATCCTCGAGGCTCGCTTCTTTCCGACCAACTTCTATCTCAAATTAGAAGCACTACTTAAGTCTTTCAGGCTTACCTCCTAAGTTTGCTTACGACAGCTAGAAAAGGAAAGTCCCAAATGATACAGAACTTCCACCGCAGTTGACATGGAAACTTCTCCTCATCCCCAAACTTTGCAAAATCCGGTCAACATAGAGATAGCTCCTTCTACAATCCAGACACTTCTGTAACCCAAGCCAGATTTTTTGAGCTTAATAAGAAATTGAAAGAGAGGATGAGAGAACTTAACGAGTAAATGAAATCGATCGAGTTGATGCGATGACTTCAAGAAATGCTCAACGCGACATCGGTCGCGTCGAGATTAATAGAAACCCTAGTCCTCAGCCTAACATCTCGGAAAGCTCTTCTTCCGACAGTTACGACGGGAACCGTATCCAAAGAAGGAGGATCAACCCCAATGGAAATGGCAACATAAACGACAACAACAACAACGAAACTATAGTCACTTTTAGTGAGGGAACACGTCAACTCGACCATTCCTGGTTGGGCCCTATCGACGAACCAGAAACTAGTGCCGAACCCCTTCCACGATAGAACCTGCTTGTCGTCACTCAGAATCAACGCCTGTGCGCCTATCAGACCATCAGGCCCAAGTTCCACCTAACCAACCTTAATAGAATCAAGTATTCGAGGTTTACAACATGGTCGAATATGATGCTGATGTTCATCCAAGAAGGCACCCACGGCCCCAAACTTCCAGGATAGACCACGATTGCTGGAATCACAACACCAAAATAGCCAATTTGAAACGGTACTAAAATGTTGCTAAGATTTTTAGAAACACTTTTTAGGTGTTGCAGATTAGTATGTTGCAGATTTTTGAAACACCTATTTTATGTTTCAGATCGACAAATTGAAACACTCAGCAAGTGTTTCGAATTGACGATTTGAAACACTTAGCAGGTGTTTCGGATTGACGGATTGAAATAGTTAATGAGTGTTTCAAATTGATAAACTGCAACATTTGGTTAGTGTTTCAAGTTGATAGTCAACAACACTTAATAAGTGTTTCAAGATAATAATCGGCAACCTTTGTCAAGTGTTTCAAGATGAAGACCAGTAACACTTAGTAGGTGTTTCAAAATGACTATTGGCAACACTTACTAGTCATTTTAAACTGTCAATAGAAACACATAATATATGTTAAAAACTGATAATTCGTCGCACCATTAGTGTGCTATAGATTCAAAATATGAAAATTATTTTAAAACATGTATTTGATATCTTCGTAAATAGATTCAATCATTCTCAACATTAAAAGCTAAAAATATAGAAATAATTTCCATAAGCAAATTTATCGTAAATACTATAGGACAAAGATAAATCGTATCTTCAAAGGAATAAAAAAGTACAAATATATTGCAACAAATCCACATTACACAAGTATAAGAATGACAATGTAATAAATAACATATAAAGATAACCAAGCTAGCTCATACACACTTTCTACACATCCTGATTCACCATGTTGTCTTCTTGAAATCCAAATCTACAACAACAAAATAAAAATAAAAATCATGCACTACTAGAATATTCAACAATGTAAGAATAATATAGTTAGCACAGAACATAGTTGCTTAAAATATTAAATAATTCGAATGACCCATAGGTATAAATGTAATTCGCATAACATTCTAATGTAAACATGTAATTAATAACCGACTAACAACATCTCGAAGAACAATGGACCATTATATCCGTGGGCATTAGACCATCCTTAAAGGAATATATATATATATATATATATATATATATATATATATATATTTGTGTGTGTGTGCGCGCGCGCATGTGCATATGTATATATATTACAGTAACCTAAACGTAAGCTTATATTTTTTATAGGCCTTTGTGCAAGATCTTCAATCTAGTTGGATGATGCCCCTCCTATTAGCTATATCATGTTACACTTCTAAAAAGATTTCTGCAAATAATCTGATCTTGAATAATCTTATAAGTTTGCTCGCTGGTGTTTTCAGCCATCGTGATTCTGGTAGATAATTTACTAATCACATGATTTTATTGGAAATAAACAAGTTCATGAAAACCTCCATTGTTATTGGAGTTTTATATATGACAACCACAGTGCATCCTATCTTGGAACTAAGTAATACTACAGTAAATAAACAAGTTCACGAAGTATACTACTATAAAGTGTTTCCTAATGCTTCTGTTGAAAATGTACTACTATGAAGTGTCAGTTGGACCATCATCCATACTGATATTGACTCATTTTTGTTCTAAGTTAAAAATGGCAACCCATAATCTTATACCAGTTTGTATTATGCCTGCACTGATATTCCAACTTGAATTATGTTCATTGAATGAACACAATAAATTAGGAAGTCTTTTTAGTTTTAGAACCTTATATAACATCTAAAATGAAGAAGCCATAATCTTAACTAATACTTCAACCATTGCCTTCACATCAAAACCTTTAATGCAAGAACCTATCATAGTATTTGAATTGTTAATTTTTACTACATTTGTCCTTAAAGTTCAGCACATTTAAAATGGTATTAGACCTCTACAAGGTAGCTAATGTTCCATTTCCCTATAGCCTAAGCCCTCACTATGAATCAAATGGCTTATACTAAATTGTATCCACAACCACAAGTGATTATAAATTCAGATAAATTACAAATACAAGCACTTCTTAGCTTGGCATGTATAACATGTTAACATTGCAAACCTCGAGAAGTGGATAAGGAGGAAGGATGAACCGTTTTTTTCCTTCTGCAGTGCTTGCACAAAGTTGCTTTGATGACGCTCGCTTGAACCCATTCATTTTGGGAATAAAAAAACTAAATTAAATTTTGCATTTCTATTTAATGAAAAATAGGTACTCTGATTCTATAGCTTCGTAAGTTGTAGCCTCTAACTGTGCAACCCTTGAACGGTCAACGGTTTCTTGCTTCTTTGTAAGATAGCTCGACTACCTAATAACAGAAGAGAATGAGATAAACCCAAGTGCTTGTTACGTTTGTAAGCAAATATTACGACAATTATTGTTCAATGTCAAACAAAAGCATAAATGTTATGTACACCATCACATTGCATGTCCTTTTCCTTCTAAGAAGCATTAACTGAGAGATGGTTGCACATCAAGATGTTAAAGAGATGACTCAACAAGGATATGAACTCGGCAGAAGAGTTTAAGGTAACAAACTCCAGACGTGCAGAAGGTCCGAACCAACCGAACACGTAACTTTTGAATGTTTCATCGTCATCTTTCAATTTTATAACTTTTATATGTTTACAATATTTGCTTACCTTTGGTGTTATAGTTTTTCCCCCCCAAACATATGCAGATTAAAATTGGATGCATGTTGATAAAATTTTGGTGTTTGTTGAACTCAATATGTTTGATAAGTCTAATTCTAACAAATATTGCTAATACTTAGTCTCAGGCACCGTGAAATAATATCATATACTTCATTCTAATAAAAGAATTGTCATTGTCAAAGAAGAGAAGGAGATTTGACGTACTTGACTAGAAGAATCCCTCTCTACGGTCATCTCCATCACCTAAACCCAAATTACCATATTGCCCCTAACCACATCCGCAGAGATCGCTATTTTTAGTTTTAGCAGTCGCGCGCTCTGCTCCAGCAGCGATCATTTTGATGGGAATTCTGAACTAATCGAAAAGAAAACATGCATAAACCATTATAAAGGGCATTGTTATTGACACTCCAAATATTGTTAAGGGGGGTCAAATTTTAAAAACACTCCAATCATAAAAATAATGTTATGGGGGACACATACTTAATTTTTTATGTTCCCTTTTTACCCTCGTAATAACATCAGTTACCATCCCAAATTCCAATTAATTTCAAATGCAAAAAAAAAAAAAAACAAATCCCTAAATTATTTGAAAACAAAAAAAGCGAATGTTTGAGAAAAAATAATGGTGTGAATGAAGAACGAGATAGCGTATTAAAAATTAATTGTTCGATATATGTATATCGATTTCCTATGAATGATATATATTCATCCGATCTGATGCATATCGACAAATGAGATTATTGATAATTTAGTATAAAAATCTGATGCAGTTCAACTAATATACCATATAAATTTTTTTGATTAACAACTGAAAAAGAGATTATTGTAAAGAAGGCTAATTTAGTAAAATAAACTTTATCTGTTAAGGGGGTGCTCTCTACATTGGTACTCCTCTTAACAAATTTTGTTTAAAAATAAAATTGACCTTCCCTTAACAATATTTGGAGTGTCGATAACAATCCCCATTATAAATACCAATACCCTGTAAACTGAAGTTTTGACGGAAAACTAAATTCGTAATCCATATCATTCCTGGAAGAATGTGGCTGAAATATGAATGAAAGATGAATAAAAAGCGAAACCGTTGTAGAGAAATACAAGCTAAAATTGCATTATGCTGCAAAAATACACACGCAAGAGGCTATTTCTTTGACTTAGTACCACACAACTTAAAGGAATAAGGTATGATTCATAATATACCTTGAATGCTTCAAACTTCACTGGTATAAGAGAATCTTTAGTATTGCCATGTCCAATTTGACCATTTGATTCCTACCCTAGTTAAATAATTGGAAGAACGATATAAAATAAGAAACCAAAAGCTGAAAATCAGAAACAAGTTGTATAAGTTAGTAGAATATAGTATATACGTACTGTTTCTACTAACTTGAATAGTGTGGCTGCTGAAAAAAACAGTTTAAAGTTATGAATAAGCGAGCATGATGAAACTCATTGCTCTTACTGCACTTCTTTTACAATTTAGAATAGACCTGCAGAAAAATGCAGCAACCAGTAATTCAGACTGTATCATGCATAGGTGACTTGAAGTATAGGTCACCTCACCTTAAAAACTCGTTTTAACCAGATGTTAACGACAAATGATTGTGAGGAAAGTACTGCAGGGAAAAGATTTAAGAAGAATTTGTTTACCTGAAAGACTCCTAGTTTCCGGTTCTAGTCAGACTTGGGCAAAGTCAAGACGACCGTTAGTATTAACTTATAATATAACATAGAAACAAAAATTAATTCAATATAGATGTTTGAGTGACAATATTAATTAATTCACTAACTATACAGTAGAGATCTATAGTCTATATATTGTTGCAAATAAGGGTAATGTGATACCCATGAAAGTTTCTACAATTGTTTGTTGCATAATGCAGGTTATGCGAATGTCCAAGTAAAACAGAAAAAGAAGTGGGAAAAGCATACAACAGAGGGACTGCTATTTATTGTGTATGTATAAATGTGTAAGATACAAAAATTTCAATCTGTGGCAACAAAAACGATGAAAATAACTAATGGAGATGTAGTTAAGTTGTTAGAAAATCTGGTGTATTGCAGCAGTTGTTCAACAGATAGACCATTCACGGATTCTCCTCTTGTAGTGAAATAATTGTACATACCACTTGAACCTACTAATATAATAATATCCAAAAGAATGGTTGTGCGCATCAACCATTACATATTCAATATATATCAATTATCAACTGCTTTGATAGCATTTCAGCATACTTAACAAATCCTAATATAAAAATTGAAAAAGTAAAGGCTTTAACTTAAACTATACCTTCAAACTTGCTCACCTTTTAATCATAATTATCTGTGTTCTTGCTCTAGTTGGTCTAACCTGCAAACAAATTGTAAAAATGATTGCTTAACCATAATTAAAAAAAGAACCAATTTAATGAAATATAAAGAGTACCCAGACCAAGGTTTTAAATCTCGGATTTTGGCCAATATCTCGGAAAAATATCTTGGGTATCTCAGGCGATATTTGAAACACTTATAACTAAACTAGCTGCCAAATCTCGGATTTTGGCTAATATCTTGGATTTTTCATCTCGGCAATCTCAGGGTATAAGTGGCACATCTTTAGAAAACAAACCAGAAGTATATTATACATAACAGAAGTCCAACATTTAAGCTCCAAGGGTAATTATGTTATTCTACCCAATGAATTTCATATGATCAGGGATACTTTACCGTAATGTTGGACATAAATGTATATTTGTCAAAGTACTTTACAAAAGGACTGTAATCATAGCCGACATTAGAACACTTTTTATGATATAGCATTTTGAGAAGAAAATGTTAGGCTCAAATTTCTATCCCAATTTGTGAAAATCTGGTTGAATATATGATTTTCGTTAAGTGTTTTTTCTTGTGCTTGTATTTTAGAGGAGTTACCAGCGGATATTAGACATCTTTCATTATTGAAAGTAGTGATTCCTGGCTAGCTAGTAGCATGATCAAACAGAGATTTAGTGAAATATATATATATATATATATATATTGCAGTGAATGGTGTTCTAGTTATTATATGTTTGATGTATGTATGCGCCTACACACATGTATGTAATTGGTATAGTATTCACTATGTGCCTGCTTCATTACCTGTACCAATGGTTTTACGATGTACAAGCTGCCATACTTAGGGGCATGCCAGCTAACTATTGTTAGGCACAGCAGAGCAATATGTGGAGAGATAGATAAAAGATTTTAATTTTTTCCTTTGATGCTTGATTGATTACATGAGATACAACTTGTCTTTTATAATATAATGCGTTCTCTGAAATATTCCAGATAATGCCTTATCTAGATTTATCTAATTATGTCATATATGGGAATAAATTATTTCCTACATTAATACAAAAGCATATTTGTCAATGCATTTAATTATTGCCTAATAAAATTACAAATTAACTTTTAACACTCCTCCTTAATTTGTAATTTTTAATTGCTTCTTGAACTTTTCAAACTTCTCCAATGTGACTGCTTTAGTGAGGAAATCCGTTGGCTGCTCTTTTGTGCTTTGGTAGAAAATAAAGAAATCATCCACAATTTCTTTTTCTTTTCTTCTTCTTTGTCATTGTCATAGTCTTCGATGCAGTTTCACAAATCTTTGTTGCGGTGCTCCATTCATCTTTCTTTCTTTCATCACCATGCGATACTTCAAAAAATTGCTTGTTCTTCAAATTTCCACCAAGTTCTTCAATTTGTTCTTGTTCCATGTGTTCTTTGCTATCATCTACTTTGATTCTGCACTTCTCATTATTTGAGTCATCTTCGCTTACTTTATTTTCTTCAAATTCTTTCTTTTTATGATTTACACATTTTCTTTCTTCTTTCATCTTTCAATTCTTCCTTTTTTGACTCCTTAATTTTTGGCAATATTATCACATCTTTCTCCTTTTCAGCAATTTTCTTTTCTTCTTTCACGTCACTCAATTTTCCTTCTTCTTTTTTTTCTTCAATCCACACATCTTCTTTGCTTGCCTCTTCAGACAACTGCGGTTCACAAGAAAAAAGAACAACATTGCATGAGTCATAAATATCTTGTAAAGAACGCACCTTTCGAATAGGAGAGTCCAAGTCTTCATATTCATTTTTATCATTTGAGCCGTAACTAGGAGCAGTATCTACATGGATACTTTGCTGAGAACGGACAGGTTGTGAGCTATTATTTTGAGATCTTTTAGGCTTCATAGAATTTGATTTTTGGTAGCCATCATGATCCCACTGTCATGCTGCCATTTCATCAAAGACAACATCTCTTGAGACAATGAGTTGATCATTTTTGGGGTTTAATAGCCGATATCCCTTCGACTCTTCGCTGTAACCAACAAAGACATATTTTTCTCCTTTCTTCTCAAATTTATCTTTGTTTGGGCTCTGGTTCAATGCATACGCTACACTTCCAAATACTTTCATGTGATCTACTTTGGGCTTTCTTTTATGCCAGGCTTCAAATGGTGTCATATTTCTAGCAGCTTTAGTTGGCGAACGATTCAATATATAGACAGTCGTGTTAACAGCTTCAGCCCATAACTTCTTTGGTATGGATTTTCCTTCCAGCATACTCCGAGCCATTTCAACAATTGTTCGATTTTTCCTTTCTGCGACGCCGTTTTGCTGCGGTGTATATCGCACAGTAAGCTGCCTTGCAATCCCTTCTTTCTTGCAATGATTCATGAACTCGCTGTAAATAAACTCTCCTCCACGATCAGTTCGAAGAGTTTTTATTAAGTGTCCACTTTGACGTTCTACAAGAGCTTTGAACTGTAGGAAACTTGAGAAAGCTTCTGATTTTTCACTTAAAAAATAAATCCACATTATACGAGTGTAATCATCAACAAAAAGAATGAAATATCTCTTGTTATTTAGTGAAGGAGTCCTTGTAGGACCAAAAATATCAGCATGTATCAACTCCAAAGGAGCTTTTGCTCGCCATGAAGTTTTCGGAAAAGGAAATCTATGCATTTTGCCAAAAATACAACCTTCACACACCTTATTTTCTTTCATGATGATAGGAAGACCAATAACCATATTCTTTGATTTCAGCAAATGCAACCCCTTGTTGCTTAAGTGGCCATATCTCAAATGCCATAAATGAGACACATTAGAATTTTCAGATTTGAATGCACCATTCTCATTTAGAGACAAAAATAGGAGGAAAATTTTATTTAGAGTCATGTCAATATTTGCCACTGTTAAATTACTTTTCTTATCAATGATCTGGCAAGAATTATTATCAAAATTCACCACATAACCTTTTTGAACAAGTTGTCCAACACTTAAGAGATTTTGAGCTAAATTTGGCACGTAAAGCACATCATGAATAAATTTCTTACATTTTTTAGTGTGTCATGCAATGGTCCCCTTTCCTTCAACTTTTTGTGCCTTTCCATCTCCAAGCTTTATCTCTGATGAAAAATTTGCATCAAGTTCTACAAAAATGTCTTTGTTGCCGGTCATGTGGTTGCTGCAACCACTGTCAATATACCAAGCATCTTGTGATTCATTTTCAGCAGATAAACAAGAGTAGAAAACCTGCTCTTCATTTTCTTCACTTGTAAAATTTGCTTTGTCCTTCTCTTTTTTATTTTGATACCAACAATCTCTTTGGGAATGATTAGGAATTCGACATCTCATGCATTTGAAGTGACAATTTTCAGAATTATGATTTGATTTATTGCAAATAATGCAATAAGTGGCAGAATTACCTTGAATTTTCTGCTATTCTCGCCGTTGTTCTCCTTTGCCTTGATAATTTCTTTCGTTGCCCTTTCTTTGATTTTGATTTTGCTTTTGAAATGAGCCCTTCTTTGAGTTGTAATAACTTCGTTTCTTTTCTGAAAAACTGAGGGTGGATTGGAATGCTTGCTCCAATGAATTTGCTGATGTTCTATTAATTCTTTGTTCATGAGCTTGAAGTGAACTCATTAGCTCATGTGTTGACATCTTGCCAAGGTCCTTTGATTCCTCTATTGCAGCGACGCAATGATCGAACTTTGGAGGAAGACATCTCAATATCTTCTCTACCACCTTCTTTTCTTGAATGTTATCTCCAAGGCATTGAATTTGATTTACAATTTTAGAGACTCTGGAGAAGAAATCTCTGATATTTTCAGATTCCTTCATTTGCAGGTTGTCAAATTCTCTCCATAAAGATTGAAGTTTAATGGAGATAACTTTGTCATTGCCTCGAAATTCTTTTTGCAAAACTTCCCATCCATCCTTTGCTTTTCTTTTATTGAAAATTCTTGGATAGATAGATTTACACACTCCTTGTTTGATATACCGAAGTGCAGTTGCATCTTTCTTTTGATTTTCTTTGTACAACTTCTCTTGTGCACCCGTCCATCTTGTGGAATCTCCATCTTTAGGTGGCTTCGGATAATCTTTTTCGATGACATCCCATAAATCATAAAAGATGAAGAAGTCCATCATCTCACTGCTCCAATAATCATAATGCTCGCCTTCGAATATTGGCACTTCACTTGGAGAGTACTTGAACATTGTAGGGACTACTGCCATTGTTTTTTGAGTGACTGATTAATGCTGTTGATATGGCTCTGATACCAAATTTGTTAGGCACAGCAGAGCAATATGTGGAGAGATAGATAAAAGATTTTAATTTTTTTCCTTTGATGCTTGATTGATTACATGAGATACAACTTGTCTTTTATAATATAATGCGTTCTCTGAAATATTTCAGATGATGCCTTATCTAGATTTATCTAATCATGTCATATATAGGAATAAATTATTCCCTACATTAATACAAAAGCATATTTGTCAATGCATTTAATTGTTGCCTAATAAAATTACAAATTAACTTTTAACACTCCTCCTTAATTTGTAATTTTTAATTGCTTCTTGAACTTTTCAAACTTTAATTGGTTTTGTGAACAAACTATATAGCTCTCTAAAGTTATAAAAAAAAATGCCAACATGGTATCAGAGCTTAGGATTAGAGCCAATGCAAAAAAAAACGTATGTGCTTAACCGCCATATGTTCCGCACTCCATCCAAAATACTATGTTCACGTAGATGGCTAAAAAAAATAAGCCACACGTGAAGGGGGAGTGATGAAAATAATAGTCCAACATCGGGAAATAATGAACTAAGATCCTAGATAAATACTAAGAGGCTATAGTTCACATTAACCAATTGGTTTTGTGAACAAACTATATAGCTCTCTAAAGTTATAAAAAAAATGCCAACAACTATTTTCTACTTTAAGATGAGACTGATTTACATATCTTGGGTTCTGTCGTATTTTTCTTTATTTTTAATAATAATATAAAATAAATAGTAATAAAAAATTTATTCCTCTTTGCAAAGGAAGGGAACTATTTTAACAAATAGAAAAAGAAAGAGGAAAAATAGAACTTATGATCATTGCATTAGATTAAACCTTCTTTATATCATTATCTCATTGTTGAATGATAGAAATGATTGTTGCTTCAGAAAGCATTGAAATCGCATCATCTACATCAGATATCCTGTTAAATGATATAAGTTGATCTTGAATTAGCTTTGAATAATAAATATATGAATTGAAAACGGAGCAAAATAAAATAAAGGAGGAAGCATGAAGGAGGTGGCATTGCATGAATTTGGGAATAAATTAAAATAAGGGTTTCCCCGGTTGTTGCTCCAGACAAAACCTTTACCTGTAAGTATTAGCCTAAAAGCCTGTCCTTGAATATAATAACTGTAAACTATTTCATTCAATCTACTTATCATGTTTATAAGTTTATTGTTTGAACATACTGTCATGTGATCAGATGCTGCCCAACATATGACCTACATGAGTACAAATGGCGTCTTAATCTCCCAACCGCAATTGTGAAATCATTAGTATCGACTAATGGGAAGTTTTAGCACCACAGTCTTTAAAAGGAGTATGGTGCTATTCACACCCCAATTTCCTCTTCTGGCCACCAAAACTAAAGGACACCATAAAGAATATCATTTTTTTCTTTCAACTACCGTACGTTAAAAATATTAATATGAACAGGCACCCCACTACGGAACGAAAGCTTCGGTTTCTTCGTGCCGAATTTACAATCATATTTCGGTTGGTAGTAGTCGTACGGTTGCTTCCTGCCGAATTCATATTGTTAATTCGGTTGATTATGGCCGAATGAAGAAGAATGATGTGGTGGCCAGAAGTGTAAAAAATATAATCAAGTTTATTAAATTTTGTGTGGTGGCCAGAAGAGTAAATTGGGGTGTGAATAGCAACACACTAAAAGGATATCTCAAGGCTAGGCATCCAAAACTTGCTTCTCCAACTTGAGTTAGCGAATTAAACAGCACCTAATTGAATGGACACATTTGTTTAAAATAAATTTAGCTGACTAAAATCAAGTGATCGTTGGCAAGATTAACATTGACTAAAGTATGAACAACAATTTAACCCGCTAAATTCTGAAAAATCCAATCATAATAAAACCGTTATAAACAAGGGACCCTTTATCAGCATTTAAAAGTAAATCACAAATCAGTAAAGGGCATTATATAAAAGCAACGCTTGGAAACTACGAGATTCATGCTTAAAATAGTTTTACGCTGCAAACAATCTGTAAACTTATATCTAGAATTATAATAAACCAGAAAAAGTTCACATAATATTTAAAACTTTTTTGAATCCTAAACCTTAATCATTAAATTAGAAAATACCTAGGTCAACAGAGAAGAAGCAATCACACAATCGACTGAAATTGATGGCGCTTAGATTGTTTGATGCCGATCCTAACCTACCTTTCCGTAATCATCGAGTGGAGAAAGTTAGGTGAGGCAAATTAAGGATGTTAACCATTAAAGATCTTAACGGAATGCAAATTGAAGCCTTTTCGAACGAAATAAATCTCAATACAATGTAGCTCGGTTGGATCATAGAAGCTTGGTTTGATCAACAGAGAGATTGACAATATGGTGGGGAGATCTGGACTTGATTGATAAAGGACAATTAAATGAGTGCTTCGATAAAAGAAGAGGCCAAGAATTGTTTATCGGCCAATGGTTTATGTTTGTAGCTTTCGCAGCTTTTGATCACCGTCAATGACAGAAGATAAATAAAAATAAAACGGAAACGGCTTAGATATAATCGAAACACCTAATTATCCATTCGCAGCTTGAAACCTAAGAAGTATGTTGCAAACCGTAAATGACATGCATTTCTAATTTACTCTTTTGGTGTAGTGAATCTAGCGAAGGTTTAGCCTGCGGTTCTCATTGACATGGTCCGAAGGATCGTGAGAGAAATGCGGGTGCGCACCATTGACGTTTAGGAAACCAATATGAGGCTTAACCCCTTTACTTGGGTCGTCTTCGACACCGAATGGCCTTGACTCTTCAATATGCCACAACTAACAACTTACTCGAGGAAGACCAATCCATGTAACTTCTTAAACCATTATGAATAGCATATGGACTCAAGTCGAGCCACCGATGCCATTAAATGCAAATGATTTCTAGTTTTCCTCAAAGGAGTCAAACTCCTCTGGTCCTCCCAATTTTCAGCATGATCCATCTTTACTTTCGACCAGCTTGCTACCGAGCGGGTGAAGCAATTTAGGATGCATGTCTCGAGGCCGAAGGACACCCTGATTCTCTCTAACCTTACTACGGAATAGGAAAACTCTCAAGAGTTACCTCGAATGGTTCAACAATGCCCTAGTAGAGTTCGAAGACCCAAAGCCTCACACAGTCTTGTTTCAACTTGTTAAGGGCATTTTTTCCAACACTAAATTCAGAGCTTGGATCGATAGGAAGTAGCCGAAAACTCTTGAGGCTTTCTACGAAAAGGTGAATCAGTTTTTGTGCCAAGAAGAAATATGCAGAAACAAGGAAGCTCGAACAGGCATGCTCACAACCCACACCCAAGCATTTTTCAGGATAATGTCAAGGTAAATCAAGTCGAGGAATCTTCCGACAAGGGTAAAGGGATAGCCCCACTAAATCCTAAACCTAACAACAACAAGTTCTGCCGCCGCAATAACCAGCCACCTGGAGATCTAAAGAAGCGTGGTCACTATCCAACCTACAAGGTCTACATTCCACTTAGTTTCAAATTGAAGACAATCTATTTAAAGACATGTAACACGATTTAGTACAAGAAGCCGAACACTTGGGAGTCTACTGATTGGGAGAAGAACTCTGGCAAATAGTGCAGATTCCACGACATGTTCGGATATAATACGAACGAATGTCATCGTCTTAAGGATGCAATTGAGAAGCTTATCCGAGAGAAGTGCCTAGAGCAGTATGTTCAGGGCCTTCTCCCCAAGAAGCAGCCACGGGTCCTTCAATGCCCACACTTCCTCCAGCTCTATCGGCCCCAATACCATTCAATCCGAGACCTCCTTGCTGGTGTATCATGATTAACACCGTCTATGGACGACCTCACCTCGCAAACGAAAGATTCTGGTGCATGGATGAATACACCAACTCTATCAAGAATGTTGACTTGGAAGCATGCTCCGCCCTAGATGAATCTATCTTAGTTAAACTTATGAAGACTGTGCGGCACGACCTGTGCAATTAATGCCCTGCTATTACCCCGCTATAACCATGTTATATCCCGTAGTGGATTATCAATGCTACGCTTTTTCCAAATAGCCTCTAATATAGCCTCTTCACTTTAAGCCCCGCTATATTCTGCTATTCCCGATATATCTTGTTATTTCTGTTATATTACGCTATTCCTGCTATATCTTTGATGAGTCAAACGAACTTAAAAATGACATCTTTGCATTATAAAAATTAAGAAGTTAGGTTTTTTAATTGGATTTTTTATATATATTTTAACAAACAAAATACTCTATATTCTACAAGTTTTAATTAAGTTAAATAGCAATTTATGTTTATTTGTAGACATTTGCACATGTTTATGTTTAAAATTAAGAAGATACTAACTATAGTCAAACTGAGTGCTAGTTTTCCATTTAATTATCATTTTTATATTCGTAAAATATTACGAACTAGTTATATATGTTATTTTAGAGTCATTCGCTACATCCTACTATTTCCTTGCTTTATCCCCACTGTGACTTTTTTGACCTCCGCCGCAATGGATCCGCTAAGCGCTTTAACTGCATAGGGCATGACATAGTTTTCCGCTAAAGGGATGCTACCAGAATAAATATTCCAACCATAGATCCCCTCGTTATAACTACTTCCATAGGTCTGACCTATGTTCGAAGAGTTCTCATTGACCCAGGGAGCTCTGTTAATATCATCTTTAAGTCGACCTACGACCAAATGTAACCACCAGTGTTCCGGCGCTGGAGTTATACTCATTACTCCATAGGAACACTCGGTTTATTACGCTCTGAAGCTTGACTTCCTTGCCACCAATAAAGATGCAAAATATGAAACCTTGATTGCCGAACTCAAAATTACAGTCAAACTCAACATCAAGGCTATCCAGATTTACTCTGACTCTCAACTCATCGTACGCCAAGTGCAGAGCGAATATCAAGCCAAGGAGGCATGACCTCTCCCTACCTTGCCCGGGTTCACAAATTGCTTGCTAACTTCAACCGCTACATCATCACGCATATCCCTTGAGAACAGAATGAGAAAGCCGATTCATTGGCCAAACTAGAAAGTTCCGGCCCTCTGGGGATGCAAAACTCTTAGAACTCATTCCAATCGAAGTACTTGGCTCTCCGAGTATTGATCAGATGCAGACTGATTCGATATCAATAACGGAGGCCAAGCCCGAACCCGAGCCTTGGATGAATCTGATCAAGAATTACTTGCACATGGAATCCTCCCTGACAACCGAAGTAAAAAACGAGCACTCACCCTTAAATCGTCACGATACATCATTCAAGATAATGTGCTCGACCGAAGAGGATTCTCTGTTCTATTAATCTATGTGTAGCCCACAACGACGCAAAACATGTACTACTGGATGTGCACGAAGGTGAGTGTAGTGACCACACTAAAGCGAAAACTCTGGCAAAGAAGATTACATGATACGGCTATTTCTAGACAACACTCGAGCAAAATGAGGCAGACTATGCCTGCAAGTGCGACAAATGCCAGAGGTTTTCCAAAATTTCAAGAGCCCCGCCTACTGAACTTATGCAGATGGCCAGCACATGGCTATTTGCGATTTTAGGAATTGATATCGAAACTCTTCCGATGGACAGAGGCAGTGCATGATATGATATCATTGTGGTTGATTACTTAACCAAATAAGTCGAAACAGAGCCCCTCACTACAATTACAACCAAAAAGCGATCAACTTAGTCGTCTACAACATAATTTATCATTTTGGAGTTCCCAAAATTATCATTTCTGATAATGGGACCCAATTCAAGAGCACCGAGTTCAAGACCTTCTGCCGTCGTCTCAACATTGAGAAGAATTTCTCGGTAGTAGCTCATGGGTAGATGAACTCCCTTTGGTCCTTTGGACTTACCGGACTACTCATAAGTCAGCAATCGGTACACTCCATTCACTCTCTCATTTGGATCCAAAACCGCCATCCCCATTCAACTTAAGCTCCAATCTCATTGAGTCCAATATTATGATCCAAAGACCAACCAGAATCTTCTCTTAGAATCACTTGACTTACTCGAAGAGAAAAGATATGAAGCTGAACTCGGAGCAGCCACCCAATGTTAACGAGTCTCCCGATACTTCAACTCCAAAGTCCACCCAAAGAACTTTGACATTAGCAACCTCGTGCTGAAGAGGATCTTTCTCATACTGACTAGCTTTGGTCCTCACTGGGAAGGTCCGTACGCCATACAATGGAGGCTTGGAGATGGCACCTTTAATCTAGCGACCATCGATGGCGCCAAACTTCCATGATCATGGAATGGGGAGCATCTTCGCAGCTATTTACATAGTTTACTGAACAAATTTACAACTGTGCACTAATGTTTTTTTCAAAGTTCAAGGCATTGTAGATAAATGCCATTACCGCCAAAATTTATTAGTAAAGAAATTTCAGACGACCCTGTTCTTGGTGTTTTTACTTCCTACGTAGTATGTTTAAGCTGTGATGACTACCAACCTACATACACGAACACACAACACTGGATTGGAACCATGAAGTTTAGCATCGATCCGCTAGTTCGAGTCTTTACAAAGAATCAAACTTTGTGATGTGGTCCGCCCTTCACAAGTCAACTTGAGTCTCGAACCAATGGTGAGGATGAGTATAAATAACACGCGACGCTCATTATTTGAGTATCAGACTTCGTCCCTTAGTCTCTGAACTTGAGGGTAACACACAAGCCGAGTAAAAGTGATACCAACCGCTAGCTTGGCTAACTCTGATCCAAACAACATGGGTCAGTGTATAAAACTGGCGAACCAACGACGCCCTTAAACTCTAACCTAAAGAAATGATGGGAGAGTATAAAGAATAAAACAACAACTTCTGTTCACAACCCTGACGACTCAAGACCAACGTTCGAAAGGAGGTCATGAGAACGGAGTTCACCCACTTAAATTTCAAGAAACTTGATATCGACAACCAAAAGTAGGTCTCGGAAATGGGATCGCCACACTTGGACTTCGCACGACGTGGGTATGCCAAGAGCGAAGCCTCAGACAATGTTTGTTTGAGTGTAACGATGAGTACATTTACGCAAGTACAAAGATTGAAAAGCATAAACAAAATTTTGATCACTTAAAACAACATGTGATATAAGAAAAATAAACTAGCTTTCATTCACAAAAAAAAACTACAACTTTCTATCCTTTCTAATGACGTGATGTTCACGAAAACCACATCATGCCTCCAAAAGCGAGGGCTATACTCGTGTATCCTATCGGCCTATATAACCAAAAACTATCTATAACAATCATTTCAATGAGCCGTCCCTCAATCATTTCGACGAGCCGACCCTCTTCTTCTTCTTCTAGGAGTAGGCTATTGACGGCTCATCACCATCCTTCGACTTCCTCTTCGTGGACCTGCATCCTCCACTTCCTTTCTTCCCCTTTGTCGGCGGGGAAGGCTTTTCTTAGGATTGCATCAAAAATTCCTCTTCATCATCACCTCTTGATATCTCGGTGGCTCCATTTAGGTAGGCCCGATCACTTTCAAAGGCTTAGGTGTGACCTCACTGGTAAGTGCAAGCACCGCCGAGGTGTCCTCCTCCTTCCTGGTCTCCTTGGCTTTCTTGGCATCCTTGTCGTCCTTCCTTTTGGCCTCTCTTTCTGGTTTCTTTTGTGCATCGCGCCCATCCTTCAGCCACTTATCCTCCTCCGCCTCGACCATTGGAACTCATCATCATCTCTTTTCTTGAAGGCCTCATCATAGGCTTTCTTTTTTGTCGTCTCCTGCACCTTAACCTGAGCTTCCTCCTTAGTCTTCTTCCTGGCATCCTCTTGAGATGTCTGTAGGGCTACCTTATCAACTTTTTTCCCCTCTTGTTCCTCCAACTTGGAAAGCATCTGAGCTTTCTTCTTTTCAACTAACTCGTGTATGATTTGCTTGCCTGCTTCCGTTAGCCCAGCCACCTGAGTACCCTCTTACTTTAAACTCTAGGAAGATATCTTCCATCTTGATATTCCCAAACTCCAAATCTGAAAACGTGTCTATATAACTGTATCCTCCTCCTTACTGCTCCCTTTGAATCTCCATACCAAACCCATGCATGGCAGGAGGCGTTGGCGTGAAACCAATTGTTACCTCTGCTCCAGAGTAACCTGCACGATGAAGGAAAAGACAAACTGGTCTATTTCAAACTTCGTGTCGCTGCCCTTCTGAGCACTTGTGAGAAAGAAGTTTTACCTTCCAACACCCGTGGCTTGGCCTCGATAAGCATAGTGCTTCAGACTGTAGGCTGAAGAGAAACTTCGTGTTCCAACCCCGTATAATTAGGATCATACTCGCTGACGATTGGGGTTGGGATCGACGGACCACTTGTAGAGGCAGACATGACAACTTAGTACTTTTAGGACCTGCCTTCTTCAAATTTATGAGCAACTATCACACTATGATCAGTTATTGATTTTCCTTTCGTGGCAGAAAGTTACGCCATCCTCTCTATCTCAGCATCCTCCCTCAACAGTTCACTTCTTCAGCCAACATGTGACACTCTTCATCAGTCAGGCACCCAAACATCAATACAAATTCTACAGCCGAGGCTACCTTCCACTGTCTAGCCTAAAACTTCACTAGCTCATCTCAGGTCCAACCCAGGATTCGAGGTAGTCATCGACCCATGAAACTCCATGGAATCGAAGTGCTTTGACATACAAAAATCGATGGCTCTAGTGATGCCTCCATTCTCTCCTTAGTCTTCGCAACCTCAGCCTTGAGCTTCTCTATTTCAACCTGGTGCTCAACTTTTATGCTATACATCACTTCTATGTTTAGAGCCTTGGCACCTTCCTTTTCCTTCCTCGCTCGTCCGAGCTTAGCATTGATAGAATATAAGAACTTCCTCAGCTCTTCATTTTCTTTAATGAGGAGCTATGCTCACTCATTTTCTGCTTGTAACTTTTTGTTCTTTTGGGTCAAGGATGCGTTGGTCTCTCGAAGTTGTTGCACCTCCTTGTTCTCTTCCTTCAGCCGCTTGTTCTCTTCCGACATAGATTTGTTGTCTTGTTCAAGCATGGTTTCCAGTTAAAGGCTAAGGCCAACATGTCTTTGAATGATTTATAAGCTTCATTTTGCTCAACTTCTACCTTCTTGAGCTCCCACTCTACATCCCATGTTTCAACAATAGAGAGTTAGCATATAAACGTGTTACTTGAATACGTGGAAATAAATGAGATGGAACTTTATCCTACTCAATTTAGCCTCCCGATTCCTGAGGCTCTCTCGCCCGACATTAACCTCTAGCTGCATATTCTGGAGTGCTACATTCTTTTTGTAAATAAATTTTGAGAGCTTCCACACATACTTATACATTTCTCTATATTAAAAATAAACGTTGTACACCTTGTTGTACACATCATAGTCCACATCCGTTTGGATCTGATGTATGTTCAATAGCCATACAAGCTCGTCGAAGTAGAAGCCAAGGAATGGTTTCTTTAGTTTCTCTTTTTTCTCTTGATTACTAAACAGTATGACCTCCGACATATCAGCCAACATTGGACCCTTCTTTGTTGTTATCTTCTTCCCATGTTCCAACACCCCAGCTGCCACCTCCCTGCTCACAGACGTGGTTACATGCACCATAGGTGGTACATATATAGGGAGGGATGTTGACACTTATTGTCTCATGCTCACAGTCTCTAACCTTGTGTCTTCCCCCGACAGGTGAATAACATATGGTGAAGAATCCAAGTGTCGGGGTAGATCTCTATAGCGTCGGTCACCGTTGTGGTCATAAGAACGAGGGAGCTATGAAAAAAGTCTATGCTTCTCCTAAAACTACATACAACTCATCTCTTATGTGGCCGGTGACTTCTAGATCCTCGACCTTGGTCTCTATCTCTTTCTCTAGCCATTGCACCTACACGAAGCAGATTCAAAGTTAGAATCAAACGTTCCACACACGCGAACAAATGTTGTGTCATGTAGTATTTATGAGTGTGGATCCTAAGTGTTCCCTCCACGGACCAGATTTTAGCCCTCTTGAAGGGGTGACCTCCCCAACGTTTAGTATAAGGCTTCCAATGCTTGTGCCACTCGGCCAAGATGTTGTTAGTACAATTACGACTTTTCCAAGTCTTTGAATTGGCCCTCCATATCCAGCGATGCAGTGGTCCTGGAGGTAGAAACTGGCCTGACCAACGTTCCCGACCACGTCTCATCTGTTAGAGACGGGACAAGGGTGGTCGACAGACCCTCTCCTCCAGTAGGTACTACCTCGTCATCGACGCTGCGCTCACCAGATTCTCCCTTATCTCTAACGATCTTATGTCATTGGGGCGCGATATGGGGCACTCTCACTTGTTGACCCGTAGGACTATTTCCTTCCTCAACTTCCTTTCCTTATCCTTCTCCAGCACAGCTCAGACAATCTATTGAACAACCTATAGGAAGTAGGCTTGCTTGATGAAATAGATGATCGGTCGTTATATTTTGGGTGGTGCAGGACTCAGCTGGAACAACCCTCAGAGCTTCAAGCTGCTCATGATACTCCTTGCCCTTGGGGCTCAAAGGGGTACCTATCAGAAAAACATCAAGTTAGTCTTGAGCTTACGACTCAACTAAATGGAACCCAAAATAAGAAAGAAGAACTTACTTCGGCCAACCATCGCCTCATAGATCTTGAAGGGCAACGAACATGGTACCAATCATACTTAAAACTGCTAATTCGTCTTCATACCCTAGGATGAATCAAGTGTCAAGGGAAGGCACGACAATAGACCTCCTCTTCATCTGGAAAATAAATCGAATGTCCTCTTCGGTTGGCATTCTGCGTTGGTGTTCCGAGAATAGATTGTAGGTAGAGAGATGGAAAGCATTGGTGTACGTATGGAACTGCGTGGCGTTAAGCGAAACTAGCGCAACATATCCTAAATGAACAGCAGGGGGCACGCATCCAGCAACACACGTGTGCATGTTTTAGGAAGTGTATCCTTTTGGAGGCACGTGCATGTTGTCCCCTTCCTTAGAAACTCGGATGTCGTCCTTGGATATGTCGTACTTCCTACAAACGCGCCTTAACGCATCTTCGTCCATTCGCAAAGTGACCGAATCCGACAGATTGTCGACTATAGTGGCATCCGCCATCATACCCCGTGCCTTGGGAATGTATTCTCGAATAATATCTACGTCCTCTTCTCTCTCAGGGCTTCATTCTACAGCTCCATCCCTTTCTGGTATCATTGGCTCGACCATGTTCCCGGCCGACTATTGTGGTACTTCTGATTGCACACCCTAGTCGGGTGCCACATATGGGCTTATATACTAGTAGGGGTTGGAAGCCTTTGAGGTCTCAAGCTTGTTGCCCCTCGAACTAGAATTGTAGGTTGACCCATTCAGGGACTATGGGAGTTCTATAGTTTCAGCTTCTAAACCTTTAAGTTTTTAAGGAGCTCTCAATGTCATTGTAAACTATACTTGTAAGATAGTCACATTAGATACCGCACTGAAAAACATGTACCCACTTTGTTGGTGTAAAATAGCATGGAACATGTAGTGTCATGAGGTGCTGGTGCGATTATAATAAAAGAACTCGGGACATGGTGAAGATCACTAGTCATAAGAATGAAAACTATCGTCTTCGTTAACCAATATCATCGGGTTCACGTCGAACGTGAGTCGTGATTGAGATCGGAATCAGATTCACAGATTGGTAATTCTGTCACATATCCATAGTTCGAGTTTATGCTCTAACCCTATGTGCAAGTCCGAATTATTAGTTCTAGTTCAAGCGTGAAGGCAATATCGACCAACAATGCTCGGATCCGAGCCCAATCCATTCACATTACACCGCGGAAAGTGTGACACCCCACGCCCGTTAATGTCACTCACTAAGGGAATGCATTAAGTTTCGTGAAGCGTTGTAGGTAAACAGACACAGAATAATTACAAGACAGATATAAATAATATAGCAGCGAAAATTTCAAATTTTTATTTCAACATAAAACATAATACAGTAGTTCACAATACCATAAGTCATAAAACCATTACAACAAAATACTTATGTCTTGCATCATCAGAGTACGTAGATATTAAAGAAAAACATTATTCCGCAATAAAAAGAGTAATCCATAGTAGAGACAAAGACTTGAGCCATACTCCAGAAGTAGCTTCCAGCAAGATAATATCCAAGTCCTGACTAAGCCTTGGTGTTTCCTCCTTGAGAACGGGGGGGTGGGGGGGAATGGAAGAGAGAGGGAAAAACATAGGGTTCAGACATAAAGTCTGGCGAGTGTAGTTACTTTTAGCCAATAAATAAATAAAGGTGAACATGACAGGCATAAAGTGGGTAAGAGAGATCACTACATAAATGGCAGGCAAGACAAGACAAGGTAAATAGGACAACATGATAGAATAGATAGCGCTTCTTAATATTTTCCTTGATCTGCACCAATACTAGTATAACAGATATGTAATAGGATTACATACTCCCTAATTAATTAACAAAAACAGGATGATCCTAACAGAAATATAATGGTAGTTTTAGGTGTACTCTAGTAACGGGTTTTAACCCAAACAGAACTGGTATCTAAACAGAAATAACGGGTCTTAGCCCAGACAGAAACACAGGTACCCTGCAGAAACAGACAGGACTAGATGTACCCTATTTACTACCCCCAATCGATCGGCTCCCTATTCCGTAGATACTTTGTGCTGACCCCATAGTATGGTGTATCACTCCCTAAAGTGGCAACCCTTTAATTTCCGGATGTGCTCAACCATATCTACTGATGTCACTGCGTCTTATTTTCCCCAGCAGGTGGAGTCATGCACACATATGACCCCGTTGGAATGCGTCGTTAACACCGCCCCCACGTTTGGATCTCTTACAATCAGCTCAGTAAGTGTGCCCCTCTCCGAACTAGTTCGGAGTAACCATTTGATACCTATTTAAGGGTTACTGACTGAAATTGGTCCCACACAAGATGATGCAAGCTCTCCCCTTTGTCTTGCATCCCCACCACTAGGTTTTCAATTGGTTATGTTTACCTAAAAGGTGTCTTTAATTACATTACCTTATCAGGTTAAATTTGTGGGCCTATATATACTAATATTACACACCTACCCACGATTTACTTAACCCTCCCACTGATTTAAGCATGTTTATTTAACGGTTAAGTTTGTGGGCCTATATATACTAATATCACCCACCTACCCAAGATTTACTTAACCCTCCCCTTTTATTCAGCCAAGTTTACTTAACCCCCAGCTTAAATTTAAGTTTATACAATCCCTATGGATTAACCTAGGTTAAGTAGTCCAATTCATTACCATGTCCATTTATGGTTATAATGGGATAGACCTCCCACATTAGGCCTACAACATGTGGATGCTGGATATGCCGGTCGGGTCTGGGAAGTCTTATTCCACAGTTGGGCCTAACCTCGTGTCTTAGCCCGTTTCGTATTTACGTACTTAGACCTCTCACATTATGTTCAACATTAGTGGCTGCTGGATATGCCGGCCGGGTCAGGGCAGACTTCCACCACTAACGTAACTTAACCTCGTGTCATAAGTACAATTACAATTCCTAATTGTAGTTACTAACATTTCATTTTTAATTAATTTACCAATTAATTAATCCTTTCCTTTTATAGGTGTCAATACCTATTTTGCAACAATAATTTGAATTATATATCCATAAATGTTCATATTCAAATTATGCCATTTTCACCCAAATTCACCTATGTCATTATAGGTGATTATTTCTATGTTTCCCTATTTGAATTGTATGTCCAACATACATAAACATTATATAAATTACGCCAATTATAAATCCCCTTTTTACCCATTTCCTAACTAACGTGATTGCATGTATTTTGGCGTCATCGAGGCTACAAAGTAACGTCGCCATAACAATAAAAAGGGAGTGACAAAGGTGATAGTTTCAACACAGTTTTGGCATAAGCATGAGAACAAGGTGAATGGACATGTAATCATCATAACAAGGTGAACACAGAACTAATGAGCTTGTGGCAACTACAATGTCAAAGTCAACATAACATGGTCTAAACTTGTCATTTAGATGTCTAACAAAATTAGGGTGACATAGTATCATGATTAGATCAAAAAGGGTGGCATCACATGTCAAGTTTACAACATATCATGATTACTACAACATAACAGGTGAAAGGTGATTAGCATAAAGGATTAGATCTAAATTAACAAGTTCGCATTTACCACAATATAGTTGCAAGTCAATATCTACATAGTCAGCATAGTAGAATGTCCATAATCATATTGGATCTAGGGATAATGACATAATAAATTTGCATAAGTTCATGATTCACAACATATACCCAATTCGTACTCTATCATAATTCACATTTATCCATTTAAACCTAAAAGTGACTAGAAACTCACAGAGATAGGTTTAAGGATTAGAGAATGATTTTGAATTCCGATTTCTAAAGTTGATTAGCAAATCCGTTGATGTAGGCTTTGATTGTTGTCTTCTAACTTGAATTTGATTGATTAGGGTGGAGGCTAGGTCAACTTAGAATTTAGCAACATGGAGGAGTCATTACTTTGATTAATGAATTTAGGGTTAGGTCTAGGTGTGTTTATATAGATGTAGTTGGTGAATTAGGGCCTTCAGATTAGGTTCCATCTAAACCCTCCAAATCTGAAATACAAATCAGCCAGCCAATCAGAAGTTGCCACGTAGCCCTAAAATTCATAAAATCGTCACTGTCCAGATCAGCACGCACAGCTCGACTCCTATAGGGGGGTCGACACACCTATAGGGGGGTCGACACCTATGTTGACACCCCTGTAGGGGGGGTCGACACCTATGTCGACTCCCCTAAGGGGGTCCACACCCTATGGCGGGAATTTCCTTGCCCAGCCTCCCTTCTGCTTTTGAATCCCGAATTTGATTAATTATTTATTTATTTTAATTCTGGATTAAACTTAAATCTTCTAACCTCCATAACTTCTTCATACTGTATCCATTTTACGCAAGCTCGGACTTTATCTCAAGCAGAATTCCGAGACGAACACAATGGCACAACCCTTTTTACTTAACTCTTCTTCTAAAAAAATAAGTATTCTTTAATTTGCTAATTTCAATATTTTAAAATTACGGGGTGTTACATTCTCCCCTCCTTAAAGGATTTCGTCCCCGAAATCTTCAAGTTAAGAAGAATGTATCTTACCATCCATCTACTCATCCATCATCCACAAGCATCCATTGTCCTTAAAAGATTTCTAATGCTTATCTGAGTATATGCAGAGGTGTGTGTATATGTCCCAATACTAATGCAAAAAATCAGGCGGTCTACTGATTCAATTGACCTCCTTAATGCGATGTATGATTAGTGCCATGAATCCAATATATATGCAGATAATCCTATTATAACATGTAAGTTCTATATGTGTACGCGTCCATTCGTCTAAGTGCAACATCCATATGATAACTCATCCATTTTCATCCATAAAAAAAAGAAAATGCACATGCATTCATATGCAGTATGTGAGAGTGATTAAGCCAATCTAGTGCCTAATGTGTGTGTATATGCATCCACAGGCAACCACTTGCATCCATCAAACATAACATGTCTCAAACACATGTTTACGATCATGGGATTTCCTACCTAAAGGTCGAAGATTCGATCGATAGGATATACTCAGATGATAGAAGCAAATGCAAATAAAAGCTTTTGGAAGAGAAGTTAAGAAAATTCCCTTGAAAAGGAAAGGGTGGGAAGCGTAAAAATCTTGTCTTTGGTCTCCCAAGTTGCATCTTCTTGGTTGTCTCCCCACTAGACCTTCACCAACTTGACTTCTCGTTTGCGTAGCTTCTTAACCTCCGATCGAAGTATGCAAGTCGGAACTCATCCAATCATTGCTTCCTTCTTTATTTTTACTTCCTTTCGCAAGTTTGGCCCCACTACCTCGAACTCTATACATTATATCGCCACTTGGATAAATAGCCATCTTGGAATGATGGGCTTCCTCAATGACTGTCTTCAATAGGTTTCCCTTCCTGATATGATTCAGTTATCAAACCTCTTGTCAAGTAGCCCCGCCACTTGCTTATCAAATTTCCCCCTTTTCTTTTAGGAGCCATATGGCACACACGTAATGCAACTGGTTTTCCATTGTCCACCAGGTATATACGGAAATCAATCTCCCGCCTCGCGGTAAACCTCGAACCTCATTTAAGACATCAGGATACTCACAGACTATTGGTGTCAGTCGCAGATCATCGATAGACACCTCAAAAGACTCTAGGAAACTAAGCATGACAGATCCTTGTGGGTCCCAAGAAATTTCAAGGGTGCTTAACAACCCTCCTCTCACCACCAAGAATGGCACCATATGTGGTAAGCCAACCCATCCCTAGAACCAACCCATATGCGTCGCATTCAAATTTGACGCCTAACACATATATTCTCAAACCCCTACAAATCATAGATAAATGAGCCGAACCACCAATGGGGTTTGAGTCAACTACGGGATCCACTACCATACTAGTAACTAAGTGCAGAGATTCAACAACAAAACTAGATATAAATGAGTGTGAAGCGCCAGAATTAAAATGTGTTCTAACCGGATGATTTGAAAGAGAAACTAAACTTTCTACGGAAATTTTTCTACCTCTTTTAGGAGCACTGATCGTGAGAGCATGCACCTACCCTCCAGAAGTTCCCTCCCTTTGACCTTGCCCCTGTTTCTTCGGGAAATCCTTAATAAGATGCCCGACCTCTCCATAAGCAAAGCAAGCATTCTTCCTTTTCCTGTAGTCCTTGGCTAAGTGACCCTCTCTCCCACAACTATGGCACTTCCTCTTATCTTTAACCTTGTCATTCTTTTCGTCTTTCTTCTGCTGTTGTCCCTTCTTGGGCCACACCTCATTTTGTGTTGCTTCCTCAGCCTTTACTTCCTTCTTTTCTCCCTTGTCTTCCTCATGCATTAGGGACATATCAACAAGCTTTTCAAATGTGGCCCCCATTAGAAGATGGGACATAGCTAAACTATGTAGAGGCTCATTCAGCCCCTTAACAAACCACAAGGCCTTTTTGTGCGGTGTGTCTACCAACTCTAGCCCGAACCTTGCCAACTGGTTGAACTTGTTCACATATTCCTTCACCGTCCAATTTCCTTATTTGACTGCTAAGAACCTCTCCATCTGCATGCTTTTATCGGCTTGGGAAAGAAATTTCATTTCAAATATTTGCCTAAAATCTTCCCAAGTTTCCACCGGACGTCCAGCTTGGGTGACTTCCCACCAAAATGAGGCTTCGTCCTTTAATAACTAAGCAGCTAACTGAATCTTCCTCCCATCCTCTACTTCAAATATTACAAACAAGTCCTCGGTGTCCTTGAGCCAATTTCGAGCTTCAACGAATGTCTCATTCCCATGAAATGGCTTCCCTCCCGTAGCATGGAAGTCTTTGCAGATCTTGGTGAAGTTATTTTCTCTTAGAGGGGGAGGAGGAGGAATGATTGGCGCAGCTGGGCGAGGAATGTCTATTTGGCCTTCGGCAGGCTCCGTGGCCTCCAAATACCTACAGAACCATCCGGGTATTGTGACGCCTTCTGGGATATTAGGAATGTTTTTTTCCCCAGACATGCTGAAAAAGGAAAAAGGAAGAAATTTAGATAAAGGACCGAAGGCTATTAGGTATGGCTTCTTGGGGGAATATTTTCAAAACAGACTTTTCTTTTTGAAAATACTTTCTTTTAAAACCTTTTTGAAAAATAATTTTCAAAAACTTTTATCTAATCTGGTAACCTTCAGCTCTGATACCAAGTGTGACACCCCACGTCCGTTAATGTCACTCACTAAGGGAATGCATTAAGTTTCGTGAAGCGTTGTAGGTAACCAGACATAGAATAATTACAAGACAGATATAAATAATATAGCAGCGGAATTTCAAATTTTTATTTCAACATAAAACATAATACCGTAGTTCAGAATACCATAAGTCATAAAACCATTACAACAAAATACTTCTGTCTTGCATCATCAGAGTACATAGGTATTAAAGAAAAACATTATTCCCTAATAAAAAGAGTAAGCCATAGTAGAGACAAAGACTTGAGCCATACTCCAGAAGTAACTTCCAGCAAGATAATATCCAAGTCCTGACTAAGCCTGGGTGTTTCCTCCCTGAGAACCTTGGGGGGGAACGAAAGAGAGAGGGAAAAACAAAGGGGTCAGACATAAAGTCTGGCAAGTCTAGTTACTTTTAGCCAGTAAATAAATAAAGGTGAACATGACAGGCATAAAGTGGGTAAGAGAGATCACTGCATAAATGGAAGGCAAGACAAGGTAAACAGGAGAACATGATAGAATAGATAGCGCTTCTTAATACTTTCCTTGCTCTGCATCAATACTAGTATAACAGATATGTAATAGGATTACATACTCCCAATTGCTTAACAAAAACAGGATGATCCCAATAGAAATATAATGGTAGTTTTAGGTGTACTCTAGTAACGGGTTTTAACCCAAACAGAACTGGTACCTAGACAGAAATAACTGGTGTTAGCCCAGACAGAAACACAGGTAGCCCACAGAAACAGACAGGACTAGATGTACCTTATTTACTACCCCCAATCGATCGGCTCCCTATTCTGTAGATACCCTGTGTTGGCCCCACAGTAGGGTGTATCACTCCCTAAAGTGGCAACCCTTTAATTCTCGGATGTGCACAACCATATCTACTGATGTCACTACGTCTTATTTTCCCCAGCATGCGGAGTCATGCACGCACATGACCCCATTGGAACGAGCTGTCAACACCACCCCCATGTTTGGATCTCTGACAATCAGCTCAGTAAGCGTGCCCCACTCCGACCTAGTTCGGAGTACCCGTTTGATACCTATTTAAGGGTTACTGACTGAAATGGGTCCCACATGAGATGATGCAAGCTCTTCCCTTTGTCTTGCATCCCCACCACTAGGTTTTTAACTGGTTATGTTTACCTAAAAGGTGTCTTTAATTACATAACCTTATCGGGTTAAGTTTGTGGGCTTATATATACTAATATTACCCACCTACCCAAGATTTATTTAACCCTCCCACTGATTCAAGCATGTTTATTTAACGGTCAAATTTGTGGGCTTATATATACTAATATTACCCACCTACCCAAGATTTACTTAACCCTCTCCTTTGATTCAGCCAAGTTTACTTAACCCCCAACTTAAATTTAAGTTTATACAATCCCTGTGGATTAACCTTGGTTAAGTAGTCAAATTCATTACCATGTCCATTTATGGTTATAATGGGCTAGACCTCCCACATTAGGCCTACAACATGTGGATGCTGGATATGCTAGTCGGGTCCGGGCAGTCTTGTTCCCCCTTTGGGCCTAACCTCGTGTCTTAGCCCGTTTCGTATTTACGTACTTAGACCTCCCACATTAGGTTCCACATTAGTGGCTGCTGGATATGCCGATCGGGTTCGGGCAGACTTCCAATACTAACGTAACCTAACCTCGTGTCATAAGTACAATTACAATTCCTAATTGTAATTACTAACATTCCATTTTTAATTAATTTACCAATTAATTAATCCTTTCCTTTTATAGGTGTCAATACCTATTTTGCAATAATAAATTGAATTACATATTCATAAATGGTCATATTCAAATTATGCCAAATTTTTCCAAATTTACCTATGTCATTATAGGTGGTTATTTCTATGTTTCCCTATTTGAATTATATGTCCAACTTATATAAACATTATATAAATTATGCCAATTATAAATCCCCTTTTCCCCCGTTTCCTAACTAACGTGATTGCATGTATTTTGGCGTCATCGAGGCTACAAAGTAGCGTCGCCATAATAATAAAAAAGGGAGTGACAAAGGTGATAGCTTCAGCACAGTTTTGGCATAAGCACGACAACAAGGTGAATGGAAATGTAATCATCATAACGGGTGGACATAGAACTAATGAGCTGTGGCAACTACAATGTCAAAGTCAACATAACATGGTCTAAACTTGTCATTTAGATGTCTAACAAAATTAGGGTGACATAGTATCATGATTAGATCAAAAAAGGGTGGCATCACATGTCAAGTTTATAACATATCGTGATTACAACATAATATGTGAAAGGCGGTTAGCATAAGGATTAGATCTAAATTAACAAGTTCGCATTTACCACAATATAGTTGCAAGTCAAGATCTACATAGTCAGCATAGTAGAATGTCCATAATCATATTGGAACCAGGGATAATGACATAATAAATTTGCATAAGTTCACGATTCACAACATATACCCAATTCGTACTCTATCATAATTCACATTTATCCATTTAAACCTAAAAGTGACTAGAAACTCACAGAGATAGGTTTATGGATTAGAGAATGATTCTGATTTCTGATTTCTGAAGTTGATTAGCAAATCCGTTGATGTAGGATTTGATTGTTGTCTTCTAACTTGAATTTGATTGATTAGGGTGGAGGCTAGGTCAACTTAGAATTTAGCAGCATGGAGGCGTCATTACTTTGATTAATGAATTTAGGGTTAGGTTTAGGTGTGTTTTTATAGGTGTAGTTGGTGAATTAGGGCCTTCAAATTAGGTTAGGTTCCATCTAAACCCTCCAAATCCGAAATACACATCACCCAGCCAATCAAAAGTCGCTACGTAGCCCTGAAAATCAGAAAATTGTCACTGTCTAGATCAGCACGCAGGGGTCGACCCCTACAGGGGGTCGACACCTATGTCGACACCCCTATAAGGGGGTCGACACCTATGTCGACTCCCCTGGGGGGTCGACACCCTATGGCGGGAATTTTCCCGCCCAGCCTCCCTTCTGCTTTTGAATCCCAATTTTGATTTATTATTTATTTATTTTAATTCTGGTTTAAACTTAAATCTTCTAACCTCTATAACTTCTTCATATTATATCCGTTTTACGCAATTTCGGACTCTATCCCAAGCAGAATTCCGAGACAAACGCAATGGCGCAACCCGTTTACTTAATTCTTCTTCTAAAAAATTAAGTATTTTTTAATTTTTTAATTTTATTATTTTAAAATTGTGGGGTTTTACAGAAACGACATAAGTCCGACCACAAGTCTCTCTGAAGTCGAATTTTCCCAAGGCATGATCGGATAGAGCGACCGGGTGCGAAGAATTCGCATCCAACACCCTTAGAGGTTTGCAAAATCTCTTAAGTCCTAAGGATATGATTTTGCGTCTCCAAACCCAAGCGACTTCGCATTCCCAGGCCATGCGACTTCGCATCCGTAGGCCAGCCGACTTCACATCCCACTCTCCTTGGAAAAACTTCACACCCAATTATTTTGTATTTCCAGGTGTTTATTTTAATAATTATTTATATTTGAGAATTTTAATTCACATATCTTTGGATTTGTTTTTTACTCATTTTTATTTGAGAATTCTTGATTCATGCTTTTAGATCTATTTCCTAATTCTCCATATTTGGATTTGAGCTCTAATGGATCTACTTTTTCATATTTACTTTGTTAACCCTAAATATGTTTTATGTTTTTAGATGTACTAGGATCCTATTCAAATTTAGTTTTGAGTTTTTCCAATACAATTTTACTAACCTCTAAATATAAATAGAGATGTTATCTTCATCACTAGAGATATAGATGTGAATCTAAATTTATCTTTCATTCAATTATTTTTGTTATTCATATGTAACGTTTTTTTTACAAAAATTGAAGTCCAATTGTCTCTTGGAAAGATATTCATTTTTCTTTTGATGTACACGTAACAAAATTTTCATTACGAAATGTCATGGAGTAGTTTTTAATTTAGTAACATTATTAGTTTATCATCAAAAGTGAATTAGAGAAAAAAACTCATGAAGAAAACAAATCATTTGGAAGCTGAAGTAATAAGAACTTGGAGTTAATATTACAAAAATAAAAATTTAAACCTTTTATAAGCTGAAATAAAAATTCAAAACAAAAACAAGTGCATTTAATATTTCCTTACAGCAATGGACTTGAGGCTTCAAGATAGGAAAGGATCTGACAAGTAAATGAAAGGAAATATTCCAACGGAAATCAAAAGTCTAGAAGAATTGATATACTAGAAATAAATTCAAATCTCGTGCGATGTATAATTTCTTGAAGAGATTTAGTTTTAGAAGAGATCATTACATTTATAATAAATATTGTTCTCTCAAAAAAATAGTAAAATGACTAACAAAAGCACTCACTGGAGAAGTTGCTTCAATTTGAAATTACACTAATAATATATAAGTTATAATAAAAATTTAAAAGTTTTATTGTAATAATTTTAGAATTTGCAATAACGAGATCATTTTTTCAGTGAAGTTTACATTTTGGACCATTTAACCATTATTTCCATCACTTTTCATCATAAAGTATTAAATGTGATCATATGGTTATAAATTAAATTAGATTATTATCATAAATGCATTATAATGCACTAGTTATGATAAATTAATGATGTTGAGTTTTTTCTGGAATAAGAATAAACATATTGATGTATTTATTTTGGCAAACAAGTGCTTAGTATATTAGAAGAAATTCATTTGAACAACAATTTAGAGTTGTGGAAATAGTTTTTTAAAACTAAAAGTTTTACGACTCAAAGTTTGAGACTTGAAGTCTTAAATTACGATTTTTTTATAAAATTCACAAGTTTGAAATCTTATCAGTATTATTTTTAAGAATTTTTTTAAAGCTTCTAAATTAGAAGTTTGCTAAAGGTTTTAGAACCATAAGTTCATTGTAAATTAATAAACTTGATGCATATATATGTATTGCGAGATCCTAATGTCTACCAATCAATGAACTTGAAATAATCCAAGAAGTAGAACCCCAAAGCTTTATGGAAACTATTTAAACTGATAACTTTTTTCTTTTTGAATAAGTTAAAAATGATAAACAAATCATTATATGAGATAATGCTGATGCATTCAAGAGATTTCAAGATCTCTAAATGAGTTATATCTTACTTGCATATTAAATTGATAAAATATTGTAAAGATATTGTGTTGTCTCGAGTATAAAAGATCCTCGAGTTGATTTTTTTAGCTTAAGAAAGGGGTGTCCATTATTTAGAAATACGATATCAAATGATGTTTTAGTTCATGTTTTGTTTATTTTATTTAGTTTATATATCTAAGTTAATTTAAATGGTTTCTCTCCATTTTTTACTTTAAATTATGTACTAGTACACATATTCAGTTTATAGCTTTTGTATGATGCTAAGTATAACTTTAATTCAATAAGTGTACTTACTCTTTCTGTTTCTTTCTCATTGATAAGTCTACTATAACTCAGTTTGAGTGAGTATTATAAAAAAAGAGGCTAGTAGATTTGATTTTTACTATTCACAACATATTGTAAACCTGAATTTTATAAACTTTTTTGTACCTACGTATAGATAGTTGTAGAAATCATTTTAGAAGTCTTTGGAAGAGATCCCTCTTATCTCATAAGAATGTGTATATATATTAATATCTTAAATATATGTTTTAAAGCTTTGTTTAAATTAGTACGACAAAATCCAACATGCTAGAGGAGATGTTATAGATATTCCATTTTAGTTTGATGAATTTCCTATAAAAAATGATGTATCCTCTGAAGGAACGTCATTTAACTCTCCAGTGATAGTGATAATAACTCATCTCCAGAAGAGATGTTATATTGCAAAACTACATTATAGAATTAATGGCTTTTATCTCCTCCATTAGACTTTTATTTTGCGCATCCATTTTTTTACCACATTTAAAATTTGTTATGACACCTAAACAATAGGTATAACAAAAATCTCCAGTATTTTTATGCTACTTTGAATGTAGTAATCATTTCATTTCTATAGAAAAGATATTACATATTTATATGGAACTCCAAAAACCGGTGCATATAGAGTATCTTTGAGAAATAATAACACTCTAGAAATAATGATAATAACATATCTTTAAAAAGAGATTTATTTATATATTTGGTAATTTTAGAAATCAAAATGAATAAATGTGTATATATATATACACATATGATTATGAAGTTGTCATATATAGTTTATATTTATTTAACTTTTGAACGTGATGTAATGTGTATCATATATTTTGTTATAATTGTATCAAGCACTCCCAAACATGTAAGAAATCAAACAATCTCTAGAACATACAATTATATGTTCTCATGTATAGTTATATTTAAAACGTTGTGTTTCATAGTTATTTCATAAGAAATATTATATGCATAGTCATTTCTTGAACAAATATCTTTAAAAATTCTCCTGAAGAGATATTGTATATATCAACTGATCTAATTGCATATTCCTATTAAATGCCAATTATAGTGAAGATAATTTTGTTTTGTTTTAAGTGTACCCCTTTTATTGAAGTTTCCAGAAGAGATGTTTAGATGAAATTATAACTATGTATTGGTATTTAAAAAATAATTATTTTTAATATTCATAAAGTGATATTTGAGATATCATTTAAAGAATAAAAACATAACAACTTGAATTAGTGTATATAACTAATTTGAGCAACGAGTTAGATATAGTTCCAATGTAGAAGTTTTGAACATTATCACGTGATCTCCAAGGACTCACCATGACATTGAACGAGAAAAAGAGATAAGTAAGTAGGATCTTTGTAATAGTTTGTTGTAAAAACATTATCTTAAATATGAAAGAATGCAACAACCAAGTTTTTCGGGTATTGGTTGAAAAAAATGTGATGGTGGTTATAATTTGTTGAGTGTAAATTAAATGAATTTGGAAGTGACTAATAGGTAAAGATCAATTATGTGTATTGTTAACGTGGGAAAGATGTCCACCTCTCACGCCGACACCTGAGTGTAAATATTCCAGACACGGAGTGCGGAAAAGGTAAAAACACCAGAGATTTATAGTGGTTCAACAAGTGTGCTAACGTTCATTTCAATGTGACTTCAATTATTTAAACTGTATGGTTGCAAATACAGTCCTTTTGAATACAACATTAAGTGTTAAGCAAAAGCAAAGTCCTTACTTATATCCAACAAGTCATCTACAATGTTCTGAATCCCAAGAAAAAGCTTCAATGGTGCTTTTATGTCCTAAAATCCATGTTGAAGATTTAATGGTGCTTCTATGTCCAAAAGTCCAAAAGGCCTAGTGTATACTTTCTATGTCTAAGAGAGTCCAAGAAGAAAACCAAGTGTCCAAAGAATCTATATAAGAAGCCCACAAGAACCAATAGGGGATTCCAAGGAAGAAAAACCATGAGAGAAGCTACTAAAGTGTCTCCAAGCTCCAAAATTTCCATCCATCCAAAAGAATCCTAAAACCATCCCGGCATAAAGGTATTTCTAGGTGCAGATGGGAATAGGCTCGAACCCTAAGAAATTCCTCTCCCATGATCGGTACCAAACCTAGGATGAGTACCAATCCCGTATCCCTTAGCCAAATCTATGGCTTTATTTCGAAGCACTACAATTCCATAGCTAAACCAAACTTCGTATCATGGGAGACGAATTCCAAAGAAGACAAAATTCAGAAAGCAAAACATAGAAGATGGAGAGATCGTACCAATCGGGGAAGACGAAATATAAAAACCGGTCTGCCATGCCTCTTCCAAAATGCCGATCCTGAATGACTTGGAAGAATTCCACCAATTCTAGAACCATCCTAGGGATATGAAATGTCATATACTAAACACGGGATAAGAGATCCCTTGCCAACCAAAAATGTTGATTCCGGAATATGAACAGTATTTACCGATCCTAGGATATTTAGTGAATTTTTCCAACCATGGGGAGAAGGAAAGATAATGCTGATCCTCGGACACTTAACCAAATTTCCATATTTTTCGTAAATTTTGCGATTTTGCTCAAGTTTTTCTGGGTTTTCCCAAGTCTATACTCAAGTCCTGAGCACTCCAATAACTAGAAATTCAAAGTGTGTCTGCCCTGTTAAAAAGACAGGTCAACACTTGCCCCCCAAAACATGTCTTTCTATGGAAACCATGTTTTGTATAGCTGGAAAATCCATGAATCCATAAGTCGTAGTCTGAGAGAAATCCAAATTGAAATCCAACAACTGATAACTAGAAATAGTAAAAACCACGATCATGTCGGATTGTATAAATCCAAAGACCAATGGAATCCCACGATCACTACGGATCATATTAATCAAAAACCAGATCCTGAAATCCAAAGAAATACGGTGATTACTCTATATCATATTATGAGAGAAAGTCAAAATCAGATATTCGAATATCCAAAAATTCAATATCCAAAAAGCCAAAGCATTTATAATCCATACCTGCTAAAAATATATGAACTGTTTTACCAAGTCTTGACAAAACAACTCACAAAAAATCAAATATAGTCTATATACTCGATCCTTAACTAAGTAATCTTTCAAATTCTTGATAAGACGAGCTAGTCTTTCCCAAGTATAGACTATACTTGAGGAGCCAGAATTAGAGTTTTATACTTAATGAGCATAATCCATAATCACTAAGTCCTTAAAGGTCGGAATTCCGACCAATTTTTAATTTCATACTTCCCAAGCATAGTCCATAAAAGTGAATTAATTTTATTAAAGTTTTGGAGAAGTTCTAGGTATTTAATAAAGATGAAAGAAGATTTAATGGTTTACCGCTGGGTAAAGACAATGCCTAGCAGTTAAGTCCTAACCCCGTACGTAAGTGAGCCAACTTAGTTGTTTTTTATTACAAGAAGTTAAGTGAAAGAGATTGGACAGTTCCTCACATGCAAAGAGCATGCGTAGGGATCTGGCTGTTTTCCCTACATGGGTAGATAGATTTAGCCATTCAAACTCCAAATCCAGGTTAAATGACTACACTTTATTAAACATGAGGCGAATGGTTTATCGTCTGCAAAGAGCAAGTCTAGGGATCTTGCTGGTTCCTATACATGGGTAGGTATACTTAGCCGTCCGAAGTTAGATAATCAGAAAAACAAAGAAACAATATCCATGTTGACGGAAAAAATGGTTGTCACACCCAAAAATTCTTGAACTCGAGAATTACCATTTCACGTATGGAAAATTGAAGTGCGGAAAGCAATAAATAACATAGAGGTTTATGGTGGTTCAGTCTGTAAGGAACCTACATCCACTTTGAAGGATTTGTTGGTCTTTTATTTGCAAAAATGAGTTACAAGCATTAAATGTTAACATGGCATTCGCTTACAAGTCTTTCTATGTATTTGGGAGTCATATTTTTCGTATGCAAATTCATGGAAAAAGTGATGTAATCTTCTTCTTCCTCAAGAGCCATGTTGCCATTAATGGAGTTTAAGGAGCTTATAAGGCTGTTAAATTAGGCAAAATCCAACCCTTATAAAGATTGAGCAAGGGGATATTTATAGATAGTGGGTTAGGTAGGAGTAGATGAGATTTGGGGACCACACAGAAGAATTTCGTTTCCCTAGAAGGAAAAGCCCCGAATTTTGCATCCCGCTACAGCGCACAAGGGAAAAATCGTATCCCTAATGAGAGATGTGGCTTCTTTGTATCCCCTAAGGGGTCAGAAGACCTGTATCTCCATAGGGATACGTGTTCTCACATCCCCTTAGGGATACGAATTCATAACCCTAGGGATATGGTAGTTTTAGACCCCTTAGGGATACAAGAATTCGTATCCGCTGTGGGATACGAACTCATATCTCTTAAGGATAAGAATTCATATCCTTGGGGATACGCTAAAGAGGTTTCAGGCGAAGGGGATGCGAGTGGGGAGATGTATTACAGAGAGATCCAAAGTTAGCAGCGTCAAGTTAAAGGGAGACGAAATTGGAGCGATTCAGACTTTCTATGAAATCAAGGGTTTGAAATGCGCTGAAGGATTCAAATCTAGAGGGATTTGAAATCCCTGAAACCAGAGGCTCAAAATTGGAAAAGTGGAGTGTTTTGAGGGTTTGGAGGCTAATGCTCGCACAACTTCTCTCGGGGTTGAATCCTTAGTGCTTTGGCGACACTTCGGGTTTCGGTGCCATGCGATGTGTTCAGTCGAGCGGGCCTAGTGTACTTTTAGGAACCAGACCAAAAGGCTGTTTAGCACTTGCTCCCAAAAGTATGTCTTGTCTTGGCATGATTAGCTTTAAGTCAAAAAGATTGCCTCTGGAAGCAGAAGAGAACTTTAAGCGGTTTAATACTCGGTCGTGATCATTTTGTTGATTGTGTCGATAATCTTGATCCATCGATAACTCCATTAAACGTCGAATTCCTATTTACTCAGGTAATCAAATGTTAGTAGTCGACTCCCGCTTATGTCGTAACGTAAACAAGTTGTTGTCAATACAGTGTCGTGTGTACGCTCACACGTTTTCACATGATTTTGCGCAACGCAATCGGGGTTTGAAAATAAAGTATGAGTAGTGAGTGTATTGTTGGCTTACGACTACGCGAGTTGGATTTTGAGAGACGACATCGAATCGTGGATTCGATCACCTATTGTACATTCTTGAGTCATTGAGACTTACAATCATACTATTGGTTAACAAATCGGATCGGTGTTGATTGTCGTAACATCGAAAACATATGTGTGTGGTCGTAGTTGGAATCACGAGTCAGAAATTCTTTGGGATTTGGAAATCTTGTCCTCATTTATCCACTGTTTTTATAAATGTATGTATGTATATATATATATTAACATTTAAGTCGTGGGAAATATATATAATATTAATATATGTGTTTTTTTACATATATATTTTTAAGAGGAACTTTGCATCCTATGGAGGGATACGAAATTTCGTATCCTAGTGGGATTCGGGGTTCGCATCCCCGAGGGGATGCGAGGTTCTGTATCCCAGATGAGATGCGAAATTTCACATACCCAAAGGAATACGGAATGTCTAACGGGCTTGGCCTATTGTCTCCCCTTCTTCTATATAATAGGGATTCGAAGCCTACCCAGCCCACTCTTCACGTTATTTTCCATCGCACCCCTGAACTCGATATTTTGACAATGATTGAATTCGAACATAGCCTCAGGTGGGAATGAACTTGAACTCGATGTTTTGCTAAAATCTAATCAAACTCGTCCTTACCCGAACTGAATTCAACGTCGAGCTTTGAACTGAGCACCAACCCAAACCATGATTCAAGCTCGAAATCGCTTCCCAAATCGGAATCGAGTTATAAGTAGGAATCAGAATCAAACTCGAGTTATGAATCAGATACGAAACTGTGCTTTGAACCAAGCTCGGGACAAATGCTCGGGGTGGTTGGTTTCTCGTATGTTCAAACTTCAATTTCGAGGAGGGGGAACACGAGAAGGAACTCGAGGAGAATTGGGGGTGAATGGAGAAGGAAGAGGACGTGGGGCTATGGATAAAATCGCATCTCCTGGATGTGACATTTCGCACCTGATGGATGCGAAATTTCGCATTCGAGATCAAGCAGTTTCGAGTTCTTTTCTAATTGCATCCCAAGTTCCTTATTGAGAGCTCGAACACTCATCGACCCATCTCTGGATTTACGTTGTTTTTACGACATTACATGATTGAATCGAGTCCTACATTGAACATGATTGAGTCTACAATTCAGCCTTGCACATAGGATTATAGCATAAATTTGGACTATGGATACTTGACTGAACTATCGAACTTTAGACGTGTTTTCCCGATTATAATCGTGACGTAGTCGCGACTCAATGTGAATATAATGATACTGGTTGACGACATTGATGGTTACAGTCTAAAGGACTTGTGCTTGTCGTGGTGTCCTAAGTTTTGAAATTACAATTGTATCAACACCTTACTACAGTGTACGTTCATGTTAGTTTACACCAATACAAGGGGTACATGTTTTTCAATGCGATGTCTAATGTAATTGTATTGCAAGTATAACTAGCAATGGAAACGAGATCATTTAAGAAATAACAGACTTTGGAAGCCAAAGCCTCTCAGCATTCATCATCTATTCGGGATCATCAAGCGGTACCAACATGGAGGACAATAAGTTTGAGATCTCCGGAGAGTCCACTCCTTCCCAGCCAATGGGTTCGCTGAAAGCACCTGACTAGGGAGTGTAGCCGTAAGGACCGCAGCTGACGGTCGAGCACTTAATTGAGCCAACGACACTAGGAAGGTCTGGGGCAATAAAGGAGAAACCCGAAGGAGAATAGCACATAGATAGTATAGACGGGAGTACTCTAGTGGCGTCAGATATGATGGAGGATTCAGTTGTAGTTGACAACCCGTCGGATTCGGTGACTTCGCATATGGACGAAATAGAGGTAAGGCGCATGGCAAAACTGTTTAGTATTCCCTGAGAAGATGTTCATGTGCCTCAAGAAGGTAAAAGGGAGCATGCTCCTCTTGAAGGATTCATTGCCTGAAATAGGCATGTTTATACTTCTGGGTGCGTGCCCCCAGCTTGCAACTTCATCAGGGGTATACTACACTACTTTCGCTTGGCACTGACGCAGCTTCATCCAAATTCGTATGCTTTTCTCAAGGATACCTGCATTCTCTTCAGGGAATACCTGCATATAGAGCCTACCAAAAAGGACATTTGGTATCTTTTCTAGATTAAAAGGTGGACTACCAGTGCGCCTTCCTTGTATTACTTGGAGGCATTTCCCAGTACTCGGTTCATCGAGAGGAATTGGAGTAGACTGAGTGTGTTTAAGTACAACTAGTTCTTCATGTGTTTCCCTCCTAGATTTGGGAGGAGCTGGTTAGTCGGAAGTAGGTGTCTTCTATTGCTTTGGGCTCGAAGCTAGTTGAGTTGTCATCTTGAGACTGACTTTACTTTTGTACAACAAGAAATCCTCCAGTGCCTACGAATATCGTGTATCAGTAGTGCCTTAAGGCATTGTGGGCCATCCCAATCAATGTCCTTTTGAATGATAATCTTTTGTATCATCAACGGCTCCATCGCGCGGGCTTACTTCTCACTAGTCGTTCGATAATCAGGCTGGTCATTGCTGGGGTTGGAGGGAAAGCGGAAATTATGAGAGGCGGAAGCTCTCCGGGTCGCAAAAGGAAGGCACCCCTTGTTGTATCCAAGCGATGCAAGACCGTGAAGACTCAGGAGGAAAGCAGTGGATATGGATCCCTTGATGAGGAGGCAGTTGCCAGAGACGAGGGTCCGACAACTACTCATGTCCTGTCTGTGATACACGAGGCGAGGACAGAAGTGTCGCCCAAGTCGTTGTCTCCAGTTACCTATAAGACAACATTCTCACTAGAAAAGGAGGGTTAGTTTGATGAACTAATTAAGCTTCCGATTATTGTTACATCGCCTTGGCCTAGCAGAACAAGTATAGAAAGCTTAACACTTACAGTTCGAGAGATCACTCCTTCGAGCGGATCGATATCTGGTCTTTTGGGGTAGGCCCCTAAGGTTGCTGACCCCGAGCCATGAGAAGGCATGGACGTCATTGATTCATCCTTTATACTCTCCCATCATTTTTGTTTGGGTTAAAGTTTGGGTCGGATGGAGCTAAATGAGTGGTCATTAACACACTTAATCGGCTGATGAGCTGCCCCCAAGTTTGGATATTAGGAAGGGGTTGGACACTTTATACTCGGCCTCATCAATGGTTCGAGATTCTAGCTAGTGTTGTTTACACTCGGCCTCGTAGTTGATTCGAGACTCAAGTTAAGTGGGATCGATTCCAAGCTTTCGGGTGCTGATCCAGTGTTGTTCGTTTGTGTATGCAAATCCGTTGTAATAATTGCTTAAACATACTACATAAAGAGTAAACACACCAAGAACATAGACATTTGAAACTATCTTTACTGATAACTTTGGCAGTAGTGGAATTTACTTTACAATGTCTTGAATTTTGAAGAATACAAAATGTTGTTGGAAAGTAGAAAATCTAGACCCTAAGCTATGTGAAGTAGCGACAGAGATGTTCACTATTCCATGCCCTTAGGAGTTCGGCTCCATAAACGGTCTTTAGCTTGAAGGTTGCATCTCCTAGCCTCTATTGGATAATATACAGACGTTCACAACGAGGACCGAAACTGGTTGGTATGAGAAAGATCTTCCTTAGGACAAGGTCACTGACGTCGAAGTGCTTTAGTCGAACTTTGGGGTTAAAGCATTGGGCTACTTGTTGTCATTGAGCAGCAGCTCTGAGTTTAGCTTCGTCTCTTTTCTCTTCGTGCAAGTCGAGCGACTCCAAGAGGATATCTTAGTTGGTCTTTGGATCGTAGTAAGTGATTCGACGAGATTAGAGTTTGAGCTCAATGGGAATGATTCCTTCGGATCCATAGGCAAGATCAAAAGGGGTATGGTCAGTCGCTGACTTATGGGTGGTCCGGTAGGCCCAAAGGGCCAAGGGAGCTCATCTACCCATAAGCCTTAGGCTTTTTCCAAACGCTTCTTAATGATGGATTTGATTACTTTGTTAACAACATCGACTTGCCCATTGGCTTGAGGGTGAGCTATTACTGAGAATTTCTTTTCGAAGTTGTGTTATTGGCAGAAGGTCTTGAACTCGGTTCTCTCGAATTGGGTTTCGTTGTCTGAAATTATAACTTAGGGGACTGCGTATTGGGTGATGATGTTGTAGACGATGAAGTTTATCCCCTTCTTGGTAGTAATTATAGTAAGAGCCTTGGCTTTGGCCCACTTGGTGTAGTAATCAACAATGACTAATGCACACCGCCTGTGACCATTGGAAGAGTTCCAATGATATCTATTGCTCACATGGCGAATGGCCAAGGACTGACCATTTTTGTTAGCTTGGTACGCTGAGCTCTTGAAATTTTAGATAACCTATAGCATTTGTCGCACTTGCAGGCATAGTTCGCGGTGTCTTGGTCGAGTGTGGACAGAAGAAACCATATCTGAGAATCTTCTTTCCCATAGTTTGGCCCCTAGTGTGATTACCACACCGCCTTCGTGCACATCCAGCAACACACGGTCGGCGTCATTGCGCGCTACACACCAGAGTAATAGGATAGAAAATCCCCTTTGGTAGAGCACTCCATCTTGAATGATGTAGCAAGATGATTGCAGATGAGTTCTCGTCAACTGAATCAGTTTGCATCCGATTGATGCTCAGAGAATCGAGCACTTCAAATAGGGCTAACCCCAAGAGTTGCGCATCCCCAGAGCTCGCCAGCTTGGCTAGTGAATCATCTTTCTCGTTTTATTCTTGAGGGATGTGCGTAATGATGTAGTGGTCGAAGTTTGTGAGTATTTTGCGGACCCAAGCAAGGTTGGGAGCGAGCCATGCCCCTTGGCTTGATATTCACCCCGCACCCGGTGTACGATGAGCTGTGAGTTGGAATAAATCTAGAGAGCCTTGATGTTGAGTTCGATTGTGATTTTGAGTCCAACAATTAAGGGTTCGTATTCTGCATCATTATTGGTGGTAGGGAAGTCGAGCTTCAAAGCATAACAGATCGAGCATTCCTCAGGAGTAACGGCTACGACTCCAGCGCCAGAACACTGATTTTTAGACGATCCATCCACAAATAGCTTCCATTGAATGTTCGGAGGCTCACTGTCTTCCGTAGGAGGTTCTTTGGGAATGGTGAATCCTGCTATGAAGTCCGCAAGGGATTGTCCGAGGATGGCTCGACGAGGGATAAAGGTAATCTCGAATTCACTGAGTTCTATGTTCCACTTCAAAGGTAGCCCGGATGCCTCAGGTCACTGTAGGACTTGTCGTAGTGGCTGGTCAGTATTGACTTTGATTGGATGGAACTGAAAATATGGACGTAGCTTCCGGGAAGAGATCAACAGGCATAAGGAAAGCTTCTCAAGTTATGGATGATTCTTTTTTGCTCCTATCAACTTCTTGCTAATGTTGTAAATGGGCCATTGGACACGATCCTCGATGCGCACAGGCATCAAGCTAATCTCCTGCATAGAAACAGCCAAATAGAGATATAATTCTTCATGATCCAAGGGTTTTGACAAGATAGGTGGTCGATCTAAGTGATTTAAGAGGTCCTGGAATGCGTCAACGCATTCCGATGTCCATGTGAAGTTGAGCTTCCCTTTTCTGAGCAAGTCGAAAAAGGGAATGCAATTGTCAATAGCTTTACAGATGAATCGACTTAGAGCGGCCACTTTCCCATTTAAACTTTGAACATCCTTGATGCTATAGGGTCTTGAATATTGTAACGACCTTCCCTTTGGACCGGTCCAAGTCGGTAATTAAACAAACTCGAAACGTTTAAAACGACAGATTGTTAATTAGCTTACACGGTTTACACAGAATATACACAGAATCACAATACATGATAACAGAAAATAATAGCTCACAAGTGAAATTTTATATACAAAAATATCAGAGTTTTACAACATTAATTTTACACCGGGAAGCTTTTTATACATACATTTTTAAATAAATAAAAATGGAAGAATGAACCAAAGCGAGTGCGTCTTCACGAATCCTGAGACGACCCGAAATCCCATTCAGACGGAAACAAGGGTTATCTTTGGAATATAACACAGAAACAGGTAATAGCAGAACAAAATTAAATAAATACACCAGATAATGAACAATAGAATATACTGGATAAAAGTAATCATCAGAGTTACACAGTATACAGGATCTTACTTAGTACAAATACAGTTCATCTATACATAAATGTCTACAGCGGAAAACAAACAAAATATGTACAATAGGAGCTGAACAGCATAAAAAGAAATAAATGATAGAATCCATCTTCAGCTCCAGCTATCCAGAAAAAGAACCAGCTAAAGCGGAATACAAGGCTGCCCGTGTAGAAAAAGGGGCACCCGAGTTTGAAAGTGAAACAAACTACGAGTCAGTCATGGGACTGGTATGAGAAATCCACTCAACACATATATAATTGGCTAATCACAGAACCACGCCACTTTCGTGGAACGGGTTTACTCCATTGGATTGCCAGTGCTTTAAAACAAATCTTTCTTTTAAACATCGCTATGCTTTTTATAAAAATGAAGCCGTTATAAGACTCAGTTCCCATCACACAATGCAACGCAAACCGGAGGATAGAGTTTTTACCTTATAACGGCCAAATATGCTTGATACAAATAAAACAAAGGCATTTGATATTATTACTAGTGTTTATATGTTTTGAAAACAATTTCAAATCATAACTATCAATCATAGACGACATGAGCGTCCCATGCCACTATGTCGCCAAATATATATATACAATTGAAACCGCACGACCACGTATTTGGAAATTGGATTTCCGTCATGAACCAAGGCAAAAGATAGTCCTTACCGAATTCGAGACGCTCTAGCCCGTGTCTCAGGTACAGCCGCGACCATACCCTGGATCGTCAGGGCCGGTCCACACGAAGTGGATTATAATGCCTGAACAATGCGTTTCTCCACCCTTTGGGGTGTAAATGAGCCAACGAATGACTCCATCGGACCCGGATCGTCCGATCAAACCGAGGCGCCTCGCAACAACAACAACCACATAGGTGAAAAGTATATAAATGTCCGGGCTGGTAGGTCACTGACACCACCCTAGCTAGAAAGAAAACGCACGTCCCCCCTGAGGTCTTGCTCCCGTTTCTGGTTCATACCGGGGTGTGAGGCTCGCGAATTCACGTTATACACAAAGCTACGCCACACAGGCGGTGCTTTGATCATCACCACAAGACTTTGCTTTTCAACAGAAGCCCTGATAACTGCATCTTAGCATGCCACACAGGCAATTCATGCCATGCGACTGATGTCCATCGATATACGACCTCCGAGCTCGTGCGTCTCAGAGAAGGGCGTTGAGCAAAAGAATAAATTCTCCGCCGCCAAACAGATGTATATTTAATAGAGATCAATCAACACAGAATAAAATCCAATGTCAGACACACAGTCCATTTACAAGTCCGTTCTGGGTCTGAACGAAACCGGAGGCACTAAATACCTCGCAAACCCATCGATCACCACGTACGTCTAGACGATCACCACTCATTATCCATATTTCGGGATGCCTCCCAATCAGGACCTCGGTTACCATCCAAACGAGGTGAAGATCTCCGGTCTTCGACCGTCGTCTACATCTTCGAATTTCAATCGTCGGTCAATCATTTGAAATGAGAATTAACTCGGCCTTTTCAAATAATTCACGTATATTTAGAATTTCAAATCAATTTATTTCAATGGTTAAATTATTCGACAACACCAATTGTGTTCTTTAATGTAATATTCACACCAAACACATTCAACCATCAAAAGCCACATAAATCAAGCAAATTCAGTTTATTTCCATTCCATATCGTTTATGATATTTTATATTGATTTATCGCTATTTTTATTTATTTTAAAATAGCTTATTTATTCAAAACGACGTTTCGGGCCATAAAGCGGCCGTGGCGCTGTTTTTCTTCAGATTTGATTTACACATATCTGAAAATCTAACCGTTGGATTTTCACAAAATTTACATCATTAGAAAGGTCTTTTCAAAACGAATCCAACGGTTCCAGTTTCGGGAAAATCCGACGGTTGGATCTCCCGGTACAATCGTTTGAATTTTCGATTTCAAAATACGAACTGCAGCGTCGTTATTCGATTTAATATATATTTATATTTATATATATATAAATATAATCGCTTCTGGCGCTGTTTTTCTTCAGATTTGAATTAAACATTCCAGACAATCCAACCGTTGGATTTTTACAAAGTTGGTGCCGTTGGGAAGATATTTCCAAGGCGAACCCGACGGTTGAGGTTTTGAGAAAATCCAATGGTCGGATTCCCCGTACTAGTTGTTTGAAATCATGGTTTCAAAATACGAACTGCACGGCTTCGTTTCGCTTTAATTTTATTTATATTTATATATTTATATAAATATAGTTTCTTCAAAAATTCCTATGTCGTTTTCATTTCAAATATTTCACTAACGCCTTAAAATTTTGGAAAATTTCGCCATAACCTCCCCTGCACCGGGAGCATCGGGAAATCGCAAATAGCTTTCCCGGTCCTTCTAATCTCAAAAAGAAAAAGAAAAAGCCAAGCGGCTAGCCAACAGGCTCATAAAATCATCACCCAAACAAAACAGTAAATGTGTACCTATTTGTCGGGCACAAAATTTTATTCCTCTTCTCTAGCCCCTTTGCTATAACATGTTCAAGGAATATGCATGTACATATATATACAGTTCTTATCATTTATCATTTTCTATTCAACTTCATATTTGATTTCTATTTGGTTTAAAAACACCATTCATTCTAATGTTACATAAATAGGTGCAAATCATTTCATTAGCTAATTAATGAATATTTCAACTCATATATGTTTATTTTGAACAAGTGGCTATTTTTAACACTTCGCATTTCAACGATTTATGCATACAATAAAAATGTGATTTTTGTTGTAAAACAATTCATTTCAAAACACTATTTTTCTATATAGTTCATATAGGTGACAAAAATAGGATTTTATATATAGATAAAAGGTGATTTTTATTATCAAACAATTTATTTCGAAATATGAATACCATTCAACACATGAATTTCTAATCAACGAATGAATATCAATTCAACACATGAATGTTTTCTATAGTTTCTATATATAGATAAAATGTGATTTTTATATTTAAAACGCGAATACCATTCAGCACATGAATTTCTAATCAACGAATGAATATCAATTCAACACATGAAGGTTTTCTATAGTTTCTATATATAGATAAAAATGTGATTTTTATATTTAAAACGCGAATACCCTTCAACACATGAATTTCTAATCAACAAATGAATATCAATTCAACACATGAAGGTTTTCTATTCAATGAATAAATATAGTTTAAGCAAATGAAAATAATTCAAACAGACGAATATTATTCAAAATTTCGGCAGCATAACGGCAGGGTAGTTAAAACCGGGACCGTCCCTAGTACGGCTCCTCGCTCTACCTTAAAACCTCGCGGTTTTTGACAATGGGGATCATGCATCTAGTTCGCACGCAGGCGGCATGTATATATTTATTTCATCTCCACAAACTAATCCTATGTGGTTTCAACCAAATATTTTTCAACCACAAACGGGTATTTTTCAACCACAATCAAATCAATATCAACCACAAACAATCACAAACAACCATTCGCTATCAATCAATTTTCACAACAATTTCAATCAATAAATATCGTCCATGGTTTGTGGACGAGGGGCGTATATATATATATATATTTATATATATAGCAATTCACTTTAATTTCACACACATATATATAGCTAGAAAAAGAAATTGAAGAGTGAGAAATTCTCACCAATAGCTATCCAACTTCACGACACTTCGCTTAGAGAAATCTTCGCCAATCTCGCCTTTTGTCGCTTTCGTTGCCCGTATTCTCTACATATGTAAAAATCGAATTTTTACTTCGTTATTCAATATTATAAAAATTGCATTTCAAAAATATAGATTCCGCCTTTTCAAAAATAAAGATTATATTTTTAATATTCCTATGATGTAAAAATTATATTTTTATTACTTCAAAAATATAAAAATCATATCTTACTTCTTCTACTTAATAAAAATTCCGTCTTTTCTATTTTAAAAATATGATCTTTTCTATCCAAGTTCAAATCTTTTTCTTTTTAAAGTTCAAATCTTTTTCTTTTTAAAGTTCAAATCCTTTTTTCTTTTTAAAGTTCAAATCTTTTTCTTTTTATATCTTAAAATAAAATCAGTTTTTAAACCTTTTAAAAATCAGTTTTAAACCTTTTAAAAATCAGTTTTATAACCTTTTAAAAAATCAGTATTTATAACCTTTAAAAAAATCAGTATTTTCAGAATTAAAAATAAAAATAAAATAAAATAAAAACAACTTACATTGATCTGCGAAGAAGGGGGGCGATGTCAGGGTCGGCGGCAGGAGGAGGAGCAGGCGGTGGCTTGTGGAGGAGGGCGGTGGTCGTTGGTCTCGGCGGAGGGTTCTTCGATGTGGGCGTGGGTCTGGGGTTCCACGCGAGAGAGGAGGAGAGGCGGTGGGAAGAAGGAGGAGGATCGGGAGGCTGACGCGGCGGGGCTGGAGGTGGCGATCGCCTGAGCGACGGCGAGGCTGGAGCGGCAGAGCAACGAGATGGAGCGCGTTTTTTTCTTTTTTTATTTTGATTTCTGATTTAATGAAATGGGGGGGGGGGGGCAGAAAGATAAAAAGGGAAGGAGTTATTATATTTTTTTATATTAATTTAATTGCATAAAGTTGACTTTTACCCACGACCTCGAAACGAGGCCCACCGCCTGTCGTCCATAGCGTTTTACCCCCATTCCGAACACAATGGGATATGTATCGCAAGCTGATTTGATCGTTACAATCAGTTTCCGTTGAATTTACATTTAAATCACTATATTGAATTCTAAACGTACATTTCAAATTACCGGGTCACATACTAACTCTAAAAATTCTCGAAAAATATTTTTTAGCTTCGTATTGACGATACGGTCCTAACAAAACTAGTTTCGTCGAATTCTAAGACCGTTTGAAAAATGGCCAATTTCCGGTCGATTAAAATCAACTGAAACTGGTCAAACGCGTTTTCCTTTGCCACGCTCACATATTGATTCGAAAAATTATGAAATTTGAAACCTAGCAATAACTTCACATCCCGGACCCAACAAAAGTGGTTTCGTCGAAATCCGAGGTCGTTTGCAAAATGTCCATTTTTAAGGGCCTGAATTTCATAGCGACTATTCAGAATTTTCAACTGGACATATCTTTTGATTCCCGCTATCAAATTTCGATTTGTCAGATTCGTTGGAAAGATATCATCAATTAGATCCTAATGTTTTTGGTTTCACTAAAATCCGGATTATTTTGCACCCGGTACATTCAATTGAAGTTTGAAATCGAATTATCGAACTACCACGCCATTTTCAATTCTATATATAATTATAATTAATTATATTCGTTTTCAAATGTCGATTCAAACTCAGTTTTCATCGCCATTATTTAAAATATTTATTTTAAATATTTAAAATCCCTTATTTTAGCCAATTTAAAAATTTTAAATTGGTTCAGATTTTCTGGGTCGTTACAAATCCTTATCGTCGTCAGCTTGAAATCTAAGCTATAATTACTCAGGTCTGATCCCGGCCCGAGAAAAACAGAAAAATCAGGTCAAGTTGTATTCAAGTAAATCAACTATTATTATATATTCAAATGCATTATTCCAATTTAACATATATGCCAAATCTAACTTGAATACAGTCACTAATTCATAATTTATTCCACATGCTGGCATTCACGGTCTAACATGTCAAGGCAATTTATGACTTAAACTTCAATATGCAATGAGTTCTATATGAAGGTATATAATGGAATTTCATAGGGAACACCAACTTGAATCAAAGCTGTTTGTGAGGTAAAACTCACTGTAGGGATTAAACAAGGCGGCAATTGAACGAGTTCTAGGCGACAGTGCAAGACAACGCTGGAGTTGATCGTTGAAGGCATGACGTTGGAAGAAGGCGAGGCAGAGGCAACATCTATTGGTGCGAATGGCGATAGCGACAGCTTGTTCAAGATTTAGAGTTGGCGGCTCCCAGGCAGGCAAAGGCTTTGAAGGCGGCAACAATATTGGGGAGGAATGGCATCTAAAGGTTTCAAAAAAATTGGGGAAGCAGCGCACAGGCAAACAAGAGTGATGAAGAAAACGAATTAAAAAGGAGGGGAGAGAGAATTAAAAGGTGTACATGGTTTTGAGGAAATAGTGGATCTGAAGACTACCTATTCCATCGTTCCATGCAAAACGTGAATGAACGAGTATATTTAAACATTCAAAACCAATGGCATAGCTTAACGTACATGTAAAAAAACTATCTATTACATTAAAGTTTTTTTTACATGCACGAACATAATACGTTAGTGGGAAGGTAGGAACGCATTTGCATGTGGATGTGGCACTTTAAAAGACGGAAAAAGGATGGCAGTTTTGTTTCAAATATGCAAGTTACATTGCATATACTTTATCTACTTATTTTTTGTCTTTCTTTTAAATGAGAAGACACCAAAAAAATTTGAATGCCTGCATGGATGAAACACATGCATGGGATAATGGATCGTGTATGAAAGAAAGTGGTGTTATAGGGCGGCAAATGTGCGCATGTTGAAAAATAAAATATAAAGGAGAAAGAGGTTACGTGGGATGACCAAAGTTGTTCAGAAATGAAATGTGACATGCATAAATGAATTGATGAGTTGGTTACGCGGAAGTGTAGGAGCATTTAAAAGGTTCTATATAAATGGAAAATAATATGTTTAGAAATGAAATGTAACATGCATGCTATATTGGAATAGTTTGAAAAAAGAAATATATGTGTCTATTCGCATTTTTGTCTTTTCAAGCGCCATGCGTACGTTTCAGACTGGGTTTGCAGACCCAAAATGGCTAGGAAAATATGCTGATTCCGAATAGGAACACGCAGAACTCAAATGGCTTTATTTCAAAAATAACTACGCAAACTTTTTCACAATTCTGTGGAGCATCGATTAACGAAACTAACAAATAAAAATACTACGATGATCAGTACGATTTGACGGGTGCAACAGTACACAGTTTGTTGTGCCATGACGCTCTAATAAAAAACATGTTACAAACCCCTTTTAACGTAAAATTCGTATGCAAAAATAATTAAATGGACGTCAAAACGTCTGATTTTCACGAAACGAAAAATAACGTTATTCTTATAATTCAATCTAGTATTTTTGGTTCAAACTCGCTCAAATTCCGACAATGTTTTATTTGTAGTGGTTTATTAAATGTTTAATCAATTTAATGCGAATGGAACAAACTTGCGTATTATTCTATGAAATTCATTTCTATGTTATGTGTTATGTCTCATTAGACGCATCTCAAATATTAATTTTTGGAATATTTATTTTACACATTTTTTTCTAGATATATCGGTTGCCGCTACTGCAAACAATCATCAAAAATCGGTTCAAACGAAGTGACAAAACTTTGACGTTTTCAATGTTAAATTGTTTAAATTACTTTTACAAGAATAGAATAAATCTTAAAGATAAATGTTTCATTATAAATCAATTTCATATTTTAATTTCCAAATAAATACATTCTAAGTTAAATTTATCGTTTAATTCTTGTTATAAACCGTTTTAATTTCAATAACTTAATGATCGAAATATACGGGATGTTTTAGGTAGTGATAGTGATTCCTCCAGTTATTCCACCCTTGTGAGGGACTAACTGTTAGGTCCTTGATAGTAGTTCAAACTCTCTGTTTCTCTCCTATTCTTCATAGATATAGTGTTCTAGTACTTCAAACCAAATGTAGTTTTCTATGCCTGTGCAGAACTACACTTCTTTCTTCCTTTTCTAATAAAAGTGGTACGACCACTATAAAACCGGCTTACCGTGCCAAAAAGAAAAAAGAAATGTACGGGATGTTACACTCTCCCCCACTCAAAACTTTTCATCCTTGAAAAGGAGATATTGCTAAAAAATATGGTTATGCATATAGCAAAATATTCTTACTTACTTATACAAATTTTACTAATTTGGAGCAAAATAAATTATAGGATTTCAAATTCGAAAATTCATCCTTAATTAGTAATCAATTTTATCTGTTATAAATCCATTTATTAAATTTACAATCTTGATTTCAAAAACTTTAATTAAAGTTCGAGCTTTCTTATAGTCAAAACTTAAACTATTTATAACAAAACTTAAATTTTGAAAATATGATTCTCGTGTTTGAAAATAACTTCTGAAATCAGAAATAAATATTTTATTAAAAAACCAAAGTTGTTGTATTCCTAAAGACATTTAAAACTTTCATTTCTTAATTTATTATGTTGAAATTATATAAATCGAGTTGTAGATTACTGACTTGTTATTTAACATTTGAAAATACTTGATAACTCGATGTTTAACAAGTTTATTATCGTTCTTACAGATGTTAGGCATGCGCTGGCCAAGCGCATGACTAAAATCTCTAAGTACTATATATACTTGTTTCAACTTCCAGTGAAAATACTTAGAACATTTAAAATAGATATGAAAAATACGTTCCCCCATGGATCGCGGATACTCGGCGGTTATGCTACTATCACAGGAGAATCGCTTGTAAGCATAGGTATCACACCCCTCGAATTTCGCCATGGTTGTTGCCATAAATCACAATTACATGGAGGTTACGCCACTATCCAAGTGTTATTGCTTGTACTGTAGGCATCGCTCCCCTCGAATTTTGCTATTGCGTCAAGATCGCGGTTACATGGCGGTTACGCCACTATCCCAGTGGAATCACTTATAACCATAGGCATCACGCCCATCGAATTATGCTAGAACAGATAAGTTGTAACGACCCGCAAATCCGTACTATCTGAGTTGACTAAATACACCATACGTCCAACCCAAATTGCACAGAAATACGAATCATTATTAGAAAGAAGTTAGAGGATGAGAAATAGAAGGAAAGAAATATTAGAATAGAAGAAGAAGAATACACAACATCAAGGTAAAACATGTACCTCACAGCGGAATGAATAAAATATAATATATCATATACTTTTGTAATACAAAATTTCTGTATACATGTACATTCAGAATCAGAGTTCAACACTTACAATACAGCGGAAAATAACACTAGGTAACTAACGCTGAAGCCTCCTGCTCCAAGCTCCTCCAATGGTATCTGTAAACACCTGAACTACTTGACTTCCCGTACAAATTTGGGCACCCAAGAGTTTAGGGAAAACAAAACAAAATAAACTCTGGGTCAGTCATGGGACTGGTGTGAGTAAACTCCAACCACTTGTTTAACTTTCAAAACCCTTTTCGAAAGAAAAGATAATAGTAAGACCAGCCCACACATAAACATGGACGTTTTTTTACCTTACTATAACCCAAAACACTTTGATACGAAAATCTAGTGATATTATATTAATGTCTACATCAAATAAATACAATCTAGCGGAACGCTTGCATCTCACGCTCCACATACATAGTATAAAATCAAAAACCGCATGGCGCTTATTGGAGATTGGATTTCCAACATGACAAGGTATGGAACCACCTTTCGCTAGTGTATCTCTAGAGAGGAATACACTGGGTTCAACAAGAACATCTTGCAACCCGGCCCACACATGACCGACCACTCATTTCGCTTGAGTGTATCGAATGTATATCACCAACGGTTGGGATCAGCAACCGCCTCCCGACTGGGACAGTATCGAATAGAATAAGAAATTAAATGAACCTCTAGATAAGTGATTATACATCCTAATGGGTGCGACCCACATAGCCATGCTGCCTGCCCGATTTTTGTCATTTCCCGGTTGTTGAGGCCTAAGGCTACGAATACTTACCATTCATTGATAGCACAATCACTTTGAATGCCACATTGTCAGATTCGTTAATCACTAGTTGAGTTTGCACAAATATTCTGGATGTTATGCTAAGGGAATAAATCCGTTGCAACCATATATATTTATACAGACCAACCCATTTGATCATTGGAAATACTCTGTCAGACATTCGTCCATTTACGTTCGTTCTGGGATTGAACGAAACCGAAGGCACTATTTCTATTTAATAGAAAGAGTCCTTGCACTTTACTCCGTCTTCAATATATTCAGCATACTTGGTTCGCAACGCTTATGCCGATACGGAGTGGTTCTTCGGATAATAATCCAACCGGTCTCTCCATATTGACAACGATCGTCAAAAACTTCGATAGTCTGTGATTTAACTATCGAATAAAAATAAGTGTTCATCCAAACATATCAAACAAATCACTGGGCTCTTTAATTAATATTTCATTAATTAAATCTCTTCTCCCTTTCCTTATCAATATTTGTTAACCAAATATTTCAAATAGCCATATTGGGAATTATACTATTTGGAAAACATTTCCAAATATTGCTTCCTCTTATTTTCTACAGTTAGAAAATATATTCGATTATAATTGGAAAACAATCCAATTACTTATCTCTTCCCCGGACTCATTTAGTTCTGTCCTTATGAAATATTTATACTCTATTTCCAAACTTATACATATTTGGATTAAAACAGATGTTGTGTAAAACATCGTTACGACAACCCAAATATTTGTATTCACTAAATCTCTTTAAACGTTTGATCTTCGAGACTGAGTTTTTGCTATTTATCGGTTATTAACGGAACCAATCAAGTTGGGGTATAACTACCTCTCAGACCTTGACTAAGTAACATTCATAACGTCAAAACAGACAAGACTACTTACTCGAATAATCAATACTATACAAACCAATTATTCATTTATAAAACACGTATACGCTTCCCTTTCTATTCTTCATTCTAGTTTTGATTTCATATATATTCCTTTTGATTCTACGATTCTACTTCTAAGTTCATTTCATTTTCTAATTCTATCTATAGATTTCTAGTTGTTAAATTTTCTTAAAAATATTCTAACTCCTTAAATTTCCGGAAAAATTCGCCATAACCTCCCCTGTACCGGGAGCATCGGGAAATTTCAAATAGCTTCCCGGTGTCTTCTCCAATCAAAAAGAAAAAGAAAAGGCCAAGCGGCTTGTCGATACGGCGCATAAAATCTCATATACGAATTAAATACATACCTTTTTGTCGAGCACTCTATTCATATCTCTTCTATACTTTACTCCACTTTATTCCAAACCTGTTTAACATATGTCTATCCATTTTCAATTCACTACAACTTACCCTGATCATTTTTAACTCAGTTCTTTAACTAATTCGTAAATTGGCCCTATTGCTCATTTTATTTAAATGGTTGAACATAACATGTTCAAATTTGATTCCACTTGCTTATACAAATCAAATTCCCTTTTTTTTCATTTCTAGTTTCATATTCGGTTTGAATATGAAATCACAAGTTAATTTACTTATTCACAGTTTGCTCGATTCAATCGTTTTAACTAATTCATTTGTCAGTTTGCAAATTAACTCTTTTGCCTATATCACTTTGATATTTGAATATAACCTATCCAAATGATTATGAACTAATTGAATTTCATTTTCAATTCACGTTCTATATTCGATTTCAAATATATATTTACAAATTCACTTCACCTTTCAAAGTTCATCTTCAAAATTCGATTAACTAATTTCTCTTTGTCTTAGTCAATTCTATTCAATAATCAAAATATGATTATTGATTTTAAAAACCATTTCTTTTACTTCACTTGAGTTCGCATATATTTTATAACTCAAGTCCAGATTTTCTAATGAACATTTGGATTTTTATTTGCTTGAAAATCCTTATATTTATTATATAAAATCCATTATGGTTTTAATGGTTTCTGGCGCTGCACTTTTAAAAATTTGATTTTGACCTAACTCAAAATCTATTCGACGAAATCCAGATTTTTCTCTTCCATTAGAAAACTATTATTCAACCGGTCGTGACGATTCTCGTTTCATAGAATTCCGACTTCAACTGAGTCCTGTATACTCAATTGAAGTTCGAGTCGCCAATTTACGAACTGCAGCGCTGCGGCGAGTTCGTTTTAATTATATTTATATATATAAAAACTTTTAAACTTCGTTAAAATGAATCCAACTCCATTTTAACTCTATTTGAATTTCTTGATTCAAATTCCAATCTCGCTTTTATTTGAATTCTATATTCAAATTCCAATTCCTTTCTTATTTGAATTCTATGTTCAAATTCTATTTCCTTTTCTATTTGAATTCTAAATTCAAATTCCCATTTCCTTTTCTATTATTCAAATTCTATTTAAATTCTCTTAGTCAAATTCCATTTGGATTCTCTTATTCCAAATTCTATATTCAAATTTCATATGAACTTTCTTTATTCAAATCTATTTGACTTCCTTTGAATTCAAATTCTATTTCAATTCCTTTGACCTCAAATCTATTTCAATTCCTTTGAATTCAAATCCCATATTTAAATTCCTTTTGAATTCAAATCCTACATTTAAATCCGTTTTGAATTTCTGTAGTCAAATTCTCTTTCAATTATATTTGAATTCAAATTTCATTGCAATTCTATTTTTGCAAATTCTATTTTCAAAGTCTATTTCAAATTCTCTTTTGAAAATTCTATTTTGAAATTCTATTTCAAATTTCTATTGGAAATTCTATTTCAAATTCTCTATATTCAAACTCCATTTGAAAGTTCTATATTCAAATCCACCTTGGATTTTCTATTTGAATTCTATATTCAAAATCTATATTTAAATGTTACTTCAAATTCCCTTATTTAAATTCTATTTGAATCCTCTTATTCAAATTCTATATTTAAATTCCATTTGAATCATATTTTCAAATCTCTATAGTTAACTTCATTGAATTCTATTTTCAAGTCTCTACAGTTAACTCCATTTGAAATTTCTTTATTCAATTTCTTTAAACAAGTCTCGAATTCATTTCCTTTTTGAAATCGATATCTCTATTTTCCTTTTGAAGATAGATTTCCCATTCCAATTTCACACTTGTATTTCTATTTCTGAATTATCAAATGATATTTCTTTTCACTTCATTTATAACTTCGTTATAAAAGAACTATTTATAAACTTCGTTATAAAAGAACTATTTATAAGCTTCGTTTATAAAGGAACTACTTGTTTTATTTTTCAAAAAAACAAGTTTATATTTTTATTCCATTAAAAATTCAAATTCTATTTAAAAATAGAATTTTCCCTTTAAAATCTCAAATATCCTTCCACGATATTTTAAATAAATTAACACTTAGCCCAGTGATATTTAAAACAATCAAATCACCCAATTTTCAATCATTTTATTTTTAACACATCATATATGAATATATGAAATCAGCAAACAACAAACAGATAGTATATTTTTGAGGAATCCAGTTGGATCCCTCCAACCTGTTTTCCTGCATCCACAGATGTTAGCACATAAATAATACCCATTCTGCTTCGTGGCAGAATATCGCGGTATAGAAGGTCATCCACTAATCATAGCGTGGGGCGTATAGGGTTATCATCCGCTATGAAACTGCGGGCATCCGCTAATGAGACTGCGGGCATCCGCTAATGAGACTGCGGGAATCCAACCAATCAATTAACCCAATATATATATATATATATATATATATATAATAGCCTAAATAACTAATATATATAAAATAAGCAGAAAAATCCAAACAAGCAACAACAATTATTTTTACGAAGTAAAAATAATTATAAATAAAAGGTGAGTGAGATTTACTCACCGTGATTTCATTCGCTGAATATCCGATTAAAATTTCCATGTCTCGACTACGCATCTACTTCGTCTCAAATGAATTTATCACCTATAATTTATTTAATTTAATTTGATGATTGATCAATTATTAATTTAAATTAACTAAAATAAATAACTTTCTATGGATTTTAAATAAAAATGTATACCTTATAAATTTTGCATACCACTCGGCTAATCGATGAACAACGTCTCGAACAACTCCTGAATACTTCAATCATCTCCACAAACTACCATCAGCCCATTACGGCATTTCATCAACCATCTTACAGACCACTTCCTTCTTTGACATTTCAACAAACAACTTGCTTGCAATATCCATTATCAAAACTGCACTGCTTCACCATCTACAACATCGCACCACTCAGTTGCACAGTTCATTACCTTCGAGCTTCCATTGGCCAAAACGCAAACTCAGTTTCCCTCAATCGCTTCCAGAGCATCACAACTTCACGTTCGAACCTCTACAGCAAATATGACTTCGGCTTCCTCCAAAAACACAGGCGAGTATTCCCAAAACAAGACTTGTCGGAATTCGATTTGCCACTCTACCGAACTCCTCTATCATCCGTCGCCCCTTCTTCTGTAACCACGACGAACTCGAACTCGATGCCCTAACAACAATTGCGACCCCTTCTGCTGCTACAGGCTTTGATCGAAATCCCTCAAATCACCGTATATTCAAGTGTCGAGCCCCCCCCCCCCTAAATTGAAAACGCGACTTCCCTGGTCGAGTTTGAACATTTAGATCTGGCATCGCATAGACTTGGACCTTTCAGTGGAGATCGACGGATGCGGTCAAGGGATCAGATTTGGACTTCTTTTTGTTTTGAAGCTGTGGGTTTATTTTCTTTTTGTGAAAAATGAATTGGCGATAAAGGAAGGGGACGCGATTTATAAAGAAGGGGAGAGGAGACCAACGTACAGAATGTATTAAAGTGGTGTTGGCCAAAGTACAGACATTTTAAATTTTAATTTGATTTTGATTAATGTGATTTGATTTAAAAAGATCTTTATCCTTTTTAAAACGATAACGATTTGATTTTTGATTTGATTTCGATCTTATCCCTTATAAATATCTCGGGGTTCACAATTAAAAACCGTGCACCGCTATTTTAGCGTATCGACTGTCGTTCCAATGTAATAACGGTGCTCTGAGCTTAAAAGAATATATTCCGAAGTTAAATTTGAACGTATATATATATATTTAATAACCATAATAAATTTATAATATAATTTAAAATTCAGAAATAAATAAATTCTTCGAAAATAAAATATTTCTATTATCATTCATATTCGAATATCATTTCTATAAATCATTTGAATCAGTTTAACTCCGTTTTAAATTTCGAATTGAATTATATTTTGAATTACAATAATTCATTATATTCTAAATTAAATTGTATTCAAGTATTAAATCGATAACTAAATGTAAAAATTCCATTTATATTCTCGACTAAATATTTAAATCTATATTAAACATTTAAAATTAACTTGACAGAAATCTGGGTCATTACATTCTTCCCCCCTTAAAATAATTTCGTCCTCGAAATTGCTAAGGTAGGAAAAATGGTACAAATCCCTTTACTTTTCAAAATCTCACTTATGTTGAAACTCAACTCCTCATATTTCAACAAATTTAATTCCACCAAAACTTTTGGTCTTCCTTCATTTAATTCGAATGATCTACGATCAATCCATTTATATCCAATCTATATTCCATTAAACCTATTCAAATTGATTCTAGCCAATTGATTCACTTTAACCCATTTAACTAGTTTAAGTTAAATTCCAATTCCAGAATCCAAATCTCCGGGTTTTCATTTCAAATCCTTCTGAAATCACATAAATATATATACATATATTCATTTCCATTTCAAATTCAAAACATTTGAATTTTCAAATCACTTGTTTTCTTTCAAACAAATTTCCATCAAAAACTTTTCTAAGGCAGCAATCATTCACTTAGAAACTCGAAAATGAACACTGGTGATGCTGCAGTCATCATCAGAATTATTTTCCCGCCACTGAAGTGAGTTCAGTGCTTTATCTATTTCAAAATCCATTCAAAAATGATTTTTATTCAAAGATACCTTTCAAAACAAAGCTATATTATTTTAATATACTTCAGAAAGTATTTTCCCATTTTCCCAGGATTTAAATTCTGAATTCTGGTTTGAATTCAATTCTAGTTCATCTCATTTGTATATTTAATTCCTATACAAATTCTATTTGGTTATAAATAACCATTTTAATTTTATAATTTCATTCGATTATAAAATCAACATCCAACACATCCATATAATATAATAATTTCAGAAAATTATTCCTTCTAGATAAAAATAGAAATTTGGGTAAAATTATTTCACTTACCCTCTTTAAAACAATACTGTGTCCAATCTTCTGTTCAAGTATTTACAAAATCTTATCGATATCGTGATGTCCCACGATTCGATCAGAATTCATAAACCACTCAACAGACTAGCCAACACAATATAAAACAACTTTTTTATATCAATTAACGAATACGCTCTCTCGTATATACATACACTCAACTCATTCTAGGGTACTACTGACCCTATCTCTAATGAGCAAAACTCCACCAAAGCCTAGGTATTCGCTCAACCTGGCTCTGATACCAACTGTAACGACCCGCAAATCCGTACTATCTGAGTTGACTAAATACACCACACGTCCAACCCAAATTGCACAGAAATACGAATCATTATTAGAAAGAAGTTAGAGGATGAGAAATAGAAGGAAAGAAATATTAGAATAGAAGAAGAAGAATACACAACATCAGGGTAAAACATGAACCTCACAGCGGAATGAATAAAATATAATATATCATATACTTTTGTAATACAAAATTTCTGTATACATGTACATTCAGAATCAGAGTTCAACACTTACAATACAGCGGAAAATAACACTAGGTAACTAACGCTGAAGCCTCCTGCTCCAAGCTCCTCCAATGGTATCTGTAAACACCTGAACTACTTGACTGCCCGTACAAATTTGGGCACCCAAGAGTTTAGGGAAAACAAAAAAAAATAAACTCTGGGTCAGTCATGGGACTGGTGTGAGTAAACTCCAACCACTTGTTTAACTTTCAAAACCCTTTTCGAAAGAAAAGATAATAGTAAGACCAGCCCACACATAAACATGGACGTTTTTTTACCTTACTATAACCCAAAACTCTTTGATACGAAAATCCAGTGATATTATATTAATGTCTACATCAAATAAATACAATCTAGCGGAACGCTTGCATCTCACGCTCCACATACATAGTATAAAATCAAAAACCGCATGGCGCTTATTGGAGATTGGATTTCCAACATGACAAGGTATGGAACCACCTTCCGCTAGTGTATCTCTAGAGAGGAATACACTGGGTTCAACAAGAACATCTTGCAACCCGGCCCACACATGACCGACCACTCATTTCGCTTGAGTGTATCGAATGTATATCACCAACGGTTGGGATCAGCAACCGCCTTCCGACTGGGACAGCATCGAATAGAATAAGAAATTAAATGAACCTCTAGATAGGTGATTATACATCCTAATGGGTGCGACCCACATAGCCATGCTGCCTGCCCGATTTTTGTCATTTCCCGGTTGTTGAGGCCTAAGGCTACGAATACTTACCATTCATTGATAGCACAATCACTTTGAATGCCACATTGTCAGATTCGTTAATCACTAGTTGAGTTTGCACAAATATTCTGGATGTTATGCTAAGGGAATAAATCCGTTGCAACCATATATATTTATACAGACCAACCCATTTGATCATTGGAAATACTCTGTCAGACATTCGTCCATTTACGTTCGTTCTGGGATTGAACGAAACCGAAGGCACTATTTCTATTTAATAGAAAGAGTCCTTGCACTTTACTCCGTCTTCAATATATTCAGCATACTTGGTTCGCAACGCTTATGCCGATACAGAGTGGTTCTTCGGATAATAATCCAACCGGTCTCTCCATATTGACAACGATGGTCAAAAACTTCGATAGTCTGTGATTTAACTATCGAATAAAAACAAGTGTTCATCCAAACATATCAAACAAATCACTGGGCTCTTTAATTAATATTTCATTAATTAAATCTCTTCTCCCTTTCCTTATCAATATTTGTTAACCAAATATTTCAAATAGCCATATTGGGAATTATACTATTTGGAAAACATTTCCAAATATCGCTTCCTCTTATTTTCTACAGTTAGAAAATATATTCGATTATAATTGGAAAACAATCCAATTACCTATCTCTTCCCCGGACTCATTTAGTTCTGTCCTTATGAAATATTTATACTCTATTTCCAAACTTACACATATTTGGATTAAAACAGATGTTGTGTAAAACATCGTTACGACAACCCAAATATTTGTATTCACTAAATCTCTTTAAACGTTTGATCTTCGAGACTGAGTTTTTGCTATTTATCGGTTATTAACGGAACCAATCAAGTTGGGGTATAACTACCTCTCAGACCTTGACTAAGTAACATTCATAACGTCAAAACAGACAAGACTACTTACTCGAATAATCAATACTATACAAACCAATTATTCATTTATAAAACACGTATACGCTTCCTTTTCCATTCTTCATTCTAGTTTTGATTTCATATATATTCCTTTTGATTCTACTATTCTACTTCTAAGTTCATTTCATTTTCTAATTCTATCTATAGATTTCTAGTTGTTAAATTTTCTTAAAAATATTCTAACTTCTTAAATTTCCGGAAAAATTTGCCATAACCTCCCCTGTACCGGGAGCATCGGGAAATTTCAAATAGCTTCCCAGCGTCTTCTCCAATCAAAAAGAAAAAGAAAAAGCCAAGCGGCTTGCCGATACGGCGCATAAAATCTCATATACGAATTAAATACATACCTTTTTGTCGAGCACTCTATTCATATCTCTTCTATACTTTACTCCACTTTATTCCAAACCTGTTTAACATATGTCTATCCATTTTCAATTCACTACAACTTACCCTGATCATTTTTAACTCAGTTCTTTAACTAATTCGTAAATTGGCCCTATTGCTCATTTTATTTAAATGGTTGAACATAACATGTTCAAATTTGATTCCACTTGCTTATACAAATCAAATTCCCTTTTTTTTCATTTCTAGTTTCATATTCGGTTTGAATATGAAATCACAAGTTAATTTACTTATTCACAGTTTGCTCGATTCAATCGTTTTAACTAATTCATTTGTCAGTTTGCAAATTAACTCTTTTGCCTATATCACTTTGATATTTGAATATAACCTATCCAAATGATTATGAACTAATTGAATTTCATTTTCAATTCACGTTCTATATTCGATTTCAAATATATATTTACAAATTCACTTCACCTTTCAAAGTTCATCTTCAAAATTCGATTAACTAATTTCTCTTTGTCTTAGTCAATTCTATTCAATAATCAAAATATGATTATTGATTTTAAAAACCATTTCTTTTACTTCACTTGAGTTCGCATATATTTTATAACTCAAGTCCAGATTTTCTAATGAACATTTGGATTTTTATTTGCTTGAAAATCCTTATATTTATTATATAAAATCCATTATGGTTTTAATGGTTTCTGGCGCTGCACTTTTAAAAATTTGATTTTGACCTAACTCAAAATCTATTCGACGAAATCCAGATTTTTCTCTTCCATTAGAAAACTATTATTCAACCGGTCCTGACGATTCTCGTTTCATAGAATTCCGACTTCAACTGAGTCCTGTATACTCAACTGAAGTTCGAGTCGCCAATTTACGAACTGCAGCGCTGCGGCGAGTTCGTTTTAATTATATTTATATATATAAAAACTTTTAAACTTCGTTAAAATGAATCCAACTCCATTTTAACTCTATTTGAATTTCTTGATTCAAATTCCAATTCCTTTCTTATTTGAATTCTATGTTCAAATTCTATTTCCTTTTCTATTTGAATTCTAAATTCAAATTCCCATTTCCTTTTCTATTATTCAAATTCTATTTAAATTCTCTTAGTCAAATTCCATTTGGATTCTCTTATTCCAAATTCTATATTCAAATTTCATATGAACTTTCTTTATTCAAATCTATTTGACTTCCTTTGAATTCAAATTCTATTTCAATTCCTTTGACCTCAATTCTATTTCAATTCCTTTGAATTCAAATCCCATATTTAAATTCCTTTTGAATTCAAATCCTACATTTAAATCCCTTTTGAATTTCTATAGTCAAATTCTCTTTCAATTATATTTGAATTCAAATTTCATTGCAATTCTATTTTTGCAAATTCTATTTTCAAAGTCTATTTCAAATTCTCTTTTGAAAATTCTATTTTGAAATTCTATTTCAAATTTCTATTGGAAATTCTATTTCAAATTCTCTATATTCAAACTCCATTTGAAAGTTCTATATTCAAATCCACCTTGGATTTTCTATTTCAATTCTATATTCAAAATCTATATTTAAATGTTACTTCAAATTCCCTTATTTAAATTCTATTTGAATCCTCTTATTCAAATTCTATATTTAAATTCCATTTGAATCATATTTTCAAATCTCTATAGTTAACTTCATTGAATTCTATTTTCAAGTCTCTACAGTTAACTCCATTTGAAATTTCTTTATTCAATTTCTTTAAACAAGTCTCGAATTCATTTCCTTTTTGAAATCGATATCTCTATTTTCCTTTTGAAGATAGATTTCCCATTCCAATTTCACACTTGTATTTCTATTTCTGAATTATCAAATGATATTTCTTTTCACTTCATTTATAACTTCGTTATAAAAGAACTATTTATAAACTTCGTTATAAAAGAACTATTTATAAGCTTCGTTTATAAAGGAACTACTTGTTTTATTTTTCAAAAAAACAAGTTTATATTTTTATTCCATTAAAAATTCAAATTCTATTTAAAAATAGAATTTTCCCTTTTAAATCTCAAATATCCTTCCACGATATTTTAAATAAATTAACACTTAGCCCAGTGATATTTAAAACAATCAAATCACCCAATTTTCAATCATTTTATTTTTAACACATCATATATGAATATATGAAATCAGCAAACAACAAACAGATAATATATTTTTGAGGAATCCAGTTGGATCCCTCCAACCTGTTTTCCTGCATCCACAGATGTTAGCACATAAATAATACCCATTCTGCTTCGTGGCAGAATATCGCGGTATAGAAGGTCATCCACTAATCATAGCGTGGGGCGTATAGGGTAATCATCCACTATGAAACTGCGGGCATCCGCTAATGAGACTGCGGGAATCCAACCAATCAATCAACCCAATATATATATATATATATATATATATAATAGCCTAAATAACTAATATATATAAAATAAGCAGAAAAATCCAAACAAGCAACAACAATTATTTTTACGAAGTAAAAATAATTATAAATAAAAGGTGAGTGAGATTTACTCACCGTGATTTCATTCGCTGAATATCCGATTAAAATTTCCATGTCTCGACTACGCATCTACTTCGTCTCAAATGAATTTATCACCTATAATTTATTTAATTTAATTTGATGATTGATCAATTATTAATTTAAATTAACTAAAATAAATAACTTTCTATGGATTTTAAATAAAAATGTATACCTTATAAATTTTGCATACCACTCGGCTAATCGATGAACAACGTCTCGAACAACTCCTGAATACTTCAATCATCTCCACAAACTACCATCAGCCCATTACGGCATTTCATCAACCATCTTACAGACCACTTCCTTCTTTGACATTTCAACAAACAACTTGCTTGCAATATCCATTATCAAAACTGCACTGCTTCACCATCTACAACATCGCACCACTCAGTTGCACAGTTCATTACCTTCGAGCTTCCATTGGCCAAAACGCAAACTCAGTTTCCCTCAATCGCTTCCAGAGCATCACAACTTCACGTTCGAACCTCTACAGCAAATATGACTTCGGCTTCCTCCAAAAACACAGGCGAGTATTCCCAAAACAAGACTTGTCGGAATTCGATTTGCCACTCTACCGAACTCCTCTATCATCCGTCGCCCCTTCTTCTGTAACCACGACGAACTCGAACTCGATGCCCTAACAACAATTGCGACCCCTTCTGCTGCTACAGGCTTTGATCGAAATCCCTCAAATCACCGTATATTCAAGTGTCGAGCCCCCCCCCCCCTAAATTGAAAACGCGACTTCCCTGGTCGAGTTTGAACATTTAGATCTGGCATCGCATAGACTTGGACCTTTCAGTGGAGATCGATGGATGCGGTCAAGGGATCAGATTTGGACTTCTTTTTGTTTTGAAGCTGTGGGTTTATTTTCTTTTTGTGAAAAATGAATTGGCGATAAAGGAAGGGGACGCGATTTATAAAGAAGGGGAGAGGAGACCAACGTACAGAATGTATTAAAGTGGTGTTGGCCAAAGTACAGACATTTTAAATTTTAATTTGATTTTGATTAATGTGATTTGATTTAAAAAGATCTTTATCCTTTTTAAAACGATAACGATTTGATTTTTGATTTGATTTCGATCTTATCCCTTATAAATATCTCGGGGTTCACAATTAAAAACCGTGCACCGCTATTTTAGCGTATCGACTGTCGTTCCAATGTAATAACGGTGCTCTGAGCTTAAAAGAATATATTCCGAAGTTAAATTTGAACGTATATATATATATATATAATAACCATAATAAATTTATAATATAATTTAAAATTCAGAAATAAATAAATTCTTCGAAAATAAAATATTTCTATTATCATTCATATTCGAATATCATTTCTATAAATCATTTGAATCAGTTTAACTCCGTTTTAAATTTCGAATTGAATTATATTTTGAATTACAATAATTCATTATATTCTAAATTAAATTGTATTCAAGTATTAAATCGATAACTAAATGTAAAAATTCCATTTATATTCTCAACTAAGTATTTAAATCTATATTAAACATTTAAAATTAACTTGACAGAAATCTGGGTCATTACATAAGTAATAATAATCAATGTGATCTCACCGAGTGAAATTCCAATATCAATGGATACTCCAATCGACGGTGCGCCAACGTAGCTACGATTTTCAATTTTCAATGGACACTCTCAATGAGCGCCAACGCAACCCCTCTCATTAGGAATTTCAATTTTCAATGGAAGGTACTTCCCATATCTTTATTTCGAAAACATACATACTATATATATAGTACTTCATTTCACATTTCACGTACATCGCACTTACATAAATATCAATTTACATAAGATTTCCATTTCAACATCATGTTTTCAAATATATCATTCTGATATAAATTCTATTATATAATGTTTCATTTTAAATCAGTTACCTTCCAAGTAATGGCTTTCAAATTAATCATAATTGTCATATAAATCTTCCATATGTAAGGTTTGAAAACCTTATATCAAATATTCAATATCAAAGATTCTTAAAATTCCATTTCAATACCAATTCAGTTTTGATTTTACAATCAATTTGAATATTCAGTATCATTCCAAATCTGGTTCATATTCACAATCAATTCATTATTAAACTTCACAATCGATTTGGGTTACATATCACAATTTTCATTATTCGATTGAATCTTTACATTCAATCATTTCAGATTTAAATTGCACGGATCAAAAATATATATTTTTGTTTCAAAATAGTTAAATATGCAATAGTTTAAGTAAAATAATAATCTTAAAATAAAATGGATTTAAATCATATAAATAGGTTTTGGTCTAAAATAGTTTAAATAAATTAGATAGATTTTGTAAAATAGGTTTGAATAAATTAAATATATTTTATTACAAAATAGTTTGCAAAATTACTCAGAATTAAAATAGATTTGGTATAAAATAATTAAATAAGATAAATAAATTTAATACTTTAGTTCAAATAAAACAATGGTAAAACATATGATAAACAATAATAATTTCAAGAATAATTCCAATCCGATCCAATTTTCCGAACCTTTCAAATTTTAGCTAACATCAATTTCGACATCGAAGTCAAACTTAAATTTAACTTAAGATTCAATTGAAAACTTTTCGGTTTGAGCCAAGTGTTCAATTTAGATCACAATTCAAATTTCTCATTCAATTTCTCATTTTCAATTTTAGTTTGAAGTTTGAATTCATCATTCATTTCATATTATAGGTTTAAGCCAAGTTCTAAATTTCTAAATATCAAGTTCATCGCTTAAATTAATTCTTCACAAGTTAAATTTTTCTTTTTAATCTATTAAACCATTAAACTTAATAGAATCCTTAAGTTAACCATTTTAAATTTAAACGTTGCATTTGTCTTCAATTATCAACATACTAACTAAATTGTAATTGTAACACCCTGTATTTTTAATATAATTAAAAATAAAATAAAATATATAAAAATATTCTTATGATGGGTAAATAATGGTGATGCATAAGAAGAATTAATTAATACATGGAAGAGAAGAAAAATTAGTTCGATAACGATGTATGTAACGGAAAAGATAGTAAAATAAGGAAAACTAATTCAAGAATCAGGAATTAGGTAAAATTGACATCACCATTGCGTTCCTCTTGGAAAAATACGCGAAATAGAGTCCGAGTTTTCGAAAATCGGAGTCCGTATGACCAAGATATGGCCAAAACAAGATTTCAGCTGACTTTCTGGCAGACTGACCCAGGTCGACCATAGTGTCGACACTATAGTCGACCAGCCCCCCCCCCCCCCCCCCTCCCCAGGTCGACTATAGTGTCAACCCACCCTCTGTACAGGTCGACTTGGTCGGCCTGGGGTGGCCCAGAACCCATTTTTGAAGCCCTGGGATGATTTTTGATGGTCCGGATTGGTTTTAGGGTTAATCTGATGGCTGAAATGAGTTCCTACACCTATAAATACACCCTAAGACCTAGCCTCCTCTACACACAATTCTATTTTTCTTCTTCTCTGCCTCTGTTCTAAATAAAAATAAAAATGGCGTCGCTACTCTGCTAGAATCAAAACTAGAAGCTAATCAACATCAACCTAAGCAACTCAATTCAAATTAGAGATTAAAGCTTCTGCAACGATTCTACAACAACTAAAGTTCTTTCTTTAATCCAACCAAGGCAAGTACAGTTATTTTCCGATATAAACGTTAATTCTAATTGTGACATGAATAGTAAATCTGAATCTGAGATTGTATCTGTTCTGTTCTGTTCTGGATCTATCTTATTTTGTATCTCTTTCCTCTTTCTGTTCTATAGCCAGGCTACCACGAGCCTGAGCCAATCTCATAAGAGATTAACATACGCTAAAATGTTTGTGACAATAAAATGAATGATGTATGAATTGGGCATGACCAATAGGTGACTGATTTGAGTAAAGAACATGGACTGTAGCTAGAACAAAATCTAAGACATATGACTGGACATGTTATATTTATAATATAAATTATATTGAACATATGATTTGAGATAAAAAGAATATGGCTTAGGCATAAAGATTTACATGAGAGTAGGGTATCTATTAATGTAAATAAACAACTAAGTAAGGGATCTTTGGGATATATGATATGCATAGTAATCGATGGCTATATTTGGTATAATTTATATAGGGATCTTCTGTACTATGCAAGTTTAATAAAAATTGAAACATATGATATATGGTAAATTTATGACCATAATCTATGCTATGTAAATTTAATGCAAGCATGGGGTATATGATAATATTGTGAATCAAGACTATTATTTATGCATGTGAACTTAGGCAAGATTTATAATTAGGCAAGATATGTTTGTGAAACTTTAAGGAATGATTAAATCTGTTATATTTGCTTAATCTGCTAGTTCTGTTATATTGCTTAATCTGCTAGTTCTGTTGTATTGCTTAATCTGCTAGTTCTGCTCTACTGGCTAGTCTGCTAGATTTGTTTGTCTGCCAAATCTGTCATCTGCTAAGTCTGTTGAAAATGCTAAATCTGCTAGTTTGCTTAATCTGCTAAATCTGTTAAGTCGCCTAATCTGAAAAATCTGTTATCTGCTATATCTGTTGAGTTGGCATAATTAGTCCGCTATTGACATAATCTGAATTGGCTATAGTTATGAATAATTGACATGTATATTAGGTGTGGGTATAAATGGTGAATCATTAATTAATTGGCCGCAAAGATAAACATGGCTAACTCGAGGTTAGAATGTGTTTGCGGCGTAATTCTACCCGGAACCGCCCGGCATATTCTAGTGGTCGCAAACAATAGGTTCTAATGTGAGAAGTTAGTCATAACGTGCTTGAAACCCGAGGTTAGACTCAGTTTGCGACAGAAACCTGCCCGAAACCAACCGGCCTAACCAGTAGCCGCAAACTGTCAGTCTAATGTGAGAGGTTTGGGCATTAATATTTAATTAATGAAAATCTGAGATAATTATGATGTCTAAAACGTGTTGGGTAAGGCTAAACCAATTGGACCAATGAATCTGATAAACCCGTTTCGTGAATCCGTAGGCCCAATACAAAGTTAGATAATCTGTAACCAGTTAATCTGTAAGTCTGTTAATCTGTAAGCCTGTTAATCCGAACATCTGATCCGTTAGTCTGAAAACCTGTTAACTTGATTGTCTGATCTGTGAACTAGTTGATCTGAATGTTGTATGCCTGAACTTGTAAACAAGTTAATCTGAAATCTGTAGTCTAGGGACACAAGGTTAGGTGGGGAATTATTTGTGTCATCTGTTGTTTGGGACCCATATTAGTCAGTAACCCTTTCTGGTATCAAAACTTTGACCCAACAGTAGGTAGGGTCCGGGCACGCTTACTGAACTAATTATAAGCGGTTCATTCTGATAATGGCGAGGGGTGTTGATGGTGCGTTCCAACCGGGTCATGTGCGTGCATGGATCCCGGTCTGCCTCTGAGGATGTAAGACGCCGTGACATCTGTAAATAGGTCTGTGCTAATTGGTTGTCACTTTAGGGAGTGATACACCCTACTGTGGGGCCGACACAGGATATTTATGTATTAGGGAGCCGATCGCTTGGGGTAGGGTTTTAGGGTACACTTAGTTCTGTCTGTTTCTGTTGATACCGTCTGTTTCTGTTGGGTGGCAACACCTGTCTGTTTCTGCGTGGTACCGTCTGTTCGGGTGGTAAAGGCCCAATTACTAGTGTACACCTAATTCTACATTCTGTTTCCGTAGGGATTAATCTGTTTCTGTTCGGGTAGTAAAGGCCCATTATCCGCATTCTGCTTCTGTCTGTTTTTGATCGGGTGGTAAAGGCCCATTATTAGCATTCTGTTTCTGTGGAAATTATTCTGTACCCGTTTCTGTTTCAGTTTAGACATTAGGGTGACACCTAATTCTGTTATACTAGTATTAGTGTAGAGAAGTGTAAAGAAATAGCTTATGTCATTCTGTTCTTCTGTTATATCTGCTACGCCTATTACAGCTATCTCTCATCCAGTTTTATGTTCATGTCATGTTATTATTATCTGTTCATATGCTGAAAGTCACTGGACTTGCCAGACATTATGTCTGACCCTTGTTGTTTCGCCTCTTTTCTTCCGTTCCCCCCCAGGTTTTCTAAGGAGGGAATACTCTAGCTAGATCCGGATTTCTTCTGCTTGAAGTGCTTAAAGTATGGCTTGTCTTCTTCTGTGGGGATTATGATTTTAAACTATGCATTCTGAAGGCTTTTGTACAAGACTGATATTTTGTACTTGAAAGGATGTAACCATACTGATTTCTGTTTCCGCTGTAATAAAGTTAAAAAATTTCAAGTACTGTTTTTATCTGCCTTGTAAGTTTCTGTTCTGTTTACTAAAATGCTCCACCAAAGTTAAGGCATTCCCTTTGTGAGTGTCCTTAACAGAGGTGGGGTGTTACAGTAATAAATCAAAGTCATTCATCGAATTAGTTAAGTTAAATTCATACCTTCAATTCAAATATTTTAACACATTAATTTAAGTTTGCAATTTAATATCAAACTGTTTGATTTTAAAAGTCAAGTTAAATACATTTTCACAATTATTACTTTTGTTAAAACATTCCTTAAGCAAAATTTTATTCAAGATATGTCAAATTTTCAAACTCATAAAATATCCCTTTTTCCATTTCCAATATTTAATTAGCTATTTAGATTTTATACTCAAATTAAAATTAAAATCTTGTTCACAACGGGTTGGATCGTTCAAATAGTTGAAAAATATATATTTCAATTTAATAATTGGGAATCATGAGTTCAATCATTTCTTATCGAAACATCTCAAGATGTACAGTTGCACTATCCAAATACATAGGATTATTATTCGCCCAAACTCAAAAACCAATTTCGTATTTTCTTTCAATCATTTAAAATATACATATATTGCATATCAAATCATGCTTCACATATCAAACTTCGTTGGATAAACAAGTAGCAAAGCTACCAAGTGGTCTCCCCCACTTTGAGACTCGGGAATAAATTCCAATTAAGTGAAATTATCATTGAAATTATTTTCTAGCAACAAAAGTGGGTTCTCCGTTCACATGTTTTCCTTTTTGAAAATATTTCAGAGAGTTACTTCAAACATTTTTTTATTCGGAAATGCCAGTATATACCACTAGTTTTTTTTCTTCAAAACCTTAGAAATCAATATCAAAAAAATTTCGGAATCAAATTCTCAAATTTTAGTCAAATCGATATCCTTTGTTATGACTAAATTCATTTTATTCAACAATTTATCTTTATTTGGAATACACATTTCTTATCACATTTCAATGGTTTAACATTCTTCAATTTATTCATCCATTCATGATAAATACTCAACTAGTTAACACTTCCTGAATTTCAACAACTGTTTGTTCTCTTATAACTAAGATACTTGGTTCAAATTCAATTCATGGATGACTAATTTTATTAATTCCCTTACTTTACATTCATAATCTCGAAAACCGCGACAACTCAAAGATGGATTTCAAATGGGATCAAGGTTCAAATCTAAGGAGACCTTAACAAAGAAAGCTATCGAAGAGAACAGATTCGAAGGGTGGGGATTACGAAAGGATTTAAATTTCAAACACTTTATGATTCAAAATAATTTATATTTTCAAAATGCTTTTTTTAAATACGCTCTCTCTAGAGTAATTCTGGTGATAATTCTACTCATTGTGGGGTGTAGATACCCAATCTCTAATGAGTTTTTAAACCCAGTAAGTCAAGCTTTGTACCAACTGTAACGACCTTCCTTTTTGACTGCTCCAAGTTGGTAATTAAACCAACTCGAAACGTTCAAAACGACATACTGATATTTAGCTTACAGGGTTTACAAAGAATATACACAGAATCACAACATAGGATGACGTACAACAATAGCTCTCATACGAAATTTTATACACAAAAATATTAGAGTTTTACAACATTAATTTACACCAGAAGATTTTTATACGTACATTTTTAAGTAAATAAAAACAGAAGAATGAACCAAAGAAAATGCATCTTCACGAATCTCCACAAATCCTTATCATCGTCAGCTTCAAATCTAAGCTGTAATTACTCACGTCTGACCCCGACCCGAACAAAACAAAAACTCGGGTCAAGTTGTATTCAAGTAAATCAACTGTAATTATATATTCAAATGCATCGTTCCAATTTAACATATATGCCAGTTCTAACTTGAATACAATCATTAATTCATAATTTTTTCCATATGCTGGTATTCACGGTCTAACATGTTAAGGCAATTTATGACTTAAACTTCAATATGCAATGATTTCTATATGAAGGTATGTAATGTGATTTCATAAGAAGATAACATAAGGCGACCCATTTGTTAAACAAAGCCAGGGTACCCATTTTCAAAACTAATTTTCAGTACAATCTACTCTACTTTTTTTGAGCAAATAAGCATGGCAAGAACTACGTACTTATGGGTTTAAATGCACAATAAAAATGGCATTAGCTAGTAAAATCTTCACACCTTAACTAGCCTGAAAACAACAATCCTATCCATAATCTCAAACACATTTATTAACTACATAAATAATAAGGATTAATATAATCGGCCAAGCTTAAGTGCATTGAACATGTCATTATAGGCCATGAATTTTTTTCCTGATTCAAACCAATAGTGCAGCCATGGATATATGGATCAAAAACTAAAGTGCAAATACCGTGTAAATATTCATGCAAGCCAACTAAAGATAACAGGCCGAAATGCATACCAGCAATGACGCATGCAAGGGGTTTAGACTGATTTATAAGTGGTCATTGCAAACGTGGTCATATAAAATGGTCGCCTGCTACAGAAAATGCATTAATGCCAAGTAGAAATTTGCATGCAGAAATCAAGCAACTCAATAAAATGAGCAAGGCATCCAAGCCACTATGCAACACTAACATTTTAACATTAACACAAACAATTTCCAGAAGCTTGTAAGCAAAAAGTATGGGAAAGCTAGTTAAACTTAAAGCAGATAAGGAACACCAACTTGAATCAAAGCTGTTTGTGAGGTAAAACTCACCGTAGGGATTAAATGAGGCGGCAATTGAACAAGCTCTAGGCGACAGTGCGAGATAATGCTGGAGTTCATCGTCGAAGGCATGACGTTGGAAGAAGGCGAGGCAAAGGCAACATATGTTGATGCGAATGGCGACAACGACAGCTTGTTCGAGATTTAGAGTTGGCGGCTCCCAGGCATGCAAAGGCTTTGAAGGCATCAACAATTTTGGGAAGGAATAGCGTCTGAAGGTATCAGAAAAATTGACGAAAGCAATGCACATGCAAACAAGATTGATGAAGAAAACGAATTAAAAAGGACAGGAGAGAGAATCAAAAGGTGTACATGGTTTTTAGGAAATAGTGGATCTGAAGACTACCTATTCCATCATTCCATGCAAAACGTGAATATTTAAACATTCAAAACCAATGGCATAGCTCAACGTACGTTTAAAAAAACTATCCATTATGTTAAAGTAATTTTTTTTACACGCATGAACATAATACATTAGTGGGAAGGTAGGAAGGCACTTGCATTCGGACGTGACACTTAAAAAGATGGAAAAAGGGTGGCAGTTTTGTTTCAAATATGCAAGTTACGTTACATGTACTTTATCTACTTATTTTTGGTCTTTTTTTTTAAATGAGAAGATACTAAAAAAATATGAATGCATGCATGGATGAAACGCGTGCATGGATGAAACACATGCATGAGATAATGGATCGTTATGAAAGAAAGTGGTGCTATAGGGTGGCAAATGTGGGCATGTTGAAAAATAAAATATAAAGGAGAAAGTGGTTATGTGGGATGACCAAAGCTGTTTAGAAATGAAATGTGACATGCATAAATGAATTGATGAGTTGGTTACGTAGAAGAATAGAAGCATTTAAAAGGTTCTATATAAATGGAAAAAATATATGTTTAGAAATGAAATGTAACATGCATGCTATATTGTAATAGTTTGAAAAAAGAAACATATGTGTCTACTCGTATTTTTGTCCTTTGAAGTGCCATGCGAATGTTTCAGACTATGTTTTCGGACACATAATGGCTAGGAAGATATGTTGAATCCGAATAAGGACACGTCGAACTCAAATGACTTTATTTCAAAAATGAACTACGTAAGGTATTTCACAATTTTGTGGCGCATCGCACTACTACAAAAGTGGGCATATTCGACACTAATTTGTGTGCGTTGCATGAAAAGTGTGGCGAAAGCTATGCTTTCTTTGATCTTCTGCAACAATATTCATATGTTGTTGCATTATACGTGAATGCACTGTTGCGGTGGGAATTCTAGTGTTTTAACGTGCAACACCAGTTAAAAGTATAGCATTACATATATATATAATCCAGCTCAGCGATCCACGTTATCAATATATAAAAACCCCAACCGTAGATGAAAGATTAATCCAACGGTTCAAACCATCTGTGGATCTGATGATCTTAACGTTAGTCATCATCCAATCATTGACAGCCACATCATTGCATTCTTTTGACGAAATTTTGGCGCGATCTTCTCCCTTCACGAAATCGTTTTCTTCTCTATCATCTAATCGTTTTCCCCCTTTTTACTATTAACAAAAATTTAAACCAAAATTCACGTCAGTATCGCTACTCCCCTCGACAGCAAATTCTATTCTGAAAAGGTTGAAGCTTTGAAACGCTTTCTAGCTATGATTGCTCAGGGCATTGACATCGCCAGTTTTTCCCTCAGGTTCAGTTTGTATAGCACTGTGAATTAGTTGCGCTTATTATAGATCGGATTATGAGTAATTAGCAAGTAGTTCATTTTTTACATTTTGGAATACTCATTCGCTTATGAGTAATTAGTTGACATCCCAAACTTAGGAAAACCCATTCACTTATGAGTGATTAGTCGGTGAAAGATTAGATTATATGTAATTATTTGCACTTTGACCATTGATTTGGGATTTGGGATTATGCTGAGGTTTATTCGAAAATTATACCTAGCAATAAACCATGAGAACAAGGCTATTGGCATGAAAAAGACATTGGTTTATTATAGAGGTCGAGCTAGTTAAGAAATGGGGACTTTACAGTCGAAATTGATTTGCACTTTGCGTTTATTTTCATTATCATATAATTGTATGCTTGAGTTTTTGTGATACAGATACATGTGTAGCACTGCGGTGTGTTTGCTTTGCGGTGTGCTTGAGCCTACCAATTTCCCGATCCGGACGAGTCGTTCACCTATATCATTAGGCACCGTAGTGCATCAGTTCATACCATACACATCCAAAAAATGACATACAATTGTATGATTGAGGTTTGCACTGCGATGTGTTTGCACTGAGGTTTTGTGATACACGCACACATATACACGCATAAGTATACACGCAGTGCATACACGCACAAGCATACACACACGCACAAGTATACATGCATAAGTATACACGCACAAGTATAATCGCATAAGTATCATAAGAATACACGTACAAGTATACCCGCACGCATAAGTATACACGCACAAGTATTATAAGCATACACGCACAAGTATCATAAGTATACATGATCAAATATCATAAGTATACACGCACAAGTATACACGCTCAAGTATACACGCTCAAGTATACACGCATAAGTATACACGCACAAGTATCATAAGCAGCATCTAAAGGCATGCACAATTATACACGCACGCAAAAGTATACACGCACAAGTATCATAAGGCAGCATCTGAAGGCACGCACAACTATACATGCATGCAAAAGTATACACGCACAAGTATCATAAGGCGCTTTGACCATTGATTTGAGTTTGACACCAGGATTTAGGTTTCACCTAACTAAGTGGTACCTTTTTGGGCCATGAGAACCGGGCTATTGGCATGAAAAAGACATTGGTTTATTATAGAGGTCGAGCTAGTTAAGGAATGGGGAATTTACCGTCGAAATTGATTTACACTTTGCGTTCATTTACACTGACATATAATTGTATGCTTGAGGTTTTGTGATACAGATACATGTGTAGCAATGCGGTGTGTTTGCACTGGAGTGTGCTTGAGGCTGCCAATTTCCCGATCCGGACGAGTCGTTCACCCATATCTAACACGCACAGGTATTTTCCATTTGATTTTGGAAACGTATGCTCAGTTTTGCATCAGTTCATACCATACACATCCAAAAAATGACATACAACTGTATGCTTGAGGTTTTGTGATACAAATACATGTGTCGCACTGCGGTGTGTATGCACTGCGGTTTTGTGATACAAATACCCGTATCTAACACGCACGAACAAGTATCATAAGGCAACATCAGTCCATACAATACACATCAGTTCATACCATACACGCACAAGTATCATAAGGCAGGATCGATCAGTTCATACCATACACGCACAAGTATACACACACGCACAAATATCATAAGGCAGCATCGATCAGTTCATAACATACACATCCAAAAAATAACATACACATCCACATCCAAAAGTATCATAAAGTTAACTTAATACATACACATCCAAAAAATGACATTATAGTAGCATCAATTCATACCAAATTAGGGTTGTGGGGCTGTGGAACTTCCAACTGATTCGTTAGTGCTTTGCGGCTGTGGGAGAGCCGGTCCGAAGTGAGCAGCCGCATGTGATGGACCTGCAGCATCAGGACAAGGGGTGAAGTAGTTTGGCCAGTCAAATTCCTGATCAACTTCTATATCTACCCACTAATGATTCCTCTGGTTCATTGGGGCATGGTTATCAACATGCATGTCATGGGCGGCTTCCGGAAATAAGCTTGGCATGGGGGTAGCTCAGCAGCTTCTTGTATCATTGCATTAAATCTTTCATCTGAATACATTTCCCATTCCCATCCATAATGATGCAAACATGGAACCACCTCTTCCTCCCTATTGCTGACAAAAAGAAGTTCAGGCCTTGTCCCAGGATGAGCATGGGTACAGCGCTAAACCTTAATGAAGTAAACCTTGTAATTGATTTGAGCAGCAAAAGTATTGATATTGACAATGCCTTTATAAAATTGCATTTTCAGGTAGAAAGATGTATGGTCATACTGAGACCAGCAGCAGTCGTCAATTGCAAGCACACGTCCCACTGGCTTCATTACTTCTTCAACAGCAGGAACATTACTCTTTAGGAACTCGGGAAAACCATCAACTTTAGCCCATGATTCGAGGGCTCAAATTCTTCATCAGACCATGGTTGCAGGTAAATAGCACCACCAGGTTTTGTAAAAACTTTCAACATTAGGGCATGATCACGCATATTGTACGATAGGCATGATATTAGAAAAGAGTTATTGGGTATTACCCGTATAGGCCACGAATTATGATTGAGAGCCACCTTAAGAACGTACTGCACAACTTCGAAATTCCAATGTCCCTTAAGAATAGTGGCTGTGATGTATAGAGACGAGTCCACTGTTGTAACGACCCGCATTCTACGCATCAAAGGATCGTAGAATATTTATTTCTTTTACATGCGAAGTCGTATGGTCATGTAACTTTGGGAGACGACTATTGGGGTCATTTCCCATATTCATGATTTTTGCCAATTTTTAAATGACCATTTTGCCCCTAACTAATCTTGTTTCGGCCATAACTTTTGATTGGAAATGTGTTTTGACCTAAAACCACTTCCATTAGCTCCGGATGATGGTTTATCTTTCCGTAGAGTGGTCACATTAGCCAAACGGACTCACCGTTTGGGAGATATGGCTGAAACAAGTTTCAGATGGTGAAAAACAGCTTAACCGGGCCTAATTTGGGTGATTAGTGAGTGTGCCCATAACCCATTTCAGAATTAGGGTCATGGGGAGGCTGATAGGGTTAGGAAATTCAGTTTCTATCATTTTCCAGCCGCCACTTTTGTTCCTTCAAGTTTAGCAATGGCCTCCACTTGCTAAAACACCCCAAATCACCTCTTAATCGCTAATTAAGCCAAATCTACATCAAATCAAAGAGGATTAGCACAAGAATCGAGGTAGAGCTATTGTGTTGCATTAGTATTCGCACCCAAACAGAGAATCATTTCAGATCTAAAGTTTATTTGTGGCAAAGGTGAGTGATTTGCATAGTTCCTCACTAATTATGGTTAATTAAGGGTAATTAGTGATAATTAGCAAATTTATAAATGATAAAAATTTGGAAAAATATTGATAAATTTCGGAATAATGTTTTAGACCTCTGTTATAAATTTGGTTTGATTTGGTTAAGTTTTACTAATCATGTCATTAGTTTTGCTTAAACATGCTTAAGGGAAAATATGGGATTTTGGCTATGTTTGATCCGTTTTAACCTATCAAATTGTTGTTTTGGTGTTTGTGGTCACTTATATTTGTTGCTATGACTGTATGGTATGCTTTGTGATTGTCTAAAATAGTTAGAGTGGTCGAAAACGCCGTCGAGTGGCGTATAAACAGTCGTTGGAAGTTGTAGGAAAAGTGCAGGAAAGTACCCGAACCGGATCAAATCGGATGGGAGCACGGACCGACCCGAGATGCAACTCGTGAACCGAACCGCTCATGGAGTGTCTCCGAACCGATCCGCCAGAAGCCCCCCGACTCGACCCGTATAGCCACCTCCGAACCGAACCAGTAGGGGAGGCTGTATGATGACCATGGCCGATCTGAACCATGATACCCGACCCGAACCGATGCACCATGGAGGAGCTTGAGGAACTCGACCCGATCCGAAGTAGGAGTCACGATCTGACCCGTATGGGTATTCCGATCTGAACCGAAGTGCTTGGATTTGAGGCGTGAACAACGATCCGAGCTAGAAGTACGAGTTGGAGTGAAGAACAGGAATCGAACCGATCCAGAGATGAAGACCAAAACACGAGATGCTAAGGTAGTCGAAATGGGAAGTTTGTACTTAGGATCCAGTTGGGAACCAATGAGTTAACTTCATGATTGGACTTTTCTGTGGGACATGTGCTAAGGGGTCGTCGATGTCTATGACTTTGGATCACTATGTATGGGAGGTACGTGAACGGATTCAGGGCCATAGTGGCCTAGGTACGACTAGTGGGCTATAGACCAATGAAGTGGGGTCACTGTAAAAGGTTTGGTCATGATCCCATGGGATAAGCTTGGTGGTAGCAGTAGTTGTACAAGTCGAACTCTGTCGTTACCTCGATGGGTCTAGTGATCAAAGTGGTGGATATCATATGCTTTACGCACTGAGTGAGAGATGTGAGGATGGTTGCTATGCTTGATTTGTTTGCCATCACTGTGACATGCACATCCCCACCCCGTATTCTTTACACCATATGTTAGTGGCACCTTAGAGTATTGTACAGTATGTAGTGCTAACTCTTTGGTTGCAGGTCCAGGTTCAGGTATGGTTTAGTATACCTGTTAATGTTCTGTTTTGCTGTTTATCGCTCATACCAGACTTTTGTCTGACCCAAAGTTTTATGTCTCTTCTTATTACTCTGGGTGCTCTCACGAGCAGACTAGAGACAGGTTAGCTAGTGAAGCTTGAGTAGCTGTACCGGAGATGAGCAGGAGGCTTCCCAGTATGATATATATATATATATTCTCCCTGTGTTGCTGTTGGTCACTACTTTGGGCATTAGTAGTGTATCTTTCCCTTCTTTTGCTTTAGAGAAAGTTTTAAAGTTGTAATAATGATGATGTGGAACATAAGCTGTATTTGGATTTTCCGCTGCTATGTTGTTTAGTTTCAGCTTATGCACTGTCTCACCTATTTTATGTCAAGTATGTTATTATTATATCTTATTCCTTGTGCTGTGAGACATTCTACAGGTTCTTTGTTAGTTCACCAGTAAGTCCTTTCCTTTTCCCTTTCTTTGGCGACCGTCCCGTGCCGGTTGAACATCGGCACAGCGCATTTTCATGGGAAATGTCGGCTGGTGCGGGGCGGGCCATCACACTTGGTATCAGAGGTATAGGTTGCATAGTTAACCTAGGGAAGTTATCAGGGAGAGATAGTACACGTATATGAGAGCGCGTATTTGTGATTATTTTGGTTTTTAAAAGCTATATATATATATATGTTATTAGTATATCTAAGGATGAAGTCGCACTGCACTGGCACCACTATGGAGATGCTTAATCGTTTTCTCTTTACAGATTGAATGATGAGCCGATACGCAAGAGGTGCCGGTAGAGGAGCCAATAATGGGAATGCTGCTGACATGTGGACGATGTTTACTGACCTCATGAGGGAGATGCTCAGATATGTCTAGGGGGCAGCTCCTAATGCTGGTAATGGTAGTGGTCCAGCGGTGCAGGCGCCTAGGGCCGATTTCGCCAAGCTGAACAAGGATTATACTAGTCTTGGTGGGAAGCCGTTCCACGGAACGGAGTCGGCTACGGATGCTCAGGATTGGTTGGATAGTTGCGAGCGTATCTTCGAAGACTTGGGTATCGAGGATGCGATGAAGAGAAGGCTAGCATCCCGTCAACTGCAAGGACGGGCAATGAATTGGTGGAATGCTATAAAGGCAGCTACTCCCGAAGATCAGATTTCTTGGGATCAGTTTAAGGTTCGCTTTAGCGATAAGTTCATTCCAGCAGCTCAGAAGTCAGTGCTGTTTAAGAAATTCTTGGAACTTAAGCAGAATGGCAGAGCTGTCTCAGAGTATATTGCTGAATTCGACACTTTGTCGAAATATGGGTTATCCCTAATAGATACTACCGAGAAGAGGAACGAGAAGTTCATAACTGGCTTGGATGGATACTTGGGGGAAAGGCTTATTAACCACATCGATGAGACATTTGAATCGATTGTGGGGAAAGCTTTAAGATCGGAAAGTCTTTACCCTAAGTCGAAGACTAAGGTCGCATCTGCAGAGGAGCCAAAACCGCAAGCAAGCGGTGGAGGCAAGAGTGGTTCTCAGAATAAGAGGAAGCAGAACCAGAATAAGGATGACCAGAAGAAGAAGAAAGATGTTGAGTTCTTTAGCTGTGGAAAGAAGGGCCACTATGCTAGTAATTGTCGAGCAAAGCCAGCAGACAGGAAGTGCTTCAACTGTGGCCAAGTGGGACATCACAAGGACAAGTGTCCGCAACCCCCTAAAGAAAAGCAGATAGTGAAAGCATATATGACCTTAATGTTGTTCCTTCTTCGTCGAATGCCCCAACTGCAGCGGAGAAGGGAAAGAATGTCGTTATTCAAGGTATGCTTTCTGTTTATGATGTTCCTGTTAGAGTTTTGTTTGATACCGGAGCTTCCAGTTCTTTCATATCTAGTGACCTGGTAGATAGGTTGGGATTGGAGCCCGAGATTGTCGATAGACCTTTAGTAGTGACGAACCCGGTTTGTGGTTCAACTAGCCTTAGCATGATTTGTCGTAATGTGGTCTTATCGAGTCATGGATGCATGTTTGTTTGTGATTGCTTTGTTTTGGGCTTTACTGAGTTTAGCATTATTTTGGGAGTCGATTAGCTCCAAAGATACGGGGTGGTGGTAGACTGTGAGGGCTTTTTGGTGACAGCTAGAGCGGATGATGGGCGGAGGGTAGTGTTTGGTGGTCTACCTAGTGATGGGGTAATGGCTAGTTTTCTAAATTCCCTCGACATCCCGCATGATGAGTTGTCAGGTTTGCCCGTGGTTGACCAGTATCCGGACGTCTTCGAGAAAGTGACCGGGCTTCCACCACACTGAGAGATTAAGTTCCGTATTGATTTGGTGAAAGACGCCAGACCTATAGTGTTGCCACTTCGTCGTATGGCACCAAGGGAGCAGCGAGAGCTCGGGGTGCAAGTAAGTGATCTTTTGAAGAAGGGATTTTTCAGAAGAAGTGTTTCTGAGTGGGGAGCACCAGTTGTGTTTGTCACCAAGGCTGATGGTTCCCTTCGATTATGTGTAGACTACTGCGAGTTGAATAAGGCGACGAGGAAGAATAAGTATCATCTACGGTGGATAGATGATTTGTTTGATCAGCTGAGTGGCGCGAGAGTGTTCTCCCAGTTGGATCTCACGACAGGTTTTCACCAGCTTAGAGTGGAAGCTGAGAGTATAGCTAAAACGGCATTTCGGACACCGTCTGGATTTCATGAGTGGTTGGTCATGCCATTCGGGCTGACCAATGCGCCAGCGTATTTTGTGGATCTTATGAATAGGGTATTCAGAGATCAGTTGAATAAGTTTGTTCTTATGTTCGTGGACGATATACTTGTTTATTCGAGGACAGAGGAAGAACACAAGGAACATTTGAGGATAGTGATGGAGGTGTTGAGAAAACACCAGTTGAAAGCAAAGATCTCTAACTGTCACTTCTGGAGGAGGGAAGTGAGATTCTTGGGCCATGTTGTTTTAGAGAATAGTATTACCCTGGATCCTGCGAAGGTGGCTACGGTACAAGATTGGTCTACGCCCAAGAATGCAATGGACATAAGAAGTTTCTTGGGATTAGCTGGATATTATCGCAAGTTTATCCAAGACTTCTCCAAGATAGCAGCACCGTTGACTCAGTTGACCAAGAAGAATCAAACCTTCGTCTGGGACGAAAAGTGCGAGAATGCATTCAAGAGTCTAAAGGACAAGTTGACATGTGTGCTAGTGTTAGTCATTCCTGAGGGGAACGAAGAGATGACGGTATACACAGATGCATGTGGTACTTGCATAGGTGATGTATTGATGCAAGGAGGTAGGGTTGTAGCTTATGCAAGTCGGCAACTGAAACCGCATGAGAAAAGATAACCTACCCATGATTTGGAATTGGCAGCGATTGTGTTTGCATTGAAGATGTGGAGACATTATCTTTTGGGAGAAAGATTCGAGTTGTTTACCGATCATAAATCGTTAAAGTATCTCTTCTCTCAGAAGGATCTAAATCTCCGACAACAAAGATGGTTAGAATTCTTAGCTTCCTATGATTTCGACATCGCATATACACCAGGAAAGGGCAATGCAGTGGCTGATGCATTGAGTAGAAGACATGCAAGTTTAGGGGCTATGTTTCTAGAATGGAAGCAACTAGAGTACATCGCGGGGTATGATTTTAGACCAAAGTGCGAATTGGATTCAGAAATGTTAGCAAGTTTGAAGATCAGACCCACTTTGATTGAGCGGATTGGTTCCAGTCAGAGGAACGATCCTAACCTATTGAAAATCATCTCAAAGTTAGAGATGGGAATCGACGAAGAGATGAGCAAGTATGGGCTTGATCGAGATGGATCGCTTAGGAAGAATGGAAGACTAGTTGTACCTAATGTCAATGGATTGAGGGATGAAGTGCTTAGAGAATGTCATCACTCAAAACTGACTATACACCCCGGTGGTAACAAGATGTATCGAGACATGAAGCAGACCTACTACTGGGAAGGGATGAAAAGAGACATTGGGAAGTTTATATCCAAATGCATGAACTGCCAGCTAGTTAAAGCTAAGCAAAAGAAGCCTAGTGGATTGTTGCAACCATTAGAGATTCCAGAATGGAAATGGGAACAAGTCTCAATGGATTTCATTGATGGGTTACCAAGGACTAGATCGGGTCATGATAGCATATGGGTGATTGTGGACCGATTGACCAAGAGTGCAAGGTTTATACCCGTCAAATCAAATAGGACGGCAGCTAAGTTAGCTGAACTATATGTAAAGTGGGTAGTGAGATTTCATGGAAAACCCAAAGGCATTGTGAGTGACCGAGATCCGTTGTTCACTAGTGGATTTTGGAAGAGCTTACAAGAGGCGTTACGATCAGAATTACATCTCAGTACCGCGTATCATCCTCAAACCGACGGACAGACATAGAGGGTGAATCGAGTATTAGAAGACCTCTTGAGAGCTTGCATATTAGACTTTGGTGGATCACGGGATGACCATTTGCATCTAGTAGAGTTTGCATATAATAATGGTTATCAATCCAGTATTGGTATGGCTCCATTTGAAGCTTTGTACGGAAGACCGTGCAACTCACCGTCATGTTGGTTAGAAACTGGTGAGAAGTTTGTGCTTGGACTAGATATGATAAGAGAAACTTCAGCTAAGATTAAGGTTGTCCAACAGCGAATGAAGGCTGACCAAGATAGGCAGAAAAATCATGCTGATAAGAGGAGAAGAGAATTAAAGTTCTCCATTGGCAACTGGGTGTTTGTCAAGATTTCTCCATTGAAGAGCGTGATACGATTTGGCAGGAGAGGCAAGTTAGCACCAAGATTTATTGGACCATTGCCAGTTCTCGAGCAAATTGGGAATTTGGCATATAAAGTTGAATTACCAGACAAGATGGCTGGAGTTCACAACGTGTTTCATGTTTCCCAGTTAAGGAAGTTCGTACACGACCCAGATGTGACTATTTCACCTGATCAGTTGGATGACATCGAAGTTGAACCCGAGGCGGTTGAGAACCGCATGCCTATGCGTATTGTTGGGAACGATACGAAGCAGCTTCGAAGGAAGGCGGTGAAATTAGTCAAAGTTCAGTGGGGCGAGGATGAGAATGACTGTACTTGGGAGACAGAGGAGAGCATTAGGAAGACGTATCTAGAACTCTTCGCCTGGTAAGATTTCAGTTTCGATTTAGTCTTTCCGCATGCTACGATAGGTTTGTTTTATTTGTTTTGCATGTTTGATTGTTGTATATGATTGGTAAGCATGCGGGATCCTTTGTATGTTTTGGGTTGAGGAATTTCGGGGACGAAATTTCTTAAGGGGGAGAGTGTAACGACCCGCATTCTACGCATCAAAGGATCGTAGAATATTTATTTCTTTCACATGTGAAGTTGTATGGTCATGTAACTTTGGGAGACGACTATTGGGGTCATTTCCCATATTCATGATTTTTGCCAATTTTTAAATGACCATTTTGCTCCTAGCTAATCTTGTTTCGGCCATAACTTTTGATTGGAAAGGAGTTTTGACCTGAAACCACTTCCATTGGCTCCGGATGATGGTTTACCTTTCCGTAGAGTGGTCACATTAGCCAAACGGACTCACCGTTTGGGAGATATGGCTGAAACAAGTTTCAGATGGTGAAAAATAGCTTAACCGGGCCTAATTTGGGTGATTAGCGAGTGGGCCCATAACCCATTTCGGGATTAGGTTATGAGGAGGCTGATAAGGTTAGGAAATTTAGTTTCTATCATTTTCTAGCTGCCACTTTTTGTCCTTTCAAGTTTAGCAATGCCTCCACTTGCTAAAACACCCCAAATCACCTCATAATCGGTAATTAAGCCAAATCTACATCAAATCAAATAGAATTAGCACAAGAATCGAGGTAGAGCTGCTGTGTTGCATTGGTATTCACAACCAAACAGAGAATCATTTCAGATCTAAAGTTTATTTGTGGCAAAGGTGAGTGATTTGCATAGTTCCTCACTAATTATGGTTAATTAAGGGTAATTAGTGATAATTAGCAAATTTATAAATGTTAAAAATCTGGAAAAATGTTGATAAATTTCGGAATAATGTTTTAGACCTCTGTTAGAAATTTGGTTTGATTTGTTTAAGTTTTACTAATCATGTCATTAGTTTTGCTTAAACATGCATAACGGAAAATATGGGATTTTGGCTCTGTTTGATCCATTTTAACCTATCAAATTGTTGTTTTGGTGTTTTTGGTCACTTCTATTTGTTGCTATGACTGTATGATATGCTTTGTGATTGTCTAAAATAGTTAGAGTGGTCGAAAATGTCGTCGAGTGGCGTATAAACAGTCGTTGGAAGTTGCAGGAAAAGTGCAGGAAAGTACCCGAACCGAATTGGATCGAATGGGAGCACGGACCGACCCGAGACGCAACTCGTGAACTGAAACGCTCGTGGAGTGTCTCCGAACCGATCCGCCAGAAGCCCTCCGACCCGACCCGTATAGTCACCTCCGAACCGAACCAGTAGGGGAGGCTGTATGATGACCATGGCCGATCCGAACCATGATACCCGACCCGAACAGATGCACCATGGAGGAGCTTGAGGAACTCGACCCGATCCGAAGTAAAAGTCACGATCTGACCCGTATGGGTATTCCGATCCGAACCGAGGCGCTTGGATTTGAGGCGTGAACCACGATCCGAACTAGAAGTACGAGTTGGAGTGAAGAACAGGAACCGAACCGATCCGGAGATGAAGACCAAAACCCGAGATGCAAAGGTAGTCCAAATGGGAAGTTTGTACTCAGGATCCAGTTGGGAACCAATGAGTTAACTTCATGATTGGACCTTGCTGCGGGACGTGTGCTAAGGGGTTGTCGATGTCTATAACTTTGGATCACTATGTGTGGGAGGTACGTGAACGGATTCAGGGCCACAGTGTCCTAGGTACGATTAGTGGGGTATAGACCAATGAAGTGGGGTCATTTGAAAAGGTTTGGTCATGATCCCATAGGATAAGCTTGGTGGTAGCAGTAGTTGTACAAGTCGAACTCTGTCGTTACCTCGATGGGTCTAGTGATCAAAGTGGTGTATATCGTATGCTTTACGCACTGAGTGAGAGATGTGAGGATGGTTGCTATGCTTGATTTGTTTGCCATCACTATGATATGCAAACCCCCACCCCGTATTCTTTACACCATATGTTAGTGGCACCTTAGAGTATTGTACAGTATGTAGTGCTAACTCTTTGGTTGCAGGTCCAGGCTCATGTATGGTTTAGTATACCTGTTAATGTTCTGTTTTACTGTTTATCGCTCATACCAGACTTTTGTCTGACCCAGAGTTTTATGTCTCGCTTATTACTATGGGTGCTCTCACGAGCAGACTAGAGACAAGTTAGCTGGTGAAGCACGAGTAGCTGTACCAGAGACGAGCAGGAGGCTTCCCCGTATGATATATATATATATATAGATAGATATTCTCCCTGTGTCGCTGTTGGTCACTACTTTGGGCATTAGTAGTGTACTTTTCCTTTCTTTTGCTTTAGAGACAGTTTTAAAGTTGTAATAATGATGATGTGGAACATAAGCTGTATTTGGATTTTCCGCTGCTATGATGTTTAGTTTCAGCTTATGCACTGTCTCACTTGTTTTATGTCAAGTATGTTATTATTATATCTTATTCCTTGCGTTGTGAGACATTCTACAGGTTCTTTGTTAGTTCACCAATAAGTCCTTTCCTTTTCCCTTTCTTTGGCGACTGTCCTGTGCCGGTTGGACATCGGCACAACGCATTTTCATGGGAAATGTCGCATGGTGCGGGGCGGGCCGTCACACTTGTTTTTTTTCTCTTTATAATTTCGAAGATTGGGGTTTAGGGGATATGATGGAGATGATGTTATGACGCTTGAAAGGATGTGCGAGGGACTCAATGGATGGTGTCAGGCAGATATGTGAACTGGAAATGCTTGCACAGAAGACGAAACATACTCAATTCTATTTCTGAGGTGGCACGTAGTGACCAATGCTGATTGGTCAACTATTATAATTGTATGCGTAACTCACTAAGATTTATAAGTTAATTAGATGGCCAAATGCACAGATGCATGCACACAACACATATGCACTTATCAAATAACTTGTAAATTCAAATTGCAGGATCTGAAATGACGAGGAGAGATACAGCCGGCAAGTGGAGGACCTGAAATGACATAGAGAGATACAGTTTCTGGTTCATGGCATTGCTACTTTGTATAATGCACACTGATCGTATTTGTTGGCACTTGTATTGAAGGTGGTATGTGTTGGCACTTTTGCTACTTTTAAATTATGTATTTGATCGTATGTGTTATATATTTAAAGTGTTGAATTACGTATTTGATCGTATGTATTGAAGGTGGTATGTATTGAAGGTTTGAATGTGATGATGAATGTAACGGATGTGTTTCTTCTATGTACAAAACTGGTATTGCAAAATTTATAATTAAAACGTTCTATTTACCTTCTTTTACTGTTGCATTTGCTTTTTTACTGATGTTGTATTTAAGATAATGGTGTCGCATTCCATAATACAGTGGTTTTGCATTACATAAAATAGTAGTAAGTCCACGTGGCACGTAAACGCCATAGCTGATGTGGCATGTGACACGTGTGCAGCTGACGTGGAAATCTGACGTGTCATGTGACACGTAGGCAGCTGACGTGGCCGCCGCTATCGTAACCTGGTACCCAGGATCTAACTAATTTTCAAGCAACGCTGAATATTGTTGCATTACGTACAAATAATGTTGCATTACGTCTATAATGCAACACTTTCTTTCCGTGGCAGTAGATGTGCTAAAGCGTTGCCTTAGAGGGTTAAGGCAACGGCCGCGGATGCCACGCCCACCCGGTGTTGCCTATTTGAAAAAAGGTGAAAATGCAACACTTTTTCGATCTAAGGCCATACAAAACTTGTGTCGAATATGCCCACTTTTGTAGTAGTGTCGATTACCAAAACTGACAAATAAAAATACAATGGTGATCAGCGCGATGCGACGGACGCAACGGTACACAGTTTGTAGTGCCATAATGCTCTAATCAAAAACGCGTTACAGACCCCTTTTAATGTAAAATTCGCACGCGAAAATAATTAAACGGACATCAAAACATATGATTTTCAGAAAACGAAAAATAACATTATTCTTATAATTCAATATAGTATTTTTGGTTCAAATTCGCTCAAATTTCGACAATGTTTCATTCGTAGCGATTTATTAAATGTTTAAATAATTTAACGCGAATGGAACAAACTTGCGTACTATTTTACGAAATTCATTTCTATGTTATGTGTTATGTCTCATTAGGCGCATCTTAAATATTAATTTTTGGAACTTTTATTTTTATTTTACATATTTTTTTTCAGATATACCGGTTGCCGCTACCGCAAATAATCGTCAAAAATCGATTCAAACGAAGCAACAAAACTTTGATGTTTTCAATGTTAAATTGTTAAATCTTAAAGATAAACGTTTCATTATAAATCAAATTCATATTTGGATTTCCAGCTAAATACATTCTAAATTAAATTAATCATTTAATTCTTATTATAAACCATTTTAAATTCAATAACTAAATGACCAAAATATACTAGATGTTACAGATAGCCTGGATAGCCTGGATTTTTTCTGGATTGGTTTCGATTTCACGTGAATTGACAATGAAACCGAGAAATTTTCCCTCCGCAATCCTAATTTGATGTCAAAATTCTATAGTGATATTGGTGTACACTATTTCAAACCATACTGAGTTTCTAAATCTATAGGTAACTTGCAGTGTGAGAAAATTAAATACAATAAATATATCATATAACAAATTTACATCGTGTCATATATGTCCATATCATAAATTTTTATGTGTGTCACAAGTGAGCATATATGTCATAACATAAATTCATGTCATAAATGAACAATTTACACAACATAATATCATTAGTGCTATAAACAATCCTAACATTTCAAAAAATTTATATTTACTTAACAAACAACATTAGTCATGAGTGAGAAATTCTCACCTTTTGTGGCTAAAAGAAGATAGCTATGCCAAATAACGAATACACAAAATCTTCTCAAGCAATTTAAAGAAAATGAGCATAACAGTTTTGGCTAGGGAATATGGATTTAGATTTTCATACAGCATACAAAAATAGAACAAAATTTTTACCAATTTAAAACTAATTTTTGAACTTGTCAAGCATCAAATTTAAAAAAATGATTAACATAAAATTATAGCGATTTCTATTCTTTACCATTAAAAAAGAAAAATTATATTTCGATGAAATTTGAGAGAGATAAAGCTAAAACAGTGTCAGATATTTTCAGATCAAAAAATCCAAGTTCAAAAATTAGTCTGAAAGATTCTCGATTTTGACACTGAAAAATACAAAATTTGAAAAAATGGTTTACATGAAAATTATAGCTAATTTGATTACAATTAATTTGAAAAAAGTAGAAAGTGAATTTGGAGTTATTAAGGTGAAGTTATGGTCGTTGAAAGACATGCTAAAATTTATGGAAAAACAAAAAATTGAAAAGTAGATAAAGGATATCAAGGTTATGGATTAAGTGCAGCTACAGTCCGGCCAGAGGTTAGAGGGTGGCCAGGGATGGTTCAAGCATGGGTAGGTGGTGTTATAGGCTGGTGGTTATGGTTTGGGATCGGATATGATTGGGTTTGATGAATGGAAGAAGGCTAAGAGTTATAAAGGTGAAGAGGAATTTGAGTTTTTTAACAAAGGATGGAGGGTTGGTGTTTTCAGGTAGGCCGAGGCTAGGATGGTAGGATGAGGGAATGAAGAGCAAGTGAAAAAGGAGAAAGGAGAAAAGAGAAGGTAGAAAACGAATTTGGATTTTAGGGATTTGAATTTCAGAGACGAGAATACAAAGAGAGAAAGATTAAGAGAGATGAGATGATCTCTTTTAATTTTTATTTTTATTTTAATTTGGGAAGGAGAAAGATAGGATTAGAAAATTTGATCTTGGAGAAGAAAGAAACCATGGATTTCTCAAGAAATTTCTATAGAGAAGATGGGAACGAGAAGGAAAAAAGAATACATGGTTTTATTTGAGAGTTTCTCTACTGAGAAGTCTCTTTAGAAATTTAACCTAAGAAGGTCAAGGAACCAATGTTTTTTGGACCCATAAAGCCCAAAGCCCACCTACACCTAGTCCAAACAAAAAAATAGGCCACAAAGAATAAGAAAAAAAGGGTGAGTGATACATACGTAAACGCGGTTCACTTTGTACATTTTACATTGTAAATAGTAAATTAGGGGCAAACAAAAACAGATTTTGAAAAAAATGAAACATGTTAAAAAACTTAGAATTCGGTTTAGAATTAAAATAAAAATAAAATTTCAATTTTTTTTTAATTTTCAACAAAAATCCAAATTTTGATCAAATTTGACCAAAACTAAAATTTCAGGAATTTTCTTACATTGATGAGGCTAAACATAATATTCAACACTACCAATTTTGTTAATATAAAATTATCTTAAATTCAAATGTACATAAATTAAGACCATTTAAAATTTAGGTTTCTTACACCCTAAGTTTATTTCGTCATTTGAGGAGCTAGGAAGGAAGTTCCATAGTTCATAACCATGAAACTAGATCGGAGCATGTAATGACACTCTGTAGCATTCAGTAAGATCCAGCGAATCCGTTGAAGGGCTCTGGAAATATTCAATGTGGTAGTAATCGAAGTGAGTGAACCAAATGATAAGGCTATTTTGAGGGTTTTAACTAGGGGTGTTGACCCCGATTCAAAGTTAGGAAAAGGTTGATCGAAAAACCTCCTTCCACATGGACCAGTTTTACAATAGGGAAACCCACATCTTGAGGAAGGACGATGTAAGGAGGTCCTATAAGAAAAAAGCAACATAACCTAATAATAAAGGTGTTCAAAGTAGTATTGCAGTAAGATAGTCTGCAAAGAGCTCCAATAAAGTGGAAGTGAACATCCAGAATTAAAATAAGCGAAGTGATAATCAGATGAGAGGTGGTAATTGAGATCAAGGTTGTAGTTAGTCAAGAAACTTTCAAAAACGTTAGAGGCTCACGACTTAAAACAATTTTACTCTGCTCAATGACTCGTTGGAAAATTTGTATATACACACATGATATATGACTAGATATAAGAAGCCCTACCAAGATAATCGAGAAAGAGAGAATGAGGAAAATAATTCTTATTTCATGATGAAAGTTATATAGATTAGAGATCTTAAGGCTAGATTAACACTAAAGGGAGGTGAACAGTTTTTCTTAAATTTTTGGATCTTTTAGAAATAGTTTCAATTATGATTATAAGTATATAAATAGGATCAAATAAGTGAGTAAAAATGCAATAAAAATAAATGCCGTAAAGGAAAGAACACATCAGGAATTTTAGTATTGACTCAGAGTTACCCTACATCCAGTTTCGCACTGTATATGGTCTTTAATAACCCTCCAAGATACTAATCTTTTAGTCTGGCCATTGTAATTAGTGGGCAATGGATCCTGATCCAACTTGATTTTCAGACAAACAAATCGCTCCCGATTGCTTGAGACAGGCACAATCAAACCTAACTAGATTTAGGGCTACCCAGGCACATCCATATTTGGTTTTGAGTTGCTTGCACAATGAATGAAGACAACCATACTGAGAGTTTTAGATTGAGCATAAACCATACTCTAATCCTGTGTAAGAAGTCCTGTCACGTCATGAAAATATTATTTACCATTTTATTAAATCCAAAGTTATTACACAATCAAAACAAATCCCGATTGGTTTATTGCTGAATCCAGAGAATGCCTCGAGACTTAATCCTAATCTTGTACGTGTGTACTTCAACTTAAACATTTATTTTTAGATGATTTTATTGTCGAGCACAAAGCATGCTTAAGATTTAAATCCTAATCCACATCTATGAGTGAGTCGAAGCAGTCATCCGGGAATCCAAATATAAACAGAAATGAAAACATATATCCTAAGAAATCTAAAAAATGTAGCGTGATCTAATCCATATTAACCGATTATAATCCGACAATTGCTTGGTCCAAGATCGTTCCCTCTTTGGGGAGTAGTAGATGGTTGTGTCTGAGCTGACACTGATGGAGGATTAACTTATTCGGTCAGCTCTCCATGTCTGACTCGTTCCTTGATTAAGTCGAGTTGGTGCCTACATTCATTGGTGGTATGACAAGCTGTTAATGTTATTTTTCGTTAAAACAAAAATATAGGGGAATAGTTATGGACCTTGGGGAATCTTGGTGTGATCTATCTTCTAAAAGTGCGATATAACTTGTTGTACTTAGGTATCAAGATCAAAAAGCCCGAGGATTAGTTACTCTTCCCAAGGGGTGAGTATCACGCTTGCGAGACTTAAGAGTCAACATTTATCTTAGGATTGGGCACTATAAGCTCAACACAAGTAGGAAGTCAGACGGTTCATTAGGGTTTTTTTGGTAATTAAGCCCAAGTAGAAGGCTTTGTCGTGAAGTACCTATAAAGATTTAGGTTGAATTGGTAACGAGTGCTAAATCTCTCTTTTATTGATCATTTGCATGACTACATGGATGATTACACGTAAAATCCCCAAATTGATTTACAAAATAGGGTTTTCTCTCTAAGAAATGGATTCTAGATTTGAAAATGAGGAAAAGTCCCCCAAAATGTGACCTTTAGGGTCTTATTTATAGGCAATTTGAGCCCCCTTCGATGATAGTCTAATAGAAAGCCTAGTCCGGAGGGCTACTGTTTTCGGTAGTAGGTGCTCAGTACTGGTATCGACCCGTTTTCTATGATCTAGGTACCATTTCCAATCCGTATTGTTTATAACTACGGTGCCGCCTCTGGACAGTGATATCGACACTAAGCATTTAGTGCTGATGTCGTCCTTCTGACCTAAAGTTGTAGCTGGCTTTGCTTTTCCATGTGTCAGTCTGCTTTTGGGTTTTTGGATGTCGTCTTTATGCTTCTTTCCATATAACTTAGATGTTGCCTTAAGTATCGGTATCGATACCAAGCCCATTGGTATCGATGGCACTTAGCTTACTCCCACATTAGTCTTGTTTCCTTGAGTTCGTATATTCAATACCGTCTTCACTTGCTACTGGCCTTTGACATATGGTTCCGCCCTTGTCCGGTACTGATACCAAGCCAATTGCTTGTTATAAGTTGATATTGGTATCGTGCATTTGTTGTCGTTTCTTTAATATCGACACCAAGCTATTTTCCTTCTTGTTGGTTCCGATAGCATGTATGCCAAATCTTTACTTTTATTTTCCCTTCTTCATCCTTGGTGCTGATATCGACCTTATTATTGTTGCTTCGTTTCCATTTGCTTTCAGTGTTGGCTTAACTCTCCTAATTGTTGTTGCCTTTGGTACTGACTTTGTCGCGATACCCCTTCACATCAACCTGGTTTTGGTATCGAAATTGGTAGTAACATTTTCCCTCCAAGTGAATGGGTATTTTCGACTTTTCAAGTCAATAACTTCAACTTTTGCTCTGTACTATCTTGAAAATACATGATTTTCCGCCTTTTGGCCTTCCATGATTGTTCTGGGCCATTGACTAGTGATTATTTGTGCGGTCAGTATAAGAGGTGCTTTTAGCATAAAAGTTCTCCTTCTTCCTTTATTTCTTCTCCTACATGAAATGACACTCAAACTTAGTCATCGTTCTTCGAAATCTCGTAAACCCCTCAGACATACAAATCTATTCCTTTCTCTGTAAGTTTCTAATTATTTCACGAATCGATTTATTCAAGGTTCGAAAACCGCTATCTTTTATGATCGATTATAAATTTAATATTAGAAGAAAATCAAGTAAACTGCAGTAAGCTTGAATAGACATTGATAGTGGATTATAAGGATTTACCATCTACCATTCACAATATGTTTTTTGGGGTTTAAAATACAAAATTCACCTATGTTGAATCCTAACTTCTATCACGAATATGAAGTTTTTGCTTTTTGGTACTGATGAATTCAAGATCAACCATTATCGGTCCCTTTTAGTCTTGGTTTTAATGATACTAATGTTAATGTTGGCTTTTGGTCCCAGCTTAATTGGTATCGAAATGGTGCATAATCGACACCAAAAACCACATTTTCTTTTGTTTCGGTATTGGTTAAACTCTAAACTTTCATGTTGGTCTGACCATTACCAATACTATTTTTGACTTTGAATATATTTGTACCAAGTTTTACACTTCCTTGGTGTTGGCTAAGTTTTTTGGCATCGATAGCAAGCTGTTTGGTTTCGGTTTCGCCGATACCAAGAATTTGAACTGGTTTGATTTCGACTCCTTCGATGCCAAAGACTTTTGTTATCTCATATTTCTTTGTCGTTACCATTGATGTGAATGATACCAAATACTTAACCATTTTTAGCATATATATAATTCATGACTTTATATGAATTTTGTTGTGAATCCAATTCTACATATTCATGACATGTTTTAATTTTCTATTCTAATGCAATATGAATAATGATGAAGAATTTTTACTATGGTTTTGAACTTGTAAATAATTTATAATAACTTCAAGTAAATTAGATCATGGTGCTAATGTGTTTTTATGAAATTATATCACCTGGCAGCATCATGTCTAAGAAGCAAAGTGTTAATGGATCAAATCCAGCAAGTTCCTCTACTCCTCAGAAAAAGGCTGAAGCTGCTCTACCACATTCTCTTATTCAAACTCAAGAGGAAGTGAAGGTGATCCTTGAAAGCTTTGATATGGCTAAGTTGATGCTATCCTTACCTCTAAAAATGACATTATTTAGAATCCGCCTGAAGGATTCTTTGCATATTCTGCCATTCATATCTGGCACGGTGGTTTCTTTCCTTTCCCAGACTTCATCGATTAGCTTCTACAACATCTTCACCTTGCTCCGATTCAGTTGACCCCAAATACGTACACTTATCTTCTATATCTCAAGCTTCTAACGCTTGAGTCAGGACAATCTTCTGTGAGTGCTCGCCTTCTTCTTCACTTGCTATGGCTTTCTGTAGCCAAAGGAGCGGATTTAACTATTTTTCATGCAAATCCCTCAATGAAGCAGATCAAAGACGGTATTAACAAGTTCAAAGACTGGGAACCTCAATATTTCTAAACCAAGCGCCCTTGGTGTATCATGGGCACTTTTATCAGACCTGGTGAGCTTTAATTTTTCTAGAATTTTTGTCATCTCTATACTTCATCTAACCTTTGTTTCTTTTCAGCCTCTAATCCCACGAGGAAATGATTGAGCGATAAGGAAGCTAAAATCATTGATGTAATTTACAATGATTCTAAGACATTGGGAAGGCAATCCCATTTGTTAACTTTAGACAATCTCTACAGGCATGCCCTTCTCCCTTTAGGGCAAAAGGTTCTAGGGCAACCTCCTCTTCATTTTCCTGGTGCTAAGCATTTATCCTTAGGTTTCGACTCGTTTACTCCTTTGACCCCTCTGTTTCCAGGTGCTTCGAGTAAGATTGAATTTTTGAATTCAAGTTATTTGACTTTGCTTTTTCTAATTTCATTGCTTTGATTAGCTGCCGAGGGTTCTACTGGGAAATCTACCGTGGATGCACAAACTCGATCTAGGGCTGTGGCTAAGAGAAAGTTCAAAACAACTGCCAGTGAAACGTCCTCCAAGAGGCGTAAGGTTGAAATCACTACTCCTTCCTCTATTGGCATGGACATTGTTGATGTGTCTGCTGAGCAACGTACTCCTGATTCAACTGCCCTTTCTACTGGCATTGCCCCTAACATTGGTTCTTCCATGACAACGACCACGGGGAGTGAATTTGTTGTTGTTCTTTTGGTACCTGACCCTCCAGGAGCTTTGGATTTGATGGATCATGAGTTATATCCTCTCCCATCTCCTCAACATGCTAGTCCTCTGAAGCCTTCTTCACAGTCCCAAGATTTTGATGAGATCATAAGACTTGCTCTTTCTTCTGATGACATTGCCAATATTTTTCCGCCTACCTCATCTTCAGACTTGATTAATTTTCGACAAACTCTGGTCAAGCAACAACTTTTGGTATAGTGTTGTTCCTTCTAATTTCTTTTGCCTTTTGTTCTTATGTAAACACTAGCTTTGCATTCTTCTTTTCAGATAACTAAGAAATGGTTCTCCGTTCAAAAGGTGACTATTCCGACCTCTTCTGAGGTTGCAAAACTTAAAGAAGCGAAGGTTAGCTTGGAGTCCAAAGTCAATACTTTAACGGAGGAGCACAAGAAAGTGTTTGCGGAGCTAAAAACATCTCCTAAAAATACTGAGTCGGAACTTGAGAGTAGAGAAAAGCTATGAATCTTTTAAACGGTAGAATTTTGGCTCTCGAGTTGTCTAAACAAGAGCTCAAGGATGAAAAGACGAGGATGGTAGTTGACCATGCAAACAAGTTAAAAGAGGAAGACGATCGCCTTTCTAAGGTCCAATGTGCATTCTCCAATGCCAGGCGGATAGTTTACGATGCCAAAAATAGAAACTCTTCATTCTTAAAATATTATTTTCCAAAGGCAATGTTGAGTTCTTATGAAGATGCTCTTTTCTTGGTGTACTCCGATAACTTTCAAAAGTATATGAAACTCGAATTCTCTTCGATTGATCCTACTATTACGGGCAAAGTTACAAAAAAATTGAGAAACTCAAGCAGGGGATTGAAGCCTGAAGAACTTCTGTATATTGAGGACCTTCCGAATGATTTCGACCCATATGATGGGGAGAAGGAAGACGATGTTGCTTCTGCTGACGATGACGAAGATGATGTCGATGACGGCAACGATTTTGGTCCTAAGGATGATATTTGTCGTGATGACTTTGATGGAGGAGATAAAAACCCACCCTCTTCTATTGGCGATACTCGAGATCCTGAGGAAGCAAACCCTGATCTTTCGGGTCTCCCTATTATTCAAGATCCAATGGATGCTCCCACTAAAGACAGTGGTTCTTTTGATAAAGGGAAGAAAGGAAAAGAACAACTTGCCCAGCCCGAAATCCCTATTTCTCAGGTATGACTTTCACTTTTAAAGTGTTTTCTTCCTCCTTGAATTTATGGTAATTGATTCACTGCCATCATATATAGACAAGGAAAAACATCGTGTCACATTATAAGGCAAAGTTAGATAAGAAACAAAGGGAAATAATTCTGTCCCGTATAAAGCAGGACAAGCTATTGAAAGATTGTAATATCTCAAAAATATTATGATCTTGATAAAAATGCTTCAAAATTGATGTCTTATAAAGAATGTGAAGCCGGACCAAGACTAGAAGCAGCACGACTTCGAAGAGATAAGGAAAATCAGGAACTGATGACTTTACTTTTGATGTTAATAGAAGATAGGGACATTTTGGTAGACTTCTTGTATAAAGTTTATAGTTGATACGAAACAGTATACTTCTCTTTCCTGGGGGGAGGGGGTCTTTAGTGGTGGTTTACTTCGATATCTTCACAAACAGTGCTTAGATGAACTCAGAGTTATCCTCCATCCAGAGGCTTGTTGGAACCTTCCAAGGGTTCAATCAATCCTTAGAGACTTACCCCCAAAAAAACTTAGTATAATAAGAACATAATCAACCCTGAGCTTTTCGAAAGGTCGGTATTATATGAACAAGAAGAATATTTGTAAAAGTATATACTTATGAATGTTTACTTATGGTGATAACTTCTTATATTTATGACCTTTGTCTTCGTTTTATGTTATGGCTGAATCCCATTCTCCACAAAGGTGTAGTACCAAAAGATGCTTTATGCTTGCTTTCTAAATTATGAAGAGACTATTCATCAAAATTACTATATAGAAGAGATCGTTTCTTAGGAGACCTTTAGTGCATTTTTATGAAATACCCTCAACTTCCCTTTAACTTTTTGGGTGATGATCGAGAAAAATTTTTAAAGAGCAAAGAACCCGTCATGCTGAGTTGATATGTAATATAAATAGTAGTTGTTCTAAAAATATGATCGAATATTGTAATTTTCAGTGTGTGTCATCAAAACAATTTAAAACTTGTTTGGATGAATCTAAGATTTTATGTAGTAGGCCTTTGTGAAAAGCATAATTTTATCTGTGCAATCCTTTAATAATAGAATATGTGTATAATTATATTGTAAATAGGGAAATAAACCCGAAAATTTGTCCATCCAATCAAGGGATGAATCATTAATAATTGTAGAGCAGAGAGATGTTCCGAAAGAGGTACCTGCTACGGGTCAAGGAAGAACAATTTTACTTCAGATTTTGACCATTAAGCACTTGAATGGATAGATAACGACTTTTAAAAGTCAATTGGAAGAAAAGAACAAAATATCCTCGAATTAAAGAGACAGATAAAGGTTAATCCCTCCATCGACTTTGATGAGGAAATAAGTGGATTGCACCAATGAATTGCTGACCTAAAAGTTGAATTGGACAATGAAAAAGCAAGCTGTAAAGCTTGGGAATTTACTTTTGGACATATTCCTAACATAGCTATGCCTAGGTCCTCCAGAGTTACAATTAAATCCAAAGCTTCATCCACTAAAAAATACCCAATTTGGTAAACCCTCCACATGGGTTGGATGAGTTAGTTGTTTCAAGTTGGTGCAAAAGAGTCCAAGCCGAAATGAAGAATTTTTATGACATATAGCATATTAAGTACACACTTCGATGTATTAATTATTACATCTCCCAAATTAAACAATTATAAGAGGAGGGACATGATTTATGGAAGAGTATCTTTGATTAAGAAAAAGAGAACAAGGCTCTAAGAGCCATGAGTAGAGCTTTCAACATGGCTCTTAAATTTCAAGTTAGATCCATAGATGGTCCCAATGAGATCAAGAAGAAGGAGAAAAAGCTTAAAGATCTTTTATGTATCGCAATTCGTCACGCTATTAATCCTCCTCTAACTGATGATTATGTTAATGTGAATATGTAAGACATTTGGTGTGGTTGTGATACCAATGTCTAACTTTGCATTTTTATAACTAATGAAATGACTTTGCAAATAAATTTGTAAGTAACTTTGAAGATTGTGTAGGTATCACCTGATGTATACCCTTGTTTGCGTTTTGGATGTCCTTATTTAGGATCTCTTTCTGCATCCTTCTGCATAAATCTCAACACACAGTAGTGTTGTATTAGCTTTTTGCTCAGAGTTGAATGCATGCATCAACTTATATGTGACGCCATCTGGGTCATAATTAAGTAATAAAGGAACTTTGTGATAGACTAACATGACCATTCACATTATATATTTTGTCAGAATAAGGAATAACAAATTTTGCATAACATATGTTTGGAGAATCTCCCTGTGTGAGATGTAAGAAACCATGACCTTTCGTCAGAAATTTTCAAAGTAGAATACACGAGGTGCCAACTTGAGTATTGTTTTACGAATCCTTTTTTGGAAATGAGAATTGCAGTCTCGAGTCCCAGATTAGGGTATTTAGAATAGGACTTTAGAAATCCACTTTTAAAAGTATAGATAAAAGTTCTATGGTCCATATCCAAGCATTTATGATAGAGGACCAGAAATCTACCTCTAGCAAATGGTAGAAATTCTGAAACCCAGACTCGAGCAGTTAATAGAAGACTAGAAATTCGCTTTTGGCAGTAATAGAAGTCCCGAGCCAAAACCCAGATCCGGGTATTAATAAATGACCAGAAATTCACTTTTGGAGCTAATAGAAATTCCGAACCATAACCTAGATTCGGATATTAATAGAAGACCAGAAATCAACTTCTATAGTTAATAGAAGTCCGAATCATAACCCAGATTCATGTATTAATTGAAGACTAGAAATCTACTTTTGGAATTAATATAAGTCCCAAACCATAACCCGGATTCGGGTATTAATAGTTTTGTTACCCCTTTCGGATTTGCTTTTTAAAGAAGAGGATGTACATGCTTTGTGATCCACTCTCTGGTCTTCAACTTGATTTGTGATCCACTGTTGGGCTTTGGACATTTCATCCTTATGAGCCACACTCTCTAGGCTTTATGTGTCCGGTGTGCTTGGCTAGCTTATTCTCAAGCAGGGCCCAAGGACTTACCTGACCTCCGTCTAGGAGGTTCCTTACCCTGGCCATTATAGGTGGTGATAAGGGCTTAGATGCTTTACCCTGGCCATCGTAGGCACAGATACAGGCTTACTCTTTAGATGCTCTACCCTAGCCATCGTAGGCGGTGATAAAGGCTTACATATCACCCCCTACAAGGGGAGTGCCTTAACCTGGCTATTGTAGGCATGGATAAGGGGTTTCGATGCTTTACCCTGGCCCTATCTGATTTGGATGCGGATAAAGGCTTACACTCACCCTCCCCTCCCCCCCCCCCCGAGGGGTGCCTTACCCAGGACATTGTAGGCGAGAGTAAGGGTTATAGCTGCCCCGCCCCGGGGATGGAGGAATACACTTTTGATGCTTTAAGCTGGCCCTTTTTGAGTTGGACATGACTAAAGTCTTACACATCGCCTCTCTCCAGGAGATGCTTTTCCATGGCCATCTTGGCGTGGACAAGGGTTTTCTGCCATCGTAGGTTGCTTTACCCATTTCAGGTGGTTCCACATTTCAAGGAGTTCCTTATACTTCTATCCATATAGATTTTCTTTCTTTAATAAATCCTTTGTTAGAACTAGTTTAATCCTTTTAAAAATCTTTGCAATTGGCCTTGGTTAAAGAACTTGATGATCATTCCTTCCATAACTCTGTAGTGATTGGTTTCATGTCCATTCATCATGTGGTAGTGGCATCAAGGCCCTCCTAATTTCCTTTCATACTTGGGTTTCTTCTTTGTTGATGACCAAAAAGTTAAGCTCGTGTTTGGTTACAAAGTAGATATGTTCAATTGATGTGGTAAGGTGGCACTTTTTAGGTAGCCTTGACTCATAGTTTCCCTTTCGAGGTTGAAATTTAGCCCTTTTGTCACTTTGCCTTATTGCTTCATTTGTATCTTCAAATCTTATTTTCAATGTATCTTGAGACTGAAGTGCAATCGTTGTTAGAGAATGGAGTTTTGAAGTGCAATCGTTGTTATATACATGATTTAAATACTGAAGAATTTGCAGTTTTAGAGTTCCAAGATATTTAGGACTCAAAGGAGATTTAAGACTCATGAGTATTAAGATCTCAAAGAGCTCAAGCAAATATAGTAATTGAGTCTAGTTTATATGTAAGACTCTAAATAGCACTCCATTTTCAAATTATGTTTTTCAAAATTTCAAACTCTGATTTCAAGTATTTCAAACCACTTTTTCTAAACGATTTCAAATATATATACTTATAATTTATTAAGATTTATAATAATATGTTAATAATTTTTATATATATAGTTCTATAGTTTTAAATCGTATAACTTTATAAATATGTTTATATAATATATTACTATATTTTGATATGTTTTTGCACTTTAGAAAACTCATTTTGAAACACTACTTTTGATTCAAGAATTTTTAGAAAATATATATAGGTTTTAACACTTGAAAAATGATTTTAAATTCAAAAACAACATGCATATGTCGACATACATATATGAGCATGTCAACATATAACTGTCATTTTTTTAGTTTTCAAAGGAAGTGTCTTTTCACTATTTGAAATGTTTCAAAAACGTGGCAACCTTTGTAACACTATAAATATGGGTCATTTTCGAATTTTTAATAATTTCTTCTTCACCTTCTTTACCCCATTACTTACCACCATTAAAATACATAAAACTATTAATTTCTACACTTATACTCTGCCGATTTCAACAAAATTATATCATTCTTTTTCTCTCCTCAATCTCTATTATCTACTCTCTGTTTGAAGTGTTGTTGAAGAGTTCTAGGGCTGTTATAATTGTTTGGGAAAGGGTGTGCTCCTTGTAGCCTTGAAATCAATGAAAGAGAGCAGTGTTGACCTTGTAGCCGTGAAATCATGGGTGGTGTAATCGGTGTTAACCCTGTAGCCGTGAAATCAATGGTGTTGTACTTGGATATTGATAATAGTAAAACTCTGCGCAACCCAGCGATGCATGGGACTGGATGTAGAAGTAATCCGAGCCAGCATAAAATCCGGTGTGTTCTTTTCTTTTTTGCATTTTATATTTACTTATTTCTGTATCTGTGATTGTTTCTATGTTTGTGATCATTTTCGATGTGGTAATTATTGTGTGGATCATATAGTAATTCAAGTTAATTTAAGATTTCTATACATTCCTCATAAACATTGTTCTCCCCCCTCCAGTGGTGATTATGCCTTAAGATCCGCATTCTGCTCCCTTAACAATTGGTATCAGAGCATAGGTTTTCAAAAGTTCATCATCTGAATTTTGGAAATATTAAATGGCTAATTTTGAAATGATTTATAACTCAACTCTTAATTTGTGCATTGCATCAATGTTAGAAGATTCTGCATTCAATTATGTTGAAAATTCAAGAGATCAACTGAATTGTTGTCCAATACAGGAAAAGGTGTGTTACATGGCTATGGAAATTCAAATTCTAAAAAGGTGTGTTACATGGCTGTACAAAATTCAAATTCTGGTGGACAAACAATGGAGATCAAAAAGGACAAATGGATATTGGATAGTGGTTGTTCAAGACGTACGACGGGAAATCCAGAATTACTGAATAATCTAGTACTTGACGATGGTGGAATGGTCAACTTTGGAGATAACTCTAAAGGATATATAGTTGGCATCGGCAATGTCGGTAATTCGGAAACTCCAACTATTTCTGATGCTTTATTAGTTAGGAATTTAAAACATAATCTACTAAGTATAAGTCAACTTTGCGATAAGGACTATAAAATCAATTTTGAAAAAGATAAATGCTTTATAGAAGATAAGAATTCAAAATTAATATTCGAAGGAGATAGAAAGAAAAATATCTATATATTAAGTACGAAAATATCTAATGATAATTTATGTCTTATGGCCAATACAAGTGACCCTTGGATTTGGCGTAGGAGATTCCGTCATATAAATTTCAAACACATATCTAAGATTTCAAAGTTAGATTCACTTAGGGGATTGCCCAAAATGAAATTTAAGGTAAACAATTTATGTGACGCTTGTTAATTCATGAAATTGAAAAGAAGTTCATTTAAATCAAAAGAGGAAATTACAACCTCAAAAGCATTAGAATTAATTCATATGGATCTTTTTGGTCCATCCCAAACTCAATCAATAAATCATAATAGATATGTTTATATAATAATTGATGATTTTTCTAGATTTATTGGACTTTGTTTCTTAAAAGTAAAGATGATGCTTTTGATCAATTTAAAACCTTTGCTAAAAGAATTCAAAATTTAGTATCTTTAAAAATCAAAATAATACGTAGTGACGACGGTGGGGAGTTCAAAAATGAAAATTTTGTAATAAAAAAGGGATAACTCATAATTTTTTCTTCCCCATAACCCCTAAACAAAATGGAGTAGTTGAATGTAAAAATAAATCAATTGAAGAATGTGCTAGAACCATGTTATGAGATAGTAATTTACCAAGAAATTTTTGGGCAAGGCAGTTGCAACAACTTGTTATATTTTAAGTAGAATTAATAAGACTGCTAACTCATAAAACACCATATGAACTTTTATATATTAAGAAACCAAAAGTAACATATTTTAAAATATTTGGAAATAATTTTTTTATTAATAATACTAAAGAAAACTTAGACAAATTTGATTCTAAATCTGGTAAAGGAATATTTATTGGATACTCAGATAGAATCATAGAAGTAAAGCATATAGAGTTTTTAGTTTAAGAACTAATACCACTGAAGAAACATTAAACGTATCCTTTGATGGAAATTATAAAAATATAACAAAACATAACGAAGATGAATGTGAAAATGAAATTGATGATAAGAATAACGAAATTAATCAACCAATTAAAAGAATTAGATTACTAAGAGATCACCCTGTAGAAAATATCTTAGGAGATATTGAATCTGTTGTTAGAACTAAAAACCAATTAAATAAGATGAGTAATTCGGCTTTTATTTCAACTATTGAACCTTAGAATCCAAATGAAGCATCATCTGATGATTCACGGATCCTTTCTATGCAAGAGGAATTGAATCAGTTCACCAGGAATAATGTATGGGAATTTTTTCCTAGACCAGAGGATAAAACAATAATTAGAACTAAATGGGTCTATAAGAATAAAATGAACGAAACAGTGAGGTTGTAAGAAATAAAGCTCGATTAGTAGCCCAAGGATATAGTCAAGAATAGGGAGTAGATTATGATGAAACCTTTGCCCCCATAGCAAGAATAGAGGCAATTAGAATTTTATTAGCATTCGTTAATCACAATAATTTCAAATTGTATCAAATGGATGTTAAAAGTGCCTTTTTAAACAAATATGTTAAAGAAGACGTATATGTGAGCAACCACCTCTTTTTGAAGATGAAAATTTTCCAGATCACGTATATATATTAAAGAAAGCACTATATGGATTAAAACAAGCCCCTAGAGCCTAATATGATAAAATAAGAAATTGTTTATTACAATCTAACTTCGAGATTGGTAAAATAGATAATACACTTTATATTAAAAGAAATAATAATAATAATATTCAATTAGTACAAATGTACGTTGACGATATAATCTTCGTATCAACAAAAATAAAATGAATAAAAAATTCTCAGATATTATGACATAAGAATTTAAGATAAGTCATATCGGTGAACTAACATCCTTCTTAGGATTACAAATAAGACAATTAAAGAATGAATTATTTATTAATCAAGAAAAATATGCAAGAGATTTAATTAATAAATATAATTTAATGACAACTAATTGGAGATCAACACCATCGACAACTAATATAGCCCAAAGTAAAGATGATATGTCAAAAGACGTTGATCAAAAATTATACAGAGGTATGATAGGATCATTATTATATATAACCGCTAGTAGACCAGATATAAAGCATAGTGTATGTCTCTGTGCAAGATATCAGTCGCAACATAAGGAAACACGTTTAAAAGCCGCAAAATGTATTTTAAGACATATAAAACATACATTATATTTTGGATTATTTTATCCTAAGGATGATTCATTTGATTTAATCTTTTTTGTGACGCTAATTATGCGGGATGTAAATCTGATCGTAAAAGCACTAGTGGAACATGTCATTTATTAGGACATTCACTAGTTTCACGGTTTAATAAAAACAAAAATACGGTATCTTTATCAATAACTGAAGCAGAATATATATCTGCTGCTTTGGCTTGTTCACAAGTAATATATATGCAAAAAACTCTAAATGATTTTGGATTAAAAATAAATAAATTACCAATATACTATGATAATACAAGCACTATAAATATATATCTAAAAATCCAACTCATCATTCAAGAACTAAACATATAGATATAAGACATCATTTTCTAAGAGATAATGTAAGCAAAGAGAAAATTTCACTCGAATTCGTAAAAACTGAAAAACATATAGCAGGTATATTAACAAAACCTTTAAATGAAGCTACGTTCACTAAATTTAGAAGAGAATTAGGCATTTGTTCTTTAAGTGAAATAGAATAATTAAATATATAAGTAAAATATAAAATATAACAAAAATCAGAAAATAAAAATAAAAAGACACATATGTCGACATGTGTAAAATGATATGTCGACATATAACTGCCAGATTTTCAGCAATTAATTTCCACCAAAAGTTAGTTACAACATCTATTAAACCTCTTATTTCTAATTCTCTTCTTCATCTTCTCATTTCATTTCTGAAAAAATTCTAAACTAAATAAAACAATGGTCTCCACTAATAATACCAACCAATCAATCCCAATTCGTCCACCGGACCACCCAAAGGTCCATGTCAACAAACTACGCTCGCTTGTGTGATGAAATTAGAAGAATCTATGAAGAATGTTCTACAAATACTTACTGAAATTCAAGCTTTAACAGTAAGAATGAACCAAGAGCATGTGGAACAAAGAAGAATCATGCGAAATCTACAAAAATTTGTTATGGATAACCACACTAATCAGATTATCATCGAAGATGATAATCAAATAGAGAAAGAGGAAGAAGAGGAAGAAATGTTTGAAGAGGAGAAAGAAGAAGCACAAACTGAAGGCATGGAGGAAGACGACTAAATCATATGCATAGGCGAAGTATGCTTCGATAGGGAAGGGGATGTAGTTGAGCAAAGCAGGCAATTTTGTCTCTATTATCCGCATTGCCCAATTCACAAATCCTCAATCGTTAAGAATCATTAAACGTTTATATTTCTCGTAAATACAATGTAGTATGTACAATTCGTGTATTCGTAGATGTTTTAATTTGTATTTTTTGTGTAATGTTTGGTTTGTAGAACATTGTTTGAATTATATAATACGATGTTTATGTTCCATAATTTCCTATTAAATAGTATAAATTCAAGATTATAAAATAAGGATTAGTATTATAATATAGTTTTAGTTGGACTATAATTCAGTATAGAATTGTATAGAATTAGTATTGTAATCTTAGAATAGAGATTAGAGTTGTTTATAGTATAAATCTAGGGAGAGTATAATTAGATTCACCTTTTATTAATGACAAAGGGGGAGAAATTATAAAATAAGGATTAGTTAGGCTTAGTTTAAGGGGGAGTATGTAGGATTCATGGTGAAAGGGGAAGTATTTGAAGTATCAGATCAACATGTATTAATAGGTATGGATATTTATAAATCAAAGTTGTCATAATAAAAAAGGGGGAGATTGTTGGAGAATGGAGTTTTGATGACAACAACCTATTTCAATTATCATTATTAATTGATTATAAAATATATACTAACATCTTTATCAGGAATATACATATATATATATATATATATGCAAGGTTTGTATCGGATTGTACAGTTTTACAGTTCCAAGAAATTCAAGACTCAAAGGAGATTCAAGACTCATGAGTATCAAGATATCAATATTTCAATGAGCTCAAGAAAATATAGTAGTTGAGTCTAGTTTATATGTACGACTCTAAATAGGCCTCCATTTTCAAATTCTGTTTTCAAAAATTCAAACTCTGTTTTCAAAATTCAAATTCTGATTTCAAGTTATATAAAACCGCTTTTTCTAAATAATTTCAAATTATTATGATTTCAAATATATGTACTTATAGTTTACAAAGTTTTATAATAATATGTTTGTAATATATATATAGTTTTAAATCATATAACTTTATAAATATGTTTATATAATATATTACTATATTTTTATATGTTTTTACACTTTAGAAAACTCATTTTAAAACACTAGTTTTGTTTCAAGAATTTCCAAAAAATATATATTGGTTTTAACACTTAAAAAATGATTTTAAACACAATAACAACATGCATATGTCGACATACATATATGAGCATGTTGACATATAACTGTCATTTTTTCAATTTTCAAAGGAAGCGTCTTTTCACTATTTTAAATGTTTCAGCAATGTTACAACAACCTTTGGGACACTACAAATAGGGGCCATTTTCGAATTTTTAATCACTTCTTCTCCTTCTTCACCCCTTTACATACCACCATTAAAATACATAAAATTCTTGATTTCTACACTTATACTCTGTCGATTTCAACAAGATTTATATCATTCTTTTTCTCTTCTCAATCTCTATCAACTACTCTCTGTTTGAAGTGCTATTGAAGAGTTCTAGGGATGTTGTGATTGTTTGGGAATTGTTTGAGAAAGGATGTGTTCCTTGTAGCCCTGAAATCAAAGAAAGGGAGTAGTGTTAACCTTGTAGTCGTGAAATCAAGGGTAGTGGAATCGATGTTAAACTTGTAGCCGTGAAATCAAGGGTGTTGTATTTGGATATTGATAATAATGAAACTCTGCGCAATCCAACATTGCGTAGGACTAGACATAGGAGTAATCCGAACCAGTATAATATCCGGTGTGTTCTTTCCTTTTCTGCATTTTATATTTACTTATTTATGTATATGTGATTGTTTATGTGTTTGTGGTTATTTCTGATGTGATAATCATTTTGTGATTCATATAGTAATTCAAGTTAATTTAAGATTTCTATAAATTCCTTATAAACACTATTCACCCCCTCTAGTGTTGATTATGCCTTAAGATCTGTATTCTGCATCCTTAATAATCGTCTTAGACATTTTGATGTAAATCAATTAAAATCCTTCATTATTCCTTGCTCGAATATTGTTCCATTAGCTTATGCTTGAATGGCTTCTTTTATTTGAGATAATAGGTAATGTTTCTTTGTTGTACAACCACTTAAAGCAAAGATCGGGTGGTCCTAGGTGGAAAGGATTAATGCTCCAATGGTCGGGGTCATGTCGTTGTACTTCTCTTTTCCTATGCATAATTAGCAAAGCTTTCATTCTTAGCCTTTGTTCTTCAATGATTCTTGGATCACTGACGTCTGATTTAGCCATTCGAGATTCAGAAGATCCTTGACGAGACCCTTTATTCATGGTCTATTTCTTTAAGCTTTAACTAATTAGGATGGAATAACTAGGGACGTGGTAGGTTATCCAAAGGATCAGAGGTTCAGGCCCTCCTTCTAGCGCCAAAATGTTAACGTTATTTTTCGTCAACACCAAAATATTTGAGAATGGTTGTGGACCTAAGGGAATCTAGGTGTGATCTAGCTTATAAAAGTGTGATTTTACTTTCCGTTCCTTATCCAGATCTCAAAGCCTGAAGATTAGTTACTCTTCCCTAAGGGGTGAGTATCACGCTTGCGAGACTTAAGGGTCAGCAGTTATCTAGGGATAGGGTGATGTAAGCTCAATATAAGTAGGAAGCTAGACGGTTCATTAGGGTTATTTTGGTTATTATGCCCAAGTAGAAGGCCTTGTTGTGAAACAGTTATAAAGAATTAGGTGGAATTGACAACGAGTATTAAATCTCTCTTTTATCAATCATTTGCATGAGTACATGGATGATTACAAGTAAAATCCCCAAATTGATTTACAAATTAAAGTTATCTCTCTAAGAAATGAATACAAGATTTTAGAATGAGGAAAAGTCCCCTAAAATGTGGCCCCTAGGGTCTTATTTATAGGCAATTTGGGCCCCCCTCCGATGATAGTCCAGTAGAACACCCGTTCCCGAGGGCTTCTGTCTTCGGTAGTAGTTTCTCAGTACCGGTATCGACCCACTTTCTGTGCTCTGGGTACCGATTTTCAATCTGTATTATTTATAACTCCGGTGTCGCCTCTGGTCAGTGGTATTGACACTAACCACGTTAGTGTTGATAACGTCCTTCTTACCTAATGTTGCAGTTGGCTTTGCTTTTCCAAGTGTCGGACTGCTTCAGGGCTTTTGGAAATCATCTTTATGCTTTTTTCCATATAATTTGGATGTTGCCTTAAGTATCGGTATCGATACCAAGCCCATTTGTATCGATAACACTTAGCTTACTACCACATTGGTCTTGTTTCCTTGAGTTCGTATTTGGTACCTTCTTCACATGCTATTGGCCTTTGACATATGGTTCCGCCCTTGCTGCCTTTGTGCTCTGATCTCCTTTGTCTGGTACCGATACCAAGCTAATTGCTTGTTATAAGTTGATATCAACATCGTGCATTTGTCGTCATTTTTTTGGTATCAAAACAAAGCTATTTGCCTTCTTGTTGGTGCCGATAGCATGTATGCCAAATCTTTACTTCGGTTTTTCCCTTTTTCATCCTTGGTGTCGGTATCGACCTTATTAATGTTGCTTCATTTCCTTTTTCTTTCAGTGTTGGCTTATCTCTCCCAGTTTCTGTTGCCTTGGGGATAAGAAATTCTATCCTTTATTTCTGAGAAGATATCTAGTGAGGAATTGAGAGTAGCATATTTCTCTAATTTAGGTTCTCTCTAGACTTGAACATTCCGATTATCCTTAGCATGGGCTTTTCCTTTTCCCTTATCCTTATTTTTTCCAGAGTTAGGCGGTCCTCCACCCTTAATCATGTCAGCCTCGAGAACGCCCTTCCCAACATTAGCTTCTTCCTCACGCAAGAACATTTGCGCTTCAAAATAGAAATTACCAAGGTACTTCAGCGGATCTCGCTACAAAGAGATATTAAAATCCATCTTGTCTAAGATGCTGGATACAACTGCCATAAGTATCATAGATGGTTCGGGTTGATCTACCGACGTCACCACCACATTAAATCTTTCTAAAAATGAGCATAGATTTTCTCCAGTGCTTAATAGAAGTAATAGACATGACGTTGTTGAGCCGAGTGATATGGACCCTAAATGACTCGATAAACCTTGCGAACAGTATGTTCCAACTATCGATCGACTCAGATTCCAACTGCCGAAACCACATAGTAACGATGTCCGTTAGATACAGGGGGAAGAACTTAGCCATGACATTGTCCGACGCCGATAGCAGTTCAAAATGGCGCATGTAGCGCATGAGATGAATGGTAGGATCCTTCCTACTATCATAGGCCTCCAGAACTAGAAACTTAAATTCAGGTGGATTTCGGGGATTCCTGAAACCCTGTATGAAGGGGCTTCGGTTGACGCTATCCATATCATCCTGGGACGCCCCCTTGTGAATCATCGAATCACGTTAGCGATTCGATTTCCATTTCCAAGAAGTTATTGCCAATTATCCAATCCAACGCTAGTGCCCTCAACTTGAAGTCCAAATGAAGGTGGGAGCTTGGCTTGAGCATCCTAATCCAACTCGATGTGGCCTCTTTATCCCATCTCAATATGCTCAAACCGAGCCGGATCGATATTGAGTCGAGCTTATTGTGGCGCTGCACTTAGTCCATCCAAAGCCACATTAAAAAGCATTCGACCAACATTCCATCATTCCTATTTAGAGTGGCGCGAGCTGAAGTATCGTGTTGGACGTCATTAGTTTGTTGGTGAACGCCCCCTCCCCCCCGGCCACGCCCGGGTGGTATGATTTCCTAGATGAATTGGAGCTTGTGCCGAGCCGGGGTAAATCTATCGGTCGAGCAGTTATCTGCGGAGGAGTCGTAATGCTGGTTCCTATCCCCATGCCTAAGCCTTGACCTCCCGATCATTAAGATTCTTGGAATATTGCAAAGAAAGAAAACATCATTTTCTCTTGCCGGTAGAGAAACTCGTCCTGTTTCTCCATCCGTGTCCTCAATTCCGTGAGTATGTAGTCCATCTTTTCTCTAGTTAAGTTGATGGAGGGATCTCCGTGAGAGGAAGCCTCCTGGCATGCCTCGTTTCCTACGCTTGCACTGCCAATCATTTGAGTATGGGAATACATTCCATCCTTCTTCCATTTCACCATCCTTAATCCAAAGACTTGGAAGTTTCCTTTAAGCTAGAAAGTGGATTTGTTGTGTGTCGCCCCTTCTTAGCACACCAAAGTGTTGAGATCAAAAAGTGGTCGCTTGACCTTCAACCCCCAAAGTGTACAATACGTACACAAATCGCAGATAATTTTCACAATCTCGATCACAAAATGCAAAAATAAAGTAAAATAACTGGGTACATACTAGAATTTTTATAATGATTTGGCTCAGTCTACGTCTACGTCCGCTTTATAATCTATGTTTGTACTGTAGATTATAAAATAAAGTTGTTTAATTGTATGAAATGTAGAGAAAGAAATGATCTAACACAAAATCCTTGTGTTAGACTGATTACCCAAAATCCTTGTGTTGAATTGAAATTTTTATCCCGATGACACAAAATCTTTGCGCATAGGTTAGATAGAGAGAGTTCATTCCAAAATGAGTCCTTTTCAAATCTTGAAAATGGGTATTTATAGGTAGTTGAGCACTCTGTCTCGATGTGCCACGCGTCAGACATCTTGGCTCAACTAAGCCACGCATCACCCATCCTGTATCGATAGAGAATAGTTTGAGCATGTTTCTGGCTCACAAAAAAGTTAATCCGATGCAACATAGATATATCTCAATCCGAGATATTAGGGGGTAGAGTAGGTTGTTGACCACACTATATGCCTGCAGAACAAGTCTTATGACCAAGTCATTGTTGCAATGTAAGTTGGGTCTGGGTCGGTACGTTCCGGCTCGATATATTGAGCCAGATTGTTCAACCTAGTTCTGTGCATCCATCATAGTTCTTCGTTGCTTCATCCAAACAACATGACACCTCGAGCCAAGGTTTGTTGGTACAGAAGCATCGAGCTGAGATGTATCGAACCAGGTTGACTTGAGTTGATCCATTTACATGTATTATGTTATTCGAGCCAAATTTCCTTTGAGCCAAATGTCTTTCAAGCCAAAGGGAAATGTGATGGGACACGACCAGTTGTAACGACCCGGTAGGAATTCGACGCCTGAATTCTGATAATAATACAGATCCTATATTACTTTTCAGAACCCAAATATCGAAAACACCAGATACTTATTAGAAGGAAGTTAGAGGGTGAGATAAGAAGAAATAATTATTAGAATAGGAGAGGAAGAAGAACCAATACATGATCAGAGTCTCACATCGTAGCGGAACAAATTATAATATAGAAATAAATCTTTATTGAGAGCTTAAACAAAATACTTACAATCATCAGAGTACTTCAATACATCTGGATAGTTATAATAACATGTCCTCATATACAACACACATCGGAAACAAAACTATAACATATCATACGTCTAAACTCTTCCAGCTTGTCTCTTCACTTCTTCCAATAACCTAACCTGTACAACCCAGTCTAACCCGAGCATTACAAATGCCGGATCAGTCAGGTGAACCAGAGTGAGAAAACCCCCCTAAGTTTATGGGTAACATCCAACTTGATTTTAAAGTTCAAAAAAACCTTTTCGAAAGAGAAGGATAATCGTAAGACCAAATCCACACGTAAATACGGACGGTTTTTACCTTACAATAACCCAAAACATTTTTGAAATCAATATATTTATAATATTATAATAATGTCTAATATCAAGTAAATAGCAATCTAGTAGAACACTTGCATCTCACGCTCTACATACATGGTATACAATCAAAACCGCGGGCTCTTATTGGAGAATGGATTTCCATGGCAAGGTATGGCAACCACCTTTCCGACAATGCACCTATGGAGATGAATACATTGGGGTTCAACAAGAACATCTTGCAACCCAGGTAAACATGACCGGCCCCTCACTTTGCTGAGAGCACCGAATATATCATCACCGCGGTTGGGGGCCAGCCAACCGAATTGATAGCATACATACAAAAATTAAAATGGGACAATCGAAGGCATTTGATTTCTCTAGATCAGGTAATGATATACCCTTTTAATGGGTGCGACCCACATAGCCACGCGACCTACCCAATTTTATATCATTTCCCAGTTGTTGAGGCTTGAGGTTATATTTACACTTTAGAACATCTAGCCATTATTCAATTTGAATGCCATATTGTCAGATCCGCTAGAATCACTAATTGATTGCCACAAAAATACTCTAGTTTTTAAGAGAAGACCCACTACACCAAAACAACAAATTTGGCACACCGGGATGTAGAGATTTGATACGGCTTTAAGCCGTATCAAATTTGATACGGCTCTTAAGCATATTAAATTTTTTTTGGCTACACCTCTACTGATCCACACATCCCCAATCTTTAAAATCTGACCGTAGATGGCCAATCTTTCGGATCAACTAATTTAATACGGGCTTGAACCGTACCAAACCTACGTTCCAATTTCCCCGCTAACCATTTCGTTGAAACATTTTCCAGGCCGCTCTCATTCCAATTTAACGCTTCCTCCCAAAAAAACAGAGAAATCCAAAACCCTAAAATTCATCTTTCTAATCTGATTCTCGTTTTCCCTTCTTCTACTCTTTCCGATCCTCTATCATCTCAACAAAAGAAGCTTCTTATGTGTTCCTCCTACGACTGGTTACAATTGATGGATAAACATCAAAACTTTTCGCACTAGGTCATCTCTTGTTGCCGCTGCTCCAAATCAAGTAAGGCATCACATTTATGTTAGAAGAAAGTTGATTTATGTGACATATAATAGTATTTTACTTGCTTATAACGATTATTTTCTCATTTATTCTCAATTAGAAACTTTACCTGCTATAATTGTTGTGTACTCGTTCTTACGCAGATGGGCCATTAGGTTCTCAATTGAACTCAAATAGTATATGGTTAGAAAATGTTTGAATATATGGGTAGATTTTGTAATTTATAATATTAATCTTTTGTCTTTCACAAACAAAGGCATACACAAGGAATACTAGTAATTTTCCCATGTTGTTGTATGACCAGATGATTGTTGATTTATGCCAAAGGGTGGTTATGAACCTCACTACTTATCTTTGTTTTTTGGAAGCTGTGTTATCAAGGGGCTTGGCGAATGGATGTAGTACATACTAAGTTTTAGTCTTTTTGTTGTTGGTTAACTAGAAAACACCGGCACTAAAATTGTCAACAGTTTTGAAGACAATAAACCTTGTGCCAAACGGAGTCTACAGTACAGATAAAGCAAAATTTTCATACAAGTTTGCACTTCACTTGTGGATATTGACAATATGAGGTATCTATTGTCAAAGGTATAACTTCAAATTAGAAGGATTTTAGCTCGACTTGATTTAGGTTCAGTTAGATTATTTTGAACCCGGTTTGTTACCTTAGATATTAGTCAATACATCAGGTATGTCTTTATGCTATTTTTGTCTGAAACCTAATTTGTATTCAACTTATTTTGCATAGTTATTATCATGTGTTCTCATCTTAGACCTCACAGTTTACACATTATTTAGGCGCACAGTTTACATTCACTTTCAGCGTTTAATTATTTCCTACTTTTCAACGTATATAGATGTCCAGCGAAGGTTTCTTTTAAACTTGATATAAGGAATTTTGTGTTTAAATTCCTATCCCCTAAATCTAGCGGAGAGAATCGGAATGTACTTCGACCAAGACACTAGAAGTTTATGTCATGTTTCCTGAATGATCAATCTGATAGCAATATGACCATCTTGCACGACCGTTATAGTCAGTTATACTGTATGAACCAGTAGTGTGCACTTTTTTAACTTTGAGTTCACTGCTTTTTAACTTATATGGTTTTCTAAATATATGTGCTGCTAAGGACTCATTTGTGTTATAGTAATTTTATACAAAACTTGTGTTATAGTTGATGTAACACCCCGTAATTTGAACATAAAATTTCACAAATTAAAGTATACTTAATTAAGTGAAATGGGTTGCGCAGAGAAATATATATATATTGATATATATATATATATATATATATATATATAATTGAAAATTAAATAAACAAATATGCAAAAATGTTCAAAACAGCGAATTGGGAGAGGGGAATAACCGAACCGGCCGATTTTTGAGGTCGACCCGAGCTTGCTGGGTCGACTAGGGGTTAATTCAGGGTGTTTGGCTGTCAACCTGTGGGCCGATTCGCTCAAATGCAGATTTTGCATTTGAATGGTTCTCATGGTTCATCTTTAATCTAAAGGCCCTAGATGGTTCCTACACTTGACTTCTTCCCCAAGACATGCTTTGATGGCTTGGATTGAATCTAGGGTTAATCCTATGGCTAATACTATCCTAATCCTCTATAAAAAGACCCCTAAACCTAGCTAAATCACCATTATTCAATCCTATAACTAAACTATGTCAAATTTGTTCCTCTCATGGCCTCCACTCTCATGCTAAAATTCCTAAGCCTATTTCTATGAGAGATTGTGAGTTCATACAAGTGCTTTCAAACTTGTATGAGTGTTCTTAGTTTGCATTCAAGTTAAGTTGCAACATTTCTATTTCAAAGCAAGGATTTTTATTGATTTGGCGTAAGGGTTTTTCAATTGGGGCTTTCATATTTTGGTGCTTGCATAAGGGCTTCGTCTCAATCTTTATAATAAATATTCATTTGTGTCTTCATAGCGTAGTAAGCCCTTTTCTACTTTCTTTTTATTGAACACTAAAGTTAAATGAATGATGCAAGTTTGGTTGATCATTATATGCAAGTTTGGTTGATCATTATATGCAAGTTTGGTTGATCATTATGCAAGTTATGTATGACACATGTTGCCATGTTATGCAAGTTTGGGTTGATCATGTCATCATGTTATGCAAGTTTGGGTTGATCATGTTATCATGTTATGCAAGTTTGGGTTGATCATGTTATCATGTTATGCAAGTTTGGGTTGATCATGTTATGCAAGTTTGGGTTGATCATGTTATCATGTTATGCGAGTTAAATTTGAGTTTATGACCTTAAAGCTTCAAGCTTTATGTTAAAGGTTGCATTTTGGCAACATGAAAGTTATCATATCCCTTATGATAACTTGCATGTGAGGCCAAATGCGAACTTCTAGCAACTTCTACATGTTATTTATCACCATGTATCACTCATATTCTAAGTTTGGTTTTATGCATGCTTTTGAAGCCTAATAATGCAATATGCAAGTATATGAACATATGTACATCTCATATGCCACCATGTTAAACTTGTGGCTTCAACACCTTTTTGTCATGATTATGCCAAGTTTCCTATTTTATCCTTTATGCGTTGTTGCGATTATGTAAACGATGGGATTACGTTGGGGTTGGGTAACATAATGACATGAACATGGTTTTTATAACATAACGTGATATGTTAACTTGTAATTATGTTTTGGAAACATAATGGACATGACACTTAGAAAATATGAGTGTGGCCAACTCGAGGTTGGGTTGAGTTTGTAGCATAAATCTACCCGGACCCGCCCGGCTTAACTAGTGGCTACAAACAATAGGACCCAATGTGAGAAGTTGGTCATGTTGTGCACGAACCCGAGGTTAGACCAGGTTGTGGTGTAAAGCTACCCGGACCCGCCCGGCTTAACTAGTAACCACAACAAGGTCTAATGTGAGAGGTTAAAGCACATTAAGTTAATGAATGCCTCCTGATTAGGGTTAAGTCATGGTCCACTTAATACTTAACTAATTTGGGCTTGATGGATTAATCGAGGTTAAATCAGGAGCCTTGGGTACTCTTAACCAATTTAATCCACGTGTGGATCGGGTTAACCACATTTAACCCGTTAAGAAACCCTAGTTGCGTGGTCCTTTTCAGCAGTAACCTCCTTGGTAGTATCATAAGACCCTAGGACTAGGCTAGGGTGGGGCACGATTACTGGGCTGATTGTAAGAGACCAAAAGAGACGGCTGAATGATGCCCCGGTTGTTCAGGCGGACCATGGTCGTGCACATTAAGTCCGGAGTTGAACACGGGCACCGGTAGGTTTGGACTGTGCATCATGGTATGGTGTCAGAGGGTTACACCATAGGGCCTGATACACCTTAGGGTGGACCCTGCACAGTCAACTACATTACATGATTTAGCCGCATGACACCGACACTTGACGAGTTAGGCTTATAGGGAGCCGATCGACTAGACCGTGTAGTTGGACCTTAATTTAGGTCACCTCATGATGATGGGCCAAGCTTGGGCCAAGGGATCAATTCTTGTTTTTACTTGACATGTTAGAATGCTAGTACACCCGTGGTGCAAAACTTAACCTTAATTATGCGATGACACCTTTATCTATCTTGTTAGTTAATCATCATGCCAGTATGTTGTTATCCTTATGTTCATCTCAGCTTCTCATGCCAGTTAACTTTACTAGTTCATAGACAGATAGTAGTAGGGCTTACCAGTCTTTTTGACTGACCTGTTTTCTTTCGCCTCTTTTCTTCCGTTCCCCCCTCAGGTTCTCAGGGTGGGAACATTGGAGCTTAGCTTGGATCTTTACAACTTGCTTACTGGATTTGCTCATGTACGGTTTTGGACATTGAGCTAGCTATGGTTTATCACTTCATTTTGGGGATGGTACTTTATGTTTTTCAGTTTTTCAGTTTATGCTTTTATCTAGACTTTGTTGTTGGAAAATAATGACCAAGTATTTTGTTGTAACATGACTATGGTTTTGAAATGCTAAGTTTTATCCGCTGCTTTACTACTCTGTTTTACTTATATGTTCTGTCTTGTGATATCTGCATGCATGTTTACCTTGTTTAACGCCCCTCCAAAGCTAATGTCCTTGCAAGAGTGACATTGGCGGAGGCGGGGTGTTACATTTGGTATCAGAGCAAGGTTTACAAGATTTGAGCAAAAGTGTTTTTGAAACTTACCTTTTGAAAAACTATTTTCAAAACCAATTAAGTATTTTCCAAGAAAAGTCTAGTTATTTTAAAAAGGCTATTCCCCAAAAGCCATAGTACTATCCTTCGTTTCTTCGTTCTGAATCTATATTTTTCCTTTTTCAGTATGGCCGATCTTAACCTTCCCGAGGGAGTGACCATTCCCGGATGGTTCCGGAGATACTTGGAAGCTAGGGCCAACGATGTGGGCCCAGGAAATACCCCCAATATAACCGAGGTTCCTCCTCCTCCTCCTCAGAACCCGCAAGCAGATTTCGCTAAGATTTGCAAAGACTTTAAGGCGATGGGTGGCAAGAACTTTATTGGGACAGAGACTTTTGTGGAGGCAAGAAATTGGTTGAAAGAAACTGAAGATCTCTTCGCCATCTTTGATGTGCAAGATCATAGAAGGGTTCTATTGGCAGCATGGTTATTGAAAGAAGAAGCTGCTTATTGGTGGGAGGTCACCAATGCTACGAGGCCTATAGAGACTTGGGCCGACTTTAGGACAAGATTTGGGCTTAAGTTTCTATCATCAGCTGAGGCGAATTTGCAATTGGAGAAGTTTATATCTTTGAAGTAAGGAGACATGACAGTGAGGGAGTACGTGAATGAGTTTAACAAGCTCGCCCGATTTGGTTTGGACATGATTAATACTCCCCAGAAGAAGGCTTTGCGCTTTGCACGAGGGTTGAATGAGCCACTACAAGGTTTAGCCCTATCTCATATACCTATGGGGGCCACTTTCGAAGGTCTAGTAGACATGGCATTGCTTCAAGGAGACGATAAGAGTGGCAAGAAGGAAGTGAAGGCTAATGAGACCCAAGCCAAGAAGACAGACTCCAAGTGGGGAGGAAATCAGAGCAATCAGAACAACAAAAACAACAAGAACAACAAGGGCAACAAGGCCAAGGCAAAGGACCCAAGAAAATGCCACTACTGTGGGAATGTAGGGCACATAGCTAAAGACTGTAAGAAAAGGAAGAGAAAGTTGGGCGAATGCTTTCATTGTGGAGAGACCGGATATTTTAGCAAGGATTGCCCCAAGAAGCAAGGGCAGAATCAGCGTGCAGGACCTTCTGGAGGGCAAGTGCATGCTCTCAGTGCCGCTCCAGTTCAGGATCGAGGTAGCATTTCTGTAGAAAGTCTTGTTTATATTTCTGATTATCCTGTTCGCACCTTATTTGATTTTGGCGCATCGCATAGTTTTATTTCTTCCGACATTGTTGAAAGTTTGCACCTAAGTACTAGCTTAGTTGAGGATCCCGTTTGTGTTTCAAATCCAATTGGGGGTTCCGCCCATCTATCTATGATTTGTGTGGATTTGAAGATTTCTATCTTGACTGTAGAATTCGCGTGTAATGCTTATGTTCTCGAATTCACGGGATATGGGTTAATCTTGGGCATGGATTGGTTGTCCAGTTATGGAGCCATTCTCGATTGTGAACATAGGGTGGTGAGGCTCATGACCCGCCTCGGTAATACCCTAGAAATTTCTTGTAACCCTAGAGGTCCCGTCATGTTATGCTATCTTGAATCTCTCGACTCGTCCATCGATGATCTGCAATCTGTAAGGGTGGTCCGAGACTATCCTGATGTCTTTGAAGAAGTTAAGGGGTTACCCCCTAAACGGGAGATAGATTTTCGCATTTATCTAGTCGATAATGCCAAGCCAGTATCATTGCCCGTTAGGCACATGGCCCCTCGTGAGAGAAGAGAGCTCAGTAAGCAAATCAAGGAGCTGCTTGAGAAGGGTTTTATTAGACGAAGCATTTCTGAATGGGGTGCTCCGGTGGTATTCGCTACTAAGGCGGATGGTTCGCTTCGTCTATGTGTTGATTATCGAGAGTTGAACAAGCTGACAAAGAAGAATAGGCACCCGTTACCGAAGATAGATGATCTCTTTGACCAGCTTGTAGGTGCTTTTGTTTTCTCTCAGCTCAATCTAGCCACCGGATTCCATCAGCTTAGAGTAGCTGAGGATAGCATTGATAAAACTGTGTTTAGGACTCCGGATGGATTCTTTGAATGGCTTGTCATGCCATTCGGATTGACTAATGCACCCGCCTACTTCGTAGACTTGATGAGTAGGGTGTTCAGGGAGTTCCTCAACAAGTTTGTTGTTGTCTTCGTGGATGATATTCTGATCTTCTCAAAGGACGAGGAAGAACATGCCAGACATCTCAAGGAAGTGATGGATACGCTTAGAGCGCATCAGTTGAAAGCCAAGTTCTCCAAATGTCATTTCTGGAGAAGGGAAGTTCGGTTTCTTGGATATATAGTTTCTAAGCAAGGCATAGCGGTGGATCCCGCGAAAGTGGTTGTGGTTCAAGATTGGAAGACTCCTAGGAATGCGACCGAAGTAAGAAGCTTTCTCGGTCTGGCGGGCTACTATAGGAAGTTCATCAGGGACTTCGCTAAGATTTCGGCCCCTCTTTCTAAGTTGACGAAGAAGAACTTAGTCTTTGCATGGGACTTGGAGTGTGAGCTTGCTTTTCAAAAGCTCAAAAGAGCCCTTACCTCAGCTCCAGTTTTGGCATTACCCAATAGTGGTAAGATGTTTACCGTGTACACCGATGCATGTGGCACGGGGTTAGGAGCTATTCTGATGCAAGAGGGAAGAGTGATATGTTATGGGGGTAGGCAACTTAAAGTTCATGAGAAGAACTATCCCACTCATGATTTGGAGTTAGCGGCGATCGTCTTTGCACTCAAATCCTGGCGCCACTATCTTCTAGGCGAAAGGTTTGAGTTGTATACTGATCACAAGTCACTCAAATACCTCTTCTCGCAAAAAGATCTGAATCTAAGGCAGCAAAGGTGGATGGAATTTTTGGCATCTTATGACTTCGAGATAGCTTATACCCCTGGCAAGGGTAATGTTGTGGCGGATGCACTAAGCAGAAGGAGATTGACTTTAAGCCCCTTGTTCATTGAGATGAAGAACTTGGAATTCTTGGCAACCTTTGATTTCACGACGGCTGTTGAGTTGATGACGGGTTCATTAGCATCCCTTGAGCTTAGACCCACAATTCTTGATCAAGTTGGGGCTTCGCAAAGGGAAGATCCATAGATAGTCGAAGTTATGGACAAGTTGATTCGGGGTGAGACGTCTAGTCACCTTGCCAGATATACTATTGATGATAAAGGATGGCTAAGGCGTGATGGGAGATTATGTGTTCCTCGGGTGGGAGATTTGGTCCATAGAGTTCTTGAAGAAGCGCATCACTCGAAGATGACTATACATCCGGGAGGAGATAAGATGTATAGAGATATGAAGCGCAGTTTCTTTTGGGATGGAATGAAGAAAGATGTGGCAGAGTATGTTTCAAGGTGCATGGTGTGCCAACAAGTGAAGGCCGAGTCAAAGAAACCAGGTGGGCTATTACATCCATTGGAGGTCCCACAATGGAAGTGGGAGAGTATTTCTATGGATTTTGTGGATGGATTGCCTAGGTCAAGGAGAGGGAACACAAGCATATGGGTCATAGTTGACAGACTTACGAAGAGTGCTCACTTCATCCCAGTAAAGAGCAAGAGGACCGCATAAGGGATGGCGTCTATTTATCTCCGAGAAATAGTGCGGTTGCATGGAGTTCCTTCTAGCATAGTTAGCGATCGTGACCCGATTTTCACTAGCCAGTTCTGGAACAGTTTGCAAGAAGCGATGGGTACGCGATTGAATTTGAGTACAGCCTATCACCCCCAGACGGATGGCCAAACCGAAAGGGTGAATAGAGTGCTAGAAGATCTCTTGAGGCTTTGTGTTCTCGACTTCGGTGGTACTTGGGAAGCCACCTTCCTCTTGTAGAATTTGCTTATAATAATAGCTATCAAGCCAGCATAGGGATGGCACCATTTGAAGCTTTATATGGGAGGCCGTGTAGGTCACCATCTTGTTGGTGGGAGACAACAGTTAGACTTATACTTGGGGCCGATATAATACGAGACACATCCGAGAAAGTTGAATTAGTAAGAATAAGGATGAAAGCGGCCCAAGATAGACAGAAATCCTATGCTGACGAGCGAAGGGCAGATTTGGAATTCGAAGTGGGAGACATGGTTTTTGTGAAGGTTTCTCCTTTGCGAAATGTGGTACGTTTTGGAGCAGTGGGGAAGCTGGCACCAAGGTTCGTAGGACCCTTCCCTATCATAGAGAGAATTGGGAAGATGGCCTATAAGGTGGGATTGCCCGAGAAGCTAGCCGGAGTGCATAATGTCTTTCATGTCTCGCATCTCCGAAAGTGCCTACATGAGTCCGCTGAGGTGGTTGAACCAAGCATTCTTGAAGACATTGAGGTAGAGAAAGAAGCAACCTTGAGAAGAGCTCCGATTCGTATCTTGGGAACAGAGATCAAGAAGCTAAGGAATCGAGAGGTCAAGTTGGTGAAAGTTCAGTGGGGTGAAGCCGACGAAGATGCAACTTGGGAAACCGAGGAGAAGATGCGTGGGGTTTATCCATTTCTTTTTGAGGGTACATTCTCGATCTCTTTTCCTAATTAGAATATCTTTCTTTTTATCCGCGTTTATCTAGTTTATCTTGTTTCGTAGATCTTGTCATGAGAACCTTAGGTAGAAACCCTTGGTTGAAACATGTATTTGAAACATGTTATGCTTGATGGTTGCAAGTGGTTGCAAGTGTTTGCACGTGGATACTCGTGGATGCATGATACACATTAGGCACTAAGATCGGTTCACACACTTTCATGTTGCATATGCATGAGTGCTTATACTTATTCAAGGATGAAACTTGTTGAGCTATCACGTGGATGTTGCATATGGATGAATATTATGTGCACTCATGTAGAGATTATAAATTATGTTAGGAATTTGCATATATATGGACTCATTTCACTAACATATTTTGCATTAAGGAGGTTTACTGTATCAGTAACCGCCTGATTTTTGCATTAGATAAGTACATATACACACACCTTTGCATATGATCATACAACATTTAGAATCCTTTAAGGACAATGACTGCACGTGGATGATGTTTTGAGTAGATGGATGATGGATAGTAGGATACGTTCTTCCTAACTTGGAGATTACGGGGACGAAATCCTTTAAGGAGGGGAGAATGTAACACCCCGTAATTTGAACATAAAAATTCACAAATTAAAGTATACTTAATTAAGTGAAATGGGTTGCGCAGAGAAATATATATATATTGATATATATATATATATATATAATTGAAAATTAAATAAATAAATATGCAAAAATGTTCAAAACAGCGAATTGGGAGAGGGGAATAACCGAACCGGCCGATTTTTGAGGTCGACCCGAGCTCGCTGGGTCGACTAGGGGTTAATCCAGGGTGTTTGGCTGTCAACCCGTGGGCCGATTCGCTCAAATGCAGATTTTGCATTTGAATGGTTCTCATGGTTCAGCTTTAATCTAAAGGCCCTAGATGGTTCCTACACTTGACTTCTTCCCCAAGACATGCTTTGATGGCTTGGATTGAATCTAGGGTTAATCCTATGGCTAATACTATCCTAATCCTCTATAAAAAGACCCCTAAACCTAGCTAAATCACCATTATTCAATCCTATAACTAAACTATGTCAAATTTGTTCCTCTCATGGCCTCCACTCTCATGCTAAAATTCCTAAGCCTATTTCTATGAGAGATTGTGAGTTCATACAAGTGCTTTAAAACTTGTATGAGTGTTCTTAGTTTGCATTCAAGTCAAGTTGCAACATTTCTATTTCAAAGCAAGGATTTTTATTGATTTGGCGTAAGGGTTTTTCAATTGGGGCTTTCATATTTTGGTGCTTGCATAAGGGCTTCGTCTCAATCTTTATAATAAATATTCATTTGTGTCTTCATAGCGTAGTAAGCCCTTTTCTACTTTCTTTTTATTGAACTCTAAAGTTAAATGAATGATGCAAGTTTGGTTGATCATTATATGCAAGTTTGGTTGATCATTATATGCAAGTTTGGTTGATCATTATGCAAGTTATGTATGACACATGTTGCCATGTTATGCAAGTTTGGGTTGATCATGTCATCATGTTATGCAAGTTTGGGTTGATCATGTTATCATGTTATGCAAGTTTGGGTTGATCATGTTATCATGTTATGCAAGTTTGGGTTGATCATGTTATCATGTTATGCGAGTTAAACTTGAGTTTATGACCTTAAAGCTTCAAGCTTTATGTTAAAGGTTGCATTTTGGCAACATGAAAGTTATCATATCCCTTATGATAACTTGCATGTGAGGCCAAATGCGAACTTCTAGCAACTTCTACATGTTATTTATCCCCATGTATCACTCATATGCTAAGTTTGGTTTTATGCATGCTTTTGAAGCCTAATAATGCAATATGCAAGTATATGAACATATGTACATCTCATATGCCACCATGTTAAACTTGTGGCTTCAACACCTTTTTGTCATGATTATGCCAAGTTCCCTATTTTATCCTTTATGCGTTGTTGCGATTATGTAAACGATGGGATTACGTTGGGGTTGGGTAACATAATGACATGAACATGGTTTTTATAACATAACGTGATATGTTAACTTGTAATTATGTTTTGGAAACATAATGGACATGACACTTAGAAAATATGAGTGTGGCCAACTCGAGGTTGGGTTGAGTTTGTAGCATAAATCTACCCGGACCCGCCCGGCTTAACTAGTGGCTACAAACAATAGGACCCAATGTGAGAAGTTGGTCATGTTGTGCACGAACCCGAGGTTAGACCAGGTTGTGGTGTAAAGCTACCCGGACCCGCCCGGCTTAACTAGTAACCACAACAAGGTCTAATGTGAGAGGTTAAAGCACATTAAGTTAATGAATGCCTCCTGATTAGGGTTAAGTCATGGTCCACTTAATACTTAACTAATTTGGGCTTGATGGATTAATCGAGGTTAAGTCAGGAGCCTTGGGTACTCTTAACCAATTTAATCCACGTGTGGATCGGGTTAACCACATTTAACCCGTTAAGAAACCCTAGTTGCGTGGTCCTTTTCAGCAGTAACCTCCTTGGTAGTATCATAAGACCCTAGGACTAGGTTAGGGTGGGGCATGATTACTGGGCTGATTGTAAGAGACCAAAAGAGACGACTGAATGATGCCCCGGTTGTTCAGGCGGACCATGGTCGTGCACATTAAGTCCGGAGTTGAACACGGGCACCGGTAGGTTTGGACTGTGCATCATGGTATGGTGTCAGAGGGTTACACCATAGGGCCTGATACACCCTAGGGTGGACCCTGCACAGTCAAATACATTACATGATTTAGCCGCATGACACCGACACTTGACGAGTTAGGCTTATAGGGAGCCGATCGACTAGACCGTGTAGTTGGACCTTAATTTAGGTCACCTCATGATGATGGGCCAAGCTTGGGCCAAGGGATCAATTCTTGTTTTTACTTGACATGTTAGAATGCTAGTACACCCGTGGTGCAAAACTTAACCTTAATTATGCGATGACACCTTTATCTATCTTGTTAGTTAATCATCATGCCAGTATGTTGTTATCCTTATGTTCATCTCAGCTTCTCATGCCAGTTAACTTTACTAGTTCATAGACAGATAGTAGTAGGGCTTACCAGTCTTTTTGACTGACCTGTTTTCTTTCGCCTCTTTTCTTCCGTTGCCCCCCCCCTCAGGTTCTCAGGGTGGGAACATTGGAGCTTAGCTTGGATCTTTACAGCTTGCTTACTGGATTTGCTCATGTACGGTTTTGGACATTGAGCTAGCTATGGTTTATCACTTCATTTTGGGGATAGTACTTTATGTATTTCAGTTTTTCAGTTTATGCTTTTATCTAGACTTTGTTGTTGGAAAATAATGACCAAGTACTTTGTTGTAACATGACTATGGTTTTGAAATGCTAAGTTTTATCCGCTGCTTTACTACTCTGTTTTACTTATATGTTCTGTCTTGTGATATCTGCATGCATGTTTACCTTGTTTAACGCCCCTCCAAAGCTAATGTCCTTGCAAGAGTGGCATTGGCGGAGGTGGGGTGTTACAGTTGACTACTGTATCAATGATTCTGAAATAGATATAGCAATTGCTTGCTGTCCGAACATCAAGCTCTTAGGCTTGCTGTCTCGGAACAGCAAGCCATTGCTGTTCGGAACAGCAAGCGCATGCTTGCTGTTCCGAGACAGCAAGCCTAAGAGCTTGTTGTTCGAACAGCAAGCAATTGCTTCTTTCTTTTTCTTACTTTTTTCTTATCTTGTGAACTGATTAGCTAGCTGGCTATAGTATAAGACATCTTTAGTGCAAAAAACTCGACATTACTTTTTTCAACCTTTTAAATCGGCAACTGCAATCAGTTTAGCTAATATTCATTTACTAATGCTTCAAGCTGAATTCATTTACATTTTTAAAATTTTGAAATGAATATCGAGGCTTAGATTTTATTTTATTTTGGGGATTTTCCCGAAGTTCCGGCTGTATTGGTAGCAAACCGTGTTGTATCTGTCGTATCGTATCTCTCTCACTTGTATATAGATCTGCCTAGTAGAAAACCGTTCACAAAGTATGTATTCAATCCAAAATGATGTAACAAGGGTTTCATTTGCAGTTATTTGTTCATCTGCAGTTAGTAAATTGCAAAAATATTTCCATTGGTTCGAAAACCGAGTTTGCAAACTTGCGAACTCAGTTCGGAACTGAGTTTGCGGACTCAGTTCGAGACTGAGTTCGCGCACTCAGTTCGCGAACTGAGTTCGGGACTAAGTTCGCGAACTGAGTTCGAAACTCACTCTTTACATATGCCAGTGTTTTCTAATTATGTTAGATCTCGTTACCAAAATCGTATTGCCTAGCTTGTGTATGAAGTGCTTCTAGATATATCATCAAAGTCTGTAGTATTAAGAGATCCCAGTTTTCATATAACTATTGCAACTTAAGATACTTAGCACACTATCCCAGTTTTCTAATTATGTTAGATCTCGTTACCAAAATGTGCTTTTTATCTGTATTTGCTATCTGATGAATCAGCTGCAGACCTTGCTACTTTCTGTAAAGGTTGCATTCATTACCTATCTATACAAAATCAGCTTAACCGTTTGCTGTGACCGTTGCATTTTGCAAATAATTGACAACAAAGTAATTACCTATAATAATTCAAGTTTCTAAATTAACCAACAATAGCTTCTTTAATAAATCAGGGTAGGTTTCTACTTGCTGCAGCTACTGGCCGTGTGTTAGCACGTTCTTTTCATTCAGTTCTTCATGTTGGTTCTGAAATGCTCGAGCAAGCTCTTGGCAAAATCTCAATTCCTGATGTGGAACCAGAGATGACTTGGAAAAGAGAAGAGCTTTCTGTTATGCTCGAGCAAGTCCAAGCTCATGTTGCACCAACTGATGTTGACCCTGGAGCCGGGCTTCAATGGTTACTCAAAATTCTTAGAAGTTCACCAAAAGTAAAACGAACTGGTGCTTTGCTTGAGAGAGTTTTCATGCCTTGTCAAATGTATTTTCGTTACACAAGACACAAAGGTGGCATTCCAGAATTGAAGGTAATATGCGCAAGACTAATTTCTTAAATCACAGTTAAGCAACTAATTAATGTCAGGTCTTTGACTGTATAGTCTATAGACTATATTGATGGCATATTATGCATTCAACAAAGATAAAATGTACTACATAAGGGTAACCAAGAGCTCCGTGAAGTAGCATATGGATAGTGACAAGTGACAACAATTGAGAATACACAATAAAAATATTTTTGAAAGCTGTTTAATGGATCTTGTGTACGGTTGTCATAGTCTATGGCTATCTATGGACATTTTATGGAGTACTTCCTATTATCTTCTAAGTATCATACTTGTTTGTTTAGGTGAAGCCTCTGAAGGAGCTGAAATTGAATTCCCCTAACATTACTGCTACGATGACATCTAGGCAATTTCAAGTAATGTTGGATGTACTAACCAATCTCCTCTTTTGCTCGGCTACCCAAGTAAGGCTACTCACATTAAATACAATGACTTGTTTATCGATGAAAGTACCAGGAAATCCAGCACCCATTACAGTAAGGATTTATTTCATGATTCCTGTTCAAGTACTCAGTTGCGGACTGAGTTTGCAAACTCAGTTACGGACTGAGTTTGCAAACTCAGTTCCAGAACTGAGTTATTAACTTGGTTTGTGGTTTTGAAGGGATTAAGTTGGCAAAGAAGGGGTTATTAACTTGGTTGCAAAGAAAAGAAGAGGGATCAGTTTGCATGGTTTGGGAAGTTGTAACATAAGGAGTTGTAATGAATATATGATCTGCTATGCATTTGTTTAGTCAATTTCATGTATATGCAGATTATAAAGTGAACCCTTAACCTGCTATGATATTGTGTAGGCAGTTTTAACATGCTTTTAGAATGGTAGGAAGTAAACTATAAAACATTATTATGGGCTGTTATGATAGGAGTTTGTCATATATATTAAAACACTATTATATATTCTAGAAATGGGAGTCTTCTTGCTTAAAGCATATAGATATAGCAATTGCTTGATGTCTGAACAGCAAGCTCTTAGGCTTGCTGTCTCGGAACAACAAGCCATTGATGTTCGAACAGCAAGCCTGCGCTTGCTGTTCCGAACGGTAATGGCTTGCTGTTCCGAACAGCAAGCTCTTGTATTTGCATTTGATATTCGAATAAGTTTGTATTTGCATCATTTTTTGCAGTTTCCTCCATTTCAAATTTGGGTAATACTGTAGTAGTTCAGGCTTGTGGTAAAGTCTGGTTTAATTTTCTTAACAAGCCCTTTCTTCTGTTTCAGGGAAATCTGTGGGGAGAGGAAGGGGACGAGGCCGTGGCCGTTAACTTTGTAGTTTATTTTATTTTCCTTCGAGAATTATAGTACTAACTAAAGATTTCTGAAATCGTTTATTAGACTATGGCCAGTGTTATTTTGAACAAGATTTAGTCGGTTTGTCAATGTTGTCAGCAAGATTTAGTAGCACAATGTATTTTTTTTATTTTTTATTTAAATTTGATACGGCTCAAAGCTGTATCAAATTCATGAATTGATATGGCTCAAAGCCTTATCAAATATATGAATTGATACGGCTTTTAGCCGTATCAATTCATATATTTGATAAGGCTTTGAGCCGTATCAATTCATGCATTTGATAAGGCTTTGAGCCGTATCAATCCCTTAGATTTGATACGGCTTGAGGCCGTATCAAATAACAAAGACGCCATATTTTGATACGGCCCAAAGCACTGCCAAATCGATTTTGATACGGCTCAGAGCACTGCTTAATTGGCATTTCTGGTGTAGTGACCTTTCTCCGCCACAACTGTGGTATGTTTGAAGAAATCAATGTACGCGATCCCTTTGGAAATACTCTGTCAGACATCCGTCCATACTACTCATCCAAGAACAGGATGAACCGAAGGCACCCTCCTACCACATCCTTGAATCACCCTATGGATCAGTAGCGAGTAGTCCTTGCAATCCGAAAGATTCCAATCATGACAAAACCACTATCGAAATACCTCTAGGAGCTAATAAGAGAGATTTGAAAAATAATCCTTTCTCTCATGAAGATCTACAGTCTTCAATTGCTCCACCTTCAATTAGCATCTTTCATGTATTTGCTAGTTCGGAATGGTTTTCGAATACAAATTCGATCCTGGTTTTTCTGTATCAACAATCGTATAGGTCATCAGATTTGGTAGTCGGCTATTTAACAATTAAATAAATAGTCACGAAAATAAAATGAGTTTACTAGTTTAGTACCAGCATTACATGGCCTCTTTAATTTAAAATAATTAAATAATGTCAATTTAAAACTTCAAATCTTTTAGTATAATGAATATAGTTTTTCACCTCTTATCTAACATAAGACTATTTTCAAACTACGTTATTTTACTATTTAGGAATTTCCTATAATCATATCAAATTTTCTATTTTACTTTCATTTTAGAACATTTGTTACATCATTTCTCCTTATTTATAATTGGGAAAATCAGCTCAGCTTATCTTTCGTAAAATAACTTTACAATTTTTTTACTTTATTACTGGGAAATAATAACCAACCCTTATTCCTTTAGAATAAACCCATTCCAAACTTCACTTTTTAATTCCTTTTACTTGGAATATATCGTTATAATTTCACACAATCCCCATTATATTTCCTTTACTTCAAAAGAATTATTATATATATACACACTCTCGAATCTTCTCTTTTCCGTTACTTTGGAAACTACATTATATATTCTCAGATCCTTTTTATTTTTGTTACTTTGGAAATCTCAATATATATTCTCAAATCTTGCGATTTGCATTGTGTTATTATTTCAAATACAGAAATAATAAATTATTCTCAACCTCTTTCTCATTACAAACTAATATCATCCTCACATAATCTTGAAGTCGTTCAAGTGGGGGCATTTATTACCTCTCAGACCTTGATCAACAACGTTCTTATCTTAAGATAGATATGAGTTGTAATTTAAAACCTGATATTTATTAATATCAAACAAATCTCGTTAGACTATTTTATTTAAATTACGGTTTAATAAAACCTTCTCCTTCTCGAATATAACTATTATTTCTTAATTCATTGATTAAGAAATTACTTACAAAAACCAACCTTCTTTAAACACTTCATTTAATAACTTAGATTTTTGTTACAAAATCCTATTATTCGCTTCTTTACTGAAATCACTTTTAACAATCACTTTTCCTAATCCATTCAACCATTTCCCGCTTTGAAAATCTTATTTCAATTTCCCCAATTTTACTTAATTCCGTTATTAAACTAACGATTTAACATCCCATCTCTTTGGAAAAACTTCGTTTATATAATTCTGGTTTAATATAAACCGTTTTATTCTCAATTTCCCTTTACTTAATTCAAACATCAAGTAAACATTAATTTAAGCTATCGCTTAAAATTCCTTTTCAACTTTTTTTTATAAAAATTGGGTTTTAACATAAAACTCGTTCATAAAATCATTTCACAATTCGGTTAGATTCCATTTCCACTTCGATTACTTTTTAAACGAACTTCAATTAAAAAGTAATCTCGTGAATTATTATTTATTAAAATGATAATTTACTTCAATCAATAACTACTGTAGCAGTATTTAATTTCTTAATTAACTAAAATAAATAGTAAATTCCTTTTTAAAATCTTATTAAAATTAGAACAAATATTTGTTAAATTATTTCATCAGATTAATTCAAAAAGAAATTAATTTAATAATCAATCCAATTAAAACGATTGACTTAGTCAACTCAAAACACAGTTAAAGTCGTTAACCAAATTCAATTGGTCCTTCCTTTAAATTAATTAATAAATTAATTTAAATAATTCCATCTTATTGTCTCTTAGAAGCAATTATTCAATTTTTAACCATTAGGTTAATTTATTCTTATTTATTTACAAATCTGATTAATATCAGAATCTGCTTTATAAAATCATTTAATGATTGATTATAAACTTAAATACTAAATACTAAATATTTATTCCCTTTTTTTACTTTTATTCAAAACAATAAATCTCAAAATCTATCTTTATATAAAATAAATTTTATAACTTCATTTCCATCGATTCACCTGACAGTGAATCTATATAAATAAAACGATTGATTTATAGGTCATATGCTGTCAATACTCAACCATTACTGCCCACTGGTTAAAACAAAAATAAACTTTGAATTTTTAGTCAATGATCAATACCCAAATCAAACATTCAATCATAGCAATTCATATAATGATAATATGACATTAAATAACATTTAATATATTTGAGGAATCCAGTTGGATCCCTCCAACTTGTTCTTCCCTGCATCAAAATAGATTATCTCACATAATTTTATCTAATAAGAATTATTAAAATTTAAACTAATAATTTCTATAATGATAAATAATAAAAATTTAACACAACAACAATTCAAACAATTTATTAAAATAAACACGTTTATTTATAAACATGACCAACAAGGTAAGTTACCTTCATTGGGTCTAATCGTTAAAATAACGATTTGGTTTTTCACTGAAATTAAACGACGTTTAATTTCATGATCAGTTCAATCAACATATGAATATAATTAACACACAGTCAATCAACAGCAACCATAACACACAATTATAAAACCGACTTATATAAAATATAAGTGGGAAGAGTCGAGTGAGTTTAACTCACTTTGATTTGTTCATTGAACGGTTCAGATACAGTTAAATTAAACAGTGTTTAATCTAGCTGTAAATTCCCAGTTGTCTCCATTTCAATACAAAGCAGTTCCAAAATGTTCCGCTCGTTACCGCGATTCCAGTGCAACCTGTTTCGCTCCATTCTGATAATGAAATACGAAATTATCCATATTTTAGGTAACGATTTAATTAAATTAATAAACGTCTTAATTAAATATTAACTTTCATGTTTAATTACTTGACCGCCTCAATATACCTTTTGGCTGCTATATTCTTCTATCTAACTAACAACACTCCCATTTTCTTTCTCCCTCCCAACCTGCTACGCTCCATCCCTTCTATTTTATTTTATTCTAATTATTTTTCTTTTTCTTTTTTTTTCTCTTTTTTTCCAATTGCTTATTGTTGTACATGCAGCCCTTCCCCATACATAAAACAACAGTATGCACAAAATCGCGAGTTCACCCATGCACCGCAACCTATCGTCCATCCTAGCTTTGGCGTCTGCCACCATCGTCCTGCTCTCTGATCTACACACGTAAATCCCCTAACAGAACAAAGCGCGAGCCACCACCCCTCTCATTTCTTTTTTGTTTCTTTCTTCCTATAATGTATTCCTCCTCGACCTATTATGCTACAGACTAATAATCCCATGCACACGTTGAAACCACTACTGCCGCATTGCCTTATTTCAACCTAGACAGTCCCCTCCGTCCATCACTCAGCCATCAGAGACCAGCGAGAGATACGACCAAGTCCCCTCTCCTCATGGTCGAAACGCTGACTGTTCTGGTGGCGTCATTTGCCTGCACTTCATAGATAACCGCAATGGCTTTCCGCCTCCTTCCCGTCCACCACAAAGCACTAAATCACATCACTACCGTTGGTCGGAAATATCTCGCAGCCTTGAATGATTTTCTAGTTATAGGATTTTAATTTTAGTCGGTGAATTGGAAGAAATTCGGAGAAGATTACTAGAGCCTCGCACCAGTTCATTTTAAGCAAGTGGCGGCTATTAGGTCTGTTGACCATGAAAGCAATTTTGACCAGAACGTGTTAGGGTCAGGTGAATATTTATAATGTTGGGTATATTTTACTATTATTTTAATTTTATGAAACTTAAGTGCAAAGTATTGCACTAAAACCACCACGTATGACCTTTAATCGAGATGAAACTCTTAATCCTGACATAAAAAATATTCCGGATCAGTTGGGATAGGTTTCGTCGAATTTCGAGGTCATTTGTAAAAAGTCCTTTATAAATCACAAGCAAAAAATCACGCGTTTAATTTTTCTACGATCACAAAATAAGCCCAATCAACTTGAAACTTTGAAATTCTACTAGACCTCTTCCTTACGGATCCAATGAAATTTGTTTCGTTAAAATCGGAATTCGTTTCGCTAGTTGTTTATTCCTTTAAAGTTACCCCTGTCAAATAATATAAACGATTAAATAAAAATAGAGACGTTTATCGTTATCACGATCAAACGGTAAGTCCGATTGACACAAAAATTGAAATTCTATGATAATTAATTAATACAAATCCAATGACCCGAGTTTCGTCGCATTCCAAGACTATTTCCCGGTACGCTATTTTTATATGCCAAACAAAGCAATTTTGGACACCAAAATACTCTATGTCCAAGAACAACAAACTACCTGCCTATTCCGATTCTGAACGTCAATACAAACTCAATGTAATTGGTTTCGTGGCTTAATTTTATCGTCTACTCAAGTTTTACACAAATAGCCCTCTATTAAATTAAATAAATTTAATTACGTGCCATAGAAAATGACTGGGCGTTTACGGATGTGTTGTCACATACGACATCGGTTTGCTACGAAATTTAATAGCGTACAATAATTTAACGTTACGGTTCCAATAAATCTAATTTTATCGAAAACTGAGTCTGTTTGCAAAATCACTATTTTTAAGGCTTATATATATATATTAAGTATTACATAAAAACCAAAATAATCAAATTAAATAATAAAAAGATTATTATTATCATGAATATCCTAATTGAAATATCATATAGCTCCGTATATAAACCAATATGAGTTATACAACTCGATATCAACACTTCGATTTAAGATGGTATAAAAATTATATTAAAATCCTTTTAAATTTATTAAATAACGTTATCGTTTATTAACGATTTCCATAACGACTATTTTAAATTTTTGAATTGGATGTAACTAACAATCTATAACATGATATCTCAATTTTTCTCTTCTATATGAAAATTATGATCAACAAGATTCCAACGTTTCTTATTTCACAGAATTCCGACCTAAAACGGATTCTGTATATTCAATTGAAGTTCAAAACTCAATATTACGAAGTACCACGCCATTTCGAGCTCATTTTAAATTATATATATTTAACGTTCAAACGTCATTTTAAATAAATGAATTCAATATTAAATCCATTAAAATTCCAAATAAAATATTTAAAATAATAAATTAAATTAAATATTTGACTACTAAAAATACGGGACATTACACCAGCCGACCTAGTCGACCCGAGAATTGCACATGTAAAACCTACATGTTTGAGTTGATTTTCCACTTCCATCCAGTAATTCCAAGTTTATGTGAGCTTATACTCAAGTCCTGAGTAGTTTGTTTACTAGAATTCTGTAAAGTGATTGTCCTGCCAAAATGTGTGTTAACACAGACCTCGAGACTTTTAGTATAAGTATTTGGTTTTTCCTTTTGTATTAAATTAGTGTTAAATATGTGTGGTAGTGAGAAATTAGTAAGCATGTGTATGTTGTATTCTATTTCTTTAAAGATTATGTTTCATATTTTAATTATCAATGCTACACGTTTATTAACAATTACTGAAAATCAAAATTTAGACCTAGACCTCAAAACTTTTGAAATTAACGAAATTATCTAATGTTAACAAAATCTCAAATGGTTGAAACTGAGTTCTTTGCGTACAAACTATAAACATCACTTTTCATTATTATTCATGTATATATTTGAGGAAATTAGTCTAAAGGAAAAACATTATAATAATTTATAAAGCGGGGACGTAACTTTTATTATTTCAGACAATCGCCTTCTTCTCAATACGATTTCACCTTCTTCCACTAATAGCCTTTCGAAACTGTCCTAAATTAATGCTGCCGCCGTCGCCTGAAGCTGCCGACCCCAGAAGCCGCCGACCCCTAAAGCTCTCGTCGTTGTCTGAAAGCAATCAAATCCAATTGTCATCGTTTTCGAAGAAATCGCTTGGAGGGTGAAGTAATCTAATCTTCTAAATAATTTTCATTCAAACCCTCGTCGTTCATGCCTCTGTGTTTTCGTTGTTCAGATCTAAGCATTGGTATGTCCAGAAATATAATATCATAAAATGATAATTGAATATAACATCCATATAATTTAATTAAACAAAGATGGAAAAAATATGTGTTATTTACTAGTGTAATGGATTAGTTTTTTTAGTGTAAAGCTGTTGCAGCTTATAGTAAATTGAACTCAGGATATGTGAAATCTCTACAAAATAAAAAGTGAAATGTTATATTGCCTGTTTTGTTTAATTTCTAATGTCAGGTTATTTTGTTTTAGGAATATCCAAATGTTTAATGTCTGTTGCTTCAAAGTCAGGTTATTTTTTTGGAATTATGTTATTCAGTTCAGTGTTAATTGTGCTTTTGTTGAATGCATGAGTTCTGCATTTCAGTATTATCAATTCTTTTCAATGCTAACTGTACTTAGCATTTCAGTCGATTGCTAACTACATAAATATTTCCTTTTTTAACCTTTTCACATTAGTTAGCATTTCAGTAAAAAAATAAATAGTAAAAAAAAAAGGAAACACTTATGCAGTTCGAGTATATTTTCTTTCCTTTTTCTTAGTTCAGGTCAAATATATCCAAACTTTGAAACTATAGTTGTACTTATCATTTTTTTTATTTTTTTATTTTTATAGTGTAGTGTTCATTTTTAAAAATGATAGATGTACTTATCATTTTATTTTTAAATGGTAGTTTTACTTATCATTTTATTCAAAATTAAATATGATACTCTGATAAAACATTTTCTTTCTTACATACATTTTTTTCCATATAGTTCTTTTTTACATATTGAATGGTACATATTTTTGAAATGACAGTTAGATAAAGCATTTTGTTTTCAGGTCAATGACAATTAAATTTGGTAATATTACATAAACATAGCATTTTCCCCTACTTATTTTCTAACTTTGATGTTTTTGCTGTCAATTATATTTAAATTTCCATATGATAGTTACATATGCCATTATTTTGATATGTCAATTTTTTTGTCTGCTGCTGATTCAATCTAGCATTTTAACAATTTCTAAAAATTTATAATGTTAATGTATTTTAGCATATGTGTTATGTTAGTCTAAATTTAATGCTAATATAACATTGTTTTATTGCTATAAACCATAGAATTCTACAATAAATAACACTACAGTTCAATGCTAAATTAATCTAGCATTTTCTAAAAGATTTATCTTTCACCATTGACTGCATCGTCTACTTTATAACAACATAAAAATGTCAAATTCAACTATCTATGAAATATATTTTGTAAAAGTTTAAAAATACAATGATTTATTTAACTATCATTTAGAATATTATACACATGCTAGGTCACTTTAAAAAAAATACAATGCTAAATCCAACTATCATTTATCATATCTATACATGCTAGTTCTCTTTAGGGAACACACTGCTATATTTGTGTATCATTTTATTCATTTTCAATTTAGCATATTTGTACATGCTAGTTCATTTTAAGAAATAAAATGCTAAATTGGACTATCATTTATCATATTCCATATATGCTAGTTCATTTTACAAATACAATGCTATATTTAACCATCATTTAGTATGTTCTACACACAACAGTTTACTTTAACAAAAAGGAATTGTTAAAGGGACTCCACATTCGGTTATGGGGAGGACCAATTTTTATTTATTATATAATTGTTATGGGGAGAACAAAATAAATTAGCCTCCCCTTAAACATATAAATTAAATTTTCAGTATTAACCCCATACAGTCCTCATTAATATAAACTATAAAGCCTAAACCTTAATTATTGGTTACAATTTAACGTTGCTCATAAAAGTAAACAATGGATATAGTTCATGTAATAGAGACACAAGAAAATTTCATGGGTAATCAGAAGGCATCGGATTAGGTAATTAATTATAATTTCATATTGGAATTGGTATGATTAATTTTAAGTGCAAAAACGAAAATTTTGTTCTAATATGTTGTATCGAATTTTTGTAAGGCAAATCCTATTCATACACCAAAAATTACTTTATGTATACCATTATTTTGCTAAAAATATATGCTACTAAATTACCCTTCTTTTTTATTGCATTTTTTTTTTTACTTTTTTAATGATAACCCATCAAACTAAAACATTGTAACTAACGATATTTGATTAAATCCATGTAAAACAATTTGAAGAACATAATGTATATTTAAACATGAAACCTAAAATTTGAATAACGATAACTTTTAAAAGTAAGTGATAATTTAGAGTTATTTAATTTAAAAGCAGGGTCTCTTTTGCTGAAATTAAGAATTTTTTTGTAGCATGATAAATTGTATATCGTACGCTAAAAAAAATCCATTTTACTAAATTTAAACTTTTTTTAGTGCTGTAGGTTTCCTATTTTATGTAAATAACTTTAAAGTTTTAGAGAGGGAATAGGAAGAAAAAAATAAGGCTAGTATTGTTAAAAAAAAAAAGGTGCATGAAAAGTAATTTTTAGTGTATAGTAGTTTATTTTATGGTGTATGTAAAGATGTTATTGATGTATGAATATAATTAGCCTTTTTGTAATTGAGATGTTTTGTAGTTTGCTCGTTTGTTAGTTGCGCTGAATTTAGTAAGTTGGTGTTTAACATAAGTGATGAATCAGGGATAGTTAGGTCTTTTTTTTTTCCTTTTTTAAAATAAATCAGATCCCCTCTTAACAAAAAAATATTATGTTGCAGTTCCCTTAAAATTATCCTCCCCTTAACCAAATTTGGAGTCCCTTTAACAATCCCCTAAAAAACACAAAATTCAACTATCATTTGGATACTTAATATATATATATATATATATATATATATATATATATAGTACTTTAAAAATATGATGATATATTTAGCTATCATTTATCATATTTTATACATACTTGTTTATTTTCGAAATGCAATGCTACTTGTGACTATCATTTAATATATTCTACATGTTCTGGTTTACTTTAAAAAATGCAATGCTAAATTCAACTGCTATTTTGTATATTCAACAAATACTATAGTACTTTAAAAAGATAATGCTATATTCAGATATCATTCATCATATTATATACATGCTAGTTCACTTTTGAAACACAACGCTATATTTATCAATCATTCATCATATTCTATAATGTTAGTTCACTTAATATAACATTTGAGTAATGATAGACATACATAACATTGAAAAAATGATACACAAACATAGCATGATATATTTACATTTGAATATATTACTTTGTTTGCTTAATGTGTTATGTAGCAATGATAAATGATAGAGAAAAATAACATTTGGTATTTGATTGATGAGAGGCAAAAGCAAGATGGATAGCTATAGAATAATAGACAAATATATCATTGAGGAAAAATGATAAACATACATAACATGAAAAATTTATAGTTGAATATGTTAATTTTTTTGACTAATGTGTAATGATAGAATGTTAAATGATAGGGACACATAGCATTCAGGATTTGGATGATGTTGACAAAAGCAAGATGAATAGTTATAGAATGGTAGAAAAATATAGCATTAATAAAAAATGATAAACAAATACATCATAGGCTCGACTAAGTGCTCGGTCATGGGCTCAGTCAAATGCTCGGTCATGGGCTCAGTCAAGTGCTCGGTCATGGGTTCGGCCAAGGGCATCATCATGGGCTCGGTCAAGTGCCCGGTCATGGGCTCGGCCAAGTCTCGATCATGGGCTCGGTCAAGGGCTCGGTCATAGGATCGGTCGAGTGTTCGGTCATGGGCTCGGTCAAAGGCACGATCGTAGATTCGGTCAATGGCACGGTCATTGGCAACTAATAAGATAATATATTTGTTTATCATTTTTTTTCAATGCTATATTTACTTATCATTCTACAACTATCCATCTAATATTTCTGCGTGATGCATGCAACTAATAAGATGATATATTGAACTATCATTTTAAGATTATTATTTATTTAAAAAATATAATGACTAAAATGGTATAGCAATATAACATATTGAGTAAGCTGACAAAACTTTGCGTTTATAACATTCAGTGTTTTGAGAAGTATTAACAAAAGTAAGATGTGTATATATAAAATGATAGACATACATATCTTTGAAAAAATGATAGACAAATATAGCATGATATAATTATAGTTGGATATGTTACTTTGTTTGCTTAATGTGTTATGTTGTAACGATAAATGATAAAGAAAATAACATTTGGTAGTTGATAGGTGATAGACAAAAGCAAGATGAATAACTACAGAACGATAGAAAAATACAGCAATGAAAAACGATAGATAAACATAGAATGTGGAATAGATCTGCACCAAAACATATTGTTTAACCGAACAAAATAAAAAAAATGCAAAGGATGTCCGAATTCAAACTTAAGCGGGTGTTTATGGGACGCAAATGACATTTAGACTCAAGCTTAAGCGGGTACTTATGTGATGCAAAGGACAACCGAACTCTAACTAAGCGGGTACTTACAAGATGTAAAGGACGGCTGAATTCTAGCTTAATCGGGTACCTTTGCAAACCAAGCTATATCCAAAATATATTGTTTAACTGAACAAACGAAAAGAATGCAAAGTACAGCCGAACTCAAACTTAAGCGGGTAATTACGAGACGTAAAGGACGACCGAACTCAAGCCCAATCGGGCACCTTTAAAAATAAATCTATACTCAAAACATATTATTTAACCAAACAAACTAAAAGAATGCAAAGAAGGGCCAGACTCAAACCTAAGTGGTTACTTACAAGATGTAAAGGACGATCGAGCTCAAGCCTAAGCTGGTACCTTTGAAAACCAATCTATACCCAGTAGGGATTGTATAACCGAGCAAGTAACTATGACACGGTAAAAGACATCCAGACGTAAGGCCTAATCGAGTACCTATGACACATAAAATACATCTGCATGCAAGGTATAATCAAGTATTTCACCAACAAATATGCACCTAGTAGGGATTGTTTAACCAAGCATGTAAGTATGACACATAAAATGTACCCGAATGCAAGGCCTAATCAGGTACTTCAGCAACAAATCTGCACCCAGTAGGGATTGATTAACCGAGTGGTTACCTATGGCACATAAGAGACATCCGAATGGAAGACCTAATCGTTTACCTATAATACGTAAAAGACATCCGGACGCAAGACCCAATTGGATACTTCATCAACGAATATGCACCAAGTGGGGATTATTTAACCGAACGGGTACCTATGACACGTAAAAGACATCTGAACCCAAGGTCGAATCAGGTACCTATGACATGCAAAAAACATTCGGATGCAAGGCTTAATCGGGTACTTCAGCAACGAACCTACATCCAGTAGGGATTGATTAACCAAGCAGGTACTTATGACACGTAAAAGACATCTGGATGCAAGGCCTAATCAGGTACCTATGACACGTAAAAAACATCTTGACGCAAGGCCTAATCAAGTACTTAAGCAATGAGTCTGCATCTAGTGGGGATTGTTTAACTGAGTGGGTACCTATGACACGTAAAAGACAGTGGGGATTGTTTAACCGAGAGGATACCTATGACACATAAAAGACATCTGAACACAAGGCCTAATTAGGCACCTATGACACGTAAAAGACATCTAGATGCAAGGCCTAATCAGGTACTTCAGCAATGAATCAGCATCTAGTTGAGATTGATTAACCGAGCGGGTATCTATGACACGTAAAAGACGTCTGGATGCATGGCCTAATCGGGTACCGATAACACGTAAAAGACGTTCGGTCGCAAGACCTAACCGGGTACTTCAGCAACGAATCTGCACCTAGTGGAGATTATTTAACCGAGCAGGTACCTATGATTGGTAAAAGACATCCAGACAGAAGGCCTAATCGGGTACCTATGACACGTAAATGACATTTGGACGCAAGGTCTAATCGGATACTTCAGCAACGAATCTGCACCCAGTAGGGATTGATTAACTGAGCGGGTACATATGACACGTAAAAGACATTCGTACGCAAGGCCTAATCGGATACCTATGACACGTAAAAGACATCCGAACGCAGGGCCTAATCGGGTACTTCAACAAGAATCTGAACCTAGTGGGGATTGTTTAACCGAGCGGGTACCAATGACTCGTAAAAGACATCTAGATGCAAGGCCTAATCGGGAACCTATGACACGTAAAAGCCATCTGGACGCAAGGCCTAATCGGGTATTTCAGCAAAGAATATGTACCCAGTAGGGATTGATTAACCGAGCGGGTACCTACGACACGTAAAAGACATCCAAATGCAACGCCTAATCGGATACCTATGACACGAAAAAGACATCCACACATAAGGCCTAATTGGATACTTCATCAACGAATGTGCACCTAGTGGGGATTGTTTAACCGAGCGGGTACTTTTGAAAACCAATATATACCCAAAACATATTGATTAACCGAACAAAGAAAAGAACGTACAGAACGACCGACCTCAAACATTAGCGGGTACTTACGAGATGTAAAGGACGGCCAGACTCAAGCCTAAGTGGGTACCTTTAAAACCAATCTGTACCTAAAACATATTGATTAACCAAACAAAGTAAAAGAATGTAAAGGGCAACCGGACTCAAACCTAAGCGGGTACTTACGAGATGTACAGGATAACCAGACTCAAGCCTAAGCGGGTACCTTTGAAAATCAATCTATATCAAAAACATATTGTTTAAGCGAACAAATAGAAAAATGCAAAGGTCGGCCGGACTCAAACCTAAGAGGGTACTTATGGGATATAAAGCACGGCCGGACTCAAGCCTAAGCGGGTACTTTTGAAAACCAATCTATACCCAAAACATGTTGTTTAAGCGAATAAAATAGAAAATTGCAAAGGATGTCCGGACTCAAACCTAAGCGAGTACTTATGGGATGCAAAGGACGTCCGGACTCAAACCTAAACGGGAACATTTGGAAACCAATCTATACCTAAAATATATTGTTTAACCGAACAAACTAAAAAAATGCAAATTTCAATCTAACATTTTTGTATATAGCAGTCTAACTTTCAAATCCATTAACATGATTTAAAAAATATAAAATGATAATATAATCTAGCATTTTGGTACAAGATCTAGTAGAGTGCTTATAATACAGAAAAATTTAATTTCATATAACATTTTAATTATGAAATCCACTTCAATATTTATAACATTACAAATGATATATTAATGTAGCAATAAAGTCTAATAACATGTTTATGATTAATTTGAAATGATTGTCACTTGTGGCATTTTAGTTATGAAGTATATTAGTCTATTTAAATCATGCAAAGTGATACAATAATATATTTATTCTTATTATTTTCAATTGCAATAAAATGCAGTTTGAAACTAGAATAATACGAAAACTTGATGTTCAATATTTGTACTGTAAAAATTATAACATATATTGTTGAGTACTTAGATGACCAACAAAATTTAGTATAAATGTGAATTTCAAAATTTTTACAAATGATATAAATATTTAACTATTAAAATGAAATGCTATATACATTTAGCATTACATCTAAGAAAATTCAACAACGATATGAAACTTACAAAAAAATAGAATCAACACAAAATACAAGAACAACAAACTAAATTGCACATATAATAGAGTGAATTTCATAGCACACATAGAAATGATAGTTCCATATATCAATATTTTGAGCTGTAACCAAAACCTAGTCGAAACAAAACACAACAACCACATCTTTTATTATCAAAATCACAAAGCACAGGCTAAACAGAAAAAAATCGATTTATTTGACAGAAAATGCACGATTTGAGATTGATCAACATAAATGATAGTTTCAACAAACTAAATTGCACATATAATACAACTTAAAATATAATTAACATAAAATACAACAACATCTCTTATTCTCAGCTTAAGATACAACAACAACAAGGTAAATTGCACTGTAATAGACAAAATTTCATACTAAAAAATGATAGTTTTATATACCATTATTATAGGCAAAGACAAAAACAAATCGAAAAAATTCACAGCAGCAAAATCTTTTATTCCCAAAATCACGAATATGAAGCCACCGTTGTCATCTTAAGCCGTCGTCGTCGAGTGAAGCCGCCGTCGCTGAGTGAAGCCGTCGTCGTTGAGTGATTTGATAGAAGATAAATGGATCGATTAAATTTGCAACAACCTCGATCTTCAAAATGCCTGAATTGAGATCGATTCGAGATTGAAGGTGTGGATGTAGAAAAAACACGCACGATTTGAGATTTAAGATCGATTTGTTTTTTTTATTGGCATGAGTGAAGATGGACATTGAAGAAGAACAGTGGGCAAACAAAATTTCTGTAAAAGAATTTCCTTCAGTCGAAATCAGAATACGTGTGTCCTTTCTGTATAAAGATAATAAGCGCGTACTTCAATCCAATAAACATGACATGTTCTTCCTTGAACTGATTTTCCTGTTTTAACATAACATTAGAATATTTCAAGAAACATCCGTTTACAAGGCCCGGGTTTCCGCTAGTTAAAATGTGTGGTGCTAGCAAGAGCTTTCATTATTTTATTTTGATATACTTTTTTTTATTGGGTGCTACTACTCACACCTCGATTTACACTTCTGGCCACCAAAACTAAAAACACCCCAAATATTTCAAATTTCCTCTGCTGACCACCTTCTAAATTAATAACTTAAAAATGGAGAGACCACTAGCACCTACCTCTGGACGAACGCTTTCTTCCTCACTTACGTCATGCATTTATGTCTTTTGAGTCATTTGATATAACATCTTGCATCATATTATCACAACCATCACGTTTATCGTCCAATTTATCGTCATTCAAATACTTCATCTATCAAACAACAAAAAGTTAATGTATCAATTTGTAAAAGAAGATACGTAAGTTATATGGATAAAACCCTACAAGTCAGAACTTATATTGTCATTCTCTATTACAACGTCATCAATTTAATGTCCTCTAAGCTTGAAATTTCCAACGGAGCGAAAAAATATATCCTAAAACGCAATGCAAAACCTAACAACACGTTCTATAACATAACATAAAACTATAAAAACCAAGAAAATCTAACCACTTTTTTGTCTTCATTTTTCATCTCTATTAGACACAAAAGAATATATGCTTTTGTTAGGGTTTAAGTTTGAAATTATAGAGAAGTACATGTTTTTTTAGAAGAAATATGGTGGTGAATAACTGAGTGAGAATAATATATGGTGGGCAGAAGAAGATAAAAAAATAGGTAAATTATATTCTCATACACAATTTTAATCAGTTAATCCACCCTCTAAAATAGGATCTTTGAGTTTTAGTGATATTTAAAATTTAATCAGTTTATCCATTTAAAATGTAAATATCTTTCTTTCTTTCTTCTTTCTTCTGCTTTGTATAGTTCTTCTTCCTGAAATCCTACATCTGAATCTAAGTTTAGGTGTATTATATCATTCAAATTAATAATGTGGACCAGTTATGTAGTACCTTCAAAGTAATAACTAGTCTAAAATTTATACAACTTCGATTTTTGCCCCTTCAATAGGGACATGTATAAGGCGCGCTATTTCCCCATCTTATTTGTCAGCAACTATAAGAGCACAACATTGTGACATTGTACATGCTAGAAGCTATTGCTTTTGCCAACCCTTCCTTATCATGTGCTCTTAGAGTTTGAATCGAACAAGAAAATGAGTTACGTGGTAGTGCAAATTCACATAACACCGATTGAATATAAAGCTAAAGTAATTGTTATGCAAAAATTGCTCTGATACCAAACCGTTGGGGTTTTGTACGCAGTGGAAGTTTGACAAAACATCAAGAAAAATAGGATCTTTATCACCCAATCACTTGAAGATGAATTTGATTGAAAAAAAAAACAACACAAATAATATCAGAAATATGAGCACACGATATTCCACCCAACCACCCTCTTTATTAATTCACAATAAAAAATATATTTACAATCAATCTTAAATGTCATTATAAACAATTACAATTTCAACCAATAACCTTATTGAGAAATAGGTAGAGAATATCTAATGGCTACATAATTTAAAGAGAACACTCAGTTTGGAATAGCTGGACTGATCACTTTTGGTGGCTCTCACCCACTCCTAATGAAGATGTTAGCTGACCTTTTTATAGAGAGAATTGCTTCATACCCAAGAAAACTTGGCATCCAAATTATCTTCATATATGTTATAAACTATTTGGATAAGCACCAAATATCGTTGCAATAAATGTCCACAAATATAGCAACCAATATCTCCCCATAAATCTAGCACCAAATCTCTTCATCAAATCTAACACCAAATCTCTTCATCAAATCTAGCACCAAATCTCTCCATAAAATCTAGTAAAAAATATCTCCACAAAATATGTAAGATTATTTGTTGTCCAAAATTGTGATTTGCGTATCACCAATTTCAACACTCCACCATGGTACCAAATCACAACATCTCCACCACTCAAACAATAGCCCCTTAGCTCTCACTTTCAACCTCTTCTTTCTCAATTAACACCATCTCGATTTTAATAGCAACGAGATAAAACCATCCTGTCTTCTCTTCAAGTCCAGGCTCAATTGATTTACAGGCTCAATCATACCTTCTTGATTTCATCAGGCTACAAGATTACCTAACTGATTTCCAGGCTCAATTACATCTCCTCTTTATTGATATACGCCTACCACTTGATCCCTCTTCATCTACATGGATCTCTCGAGAATTATCAACGTGAAGACAACAATTCGATAACATGATCCTCAGCGGATCCTCGGTAGTGATCAAAACCAACCTCTCCACCTTGCTGCGGACTAGGTTCTTCATTCCAAATTCCCAAAATCTCCTACTCTACAATAGCCATCCATGAAAGCAACATCATCTTCGACATCTACAATCTTCAATTCGAAATCACTCCAAGCTATGCGATGAACTGGCTCTGATACCAAACTTGTAACACCCCACTCCCGCTATGATCACTCACTAAGGGAATGCCATAGCATCGGTGGAGTATTTTAGTGAATATAGAACAGAAAAATTACAACAAGACAGATATAAATAGTACTTGAAATTTTAAAACATCATCTCATAACAGCGGAAGTAAAACATGTCTGGTTACATCATAAAACCACAATAAAGGTCAAGTACAATATCCATCAAAATAAAGAAGTACATAATCCCACTCTCATACAATAGCCAAACAAAAGAAAAGATAACTGGATAACTGGAGCTTTACATCTATCCAAGCTCCTAAAGACTGGAACAGCAATCCGATCAAGCTCCACTACTGCTAGGATCCACCGTAGGACCTGAGGGTTGGGAAAAAGATAAAAACAACAGGGTCAGACATAAGTCTGAGCGAGTCCTATAACTTTAACAATACAATCGTTAAAGTAACCAGAGAAGACATAAACTGATATACGGTAACATATAGGGATGAATGGCTACCCTAAGCAGTCAACTAAACGAAGATAAAGGATAAAGACGCATCTACCCTCCCTAAGGTAAATTACTAAACTGCACCACACCAGTCGTTCCTAACTTAAAGGTTGATCCCACCCAAGGACTTATAAAATTTACTAATTAGTACCTGCGTACCCCTAGGTGACCAAGTAGGCGCCACGGGGCCCTACAATCTACTAGGTGTACACACTACTTCCCATTCGATCGGCTCCCTAACGTAGATACCCGTGCTGGCCCCACCGTGGGATGTATCATTCCCCAATGTGGCAACCTGATGAAACTAAAGGTGCACGGCTTATATCTACTCGATGCAACAACGGCTTACCTACCAGCCCGGGCCCACTCACGCATATGAAGCCCGTTGGACTTGCGTTGCCACCGCTAACCCGTTTGCCTCTTACAGTCAAGCCCAGTATGCGTGTCCCGTCCTCGACATGGGTCGAGCCCACAAAGATACGTATGGGTTACTGGTTGAAATGGGCCTCCACAAGCTACCCACCTAAGCTTGTCCCTTTTTCTAGTATATCCCACTTAACCCTTTAATCATGTTTTAATTACATGTTCCATTTTGGTTAAGTATTCTAATCGTATTTTCTATTGCCACCCAAGGCAACCACTAGATTTTCTCATGCCACCCGAGGCACCCACTTAACCCCTCATGTCCCTCTACATGCTAATGTGGTTAAGTGTTTCTTAATTAATTAATTAAGAACGTAACCTTTGTAAAGACCTCTCACATTAGACTGTCTTTTATGACCGCTGGTTAAGCCGGTTGGGTCCGGGCAGCCTTATGTCATAACAGAGTCTAACCTCGTGTCTTTACATTAATTACGTATTTAGTTTGTGCCTAAGACCTCTCACATTGGGCTAACATTTGTAGCAACTGGTTAAGCCGGTTGGGTCCGGGCAGTTTTACGCTACAACTGAGTCCAACCTCGTGTCTTAGTCAATTAATTACACCTAATTAATCACCCTCATAATTTTATATTAATTATCCCTAATTAATCAAGTTTTCTTAACATGGGTAGACCTAACTTAATAGGTAAATTCCCATGGGGTAGACCTAACTCAATAGGTAAATTCCCAACACATAGTAAGGGTACACCTAACCAAATAGGCAAATTCCCATACTATGTTTATTTATTTTGTGTTATGCATAATTATATTAATTTCACACAATCTTATTAACTTATGCATTTAATTACCCCATCGTTCCCACGTAATTTCGTTCATGATATAACACATATAAAAGGTGTCAACTTGCATATGAATGAACATGTTTCAAAGGTGCCATCTTGCATATTAACAAACACATAACTTGCATATGAACTTGCATAACATGTCACATAACTTGCATATAATATGTCACATAACTTACATATTCATTTTGCATAACAAACTTGCATATTAGCTTATAGACTTGCATAATGTGTCATCATGAACTTGCATATTAATAAACATGTAACTTGCATATTTACATACATGTAACTCGCATATTAACAAACATGTAACTTGCATATAAAGAAACATGTAACTTGCATATTTACATACATGTAACTTGCATATTAACAAACATGTAACTTGCATATTAACAAACATGTAACTTGCATATTTACATACATGTAACTTGCATATTAACAAACATGTAACTTGCATATTAACAAACATGTAACTTGCATAGCATATTACCATGAACTTGCATAACATGCATATGATTACATAGCCCACAACTTGCATATTTAGCATCATGCAAACATAACATACATCATATTAAACTTGCATAAGCTTACATACTCAACATGCATAAACATAAGATTAATGCTAACATCATATCATATGATTCAAAGCTCATTAACCCACATACAAAACCATAAATCTCATCACATCTCATCTAATTAGTTTACCAAAAGATCATCAAAGTGATAGAAACTCACAACTAGCAACTTTGAACACCAAATGAAGAAGATTAAGATGCTAAGAAGGGATTAGAAGTTGATTAGAGAGTGATTAGTATGCAACCCTCTTCATAAAATTAGTGGAGGCCATGAGAGCTAGCATTTTGCCATAGTTTAGTCACTAGGTTTAATTATGAATGAATTAGGGTAGGTTAGGGTCTTATTTATAGATTAGGCAAGTGTTTTAGGCCATAGGATTAACCCTAGATTCAATCCAAGTCATCAAAGCATGTCTTGGGGAAGAAGTCAAGTGTAGGAACCATCTAGGGCCTTTAGATTAAAGATGGACCATGAGAACCATTCAAATGCAAAATCTGCACTTGAGCGAATCGGCCCACGGGTTGACAGCCAAACACCCTGGATTAACCCCTAGTCGACCCAGCGGGCTCGGGTCGACTTCAAAAATCGGCCGGTTCGGTTATTCCCCTCTCCCAATTCGCTGTTTTGAGCATTTTTGCATATTTATTTATTAAATTTTCAATTATATATATATATATATATATCAATATATATATATATATATCAATATATATATATATATATATATATATATATCTACACAACCCATTTCACTTAATTAAGTATACTTTAATTTGGGAATTTTCGTGAAACTTCGCGAGGCCATATCTTGGTCATACGGACTCCGATTTTCGAAAACTCGGACTCTATTTCGCGTATTTTTCCGAGACGAACACAATGGCATAGCCCGTTTCCCTTGATTCCCATTTTAGAATTAAATTCTGCCTCGATTTATGTTATTACAGGTTATTGAAAATACGGGTTGTTACATTCTCCCCTCCTTAAAGGATTTCGTCCCCGAAATCTTCAAGTTAGGAAGAACGTATCCTACCATCCAATCATCCATCTACTCAAAGCATCATCCACGAGCAATCATTGTCCTTACAAGATTCTAAATGCTGGATGGATATATGCAAAAGTGTGTGTATATGTACTTACCTAATGCAAAAATCAGGCGGTTACTGATACAGTAAACCTCCTTAATGCAAACCATGATAGTGCCATGCATCCAATATGTATGCGAAACCCTATTGACACATACAAATTTCTACATGCGTGCACAACCATACACAAAAATGCATCATCCATATGATAACACAGCCATGATACATCCATCAATCTAACTACCACATCCATTTATGCAATATGCAACATGAAGTGACTGAGCCGATCTAGTGCCTAATGTGTGTGTATATGCATCCACGAGCAACCACTAGCAAACAATTGCATCCATATGCATCCATCAACCATAACATGTTTCAAACACATGTCTCAACCATAGGTTTTACCCTATCTAAAGGTCATAGGTATTAGCGAGAGGATATACTAAAGATAAGATAAGTACTAGACAAGCAATAAAGGAGAAGTTAAAAGACATACTCTCAAAAAGAAATGGATACAAAGAACGCATCTTTGCTTCCGTCTCCCAAGTAGCATTGCTTTCGTCATCTCCCCATTGCACTTTAACTAGCTGAACTTCTCTGTTCCTCAACTTCCTAGTTTCTGACCCAAGGATGCGAGTAGGAGCTCGTCGAATCGTCGCATCACGCTCTACCTCTACATCTCTAAGCAAGCTCGGCTCTACCACCTCCGCGGTCTCATGTAAGCACTTCCTCAAATGTGATACATGGAATACATCATGAACACCACTAAGTCTGTCGGGCAACTCCACCCTATATGCCATCCGTCCAATCCTTTCCTTAATAGGAAACGGCCCAACAAATCTCGGTGCTAACTTCCCTACGGACCCAAAGCGAACAACATTTCTCAATGGAGATACTTTGACAAAAACCATGTCCCCAACCTCAAACTCAAGATCCGTCCTTCTCCGATCCGCATAAGATTTCTGTCTATCTTGCGCTGCTTTCATCCTTTTTCGAATTAAATCAATCTTCTCTGAAGTCTCTCTAACCATATCCGGCCCAAGCAAGATCTTATCCGTAGATTCCCACCAACATGTAGGAGATCGACAAGGCCTTCCATAAAGAGCTTCGAAAGGAGCCATACCAATACTGGACTGAAAGCTGTTATTATATGCGAACTCCACCAAAGGAAGATGTTCTTCCCATGTACCTCCAAAATCCAAGATACAAAGCCTCAAAAGATCTTCTAAGATACGGTTCACCCTCTCGGTCTGACCGTCCGTCTGAGGATGATATGCGGTGCTCAAACACAACTGAGTCCCTACCGCCTCTTGCAAACTTCTCCAAAACTCACTAGTGAAAATAGGATCTCGATCACTCACAATGCTGGATGGTACGCCATGCAATCTAACAATCTCTCTAACATAGACTGAAGCAAGCCATGGAGCGGTCCTCTTACTCTTTACGGGTATAAAATGGGCACTCTTTGTAAGTCTGTCTACCACAACCCAAATTCCCGTATTGCCCTTCCTCGATCTCGGTAACCCGTCGATGAAATCCATCGAGACACTATCCCACTTCCACTGTGGAACTTCCAATGGGTGTAGCAACCCACCGGGTTTCCTTTGCTACACTTTAACTTGTTGGCACACTAAGCATCTAGCCACATACTCGGCCACATCTTTCTTCATACCGGCCCAAAAGAAAACTCTCTTCATGTCTTGGTACATTTTGTCTCCACCGGGATGAATAGTCATTCTTGAACGATGTGCATCATCCAAAATAGCCTTCTTCAAACCCTCATCTTGCGGTACACAAAGTCTACCGTCTCTATGCAACCATCCCTTATCATCTATGGTGTACCTACCCAAATGGCTGGACGACTCCCCTCTTATAAGCTTCTCTACCAACACAACCAACTGTGGGTCGTCTCGCTGAGCCTCGCCAATCCGTCTCAAAAGAGTAGGTCTAACCTCCAAGGATGCCAACAAACCAGGTACAAAATCAACAGAAGGTCTGAAGTCAAACAAAGAAAGAAACTCCAAGCTTCGTCGTTCCACGAACAATGGACTCAAAGATAGCCTTTTTCTACTTAAGGCGTCTGCCACCACGTTACCCTTACCAGGGGTATACGCTATCTCGAAATCATAGGATGCTAAGAACTCCATCCACCTTTGCTGTCTTAAGTTTAAATCCTTCTGAGAGAATAAGTACTTCAATGATTTATGGTCGGTGAACAACTCGAATCTCTCACCAAGAAGATAATGGCGCCAAGACTTAAGTGCGAAAACAATCGCGGCCAACTCTAGATCATGGGTAGGGTAATTCTTCTCATGCACTCTCAATTGTCTCCCTCCATAGGCTATTACCCTTCCCTCCTGCATCAAGACTGCGCCTAATCCTGTTCCACAAGCATCGGTATAAACAACAAACGGCTTACTCCCATCTGGAAGCACTAAAACTGGAGCGGTGGTCAAAGCTCTCTTTAACCGTCGGAAAGCATCATCACAATCTACATCCCATGAGAAAACCAGATTCTTCTTCGTCAAGCGGGTTAATGGGGCTGATATCTTCGCGAAGTCTTTGATGAACTTCCTATAATATCCTGCCAACCCCAAGAAACTTCTTACCTCGGTAGCATTTCTAGGAACTTTCCAATCCTGGATAGATACTATCTTTGCGGGATCCACAACTATCCCTTCCTTAGAGACCACATGCCCTAAGAATCGCACTTCTCTTCTCCAAAAATGGCATTTAGAGAATTTAGCTTTAAGACTATGCGCTCGAAGAGTCTCCAACACTTCCTTGAGATGTAAGGCATGCTCTTCTTCATTCTTGGAAAAGACCAAGATGTCATCCACAAAAACTACTACAAACTTATTCAGATACTCTCTGAACACTCTACTCATGAGATCAACAAAGTATGCGGGGGCGTTTGTCAACCCAAATGGCATCACTAGCCACTCATAAAAACCATCCGGAGTCCGGAAAGCAGTCTTCTCTATACTGTCCTCCGCCACTCTTAACTGATGAAACCCTGTAGCTAAGTCCATCTGCGAAAATACTGACGCGCCAACCAACTGATCAAAGAGATCATCTATCCTCGGTAATGGGTGTCTATTCTTCTTCGTGAGCTTATTAAGTTCCCTATAATCCACACAAAGTCTGAGGGACCCATCCGCCTTCGTGGCAAACACTACTGGAGCTCCCCACTCCGATATACTTCGCCTTATGAACCCCTTCTCAAGCAACTCCCCTACTTGCTTATGAAGTTCTCTTCTCTCACGAGGAGCCATGTGGCGTACTGGCAAAGACACTGGTTTGGCATTATCCACCAAATAAATTCGGAAATCTATCTCCCGCTTCGGAGGCAAACCCTTTACTTCTTCAAACACATCCGGATATTCCCGGACTACTCTGACAGAACACAAACTTTCGACCGAAGCATCGAGCGATTCAAGATAACTTAGCAAAACAGATTCCATGGGATTGCAAGAGATCTCGAGAGTGTTACCCAAGCGGGTCATGAGCCTGACAACTCTCCTTTCGCAATCAAGAACGGCACCATTACTGGATAACCAGTCCATGCCCAAGATCAACCCATAGCCCGTGAAGCCCAATACAAAAGCATCACATCTAAACTCAACGCTAAGTATAGAAATCTTCAAACCCAAACATATCATAGACAGATATATGGAGCCCCCAATTGGGTTTGAGACAACCAAGGGATCATCAACTAGACTGGTGTCTAAGTGCAGTGACTCAACTAACGATGATGAGATAAAAGAATGCGATGCGCCAGAGTCAAACAAAGTACGAACTGGATGATCAAACAGAAAAACCAGACTTTCAACGGAAATAGTTCTACCTCTCTGCTGAATCGGTGGAACTGAGAGAACCTGAACTTGCCCCCCTGACTGAGGTGGTGCTATAAGAGCTTGCACCTGGCCTCCTGAGGTAGACCCCGTCTTCTGCCCCTTCTTTGGGCAGTTTTTCACAAGATGCCCTGCTTCACCACAATGAAAGCAACCGGTCTTCTTCTTTTTGCGACAATCCTTACTGAGGTGTCCTGGTGTTCCACAATTGAAGCACTTCTTCTTCGTCTTCTTTTTGTCACCATTGCCTTTTCCGCCCTTGCCTTGTTGTTGCTGTTGCGGTTTCTTCTGATCCCCTTTTTTCTCTGGTGCCTTAGAATTCTTATCATCCTCATGCATAAGTGCCATGTAGACAAGCTTCTCAAAAGTGGCCCCCATAGGAATGTGAGTCATAGCTATTCCTTGCAATGGTTCGTTCAAGCCTCTAACGAACCTCAAAGCCTTCTTCTCCGGTGTATTCACCAACTCTATGCCAAACCTTGCTAATTGATTGAATTTGTTGACATATTCTTTCACCGTGAGATTCCCTTGCTTCAAATTCAAGAACTTCTCCATAAACAGATTCTCTTCCGCCCTTGAGAGAAACTTAGCCCCAAACCTTTGCTTAAAATCTGCCCAAGAGTCAACAGGGCGTTCTCCATTAGTGACCTCCCACCAGAATGAGGCCTCTCCCTTCATTAACCAAGCCGCCAACTTGACTTTCTTTCCCTCTTCCACTTCAAAGATATCTAGCAACTCTTCCACTTCCTTAAGCCAATCTCTAGCCTCTACGAAAGTCTCTGAACCAAGAAAAGGTTTTCCTCCTATAGCCTTGAACTCCTTGCAAACCTTAGCAAAATTATCCACTCTAGGCTGAGGAGGAGGAGCGGTTGTCTCTGGTGTAGTAGCATTGGCCGGACCCGCAGCCGCGGCCCTAGCCTCTTGCAACCTCCTATACCATAGTGGTATAACTAAACCCTCCGGGATGTTAAGATCTTCAGCCATGCTGAAACGAAAGAGGAAAGATTCAAAAAGGAGATTCCGAAAGATAAAGATATGGCTATTGGGGATTATGCTTTTCTTTTTCAAAAACTTTTTCTCTTAGAAGACATGCTTTTAAAAATACTTTCTTCGAAAATACTCTTAGAAAGTAGTTTTTCTCAAAAATTTTATCTGTTCTGGTAACCTTAAGCTCTGATACCACGTGTAACACCCCACTCCCGCTATGATCACTCACTAAGGGAATGCCATAGCATCGGTGGAGTATTTTAGTGAATATAGAACAGAAAAATTACAACAAGACAGATATAAATAGTACTTGAAATTTTAAAACATCATCTCATAACAGCGGAAGTAAAACATGTCTGGTTACATCATAAAACCACAATAAAGGTCAAGTACAATATCCATCAAAATAAAGAAGTACATAATCCCACTCTCATACAATAGCCAAACAAAAGAAAAGATAACTGGATAACTGGAGCTTTACATCTATCCAAGCTCCTAAAGACTGGAACAGCAATCCGATCAAGCTCCACTACTGCTAGGATCCACCGTAGGACCTGAGGGTTGGGAAAAAGATAAAAACAACAGGGTCAGACATAAGTCTGAGCGAGTCCTATAACTTTAACAATACAATCGTTAAAGTAACCAGAGAAGACATAAACTGATATACGGTAACATATAGGGATGAATGGCTACCCTAAGCAGTCAACTAAACGAAGATAAAGGATAAAGACGCATCTACCCTCCCTAAGGTAAATTACTAAACTGCACCACACCAGTCGTTCCTAACTTAAAGGTTGATCCCACCCAAGGACTTATAAAATTTACTAATTAGTACCTGCGTACCCCTAGGTGACCAAGTAGGCGCCACGGGGCCCTACAATCTACTAGGTGTACACACTACTTCCCATTCGATCGGCTCCCTAACGTAGATACCCGTGCTGGCCCCACCGTGGGATGTATCATTCCCCAATGTGGCAACCTGATGAAACTAAAGGTGCACGGCTTATATCTACTCGATGCAACAACGGCTTACCTACCAGCCCGGGCCCACTCACGCATATGAAGCCCGTTGGACTTGCGTTGCCACCGCTAACCCGTTTGCCTCTTACAGTCAAGCCCAGTATGCGTGTCCCGTCCTCGACATGGGTCGAGCCCACAAAGATACGTATGGGTTACTGGTTGAAATGGGCCTCCACAAGCTACCCACCTAAGCTTGTCCCTTTTTCTAGTATATCCCACTTAACCCTTTAATCATGTTTTAATTACATGTTCCATTTTGGTTAAGTATTCTAATCGTATTTTCTATTGCCACCCAAGGCAACCACTAGATTTTCTCATGCCACCCGAGGCACCCACTTAACCCCTCATGTCCCTCTACATGCTAATGTGGTTAAGTGTTTCTTAATTAATTAATTAAGAACGTAACCTTTGTAAAGACCTCTCACATTAGACTGTCTTTTATGACCGCTGGTTAAGCCGGTTGGGTCCGGGCAGCCTTATGTCATAACAGAGTCTAACCTCGTGTCTTTACATTAATTACGTATTTAGTTTGTGCCTAAGACCTCTCACATTGGGCTAACATTTGTAGCAACTGGTTAAGCCGGTTGGGTCCGGGCAGTTTTACGCTACAACTGAGTCCAACCTCGTGTCTTAGTCAATTAATTACACCTAATTAATCACCCTCATAATTTTATATTAATTATCCCTAATTAATCAAGTTTTCTTAACATGGGTAGACCTAACTTAATAGGTAAATTCCCATGGGGTAGACCTAACTCAATAGGTAAATTCCCAACACATAGTAAGGGTACACCTAACCAAATAGGCAAATTCCCATACTATGTTTATTTATTTTGTGTTATGCATAATTATATTAATTTCACACAATCTTATTAACTTATGCATTTAATTACCCCATCGTTCCCACGTAATTTCGTTCATGATATAACACATATAAAAGGTGTCAACTTGCATATGAATGAACATGTTTCAAAGGTGCCATCTTGCATATTAACAAACACATAACTTGCATATGAACTTGCATAACATGTCACATAACTTGCATATAATATGTCACATAACTTACATATTCATTTTGCATAACAAACTTGCATATTAGCTTATAGACTTGCATAATGTGTCATCATGAACTTGCATATTAATAAACATGTAACTTGCATATTTACATACATGTAACTCGCATATTAACAAACATGTAACTTGCATATAAAGAAACATGTAACTTGCATATTTACATACATGTAACTTGCATATTAACAAACATGTAACTTGCATATTAACAAACATGTAACTTGCATATTTACATACATGTAACTTGCATATTAACAAACATGTAACTTGCATATTAACAAACATGTAACTTGCATAGCATATTACCATGAACTTGCATAACATGCATATGATTACATAGCCCACAACTTGCATATTTAGCATCATGCAAACATAACATACATCATATTAAACTTGCATAAGCTTACATACTCAACATGCATAAACATAAGATTAATGCTAACATCATATCATATGATTCAAAGCTCATTAACCCACATACAAAACCATAAATCTCATCACATCTCATCTAATTAGTTTACCAAAAGATCATCAAAGTGATAGAAACTCACAACTAGCAACTTTGAACACCAAATGAAGAAGATTAAGATGCTAAGAAGGGATTAGAAGTTGATTAGAGAGTGATTAGTATGCAACCCTCTTCATAAAATTAGTGGAGGCCATGAGAGCTAGCATTTTGCCATAGTTTAGTCACTAGGTTTAATTATGAATGAATTAGGGTAGGTTAGGGTCTTATTTATAGATTAGGCAAGTGTTTTAGGCCATAGGATTAACCCTAGATTCAATCCAAGCCATCAAAGCATGTCTTGGGGAAGAAGTCAAGTGTAGGAACCATCTAGGGCCTTTAGATTAAAGATGGACCATGAGAACCATTCAAATGCAAAATCTGCACTTGAGCGAATCGGCCCACGGGTTGACAGCCAAACACCCTGGATTAACCCCTAGTCGACCCAGCGGGCTCGGGTCGACTTCAAAAATCGGCCGGTTCGGTTATTCCCCTCTCCCAATTCGCTGTTTTGAGCATTTTTGCATATTTATTTATTAAATTTTCAATTATATATATATATATATATATATATATCAATATATATATATATATCAATATATATATATATATATATATATATATCTACACAACCCATTTCACTTAATTAAGTATACTTTAATTTGGGAATTTTCGTGAAACTTCGCGAGGCCATATCTTGGTCATACGGACTCCGATTTTCGAAAACTCGGACTCTATTTCGCGTATTTTTCCGAGACGAACACAATGGCATAGCCCGTTTCCCTTGATTCCCATTTTAGAATTAAATTCTGCCTCGATTTATGTTATTACAGGTTATTGAAAATACGGGTTGTTACAAAACTGTTGTGCAAAAATTGCTCCGATACCAAACTGTTGGGGTTTTGTGCGCAACGGAGGTTTGACAAAACACAAAGAAAAATATAATCTTTATCACCCTATCACTTGAAGATGAATCTGATTGAAAAAAACACAAATAATATCGAAAATATGAGCACACGATATTTCACTCAACCACCCTCTTTATTGATTCACAATAAAAAAAATTGTTTACAATCAATCTCAACTATCGTTATAAACAATTACAACTTGAACAATAACCTTATTGAGAAATAGGTAGAGAATATCCAATGGCTAAATAATTTGAAGGAGAACACTCAATTTGGAATAGCTAGACTAATCATTTTTGGTGGCTCTCACCCACTCCTATGAAGATGTTAGCTGACCCTTTTTATAGAGAGAATTGCTTTATGCCCAAGAAAACTTGGCATCCAAATTATCTTCATATATATTATAAAACTATCCGGATAAGCACCAAATATCCTTGCAATAAATGTCCACAAATATAACAACCAATATCTCTCCATAAAATATAGCACCAAATCTCTTCATCAAATCTAGTACCAAATCTCTTCATCAAATCTAGCATCAAATCTCTCCACAAAATATGTAAAATTATTTGTTGCCCAAAATTGTGATTTGCGTATCACCAATTTCAATAGTAATAAGAGGATAATGGCATTGCACTACATATTGAAGATCACCTGGAAGGCTGGAACTACTTCGCTGAGTATAACTTCCTATTGGTATTTCTACAATATGATCATTACCCTCTAATCCAAAGAGCAAATCGACCGCATCAACTGAGCTTCCATTATTGAATTTAAGAAACCAACTTGAGGTTTTTTCAGTATAAGATGGAAACATCAGCTTGAGGAAACATCGATTTGAAGATAATATATCTGTGAATTTTAACATAAAAACTTTAAGTTAATCCACTTGTGTATTAACTTACAAAATAGTTGTCGATCAACTTACCATTGTAAAATGGTGGATTAACTAATAGAATATATGGACGAAAATAAAACTTGAATAAAAAATATTCATTCATATTAAATTTAGAAAGATTACCAAAAATGTTACACTAGGGCTTCGTTTGTTTAAAATGCTGAATTCTGAATTCTGATTGCTGAACTCTGAAGTCTAAATGCTAATTGCTTAATGCTGAATTCTGAATGATTACTAATTTGTTTGTTTGCATTTAATATTCAAAACAAAAAAACAATATTCAACATTCAGAACAAAAATTAAGCATTAAAAATATTCTGAATTATTTTGTCTGAATTGATGGTTTCATTCAGAACTTCAACAAAAAACAAACAACTTCAAAAGTTCTGATTTATAATTCAGAACAATCATTGAAAACATTTAAAAAAAAAAAAAAAAAAAAAAAAAAAGAAGCACGCAGCCTAGATCTAAATAGTAGCAATCTTTTTATTTTTCTTCTTCTTCCATGTTTTTTACTGTCTGCACGATGATTCTATGAATAAACTTACTTTGATTAATTGGTGCTCTCATGCAGATCTACATCCAGCAACCAAAATCGCCTGACATACTGAATCAAGAAAATGGTCCCAAATCTCCATCAGCGCCAAAAACCCACTTCAGATTTATCTAATCCTACACCAGAATCACCTAATTCTACTAAAAAAACACAATCCCTGTTCAGTAATCCGGCTCTATTGATTCTAATTGCTCTCTTAATTATACTGGGCATCTTAATCCCATCATCATCTTACAACCCTTTACGATACTCATCATTTACTTCCAATTCCAAATGGAGAGATTACACACTCGACAATGCGGTTAGATTTATTACTAAAAACAACCAAAATGGAACAGTAATTGTTTGTGCAGTTAGCCAGCCATATCTTCCCTTTTTAAGCAATTGGTTGATAAGTGTTTCGAGGCAAAAGCATCAAGATAAGGTTTTGGTCATTGCTGAGGATTATGCCACACTTTATTTAGTGAATGAGAGGTGGCCCGGTCATGCAGTGCTTGTGCCGCCTGCTCCTGATTCGCAGACTGCTCATAAATTTGGTTCTCAGGTTAGATTGATTCATATATTTGGAATCACTTAAACGAGACTATAATTTGAAAATTGTTGTTGTGAGATTTAATGTCGAGTATTCAAACTTGACTCAATTATGGTTGTGAATATTTTGTATGCCAGGAAACGTGTCATGAATCACCATGATGTTACAAAGGGTATTTTCAATGCTATTGTTTTCTGTGCTTTCTACCTACCAGTTCGATAATAAAATGTTTTCCTATAAACATATCTATTTTTGCTTAAGTATATGTTAAAAAGTGCATAGAGGATGTATTTACTCTTATTGGTGAAATTTCCAAGACTTCGATGATTAAAATGTATTAGGGAACAATGATAAAGTGGAGTCAAGCCAATGAAGTGGAATTCTAACAAAAATTTACTTGAAAATAGGAACAAACTTCACAACTTGGCCACACAAGTTTTTTGACCTGAGTCATGCTTAGGGTGGAACCTAGGAAAAATGATAGAACACTCGAGTGCAGCCTTAATGAAGGAATGAAGACACGAAGCAACATTAAAGCCGCTTTGAGCCAAACCGGAGCAAACCTCAACTTGATCCAAAGCAACCTTAACTTGGGACAACGTTGAGGTCCACAATTTGGATTCGAGTTGAGGTCCATAATTTGATTGGTCGTGGATTTTTTGTGCCAGTAATTCCGAAGCCAAATTCATCAACCTTCATTTGTATACAGGATGAAACACTCATTTTTATATATATGATGAAATATTCATTTCGAAGAGACTTTCTTTCCGATCTCTACTTTGAGCTATAAATTTTGATGATTTGAAAAATACACTTCTAAAAAAACAGCTCCTTTGAATTTTTTACCGAATTGCAAGAATTTAGTTGTAAAATTAGTTTTATAGAAAAAAACGATAATTAATATAAATCAATTTAGTGGATGAGGCTAGAATATCTATTAAACCTATTTTTTTTCTTATTTCCTTTAATAATTTTCACATTTGAAATTTTATTGGATGTTTGTGTCATTTTTGATTCAAACATTTTAGTGTTTTCATCGTGAGTATTGGGTTTAAGGCCTTAAGGGTATGAAATGTGAATTGGAGGAGGTGAAGAGACCACTAGCATAGGAAGCTATGATTGAAGGAAGTTAACAAGAACAAGGGGGTAATCTAGAGGTGTTCTCTGAATTAAACCCACAATTCAATAATGTAACTTGAGCGAAGATGGAGAGAATGATGAAGGAAATGCAAGATACGATGGTGTTCAATAAGAACAAAATTCTGAAAAGATTCTTCATAAGAATGTAACAAAACACAAAAGGCGAAATAGCTAGAAATCAAAATTAAAGGCTGGAACTTGGAACTAGTGCACCTAAATAAGGAATAAAAGGAGTTAGAGTGAATCCCTTGAAGGCTTCACAAGTCGGTGTCGACCCCTGATTACAAGTTTGTGTTGACCCATGTTTACAGGTCAGTATCGAGTCAAGGTGGCAGTGGCATGATTAATGTCGACTTGGACAAGATGGAGCACATCTGAGATATGATATTGAGTCAGGGAACAAAGATTAGAACATGAATGCGCAACAACAAGAGTTAGAGCAAGGAGTTCCCTAAAGGAACCGGAAGGGGATGAAGACATGGTTTAGAGACCTCCTTTAGGTGATAATGACAAAATCAAAATTGCAAAGACGATAAGACGAACATCGAGGAGTGGACCCAAGAATGAAGTAGGGAGAATGCGAACAGAAATTTATTCTTTCCAAAAATCCACTATGTTATGAATCCACCGATTTCAATTATATTTAACTTATTTCACAACATTATGGTTTAGACCGTTGGGGAGTAAGTCCATTAGCATGTGAGTCGAATTAGTTAATAGGTTCATGAAGTAATCCAGAGTTCACAAAAGTTGATTAAAAAAATGTGATTATGCTATCGAATGTGATATAGAAGATCAGAGAGATCCTAAGGAGTTATTTGAACAGGTTCAACGCAGCAGCTGTTGCACATAAGCTAGATCCATTAATAGTTCGGATGGTTGTGGTTTCAGAAGTCGTAAGCAAGGCTGATTTGTTTAGAGAGGAATATAGCAATGGATCTGATGTCAGGATTTTATTATCAAGTAAAAAAGATATTTGTGCCAGGAGAATTCAAAAGCTGAAGGTGCTTAAAGGAAAGTGGAAAGAAGCAGATGAAGAGGAGGCCAAAGTTTTCTTCTCATGTTAAACTAACGGAGATAATGGAGAGGATCTATCTAGATAACGGGGACAGATTCTCTATTGAAAATCAACAAATTGAAAGCGTATGAATTGGTTAAAAATGTTTGAAAAGTTTTGCCTACTTTATGAGCTGGATATGCACGAAAATGAGCGAGTCTGCATGGTTTGATTGAAACTTGTTTGGATTAATATCTTACCACACTATGTCAAAAAATAGACTAGTATAGCTTAAAATGTGGTGTGTTGCATGAGCGACCATGATCTGTAATGAAATTTTCTAGATGCAGTCATGGATTTGAACCAAGAATGATTATTCGGTTATTGGGATGTGTTGAAGTCGGATTTGATTTTTGTACTTCGCTTGGTTCAAATGAATGATGTAGGAGTACTCTTTGGCCGCTTACTCATGTACGTGATCTCGGTCCTAAGGCATACTCTGGGTTGGTGTCTGAGAGTCATCCTTGATATTATCATATATTTTTGTATTTGCTTGATGTTTTGGTCAAACTTATGGCTGAATACTTCGAAAATGATAAAATACCAACATAGGTTGATCATCCCTTAAATTTAATATATAACTTGATTGTGCATGGTTCGCCCGACCAAAGGGACGGAAAGTGAGCCATGAAGTGCAAATTTCATTGTCGGATAGTGGATGGATGACCTTGAATAGAATAATGGATTCTCTTATGGAGAGTAAATGGATGGATACACTCAGATTAAGAATTCCTTCTGCGGAAGGTGAGTATATGGACTAGTACTGGATAGCAAATCCCGTAACCAAAGAGTAAAAGAATGGCTGCACACGGACTGTCCCGTCACTGGAGAGTGAACTGAAGGAATTGCTCAAATATCAGATTTCCTTGTCGAAAAGCTAGCAGATTAGACCCAGTCAGTATATTGATTATGTGATATGAAGAGATCAGGAATTAAATTGGATGTTGGCTGAGTGATTCAAAAAGATCAAAATTGGATTGCGTATACGATGCAGAGAGATCAGAAACTGAATTGGATGAATGATTTGGAGAGGTATGGATATTAGTTAAACCAAGGTAGTCAAGGCGAAAAAGCCCCAGGCTGGCACCTAGGGCTTTTTTGGGCGCCTTGAGGCTTGAGCATCAGTTTTGCTATTTTACAGCAAAAAAACTGCATTTAAAAATAGTATAAAACTCAAATTTTGGCTTTTAAAAAGTGCATATTTGCATTATTGAGATTAAAACATCATACGTTATCATGAACCAAACAAAAAACCAAAAATATGCACTCTGAAAATTAAAAAAACTGCAGATTATAAAACATAAATGTAAAAACTGCACTTTTTTTTTTGTTAAACAGCACTCCTTCAAAAAAAAAAAAAAACTGCATTTAAATAGTATAAAAAATACACTTTGCCTTGAAAATTCAATAAATTGTAGATCCAAATAAGTATATTGAATTGTAAAAACTGCACTTATTTTTTCACTGAAGCACGCTTTTTTGAACCAGCGCTTTTCTGGGGTTTTGGCGCCTCGAGCACTTTTCTGGTGCCTTGAGCTAGGCTGGCGCCTAGGCGAGCGCCTTGACTACCCTGAGTTAGACAACCGAGGAGTTCAGAAACTAAATTGGATAGATGATTACGTGATTTGAAGAGTCTCAAAAAAATCGAACATTGATTATGCGATCTGGAGAAATTAAAACTCTAGATTGAACGTTGATTATGTGATCTGCAGAGATTATAAACTAGAATTCGGGTTTTGAAAGCCGTTTGACTTTGAAACACTTCGATAATAATTACTGGATTACATCATAACGTTATATTTATTGGGCTTATGATGAGATGCTAAACGAAACTAGATGATTTATAGATAAAATTTCAATTGGTGACTATGTGTAAGATAATTGATAATGCATGCTTACATGATATATGATATATTAAATTTTGGATGAATGACGATATTAACCCCGCTATATAATGACTCATTCTCATGAGAACGCGCGATAATTTTGATTAATGATCTGAAGTTCTGAGAAAACACTAAACGATTATTATTTTTGACTAGCACCTAAGCAAGGATTCAAGTCTTTTACTATAAACGGTCTTAATTTATGGAAGAATCTAAAAGATAAAGATAAATTGCCGCAATTTGATCAGTTGATAGCCAAGACCAAGAGATTAATTACTAACGATTTTGCCAACTTTGATATTTGATTTTAAGCAAAGTATGCTTTTTATTCGCAGGGCATGCTTTGAAGGCAAAGTACTATCAGTAAGATATCATCAATCTTCGAACAAGTCTGAATGATTGAATTGAACGAACTAAGGAACAACGATAAAGTGGATACAAGCCACTTGAAAAACAACACAAGACAATCAAGGGGAACTCTATCAACCATATATTTGAAATAGGAACAAACTTCACAACTTGATTACACATTCAGACTCGAATCATACCTAGGGTAGAACCTTGGAAAAATGATAGAAAATTAGAGTAGAACTTGAAGGAAGGAATGAAGCCGCAAAGCAATATCAAAGCTGCTCTGAGCTAAACTCGGAACTAACCACAACTTGTTCCGAAGCAATCTCAACTCGGTTTTGCGTCCAAGTAAGGTAGGGATCGGTTGGTCGTGGGACTTTCGAGGGACGACGTGGTGAATGTAAAGAACATGTGCAAGGAATTTCAGAGCCAAATTCATTAACCTTCATATGTAAATAGGAGGAGAGACTCGTCTTAAAGGGATTTTCATTTTTGATCTCTACTCTGAGCAATTGATTTGAAATAGTGGAAAAACACATTTCCGGAAAAACTCTGTTGGATTCTTATCGAGTCGTAAGCAACTGCGTTGTAAAAACAGCTTAAACAAAAGATGATTAATAGAAATTGATTAAGTGAACATAGGTCGGAATATTCGTTGAACCACTATAAATTGTGTGTTCTTTTCTTGCTTTTATTCTCTTTTCTTTTTTAATTTTCACAGTTGACATGTCATCGAGTGTTTGTACCACTTTTGTCCAAGTACTTACTATGTTTGACTTGAGTTCAAATAAGCCTAGAAGACAACATTTGTAATCATTAAAGAATGGTGATTGCAGCAAGTACAATGAATCACAAACATAAATAAACAACGATGAGCCCTTAATTGCATCAACATACGAAGGAAAGCATTTTCTAACTAAGATTTAAATTGTAAATTTCAAACTTTAAATTGAAACAGATATAAATCGTAAATGTAAAAGATCCTTATAATATGTACACATTTTGAAATTGATTTTGATGTTTGAACTTCTAACTAAACTTGGTAATTAATTTTTTATATTATAATTTTATTTTGTTTGAAAGTATCACAATTAGAATTGTAAATCCAAATAAGTATTAAATATGTTAGTACAAGTTAAATGTTTTTTTTTAAACTGCGGATTTGACTAAGTTTGAATCGAAATGTAAAGGTAGATATCTGATGTGATTTAAATTATGATTTTTGATAACAATGAAAGGAAATATAAGAGATTGCATGTGTACCCGCTCTTAAGGTCAGGTGCATAAGCATGCTTTGTTATCACCAGCGATGGCGATTATTTATAGGGATGTTGCGTCTCTTACTATAAATCAACTATGCATCTAAAGGTAGAAGTCCTTAATTATGTCAATAATGGGCCTTCGAAGCATTTTTGAACCCTTAGTTTTTTTATCGAACTTTCATAGTACACACACGTGCGTGTTCTTCCCTTCTGTTTAAAAATGTTCATAATTTGTTTGATACATTGACTTTCTGACTTTTGCTGGATACCTTGTACGATGTTTGCGCAAATAATATCTGGACAGTGAATCAGTACATGCCTGACTAATTAGTGTGTAAGAGTCCAGTTTTTAGTGGCTGAAATCATAGACATTCTGTGATTATTTCAATAAACTATTAGATGCAAAGTTTTGGTTTTGCTGTGGAGTTTTTCATAAACTTAACTTACCCGTTATGTAATGGAGCTTTGCATCTGCTCAATCTATGTTCTTGAGCACCCTTTGTTGCCTTACGTTTTATTCTGCTTTGCAGTGGACATCATTACACACAATGCCTTAACAGTGGATGTGTATGTTTGCATGTACAGAGTAAGTTCTGCTTAATGCAGCTACCTTGTGGATTATCATGTGTTCATGCTTAAGTTGGCAATGTGCTTTGTCCAACCCAACATATGCTTTCCTCCTCATTTTCTGACCCTTTTTGTTTCTGTATTGCTATTAGTCATTTTTTTTGTGACAATTTTGTCGTCTTGAATTCTCTCTTATTTGAGTTTCTTTTTTCTACAAAATGACTTTGTTCTTTTCTCGGCACTTTCCATAACAAAACTTCACAATTTGTAGATGCCAGGTACATATTTTGTTCATGTATTTTCTACTTTCTAGTTGACTGTTTTCCATTTCAAAAAACAAAAGTAGAAGTACATAAGACGTAAAGTTGACACTTCGCATTTTCAAAAAAACAACCGTTTTCTCATTCTATATCCAGGGAGGACCATGTTGGAATCTGGCTTTGGGTTTAAAGCATGTTCTTAAATCTACTCATGTTGCATGGTAATAATGAATATCGATTGTAGATGCATTCTAACCAGAAATTTTGGTTTAAAATTAGTTCTGAAAGCGTATTAACCGTTGAACTTTGTGGATTGGTCTTTTGTTGTTTTATGCCATTAGTTCGCTTCCTTTTTTAACTGTACTACCAATTAAGATGGAACTTCTCATATTTATCTCAAAATTTTTGGAATCTATTATTCAAAGCCAGCCACATTTAGCAAATCCTTGAATCTTACTGCATATCATCATATGTTCATTGGGGCACTCAAGATTTAGCTACAAAATTTTAAACTAGGAAGCAAATATTTGGACTTAATATCAATATATCATCATCATTGTTTTTTTTCTTCCTCAAATGAATGGGGTTGCAGGATTGGCCACATAATTTTCGTTCTCCGTAACTTTCTATCTTTAGTCGTAACACGAGTCATATCTTTGGACTTTGTTTGTGGACACTGGACACATTATATTACACGGGTTAATCACCATAAGCAAATCACAAGATAAACATTAAACTGCGACTTTAGCTTTCTTGTTTTCCTGTCAATCGTTATAGCAATAATTTAACCGCAGAAAAAAAGTTGGTTTATCACTTTGTAACATCTGTAATTTAGCTTTTAACTTTAATCTCGATGACAATCATAAACTATTAAACTGGTAATTTGGCAGGGTTTCTTCAATTTTACATCGCGGAGACCACGGCATCTTCTTCAAATTCTAGAGCTGGGATACAGTGTCATGTATAATGATGTGGACATGGTTTGGTTAGGTGATCCTTTCAAATATCTCTTGGGGAACCACGATGTGTACTTTACTGACGATATGGCTGCTGTATGTATTCTTGATTTTTTTTTATTTTTTTAATTCATGTAGTGCTAATCAAGTACATTTTGAAGATCTTATATTTTCCAGTTATATCCAAAAATTCTCCATAAGTGGTACCCTCTTTGATCAAATTGGGTTCCAATGTAATTAGTTTAGTCCAGATTGGGCTTTATTTTTCATATCGGACCGAGTCTCTGGTTATTGGGTACAATACCTAGTTAATGGCAAAGTCATTCAATCTGTGCAATTTTGCTTAAAATTTCATGTGCTTTAAATTAGTGTACACTCCATTTACTTTTTTTTTTCCCCTTCAAATCAATTTATACATTTGTAACAGGTTAAACCTTTGGATCACCCTCATGATTTACCGCCTCCTGGAAAAAAAGGGAGGACATATATTTGTAGTTGCATGATTTTTCTTCGTCCAACAGAAGGAGCAAAATTAGTATTGAAGAAGTGGATAGAAGAGCTCCAAGATCAACCATGGTCCAAAAAGAAAAAGTCAAACGACCAGCCTGGTTTCAATTGGGCATTAAATAAAACTGCAGGCCAGGTGTGTCTGTTCTTTCTATTTACCTTACTTTGAAAATTTTATTGCCTCAGCTCTCCGTTAAATTGACTCTGCCATGGATAAGCCCTTTCCATTGATGTGGCATGCACTTGAATTTTCATTTGTCGTTGATGATTTTTATATTACATCCCTGATGTTAAAATTAATAGGGCAATAAGATATGAACCATCTTCATATTATAGATTCAAACTCTACACTGTTAAGCAAAAGTGAAGAATAAACATTCTATAATGTGCATACCTTAATAGATATAAGTGAAAATGTGAGTAAAACAAATCAGCAGCACAGTGATAAAACAGAAAATTATACTGGATTTTTTTTTTGGATCCCACCTTTTGGCTAAAAAGAAAGGGAAAGTTTATTGGAACACAAAATCTACACACGATTGATGACACAATGGGCCTCCACCATTGAATTGCTCATTGATTTCCACCTCCCAATTGTGTCTAATGTTATGTTCAAATAGTCACTCCCAAAAGAAAATTGTAGACAACCACAAAGACAAAGAAGGAAAATAGACAGAATTTGACTAAAACTTCATTATCATTTTCTGCAAGAACATAATTATAGTTTACACAGAATAAGAGGCCATTGACCTGCAATATCATCAAACAGAAAGCAGGGCTGGAGTGAAAAAGCAATACTTTCAACCTCCTCTAGAATACAAAGTATAAAAAATTGACTGTTACTGAAGAGGGAAACAAACGGATAAATAATATAATTTTGAAAGGAAAAAAGAAAATAAATCTTATTATAAGAAAATGTATAAATTTGTAGTGAGTTAATAATATTTTACACAGGACCAAGCCACCCTTGATTTTTCCTTGTGAGTCGTGAAAGTTGTTCATTTTACTTCTTTTTTATCTCCTCTCCCTGAATCCCCTATTGGCAACAATGTAAATTAATTTGAATATTATCACAAAGCTATTCCCTTATCGGTCTTCAAATCGACTCTGTCTCATTATTCTTACAATGATAAGTTGATAACATATATTGTCTCTAGGCTCGCATCTTCATTCTCCAACAACTTTTGGGCTTCCTTGACTTGAAACGTCCTTTGAAATTATTCTCCTTCACTTTGCTTTCTCTCTATTTGAATATTCATTGATTACTACTGGCTTCTCCATTTCCACTCATAATTTTCATCTAATCTCCTCATATATCTTCATTCAAAAGTCCCATCTTCACATCTTTTAATGTCAGTGTGCTTCTGCCATGGATCAAGCTATTGGCGAATACCGTGCTTTGCATTGGAAGTGAGCCCAATACTACCACACATTTTGCTTTTGTCCTATTCTAATCAACAACTTTCATCTTTATCATCGAATCATCGAAGAAGTTAAGAAGTGCTTTCAACGACGTACCTTCCCACATTTTGGGAGTGAAGTCTTTAAGAAAATTAACCTATTTGTGAGTGACTGCTTCATGTAAAGATCCTTCAATTTCTCCTACAAGGCTCTAGTGTTAGTTTCACTACTACTATTTGGGATGACGCTCTCACCTGCGACCAATTAGAAGTAGTAATGGTTTATTCTTCCATTTTCTTCCTTTTCAATTCCTAGATGTCCACTGATAATGATTTTATGTCAAACACTACCTGATGAATACGACTCCTTCTCAACATCGCCTTTGTTGTCCACTCTCATTTCTCAAAATTATTATCTCTGTTCCACTTTTGTATAGCCAACTGCGAGCCAGATGTTGCATATGGACCCCTAGTGTAGGATGCATACTCCTGGGTAAGGCTAACCTCACTTCGATCTCTAGATCCTGCTATTTCATCGATCACCTTCTAGCCATAAGCTTTAACAACAATATCCAGAGCTTTGATATAAGACCGTTGAGGTAAGATTCATACAATAAGATCTTCTTGTTGTGTGATACAACAAACATTAATAAGAGAGAACAAAACAATAAATCACAAAAGAAAACAAATAAAAGGTTAACATGCGGATTTATGGTGGTTCCACTATTGTTAGACGATGTACATCCACTTTGGAAAGATGAGATTTTATTACTTTATTACAGGAAATTTACAGAATTGACGATGGAGGCTAAGGGAAATGATAAGAAATACAATTTGAAGGGGTGATTTGTCCCTATCTGTGAATGAAGTAATTGATTTATTGTCATTGAAATTCAATATCGTTAAATATAATATTGCCACCACTCATCAACTTTTGGAATAATTTCCAGAAATGGTTTAATAGATAAATTGATCTAAATATTAATCAATACCATCTTTGAAAACTACGGTAGTGTTTGGTTTACCATTTTAAGTTTTGAGTTTTCGTCCATACAAAAATTCGCACGATGTACATATATTGTTGAAAACGATCGATTTAAAAAAACAAATTTAATATACAAAATAGAAAACAATTTTTTTCATTTTCCATGTTTTGAGAAATAAGATGAACATGAGACATAATCCATTCTTACATTACTCATCCATCCCCTCTGCGGTCCCCTCCGTCTTTATTTAATCATTTTCATCATTACTCCACTCGTCTCATTTTTGACATATTAATTGAAAACCAAAAACATAAAATAATTTTTAAACCAAACACTACTTAAGGACAGCATAAAGTTCTAAATAGTAAAAGTTCTCTGGGCTCGAACATAACCGCAGATTATAGAACAGGGCTTGGGTCGAAATTCTCTGTGAAATTATAATCCCTTATTTTCAAAATCTCACTTGAAGTTGAGTTCCGCTAAATGAAATTGTCTTAGATCATACACATGATAGGATAGTACCCCACCCATATTCTAGGTCTTCAAATGTAAGGGAAATATGGTCATTCATATCATCAACACTATGCCAAATCAAGCTATCTCCGTTCTCTGGACATCTAAAAGCAATAAACACTCAATGTTCCTTATCCTATAATAACTTCTTGCCTAAAATAATGAAAGATAATTTCCTCCTCTAGAAAGTTATGGCTAATACAATTCAGACAAAAACAAAGTTGTAAACAAAGGAAACATTGATGTTGCCGCTTGTTCCCACTACAGTTCCCATCTGTAAACTAACAATTCACCTACTTTTTGAATCCTCTTGTTCTGATCAAGTTTGGAGTGGTATATTGGTCAATGGAAACTTCCACTCTACTTCATCATGTACCAGAAGCGAATGGTTTTGATTATACAGGGCAACAAGGTTGAAATTTTATCATTGAAAACGTTGTTTGCAGTTTTAATGTAACGACCTGGATTTTTCAGCAATTTGAATTTGAATATTTAAATTGGTTTTAAATATAATATTGGAAATATTAAGGGATTATTAATATATATTTCGTTTATAAAACGACACCACATTTGAAGTTAGGGTGTGGGGGGTCAAGTATTAAATGTTCAACGTACACACAATAATAATATCACCATTTTTAAATTAATTTAATAACTAAAAAAAAAGAGACGTGTGCCTTCCCATCTTTATTTTTTTCAGCCTAACCAAAGGTGCATGCTATTCTACCCCTTTCGTAGGCCTGGACTACCTTGAACTTATCACATTTTGGACCCATTTCACTTCAACAATATGGATAAGCTTACATCTGTATGTATTAATGAATAAAAACAACAAATTCGGTGCCTTGGCAACCAAACTAACAATTTCTTGGCCGCCAAACTAACAATTACTTACAAGCCAAACAACCAATTCCTTGCACGCCACGTTTTCTTGGCTTCCACGTTTTCTTCACACCCACGTATCTCTATGTATTTATACAGCTTCCTTGCCATTCTTTTTCTGTCCCTCTTTCGCTGCAATTTCTGTCTCTCTTTCACTGCACTGAGACCCAACGCAAAAATATAAATCGCTAATTTTTTTTTTTACGCGAAATACTGGAAGAGCGTGGAGGAACTGTGGATCATTCGAAAGTGGGATCATTCGAAAGTGGGAGAACGTGGAGGAACTGTGCGATGGGGTGTGTATGGCGAGATGAGTTCAGTTTATATATATAAAAACGTGAAGTGGTAAAGGATGAAACCGGGAAGAGGCATGAGAAAGTAAGGCAGACAAGGTGCAGTTATGGCGGTGGTGAGTTGCTGAAAACGTTGGGATGGCGGAGAGGAAAACGCTGAAGGTGGTTCAGGCGGAGTTGCGTGGATCTCGAGGCGTTTCTAGTGGCCGTAGCCTCGGCAGAAGTGGTTTTGCAGCGTCGAACCTGATGGTAGGAAGGCAATGTTTTGATGGGTGTGGAAGCTGCATGGTACAGCGGTTCTGGCGTCGGACTCGGCGAGAGCTAGTGGGGGAAGTATCTTGTGTACTGGTGGGCGTTTATACGTGGAACAAGTGGGAGTTGTGTTTCCGCATGGATAAACAAAGAAAGGGTGAAGCACTGTGAATCATTTGAAGTGGAGAGGGATGTCTGGGCTTTAGGCCATATTTATAAAAAGAAAAAGAAAAGTGGGAGGGTGGTAGGAAAACAGTTTAGAGTGGGGAGGATGAATCCGTGTACGGTTGCGTTTAAGTGGATGGGAGGAAGTATTTTCAGTGGGTCTTCAGGGTGTTACGTCATCTGCTTTTGGAGAAGAAGGCATAATGTTGGACGGGTTGGTTGAAAAGGATAAATGGGCCGACAAGATGGGCCAAAATAATAATAATAATAATAAATAGAAAAGGGTGAAAAAAAAAACAAATGAAACGCCTGGAAGGAAATTTGGAAATTTGCAAGTTTTGGCAATGGGGAAAACAGTTGTTGCGGCTCACTGTATATGGGAAGATGAGGACTTTGGGAAATGGGTTCGCTTTCGTGCAAATAAGAAAAAAATAAAACAGAAGTTACAAAACAGGAATATGTTCTGGGGAAGGGGTGGCTTGCATTAGTAGATGGAAAAGGAACATTGAAATGGAAGAGTAGAATCTGGAGGGGTGGCCACGGTTTTGTTTTCAGACTATGCAAACAAAAAGCACGAAAAAAAAAGGGGCGAACGGTAGACGGAGTTTGGGGAAGAAAAGACACTGCTGTGTAACGCAAGTATGGAAGGTGGACAAAATGGAAAACGCGGGAAGGAAAGTGTAGGTGGGGAAGTGCCTTTCCAAACTAGCAGGTAGATAAAGGAACCAAAGGTGAAATAAAGAATTGAAAGGAGTCGGTCTGTCGGTTTTTAGGCAGCGCCATTTGAAGTTTGAACGTACAAAGGAAGTGATAGGCCGATCGTTTTCTGGGCCGAGGAGAGAAAGGTATTTGGTCTAGATTTATATAAGTACGTAATTAAATTAGTTTAATTGATTTTGATTATGGATTAGCAAAATTAAATTTTACCGTTAACTTAATTAATTTATAACTCGTTCGTACAACATCAGAATTGGACCCATTGGGAACCGTCAAAATCGCATCATCAAACGCTATAATCTGAAGCTGGTTTGGTCAGCAATGGAAGCTACTGGGATTTTTGATAAAATTAATTGCGGACTCATCGACGGATTTAATCAAGGTGAGTTAAACTCATTCAGTTCTCCCACTTATAATTATTATAAGTCAAGTTTATTATTTGTATGCTATGTTTGCTAATTGTTGATTGAATTGGTTGGTTGTTTGGTTGTTGTTAAATATTTTTATATCAATTATTTAAATTAAACAGTTGTTTAATTTAAATGAAATGACATCGTTATTTTTAACGATTATTTGCAAACAAGGTAACTTACCTTATTGGTTACGTTTATAAAAATATAAACATATTTAAATTTAATTGGATGCTCGAATGATTATTGTTAGTTGACTGCTATCAGTTGAATTGATTATTTATCTGCATATGATCATTATATGAACTGTTGAACCCATATGATTGGATTATTGAATTGGTTATTGATTATTAAACTCAAATTCAACATTTGTTTGATTATTAACCAATGAGTGATATTGGTAGAGGAAATTATAGCAGATGGCCAAAATACAAACTGTTTTATAAAGATTGATTTACCGCCAGGTGAATCGATATAAATAAAGTTATGAAATTCATTTATAACTAAATATAGATTTTGAAATATGTTATTTCAATGAAGTTTATAAAAGAAAAATAAACCCACCACATTTATATATTGATTGTTTTGACCATTATTTTTGTACTTAAAACCGCCATTTGCGAAGCACGTGCTTCATCCAAATTATTGAATGATTTCTTTTAAAGCCAATTCTTATAGTACTAAGATGGATGCATATGAGCAAGGACTAATATAGCGATTTATGAATGATATTAATTGTTTTTAAGAAACAATTAAATGAGATTATTTTGAAATAGATTATTTATTCAATAACGATCGAAGTAAATGAGATTAATAATATTATTTATTTATTTAAATGGAAAGACGAGTTAGTGTTGATTAACGGGTTAATCATGTTTTAAAATCAATCAAGCCAACTGTGTTTAACGGAAATTGATTAAATTAGTTTGTGCCGCTTCATCTAAATTAATTTAGTGAATAGTTGTTTAACTTATAAGATTTTAAAAGGAAATTTAACATTAATTCCAGTTTTTGGTGAAGTAAACTATAAAGCTTAATTATAATAATTTAAGGAAATTACTTCTTAAATGGAGTTCGTTTAAGTAAGTAATCGAAGTTGGTAATGAAATATAATTGAATTTAAAAGTGAGTTTGTGTAGGGTTTATATTTAAACCGAATTTGGCAAATGAAGTTATAAAGTGTTTTTTAACCGCAGGCGATAAGCTTAAAGTAAATATTACTTAATGGTTGAATTAAGTAAGGGAAATCGAGATGAAAAAAAAGGTTATATATTAGACCAGAATTGTATAACGAGTTTATAAAAAAAGATGGGAAGTTAAAGCGTTAATTTTAAATTAACGTTACTTAATAACGATATTAAGTGAAATTAATGAGATTTAATATAAGGTTTCCCAGAATGAACGATTGAAAGGTTTAGAAAAGAATTCTTTTAATTAAATTGAGTAAAAGATCGAGTAATGAGATTTGTAATATAATGAAATGAATAATTTAAAGACGTTAGAGTTTAAAGGTTGATGTTTTATTAATCATTTACTAAATCAATAAATTTGGTAATAATAGTATATTTAAAAAGGAGATTTCAAATTTAGGAAGGGTTATAAAACCGCATGTTAAATAAAATAGTGAAATGGTAATTGTTGGAATTAGAATGGATACGGGTTTTTGAATTACAATTCATATCTATCCTAAGATAAGAATGATTTTGATCAAGGTCTGAGAGGTAATTAGAATACCCCAACTTGAACGACTTCAAGATTATCGAAGGATGATATTAGTTGTAATGGTAAAATGTTAGAAGAGATTTATTTTGAGAATATAAAACGCAACATCATTTGAAAGGTTTGAGGATAGATAATGAGATTCTAAATTAAAGGAAATAAAAGAATTTAAGGAAACATATATTGATATTTCCAAAGTAACGAAAATAAAATGGGCTAGAGAATGTGAAATGATATATTCATAATCAAGGTAAAGGAGTTGTGAAAATATAACGATATTTTAAAAAGGTAAAGAAAAAGATTTAGAATGAGTTTATTCTAAAAGATAAGTGACGATGATTGTGTTCAAATAACGAAACAAAAAGAGATTTCTTAACGATTGTTTTACGAATAATAAGTTGAATCGATTTCCGAAAATTTAATGATAAGTAAAGTTATAGCAAATGTTTTCAAGTGAGAGTTTACAGAGAATTGGGTACGATTTTTAAATATTTTTCTAAGTACAGAAATAAAATGATTTGAGGATATTAATGTATAAAACTGAGATATTATTTCAGTATTACAACCGATATATTTTATATGTTAATGGCCAAGTGATGCTGTGTAATAAACCAATAGATCTGTTTTATTTTTTTGTGGTTGTTTATTTTGATAGTTAAATAACCGACTATCAAAATCTGGCCAACGTTATTGGTACGGAAAGACCGGAATCGAATTTATATTCGAAAACTATTCCGACCAATAAATACGAATACGTCGGAGATGCTGATCGAGATGGAGCAATTGAAGACCGTAGATCTTCATAAAACGGAAGAGTTACTTACAATCTCTGGCTGATCCCCAGAGATATACTGTGATTCTGTCGTGGCTGAAATCTATGGATTGCAAGGACTACTCGCTACTGATCTATAAGGTGATTCCTAGGATGTGGTAGGAGGGTGCCTCCGGTTCATCTTGTTTCTGGATGATTTGTATGGACGATGTGACATTCAAAAGTAAATGGTGGTCATATATTTCAAGAGTCGATTATAACCTCAAGCCTCATCAACCGGGAAATGACAAAAATTGGGCAGGCATCATGGCTATGTGGGTCGCCCCCATTAGGGTGTATAATCACCTATCTAGAGAAATTCCATTTGCTTTTTTAAATCTATTTCGATGCTGTCCCTTTGCGGGAAATGGTGGTTTGAGCCTAACCGTTGGTGATATACATTCGATACATTCAAACGAAATGAGTGGTCGGTCATGTGTGGGCCGGGTTGTAAGACATTCTTGTTGAACCCAGTGTATTCCTCTCTAGAGATACACTATCGGTATGTGGTTCCATACCTTGTCATAGTCGAAAGCCAATATCCAATAAGCGCCCGCGGTTTTGTTTGTATACTATGTATATGTGGAGCGTGAGATGCAAGCGTTCCGCTAGATTCTATTTATTTGTATTTAGACACTATTATAATATCAGAATAAGATATTGATTTCAAAATGTTTTGGGTTATCGTTAGGTAAAAACTGTCCACGTTTATGTGTGGATTTGGTCTTACGATTATCTTTTTCTTTCAAAAGGAATTTGAACTTTAAAATCAAGTTGGATGATTCTATAAAGTTAGCGAGTTTTTCGCTCTGGTTCACCAGACTGACCCGGTGTTTGTAATGCTCGGGTTAGACCGAGTCGTACAGATTCAGGTTATTGGATGCTGTGAAGTCCAAAGATAAGCCGAAGCAGTTCAGATGAATGATGTTAAATCATTATTATTCCGCTGTGTGTTATATGGACAGATCATTATAACTGTCCAGATGTATTGATGTATTCTAATGTTGTAAGTATTATTTTCAAACTCTCAATAAAAGTTATTTCTATATTATATTTTTTTCCGCTGCGATGTGAGACTTTGTGTTGTATTGGTTTTTTTATTCTTCTATTCTAATATTCATTCTTTCTCATCTCACCATCTAACTTCTTTCGAATAACTATCTGTGTTTTCGATTCTGGGGTTCTGACAAGTGATACAAGGTATGTATTATTGTTGGAATTCAGGCTCGAATTATCGCAGGTCGTTACATTTAATACGATACATGATAGCTATATTGAAAGAGAGTGGATATGTATGAATCAAAGAAAATAAATTGTGGCAGCATGCGATGCGATACACATGCTTATTCCGAGAGAGATTCGAAAAACGAGAAACGATTTCATCACTCGACTCCTGCATGAATACGATGAATTTTTTCTTAGTCATCTCTTTTTTTATGACTGTTTTTTGTTTTTGTTTTATTTTTCTTTGTTTATCCTTCTTTACCTCCGCTTTCTTTTTTTGTAATTTTGGGGAATTAATGTATGGGTTGGGCTTCTTTAAGCTGAGTTTGCCTTTCAAAAATAACTAGAGTTAACCCATAACCCATGCTACACATATGGTTTAACATAATTTTTTTTTTCTTTACCAATTATGTGTAAACAATCCTAGTATTCATTAAGTAGCAACTCTTATTTTTCCTCTCTGGGAAAATACATAGCACAAAGCCCAAATAAATTGTGTACAGGACTACCGTTAATACAAGTAATACATTTCACTCAACCCTAACCGCATACTACGTTGTCTCATCTACTCTCCATACAGCAAAAATTCAAACCACAGAAAATTAAGGTTAATAACATTTGGGGGCAATTCGGTTGATTCCCCAATTTTTATGCTATAATCACGCTTCAAGGGGGCTCCCATGTTCTCTCTTTACTATTATTATTGAAAATTATGTATAACAGAACTAAAATTTCCAAATAGGACGTTTAAACCATTGTACCACCAACTCATTCATATGCTATGATTAAGCCGTAAACAGATGGAATTTACATACCTAACAGATATCCAAAATCAACGTCAGTCTACATGCCACAAGTTTATAATGGCATGAAAGTAAATTGTTAACAAATGGCAATATTCCTAATAACTTGCAATATAATAATCATAGTTATCAAAATTCATAATTCCCAAAGCTTATAGTTACCAATTTCAGAAACAGTTAATATCACAAATCAGACACTAACTCACCATTCTTTTTGTGAAGTGAATACAATTCACAGTACATAGTTCATACCAGAGTATAAATCTGAAAGCATCTCATTTTCATAAGATAATAAATTTGCACTTTAAACTAACTTGCATCTTTGCTATAATTTTTTATTTCTGTTGTTGTTAAAACAGTCTCTGCTGCATAAAATAGCAGCATCAAAAAAGTTCAGAAGCTTTGGAAATTAAATATTCTAATAGGAATGCTTTTTCAATCAAAGTAAATGAGCATGCTTACCTATTCCATTGTTATGTTCAGCTTACCAAACAAAATTCTGAATGCAAAATTCTTGGGTAAAATAAATGGCTAGATGTATGATATTTCATTGAAACTATATGTATTTTCCGAAAGGAATGGATTGTTGTTTACTTCTTCTGCAACACAATAATAAAATCTAACTTAAAAATTGGTACAGTGGTTCATTTTCTTTGCAGCGTTGCCACCTCTTGGTTCTGTTATATCTCTCATGCATGGATACACTTTGCATTCTAATGTGCATAACCAGATTAAGAACTCAAAATAATAGTAGTGACAGTAATAATAACTATGCATAGAAATAATACTTCCTGGAAAAATGTAGTTTCTTTGATTAAAAATCTTGCAATTTTAGATACATAAATTTAGTTATTATTTAAATTGGGATGAGCGGTTGAAACCAGGATGCTTGGTTGGGGGCTAAATAGAGGAGGATGCTGATCATTGGTATGTACCGTGTGTGTGTGTGTATGATAAGCTTCATTGTTACCTTGTTTCCTACATGAAATATTGTTAAAATTTTAAAAAGCTAAAATTTGGTACAGGTGGATTTATACCTCTTACCTCAAGCTGCATTTCCAACTGGAGGGCTGTACTTCAAAAATGAAACATGGGTTAGAGAAACAAAAGGCAAACATGTCATCATCCACAACAACTATATCGTTGGATTTGAGAAGAAAATCAAACGCTTTCGTGATTATGGGTTATGGTTGGTAGACGAGCATAGCGATGAGTCGCCTCTAGGCAAAATATAAGCTTATCAGATTTCAGAACCACTAATAATACATAATTGCTGTTTGGGAGCGTTCTTAAAAAATTAGTTGATCCATGTTCTTTCGAAGAAAGAAGAAGAATGAAATTCTATATATTGTACCTTAGATAGAAATTCACTGTATTCATGAATATATCTCTGAACGTAAATGATATTAGATATAGCCTACAAGCATGATCAATGGTTCTGATTGTAGCATTGGCAGTTGATTTGGTTCTTTCATGTTATAACATTATCAGGTAATGGTTCTTGAGTAAAGTGTGGGCAATAAGAGGTGCTGAGTTAGAAGTTCATCGCATTGGAAGTAGGGCTGTAAACGGATGCAGTCGGATACGGATAGTGCCGTATTCGAATCCGTATCCGAAAATGAAAATCAGTATCCGATATCCGCGGATACCAGTTAAAAATATCCGCATCCGTATCTGCGGATATTTTCGGATATCCGAAGATATCTGTATCCGCCTTAGCGAATATGGATATCCGAAAATATCCGTATCCGAAACTTAAAACTGTACATTGGATGTGGTTATCCGAAAATATCCGAAAAATATCCAAAAATATCCGAAAATAAAACAATCAAAGTTTACAAATACATTACTCATATACAAATTTGGCACATAAAATATTTTTTTGAAAATGTGAATACATCTAATTAAAAATTCCAAGCAGGACATCAATCAAATAAATTTCTTACAACAAATATTTTAAGAGATAAAGTGTTTAAAATATGAAATACACAACCCTAAGACTAAAATAAAACAAAACATAAATCATAGAAGCACATACACAATTATGTTTTAATTATAACCATACCACAAAATAAAATGAGTACATGATTTAAAATGTTGCATAATACGAAATACAACATTCCTCCATAATTAAATAGTTGAGTTTAGGTTAGCTATTTTAAGGAAATTTATTTATTAATTTAATCTTAGATATAAATTAAAAATTATATAATATATATACATACATACATGTATCAGAAAATCGAACGGATATTTTTCGGATACGGATACCATTATAACCATATCCGTATCCAGAATGATTTTCGAATATCGGATATCCGTATCCGCTAAGAGTGAGCAAACCCCGGTTCGGTTCGGTTTTGGGGTAAAACCGAAACCGAAAGACCTCGGTTTTAAAAATCGATAACCGTAACTGAAGCATCGGTTTCGGTTTTTATCGGCTCGGTTTCGGTTTTAAAACCGATTAAAAAAAAAAGGCAAAATGAATTCTAATTTTTACCTCAATTGCAACTGTAACTACCATCAGTAAGCACACAAGGTGCATAACAATAGAAATATAAAGACAAGACCGTGCCAGATTTATAATCAGTAAGCACACAAGGTTGGTTAACAACAATAATAACTTCCAAAGAGACAAATAAAGGAAAGAAAATAAAGGCCAGTGCACACATGAACATATCGTTTTGCATCCATATGGATTTGTATCAACAATGTGAATAACTTGAGTATGATCCTGCTAAAATGAAAACATGATAGCAAAGTGTCAAAGCCAAGGTCAACTTCAAATCAAGTTCACATGATCAGGCAAAACAATATAAAGTAGCAAAGCACTCAACTCAGTCACTAACAAAGATTCTCTAGTATAAATAAAAGATAAGGCCAACGCTTAGAATACAATCATACATGCAAGGAAGATGAACTGGAGTGACAAACACATGAACACATACAAGCAAGCATTTCATCTAATAACTCGAGGAGACACATATACGCGAGAGCTTCAAGCCTGCAACTGCAAATTAAATAAACAAATGTTCCAACAGCCTGCAACTTCCTCTAATCATCGATGTCCACATTGTCCAGGTGCTCAATTGAGTGTCCAACAAATTTGAGTTCATCTATAAGCATAAACATACATATTAGTTAGTCTTAACAAACTTTATCGATCAAAATAAATGCAGCAAAATATTAGTCAGCCTTAACAAAATTTAATACATGCAGCAGTGCAAATAGAAATCCATAGTCCATACGCAACAGCAAAAGCCAGAAAGGTGCCTGACATCGGACAAAGACACTCAAGAAGCAGTGCAAACACCCAAGAAAACATGACATGTTCAAACATGATAAAAACATAGCAGCATACCTATATTCAAACAAGAAAACATGACATCTTCATACATGAAAACCAACAGGCAGTGCAAACACCCAAGAAAACATGACATGTTCAAAACTTCAAACATGATAAAAACATAGCAGCATTACTTTTGCTTCAGTTTAGAGCATCTTAACAGACTACATTGTACTGTAAACATTGTTGAGGCCTTTGATTTTGTTGCTTTTAGTTTACTGGCATGTTCAAACAAGAAAACATGAAAACATGACATGTTCATACATGATAAAAACTAGTGTTGGATGCACTTTGACTTATAAGAAAAATAATTATAAAACTAGTTATGAAAGCATATGCAAATACGAACATGTGGACAAACTAAGATCAATGACATGTGGACAAACCTTTTTCTAGTTTTTCCAGTTGAAGATACTCCTCCGGTTCGCCTCTAAGATCAATGATATTTTCAGAACTTCTTAGCCAGTCTTGTGCACAAACTAACGCTTCGGCTATCTTCGGTGAAAGGGAACTTCGATAGGCATCAATTGTCCTTCCACCGGTGCTAAAGGCAGCTTCCGAGGCAACGGAAGAAATCGGCATACCCAACACATGCTTAGCAATTTCCGAAAGTATAGGAAATCGTGTGGAATTAATCTTCCACCATCCTAATATATCAAAACTTTCGCTCTTTCTTTCTCTTGCATCAACCAAGTATATATCAAGTTCCGATTTTCCTACCCCCCCTTGATCGCCATCTTCCATAAACTTTTCAAAATCATCTTGACATGAATCATCCGGTTTAGGATTGAAAGAACAATCTTGACACCCGTTTCCCTTTAAATTCATGTAGTAATCAATAAGTTCTTGCAATGTCTTCAATACTTTCTCACACATTACAAAACTTTTGGAAGACCCCCTCCCATAAATTTTACCGAAGCAAAAATCTATGTAACTCAGTTTAAACCTTGGATCTAACACCACCGCCACGTACAACAAAAAATTACTATTATCCTCATTATCCCAATACTTATCGTACTTATCCTTCATCCTTTTAGCCATATCCCTCATCAATATATCTTGACTTGAACACAACTTCATAATAGCCTCTTTAACCTTTACAAGCTCAATGAAAAAGACATTGGAAGTGCAATATTTGGAGCCCGACAATTTGATTGTAACATCATAAAAAATTTCTAAGAATCGAATGGAACGATTGACATTAGAAAAATCATCATGAAGTGGAGCACCTTCAACAAGTTTTTTTTTTTTTTTTTTTTTTTTTTTTTTTTTTAGGAATATCACTCATATTATCAAGATCATTAACCTTAAAAAATGCTTCATAATCAGTATCTTCATTAACCATTCTTAGAAAAGCTCCCTCATATTTAACCGCAACCTCCAACATAGTGTAAGTTGAATTCCATCTAGTATCAACATCAAGGCACACCATTTTATCACATTTTATCTTTTCTCTTTCTACACATTTCCTAAATTTTCCAAGTCGTGCCGGAGAAGACCTAACATATCTAGTGGCATTTCGAATTCTAGCAATTGAATCATGTTGTTCTTTCAAACCATCCTTTATCACTAAATTCAATATGTGAGCACAACATCTCATATGTAAAAACTTATTCTCTAGTATAGCCTCCGGCCCTTTAAGAAATTTCTTTAAATGTGAGATTGCTTTGTCATTTGAGGATGCATTATCTAATGTGATTGTAAATACACGATCTATCCCCCATTGTGCAAATAAATCAAGTAGCATCTTTCCAATTGCAACTCCTTTATGACTTCCAATTTGACAAAAATTTAAAATTCTTTTACCCATTTTCCATTCATCATTGATCCAATGAGCCGTAAGACACATATAATTGGTGTTTTGTATTGATGTCCAAGTATCCGTTGTAAAAGACACTCTTTGAGATGCTAAAGACTTTTTCAATGTTACTAACTCTTCTCCATATATTTTAAGGCAATCTCTAGCAATTGTCCATCTACTAGGCATCTTAAATCTTGGTTCCGCTTCATTCAATAACTCTCTAAACCCGTTGTTTTCAACAATCTTAAAAGGTTGGTTATTTTTTGATACACATTAGCGCAACTTTTCTCCTTAACCTATCTTGACTAAACTCGTGAGATTTAACACTATGAAATTTGGAATCATTCGATAATTTTTCAAAACGTAAAGTCTTTTGCAATTTATCAAGATTGCTACGAAGTGGAGATTTCGGATATACCAATCGTAAATGGTTCATCATTGCAGAGGTACCATTTCTTGAACTATTGCAGCTAACAGTCACCTTGCATAACTTACACTTTGTTTTCTCTTGACCAAGTGCACAACCAGCAATTTTATCGAAAAATTCCCATGCCCGTGAACCCTTCTTTTCCGCTTCATTTTCCAAATTCACAATGTCCTACAAAATAAAATAAAAACACATTGAAATTTAGAATGGCTACTCGCACTCTTGAATAATGATTATTATAATAAACAAAAAATGCATTGATTCATACCACTTTTGGAGAAGCTCCGGCCACTTCTTCTTGAGAAGCTCCAGCCGCTTCTTCATGAGAAGCTCCAGCCGCTTCTTCTTGACAAGCTCCAGCCGCTTCTTTGTTACTGAGATCTAATGGCTCAGACATGGTTTTGTTTTGTGACTTTCTCTATTGAATCAGAAAAAACTGCATAAAACAAAAAAAAACAAAAAAATCAGCCGAGATCAAGCAAGATCGAAAAAGATAAAGCAAGCAACAAGGATATTGAATCGAAAATTACTTAAAACAAATTACCTAAAATCGAAATTGGAAAAACGAGTTGAGAAAGTAGCGTGTGATTTCAAACGATCAGCCGAGCTACCCATCTAAGTATAGTTCAGTTTCAATATTTTTTTCCAAAGAACAAAGGGCATTGCATACACCATTGGCTTATGTATGTTACAAGAAGCCAATATTTTTTCCAAAGAACAAAGGGCATTCCAAAGCACAACATTTATATTAAACTGTCTAATACATTGATGGCTTAATTAGAAATCAATCTAGGATACTAAATATACAAATATGTTGTCATGCCTCTTACTTTTCTTGTTAATTTTTTTTAGAAAGTGTAATACAGTACAATCTAAAGATTCATGGTTAGCTTTCTAATAATGGATGGCTGACATTTCCACAAATGTACATAGATGATATAAATGAGTAAAAGACATTCAAATTCAAACACATATCTGACGCAGTTAAGCTTTTTTGCTCCAGCAATTTGTGCAGAGAGCAATTATTATTTTGTTAATGTTCATTATCACCAAACTCCAACTGACTTAAGTTTGAAAATAGGTATTATTGTAATAATTTGCATGTTAGTCAAATCTATGTATGTTACAAGAAGAAGAAGAAATTACAAACAGATAGTCAGGGAAAACCGGCTGCCTGAAAAGGTCTTAGTGCCAAAGGGGAGGAAATACACTCACCTTAAATCGATTAGCTTCCAGATCTCGATTTCTCGCCGTAGTTCCTCGATTTGGGCTTCGATCTCCCCAGATCTGCTGCCGCTTCCCTCTGGGAACCCTTTCCCTCACAAATCCGTTTTCAGAAACAACGTGGTTTTAGGGTTATGTTAGATTGTTGACTGGGTCAGTGGGTATAACCGTATAAGGTAAAACAAATATAACCTTTTATTTACCGTATATATTAAATACAGGAAGTAAAAGTTTCCATCGACCTGCTTTGAAATGTAAATGGGCCTTCTTTATTTACTGTACATATTAAATAAAAGAAGTAAAGTGTTCAATTCGGTTCGGTTTCGGTTTGGACCTAAAACCGAAACCGAAATATTAGTTCGGTTCGGTTTTTTGATTTTCGGTTTCGGTTGTTTTCGGTTTTGGTTTTTTTCGGTTCGGTTTCTATCGGTTTCGGTTTTACTTCGGTTTTTTGCTCACCCCTAGTATCCGCATCTCAGATAACGGATATATTTCTTATTTTCGAATACGGATGCGGACGGATATCAGATTTTTCGGGTACCCGTTGACAGCCCTAATTGGAAGTTTTCTTAAGTGGATATTTGTTTTAAGGACACATTTTAAAATAAAATTAGATCTAAGGACAAGCGATTTTCACAATATAAATTAAAGACAACTTTCATGATTTAATTGGAAAATGTTCAAATATTTTAAACTATGGGCACACGTTGACATTTCACAAATAAATTTTTTTAATACAAAAATGCTTTTATGCGATTATGAGATTAAAAATTAATTATGAAATGTTTTTGGTATCATAAATATGAGAAAAAATGAGAACAAAAAAAATTCAGGACGGAAAGCTATATGTATATAGCTTCATTATTTACGATATAGTTTTTTTATGATGCAAATGAGATTAGCTTTAAAATGACTTAATTTTGTATTTTGGTGATACAATATAAAGCTATATTATATTTTTAAGTAATAATGCTTTGTTCATTTAGCTTTCCAAGCAGATTATTTATGTATACTTATAATAACATCAGTAGGCTAAAATAATTTTGAAATCACTTTTTTTTTCTTTTAATTTTGAAGGCAATTTTTTTTTTTTATTATTTTAAAATTAATTTAGTAATAATGATAAATTAAAGTGAACTCCATGTTGATATAATACAATTTGGCCTTTGTCCATTTAATTATCAAACTTAATTGTTCTTTGATCTAATTTTTTGGGGAATGTGTCCTTAAAACTAAATACCCCTTTTCTTAAGTAAATATTTGGTAGTGTTATTTGGTTCCTTTTCTCTAAAATAATAATAATAAATTAATCTGCATGTAGAAACAGTGTGTACATAATGTATTTTTAATAGAGGATTGTTATTGACACTCCAAGTATTGTTTAAGGAGGGGGGGTCAATTTAAAAATAATAACTAAAATTTGTTAAAGGGGGTATCAATGCAGAGAACACCCACTTAACAAATAAAGTTTATTTTATCAAATTAGCCTTCTTTACAATAATCCTTTTTTTAGTTGTTAATCAAAAAAAAAAAAAAATACAGTATATCGGTCGAACTACATCAGATTTTTATACCAAATTATCAATAATCTCATTTGTCGATATACATCTGATCGGATGAAAATATATCATTCATAGGAAATTAATATGCATATATATCGAACAATTTTTTTATATGGTATCCCACCTTCGAATTTGTTAATGCACCTCATTTCCCCAAACGATCGCTTTTTTTTGTTTGCAAATAATTTAGGTTTTTTTTAATGCATTTGAAATTGATTAGGATTTGGGATGGTAACTGATGTTATTACCAAGATTAAAAGGGAACATAAAAAAATAAGTACGTGACCCCTCTTAACACTTTTTATGATTTGGGCCTTTTTAAATTTTGGCCCCCCTTAACAATATTTGGAGTGTCAATAACAATACCCTTTTAATATGTAGCCAAATATAATGTACTAGGCCATGTGATTCAAACATGTGTTGTCAAATAACCAACAAGATGAAAAGGTTAAGGAGCTCGTTCGCATCAAAAATTTCAATCGTTTTCTCAGTGGTGAAAATCGAGTTGTTGGCATCGGAAACCACCTTCCCCTCCATCTTTCTTCATCTCTCCTCTTCCCTCTTCTTCCATTTCCTCTTCTTCACAACAAAACTGATATTCTTCATTCGTCCGCAACTAGTATCAAGTATATATAGAGATAGATGTTCCGCTACACCTCTTATATTGCACGTGAAATTCCTCCTGAATTCCAGCTTTTAATATTCATCCTTTCTCTTTTTTTCCACTTAAATAATATAGTGTAGTGGAAAGAGAGAGAATAGATGAATATTAAAATCGGAATGTGTGGTTGGAAGTGCAATATAAGAGGTGTAGCAGAACATTTCTCATATATATATATATATATATATATATATATATATATATATATATATATGGGCACCCCTGTTTTGCAACACCTTTATGCTAACGTAAGTTACACTAATCCAAATCAAACAAGATTTTGTAGATGTTTAATCCACATATATATTATCATCTATCCAAAATTTGAGCTCGTTCCGACATTCGTAACATTATCAAAATCTTAGCTCAATTATTCACCGTTCAGACATTTATTCGAACCGTTAAATTTAAACATCAAATATATTATTCTACGAATGTCGGAATGAGCTCAAATTTTGGAAACATGATAACATATATATATATATACACACACACACATATACATATATACATATATATATATATATATATATATATATGTGTGTGTGTGTGTGTGTGGATTGAACATCTACAAAATCTTGTTGGACTTAGATTAGTGTAGCTCACGGTAGGGTAAGGGTGCTGCAAAATAGGGGTGTCCCCATAACGCTTCTCATATATATATATATATATACATATATATGTTGTTAATTATAAATTTTTTGTTAATCTTTTCAACTTTGAATGTCAAACCGACAAAAGCATCATTGATCCTTCGAATGTTAAAATTTGTCGTAGCCGCATATGCGTTAGCAATAAGAAGGGTGTGCCCAAAGCTATAGCTAAAAATTTCAACTCGATGGTAGAGGAAACCAACCTGCAAAGACAAAACGATTATTTAAAATTAATAAACGATACAAAAGTTCGACGTACGTAAATATGAAAATCATAGAAGAGAAGGGTCAAATGGAAAACCTTAAACAGGAAATTGGTGATGGATGTGATTCTAATAGACAAACTATTTCAGACAATGACGAGTGGTGGAGTGATCGTGCAAAGATATATTTTTAGTAAAGCCAGCTGATTTTATAGTGATCTAACCACTTTTATTACTAAATTAAGAATATGTGCCCTGCACATGTGTAGAAGAATAAAAAATTTATGGAGTCCAGGAGCTTGGCTATGATGTCAAATCTACTAATGTCAAAGATCGGTGAAAGAGATCCACTGTCTTTGTCCGTAGATTCATATCCAGTGACATAGAGGAAATCGAAGAAAATAGTGACAAGTGAAGAATCATAACCATCAGAGTCGGGATCTTTACACAAATTTCATAATCCACGAAGGTTTAGATAACAACAAAGAATTCCTAGTACCGTACTCTCCAGTAGAATAAAGAGCAATATCACCATCAACGACTTGGTAAATGAGATGCCTATACTGACCCTTTCCAGCAATATATTTGTAGAAAACTATTTTTCGGAGTATACCTCATGTTAGAATATACGTGTTGCCAAGTTTGGGCAGGGCGGTTCCAAACAATGACAAGAGGGAGCACAAAAGCGCAGGGAAGTTCTAAGTCAAAGGAATGTCAGAATTTTCTTCCCAAGATCTTTCCTTCTTCCTCCTTTTTTTATTTTGGCTCGATGATCAAACTAAATCCGAATTGGCATGTCCAATCCGGAAGTCATGCCTATCACATCTGTCAGAAGACGAAAAGTTTTCATTCATTTATTTTATAAATACTAGGCACACGCAGTTGTTTTATCGTTTACTTTTTATTGCTTCAAACCAAAACTCTCGAGAATGCCAAATTTCCAATTCCACACGAGACTAAACTCAATCAATCGCGAGTTTCACTTCTATTTAATCCTTCTAAACTTGAGCTTAAATCGACTTAGGTGGATTTCGATTGACTTGTTTCATGTTTTTAATTTGTGTCAACTTTGAATTTGGCACTTTGTGTTTGAATCGAATTCCGACAATGCCAGTTGAAGCCAGGCTCGTCATTGTTCGTGTAAGAGGTGGTGACGGTGGTGCTTTGACGTCGTGGTGGCATTGCGAAGAGGAGCAGTGCAAGGCACATGTTATGGCATGGAGAAATGAAGTCTCCAAGTCGGCCTGGCTTGTTGGGGAAGAAGGCGGAGGACTCCGTAAGCTTCAGGAGTGATTCACGGGGACCACGATGGTTGTGGAGGAGGATATTAGAGTTGAAGTGAGGAACAAATCACATATCTCTGGATGGACACTGTTATTAGTTTATCCGTAGGGAGATCAGTTAGGGAAGTCGAGATGGGCTTGTGGAGATAGGAATTGTCGATCCGGAGATAATCGAACCGTATGGGCCGATGCGGATGTGACCAATCCAGATGTGCTCCAGTCGAACTTGTGCTAAATCCATGCTTCACGAACCGACTTACCTTAACTTCCACAGCTAAACATGATTAATCTTCAATGACTAATTGACCTTGAACTCAGACATACAAGCTTCTAGACAGTTAGGATAGAGCTCATCAGAACTTTTAGACTTGCATACGAACATAGCTTGTCGTGCATAAAACACTAAGCAGGTCAAATAACAGAACACTGTCTCTTGCAAGAATATGACATGGATTCACTCATGATCACAATCTAATAAGATGGTCGGGAACAACAGTCTATCGAATCGATTTTTGTTGCATATTTCTAATGTTTTGTCTATGTTGTTGCTTTCTACACAACTTCTACTCCTCGCACTGTACAAGTTCACACATTGGGGGGGGGGGGGAGGTGGGTACAGGTTTATCACTCTAACCAATAATATTTATTGGGTAGCACAACTATAATGTCTGGACGATACCCAACAAGAGGTTCTAAGGTTGCAAAGGGAAAAGCTATCTAGCGAGACCTCGATACGAATTTTGGCTCCGAAACTGAATCAGACGACGATTTGCAGTTCGTAGTTTAACATCATGATGAGGAACCAACTACCTCGTTGTTTGAGGAAGAAACTGTTGGGAATTACGTATCACTGATCTTAAAGCAAACTTAACTCTAGAGAGGGGTGAATAGTGTTTAGTGGAATTTTATAATTTTTATGAAATCTTTTTGAATAAATCAAAAACAGATGCAAATTACAGATATGTAACAATCACAGAGTCAAACATAGATGATGATTAAAAAGTAAAAACAGTAAAGGGAAGAACACACCATGATTTTTCTGCTGGTGCAGAGTCACCCTACATCCAGACCCACACAACTCCATGTTTTACAGATTTCTTTTCAATATAATCTTCAAATTACAATCCTCGATTTCACAAACCACGAGGTACACTCCACCTGTTTTCGGAGTACAACGAGACCCAATTGATTTATGATCTACAATCACACCAAGCTGATTTGAACGAGCTACAACCACACATTTTCAGTATCGGTTTTGGAAGAAAGACTCGATAGAACTTTGATCTTGCGATCTTTGATTACAGAAACTCCTATAACTCTAAATATCACTTGATTCTTTTAGAGAGAGTAGTAGAGAATCAAACTCGATTAATTGGCTAATTCTCTTTGAAATCCGGTAGAATTTCATTATAGAAACTTGAATTTTAAGAGTATTAATGAAGAAGAGAAAAAGAGGAAGAAGATAATTAAAGTGGTTTAAATAATCGAATTTAGATTGGTATATATAGCTGTTTAACCGTCATGTCTCTTCAGGAAAAGTTTTAAACAAATAGACACAACTTATGAAATTTGAAAATAATGGTAACCATGTCGACATCGGGGGTAGGGGATGTCAACTTGTCTTAAGGAATTTTGAAATTTAATTTTTGTTTGAAAACAATGTAAATGATGTGTAAATAATTCAAGATAATTATGGAGTTTAAATAAACTATTTTCCTATATATTAAAATAGTATAATAGAGTAAGAATATAAATTAAAAACATATATTTATAATTTATAAAGATGATATAAAACTATAAACATAAATATAAAAAACTATAGATATGAATATAAGGAAATAATAATATTAAAACTTAAGTAATCATATATAATTAAAGCTTAAAATATAAGTAAGAAAATATAAAATATTTAAATTGGGAGTTAGATTAAAATCTAAGAAAATAAATTTAAATATTAAGAGATATAAATATATTTTATATAGGAAGTAATTTTGAAATCAATTTAAAAATAAAAGTTAAGAATATTTTAAAATATTATAAGGCTAAAATAGTGAGAAAATTGGTATAAGAATTTAAGTGCTATTACAAAATTTTACTAAACATTATAGACTCTATTACTTATCTTGATTCCTTGAACTCTTGTTACTCCCCAGTCTTTAATCCTGAACTCTTCTTCTTTGTAATCTTGAATCTTTAAACTGTATAGTCCTCAAATCAATACCTGCATATACGTCTTGCACATATATATATATAATAGTGTTAGTATAATAATAATAGAAAAAACAAGGTTATTGTCATCAAAACCATCATAACCAACACCTCAATCCCTAGTAGAATCGTCGTCGAAGGGAGAGGAAGATGATGGTGAAGGAGCTCCTGATACTTTTCCTAGGGTCGTCTTTCTAGACCTGCCGACTGACTGTTGGCCCACCTCGATTGATGAATCGAAGTTAAGGAGATTATATGTGAAGCACAGGATTCCTTTGACCAAGTTCGGGAGCCGACTCAGGGCGTGATTGCCCATAACCTTTTGGAAGGTTACATGACTATTAATTGACAAATGTACTCGGTGGGATGCAGTCCTCCATTTAGTCCGCTCATTGTCGACTTTCTTTGTTGCATGAAATTGGCACCCTTGCAACTGCACTCCAAAGCATACATCTATCTCTTCACATTGTACATAGTGTACGGGGAGCATCTACATCGAGATCCTACCATCAATGACATCGCCTTCTTTTATAACTTCAAGCATCAAAAGGATACCTCATCTTACCCTTTCTTCAAATTCACCTCAGGTAATCGAGTTATAATGGACGGGTTCAGCAAACTGGGGAACATAAGAAGTTATTGGTTTTATGTTTCACAACAAGAAGGATATGCTAGAAGATTAATTCAATGCCGTATGTGTAAGGTCCTGATTTGCTTATTTTAATCTCACTCCAGAGTTTCTAATACTCGTACCCCTTTGCGGGTGACATCCCGGCCAAGCACACTAGCAACGCATATCGCGCCCGTTCGGCTACTCCGAAGAATGTTTCGATGAATGACCGAAGTGTCAAAAAATGCATCGTTGACGAGTTCCTACATCATTACATTTTCTAGATGTAAATTAAACCTTAAGCGTGGGCGGTGTTCGAGCTACAACGGTCGTAGCCCCAGTAGCTATGCCTCCATTTGTTGTGCCCCTAGTCGGGGAGAGGGGCTTATAGTTGTCAAGTCCTGGGCTCATGCCTAAGTCAAGGGCATTTCCAAGGGAGTAGCTTCCCCGGGTCCAGTTAGGAACCCGTGGGAGAAGAGAAATCTTCTAGGAAAACAACTGAGGAAGGACAGAAGACTCCTTCTTTAGAGAAATCTCTTGTTTCGGTGGAGGAGGTGGCGGAGAGGTCCGCATTAGAACAAACACCGCAACCACAACCTCGATAACTGGCCCAAGGGGGCGGATCACCTTCCACGGAGAACTTCTTCAATAGTTAGACGATATAGATCTACCGTCTGAGCAGTATACTTTTCCTGACTTAGCTCCTCATACCTTCCCGCGTATGAAGGAGAAAGTGTCACAACCGAGGTTGGAGAAGTAACACCGACCAGCAAAGCGCCGACAATGGGTCTGTCGGGGGTATGCACTAGGACATACACTACACGAGCACTGCACGTCACAACACTTGTCTATCGCATAGTTTCCTAGTTCTAACTTTGATCCATTCTGGTTTGCAGGTACCATGTCTTCTCGGTCGTATGATTACAGTAAGTCCCGAAGTTGCTTGTCCAAGAGCGGAATCTCGCCTAAATATTATTCAGATTAAGAACGGGAGCGCAGAGTGTTAGATCCAAATTTGGCTCTAACACCTGAATTGTCTGAATTTGCTGAGATTAATGACTATAAACGAAAGAAAATACTGAAAACACACTAAACTTATAATGGTTCGCCGTTAACGAGCCTACGTCCACTTTATATGTCTTTGATTATACGTTAAATGCAGGTACAATCAATGGTTTCTCTCGATCTCACCATTACAATGATGATTCACTTAGCAATTTTGTAGTAATACTGATAAAAAAATAATGGAGGAGCAACAATGGTGGTATCAACTCTCAGAATTGCCAAAATATCCTGAAAAATGCCAAGTATGGGGCTATTTATAGGTGGTATCTGCAGGAGGTTCGTGATAACACGTGGCATAGATCCCGAGGATCTCGGACTGGTTCGTGGCTTGATGGAGAAATGGTCAATATGGCAGTTATGGACAGGTGTCGCAAGATCCTTCAATCTCATCTCGTGGAGGACTAGGTCTTGGTCATCATCCACTTGTAATAGGGTCGGTTCGTGACCCCTTCCTACGATCGGGTCGCGGTGCTCATACCGTGAATGTGTTATGGAATGGCCCTCACGAGTGGGGTCTTGGCGCTTGACCACGAGCCGGAGGCAAAGCATGTCACGAGGGGGTTGAGGTGGCCTCCTTCACGAGCCGGGTAACTTGGTGTTGAACTTGCATGTGTGTATCTTCATCTAGTTGCTTGTGAATGTTTACTTTCTTGATGGCTTGGTCATGAAGCTAGCCAACATTTTGCCCCCTTCAAATATGTTTTATCAGGGATGAAACATGTTTCGAAACTGTTGAACAGACCTTTTCACGGAATGTTACAAATCAACAGTCAGATTTGTTTGTTACGTCGCACCATTTCAAATGATTGTATCCTTTGATGAGTATAAATATCAGGCTGGACGTCCGATTATTTCTCTGTTCATTGATTAACTTTCATCTTCTAAATTCTAGAGTATATCGCGATCAACTTGTCAGGTAGGTTTTAAATTCCATAAGAATTTTACAGAGGTTCAGCATTCCTGCACATGAAAAGATTTATCCTTTCGATTCAGTAATCACTTCAGAATTCAGGTCATCAAAACACACTGTGCCCCGTGTCATGGGACGTGTTACACGAATCGATGGTTTAGCGGGCCATCATGCGAGCCACAGTGGGCTCGATCAGATGTTCACGGTCCACTGGACCAAACCGATTCATGATAAGATAAAAACGAGAAGGCCAAAAGCCTTCGCAGAGGCTGTATAAACCTATCCCCCTCTCCTTTTTTTCCCTTCCTCTCTTTCTCTTTACCGTTGTCGCCTCCTTCCGAAGTCCTAAACCCTAGTTTATCTCGTTTAAGTCCATCAATCCTAAATCGCCTAATTACACCAAGTAGGTAATAATAATGAGAACTACAATGGCGGATTTTCCTTTTCCTTTTGGGTTTCGATTCGAATTGGGTATTTATGGGCTTTTCTTCCTGAGAATGGCTTTGGTGTCACCGCCAGCATCAATGGTGGCGACAGTGTTCATGGAGCTGGAGCTTGGGAGAGTGATTGAGGGATGAAGGAGGGGTTCGTTCGTGGATATGGTAGATCGAGGATTAGGGAAGAAAACGCCTTAACGAGGTAGCTGACTAGTTGGGGGATCCCCTCGTGATGACAGTCCCATAAGTGGGGAAGGGATTGGTTGTTGGATAGGTCTGCTTCAGCACAATTCGGGTCGTGAGATGTAGTGGCGAGGTAGAGCGTGGGACACACAAATGAAACGGATCGTGAGATGGGGATATCGTCGGGACGTGATGATAGATCACGAACCGGTCATCACGACCTGGTTAAGCATGAGCTTTCTTTGAAGATGAATCTTGTCGTGGACCAGTGTAGGTCCACGAACCCGATCTGAACCACAGGTCGCACCTTCACGTCTTGTAGACAATCCATGTCCTTGTCCTTTGTACTCTTTCTCAAGTCGTGAGTAATAGAGTGTCGGTTGCTGTGTCATTTGCTTTATTGCATCCTCGATATTCTTCATACTGTTGACCTTCTGATCTGCTAGAAGGAACTTTGAATTACGCGCTTCTAGATTGTTGCAAAGCTCATAGCAAATTTTAAAGATTATAATGATTCATATGAGTAAAGAATGGCAGAATAGATAAGAAATCGTGCAATAAAAGTAAATGACACATGATATTTTATAGTGGTTCGGTCGAATCGTGACCTACGTCCACTTTATAATCTTTTGCTTATATAATCGGACTGTTCTAGGTAAGTCGTGCCTTTTTACATGGTCCTAAAAACAAAAGATTAAAACTGACACTTTCAGGTCAGGTAATGTCGCAGATGCTGGGCATTCCACCCTCTGGGGATTTCATCTCCTTCCACGGTCGCTAGCTTGAAGGCTCCATTATCAAGCCTTCGTAGGGTGGCATAAGGTCCTTCCCATTTCGGGCTCAAGTGTACTGGCGGTGGAAATACACGCTTTAGAACCAAGTCTCCGGGTTCAAATGTTCGAGCTCGGACCCTCTAGTTGTAGTACCGAGCGACTTGCTGTTTGCGTCTTAGGGCACGTAGATCCGCCTTGTCCCTTTTTTCTTCTACCATATCCAGGGATTCAAGAAGCAGTTCATTGTTAGTCATTGGGTCGTAATAAGTGACCCTGTGAGATGGCACTTCTAACTTAACCGGGATGACAACTTTAGCTCCAAAAGCAAGGGAAAAGGGTGTATGCCCGGTGCCTGACTTGAAGGTTGTTCTGCAGGCTCATAATGCCATAGGTAGCTATCAACCCACATGGCTTTGGCCCGCTTCAATCGCTTCTTCAAAATGGACTTGATTACTTTGTTTGATGCTTCTACCTGCCCATTTGATTGCATATGTGCCACAGTTGTGAATCTCTTCTCGATATGGTATTTTGGAAAAAATCAGGAACTTGGTGCTGTCAAATTGGGTCCCATTATCTGTTATGACGACTTTCGGGATTCCAAATCGACATATAATGTTTCTCACAATAAAGTTGATCACCCTTTTGGTTGTGATAGTGGTCAACGGTTCTGCTTCGACCCACTTTGTGAAGTAATCTACGGCTACGGTGGCGTACTTAGCTCCACCCTTAGCAATGGGGAGGTTCCCAATAATATCAATTTCCCATATAGCGAAGGGCCACGGGCTCATCATTGTTGTTAACCGGTTAGGAGGTGCTCTGGGGATCTTGGAGAATTTTTGGCTGCTATCGCAATGCCGTGCATATTTAGCTGCTTCTTTGTTTACGGTAGGCCAAAAATAATCGTATCGTGGTATCTTCTTTGCTAGTGTCTGGCCTCCAGTGTGGTTGCCACATTCACCTTCGTGAACTTTCCTCAACACTCTTTCGATGTCGTTGTGGGCTATACACCGGAGGACCGGCATCGAGAATCCTTGTTGGTACAACACTTCACCTTGCACGACATATCTGGAGGCTTTATGAATGACAGCATGCGTTTTGCTCTTTTTGGTGGGAAGCGTCCCATTTATCAAGAAGTTCTTTATGGATGTCATCCATGACTCCCTTTCCGGCTCAGTCCCTAGTATATGATCAATTTCCATCTAATTGATACTCTGAGATTGCAGTATCTCTATCGGGACCATCTCTGTGTGCTCGGGATTATCAGAACTTGCCGTCTTGGCCAGCTTATCTGCCCTCTGGTTCTCTAATCGAGGGATGTGTGTTATACTGTAGTGTTCCAAGCCACCCAGCAATTTTCTTACTTCCCTCAAGTAGGATACAAGCCTTGGTCCTTTAGCCTGAAACTCTTCATTAACCTGGTTCACCACTATCTTCGAATCGCAAAAGATGTCCAGCTTCACTATTCTTAGCTCCCTTGCAAGCTTAAGTCCGGCAATCAGGGCTTCATACTCCAAGTCGTTATTGGTGGCGTGGAACTCTAATCTCAAAGCATAATATACTGATCGTTCTTTGGGAGTTACTAGTGCCACTCCAGCACCAGATCATTTGTCATTCCTGGCTCCGTCAGTATACAGTTTCCAGGTGTTAGGGTCAACAAGTTGTTTTGGAGGGTCAACTTCCTCACTCACCGCATTGCCCTCCGGGACAGTAAACTCTGCTATAAAATCTACCAGTACTTGCCCCCTTATCGATCTTTGGGGCTGAAAGTTCAGGTCGAACTGACTCAACTCGATATTTCACTTGAGTAGCCTTCCTGATGCCTCTGGTCTTTGCAACACTTTCCGCGACGGTTGATCCGTATATACAGTGATGGGATGAGCCTGAAAATAGTGACGAAGCTTTCTAGACGCGATCAACATACTAATACGCAAGCTTCTCTATCTTTGGGTTGTTCCGCTCTGCCGCTGCTAGCTTCTTACTCACATAGTATACAGGTCTCTGGACTTTATTCTCTTCTCTTACTAGAGCTGAGCTTATCGCATGGGACGGCACTGCCAAGTATACGAACAGATCCTCGTGGTCTACCGGCTTGGACAATATCAGAGGTTTTTCCAGATGATTTAGGAGGTTCTGGAACGCTTCTACATAATCAGGAGTCCACTTGAAATTGCGCTTCCCTCGCTTTATTAAATCGAAAAATGGAATGCACTTATCCGTAGCTTTGGAGATGAATCTACTTAATGCGGCTACTTTCCCAGTGAGGTTTTGCACATCTTTAATTTTCCTTGGTTCTTGAATGTTCCTGATTGTCGCGATTTGGTCCGGATTGATTTCAATTCCATGTGAGCTGACGATAAAACCCAAGACTTTCCCGAAGCTACTCCGAACGAACATTTTAGTGGGTTGAGCTTCATCCCGTATCGCCTAAGGATGCCAAACATTTCTTCTAAGTCGGTAGTATGGTTGGATGACTGTCTGGATTTCACGAGCATATCATCAACATATACTTCCATCGTCTTCCCAATCTGACTGTAGAACATCCGGTTTACTAGTCGTCGATATGTTGCTCCGGCGTTCTTTAAGCCAAAAGGCATCACTACATAGCAGTACAGTCCCAAATCTGTAATGAAGCTGGTACGCTCCTTATCTGGCACATGCATTGAGATTTGATTATATCTAGAATACGCATCCATGAAGGAGAGAAGTTTGTGACCCGCGGTTGAATCCACCAATTGATCGATTCTCGGAAGTGGAAAACTATCCTTCGGGCAAGCCTTGTTCAAATATGAAAAATCGATGTCGGTGCGCCATTTCCCGTTGGCCTTCTTCACCAAAACCGGATGAGAAATCCATTCCGGGTAATTCGAATCTCTAGTGAATCCATTATTCCTCAACTTCTCAACTTCTTCCTTTATGGCAGCTGACCTCTATGGGCCTAGCATCTGCCTTTTCTGCTTGACAGGTGGATGCTTCAGGTTGATACTCAATAAGTGACTCATGATTGATGGGGATATCCCACACATGTCAGCATGGGTCCAGGCAAACACATCCAGGTTGGCCTTTAGGATGTCGACCAATTCCTTTTTGCGAATAGGGTCCAACTGAGATCCAATCTTCAAGACCTTCGCTGGGTCATTATCGTCGGTTGGAATATCCGCAGTTGTTTCGTTTGGAGTCGCCATTCTTTCCCCAGGTTCCTCGTCCTCTCTGGGATCTATATCCTCGGGCAGTTCTCTGGGCGGCTCCTTTGGAGCCATCTTTAATTGCTGTGCTCTGTCCTCCTTTGCGGGTGGAGGAGTACCCTTTGGTTCTATGTTTAATCCTTTGAGCAACAACTTCAACTCTGCTATGTAGCAAGCTCTTCCTACGACTTGGTCACCTCTAACTACTCCCACTCTTGCATCTGTCGGGAACTTTAACAATAAGCACCAGGGTGCAATACAGGCTCTGAATTCTGCTAGAGCCAGTCGGCCCAAGAAGGCGTTATAAGGTGACTCAATATACAATACCACAAATGGAAGGATTCTCACTCTCCGGCGATCTCTTTCTCCCAAAGACACTGATAATTCCACATATCCCGTCGAGGCTGTTGAGGCTCCATTGAAGCTTCGTATCCATCCCTCATAGGGCTTCAAATCTTTCGCCTCAGGCTTCATTTGATCAAAAGCTTTCTTAAATAGGATTACTGAACTTCCACTATCCACCAAAACCTTGTGGACCAAAGCAAGACCGATGGTTGCCGTGATCATTAAAGGATCTTCAGTGGGAGCATGAACTCCAATACAATCTCTATCACGAAAGATGATATCATCAAACATCGTTTTGTGCTGCTTTATTAGAACCTCAATTTCGGGATTACCGTATTCTCCCACTTCAAGGTGTTTGATCGCATTCACATACTGATCCATTGCCCTAAAGCTGTGTCTAACAGGATGAGGCCCTCCTACTATGGTATTGATGACAATGTTCTTTCCTTTCTGTTGGGCAGTCGGTCTTGCAGCAGGTTGATTTTGGTTCGGGGACTGCTCAGCTTGCCCCTTGTTTCTCGGAGCAACCTTGTACTCATCCAACTTTCCTTCACGGAGTAGCTTCTCGACGACATCTCTCAAATGACAGCAGACATTGGTGGAATGGCCATGGGTCTGATGAAAAAGACAAAACTTTCCGGTCTCACGTTCTTTTTCTGTTGTGTCTCTAGGTGGAGGTCTCTTATATTGAAGAACGTTGTATGTATCCAGGAAGATATTTTTTAGTGTATCATTCAGTGGCGTAAAATTCTCAAATGGTTTGAACCGAGGCCTCCTCTGCGAGTCGTTCCCTCGATTTCTTCTCTTGTTGCCATTTCTAGATGATTAACATCGAAATGTGTTTATTTTATGCTCTTATATCTTATCTTTTGTATATAAATAAATATTACTTGAGTATTGTTTTGTTACTTTTACAGATATTCCAACCCAACCCGCATGCAACCAGAAAAGTAGAGAAATGGAGATCAGATTGCTATATATTTACATTTTGAAGAATTGTAGAGGAAGATCCCACATCTAGTTGCTGTTGGACAAGAAAATGATTGAAAAAAGGCTATGCACATCTCAAATCAAGGGAGGCCTGTCAAAGAACCAAGAGGAAAAGAAGAAAGGCCAAAAATTTAATAGATTTAACTAAGGCCCATTTGAGATTCCCATTGTAAACTAATTAGTGATGTAATGGCTAGGCTCATTTGTAATTAGGGTTAGGGTTTGGTTATCTCCTATAAATACCCTTGTAATATCATTGTAGCCACCATCCTATTTTTCTCTTCTTCTCCATTAATAAAGTTTCTAGTTCTCTTTTATTTTTCTGTATTTTAATTTTCATAGCAACTAGTACCATCTACACAATTAGGTTTGGTAGAGTACTAGTTGTATTTTGCACACCTTTTCATTAGTGATTGACCGTCTGATTAGATTCAGCGGTAATCCTAATTTTAATTCCTGTTGTTATTTTTTGCAATTTCAATTTCTGTTCTTTTTACTGCTTCCTTTGGTCAATTGGATTGAATATAGATTTGATTAGATTCAGATCTGATTCAATTCAGTAATAGTTTAATTGCAGTTTCAATTTCGTTTGCTTTCAAAACCAACCTCGAAGATTTGTCTAACTCGCCCACGAAATTCTATAAATAATAATTTTTAATTTTTCCTCCCTGTGTTTGACCTGTATGCTACACACCTGTACGCTTGCAGAATTTAATTTGAATTTCGCGCTTTTCCAGTTCATAGGAAAGCGTCGAACAAGTTTTTGGCGCCAAAGATTTGATTGCTAATCTACCTCCTCCTAAGTCTGTTAAGGATGTTCGTTCATTTCTTGGCCATGCGGGATTCTATAGAAGATTCATTAAAGATTTCTCAAAAATTTCAAAACCTCTCTCGAACTTACTTGCCAAAGACGTCAAGTTTGAATTTTCCAATGATTGCAAAACATCTTTCGAAACTCTTAAGTCAATCATAACCACAACTCCCATCATTCAACCCCCTGTTTGGACTCAGCCGTTCGAACTTATGTGTGACGCTTCTGATTTTGCGATTGGGGCCATCTTGGGCCAACGAATCGATAAACTCCCTCGAGTCATTTACTATGCTAGCAAAACCTTAAATGAGGCCCAAATGAATTACTCAACTACTGAAAAGGAATTTTTGGCAGTTGTCTTCGCTCTTGAGAAATTCAGACCACATCTTATAGGATCCAAAGTCATAGTTTACACTGACCATGCTGCCTTACGATATTTGCTCTCTAAGAAGGATGCCAAGGCCCGCTTGATTCGTTGGATCCTTCTTCTTCAAGAATTTGACATAGAAATACGAGATAAAAAGGGATCTGAGAATGTTGTAGCTGATCATCTCTCTCGAATTATGCACGAAAATGTTGATGACACCCAAATCGATGACTATTTTCCCGGTGAACAAATCCTTTCCATCTCTAACACCCCTTGGTACGCTGACATTGTGAATTATCTTGTCACGCAGCAAACACCCGCTGAATGGTCGAAACAAGATAAACAAAAATTTCTCTCTAAAGTTCGAAACTTCTATTGGGACGACCCATATCTTTTAAAATACTGTCCAGACCAAATCATTCGAAGGTATGTACCTGATCATGAACACCAAAGTATTCTCTCTTTCTCACATGACCATGCTTGTGGCGGTCATTTTGGAGCAACAAAAACTGCTGCAAAAGTATTGCAAAGCGGTTTTTATTGGCCCACACTCTTCCATGACGCTTTCGAATTTTGCTCTAAATGCGATCGATGTCAGAGAACGGGTCGAATCACTAAGCGAAACATGATGCCTCTCAACCCCATTTTAGTGATTGAGTTATTCGATGTTTGGGGCATCGATTTCATGGGGCCATTCCCTAACTCATTTGGAAATCTTTACATCTTGCTTGCGGTAGACTATGTCTCAAAATGGGTTGAAGCCATCCCGACCAAAACCAACGACAACAAGGTTGTTATCAAATTCCTCAAAGAAAACATCTTTTCGCGCTTTGGCACACCTCGAGCTATCATTAGCGATAATGGCACTCACTTCTGTAATCATGCTTTTGAGCCCTTGCTCAAGAAATACTCAGTCACACACAAGCTATCGACCCCTTACCATCCACAAACTAGTAGGCAAGTAGAAGTTTCCAATAGACAAATCAAACAAATTCTTGAGAAAACCGTGAATTCCAATAGAAAAGATTGGTCCTTAAAACTGATTGATGCACTTTGGGCATTTCGCACTACTTACAAAACCAATCTAGGAATGTCACCATATAGGTTAGTCTTTGGGAAGACCTGTCACTTACCTCTTGAATTAGAGCATCGTGCTCTTTGGGCAATTAAACTTTTGAATTTTGACTTAGAGAAGGCCGGCTCACATAGGAAGTTACAGATCTCAGAACTAGAGGAATTAAGAAAAGAAGCATATGAAAATGCGAAAATCTTTAAAGAAAGAACCAAAGCCCAACACGACAAGAACATACTTCGTAAGGAATTCAATGTAGGACAAAAAGTTCTTTTATACGACTCTAGACTTCACTTGTTTCCAGGAAAACTCAGATCTCGATGGACTGGACCTAATGTTGTGAAAACAGTATATCCTCATGGAGCAGTTGAAATTGAAAATACTAAGGATGGAAAAGTCTTCAAAGTAAACGGTCAACGACTGAAACCATTTTTGGAATTCGAGCAATACGAAGACGATGACCTTATCGATCTTCATGAGCCTGATCATCCACCATGAAATCAGGTAGTACACGTTCTCTTCTTTTAATTTTCATTTTTTCGCTCCATTTTGGTCTGCATACCTTAGACAGTTGGGACACTGTCTCAATCTAGTGTGGGGGAGTCAAGTCTGCATCACATCTTCTCTAGTTCTCTTTTTAAAAAAAAAACACTCACACAGACACGACTCATTTTAGAGTGATACTACGAAATAAGTTTACAACTTTTAGTCAGTTGATAGTATTTTTTTCTCTCAACTTAGATCGAATAAGAAATATAATGAAAAGTTTAATTTTGAGGGATAATAGTGTAACCGGTACATAGGGAGATTCTTAGGTGATGGCCATGAAATCTATTCTATATTGTAGACTTTGTTTAAATAAGTGGAGGACTTAAAACACTTATATTGGCTTTTCAAAATCTTTAAAACTAAGTTGTGTTAAGTTGAATTCGCGTAACTCTCTTTTGTGCTTACAAATTCAATAATAATAGTAGTAATCCAAGGGTATCCAACATTGCTTGTATATCTAGCGTTGGTGTGCAAACCCGCCAAGCTCTATCCGACATGTTGTTGACAAAGTCAGCGTTGGAATATCTTGGTCTCATTTTATGAGATTGGACACCTAAGGATTACCGACACGTGTTGACAAAGTCAAAGTCATCCTGCACAATCCGCCAAGCTCTTTACCCACTCTCCATTAGTCAGCGAGGCAGTGCATGGGTGGTAAACCTTGGTCTTCTAAGTTAGGTGTATGTACTTAATCATAAATTTTAAAATTTTATAGAATAAAGAATAAGCGATGATGCCCAAACACTTCTTGACCTTATTGATTTGACTAGCCATACATGAGAAAATAATAATACCACTTTGCAAACTGTGCCAAGCAAACTAAGAATCTATTTCATGGCTGCACTATGTTATCGACCGAACTAACTGGCCAAACTGGAATTTAACATTTGAAAACTTGATTTATATTGAAAATCTGTGACAAGTTGAGGTATCTAAAATAAAATCAACTGACTAGAAATTGTTAACTTAATTTGTTGTACCACTTTCCTGAAACAAGCCGTGTTGTCATTTTTGTTTTTTGTTTTCTTGTATATAACCTTTGCATTCATGTAGTTACATTAGATCCACACATACTGCATTTGGATTTTGTGGGTAGTATCCACTGAAAACCCTCACGAGACACCACTCGTCCTACTAGGGACACCTAGAGGTTTAACGGCTTGTTGCATACGCTCAATGCAATCATGTTTCCTACGAAAGTGTGACCTATCTAGTTAGTTTTTAATTTTTTGTTTTACTCGAGGACGAGTAAAAGATAAGTGTGGGGGTATCTGATTAACATAGAAATGTGTTTATTTTATGCTCTTATATCTTATCTTTTGTATATAAATAAATATTACTTGGGTATTGTTTTGTTACTTTTACAGATATTCCAACCCAGCCCGCATGCAACCAGAAAAGTAGAGAAATGGAGATCAGATTGCTATATATTTACATTTTGAAGAATTGTAGAGGAAGATCCCACATCTAGTTGATGTTGGACAAGAAAATGATTGATAAAAAGGCCATGCACATCTCAAATCAAGGGAGGCTTGTCAAAGAACCAAGAGGAAAAGAAGAAAGGCCAAAAATTTAATAGATTTAACTAAGGCCCATTTGAGATTCTCATTGTAAACTAATTAGTGATGTAATGGCTAGGCCCATTTGTAATTAGGGTTAGGTTTTGGTTATCTCCTATAAATACCCTTGTAATATCATTGTAGCCACCATCCTATTTTTCTCTTCTTCTCCATTAATAAAGTTTCTAGTTCTCTTTTATTTTTCTATATTTTAATTTTCATAGCAACTAGTACCATCTACACAATTAGGTTTGGTAGAGTACTAGTTGTATTTTGCACACCTTTTCATTAGTGATTGACCGTCTGATTAGATTCAGTGGTAATCCTAATTTTAATTCCTGTTGTTATTTTAATTTCTGCAATTTCAATTTCTGTTCTTTTTACTGCTTCCTTAGGTCAATTGGATTGAATATAGATTTGATTAGATTCAGATCTGATTCAATTCAATAATAGTTTAACTGCAGTTTCAATTTCGTTTGCTTTCAAAACAAACCTCGAAGATTTGTCTAACTCGCCCACGAAATTCTATAAATAATAATTTTTTATTTTTCCTCCCTTTGTTCGACATGTATGCTACACACCTGTACGCTTGCAGAATTTAATTTGAATTTCGCGCTTTTCTAGTTCATAGGAAAGCGTCGAACACCAGACTAACGACCATTCCCTTGTTTTTTTTGTTTCCAACGTTGAACTCTACCTTTCCGGAACTGTCTCCAGATTGTTTGATGGCCACATTGCTTTGTATATCCTCTTTGTCGGCAACCTTCCTCTTTCGATTGGCATGTATTTCTTCTTGACGTAAGCGAATGTTAGCTTTTTCATAGAATACTTCTCTAGTCAACGGTGGTTTGCTGGCTAAGTATCTCCCAAACTCAGTATCCTTGTCCACTCCGTCAATTAGGGCCATCAAAACAGTTTGTTCATGAGGGTCCCTTACTTCCGTAACTGCTAGGTTAAAGTGGTCTAGATATGACCTCAAAGATTCATCGGGACGTTGTTTAATGAGGGATAACTCAATGACATTCTTAGACCTCTAAGCATAAAGTCGGAATTGATTTACAAATTGTTCACTCAATTCCCTGAAACTGGAGATCGATCATGACGGCAGGCGAGTAAACCACATTAGTGCCACATCCTCCAAGAATATCTGGAACGCTTTACATTTTACTGCTTCAGGAGTAGCAACGGCATTCATGTACCACGAATACCTCATCAGATGCTGAACTGGATCTGTCCTGCCTGCATAACGATTCATGGTGGGCATAGTGAATCGTCTTGGGAAGCGAACATCCAGTATATCATCAGTAAAGGGCGTATGACTGCGGCCTGTTCCCCAATCCTCATTCCTCTGTCCACGTCTATCTACCATGATATGCCTAATCATTGCTTCAACATTAGCATGAGTCACTGTAGACTCAGGATCATCACTCCTTGCCCTACGGGGCCCTCCATTGTTCCTTCGACGGGCTGCCGCGATTCTGGGGCTTAAGCGGAACTTTCTTGTCCCCTGTTTCCACGGTCAATCACGCGGCGAGGGGTTGCAGTGGTTGATTCTCAACCAGATCATCAATAACTTGAGCTCTAGGAAGTGTTGCAGAATTATTCAGATTACGGTTGGTAGGCCCCAAGTTGAGTGCCACCTCCTCTCGAGATGGAAGCGATCCAAATCGAAGCTGGTCTATATTCTTAGCCCTTTCCAATGGTCGTCGTGGGGGTCTCGGAGATTCCCCAGACGAAGACGAGTATTTTGGAGTCAGAGGATGAGTTGGCGGAGGTGATCTCTGCCTCTGAAGTCAATTCTTCTATCTAATGCAGTAATATTCCGTTGTAATAAGGAACTTTCTTGCCTTTGAGCTACCAACTCATCATTCGTCCTCTCCAACATATCGAGAGTGTGAGAAAGATCTCCTTTAGTAGCTTGGGCAGAAGGGTTGAACCGATCATCAACATTCTCTCTTATATGTAAAGAACCCGAGCCAGGTCGAGCAGAAGCACCAACACGAGCAGAACGATCCATAATTTCCTTTCCAGGTCGAGTTGTGGTCCGGTGGTCAGGGCGGTTCGTGACCCTTTCTTGTTGACGGCTCATGGTGGCTCCCTGGAGGCGGTTCGTGGTAGCGTGAGCAGGGCGATTCGTGATGTTTTATTGGGATCGGGTCGTGACGCCATCTATGGGTCGGATCGCACCCTGGTCCTCACGAATCGAAGACTCCAGCTCGACTTGCTCGTGAATGCTTTCTTCGTTAGCTTCGTTTACAGTTTCGTTTGCTTGCAAAGCTCGTGCATCCTTGGACTTATTTCCAGCCATAATGTCGTGGCTTTGCTGAAAACTTCAGAAATCAAAACAGTGAAGATTCAGACTATTTTTTTCGGACTTGAATGTCCAAATAGTAGAGCAATAATCCGATGTGCTGAGACTTCAATTCTTAGTGAAAGCACCAAAATGTTAGATCCAAATTTGGATCTAACACAGGGACCAAGATAGGGAGGAGCGAGAGAAAGAAAGGCGATGCCAATACGCTTCCAAATACCTTCCCTGTTCTCATTCCCATTCTTTGGTCTGCTACGATACCAATAAGTCAAAGAGCCATAAAGGTATCCGTGAAAGAAACAAGCTGGTTGTCAAGGCCCCTCCCTCAAAAGTAGATCCACCATAAGGAGTCACACCCAAAAAATCATTCAGAGCTGAAGGATAAGGGTAATGAGAAGCACGTAGTGGCACCTAACAAGCATGCGTCGAAGGAAATATCCGTTTTAGACCCTATCATGCTCGATCGGACTGCGGAGGAGCGGAAGATTATCCTGGAAAAACAATTTCCCCATTACTGCTTTAGGCGCATGCACTTTGTTCCCTCTACACCCCATGTGGGAACATGCTTGAAACTACTGGGGGAAAAGCTTAAAAAGGAAATCAATGAAATCTTCGGGAAGTACAATGAGACATGTAAGTATGCCCGAAAGCTATCTAAGATCATCTGAGACCTCGAGCTTGATTTGGCAAACATGCACCAGCTATGGGATTGTGATAAGAGTTCGCTGGCCATACTTGATAAGGAACTTAACGAGGCTAGAACTAATTGTAGGGTGCGGAAGTGAGCGCCGAAGAACATATTAAGATGAATAATGAATTTTTGGATCGTTTCCATACAGAACTTAATTTTCATAGCCAAAGGGCAAAGACCCTCAAAGATCAATGTAAGGGCCCTACTCATGAAAACACTAAGTTAAAACCTAAATGTTGCATTCTAGAGGCGAATAAAGGTTCTTTGGAAAAAGAAAATCCCGAGTTGAAGGCCAAGCTGGTCGAGGCCGAGGCCATGTCTAAAAAGGAGGAGGATAACGCCTATGTTGCCTTAGAGTCTACTTCCAGCTCCAAACTCCAATATGACATAGACATGGAGGGGTTGACGAAGCAGGTTGATGAAGTGAAGAGAGTGGAAGTAGAGTTCGTGCCTCTGGTTATGAGCTTCTTTGCCGGGGTCCTCCGGTATCGCGACATATCTTAGATAGACAATTATCCTACAATTCTATTTGTTGCCTGAGGTAAGTTAGACGATGAGGAGAGGCGTGCATCGGAGGATGAAGTTATGGATGTGGAGGAACTAATAAAGAAGTTCTTAAGGGACAACGATCCCTAAGTTCCTACAGAAGGAAAGAGACTGTAGAAGTAGCCCGAAGTTCCTACAGAAGGAAAGAGACTATAGAAGGTATATACTTGATTTCACCGCAATTTAAAAGAGTTCTAGTCACATGTCGGTGAACCATGGAAACTAAGGTTCTGGCATCTATAGTACCGAAAGGACTAACTGTTATTACTCTTCCTACTGCATGTAGCCATCAAGTTCAGACTTCTCCTAAAGCACGGTCAAAGGTTTCTAAAGAGCCTCAAGTGCCCGCTGTTGATGATTCAGAAAAAGATGAAGAGATGATTGATGCATTGAAGAGTCTGGATGGTAGGAATTCTCAAATTGAAGGCGTAGAAGATGTGGTTCTCACAGGGGAGTATGGAAAGAATGGTGCCTTAAACATGGCAGAGATGAAGGGTTGGAGGAGGGGAAGCTTCTCCAACTTAAATTCAGATCAATCAAATCATGTCCCATCTCAATCAATCCCATGTAGATGATTCCTCCTTCCAGAGCTTCACAGTCGTTGGCATCGACTGAGGAGACCAAGTCTTCTAGGAAGGAGAAGAGGTTGAAAACGAAGTATGATAGGTCCGAGAAGGGCTCAGAGGAGTCTGGCAGTGATAGGCCTTCTAAACGTCGAGTCTTGAAGGAGTCCGATTTGGGGGAAAAGCTAGAAACAATAGACCAACGACATGCTTCCCAAGAACAAGTAGACTCTCATTTTGTATAATTTTCCATTTCGTAAGCCTGATGTGTTTTGTATGAATGCAACCCTTACATTTTTGACTTATCTTCCTGTGTAAACTTGCAGTGTAAATAAAATAATCTATTTATTTGCAAGGTTATATCTCTTTTCATTCAATGTATTTGCGATTTAATTTTTACTAAGTCTCACTTAATTCATTAACTGTCTCGCTTAGAATGAGAAAGTATTCTAGGATGAAGGCAGTGTATATGGTCCTAAATAACTTTGAATCATTCATCGATCAATGCCATGATGAATTTAATTAGTAAGTTTGCGCTCGTGCCCCCAGCATCGGTGGTGGTTAAGCTAAGTCTATTAGATGTCCTATGCTTAATTCGTTGTACTCTCCCGTCGTTAATTTGATTTAGAGTTGTGGGATAAGAAGTCTTAAGTCATGTTGTGTCGTTCATGCTTACCTAATTGATTGATACACTCTCTCAAATCGTGAGAGTTAAAGTTGAGTTTGCGAATGGTCTTTTCATTTCCGTTTGGGCATCTTTCCTACACTTTAGTCTTTAAAGTGAGGGTCGCCACACCGAGCTCAGAGTCAAGCTCGAACTTTGTTAATTCTTACTCGACTAGTTATAGATTTGAGTAAGCTCAACGAAATGTGAGGGAATGAATGTCGTTGGAGAATTAGTCATTCCCATCGTTCCAGATTTGGCGCAGGCCAGTCAAATCATAACATTTAGCCATATTATTATTAATTCTTGTTATTATACACGACCATGAAGCATATAAGGATCCGTGATTTATAACACAATGGTTGTCGGCAACTTTATTACATAGATTGAAAATGAAATGATATTTACAAATTTATAGAAATAAAAGCTCAAGTTAAAAATGTCGCAGATGCTCAACATTCCATGCCTTCGGGAGTCGGTCGTCAACCTGAAAGCCCTATTATCAAGTTCTATTAAATGACATAGGGCCATTCCCACTTCGGGCCCATATGGACAAGGCCAGGAAAGGCATGCTTCAAGACGAGGTCGCTGGGTTCAAAGGTTATAGGTTGAACCTTCTTGTTATAGTATTGGGTGACCCGACGTCTATGTGCTGGGCATGCAAATCAGTCTCCTATCTATTCTCGTCAATCATTTCAAGCGATTCCAAGAGATGTGCCTTATTAGTCAAAAGATCATAGTACGTTGTTTGGTGAGAGGGGACTTCAAGCTCCACCGGTATAACTGTTTCGGAGCCATAGAAAAGTGCGAACAGAGTGTGGCCAATCGCTGAATTATAGGTCGTCCGATATGACCAAAGGACCAAAGGTAACTTATCAACTCACTTTCCTCTAACCTTCTCGAGTCGCTTCTTTAGGATGGACTTTATGATCTTGTTTGCAACTTTGACTTATCCATTTGATTACAAGTGTGCAACTGTAGTATATCTCTTCTCGATTTGATGACATCAGCAAAAATCTTTAAATTTTGTGCTATCGAACAGGGTCCCATTAACAGTTATGATAATCCTAGAGATTCAAAATCGACATATGATATTTCTAATAAAAAAGTTGATCACCCGCTTCGTCGAGATCATGGTCAGAGGTTTGACATCAGCCCACTTCGTGAAATAGTCAACTGCCATGATCACGTACTTCGCTCCACCCTTGGATATCAGAAGTTACCGATTATGTCTATACCTCACACCGCGAACGGCCAAGGACTAACCATTTGAGTGAGCTGAGTTGGTAGAGCTCTCGAAATCTTGTCAAATCACTATAATTTGTCATAGTGTCGTGAATAATCATCCATATCTCGGTTAACAGTAGGCCAGAAGTAGACGTACCAAAGTACTTCTTTCCAAAGTTTGCCCCAGTATGATCACCGCACTCACCTTTATGCACTTCCTGTAGTACTCGCTTGGCGGAGTCATGAGATACACACTGAAGCAGAGGGACACAGAAACTTTGATGACCCGCCTTTTTGCTCGGTTCGAACCAATAGTTAAACTGACTTAAACCGGTCAACAAGACGTATCGCTTAGGGTTACAACTAATAAGAATTGAACAAAACAAGTTTTTCATTATCATTAAAATAATTTCACATCAGAGAACAGCTTATATCAGATACCAAAATAAATACATGCACAACGGGAAAAATTATACCAGAGTATAACATGAACACAGCGGAAACATAAACTCTCAGCGAAAGAAAATGCTCTTGATACAGCTTTAGCATCAATCCAGCACCTGCTCTATAAAATATCTGCAAACCAATACTACTAGGCTGCCCATTTGGAAAATATTGGAATCCTGAGTTTAGGGAAAGAACAATAAACTCCGGATCAGTCATAGGATTGGTCTGAGAATTAAACAGTTATTTACTAAAGTTGGGTAAATCACAGGATTGTGCCGTATAACACGGAACGTGTTTTCTTTACATGAATACCAATCATAAACTACTCGCAATGCTTTTTGAAAATGAAGCTATCATAAGACTCGCATCCCATCACACAATGCAATGCATACCAGAGGAACAAGTTTTGCCTTATGATAATCAAATATGCTTGGTCCGCGAAAGTCACTTTTATTATTACTGGTGCATAATATGGAAATCACTTTCAAAAGTAAATGTATAAATCATAGAAGACGAAGATACCCATATATTACGTCACATATATAGGTTACAACTAAAACCATGAAAGGTTCGTATTAGAAGTTGGGTTCCATCATTGACCAAGACAAAGTATCTTCCTTAACCGTTCAGAACAGCTCTAGCTGGATGTCCCAAGACGCAACGAATGATCCTTCAGTGCGATAGAGCCAACCAGGATTAACAAGCTAGTTGGAATCTTACCTGAACATAATGTCTCCCATCGTGACCGACCATTGTCCGAGGTGCCTTGATCTATCATCCACATAAGTAAACTTGCCGAGGCTCTATACCATAACATCACTTTTTAACTAGAAGGAAATGTATGTCCTTATCTCTGTTGTCCATCATCCTGTTTTTGGCCATTCATGGGTTGTGAGTCTCTAAAGTCACATTTCAACATAAAGTTATGCTACATCAACCATGCTTTGATCATCATCCACAAAGCTCTGCTTTTCAACAAAAAGCTTTGATCGGCTCAGCACTTTGCATGCCATATTGGCAATTCACAACATATAAATTGATAATCACTAACCATATAACCTTTAAGCTTGTATGTTCCAAAAAAGGGTGTTAAGCTACAGTAATAAATTCCTCGCAATCAACAGAAATATGTTCAGTGAGAGTTAGCTAATATACTATAAAATACAATGTTAGATATACATCGATACAAGTTTGTTCTGGGTTGCGAACGAAACCGAAAGCATCTTATTCCTCATCCAACAAATGGAGAGAGGACCTTGTAAATTCGGACAATCAACAAGTAGGTCCGGACTACTGCCACTTGTAACCTCGTCTTGGGTGTACCTCCCAATCGAGGCATCAACAATAAACTAAACGATGTGAAGATCCCCGATCTTCAACCGCCATCTTTGATATCTTTAATACTCGTCGTACAGTTATTCAAAATGGGTCGAAACCCGGTCGTTCTGAATAGCTAGCGCATCTTTACAAACCATAATTGATATATAAAATATCATAAGTCTTATTCAATTTCGAATATTCTTTTACTCAAATAATTCTTTACATTGGGAATTACTCCCTTAAATCTTATCATTAGGGAAAAACCATTCATTAACTATATATAACTAGTTCTCGATTGCAGAATGCTAAGAGAGTAATCTATCGAGTGTATGACCCCGAAGGACTAAACCAACATCTGATCATGCACCCAAAAGATCACCCAACTCAACATTAGAATAATCAAGTTCCAACTTTTTTCTTTATCCAAAATCCTGTTTATGATTCAATCTTATTTTTACACGAAAACACATTTATCTTCTTTTTAAGCAATTCTTAAACCTTGCTCCCATTATTGTTTACAACAGAAAACTCTTTCATTAAATCTTTGTAATCAAATTAAATAAAGATTTCACTTCAACTTTACCTAGGAAATCATCTTTCCTTCAACTAGGTTTAAGAACAAATGTTATTTTAAAATATCGTTCACGATAAACCCAAAATCATACTTTCATTCTAAATGAAATCTGCATGGAAATTATATCAGCTCACCATCGATATGAATTTCCATATCATACTAATACTATAAGAGGAATAACGGCAAAGCCTTTAAAATTCCTTAAATAGTAAAGGTCTTCATCCACAGGGACTCATCTCGATTATCACCAATCCAATTTCAATTTAATTATTAATTGGAAAACTACACTTTTGGAAAACTTCATTAAAATATTAATTCCATAAACTTCATCTTTAACTGGGTTAAAGAACAATGTTGTTGAAGACACCATTCACGACAAACCCTAACCAATTGATATCAAATATAAGATTTAAACAGAATTTACATCCACTTATATTCAACCCCAATTCTCGTAATCAACGAATACTATATATGTAATAACGATATAAACATCTTCCAAATTTCTCAAATAGTAAACGTTTACACGATGGTAATCAATACCAAATATCCGAAGATCATTTCTATCCAAATTTATATTCCTAATCAATCTTAATTAAAAAAATTATCAAAACTCATCTTCCAAATCCAATACACTAATATTTGGAAATCTTTAGTTCATTTGAGTTAAATTCCCAAAACGACATTTTATCTTATTCAATAGGTTAGGCTGAAAACACAAAAATCGAAATATAGTTCATGACCTCGTATTTCTTTTCCAAATCTCTTTAAAATCACTTATCATGATTTATCATAATTTTTTATATTTTTAATTAGTTTTATATTGCCATTTCGATTGATTTCCAGTTATGGTCATTGAACTTCATTTACAGCGACCTTTTCAAAAATAGATTTAAACATATATTAAAATCTATAAGATGAAATCCAAAATTTCTTCTTTCATTTGATAACTATCATTAATAGAAAACAAACGTTTCCATTTTCGAGGAAATTTGATTTAAATTTCATTAGTTATGCTCGTTTGAAGTTTATGGTTGAAATTCTTAAACTGTCACCACACGACATGTCCTATTCAAGTCATATTATTATTTAAAATAAAACTCGGCGATTATGTTTGAATATAATTTATAAAAAGTTTATAAAATCGTTTAAAAGCGATTCCAACTTTAAATTCAATTATAAATCAAAATTGAATATTCTATATTATTATAATATTAAAATAATAACATTTTTCAAAATATAATATTTTTAAATCCAAACTTTACTGAAATCCATTATAAAAATAAATAAGATCATTAGAACAATCAATTCGAGTTATAAACGTCGTTTATATATCTAACTCGAATTCAATTTTGAATTTACTATTCAAATTCTAATTTAAATTAGATTAAGCCATTTCTAATTCAAACTCTTTCAAATTCATTTTAAACATTTCAATAGTTGTTTGAAATCATCTCAATTTCATTTTCAAATCATTTTGGATATAAAAATCCTATTTTCATTTTCACACCTTATTTCATCTAATTGAATATATAGTTCATTTAAAATTCCAATGTAATAAGACTCAATCAATTCCCAAAAAATTCCATATTCGTTGTGTCAGTGAACAATAATAATAATAACCACAATAGTTCATCATCCATCAAGAGTCATAAGATAGGCGTTATTATTGTTAACGCTTAAATGTTCATTTAACCATATAAATAAAATTGTAAATAAACATCCATCAATCACGAAGAAACCATAACACCCACAAGTAATCTATATATAATCAGTTGACAATTATTATAACTATTCAAGTTAAAAAGATGTAACAAACCGCCAAATTCCCGATCTTGATTATCGATATAAATACCATATCGACTAGCCAAGCATCAGAAATTTACCGGGTCATTAAATGAAAGAAGTTAGAGGGTGAGCAGAAAAGATAGAAAATTAGAATAGAAGAAAAAGAAGAACATAAAAGAACCAGAGTAACATGAATCTCACAGTGGAATGAACAAAATATAATATATATATATATATAATATCAGTTGAAATACAAAATGGTATTTGCACTCACATACATCATCAGAGTACATCATATATACAATACAGTGGAACAAAACTCTATATATCTAACACTGAAGCTTCCTGCTCTAAGCTCTCTTCAGTATCTGTAAAATCCTGAACAGTTGACTGCCCATACAAATTTGGTCACCCAAGAGTTTAGGGAAAACATAGAAAAATAAACTCTGGGTCAGTCATAGGACTGGTGTGACTAAATGATTTAAACATCTTGTTTAACTTGGAAATTTTTTTTGAAAGAAAAGATAATCGTAAGACCAATCCACACATAAACACGGACGGTTTTTACCTTACGATAATCCAAAACATTTTGAAATCATAACTACTCTGATATTATAATAATGTCTAGGTTTTCCACAAATAAATTAGAATCTAGCGGAATGCTTGCATATCACGCTCTACATACATAGTATACAAACAAAACCGCAGGCGCTTATTGGAGATTGGATTCTGACTATGACAAGGTATGGAACTACCTTCCGATAGTGTATCTCTAGAGACGAATACACTGGGTTCAACAAGAATGTCTTGCGACCCGACCCACACTTGACCGACCACTCATTTCGCTTGAGTGTATCGAATGTATATCACCAACGGTTAGGATCAGCAACCGTTTCCCGAAAGGGACAACATCGAAAATAGATTAAAGAATGAAATGGATTTTCTCTAGATAGGTGATTATACACCCTAATGGGAGCGACCCACATAGCCATGCTGCCTGCCCGATTTTTGCCATTTCCCGATTGTGAAGGTTGAGGTTAGAATTTACCTTTATAACATCTGGCTATCATTTACTTTGAATGCCACATTGTCAGATCCGCCAAATAACTAATTGACATCTACAAAAATACTCTGGGAGTTACGCTAGAGAAGAGTCTTCTCCGCCACCGAACAGAAGTACGTTTGTAAAAATCAATGTACGTGACTCTTAAGAAATACTTTGTCATACATTCATCCAAACAAGTTGTCCATGGACTGGACAAACCGAAGGCACTATTATGTAAATCCATCTTAGTCAAGTTCTACCTAGGATTAACAGAATAACCCTTGCAAAACTCTGTCTTCAGTTGTTTTCAATAATCTCTGTCTCGTATAAATCGAATCGAAATGGACTATAGATTCCGGACTCTTCGAAACGATAACGCTAAAATCCTTTAGGGTCAAGTGATACTTAGTAGCAATCAATCAACATGTTTTATTTGGTTTTTATACCCTAATTGATTATCAGGACTTAAAAAAGTTATTTAACATATAGGATTCAACTCACAGATTTAAATAATGATATAATACAAGATGGGTTAAAGTCGAATGTCTACTTTACTATTCAAGTTAGAATAATTACATCATAACACAACTATCAAGAAATTTGTAATAAATCGACAATCAACTTCCACAACATATCCAACAGCTCTAATTTGGTAATTCGAATTAAATACATCGTCATATATAAATATTGGTTAATCTTTGATTTATTTCCATATAATATTCGTCTAGAATTTCCTTTCTTTAAATAAGTAAATAATTAATTTATTGAATCTTTATTAAAATGGAAAGTAAACAATATTTTCTAAATTTGATATAATCGATTACCAATTCACCTTCTCTTTCAATTCATCTTCATTCTATTTATTTTCAGAATTTTGGAATAATCTTATCATTACATGATTTGTCTGATTCCCCTCTCTCAATCCCCCTTATAACCATCGTCAACTGCAGCAATTGTTTTAAATGTTATTCACCTAAAACTGTGCATTCTTGACTCGTTTTATTAAATCTACTTGATTTCATTTTTAAAATACTATTACCAGTTGTTCATAAAGTTATAAATTCACATTTAATCGTTATTAATTTGATTTTTAATTCATTACCCGATTTCAAAAAGATTATCAACTTGAGTTGATAAAATAACATATCAATGTCTATCTCAAACATTTAAACTTAATAGTGGTAGTCGAGCCTCCCCTACGAATCACTTCATATTATTGATTATCATTCAATCCATCGGATCTCAACCGATTATTCTGTCTTACGAATGATTGAATAACTCCTTTCCCTTATTATCTAAATTTTAGGAATAATTTAAATTCCATTAAAAATAATTATAACTTTGAAAATTAACTAGATATATTTATTGAAGGAAGTTTAACTTAATAAACATCGACATTTTTTATTTCCAATTTGCCATTAAATTAAAATGATCTATTTAATTATATACACAAACATATATTAAATTTTCTTGTTATCATTTAATAAACATCACATTAAGATAAATTGGAGATTTCAAAACCGTTTGACCTACCTCGATAAATTGACACTTCCTCTTTCTTTCCTTATTCTTTTCTTCATATGTTACCCTTCTTTTCTTTTCCCTTTCTTTCTCTTTGGTTTTTTTACAATTTTTTCTTTATTTATATCTAAATCCCATGGCCCAGTCTTTCCAACAGCCCACATCCTCTCCTTTCCTTTTTCTACTGTCAGTTTCTCTACCGATGCACACACTTCCGTGCACATGCACCACTCAACCCTCGACCATACCATTTCCGTTCCACCACCCATCCTCCGCAATCACCACCCACATCATCAATGAATGGTCGGTCATCCACACAACCATCTCCTTCAACAATTCATGTCTTCACCATTGGGGCTGGGAACTGGGCTCCTGTACGCCGTCTCACATCAACTTCCCCAGGTCGATTCTGGCCATCGAATGGCTTGCCGCCACCATCATCGAATTTTCCACATCTCCGATCACCTCCACCCTGATTTTGGCCACATTCGATCCTTCCAAGACACCCCACGCATGGATAAAATGTGACGGCCCGCCCCGCACCAACCTGCATTTCCTCCAAAAGTGCGCTGTACACATGCCCGACTAGCACGGGACGGTCGTCAGGAGAAAGGAAAGAAGAGAATGAACTAGTCAAGGAACCTGTAGAATGTCTCACAGCGCATGGGATAAAATATAATAATAATAATGTACTTGACAATAAACAGGCGAGACAGTGCATAAGCTGATAACTAAAACCAACATCAATATCAAAGCAGCGGAAATCCAAATACAGCTTATTACAACTTTTCAACATCTACTGTCTCTAAACAAAAGAAAGCCAAAATAGAAGATACACCACCAATGCCCAAGCAGTGATCTTCAACAACACAGGGAGAATACTGTATATATGTTACGTGGAAGCCTCCTGCTCGTCTCCGGATCATCTACCCGTGCATCACCAGCTAACCTGTGTCTAGTCTGCTCGTGTGAGCACCCAGAGTAATAAGAGGAGACATAAAACTCTGGGTCAGACATAAAGCCTGGTATGAGCGATAAGCATCTAAACAGAATAATAACGGGTATACTAAACCATACCCGAACCTGGACCTGCAACCAAAGAGTTAGTACCACATACCGTACAGTACTCTAAGGTGCCATAATAAATAGTGTAAAGAATACGGGGGTGGGGTGTGCATGTCATAATGATAGCAAACAAATCAACCATAGCAACCATCCTCCCATCTCTCACTCAGTGCGTAAGGCATACGATATCTACCACTTTGGAACACTAGACAAATTGAGGTAACGACGGATCCCGACTTGTAGAAACCCTGCTGTGACTAAGCCAAACACTTGGAGTCATGACCAAACATTTCAATGACCCACTTCATTGGTCGTAGCCCTTGGTTCTACCAATGCCATAATGGCCCTGAATCCGCCTTCGTACCTCCTAACATAGTGGTCCAAAGCTATAGACATCGATAACCCCTTAACACGCGTCCCGCAGCAAAGCCCAACCATGAAGCGAACTCGTTGATTTCCCATCTAAATCTTGAGCTCTAACTTCTCATTTAGACTTCCTTTGCATCTCGGGTTTTGATCGAATTGGAGTTGGTCTTCAAAAGAGTCGTCACATAGAAGTGGTCCTAAATTCGATTCGGTTCGGATATATACGTATAACACGGTTCGGTTCGGTCCTCCATCCTTGTCATCTTCCATTCAGTTCGGGACGGGTACTTCACTCCGGGTCGGGTCTGTGTCCTCCTCCGAGTCGGGTCGGGTTGTCGTCTTCCTTCCAGTTCATGCTCCTTCTCCGATCAGCTCCCTCGTTTTCCATCTACTCCGATCCGATCCCTTCGCCTTACTCCAGTCCGATCCGCTCCGCTCCCTAGATTACTCCGATCCGATCCGCTCCCAATGTTCTTCCGATCCGATCTGGCCTCCATTGTTCTTCCGATCCGATCCCCTTGTCCACTCCAACTCTAAGTAAACGGCCTTCCTTTTTGCCAAGTCTTTTATGTGCCAAACTCCAGTTCGGGTCGGGTTTTCTTGCCCAGTTCACATATCCGATCCGAGCCCTCATCCGATCCGAAGCCCTGCACAACTTTCTGCAACTTTTTCCAGCAACTTGTTTACGCCGTTCGACGACGTTTTTTGACAAATCTAACTATTCTAATCAATCACAATTCATGTCAAATAGTCATAACAACATAGCAAACTAACCACAAACACCAAAACAATGAATTCATATGTCAAAATGGATCAAATGTGCCCAAAACCCCTTATTTTCCCTTAAGCATGTTTAAGCAAATCTAATCATAGGGTTAACAAAACTTAATCAAATCGAACCAAATTTCAACCAGAGGCATAAAACATTATTTAAGAATTTCTAAACATTTTTCCAGAATTTATTAGTGTATAAATTCGCTAATCTTCACTAATTACCCTTAATTAACCGTAATTAGTGTCAAAATGATGCTATCACTCACCTTGGCCACAAAATAGAACACCAAATCTGAAATACTCTCTGTTTGGGTCGAATTCCTATGTGTAGCAGCAGCTCCAACCTTGCTTTGTTGCTATTTGGCCTTGTTTTGATGTAGTCTAGGCTTAATCTTCACCAAAAATGTGTTTAAGAGTGGTTTTAGAGGATGGAAGCCATTACTAGGGTCTCAAGAAGGTTTGTGGCGGCTCAAAACTGAAAGGGAAATGATTTCCTAACCCTAATCAGTCCTCCTATACCTCTAAACCCGAAATTCCCCTTTGGGCCTAGCTGCTAATCACCCGGTTAAGCCCAATTAAGCTGTTTTTCACCATCTAAAACTTGTTTCAGCCATATCTCCCAAACGGTGAGTCCGTTTGGCTAATGTGACCACTCTACGGAAAGGGAAACCATCATCCGGAGCCAATGGAAGTGGTTTCAAGTAAAAATTCATTCCCAGTCAAAAGTTATGGCCAAAACAGTACCAACTAGGGGTAAAATGGTCATTTAAAAATCGGGAAAAATTATGAACATGGGAAATGACCACAATAGTCGTCTCCCAAAGTTACGTGACCATACGACTTCGTATGTGAATGAAATAGATATCCTACGATCCTATGATGCGTAGAATGCGGGTCGTTACACTCTTCCCCCCTTAAGAAATTTCACCCCCGAAATTCCTTAACCCAAAACATACAAAAGATCCCGCATGCCTAACAACCACATACAGCAATCAAACATGCAAAACAAGCAAACAAGCCTATCCTAGCATGCGGAAAACTAAATCGAAGTCAAAATCTTACCAGGCAAAGAGTTCTGGGTGTGTTTTCTTAATGTTCTCCTCTGTCTCCCAAGTACAATCATTCTCGTCCTCGCCCCACTGAACCTTGACTAGTCTCACCGCCTTCCTTCGAAGTTGCTTCATGTCGTACTCGACAATACGGGCCAGCTTGCGGTTCCCAACCGCCTCGGGTTCTACTTCGAAGTCCTCTAACTGATCAGGTGGAACAGTCATATCTGGGTTGTGAACGAACTTCCTTAGTTGGGAAACATGAAATACATTGTGAACTCCCGCCATTTTCTCTGGTAAGCCAACTCTATATGCCAAATTCCCGACTAGTTCGAGAACAGGGAATGGGCCAACGAATCTTGGTGCCAACTTGCCTATCCTGCCAAATCGTATTACGCCCTTCAACGGAGAAATCTTGACAAACACCAAGTCGCCAACGGAGAATTTTAAGTCTCTTCTCCTCTTATCAGCATAACTCTTCTGCCTATCTTGGGCAGCCTTCATTCGTTGTTGAATGGTCTTGATTTTATCTGAAGTTTCCCTCACCACATCTGGTCCAAGCATAAACTTCTCGCCAGTCTCTATCCAACATGATGGTGAGTTGCATGGTCTTCCGTACAAAGCTTCAAACGGAGCCATACCGATACTGGATTGGTAGCTATTATTATATGCAAACTCTACTAGATGCAAATGATCATCCCATGATCCGCCAAAATCCAGTATACACGCTCTCAAGAGATCTTCCAAAATACGATTCACCCTCTCCGTCTGACCGTCGGTCTGAGGATGATATGCGGTACTGAGATGTAACTCTGACCCTAGAGCCTCTTGTAAGCTCTTCCAAAACCCACTAGTGAACAACGGGTCTCGGTCACTCACAATACTTTTAGATACTCCATGAAATCTCACTACCCACTTCATATACAATTCTGCTAACTTAGCTGCCGTTCTGGTTGATTTGACTGGTATAAATCTTGCACTCTTAGTCAATCGGTCTACAATCACCCAAATGCTATCATGTCCCGATCTAGTCCTTGGTAAACCATCGATGAAATCCATCGAGACTTGCTCCCATTTCCATTCAGGAATTTCTAAGGGTTGTAACAATCCACTAGGCTTCTTTTGCTCGGCTTTAACAAGCTGGCAATTCATGCATTTGGATATAAACTTCCCAATGTCTCTTTTCATCCCTTCCCAGTAGTAGGTCTGCTTCATGTCTCGATACATCTTATTACCACCGGGGTGTATAGTCAGCTTTGAGTGATGACATTCTCCAAGCACTTCATCTCTCAATCCATTGACATTGGGTACGACTAGTCTTCCATCCTTTCTAAGCCATCCATCTCGATCAAGCCCATACTTGTTCATCTCCTCATCGATACCCATCTCTAATTTGGAGATGATTTCCAATAGGTTAGGATCGTCCCTCTAACTAGAGCCGATCCGCTCAATCAAAGTGGGTCTGACCGTCAAACTTGCTAACATTTCTGGATCCAATTCGCACTTTGGTCTGAAATCATACCCAGCGATGTACTCCAGTTGCTTCCATTCTAGAAACATAGCCCCTAGGCTGGCATGTCTTCTACTCAATGCATCAGCCACCGCATTGCCCTTTCCCAGTGTATATGCGATGTCAAAATCATAGGAAGCTAAGAACTCTAACCACCTTTGTTGTCGGAGATTTAAATCCTTCTGGGAGAAGAGATACTTCAACGACTTATGGTCTGTAAACACCTCAAATCTTTCTCCCAAGAGATAGTGTCTCCACATCTTTAACGCGAACACGATTGCTGCCAATTCTAAATCATGGGTAGGGTATCTTTTCTCATGCGGCTTCAATTGCCGACTTGCATAAGCTACAACCCTACCGCCTTGCATCAATACAGCACCCAGTCCGGTACCACATGCATCAGTGTATACCGTCATCTCTTCATCCCCCTTAGGAATGACTAACACTGGTGCGCTTGTCAACTTGTCCTTTAGACTCCTGAATGCATTCTCGCACCTTTCATCCCAGACAAAAGCTTGATTCTTCTTAGTTAACTGGGTCAATGGTGCTGCTATCTTGGAGAAATCTTGGATAAACTTACGATAATATCCCGCTAACCCCAAGAAACTTCTTACGTCTGTTGCATTCTTGGGCGTAGGCCAATCCTGTACCGTAGCCACCTTTGCCGGGTCCACGGCAATCCCATTCTCTGATACAACATGGCCCAAGAACCTCACTTCCCTCTTCCAGAAGTGACACTTAGAAAACTTTGCTTTCAATTGGTGTTTTCTCAACACCTCCATCACTACTCTCAAATGTTCCTTGTGTTCTTCCTCTGTCCTCGAATAGACCAAAATATCATCAACGAACACAAGGACAAACTTATTCAACTGATCCCTGAATACCCTATTCATAAGATCCACAAAATATGCTGGGGCGTTGGTCAGCCCGAATGGCATGACCAACCACTCATAAAATCCGGACGGCGTCCGAAATGCCGTTTTAGCTATACTCTCAGCTTCCACTCTAAGCTGATGAAAACCTGTCGCGAGATCCAACTGAGAAAATACTCTCGTGCCACTCAACTGATCGAACAAATCATCTATCCACGGTAGAGGATACTTATTCTTCCTCGTCACTTTATTCAACTCGCGGTAGTCTACACACAAACGAAGGGAACCATCCGCCTTGGTAGCAAACACAACTGGTGCTCCCCATTCAAAAACACTCCTTCTGATAAATCCCTTCTTCAAAAGATCGCTGACTTGCACCTCGAGCTCCCGCTGCTCTCTTGGTGCCATACGACGAAGTGGCATCACTATAGGTCTGGCATCTTTTACCAAATCAATACGGAACTCAATCTCTCGGTGTGGTGGAAGTCCGGTCACTTCTTCGAAAACATCCGGATACTGGCCAACCACGGGCAAACCTGACAACTCACTATGCGGAAAGTCAAGGGAGTTTAGAAAACTAGCCAATACCCCCTCACTGGGTAGACCACCAAACACTATCCTCCGCCCATCATCCGCTCTAGCTGTCACCAAAAAGCCCTCACAGTCTACCACCACCCCGTATCTTCGGAGCCAATCTACTCCGAAAATAATGCCAAACCCAGTAAAGCCCAAAAGAAAGCAATCACAAACAAACATGCATCCATGACTCGATAAGACCACATTACGACAAATCATGCTAAGGCTAGTAGAACCACCAATCGGGTTCGTCACTACTAAAGGTCTATCGACAATCTCGGGCTCCAATCCCAACCTATCTACCAGGTCACTAGATATGAAAGAACTGGAAGCTCCGGTATCAAACAAAACTCTAACAGGAACATCGTAAATAGAAAGCATACCTTGAATGACGACATTCTTTCCTTTCTCCACCGCAGTTGGGGCATTCGACAAAGAAGGAATAGCAGTAAGGGCGTATGCTTTCACCATTTGCTTTTCTTTAGGGGGTTGCGGACACTTGTCCTTGTGATGTCCCAATTGGCCACAATTGAAGCACTTCCTATCCGCTGGCTTGGCCCGACAATTACTAGCATAATGGCCCTTCTTACCATAGCTGAAGCACTCAACATCTTGTTTATTCTTTTTCTTCTGGCCATCCTTAGTCTGATTCTGCTTTCTCTTATTCTGGGAACCACCCTTGCCTCCACCACTTGCTTGTGGCTTTAGCTCATCTGCGGATGCAACCTCAGTCTTCGGCTTAGGGTAGAGACTCTCTGATCTTAATGCTTTCCCCACAATCGACTCAAACGTCTCATCGACGTGGTTAATAAGTCTTTCCCCCAAGTACTGATCCAAACCAGTTATGAATTTCTTATTCTTCTTCTCGGCAGTATCAATAAGAGATAACCCATACTTTGACAAAGTGTCGAATTCAGCAATGTACTCCGAGACAGCTCTGCCATTCTGCTTGAGCTCCAAGAATTTCTTAAACAGCACTGACTTCTGAGCAGCTGGAATGAACTTCTCGCTAAAGCGAGCCTTAAATTGTTCCCAAGTAATCTGATCTTCGGGAGTGGCTGCCTTTATAGCATTCCACCAATTCATTGCCCGCTCTTGCAGCTGACGGGACGCTAGCTTTCTCTTTATCGCATCCTCGATACCCAAATCCTCGAAGATACGTTCGCAACTATCCAACCAGTCTTGAACATCCGTGGCCGACTCCGTTCCGTGAAACGGCTTCCCACCAAGGCTTGTATAATCCTTATTCAGCTTGGCGAAATCGACCCTCGGTGCCGGCACTATTGGACCACCACCATTTCCATCATTGGGAGCTGCTCTCCGTACATCTCTAAGCATTTCTCTCAAGAGGTCAGTAAACATCGTCCTCATGTCAGCAGCATTCCCATTATTGGCTCCCCTACCAGTACCTCTAGTATATCGGCTCATCATCAATCTGAAAAAGGAAACGATTAACGACTCCATATTGGTGCTAGTGCAGTACGACTTCATCCTTATACTACTAATAGTATATATAGCTTTTAAAAACCAAAATAATTACAAATACGCTCTCTCGTATACGTATACTATCTCTCCCTGATAACTTCCCTAGGTTAACTACGCAACCTAGAGCTCTGATACCAAGTGTGACGGCCCGCCCCGCACCAACCTGCATTTCCTCCAAAAGTGCGCTGTACACATGCCCGACTAGCACGGGACGGTCGTCAGGAGAAAGGAAAGAAGATAATGAACTAATCAAGGAACCTGTAGAATGTCTCACAGCGCATGGGATAAAATATAATAATAATAATGTACTTGACAATAAACAGGCGAGACAGTGCATAAGCTGATAACTAAAACCAACATCAATATCAAAGCAGCGGAAATCCAAATACAGCTTATTACAACTTTTCAACATCTACTGTCTCTAAACAAAAGAAAGCCAAAATAGAAGATACACCACCAATGCCCAAGCAGTGATCTTCAACAACACAGGGAGAATACTATATATATGTTACGTGGAAGCCTCCTGCTCGTCTCCGGATCATCTACCCGTGCATCACCAGCTAACCTGTCTCTAGTCTGCTCGTGTGAGCACCCAGAGTAATAAGAGGAGACATAAAACTCTGGGTCAGACATAAAGCCTAGTATGAGCGATAAGCATCTAAACAGAATAATAACAGGTATACTAAACCATACCTGAACCTGGACCTGCAACCAAAGAGTTAGTACCACATACCGTACAGTACTCTAAGGTGCCATAATAAATAGTGTAAAGAATACGGGGGTGGGGTGTGCATGTCATAATGATAGCAAACAAATCAACCATAGCAACCATCCTCCCATCTCTCACTCAGTGCGTAAGGCATACGATATCTACCACTTTGGAACACTAGACAAATTGAGGTAACGACGGATCCCGACTTGTAGAAACCCTGCTGTGACCAAGCCAAACACTTGGAGTCATGACCAAACATTTCAATGACCCACTTCATTGGTCGTAGCCCTTGGTTCTACCAATGCCATAATGGCCCTGAATCCGCCTTTGTACCTCCTACCATAGTGGTCCAAAGCTATAGACATCGATAACCCCTTAACACGTGTCCCGCAGCAAAGCCCAACCATGAAGCGAACTCGTTGATTTCCCATCTAAATCTTGAGCTCTAACTTCTCATTTAGACTTCCTTTGCATCTCGGGTTTTGATCAAATTGGAGTTTGTCTTCAAAAGAGTCGTCACATAGAAGTGGTCCTGAATTCGATTCGGTTCGGATATATATGTATAACACGGTTCGGTTCGGTCCTCCATCCTTGTCATCTTCCATTCAGTTCGGGACGGGTACTTCACTCCGGGTCGGGTCGGTGTCCTCCTCAGAGTCGGGTCGGGTTGTCGTCTTCCTTCCAGTTCATGCTCCTTCTCCGATCAGCTCCCTCGTTTTCCATCTACTCCGATCCGATCCGATCCCTTCGCCTTACTCCAGTCCGATCCGCTCCGCTCCCTAGATTACTCCGATCCGATCCGCTCCCAATGTTCTTCCGATCCGATCTGGCCTCCATTGTTCTTCCGATCCGATCCCCTTGTCCACTCCAACTCTAAGTAAACGGCCTTCCTTCTTGCCAAGTCTTTTATGTACCAAACTCCGGTTCGGGTTGGGTTTTCTTGCCCAGTTCACATATCCGATCCGAGCCCTCATCCGATCCGATCCGAAGCCCTGCACAACTTTCTGCAACTTTTTCCAGCAACTTGTTTACGCCGTTCGACGACGTTTTTTGACAAATCTAACAATTCTAATCAATCACAATTCATGTCAAATAGTCATAACAACATAGCAAACTAACCACAAACACCAAAACAATGAATTCATATGTCAAAATGGATCAAATGTGCCCAAAACCCCTTATTTTCCCTTAAGCATGTTTAAGCAAATCTAATCATAGGGTTAACAAAACTTAATCAAATCGAACCAAATTTCAACCAGAGGCATAAAACATTATTTAAGAATTTCTAAACATTTTTCCAGAATTTATTAGTGTATGAATTCGCTAATCTTCACTAATTACCCTTAATTAACCGTAATTAGTGTCAAAATGATGCTATCACTCACCTTGGCCACAAAATAGAACACCAAATCTGAAATACTCTCTGTTTGGGTCGAATTCCTATGTGTAGAAGCAGCTCTAACCTTGCTTTGTTGCTATTTGGCCTTGTTTTGATGTAGTCTAGGCTTAATCTTCACCAAAAATGTGTTTAGGAGTGGTTTTAGAGGATGGAAGCCATTATTAGGGTCTCAAGAAGGTTTGTGGTGGCTCAAAACTGAAAGGGAAATGATTTCCTAACCCTAACCAGTCCTCCTATACCTCTAAACCCGAAATTCCCCTCTGGGCCTAGCTGCTAATCACCCGGTTAAGCCCAATTAATCTGTTTTTCACCATCTGAAACTTGTTTTAGCCATATCTCCCAAACGGTGAGTCCGTTTGGCTAATGTGACCACTCTACGGAAAGAGAAACCATCATCCGGAGCCAATGGAAGTGGTTTCAAGTAAAAATTCATTCCCAGTCAAAAGTTATGGCCAAAACAGTACCAACTAGGGGTAAAATGGTCATTTAAAAATCGGGAAAAATTATGAACATGGGAAATGACCACAATAGTCGTCTCCCAAAGTTACGTGACCATACGACTTCGTATGTGAATGAAATAAATATCCTACGATCCTATGATGCGTAGAATGCGGGTCGTTACATAAAAGATACCCTAAATCACTGTATACAAAATCCAATTTTGCCCTGAATCACAACCGTAAAACCCTTGAAAAATTTATCTGACATTTCCCCCCTCATCCCTGGTCCTTAACTGTAATGGCGCGTTTTGTTAGCTGTCGAATAATTAATTTATTTAATTATTTATATATCGATTTGGCGATATCGATAACTTAAAGTAAAACGTTCGAACTTATAATTTATAATTATAATTAAAACGAACCTGAAACGTAGCGGAAGTTCGCAATTTGGCGATTTGAACTTCAACTGAATGTACATGATTCATTTTAAGCCGGATTTCTGTGAAACAAGAAACGTGTGGAGCTGGTGGAGTATGTCTTTCTAGTAGAAGAGAAAAATCAGGATTTCATCGTGTAGATTTTGAGATATGTCCAAATCAAATTTTAGAATAGTCGCTATAGAATCGTTTATCGGCCATAACAGTTATTTCAAAATAATTTGATATCGGATGTGAATTTAGACGAGGTTCTTTTGAGACGTAGTGATAATTTAATTTTTAGAATTTTACTGTAATTTTTAATTAATTAAATAAGCAACTTTTTATTTGAAGTATTGTGCACCTTATAATCAATATTTTGGGGTTTCACAGAATAAGACAACCTACCGATATTATTATATTTTTGGGATCGTGGCAGTTTGCTCGTTACAATGGTATCTTTGTTTTCGTCCATAGGAGTCCGTAAAACGAGTAGAGTTTTATATAACTGTTACGCTAAACTTAAAAATAAATAAATATAATTATATATTTTATGAAAGAAAAACAACCATTCATTCTGTAGATCAAAAGAAGCCACGTTCTTCCTTCTCTAGCCACTCATTATCCTTGGCGCTCAACACAAATACGTAGCTGTCTCCAATCCAACAAACTAAGCTACCCTTTATTATATGAATACGCTTATCCATCCAACTCTATAAATACATCAGTATAAACCCTAACCTATCTTTCCAAAGTCAAAAAAAAAAAAAAAAAAAACGAGCCGCCGGTCTCTCTTCAAAGAAACCAAAATCCGATACTTCAAATATTCGAAGAGCATCAATGAAAATACTATAAATCAAACCACTTCACATTTTCTTGTTATCGGGTTATGTTCCAGCGTGGTATTCATGGAACCAACGTTTAGACCATCGCATCAATGCACAAGCTAAGGGACGGTGCGAGTCGCTGCTCTTATTTCTGAAAGGAGATGGAGTTAGTGGAAGGTTCATTCGAGACAGTTGGCTGTTGTGAAGGGGACGACCATTTGAATGCGACGAAGGGTGGTTCGATGTTGGAAGGCAAAGTCGGTTATCTGTAGAAGGGGGTGTGTGCTGTCGTTAGGGGTTAAATGTGAAGGGAAGCTTAGTTCGATTTTGTACTGGAGTGAACGATTGTGTTTGTGGTTCGATGGTACCTGGATGTAGGAATGGGTTTATAGTTTCTGTGAGTTGTTGAATATTGATGGAGCGAGTTTGGCAGTACAGGAGATATTGTTTTTAGTTTTGAATGGCAAAAGAAATAGTTCGGTAGCAGGCTTTTTGAATAGGAAAGCAAAAGTTGTTGTGGCAATTGGTTAAGGGGGGTTTGAAAACATTGGGGACGGGGAAAGCAAACCTGCGAATGACAGAGGAGTTCATTTTGTGATTTACAGTGGGTGTTCTAGTGTAACTTGTTTGGGTTTTAGGAAAGAACTAGGGTGGATGATGAGAAGGAAATTGGTGTAGTCGGGTTGATAATCCATGGTTTGAGGAAGGGGAAAGATGAGGGAAAGTTGCGGAAAAGGCTGTGGAGAGGCTTATGGGTTCGCATGTTTACAAGGAAGGGAAATGCTTTGGATCGGATATTGGTTATGGGCCAACTTTAGCAACGTGAGGCCCAATTTAGTTTAAATTATTATAATCTATATTTTTAATAATTGTATAACTTGTAAATCCAATAACTGTCTTATACATTATCGGAAATTCAGAAAAATCAGAACCGACGGGATCATAGGAACAGACGCTACAACAAGGAATTGGAACGGGAACGATTCGGAGCTTATATGGATTTACGACAGAATAAAACGAATGAAATAAATCAAGAACCGTTGATCTTTATTTAACGAAAAAACGCCAATGTGAGTAAATCTCACAAACTCTAAACAGTTTTATTTTCACGTTGTATTCTTAGAACTGTTAAAATATTGTCTGTTTGACTGTGTGTTGATTGTTTGCTTGAACTGCTAGTCAGTTAGTAGAGATTTTATATATATATTTACGTATATATATATATAAACCGTCAAATAGTTATATGTTGATTCTGTTTATCAGAATATTATACTGGTGTTGTTTAACATCTGTGGATGCAGGAAAACAGGTTGGAGGAATCCAGCTGGATTCCTCAACAGTTATTTTATTGTTTTTCATATATTGTTATATGATGTGATATAAAATCTATGGGCGATTATATGTGCTTGGACGATATTGAACATCGTGATTTGATATGATTGAATACCCTAACATACCGAAATGTTGATAAGGGAATTTTCAATGTTTATATTGAAAATAAATCTTATTTATAAAATCGATAGGATTTTATAAAATGAAACCATTTATTTATTTAGGAAATAAATAAAGAAACATTTATTTAGATTATAAATAAATGGAATAAAGGAATATTTATTTAGGGAATAAATAAAGGAACACTTGTTCGGAAAATAAATAGAATTATACAAGGATAGATTTAAACACGTGCTTCGCACACAAGTATAACACGATATGGATTTTAAGGAGATATTGTAGAAGTAGGAATTATAACCAGAGTGTGATAAAAGGATTAAACAAAGTAATTGGTTAGGTTAACCAAAGCAAGTTAGTCGAGTTAAACAAAGTAATTTGTTAGGTTAACCAAAGCAAGTTAGTCGAGTTAATCAAAGTAATTGGTTAAGTTAACCAAAGTAAACTAGTTAAGATAAACTAAGCGGTTAATCGAAGTGAATTAGTTAAGTTAAACTAATTGGTAAATCAAAGTGAATTAGTTGCGTCAAACTAAGTGACTTAGTTAAGTTAAACTAATTTGTAAATCAAAGTGAATTAGTTGCGTCAAACTAAGTGAATTAGTCAAGTTAAACTAATTGGTTAATCGAAGTAAATTAGTTGGGTTAATCAAAGTGAATTAGCTGAGTTAAACTAAGTAAATCGGTTAGAGTTAACCAAAGTGAATTAACTAGGTTAAACTAAGTGGATTAGTTCAGTTAATCGAGACAAGTAAATCAAGTTAGGTTAAACCATTTGAGTTAACCAGTTAGGTTAAACCATTTGAGTTGACCAGTTAAAGTTGACCAGTTAGAGTTGATCAGTTAGAGTTACTCAGTTAGAGTTGACCAGTTAGAGTTGACCAGTTAGAGTTATCCAAGTGGAGTTAATCGAGTAGAGTTGCCGAATATCACTTATTCGAAGTAGAGTTATCGAATATAGAGTATTCGAGGGAAGAGTAATCGAATATAGTTTATTCGAGTGGAGAAATCAAATGTTATTCATTTGAGAAGAGTTACCGAATATTATTTATTCGAAGAGTAGTTATCAAATATTGGTTATTCGGAGTTAGTTAATCCAAAGGAGTTATTCGAAGTTAGTAATCCAAAGGAGTTATTCGAAGTTAGTTAATCCAAAGGAGTTAGTCGAAGAGTTAATCGAATATAGTTATTCGAAAGAAAGTGTTAATCGAATATAGTTATTCGAGTAAAGTTAAAAGAGTTAATCGAATATAATTTATTCGAATAGAGTTAGAGAAGTTAATCGAATATAGTTCATTCGAATAGTGTTGGAGGGAATATCGAATATAGTTTATTCGATAGGATAGAAGTGAATATAATTTATCAATTAAGTTATTCGAATGAGTTATTCGAAGGAGTAAATCAAATTAAGTTAATCGATTAGAGTTGAGTTAATCGATTTGGGTTAAGTTTAAGATTCATCGAGTTAAGTAATCGAGTTAAGAAATCGAGTTGAGATAATCGAGTTAAGAAAATCAAGTTGAGTTAATCGAATAAGTTATTCGATAAGAGTAAATCCATTTAAGTTAAATCGGATGTTAGTTATTCGATAAGAATTGACACATTTAAGAAAATCGAATATTTGTTATTCGATAAGAGTTAATGAAATAGAGCCAACCAAGAAGAGTTATTCGAATATTAGTTATTCGATAGGAGTTAATCGAAATAGAGTTTATCGAATATAAGTTATTAAAAAGGAAGAGTTAATCGAATAGAGATTACTCGAAAGAGAGTTATACGTCGAATTCGATTATAGCGAATTCGGGAAAGTACTATTTACTTTCCAGGGTTTAAATCAAGATTTAGTTATTGATTTAGAAATTAGGTGTCTGTTAAATTATTCGAGTTAGGAGATAAAGTTATAATTTAGGTTAGACATTGCAGAAGTAGGAATTATAACGTTATAGTTATAATCAAACGTTGTCATATAAGAAGTGGATTCGTAACCTGAATCCGAGAATTTGCGTAAAACAGATGATTGTAAAAAGTGAGTGACGAGCTTCATCTATTTCACAGTAAAGGACGTTGTTCAATTAAGGTCTGAGAGGTAATTATACCCCAACTTGATTGACTTCAGAATTGACAAAGGAATAGTTGTGGTTCGATAGAAAAGGTTGATTTGAAATATAGTTAAGTAATAAGCGATTAATGGATTAAGCGAAACGATGTTTTATACAACGTTCATTGGAAATCCGTGAATGAGTTTTGGAAACATTTTCCAAATATAGTCAGATATGTTTTCTAAACATAGAAAATGAAATGTTTTCATGATAAGAATTTAAGAAATAGAGTTAAGCAAATTCAGAAACTGACTGGAGAGGGTAAGTTGAACGGTTTTCTAAGTGACGATCTGATGTTGGGTTCGACCTTCCGAATTGATACTTAGAGAATTGTCCTCATACTAGTTACAGTTAGGGACTGATAGTTGCAAAATAATAGTGATGTGAAAATAAGCTATGGAAATGTTTTCCAATGATTAATAACATATATTTTCTAAATATATGAAATAAGGAAATATGAACATATGATGATTGATCGATCGAATTCCCATTTGGAAATAAGATCGTTGTTTGTACACCGACATGTTTTCATTTGATAGTTGAATCACAGACTATCAAAGTTTTGACCATATTTACGTTGTAAATATGGAGAGACCGGTTGGATTATTATCCGAAGAACCACTCCGTATTAGCATAAGCGTTGCGAATCAAGTACGCTGAAGATAATTGAAGACAGAGTGAAGTGCAAGGGCTATTGTGAAAAGCCTAGGTAGGATGGATTCACTGAATAGTGCCTTCGGTTTATTCAGTCCCAGAACAACGTATATGGACGAGTGTCTGACAAAGTATTCTTAACGAATCATATATGTTGATCTCTTTAAACGTATTACGTTGGTGGCTGAGGAATTCGTTTCTCTTAGCTTTTATACCCGTGATGCCTTGAGAAATCGATAATGATTTGGCGGGTATGACGATGTGGCATTCAAAGTAATTGAAGCAATAATCTGTCAAAGTGATAAACGTGACCTCAAACCTCACCACCGGGAAATAACAGAAGTTGGGCTAGGCAGCATGGCTAGTTGGGCCATACCCAAGCAGGGTGTATTATCACCATCTAGAGAATATTCAATTGTACTTCTTTATAATCTATTTCAATGCTGTCCCTTATCGGGAAGGATGGTTGCTGATCCCAACCATCGGTGGTAATATATTCGTTACACTCAAGCTAAATGAGTGAACGGTCATGTGTGGCTGGGTTGCAAGACGTTCTTGTTGATCCCTAGTGTATCTCCTCTAGAGTACACTGATCGGAAGGTGCTCCTATACCTTGTCTGTTGGAATCCAATCTCCAATAAGCGTTCACGGTTTATTTGTATACTATGTATGTGGAACGTGAGATGCAAGCGTTCTGCTAGATTGATATCTATTTGTATTTAGACATTATTATAATATCAGAAAGATATCCTTTATTTAACCAAGTGCTGGAGTTTTATTCACACCAGTCCCATGACTGACCCGGAGTTTATTTTGTTTTGTTTCCCCTAAACTCTTGGGTGCCTAAATTTGTACGGGCAGTCAAGTAGTCGGGATTTTACAGATACACTTGGAGAGCTTGGAGCAGGAGACTTCAGGATTATAGCTATTATTATTCCGCTGTGTTGTTAAGTGTTGTACTTTGAAATGGTATGTATATACGAGTACTGATTTGTATTTCAAAGTTATGTTATATTTTATTCGTTCCGCTGTGAGATTCGTGTTTACTCTGATGATGTAAGTTCTTCTTCTTCTTCTATTCTATTAGTTCTATCTTTTCTTCCTCACCCTCTACTTTCTTTCACTAACGTCTCGGAGTTTTCGACTCTCGAGGAGTCGAAAATTTCCAGCCGTTACATTAACGCTTCTCCATCCCTGACCGCAAGGCCCATCATCCACGTCCTTGCCGGAATTTGACCCAAGTTCCCCTTTCTGATTTTCCCAAAATTCTCTTCATTCCTATTACTAAAAATCAAATTGCTTTTAAAAATCATGGTTTTCTATCTTTATCTCACTAGTATACCTGATTCGAATAATTAAGATGTTCGGATTTATTGAGTTTTTAGGCTCTTTACAATAATATTTCTTTACCAGTATATAAAAATATTTAGATGAGTTGTAAGTGTTTTTATAATAAATTTCACCTATTAAATGACAATATTCATGTATGTCTCCTACCTTATAACTCCATTTTATCAAAGATTTCGATTTTCTAAAATGTAAGAAGTGGAATTTGTACTGTTGAAATCATACAGATGTGTTTTTCTTTCCTCTTTTTTTTCAAAGGTTAACTGGGTTTATCATAAACATCATGTGATGGTATTTTACTGGTAAACAAACAATGAATTGTATATACCAGGCACCAACCAGATGGTCCAGTGGTGATGAAAGTTTTGAAAGTGAAGTTTTAAAGTTTTATTGATATTTCTAGTCCCTGTTTCCAGTTTTCCATGATTTGTTATCCCAGGATTTCATTCCTTTCAGATGGTTGTTTTAATTTGACAAGAAAAGTAAATCGACCCACTTATTCAAAGCTTGTATCAATGTACAATGATCTAAAGATGGCTCAACGGTGTAATTACAACAGTTTTATTCACCAAAAATATTCATTGTCTCTTATTTCCCTTTTCGGTCTTTTTGTTTCCAATTTTACAATCAAGAGAGTAGAATTAACTCAGTAGGATATATTCAAGGTAGAGGTGCATATGTGTCTATTTACACCACACTATATCATAATTTATAAGTGTTAACAGAAAATATTTCTTACCAAAAATATACTGTTGTTGCTCAGAAATTTTTGTACACGGGTTTATATTTGAGTTCTCATGTTTATTTCTAGATTGGCAGTAGGGATCTAACTAAGATTTTAAAACATATAAATTTATACACATGTATGCCTAATCATACAAAACAGAACAGTTTAAATTGAGGAAAAAGAAATTGTTGTATTCACATACTACAGTGTTTATTTCCCATTTGTTCGCTGTCCTTGTCATTTTCGGTTTGCAACTTTCTTGCCTTAATTTAACCATTTAAATAACTTAAAAATGTGAACAATAGATGACAAATACATTGCACACAAAAGAAGTTGGGATGTTTCTTACTATCTTTTCCTTCTCTGACTATATAGATTCTAGTCTTTCAAACATTTTTGTTTTGGTATAAAAGGATGTCTTTACTCAATATAACACATCCAGAGGTGGATGTTCATATACATATGTTTTGCACTAGAATATAGGATAATCTATAATATATCTACATGGATTAAAGGAGAGTATATTTGCAAATATACTCTACTGTGCTATGTATTTTATTCACAGGTTTTAAAACTTAAATTTTCAGACTGGTTTCTGTCTCCAGATTTACAAACAGACTAACTACTTTATTCAATATATTCCAATCATCAATACTTATACATACATACATATATATATATATATATTTGTGTGTGTGTGTGTGTATACCAAACATACAAACAGAACAATTTAAAAGGAGAAACAGGGAAGAGTTTGCTCTCTTAATGTTTACTGGTTTTTACCAAGTTCCTGCTATTATTCAGCGATATGTTTAGTTTATGAAACAAAATGTATATGCACATATTCATGCCTATATTCATTACACAATCAAATCAAATTTTAAATCGAGAACTCGGATAAAGTTACCCATATATACTACCGTGTTCTGTGTCTTTTACTTCGGCATAATAGTATTCGAATAATAACAACTATTCGACCATTTAAATTAAACAAACATGCATACATTTTTAACATAGTTTCTCATATATATATATATATGTATGTATGGCTTGTATATTGCCTAAGATGAACACACACAAGTTGCAGGAAAACAGAGGTAGAAGGATGTTTTACTCACTTAATGCTCACTGGTTCCAGGTTATTGCTGACTACCATTGTCCTTAGTTACAGACTTTGTCCACCTTGTTTGCTACCTTTAATTTCATCCTTTGTTTATTTCAGATCTTGTGTTTGAGTGATGAGTGTGTGCAGCAGCGTATTTATAGGTGGCCAAGACTTGCACATGAAGGTATTAAGTAGATATAAAGGTTGATTTTAGGGGTATAGCTGCTGTGCAATTTGATTGAAAAGAGAGTCTAAAAATCATCATTGATCTTCTGCGTAGCTATTTTATAGATGTATGCTCATTGTTTATCACATGAAATGACTCTAAAATATTTGATTTAGTCTTACTGGAAATGTACACTTCTGTTTTGTCTTTTAAAGAAAGTGAAAACTGTGTGTGTTGAACGGGACAAGCACAGACCATTTCGAAATGTCACATAGATCCTAGGCTTATCTTAGATCTTTCAATAGCATGTGCAGAAAGATTTCAAAATATAATACAGGTGTATAACCAAGTATGTACTCATTTAATTCCTGTGTACTTCATTGACTTTGAGAGTATCAAAACATGTACATAAATATTTTAAAAACCATTCTTAGTATATAAGCTATTGATAGCTATGTAAAAAATATATATCCATATATCAATTCATGTACAAATAATTCTTACTCATATACTTAATTAGATTTAAGTCCAATTTTATTGATGGTATGATATGATCCTTTTCATATGCTTATATAAGAAGAAATAACATATTTACTTTAGGTGTAAAAAGTTACTATCTTGATCTCATATTATTCACACATATATACCTATTTCACATGTACATATACTTAAGATATTATAAAAGATTGATTTAAATTCTGTCAAATATTTAAATCTAATTTAGCTTAAGTAAATTCTATTTTTATTAAAACCAATTTTAAATGCAAATAACAATAAAAATGTCAAACAACATTTACTTGTATGTATACACAAGTCAAAAATATACACATAGGATTTTAAACAATGCTTATTCAAAATTTCTTTAACATTCAAATTAAATATTATTCAACTAAATTTTAATCGCTAGATATAATCTAAATTTATAGATTATAAAATTGCTTGAAAAACCGGGATGTTACATTCCTTCCCCCTTAAAAGAATTTCGTCCCTGAAATTTAAAGCGTAACGAGAAAATTTTAGTTATACTCCAATCATATACTTATATCAAAACCACATATGGGTCATCCATCGCAACAAACAAGGCATTTTAAACACACAATTTACCTACCAGAACATTCTACTGCAACCACAATGTTTAATACATCAGCCATTGGTTGTAAATCACGATTATTTCATAACTAGAAACATTTGTTATTATAATTTGGAAAACATTTCCATTTCTCTTCATGTATTCAACACTTCAATATTCATCAGTCCCTAACCTTAAATTGGTAAGAAAACAATCTTCTGAATATCAACCCCGAAGACCGAAATCAACATCAGACACTTAGAAAATCTATTAGCTCAACCAGACTACGATTAGGTTCCGATTTCTTAACCCCATATTTGAATTCCTTATCAACCCATGTTATCTCATTTTGAACTCAAAACCTTTGAATTTTCAAAAATCTTGTTTAACTTAAACAATTTTCCAATTTTCCAGAATTTCAAATTAATTTCCGGTTTTTCTTAATTGTATATTTATTCTTATACAAATTCCAATTTGATTATAAATAACCATTTTAATGTTAAAATCTGATTATCAGATTAAAATAATAATCAACACGATCATTTAAAATAATTTCAGAAAATTACTCTTTCATATCAAAATATATTTTTGGATATATTTATTCCATTTACCCAGCTTTTTAAAATAATACTATGTCGAATTACTCTATTCAAGAGTTTAGAAAAACTTTTCGATCCAGTGTTCGACGACTGTATCGATCAGAAATTTTAAACCACTCAACAAACCAATCATCATAGTATAAAACAGTTTTTATACAATCTACAAATACGCGCTCATATATATATATACACTCAAACTCAATCTAGGGTATTACTAATCCCATCTCTATCGAACTACGCCAGAGAGCCAAGGTTATTACTCAACCTTATGCTTTGATACCATTGTAACGAACCGCCAAATTCTGGATCCTGATTATCGATATAAATACCATATCGACTAGCCAAGCATCAAAAATTTATCAGGTCATTAAAAGAAAGAAGTTAGAGGGTGAGAAGAAAAGATAGAAAATTAGAATAGAAGAAAAAGAAGAACACAAAAGAATCAGAGTAACACGAATCTCACAGTCGAATGAACAAAATATTATATATATATATATATGTAATATCAATTGAAATACAAAATGGTATTTGCACTCACATACATAATCAAAGTACATCATATATACAATACAGTGGAACAAAACTCTATATATATCTAACACTGAAGCTTCCTGCTCCAAGCTCTCTTCAGTATCTGTAAAATCCTGAACAGTTGACTGCTCATACAAATTTAGTCACCCAAGAGTTTAGGGAAAACATAGAAAAATAAACTCTGGGTCAGTCACGGGACTGGTGTGAGTAAATGATTTAAACATCTTGTTTAACTTGGAATTTTTTTTTGAAAGAAAAGATAATCGTAAGACCAATCCACACATAAACACGTATGGTTTTAACCTTACGATAACCCAAAACATTTTGAAATCATAACTACTCTGATATTATAATAATGTCTAGGGTTTCCGCAAATAAATTAGAATCCAGCGGAACGCTTGCATCTCACGCTCCACATATATAGTATACAAACAAAACCGCGGGCGCTTATTGGAGATTGTATTCCGACTATGACAAGGTATGGAACCACCTGCCGATAGTGTAGAATACACTGGGTTCAACAAGAACGTCTTGCAACCCGACCCACACATGATCGACTACTCATTTCGCTTGAGTGTATCAAATGTATATCACCAACGGTTGGGATTAGCAACCGTTTCCTGAAAGGGACAACATCGAAAATAGATTAAAGAATGAAATGGATTTTCTCTAGATAGGTGATTATACACCCTAATGGGAGCGACCCACATAGCCATGCTGCCTGCCCAATTTTTGTCATTTCCCGGTTGTGAAGCTTGAGGTTAGAATTTACCTTCAGAACATCTGGCTATTATTTACTTTGAATGCCACATTGTCAGATCCACCAAATCACTAATTGACATCTTCAAAAATACTCTAGGAACTACGCTAGAGAAGAGTCTTCTCCGCCACCGAACATAAGTAGGTTTGTAAAAATCAATGTATGTGACTCTTAAGAAATACTTTGTCAAACATTCGTCCATACAAGTTGTCCTGGGACTGGACAAACCGAAGACACTATTCTGTAAATACATTTTAGGAAATTTCTACCTAGGATTAACATAATAGCCCTTGCACAACTCGGTCTTCAGTTGTCTTCAATAATCTCTGTCTCGAATAAATCGAACCGAAGTGGACTATAGATTCCGGACTCTTCGAAACGATAATGCTAAAATCCTTTAGGGTCAAGTGATACTTAGTAGCAATCAATCAACATGTTTTATTTGGTTTCTATACCCTAATTGATTATCATGACTTAAAAAAATTATTTCACATGTAGGATTCAACTCACAGATTTAAATAATGATCTAATACAAGATGGGTTAATGTCGAATGTGTACTTTACTATTCAAGTTAGAATAATTACATCATAAAACAACTATCAAGAAATTTGTAATAAATCAACAATCAACTTCCACAATATGTCCAACATCTCTAATTTGGTAATTCAAATTAAATACATCGTCATATATAAATATTGGTTAATCAAGGATTTATTTCCATATTATATTCGTCTAGATTTTCCTTTCTTTAAATAAGTAATTAATTAATTTATTGAATCTTTATTAAAACGAAAAGTAAACGATATTTTCGAAATTTGATATAATCGATTACCAATTCACCTTCTCTTTCAATTCATCTTCATTCTATTTGTTTTCCGAATTTTGGAATAATCTTATCATTACATGATTTATCCTATTCCCCTCTCTCAGTCCCCCTTACAACCATTGTCAACTGCAGCGGTTGTTTTAAATGTTATTTACCTAAAACTGTGCATTCTTGACTCGTTTTATTAAATCAACTTGATTTCACATTTAAAATACTATTACCAGTTGTTCATCAAGTTATTCTACAAATTCACATTTAATCGTTATTAATTTGATTTTTAATTCATTACCTGATTTGAAAATGATTATCAACTTGAGTTGATATAATAACATATCAACGTTTATCTCAAACATTTAAACTTAATAGTGGTAGTCAGGCCTCCCCTACGAATCACTTCATATTATTGATTATCATTCAATCCATCAGATCTCAACCGATTATTCTGTCTTACGGATGATTGAATAACTCCTTTCCCTTATTATCCAAATTTAAGGAATAATTTAAATTCCATTAAAAATAAGTATAACTTTGAAAATTAACTAGATATATATTTATTGAAGGAAGTTCAACTTAATAAACGTCGACATTTTTTATTTCCAATTTGCCATTAAATTAAAATGATCTATTTAATTATATACACAGACATATATTACAATTTCTTGATATCATTTAATAAACATCACATTAAGATAAATTGGAGATTTCAAAACCGTTTGATTTACCTTGATAAATCGGCACTTCCTCTTTCTTTCCTCCATCTTTTCTTCATACGTTACCCTTCTTTTCTTTTCCCTTTCTTTCTCTTTGTTTTTTTTACAATTTTTTCTTTATTTATATCTAAAGCCCACGGCCCAGTCTTTCCAATAGCCCACACCCTCTCCTTTCCTTCTTCTACTGTCAGTTTCTCTACCGATGCACATACTTCCGTGCACATGCACCACTCATCCCTTGACCATACCATTTCCGTTGCACCACCCATCCGCCTCAATCACCACCCACATCGTCAACGACTGGTTGGTCATCCCCACAACCTTTTCCTTCAACAATTCGTGTCTTCACCATTGAAGCTGAGAATTGGGCTCCTGTACGTCGTCTCACATCAACTTCCCCAGGTTGATTATGGCCATCGAATGGCTTGCCGCCACCACCATCAGATTTCCCACATCCCCGATCACCTCCACCCTGATTTTGGCCACACTCGATCCTTCCAGGACTCCCCACGCATAGATAAAAGATACCCCAAATCACTGTATACAAAATCCTATTTTGCCCTGAATCACAACAGTAAAACCATTGAAAAAATTATCTGAAATTTTCCCCCTCATCCCTGATCTTTAACGCTTCTCCGTCCCCGACCGCAAGGCCCATCATCTACATCCTTGCCGGAATTTGACCCAAGTTCCCCTTTCTTATTTTCCAAAAATTCTCTTCATTCCTATTACTAAAAATCTTCAATTTGCTTTTAAAAATCATGGTTTTCTATCTTTGTCTCACTGGTATACCTGATTCGAATAATTACGATGTTCGGATTTATTGAGTTTTTAGGCTCTTTACAATAATATTTCTTTACCAGTATATAAAAATATTTAGATGAGTTGAAAGTGTTTTTATAATAAATTTCACCTATGAACTGACAATATTCATGTATATCTCCTACCTTATAACTCCATTTTATCAAAGATTTCGATTTTCTAAAATGTAAGAAGTGGAATTTGTACTGTTGAAATCATACAGATGTGTTTTTCTTTCCTCTTTTTTTTCAAAGGTTAACTGGGTTCATCATAAACCTCATGTGATGGTATTTTACTGGTAAACAAACAAAGAATTGTATATACCAGGCACCAACCAGATGGTCCAGTGGCGATGAAAGTTTTGAAAATGAAGTTTTAAAGTTTTATTGACATTTCTAGTCCCTGTTTCCAGTTTTCCATGATTTGTTATCCCAGGATTTCATTCCTTTCAGATGGTTGTTTTAATTTGACAAGAAAAGTAAATCGACTCACTTATTCAAAGCTTGTATCAATGTACAATGATCTAAAGATGGCTCAATGGTGTAATTACAATAGTTTTATTCACCAAAAATATTCATTGTCTCTTATTTCCCTTTTCTGTCTTTTTGTTTCCAATTTTACAATCAAGAGAGTAGAATTAACTCAGTAGGATATATTCAAGGTAGAGGTGCATATGTGTCTATTTACACCACACTATATCATAATTTATAAGTGTTAACAGAAAATATTTCTTACCAAAAATATACTGCTGTTGCTCAGAAATTTTTGTACACTGGTTTATATTTGAGTTCTCATGTTTATTTCTAGATTGGCAGTAGGGATCTAACTAAGATTTTAAAACATATAAATTTATACACATGTATGCCTAATCATACAAAACAGAACAGTTTAAATTGAAGAAAAAGAAATTGTTGTATTCACATACTGCAGTGTTTACTTCCCATTTGTTCGTTGTCCTTGTCATTTTCGGTTTGCAACTTTCTTGCCTTAATTTAACCATTTAAATAACTTAAAGATGTTAACTATAGATGACAAATACATAGCATACAAAAGAAGTTGGGCTGTTTCTTACTGTCTTTTCCTTCTCTGACTATATAGTTTCTAGTCTTTCAAACATTTTTGTTTTGGTATAAAAGGATGTCTTTACTCAATATAACACATCCAGAGGTGGATGTTAATATACATGTGTTTTGCACTAGAATATAGGATAATCTATAATATATCTACATGGATTAAAGGAGAGTACATTTGCAAATATACTTTACTGTGCTATGTATTTTATTCACAGGTTTTAAAACTTAAATTTTCAGACTGGTTTCTGTCTCCAGATTTACAAACAGACTAACTACTTTATTCAATATATTCCAATCATCAATACTTATACATACATACATATATATATATATATGTGTGTATACCCAAACATACAAACAGAACAATTTAAAAGGAGAAACAGGGAAGAGTTTGCTCTCTTAATGTTTACTGGTTTTTACTAAGTTCCTGCTATTATTCAGCGATATGTTTAGTTTATGAAACAAAATGTATATGCACATATTCATGCCTATATTCATTACACAATCAAATCAAATTTTTAAATCGAGAACTCGGATAAAGTTACCCATATATACTACCGTGTTCTGTGTCTTTTACTTCGGCATAATAGTATTCGAATAATAACAACTATTCGACCATTTAAATTAAACAAACATGCATACTTTTTTAACATAGCTTTTCATATATATATATATATATATATATATATATATATATATATATATATATATATATATATATATATATGGCTTGTATATTGCCTAAGATGAACACACACAAGTTACAGGAAAACAGAGGTAGAAGGGTGTTTTACTCACTTAAAGCTCACTGGTTCCAGGTTATTGCTGACTACCATTGTCCTTAGTTCCAGACTTTGTCCACCTTGTTTGCTACCTTTAATTTCATCCTTTGTTTATTTCAGATCTTGTGTTTGAGTGATGAGTGTGTGCAGCAGCGTATTTATAGGTGGCCAAGACTTGCACATGAAGGTATTAAGTAGATATAAAGGTTGATTTTAGGGGTATAGCTGCTGTGCAATTTGATTGAAAAGAGAGTCTAAAAATCATCATTGATCTTCTGTGTAGCTATTTTATAGCTGTATGCTCATTGTTTATCACATGAAATGACTCTAAAATATTTGATTTAGTCTTACTGGAAATGTACACTTCTGTTTTGTCTTTTAAAGAAAGTGAAAACTGTGTGTGTTGAACGGGACAAGCACAGACCATTTCGAAATGTCACATAGATCCTAGGCTTATCTTAGATCTTTCAATAGCATGTGCAGAAAGATTTCAAAATATAATACAGGTGTATAACCAAGTATGTACTTATTTAATTCCTGTGTACTTCATTGACTTTGAGAGTATCAAAACATGTACATAAATATTTTAAAAACCGTTCTTAGTATATAAGCTATTGATAGCTATGTAAAAAATATATATCCATATATCAATTCATGTACAAATAATTCTTACTCATATACTTAATTAGATTTAAGTCCAATTTTATTGATGGTATGATATGATCCTTTTCATATGCTTATATAAGAAGAAATAACATATTTACTTTAGGTGTAAAAAGTTACTATCTTGATCTCATATTATTCACACATATATACCTATTTCACATGTACATATACTTAAGATATTATAAAAGATTGATTTAAATTCTGTCAAATATTTAAATCTAATTTAGCTTAAGTAAATTCTATGTTTATTAAAACCAATTTTAAATGCAAATAACAATAAAAATGTCAAACAACATTTACTTGTATGTATACACAAGTCAAAAATATACACATATGATTTTAAACAATGCTTATTCAAAATTTCTTTAACATTCAAATTAAATATTATTCAACTAAATTTTAATCGCTAGATAAAATCTAAATTTATAGATTATAAAATTGCTTGAAAAACCGGGATGTTAGATTCCTTCCCCCTTAAAAGAATTTCGTCCCTGAAATTTAAAGTGTAACGAGAAAATTTTAGTTATACTCCAATCATATACTTATATCAAAACCACATATGGGTCATCCATCGCAACAAACAAGGCATTTTAAACACACAATTTACCTACCAGAACATTCTACTGCAACCACAACGTTTAATACATCAGCCATTGGTTGTAAATCACGATTATTTCATAACTAGAAACATTTGTTATTATAATTTGGAAAACATTTCCATTTCTCTTCATGTATTCAACACTTCATTATTCATCAGTCCCTAACCTTAAATTGGTAAGAAAACAATCTTTTGAATATCAACCCCGAAGACCGAAATCAACATCAGACACTTAGAAAATCTATTAGCTCAACCAGACTACGATTAGGTTCCGATTTCTTAACCCCATATTTGAATTCCTTATCAACCCATGTTATCTCATTTTGAACTCAAAACCTTTGAATTTTCAAAACTCTTGTTTAACTTAAACAATTTTCCAATTTTCCAGAATTTCAAATTAATTTCCGGTTTTTCTTAATTGTATATTTATTCTTATACAAATTCTAATTTGATTATAAATAACCATTTTAATGTTAAAATCTGATTATCAGATTAAAATAATAATCAACACGATCATTTAAAATAATTTCAGAAAATTACTCTTTCATATCAAAATATATTTTTGGATATATTTATTCCATTTACCAAGATTTTTAAAATAATACTATGTCGAATTACTCTATTCAAGAGTTTAGAAAAACTTTTCGATCCAGTGTTCGACGACTGTATCGACCAGAAATTTTAAACCACTCGACAAACCAATCATCATAGTATAAAACAGTTTTTATACAATCTACAAATACGCGCTCATATATATACACTCAAACTCAATCTAGGGTATTACTAATCTCATCTCTATCGAGCTACGCCAGAGAGCCAAGGTTATTACTCAACCTTATGCTTTGATACCATTGTAACGAACCGCCAAATTCCCGATCCTGATTATCGATAAAAATACCATATCGACTAGCCAAGCATCAAAAATTTATCAGGTCATTAAAAGAAAGAAGTTAGAGGGTGAGAAGAAAAGATAGAAAATTAGAATAGAAGAAAAAGAAGAACACAAAAGAATCAGAGTAACACGAATCTCGTAGCGAAATGAACTATATATATATATATATATATATATATATATGTAATATCAATTGAAATACAAAATGGTATTTGCACTCACATACATCATCAGAGTACATCATATATACAATACAGTGGAACAAAACTCTATATATCTAACACTGAAGCTTCATGCTCCAAGCTCTCTTCAGTATCTGTAAAATCCTGAACAGTTGACTGCTCATACAAATTTGGTCACCCAAGAGTTTAGGGAAAACATAGAAAAATAAACTCTGGGTCAGTTACGGGACTGGTGTGAGTAAATGATTTAAACATCTTATTTAACTTGGAAATTTTTTTTTGAAAGAAAAGATAATCGTAAGACCAATCCATACATAAACTTGTATGGTTTTTACCTTACGATAACCCAAAACATTTTGAAATCATAACTACTTTGATATTATAATAATGTCTAGGGTTTTCGCAAATAAATTAGAATCCAGCGGAACGCTTGCATCTCACGCTCCACATATATAGTATACAAACAAAACCGCAGGTGCTTATTGGAGATTGTATTCCGACTATGACAAGGTATGGAACCACCTGCCGATAGTGTATCTCTAAAGGCGAATACACTGGGTTCAACAAGAACGTCTTGCAACCTGACCCACACATGACCGACCACTCATTTCGCTTGAGTGTATCGAATGTATATCACCAATGGTTGGGATTAGCAACCGTTTCCTGAAAGGGACATCGAAATAGATTAAAGAATGAAATGGATTTTCTCTAGATAGGTGATTATACACCCTAATGGGAGCGACCCACATAGCCATGCTGCCTGCCTGATTTTTGTCATTTCCCGGTTGTGAAGCTTGATGTTAGAATTTACCTTCAGAACATCTGGCCATCATTTACTTTGAATGCCACATTGTCAGATCCACCAAATCACTAATTGACATCTTCAAAAATACTCTGGGAACTACGCTAGAGAAGAGTCTTCTCCGCCACCGAACATAAGTACGTTTGTAAAAATCAATGTATGTGACACTTAAGAAATACTTTGTCAAACATTCGTCCATACAAGTTGTCCTGGGACTGGACAAACCGAAGGCACTATTCTGTAAATACATCTTAGGAAATTTCTACCTAGGATTAACATAATAGCCCTTGCACAACTCGGTCTTCAGTTGTCTTCAATAATCTCTGTCTCGAATAAATCGAACCGAAGTGGACTATAGATTCCGGACACTTCGAAACGATAACGCTAAAATCCTTTAGGGTCAAGTGATACTTAGTAGCAATCAATCAACATGTTTTATTTGGTTTCTATACCCTAATTGATTATCAGGACTTAAAAAAATTATTTCACATGTAGGATTCAACTCACAGATTTAAATAATGATCTAATACAAGATGGGTTAATGTCGAATGTGTACTTTACTATTCAAGTTAGAATAATTACATCATAACACAACTATCAAGAAATTTGTAATAAATCGACAATCAACTTCCACAATATATCCAACATCTCTAATTTGGTAATTCAAATTAAATACATCGTCATATATAAATATTGGTTAATCAAGGATTTATTTCCATATTATATTCGTCTAGATTTTCCTTTCTTTAAATAAGTAATTAATTAATTTATTGAATCTTTATTAAAACGAAACGTAAACGATATTTTCGAAATTTGATATAATCGATTACCAATTCACCTTCTCTTTCAATTCATCTTCATTCTATTTATTTTCGGAATTTTGGAATAATCTTATCATTACATGATTTATCCGATTCCCCTCTCTCAGTCCCCCTTACAACCATCATCAACTGCAGCGGTTGTTTTAAATGTTATTTACCTAAAACTGTGCATTCTTGACTCGTTTTATTAAATCAACTTGATTTCACATTTAAAATACTATTACCAGTTGTTCATCAAGTTATTCTACAAATTCACATTTAATCGTTATTAATTTGATTTTTAATTCATTACCTGATTTCAAAATGATTATCAACTTGAGTTGATATAATAACATATCAACGTTTATCTCAAACATTTAAACTTAATAGTTGTAGTCGAGCCTCCCCTACGAATCACTTCATATTATTGATTATCATTCAATCCATCGGATCTCAAACGATTATTCTGTCTTACGGATGATTGAATAACTCCTTTCCCTTATTATCCAAATTTAAGGAATAATTTAAATTCCATTAAAAATAAGTATAACTTTGAAAATTAACTAGATATATATTTATTGAAGGAAGTTCAACTTAATAAACGTCGACATTTTTTATTTCCAATTTGCCATTAAATTAAAATGATCTATTTAATTATATACACAGACATATATTACAATTTCTTGATATCATTTAATAAACATCACATTAAGATAAATTGGAGATTTCAAAACCGTTTGATTTACCTTGATAAATCGGCACTTCCTCTTTCTTTCCTCCATCTTTTCTTCATACATTACCCTTCTTTTCTTTTCCCTTTCTTTCTCTTTGTTTTTTTTACAATTTTTTCTTTATTTATATCTAAAGCCCACGGCCCAGTCTTTCCAATAGCCCACACCCTCTCCTTTCCTTCTTCTACTGTCAGTTTCTCTACCGATGCACATACTTCCGTGCACATGCACCACTCATCCCTTGACCATACCATTTCCGTTGCACCACCCATCCGCCTCAATCACCACCCACATCGTCAACGACTGGTTGGTCATCCCCACAACCTTTTCCTTCAACAATTCGTGTCTTCACCATTGAAGCTGAGAATTGGGCTCCTGTACGTCGTCTCACATCAACTTCCCCAGGTTGATTATGGCCATCGAATGGCTTGCCGCCACCACCATCAGATTTCCCACATCCCCGATCACCTCCACCCTGATTTTGGCCACACTCGATCCTTCCAGGACTCCCCATGCATAGATAAAAGATACCCCAAATCACTGTATACAAAATCCTATTTTGCCCTGAATCACAACAGTAAAACCATTGAAAAAATTATCTGAAATTTTCCTTCTCCTCCCTGATCTTTAACGCTTCTCCGTCCCCGACCGCAAGGTCCATCATCTAAGTCCTTGCCGGAATTTGACCCAAGTTCCCCTTTCTTATTTTCTATAAATTCTCTTCATTCCTATTACTAAAATCTTCAATTTGCTTTTAAAAATCATGGTTTTCTATCTTTATCTCACTTGTATACCTGATTCGAATAATTACGATGTTCAGATTTATTGAGTTTTTAGGCTCTTTATAATAATATTTCTTTACCAGTATATAAAAATATTTAGACGAGTTGTAAGTGTTTTTATAATAAATTTCACCTATGAACTAACAATATTCATGTATGTCTCCTACCTTAAAACTCCATTTTATCAAAGATTTTGATTTTCTAAAATGTAAGAAGTGGAATTTGTATTGTTGAAATCATACAGATGTGTTTTTCTTTCCGCTTTTTTTTTCAAAGTTTAACTGGGTTCATCATAAACCTCATGTGATGGTATTTTACTGGTAAACAAACAAAGAATTGTATATACTAGGCACCAACCAGATGGTCCAGTGGTGATGAAAGTTTTAAAAGTGAAGTTTTAAAGTTTTACTGACATTTCTAGTCCCTGTTTCCAGTTTTCCATGATTTGTTATCCCAGGATTTCATTCCTTTCAGATGGTTGTTTTAGTTTGACAAGAAAAGTAAATCGACCCACTTATTCAAAGCTTGTACCAATGTACAATACAATGATCCAAAGATCGCTCAACAGTGTAATTACAACAGTTTTATTCACCAAAAATATTCATTGTCTCTTATTTCCCTTTTCTGTCTTTTTGTTTCCAGTTTCACAATCATGAGAGTTGAATTAACTCGGTAGAATATATTCAAGGTAGAGGTGCATATGTTTCTATTTACACCACACTATATCATAATTTATAAGTGTTAACAGAAGATTTTTCTTACCAAAAATATACGGATGTTGCTCAGAAATTTTTGTACACCGGTTTATTTGAGTTCTCATGTTTATTTCCAGGTTGGAAGTAGGGATCTAACTAAGATTTTAAAACATATAAATTTATACACATGTATGCCTAATCATACAAAACAGAATAGTTTACATTGAGGAAAAAGAAATTGTTGTATTCACATACTACAGTGTTTATTTCCCATTTGTTCGCTGTCCTTGTCATTTTCGGTTTGCAACTTTCTTGCCTTAATTAAACCATTTAAATAACTTAAAGATGTGAACTATAGTTGACAAATACATAGCACACGAAAGAAGTTGGGCTGTTTCTTATTGTCTTTTCCTTCTCTGACTATTTAGTTTCTAGTCTTTCAAACATTTCTGTTTTGGTATAAAAGGATGTCTTTACTCAATATAACACATCCAAAGGTGGATGTTCATATACATGTGTTTTGCACTAGAATATAGGATAATCTATAATATATCTACATGGATTAAAGGAGAGTATATTAACAAATATACTCTACTGTGCTATGTATTTTATTCACAGGTTTTAAAGCTTAAATTTTCAGACTGGTTTCTATCTCCAGATTTACAAACAGATCTAACTACTTTATTCAATATATTCCAATCATCAATACTTATACATACATATACATACATATATATATATGTATATATATACATATATATATATATATATATATATATATATATATATATATATGTATATATATGTATATGTATATATATATGTATATACCCAAACATACAAACAAAACAATTTAAAAGGAGAAACAGGGAAGTGTTTTCTCAGTTAATGTTTACTGGTTTTTACTAAGTTCCTGCTATTATGTAACGACCCGTATTCTACGCATCATGGGATCGTAGAATATTTATTTCTTTCACATATGAAGTCGTATGGTCATGTAACTTTGGGAGACGACTATTGGGGTCATTTCCCATGTTCATGATTTTTGTCGATTTTTAAATGACCGTTTTGCCCCTATTTGGTACTGTTTTGGCCATAACTTTTGACTGGAAAGTAATTTTGACCTGAAACCAATTCCATTGGATTCGAATGATGGTTTCTCTTTTCGTAGAGTGGTCATAATAGCCAAACGGACTCACCGATTGGGAGATATGGCTGAAACAAGTTTCAGATGGTGAAAAACAGCTTAATTGGGCTTAACCGGGTGATTAACAGCTAGGCCCAAAAGGGAATTTCGGGATTAGGAGTTTAAAAGGGCTGTTAGGGTTTGGAGAATACCTTTTTCTCATTTTTCAGCCGTCACTATTCATTTCTCTTGATCTAGCCATGGCCTCCACTCTCTAAATCTCTCTAAAACACCCAATACCACTTCCTAATCAAGGATTAAGGCTTAGAGGCATCAAATCAAGGAGGATTAGCACAAGGACCGAGGTAGAGCTGCTGTTATATATTGGAATTCGTGCAAATCAGAGGTTCACTTCAGATCTGAAAGTTTTATTGTGGCAAAGGTGAGTGATTTGCAAAGTTTTTGCACTAATTACGGTAATTAAGGGTAATTAGTGAAGATTAGCGAATTTATACACTAATAAATTCTGGAAAAATATTAGAAATTCGAAAATAATATTTTATGCCTCTGGTAGAAATTTGGTTTAATTTGATGAAGTTTTGTTAACCTTATGATTAGTTTTACATAAACATGCTTAGGGGAAAATAAGGTGTTTTGGCCACTTTTGATCCATTTTGCTTCATTAGAATTGTTGTTTGGTGTTTGTGGTTGCTATTACATGTTGTTATGACTTTATGGAGTGTTTTGTGATTGATTAGAGAAGTTAGATTGGTCAAAAACGCCATCGAATGGCGTGAGATAGTCGCTGGAAAACAAGTGCAGGAAATATACCGGATCGGATCGCCCTATGTACCACGATCCGCCCCATCTTCCACGATCCGAACCGATGGCACGACTCGATCCGTCGATGCTTGAAGACCACGATCTGTTCCAGCTTGGGTGTCACGATCCGCCTGAAGGAACACGTCACGATCTCAGCAAGGTGGCACGACCCGAACCAATGGGTATTCACGATCCGACCCGAACTGAAGAGCACGACTCGATCCATCAGAGGTGACCACGACCCGATCCAGTGGAAGGAGCACGAGTTGACACCATGGACGATCCGCGAGTCGCGATCCGACCCAAGCGAAGGCAATGACCACGATCCGCGAGTCGAGCTGATGCGAGGGGGCGAGTCACGAACCAAACCAGGAGGTTGCGAACTGAATGAAGACCGATCCGGAGGAGATGCTGACCAAAACCCGAGATGCAAAGGTAGTCCAAATGAAAGTTAGAGCTCAGGGTCCAGATGGGAACCAATGAGTTCACTTCATGATTGGGCTTTGCTGCGGGACGTGTGCAAAGGGGTTGTCGGTATTCATAACTTTGGTTCACCACTGAAAGATGGATGGTGGGCTTGTAGTGATAGTTACACGGGATTGGATTCCGTCATGGCCCAAAGTATTAGGTGACCAAAGTAGTGGATATCGTATGCTTTACGCACTGAGTGAGGGATGTGAGGATAATTGCTATGCTTGATTGTTTGACATCACTATGACATGCACACCCCCACCCCCGTTATCTTTACACCATTTGAAAGGGCACCTTAGAGTGTTGTACAGTATGTAGTGCTAACTCTTTGGTTGCAGGCCCAGGTTCAGGTATGATTGGATTATACCTGTTATTATTTTGTTTAGATGCTTATCACTCATACCAGGCTTTATGTCTGACCCAGAGTTTTATGTCTCCTCTTATTACTCTGGGTGCTCACACGAGCAGACTAGAGACAGGTTATGGTTAGCTGGTGATGCGCGAGTAGCTGATTCGGAGGCGAGCAGGAGGCTTCCACGTATGATATATAGATATTCTCCCTGTGTCGTTGGTGGTCGCTGCTTGGGCATTAGTAGTGTACCTCCTTTATCTTACTTTTGCTTTGAGACAGTTTGAAAGTTGTAATAAGCTGTGTTTTGGATTTCCGCTGCTATGATGTTTAGTTCTGATTTTCAGCTTATGCACTGTCTCTCCTGTTTTATGTCAAGTATGTTATTATTATATTTTGTTCTATGCGCTGTGAGACATTCTACAGGTTCCTTGTTAGTTCCTTTCCTTCTCCCCTTTTTCCTTCTGGCGACCCGTTCCGTGCTAACTGGACATGTGTACAGCGCATATTTGGAGTAAATGTCAGTTGGTGCGGGGCGGGCCGTCACACTTGGTATCAGAGCTCTAGGTTGCGTAGTTAACCTAGGAAAAGACACTAGGGAGAGATAGTACGTATACGAGAGCGCGTATTTGTGATTACTTTGGTTTTTAAAAGCTATATATATACACTATTGGTAGTATAAGAATGAAGTCGTACTGCACTAGCACCACTATGGGATCGTTAATTGTTTCCCCTTTTACAGATTAACGATGAGCCGATATCCTAGAGGTGCTGGTAGAGGGACCAACCATGGGAATGCTCCTGACATGAGGACAATGTTCACTAACTTCATGAGAGACATGCTTAGAGATGTTCAGGGAGTAGTTCCCAATCCCGGAAATGGTGGTGGTCCAGTAGTGCAGGCGCCTAGGGCCGATTTCGCCAAGTTGTGCAAGGATTACACTAACCTTGGTGGGAAGCCGTTCCACGGAACGGAGTCGGCCACAGATGTTCAGGATTGGTTGGATAGCTGTGATCGTATCTTCGACGACTTGGGTCTTGAGGATGCGATGAAGAGAAGGCTAGCGTCTCGTCAGCTGCAAGGGCGAGCGATGAATTGGTGGAATGCCATTAGAACAGCTACTCCAGAAGATCAAGTTACTTGGAATCAGTTTAAGACTCGCTTTTGTGGTAAGTTTATTCTAGCTGCTCATAAATCGGAACTGTTCAGGAAGTTCTTGGAGCTTAAGCAGAACGGTAGAGCAGTCTCGGAGTATATCGCTGAATTCGACACTTTATCGAAATATGGATGGCCCCTTATCGATACAGTCGAAAAGAAGAACGAGAAGTTCATAACCGGCTTGGATGGGTACTTGGGGGAAAGACTTATAAACCATATCGATGAGACGTTCGAGTCTATTGTAGGAAAGGCATTAAGTCAGAGAGCCTTTTCCCTAAGTCGAAGACCGAAGTTGCTACGGCATCTGCAGAGGAGCCAAAGCCGTAAGCAGGCGGTGAAGGCCAGAAGAATTCTCAGAACAAGAGGAAGCAGAACCCGACCTAGGATGGTCAGAGTAAGAAAAATAAGAAAGATGGCGAATGCTTTAGTTGTGGCCAGAAGGGCCATTACGCCAGATATTGTCGAGAAAAGCCTGGGGAAAGGAAGTGCCTTAACTGCGGCCAGGCGGGACATCACAAGGATGATTGCCCACAACCTCCTAGGGAGAAGCAGATTGTGAAAGCGTATGCTATCAACGATGTTCCTTCTTCGTCAAATGCCCCAACTGCGGCGCAGAAGGAAAAAGGTGTCGTTATTCGAGGTATGCTTTCTATTTAAGACATTTTGATCGGGTTTTGTTTGAAAAACCTGAGTTAGTCGATAGACCTTTAGTAGTGACGAACCCGATTTGGTGGTTCGACTAGTTTTGGCATGATTTGTTAATGTGGTCTTATCGAGTCATGGATGTATGTTTCCTTGTGATTGCTTTGTTTTGGGCTTTACTGGGTTTAGCATTATTTTGGGGAGTCGATCTACTCCAAAGGAATAGGGTGGTATTAGGTACCTACCTAGTGATGGCGATAGTAACTGGAGTTAAGGAAGCTAAGAGGTTATCGTTGTAATAAGTTTTAGTTGTCTCTGGGAGGCAAATGAGTACTCCAGTGCTAGATTGTTTTGCTAGTATCACCTCATGTGGATTATCCGAACTCGGAGGAGATGTTCCTTGGGTGCTTGTCTGATATTGGTTTAGGCCTTTGGGGCTTGTGCTTGGGGAATGTCGATTTCGACTAGGATGGGTTGCGTGAGGGGTAAATAGTTGTTGTGATTTTTCATTGGATGATATCTTGGTTTACTCGAGGAGTGATGGGCAGACGGAACATGATAAGACTGTTCAACGGTATAGACTGCCTAGAGTTAGACTCGATAGGGTTATGAGCTTGCTCGAGTGGGACTCGGGAAAGATGCAGAGTAATGGATTGGTTAGGACCCTATGTTGATGTTCTTTTTGAAAGAATAGGATGTGTTCGTTGATCATGGAAGATGCAACGAAGATTAGGACGATTCAAGTTAGACTTGAACTCGTAAAAGAAAAATGGGGCGAGTTCGTTAGTCATGGTGATATAACGAATATGGAAATACTTTACATTAGATTTGAAGTATGTTTGGAACATTGTGGGAAGCTCGTTGATCTTGGAGATTCAGCGAACATAGGAGAGTTTCACGTTGGACTTGGACTCGTAGGTAGAGTACCTAGATTCACTAGGTGGGTCTAGTTTACCTTTGGAAGGTGAATGTACGTTGGACGTGCAGTACGAGATTCATTGGATGAGTCTAGTTTATCTCTGGGAGATTGACTCGAGTTAGACTCGAGAAGGCTGCAAGGAATTGGATTCAGCTCGAGTTGGACTCGAGAGGGCAGCAAGATAATGGATAGACTTGGGTTGGACTCAAGTATTTTAGGAGGACTAAAAGCAGGGGTATCTGGGGACGCCCGTTACCTTGGATCCGTTGGACGTGATCTAGTTATCCTTGGAGGATAAACGTACGTTGGACGTACGGTAGTCCGATTGGAGGCTGGGCTTCCATTAGTTTAATTATCCTTGGAGGATAAACGTACGTTGGACGTACGGTAGTCCAAAGGGAGGCGGGGCTTCAATTAGACTGGGATTGGTTGGACCAATCAAGTAGGCATCGGAGTATGTATGGGGGCTGGGCTTCCATTAGTTAGTGATGTCGGTTGGACCAGACATGCTAGAATCGACATATTGGGATTGGTTAGACCAGTCATGTAGGTGTCGATGTGTTTATGACTTTAGCAGGTGATAGATTTGTTTGATGGATGTTATGGTTGCTTTGTTTGTTCCTATCTTTCTTCTCTTGAGTAGACTATCACCTGTAGGGTTCCAGCGATGGGGAACAAAGTGATTGTAGTAGGACTATGAGCCAGTGCAGTAGAGTCGTCATGACTCGAGGGGCAAAGTGGACATAGTAAAGGATTAGTAAGGCTATGAGCCAGTGCAGTGGAGTTGTTATGACTTCATGGGGCAGAGTGGACATAGCAAAGGACTAGTGACTATAGATCAGTGCAGTAGAGTCGCCATGACTCCATGGGGCAGAGTGATCATAGTAAAGGATTTGGGTGCAGTACTGGTTGCATTGAGTAGGAGACATGCCAGTTTAGGGGTTTTGTTTCTAGGATGGAAGCAACTAGAGTATGTCACAGGATATGAATTCAGACCCAAGACTGAATTGGATTCAGAAACGCTAGTAAGCTTGACGATTAGATCGATTCTGATTGAGTGGATTGTTTCTAGTTAGAAGGACGATCCTAATCTATTGGGAACCATCTCCAGGGTAGAGATGGGTATGGATGGAAAAAGAATGATTAGGTAAGGATTTGATCGAGAAGGGTGGCTTCGAAAGAATAAGGGACTAGTTGTACCCAACGTAAATGGACCGAGAGGTGAAGTGCTTAGAGCATATCATCACTCGAAATTGACTGTACATCCCAGTGGTAATAAGATGTATTGAGACATAGAGCAGATCTACTACTGGGAAGGGATAAAGATAGGCAGAAGGCTTAACTCGATAAGAGACGAAGAGATTTGGAATTCTTCGTTAATGACTTGGTGTTTGTCGAGATCTCTCCATAGAGAATGTGATTCGGATTGGTTGGAGAGGTAGGTTAGCACCAAGATTTGTTGGCCCATTCCCAGTCCTCGAGCAAGTTGGGAATTTGGCGTATGAAGTAGAGCTACCTGACAAGATGGCGGGAGTTCACAACGTATTTCATGTTTTCCAGTTAAGGAAGTTGTGCAAGACCCTAATGTGGCTATTTCACCAGATCAGTTGGATGATAGCGAGGTTGAACCCGAGGCGGTTGGGAACCGCAAGTCTATGCGTATCGTTGGGAACGATACGAAGCAGCTTCGAAGGAAGGCGGTGAAACTAGTCAAAGTCCAGTGGAGTGAGAATGGAAAAGACTGTACTTGGGAAACAGAGGAGGATATAAGGATGAAGTATCCAGAACTCTTTGCCTAGTAAGGTTTTAGTAGCGATAGTTCCTTCCCTTGTTAGTAAACCGCATGCTAGGATAGACTTGTTTTGCATGTTGATTGTTGTTTTATGGTTGATAAGCATGCGTGACCCTTTGTGTGTTTTGGTTAGGGAATTTCGGGGGCGAAATTTCTTAAGGGGGGGAGAGTGTAACGACCCGTATTCTACGCATCATGGGATCGTAGAATATTTATTTCTTTCACATATGAAGTCGTATGGTCATGTAACTTTGGGAGACGACTATTGGGGTCATTTCCCATGTTCATGATTTTTGTCGATTTTTAAATGACCGTTTTGCCCCTAGTTGGTACTGTTTTGGCCATAACTTTTGACTGGAAAGGAATTTTGACCTGATACCACTTCCATTGGATTTGAATGATGGTTTCTCTTTCCGTAGAGTGGTCATAATAGCCAAACGGACTCACCGATTGGGAGATATGGCTGAAACAAGTTTCAGATGGTGAAAAACAGCTTAATTGGGCTTAACCGGGTGATTAACAGCTAGGCCCAAAAGGGAATTTCGGGATTAGGAGTTTAAAAGGGCTGTTAGGGTTTGGAGAATACCTTTTTCTCATTTTTCAGCCGTCACTATTCATTTCTCTTGATCTAGCCATGGCCTCCACTCTCTAAATCTCTCTAAAACACCCAAGACCACTTCCTAATCAAGGATTAAGGCTTAGAGACATCAAATCAAGGAGGATTAGCACAAGGACCGAGGTAGAGCTGCTGTTATATATTGGAATTCGTGCAAATCAGAGGTTCACTTCAGATCTGAAAGTTTTATTGTGGCAAAGGTGAGTGATTTGAAAAGTTTTTGCACTAATTACGGTAATTAAGGGTAATTAGTGAAGATTAGCGAATTTATACACTAATAAATTTTGGAAAAATATTTAGAAATTCGAAAATAATATTTTATGCCTCTGGTAGAAATTTGGTTTAATTTGATGAAGTTTTGTTAACCTTATGATTAGTTTTACTTAAACATGCTTAGGGGAAAATAAGGAGTTTTGGCCACTTTTGATCCATTTTGCTTCATTAGAATTGTTGTTTGGTGTTTGTGGTTGCTATTACATGTTGTTATGACTTTATGGAGTGTTTTGTGATTGATTAGAGAAGTTAGATTGGTCAAAAACGCCGTCGAATGGCGTGAGATAGTCGCTGGAAAACAAGTGCAGGAAATATACCGGATCGGATCGCCCTATGTACCACGATCCGCCCCATCTTCCACGATCCGAAGCGATGGCACGACTCGATCCGTCGATGCTTGAAGACCACGATCCGTTCCAGCTTGGGTGTCACGATCCGCCTGAAGGAACACGTCACGATCTCAGCAAGGTGGCACGACCCGAACCAATGGGTATTCACGATCCGACCCGATCTGAAGAGCACGACTCGATCGATCAAAGGTGACCACGACCCGATCCAGTGGAAGGAGCACGAGTTGACACCATGGACGATCCGCGAGTCGCGATCCGACCCAAACGAAGGCAATGACCACGATCCGCGAGTCGAGCTGATGCGAGGGGGCGAGTCACGAACCAAACCAGGAGGTTGCGAACTGAATGAAGACCGATCCGGAGGAGATGCTGACCAAAACCCGAGATGCAAAGGTAGTCCAAATGGAAGTTAGAGCTCAGGGTCCAGATGGGAACCAATGAGTTCACTTCATGATTGGGCTTTGCTGCGGGACGTGTGCAAAGGGGTTGTCGGTATTCATAACTTTGGTTCACCACTGAAAGATGGTTGGTGGGCTTGTAGTGATAGTTACACGGGATTGGATTCCGTCATGGCCCAAAGTATTAGGTGACCAAAGTAGTGGATATCGTATGCTTTACGCACTGAGTGAGGGATGTGAGGATGATTGCTATGCTTGATTGTTTGATATCACTATGACATGCACACCCCCACCCCCGTTATCTTTACACCATTTGAAAGGGCACCTTAGAGTGTTGTACAGTATGTAGTGCTAACTCTTTGGTTGCAGGTCCAGGTTCAGGTATGATTGGATTATACCTGTTATTATTTTGTTTAGATGCTTATCACTCATACCAGGCTTTATGTCAGACCCAGAGTTTTATGTCTCCTCTTATTACTCTGGGTGCTCACACGAGCAGACTAGAGACAGGTTATGGTTAGCTGGTGATGCGCGAGTAGCTGATTCGGAGGCGAGCAGGAGGCTTCCACGTATGATATATAGATATTCTCCCTGTGTCGTTGGTGGTCGCTACTTGGGCATTAGTAGTGTACCTCCTTTATCTTACTTTTGCTTTGAGACAGTTTGAAAGTTGTAATAAGCTGTGTTTTGGATTTCCGCTGCTATGATGTTTAGTTCTGATTTTCAGCTTATGCACTGTCTCTCCTGTTTTATGTCAAGTATGTTATTATTATATTTTGTTCTATGCGCTGTGAGACATTCTACAGGTTCCTTGTTAGTTCCTTTCCTTCTTCCCTTTTTCCTTCTGGCGACCCGTTCCGTGCTAACTGGACATGTGTACAGCGCACATTTGGAGTAAATGTCAGTTGGTGCGGGGCGGGCCGTCACATATTATTCAGTGATACGTTTAGTTTATGAAACAAACTGTATAGGCACATATCCATGCCTATATTCATTACGCAATTAAATCAAAGTTTTAAATCGAGAACTCAACTAAAGTTACCCATATATACTACTGTGTTCTGTGTCTTTTACTTCTGCATACAGTATTCGAATAATAACAACTATTCATCCATTTAAATTCAACAAACATGCATGCTTTGTTAACACAGCTTTTCATATATATATATATATATATATATAAATATGGCATGTATATTGTCTAAGATGAAAACACACAAGTTGCAGGAAAACAGAGGTAGAAGGGTGTTTTACTTACTTAAAGCTCACTGGTTCCAAGTTATTGCTCACTGCCATTGTCCTTAGTTCCAGACTTTGTTCACTTTGTTTTCTACCATTAGTTTCATTCTATGTTTATTTCAGATCTTGTGTTTGAGTGATGAGTGTGTGCAGCAACGTGTTTATAGGTGGCCAAGACTTGCACATGACGGTATACAATAGATATAGAGGTTGATTTTAGGGGTATAGCTGCTGTGCAATTTGATTAAAAAGAGGGTCTAAAAATCTTCATTGATCTTCTGCGTAGCTATTTTATAGCTGTATGCTCATTGTTTATCACATGAAATGACTCTAAAATATATATCCATATATCAATTGATGTACAAACAATTATTACTCATATACTTTATTAGATTTAAGTCCAATTGTATTGATTGTATGATATGATCTTTTTCATATGCTTATATAAGAAGAAATAACATGTTTACTTTAGGTGTAAAAAGTTACTATCTTCTATATATTATTCACACATATATACCTATTTCACATGTACATATACTTAAGATATTATAAAAGATTGATTTAAATTCTGTCAAATATTTAAATCTAATTTAGCTTAAGTAAATTCTATTTTTATTAAAACCAATTTTAAATGCAAATAACAATAAAAATGTCAAACAACATTTACTTGTATGTATACATAAGTCAAAATATACACATAGGATTTTAAACAATGCTTATTCAAAATTTCTTTAACATTCAAATTAAATATTATTCAAATGAATTTTAATCGGCAGATATAATCTAAATTTATAGATTATAAAATTGGCCGAAAAACTGGGACGTTACAAAAGAGTTCTCACATTGATTGATAAATCGTTGGAATAACGATTTGGATTTTAATTAAATTAAATAGCCATTTAATTTAATCAAAAATTCCAGCTAACTCCAAATCCATCTAAATCAGTTCCATTGTGAAGCTCTTGACTCCACGATCCCACAACAACTTGTTTCGTTCAATTCTGTTTTCATTTGAACAAGATATGGTCATTTAAACATTAAATGAACAAATGAAATCATTAACTTAAATTAATCGTTGTTTATTTAACATTAATTCTCCCCATCGTTTTCTCTCTAGGCCACAAATCCAAGCCCCGCAGCACCCTCCTTCATCCATCATGCACACCATCATAGGGCAACTGACCCCGATCGACGACCACCACGTCAAAGTACCGAGCTCCCTCCACCTTCGCTCACCATTGCGACCAACTCAACCCCTCCCTCCTTCCACAAAACATGAACAAAGTCGGCGCATTTGAGCTTCGATTTGTGATGAACGAGGAAGCTAACTTATCAGAACCGTTGAATATGTAGATCTCATCACACTCTACAAGATTGTAGTTAGAAATTTTTCTGATTAGAGGTATGGATTTGGAGAAATCAAGGGAAGAAAATGGGTCTTTTCTGGCCATGAATAGGGTAAGGCGTCGATTGCGATTATTAGGGTTAGGGTTGGCCCTTTTGTGATGTTATATAGGGATGATAATAATATCATTTAATTCTTGTATTGCTTAGCTATGAATTTTAATGCCTCGAACTCTGAACGAACCCTAACGATTGACATTCCTAGCCAAATATCCCTATTTCAGACAAAATGGAATGTGTTTTGCGAGCTAATTCGATTGTTTTCATCAGTTTTTCTCAAAATCAAATTTTACGCTATTATTAATTTCAAATTGACTTTTTGACGCGTGTTTAAATTGCGCATGCTCACATACGAACTCCAATTGACCCGAAATTTGGAATTTTATAATAATTTACTAATCCGATAAAATTGGTTTTGTCGAAATCCAAGACCATTTGCAAAATGGCTATTTTACCATATTCAATTAAATTGATAAAATATAATTTAAATTAAAAAACAATTCAATGTATTTGTAATAATTTAATATTATCGTATATATCCAAATGAAATCTCATATAGCCTTAGAATAAACATACTTGGATTTATAACTCGATGCTTCCATTTCCTAGCTAAATCGATATTCAATTTATGTAAAAACTCTCTTTATTTTATTTAATAAATCGTTATTGGCTTATAAACGATTCCATGTCGACTTAAGGAAAAATTTATTTAGACACAAATCACAATCTACTAGATAAAAACTCGATTTTTCACTTTCATTAAAAAACTATAGTTCAATAGATTCGAACTATTCTTGTTTCAACGAATTTTGACTTATATTGGATCCTATACATTCATTTAATGTTCAAAACGTAATATTAGAACTACCGTGCTGCTGTGATGTGACGACCAAGACTCCCGATCCTCGGAAGAAAGGATAGTCATTGGAATATAACAAATCAACATAGCAGCAAAAGATAAAAATTACATTACACAACATAATAATGTACATCAATATACATCAAGGATAATATCAAAGTTTACAACATCGCAGGATCATAATAACTATAAATAAAGGTTTAAATAGTACACAATGGAATGAAAGATAATCAACATAATAGAGTCTGGGAAAGTTCAAAATAACATCCACATCCTGCCCCAACACTAAGCAAAACTAGCTTCCAAGCTTCCATACATATCCAAAAAGATACAAGCTAATTACTTGGGCATTAATGTAACACCCCATAATTTTATAACACACTAAAATAATAAACTAAAGAATACTTGATTAAATATTGGGAATTAAGTAAAATGGACTACGCCATTGCATTCATCTCAGAATTCTGCTTAAGATATACACTAAGTTTGCACAAAACATACATCGTATGAAGAAGATATTAAGGTTTGAAATTTGTATATGCATGAGAGAATTATATGTACACAAAACAATTCAGAACATTTCAAAATAATTCAAAATCAGAGATGCGGGCTAGGGCGGAGTTCGAACCTTTAGTAGTCGACCTCACCTTAGGGGTGTCGACCCATGGGTCGACACCCTCCAGATCCGAGGCAGATACAGTTCTGCTTAAGTGGACTTGTTTTCTGACCAAATTCGTTGACCCTAGGCTATAAATAGGACCTTAATCCCATTGTTTTATTCATCTAAATCAATGGCGACAATGAGGTGTTGCCCCAACATAGTTTGATCTAGCCTACTTCTTCTTCAACAAACAAGTTATACGTATTCAGAGATCTATGCAACAACATCTACAATTAATTCTCTGTTCTTTAAGATCCAATCATGGTGAGTCTATGTTAATTTTAGATATAAACACCTAAAATGTAATCTTGAAATGCCTATAAGTGTGGATCTAAGCCTATGCCCATTAATAATCAGAAACCATACCCGATCTGTTATTAAGTGTATATCTAATTCGCTGTTTAGATCTCATCATGCATGTTTATGTTATCCCTATTATGTTCATCATGTCACCTTATGCCCATTATGTTAGTTTGCCTAATCATGTCACTATGCCTATTCCGTTAGTATGACCAATTATATCATCATAAGCCAGTTTTTATTTGCTATGCCTATTCTTGTTCTCTTCTTCCCCTTTTTCCCTCTTTTGTTTTTATAGCCAGGCTACCTTCGAGCCTAGACATCTCGCTGAAATACGCGAACGCGCGAAATTGGGAACAATTGGGAATGATTAGTTTGGGGCATAATTCATATTGTAAAACATGATTGGGAATTTTGGGCATAACTTGTACCTTGAGCCAAAACTTGAGATTTGGGAGAATAATCTATATCTTGATCTAAATTTATGACATAACTTGTATTGTAGATCAGACTGGGAATTGGGGAATATTGAACATAGCAATTGGTTAATAATGAAAATGCCTAGATTTAGAGTAATAAAAAACTGTAACGGCGCTTAGACATGAGGTTATATCACACTTGTGGTAGAAGTCTGCCTGGAATCGCCCGGCATATTTAGCGTCCACAAGTGGTAAATCTAATGTGAGGGGTCTAAGTGCATAAACACGTAACGTGCTAAGATACGAGGTTAAGTCTGACTTGTGGAAGAAGTCTTCCCAGAACCAATCGGTATATCCAGCATCCACAGGTAGTAGGCTTAATGTGGGAGGTCTAGCGCATTATAACCATAGATGAATAAATGGTGATGAACTTGTAATACTTAACCTATTTGAATCCATAGGGATTACATGGATATGTTAACTTGAGTAGGGGTTAAGTAAGCTTTCTTGGAACAATGGGAGGGTTAAGTAAAATTTGGGGCGGTGGATAATATTTATATATATATGCCTACAAGCTTAACCTGTGGGGTTATGCAATCTGTTAAACTGGTAGGCATAACTGTTGAAATCCTAGTAGTGGGGATGCTAGCCTAGGGGGAAGCTTGTATCATCTGGTGCATGGGATCCGTTTCAGTCAGTAACCCATATAGGTATCAAACGAGTACTCCGAACAAGGTCGGAGTCGGGGCACGCTTACTGAGCTGATTATAAGAGGTAACTTGGGAAAAATGTGTCTGATGACACGTTCCATCGGGGTCATGTGTGTGCATGAGTCCGCATGCTCGGGAAAATAAGACGTTGTGACATCAGTAGATATGGTTGTGCACTTGTTGTTAACACAGGTTGCCACTTTAGGAAGTTATACATCTTACTATGGGGCCAGCAAAGGGTATCTACGGAGTTAGGGAGCCGATCGATTGGGGTAGTAATTAGGGTACATCTAGTCTCGCTTGTTTAGGAGCCCGTTATTATCCTTAGGGGTAACACCGGTAAGTTCAGTTGGGCTACCTTTTATTATATGGGATAAAACCTCTCACTAGAAGTACACCTAATTCTACCATCTTGTACTTGTTGGGGATCATCTTGTTCTTGTTATACTAGTAATGGTGCAGAGAAAAGTATTAGAGAAGCGCATTGCATGTTCTATTATGTTTATCCTGGTTACCTTGTCATACCTGCCTTATAGACTGTTATCTCTTTCCAACTTATATGCCTGTCATGATGCTTTTACTTATTTATATGCTAAAAGTAAATGGGCTAACCAGACTTTATGTCCGACCCATTTTGTTTCCTCTTCTTTCTCTTCCGTTTCCCCCTAGGTTCTTAGAGTGGGAATACTCCAGCTTGATCGGGATTATTCTTTCCTTCTGCTTGGAGCTGCTTAGATTACTGCTTGATTTCGTATCTTCTCTACTATGGCTATATTTTGGGGATTATGCTCTTTTATGTATTAATATACTCTGATGATGATTTTTGTACAAGGAAGAACTTTTATGTTTTTAGTATTCCAGACTTATTATGTAATTGGGTTTGAACCACGAAGCTTTTCTATTTAATAAAGTTTTTATTCCGTTGCTATTTTATATCTGTCTTATAATGTTTCTGTTTCTGTTTTCCTAATAACACTTCGCGAAACTTAATGCTTTCTGATGAAGAGTGACATTAATGGACGTGGGTTGTCACATTTGGTATCAGAGTTAAAGGTTACCGGATCAGATTAAAGATTTTGAAAATTGTTTTCAAAAAGGTTTTAAAAAGAAAGCATTTTCTAAAGAAAAGTCTGTTTTGAAGAAAACATATTCCCGAAAGTCATATGAATTATCTCTCGATCCTCTATTTTAATCCTTTTTTCTTTTTCTTTTCAGCATGTCTAGGGAACCTAATATTCCTAAGGGCGTTACGATACCGGGTTGGTTCCGTAGGTATCTTGAGGCCACGGCATCTGCCGGTGGTCAAGCAAACATCCTTCCCTATCTGTAGCCGCAGTTCCTCCTCCTTCGTGTGTTGATAATTTCTCTAAGATATGCAAAGATTTCTGTGCTATGAGAGGGAAGCCGTTTCGAGGAATTGAGACTTTTGTGGAGGCAAGGAATTGGCTTAAAGAGACGGCGGATTTGTTTGGAATTTTCTAAGTTGATGATCATAGGAAGATTCAGTTGGCCGTTTGGCAACTGAAAGATGATGCTTCATTCTGGTGGGAAGTGACGCAAGCAGGACGTCCAGTGGAGACTTGGGATGATTTCCGATAGAGATTCGAAATGAAGTTTCTTTCTCAATCCGAGCAAAGTATGCACATGGAAAGGTCTTAAGCGCTTAAGCAAGGAGCCCTGCTGGTGAAAAAGTATGTTAATAAGTTTAACCAATTGGCGAGGTTTGTTTGGAGCTAGTGAATACCCAACACAAGAAAGCTTTGAGGTTTGCTAGGGGATTGAATGAACCCCTCCATCGGTTGGCTATGTCTCATATTCCGATAGGAGCAACTTTTGAGAAACTCGTTGATGTGGCATTGATGCATGAAGAAGATAATGGTGAAAATAAAGAAGCTAAGGTAGAGAAAACACAAAATAAGAAAGTGTGATCCAAGAAAGGACAACAACAACAACAAAAGAAGGACAAAAAGGATAGAAAGGTTAGAGATAAGAGGAAGTGTCATAACTGCGGACGCGAGGGTCTCTTGATCAAGGAATGCAAAAGAAAGAAGAATGCTTTTTTCAATTGTGGAGAGGTCGAACACTTTTCTAAGAAGTGCCCGAAGAAGCAAGGACAAGGCCAAAAGGAAGGATCTTCGGGAGGGCAGGTGCATGCTTTCGTGGCCTGTGCACCAGATAGAAGTAGGAAAGTTTCCTTTTAAGGTTTGATTTCTCTTTCTAATCATCTTGTTAGAACTCTTTTTGATTACGGTGCTTCGCATTCATTTATATCTGATTCTGTGGTTGAGTCTTTGCACCTTAGTACTAGCATGGTTTTGGATCTCGTTGTTGTCTCAAACCCCATTAGGGGTACGACTCATCTGTCTATGATTTTTCGGGGTTTGATAATATCTGTGTTAGGCATCGAGTTTGAGTGCGATGCATATGTGCTTGGTTTTATGGGCTATGGTTTGATTCTAGGGATGGATTGGCTAACCATGTATGGTGCCATTCTAGATTGTGAGAGGAGGGTCGTTAGACTTTTGACTTGCCATGGGAGGACCCTCGAGATTTCTTGTGACACAAATGGGTCTGTCACTTTTAGTTACCTAGAGTTGTTTGATGCATCTATCAATGATTTACAATCTGTAATAGTAGTCTTGTGAGTATCCTAATGTTTTTTAGGAGGTCCGGGGCTTAACTCCGAGGCACGAGATTGATTTTTGTATTTACTTGGTGGACAATGCAAAGCCAGTTGCATTGCCTGTGCGCCATATGGCTCTAAAGAAAGGAGGAGGCTCAGCAAGCAAGTAAAGGAGATACTTGAGAAAGGGTTTATTGGGCGAAACATATCTGAATGGGGTGCTTTAGTAGTATTCCCTACTAAGGCGGATGTTTCACTTTTGTGTGGATTATATATAGTTGAATAAACTCACTAAGAAGAATAGGCACCCACTTCTGAGGATAGATGATCTATTTAACCAGCTTGTTGGTGCATCTGTTTTCTCTCAGTTAGACTTGGCCACGGGGTTTCATCAGTTGAGGGTGGCCGAGGACAGTATAGACAAGACTACCTTTAGAACTCCAGATGGTTTCTTCGAGTGGCTCGTTATGCTTATTTGGTTGACGAATGCACCCGCTTATTTTGTTGATCTGATGAGTAGGGTGTTCCGAGAGTTTCTAAATAAGTTCTTTGCAGTCTTTGTTGATGACATCTTGATTTTCTCGAAGAACGAGGAAGAGCATGCCCTACATTTGATGGAGCTTATGAAAACTCTCTGTGCACACCAGCTTAAGGCGAAATTCTCCAAGTGTCATTTTTGGAGAAAAGAAGTGAGATTTCTAGGGCATGTTGTCTCTAAAGATAGGATAGCAGTAGATCCCACGAAGGTAGTTGCGGTTCAAGATTGGCATATCCCAAAGAATGCAATAGAAGTGAGAAGTTTTATTGGATTAGCGGGCTATTATAGGAAGTTCTTTAAGGACTTTGCAAAGACATCAGCCCCACTCACCAGACTGACGAATAAGAATCTGACATTTTCTTGGGATATAGAATGTGAGGATGCTTTTCAGTGATTGAAGGGGGCTCTGACAATAGCCCCAGTATTGACCTTGCCCGATAGGAACAGAGTGTTTATAGTATACACTGATGCATGTGGTACAGGGCTTGGTGCGGTTCTGATGCAAGAAGGAAGGGTTGTATGTTATGGAGGTAGACAACTAAGAGTTCATGAAAAGAACTACCCTACCATGACTTTGAGTTAGTTTCCATAGTATTCGCATTTAATACTTGGCGCCATTATCTACTTAGGGAGAGGTTCGAGTTGTACGCCGATCATAAATCTCTCAAGTATTTGTCCTCGCAGAAGGATCTTAATTTAAGGCAACAAAGATGGATGGAGTTCCTAGTATCCTATGATTTTGATATTGCTTATACCCCTGGCAAGGGTAATATGGTGGAAGACACATTGAATAGGCAGAGGATGACTTTGAGTCCTCTATTTGTGGAGAGGAAAAGCTTGGAGTTTATATTGACTTTTGATTTTAGACCCTCCACAGAGTTTAAAAATGGTTTATTGGAATCACTAGAGGTGCGACCTACTCTTTTGGATCAGATAGAAACTTCACAGCGAGAGGATCCACATATTTCAAACATCTTGGATAGGCTCAGTAGAGGGGAGACTTCTAGTCACCTCAGTAGATATTCCACGAACGATAGAGGGTGGTTGCGATGAGATGGAAGTCTGTTGAAGACAGTCCTTGAGGAAGCCCATCATTCTAGAATGACTATTCATCCAGGCGACGATAAGATGTATAAGGATATGAAGAGGGATTTCTTTTGGGCTGGGATGAAGAAAGATGTGGTAAAGTTTGTTTCTTGATGTTTGGTTTGCTAGCAAGTCAAACCTGAGGAAAGGAAGCCCGGTGGTTTACTTCATCCTTTGGAAGTCCCACAATGGAAATGGGAGGGCATCTTTATGGATTTCATTGATGGTTTGCCTAGATCAAGAAAAGGCAACACCAGTATTTGGGTTATAGCAGACAAGCTTACTAAGAGCGCTCATTTCATTCTTGTTAAGAGTAAGAGGACGACAACATGGTTGGCATCAGTTTATCTTCGTGAGATAATCCATCTACATGGAGTACCTTCCAGTATAGTGAGTGATTGTGACCTTATATTCACCAGTGAGTTTTGGAGGAGCTTGCAAGAAGTATTAGGTACACAGTTGTGTTTGAGCACCACTTATTACCCTCAGACCGATGGACAGACGGAAAGGGTGAACAAAGTTCTTGAGGATTTTTTTAAGACATTGTATCCTTGACTTCGGAGGAATTTGGAAGGAGCATCTTCCTTTGGTATAGTTCGCCTACAATAATAGTTACCAGGCTAGTATTGGCGTGGCAATCTTCGTAGCATTGTACGGACGACCCTGTAGATCACCAACTTATTGTGGGAATCTACAGAAAGACTTCTAGTTGGACCTGAGATGATTAGAGAGACTTCAGAAAAGACTGATCTTATTCCCAGGCGCATGAAGACAACTCAGGACAGGCAGAAGTCCTATGCAGATAAGAGAAGGACTGGCGTTGAGTTTGAGGTGGGAGACACGGTTTTCATCAAGGTATCGCCTTTGAGGACTGTAGTTCGTTCTGGATCTGTAGGGAAATTGGAACCAAGATTTGTACGGCTATTTCCCATAACAGAAAGGATTGGCTAAATGGCCTATAAGTAAAGCTATCTGAGAGACTTTTTGGCGTTCATGATGTTTTCCACGTTACTCATTTAATAAAGTGCTTGCATGATACCACAGAAGTAGTTGAGCCGAGTATTCTTAAGGAAGTAGAGGTAGAATGGGAAGTGATAGTTAGACGAGTTCCTACTCATATTCTTGGATCAGAAGTTAAGAAACTACGCAACCGAGAAGTCAAGTTGATGAAAGTACAATGGGGAGATAACCAAGTGGATGCAACTTGGGAGAAGAAGACAAGATTCGCGCTTCGTACCCTTTTCTTCTCAAGGGTATGTTCTTAACTTCCTTTCCAACACTTTTATTTATGCTTGTTTCTATCTTTTAATTATATCCCGTCGATCGAATCTTCGACCTTTAGGTAGGAATCCCGTGGATGTAAACATGTGTTTGAGACATATTATGTTTGATGGATGCAAGTGGATGTAAATGGTTGCTAGTGATTGCACGTGGATGCATATACACACACATTAGGGACTAGATCGGCTCAATCACTCTCATACTGCGTATGGATGCGTGTGCATTTTTCTTCTTTTTATGAATGAAAATGGTTGTATCATCATGTGGATGTTGCATTTGGATGAATGATTGCACACACATATAGAACTTTCATGTTATAATAGGATTATTTGCATACATGTTGGATTCCTGAAACTAACATACCTTGCATTAAGGAGGTCGACTGAATCAGTAGGTCGCGTGATCTTTCGCATTAGTACAGGGACATATACACACACCTTTGCATATGTTCATATAAGCATTAGAAGTCTTTAAGGACAATGGATGCTTGTGATTGGTGTATGAGTAGATGGATGATGGATGTTAGGATATATATTCTTCTTAACTTGGAGATTTCGAGGACGAAATATTTTAAGTAGGGGAGAATGTAATACCCCGTAATTTTATAACACATTAAAATGATAAACTAAAGAATACTTGATTAAATATTGGGAATTAAATAAAACGGACTGCGCCATTGCGTTCGTCTTGGAATTCCGCTTAAGATAGACACCAAGTTTGCATAAAACGGACATCGTATGAAGAAGATATTAAGGTTTGAAGTTTGTATACACAAAAGAGAATTATATATATACAAAACAATTCAAAACAGTTCAAAATAATTCAAAATCAGAGATGCGGGCTAGAGCGGGAGTTTGTACCGTTAGGGGTCGACCCATGGGTCAACACCACAACAAAGGTGTCGACACCTATGTTGACACCCCCCAGATCTGAGGCAGATTCAATTCTGCACATTTGGACTTGTTTTCTGACCAAATTCGTTGACCCTAGGCTATAAATAGGACCTTAATCCCATTGTTTTATTCATCTAAATCAATGGCGACAACGAGGTGCTTCCCCAACATAGTTTGATCTAGCCTACTTCTTCTTTAAAAAACAAGTTATACGTATTCAGAGATCTATGCTACACCATCTGCAATTAATTATTTGTTCTTTAAGATCAAATCATGGTGAGTCTATGTTAATTTTAGATATAAACACCTAAAATGTAATCTTGACATGCCTATAAGTGTGGATTTAAGCCTATGCCTATTAATAATATGAGACCATTCCAGATCTGTTATTAATTTTATATCTAATTCGCTATTTGAATCTCATCATGCCTGTTTATGATATTCCTATTTTGTTCATCATGTCACCTTATGGCTATTATGTTAGTTTGCCTAATCATGTCAGTATTCCTATTCTGATAGTATGAATAATTCTATCATCATATGCAAGTTTTTAATTGCTATAACTATTCTTGTTCTCTTCTTCCCCCTTTTTCCCTTTTTGTTTTTTAGCCAAGCTACCTTTAAGCCTAGGCATCTCGCAGAAATACGTGAATGTGCGAAATTGGGAACAGTTAGGAATAATTAATTTGGGTCATAATTCATATTGTAAAACATGTTTGGGAATTTTTGGCATAACTTGTACCTTGAGCCAAAACCTGGGATTTGGGGGAATAATCTATATCTTGATCTAAATTTGGGGCATAAATTGTATCGTAGATCGAATGGGGAATTGGGGCATAACTTGTACGTAGACAGACGGGGAACTGAGGCATAATGAACATGGTAATTGGTTAATAATGAAAATGCCTAGATTTACGGTAATCAAAAACTATAATGGCGCTTAGACATGAGGTTATATAACACTCGTGGTAGAAGTCTGCCCAGAACCGCCAGTCATATCCAGCGTCCACAAGTGGTAAATCTAATGTAAGGGGTCTAAGTGCATGAACACGTAACGTGCTAAGACACGAGGTTAAGTCCGACTTGAAGAAGAAGTCTACCCGGAACCCATATCCAGCATCCACAAGTGGTAGGCTTAATGTGGGAGGTCTAGCGCACTATAACCATAAATGAATAAATGGTGATGAACTTGTAATACTTAACTAGTTTGAATCCATAGGGATTACATGAACATGTTAACTTGAGTAGGGGTTAAGTAAACTTGCTTGGAACAATGGGAGGGTTATGTAAATCTTAGGGCGATGGGTAATATTTACATATATAAGCCCACAAGCTTAACCTGTGGGGTTTTGCAATCTTGTTAAACAAGTAGGCATAACTGTTGAAATCCTAATAGTGGGGATGCAAGCCTAGGGGGAAGATTGTATCATCTGGTGTGTGGGATCCATTTCACCTAGTAACCCATATAGGTATCAAATGAGTACTATGAACTAGGTCGAAGTCGGGGCATGCTTACTGAGTTGATTATAAGAGGTAACTTGGGAAAAAGGTGTCTGACGACGCGTTCCATCGGGGTCATGTGCGTGCATGAGTCCGCATGCTCGGGAAAATAAGACGCCGTGACATCAGTAGATATGGTTATGCACATATTGTTAACACAGTGTTCCACTTTAGGAAGTGATATATCCTACTGTGTGGCCAACACAGGATATCTACAGAGTTAGGGAGACAATCGATTGGGGTAGTAATTAGGGTATATCTAGTCTCGCTTGTTTAGGAGCCCGTTATTATCCTTAGGGGTAGCACCAGCAAGTTCAGTTGGGCTACCTGTTATTGTATGGGGTAAAACCTCTCACTAGAAGTACACCTAAGTCTACCATCTTGTACTTATTAGGGATTATCTTGTTCTTGTTATACTAGTAATGGTATAGAGAAAAGTTTTAGCGAAGCACATTGCATGTTCTATTCTGTTTATCCTGGTTACCTTATCATACCTGCCTTATAGACTGTTATCTCTCTCCAACTTATATGCATGTTATGATGCTTTTACTTATTTATATGCTAAAAGTAACTTGGCTCGCCAGATTTTATGTCTGACCCATTTCATTTCCTCTTCTTTCTCTTTTGTTTCCCGCCAGTTTCTCAGGGTGGGAATACTCAATCTTGATCAGGATTCTTCTTTCCTTCTGCTTGGAGCTGCTTAGATGTACTGCTTGATTTCGTATCTTCTCTACTATGGATATATTTTTGGGATTATGCTCTTTTATGTATTATTGTACTATGATGATGTTTTTTTACAAGGAAGAAGTTTTATGCTTTCAGTATTCCAGACTTATTACGTAACTGGGTTCGAACCATGAAGCTTTTCTATTTAATAAAGTTTTAATTCTGCTGTTATTTTATATCTGTCTTGTAATGTTTCTTTTTCTGTTTATGTATAATGCTTCACGGAACTTAATGCAATATAATAAAGAGTGACATTAATGGTCATAGGGTGTCACATTTGGTATCAGACCTGAAGGTTTCCAAATCGGATAAAAGATTTTGAAAATTGTTTTCAAAAAGGTTTTAAAAGAAAGAATTTTCTAAAGAAAAGTCTGTTTTGAAGAAAACATATTCCCGAAAGTCACATGAATTATCTCTCGATCCTTTGTTTTAATCCCTTTTTCCTTTTCTTTTCAACATGTCTGAGGAACCTAATATTCCTAAGGGCGTTACAATACCGGGTTGGTTCCGTAGGTATCTTGATGCCACGGCGTCTGCCGGTGGTCAAGCAGATATCCTTCCCTAGCTGCAGCTGCAGTTCCTCCTCCTCCTTCGCGTGCCGATAATTTCTCTAAAATATGCAAAGATTTATGTGCTTTGGGCGGAAAGCCATTCCGAGGAATTGAGACTTTTATGGAGGCAAGGAATTGGCTTAAAGAAACGAAGGATTTGTTTAGAATTTTCGAAATTGACGATCGTAGGAAGACTCAATTGGCCGTTTGGAAGCTGAAAGATGAAGCTTCATTCTGGTGAGAAGTGACGCAAGCAGGACGTCCAGTGGAGACTTGGGATGATTTCCGACAGAGATTCGAAATGAAGTTTCTTTCTCAAGCCGAGCAAAGTATGCACATGGAAAGGTTTTTAGCACTTAAGCAAGGAGCCCTATCGGTGAAAAAGTATGTTAATAAGTTTAACCAATTGGCGAGGTTTGGTTTGGAGCTAGTGAGTACCCAACACAAGAAAGCTTTGAGGTTTGCTAGGGGGTTGAATGAGCCCCTCCATGGGTTGGCTACGTCTCATATTCCAATGGGAGCAACTTTTGAGAAACTCGTTGATATGGCATTGATGCATGAGGAAGATAATGGTGAAAAGAAAGAAGCTAAGGTAGAGAAAACACAAAATAAGAAAGTGTGACCCAAGAAAGGACAACAATAACAACAACAAAAGGACAGAAATGTTAGAGATAAGAGGAAGTGTCATAATTGCGGATGTGAGGGTCACTTGATCAAGGACTGCAAAAGAAGGAAGAATGCTTGTTTCAATTATGGAGAGGTCGGACACTTTTCTAAGAAGTCCCCGAAGAAGTAAGGACAAGGTCAAAAGGCAGGATCTTCGGGAGGGCAGGTGCATGCTCTCGTGGCCTGTCCACCAGATAGAAGTAGGAAAGTTTTCATTTAAGGTTTGATTTCTCTTTCCAAACATTCTGTTAGAACTCTTTTTGATTCAGGTGCTTCGCATTCATTTATATCTGATTCTATGGTTAAGTCTCTGCACCTTAGTACTAGCATGGTTTTGGATCCCATCGTTGTCTCAAACCACATTTCGGGTACGGCTCATCTGTCTATGATTTGTCGGGGTTTGATAATATTTGTGTTAGGCATCAAGTTTGAGTGCAACGCATATGTGCTTGGTTTCGTGGACTATGATTTGATTTTAGGGATGTATTGGCTAGCCATGTATGGTGCACTTCTAGATTGTAAGAGGAGGGTCGTTAGACTTTTGACTTACCATGGGAGGACCCTCGACATTTCTTGTGACCTTAAGGGGTCTGTCATTCTTCGTTTCCTAGAGTTGCTCAATGCATCTATCAATGATTTACGATCTGTACCAGTAGTCTGTGAGTATCCTAATGTTTTTTAGGAGGTCCGGGGTTTACCTCCGAGGCGCGAGATTGATTACCGTATATACTTGGTGGACAATGCAAACCCAAATGCATTGCCTGTGTGCCATATGACTCCAGGAGAAAGGAGGGAGCTCAGCAAGCAAGTAGGGGAGCTACTTGAGAAAGGGTTTATTAGGCAAAGCATATCTGAATGGGGTGCTTCAGTAGTATTCACAACTAGGGCGGATGGTTCGCTTATGTGTGGATTATAGAGAGTTGAATAAACTCACTAAGAAGAATAGGCACCCGCTTCTGAGGATAGATGATCTATTTGACCAACTTGTTAGTGCATCTGTTTTCTCTTAGTTAGACTTGGCCACGGGGTTTCATCAGTTGAGGGTGGCCGAGGACAGTATAGAGAAGACTGCCTTTAGAACTCCAGATGGTTACTTCGAATGGCTCGTTATGCGTTCTGGGTTGATGAATGCACCCGCCTATTTTGTTGATCTGATGAGTCGGGTATTCCGAGAGTTTCTAAATAAGTTCATTGCGGTCTTTGTCGATGACATCTTGATTTTATCGAAGAACGAGGAAGAGCATGCCCTACATTTGAGGGAGCTTATGAAAACACTCCGTGCACACCAGCTTAAGGCGAAATTCTCCAAATGTCATTTTTGGAGAAAAGAAGTGAGATTTCTAGGGCATGTGGTCTCTAAAGATGGGATAACAGTAGATCCCGCAAAGGTAGTTGCGGTTCAAGATTGGAAGATCTCAAGGAATGCAACAGAGGTGAGAAGTTTTCTTCGATTAGTGGGCTACTATAGGAAGTTCTTTAAGGACTTTGCAAAGATATCGGTCCCACTCAACAGATTGACGAAGAAGAATCTGACATTTTCTTGGGATATAGACTGTGAGGATGCTTTTCAGCGATTAAAGAGGGATCTGACAATAACCCTAGTATTGACCTTGCCCGATAGGAACAAAGTGTTCACAGTATACACTGATGCATGTGGTATAGGGCTTGGTGGGGTTATGATGCAAGAAGGAAGGGTTGTATGTTATGGAGGTAGATAGCTAAGAGTTCATGAAAAGAACTACCTTACTAGGACTTAGAGTTAGCTTCCATCGTATTTGCGTTTAGGACTTGGCACCATTATCTACTTGGAGAGAGGTTCGAGTTGTACACCGATCATAAATCTCTTAAGTACTTGTCCTCGCAGAAGGATCTTAATTTAAGGCAACAAAGATAGGTGGAATTCCTAGCATCCTATGATTTTGAGATTGCTTATACCCCTGGCAAAGGTAATGTGGTGGCGCAGACGCATTGAATAGGCAAAGGATGACTTTGAGTCCTCTATTTGTGGAGAGGAAAAGCTTGGAGTTTATATCGACTTTTGATTTTAGAGCCTCCACTGAGTTTACACATGGTTTATTGGCATCACTAGAGGTAAGACCTACTCTTTTGGATCAGATAGGAACTTCACAGCGAGAGGATCCAACGATTCCAAACATCTTGGATATGCTCAGTGGAAGGGAGACTTCTAGTCACCTCAGTAGATATTCCATGAACGATAGAGGGTGGTTGCGACGAGATGGAAGGCTTTGTGTTCCCTGAGATGGGATTCTGCTGAAGACAGTCCTTGAGGAAACCCATCATTCTAGGATGACTATTCATCCAGGCGGTGATAAAATGTATAGGGATATGAAGAGGGATTTCTTTTGGCTTGGGTTGATGAAAGATGTGGCAAAGTTTGTTTCTTGATGTTTGGTTTGCCAGCAAGTCAGAGATGAGCAAAGGAAGCCTGGTGGTTTACTTCATCCTTTGAAAGTCCCACAATGGAAATGGGAGAGCATCTCTATGGATTTCATTGATGGTTTGCCTAGATCAAGAAAAGGCAACACCAGTATTTGGATTATAGTAGATCGGCTTACTAAGAGCGCTCATTTCATTCCTATTATGAGTAAGAGGACGACAACATGGTTGGCATCGGTTTATCTTCGTGAGACGGTCCGTCTACATGGAGTACCTTCCAGTATAGCGACTGGTCGTAACCCTATATTCACTAGTGAGTTTTGGAGGAGCTTGCAAGAAGCATTAGGTACACGGTTGTGTTTGAGCACCACTTATCACCCTCAGATCGTTGGACAGATGGAAAGGGTGAACAAAGTTGTTGAGGATCTTTTAAGACTGTATATCCTAGACTTCGGAGGGATTTGGGAGGAGAATCTTCCTTTGGTAGAGTTCGCTTACAGCAACAATTACCAGGCTAGTATTGGCATGGCATCCTTCGAAGCATTGTACAGACGACCTTGTAGATCACCAACTTGTTAGTGGGAATCTACAGAAAGGCTTCCACTTGGACCTGAGATGATTAGAGAGACTTCAGAAAAGACTGATCTTATTCGCAGGTGCATGAAGATAGCTCAGGACAGGGAGAAGTCCTACGCAGATAAGAGAAGGACTGACATTGAGTTTGAGGTAGGAGACATGGTTTTCATCAAGGTATCTCCTTTGAGGAATGTAGTTTGTTTTGGATCTGTACGGAAATTGGAACCAAGATTTGTAGGGCCATTTCCCATAATAGAAAGGATTGGCCAAATGGCCTATAAGTAAAGCTACCTGAGAGACTGTCCGACGTTCATGATTTTTTCCACGTTACTCATTTAAGAAAGTGCTTGCATGATACTGTATAAGTAGTTGAGCCGAGTATTCTTGAGGAAGTAAAGGTATAACGTAAAGCGATAGTTAGACGAGTTCCTACCCGTATTATTAGATCAGAGGTTAAGAAGCTACGCAACTTAGAAGTCAAGTTGATGAAAGTACAGTGGTTATATAACTAAGAGGATGCAACTTAGGAGACAGAAGACAAGATTCGCACTTCGTACCCTTTTCTTTTAAAGGGTATGTTCTTAACTTCCTTTCCAAAGCTTTTATTTATGCTTATTTCTATCTTTTAAGTATATCCTATCGATCAAATCTTCGACCTTTAGGTAGGAATCCCATGAATGTAAACATGTGTTTGAGACATGTTATTTTTGATGGATGCAAGTGGATGCAAGTGGTTGCTAGTGATTTCTCGTGGATGCATATACACACATATTAGGCACTAGATCGACTCAATCACTCTCATACTGCATATGGATGCATGTGCATTTTTCTTCTTTTTATGGATGAAAATGGGTGTATCATCATGTGGTTGTTGCACTTGGATGAATGATTGCACACACATATAGAACTTTCATGTTATAATAGGATTATTTGCATACATGTTGGATTCCTGACAGTAACATACCTTGCATTAAGGAGGTCGACTGAATCAGTAGGCTGCCTGATCTTTCGCATTAGTAAAGGGACATATACACACACCTTTGCATATGTTCATACAAGCATTAGAAGTCTTTAAGGACAATGGATGCCTGTGATTGGTGGATGAGTAGATGCATGACGGATGTTAGGATAAACGTTCTTCTTAACTTGGAGATTTCAGGGACGAAATCTTTTAAGTAGGGGACAATGTAACACCTCGTAATTATATAACACATTAAAATGATAAACTAAAGAATACTTGATTAAATATTGGGAATTACGGACTGCGCCATTGCGTTCATCTTGGAATTCTGCATAAGATAGACACCAAGTTTGCGTAAAACGGACTTCGTATGAAGAGGATATTAAGGTTTGAAGTTTGTATACACATAAGAGAATTATATATATACAAAACAATTCAAAACAGTTCAAAATTATTCAAAATCAGAGACGAGGGCTAGAGTGGGAGTTCATATCGTTAGATGTCGACCCCACCCTAGGGGTGTCGACCCACGGGTCGACACCACAACAGGGGTGTCGACACCTCCCAGATCCGAGGCAGATTCAGTTCTGCGTATTCGGACTTGTTATCTGACCAAATTCGTTGACCCTAGGCTATAAATAGGACCTTAATCCCATTGTTTTATTCATCTAAATTAATGGCGACAAAGAGGTGCTTTCCCAACATAGTTTGATCTAGCCTACTTCTTCTTCAATAAACAAGTTATACGTATTCAGAGATCTATGCTACATCATCTGTAATTAATTCTCTGTTCTTTAAGATCCAATCATGGTGAGTCTATGTTAATTTTAGCTATAAACACCTAAAATGTAATCTTGACATGCCTATAAGTGTGGATCTAAGCCTATGCCTATTAATAATCTGAAACCATACCAGATCTGTTATTAATTGTATATCTAATTTTTTGTTTAGATCTCATCATGCCTGTTTATGATATTCCTATTTTGTCCATCATGTCACCTTATGGCTATTATGTTAGTTTGCCTAATCATGTCACTATGCCTATTCTATTAGTATGACCAATTCTATCATCATATGGCAGTTTTTATTTGCTATGCCTATTCTTGTTCTCTTCTTCCCCTTTTTCACTTTTTGTTTTTTAGCCAAGCAACCTTCGAGCCTAGGCATCTCGCTGAAATACGTGAACGTGCGAAATTGGGAATAATTAGGAATGATTAATTTAGGTCATAATTCTTGTTGTAAAACATGTTTGTGAATTTTGGGCATAACTTGTACCTTGAGCCAAAACGTGGGATTTGGGGGAATAATCTATATCTTGATCTAAATTTGGGGAATAACTTGTGTCATAAATTGGATGGGGAATTGGTGCATAACTTGTATCGTAGATCGGACGGGGTATTGAGGCATAATGAACATGGTAATTGGTTAATAATGAAAATGCCTAGATTTACAGTAATCTGAAACTATAACGGCACTTAGACATGAGGTTAGATTACACTTGTGGTAGAAGTCTACCCAGAACCTCCCGGCATACCCAGCGTCCACAAGTGGTAAATCTAATGTGAGGAGTCTAAGTGCATAAACACGTAATGTGCTAAGACACGAGGTTAAGTTTGACTTATGGAAGAAGTATGCCCGGAACCAACCAGCATATCCAGCATCCACAAGTGGTAGGCTTAATGTGGGAGGTCTAGTGCATTATAACCATAAATGAATAAATGGTGATGAAATTGTAATACTTAACCTGTTTGTATCCATAGGGAATACATGAACATGTTAACTTGAGTAAGGGTTAAGTAAACTCGCTTGGAACTGTGGGAGGGTTAAGTAAATCTTGGGGCGGTGTGTAATATTTATATATATAGGCCCACAAGCTTAACCTGTGGGGTTATGCAATCTTGTTAAACTGGTAGGCATAACTGTTGAAATCCTAGTAGCGGGGTGCAAGCCTAAGGGGAAGCTTGTATCATCTGGTGCGTGGGATCTGTTTCAGTCAGTAACCCATATAGGTATCAAATGAGTACTATGAACTAGGTCGGAGTCGGGGCACACTTACTAAGTTTATTATAAGAGGTAACTTGGGAAAAAGGTATCTAACGGCGTGTTCCATCGAGGTCATGTGCGTGCATGAGTCCGTATGCTCGGGAAAATAAGACATTGTGACATCAGTAGATATAATTGTGCACATCTTGTTAACATGGGTTTCCACTTTAGGAAGTGATACATCCTACCGTGGGGCCAGCACAGGGTATCTACGGAGTTAGGGAGCCAATCAATTGGGGTAGTAATTAGGGTACATCTAGTCTCGCATGTTTAGGAGCCCGTTATTATCCTTTGGGGTAACACCAGTAAGTTCAGTTGGGTACCTATTATTGTATGAGGGTAAAACCTCTCACTAGAAGTACACCTAAGTCTAACATCTTGTACTTGTTTGGGGATTATCTTGTTCTTGTTATACTAGTAATCGTGCAGAGAAAAGTATTAAAGAAGCGCATTGCAAGTTCTATTCGATTTATCCAGATTACCTTGTCATACCTGTCTTATAGACTGTTATCTCTCTCCAACTTATATGCCTGTCATGATGCTTCTACTTATTTATATGCTAAAAGTAACTGGGCTCGCCAGACTTTATGTCTGACCCATTTGTTTCCTCTTCTTTCTCTTCCGTTTTCCCCTAGGTTCTCAGGGTGGGAATACTCAAGATTGATCAGGACTCTTCTTTCCTTTTGCTTGGAGCAGCTTAGATGTACTGCTTGATTTCTTATCTTCTCTACTATGGCTACATTTTGGGGGTTATACTCTTTTATGTATTATTTTACTCTGATGATGATTTTTGTACAAGGAAGAAGTTTTATGCTTTTAGTATTCTAGACTTATTATGTAATTGGGTTTGAACCACAAAGCTTTAATATTTAATAAAGTTTTAATTCTACTGCTATTTTATATCTTTCTTGTAATGTTTCTGTTTCTGTTTACCTATAACGCTTCATGAAACTTAATGCATTCTGATAAAGAGTGACATTAACGGACATGGTGTGTCACATTTGGTATCAGAGCTGAAGGTTACCAGATCGGATAAAAGATTTAGAAAATTGTTTTCAAAAAGCTTTTAAAAAGAAAGCATTTACTAAAGAAAAGTTTGTTTTGAAGAAAACATATTCCCGAAAGTCATACGAATTATCTCTCGATCCTCTGTTTTAATCCCTTTTTCCTTTTCTTTTCAGCATGTCTTGGGAACCTAATATTCCTGAGGGCGTTACGATACCAGGTTGGTTCTGTAGGTATCTTGAGGCCATGGTGTCTGCCGATGGTCAAGCAGATATCCTTCCATAGCTGCAGCTGCAGTTCCTCCTCCTTCTTCGCATGCTGATGATTTCTCTAAGATATGCAAAGATTTCTATGCTATAGGCGGGAAGCCGATCCGAGGAATTGAGACTTTTGTGGAGGAAAGTAATTGTCTTAAAGAGACAGAGGATTTGTATGAAATTTTCGAAGTTGATGATCATAGGAAGATTCAGTTGGCTGTTTGGAAGCTGAAAGATGAGGCTTCATTCTGGCGAAAAGTGATGTAAGCATGACGTCCAGTGGAGACTTGGGATGATTTCCGACAGAGATTCGAAATAAAGTTTCATTCTCAAGCCGAGCAAAGTATGCACATGGAAAGTTTTTAGCACTTAAGCAAGGAGCCATGTCAGTGAAAAAGTATGTTAATAAGTTTAACCAATTGGTGAGGTTTGGTTTGGAGCTAGTGAATACCCAACACAAGAAAGCTTTGAGGTCTTCCAGGGGATTGAATGAACCACTCCATGGGTAGGATATGTCTCATATTCCAATGGAGCAACTTTTGAGAAACTTGTTGATATGGCATTAATGCATGAAGAAGATAATGGTGAAAAGAAAGATGATAAGGTTGAGGAAACACAAAATAAGAAAGTGTGGCCCAAGAAAGGACAACAACAACAACAACAACAAAGAAGGACATAAAGGTTAGGGATAAGAGGAAGTGTCATAATTGCGGACGCGAGGGTCACTTAATCAGGGACTGCAAAGGAAAGAAGAATGCTTGTTTCAATTGTGGAGAGGTCGGACACTTTTCTAAGAAGTGCCTGAAGAAGCAAGGATTAGGTCAAAAGGCAGGATCTTCGGGAGGGTAGGTGCATGCTCTCATGGCCTATGCACCAGATAGAGGTAGGAAAGTTTCCGTTTAAGGTTTGATTTCTCATTCCAATCATCCTGTTAAAACTCTTTTTGATTAAGGTGCTTCACATTCATTTATATCTGATTATGTGGTTGAGTCTCTGCACCTTTGTACTAGCATGGTTTTGGATCCAGTTGTTGTCTTAAACCCCATTGGGGGTATGGCTCATCTGTCTATGATTTGTCAGGGTTTGATAATATCTGTGTTAGGCGTCGAGTTTGTGTGCGACACATATGTGCTTGGTTTGATTCTAGGGATGGATTGGCTAGCCATGTATGGTGCCATTCTAGATTGTGAGAGGACGGTCGTTAGACTTTTGACTTTCCATGGGAGGACCCTCGAGATTTCTTGTGACCCTAAGGGGTCTATCATTCTTAGTTTCCTAGATTGCTTGATGCATATATCAATGATTTACGATATGTACCAGTAGTCTGTGAGTATCCTAATGTTTTTTCAAAGGTCCGGGCCTTACCTCCGAGGCGCGAGATTAATTTTCGTATATACTTGGTAGACAATGCAAAGCCTGTTGCATTGCTTGTGCGCAATATGGCTCTAAGAGAAAGGAGGGAGTTCGGCAAGCAAATAGGGGAGCTACTTGAGAAAAGGTATGTTAGGCGAAGCATATCTGAATGGGGTGCTTCAGTAGTATTCGCAACTAGGGCGGATGGTTCGCTTATGTGTGGATTATAGAGAGTTGAATAAACTCACTAAGAAGAATAGGCACCCGCTTCTGAGGATAGATGATCTATTTGACCAACTTGTTAGTGCATCTGTTTTCTCTTAGTTAGACTTGGCCATGGGGTTTCATCAGTTGAGGGTGGACGAGGACAGTACAGAGAAGACTGCCTTTAGAACTCCAGATGATTACTTCGAGTGGCTCGTTATGCTTTCTGGGTTGAAGAATGCACCTGCCTATTTTGTTGATCTGATGAGTTGGGTATTCCGAGAGTTTCTAAATAAGTTCTTTGCAGTCTTTGTTGATGAGATTTATGGTTTTGTATGTGGGTTAATGAGCTTTGAATCATATGATATGATGTTAGCATTAATCTTATGTTTATGCATGTTGAGTATGTAAGCTTATGCAAGTTTAATATGATGTATGTTATGTTTGCATGATGCTAAATATGCAAGTTGTGGGCTATGTAATCATATGCATGTTATGCAAGTTCATGGTAATATGCTATGCAAGTTACATGTTTGTTAATATGCAAGTTACATGTTTGTTAATATGCAAGTTACATGTATGTAAATATGCAAGTTACATGTTTGTTAATATGCAAGTTACATGTTTGTTAATATGCAAGTTACATGTATGTAAATATGCAAGTTACATGTTTCTTTATATGCAAGTTACATGTTTGTTAATATGCGAGTTACATGTATGTAAATATGCAAGTTACATGTTTATTAATATGCAAGTTCATGATGACACATTATGCAAGTCTATAAGCTAATATGCAAGTTTGTTATGCAAAATGAATATGTAAGTTATGTGACATATTATATGCAAGTTATGTGACATGTTATGCAAGTTCATATGCAAGTTATGTGTTTGTTAATATGCAAGATGGCACCTTTGAAACATGTTCATTCATATGCAAGTTGACACCTTTTATATGTGTTATATCATGAACGAAATTACGTGGGAACGATGGGGTAATTAAATGCATAAGTTAATAAGATTGTGTGAAATTAATATAATTATGCATAACACAAAATAAATAAACATAGTATGGGAATTTGCCTATTTGGTTAGGTGTACCCATACTATGTGTTGGGAATTTACCTATTGAGTTAGGTCTACCCCATGGGAATTTACCTATTAAGTTAGGTCTACCCATGTTATGAAAAGCTTGACATTAATTAGGGATAATTAATATGGGGGTGATTAATTAGGTGTAATTAATCGACTAAGACACGAGGTTGGACTCATTTGTAGTGTAAAACTGCCCGGACCCGACCGGCTTAACCAGTTGCTACAAATGTCAGCCCAATGTGAGAGGTCTTGGCCATAAATTAAATACGTGATTAAGGTAAAGACACGAGGTTAGACTCTGTTATGACGTAAGACTGCCCGGATTCTACCGGCTTAACCAGGCGGTCATAACAGTCAGTCTAATGTGGGAGGTCTTTACGGGAGATCACGGTCTTAATTAATTAAGAAACACTTAACCATTATAGCATGTAGTGGGACATGAGGGGTTAAGTGGGTGCCTTGGGTGGCATGTGGAATCTTAAGTGGGTTGCCTTGGGGGGCAATAGAAAATACGATTAGAATACTTAACCAAGAGAAACATGTAATTAAACATGATTAAAGGGTTAAGTGGGATACACTAGATATTTGACAAGCTTAAGTGGGTAGCTTGTGGGGGCCCATTTCAACCAATATCCCAAACGTAACTTTGTGGGCTCGACCCATGTCGAGTGACGGGACACGCATATTGGGCTTGATTATAAGAGGCCAAAACGGGTTAGCGGTGGCAACGCAAGTCCAACGGGCTTCATATGCGTGAGGGGGCCCGGGCTGGTAGATAAGCCGTTGTTGCATCGTGTAGATATAAGCCGTGCACCGTTAATTATATCGGGTTGCCACGTTGGGGAATGGTACACCCCATGGTGGGGCCAGCACGGGTATCTACGTTAGGGAGCCGATCGAATGGGGAGTAGTGTGTACACCTAGTGGATTGTAGGGCCCCGTGGCGCCTACTTGGTCACCTAGGGGTACGCAAGTACTATTAAGTTAATTTTATAAGCCATGGGTGGGATCAACCTTTAAGTTAGGAACGACTGGTGTGGTGCAGTTTAGTAATATACCTTGGGAAGGGTAGATGCGTCTTTATCCTTTATCTTAGTTTAGTTGATTGCTTAGGGTAGCTATTCATCCCTATATGTTACCGTATATCAATTCATGTCTTCTCTGGTTACTTTAACGATTGTATTGTTAAAGTTATAGGACTCGCTCAGACTTATGTCTGACCCCGTTGTTTTTATCTTTTTCCCAACCCTCAGGTCCTGTGGTGGATCCTAGCAGTAGTGGAGCTTGATCGGATTGCTGTTCCAGTCTTTAGGAGCTTGGGTAGATGTAAAGCTCCAGTTATCCAGTTATCTTTTCTTTTGTTTTGGCTATTGTATGAGAGTGGGATTATGTACTTCTTTATTTTGATGGATATTGTACTTGACTTTTATTATGGGTTTATGATGTAACCAGACATGTTTTACTTCCGCTGTTATGAGATGATGTTTTAAAATTCCAAGTACTATTTATATCTGTCTTGTTGTAATTTTTCTGTTCTATATTCACTAAAATACTCCACCGATGTTATGGCATTCCCTTTGTGAGTGATCATAGCGGGAGTGGGGTGTTACATTCTAAATAAGTTCATTACGGTCTTTGTCGATGACATCTTGATTTTATCGAAGAACGAGGAAGAGCATGCCCTACATTTGAGGGAGCTTACGAAAACTCTCCGTGCACACCAGCTTAAGGAGAAATTCTCCAAATGCCATTTTTGGAGAAAGGAAGTGAGATTTCTAGGGCATGTGATCTCTAAAGATGGGATAGCAGTAGTTCCCGCGAAGGTAGTTGCGGTTCAAGATTAGAAGATCCCAAAGAATGCAACAAAGGTGAGATGGTTTCTTGGATTAGCGGGCTATTATAGGAAGTTATTTAAGGACATTGCAAAGATATTATCCCCACTCACCAGACTGACGAAGATGAATGACATTTTCTTGGGATATAGACTGTGAGGATGCTTTTCAGCGATTGAAGAGGGCTCTGACAATATCCCCAGTATTGACCTTGCCCTAGTGCTTGGTTTCTTGGGATATAGACTTCATCCTTTGGAAGTCCCACAGTGGAAATGGGAGAGTGTCTCTATGGATTTCATTGATGGTTTACCTAGATCAAGAAAAGGCAACACCAGTATTTGGGTTATAGTAGACCGACTTACTAGGAGCGCTCATTTCGTTCCTATTAAGAGTAAGAGGACGGCAACATGGTTGGCATCAGTTTATCTTTGTGATATAGTCCGTCTACATGGAGTACCTTCCAGTATAGTGAGTGATCGTGACCCTATATTCACTAGTGAGTTCTGGAGGAGCTTACAAGAAGCATTAGGTACACAGTTGTGGTTGAGTACCACTTATCACCCTCAGACTGATGGGTGGACGGAAAGGGTGAGCAGAGTTCTTGAGGATCTTTTAAGACTGTGTATCCTAGACTTTGGAGGGATTTAGGAGGAGCATCTTCCTTTGGTATAGTTCTCCTACAACAATTGTTACCAGGCTAGTATTGGCATGGCACCCTTCGAAGCATTGTATGGATGACCCTGTAGATCACCAACTTATTGGTGGGAATCTACAGAAAGGCTTCTACTTGGACCTGATATGATTAGAGAGACTTCAGAAAAGACTGATCTTATTCGCAGGCACATGAAGATAGCTCAGAACAGGAAGAAGTCCTACGCACAAAAGAGAAGGGCTGACATTGAGTTTGAGGTGGTAGACATGGTTTTCATCAAGGTATTGCCTTTGAGGAATGTAGTTCGTTTTGGATCTGTAGGGAAATTGGAACGAAGATTCGTAGGGTCATTTCCCATAAAAGAAAGGATTGGCCAAATGGCCTATAAGTAAAGCTACCCAAGAGACTGTCCGGTGTTCATGACGTTTTCCACGTTACTCATTTAATAAAGTGCTTGCATGATACCGCAGAAGTAGTTGAGCCGAGTATTCTTGAGGAAGTAGAGGTAGAATGGGAAGTGAAAGTTAGACGAGTTCCTACCAGTATTCTTAGATCAAAAGTTAAGAAGCTACGCAATCGATAAGTCAAGTTGATGAAAGTACAGCGGGGAGATAACCAAGAGGATGCAACTTGGGAGACAGAAAACAAGTTTCGCACTTCGTACCCTTTTCTTTTCAAGGGTATGTTCTTAAGTTCCATTCCAATGCTTTTATTTATGATTGTTTCTGTCTTTTAAGTGTTTCCTATCGATCGAATCTTCGACCTTTAGGTAGGAATCCCATGGATGTAAACATGTGTTTGAGACATGTTATGTTTGACGGATGCAAGTGGTTGCTGGTGATTGCTCGTGGATGCATATACACACACATTAGGCACTAGATCGGCTCAATCACTCTCATACTGCATATGGATGCATGTGCATTTTTCTTCTTTTTATAGATGAAAATGGGTGTATCATCATGTGGATATTGCATTTGAATGAATGATTGCGCACACATATAGAACTTTCTTGTTATAATAGGATTATTTGCATATATGTTGGATTCGTGACACTAACATACCTTGCATTAAGGAGGTCGACTAAATCAGTAGGCCGCCTGATCTTTCGCATTAGTATAGGGACACATACACACACCTTTGCATATGTCCATATAAGCATTAGAAGTCTTTAAGGACAATGGATGCCTGTGATTGGTGGATGAGTAGATGGATGACGGATGTTAGGATACACATTCTTCTTAACTTGGAGATTTCGGGGATGAAATCTTTTAAGTAGGGGAGAATGTAACACCCCGTAATTTTATAACACATTAAAATGATAATCCAAAAAATACTTGATTAAATATTGGGAATTAAGTAAAACAGACTATGCCATTGCGTTCGTCTTGAAATCCTGCTTATGATAGACACCGAGTTTGCATAAAACGGACATCATATGAAGAAGATATTAAGGACCGAAGTTTGTATAAAGATAAGAGAATTATATATATATATATATATATATAACAATTCAAAACAGTTCAAAATAACTCATTATCAGAGATGCGGGCTAGAGCGGGAGTTCGTACCGTTAGAGGTCGACCCCACCCTAGGGTGGTCGACCCATGGGTCAACACCATCCCAAGGGTGTCGACACCCCCCAGATCCGAGGCAGATTCAGTTCTGCATATGTGGGCTTGTTTTCTGACCAAATTTGTTGACCCTAGGCTATAAATAGGACCTTAATCCCATTTTTTTATTCATCTAAATCAATGGCGACAATGAGGTGCTTCCCTATCATAGTTTGATCTAGCCTACTTCTTCTTCAAAAAACAAGTTATACGTATTCAGAGATCTATGTTACATCATCTGCAATTAATTCTCTGTTCTTTAAGATCCAGTCATAGTGAGTCTATGTTAATTTTAGATATAAACACCTAAAATGAAATCTTGACATGCCTATAAGTGTGGATCTATGCCAATGCCTATTTATAATCTGAAACCATACCAGATCTGTTATTAACTGTATATCTACTTTTCTGTTTAGATCTCATCATGCCTGTTTATGATATTCCTATTTTGTTCATCATGTCACCTTATGGCTATTATGTTAGTTTGCCTAATCATGTCACTATGCATATTCTATTAGTATGACCAATTCTATCATCATATGGAAGTTTTTATTTGCTATGCCTGTTCTTGTTCTCTTCTTCCCCTTTTTTCCTTTTTGTTTTTTTAGCCAAGCTACCTTCGAGCCTAGGCATCTCGCTGAAATACGCGAACGTGCGAAATTGGGAACAATTTGGAATGATTAATTTGGGTCATAATTCATATTGTAAAACATGTTTGGGAATTTTGGGCATAACTTGTACCTTGAGCCAAAACTTGGCATTTGTGGGAATAATCTATATCTTGATCTAAATTTGGAGCATAACTTGTATCGTAGATCTGATGGGGAATTGGGGCATAACTTGTACCATAGATCGGATGGGGAATTGGCGCATAATGAACATGGTAATTAGTTAATAATGAAAACGCCTAGATTTAGAATAATCAGAAACTATAACGGCACTTCAACACGAGGTTAGATTACACTTGTGGTAGAATTCTGCCTCGAACCGCCCGGCATATCCAGCGCCCACAAGAGGTCAATCTAATGTGAGGAGTCTAAGTGCATAAACACGTAACGTGCTAAGACACAAGGTTAAGTCCGACTTGTTGAAGAAGTCTGCCCGGAACCAACCGGCATATCCAACATCCACAAGTGGTAGGCTTAATGTGGGAGGTCAAGCGCATTATAACCATAAATGAATAAATGGTGATGAACTTGTAACACTTAACCTGTTTGAATCTATAGGGATTACATTAACATGTTAACTTAAGTAGAGGTTGAGTAAACTTGCTTGGAACAGTGGGAAGGTTAAGTAAATTTTGGGGTGGTGGGTAATATTTATATATATAGGCCCACAAGCTTAACCTGTGGGGTTATGCAATCTTGTTAAACTGGTAGGCATAACTGTTGAAATTCTAGTAGTGGGGATGCAAGCCTAGGGGAAAGCTTGTATGATCTGGTGCATGGGATTCGTTTCAGTCAGTAACCCATATAGGTATCAAACGAGTACTATGAACTAGGTCGGAGTCGGGGCGCGCTTACTGGGTTGATTATAAGAGGTAACTTAGGAAAAAGGTGTCTGACAGCGCGTTCCATCGGGGTCATGTGCGTGTATGAGTCCGCATGCTCGGGAAAATAAGACGCTGTGACATCAGTAGATATGGTTGTGTACATCTTGTTAACACGGGTTTCCACTTTAGGAAGTGATACGTCCTACTATAGGGATAGCACAAGGTATCTACGGAGTTAAGGTGCCAATCGATTGGGGTAGTAATTAGGGTACATCTAGTCTTGCTTGTTTAGGATCCCGTTATTATCCTTAGGGGTAACGCCGATAAGTTCAGTTGGACGACCTGTTATTGTATGGGATAAACCTCTCACTAGAAGCACACCTAAGTCTACCATCTTGCACTTGTTGGGGTGTCTTGTTATACTTGTAATGGTGCAGAGAAAAGTATTAGAGAAGTGCATTGCATGTTCTATTTTGTTTATCTTGGTTACCTTGTCAGACCTACCGTATACACTGTTATCTCTCTCTAATTTATATGTCTGTCATGGTGCTTTTACTTATTTATATGGTAAAAGTAACTGGACTCGCCAAACTTTATGCCTATCCCATCTTGTTTTTCTTCTTTCTTTTCCGTCCCCCCTAAGGTTCTAAGGGTGGGAATACTCAAGCTTGATCAGGATTCTTCTTTCCTTTTGCTTGGAGCTGCTTAGATGTACTGCTTGATTTCGTATCTTCTCTACTGTGGCTACATTTTGGGGATTATGCTCTTTTATTTATTATTGTACTCCGATGATGATTCTTGTACAAGGAATTTTTTTTTATGTTTTCAGTACTCCAGACTTATTATGTAATTGGGTTTGAACAACGACGCTTTTCTATTTTATTAAGTTTCAATTTCGTTGTTATTTATATCTGTCTTGTAATGTTTCTATTTCTTCTTACCTATAATGCTTTACGAAACTTAATGCATTCTTATAAAGAGTGACGTTAATGGACGGGGTGTCACACTAAGCTTCCCATGTAAAAATATAGGCACCCGGTTTGCAAGGGAAAAACAAACCACAAGTCGGTCATCAGACTGATATGAGAAACTCTATAGTTATTCTTAACTTATTTTAAGTAAGGCATATCATGGGACATGCCATATAACACAGAATGGGTTTACTCCACAAGAATGCCAGCGCATAAAACTACGTAATGCTTTTTGAAAAATGCAGCCATTATAAGACTCAAGTCCCATCACACAATGCAAGCGCAAACCGGAGGATAGATTTTTACCTTATAATAGCCAAACATGCTTGATACGAGAAAAATCATTTGATATTATTATTAAAGTCTAAGTGTTGAAAAACAATTTCGAAAATAAATGTATCAATCTTAGATGACATAATACCCATCCTATTATGTCACTATATAGGTTTACAACTGAAAATGCAAAGCTTGTATTGGAAATTGGATTCCATTATGAACCAAGGCAGGGATCTTCCTTATCCGACTTCGGACCATCTCTAGCATGATATCCAGGGATCACACCATGTGTCCCTTGATCGGTAGTTCCAGCTCACAAATTCCTAGTGGGTTCGGTTACTCCTGAACATAACATTCCACGATCGTATTTGACCGTCGTCCTAGTCGTATTTAACCATCATCTGCGGTGCCTCAATTCCAACATCCACATAAGTAAATTGCTTAGGCTCCATACCATGGCATCAATTTTAGCTAGAAGGAAATGTATGTCCTTACTCTGCGGTCTTTCATCCTGTTTTTAGCTCATTCCAAGGTGTGAGGCCTACGAGTCAATGTTCCATAAAGCTCTGCTTTTTAACAAAACTTTGATGTATCTGTCAGCAACACTCAACATGCCACATTGTCAATCATGCATACGATCAGTTTCTATTAATAATGTAACCTTCGAGTTCAAATGCCTCACAGAAGGGTGTTAAGATAAGAGAATGATTCTCCGCCACCATAGATATATTATCAATAACAACTAATCGTTTATGTTATGAAATACATTGTCAGATATACCATCCATTTACAAGTTCGTTCTGGGTCTAAACGAAACCGAAGGCACCTTATTCCTTGTCCAATTAAGGAGAGAGGCCCTTGCATATCCGGACAATCAACAAGTATGTCCGGACCATTGCCACTATTAGCCCTTAATGAGAGTGACCCATATCCAAGGCATCAGCAAGCAATCCATTCGATGTGAAGATCCCCATCTTTCATCGTATTCGAAGTCTTTGACTTTTAATCATCATATAATTATTCAAAATGGTTTGAACCAGGTTTTTCTAATAATTAAGGCCAAAATAGAAATCCTTATCGGATTATTAATCCGCTAATTAAGTCTCCTTTACTTGGTATTTATTTCATAAGATTTAAATCTTATTCTCCAATTTGATTAAGTTACTTGGCTTTCCAAAAATCACATTTAACCTAGTAAAAAGGTTTCCTTAAGGATTCAATTCGATTCGATTACAAATTAAAAATCCTTATTTCATAATAGTACCCAAAACTTGTTATATGAACCTTTATAGAAAATAACCAAAATCTACTTATCCAATTTTATCTTTCAAAACCATATAAAATTGTTTTAATTCTTTTAAAATCATTTATAAAAATTTATAAAGATTTCTCCCTATTTTTATTTATATGAAAATAATTCATATTCATAAATTCCTATTTCAGGTCATTACGTGTTCTTGCGCTGTTTTTGTTCAAATTTGATTTGAACCTTTCTCCAAATCTAACCAATGGATTTCAAAACTCTTATTATCATTTGAAAAATCTTTTCATTGCGAACCCAACGGTTCTAGTTTTCGGAAAATTCGATAGTCGGATCTACCAGAACACCTGTTTAAAGTTACCATGTCGAAGTTCATGAATTGTCGTCGCGCGACGAGTTCTATTCTGACTATAATTCGACATATAAAATAAATTACATCGAATTGCTTCAAAAATATTTTATTTATTATATAAAAAATATATAATAATTTTCAAAAGCTATATTTAAATTTTCCAACTTCAAAATTAATAATTTCAATTTTAAGTATTATAACAATATTTAGATTATTAAAATAATATTATTTTTCCAACTTCATTATTTTTAATCTAAACTTGCCTGACATTCGTTATAAAAATAAATAAGAAAGTTTTGTAAAGGAAGTTCTTTTAAAACTCACCCTAGATATCCTAACCGAGCTTCACTTTCATCAGTTACTATTCATTTTGAAAATAAAACTTGAACAAGCCATAACTAGATGAAAATAATTCAAATCAATTTGTTCCAGTTACGAATACTCATCGTAATTTTATAATATTTGTGTCCATCCAAAATCGAACGTCAAATTTAAACTTTGGTTTTTAGCCTATTATTATATTAATAAAATATTCATTAATATTCATTTTATTTGATGGAGACTTAATCAATGGACCAATAATCTCAACTACTGGTCATTTCAATCGGTGTATCGTGTAACACTAACACTACAAGAAATATGACCTTTACCTACCAATATTTTACCTACCAATAAATATGGGTAGGTAAAGAGAACCTTTATCTACCAATGTTCAATGGTAAAATTTATTGGTGGGTAAATATTGTCAATGTTATAAAATTGTTGAAGGATGATTATCTATCAATAATTATAGGTAGGTAAAATGTATTATCTACACATATACAGAAGGAGAAGTTTTTTTTTTCGATTAGCCCCTACATTTTTCTCATATCATTTTAACATTTTGTTAAAATAATGCTGAGTTGTGTGATGATGTGTCAAAAAGGTATATTCTAGCAAATTTTTTGAATTGAATATTTCATTTACATATCCTAGTAATGTTTTTTTGTAAAATCATCTCTTTATTAATTATTAATCATAATTTTGAAATATGAAATAATTAACATTTAATGAATTGATAAACAATAATTAAATTGTAAATAATTAATATTAATAATCATTTGTTAATAACTTATCATATGTTGTTATTTTTTCCTAACAATTGACTACAAAAGTTTTAACTTTAAATTTTTCTAAAATGTTTCACAATTTCACACTAATATTTCATCATCTGAAATGACTAAAACATATTTTCTCTAGTTTATCGCAGAGAAGCAATCCATACCATCCTCTCCGGCTATAAATTTAACAACTTATTTTAAATCAAATATAAGGGTACAAATCTCAATCCACGTGATCTCTTTTGTTGCCTAATATATGGTAAAGTGATAAATTTAAGGCATAAGTGCCTAATATATGGTAACAATCAATTACATTCATCAAATTTATCATGCAAAACTATGATTTTCTTATATAAGATTAATTAATATTAGTTTCTTATACACATGTAATGTGAGAAAGATGATAAATTAAATTTCAAATATTTGGTTTTACATTTAATGAACCTTTTTGCGCCTCCGCTATATCCCCGCTTTATCCTCGCTACACCTTTTTGCACCTCCGTCGCTATAGAACCGCTAAGCGATTTAACTACACAGATTTGGGGCATATTGAACCTCCTAGGGAATTCAGCCTGTAAGATGTCATCAGTGAATGGCATATGGATTTGGTCGATTCCTTAGTCTTCAGTCTTGTATCCTTTGTTGTCATTCATGATCTATCATACCATAACAATTAGGTTCAGAGGGATGACTGTGGCTCGGTCGACTTCTTCAGCTGACCGACCTCTCCTTGCTCTTTCCGCCGGTAATGTTGCCTGACTTGCCATCCGGGCAGTCCTTCCTCCTCTATGAGCATCTCGATCAATCACAAGATTTTGGGGAGGATGAACAGGGGCTCGATCTGCTTGAGCATTATTTTGATGAACAAGTAGAGAGGCACCTTGATTTTTTGGGCTGAGGGTCGATGACTTCTATCTCGACTAGGTCGGCCTGAGTCTGACCTTCTGCTTCCAATTGGTCTAAACACCCTTCCAAATGCAACTGATGAATATTTTTGGCTCTCTCTAACGGACATCGGGGTTGAAGTTGGTCTCTGCTTCTCCCAGACGATGATAAGCTCTCTGAGTTTTGGTCTGTTCGATGAGGGGGAACTTGGTGATCCCTAAGTTCCTGAGTTTGATGATTCCTGAACTCGTTCCATTGTGTCGACATGCAGTTCATATCCTGCCGCATTGTAGCATTCTCCCGAGCATGAGCTTTTAAAGCATGTGTAGTTTCCCGAAGCTGATTCAATATGGTCATAAACTCATCATCGGTGGTGAAAGCCGAGAAGGGAGTTGGATCTGCCACGGTAGGTAATGCAGGTTGATTCGAAGTAGTTCCAGAAGCAGTTGATCCACCAGCTGCCTCCGCAAGAGTCCCGGCTTGCAGGTGTTTCCAGGTATTGCGAGTTGACGACTTTCCAGACATAATTCAACAATTGTAAAAAAGGTAGGATTTTGTCTTGGACTTGGCTATCCGAAAGTAGAGAAAAAATCTGTCTTATGCTGAGAATATCAATTCTCAGTGAAAGCACCAAAATGTTGATACCAAAAACTGGCACAACACCCAAAGAATGAATTTGTACAGAAATAAATGAAGACAAACAAATAAAAAATGTAGAAAAGAGCGATCACACACAAATTTACAGTGGTTCGGTGTTAACGAGCCTACGTCCACTTTATAGTTCTTCTTATATCAAATAATCTACTACAGTCAAATAGTTACAATGACGATATAATCAGAAAAATGTCAAGAATCAAAAAGTCCTTTCTTCCAAGTCCAGAAAGTGTATTTATTGGTGATTCAGTGATTGAGTTGAATAGGTATCTACAGGTGGCAGTTAACCTAATCTATTTGGATGGCTTGGAATGATTAATGCTGAGTGTGAGCTACTCTTTAGGCAGATATTTTACGTCGGATCAGGTTTATTCTAACTCGGTCAGTCTAGCTAATGCGGGTTTGTGGCCCCAATAAACTTTGATGGCCTTGCAAAAAGGGCCCATCAACAACTAACCCCTAATGAGTTACTCTTATAGGATATTACTAATCCTAGTTCTAACGAGTCTTTTCTATCTATTATAATAAATTGTACCCCAAAGCTTTTGAATTAATCAAAGCTTTGGTACTAGCTGTAATGGCCCGAAAATTCCTGCCTTTCGAATCGAATGTAAATCACTAAAGTCTGATCCAAAACGGCAGAACCCCTCGAGACATTAACTTTGGGCATATAACAACATCAGATAGAAACAAATGACTTTTCATTAACATCATTTGAATGTTACATCGGAGTATAATAAATTACATCAATGCATAAGGAAAATATAAATACATAACTCTCGACCGATGACTATCAAATGCTGGACACAACTTTAAGCTTCAATCTAGAATCCTTCTCTAAGTGTCTACAAAACCACAACCACTAGCTTCCCGTGTGAAAAATATGGGCACCCAGAGTTTAGGTGGGAAAACAATAAACTCTGGATCAGTCATGGGACTGGTGTGAGAAACAAAATCAGTATATATACTTTGCTTTAAAAGCAAGACACATCACGGGACCACGCCGTATAACACTGAACAGGTTTCCTCCACATGAGTACTAGTGTACAAAAAACTTGAAAAAATAATAATTTCATCATCACATTTAGATTTATAAATCTAATCACCTATATTTACTTTCAAAACCATAATTTTGAAAATAATCTCTTTAGACTTAAGATCTGCATTTCATTTCAAATCATTGAAATACTATAAATATTTCTTTCATATCAAATCATACTTTACTTTGGAATTTCAAAAAAAAAACATTTTGGAAAATTTGAAATATCTATAACATAAGCATATCTAAACATATGCAACAAGATCGGGAGGTTTCTCCTGACAATAAGGCAACCAGGTTTCATCCTTCTCATCCCGTTAACATTCTATGTATGTCCCTCAATTCTTAAGAGCAAACCATATGGCATGTCCCTCTATAACCAGAGAGTCCCATACCCATTTTCCCAGATTTTATTTAGTCATGGGTTACCTGAGTCATAGATAACACAGCAAATCATTTCTATCTCGAAGTGATAAATCCTTTCGCATTAATAATCAAAAGTACTTTCAGTTTAGACTATTATTGCTTTCTAAATCATTCAAAACATTGGGATTTAAGCCTCAGAGATTCTTTTTGTTTATAAAAAAAAAATTCATAAACCATTTAAGGTTCTTCAATTTTCCATCCAAATCCATATTCCAATTAATCTTAATTAAAATATTTCACAAAATTCTTCTTTCAAATCCAACAAACTAAAAGGCATTGCAAAAACAGCGTATTTCTAGTTAACAGGTTTTTTCACTCAAAACCATACATATTTGGCTCAAACAACTTTCAAATTATTTATTACAATTTATAATAAATTTCCCCTATTTTTATTTATTTAAAAATATGTCGTTTCAGTCTAATCCCATTTTGGGTCATTCAACTGCACTGACGTTGTTTTTATTCATATTTGATTTGAACTTATCTCAAGATCTAACCATTGTATTTCACTATTCTATATATCAATACTCTATATATCAATTGAAAGCTTTTTTTATTTTGAAACTAACTATTTTCGTTTCAGCAAGATCCGATTGTCGGATCTCTCGGTATGTTAGTTTGAAGTCAATGGTCGAAATTCAGGAACTATCGCTGCACGACGAGTTCTATTCAGACCAAATTTTGATTCAAAATAAAATCGAATTGAATTCTATTTCAAACGGTTTATTTATTATATGCCACTTATCAACAACCAATATAATATCCAATCCACATATCGTGGCATATACCATATAAGTCTTAAACCATTAACGCTTATATGGTTTTATTAATTAATAGATTAACCAAATATACAATCACCAACATAAGCATTCATTACAATCATATAAAAAGGGGTTCATACTAATATCCAACAAACAATACTTAGTTAATTTCTTTCTATTGACCACTTAAGGTTCAATTCAATTCCATTGTCAACTATATCGATTCCAAGTGTCATATACTAAAGTTACTACAACATCTTCACTTAAAAATCATATCTTTTCAACATTAGACATCATTAAACCATCTTATAAACTCAAACCATCAATCTTAAGTCAATATATAACTCAAACGAGTTCAGACACAATAACTAATATAAGCTAGCCCTTAGTATCATTTAAAAACTCTCACCTTGTATTCCACTCTTCCTAACTTCAATCCAAAGACGTCTAAACTCCTCCGGATGATTTTAGCAGCCTTCCAGCATCACCATAATTTTTTGAAAACTAAACAAATAGGGGTTCGACGTTATGGGGTTTACAAGCTAACGGGTGAAATAACGGAATGTAATTTTGGTTCGAGGAGTAAACGGTTAAGGGGTTTTGGACCTAGGCTGTAAGGATTAGATGAGTGAGGCCCATGGGCTGCTGTGTGGGCTGGAGGGGAGTTGGTGGGGCTAGAGGGTGGCGGTGGAGGTGAGTTTTGGGGTAAAGGAGACTAAAGGAGGTGGCTTTAGGGGTAAAATTGGGGTTTTAGGGTGTTTTAGGGTATATGGAAGTGGTGCGGTCAGTACTACAAAAGTGGGCATATTCGACACTAGTTTTATGTGGCTTTAGATCGAAAAAGTGTTGCATTTTCTCCTTTTTCCAAATAGGCAACACCAGATGGGCGTGGCATCCGCGACCGTTGCCTAAGCCCTCTAAGGCAACGCTTTAGCACATCAACTGCCATGGAAAGAAAGTGATGCATTATATAACACTATTTCCACGTAATGCAACAATACTCAGCGTTGCTTGAAAATTAGTTAGATCCTGGCTACCAGGTCACGGTAGTTGGGTCACGTCATCTTTCTATGTCAGCCGCTTATGTGTCACACAACACGTCAGCTTCCACGCCAGTTACACATGTGTCACATGCCACGTCAGGTGTGGCGTCTACGTGCCATGTGGATTTACTAGTATTTTATGTAATGCAACACCACTGTATTATGGAATGCAACACCATTATCTTGAAATACAAAATCAGGAAAAAAGCAAAGGCAACAGTAAAAGAAGGCAAATACAACGCTTTAATTATAATTTTTGCAGCATTAGTTTTGTACATAGAAGAAACACATCTGTTACATTCATCATCAATTTCAAACCTTCCAAAACATTCATCATCATATACCATACCAATTCTTCAAATATAACACATCCAATCAAATACATAATTTAAAAGTAGCACAAGTGTCAACACATACCACCTTTAATACAATGCCAACAAATACGATCAGTCAGCATTCTACAAAGTAGCAACCCCATGAACCAGAAACTGTATCTCTCCAAGTCATTTTAGGTTCTCCACTTGCCAGTTGTATCTCTCCTCGTCGTTTCAGATTCTGCAATTTGAATTTACAAGTTATTTGATAAGTGCATATGTGCTGTGTGCATGTGTGCATTTGTCCATCTAATTAACTTATAAATCTTACGCATACAATTATAACAGTTGACCATTCACCATTGGTCACTCATGCCACCTCAGAATTGAGTATGCTTCGTCTTCTGTGCAAGCATTTCCATTTCACATATTTACCTGAAACCATCCATTGGTTCCCTCGCACATCCTTTCAAGCTTCAGAACATCATCATCTCCAAATCCCCTAAACCCCAATCTTCGAAAGTTCAAAAAATTAAAATCAATGGAGGACTCATCTTTATACATCACTGCCACTGTTCTTAAGGGACATTGGAATTTTGAAGCAGTGCATGACGTTCTTAAGGTGACTCTGAACCATAATTCATGGCCTATACGAGTAATACCTGATAACCCTTTTCTAGTATCATGCCCATCATACAGTAAGTGTGATTATGCGCTAATGTTGAAAGTTTTTACAAAACCTAGTGGTGCTATTTACTTGCAAGCATGGTCTGATGAAGAATTTGAGCTTGAACCAGCATTAAAAGTGGAATCATGGGCTAAAGTTGATGGCTTTCCCGAGTTCCTAAAGAGTAATGTTCTTGCTGTTGAAGAAATAATGAAGCCAATGGGACGTGTGCTTGCAATTGACGACTGTAACTGTCTCAGTATGACCATACATCTTTCTACCTGAAAATGCAATTTTATGAAGGCATTGGCAATATCAATACCTTTGTTGCTCAATTCAATAACAAGGTTTACCTCATTAAGGTTCAGCGCTGTACCCATGCTCATCCTGGAACAAGGCTTGAACTTCTTTTTGTGAGCAATAGGGAGGAACAGGTGGTTCCTTGTTTGCATTATTACAAATGGGAATGGGAAATGGATTCAGATGAAAGATTTGACATATTAATACAAGAAGCTGTTGCGCTACCCCCTTGCCAAGCTTATTTCCTGAAGCCACCCATGACATACATGTTGATAACCAATCCCCAATGAACCAGAGGAATGATCAGTGGGTAGATATGGAAGTTGATTGGCCAAACTGCCTCACCCCATGTCATGATGCTGTAGGTTCATCACATGTTGTGGGTCCATCACATGCTGCGGCTGCTCACTTCGGACTGGCTCTCCCACAGCCGTGCAAAGCCCTAACGAATATGTTGGAAGTTCCACAGCCCCGTAAAGCCCTGATCTGGTATGAACTGATGCTACTATAATGTCATTTTTTGGATTTGTATGTATTAAGTTAACTTTATGATACTTTTGGATGTGGATATGTTTGTCATTTTTTGGATGTGTATGGTATGAACTGATGCTGCCTTATGATATTTTTTCTGCCTTATGATACTTTTTTGTATGACTGCTTTATGACATTGGTAAGGCATAATATGGATGCAATACTAAGCATACGTTTCCAAAATCGTAACATTGAAATTGGTAATTTCCAAAATCAAATGGATATACCTGTGCGTGTAGCAGATTAAATATGGGTGAACGACTCGTTCGGATCGGAAAATTGGTAGTTTTCAAAGCCACTACACAAATACACCACAGTGCTACGCATGTATTTATCACAAAACCTCAAGCATACAATTGTATGTCATTTTTTGGATATGTATGGTATGAACTGCTGCCTTATGATACTTTTCCTGCCTTATGATACTTTCTTGTATGACTGCTTTATGATACGTAGTAAGGAATAATATGGATGCAAAACTAAGCATACGTTTCCAAAATCGAAACATTGAAATTGGTAGTTTCCAAAATCAAATGGAAAATACCTATGCATGTAGTATATTAGATATGGGTGAACAACTCGTCCGGATCGAGAAATTGGAAGCCTTATGCCCACCGCAGTGCTACACATGTATCTGTATCACAAAACTTCAAGCATACAATTATATGTTAATGTAAATGAACGCAAAGTGCAAATCAATTTTGACGATAAAGTCCTCATTCCTTAACTAGCTCGACCTCTATAATAAACCAATGTCTTTTTCATGCCAATAGCCCGGTTCTTATGGCCCAAAAAGGTACCACTCAGTTGGGTGAAACCTAAATCCTGCTGGCAAACCCACCGGCGCCATCTCCTTTTTTTGTCAATAAACCTCAGCATAATCCCAAATCAATGGTCAAAGCGCAACTAATTACTCATAATCTAGTTGATTGACATAGAAATGTGTTTATTTTTACGCTCATATCTCATCTTTATTGTAAATAAATAAATATTACTTTGGGTATTTTCGTGTGTTTTCACAGGTTGTTAAATAAATGTCTCCTGCATTCAATTAAAGACCAATTGCATAGGAAATGCTACTTCTTGGAATCAACAAATTTTCAATCATAAAGGAAGTTTTAGCACACTGGTAAAGCCTGGAAATTTGGACAGAGTGTTCTGAGTTCAGTCACCGTCAAAGCCCTATTTTTTGCTGAAGAAAAGAACATGTACATTGCCTCCGTCGCTTTGAAGAATAAAGAGACTAGTGTTATATTATATATATATATATATTTATATGTATATAACATATGCACTAAGATTTGAAGAGCTAGACATTTTCTTCTCAAAGAAATCAATTGAAAATCTTGCATATTTACTTTCCATTGAGGAGAAGACTTGACATATATTTACCAGAATGCAACTCAATCAAATGCCACATGTCAGCAATCAAGGAGGGAGAATCTTCATAGAATATCTCAAATCTATATCCATATCTCTTTTATTTGTAAATATAATATCTCAAGAGATATTTCTTGGCCCAAAAGTCACATAGGATGGAGGCTACATCCCCTACAAATACCCATTGTATTCATTGTAAAGGGGAGTCCCTTCTTTTGTAATTCTTCTGCCATTAACAACGTTCTTCTCTTTATTTTTCTGCCATTTTCTAATTTCTTAGCAATTAGTGTTGTCTACACGATTAGATTCGGTAGAGCATTAATTGTATTTTTCACTTATTTTCATTAGCGATTGACCGTCTGATTAGATTCAGCGGTAATCCTAATTTTTATTTTTTGTTCGTTTAATTCTATTCTACAATTTTATTTCCATTGTTCTATTTAATCTTTAATCGTTGAATTTATTACAGATCCGATTAGATTCGAATCTGTAGTGAATTTAATTGCATCTTTTATTTGTAGTTTCAATTTTCATTTTGTCTTGCAAAATCAACCTCCAAGCTTCGTCTAACTCGCCCAAGAGATTAGATAAATAATTTGATTTTAATTACACCTCCCTGTGTTCGACCTGTATGCTATACACCTGTACGCTTGCAGAATTTTATTACAAATATCGCGCTTTTCTAATTCATAGATTAGCGTCGATCAAGTTTTTGGCGCCGTTGCCGGGGAGGTAACAATTAAATTTTATTATTTATTTAATTTCCGATTCGTGTTAGTTTTTATTTTTTCTTTTGTTTTCCTTGTATATATAGAAAAAAAATCTCTTGATTGGACAGATTTGGTATTATTCAAAAATACCGTAATCTTTCTAACAAAAGAAAAAGAAATAATTGTCATATTTCCTTGATTTTCTTTCCTTTTCTTTCCAATTTATTTCTTTCTGCTTTTCAAATTTTTTTTTTCCTTTTACATTTTTTTTCCCTATCTTTCTGCCTTTCCAACAATAAGACAAAAAAAAGTATAAAATTTCCTTTCCTATTATTCTTTTTCCTGCTCGCCGCATCTTCTTCAACAAATCCCACATCTCCAATCATAACAGCAATTCACATCCACCTTCCTGTCCACTGTCTTTTCACCACCAGCTGTCCATACCAGATCGTCCCCCTCAACAAACTCCACACAACTCCGCAAATCCTCATCAATTTTCAGAAACTACAAACCCACCACCACCACTCAAGCCAAAACACCTCATCACCTTATTCTGAACCATCTTCTTCCTGTCCTCTCACAAACATTTTAAATCAACGCCACAAACGATCACAATTTGCAGACCCTTTGATCAACTTAAATCACCAACCCAATTCAAATCACCTTGCTCGAACGCTTGAACACCATCAAATCACTCTGCCTTCATACATCACCAAATCACCACTGTCTCACGAACAACCAAGTGCCATAACCACTTCAGACAATTACACAAAAACCAGACTTTGAACCCATCGGAGCCACTTCACGGATACCCCCATCCACGAAATCCGACGATCAACCGTACACCAAACCCATATCCAGAATCCCCTCACACATTCATCATTTCTTCACAAACAAAACCCATCATCAAACTCACGCTCAAAATCCACAAATCCCAAACCGAATCCTTTACGAACGCAATCACTAGACTTCACCAAACCCATTTCACAATTCACGGATTCCATTACTCCACATCATCACCCCACGTCCATTTCACGCCACAGCCACCCACTTCATCATCAACCAATTGCCTCACTGCCATACATCCGCTCATGTTAAGTAAAGCCCCAATCCCCCTACCAGAAACGAGATCCAGTCACAATCCTCCGAACCCCCAAATCCAAGCTCTAGCATACCGATTCACCACAGATCAATCCCAAAACTCTTCAACTCAAACAACTAATTCGCCAAATCCGAAACCATACTCCAATGCCTGAAACCATCCGTCATCACCTACCCAAAGACCTGAAAGCAGATCCGAAATGGGAACACCGCAAGTCGAAACCCAGACCCGAACAATAGAAACCTGAATTCGATTTCGAATTGAAGAAAAAGAGCAACTGCCTTTGGTTTTTAACGGTGCTTTTTCCTTACAAAAAAATAAAAATAATAAAAATAATAATAATAAGAGAATGGTGGCGTGAGTCTTGCTTTCTGAAATTGCTAAGCGTGGGTGGAGGAATTTATGGGCTTGTTTTAAGTTTTGGGGTAGTATGTTTTTACTTCGGGTGCGTGCAATTTAAAAAAAAACAAGGGGCTTGGTTAATTCTATGCTGTGTCTTTGTGACTCGATCGTGGGTTGCTTCTAGCGTATTGATTTATTTTATAGAGAAAAAAAGAGGCGGCAGAGGTCTTTTGTGCTGATTGGAAACTTGGCAAATTGAGTATGTGGGTCCTTCCTTATTGTGTAATTTTTTTTTCTAGGTGAGTTTGTTTGTTTTATATTTCTTTTAGCCAAAGTCATTTTGTTAGTTAAAAAAAAAAGAACGAGTCTTACATTTTTACTTTTTATTTATTTATTTTATTTTATTATTTTATTTGAGTAGTTTGCTAGTTTTATTTCTTTTAGTCTAGTTAGCTTGTTAGTTTTTTTCCTTTCGTTTTTTCCCCTTCTTTTCGATTGTTTTCATTTTTGTTTGTTTTATTTTATTTTCAAAAAAAAAGAGACCAAAAAAAAAACCAGGGCCGTCGGAAGAATTCAAAATCAAAAGCAAAGATTAAAGTGTTCAAGCAGCTAACAGAGAATTCAGCGGTTAAGTGAATTGCAATCAGTTAATTAGAATTGTCACCGCTACTCATCTTCTCTCGACAGACTGCCACATCCCACTGTAAAATTTTCTCTAACTCTACAGGTGCTCTGCAGCAAAGGTAAAAATATAGAAATTGCTTGTAAAAATCTTCTGCAGGGGCAGCGGCTTGCTTGTAAAAAAAAATTTAATTCTGCGATTTATTTCTGTGATTGTTCTGCTACTGAAATTTCTGATTCTGTCTGTGAAAAACGAATTTCCATAACCAAAAATCATCTCTCGTCGTATTTCAATTATAAAATCAGATTAGATATTTCAAAATAATATAATTGAAAAGTGGTGTTTTGTGAAGTTGACTGTCTCGTATAATTGGATCGCGGATATATAGTAGTTCAATTTATTGAACTATTAGCAAAAGAGGTTGCATACTACCCGTAAAACATTGGTCGTATCCCTTAGTATTTATACTATACGTGAACGGCCATAAGACCCTCTTCCCCCTTCTAATTGAGTCAGTTAATTAATAGAGCACTACTCGACATTTTATATTATTTTGAAGTGAGAATAAATTATGTTTTTTCTTGATTTCATTCAAATGTCTGATTCAAAAAAATATTTGAGAAAATTGTGGGATAATAATCGGAGTAGACGTCCTCTTGAAGAGTATGAGTATGAATTGCAACTCATGAAACAAGATTTTCCAAAATTTTGTGAGCCCTATGTCAACAATTTTCAAAATTTTCCAACTGACCAACATTTTCAAAATCATAGATATAATCGAAACGACGATTTCAATTTAAATTTCAATAACTTCGATTATGGGCTAAATCCACATCAAAATGGTTTTGAATCGCAACGTACCTTTGATCAACATCAATATGGGGTTGGCAACCAATTCGAAAATAATTTTGAAAATGATTTTCAAATCGATCAAAATTTTCAAAACTACAACCCATATCCACATCTTGAGAATGACCAAAATTGGAATTTTCCCACCAATTTTAACAATTCTGGTTACGAACCTAATTTTCAAAATCAAAATGATTTCCAATCTCAATTTCAATTTTCTGAAAATTCAAACTATTTTGAAAATCAAGAAATCCAAAGCGAGAGCTCTCAAATCAACGACTCTGAAGAATGTAATTTTGATGAGAGGGCAGAAAGCCTAAATAAAAAGATGGATGAACTTCTTTGTTTAATGGCATCTTATAAATAACAACAAGAGAAAGAAAATCAAATTCAAACAAGCCTTGAATCAGAAAATAATCCAATTTCTACTGACATTGGAAATTTTCAAATAACGACTTTGGAAATTGAGAATAATCATCTTGATGAAGTTTTTCAAAATTCAACAAACGATTTAGACTTCAACTCTTTTCAGAAAAAAGATTTAAGCTTGGATTTTGATCTTTTTCTTTCAAACTACGAGAAACCCGAAAATTTTGAAATTGAGGGAAATAAAGATGTTGAATTTTTCAAAAACTCAGAAGTCGAAATGGATTTTAACGAACATGAATTTTTTGGTTTGTACGAGGATGAGTTGCCAAATGAGGATGAAGTAGATTCCCGTCACGAGTTCGAAAATTTTAACTTTGAGAAAACTTCCAACGAATTTGAAATTGTCAGTGTCAAAAATACATTGTCAGTTAATGAAGAGAAATGTAATCATATACTCCTGAACAACACTCAGAATTCGAATTTCACTGAATTTATATACGATCACAAATTTTTGAAAAATTACACTGACAAATTTGTTGAATACATGAATTACTTTTGGAATGTTAGCTTGGTTGAAAAACTTCATGTTAGGACGACCTTGGATATTTATCTCCTGGACTATTAATCTAGGTTTAAAGATGAGATGGTTTTCAAAAACCTGCGCTTATTAGAAAATATGCCTAGACGTAGTGGGAATGGGACTCAGAGGGCTAGAACCAAGTGTGGGGGAAAAAGATGGTGGTATTCTTTGCATCGCGTGCATCGTAAACACATATATCATTGTACATATGATCCATTCTTACATATAGTTAGACTGCATTTCATTCTTCAAATAATTTTACATCTCATTCACCTTTGGGTATGATCTTTCAAATTTAGGAAACGTTTACAGTGTGTACACTGTTTAGTTCTAGTGTGGGGGGAGTCTGCATTTCACTCATTTTCGTTTTTTCTTTATTTTTCTGTCTTCTCATTTTTAGCCGTTTAAATAGGACCATCGTGCATTTTAGACTGTAGTAACATGCCATTTTTTCTGAAACATGACTCATTTTAGTTTGATACAACAAAATAAGTTAACAATTATTAGTCAGTTGATAGTATTTTTTTCTCTCAACTTAGATCGAATAAGAAATATAATGAAAAGTTTAATTTTGAGGGATAATAGTGTAACCGGTACATAGGGAGATTCTTAGGTGATGGCCATGAAATTTATTCTATATTGTAGACTTTGTTTAAATAAGTGGAGGACTTAAAATATTTATATTGGCTTTTCAAATCTTTAAAACTAAGTTGTGTTAAGTTGAATTCGCTTAACTCTCTTTTTGTGCTTATAAATTCAATAATAATAATAGTAATCCAAGGGTATCCAACATTGCTTGTATATCAAGTGTTGGTGTGCAAACCCGCCAAGTTCTATCCGACACGTTGTTGACAAAGTCAACGTTGGAATATCTTGGTCTCATTTTATGAGATTGGACACCTAAGGATTACCGACACGTTGTTGACAAAGTCAAAGTCGGCCTGCATAATCCGCCAAGCTCTTTACCCACTCTCCGTTAGTCCACGAGGCAATGCATGGGTGGTAAACCTTGGTCTTCTAAGTTAGGTGTATGTACTTAATCATAAATTTTAAAATTTTATAGAATAAAGAATAAGCGATGATGCCCAAACACTTCTTGACCTTATTGATTTGACTAGCCATACATGAGAAAATAATAATACCACTTTACAAACTGTGTCAAGCAAACTAAGAATCTATTTCATGGCTGCACTATGTTATCGACCGAACCAACTGGCCAAACTGGAATTTAACATTTGAAAACTTGATTTATATTGAAATTTTGTGACAAGTTGAGGTATTTAAAGTACAATCAACTGATTAGAAATTGTTAACTTAATTTGTTGTACCAATTTCCTGAAACAAGTTGTGTTTTCAATTTTTGTTTTCAATTGAATAAGTCCTTTGCATTCATGTAGTTTCATTAGTATCATAGCATACTACATTTGGATTTTGTGGGTAGTATCCGTTGAAAACCCTCACGAGACACCACTCGTCCTACTAGGGACACCTAGGGGTTTAACGGCTTGTTGCATATGCTCAATGCAATCGTGTTTCCTACGAAAGTGTGACCTATCTAGTTTAGTTTTCCATTTCTTGTTTTACTCGAGGACGAGTAAAAGATAAGTGTGGGGTATTTGATTGACATAGAAATGTGTTTATTTTTATGCTCATATCTTATCTTTATTGTAAATAAATAAATATTACTTTGGGTATTTTCGTGTGTTTTCACAGGTTGTTAAATAAATGTCTCCTTCATTCAATTAAAGACCAATTGCATAGGAAATGCTACTTCTTGGAATCAACAAATTTTCAATCATAAAGGAAGCTGTAGCACACTGGTAAAGCCTGGAAATTTGGACAGAGTGTTCTGAGTTCAGTCACCGTCAAAGCCCTATTTTTTGCTGAAGAAAAGAACATGTACATTGCCTCCGTCGCTTTGAAGAATAAAGAGACTAGTGTTATATTATATATATATATATTTATATGTATATAACATATGCACTAAGATTTGAAGAGCTAGACATTTTCTTTTCAAAGAAATCAATTGAAAATCTTGCATATTTACTTGCCATTGAGGAGAAGACTTGACATATATTTACCAGAATGCAACTCAATAAAATGCCACATGTCAGCAATCAAGGAGGGAGAATCTTCATAGAATATCTCAAATCTATATCCATATCTCTTTTATTTGTAAATATAATATCTCAAGAGATATTTCTTGGCCCAAAAGTCACATAGGATGGAGGCTACATCCCCTATAAATACCCATTGTATTCATTGTAAAGGGGAGTCCCTTCTTTTGTAATTCTTCTGCCATTAACAACGTTCTTCTCTTTATTTTTCTGCCATTTTCTATTTTCTTAGCAATTAGTGTTGTCTACACGATTAGATTCGGTAGAGCATTAATTGTATTTTTCACTTATTTTCATTAGCGATTGACCGTCTGATTAGATTCAGCGGTAATCCTAATTTTTTATTTTCTGTTCGTTTAATTCTGTTCTGTAATTTTATTTCCATTGTTCTATTTTATCTTTAATCGTTGAATTTATTACAGATCCGATTAGATTCGAATCTGCAGTGAATTTAATTGCATCTTTTATTTGTAGTTTCAATTTTCATTTTGTCTTGCAAAATCAACCTCCAAGCTTCGTCTAACTCGCCCAAGAGATTAGATAAATAATTTGATTTTAATTACACCTCCCTGTGTTCAACCTGTATGCTACACACCTGTACGCTTGCAGAATTTTATTACAAATATCGCGCTTTTCTAATTCATAGATTAGCATCGATCACTAGTCTTTCACCAACTAATCACTCATAAACGAATGTTTTTTCCTAAATTTGGGATGTCCAAGCAACTAATTACTCATAAGAAAATGCGCTTTCCAAAATTTAACAAATGAATTAATTACTAATTACTCATAATCTAATCTATAATAAGCGCAACTAATTCATAGTGCTATACAAACTGAACCTGAGGGAAAAAACTGGCGATGTCAATGCCCTGAGCAATCAAAACTAGAAAGCGTTTCAAAGCTTCAACCTTTTCGGAATAAAATTTGCTATCGAGGGGAGAAGCGATACTGACATGAATTTAGGTTTAAATTTTGTCAATAGTAAAAAGGGGGAAGTGCGATTAGATGATAGAGAGAAAGAACGATTTGTGACCAGATTGTTTTTACGTTATTTCGTGAAGGGAGAAGATCACGCCAAAATTTCGTCAAAAGAATGCAATGACGTGGCTGTCAATGATTGGATGATGGCTAACGTTTAAAATCATCAGAACCATAGATGGTTTGAACCGTTGGATTAATCTTGCATCTATGGTTGGGGTTATTATATGTTGATAACGCGGATCGCTGAGCTGGATTGTATACACATAATGCTACACTTTTAAATGGTGTTGCACGTGAAAATCGTAGAATTCCCACTACAACAGTGCATTCACGTATAATGCAACAACATATGAATATTGTTACAGAAGATTAAAGAAAGCATAGCCTTTGCCACACTTTTCATGCAACGCACACAAATTAGTGTCGACTATGCCCACTTTTGTAGTAGTGGGTCCACTTGGATGAGGGAAGGGAGTTGGAGGCGTCGGGACAGAGTGAGGAGAGGGGCGGACCTGCTGCTGGCGGGTGGTGGAGGTGTCATAGCCAGCGGTGGAGGAAGAAAGAAGGGGAGAGACAAAAGAATGGAAGAAAAACAAAGTGAATTAGGAAGAAGGAGGCTTGTTTATATAGAGTTTTTTATGAAGACATGGATCATTGAGTTATGATGCATCTAAAATAGGGAGAAAGCACACACGAAGGCATTAGGAGCTTGACACCTCAAAATAAACTCAAGTAGTGGATTACTATTATAAGGTGTGAACGCGAACTTAAGGTATGTTTAGTCTATTATGTGTGATCTACTCATGTGACCACATACTAATTCCGTTTTCGACGAAATTTGGAATACCAACATATTTTTTGGGTAGGTTCTAATGAAACATATTTCGTCAAACTCCGTGTTTGTATGCTCAAAAATTTCTTGTTTGAGATTAGTTCGATTTCAAATTATCGATCGGTTTGCACTTAAATTTCATACGGTCACATACTAACTCCATTTGATGCGAAATTTGGAATCCTACCATATTTTAAAGTTTCGGATTCAATAAAACTGGTTTTGTCGAATTCTGAGATTCTTTGGAAATTTTCTATTTACTAGCCTATCAGGATAATATTAAAATATTGGATTTTAATATAATTAACCTTTTAAATCAATTTTTAAATTTCACTAATCTTATCTTAAATATTTTATAAGTTGTATTCAATTACTTATCCCAAAATTTCAAAATTTACGTTTCGGTGAATAGTGTCAAATTTTCTTTTTTGACCAAAATTGTCTGAACTAAAAAATTGATAAAGCTGATTTAAATAACCTGTCTGATTGTTATACTTTTTGAAATCGTATTTAAAAATGAGTGCATGTATCCAGAACCCTGCACGGTAATTCCGAATTCTTGAAAACTTGTGTTTTCAAAATATCCATATTTCCAGGTCGTTATATTCTCTAGTACTTAAAAACTTTTCGTCCTCGAAAAGAAAAGAAGACACACGTTAATTAAGTTGTTATACCAAATACCTTTTAGTCAAAATTGTGAAACTTAATTCACAAGGTATTCATAACTACTAACACTCGTTCTTTTTGTACCTAACAGGTTTAGAGCTTATCGACTGTCTAAAATCATTGATAATTTCAATTTCTTATTACGAATACACTCTCATATACGTAATACTCTTAACTCATTGTAACGTCCCGGGCTTTTGCGATCCTGAGTAACCGACATAAACTCAATGTCGACTATTCAAGCATCAGAAATACTGGATAGTTAATGAAAGAAAATAGAGGGTGAGAATAGATAAGATATAAACTTAGAATAGAATAAGAAGAAGAACATACAACATCAGAGTAACACGAATCTCACAGCGGAACGAATAAAATATAGTATACACATAACTTGAAATCAAAAGTATATGTATACAACATCATTATCAGGGTACAACACTTACAACTCAGCGGAAATAAACAATAGCTATATAATCCTAAAGCCTCCCTCTCCAACTCTTCAAGTATCTGTAAAATGCCGACTACTTGACTGCCCGTACAAAATTGGGCACCCAAGAGTTTAGGGAAAACAAAACAAAAGAAACTCTGGGTCAGTCATGTGAGTGGTGTGAGTAAACTCCAACCATTTGTATAACTTTTAAAAATTCTTTCTAAAGAAATGATAATCGTAAGACCGATCCACACATAAACACGGATGGTTTTTACCTTATGATAACCCAAAACATTTCTTAAAAATCAATACTCTTCTGATATTATAATAATGTCTAAATCAAATAAATAGTAATCTAGTGGAAACGCTTTCATCTCACGTTCCACATATATTACATACAATCAAACACCGCAGGCGCTTATTAGGTAATGGATTTCCAACTATGACAAGGTATGGAACCACCTTCCGATCAGTGTACTTTAGAAGCGATATACTGGAGTTCAACAAGAACATCTTGCAACTCGGCCACACATGACCGACCATTCATTTCGCTTGAATGTTCCGAATATATGTCACCTTACGGTTGGTATACCAACATAACCGTTCCCGGGAGATACATAATTGAAAGAAGTAACAAATATGAATAGTCTTTAGATAGTGACAATATACCCTAATTGGGTGCGGCCCACTTAGCCATGATGCCTGCCCGATTTCTGTCATTTCCCAGTTGATGAGGCTCAAGGTCATAATCTATCTTTTAACAGATCACTCTTTTAATTACTTTGAATGCCACATCGTCATACCCATCAAATCACAAATTGATTTCCCCAAAAATACCACGGGTATAAGCTAAGAGAAACGAATTCCTCCTCCACCAACGTAAATACGTTTAAAACGATCAACTTACGCGATCTACCAGATATACAATATCAAACATTCATCCATTCAAGTTGTCCTAGGACTGGACAAAACGAAGGTATTATTCTGTAAGTCCATCTTAGGCAATTTCTACCTAGGATTTACTGAACAACCCTTGCATATCTCCGTCTTCAATTAACTTCTTCATGTTTGATTCGCAACGCTAATGCCATACGGAGTGGTTTTCAGATAATATATCTGATCCCGGTCTGTCCGTATTGACAACGGAAATGGTCAAAATCTTTGATAGTCGGTGATTTAACTATCAAAGGAAAACAAGTTCACAAACAACGGTCATATTTCCAAATGGAAATCTTATCGATCAATCATCAATCAACATTTATCCTTTTAAATTAATTTATCATTAATTTATTCCATTTCCCTATCCCTGTTTTTCCATATATTAGAAAACATTTCTGATTCTTATTTGGAAAACATTTCCAAAACTCCTTCATTGGATTTAAACAGATGTATAAATAAAACATCGCGACGCCAACTCAAACCATTGCACTCATTAACTAAATTCACTTAACCAGCCTTCACTATTGAACCTTAACCATTCCTTATTTAAAAAAACGAAGTAAATAGTATTTTCCTACATTCAATATAATCGAATTTCAAAGTATAACTCTCGTTCGAGTAATCTCTATTCGATTAACTCTCTTTCGAATAAATTATGTTCGATAAATTCCTTTGGAATAACTCTATTCGATTAACTCTAATTCGATTAACACTATTCGATTAACTCTTATTCGATTAACTCAAATTGATTAACTCTAATTCGATTAACTCTAATTGATTAACTCTTATCAGTTAACTCCTTTCAAATAAACTATATTCGATTAACTCCTTTCGAATAAACTAATATTCGATTAACTCCTTTTCCTATCTTATTCAAATTCCCATCTAAATTCCTATTTCAAAACCCGATTTCCGTTATAAATGTTTTACTTTAAAAAAATAACTATTTTAATCCATTATTCAAATCGAATGTGAATAATATTTCTTTTATATATCAATTCAAATTGATTTTGTATTTTAAAATAATATTCCATTTCCAAATTCTATTTATACTTCTATTTATAGAATTATTCATATGAAATCTCCTTTTTATTTCTAACAACTAAATCTCAATTATAATTCCCTTTATAAATGTTGAGTTCACGTTCTACTTAACATATCGGTGTCAAGAACCGATTTTCTACTCCTCTATACAAGTTCAGACTTATATATCCAATTTATCCAATGATAAAATAAATTGCTTAATTTATAAAACATATTTATAAATTAATCTTCCCAATCTATCTGTTAAAACAGATTTCTATTTAATTCCACTTTAAATAAATCTTTTCCATTTCTTTATATCCTGCAAATTTTCCTTTTTATTCTATTTGTTTTCCAAATATTTCCTTTATGTAATTCTATTTATTTTCCAAATAAATATTCCTTTTATATAATTCTATTTATTTTCTAAATAAATATTCCTTTTACATAATTCTATTTTGAAATTCGTTTTTATAAAATCATTTGATTTTATATAAATTTTTATTTTCAATATACAGATTGAAAATTCCCTTTTAAATTCCAGTATTTTATATGGTATTTAAAATACCAAATAACAATGATTGATATCATTCAAATACACATAATCAACAACAAATTATAAATAACATCGATGTGGAAGTAAACAGTAATAATATTTGAGTAATCCAGTTGTATCCCTCCAACCTGTTTCCCTGCATCCACAGACGTTAAACAATATAAATAACATCGATTTCATTTCAACATGAAATATTCTGATAAACAGAATCAATATTTGATTAACGATTTATATATATCGTTATCTATAATTTTCAACCAATACATCAGCAATTCAACCAAACTATCATCATACAACAGTCAATTATCTTTTATCTTTACTAGATTATATTTATAAAAACATAAATTGATCTGAATTAGTGAGATTTACTCACATTGGACTGTCATCGTTAAATAACGATAATTGGCGGTTGATTCAGACAGAATTTATTTCGCAATAAATTGTAATGGGCTCCAATTCACTCCCAGTCAGTTACATTGTGTAGCCACCGTCCATACGATCCCAACGGATCTTGTTTTGTTGAATTCTGGTTACGTATGATAAAGTTATGATATTAAGAAGTTAATACACATTTAAATTAAATCAACTTGGATATTTATTTTCTAATGGGCCTTACCATTAAAAACATATCGGCCCACCCATTTACTTTTAAAGTCACCCGCACCAAATTCCACAGTACTCCTCCCTCCCATCTTCTTACAACAACGAAAACATCATGCCATTATCAAGACTTTCAACCCCATTTTCTGCTCCAATACACCATCATCCATGGAACTGAAACCAGTGTCGGCTTCCCCTTTGTATTCTCTTCCCACCCATCTGTACCAACTTCAACTCGCACACATAGATGAAAACGCGATTTCCAGGACATCTCGAGCTGCCAAGCAAAAAACTTCGAAATTTTTTATCATGAAATCAATCCGAAATTTCATAAACCACTCTACTCGACGCCACAACCACAAAACAACCCTCAAATCCATGCTTCCATCTCCACAAATATCTAACTATAGGTCTACTGCCACAATTTGGTGCATTTCAGAAATGCGTCGCATACTGCGATATGGATAGGAGATCGAAGAGCATCTCTCCAGGAGTTTAATTATATATGTTTTAGAATTTATGAGGTTTTATCTGATTTTGTTTGGATTTATGAAGATCAAGATTTGGGTTTCTTGAAAGAAAGACATAGCAGCGGATTTTTTTTGATTGACCAGAGAACTAAGAATTAGGTTAGAAGAGTTAAGGATTATTTATAGGAGGATTTAAATATTTTTTTATTCATTATTTAATTAATATCTTTCCTACCACTGTTTGTATTCATCATAAAAAAAATCCGTGTAGTCACACACGATATCCAAAAATCATGAAATATGGGCATGCAGCTATAGTTCGACATTGTGGACCCAACGAAACTGGTTTCGTCGAATTCCGACTTCGTTTGCTCACGCAGCGTATTTTTAAAGCCAAATTATTGACTATTTTCCAGATTAAAATCCTGTACGGCCACATACTGACTCTAAAAATTACGAAAATTGAAATATATCAATAATTTGATATTCCGGATCCAACAAAATTAGTTTCATCGAAAACGGAGGTCGTTTTAAAAATGACTATTTTTAAAGCTCTAAATAAACCAATTTTAATATTAATATAGTTTAAAAATGACTAAATTAAATATTTATAATAAATATTATCGTATATATTCACATTAGAATATCATACAGCTCCAAAATATACATATATGGATTTATAACTCGATATTTCAAATCCAGATTGAATCGATATTCAATTTATATTAAAAACCCTTTTATAATATAAATAAATCGTTTTAAATTATAAAGGAATTCCATAGCGACTTTTCGAAAATTTGATTTGGAGATAAATCACAATCTACAAAATGAAATCCTGATTTTTCTCTTCCATTAGAAAAATATACTTCACCGGCTTTGAATGTTTCTTGTTTCACAGAAATCCGACTTAAAACGGATTCTGTATATTCGTTTAAAGTTCGAATCGCCAAATTATGAATTGCCGCGCAATTTCGAGCTCGATTGTAATTGTAATATAATTATACATTCAAACTTCATTGAAATAATATATTCGTTATTATAATTCAATTTTAAACAATCCAATTCACACAATATTGCGAATTCCACTATTTCCGACTATTTCGAAAATAAATATATTATTCTATTATTTATATTAATTAAATATTTAATATTATTTAATTAAATGACCCTTTAAATCTCCATATCACGATTTATGTAATTAAATTAATTAATTATTATACCGTAAAAATACGGGACGTTACATTCTTTCCCGCTTAAAATAATTTCGTCCTCGAAATTGCTAAGGTAGAAAACAAACCTATTGACTGGTTAAAATTTATTTGTTCACTTCTTAACTTCAGTTTCAACTAAACCAATTTAAGTTCAGTTAAATATTTATTTATTCCTAATAACGAAAATTTTCAGAAATCCTGAAAATTTTCTTAACATCTTATTTTTACAGAAAATTTCGCTAGCACCTCCTTTGTACTGGTCAATAGCTCAAACTCCAACTCGCCTCTCTAGGCCTTCTTCAACCCAAAAGAAAATCAAACAGCCAAGCGGCTTGCCAATTCGGCTCATCAAAATCTCAAACCAATATGTAATATAAACTGGTACCTTTTTGTCGGGCATATCAATATATCCTTACCAGGTGTTACCAATTCTGCATATACCAATGCCATCCCAATCATTCGGTTATACCCAAGCCGAATTCTGTTCTTAACTCAGATTCCATTTTTAATTTCAACTCTTAACTTACCAGCCCAATTCCATTTCGGATTATCTTTAATCCAGTCTAATCGATATTTTCTATCTTAATTCATTTTCCACTTAACTGGTTTCAATTCAATTTCTATTTCTATTTGCTTTTACAAATTCTAGTTTAATTTGTTTTAATTCAAACAATCTTCCCCAGGGAATTTCAAAAAGTTTAGCTTTTCTAAAACCAGATATCCCTTTTCAGGATTCAAAACAACTTGCTTTCCATAAAACAATTCAAAAACAAAATCTTTGGTAGTAATCCATCACTTAGCAACTCGAAAATGACATTGATGATGTGGCCATCATCATCAGGGTTATTTTCCAGCTATCGAAGTGAGTTCAATACTATAACAATTTCAAAACCATATTTAAACATTTCCATTTTGAAATCATTTCAAAATATCATTCACAATACTATTAAAACAATTTAAAATCTCCCAGGATTTTAAAATTGCCATATAATTAATCCAAATCCATTTACAAAGACTTATCCAAATTTTAGGAATTTTTATTCCAACTCTGATTTTTAATTCATATTTAATTCATTTCGATTTCATATATTTCACTTATATGAATTCTGATCGATTATTTACATAACCATTTCACTTTTTATAATCTTACTTGATTATAATAACAACCAATATATCCAATATGTTTTAATCAATTCAATATCAATCTTTAATATCAAAATATAATTTGGGCAAAATTATTTTATTTACCCTCTTTTCAAAACATACCGTGTCAGTTCATCGTATTCGAGTGTTCAGAAACTCCTACCGATACAGTGGATCAAACTGATCGACCAGAATCTATAAACAACTCAACCAATAAATATCCACAATATAAGACAATTTTTATAAAATCTACAAATACGTTCACTCGTATATATACACTCATACTCAACCTAGGATATTACAAACCTCATCTCTACTAAGTTACGCCACAGAGCCAAGGTAATTACTTAACCTTCAGCTCTGATACCATTGTAACGACCCGGGTTTTTGGGATCCTGAGTAACCGACATAAACTCAATGTCGACTATACAAGCATCGGAAATACATGATAATTAATGAAAAAAATAGAGGGTGAGAATAGATAAGATAGAAACTTATAATAGAAGAAGAAGAAGAACATACAACATCAGAGTAACACGTATCTCATAGCGGAACGAATAAAATATAGTATACACATAACTTGAAATCAAACAGTATATGTATACAATACCATTATCAGGGTACAACACTTACAACTCAGCGGAAATAAACAATAGCTATATAATCCTGAAGCCTCCCTCTCTTACTCTTCAGGTATCTGTAAAATCCCGACTAGTTGACTGCCCGTACAAAATTGGGCACCCAAGATTTTAGGGAAAACAAAAGAAAAGAAACTTTGGGTCAGTCATGTGACTGGTGTGAGTAAACTCCAATCATTTGTTTAACTTTTACAAATCCTTTCTAAAGAAATGATAATCGTAAGACCGATCCACACTTAAACATGAATGGTTTTTTACCTTACGATAACCCAAAACATTTCTTAAAAATCAATACTCTTCTGATATTATAAAAATGTCTAAATCAAATAAATAACAATCTAGTGGAAATGCTTTCATCACACCTTCCACATATATTATATACAATCGAACACCGTGGGTGCTTATTGGGTAATGGATTTCAAACTATGACAAGGTATGTAACCACCTTCCGATCAGTGTACTCTAGAAGCGATAAACTGGAGTTCAACAAGAACATCTTGCAACTCGGCCACACATGACCAGCCATTCATTTCGCTTGAATGTTCCGAATAAATAGTCACCTTACGGTTGGTATACCAGCATAACCGTTCCCGGGAGATACAGAGTTGAAAGAGGTAACAAATATGAATATTCTCTAGATGATGACAATATACCCTAAATTGGTGCGACCCATTTAGCCATGCTGCCTGCCCGATTTCTATCATTTCGAAGTTGATGAGGCTCGATGTCATAACGTATCTTTTAACAGATCACTCTTTTAATTACTTTGAATGCCACACCGTCATACCCGTCAAATAACAAATTGATTTCCCCAAAAATACCACAGGTATAAGCTAAGAGAAACAAATTCCTCCGCCACCAACGTAAATACGTTTGACAACTCATGCGATCTACCAGATATACTCTGTCAGACATTCGTCCATTCAAGTTGTCCTAGGACTGGACAACTCGAAGGCACTATTCTGTAAATCCATCTTAGGCAATTTCTACCTAGGATTTACTGAACATCTCTTGCATAACTCTGTCTTCAACTATCTTCATCATATTTGATTCGAAATGCTAATGCCATACGGAGTGGTTTTTAGATAATATATCTAATCCCGGTCTCTCCGTATTGAAAATGGAAATGGACAAAATCTTTGATAGTCGGTGATTTAACTGTTAAAGGAAAATATTTGTATAAACAACGGTCGTATTTCCAAATGGAAATCTTATCGATCAATCATCAATCAACATTTATCCTTTTAAATTAATTTATCATTAATTTATTCCATTTCCCTATCCCCGTTTTTCCATATTTTAGAAAACATTTCTGATTCTTATTTGGAAAACATTTCCAAAACTCCTTCATTGGATTTAAACAGGTGTTTAAATAAAACATTGTGACGCCAACTCAAACCATTACACTCATTAACTAAATTCACTTAACCAGCCTTCACTATCGAACCTTAACCATTCCTTAGTTCAAAAAACGAATTCAATCAAGTTGGGGTATAACTACCTCTCAGACCTTAACTGAACAACATTTCTAGCTTCAAAATAAACAAAGTTCACCTTCTAAATCATTAACAAATTTCCTTACGTAACTCTCAGATTCTATTTACGAATCCACTTCTTTTACAGAAATCATTTGATTATAACAATAGTGTTATAATCCCATACTTCTGAAATATAATAACTTATATAACACCCCGTAAAATTAAATATTAAAGTTAACAAATTAAAGAATACTTAATTTTAAATGTAAGAATCAAGGGAAACGGGTCACTCCATTGTGTTCGTCTTAGAATTCTGGTTGTGATAGAGTCCGAGTTTGCGTAAATTGGACATCGTATGAAGAAGTTATGGTTGTCGGAAGTTTCCAGAAAATTCAAATAAATTCAAACAGCTCGAAATAGGTTCGAAATTCAAATCAGAAGTCAGAACCGGGCTGGGCGGGAAAATTCCCGCCCAGGACCTAGGTCGACCTCTGTCCTACAGGTCGACCTGGGGGTCGACCTAGGGGTCGACCTGCCTCCCCGGTAGTTCTGAAAGATGATGATTTTGTGACTCAGTGCCGATTCATTAGGGCTGAGGTATCACTCTATCTTGACTGGATGGTCTTGATTGATTCTAGGTTGATCGGATGGCCTAAATTAATCCTAGATTCTATATAAACACATGTAGACTCAAACCCTAAAACCAAATAAAAATTAGAACCATGGCCGTCATGCTATCACCTTGCAACCTAGAGTAGCCGCCACCAACTAGAGGAAAAGTGAAGCTAATCAACTCAATTCAACTCAAATTTATAACAACAATGAATTTGTCTACTTCAAAGGCGAGCTAAATCAATTTCAGAACTCAGATTCCAGAACTCAAGACCTCCTTTGAGTTGTGAGTTCAATTTCTTTAATAAGATAATTAATAAGTTAATTGGGTTGAGTTATAAATTGGATTATATGGCTATGTTTGTGAGACATTGAAAAAATGTGATATTTTGTGAATATATGCTAGTTGTTCATAATGATAACTTTATTGTGGATCCCTTTTCATATGCCAAATCACCTATGTTCAACTTGATTCACGTTTGACATCATTTTATTTGCAAGTTTGAGTGTAGATTATATGTTAGTTTCTATATGAATTATACACCAGTTTACATGTGAATCAAATAAAGTGACTATATGCAAGTTTAGCTAGAAATTGGATTCACATATATGCAAGATTACACCTTTAGATTTAGATCTATGACGTACATAGTTTTATGCAAGTTTGTAACTATGGCCTATGCAAGTTTTGGAATAAAAACTATATTCATATATGCAAATTTTAGGTGAAAAACTATATTATATATATGCAAATTCACACCTTTAGGCCTATGTTTAGATCCATGACAATACAAAGTTTATGCAAGTTATGTTGTAATCCTTATTTGCAAGATTAGATCCATTTTGTGTGTTATGCAAATTTGTGATGTTTCTTCCCTTTTATGTGCTAGACTAAGTGCTAGTCTAATATACATATATGTCATGATAAACGAACGAACAACGTGGGGACGATGGGGGTAATATTGAATATACACATATTGAGAATTGGCATAATGGCCTTGAAAAGGCATATAATTAATTTAAGACATTAATTGAAAAAATTGGCATTTATGGACATAATTGAGACAATTATGGACATAAGTATATTTGGAATTCATTGACAAATTTGAATAGGGATATTAATCCAATTTGGGGTTAAGTGAAGACGTGTAATAATAAACCGCCTAAGACATGAGGTCAGACTCTTTTGTGGTGTAAGACTGCCCGGACCACAAATGCCAGTCTAATGTGAGAGGTCGAAGGCATGAATTAAATGTGTAACAGTTGTAAAGACACGAGGTTAGGCTCGTTTGTGGTGTAAGACTGCTCGGACCCGCCCGGCAAATCTAGCTACCACAAATGCCAGTCTAATGTGCGAGGTCTTTACAAGGTTACGGTGTTAATGAATTAAGAAACACTTAACAAGATAAACATGTGGTGGGATATGAGGGGGTTAAGTGGGTGCTTTGGGTGGCTTGTGAAATTAAGAGGGTGCCTTGGGTGGCATGTGAAATACGATTAGATGCACTTAACCAAGATTGAAACACGTAAGAAGACATGAATAAGAATAGGGTTAAGTGGGGAAAAACCTTAGAGGGGACCAAGCATAGGTAGAAAGCTTGTGTCATGCATGGGGACCCTTTTCAAACCAGTAACCCATTAAGTATCTTTGTGGGCTCGACCCAAGTCGAGGATAGGACATGCGTACTGGGTTTGATTGTAAGAGGTCAAAACGGGTTAGCGGTGGCAATGCAAGTCCAACGGGGTCATATGCGTGTGTGGGCTCTGGCTGGTAGGTAAGACGTTGTTGCATCATGTAGATATAAGTCGTGCATCTTGGTGGTATCGGTTTGCCACTTTGGGGAGTGATACACCCCATTGTGGGGCCAGCACGGGTATCTACAAGTTAGGGACCCGATCGAATGGGGGTAGTGGGTACTCCTAGTGGAGACGGGGGCAGACGACACCTATGAAGGCAGCCAGGGGTACACGAAACTACCATTATCATTATTAAGTTCTGTAGGCGGGATCAACTTTTAGCGTGTTTGTTGTGGGGCAGTGTAGTAATTATCTTATAGTAATTAGGTGTGCCTTTAACGTTATTCTTGTTCATCTTATTTCCTTTGTTTTCTCTGTCATACCCATCTGTTCACAGTCGTTTCCTTATTTTCCAGCTTATGCCTTGTCCTAGTTACTTAATGATTATATTGTTAAAGTTATTGCACTCGCCAGACTTTATGTCTGACCCCTTTGTTTCCACCTCTTTTCTTCCTCCCCCCTAGGTGCTCAGGGTGGGACTAGTACTAGTGGAGCTTGATTTTGGACAGCTTTATCTCTTTCTTTGGAAGTTCCTTGGATCGTTGAAGTAAAAGTTCAGCCTATCTTATTTATGGCTATTTTATGTTGGGGTTATGTCTTCCATTTTCATGTATTCGGATTTAATTAAGATGGATATTATGTACTTTACTCTAGTCTTTGGTTTTTTTTTTGATGATGTAACCAAACCTATTTGTTTACCGCTGCAATGAATGAAGTTTTAAATTTTTAAGTATTGTTTTATATCTGTCTTGTTGTTAAGATTCGGTTCTATACACACTTAAAACGCTCCATGGAAGTTAATGCATTCCCTTTGTGAGTGACATTAATTGACGTGGGGTGTCACAACTTAAATATAACTTTTATTTATTAATTTGAATAAATAAACAAGTAATTTATAAGTGAATAAATAAATCTTCATTTAAAAATGAAAAGTAAATAGTACTTTCCTACATTCGATATAATCGAATTTCAAAGTATATCTCTCTTTCGAGTAATCTCTATTCGATTAACTCTCTTTTGAATAACTTATGTTCGATAACTTCCATTGGAATAACTCTATTCGATTAACTCTAATTCGATTAACACTATTCGATTAACTCTTATTCGATTAACTCAAATCGATTAACTCTAATTCGATTAACTCTAATTCGATTAACTATAATCGATTAACTCTTATCAGTTAACTCCTTTCGAATAAACTATATTCGATTAACTCCTTTCAAATAAACTAATATTCGATTAACTCCTTTTCCTATCTTATTAAAATTCCCATCTAAATTCCTATTTCAAAACCCAATTTCCCTTATAAAAGTTTTACTTTTAAAAAATAACTATTTTCATCCATTATTCACATAGGATGTGAATAATATTTCTTTTATATATCAATTCAATTTGATTTTGTATTTTAAAATAATATTCCATTTCCAGATTCTATTTATACTTCTATTTATAAAATTATTCATATGAAATCTCCTTTTTATTTCTAACAACTAAACTCAATTATAATTCCCTTTATAAATGTTGAGTTCATGTTCTACTTGACATATCGGTGTCAAAAACCGATTTTCTACTCCTCTATAAAAGTTCAGACTTATATATCCAATGATAAAATAATTTGCTTAATTTATAAAACATATTTATAAATTAATCTTCCCAATCTATCTGTTAAAACAGATTTCTATTTAATTCCACTTTAAATAAATCTTTTCCATTGCTTTTATATCCTGCCAATTTTCCTTTTTATTCTATTTGTTTTACAAATATTTCTTTTATGTAATTCTAATTATTTTCCAAATAAATATTCCTTTTATATAATTCTACTTATTTTCTAAATAAATATTACTTTTATATAATTCTATTTTGAAATTCCTTTTTATAAAATCATTTGATTTTATATAAATTTTTATTTTCAATATACACATTAAAAATTCCCTTTTAAATTCCAGTATTTTATATGGTATTTAAAATACCAAATAACAATGATCGATATCATTCAAACACACATAATCAACAACAGATTATATATCACATCATATATTACAATATGTGGATATAAACAGTAATAATATTTGAGGAATCCAGTTGGATCCCTCCAACCTGTTTCCCTACATCCACAGATGTTAAACAATATAAATAACATCGATTTCATTTCAATATGAAATATTCTGATAAACAGAATCAATATTTGATTAACGATTTATATATCGTTCCTAATAATTTTCAACCAATACATCAGCAATTCAACCAAACTATCATCACACAACATTCAATTATCATTTATCTTTACTAGATTATATTTATAAAAATATAAATTGATTAGAATTAGTGAGATTTACTCACATTGGACTGTCAACGTTAAATAACGATAACTGTCGGTTGATTCAGACAGAATTTTTTTCGCAATAAATTGTAATGGGCTCCAATTCATTCCCAGTCAGTTACATTGTGTAGCCACCGTCCATACGATCCCAACGGATCTTGTTTTGCTGAATTCAGGTTACGTACGATAAAGTTATGATATTAAGAAGTTAATACACATTTAAATTAAATCAACTTGGATATTTATTTTCTAATGGGCCTTACCATTTAAAACATATCGGCCCACCCATTTACTTTTAAAGTCACCCGCACCAAATTCCACAGTTTTCCTCCCTCCCATCTTCTAACAGCAACAAAAACTTCATGCCATTATCAAGACTTTCAACCCCATTTTCTGCTCCAATACAACATCGTCCACAAAACTGAAACCAACGTCGGCTTCCCCTTTGAATTCTCTTCACACCCATCTGTACCATCTTCAACTCACACACATAGATGAAAACGCGATTTCCAGGACATCTAGCGCTGCCAAGCAAAAACCTCTAAAAAAAATTATCATGAAATCAATCCGAAATTTCATAAACCACTCTACTCGACCCACAACCACAAAACAACCCTCGAATTCATGAATCCATGCTTCCATCTCCACAAATATCTAACCCTAGGTCCACTATTACATTTTGGAGCATTTCAGAAATGCATTGCATACTGCGATATGGACAGGAGATCGAAGAGCATCTCTCCAGGAGTCTAATTATATATGTTTTAGAATTATGAGCTTTTATCTGATTTTGTTTGGATTTATAAAGACCAAGATTTGGGTTTCTGGAAAGAAAGACATAGTAGGGGATTTTTTTTATTGACCAAAAAACTAAGAATTAGGTTAGAAGAGTTAAGGATTATTTATAAGAGGATTTAAATATTTTTTTATTCATTATTTAATTAATATCTTGCCTATCACTATTTGTATTCATCATAAAAAAATCCATGTAGTCACACACGATATCCAAAAATCATGAAAAATAGGCATGTAGCTATAATTCAACATTACGGACCCAACGAAACTGGTTTCGTCAAATTCCGACCTCATTTGCTCACGCACCGTATTTTTAAAGCCAAATTATTGACTGTTTTCCATATTAAAATCCCGTACGACTACATATTGACTCTAAAAATTACGAAAATTGAAATATAACAATAATTTAATATTTCGGATCCAACAAAATTAGTTTCGTCGAAAACGGAGGTCGTTTGTAAAAATGACTATTTTTAAAGTTTTAAATAAACCAATTTTAATATTAATATATTTTAAAAATGACTAAATTAAATATTTATAAATAAATATTATCATATATATTCGCATTAGAATATCATACAGCTCCAGAATATACATATATGGATTTATAACTCGATAATTCAAATCCAGATTGAATGGATATTCAATTTATATTAAAAACCCTTTTATAATATAAATAAATCGTTTTAAATTATAAAGAAATTCCATAGCAAATTTTTGAAAATTTTATTTGGAGATAACTCACAATCTACATGATGAAATCCCGATTTTTCTCTTCCATTAGAAAAATATACTTCACTAGCTCTGAACGTTTCTTGTTTCATAGAAATCCGACTTAAAACAGATTCTGTATATTCGTTTAAAGTTCAAATCGCCAAATTATGAACTGCCGTACCATTTCATGCTCGATTATAATTATAATATAATTATACATTCAAACTTCGTTTAAATAATATATTCGTTACTATAATTCAATTTTAAACAATCTAATTCACACAATATTGCGAATTCCACCATTTCCAACTATTTCGAAAATAAATATATTATTCTATTATTTGTATTAATTTAATATTCAATATTATTTAATTAAACGACCCTTTAAATCTCCATATCCCTATTTATGTAATTAAATTAATTAATTATTATAACATAAAAATACGGGACGATACATTCTATCCCCCTTAAAATAATTTCGTCCTCGAAATTGCTAAGGTAGAAAACAAACCCTATTAACTGGTTAAAAATTATTTGTTCACTTCTTAACTTCAGTTTCAACCGAACCAATTTAATTTCAGTTAAATATTTATTTATTCTTACTAACGAAAATTTCCAGAAATACTGAAAATTTTCTAACACCTTAATTTTACAGAAAATTTTGCCAGCACCTCCTTTGTACTGGTCAATAGCTCAAACTCCAACTCGCCTCCCTAGGCCTTCTTCAACCCAAAAGAAAATCAAACAGCCAAGCGGCTTTCCAATTCGGCTCATCAAAATCTCAAACCCATATGTAATATAAAATGGTACCTTTTTGTCGGGCATATCAATATATCCTTTCCATGTGTTACCAACTCTGCATATACCAATGTCATCCCAATCATTCGGTTATACCCAAGCTGAATTCTGTTCTTAACTCAGATTCCATTTTTAATTTCAACTCTTAACTTACCAGCCCAATTCCATTTCAGATTATCTTTAATCCAATCTAATTCGATACTTTCTATCTTAATTCATTTTCCACTTTACTGGATTCAGTTCAATTTCTATTTCTATTTGCTTTTACAAATTCTAGTTTAATTTTTTTTTTAATTCAAACAATCTTCCCCAGGGAATTTCAAAAAGTTTAGCTTTTCTAAAACCAGATATCCCTTTTCAGGATTCAAAACAACTTGCTTTCATAAAATAATTCAAAAACAAAATCTTTGGTAGTAATCCGTCACTTAGCAACTCTAAAATGACACTGATGATGTGGCCATTATCATCAGGGTTATTTTCTAGCTATTGAAGTGAGTTCAATACTATAACAATTTCAAAACCATATTTAAACATTTCCATTTTGAAATCATTTCAAAATATCATTTACAATACTTGTAAAACAATTTAAAATCTCCCAGGATTTTAAAATTGCCATATACTCAATCCAAATACATTTACAAACACTTATCCAAATTTTAGGAATTTTAAATCTAACTCTGATTTTTAATTCAGATTTAATTCATTTCGATTTCATATATTTCACTTAAATGAATTCTGATCGATTATTTACATAATCATTCCACTTTTTATAATCTTACTTGATTATAATAACAACCAATATATCCAATATGTTATAATCAATTCAATATCAATCTTTTATATCAAAATATAATTTGGGCAAAATTATTTCATTTACCCTCTTTTCAAAACATACCGTGTCGGTTCATCGTATTCGAGTGTTCAGAAACTCCTACCGATACAGTGGATCAAACTGATCGACCAGAATCCATGAACAACTCAACCAATAAATATCCACAATATAAAATAATTTTTATAAAATCTACAAATACGTTCACTCGTATATATACACTCATACTCAATCTAGGATATTACTAATCTCATCTTTACTGAGTTACGCCACAGAGCCAAGGTAATTACTTAACCTTCAGCTCTGATGCCATTGTAACAACCCGGGTTTTTGCGATCCTGATTAACCGACATAAACATAATGTCGACTATTCAAGCGTTGGAAATACCGGATAGTTAATGAAAAAAATAGAGGGTGAGAATAGATAAGATAGAAACCTAGAATAGAAGAAGAAGAAGAAGAACATACAACATCAGAGTAACACGTATCTCATAGCGGAACGAATAAAATATAGTATACACACAACTTGAAATCAAACAGTATATGTATACAATACCATTATCAGGGTACAACACTTACAACTCAGCGGAAATAAACAATAGCTATATAATCCTGAAGCCTCCCTCTCCAGCACTTCAGGTATCTATAAAATCCCGACTACTTGACTGCCTATAAAAAATTGGGCACCCAAGAGTTTAGGGAAAACAAAACAAAAGAAACTCTGGGTTAGTCATGTGAATGGTGTGAGTAAACTCCAACCATTTGTTTAACTTTTAAAAATCCTTTCTAAAGAAATGATAATCGTAAGATCGATCAACACATAAACACGAATGGTTTTTACCTTATGATAACCCAAAACATTTCTTAAAAATCAATACTCTTGATATTATAATAATGTCTAAATCAAATAAATAGCAATCTAGTGGAAATGCTTTCATCACACGTTCCACATATATTATGTACAATCGAACACCGAGGCGCTTATTGGGTAATGGGTTTCCAACTATGACAAGGTATAGAATCACCTTCCGATCAGTGTACTCTAGAAGCGATACACTAGAGTTCAACAAGAATATCTTGCAACTCAGCCACACATGACCGACCATTCATTTCGCTTGAATGTTCCGAATATATAGTCACCTTACGGTTGGTATACCAACATAACCGTTCTCGGTAGATACAAAGTTGAAAGAAGTAACAAATATGAATATTCTCTAGATGATGAAAATATACCCTAATTGGGTGCGGCCTACTTAGCCATGCTGTTTGCCCGATTTCTATCATTTCCCAGTTGATGAGGCTCGATGTCATAACATATCTTTTAACAGATCACTCTTTTAATTACTTTGAATGCCACATCGTCATACCCCTCAAATCACAAAATTATTTCCCCAAAAATACCATGGGTATAAGCTAAGAGAAACGAATTCCTCTGCCACCAATGTAAATATGTTTGAAACGATCAACTTACGCGATCTGCCAGATATACTCTGTCAGACATTCGTCCATTCAAGTTGTCCTGGGACAGGACAACCCGAAGGCACTATTCTGTAAATCCAACTTAGGCAATTTCTACCTAGGATTTACTGAACAACCCTTGCATAACTCCGTCTTCAATTATGTTAATCATATTTAATTCGCAATGCTAATGCCATACGAAGTGGTTTTTAGATAATATATCTAATCTCGGTCTCTCCGTATTGACAACGGAAATGGTCAAAATCTTTGATAGTCGGTGATTTAACTATCAAAGGAAAACATGTGTATATACAACGGTCGTATTTCCAAATGGAAATCTTATCGATCAATCATCAATCAACATTTATCCTTTTAAATTAATTTATTCCATTTCCCTACCCCCGTTTTTCCATATATTAGAAAACATTTTTGATTCTTATTTGGAAAACATTTCCAAAACTCCTTCATTGGATTTAAACAGATGTTTAAATAAAACATTGCGACGCCAACTCAAACCATTATACTCATTAACTAAATTCACTTAACCAACCTTCACTATCGAACCTTAACCATTCCTTAGTTCAAAAAACGAATTCAATCAATTTGGGGTATAACTACATCTCAGACCTTAACTGAATAACATTTCTAACTTCGAAATAAAAAAAGTTCACCTTCTAAATCTTTAACAAATTTCCTTATGTAACTCTCGGATTCTATTTATGAATCCACTTCTTTTACAGAAATCATTTGATTATGACAGTAGTGTTATAATCCCATGCTTCTGAAATATAATAACTTAAATATAACTTTTACTTATTAATTTGAATAAATAAACAAACGAGTAATTTATAAATGAATAAATAAATCTTCATTTACAAACAAAAAGTAAATAGTACTTTCCTACATTCGATATAATAGAATTTCAAAGTATAACTCTCTTTCGAGTAATCTCTATTCGATTAACTCTCTTTCGAATAACTTATGTTCGATAACTTCCTTTGGAATAGCTCTATTCGATTAACTCTTATTCGATTAACACTATTCGATTAACTCTTATTCGATTAACTCAAATCGATTTAACTCTAATTCGTTTAACTCTAATTCGATTAACTCTAATCGATTAACTCTTATCAATTAACTCCTTTCGAATAAACTATATTCGATTAACTCCTTTCGAATAAACTAATATTCGATTAACTCCTTTTTCTATCTTATTCAAATTCCCATCTAAATTCCTATTTCAAAATCCAATTTCCCTTATAAATGTTTTACTTTAAAAAAATAACTATTTTAATCCATTATTCACATCGAATGTGAATAATATTTCTTTTATATATCAATTCAATTTGATTTTGTATTTTAAAATAATATTCCATTTCCAAATTATATTTATACTTCTATTTATAGAATTATTCATAAGAAATCTCCTTTTTATTTCTAACAACTAAATCTCAATTATAATTCCCTTTATAAATGTTGAGTTCACGTTCTACTTAACATACCGGTGTCCAAAACCGATTTTCTACTCCTCTATACAAGTTCAGACTTATATATCCAATTTATCCAATGATAAAATAATTTGCTTAATTTATATAACGTATTTATAAATTAATCTTCCCAATCTATCTGTTAAAACAGATTTCTATCTAATTCCACTTTGAACAAATCTTTTCCATTTCTTTTATATCCTGCCAATTTCCCTTTTTATTCTATTTGTTTTCCAAATATTTCCTTTATGTAATTCTATTTATTTTTCCAAATAAATATTCCTTTTATATAATTTTATTTATTTTCTAAATAAATATTCCTTTTATATAATTCTATTTTGAAATTCCTTTTTATAAAATCATTTGATTTTATATAAATATATTTTATTTTCAATATACACATTGAAAAATCCCTTTTAAATTCCAATATTTTAAATGGTATTTAAAATACCAAATAACAATGATCGATATCATTCAAACACACATAATCAACAACATATTATATATCACATCGTATATTATAATATGTGGAAATAAACAGTAATAATATTTGAGGAATCAAGTTGGATCCCTCCAACTTGTTTCCTTGCATCCACAGATGTTAAACAATATAAATAACATTGATTTCACTTCAATATGAAATATTATGATAAACAGAATCAATATTTGATTAACGATTTATATATATCGTTATCTATAATTTTCAACCAATACATCAACAATTCAACCAAACTATCATCACACAACAGTCAATTATCATTTATCTTTACTAGATTATATTTATAAAAATATAAATTGGTCAGAGTTAGTGAGATTTACTCACGTTGGACTGTCCTCGTTAAATAACGATAATTGTCGGTTGATTCAGACAGAATTTATTTTGCAATAAATTGTAATGGGCTCCAATTCACTCCCAGTCGATTACATTGTGTAGCCACCGTCCGTACGATCCCAACTGATCTTGTTTTGCTGAATTCTAGTTAAGTATGATAAAGTTATGATATTAAGAAGTTAATACACATTTAAATTAAATCAATTTGGATATTTAATTTCTAATGGGCCTTACCATTTAAAACATATTGGCCCACCCATTTACTTTTAAGTCACCCGCACCAAATTCCGTAGTACTCCTCCCTATCATCTTCTAATAGCAGCGAAAACTTCATGCCATTATTAAGACTTTCAACCCCATTTTCTACTCCAATACACCATCGTCCACGGAACCGAAACCAGCGTGGGCTTCCCCTTTGAATTCTCTTCACACCCATCTGTACCATCTTCAACTCGCACACATAGATGAAAATGCGATTTCTGGACATCTCGCGCTACCAAGCAAAAACCTCTGAAACTTTTTATCATGAAATCAATCCGAAATTTCGTAAACCACTCTACTCGACGCCCCAACCACAAAACAACCCTCAAATTCATGAATCCATGCTTCCATCTCTACAAATATCTAACCTTAGGGCTACTATCACATTTTGGAGCATTTCAGAAATGTGTCGCATACTACGATATGGACAGGAGATCGAAGAGCATCTCCCCAGGAGTCTAATTATATATGTTTTAGAATTTATGAGGTTTTACCTGATTTTGTTTGGATTTATAAAGATCAAGATTTGGGTTTCTGAAAGGAAAGACATAGCAACGGATTTTTTTTTGATTGACCAGAGAACTAAGAATTAGGTTAGAAGAGTTAAGGATTATTTATAGGAGGATTTAAATATTTTTTTATTTATTATTTAATTAATATCTTGCCTACCGCGGTTTGTATTCATCATTAAAAAATCCATGTAGTCACAAACGATATCCAAAAATCATGAAAATGGGCAAGCAGCTACAGTTCGACATTATGGACCCAATGAAACTGGTTTCGTCGAATTCTGACTTCGTTTGCTCACGCATCGTATTTTTAAAGCCAAATTATTGACTGTTTTTCAGATTAAAATCCCGTATGGCCACATACTGACTCTAAAAATTATGAAAATTGAAATATAACAATAATTTAATATTCCAGATCCAACAAAATGAGTTTCGTCGAAAACGGAGGTCGTTTGTAAAAATGACTATTTTTAAAGCTCTAAATAAACCAATTTTAATATTAATATATTTTAAAAATGATTAAATTAAATATTTATAAGTAAATATTATCGTATATATTCACATTAGAATATCATACAGCTCCAGAAAATACATATATGGATTTATAACTCGATATTTCAAATCCAGATTGAATCGATATTCAATTTATATTAAAAATCCTTTTATAATATAAATAAATCATTTTAAATTATAAAGGAATTCCATAGCGACTTTCCAAAAATTTGATTTGGACATAAATCACAATCTACATGACGAAATCCCAGTTTTTCTCTTCCATTAGAAAAATATACTTCACCGGCTCTGAACGTTTCTTGTTTCACAAAAATCCGACTTAAAACGGATTCTGTATATTCGTTTAAAGTTCAAATCGCGAAATTACGAACTGTCGCGCCATTTCGAGCTTGATTATAATTATAATATAATTATACGTTCAAACTTCATTTAAATAATATATTCGTTATTATAATTCAATTTTAAACTGAATTAAATATTATAAACAATCCAATTCACATAACATTGCGAATTCCACTATCTCTGACAATTTCATAATTAAATATATTATTCTATTATTAATATTAATTAAATATTCAATATTATTTTATTAAACGACCCTTTAAATCTCCATATCATAATTTATGTAATTAAATTAATTAATTATTATACCTTAAAAATACGGGATGTTACACTCATTCTAAGGAATTACTAACCCCATCTCTAATGAGTTACACTTTTAGGATATTACTAATCCTAGCTCTGATGAGTCTTTTCTTTCTTTAATAACGAGTCGTACCCCAAAGATTTTGAATTAACCAAAGCTTTGATACCAACTGTAATGGCCCAAAAATTCCTACCTTTCGAATCGACTGTAAACCACACAAGTTCGATCCAAAAATGGCAGAAACCCTCAAGACATTAACTTTGGGCGTACAACAACATCAGACAGAAACAAAAGACTTTCCATTAACATCATTTGAATGTAATATCAGAGTATAATAAATTACAACAATGCATATTGGAAATATAAATACATAACTCTCAGCGGAAGACTATCAAATGTTGGACACAACTTAAAGCTTCAATCCAGAATCCTGCTCTAAGTATCTGCAAAACCAAAACCACCAGCTGCCCGTGTGAAAAATATGGGTACCTGGAGTTTAGATGGGAAAACAATAAACTCCAGATCAGTCATGGGACTGGTGTGAGAAACAAAATAAGTTACTATACTTTATTTTAAAAGCAAGGCATATCACGGGACCACGGCATATAAAATTATACTGGTTTTCTGCACATGAATATCGGTGCACAAAACTTGAAACAAAAATAATTTCATCATCACATTTAGATTTATAAATCAAATCTATTTAACTATGTTTACTTTCAAAACCATAATTTTGAAACTAATCTCTTCGAACTTAAGATCACTATTTCATTTCAAATCATTGAAATACTATAGATATTTCTTTCATATCAAATCATACTTTACTTCGAGATTAAAAAACAAAACATTTTGGAAAATTCCAAATATCTATAACATAAGCATATGTAAACATATGCAACTAGATCGGGAGGTTTCTCCCCACAACAAGGCAACTGGGTCTCAGCTTTCTTATGTCGTTTGCAAACTATGTATGTCCCTCAATTCTTAAGAGCGAACCATATGGTATGTCCCTCTTTAGCCCGACAGTCCCATACCTATTTGCCTAGATTTTTTAGTCACGGGTTAAACAAGTCATATGTAACACATCAAATCATTTCTATTCCGAAGTGATAAATCCTTTCACAATAATAATTACAAGTACTTTCAGTTTATACTATTATTGGTTTTTAAATCATTCAAAACATTGGGATTTAAGCCTCTGAGGTTCTTTTTGTTGATAAAAATAAAATTTCACAAACCATTTAAGGTTCTTCAAATTTCCCTCCAATCCATATTCTAATTAATCTTAATTAAAAGATTTCACAAAATTCTTCTTTTAAGTCCAATATACTTAAAGGCATTGCATAAATAGCCTATTTCTAGTTAACTGGTTTTTATCTTTTAAATCCAAATATGTTTGGCCCAAACCACTTTCAAATTATTTATTATAATTTATAATATTTTTTCCCTATTTTTATTTATTAAAAAAATAGGTCGTTTCAGTCAAATCCCATTTCGGGTCGTTCAACTTCACTGGCATTGTTTTCATTCATATTTGATTTTAAATTATCTCAAAACCTAACCGTTGGATTTCACTATTCTACATATCATTTGAAAGCTCTTTTTATTTTTCGTTTCAGGAAGATCCGATGGCTGGATCTCCCGGTACGTCAGTTTGAAGTCAATGGTTGAAATTCGCGAACTATTGCTGTGCAACGAATTCTATTCAGACCAAATTTCGATTCAAAATAAATTCAAATCGAAATCTATTTCAAACAATTTATTTACTGTATACCACATATCAAAAACCAATATAACATGCAATCCACATATCATGGCATATACTATATAAGCCTTAAACCATTGACGCTTATATGGTTTTGTCAATCAACAGATTAACCGCAATATACAATCATCAACATAAGCATTCATCACTATCATATTAAAAGGGTTTCATATTTATATCCTACAACCAATACTTAGTTAATTTCTGTTGACCATTTAAGGTTCAAATTAATTCCAACGTGAACTATATCGATTCTAAGTGTCATATATCCAAGTTATTACATTAACTTCACTTAAAAATCATACATTTACCACATTAGACATCATTAAACCGTATTATAAACTCATATCATCAACCACAAGTCAATATATAACACAAACGAGTTCACACACAACAAATAATATGAATTAGCCCTTATTATCATTTAAAAGACCTCACCTTGTATTCCACTCCACATAAGTTCAATTGATGAACATCTTAACATTTCGGGACGATTTCGGCCGCCTTCCGACATCATCAGAATTTTCTGAAAACTAAACTGACAGGGGTTCGATGCTACGAGGTTTATGAACTAATGGGTGAAATAATGGGCTATAATTTTGGTCCGAGGAGCAAACGATTAAGGGTTTTTGTGCCTAGGGAGCACGGATTGGATGAGTGGGTCCCGTGGAATGCTGTGTGGGCTAGAGGGGCATTGGTGGGGCTGGAGGGTTGCCGTGGAGGTGAGTTTTGAGGTAAAGGAGGCTAAATGAGGTGGATTTAGGGGTTAAAATGGGATTTTAGGTTGTTTTAGGGTATAAGGTGTTGGGGTTCACTAGGAGGAGGGGGAGGGGCTGAAGCGTTAGGATAGAGAGGGAGAGGGACTGACCTGCTGATGGCCGATGATGGAGGTGTCATGACCGATGGTGGAGGAAGAAAGAAGGGGAGAGACAAAAGAATGGAAGAAAAACAAAGTGAATTAGGAAGGAGGAGGCTTGTTTATATAGACTTGTTTTGAAGACATGGATCATTGAGTGGTCATTCATCTAAGATAGAGAGAAAGCACACGTGAAGGAATTAGGTGCTTCACACCTTAAAAGAAACACTAATAGTGGATAACTAGTTTAAGGTGTGAACACGAACTTAAGGTACATTTAGAATATTACGCGTTATCTACTCGTGTGACCACATACTGATTCCGTTTTCAATTAAATTTGGTATCCTAACATATTTTTCAGATACACTTCCAACGAAACTAATTTAGTCGAATTTCGAGTCAGCTTAGTTAGTCCAAATTATCAATCGGTTTGCACTTAAATTTCGCACAGTCACATACTAACTCCGTTTGATGAGAAATTTGGAATCCAACCATATTTTGACGTTCTGGATCCGATAAAATTGGTTTCGTCGAATTCCTTTATAAGTTGTATTCAATTGCTTATCTCAAAATCTCAAAATTTACAATTTTGGTGAATAGTGTCAAATTTTCATTTTTGACCAAAATTGCCTCAACTGATAAGTTGATAAAACTGATTTAAATAAATTATTTGATCGTTATGCGTTTTGAGATCATATTTAAAAATGATTGTGTGTATCCAGAACCGCGCTTGGTAATTCCAACTTCTTGAAAACCCGTGTTTTCAAAATATGGGAATTTCTGGGTCGTTACAATGGGAGTCGTCCATGATTCTCTTTCAGGCTCAACATCTATCACTCAATCAACTTTCATCTGATCTGTGATAGGGGTAGTCAATGTCTCTATCAGAAAAGACTTTGTTTTCATCTGGTTCGCTGAGCTAGCCGCTTGGCTAACATGTCGGTCTTTTCATTATGCTCTCAAAGAATATAAGAGATGCTATAATTGTTGAACCTAACCAATGGCTCTTCCACTCGATCAAGATAGGTGGCAAGTCATGCCTCCTTGGTCTGGAATTCTCTCTTGATCAGATATGCAACAACTTGTGAGTCATAGAAAATGTCATTCGTCTTCACTTCCAATTCCTTTACGAGTTTAAGTCCAGTAATCAGGGTTTCATACTCGGTCTCATTGTCAGTCACTCGGAAGTCAATCCTCAAAGCGTAATAGATCGAAAGCTCCTCAGGAGTTATTAAAACAACTCTATCGCTAGAGCATCGATCATTACATACTTCATCAGTGAATAGCTTCCATATAGCAATTGAAGGGTCAACTTCTACGTCATTGCCCTCGGGAGCTGTAAATTCTGTAATAAAATCTGCAAATATCTACCCCTAGATCGCCCACCGGGAAACGAATGTAACATCGAGATGACTTAGTTAGATAATCCATTCGAGCAAACTTCCAAACGCCTTAGGTCGCTAAAGGACCTGTCACAGCGGCTGGTTAGTACACACTTTGATAGGATGATCCTGAAAGTAGTGGCATAACTTCCTCGAGGCTATCAAGATGTTGTAAGAAAGATTCTTGATCTTCACGTAGTTACGCTCTACCTCCGTCAATCTATTGCTTACATAATACACTAGCCATTGAACTCGATTCTCTTCACGAATTATTGTTGAACTGATGGCATGCAAGGATACCGCCAAATACACAAATGGCCTTCATGGCTAATTGGCTTTGACAATATCGGAGGTCTCTCTAGGTGATTCAACAAATTCTAGAATACTTCGACACATTCTAGCATCCGAGCAAAGTTGCACTTCCCTCACTTTATCAGGTCAAAGAAAGGAATGCACTTGTCGGTTGTCCTAGATATAAACGTGTTCCTCTTTCCCATTTAGGTACTGCATATCTTAGATCTTCCGAGACTCCTGAATGTCTCATATGGCTTTTATTTGTTTGGGGTAGACCTCAATGGCCATGGGGTTGACGATGAAACCAAAAACTTCTCTAATACAATGCAAAACAAGAACTCTAAAGGTTTGAGTTTCATCCCTTATTGGCAGAGAATACTGAACATTTCTACCAAGTCATTAACATGGTTGGCCGACCGTCGCAAACTTACAAGCATGTTATCCATGTATACTTCTATCGACCTTCTAAATTGATTTTGAAACATGCGGTTAAAAAACCGCTGATACGTCGCTCCAACGTATTTTAAACCCAATAACATGTCCACATAACAATATAACCCAAGGTCGGTTATAAAGTTGGTGTGTTCCTGGTCCGGTAAATGCATTGGGATTTGATTGTACCTAGAGTACACATCCATGAAGGAAAGGAGCTCATGACCAGCCGTCGAGTGCACCAGCTGATCAATTCGGGGAAGTAAAAAAGCTTTCTTTAGGGAAAGCCTTATTCAAGTCCGAGAAATCAATGCACGTCTGCCACTTCCCATTAGACTTCTTCATGAGTACCGAATTCGATACCCAGGCGGGGTACCGCATATCTTGGATTAAATAGTTGCTCTTTAGTCTTTCCGCTTCTTCCTTTAAAGATGTCGACTTCTCAAGACCAAGCATACGTCTCTTTTTCTTGATTGAGACGTATTTTGGGTGGATGTTAAGAGAATGACTCATAATGGTCGATGATGCCCCATACATGTTAGCATGGGTCCAAGCAAACACGTTAACGTTTGTGCGGAGAAAGTTAGTCAGTTCCCTCGTCCAAAGGGAGCCAAGGTAGGATCCAATTTTCAAGACCTTAGAATTGTCATCGTTATCAATTGAGATCACCACCATCCTTTCATTGGCAGTCGCCCTTTGGTATCCTATCTCCTCATCTTTCCTCAAATCAATGTCTTCAGATTGATGGTTGCACTGTCTGTTCTAGGATTTACTCATTACTATGCAGCAACCTCTCAGATGCGAAGGGAATCGTCTATAGATTTCCAATTTTCCTTGCTAAAGGCATCCTACACTCAGCCTAGTAGCACTCCCATCTTACTAACTGGTCTTGTTGCATGACTCCAACCCCCTTTATGGTTGGAAACTTAAAAAACAAGCACGAAGGAGCTACGCATGCTCGAAGTTCAGCAAGGGTCAGTCAGCCGAGGAAGGCATTGTATAGAGAGTAAATATCCAAGATAAGAAAGGAGGATCTGCACTCCCTGACAGACCCCTTCACCCAATTCAATCGATAATTCCATCATTTTCACGAGTTCATTTACAAAGCCATTGATGCCATGAATTCTTGCCTTGCATAGCTTGAAGTCCTTTATCTCCAACATCATTTGGTCATAGGTTCTTCTGAATGGATTGTTTACGAAACACCTACAGTCAATAAGGACCTTCCGTGCTAACGTAGGGCCAATCATGGACGAAATCACAAGTAGATTAATACTTGGGATCTCTACCCCTTCAACATATCTGTTTCGAAAGACTACATTATCCATCATCGTCCTTCTATATTACACGAGAGCAACCTCGTCAGCATCGTTGCATTCTTCTACCACGACATGCTTCACAGCGTTTACATACTACTCCATAGTTCAGAGACTAAAACCAGCTGGATGTAGTCCTCCTACGATGGTTTTGATTACAATTCCTTCACCTTTTTGATGGGTGGTATCTCTAGGAGCTGCCTGACCTTGACGTTTGGAGTCTGAAGTCCCCTGCCCCTGTCCCGAGGGGAAACCCCGTACTCATCCAATTTACCTTCACGAATAAATTCTTCACGATATCCCAATGATTACGACATTCATTAGTCGTTTGATCATATATCTCATGAAATAAACAAAACTTCCCAGTATACACTTCTTTCTCCATGGGCTCTCCCTGTGCGGGTTTCTTATACTGCATCGTATTTCATGTGTCCAGATACACATTCTCTAAGGAGTCGTTCAAGGGTGTGTAATTATTGAATGTCTGGAATCGTGGTTGCTTCTTAGCAACCCCTCTTTTATTACGGCCTCCTCCATCGTATTTCATAAAATTGACTTCTTACCTTAGATACGTTATTGTTTCTTTTGTTTTGATTTTGGACATTGACCTCGAATTTTCTGAAATTCTCTTTAGATTGCTCCACCGCCACGTTACCTTGAATGCCCTCATTCATCGTATCTCTAGTTCTCCTCTTTCGGTTCCTATTTGCCTCTTCAATTCGCAAAAACGCATTAGCCTTCTCATAAAATCGATCTAAGGTCGAGGGAGGCTTCCAAGTCAATTTTCTCACAAATCCAGTTTCTAGATCGACTAGAACCACTAGTATCGTCTCAGGATTAGGATCACTAATCTCAGTGATAATAGTATCAAAATGTTCAAGGTAATCCTTGAGCGATTCTATATGGGCTTGATTCACATGGGATAGGGTCATAACATGCTTTGACTTAAAGGCATGAATGCATAATTGATTCATGAAGTTTCTACTCAGATCTTTAAATGCCGACACTGATCTTGGAGGTAATCGGGTAAACCACATGAGCGCAACTCCATCAAGATAGATAGGAAGCGCTTTACACTTTATTACATTTGGGGATGCAGCCGAATCCATAAACCATATATATCTCATCAAGTGCTGACGACGATCAGTCTTGCCTAAATAGTGATTCATTTGAGGCAAGTTAAATCTTCGGGCGAATTCTGCCTATAAGGTGTCATTGGTGAACGATGTATGGTACGGTCAATTCCATAGTCCTCGTTATTGTATCCTCGGCTGTCATTCATGATCTTCTTACCATGGCTAGCTCTGGAGTATTGAAAACAAATTCTGGCTCTAAGCTCTCACCCTGTCTAGCCTTGTTTACTTCCGCTAAAGGCAACATCGCCTTAGCCGTTGTCCAAATGGTACTACATTGTCCCTTGTTTTCCTGGTAAATCATAAGATGTGAGGGGGGAAGCACAGGAGCACAAGAGGTGCCAAGAGCATTGCGATCTCTGGAAGGAATCTGGTTCGATGAAGATGTCAGTTTGACATTATCCGGCTCGACATCGTCCAGTTTGACATTGTCGAACCGGGATGGTTCAGTGTGTCGAGCCGGATGTTTGCTAAACCAGAGTTCCTGCACATTCTAAGCTCTGAAAAACAGTCATTGCTACTGCGTTTCTTCTCCGCTCCTTCTTGGTGAGGATGAGGCTTCTATATAATGACGCGATGGAGTAGGAGCTCTATAGTTCCTAAATTCACCCCATTGAGTAGTTATTATGTGCATATCCTGCCTCAGAGCTTCGTTTTCGAGCATTTGATCATTCAACGCGTTAGCTGTCTTGTTTAACTTTGTCATGAGTTCTATGAAATCATCACGGGTGACGAATGATGAAGCTGGAGCGGTGGTAGCCACGGGGACATTTTGGTCCGGTTTGGCATTGCCGAACCGGATTCTAGGCAGTAGCCAATTGGGCAGCTTCATCATAGGAGTAGTTGACGGAAGGCCTAGAGGTGGTTGGGTTTCTTGCAGATAGCATTTTTGCTGAATTTGAAGGAATGAAGGATTTTTTCCTTAGACTTGGTGACCCAAATAGTCGATTAAAAAATCCTAACGTTGAGAATTCAGATTTCTCAGTGAAAGCACCGAAATGTTTACATCAAATATGGCATAAACACTATAAAGATTATGTTGAATAAATTAAAAGTTACAGAAACGTAGATTAAAATGAGGAAAGAGCACACACAAACAATTTATAGTGGTTCGGCTACGAATAATCTACGTCCACTTTATAACTTCTCTTAGATATTATAATAAATTAAGATTACGATGCTTTAAGATAGTGAAATCTTGAGTAAAATATGTTTGCAGAAAGTAAAATATGTAAGAGAACCAAAAAAAAATTCCATATTCCATGCTCTAAGGGCTATTTATAGATGATAGTTTAATCCGGCTCGGCATGGACACATGCATGGTGGTCGATCCAAGAGTAGTAGAGATCGTGGGCTAGTGACAATGCAGTGAAGCGAGTAAACAACAATTATAACCTGGCTCTACCTATGTCCAACTCAGTAGAGTCAATCTGAATGCTAGCCGATACAGATGTAGCATCCCACATATCACATTTACAATCAAAATGCAAGAAAATGAAATAAACAAAGTCAATCATGGATACTCTCTTGACTAGAGTAAGCAATAACGTTGACTTTAATAAAAGGAAGTAGCATTAGACCTTCTCGTTGATGTCAGAGCTGTCAAATTTAAAGAGTTTTCAAGGAATGTTTAGCACATGGGAAACCATGAATTCTTTCTCTGGTATAGAATTTTATATTAATCAGTGTTAACCTAACTACCGAAATCTATGGTATTAGGATATCAAATTCCTATCCCATTTCAGTTAAGAGATCTATCACAAGTGTCACAATTTTTTGATACCAATCCAGTTCTCATTCTTAGGAATGCATGCTTGTGTCCTCTTATAAGCGTCACAATTGAAACAGATTTAGAGCTCCTGTGGTATTGTTTCTCTTTTAAGTTCATTTCTTTTGATAACAGACGAAAATACTATGTAACACTTGGATAATAAGCCAATAATTTCAATTGGATAATATATAAGACTTCTTTTCCTTTTTATCATTTATAATCAATTTTTTTTTTGTATAAAGTTCTTTATAATCAAATTTTTCGTCCATAGAATGTAAAGCCTAAGTTATTGCAAGTTGTAGTCAAGATTGGTGCTTCTATTTTTATTTATTATTCTTATTGCAAGTCTCACTGAATTTTTATTTAGTATAGAAAAAGATGTTGAAATAAAGTATAAATATGGAAAAGTGAGACTTGGAGCTACCAATACTGTAAATGCTTCTTTGCTATGTCTGAAACTAAAAATGACAAATAGGCCTTGCAAATACACTAGGTATAAAATCAAGCTAGAAATCATAATAGGTATTTGATGGGAGTTGAGTGATGTGATATAGATTCCTTATTGAAGAATATTGGATGTATTTCTAGTGGCTAGGTCAAAAATTGAGATGTAACAATGATAATAGGATAATATTCTAGTTTAAACTGAAACGAAGCTGGTTGGAATTCATATTTTTGAGTATTGTTGATGTTTTTAATGTAGAACTATGTCAAATCTTGTTTCTTATTGTGTGCTAATGTTACTTCATTTTTGTTATTAATTTGAATCAACATGTTTTTCAACCCAATTTGAAATTGCACTAAACATCATTTATTATTATATGTTAATGGTGTTGTCTTTACTGAATGAAATGTCACAACATAGACTAATCGAGTTAGAACATGAAATACAAGTTCCTAAAGAATTGTATTAAGTAGTTGGATATGGGTCTATTTTTGTGTTATTTTACAAAAAAAAATAAGAATAATGCGTAGGTTTAACTGAACTAAAGCTAATTATACTTATTTATAAGTTACTATCTTCTTTTTTATATGTCACAGGTACCTATCTGCTACAGGGCATGCAAATTGAAATTGTTTGAACGAAAATGCATTATTTCTAAAGAGGCATCTTATTAATGAGGTATTACCAAAACTATTAACATCCTAGAATTATTTACTATAAATTTGTGTTTTAGTGTCTAGAACATATCAAAATATTTACCTATGTCATTTACAATATTGATATGTAAAAAATGTTTTTTTTTTTTAAAATGAAAGACTTTAACTTGAATTCGTTGTCAGTTTTACTAAATGACTTGGATGCATGGTAAGCTTATCTAATACATGTATGGTAGAAAACAATGATTTTTTATATATACATGGTTGTTTTGTAGCTGATAATTTATGCATGTGTACATGATCCATCCAAACCACTTCCCCTACTAACTCTTCACCCACAATGTTCACATTTCATTTTCTGTTTTTTGGTTGTTGTCTTCTAGTTTAATTTTAGGTTTATGTCAAATATATAGTTGATTGTTAGCCTACCTTTTCTGCCATTGAGAAATAAAGAATGACTTGCCTTTAATTGATACATTTCTGTCATATATATAACATGATACAAATGACTGCAAATGAGGAAACTCATAAACTCATTCTTATCCTAAAATTACGAATGACTGCAAATGAGGAAACTCATAAACTCATTTTATACACATCCTAAACTCACGCATAACCATGTATACAAAATATCTCAACACCCCCCCTCAAGGTGGAGCATGCCGATCATAAATGCCCATCTTGGAAAGAAAAAACTAAAATTAACGTGCCCCCAAAGGCTTAGTAAAGATGTCTAAGCTGAATCGTGGTAGGAACATATGAAGGAAGAATAGTTCCATCTTGTATTCCATCACGAACGAAATGATAGTCAGCTTGAATGTGCTTTGTGCGTTCATGGAAGACCGTATTCTGTGCAATATGTAAAGCCGATTGGCTGTCACAGTGAACCAATGGTTGTAGTATGTTGAATTCCCAATCTAAGGAGAAGACCTTTCAACCATTTTAATTCAGAAGTAAGAGCGGCCATAGATTGGTATTCGGCCTCTGCTGAAGAACATGTCACAGTAGGTTGTTTCTTATTTTTCCAAGAAATCGGGGAATGACCAAGAAACATAATCCAACCAGTGAGAGAGCGACGAGTAAGAGGGCAAGCTGCCCAATCGGAATCATACTATCCTATCAAAGAGAGAGAGCTATCGGTTCGAAGTAAAATACCTTGTCCAGGAGAACCCTTCAAGTAGCGAACAACACGCAAAGCAGCTTTCCAATGTTCATGTCTCGGTTCTTATAGAAACTAGGATAAAATATGGACAGAGTATGCCAAATCAGGCCGTGTGATTATTAAGTAAATCAAACATACGACCAAATGATGATAAGGTTCCGGATTAGACAAAGACTACCCTGGATCATGTGCAAGTCGATGGTTTTGCTCAATGGGAAAACATGCTGGCTTGGCACCTAGAAGACCAATCTCAGAAATAATGTGAAGTGAATACTTCCGTTAACAAAGAAATATATCATCAGAATTTCGTGCCACCTCATTCCCAAGGAAATACTTAAGAACCCTAAGATCCTTCATATGAAAACATATGCTCAAAAACTTCTTAAAAACTCTCAAAGCAACTGAATTATTTCCATAAATAATTAAATCATCAACATACACCAAAACATTGATCCGAGTAGCAACCTTATTGTAAGTAAAGAGAGAATTATCAGCATATGATTGGAGAAAGCCATATTCTTTAAAGGTAGTAACAAGTTTGGCAAATCAACATCTCGGTGCTTGGTTCAAGCCATATAATGACTTTCGAAGACGATAAACCATATCAAGTTGAGAAGACCCAAAACCAGCAGGAAGCTTCATATAAACTTCTTCATTGAAATCCCCATGCAAGGAAGCATTATGCACGTCCAAATGATGCAGCACCCAATTTTTAGATGTTGCAATGGCTAAGAAACAGCGAACTGTAATCATCTTTGCCACGGGTGCAGAGGTCTCGTTATAATCAATCCTAGTGGTTTGGTGATTGCCAAAAACAAATAAACGAGCTTTAAGCCGCTCAATGCTGCCATCGGAGTTATATTTGATTTTGTAACCCATTGACTACCAAAAGCACGTTTACCAAACGGTAATTTTTCCATAGTCCAAGTACCATTATCCTCTAAAGCATGAATTTTTTTTCCATAGCACGATGCCATCCTACATCTCTCATAGCTTCTTTAAATGATTTCGGTTCACGACCTGTTGTAACAGCGGCCAGAAATTGCCGATGACTATCAGAAAATTTTGTACAATTAATATAATGTGTTATAGGAAAGGGCATACCTAAGGAAGCAGATGTCACGGGTGAATTTGGAGAAAGAGTAGATGGACTTTTTGTGAGGATAGTGTTAGTAACATAGTCACAAAGTCGAAGGGACAGAAATTTTTCATGGAATCCACGTCCCATGCAAGGTAAATTAGTAGCATCCGCAACAACCTCTACGTTCCCCTCTGTAGAAGAATGATGGTATAAAGATGGTGATGTAACAGGATTTGTTCAACATTCGGGTCAAACTTCAATTCATCGGCTGTCGAAGAAACAGCGGGAACAGGCTCTAAGGTGGTACTTGTTGAATTTTGGGTTGATATGTAGTGGGGAGGAAGTATTTTCAGTCTCAATCTCATTTGTAGGTTCTAAAGTGGCAGTTGTGGAGCTTTGGGTTGTGATATATAATAGGGTAGATTCATTTGTAGGTTCAAGTTCATTTTCAGGCTCTCCAAGAATATCAAAATCATCATCACAAAAATTCATACTTCCAATATTATATTTAGAACAAACAGTAGTTGGAGCATGTTCAACGAATGGAAATTGATTTTCAAAAAACTTAACATCTCTAAAAACAAAAAAAACTTTTGTTTTCTAGATCAAAAAGTCTCCACCCTTTCTTACCAAAAGGATATCCAACAAAAATGCATTTTTGACTTCGACTTGCAAATTTATCACTCTTAGCTCGTTGATTATGGGAATAACATAGAGAACCAAATACTCGCAGTTCATCAAAAGCCAGCAAAGTATTGAATAAAATTTCATAAGGTGTTTTATTGTGAAGAACACTCGAAGGTGTTAGATTGATCAAATGAGAAGCTGTCAAGATACATTCACCCCAAAAATAAAGAGGAAGATGGCTTTGAAAACGCAAGGCCCGTGCCACTGTTAAAATATGACGGTGCTTATGTTCAACTCTACCATTCTGTTGTGGAGTCCCCACACAAGAGGTTTGAAATAAAATCCCACTTGAAAGAAAATAGTCTATAAACAATTAAATTCTGTTCCATTATCACTCCGAACAATCTTAATTTTTCGTCCAAATTGTCAATCAACCATAGCCAAAAGTGACATAAACATTTTAAATACCTCTAATTTATCAATCAACAAATAAACCTATATAGCTTGAGAAAAAATCATCCACAATAGCTAAAAAATAACGAGCTCCATAAGAAGAAACTATATTGTAGGGACCCCATAAATCACAATGAACCAATTCAAAATTCGAGAGGCCTTATGATCATTAAGAGGAAAGGAATCACGAGATTGTTTGGTACGAGGGCTCATATCACACACCTTATTCAATCTATCACTAGAATTACGTAAGAAAGGTAATGACTTTGCTACTTTCTCTGAAGGATGTCCAAGACGTTGATGCCAAAGTTCCAACATAGATGAAGAAGCATCCACTGATATAACTTGCACTGTAGATGTAGATTGCACTGTAGATGTTTGTTGGAAGTAGTAAAGTCCATCTCTCCATTCACCCGTTCCGATCAACTTCCTTATATGACGGTCCTGTATAACACACATATTAGAAACAAATTGTACAAAGCAGTGCATGTCATCAGTGAGTTGTGTAACCGAAATTAAGTTACAGTGCAATTTAGGAACATAAAGAACATTTTTAAGATACAATCCGTCCAAGAGCCACACACTTCCCTTTTTGGTTGCAACTATTTTTTTACCATCAGGAAGTCCAACAAGACATGCAGCAATATCATGAACATCAAACGAATATGACTCGTCCCCCGTTATAAGATTAGAAGCACCGGTATCAATAATCCAAGAAAATTTAAAAAACTCACCATATAATCGATCGGTAGAGGATTGAGTATTACCAAATATAGTGGCTATAGTCTTCCATTGTTCCGCAATCAAATTAGGAAGAGAAGTAGGAGTGCTTGATGTAGCACTGGAAGAATTTCTACCGTCACCCATTGTTGGATCTGTATGTTAGCCGTGTTGCTCTGATACCATGAAGAAATAAAGAATGGCTTGCCTTTTATTGATACATTTCTGTCATATATATAACATGATACAAATGACTGCAAATGAGGAAACTCAAAAACTCATTCTTATCCTAAACTTACGAATGAGTACAAATGAGGAAACTCATAAACTCATTCTTATCCTAAACTTATGAATGGCTGCAAACGAGGAAACTCATAAACTCATTCTTATACACATCATAAACTCACGCTTAACCATGTATACAAAATATTTCAATAATATCTCAACAATATGTGATTTGAGTACGGAATTAGCCATTGTATGTTTTTTAAGGATCTAAAAGGATATTATCATAAACATAAAGCTCAAGAGATGTTGGATAGAGAATCACATGACACCTCTATTTCCTTCCACAGAGTGAAGACGTAGGATTGATATTGGACATTTAATTCATCACTTGGAATTATGAAAGGTATGTGTCCCATTTGTTAAAGAAAGTCATTTATTCTTTAGATACAGAACTAGATAACTTAGAACTTATTCCCATGCTTATGTTGCAAAATGCAAATGAATGAAGTTTGAATTAGACGTTTCTAAATGCGCTTGGGCAAAGCTTCACCTCACCTTGTCAATATGCTTTTCTTTATCTCATTTCACACTATTCATATAATCTTTTATTTTTTTTAATGCATGCAGAATCATATATAGTTTGTTACTTAGCCTAATTTAAAATTATTAAACCCCAATTTGAGTATTTAAATTCATCTTTCACTATACAAACATGAAAATGATTAGTAGGCCTTTCCTTTCAATCAGAACATCAATACTTATGGATTAAGGCTTAAATACATAATGCCACATATTTACACTGAACATTTTCTTCTTCTTTAGAACTTTTCACTGTTCTAAACCAAATTTAGTGTTTTATGGAAAATTATTGGATTCAAGATTAATTTTGAAATCTCAAATAAAGTAGTTTACCAGCTTAAATTTGTGCATTTTTTGTTACAAACAATTTATTTTAAGTTTTTTTTAATGTTTTGAATTGAATTGAATTGTTTAGTGCTTCGAATTTGACTATATTACGCAATTGAGAAACACAGACATTTATCCATTTATGTGTGCGGCTTCTTTTTTTTGGTTTATCTGTATATATTCTAAAGATGATGCATTGAAAACTAAAATCGGTATTTTATTTACATATTATCTGGTGCGACATCTACTAAGGAACATAAGTAACATGATAACTGGAATTAGTACTTTTAGTTTTAGTTCAATGTTTCAAATGTCCTTTGTACTCAATTATTTTTATGTTGAATTGAACCAGTTTTTGATTCCTTCCACTTAGCGAAACCAGTGAGCTTGGTTACCTTGATTTTTCTTTTTAATGCTCATGGGGATTTAAATTTTATTATTTAGTTGGTAACTTGGATCCTTGAGTCACAACTTATATCCTCGAGTTAGTTAGTGGTGAATGGTACGTTATTTGTCAATAAAACAATCACTGCACAAAATTACACATTACACCATGTAGGTTTTTGTAAATATGCTTTTAATTTTGTGCTATGGTTGCTTTACTGACAAATAACGTACCATTCACCACTATATGCATATGTATTCATTTATGATTTGTAATGTTGTCTCCATTTGTTTTTGAGTGCTACTCCTATAGTAAATTTCTTCAAGGTATGCTTTGGCTTATATCTTTTACGAGTCGTGTCAGGATGTGGTATTTGAGAGAAATGGATAGGTTATGCAACTTCCTAATCTAATCCAGTCAAAATCTTAAAAATTATGTGTTTATGAACCCTTCATGGAAGCTCTGTCTGGATCTTTTTGTACAACAGTATATGTTAAAATAGGTTACCAGTTGGCTTTCCTTTTATTAACAGTTTATTAAGCATATATTGTTGATAGTGCAATCACTCCAGAATATGATCAGTTATGTATCAAATATAGTAGTAAACATTTTTAAACATACAAAATGTTTAGAACTTGTTTCATGAAATTATTCATTTCTTCTATTCTTCTATGAAGGTTGTAAAAAAGAATTTATAATGAAGTATGAAGATGCAACAAACCCTGAATTTGTAGTGTGCTATACATGTATTTGTATTTATATGCTTTGGATCTTGCTTGGTGTAGTTTCAGGATTTTTTTTTAATTACTTGATATTTTATGTCATAGAACATATTTGCTATAGCTTTCATTTTATTTGTTGTAGGTTCAGAATTATTTGTTCTGATTTTTGTCTTATTTGCCATACTTTTTGTAATAACTTATATGATAATTGTTACACTCAAAGCAGTTTATCTAGTGGTACAGGTTTCTCTTAATGCAGTTTTTTATATATTTTTTATTTTTGATCGGAAAGTGCATTTAAAATTAACTATTTCACAATGAATAGCAAAAAAATAAAAAATAAAATAAAATAAAATACAGTCAGTTGAAGTCTTAAGGCAACCTAAACCATATTAGGCCCTCTTTTAAGCTATACTATATTACATTTTACATTCAGGTAAAACATCAAGCTACGTGTCAACCAAAATGGCTTATAAATATTCCGCCAAAACAGGAAGGGCCCATTCCTTTGTTCAAAACGGACCGTTGTGTCAACGGACGCGTCTGTTGACCAACAGTTCATTTTGAACCATTGAGCCAATGGTTGGAATTCTAGCCACTGACTCTCTTTAAATTCCCCCTCCCCCCTCTTCTTCCTCACTTCTCCTATGCTGCTTCCTTCTCCACCACTGCTTCGTTCTCCTACTTCGCTTCCAAGTTGTCTTTCTTATATTTAGTTTATGTATTTTTTTTCCAATCTTTTTATTTATTCTTTCTTCAGTCAAATGACACATTCTTCTTCCTATGGTTTTGGTTCTTGCAACTCCCCCATTGCTTCATGGTCTCAGGATCGAACTAAGGCTTTTATAGACATTTGTCCCAACAATATTCATCTTCGAGGAACTAATAGATTCTTGATCGCCGTTGAATACGATCTGACTCAGACCCAAATAAAAAACAAATGGGATAATCTAAAGAGAGCCTGGACTTCTTGCATTGCTCTGTTACAGATTCTTGGTGGTTTTTGGGATGTTTCGCATGATCGCTTGGACGGATAAGACGATTGGTGGCATGTGCCTGCACGCTTGTATCAGAGGTTTAGGAGACAACTGCCTATGAAGTTCCAGGAGCAAGACCAGCTTTTGGGGATTGCATTGGCATAGGCACCTGTAGTTTTTAGATTCCCCCTGCACCATAGCCCTTCACCCTAGGCGATGCAGCTATGTACCGCGATATTCTGAGTGGAGGGAGTCCACCGCCGGTTCAATCTGCACGCAGGAAGTCTTCTGGACGGAGGCAGTCGACGTGCGCCACATCTAATAGGGCGCCTCCTCCAGAATCTACCTTTGTTCAAACATATCATTTCTCCAATGCGGTGGAACGATGCTATGCCCTTCTCTCGATCATTACCAACGTCAAAAAGTGGGAGAACATTGAGATTTTTCGCCTCGAGCGGACTATTTTGGAGGTGGTGGAGACAGATGGGTTATCATCTTACAAGATTCCGCGGACGTTAGTAGTTTGTTGTATGTTTTGTTTTATTATCATGTAGTGAACTGTTATGAAATATTATTATGTAATCAACTGTTATGTTTGGTTAACTGTGCTATTTTGCATTAATTATATTGTTATATTTTAATCAATAATTAATTAAATTACAAAATTAAAATAAAATACTTCACTCAAATTTTCAGCTTAACGCGTCAAACACATTATCCGCTAGCTACAATTCTCCGCTAACATTCTCAGCTCAAATTCTCCGCTTCTTCTTGCGCCAAACACACCTTAAGAGAAATCTCAAAACCAAACACCAAAGCATAATCATTCTTTGGGATCCACTGGCAGCTCCAAAATGGCCGGTTAAGTTTACAACGCGTCAGGCATCGGAAACTGTTGGGCATCGACGTGTCAAACGCGTCGACGTCCAACAGTCCAATGTCCCAATGGTCAAAATAGGGCTTTTGGGCATCAACGCGTCGATGTCCAACATTCAAATTTTGACCGTTTTTGAGGGTTAAAGGTTAATTAATTAAACTAACTAGTAAAATTAGATTTTTTTTTTATATAAATTTCAAAAATTAATAACTTGTGCAAAGGATATCCGTGTGAGGCGCAGTTTTTAATGTTGCAATCGTATCAAAGCACTCAACATAATGGAGTTGGTTTGAGTTGAATCAGAGTAATTCATAAATTTTCAATTTATTTATTTATTTGTGTAAATTACTTGTAGAAACATAACATGGATCTCACAACGTGAAAGAATAAAATAAAATAAATCATAAATCAATTTACACTATATATTTTATAGTATCAGAGTTAAGCAATCAACTAACATACCAAATAATGCAGCAAAATAATACAAGTAAATACGACTGTCAATTTCCATCTACATTTTAGAACAATGTCTTCAACTAAACTGAAACAACTCAATCTGAGCTTTGGCCCCTAATCTCCATCTTCATTTTAGTGAACCAAAGGGGTACCGCATTGTTTGGGATGCTTATTGAACACTACTTATATATATATATGTGTGTGTGTGTATATATATATATATATATATATATATATATATATATATATATTTGGACACAAATGATGACACAATGAATCTCCACCGTTAGATTGCCTCTCTGAATTCCACCCCTCATGTAAAGACAAAATGATCCAACGGTCCAGATTGTATGTTCCCTAACCTGTGTCTATATATATATATATATATATATATATATATATATATATATATATATATTTGGTTGTAACGCCGACCTTATGTCTAGTTTGGTCAGCCCCCGACCCACCCCTCGAGGAGCCGCCGATCGTTTTTCTAGTTGGGCCGAGCGCAATCCAGAACCGTCCAAACCTCTGAAATGCGCGTTGCACCGGAAATTTATGCACTCGGCTTCGCCATTCTGAAGGCCAAGAGGGTTTGGTGGTAACGCCGCGAAAGCACCATAGTAATCTTTTGTCCAGTTTGGTCAGTCGCCCACCCAACCTATGGGGGGCAGCCTATCGTTTTTCCAATTGGGCCAAGCGCGATCCAGAATCGTCCAAACCTCCGTAACGCGCGTTGCGCCGGAAATTTCAGCACTTGGCTTCGCCATTCGGAAAGCCCGGAGGATTTGGTGGTAACGCCGCGGAAGCACCATAAGTTAGAGAACACACAATCTGGACCGTTGGATCATTTTGTCTTTACATGAGGGGTGGAATTCAGGGAGGCAATCTAACGGTGGAGATACATTGTGTCATCATTTGTGTCTATTTTTGTGTTCGAATAGACTTATATATATATATATATATATATATATATTTTTGAAAATTGACTTATATATATATATATATATATATATATATATATATATATATATATATAGGATCAAGAGCACCCCAAATAGTGCTGCACACTTTTAGCCCCCTGATTTCCACCATATATTCCTCATTCTCTCTCTTCCCACTAATTCTCTCTCCTTCCACTAACATATTTAATCATAAATGAGTGGTCCTTATTAAGGGGCAATTGAGGTGCCACAAAATAGGGGTGCTCTGGAACCCTCCTCATATATATATATATATATATATATATAATTGAAAATAAAGAAAACTATAATATTTTTGTTAAATTATAATGTAAAACTTTGGTATTTTTTATTGAAATTAAAGAACCAGCAGTCGATTTTTCCACCGCTACACGTAATATTAGATTAGATATTTTTTACTATTTCAAAACATCATATATAAGTGATCATTAAACAAAACACAACCATTTGCTCCCGTGCTTCTTCTACTACCTTCCAAATTTCGTTGGTACCAAATAGACCCAGTTGAAAAAGAGTTCGTCAAATAAATCGATCAAACCCACACTTGCAAGATATGCATATATTTCTTATATAAGAGATCTCCAACAATAGTTTAATATTACATATTTGTAATATATACACCAGATTCTTCCTCCAACAGAGTGCAAAAATTGTAATCGATTCAAAATTCAGCAAATTTGCTTACAATTACGTAATAAGCCGGGGCAGCTGTTGAACAGCCGCCCGAGATGGGACACCTGTTCAAATAGAGTCTAGGCATTGTGCGCTGTTTGAATAGGCGCCCCATCTCTGGGCGTCTGTTCAACAACTATCCCAGTTTTGTTATTCTATCGTTGTAAACAAATGAAAAATGAATAAAAAATAACAAACAAATTCTCAAGCACCTGCTGCTGAGCTTCGGGACTCATCCCTAAAGTCCAGACACCTGTTAACAGGTGCCCGAGCATTGGGCCCCATCTCTGAAGGTCAGACGTCTGAAATTGAAAACTGTTGGGGAGAAACTCCGATTATATTTTGTAATTGGGGTATTTGTAATTTTGAATTGCTTTTTTGTTGGAGATGCTCTAAGTATGTAAATTGAACATATTTCTGCTTAGCATAAAAAATTGACCAACCCAAACCTATTGACCAAGTGCTTCAAAACGTGCTTGTCCGGGAGAATATATGTATATAGCATGCTGCATTGTAGCATCCTCATAATGAATAATGGATCCCGGGTCTTGTATTCCTTATCTCCATGAAGAACTTCTTAACGATGACATGTTTCTCTGGGACATTCCATCTTCTGAGCCTGATAATAATTTCATCAATTCAGTGCTCGAAGAACAACCCATCCTAATTACCAGCAGTGCATTTCTGAAATATATGAAGCCAAATCATTCAAGTCGTACTATCATCATAACAGATCAAGATAATCGAACAACAAATGTACATCATAGGTTGATACATATAATGAGAGGCATACACAAAGCTCAGTTGGAAAATAATGAAAAAATGATATATACGAAGAACGACTGCAGCAGAGGTTTTCGACATATGATGAGGGAGCGACAAAAGAAGGGAGAAACTGAGCCAAAGCTACGCTGATTTGCGTTCTATGCTATCCCATTCTAAACTTTTATGATATGAACTTTCAAAGAAACTTCACTTGACTAGGTTGTTGATCGACTTTGTTTTTTCTCTTCTTTTTTCTGATGATCATTCGCAGACTGATAAGATTTCTATACTGTAATCTGCAACGACTTATGTTAAGGATTGCAAGATGATGAAAGAGGAACTTTTGAAGTGTAAGATGGAGCTTACTAATGCGTTGGAAGTTATGAAGGGAAACAAAGAAGGGCAAAAAATAAGAATCTGTATAGTGGATCATACCTCTGCTCTTGATTGTTTGATTGGTGCTGTTAGAAGATTGAAGGTGATGGAGGTAGAGGCAATGTTCATACATTTGCGAACATTGAAACCAGAATAAGAAAAATGTAGTTTACATTTTATGTTCAACTTTATTTTGAAGAACAAATAAATGGGTAGGATGGTTTTGCATGAACTACATTTTCCACAAATTGATCTATGACTTTGTGTTGCCAACTGAGTGAACAAGTGAAATGTGAACTTGGCAAGTGTAAACTCTTTATTACAATGTATTGATCCCATCGTATCTTGGCTTCTTCTGCTACCTTCCAACTTTCATTGGTACCAAATAGACCCGGTTGAAAAAATGTTGACCAAATAAATCAATCAAACCCACACTTGCCACATATACATATATAAATTCATGGGATATATAGCATGCTGCATATATAGTTGCATCCTCCTCATAGTACTGAAGAATTAATGGATCCCGGTTCTTGCATTCCTTGTCTCCATGAAGAACTTCTCAACGATGACGTGTTTCTCTGGGACATTCCATCTTCTGATCAGCCTGATCAGCCTAATCATAGTTTCATCATCAATTCAGTGCCCAAAGAAGAACCCATCCTAATTACAAGAAGTGCGTTTGTGAAATATATGAAGCCAAAGTTCATGATATGCATATGCTGCATAGTAGCATCCTCATACTGAAGAATTAATGGATCCCAGGTCTTGTATGTCTCATCTCCATGAAGAATAACTTCTCAACGATGACGTGTTTCTCTGGGACATTCCATCTTCTGATCAGCTTGTGTTGGGAAACAATGACCGAGTCGCGGACCAGGTCGCTCTCTTGAAGACAATTCGGCGATTTGGTCGGTGGTGCAAAACCAGTTCGTACTCTCGCCGCCGCCTCTAGGATAAAACAGCATCGTAGAATAATAACTGATTTGCTTGCACAACAAATCAGTGCAGATTTGCAGTTTCGAAATAAATAACTGCTCGAAAATTTCTGTAAGAACGTTTTAATGGCGGAGGAGATTTTTTTTTTGTGTACTAATCTCGTCTACAACAGAAGATAATATATAGACGGGGATTAGGGTTAATCGAAAATACTGGGCAGTAGGAGAAAATAGGATCTGTTGAAATACCGGGTCAAAAGTTTACCGCTTCATGATAAAGTCGGCTCAGATTTTTTTTCCATAAAAACGGTTTGAAAAAGTCAAGGTTTTCTGGTCCAAAAATATAAGTGTCTACACCACATAGCCAAGGCCCAAGCTCAAGCCCAAGTCCAAGCCCAAGCCCGAACCGAACCGAGCCGGGCCGGGTCGAGTCGGTCGGTCGCGCGCGCGTGTGTGGTGTTCATGATGCATGGTTTCCCTCCTCACAACAAAGCATGCATTGGGAGCCCAAGGCCCCAACATAACTTCTTAGAAACAAGTATAAATACTTGCATCTCTCTTATAATCCCATGATGTAGGACTATTCACATATAGGAGCCATCATACACTTATTTCTATACTTTAAATAATTCACATAAATTTCCAACAATCCCCCACTTGAATTTTTTAAAATATTATCGAGCAGTTTCTAAAAACATAAGACTGTGCATAAACAAAGGTGTCATCCGACTTGAACCTTTGCATAGTGAGTAAGATTTAGTTTTTACTAGAGTGACACGTAGTCTTGAACTCTATTCCTGACATCAAACCACCCACAACCTTTTCTATAGTGCAATCAAATAAGCCCGTGCGTTTATGGCCATGCACGTCTATCCCAGTTTAATGAACGCTCTAGAAGTTCTGCCCAAAACTCCATAGGAAACGACCACATTTCCAAATTCACACAGGTGAGTCTATCAAGAGTACTCCTGAAGGTAGGTACTCCACTCCAAATAGAGTATAGATCTCATTAAGAGTTTTTATTAACTCATCCTCTAACCACTTCAAGAATACATGCTTCTTAGTTTATTAAATAGCATGTTTTACTTTTATCACTACACAACTTGTTTTTACCCATTGAACCTATTTCTTGGGATCTCCAGTCATTTAGGTCGGGTTACCATTGTGCGTGATTCCACAATCTCAGGGCAATAGTCCCATTCTTTTAGAATTATTAAGGACTTTCTTTCTGGTCAGTCCTTTCGTCAAAGGATCTGCCAAATTATCGTCACTTCATATGTGATGTCCTCTAACAATATTATGCATACGACTGTCATTTCTTACCGTTGTATTATCGGTTCTGTTTTTCTTTCAATAGTCGTCAATTCTTTCATCACTATATATGTGATGTTCTTTTACAGTATTGTGCTTACGACGTCGTTTTCTACCGTTATTATAACGGTTCTATACTTTTTGTAATAGCCGCGGAACTATCACAATCGATTACACCACTGGTGTCTATCTTTCGCGTATAGGGATCTCAACTAGCAGATTTCTTTAGTTCTCTGCTTCTTCACTAGCTGTGGCTAGTGCTCTTATCTCAGTCACTATAGTATACTGAGTCAAGATATTCTGTTTCTTAGATTTCCAAGAAACAGTTCTTCCAGCAATGCTAAATATATAGCCACTGGTCGCAATAGAATCATCAGATAAAATATTCCAGTCAGCATCGGAATATCCTTCAAGTACAACTTGAAACTTTTCATAATGTAATCCAAGGTTCATGGTTCGTTTAAGGTATCTCATGACCCTTTCAATAGTATGTCAGTGCTCTATACTGGGTCTACTGGTAAATCTGCATAATAATCCCACGACATAGTCAATGTCTGGTCTAGTACATTCAGTGGCATACCGAAGGCTGCCAATGATGCTCGCAAAATCAGACTGTCTTACACCTTCATCAGTGTTCTTAAATAACTTTACACTGAGACCATATAGTGTATATGCAGGTTTACAGTCAAAATAATTGTATTTCTTTAGAGTATTCTCATTTTAATGAGATTGATCCAAAGAAAATCTCCTTTTACCAGTAATCTCAATACCAAGGATTACACTCACCTCACCAAGATCTTTCATATCAAAAATTTGCATTTAATAAGGATTTGACTGAGTTTATGGAATGAATGTTTGACCCAAAGATGAGTAGGTCATCTACATAAAGGCATATAATAGTGCAAATGTCATTCTCAGATTTGTAATAAATGCATTTGTCACTTTCATTAACTTTAAAACCATGTGAAATGATTAAAGTTATCTAATTTTTTTTTATGTCATTGTTATGTGCTTGTTTTAAACCATATAATGGTTTATCTAATTTGCATACTTTATGTTCTTGACTATGTACTACGAATCCTTCAGGCTAGTCCATATGAATTTCTTCTTCTAATTCACCATTCAAAAATGCGGTTTTAACATCCATTTGGTGTATTAATAAATTGTGAATGGAAGCAAATGAGATTAATACCCGGATGGATGTTATTCTAGTTACAGGTGAAAAAGTATCGAAGAAATCTATATTTTCTTTTTCTCTAAAACCTTTAGCTACTAGTCGTGCTTTGTATTTATCAATAGTACCATCAGGTTTTAGCTTTCTTTTTAAGTACTCATTTACAGCCTATAGATTTACAACCAGAGGGTAAATATGTCAAATGCCAAGTCTTATTGGATTTCAAAGAATCCATCTCATTATTTATAGCCTCTCGCCAAAATCAGCATCTAAAGAAGATAAGGCCTCTTGGAGATTTAAGGGATCCTCCTATATAGTAAAATCACAAAAATTCAAACCAAATCCGTTTACGGTTCTTGCTCTTTTACTTCTTCTAGGTTCAACTTCAGAACTTTTATTAAGTTCTGCTCTAATAGGCGTACTTGATGTGCCCTCACTATTCCTTAATTTTAAAAAAAAATTCATTTCATAAAAATTGGCATCATTTGATTCAAATTATATTATGTGTATTTAGGTCATAAATTCTGTATGCTTTGCTATTAACAGCATAGCTTATAAATACACATTCGTATGATTTACTTGCCAATTTTATTCTCTTAGGGTCTGGAATGAGAACGTATGCCAAGCAACCCCAAGTTCTAAAGTATGACATATTGGATTTATATTTCTCTAAAATTTCATAATGCGAAATTTTATTCTTAGATTTGGGGATTCTATTCAGAACATAACATACAGTCTACAAAATATCCCCCCACTAATGTTTTGCTGCACCAAAATTTAATAAAATGACAATTACTAATTCAGTAAAGGTCCTTTTTCTTAGCTTTACCTTCCATTTCAGGTGAAAATGGTGCAGTTCTCTTATGTACAATATATCACAAAAAAAATCCAGAATAGAATTTGATTCATATTTTGTTCCTCTATCACTATGTAGTCTCTTAATTTCCCTATTTGCTTGATTTCAATTTTGAATGTTTCAAACATGTCAAATGCATCACATCTTTAAGAATCAATGTCTTTCCAATCATATGTTTTATTTTCATATTACCAGTCTCTACAGCTTAAGTGGTGCGAGAATCTCACAACACACTTTCTGATCGTCAGCAACCGTGTATATTGTGAATATATCACGATCATAACAAACATGGCGAGAAACACCAATGTCTGCCCACCAACCCTCTGATTCACCAACAAGATGAACCTCAGTAATCATAACCGTTAGAGGCTCCTCAGTCAGGTTTGCCTACGGTGCAGGGTCTGGCCTGTTCCGACACTTTCGTGACATATGATCTGGTTTTCTACAGTTGTAATATAGAATAACAGTCCAGAATCATTCATTTGGGTTGATTGCTGCTGTCATTTATGGTTTCCTTGCGGATTCCATTCTGTTATTTACTGGTCGGTTGTTGATGCTTACTATTTTTAGAGGTGTTCATATGTTTGAGAATTTATATTTTCTCATAGTAAAATATTCATAAACTCAGAGACTAACATAAATTATCCACATGTATACAACAAAGGTGTTCTATATTCTATTTTTTCACTTGTATGCATAGAAACTATGTCAATTTATTTGATGCAAAAAAAAAAAAAAAAAACTATTCATCCAATTAATGTCAATTCTTAAGGACATTATCAAATAACATACACATTCTATTAATGTCAAATTTTTTAGTGACATTTCCCAATATTATATGTGTTCTATTAATGTCAATTTTAATGACATTTCCATATAATCATATGCATTTCAAATGTATTGACCAATTATTTATTTTGGCCACTTCTTATCTTCCCTAAAAATATATATAAATAAATCGAGAGATTTATGCATCATAATACAGTCTGAACATCGCAATTCATGCATTTCTACTTGCTCGACCTCGTGGTAATCACTTGAGTATGCAATTACATTTAACCATGTATATGTGCTTCGGCATTCACAACCAATTTAATCAGCATTGACAAAGCACATTACTGTATAAGTTATCATACTTCAAATGTCACATGGAGCAAAAGAAACGATAAAAAATTAAAACCATACCAGACATTAAGTTGCAAGTAGGAAACAAGTTCTGAAGCTTTACTTCTCTTTATGACCGCGCATCAGCTCTCTCAACTCAACTATCTCATCTTCACCGTACATGTATTTCGTCAGATCCAGGGTATACCCGAAAGCTCAATCAGGCCAAATTATTAGATCTGGGATCTTTAGTGCATATCGAGTGTGGTAGCAGCGGTCTAGTATGTACAGATAAACATAGAAATGAATACAGCAAACCCTAGACGGGTATCAGAAATGAGCAAGGTTGAAGACGTTTGGTCGCCGAATGTAAATGGGGCAGTCACAGCCATTGTTTCACGGATCGTCTTCAAATTGTTGGGAAACAATGGCTGAGTCGCGGACCAGGTCGCTCTCTTGAAGACGATTCGGCGATCTGGTCGGTGGTGAAAAACCAGTTCGTACTCTCGCCACCGCCTCTAGGATAAAACAGCCTCGTTGAACAATAATTGATTTGCTTGCACAACAAATCAGTGCAGATTTGCACTTTCGAAATAACTGCTCGAAAATTTCTGTAAGAACATTTTAATGGCGGAGGAGATTTTTTTTTGTGTACTAATCTTGTCTACAACTGAAGATAATATATAGACGGGGATTATGGTTAATCGAAAATACTGGGCAGTAGGAGAAAATAGGATCTGCTGAAATACCGGGTCAAAAGTTTACCGCTTCATGATAAAGTTGGCTCAGAATTTTTTTCCATAAAAACGGTTTGAAAAAGTCAAGGTTTTCTGGATCAAAAATATAAGTGTCTACACCATATAGCCAAGGCCCAAGCCCGAACTGAACCGAGCCGGGCCGGGTCGAGTCGGTCGGTCGCGCGTGCATGTGTGGTGTTCATGATGCATGGTCTCCCTCCTCACAACAAAGAATGCATTGGGTGCCCAAGGCCCCAACATGACTTCTTAGAAACAAATATAAATACTTGCATCTTTCTTATAATCCCATGATGTGCGACTATTCACATGTAGGAGCCATCATACACTTATTTCTATATTTTAAATAATTCACATAAATTTCCCAACAGCTTGTCATCATTAATTAAGTGCCCGAAGAAGAACCCATCCTAATTACCAGAAGTGCGTTTGTGAAATATATGAAGCCAAAGTTCATGATATGCATATGCTGCATAGTAGCATCCTCATACTGAAGAATTAATGGATCCCAGGTCTTGTATTTCTCATCTCCATGAAGAATAACTTCTCAACGAAGACGTGTTTCTCTGGGACATTCCATCTTCTAATCAGCCTGATAACAATTTCATCATCAATTCAGTGCTCGAAGAACAACCCGTTCTGGCCAGAAGTGCTTTTGGGGAATATATCAACCCAAATAATTCAAGTCCTACTGGAAGGGCGTCTAACCATATCGAAAAGAACCATCGGACTGTCATAAAAGATCAAGATAAAGGAAGAACAAATGTACGTCATAGATTAATACATATGCTGAGAGGCATACACAAAGCTCAGTTGGAAAATAATGAAAAAAATGATGAACAAGAAGAATGAATGTAGTAGGGGATTTCGACATATGTTGAAGGAGAGACAGAGAAGGGAGAAGATGAGCCAAAGATACGCTGATTTGCATTCTATGCTACCCCATTGTTCAAAGGTGTAATTTCTAAACTTTTATGATATATGAACTTTCAAATAAACTTCACTTGACAAGTTCTTGATCGACTTAGCTTTTTTCTTTTTTATGATCATCCACAGACTGATAAGATCTTTATACTGCAATCTGCAACGGCTTATGTTAAAGATCGCAAGATGGTGAAAGAGGAACTTTGGAAGTGTAAGATGGAACTTACGAATGTGTTGTAAGTTATGAAGGGAAACAAAGAAGGGAAAACAATAAGAATCTACGATTGGTGCTGTTAGAAGACTGAAGGATATGAAGGTAGAGCCAGAGGCAATGTCCATTCAAACACAGTTTTCTGATAATGAACGGATATCAATTTTGAACATTGAAACCAGGATGGGGAAAATGTAGTTGATATTTTATGTTCAACCTTATTTCAAAAACGGATAAATGAGGAGGATGGTTTTGCATATAAACTACATTGTCCCCTAACTGATCTATGACTTTGCATTGCCAACTGAGTGAACAAACGAAATGTGAACTTGGCAAGTGTTTATTATATATAATGTTCGTATTTATCCCATTGTGCTTGAGATCAGGTAATTTTTTTAGAGACTGATCCAAGCGTGTACAAAGAGGAACACTATATACAACCTTTGGATCTACGATTTTCTAAGTGTTTACAAATTACAAAGAGAGATTGCTTTTAGGAAATTGTGTTTAGTACTGCTCTAATGAGTTCGAGCATGTTCACTCTTTAAATTTTTGGGTTGTAGCTTGCAACAAAATCCGAAATGCATGATAAAAATTAGGCATAATTGACATTGATCCGAGTTTCACTTTTTCTCTAGTTCCTGCATAATCCCACAGCCATATTATATATATTCGACTTCGAGCCTTTCAGTTAAAGCTTCAAGTATTTGCAAGGCTATATTCTTCCTCTTGTTTCTTATCATTTTTATTCTCTTTTTATTGGTGCTTGTGCTTGATTTCTAGATGCAATAATATGAAATGGCACAAATGTTTTTAGCCACTTTTAATTTTTATTTGATATGTCGCACGATTTCTCCAACTCTTCTCAGCCTACCTCGTCCTCTGGAACGACGAGAGGATGTCTAGGTTTATAGTCCTCTGCTGTGTTCACAAAGACGCGTGCACGTCAACTTATTGCTTTGACCAATTCGTCACTTCAAATTTCAACGTACGGGTAGGGCTAGACTACACAGACAGTCACATGTAGAATAAGCAAGACAACCTGAAAAGGGCTTGAAACTGTTGGAATGCTCTTATACAGTTGTCTAATGGAGAGTGAAATATGAAGAAAGATTGCATGGAAGACTTGGATGAATGGTAGAATACTACAACTCGACGTTATAAAAAATACAAGCGTAAGTCTTTCATCTGATTCCGGCAACGAAACATGCTTCATGAGGGTGCCATCTCGAAGGGGAACCTACATTTAACCCTATTCCTCTAATCGCTCCATTCACGCCAAAGATACGCCTTTAATGGATCTTTTCTATAGACGGATGCACCTACTTTGTCGGCGGCTAGTTGGGCTTCTACATCCTTGTCTTCTGCAGGTTCTTCATACAACGAGCGTGTATATGAGCAGGTACAACGTTGCAGTCGATTGGTAGCGTTATACTTTGCCTACCAAGTATGGTAGCTAGGATGGTGCGACAGAGTGACGCGAGAATGTTAGATATCCCAAGGAAACCCCAAACGACAAGGTCTAGGATATTGTCTCATTCATGATCTCCGACTTTCCTAGACGTAATATGTAGCGTGTTTGATATATGTTTTATTATCGTTAAATGTAATATTATTTGATTTTATTATGTTATGAAAAAAATATGCATTTCCTATTTGTTTTACCATTACAAAATTTTAGCTACAAACAAATATATAAAACTGCTCGATATACTTCGCTCACTTTAATAGTTCAATTCACCGTTCAATTAACCACTCAAAATGACAAAAACATATCATTTGCTTATTCAACATTAACTGCTTAATTAACCATTCGGTCAACTCGTTCATCTCAGCCGTTCGCCATTATCCAGAACAGACACTAAATTTAAGGAATTTTTGACACATCGTAATATTATGTCTCTTAACAACGACATAACTCCACCTTCAAAGTAAAATAAAAAGACATTTTTATGATCTTATATCTCTAATAACATCACATAGGTTGTATATTTTGTCTTAGTTAGAGTGCCTTTTTTTTTTTTTAACCAAAAGTGGAAAATTGAAGGGGTAAATGGAAGATGATGGAGATGTTCAAATTGGATGATTTAAATGTGAATCAATTTTATTATGGAGGAGACTTTTAATTGATTCCTGTAATCAATTAGTTATGGTCAACAAATTGGAAAGATATGAAATAGATTATTTGATTTGATCAATCAATCAAATCTTGATATATGTGGGAACAAATTTGGATGGAATGAGAAATTATATTATTTGATTTAAGGAATCAATCAAATATATGTATATGGGGAAACAATCACAAATATGCAAGATTTGCATTGAAACCAAATCAAGAAAATTCGAAAACTTTTCATGCTTACCTTCAGGCAAGTGCTCATCCTTACTCTTATAAATAGGGAGGCATTGCTCATCCTTTTCATCACAAGCCAATAGTGCTTTATTCTACATATCCTCGATAAGATCTCTATTTTTGTATCAATTATAGGGTGAGAAATATATTAAGTGTTTGTATTCTTCTCTTATTTACTCTCTCTTGAACTGAAGAAAGAATAAAAGAAGTTGTTGGGTCTCCGTGTACATAGGATATTCATATTCGAACCACGTTAAATCTTCTGTATCTCTTATTTCTACTATTGTTTCTGTGAGGCTGCATAATTGATTCTTGTTCTTTTGTTTTGAGTTCTGTTGGTATCTAAACAGAAAATACTAGATTCTGATCAAATACAATTCCGCTCAAATTAACAAAAATTTAACTACAGTTTGGTATTGGAGCTAGTGTTATTGTTCATATTTGGATATTAATAGCCACTTCTGGTAAGTCTATTGGTAGATCTGGTGTCAATTATGGAGTAACACATTTTGACGAAAAGGGAGATTTTAATACTTGAAAGATGAAGATGGAGGCAATATTGAAGAAGGAGAAGACTTATAAAGTTGTTGTTGCGCCTGAAATATTGAAAGATATAAACGCAGCTGATTTGGAAGAGATGGAAGATGAAACTCTCACAACAATTCAGTTGAGTCTTTCAAATGAAATTCTTAGAGAATTTTCTCAGAAGAAGACGATGAAGGAACCATGGGATGCATTACCTGATGCATATCAAGACAAGTCTCTCACTAATCGGATTATTCTTCAATAACAACTTTATTCATTCAAGATGAAGCCTGAAGCCGATCTTATGGAGCATGTAGATGTTTGACCACTTAAGTTGTGAACCTGAAGGCAGAAGATGTTGATATTACTGATGAGGCTCAAGTAGTGATCCTCTTATGTTCCTTGTGTAGTGAATATACTGCTTTTTAAATTCCATGAATTATGGTCGTGGTAAAATTACTTTCTGATGTAAAGACCGGTCTTCATAATGAAGTATTAAGAAGTAGATTGGCGAGCACTGGCAGTGATAGTGATACCCAAGGTTTATATGTTTAGAGAGGTAGAAGTCAAAGCAAGTCAAAGAAAGGTAGAGGACGGAATTCTTCGAGGTCTCAGTCTAGGGGGACTAAGAATTTGACTTTCCATCATTGTAAAAAGCATGGGAACTTCATTGCACAATGTACCAAGCTTGAAGGAAGAAGATTAGACCTAAAGCAAGCTTCAGGCTCTACTTCGGAGAAATCAGATACAGAGAGTGACACTGACGTGTCCATCGCTTTTGGCTCTTCTGGGAAGAGCACCCTATGGTTGATTGATTCTGATGCATCTTATTATATGACACCTTATAGGAATTCCTTTTCCACTTACCGTGAGATTGATGGAGGATAATTTCTAATGGGAAATGATGCTTCTTGTCGTATGGTTGGTGTTGGTAGTGTAAAGATCAGGATGATTGACGATATTATTCGAATCATTACTGATGTTAGGCACGCACCTAATTTAAGGAGGACTTTGATTTCTATTGGGGCATTGAGTAGAATCGTATTAAAGTTTGTACTTGAAGAAGATAAGAGAAAATATCTAGGAGTTCCATGATTGTTATGAAAGAAGTGAGGGCAGGAAATCTCTATTTACTTAAGCGCGCTACTATAATTGGTGAATCGGCTTCAGTTACTTTTGTCAATTCAGATTCTTCTAGATTATGGGACTTGCAGATGGGTCATATTGGCGAGCGCAACATGAGTGAGCTAAGAAAGCGAGGTTTAATTGATGGAGTTCGACATTCAGAGCTTGGTTTTTGTGAAAAGTGTGTTCTTGGTAAGCAGACGAAGAATTCTTTTGGTGTTAGTGAGCATAAGGCAAAAGCTATTTTGGATTATGTTCATATAGATGTTTGTGGACCTTCCCCCTGCCTATCATTGGGTGGAGCCAAGTATTTTGTTTCATTTATAGACGATTTCTCTCGTAAAGTCTGGGTGTACTTTCTAAAGTTTAAAAATGAAACCTTTGCTAGATTTCGTAAATGGAAATCTATGGTGGAGAAGTGGTCAGGGAAGATTTTGAAAGTTCTCCATTCAGATAATGACGGTGAATTTGTATCACAGGAATTCATCGATTATTGTGAGTTCGAAGGCATTAAGAGGCATTACACCACACCAAGCGACCCCTAGTTCAATAGAGTTGTAGAAAGGATTAAGCAAATATTAATGGAGAGAACTACATGCCTCAGATTGACAGCTAAGTTGAAGAAGGGATTTTGGGCTGAAGCTTTATATATGGCGGATTTCCTCATCAACCACATACCTTCTACTGCCATATACACGAAGATCCATAAAGAAGTATGTAAAGAAGAGCCTGTTAGCTATTCATTCCTCAAGGTGCTTGGTTGTCCAACTTATGTGCATGAGAGTCGAGGAAAGCTAGAACCTAGAGCTCGCAAGTGTATCTTTCTAGGTTATAGAAGAGGAGTGAAAGGATATAGGTTGTGGTGTCCTATTAGGAAGAAACTATAAGCAGACATGTAACTTTTGATGAGAAGGCTGTGCTGAAGGTGGAGCCTTCCTTATCGGATGACAATGAGAGGACATGTGAAGAATACCAGACACAAAGCAAGTCATCCGTTGATTCTTCTCATAGACATTCAAATGGTGTTTCCGATGACACCGTGGTCTATGAGGATAGTACAGATATTGGCATAGAAGATCAGACTTAAGGTGGAGCTCATACAGAGACTAGGCTTGTAAGAGAAAGACAAAAGCCTAGATGGCTTGATGAGTTTGTTGGTTTGATCTTCAAAGACATTGACCCTGATATGGCAACATAAACATTAAACATTGTCCATGATGAGCCCAGTGATTATAGAGACGTTATTGCATCAGTTGACAGTTTCAGTTGGTTAGTTGCTATGGAAGAGGATATCGAATCTTTATAAAAAAATCACACTTGGGATTTGGTGCCACTTTCTACCAACAAAAGAGCTATTGGATGTAAGTGGATATATAAAGTGAAAGATGGTGGCAATGGAAATTTCAAATATAAAGCAAGACTAGTAGCAAAAGGGTATGTTCAGAAGATGGGGGTAGAGTATCATGATATCTTTTCTCCAATTGTTAGGCATACTTCTATTCGTACATACTTCTATTCATATTCTCGTGGCATTAGTTACTCATTATGATATGGAATTAGAGCAGCTAGATGTTAAAACTGCATTCTTGCATGGTGTTCTGGATGAGAAAATTTATTTAAAGCAGCCGGAAGGGTTTATTGATAGTAGCTGACCAGATTATGTTTGCAAACTTAACAGATCTGCATATGGATTGATACAATCTCCTAGGCTAAGGTATAAGAAATTTGATAAGTTTATGCTTTCACGTGGATACTCTAGAAGTTTCAAAGACCAGTGTGTTCACTATAGGAGATGTGATAATGATATGATTTATTTGTTGTTATATGTTGATGATATGCTAATTGCATCTCGGAGTATAGTCATAATTAAGGAGTTGAAAGTGGAGCTCAGTAGAGAGAAGGATTTGGGAATGACACAAAGAATATTAGGTATGGAGATAAGATTGGATAGGAAGCGGAGAAAGTTAAGGCTCACTTGGGCGCAATACATTGGGAAAGTCCTCACTCGATTTGGAATGGAGAAAGCCAAACCTGTTGCTACTCCATTAGGCTCTCATTTTAAGTTGTCAAAAGACCAATCTCCTACATCAGAAGAAGATAAGAGGTATATGGCTAATATACCTTATTCTAGTGTCGTAGTAGTCTTATGTATGTGATGGTGTGCACAGGAAAAAATTTGGCCCATGTTGTGGGTGTTGTGATTCGATATATGTCTAACCCAGGCAAAGAACATTGACAAGCCGTGAAGTGGATTCTTAGATATCTTCGAGGCCCTTCTTTGGTAGGCTTGTTATATGGTGGAGTAGATGATGACATCTCCCTCAGAGGACACTGTGATTCCGATTATGCAGGGGATAGAGATGCTAGGAAGTTGGTATCGGGCTATGTTTTTACACTTGGCATAGGCTCGATTTCATGGAGATCAAAATTGCAATCTATCATAGCTTTGTCGACTACCAAACCATAGTTGATATCGATTGTGAAAGCAACAAAGGAAGGATTATACTTACTTCAGTTGTTGGTCAAACTTTTAATGGCACAACGAACAGTAGAGCTATTTTTAGATAGTTAGAGTGTGATTCATCTTGTAGAGAATCAAGCTTATTTTCACGGACGAAACATATTGATGTTAGAGATTTCTTTCTCATGCTTAAAGAAGAAAAAATAAGATCAAATTAGTAAAGGTGAGTACTTTGGATGATCCTTCAGATATGATGACAAAGTCCCTTCCTAAAGAACAAGTTTGAGCAGTGCTCAAACTTGATTAGTTTTCTTCCTCCTACTTGAGCGTCATGAGGGCACCGACCGAACAACTAATTCTGTTGATTGATGAATATATTTAAACCGAGGTGGAGTGTTAAAATTGGACGATTAATTTAAATTTATGTCAATTTTATTATGGAGAAGATTTTAATTGATTCATGTAATCAATTAATTATGGGCAATAAATTGGAAAGATATAAAAGGGATTATTTGATAAATCAATAAAATCTTGATATATGTGGCAACAAATTTGGATGGAAATTATTTAATTTAAGAAATCAATCAAATATATGTATAACGGAAAACAATCACAAATATGCAAGATTTGCATTAAAACCAGAACAAGAAAATCTAGAAACTTTTCATGCTTATCTTCAGGCAAGTATTCATCCTTACTCTTATAAACAGGGAGTCATTTGCTCATCCTTTTCATAACAAGCCAATAGTGCTCTCTTCTTGTGCAGTTTATTCCCCACTATTACCCAGCCATATCCCCGCTATATTGTGTAGCGGATTTCTGCTACTGCGCTATTTCCAAATTTGCTATGAAATAGCCTTTCCGCTTTAAGCCCTATTATAATATGATATTCTCGATATATCCTATTATTTCAGTTATATTCCACTATTTTCGCTATATCTTCTATAAGAGAAATGAATTAAAAATACATTTATGCATTATGAAATAATTTTTTAAATATAAAATTTTAACATGTATTTTTCAAAATATAAAATAGTATAGTATTCTATTAAATTTAATCAAGCTAAATAAAAGTTTACACTTTTTACATATATTTGCTTATGATTTTATTTAAGATTAAGAATGTACTAGTTTTAATAATTAAAGTTAATTTTCCATTTATTTATCATTTATATATTCATAAAAGCATTAAATACAAGTTTTATATATTATTTTAGACTCATCCGCTATATCCTGCTATTTCCTCGCTTTTTCCCCGCTACAACCTTTTGCGCCTTCGCCACATTAGATCCGTTGAGCGCTTTAACTGCACAACTCTCTTCAACATACCCTCAATAAGATCGCTATTTCTGTACCAATTATATAGTGAGAAATATATATTGAGTGTTTATATTCTTCTCTTATTGCGCTCTCTGTTGAACTGAAGAAAGAATAAAAGAAGTTGTTGGTTCTCTGTGGATGTAGGATATTCATATCTGAACCACGTTAAATCTTCTGTGTCTCTTATTCATGCTATTGTTTCTGTGAGACTGCATAATTTATCTTGTTCTTTTGAGTCCATCGGTATCTAAACAAAAAATTATAGTTCCTGATCAAATATGCTTCCGCTCAAGTTAACAAAAAATTCACTATAGGAGAAAGGGTAAGTTCATGAAAGGAGAATGCGTTCTTTTTAGAAAAGGGGAAACACAAAAGAGGAAGCATGATTGGAATTTTATTCGTTCATGTCGGACACTTCGAACACGGATGTGAACAAATAAAATTTCAACGTTCATTTTAAATGAATAGTTTTATGGGTTCCACGTCCGATTCAGACGTAAATGTGAACGACCCTAGTTCAAAAAAGAACGTGGGTGCCTTAATTTTGAGCCATAGCTTATGTTGATGCTGCTAATCAGTGGCATATCCAAAGTTTGAACCTGGAGGGGCACATATTAAATAGTCATATTTTTGGACTTAAGGCTAAGAGTCATGTTTCTTTTTATAATCATTCAATATTTATTTCCATATAGAAAGAAAGTTGAGCAGCAATTTTCTTATTGCAAAAACAATTAAAAACATGTAATATATTTCAAGGCAGGATGTGAAATCGATCAGTTCAGGTGGCAACAACATGTTAGTACTGCAGTGATCAATCTAACTGGCACTAGCAATGAATAGAGGTTAAGTGTTACATCGTTTTAGATCTTACATTCAATTCAACCACAAAAGTAGATGATGAAAGATATGGTATGTTTGAGGTTAAGGACGAAATAACGACTATGAATTTTCGGGTTAAAATCAAGAAAAAAGGTGAAGTGGACTTGAAGTAGAGAACGAGAGTAAAAAAGGTTGCATTTCTAGGTGGATTTCAACAAGTGAAGAAAAAAAGGTTATTTATTTTTATAGTACTCTACAACTTAGTCCAAATTAGTTATATATAAACCTCTGTGAATGTTCTTTTACTTCACAATACGTGGAAACCTTGTATGTAGTGTCGGCCCAAAAAACCCGTTTCCCAAGCCACAACAACATTTTGTTGCCCACTCTTCAAAAATTTTAGAAGTTGTTTTAATGATACGGAATTTTCTTTTATTGTCACAAGCATAGTCAGCAATGAGCTAATGAACACTATCTCCAGACCTGCATGCAAGCACATAAATATAAGAAAGTTGTGTGAGCATGCGCGTATGCGTATTATTGTAAGTGTGTAGCAAATAAGAGAACTAGTTAGCTCACCGAAGAAAGGAATAGAAAGAGCTACCAGCAAAGTTGAAACAACCAAAGCAGTTCTGATTCCAATAGAGTACATATGGGACTTCATTTTATTTTTTGGTATCAACGCTTCTAAACTCGGTGTCATAGGCATTAGTGTTATTGCATATGTAAACAACAATTAAAGAAAAACACTTTAAATTAACAAATTTTGAATTATTTCAATACTACATAAGTCTACAAATTGTATGTTAAAGTAAGAGTAAAAAGGATATTTGGTAAGGGGGTTAACCACCTGCAAGAATAAGCAATATACCGGTCAAATTATTCTTTTTTCCTCTTCATAAAACTGAAGAATGTACAGATCTACATATTGGATGAAAGTTAATTATGTATAGTAGCCCACACAGCAATTTTGGAAGCCACGAAAGTTTGTGGCATATTAAGCATGAACTGAGAAAGTGTAGCTTCTCCAAACATTGCATATCCCATGGCTACAACTCCACCAAACATTACAGTACAAATGAAGGAACTGCATATGATGAAGAGAATCATATGAATTTATGCCAGAACTATATGAATTTGTGAACCACAAAACTGCTACCAGTTAACAGATTTATCCCTCAACAAATCAATGCATTATATACAAAATACAAAATTTTTACTTTGCATTTACACATGAAATAAGCTATAGTATTCAATTCTCAAAATATGGACTAAACATCATCAAAATACAGACTAAACATCAACTTTTCATACAAAATAATGACCAACTTTCTATAAGTAGTTTAAAGCAAAATGCTTCTTCTTGCATTTTTTGTAGAAAATTCTTCAATCAAATTATCATAATTAAGCTTATCCAAAAACACACTTTCAATTGAAATCACTGCAAGTCCGTTCAATCTTTCTTGTGACATTGTAGTTCGAAGATAATTTTTAATCAATTTCAGTTTAGAAAAGCTTCTCTCGGTAGAAGCAACTGTAGTCGGAACAGTTAACAAAATCCGATAAGCAACCCATGCACGTTGGAAACCACCATCTTCTATATAAGATTTTATAAAATCGAGAATATCAACTGATTTAGTTATTTCTTTTGGTAACATAGTATGCAAAGCTGTAAGATCTTGAAATAAATCCTTTCTATATATGTGTATATATATATGTGTATATATATGTGTGTGTGTGTGTGTGTGTGTGTATATATATATATATGAAAATGGGTTCTTTATTAATAAACACGTTTCAGCACAGCTCATACGTATTTACAAAACACGCCCATAATACACGCATCGATACAAAGTATCAAACACAAATACACCATGCTTATACTTCACAGATCTTCTATATACACCATTCTACCCAGTCCAACCCTATACACTGAAAATAAACCGTAATAGTAAGCCTGCCAATCTTGGTTCAAATAGATAACTCGGTTTACAACTGCCAAGACCATTTGCCATTTTGAAACTACTGTACATTTCCCCTTTTTGCATGCGAATGTGCCTCGTTTTTGCAACTGCCAAAAGATTGTTTACACTTTAAAATTGTCGTTTGCCAGTAGTCGTTTTGCATGTACAACGTGTCTCTAATTTTGAAACTGCCTTTCATGTGATGCATAAAAATTGTTTCCCTTTGTCTCATAACATGCTTGCATCTCACCATCGACTGTCATGTGATCCTTGAAAGCTGTTAATCTTAATCGTTGATCAGCCTTGAAATCTCCAAATGGTTCTTGCGTAGGAAGCCGCCATTCCCAAATGATGCATTGGACTCTTACAATCAAAGCTCGATACTCATATTCTGTCACGTTTCTACGTACCTTGCCTTCCCGTGAATGCAATCGTCAAAAATTACACGATGATGTGGATGTGGGTCATGTTTTAGATCTGTGTTTGCCAACGTTGATTGCCATCCATATCATATTTCTGGAGCTAACCAAGCCATATCCCATTATTTTAAAACTTCCGTGGATATTACTGTCATGATTTGTCACCTTTTTGAACTTGTAAGCGGTTACCAAACTGTCGAGATGATCTTCCCTCCCATGCACGTGAGTCCTTTTTCGCACGAGAAGATCAGATCCATATGGTAGTGTCGTTTAGATGAACTTCAATTTTCCATCTTCCATTTTTGGATGTTTGAACCTGGTTCAAAGCATACGATTTCTAATTCTGAAACTCTTCCATCAATATAATACTCTATGTATTGTAATAACAGATTGTAGGAGAACTGAAATTGAAATTAAACATGCCCGCCCCATTAACAAACTCTTTTTGGGCTCTCTAATGAGAGGAGTTCCTCTCTAATGAGAGGAGTTCATATACACATGCGCGCGCACACACATACATATACATATATCATATATCATATCTTTCATTGTATTTCAAGTAGCTTTCCAAAGGAATACATTGCTCGATTAGCTCATTTTTACCAAGATTTACAAACTTTGCATTTAACAAAAATCCAAAGTTGTTATCATAAAGTTCAATTTGTTCGAAATGATCCTTGAATGATGTTAGAGTTTGATCCATGATATGAATGAAGTATGTAACTTTAAAAATCTCTTCTAGAGATTGACTTTTTTTTACTAGTTGCAATATCCTCATCAAAATGTTTTTTCCGACGAATAATTATTTTTACCTCAAATTTTGGTTCAATACCAACCATCCATAGAAAGTTCATTAGCCTCTTTCACCATTTCTTAAAATTCATGCTCTCTAAAGTTTTGAAAAAAATTCTATAAGTTCTTTAATTTTGTAATTGCATCTTCTAAATTCATATCTTCACGTTGAAGTGCTTTGCTTAGTTGATTCACTTTATTTAATAACTTGTAACAAATACAAAGACTTGTCAAGAACTCAAAATTCTCTAAAATGTTAACACATAAAGCTTTAGTTGCTGCCATCACTATATATCCTCTTGCAATTTCAAATAAAGCATCTCTTAACATTAATGGTTGAAATCGAATAGCTTTTACACTTTCTATATGACTTTCCCATTGAGTAGCCGACAATGTTTTTGGTGCTAAACTTTTCACATATCTTTTAAGAATATCCCATCGATGAGTAGATTCTGAGAATAATGTATAAATTTTTTGTATGAATGCGAAAAATGTCCTTGCTTTAACACAAGATTTAGCCATATCACACAGTGCAAGGTTTAAATTATGACAGCCACATAACATGTAAAATGCTCGAGGATTTATATCGAGAAGTATTTTTTGTACACTTTGGTGTTTACCTTTCATATTAAATCAATTGTCATAAGCTTGACCTCTTACATCATCGATATTAAGTTTATTTTCATGCAAGACATTGTCAAGTTGTTGAAAAAGGCCAAGCCCCGACGTATCATCAACCACTATAAATCTAAGGAAAACTCTTCCACCTTCACCTCATTAATATCTTCAATATCCACACATCTTATAATGATTGACGTTTGTTCTTCGTGACTTAAGTCCAGTGTGCAATCAATAATAACCTAAAAGTACTTTGCTTTTAAGATCTTGGTTATTATATTTTCTTTGATCTCTTTTGATAATAGAAGTTATCTTATTTTGAATCTTATGACTAAGGTAGTGACATTGAATTTCTTTGTCGACTACAAGTCGAAGATGATCTTGCATAATCAGATCAAATGTGGCAAGAAACTTAATAAGTTGATAAAAAAGTCCATTATTCTTCTCATCTATCTTCTCATTACTTCCACGAAATGGTAAGCTATTCCTACAAAGTGTTTTCACACCTTCAATAATTCGAATCAATAACTTCCAACGAATTTTTTCTTTTTCAATTTGCTTCCATTTTTTTTATGAACGGTTGCCTTTCGCTTTATCCCATTTTGCAAATTAAACCATTTCACAACATTTTCACAATGTTTCGGATTAGTTTCATGCTCTCTAAGTTTGTATGGAAGATTATGCCAATTAACCGTTCCATCTTTCGATAATTTGCTTGTTATCAAATTATTTTTTAAATAACATGCAACAAAAACAAGACACTTTGTTCAGTGCATTTGAATATATTAGCCACTTCCTTTTATGTTCTTTGCCATTTGGAAAACATCGAATATAATGCTTGGATGAGAAACTTCTACTTTCCTGAATTTTATTACACTTGGAAACTTGTCGTTTTTCTTTAAAATCTTGATTGGTCCTCTTTGAACAATTATTATTATTATTTTTGTATCACTCATAAGTCCCCATAAACCCAAGTCATGATCAACGTCTTTGTTCAAATCAAGCACACTTTCTTCCTTTTCACTACTTAATTCATCTACATCAATGTCTTCGCCCAAGTCTACGTCGACATGATTATTGTTGCTTGTTTATTCAATAATTTCATTAGAATAAATAACCTCATCAATATGCACTTCATGATCTTCATGGTCCTCAAAGACTTGATCAACATTTTCGTCGGTAGCTTCACTTATCTCTTTAACTTGACTTGAACCAATGGATTATTGCATTTTTGCATTGAACAATTTAGAAATTGAGCCTCCTAATGATATAGATAATGCATATTAACGTTGTTTTACTTTTTTATTGTAAGCTCCAGAGTTTTTCTTTCTACTTCTCACCCGTTTCTTATCGGCTTCTTCCTTTGTCATATTCTCTACTTTTTAACAAATAACAATATTATCAACTAAACTAACTAACATATAAATTAATAAATAATACAATGAACTAATTAACAAATAAATCGGGTTATTCAACTGATTTGAATTAGACAACCATTTTAAGTTCATTTGAAACAATTATTCATTTACAAATCACAAGAAACACGATCAAATGAACAAGAAACACCATTAATCAATCTTAAAATATTTACAACTTCTTTTTCCCCCTTTTTTCAATAATTCAGAAACTTTTATATAACATTAGGTAACTCATTATTTACTTCAAGCAAAAATTAAATGGCTTTTGCCTTTGTAGGTTTGCTAGCTTGTTCCAATAGTGCCAATGATTCGTAAAAGAACTACAAGGTAAACTATAAACTAATAAACACATACATAGATTAATTCATTTAAATAATTCCATTTAAGATTCACCTCAAGCAACTAGACAAATAAACAACTTAAATTAATTCATTTAGATAATTCCATTGAGCAAACAACTAAATAAAACTAAATTAAATTCACCCATTGAATTAGCAGACATATGTAAAAAGAAATTATCTTAATTTATCGGGAGATAGAAGGAGCAGCAATTGCTTGATATTCGACAACGAATAATTGGAGATAAGATGACTGCAACACAGTAGTGATTAAAGGCATTTAAGGAGAAAACGAAGGCAGACACAACACAAATAAGATTGAACTAGGGCTTGAGCAGAAGCCCCAAATTTTTTTGTGGGATTAGATGGCCTGCGCTACGTGAGGTTGAGAAACAGAAGAAGAAGAGAATGAGAGTCATAAGAAACAACGTGAAATTACTTCTTTTTTTACCTAGGCCTGAAGGGGTTACCCCAGCCTATGGGCTTGGTGGGTTTACCCCTAGGCCGGCTCTGCTTATATGCATGCCACTAAAGCAATCCAAAAATGACACCGTTTGACATTATTCATATTCCATATTATCAAAGTTTTTTTATATTATAGCACATAAGTCATGTGGTGTTAGGATTGCCTCGCATGCTGTTAAGGTAGGAATCACGATTTGAATAAATAGTCCCACATCACGTAATAAATTGAAGGAATGAAGAACAAATTTGAGTTGGTAGGCATGTAGCATCAGAGATTCCTTTTGTTACAAGGATGTGTGTGCTAACTCATATGTGTGGGCCCTATGTGGAAGGAAGGGGGCTTTGTTACGACCGTCGTTACATAATAGTGGTATCGGAGCTGAAGATTACGGACTGGGTCATGGGGGCAAGGAAGTGCTATGATGCTCGTAGGATGCAAGTCAAGGGGGAGACTATTAGGATCGCCTCACATGTTGTTAAGGTAGGAATGACGGTTTGAAAAAATAGTCCCACATCACGGAATAAATTGAAGAAGTGGAGTACAAATATGAATGGTAGGCACGTAACAACAGGGATTCCTTTTGTTACAAGGCTGTGTGTGCCAACTCATATGCATGAGCCTTATGTGTAAGGAAGGGGGCTTTGTTCCGACCTTCGTTAGATAATATGTGGTTAGAAAAAACAAGCTCTCTCTCCTACATCCATGACTATCAACAAAATCACAAATAACCCAATCTATGTTTCAAACCCTAACTGGTATGAGAGTTCTTCTTCTTCGCCCCGTCTATTTCTCTTCCTCTACCAATTCATTAACCTCCTCCACAACAATCTATTCCTGACTATGTTGATGAGGATGACTTTCAAACAGTGAATTGGAAGAAGATATCTAATCGGGTCCCCTTGGAACCAGTAACGAACCAGTTTATTGTTAGTAAACCTACCGCATAAAAATAAAACCCGACTGGAATATCTGCTCCTGCCTCGCTGGCTCAAAAATCGCACTACAAGAAAAAATTTCTTTTACAGCGGAGAAATTGGTTGGTCATCTATTGCTATTATTGGTTTAGCGAAGGTAATAGCGACAGATTTCCAATAAATATGAATGGTGGGCAAAATTCTAGTTGGTAATTTATCATCCCTTTTAAGACGGAAATTATTATGAACTCTCCAAACTTTTCCTGTGTCTAATGTAAATAAAAAAATTAAATTCTAAAATAATTTAATAACATTTACCAATGGATATATATTTTCCAAGAATTTTTTTCATATAAAGAAATGGGTAAACCCTTGCTAAATAGCAAAGGATTAGCGATAGATATTGTTTTAGGCATATTCAATCCAACCATATCTGTAGGCAATCCGTCAATAAAACCTTACAAATTAGCAAGGGATTATCGACAAATATAATTTTAGATGTATATTTAATCTGATGTTATCTACGAGCAATCTGTCGGTAAACCTTAACAAACCAGCAAGGGATTAGCGACAAATATTATTTTAGGTACTATAAAAATAATAATTTCTAAACACATTTTTAAATGCATGCAGATGCATATAAGCAATAAGAAAAGATTAATATAAATTCAAAGGCATCGTAATCAATTCATAGAGAAGAAATCTTAACTTTATATTCACAAACTAAAAATCATACATCATCACAACTTTATATTGAAAATACACACTAAAAATCAAATACCATCATGGTAATGTATCAATTCTTTGTTGTTAAAGATGATTGCACAAATTAACATTTGCTTGAAGGGTGTCTACTTATCCGGATTTTGCTGCAACAAGTAACCTAAAAAAATTGGTAAAACTTGTTAACAAATGCTCTTATTTTAGTTGCTTATGGTATTTCAAAAATGGTATATAGAAGAAGTATTATTATGAAATAACTTATAAACTGGAAGAATCAAAGAACATCACCTAATCAATAAGCATATACTGTGCAGGAATGAATTTTGAACGTTGTTAATCTACTTTGAAATGAGAAATATCACATTTGTCATGTAAGATTTTTTTTTTGGGAAATCAAACAACCAGTGACTTTACCTGACAACATAGAGTATCTCAAAGACATACATTTGAATACGTTGAAACATAATTCTGAAGACTGGATAGTAGATGGAGACACGAACTCTGGCTTCTTTCACTCATCTACTACGAAGAAGAATAACCTCCTCTCGATCCTCTAGATCCTTTGCCCTGATTTGTCCCTGGCTTCCACTTCGGAGGAAGTCATAGTGACAATTCTGTCTCACTTCCACTACTTCCTTGGTTTGCCTTCAGTAGCCTTCTCTGATCCGGCTCTTTTGGTTTTTATTCCGAGGATCATTTCCCCTGAGGAAAGCTGCACTCTATTCAGTTTTTCGACTACAGAGGAAATCTGAGCTTGTGTTTTGCCCTTAACAAGGATAATGCGAGTGGGCCAGACGGTTTCAACGGTTTTTTTTTACAGGAGTGTTCAATCGATCATCCTGATAGAGTTTTGCCTCACTATACAGTTTTTTTCTTAGGTAAAATGCTCCCACAAGGTTGGACTTCCACAAATTTGGTTCTCAACCCCAAGTGTTAGAACCTCGCTTTTGTGCGGACTTTTGACCTATTAGCTTGAGCAATTTCTCTAGCAAGGTTATCTCTAAGGTGCTCACTTCAAGGCTAGCACTTTATTTGGATCGTGTTATCTCTTCTTCCCAAGCTGGCTTTTTGAAAGGACGCCAGATTATGGACAACGTCCTTTTAGCCCAAGATCTGGTTTCTCAGATCGATCGTAAGGTTCATGGCACTAATTTGGTAATCAAGCTCGATATGGCCAAGACTTACGACCACATGTCTTGGTTTTTCATCACTAATGTTATTAGGGATTTAGGAGTCCTTGAGCCTCTAATTGATCTTGTTTGGAGACTCATTTCGAACTGTTGGTTCTTCATGCTCATCAACGGGTCAGCCAATGGGTATTTCAGACTGGAAAGGGGCCTCCATCAGGGAGACTCCCTTTTCTCGACCTTGTTCATTATCACCACTGAGGCCTTCATCATTGGGTTGCATTCTCTTGCGATAGCGGGGAAAACCCACAGGTTTGACGTCCCGAGCAATTGCCCTTCATCTCGTATTTATCTTTTGCAAATTACATTATCATCTTCTCAACTGTAACAGGCGCTCTTTTCGCCATCTCATGGACTTAATCCACCAGTACTCGAGTTGGTCTGACCAATTCGTTAACTCTACCAAAAATTTCTTCATCTCTACGAAAGACTTGCCACCATATTGCTTCCTCTATGTCTGCTCTTTCGATGGTTATCGTTTCTTTTGTTTTGATTTTGGACATTGACCTCGACTTTTTCGAAATTCTCTCCAAATTACTACACCATACATTAATCTGAATTCCCTCATTCACGGTGTCATTGATTCTCCTTTTTCAGTTCCTATATGCCTCGTCAATTCACATAAACACATTAGACTTCTTATAAAATTGATACAATGTAGAGGGAGGCTTCCAAGTTAATTTTTTCCTAAATTCAATTTTTGGATTGACGTCATCGACTAGCGCCACCGGTATTGTCTTAGGATCAGGATCACTAATCTCATAGATGGCAGTAATGAAACGTTCAAAGTAACCCTTAAGCGATTCACCACGGGCTTGATTCACTGGGATACGGTCATAACATGCTTTGATTTAGAGGCATGAATGTGGAATTGATTCATGAACTTTGTACTTAGATCTTCGAAAGTCAGCACTGATCTTGGAGGTAATCAAATAACAACATGAGCGCAACTCCATCAAGATAGACAGGAAACGTTTTACACTTTATGGCATTTGGGGCTGCGGCTGAATCCAGAAACCATATATATCTCATCAAGTGCCGACGAGGATCAGTCTTGCATGAATAGTGATTCATTTGAGGCAAGTTCAATCTTCGAGGGAATTCTGCCTATTTGGTGTCATCGGTGAAAACGAACTCTAGCTCTGAGCTTTTACCCCATCTAGCCCTATCATCTTCCGCTACAGGCAGCGTTGTTTAAGTTGTCGTCCGGGCGTTACTACCTTAGCTTATGTTTTCCCAGTCAATCATACGACACAAGGGGGAAGCGGAGCGCATAAAGAATTGCGATCTCTGGGAGGAATCCGGTTTAGTGAAGATATCAGTTCGACATTGTCAAACCGGGTCGGTTTGGTGTGTCAAGCCGGATGTCTGCCAAAACGGAGTTCCTGCACATTTTAGGCACTAAAAAAATGTTATTGTTGTCGTGCTGCTTCTCCGCTCCTTTATGATGAGGATAAGGCTTTTGTATGATAACGTGATAGAGTAGGAGCTCTCTACTTCCTTAATTCATCCCATTGAGTAGTCATTCTGTTCATATCCTGCCCCAAAGCACCAATTTTGCACATCTGATTGTTCCATGTGTTAGCTATCTCATTTAACTCTGTTATAAGTTCCATTAAATCATCACGGGTGACGAATGGTGAAGTTAAAGATGATTGGCAGGAGTAGTGGTAGCCGAGGGGACATTTTGGTCCGGCTCGGCATAGCCGAACCGGATTCTATAACAGCAGCAAATTGGGCAGCTTCATCATGGGAGCGGTTGCTGGGAGGCCTAGAGAAGGTTGTGTTTCTTATGGACACCATTTTTGCTGAAATTGAAGGAATAGAGGATTTTGTCTTCGGACTCGGTGATACAAATAGTAAATTAAAAAACCAAAGCTAAAAATTCAGATTTCTTAGTGAAAGAACCAAAATGTTTACACCAAAGTGGCACGAACACTCAAAGATTATGATGAAGAGATTAAAAGTTTTAAAAACATAAATTAAAATGAAAAAAAGAGCACACACAAGCAATTTATAGTGATTCGACTACGGATATCCTACATTCACTTTGTAACTTCTATTGAATATTACAAGAAATTAAGATTACAATGCTTTGAGATAGTGAAATCTCGAGTACAATATGTTCGTAGAAAGAAAAATACGTAAGAGAACCTATAAAAAGATCCATATTCCATGCTCTAGGGGGGCATTTATTGATGATATTTGAATCCAACCTCGCATGGACACGTGGTGGTAATCCGAGAGTAGTGGAGATCGTGGGTTGGTTACAAGTTAATGGTGCGAGTCAACAGCAACTATACTCTGGCTTGACCTATCTCCAGCTTGGCATAGTCGATGCTAGCTGATATAAATGTAGCATCTTCACCTTCAACGAACTGGATCTTGAACAATCCGCGTTTTCACCATAATGTTTTAGCTTATTCGGGCTTCTAGTCGTATCGGATTTACTTTGTAACAGAGTCTTGGCCAATAAAGGTCTTGGTTGTTCCAAATATTCATAAAAGCTTTTGAAACAACCCAAACTTCCCAGATCCCCGAAGAGACGGAGGAGCCCGGATTGCTTTGAGTACACGACGCATCAGAACACAAACATTAAAACATTTCATTGCCATTACAAACATATCACATCAGAGTACAAGAATATATTAGGGTACGAATAAATAGTATACACAGCGGAAATACAAATATCAGAGCTTAAAATACATAAAAGTGGAAAATACAATACATAAATATAATGCACAACGGAAAAACTTCAACTACCACAACTGAAAGAAATACACGGATACAAAGCATTCCAAATATGGCTCTAGCTGTAATTCAGGATCCTGTGAAAAGAAATATCTACGAAAACCAAAACTATTAGCTGCCCGTGCGGAAAATATGGGGACCTAGAGTAAAACAATAAACTCCGAGTCAGTAATAAAACTGGTGTGAGAACTAAAACAGTTATTAACTTTATTTTAAAGTTGGGTAAATCAAGGGACCACACCGTATAACAATGAATGGGTTTCCTCCCAAGAATCACATAAACAAACAGCGCAATGCTAAAGAGGAAAAATAAAGCCATTATAAGACTCATGTCCCATCACACAATGCAACGCAGGCCGGAGGATAGAGTTCTACCTTATAATGGCCAAATATGCTTGGTACGCGAAATTTATCTTTTATTATTACTATAAGTGAAGAAATCAACTTCAAATATAAATGTATCAATCATAGACAGCATAGTACCCCATCCTACTATGTCGCCATATAGTTTTACAACTAAAACCAAAAAGTCGCATATTGGAAATTGGATTCCATCTATGAGTCGAGGCAAGGGATGGCTCCTCTCCGATTCGAGACACTCTAGCAAATGCCTCAGGATTACACACTCTGGGCAACACATAACTAAAAATGTCTAGATTCCATACCATGACACCACTTCTAGCTAGAAAGAAACATCATGCACTCCTTGTGTCCCCGATCCCCTTTTTGACTCATACCGAGGTGTGAGGTTTGCGAAATAACGCTATACACAAAGCTATGCTATTTAAAGCTGTGCTTTGATCATCAACCACAAGACTCTGTTTTTCAACAAAAGCCTTGATCATTTGCAGCTCAGCATGACACATTGACAATCCATACCGTACCACTAATTTTCAGCAATATATATCCTCTAAGTCCGTACGTCTTGGAGAAGGGTGTTAAGCAAGAGAATAAATTCTCCGCCAATAAACAGATATATATTTAGCAAAGATCAACGAATACAGTATAAAGGAATACAATGTCAGACATACCATCCATTTGCAAGTATGTTCTGGGTATGAACGAAACGGAGGCACCTTATTCCTCGTCCCATATGTCCAATACAGGAGAGAGGTCCTCGCATATCCGGTCGATCTCCAAGTACGTCTGGACGATCACCACTTATTACCTTGTCTAGTGTGTACATCCCAAACAAGACATCAATAATCATCCAAACGATGTGAAGATCTTCGGTCTTCAACCACCGTCTTCATCGTCAACTTTTAGTCGCCATATTAGTTATTTAGAATGGGTTAAACCTGGTCTTTTCGAATAACTCGCGTATTTTTTAATCAATAATTATGTGCTAGAAAACACATCATATGCCTCATTCGAATTCAGAATATTCTTTTATTTAAATATTCGCAACTTAGGGGAAAGGTTCCCATTAATTTTATCAAAGATAAGTTCTTTTAAACTTATTCCTTAATCTTCTTTTGGATATAAATTTCCAAAGATTTTATTTTATTCTTGAACAATTCTAAATCAAATTAAGGTTTATAAAACTTGTCGGGATTGTCGAGCCTTACTGAAGTAATCTTTTATTATTATCCCAATCCCAGCCTATTCATTCCATGGAGCAAAACTGGTAGTACTCCGTATTTAACACCCACGGTGTTTTCGGTAAATTTAATACCCATTTCACGTTCAAATCTAATTAAAGATTTAACTATCGCCTGGAGTAAAACTGGAGGTACTCCATTCTCGATCATTTCATGAATTCGATAAATTTAATTATCCCTTTCTCATTTTAATCTACTTAAAGATTCATTAAAACTTAGTTGAGTTTAAGTCTCAAAAACCATTACTTAATGATTATCAAAATCTTAGGAAATAAATCCTGTTTGTATTTGGGTCAAAGAACAAATGCCATTTAAAACACAGTTCGCGATAAACCCAAATCATCTTCCATTATATATGGAATCTGCGCAGAAAACAGATCAATATATATAATAGATATAAATTTCCGTATCATACTAATAATATAAATGGAATAACTGTAATGCTTTTTAAATTCCATATATAGTAACGGTCTTCCTTTACAGAAGTTCATCTCGATTGTTACTAAATCGAATTCCATTCAATTCCAAATTAATATATTAAATTGGAAAACTTTACTTCGGAAAGTCCCTTTAAATCTTAATAAAAAGATTATAAATTCCAAATCATAACTTCTCTGTTAATCGGGTTTAAGAACTAATGTCATTTAAAACATCGTTCATAATGAACCCGTAATCAGCTACCATTTAATTCCAATTATATTAATTAATTGGAAAACGTCATTAAATCTTGGTTAAAAGATTTATCCTTTTCTCAACTGGGTTTAAGAATAGTGTTAATAAAGACACCGTTCATGACAAACCCAAAATCCAATTTGATATTAAATACAAGGCTCTGAATAAAAATTATATCGACTTATATTTAATATCAAATTCTGAAACCAATGGATATCGTGTTGGGAATGACGATATCTGTATCTTCCAAATTTCTCAACTATATCCGTATAATCACGGAATCCAATATCGAAATATTCCGAAGATTATTTCCATTCAAATCCATTCCAATTTATATGGAATTCCTGCTTATGTAAAAACCAATTCGCAAATTTAAATTATTATCTCTAAAAATCATTGGATTTTTATTCTAGTTGTTAAATAGTTCATTCAGATAAAAATTTCTTTTATACTTTCAAACTCAAAAATTTTCATCCAAAATATTTCCAAATCATTAGCTATAATTTTACATAATTTTTCCATATTTTAAATAATTTTATTAAGGCCCTTACAGCCGGTTTCCAATAACGGCCACCGTACTGCATCCATAACGACCTTTTCTGAAATTGATTTGGACATAATTTGAAATCCAACCATTCAAATTTAAATCTGTTATATTCATTGGAAAGATCTTTTCAATAAGAACCCAACGGTTCCAGTTTTGGGAGAATCCGACGGTCGGATCTCTTGTTATGCCAATTTGAAGTTAATGGTTGAAATTTGTGAACGGTCGCTGCGCGATGCGTTCTATTCGAGCCATTTAAATGTATATAATATATATCATCGATTTCCATTTAAAACCTATTTTATAAATCATTTATAAATCCATTTTAAAACTATTTCAACTTCATTTTCAATTTTAAATCAAAACTGAATATTCTATATCATTAAAATATTAAAGTGATAATATTTTCAAAATATTAGATTTTGAAATCGATTCTTTTCGATATTCATTATAAAATGAATTAAATCGACAGAAAAATCCGTTTGAGTTAAAATGGCATATATCTATTTAACTCGGCTTCATATATTTCTATATTTTCGTGTCCATCCAAAATCGGACATCAAAATCATATTTTGATTCTTCCACTGAACATTACATTAAAATGTTTGTTATTTCTGAATTGGAATCAGACTCAGTCAATTACCACATAATTTTATTTATGTGGATTCCATACATCGCACGTAGTGATAAACAACTATTAAACAGTCAAATCACATCCAGAGTGCAATTTACAACTGTATAAGCATTAAATAATTAAATAACGCTTATAACAGTCTGTCAATCAAGCGGTTGACATATAATTAAATTCGCGGGAGATGTTAACAAATTATCATCCCTAGACCCGTATGGGGTTTCCAACCATCAAACAAATATTTTTATTATTTGTATACTTGGGCGATGTGTAAAATAATCGTCCCAACACCCATGTGGGGTTTACATCACATTCCATGTAAATTTGTCTAATATTTTCACAATTTAATAATGATAACATTCAAAATCTGCAACATGCATCATCCACCAAACAAATATATCAATCATAGGTAATCAATACATATTCAGTTATAAAAATAAATAACTGTACAAAATTTTAATGAGAGAGTTCTCACTTCGGTTTCCACTCCTTCAGTCTTTATTTGAAGATTTCTGCTATTAAACTAAATTAAACACGCGTTTAATTTAGCTAAAAGTTCAACTTTCTTTGTAACAACCCGAATTCCGACAGACCGCATTTTTTCAAATTTCTAATCAATCGAAACTTGTGTTGTTTTGCTATGGTATCCGGCAGAAAAGACAAAGACATAAAATATGTCAGAGCTCAGAAAATATCTCACAGCGGAATGGATAAAATATAATATAATCAAAGTATAGTCTTACCGTATTAATAATACTGCCTAACTAGTATCCAAAGCTATAATGTCTCTGCCACAAATCAAACCTGCGAGTTTGTTATGAGGAGGGGGTCAGAACACAAGTTTTGGTGACTGGATTTAAATTATACTTTTTGGATAATCCTACATATACCGCTCAATCACATTTTCTTATTTATTAGGTAACTTGGGTTAACAGTACTCAAGGCTTACACACACGTCATACCCATTTACTTCCCAATGGATTAGCCTAATACAGTATATATGTAGCTACCTCTCAATATTGCCCATGATACCCCACTCGCACGGTCTCCACCGTAATGCCACAAAAATGAATGCAGTTCCTCATCCTATGCCAGAGTGACATACGGATCTCCACATAATTATGTTACGTTTCTGCTATATCTGTCATTACTACGCTACGTAAGAGTACGGACTGCCACTGTCGATCAAATTAGATTTCATACCGGAGTAATGCCTTCAAGTCTACGATACATCACCCAAAGCCGATATTCATGTATCTAGACTGTCCCATGTACGTATCGTCAATCGTATTTGATGCCTTAACCGCACATAATGTGCACTAAGTTCCATGGAAGGGCTATATAAGAAACACAGAACTTGGTCGGGAGCTTTTCCATATCTGTACAGGCCCGCCTTTAATAGCCTCAAAATACAAATATTCCCAGGGTCAGTTTTTCATGGTGGCTATGGCCCCACCTCGGACCCACCCTTAACTAGTAAAGACCACAAGAGCTAAGCGACTTACCCTTAACAAACAATCTAAACATCCAGTTGGCGCCTCCCCTCAACCATCATACCTCGATAGTGAATGGTGAGTGGTCTATTGGGTTTAGCTCTAGTCTTTTCGCATCCTACTGGCTACCGATGATGGGTACCCGATGTTCTACTATCTCTGTTGGTCCTGACCTCTGCCTCCCCATTGAGGCGCCCGTCGAATCACCCTAGTGTCACCACATCACAACATTCTAACTACAAAGATACTTTTGCAGCCAAGGCCCACTCACTTGGTAATTACGCGCAGACCTAACCCCTGCGGGCACAGGATAAACATCTTCCACCGCAAAGAGGGCTACTAGGAGCACCTTACGTATCCCAGGAAGCCGCGTGGTTCCCCTTCCAGTCCTTCGGAACCTCGGAATAATCAGATGAATGTGCGCTCCGGTCGTGCCTCATGACAGCATGATGATCTACCCCATTGGGTTATTTATCCTCAAACGTGCAGATTAATCCAAGCGCCTCCTTTTAATATGTCATTAGACCCTATGTCTAAACATTCTTTTACGCGCTTACTTTACCTCACCAGGTTTCCATTTAATTTGGTTATCCCCATTCACATTGACTTCTTATTCAAGTTACCAAGTTTCTCTTGCTTAGTAATTTCAGTCATATAACTTAACCCTTTTAAGTTTATTAATAAGCCCACAACATGTTATTCTCTGGATTGTGGTCCAAGGTTTGTAATTCACAATCCCTTTATATTCTTACTTGATTTCATTATTACAATAACATGTTCTACTTAATATGTAATTAAGTATATCTCAATTCACATGTTTTCTTTTTAACATATCATTCATTATTTATGATTAAATATAATTTATTTCATTTCATAAGTTTTCCTCATTCTTTCTCATTTAATCATAATTCCATTTTACACTGTCACTACAACTTATCGTTGTTTACTTATTTACTTAGTTCTCTTAACTAAGGTTCACTAATAAGTTCCTCTCCCCATAAATATGTTGTCCTCATCCGTAGATTTCAGATTCTTGTTCTTTTAAATAAATTAATTTACAATTAAGTACAACTTATCGCCTTACAAAAGTTATTCTATTCCCTTTATCGTTTATTATAACCTAAGTTATAATTTCCACTTGTCCCTAGGACAAACCTAAACATGTTATTCTTATCAGCAGATTCCATACTTACAAGTTTACAGATTACTTAAATTATAATTAAGTACAACTTCTTACATTTCATAAACTTCCCCCCTTTTCTCTACTTATTACAAACAACTGGTTTCAGTTTTCCCCATTTAATGATTACTTAATTTAATATTAAGTGCCACAAATCACATTTCACCAGTTATCTCATGTCCTTACTAGTTTATTATAACCTAAGTTATAATCTTCACTTGTCCCTTGGACAAGTCTACCTATTATGCAACATTCTTATTAATGTAATTTATTTATAATAGGTTATTGTCATTCCCCGTTCATTCCCTTTCCTTTAGTATTGTAATTATATTTCATTCAATTCCATTTATTTCCATTAATTACAATTAATGTTGTTTATCAGTCCTTCCATTTACATATATTTTTATATATGTATATATTCATGCACAAGACCTCTCACATTAAGCTTATACTTATGGATGCTGGATTTGTGGGGCGATTCCGAGCAGACTTCTACCACAAGTTGGCTTAACCTTATGTCTTAGCGCCACTACATGTTTTATTTATGCACTTAGACCCCTTACATTAGATTTATCACTTGTGAATGCTAGATATGCCGGGCAATTCCGGACAGACTTCTATCACAAGTGTAATCTAACCTCGTTTCTAAGCACGTTACAGTGTCAAATTACTGTGAATCTAGGCATGTTCGTTCTTTAACTATTATTCCTATTTCATTATAGGTTTTCATGCCCCTTTACCAAGTCATATTATGTACCATATGCGCAAATTTGGATCTTTAATCATAATTTGGTTTGTGCCCCAAACCCATATTCATATATTCAATTTTATGCTAACATGAAACCATTTAATCATATAACCATTCCAATTCATACAAGTAAGGATTCATGTATATAAATATGACAAGTTAACGTGTCATTTTGTCAATTCTACATCTAATAATTCAAATACATAGTATGCCACAAGTGAATCATGTAATCATAACAACAGTAGTCACTACCCATATTCTAACAAGTTTGTTTTTCATCATATAAACATTTCAACGCTTTAACTGATTCAACATATGAATTTTCCAAAACGTTTATATTAATATCTCAACTTGTTGTAACAGTAATAATGGGGAATCTTAAACGATAATGTATCATTATCTAAAATGATATAACTTAAATCCACTCACCTCATATGCTTTCCCAATCTTGGATCTGGTCCTGATCTAGCATTCCATGGTTTTCCCGTAATTGGATTCAGAACCTAATAACCATGGATTCATAATTTTTACTAAAAGAAAAATGGAAGAAAGGAAGAAAATTGAAAATAGACAAAATCTAGGAATTTCCTCACTTTGACAAGAGATCTGAACACCCATTTACAAACATACATTCCTTCCCTTTAGATCTGCATTTAGAACTTTTTCCTAAACTAATAATCTTAATTTTCTGAATGGATTTGAGAAGGAAGAGGAATGGTAGAGCTTCTGCGTTGTCTCAGAAATATGAGATTTAGGGTAGGCTCTACTGGCTTATTTATAGGTGCATCAGAGAAACCAGGTCCTTTAGATTTGATTTACAAATCATCAGAACCGACCACATCAAAACAGTGTTTCAGATCTGCGATGGGGTCGACCCCCCTTTGGGTGGTTCGACCCCGGGGGTTGATCCCCCTTTGGGTGGGTCAACCGCCTGTTGTTGGGTCGACCCCAGGGTCGACATCCAACGGGCAAACTTCCTGCTTACTTTTCGAACTACGAAAATTTGATTTTTCTGGACAAATTTGTTTCATTAAATATACATATAAGTTCCTTATACGTATATAAACATCTAACACCATAACTTCTTCATACGATGTCCGTTTTACACAAACCAGGCGTCTATTTTGACCAAAATTCCGAGATGAACGCAATGGTGCAGTCCATTTCACTTAGTTCTGAATATTTAATTAAGTTATCCTTATTTTATTATCTTGAGTTAATAATGCGAGGTGTAACAATCTCCCACCTTAGGAAATTTCGTCCTCGAAATTTGATAAGGGTAAAAGTTCAATAATCCCTTGCATAATATCCATCCATCATGTGTGCATCCAATTTTGCAACCATTGTGCTTCTGTGCAAAGTGAAATACAACATAATAACGCATGTATACCTAAGCGGTACCTCCTATGCATATGCAAATTTTTCAAAAATTATTTTAAAACATGATGACATCCTAAATATATTGGCAGTTCTACAAGAATGCAATATTTTGAAAATCAAAAATGTTTTTCCATCCAAATTTTCCCACTCTTATTGAGTAAGAGCATAGTTCATCCAATTTTTACATACAACATCCTGCCAACCAACTTTATTTTGTTGAATTTCATAAAAAACTAATTTTCCAAATTCGATTTCTTATGTTACAAAAAGGTGGAAAAAAAAAACTTCACATCTTCCGTTTTTCTTTTACGTACCCTTTTCCAGCCGTACTTGGATTTTATTTAACTATTTATAAAGATTCCCTATTTTCCTATCCAAGCATAACCCACATAAGAAAATTTTCTTTTGTTACTGATTTTCTTTTTCATCTTATCTTGGAAATTTTTATCTTTATCCATCTTTTCTCATAATTTATCATGTTTGTTGCTTTACTGAATTTTCTGTTTCCTTTTTAGTTGTACCATTTATCCTTTCTTAGCTTATTTAATCATCTGACCTAAATTTAATTTTCAAATAAGCCTTCTAGTCTTTCAACTAAAACAGGTAAACAGACACTCTAAACAGCTACTACTAAGGGCCTAGAATCTCGGGATTATGTCCTGCTCAGACAGAAAAGTCCAAACCATGGGATCCACAATAGGTTTAGCTGTTACCCTAACTACCCAACAAGAACAAAATAACGGAACAATCCCAACAGAAATGTAGTAACGGGTTTTACCCCTAACATGAAAATTAGCAGCAGGATCTAAACACTTACTTGCCCTTTACTATCTAGTAGTCACTACTAATTCTAGCTGTGTACCAATAGTCATTACAAGCAACACCCTAGGCTTTTTCAATGCTTATGCATTCTACGGGAACTTACCATTTTTTCCTAAGATAATTCTCGCTATTTACTTCATAGCCTCAAAACTTTTCCCGTCTTCCCTAGGCACTAATCCCTACCTACTCCATACTTTTTAAAACACGGTTTGGCCATTTTGTCATTTAATTTTTCTTCCGAAAATTTAAAAGTGTCAAATTTTTATTTTCCTCATGAAAACTTACTTTTTCCAAACCATAAAAACATGTCATCTTGAAAAAAATGTAAATCATTTTTTTTTAAATCAGAAAAACTGGAGTAGATACGGACAACTATTTCTCAATCGGGTTTACGACTCGTTCTTGCCTGTAAGGTTGGTTCAGTTTCTTACTACAAGGTGCAAACATCCACTCTATTCTTAATTTCTATACCTATTTTGTCCACCCAAAAAAAATTTCCCTTTTAAACAATTTATCAAAAATGATTATCAAAATAATAGAGACTTCAAAACTTTCTTTATTAAAAACACTTGTATGAAATATAACAAGAAAACTAGCGAGCTATACATGCTCTATAATATGCACCTTTTACTGAGAGAATTTTACATTATATAAAGTTTTTGCAAGAATTCACTATTCACAAAATATACTCCATTTTACTTTAAAAATCAATATGTATACTTTATATATTTAAAACTATTACTTTTAGGATTAAAACTTGAAAACACCATAAACCATTTTCCCAAAACTTTTACAATTTCAAGTTCTTAAAAGTTAACAATGGGGTTAGACTCAAAGCAAGTTTCCAATTTTTCTAGGCTTTCCTAGACACTCCCACAAAGTCAATTCTCTCAACTATATATATTCCTAACCCATTTTTCTCTTTTTAACCTTTTCCAATTTATAAGGTTTTACTGCCAAGCCCACTAATCCAAAATACTAACATATGGGATCCTCTTTTCTCTATTTCAAAATATATTGTACACTTCCCACCAAAATTTCCGAAGGGTCTCAGATTTCCATATTCATTCCTTTAGTTTACAATACAGACATCCCATTTCTTATCATATTATACTCTTTCTATTTAGTGGGTTTCTCTATGGATCTATGTATATATATATAATATCTATATTTTTAGAAATACAAATACGTTCATTCGCTATCTATACAGGAATCCTAAAACTAAGCTCTGATACCAGATGTAACAACCTGAATTCCAACAGACTGAATTTTTTCAAAATTCTAATCTGTCGAAACTCATGTTGGTTTGCTCTTGTATCCTGCAGAAAAGACAGAGACATAAAATATGTCAAAGCTTAGAAAATATCTCACAGCGAAATGGATAAAATATAATATAATCAAAGTATAGCCTTATCGTATTAATAATACTGCCTAACCAATATCCAAAGCTATCATGTCTCTGCCATAAATCTAACCTGTAAGTATGTTATGAGGAGGGGGTCAGAACACAAGTTCTGGTGACTGGATTTAAATTATACACTTTGGATAATCCTATATATACCGTTTAATCACATTTTATTATTTATTAGGTTACCTGGGTTAACAGCACTCAAGGCTTACGCACACGTCGTACCCATTTACTTCCCAGTGGATTAACCTAATATAGTATATATGTAGCTTCCCCTAAATATCGAGGTACACACCATGGTACCCCACTCGCACGGTCTCTACCGTAATGCCACATAAATGAACGCAGTCCCTCATCCTACGCCAGAGTGACGTACGGATCTCCACATAATTATGTTACGTTCCTCCTACATCTGTCATTACTACGCTACATAAGCGTACGAACTGCAACTGTAGATCGAATTAGATTTCACACTGGAGTAATGCCTCTAAGTCTATGATACATCATCCAGAGCCGATATGCATGTATCTAGATATCCCATGCACGTATCTTCAATCGTATTTGATGCCTTAATCGCACATAATGTGCACCGAATTCCATGGCAGGGCTATACAAGAAACACAGAACTTGGTCGGAGCTTGTCCATATCTGTACAGGCCCTCCTTTTGGAGCCTCAAAATACAGATATTCCTAGGGTCTATTTTTCATGGTGGCTGTGGCCCCACCTCGGCCCCTTCCTCAACTAGTAAAGACTACAAGAGCTAAACGACTTGCACCTAACAAATAATCTAAACATCCAGTTGGCGTCTCCCCTCAACCACCGTACCTTGATAGTGAAAGGTGAATGGTCTGTTGGGTTTAGCACTAGTCTTTTCGCATCCTACTGGCTGCCGATGACGGGTACCCAACAATCTACTATCTCTATTGGTTCTGACCTCTGCCTCCCCGTTGAGGCGACCGCCGAATCACCCTAGCGTCACCACGTCACAACATTCTGACTACAAAGCTACTTTTGCAGTCAAGACCTAACCACCTGGTAGTTACGCGTAGACCGAACCCCTGCGGGCATAGCCTAAACATCTACCACTGCACAGAGGGCTACTAGGAGCACCTTACGTATCACAGGAAGCAGCGTGCTTCCCCTTCCACCCTTCGGAACCGTCAGAATAATCATATGAATGTGCGCTCCCCTCGTGCCTCATGACAACACGATGATCTATCATATTGGGTTATTCACCCTTAAACATGTTGACTGGTCCAAGCGCCTCCTTTTAATATGTCATTAGACCCTATGTCTAAAAATTCTTTTACGCGCTTGCTTTACCTCACTAGGTTTCCATTTAACTTGGTTATCAACATTCACATTGACTTCTTATTCAAGTTACCAAGTTTTTCTTTCTTATTAATTCCAGTCATATAACTTAACCTTTTTAAGTTTATTAATAAGCCCAGAACATGTTATTCTCTAGATTATGGTCCAAGGTTTATAATCCACAATCCCTTTATATTCTTGCTTGATTTCATCATTACAATAACATGTTCTACTTAATATGTAATTACGTATATCTCAATTCACATGTTTTCTTTTTAACATGTCAGTCATTATTTATGATTAAATATAACTTATTTCATTTCATAAGTTTTCCTCATTCTTTCTCATTTAATCATAATTTCATTTTACACCATCACTATAACTTATCGTTGTTTACTTATTAACTTAGTTCTCTTAACTAAGGTCCACTAATAAGTTTCTCTTCCCATAAATATAACTTATGTTGTCCTTATCCATGGATTTTAGATTCTTATTCTTGTAAATAAATTAATTTACAATTAAGTACAACTTATCCCCTTACAAAAGTTATTATATTTCCTTTATCGTTTATTATAACCTAAGTTATAATTTCCACTTGTCCCTAGGACAAGCCTTAAACATGTTATTCTTATCATCATATTTCATACTTCACAGTTTACAGATTACTTAATTTATAATTAAGTACAACTTCTTACATTTCATAAACTTTCCCCCTTTTCTCTACTTGTTACAAACAATTAGTTTCAGTTTTCCCCATTTACTGATTACTTAATTTAAAATTAAGTGCCACTTATCTCATTTCACCAGCTATCTCATGTCCTTACTAGTTTATTATAACCTAATTTATAATCTTTACTTGTCCCTAGGACAAGTCTACGTATTATACAACATCCTTACTAATGTAATTTATTTATAATAGGTTATTATCATTCCCCATTCATTCCCATTCCTTTACTATTGTAATTATCTTTCATTCAATTCCATTTATTTGCATTAATTGCAATTAATGTGGTTTATCAGTCCTGACATTTACATATATTTATATTTATGTATACATTCATGCACTAGACCTCATGTCTTAGTTCCACTACATGTTTTATTTATGCACATAGACCCCTCACATTAGATTTACCACTTGAGAATGCTAGATATGTCGGGTGGTTCCGGGCAGACTTCTATCACAAGTGTAATCTAACCTCGTGTCTAAGCGCGTTACAGTGTCAAATTACTGTGAATCTAGGCATGTTCGTTCTTTAACAATTATTCCTATTTCATTATAGGTTTTCATGCTCCTTTCCCAAGTCATATTTATTATATATCATATGCGCAAATTAAGATCTTTAATCATAATTTGATTTTTGCCCTAGACCCATATTCATGTATTCAATTTTATGCTAAAATGAAACCATTTAATCATATAACTATTCCAATTCATACAAGTAAGGATTCATGTATATAAATGACAAGTTAACATGTCATTTTCTCAATTCTACATCTAATAATTCAAATACATAGTATGCCGCAAGTGAACTATGTAATCATAACAACAATAGTCACTACCAGTATTCTAACAAGTTTATTTTTATTCGTGTAAACATTTCAACGCTTTAACTGATTCAACATATGAATTTTCCAAAAGATTCATATTAATATCTCAACTTGTTATAACATCAATTCTTAATTATTCTAGCAAATTCACATATACTAATGGGGAATGTTAAACGATAATATGTTATTATCTAAAATGATATAACTTAAATCCATTCACCTCATATGCTTCCCCAATCCTGGATCTGGTCCAGATCTAGCATTTCATGGTTTTCCCCTAATTGGATCCAGAACCTAATAACCATGGATTGATAATTTTTACTAAAAGAAAAAAGGAAGAAAATTGAAAATAGATCAGATCTAGGAATTACCTCACTTTGATAAGAGATCTGAACACCCATTTACAAACATACGTTCTTTTCCTTTAGATATGCATTTAGAATTTTTTTCCTAAACTAATAATCTTAATTTTCTGAATGGATTTGAGGAGGAAGAGGAATGGCAGAGCTTCTGCGTTGTTTCAGAAATATGAGATTTAGGGTAGGCTCTGCAGGCTTATTTATAGGTGTATCAGAGAAACCGGGTCCTTTAGATTTGATTTACAAATCATCAGAACCGATCACGTCAAAACAACGTTTCAGATCTGTGTTGGGGTCGACCCCAGGGTTGACCCCCAATGGGCAAACTTCCCGCTTACATTCCCCGCTACGAAAATTTGTTTTTTCTAGAAAAATTTATTACAATATATATACATATAAGTTCCTTATATGAATATAAACTTCTAACGCTCATAACTTCTTCCTACGGTGTCCGTTTTACACAAATCAGGTGTCTATTTTAACCAAAACTCTGAGACGAACGCAATGGCGTAGTTGATTTCACTTCATTCTGAATATTTAATTAATTTATCTGAGATGACCCAAACTCACCCTTATGGAAAAGCCCGGATTGAATTGAGAACACGACAAATCAGATCACAAACAGAAGAACATTTTATTGTTATTACAACAATTTACATCAGAGTACAAGAATATATCATAGTACGAACAAATATTACATAGAAAAATATCAGAGATTTAAAATACAAAGCAGCGGAAATAAAATGCATAAATACAATGCGTAGCGGAAAATACAATAAATAGCACAACCGAAAGAAATACACGGATATAAAGCTTTCCGAATATAGTTCCAGCTGTAATTTAGGATCCTGGAAAGTGAAATCTGCAAAACCAAAACTACTAGCTATCTATGCGGAAAATATGGGCACCCAGAGTTTAGGTAAAAACAATAAACTCCAAGTCGGTCATGGAACTAGTGTGAGAACTAAAACAATTATTAAAACTTTACTTTAAAATAAGGTAAATCAAGGGACCACGTCGTATAACACGGAACGGGTTTACCCCCAAGAATACCAGTGCCCAAAACAAACAGCGCAATGCTCAATAAAGAAAAATGAAGCTATTATAAGACTCAGGTCCCATCACACAATGAACGCAGTCGAGGATAGATATTTAACTTATAATAGCCAAATATGCTTGGTACGTTTTAAAACAAATCTTTTATTATTACTATAAGTGAAGAAATCAACTTCAAATATAAATGTATCAATCAAAGACAACATGAGCGCCCCATCCCACTATGTCGCCATATATAGTGTACAATTAAAATCGCAAAATGTCATATTGAAAGTTTGGATTTCCATATTGATGGCTCCTGATTCGAAAGATCAATCACTTAGTGCAATACTCAACGGCTTACGTCCCATGCATGAGAAAACGCTGTAATGCACATCCGCACTATATCCAGGAAACAAGTTACTATGGCTTACATCCAAGCATTGGAAAACACTGCTAACTCTATCCATCTGAGAATCGGGGGGTGTGCCCTATCCCTACTGGTGTGGGGCGACCACACCCAATATCACCTCGGTCGACCGAATCCACGACAACCCATAGGATGTCTATCCTCATCTCTAAAGTATACTGATCTAACCATCAGTTTACCACCATACCGGTGTGAGGCTCATGAATTAATGCTACACAAAGCTGTGCTTTGATCATCATCCACTAGGCTCTGCTTTTCAACAACAGCTTGGATCGCTGCATCTCAACATGCCACACAATCAATCCATACCGTACCACTGATTTCTGCGATATATAACCTCTGAGCTCGTACGTCTCAGAGAAGGGTGTTAAGCAAGAGAATAAATTCTCCGCCACCAAACAGATATATATTTAGCAGAGATCAACGAATACAACATAAAGGAATACAATGTCAGACACACCATCCATATACAAGTCCGTTCTGGGTTTGAACGAAACCGGAGGCACCTTATTCCTCGTCCCGTATATCCAATACAGGAGAGAGGCCCTCGCATATCTGAACAATCAACAAGTACGTCCGGACGGCTGCCACTGTATCCCCTTCAAGGTTGCTACTCCAAACATGGGCATAAATAGCAACCCATCCATTCGATGTAAAGATCGTCGGTCTTGCACCGTCTTCAATCTCTTCGACTTTTTATCGTATCAGTTACTCAAAATGGGATAAACCCAGTCTTTCCGAATAACTCGTGTATCTTATAATCAAGTGCCATTACAACACATCATACGCCTCATTCCAATCCAGAATATTCTTTTATTTAAATATTCACATATTTAGGGAAAGGTTCCCATTAATTTTATCAAAGATAAATTCTTTAAAATTTATTTTTTAATTTTCCTTTGGATATCATTACAAAAGATTTTATTATCTTTTCAATTCTAAACCAAATTAAGGTTTTCTAAACTAGTCGGGATTAGCGAACCTTACTGAAGTAATCATTTGTTTATTTTCCCAATCCCAACCTATTCATTCCATAGAGAAAACTAGTAATACTCCATATCTTACACCATGGTGTTATTGGTAAAAATTAATTACCATTTCACCTTTAAATCTAATTAAAGATTTAACTATCGCTTGGAGCAAAACTGGTGATGCTCCACTCTCGATCATTTTCCCAAATTTGATAATTTAAATTATTGCATTCACGTTTCAATCTAATTAAAAATTCATTAAAACTTCACTTAGTTTTAATCTTCCCAAAAAGCATTATTATTGATTATTTAACTTTGGGAAATCAAACATGTCACCTCGACCATCTGCACCGTACAACTGATTTCTGCCAATATATTACCTCTGAGCTTTTATGTCTCAGAGAAGGGTGTTAAGCAAGAGAATAAATTCTCCGCCACCAAAAAGATATATATTTAGCAGAGATCAACAAATACATGTAAAGTTCAATGTTAGGCATGAAATCCTGTCTTTAACTGGATTAAAGAACCAATGTCGTTTAAAACACAGTTCACAATAAACCCAAAATCACATTCCATTAATTATGCAATCTTCACAGAAAACAGATCAATATATATCATCAATACAAACTTCCGTGTCCGCCTAATACTATAAATGGAATAACGACGAAGCCTTTTAAATTCCATATGCATTAATAATCTCCCTCCACAGAAGCTCATCTCGATTATTACTAAATCGAATTCCATTCAATTCCAATTTAATATATTAAATTGGAAATCTTTACTTTGAAAATTCCATAAATCTTAATTAAAAGATTATAAATTCCAAATCATATTCTTTATTGTCAATTGGGTTAAAGAACAAGTTTTATTTAAAACACTGTTCACGATAAACTCAAAAATCCAATTCTTTTATTCAATTCCAATTAAATATTAATTAATTGGAAAACATCACTAAATCTTAGTTTAATGATTTTTTTTCTTTTCTCAACTGGGTTTAAGAACAGTGTTAAAAGAAGATACCGTTCACGAAAAACCCAAAATCCAATTTCAATCCAATTAAATATTAACTAATTGGTAAAATTCCCTAAATCTTAATTAAAAGATTTATTCTTTTCTCAACTGGGTTCAAGAACAGGGTTAATGAAGACACCGTTCACGACAAAGCCAAAATCCAATTTGATATCAAATACAAGGCTCTGAATAGAATTTATATCGGCTTATATTCAGTATCAAATTCTGAAAACAACCAATATCGTATTGGGAATAACGATATATATATATATATATATATATATCTTTCAAATTCCTCAACAATATCCGTATAATCACGAAATTCAATATCAAAATATTCCGAAGAATAATTCCATTCTGAATCCATTCCAATTTATTCTTTGGAAAATTATGGTTATTTTAAAACCATTTTCAAATCCAATTTATTTATTTCTAAAAATAACTAAATTATTATTCTAGTTAATAACTAGTTCATTTCGATAAAAATATATTTTTATCTTTCCAAAACTGGTATTTTTCATCCAAAATCTTTCCAAATCATTTATTATGATTTTACATAATTTTTCCATATTTTTAATAATTTTAATATCGCCCGTACAGTTGGTTTCCAATAACGGCCACCGAACTACATTCATAATGACCTTTTCTAAAATTGATTTAAATATATCTTAAAATCCAACTGTTAGATTTCAAATCTCTTGTATTCGTTGGAAAGCTCTTTTCGATATGAACCCACCGGTTCCGGTTTTAGGAGAATCCAACGGTCGGATCTCCTTTAACATCAATTTGAAGTTAATGGCCGAAATTCCCGAACAGTCAGTGCGCGACGCGTTCTATTCAGGCCATTATAATATATATATATATATATATATTATATTTCGTCGATTTCTATTAAAACGTATTTTATAAATCGTTTTAAATTCATTTTAAAAACGATTTCCACTTCCATTTCAATTTCAAATCAAAACTGAATATTCCTTTATAAATTCGTTTTAAATTCATTTTAAAACAATTTCAATTTCAAATTTAAATAAAAATTGAATATTACTATATAAATTCGTTTTAAATTCATTTTAGAACGATTTCAATTTCATTTTCAAATTTAAATCAAAATTGAATATTCCTATATAGATTCGTTTTAAATTCATTTTAAAACGATTTCAATTTCATTTTCAAATTTAAATCAAAATTGAATATTCCTATATAAATTCATTTTAAAACGATTTCAATTTCGTTTAAATTTTCAAATCAGAATTGAATATTTCATATCATTATAATATTAAAATGATAATATTTCAAAATATCTGAATTTGAAATCACTTTTCGATATTCATTATAAAATGAATAAAATCGACAGAAAATCCCGTTCGTGTTAAAATGGCGTTTAACTACTTAACACGGTTTCACATTTCAATGTTCACTGAATATTATTTTAAAATATTCGTTAATTCTGAACTAGAATCAAACTCAATCAATTACCATATAATTTCAGTTATATCGATTTCATACATCGTGTGTATACAACAATAATGATAAACAATCATTAAAAATTCAAACAACATACAAAGTGCATTTTACAACTGTATAAGCATTAAAATAAAAAATAACGCTTGTACAGTCTGTTAACCCATCGATTGACATACCATTAGTGGGATCAGTGTATGTCAAATATTATCTCAATACTCATGTGGGGTTTTCAAACAACGAATACTGTTTATTTTTTGTGCATTTGGGCTATGTGTAAAATTTATCATCCCAATCAATATCAGGTAAATAAGTGTACATAAACAAACCATCTGGCTTGTAAATGAATATTTATTTTATTTCATGATAATTTTTACATACAATTTATATAAATAATTTTTATATACAACAATATCAAACCATAACAATACCAGTCACAATCCACACTAATAATCAACTGGTTTGAACAATAAATAGTGTCGGGGGCTTCTAAGCCCCGTCTGCATCCTAGTATATATTAACTGTAAATTAAATTGAGTGTGAGAGAGTTCTCACTTTCGTTTTCCACTAAGTCAATTTTAATTTCTGAATTTTTGAACTGTATGGATTTGAATTCTCCTTAAATTCTAGTTTGCGCCATTTTGATTCTAGTCAGTTCTGAAATGTAGATCTTGAATTTACGGTCCCAAAGCTTTTAATTTCATCAAATTCTGATTTGAACAAGTTACGATAATTTGAAAATTTGATTACATAAATCACTATTTAAATATAATTAATATTTAACTAACCTAATAAAAATAATTTGGCTGCTAGTTTTCTGTTTCTTCCAACTGAACCCATAACAAATACCCATCTGCTCCACTTAAGAAACCGCCGCCGCCTATAACTGTGACCATCGGGCCACGATCCCTGACCTCCACAAGATGCGCTGCACCGTGCTCCACCACCACCCGAAACGATGGCCAACTTGGCCCTGACAAGGGCCTCAAAAACCCTGGCGAACGGTGGCGCTTTACATGAGAAATCCGACCACTTGGCGCCTCCATATTTGATCATCGCCATACCATCTGAAAGATCTCGAAAAGTACTTCATCTTTTGCGTTGGATGATTTCACTAATTAATTGTAGATTGCGAGCATTTTTATGATAAAAATTGGAGCGCATTAGCCATTGAATGAAGGAATGCTGCGGCTCCAATTGGGAATTAGGGCTTTGTGAAAATACTAGGGTTTTTATAATAAAATTTAATATTAGTTTATTCTATTTTCTTTATTTAAGAATTAATCGCCCCGAACTCCAAACGAACTCCAACGACTGTCGCCTCTAACCAAATACCTACATTCGAAAAGCAATGGAATATGTTTCGTAAGCCAATTCTATCGTTTTGATCAGTTTTCATCAAAATTAAAATATAAATCAATATATATAGAATTTGAACATACATTTTCATTTACCGGGCCATATACTAAATCCGAAAATTCCCGAAAAATAAATTTAGCTATGTTTTGACGATACGGTCCTAACAAAACTAATTTCGTCGAATTTGGAGACCATTTGAAAAATGGTCAATTTCTGGTCTATCTAATTCAAATTTAAATTATCAAACACATTTAAATTTATTGCGCTCACATATTAACTCCAAAAATTATGAAATTTGAAACCTGAGTATAATTTGACATTCCGGATCTAACAAAAGTGGTTTCGTCGAAAATGGAGGTCGTTTGCAAAATGGCTATAATTTAAAAATATATTATATTAAATTTCATAGCGACTATTTCAAATTTTAAACTGGACATGACTTTCAACTCGCGTTATGAAATCTGGATTTATCACATTCGTTGGAAAGATATTTTTAAACAGATTCAAATATTTCCGGCTTTACTGAAATCCAATTTATTTTGAATCTTGTACGTTCATTTGAAAACTGGTATCGAATTTTTAAACTACCGCTCCATTTCAGGCTCGTTTTATAATTAAAATAAATTCATTCGTTCTAACTCCGATTAAAATAATTTTTTAATCGTTATTATTTAAATTAATTCATTTTAAATGTTCAAAATACATCAAAATGGACAAAATAAAAATTTTAAATTGGTTCTAAAAATCCGGGTTGTTACAATCTCCTCCAATTAAAATCTTTTCGTCCTCGAAAAGGAACGGAGCTGAAAGTTGTTTAACCAACCAACTCAACTTTCATTCTGGCATTCATTCTTCAACTTTTCAGTTTCTAAGAATTTTCTAATTTCTCAAAAAATTGGCTAACACCCTAAATTTTCAAAATGTTTCGCCATAACCTCCTTTGTACGGGTTGATATTTAAAACCGCAACTTGCCTCACAGGGCCGTCACCAATCCAAAAGAAAAAGAAAAAGCCAATCGGCTCATAAAATCATCAACCTAATAAATTTGTAAACATGTACCTATTTGTCGGGCATACAATTTTATTCCTCTTATATGCATGTACATGTATGCAATTCTAATCAATTTTCATTTCAGTTCAATACTTGATTCAATTTGGCCCAAATTACCCTTCGTTCTGTTATTGGTTTAATTAATCCAATTTTTTTATTAGTTAAACTAATAATCAAACAACACAACCAGCAATCAATTGGTGAATTAAATTTCCAAAACATATAACTTTTGTATATATATTCAAAAATCATATTTCTAGTGTCAAATCACAAATAATAAACCGTATCTATGTTTTGATTCTCACACCAGTCAATTGGAAATATATATATATATATATATATGTATATATATCCCACTTTCGAAACTCGAACACAGATACTGATGATGCTATAGCGATCGCCAGGATCATCTCTAGGTGACTAGAGTGCGATTCTATATCTACCCAGTATATTTAAGACTTCGAATACATGTTCACAAGACGTATATTCAAATTCTTCTTACATTTGATATTCCAAATTTAATATAAAATAGAATATTCAAATACGTATAATAAGATTTACAATTTTCAAAATCTAATTTGATTTTAAAAATAACACTCTTCCAACTCATTCTAGGATACTACTGATCCTATCTCTAGCGAGTCATTCTCATTGGATATTACTAATTCAATCTTCGATGAATTCTTTCGTTTGGTTCTAATGTGTCTTATTCTCAAGCTCTGTAAACCAAAGCTCTGATACCACGCTGAGACGACCCAAACTCACCCTTACGGGAAAGCCCAGATTGAATTGAGAACACGACAAATCAGATCACAAACAGAAGAACATTTCATTGCTATTACAACAATTTACATTAGAGTACAAGAATATATCATAGTATGAATAAATATTACATAGAAAAATATCAGAGATTTAAAATACAAAGCAGCGGAAATAAAATGTATAAATACAATGCGTAGCGGAAAATACAATAACTAGCACAACTGAAAGAAATACACGGATACAAAGCTTTCTGAATATAGTTCCAGTTGTAATCCAGGATCCTGGAAAGAGAAACCTGCGAAACCAAAACTACTAGTTGCACGTGTGGAAAATATGGGCACCCAGAGATTAGGTCAAAACAATAAACTCCAGGTCAGTCATGGGACTGGTGTGAGAACTAAAACAGTTATTAAAACTTTACTTTAAAATAAGGTAAATCAAGGGATCACACCGTATAACACGAAACGGGTTTACCCCCATGAATACCAGTGCCTAAAACAAACAGCGCAATGCTAAATAAAGAAAAATGAAGCTATTATAAAACTGAGATCCCATCACACAATAAACACAATCGAGGATAGAGTTTTACCTTATAATAACCAAAAATGCTTGGTACGTTTTAAAACAAATCTTTTATTATTACTATAAGTGAAGAAATCAACTTCAAATATAAATGTATCAATCATAGACGACATGAGCGCCCCATCCCACTATGTCGCCATATATAGTATACATTTAAAACCGCAAAATGTCATATTGGAAGTTTGGATTTCCATACTGATAACTCCTGATTGGAAAGATCTATTGCGTAGTGCAATACCCAACGGCTTACGTCCCGTGCATGAGAAAAGGCCGTAATGCACATTTGCACTATATCCAAGAAACCAGTTACCACGGCTTACGTCCAAGCATTGGAAAACACCGCTAACTCTATCCATTTGGGAATCAGGGGGTGTGCCCTATCCCTACTGGTGTAGGGCGACTACACCTAGTATCACCTCGGTCGACCGAATCCATGACAACCCGTAGGTTGTCTATCCTTATCTCTAAAGTATATTAATCTAACCATCAGTTTACCACCATACCGGTGTGTGTGGCTCGCGAATTAACGCTATACAAAGCCGTGCTTTGATCATCATCTACCAAGCTCTTTTTTTCAACAACAGCTTGGATCGCTGCATCTCAGCATGCCACACTATCATTCCATACCTTACCACTGATTTCTGCGATATATAACCTCTGAGCTCGTATGTCTCAGAGAAGGGTGTTAAGCAAGAGAATAAATTCTCCGCCACCAAACAAATGCTCTGATACCATGCTGAGACGACCCATCCATTCGCCGAGACGACCCAAACTCACCCTTATGGAAAAGCCCGGATTGAATTGAGAACATGACAAATTAGATCACAAACAGAAGAACATTTTATTGCTATTACAACAATTTACATCAGAGTACAAGAATATATCATAGTATGAATAAATATTACACGAAAAAATATCAGAGATTTAAAATACGAAGCAGCGGAAAGAAAATGCATAAATACAATGCGTAGCGGAAAATACTAACTAGCACAACTGAAAGAAATACACAGATACAAAGCTTTCCGAATATAGTTCCAGCTGTAATCTAGGATCCTGGAAAGAGAAATCTGCAAAACCAAAATTACTAGCTGTCTGTGTGGAAAATATAGGAACCCAGAGTTTAGGTTAAATCAATAAACTCCAGGTCAGTCATGGGATTGGTGTGAGAACTAAAACAGTTATTAAAACTTTACTTTAAAATAAGATAAATCAAGGGACCATGCCATATAACATGGAACGGGTTTATCCCCAAGAATGCCAGTGCCTAAAACAAAATGCGCAATGCTATATAAAGAAAAATGAAGCTATTATAAGACTCAGGTCACATCACACAATGAACGCAGTCGAGGGTAGAGTTTGACCTTATAATAGCCAAATTTGCTTGGTACGTTTTAATAAAATCTTTTATTATTACTATAAGTGAAGAAATCAACTTCAAATATAAATGTATCAATGATAGACGGCATGAGCGTCCCATCCCACTATGTCGCCATATATAGTATACAATTAAAACCGTAAATGCCATATTGGAAGTTTGGATTTCCATACTGATGGCTCCTGATTTGAAAGATCTATCGCGTAGTGCAATACCCAATGGCTTACGTCCCGTGCATGTGAAAACGTTGTAATGCACATCCGCACTATATCCAGGAAACAAGTTACCGCGGCTTACATCCAAGCATTGGAAAACACCGCTAACTCTATCCATCTGGGAATCAGGGGGTTTGCGCTATCCCTACTGGTGTGGGGCTAGCACATCCAGTATCACCTCGGTCGACCGAATCCATGACAACCCGTAGGATGTCTATCCTCATCTCTAAAGTATACTGATCTAACCATTAGTTTACCATCATACCGGTGTGTGAGGCTCGCGAACTAACGCTACATGTAACGTCCCGTATTTTTATGGTATAATAATTAATTTATTTAATTATTTAAATAGTGATTTAGAGATTTGAATGGTTGTTTAATTAAATAATATTGAATATTTAATTAATATAAATAATAGAATCATATATTTATTTCCGAAATAATCGAAAATAACTGAAATTCACAATATTGTGTGAATTGGACAATTTAAAATAAATAATTCAGTTTAGAAATGAATTATATCAACGAATTTATTTATAAATGTCAGTTGAACGTATAATTTATATTATAATTATAATCGAGCTCGAAATGGCGCGGCAGTTCATAATTTGGTGATTCGAACTTTAAACGAATATACAGAATCCGTTATATGCTGGATTTCTGTGAAACAAGAAATGTTCAGAGCTGGTGAAGTATATTTTTCTAATGGAAGAGAAAATTCGAGATTTCATCATGTAGATTGTGAGCTGTGTCCAAATCAAATTTTCGAAAAGTCGCTATGGAATTTGTTTATAATTTATAACGATTTATTTATATTATAAATGGATTTTTAATATAAATTGAATATCGATTTAACTTGGATTTGAAATGTCGAGTTATAAATCCATATGTATATTTTAGAAGTGTGTGATATTCTATGTGAATATATATGATAATATTAATTTATTAATCTTAAATTTAATTATTTTTAAATATATTGATTTAAATGGGTTTATTTAGAGCTTTAAAAATAGCTATTTTTGTAAACGACCTCCGTTTTCGACAAAACTAATTTTGTTGGATCTGGAATATTAAATTATTGTTAGATTTCAATTTTCGTGATTTTTAGAGTCAGTATGTGGCCGTACAGGATTTTAATGTGGAAAACAAACAATATTTCGACTTTAAAAATAAGCTGTGTGAGCAAACGGACTCGGAATTTGACGAAACCAGTTTTTGTTGGGTCCGTAATGTCAAACTGCAGTTATATGTCCATTTTCATTAGATTTGGATATCGTATATGATCATATGAATTTTTAGAAGACAAATACAAGCAGCGGTACTATATAAATTAATAAAATAATGAATATAAAAATAATATTTCTTCTCTATAAATACCCACTACTTCTTTAAACCCTAAAGTTTATTTTTCCGGTCAACGAACTCATAGCCGCCATGTGTTTTTCCAGGGAAAACATTTTGTGAGGTTTCAAAAATCATAACAAAAATAATACTTCATGGAATCATTTTCTACTAGATCCGTTAGAATGCTTAAACCAAGGGCTTCCTTTCTATGTTAATTTCATGGGATGCGATACTCCTCCTGGCGTTTGTATTTACCGCAATAGCAGCTAGGGCAAAGGGGATTGTTTTAAACGATGGTGTTGGGATTCTGGTGATACGCGCCCTAGTCGGCCAAATCTGGTACGATGTTGATGAGATTTCTGTCGCGATTTCCAGTAGGCTACTATACGAAGTCGCGATTCATGTAGCGAAGGAGAAATAGCACTATTTTGAAGGCTCTGGGTATTTAAATCGTAGGGAAAAGGGGATTGTTTTAAACGATGGTGTTGGCATGGATATACGGAGGTCCTGAGCTCGATGTAAATGGTGGTAGTATGGTGAAACACGCTATTTGTAGGGATTTCATGTTCGAAGAGTTGATCGAATGGGCTATGTTATTAAGAAGGAACTTCAGCAGTTCGATCTTTAAACGATATGGAAGATGGGTCTACTAGTAAGGACGTGAATTTAAATAGTTGTCAGGTTAATTTACCATTATTGAAATTATAGTGTTAGCTAATTTCTTGGGTAGGTTGAGGGTCGAGTATAATAGAGAAGGGATGGAGCAAAGGTAGGGATGTAAATGAAGTTCAAAGTTTTCTATTGAGTTTTCTGGAAGTAAGAGTGATGGTTCAGGTGATAAGTTTTAGTGAAGGAGTGTTGTCCTAGATTCCTATTAGTGGGAGTATAAGGGTCCGGAGTCCAATTGTAGTTACTTCCAAATGAACATCCGGAGTCAGAATAAATGTTTGTGCCATGTTTAAGCAAAGGATACGACATGGTATGTTTGATGGGGAGTTGCGGCATTGTGTTCTTACCGTGATTGAAGAACTAAGGCTTGGGTCAACCTAATATGTGATTAAGAGTATTTAAGGTTAAATATTATTTAATTTAGTTAACAAATGGTTATTGACATTTAAGTGTACACAAACTTGGGTAAATTGTAACTTTCTCATATTACCAGAATCGGACGAAACCGATCACTTTGGAATCGTTACAACGGAATCTGCGTTGTGGAAGACGTGGTTGAGAATGACGCAACTTAAATTTCATGATAAAATCAAACAACTATTTGATTTCTAACGAAAATAAAGCAGAACTGTCAACTACGACCAATGTGAGTAAAACTCACTAACTCTGCCAGTTTATATTTTTATAAATATAATCTAGTGTTGATAAATGATGATTGATTGCTGTATGTTGATTGTTTGGTTGAATTGCTGATTTATTGGTTGAAATTGTAGATAACAATATATATATAAATCGTTAATCAAATATTGATTCTTTTTATCAGAATATTTCATATTGAAATGAAATCGATGTTATTTATATTGTTTAACATTTGTGGATGCAGGGAAATAGGTTGGAGGGATCCAACTGGATTCCTCAATATTTATAATACTGTTTATTTTCATATATTGTGATATATGATGTGATATATAATTTGTGATTGATTATGTTGACCTGGTCATGTTATTTGGTATTTTAAATACCATTTGAAATACTGAAATGTAAAAAGGAAATTTTCAAAGTGAACATTGAAAATGAAATATTTATATATGAAATAAATAGGATATGATAAAAGGTAATATTTGGAAAACAAATATTGGAAAATATAATTAAGGAAATATTTGGGAAATGAATAGAATTATATAAAAGGATTTATATAAAATAAATAGAATTATATAAAAGGCTTTATATAAAATAAATAGAATTATATAAAAGGATTTATATAAAATAAATTGAATTATATAAAAGGGTTTATATAGAATAAATAGAATTAAATAAAGGGAATTATAAATGATATTTAAGTGTTAAAAATAAAAAGGAGAATTATATGAATAATTCTACAAATAAAAATATAAATAGAATTTGGGTTTGAGATATTGTTTTTAAATACAGAACCAAATGTTTTGACTATATAAAATAGTATTATTCACATTCTATGTGAAAAATAGATTAACGTGAATATTTTGCAAATAAAATATTATAAAGGAATTTGGGGTTTGAATTAGGAATTTAAATGGAATTACTGAAATTAGAAACTAACTGGAAATTAGTTGAGTTTAATGGCTTTCTAGGCATCGATCTGATGTTGGTTTTGGCCTTTGGGGTTTATACTTGGGAAGTTGTTCTCTTACTAGTTTACAGTTAGAAACTGATAGAGGTGGGAAGCTATTGATGCGTGAATCAGAAATGGAAACATTTTCCAAAGTTGATAACGTATATTTTCTAATTTTAGAAAATAAGGAATTTATGAATATTTCGAAACGATAAATGAGAAATTGGGAAATGAAATGATGATTGATTAGTAAGATTTCCATTTGGGAATACGACCGTTGTTTGTACACATGTTTTCCTTTGATAGTTAAATCACCGACTATCAAAGATTTTGACCATTTCCGTTGATAATACGGAGAGACCGGGATCAAATATATTATCTGAAAACCACTTCATATGGCATTAGCATTGCGAATCAAATATGATGAAGATAATTGAAGATGGAGTTATACAAGGACTATTCAATAAATCCTAGGTAGAAATTTCCTAAGATGGATTTACAGAATAGTACCATCGGTCTGTCCAGTCCCAGGACGACCTGTATGGAAGAATGTCTGACAGAGTATATTTAATAGATCGCGTAAGTTGATCTCTTCAAATGTATTTACATTTGGTGGCGGAGGAATTCGTTTCTCTTAGCTGTATACCCATGGTATTTTTGGGGAAATCAATTTGTGATTTGGCGGGTATGACGATGTGACATTCAAAGTAAATAAAGGTGTAATCAATACGTTATGGCCTCTCGCCTCACAACCAGGAAATGGTATAAAATCGGGTAGGTCGCATGACTAAGTGGTTAGCTGCCAACTAGGGTGTACTGTCACCTGATCTATAGAAATTACATTTTACTTCTGTAATCTATTTTGATGTTGTCCCTTTCGGGAAATGGTTGCTGAAAAAACCGTTGGTGATAATACATTCGGTACAATCAAGCGAAATAAGTGACCGGTCATGTTTAGCATGGGTTACAAGATGTTCTTGTTGAATCCGGTGTATTCCACTCTATAGATACACTGTCGGAAAGTGGTCCCATACCTTGCCAATTGGAATTCATTGACCAATAAGTGCCCGTGGTTTTTGATTAAATATTATGTATGTGGATCGTGAGACGAAAGCATTCTGCTAGATGATTATTCTATTGTGATTGATAGATGCTATTATAATATCAAAAGAGTTTTGATGTAAAAGATCATTGTTTCTTGTAAAAGGATTTTTGATGTTAAATCAAATGCTTTGGATTCTTATAAGGGAAAAAACCCATTCTGTGTTATACAACGTGGTCTTATGAGATATGTTTAATTGCTCAAACTGTTAAATAGTTCTACTCATACCAGTCCCATGACTGACCCGGAGTTTATTTTGTTTTGTTTTCCCTAAACTCTTGCGTGCCCAATTTTGTACGGGCAGTCAAGTAGTCAGGTTTTTACAGATATACTTGGAGAGCTAGAGCAGGAGGCTTCAGGATTATATAGCTATTATTTATTTCCGTTGTGATGTAAGTGTTATACTCAAATGACAGATTTGTATTTCCAAGTTATGTTGTATACTATTTTTCGTTCCGCTATGGGATTCGTGTTTACTCTGATATTTTATGTTCTTTTTCTTCTTCTATTATAATTTTATATCTTATCAATCCTCACCCTCTAACTTCTTTCATTAACTATCCAGTATTTTCGATGCTTGGACAGCCGACATTGAGTTTATGTCGATAACCAGGATCGTGAAAACTCGGGTCGTTACACTACACAAAGCTGTGCTTTGATCATTATCCACCAAGATCTGCTTTTCAACAACAGCTTGGATCGATGCATCCCAGCATGCAACACTACCAATCCATACCGTACCACTGATTTCTGCCGATATATAACCTCTGAGCTCGTACGTCTCAGAGAAGGGTGTTAAGCATGGGAATAAATTCTCCGCCACCAAATAGATATATATTTAGTAGAGATCAACGAATACAGCATAAAGGAATACAATGTCAGACACACCATCCATATACAAGTCCGTTCTGGGTCTGAACGAAACCGGAGGCACCTTATTCCTCATCCCGCATGTCCAATAAAGAAGAGAGGCCCTCGCATATCCAAACAATCAACAAGTACGTCCGGACGGCTACCACTGTAGCCCCTTCAAGGTAGCTACTCCAATTATGGGAATTAGTAACAACCCATCCATTCGATGTGAAAATCGTCGGTTGTAATAACCCGAAAATCTGGGCCAGTTTAAAATTTTTATTTTGGCAATTTTGGCGAATTTTGATTATTTAAAATGAATTATTTTAAATAAAAACGACGAGAAATTTATTTTGAATATATTCGAACGTATATATTATAAGCGTCGTCGTTAGAATATAAATAATTATATATATAATTATAAATAGAATTGAAAATGGCGCGGTAGTTCGATAATTCGATTTCAAACTTCAATTGAACATACCGGGTGCAAAACAATCCGGATTTTAGTGAAACCAAAAACATTAGGATCTAATTGATAATATCTTTCCAACGAATCCGAAGAATCAAGATTTCATAACGGGAATCAAAAGATATGTCCAGTTGAAAATTCTGAATAGTCGCTATGGAATTCAGGCCCTTAAAAATAGACATTTTGCAAATGACCTCGGATTTCGACGAAACCAGTTTTGTTGGGTCCGTGATGTTAAGTTATTGCTAGGTTTCAAATTTCATAATTTTTCGATTCAATATGTGAGCGTGGCAAAGGAAAACACGTTTGACCAGTTTCAGTTGATTTTAATCGACTGGAAATTGACCAATTTTCCAACGGTCTCAGAATTCGACGAAACTAGTTTTGTTAGGACCGTATCGTCAATACGAAGCTAGAAAATATTTTTCTAGAATTTTTAAAGTTCGAATGCGACCCCGGTAATTTGAAATGCGCGTTTAAAATTCAATATATAGATTTAAATGTAAATTTAACGGTAACTGATTGAAACGATTGAATCAGCTTGCGGTACATATCCCATTGTGTTCGGAATGGGGGTAAAACGCTATGGACGACAGGCGGTGGGCCTCGTTTAGAGGTCGTATGTAAAAGTCAACTTTTTGAAATAATAATAATAAATAATTAATTATATATGTATTCCTTTTCCCACTTAACCCCCTCCCTCCTTCTCATTTCACGAACGAGCTCAGGAAAAAAAAAAAGAGGCGCAACGGAACCCTCGTACCCCACGACATCTCCGCCTCGCTGGCGCCTCCCGCCCCAAGATCGATGGCGCGACCTCCTCCCCCACCGACGCTCCCTCTCCTCCTTCCCCTCTTCAGACCGACGTGCGAAGCCTCCAGTCGCGGATCCAAACCCGAGACCCCACCTGACCCAGTCGAGCCAACCTCCTCCGCCTTCCTTTCTCCCCTTCCTCCCTCTTCTCCTCTGACCAGCGAGCCGCTCCACCCCCTCAGCCTCCTTCGCCCTTTTCAAAAACTGCCAGTAAGTTTTTATTATCTATTTAGTTTATTTCAATTATTTTATGTAATGATCTTTAAATAAAATTAGCAATTGTTATTTTTAAATAGAAAAGATTCGATTTTTAAATAGAAAAGATTCGATTTTTAAATAGAAAAGATTCAATTTTTAAATAGAAAAGATTCGATTTTTAAATAGAAAAGATTCGATTTTTAAATAGAAAAGATTCGATTTTTAAAATAGAAAAGATTAGATTTTTGAGATGGAAAAGGCGAAATCTTTATATATAGTAGCGGTGTAAAAATATGGTTTTTATATAGTAAACTTCGAAAGAAAAATATGGTTTTTATATAGTAAACTTCAAAAGAAAAATATGGTTTTTATATAGTAAACTTCAAAAGAAAAATATGGTTTTTATATATTGAACTTCGAAAGAAAAATATGGTTTTTATATATTGAACTTCGAAAGAAAAATATGATTTTTATATATTGAATAGCGAAGTAAAAACTCGATTTTTACATAGGTTGTGAAAGCGGGCGACGAAGGTAACAAAAAGGCGAGAACGAAGAAGATCTATATCAAAGTAGAGTCAAGATGATTGGATAGCTATCGGTGAGAACTCCTCACCTTTCAATTTCTTTTCTAGTTATATATATATATACTAAGATGCAGACGGTGTTTAGTAGCACCCGACACAATCGTCCACAGACCATGGACTTGTTTGTTTGGCTGTTTGGTGATTGATTGCGATATTGGTTTGAATGTGGTTTGTGGTGTGAAAAATCGAATCGATAAATTGGTTAGGATTAGTCGTGCGCCGTTATAAGGCGAAGGAGTAAGGCTAGGTTAGACTCTTACTCCAAATTTTGTGGTTTGCATAACGAAAGTGATTTGATTGATATGGGTATGGCGGTGGCCATTATTAGACCAGGGACAAGGCTAGGCCTTATCCCGTTTCTAGCATAGCGCCGTTATGCCGCCGAAATTTTCTAAAATATGTTAGAAAAATAAAAATATCATTTTTATTAGAAATGAATAAAATAACATATTCATTTACAAATCAAAACGATTTGTCGATGTACACCCATTTGACTGATATGGATTGGGACGATAAATTTTACACATCGCCCGACTACACAAATAAAATATGTGTTTGATTGTTTGAAACCCCACATGGGTGTTAGATGAAATTTGAAGTTCACTCATCCTGATTGATTAAATATGTCGATCGATCGATTGACAGGCTGTTATAAGCGTTAGATATCTATATTTGATGCTTATACAGTGTAGTGCACTTTGGTTGATGGTTGATTATTTTTCAATGCTATTATATGTGTGTAGTGTATGAAAATCCATATAATTAACTTTATATGGTGATTGATTGGGCCTCATTCCAATTTGAAAAATAAAGAATATTATAAAATAAAGGTTCATGTGTTGACAGTACTCATCCATTGAGATTGGTCATGTGTTGAACGAAATATTTTGATAATAACAACTATTTTGAAATAGAATATTTGAAAATAGAAATTTATGAAGCCGTGTTGATTAGTTTGACGCCATTTTGACGTGAACGATATTTATATCGATTTTATTCATTTCGATATGAATTGAATAGAAAACGATTTCGAAATGAATTGAATTGAAAACGATTTCGAAATGAATTGAATTGAAAACGATTTCGAAATGAATTGAATTGAAAACGATTTCGAAATGAATTGAATTGAAAACGATTTCGAAATGAATTGAATTGAAAACGATTTCGAAATGAATTGAATTGAAAACGATTTCGAAATGAATTGAATTGAAAACGATTTCGAAAGGAATTGAAAACGAATTCAAATTGAATTGAAAACGAATTGAAACGAATTCAAATTGAATTGAAATTTGAATTGAATAGAAATGAATTTTAAAACGAATTTATAAAGAAGAATTCAATTTCGATTTGAATTGAAATGGAAGTTGAAATAGATTTTGAAACGAATTTTAAAACTATTTATATAATTCGTTTTGAATAGAAAATCGATGAAATATATATTATATATATAATATAATGGCCTGAATAGAACGCGCCGCGCCGCGGCAGTTCGCGAATTTCGACCATTGATTTCAAACGGACATTACGGGAGATCCGACCGTCGGATTCTCCTAAAACCGGAACCGTTGGGTTCGTATCGAAAAGAGCTTTCTAATGAATATTAGAAATTCAAAATCTAACGGTTGGATTTGGAGATACGTCCAAATCAAATTTGAAAAAGGTCGCTGTAAGTGCAGTTCGATGGCCATTGGTGGAAATCGACTGTACGGGCCTTGATAAAATTATTAAAAATAGTAATAATTTGTGTAAAATCATAAGAAATGATTTAGAAAGGATTGGGATGAAAAACTCCATATTTGAAAGGATAAAATAGATTTTTATCGAAATGAACTAGTTTTGAACTAGAATTATAATTCTATTTATTTTTAAATAAATAAATTGAATTTGAAAAGGGTTTTAAAAATAACCAAAATTTCCAATGATTGCATTGAAGTGGATTTGAATCGAAATTGTCTTCGGAATATTTCGATGTTGGAATTCGTGATTATACAGATGTTGTTATGGAAATTTGAAAGATATATATTTATATCGTTATTTTCAATACGACATTTGTTAGTCGTAGAATTTGATATTGAATATAAGCCGATATATTTTCTATTCAGAGCCTTGTATTGAATATCAAATGTGATTTGGGTTTGTCGTGAATGGTGTCTTCACTAACACTGTTCTTGAACCCAGTTGAGAAAAAAAATTAAATCTTTTTATTTAGATTTAATGAAGTGTACCAATTAAACGATATTTAATTGGAATTGAATTGGTATTGATTTTTGGGTTTATCGTGAACAGTGTTTTAAATAACCCTTGTTCTTTAACCCGATAATTAATGGAATGTGATTTTGGGTTTATCGTGAACCGTGTTTTAAATGACACTGATTCTTTAACCCAGTTAAAGATTAAAACTAAGTGGAGTTTTAATGAGTCTTTAATTAGATTGAAATGACCGAAAATGGAGTATCACCAGTTTTGCTCCAGGCGATGGTTAAATCTTTAATTAGATTTGAACGTGAAATGGTAATTGAATTTACCGATAACACTGTGGTGTTAGATATGAAGTATTACCAGTTTTACTTCATGGGATGAATAGGTTGGGATGGGGAAATTAAAATAAATAATTACTTCGGTAAGGTTCGCTAATCCCGACTAGTTTGAATTGAGATTCAAAAATAGAACAAAGAATAAATTCAAGGAATTTATCTTGGATAAAATTAATGGGAACCTTTCCCTATGAATGTGAAATTTAGAAACTAACTGTCGGTTAGCCAAGTAGAATGGTTTTCTGAATATTGATCTGATGTTGGTTTCGGCCTTCGGGGTTAATATTTGGGGAATTATTCTCTTGATTAATTTACGGTTAGTGACTAATGAATTGGAATGTGGCGTATGTTGTGTTTGTGTAACACTTATTTAAAATATACGCGAGTTATTTGGAAAGGACGGGTTTATCCCATTCTGAATAACTGATACGACGATAAGTCGAAGATGAAGACGGTGGTCGAAGACCGGAAGTCTTCACGTCGTTTGGGTAATTACCGATAATCTTGATTGGGCTGTACACCCAAGAAGATGGAAACAGCTGGTGATCGTCCAGACGTACTTGGAGATCGATGGATATGCGGGGTACTAGGTGCCTCCGGTTTCGTTCAGACCCAGAACGGACTTGTAAATGGACTGTGTGTCTGACATTGGATTTTAGTCCGTGTGATTGATCTCTATTAAATATATATCTGTTTGGCGGCGGAGAATTTATTCTCTTGCTTAACGCCCTTCTCTGAGACGTACGAGCTCAGGGGTTATATATTGATGGATATCAAACGCATGGAGTGAATTGCCTGTGTGGCATGCCTAAGTGGCAATTGATCGAGGCTTCTGTTGAAAAGCAAAGTCTTGTGGTGATGATCAAAGCACGGCCTTTGTGGCGTAGCTTTGTGTAACGTTTACTTCGCGAGTTTCACACCCGTTATGAACCAAAAACGGGAGACGGACCTCAGGGAGGACTTGCGTTTCTTTCTAGCTAGAAGTGGCGTCAGTGGTTTTACATGCCCTGACGAGTTTGACTTATGTGGTTGTTGCTGTTGCGAGGCGCCTCGGTTATATCGGTTTCGGCCGATGCATTCTGGTCGGCAGACGAACCAGACTTACACCCCACAGGGTGGGGAGACGTATTGTTCAGGCATAATAATCCACATCGGTGGACCGGCCCTGACGATCCAAGGGGCAGTTGCGGCTGTTCCTAAGGGGCGAGCTAGAGCGTCTCGAATCGGTTGAGGACTATCTTTTGCCTCGGTTCATAGATGGAAATCCAATTTCAAATACGTGACATTTGCGGTTTCTTTTGTAGAGCCTAGTATGGCGACATAGTGGGATGGGGCACTTATGCCGTCTATGATTGATGCTTATGATTTGAAGTTGTTTTATACACTATGCACTTATAATAGTATCAAACGATTTGTTTTAAACGTATCAAGCATTCTTTGGCTGTTATAAGGGAAAACCCTATCCTCGGCTGCGTTGCATTGTGTGATGGGACCTGGGTCTTATAACAGCTTCATTTTTCTTTATTTAGCATTGCGCTGTTTGTTTTATGCACTGGTATTCTTGGGAGGAAACCCGTTCCGTGTTATACGGCGTGGTCCCTTGATTTACCTAACTTTTAAAATAAAGATTAATCACTGTTTTAGTTCTCACACCAGTCACATGACTGACCTGGAGTTTATTGTTTTAACCTAAACTCTGGGTGCCCCTATTTTGACACGGGCAGCTAGTAGTTTTGGTTTTGCAGATTTATATTCACAGGATCCTGGTTTACAGCTGGAACGATATCCGGAAAGCTTTGTATCCGTATATCCCTTTCAGTTGTGTATTGTATTATTTTCCGCTGCTATGTATTTAAATGTAATTTAAATCTCTGATATTTCTGTGTTATATTCATTTATACTCTGTATATTCTTGTAATCTGGTGCATTGTTGTAATATACAATGAAATGTTCTTCTGTATGCGTTCTGTTTTGTCGTGTTCTCAAACGATAGGGCGTTTCGAACGGTCTGGGTCGGTTTAGCGACTGGTTCGGACCGAGCGAAATTCCTTGCCGTCACAGTTGGTATCAGAGCTTTGGTTTACAGAGCTCGAGAACAAGACACATTAGAACCATACGAAAGAATTCATCAGATATTGGATTAGTAATATCCAATTAGAATGACTCGTTAGAGATAGGATCAGTAGTATCCTAGAACGAGTGTGAAGAGTATATTTTTAAAAATGAAAACAAAATTTGTTTTGAAAATTTAAATCAACTATTCGTATTTGATTATTTATTTTAATGAATTTGGACAATCCAGTATATATAGATTTTGCGTATACGTCTGATCCGCGTGTATTCGAAGTTTTGATATACTGGGTAGATATAGAATCACCTTCTAAGTCGCCCGGAGAGAACTGTGATGATTGATGCATCATCATCAGAAATTATGTTCGAGTGACGAAAGGGAGATTTCTATATACTTCCTATTGACTGGTGTGAGAACCAAAATTAGATAGGGCCTATTGTTGTGATTTGGCATCAAAAATCTGATTTTTGACTATGTATCAAAGTTATCAATTTGAAACTCTAATCCACTAATTGATTGATGTTTGTGTTGTTTGTTTATTTGTTTGATAATTTTGAACCATTTTGCCTAATAGTATCAAATATTGAATTGTATTGAAAATTGGTCGCATTTGCTAGCATATACATGTACTTTCATTGAACATGTCATAGCAAGGAGGCTAGAGCAGAGAATAAAATTTGTTTGCCCGACAAATAGGTACATGTTTACTACATAATTTACTGTTTTGTTTGGGTGATGATGATTTTATGAGCCTATTGGCTAGCCGCTTGGCTTTTTCTTTTTCTTTTTGAGATTAGAAGGATCGGGGAACCTATTTGAAATTCCCCGATGCTCCCGGTGCAGGGGAGGTTATGGCGAAATTTTTCGAAAATTTAGGGTGTTAGCCAAATTTTTGAAGAATTGGAAAATTCTCAGAAACTGAAAGGTTAGAGAATGAAAGCCAGATCGAACGTAGAGTTGATTGATCAAACCACTTTCGACTTTGTTCCTTTTCGGGGACGAAAAGTTTTAAGTGGGGAGATTGTAATAACCCGAAAATCTGGGCCAGTTTAAAATTTTTATTTTGGCAATTTTGGCGAATTTTGATTATTTAAAATGAATTATTTTAAATAAAAACGACGAGAAATTTATTTTGAATATATTCGAACGTATATATTATACGCGTCGTCGTTAGAATATAAATAATTATATATATAATTATAAATAGAATTGAAAATGGCGCGGTAGTTCGATAATTCGATTTCAAACTTCAATTGAACATACCGGGTGCAAAACAATCCGGATTTTAGTGAAACCAAAAACATTAGGATCTAATTGATAATATCTTTCCAACGAATCCGAAGAATCAAGATTTCATAACGGGAATCAAAAGATATGACCAGTTGAAAATTCTGAATAGTCGCTATGGAATTCAGGCCCTTAAAAATAGACATTTTGCAAATGACCTCGGATTTCGACGAAACCAGTTTTGTTGGGTCCGTGATGTTAAGTTATTGCTATGTTTCAAATTTCATAATTTTTCGATTCAATATGTGAGCGTGGCAAAGGAAAACGCGTTTGACCAGTTTCAGTTGATTTTAATCGACTGGAAATTGACCAATTCTCCAACGGTCTCAGAATTCGACGAAACTAGTTTTGTTAGGACCGTATCGTCAATACGAAGCTAGAAAATATTTTTCTAGAATTTTTAAAGTTCGTATGCGACCCCGGTAATTTGAAATGCGCGTTTAAAATTCAATATATAGATTTAAATGTAAATTTAACGGTAACTGATTGAAACGATTGAATCAGCTTGCATTACATATCCCATTGTGTTCGGAATGGGGGTAAAACGCTATGGACGACAGGCGGTGGGCCTCGTTTAGAGGTCGTATGTAAAAGTCAACTTTTTGAAATAATAATAATAAATAATTAATTATATATATATTCCTTTTCCCACTTAACCCCCTCCCTCCTTCTCATTTCACGAACGAGCTCAGAAAAAAAAAAAAAAAAGAGGCGCAACGGAACCCTCGTACCCCACGACATCTCCGCCTCGCTGGCGCCTCCCGCCCCAAGATCGATGGCGCGACCTCCTCCCCCACCGACGCTCCCTCTCCTCCTTCCCCTCTTCAGACCGACGTGCGAAGCCTCCAGTCGCGGATCCAAACCCGAGACCCTACCTAACCCAGTCGAGCCAACCTCCTCCGCCTTCCTTTCTTCCCTTCCTCCCTCTTCTCCTCTGACCAGCGAGCCGCTCCACCCCCTCAGCCTCCTTCGCCCTTTTCAAAAACTGCCAGTAAGTTTTTATTATCTATTTAGTTTATTTCAATTATTTTATGTAATGATCTTTAAATAAAATTAGCAATTGTTATTTTTAAATAGAAAAGATTCGATTTTTAAATAGAAAAGATTCGATTTTTAAATAGAAAAGATTCGATTTTTAAAATAGAAAAGATTAGATTTTTGAGATGGAAAAGGCGAAATCTTTATATATAGTAGCGGTGTAAAAATATGGTTTTTATATAGTAAACTTCAAAAGAAAAATATGGTTTTTATATAGTAAACTTCAAAAGAAAAATATGGTTTTTATATAGTAAACTTCAAAAGAAAAATATGGTTTTTATATAGTAAACTTCGAAAGAAAAATATGGTTTTTATATATTGAACTTCGAAAGAAAAATATGGTTTTTATATATTGAACTTCGAAAGAAAAATATGGTTTTTATATATTGAACTTCGAAAGAAAAATATGATTTTTATATATTGAATAGCGAAGTAAAAACTCGATTTTTACATAGGTAGTGAAAGCGGGCGACGAAGGTAACAAAAAGGCGAGAACGAAGAAGATCTATATCAAAGTAGAGTCAAGATGATTGGATAGCTATCGGTGAGAACTCCTCACCTTTCAATTTCTTTTCTAGTTATATATATATATATACTAGGATGCAGACGGTGTTTAGTAGCACCCGACACAATCGTCCACAGACCATGGACTTGTTTGTTTGGCTGTTTGGTGATTGATTGCGATATTGGTTTGAATGTGGTTTGTGGTGTGAAAAATCGAATCGATAAATTGGTTAGGATTAGTCGTGCGCCGTTATAAGGCGAAGGAGTAAGGCTAGGTTAGACTCTTACTCCAAATTTTGTGGTTTGCATAACGAAAGTGATTTGATTGATATGGGTATGGCGGTGGCCATTATTAGACCAGGGACAAGGCTAGGCCTTATCCCGTTTCTAGCATAGCGCCGTTATGCCGCCGAAATTTTCTAAAATATGTTAGAAAAATAAAAATATCATTTTTATTAGAAATGAATAAAATAACATATTCATTTACAAATCAACACGATTTGTCGATGTACACCCATTTGACTGATATGGATTGGGACGATAAATTTTACACATCGCCCAACTACACAAATAAAATATGTGTTTGATTGTTTGAAACCCCACACGGGTGTTAGGATGAAATTTGAAGTTCACTCATCCTGATTGATTAAATATGTTGATCGATCGATTGACAGGCTGTTATAAGCGATAGATATCTATATTTGATGCTTATACAGTGTAGTGCACTTTGGTTGATGGTTGATTATTTTTCAATGCTATTATATGTGTGTAGTGTATGAAAATCCATATAATTAACTTTATATGGTGATTGATTGGGCCTCATTCCAATTTGAAAAATAAAGAATATTATAAAATAAAGGTTCATGTGTTGACAGTACTCATCCATTGAGATTGGTCATGTGTTGAATGAAATATTTTGATAATAACAACTATTTTGAAATAGAAAATTTGAAAATAGAAATTTATGAAGCCGTGTTGATTAGTTTGACGCCATTTTGACGTGAACGATATTTATATCGATTTTATTCATTTCGAAATGAATTGAATTGAAAACGATTTCGAAATGAACTGAATTGAAAACGATTTCGAAATGAATTGAATTGAAAACGATTTCGAAATGAATTGAATTGAAAACGATTTCGAAATGAATTGAATTGAAAACGATTTCGAAATGAATTGAATTGAAAACGATTTCGAAATGAATTGAATTGAAAACGATTTCGAAATGAATTGAATTGAAAACGATTTCGAAATGAATTGAATTGAAAACGATTTCGAAATGAATTGAATTGAAAACGATTTCGAAATGAATTGAATTGAAAACGATTTCGAAAGGAATTGAAAACGAATTCAAATTGAATTGAAAACGAATTGAAACGAATTCAAATTGAATTGAAATTTGAATTGAATAGAAATGAATTTTAAAACAAATTTATAAAGAAGAATTCAATTTCGATTTGAATTGAAATGGAAGTTGAAATAGATTTTGAAACGAATTTTAAAACTATTTATATAATTCGTTTTGAATAGAAAATCGACGAAATATATATTATATATATTATATATATAATATAATGGCCTGAATAGAACGCGCCGCGCCACGGCAGTTCGCGAATTTCGACCATTGATTTCAAACGGACATTACGGGAGATCCGACCGTCGGATTCTCCTAAAACCGGAACCGTTGGGTTCGTATCGAAAAGAGCTTTCTAATGAATATTAGAAATTCAAAATCTAACGGTTGGATTTGGAGATACGTCCAAATCAAATTTTAAAATGGTCGTTGTAAGTGCAGTTCGATGGCCATTGGTGGAAATCGACTGTACGGGCCTTGATAAAATTATTAAAAATAGTAATAATTTGTGTAAAATCATAAGAAATGATTTAGAAAGGATTGGGATGAAAAACTCCATATTTGAAAGGATAAAATAGATTTTTATCGAAATGAACTAGTTTTGAACTAGAATTATAATTCTATTTATTTTTAAATAAATAAATTGAATTTGAAAAGGGTTTTAAAAATAACCAAAATTTCCAATGATTGCATTGAAGTGGATTTGAATCGAAATTGTCTTCGGAATATTTCGATGTTGGAATTCGTGATTATACAGATGTTGTTATGGAAATTTGAAAGATATATATTTATATCGTTATTTTCAATACGACATTTGTTAGTCGTAGAATTTGATATTGAATATAAGCCGATATATTTTCTATTCAGAGCCTTGTATTGAATATCAAATGTGATTTGGGTTTGTCGTGAATGGTGTCTTCACTAACACTGTTCTTGAACCCAGTTGAGAAAAAAAATTAAATCTTTTTATTTAGATTTAATGAAGTGTACCAATTAAACGATATTTAATTGGAATTGAATTGGTATTGATTTTTGGGTTTATCGTGAACAGTGTTTTAAATAACACTTGTTCTTTAACCCGATAATTAATGGAATGTGATTTTGGGTTTATCGTGAACCGTGTTTTAAATGACACTGATTCTTTAACCCAGTTAAAGATTAAAACTAAGTGGAGTTTTAATGAGTCTTTAATTAGATTGAAATGACCGAAAATGGAGTATCACCAGTTTTGCTCCAGGCGATGGTTAAATCTTTAATTAGATTTGAACGTGAAATGGTAATTGAATTTACCGATAACACTGTGGTGTTAGATATGAAGTATTACCAGTTTTACTTCATGGGATGAATAGGTTGGGATGGGGAAATTAAAATAAATAATTACTTCGGTAAGGTTCGCTAATCCCGACTAGTTTGAATTGAGATTCAAAAATAGAACAAAGAATAAATTCAAGGAATTTATCTTGGATAAAATTAATGGGAACCTTTCCCTATGAATGTGAAATTTAGAAACTAACTGTCGGTTAGCCAAGTAGAATGGTTTTCTGAATATTGATCTGATGTTGGTTTCGGCCTTCGGGGTTAATATTTGGGGAATTATTCTCTTGATTAATTTACGGTTAGTGACTAATGAATTGGAATGTGGCGTATGTTGTGTTTGTGTAACACTTATTTAAAATATACGCGAGTTATTCGGAAAGGCCGGGATTATCCCATTCTGAATAACTGATACGACGATAAGTCGAAGATGAAGACGGTGGTCGAAGACCGGAAGTCTTCACGTCGTTTGGGTAATTACCGATAATCTTGATTGGGCTGTACACCCAAGAAGATGGAAACAGCTGGTGATCGTCCAGACGTACTTGGAGATCGATGGATATGCGGGGTACTAGGTGCCTCCGGTTTCGTTCAGACCCAGAACGGACTTGTAAATGGACTGTGTGTCTGACATTGGATTTTAGTCCGTGTGATTGATCTCTATTAAATATATATCTGTTTGGCGGCGGAGAATTTATTCTCTTGCTTAACGCCCTTCTCTGAGACGTACGAGCTCAGGGGTTATATATTGATGGATATCAAACGCATGGAGTGAATTGCCTGTGTGGCATGCCTAAGTGGCAATTGATCGAGGCTTCTGTTGAAAAGCAAAGTCTTGTGGTGATGATCAAAGCACGGCCTTTGTGGCGTAGCTTTGTGTAACGTTTACTTCGCGAGTTTCACACCCGTTATGAACCAAAAACGGGAGACGGACCTCAGGGAGGACTTGCGTTTCTTTCTAGCTAGAAGTGGCGTCAGTGGTTTTACATGCCCTGACGAGTTTGACTTATGTGGTTGTTGCTGTTGCGAGGCGCCTCGGTTATATCGGTTTCGGCCGATGCATTCTGGTCGGCAGACGGACCAGACTTACACCCCACAGGGTGGGGAGACGTATTGTTCAGGCATAATAATCCACATCGGTGGACCGGCCCTGACGATCCAAGGGGCAGTTGCGGCTGTTCCTAAGGGGCGAGCTAGAGCGTCTCGAATCGGTTGAGGACTATCTTTTGCCTCGGTTCATAGATGGAAATCCAATTTCCAAATACGTGACATTTGCGGTTTCATTTGTAGAGCCTAGTATGGCGACATAGTGGGATGGGGCACTTATGCCGTCTATGATTGATGCTTATGATTTGAAGTTGTTTTATACACTATGCACTTATAATAGTATCAAACGATTTGTTTTAAACGTATCAAGCATTCTTTGGCTGTTATAAGGGAAAACCCTATCCTCGGCTGCGTTGCATTGTGTGATGGGACCTGGGTCTTATAACAGCTTCATTTTTCTTTATTTAGCATTGCGCTGTTTGTTTTATGCACTGGTATTCTTGGGAGGAAACCCGTTCCGTGTTATACGGCGTGGTCCCTTGATTTACCTAACTTTTAAAATAAAGATTAATCACTGTTTTAGTTCTCACACCAGTCACATGACTGACCTGGAGTTTATTGTTTTAACCTAAACTCTGGGTGCCCCTATTTTGACACGGGCAGCTAGTAGTTTTGGTTTTGCAGATTTATATTCACAGGATCCTGGTTTACAGCTGGAACGATATCCGGAAAGCTTTGTATCCGTATATCCCCTTCAGTTGTGTATTGTATTATTTTCCGCTGCTATGTATTTAAATGTAATTTAAATCTCTGATATTTCTGTGTAATATTCATTTATACTCTGTATATTCTTGTAATCTGGTGCATTGTTGTAATATACAATGAAATGTTCTTCTGTATGCGTTCTGTTTTGTCGTGTTCTCAAACGATAGGGCGTTTCGAACGGTCTGGGTCGGTTTAGCGACTGGTTCGGACCGAGCGAAATTCCTTGCCGTCACATCGGTCTTGCACCGCCTTCAATCTCTTCGACTTTTCGTTGTATCAGTTATTCAGAATGGGTTAAACCCGGTCTTTCGGAATAACTCGCGTATCTTATAATCAAGTGCTATAACAACACATCATACGCCTCATTCCAATCCATAATATTCTTTTATTTAATATTCACATCTTTAGGGAAAGGTTCCCATTAATTTTATCAAAGATAAATTCTTTAAAATTTATTCTTATATCTTCCTTTGGATATCATTAAAAAAGATTTCATTATCTTTTCAATTTTAAACCAAATTAAGGTTTTCCAAACTAGTCGGGATTAGCTAACCTTACTAAAGTAATCATTTATTTATTTTCCCAATCCCAACCTATTCATCCCATGGAGAAAACTGGTAATACCCCATATCTAACACCACGGTGTTATCGGTTAAAACTAATTATCATTTTACGTTCAAATTTAATTAAAGATTTAACTATCACTGGGAGCAAAACTGGTGATACTCCATCTCGATCATTTTCCCAAATTTGATAATTTAAATTATCGCATTCACGTTTCAATCTAATTAAAGATTCATTAAAACTTCACTTAGTTTTAATCTTCCCAAAAATCATTATTAATGATTATTTAACTTTGGTAAATCAAACATGTCACATCGAGCATCTGCACTGTACCACTGATTTCTGCCAATATATAACCTTTGAGCTTGTACGTCTCAAAGAAGGGTGTTAAGCAAGAGAATAAATTCTCCGCCACCAAACAGATATATATTTAGCAGAGATCAACAAATACAATATAAAGTACAACGTTAGGCATGAAATCCTATCTTTAACCGGGTTAAAGAACCAATGTCATTTAAAACACAGTTCATAATAAACCCAAAATCACATTCCATTATTTATGGAATCTTCACGGAAAACAGATCAGTATATATCATCGATATAAACTTCCGTGTCCGCCGAATAATATAAATGGAATAACGACAAAGCCTTTTAAATTCCTTATATATTAACAGTCTCCCTCCACAGAAGCTCATCTCGATTTTTACCAAATCGAATTCCATTCTATTACAATTTAATATATTAAATTGGAAATCTTTACTTTGGAAAATTCCATAAATCTTAATTAAAAGATTATAAATTCCAAATCATATTCTTCACTGTTAATTGGGTTAAAGAACAAGTGTTATTTAAAACACCGCCCACGTTAAACCCAAAAATCCAATTCTTTTATTCAATTCCAGTTAAATATTAATTAATTGGAAAACTACACTAAATCTTAGTTTAAAGATTTATTCTTTTCTCAACTGGGTTTAAGAACAACGTTAATGAAGACACAATTCACGACAAACCTAAAATCCAATTTCAATCCAATTAAATATTAATTAATTGGTAAAATTCCCAATATCTTAATTAAAAGATTTAATCTTTTCTCAAATAGGTTTAAGAACAGGTTTAATGAAGACACCGTTCACGACAAACACAAAATCCAATTTGATATCAAATACAAGGCTTTGAATAGAAATTATATCGGCTTATATTCAATATCAAATTCCGAAAACAACAAATATCGTACTGGGAATAAAGATATATATATATCTTCCAAATTCCTCAACAATATCCGTATAATCACAAAATCCAATATCGAAATATTTCGAAGATTATTTCTGTTCCGAATCCATTCCAATTTATTCTTTGGAAAATTCTGGTTATTTTAAAACCATTTTCAAATCCAATTTATTTATTTCTAAAAATAATTAAATTATTATTCTAGTTAATAACAAGTTCATTTCTATAAAAAAAAAAATTTTATCTTTCCAAAACTGGAATTTTTCATCCAAAATATTTCCAAATCATTTATTATAGTTTTACATAATTTTTCCATATTTTTAATAATTTAAATATCGCCCGTACAGTCGATTTCCAATAGCGGCCACCGAACTGCATTCATAACGACCTTTTCTGAAATTGATTTGGACATATCTTAAAATCCAACCTTTAGATTTCAAATCTCTTGTATTCATTGGAAGGCTCTTTTCGATACGAACCCAATGGTTCCGGTTTTAGGAGAATCCGACGGTCTGATCTCCCGTAACACCAATTTGAAGTTAATGGTCGAAATTCTCGAACGGTCGCTGCGCGGCGCGTTCTATTCATGCCATTATAATATATATAATATATATAATATATATAATACATATATATTATATATTTCGTCGATTTCTTTTTAAAACGTATTTTATAAATCGTTTTAAATTCGTTTTAAAAACGATTTCCACTTCCATTTCAATTTCAAATCAAAACTGAATATTCTTTTATAAATTTGTTTTAAATTTATTTTAAAATGATTTCAAATTCAAATTTAAATCAAAATTGAATATTCCTATATAAATTCATTTTAAATTCATTTTAAAATGATTTCAATTTCATTTTCAAATTTAAATCAAAATTGAATAGTCCTATATAAATTCATTTTAAAACGATTTCAATTTCACTTAAATTTTCAAATCAAAATTGAATATTTCATATCATTATAATATTAAGATGTTAATATTTTCAAAATATCTGAATTTGAAATCACTTTTTGATATTCATTATAAAATGAATAAAATCGACAGAAAATCTCGCTCGTGTTAAAATGGCGTTTAACTACTTAACACGGCTTCACATTTCAATGTTCACTGATTATTATTTTAAAATATTTGTTACTTCTGAACTGGAATCAGACTCAATCAATTACCATATAATTTCAGTTATACGGATTTCATACATCGTGTGTATACAACAATAATGATAAACAATCATTAAAAATTCAAACAATATCCAGAGTGCATTTTACAACTATATAAGCATTAAAATAAATAAATAATGCTTATACAGTCTGTCAACACATCGATTAACATACCACTAATTATTGGGATCAGTGTATATCAAATATTATCCCAATACCCGTGTGCGGTTTTCAAACAACAAATACTATTTATTATTTGTGCAGTTGGGCGATGTGTAAAATTTATCGCTCCAATCAATATCAGGTAAATAAGTGTACATAATCAAACCGTCTGGCTTGTAAATGAATATTTATTTTATTTCATGATAATTTTTACATACAGTTTATATAAATAACTTTTATATACAACAATATCAAACCATAATAATCCTAATCACAATCCACACAAACAATCAACTAGTCTGTACAATAAATAGTGTCGAGGGCTTCTAAGCCCCATCTGCATCCTAGTATATATTAACTGTAAATTAAATTGAGTGTGAGAGAGTTCTCACTTTCATTTTCCACACCATCAATTTTAATTTTTGAATTTCTGAACTGTTCAGATTTGAATTCTCCTTAAATCCTGATTTTCTCTGTTTTGATTCTAGTCAGATCTGAAATGTAGATCTTGAATTTACGGTCCCAATGCTTTAAGTTTCATCATATTTTAATTCAATTTGAACAAGTTACGATAATTAGAAATTTTGATTACATAAATCACTATTTAAATATAATTAATATTTTAACTAACCTAATAAAATAATTTGGCCACTACTTTTCTGTCTCTTCCAACTGAACCCGTCACAAAAACACATCTGCTCCAATTAAGAAACCACCGCCGCCTATAATTGTGACCACCGGACCACGATCCCTGATCTCCACAAGATGCGCCGCACCGTCCTCCACCCCCACCCGGAACGATGGCCAACTCGGCCCTGACATGCGCCTCAAAAACCCTTGTGAAGGATGACGCTTTACACGAGAAATCCGACCACCTGGCGCCTCCATATTTGATCACCACCATACCATTTGAAAGATCTCAAAATGTATTTCATCATTTGCGGTGGATGATTTCACTAATTAATTATATATTGCGAGTTTTTTTGGGATAAAAATTGGAGCACATCAGCCATTAGACGAAGGAATGCGGCGGCTCCAATTGGGAATTAGGGTTATGTGAAAATACTAGGGTTTTTATAATAAAATTTAATATTATTTTATTATATTTTCTTTATTTAAGAATTAATCACCCCGTACTCCAAAAGAACTCCACCGACTGTCGCCCCTAACCAAATGCCCACATTCTGAACACAATGGAATATGTTTCGTAAGCCAATTCTATCGTTTTGATCAGTTTTCATCAAAATTTAAATATAAATCAATATATATTGAATTTGAACATACATTTTAATTTACCGGGGCCACATACTCACTCCGAAATTCCCAAAAAATAAATCTAGCTATGTTTTGACAATACGGTCCTAACAAAACAAATTTCGTCGAATTTGGAGACCGTTTGAAAACGGTCAATTCATGGTCGATCCAATTCAAATTTAAATTACCAAACACATTTAAATTTACTATGCTCACATATTAATTCCAAAAATTATGAAATTTGAAACCTGACTATAATTTGACATTCCGGATCCAACAAAAGAGGTTTCGTCGAAAACGGAGGTCGTTTGCAAAATGGCTATAATTTAAAAATATATTATATTAAATTCCATAGCGACTATTTCAAATTTTAACTGGACATGACTTTCAATTCCCGTTATGAAATATGGAATTTTCACATTCGTTGGAAAGATATTTTTAAATAGATTCAAATATTTCTGGCTTTACTGAAATCTGATTTATTTTGACTCATGTACATTCATTTGAAATTTGGAATCGAATTTTCAAACTACCGTGCCATTTCAGGCTCATTTTATAATTAAAATAAATTTTTTCGTTCTAACTTCGATTAAAATAAATTTTTAGTCGTTATTATTTAAAATAATTCATTTTAAATATTCAGAATACATTAAAATAGCTAAAATAAAAATTTTAAATTGGTTCTGAAAATCCGGGTTGTTATATTATCCTTATTTTATTATCTTGAGTTAAAAACGCGGGGTGTTACATGCTCCATTTCCGTTTTGGTCAGTTCCATGTTGTAGTGCTCACTAATACGAGCGCAATGCAACTTGTTTCATTGAATTTTGATCTCGTATGAAAAAGATATGATATTACGAACCTTTCATTACATAAATTAATTAATTAAATAACTAATTAACTTAATCACTTTCCTTAATTATTCTTCCCCGTTCAAAATCTCAGGCCTGCTCTCGATTTCCACAATGCACTACTGCACCGCGGTGGAGGCTACCAGACCCCCATACACCGTCGCCACATTGATCGCTATCCCGGTGTCTCCCTACGCCTAGCACCACCGCCGCCTCGATGGCCCCGACGGCCAAAAAAACTACACGAAGCTGTGGTACTTCATGCCCAAAATTCAAGCAATCAACACCATAATATCCAATCTACACCGTTCAGTTCGTGGAACTTGATGAGCTCTTTGGTTTTGTCTTTGGAAGGTTTGAAATTTATTTATCAGATTTGAAGATTTTAATGGGTGAATTTCTAAAAAGGGTGGCCATCGATTTTGAGCTGGCGGCGGATTTTAATTTGTGGAGAATTAGGGTTCGACAAAATATATATACTATATTTTAATAATATTTTAATTCGTAAAAATGTGGTTTTGCATCCGAACTCCAAATTAGACCCAATGACTGACGCCCCTAGCTAAATACCTCCATTCCAACATAATGGGATATGTTTCGTAAGCCAATTCGACTGTTTCGACCAATTTTTATCAAAATTAAAATATAAATTAATATAACAGTCAATATTAAATTCTAACGTACATTTTAATTTACCAGGGTCACATACTGACTCCAAAAACTACGAATATTGAAATCTAGCTGCGTTTTGACAATATAGTCCTAACAAAATTAATTTCATTGAATTTGGAGACCGTTTGAAAATTGGCCTTTTAACTGGCTTATTATATTCAAACTGAAATTGAAAACACGTTTAAATTTATTGTGCTCATATATTAATTCCAAAAATTATGAAATTTAAAAACTAATAATAACTTGAGATTCCAGATCCAACAAAAGTGGTTTCATCGAAAACGGAGGCCGTTTTAAAAATGGCTATTTTTAAGGGCTATATATATATAATAAAATACATATAATTTCCATAGCGACTATTCTAAATTTTAAAATGGACATAACTTACAATTTATAAAGTGAAATCTCAATTTCATGCATTTCTTAGAAAGATATAGTTAAATAGATTCTAACATTTCTTGTTTTACTGAAATCTGATTTATTTTGAATCATATATATTCAATTGAAATTTAAAATCGAATTTTCAAACTACTACGCCATTTCAGGCTCGTTTTATAATTAAAATAAATTTATACGTTCTAACTTCGATTTAAATAAATTTTTAGTCATTATTATTTAAAACAAATCATTTTAAATATTCGAAACCCATTAAAATAGCTAAAATAAAATTTTTAAATTGGTTTAGAAATTCCGGGTTATTACAATCTCCCCCACTTAAAATCTTTTCTTCCTTGAAAAGGAACGGAGCTGAAAGTTGTTTAACTAACGAACTCAACTTTCGTTCTGGCTTGAGTCCTTTAACTTTTCAGTTTCTAAGAGCTTTCTAGTTTCTCAAAAATTTGGCTAACACCCTAAATTTTCGAAAAATTTCGCCATAATCTCCGTCGTACGGGGAGGGTTTAAAAATTTATTGGGCCATATTAGGCACCCAATAAATCAATAAAAAGAATACACAATTATTGTGACCTATCTATGCACAAGGGAGACGCGTAAAAAGTAGAAATCTCATACCTTGCCCCAGTGTTGGAAATAAAATAATCCATGTGCCTTAATTAAAAACAAGAGAGACGTGAATTTTTTGTCATCTCCAGACCTGTGTAGGGTTTTTATTAAATCCTACCCCGAGCACCTTTATATGTTTATTAAGTCCATAATCAGTCTTCTGTTCAACCTGTAATTCAGTCATCTCCATACAAGCATCTCGTTCGTATGGAAATCCAAACCTCGTCATATAAGCACCAAATGCTTATATGGAATATGATATGTTGTGCCATATATAATCAATCTTCGGTTCAACATGTAATTCAGTCAACACCATATAAGCGTCTCGCTCGTATGGTAATCCAAACCTCGTCATATAAGCGCCAAATGCTTATATGGAATATGATATGATATGCTGTCTTCATGTAGTATGCCGTGATGTGTAGTTCATAATTTATTTGTTGTTATCCTATGGCGCATGTTTTTAATCTCACACTGAACAACCATCACAACGCATCCAAAAACACTCACGGTAGTTTATGTTATAATAAAATTGCGCAACCAACTCATTAAGGTGCACCTGCTTGTCGGGCACGCAATTTAATTCTCTACTCAATCTTTACTCAACAGCCTGTCCAATATATATATATATATATATATATATATATATATATGTGCATATCTATCTATCTATATACATAAATCCAATTCACTATATTTTCAATTCAGCTCTACATTATATTTGATTTGGCTTTACTTATCATTCATTCTTTTATTGGTTTTATCATTCTAATATTTTTATTAGTTAGATTAATTATGACACAACACAACCAACAATAAATTGGTTAACTTTTCAAATATATAACTTTTAATATACTTATAAATCCTATTTCAATACCAAATCACAAACAATAATTTCTAACTAAGTTTTGGTTCTCACACCAGTCAATTGGAATCATATAGACATCCACTTTCAAAACTCGAACATAAATGCTGATGATAATCGATTAATCACCAGGATCATCTTCGGTTGACTAGAGTGTGATTCTATATCTACCCAGTATATTTTAGACTTCGTATACACGTTCGTGAGATGTATATGCAAAATCTTCTTATACTTGATAGTCCATATTCAAAATCAAATAAAATACTTAAATACATATTATAGGATATATTTTTCAAAACAAGAGTTGTTTATGTGTGTGTGTGTGTGTGTGTGTATATGATACTCTTCAAACTCCTTCGAGGATACTACTGATCATATCTCTAACGAGTCATTCTTATAGGATATTACTAATCCTATCTCTGATGAATTCTCTCATTCGGTTCTAACATGTCTTGTTCTCGATCTTTGTAAACAAAAGCTCTGATACCAAAATGAAACAACCCAAACTTCCCCGATCCCCGAAGAGACGGAGGAGCCCGGATTGCTTTAAGAATACAACACATCAGAACACAAACATTAGAACATTTCATTGCTATTAAAACAATATTTCATCAAAGTACAAGAATATATCAGAGTATGAATAAATAATATACATAGCGGAAATACAAATACCAGAGATTAAATACATAGCAGCGGAAAATACAATACATAAATATAATGCACAGCGAAAAAACATCAACTACCATAACCGGAAGAAATATAAGAATACAAAGCATTCCGAATATAGCTCCAGTTGTAATACAGGATCCTCTGAAAAGAAATGTCTGCAAAAACCAAAACTATTAGCTGCCTGTGTAGAAAATATGGGCATCCAGAGTTTAGGTAAAAACAATAAACTCCGAGTCAGTCATGGGACTAGTGTGAGAACTAAAACAGCTATTAACTTTATTTTAAAGTTGGGTAAATCAAGGGACCACGCCGTATAACAAATAATGAGTTTCCTCCCAAAAATACCATAAACAAACAGCGCAATGCTAAAGAGGAAAAATGAAGCCATTATAAGACTCAGGTCCCATCACACAATGCAACGCAAGCCGAAGGATAGAGTTTTACCTTATAATGGCCAAATATGCTTGGTACACGAAATTTATCTTTTGTTATTACTGTAAGTGAAGAAATCAATTTCAAATATAAATGTATCAATCGTAGACGACATAGTACCCCATCCTACTATGTCGCCATACAGTTTACAACTAAAACCAAAAAGTCATGTATTGGAAATTGGATTCCATCTATGAGTCGAGGCAAGAGATGGCTCCTCTCCGATTCGAGACACTCTAGCAAATGCCTCAGCATTACACACTCTGGGCAATCCTTGGTTCCTACAGGGCCGGTCCACACTTACTTTAGTGGATTGGTTATTCCTGATCACACGTTTTCCGGTCTTATTGGACCTATCACTTGGCCAGCAGCGACCAATATATCTTAGGCGCCTCGCAATCCATCATTCACATAAGTAAAAATGTCTAGGCTCCATACCATAGGGGTGAGCCAAAAACCGAAATAAACCGAAACTGATAAAAACCGAACCAAAAAAACCGAAACTGAATAAAACTGAAACCGAAACCAAAAATAAAAAACCAAACCGTACTAATATTTCGGTTTCGGTTTTAGATCCAAACCAAATCTTAAAAAACCGAAACTGAACCGAATTATTAAAATAGTTAGATAGAACTTTCTGCTAGCTGTATATCTTTGGTTTTAAATTTTTTTGCTAGCTGTATATCTTTGGTTCATGCTGTGACATGGATAAATTTATAGCAAACATATTGAATGTCAATATTACAACTTCAACAATTCAAAATAATGAGTGATGTACCAAAAATTGGAGAAAATGATAACATGAATGTGCTTTGGCCACCAAGCAGCAAACAAGAACTGATGATTAAGTAAGTTCTGGACCAAAACAAACAAATATCCATGTCTGCATTATCAACATGGTTAGGTATTAATAAACGCATTGAAGTACTCATGTATTAATGAACACAAACAATTATCCATGTCTAGAATATCCATGTCTGCTCCACATATTATTCAATTTGTGACTAATTGGAATATATAATACACGTTACTTTCAATCCCTGCAATTTTTTCCCTTGGATTGAAGTACGCTCGTTAAACATGAACTGGAAGCCTTTTGTAGTTGCAGTTGCACTTCTGTTTTTTTAATTTGTAGTTGCAGTTGCACTTCTGTCTGCTTGTATTGATATAGTTCAGATCAAGTTCACGTTACAAAATTAGATTTCATTTTGCCTTTTTATTTAAATCGGTTTTAAAGTCGAAACCGAACCGATAAAAACCGAAACCGAGGTTTTGGAATCGAAACCAAAACGGATGCTTCGGTTACGGTTACGGTTTCGGTGATCGACTTTTAAAACCGAGGTCTTTCGGTTTCGGTTTTACCCCGAAACCGAAATGAATGGGTTTTGCTCACCCCTACCATACCATGACACCACTTCCAGCTAGAAAGAAACATCATGCACTCCCTGTATCTCAAATCCCCTTTTTGACTCATACCGAGGTGTCAGGTTCGCGAATTAACGCTATACACAAAGCTATGCTATTTAAAGTCGTATTTTGATCATCAACCACAAGACTCTGCTTTTCAACAAAAGCCTTGATCATTTGCATCTTAGCAAGCCACATTGACAATCCATACCGTACCACTGATTTCCACCAATATATAACCTCTAAGCTCGTACGTCTCGAAGAAAGGTGTTATGCAAGAGAATAAATTCTCTGTCACCAAACAGATATATTTAGCAGAGATCAACGAATATAATATAAAGGAATACAATGTCAGACATACCATCAATTTGCAAGTCTGTTCTGGGTGTGAACGAAACCGGAGGCACCTTATTTCTCGTCCCATATGCCCAATACAGGAAAGAGGTCCTAGCATATTCGGTCGATCTCCAAGTATGTCTGACGATCACCACTTATTACCTTATCTTGGGTGTACAGCCCAATCAAGGCATCAGTAATCATCCAATCGATATGAAGAACTCTGGTCTTCAACCACTGACTTCATCGTTGACTTTTAGTCGCCATATTAGTTATTCAAAATGGGTTAAACCCAGTCTTTTCAAATAATCACGTATTTTATAATCAATAATTAAGTGCTAGAATACACATCATACGCCTCATTCCAATTCAGAATATTCTTTTATAAATATTCACAACTTAGGGGAAAGGTTCCCATTAATTTTATCAAAGACAGGTTCTTTTAAACTTATTCCTTAATCTTCCTTTGGATATCAATTTCAAAAGATTTTATTTTATACTTTAACAATTCTAAACCAAATTAAGGTTTACAAAATTAGTCGGGATTATCGAGCCTTACCGAAGTAATCTTTTATTATTATCCCAATCCCAACCTATTCATCCCATGGAGAAAAACTGGTCGTACGCCATATCTAACACCAACGGTGTTATCAATAAATTTAATTACCATTTCACGTTCAAATCTAATTAAAGATTTAACTATCGCCTGGAGTAAAACTGGCGGTACTCCATATCTAACACCCACGGTGTTATCGGTAAATTTAATTACCATTTCATGTTCAAATCTAATTAAATATTTAACTATCGCTTGGAGTAAATCTGGCGGTAATCCATTCTCGATCATTTCATGAATTCGATAAATTTAATTATCCCTTTCTCATTTTAATCTACTTAAAGATTCATCAAAACTTAGTTCAATTTAAGTCTCAAAAATCACTACTTGATGATTATCCAAATTTTAGGAAATAAATCCTGTCTGTATTTGGGTTAAGGAACAAATGTCATTTAAAACACAGTTCACGATAAACCCAAATCATCTTCCATTAAATATGGAATCTTCGCGGAAAACGGATCAATACATATAATTGATAAAAATTTCCGTATCAGACTAGTAATATAAATGGAATAACGATAATGCCTTTTAAATTCCATATATAGTAATGGTCTTCCTTTACAGAAGTTCATCTCGATTGTTACTAAATCGAATTCCATTCAATTCCAATTTAGTATATTAAATTGGAAAACTTTACTTTGGAAAATCCCATTAAATCTTAATAAAAAGATTATAAATTCCAAATCATAACTTCACTATTAATCGGGTTTAAGAACTAATGTCATTTAAAACATCTTTCATAATGAACCCATAATCAACTACCATTTAATTCCAATTAAATTAATTAATTGGAAAACTTCATTAAATCTTGGTTAAAAGATATATCCTTTTCTCAACTGGGTTTAAGAATAGTGTTAATAAAGACACCATTCACGACAAACCCAAAATCCAATTTGATATTAAATACAAGGCTCTGAATAGAAATTATATCGACTTATATTCGATATCAAATTTAGAAACCAACGGATATCGTTGGGAATAACGATATCCGTATTTTCCAAATTCCTCAACAATATCCGTATAATCACGGAATCCAATATTGAAATATTCCGAAGATTATTTCCATTCAAATCCATTCCAATTTATATGGAATTCCTGGTTATGTAAAAACCAATTCGCAAATCTAATTTATTATTTATAAAAATCATTGATTTTTATTCTTAGATAAAAATATCTTTTATCCTTTCAGGCTCGGAATTTTTCATCCAAAATCTTTCCAAATCATTAGTTATAATTTTACATAATTTTTCCATATTTTTAATAATTTTATTAAGGTCCTTACAGTCGGTTTCCGATAACGGCCAACGAACTGCATCCATAGCGACCTTTTATGAAATTGATTTGGACATATTTTGAAATCTAACCATTCAAATTTAAATCTCTTATATTCATTGGAAAGATCTTTTCGATACGAACCCAAAGGTTCCAGTTTTAGGAGAATCCAGCGGTCGGATCTCCCGTTATTCCAATTTGAAGTTAATGGTTGAAATTCGCGAATGGTTGCTGCGCGGCGCGTTCTATTCAAGCCATTTAAATATATAATATATATATCATCGATTTCCATTTAAAACGTATTTTATAAATTATTTATAAATTCATTTAAAATGATTTTAACTTCATTTTCAATTCTAAATCAAAATTGAATATTCTGTATCATTAAAATATTAAAGTGATAATATTTTCAAAATATTAGATTTTGAAATCGATTCTTTTCGATATTCATTATAAAATGAATAAAATCGACAAGAAAAATCCATTTAAGTTAAAATGGCGTACATTTACTTAACTTGGTATCATATATTTCTATATTTTCGTGTCCATCCAAAATCGGACATCAAAATCATATTTTGATTCTTCCACTGAATATTATTTTAAAATGTTCGCTATTTCTGAATTGGAATCAGACTCAATCTATTACCATATAATTTTATTCATATGGATTCTATACATCGCACGTATTCAAAAATAGCGATAAACAACTATTAAATAGTCAACTCACATCCAGAGTGCAATTTACAACTGTGTAAACATTAAATAATTAAATAATGCTTATAATAGTCTATTGATCAATCGGTTGACATATAATTAAATTCAGGGGAGATGTGAATAAATTATCGTCCCTAGACCCGTGTGGGGTTTCCAACCATTAAACAAATATTTTTATTATTCGTATACTTAGGCAATGTGTAAAATAATCTTCCTAATACATGTATAGGGTTTACATCATAGTCCATATGAATTTATCTAATATTTTCACAGTATAATAATGATAACATTTAAAAACTGTAACATCCATCATCCACCAAATAAATATATCAATCACAGGTAATCAACACATATTCAGTTATAAAAATAAATAACTGTACAAAATTTTAGTGAGAGAGTTCTCACTTTGGTTTCCACTCCATCGGTCTTTATTTGAAGAATTCCATTTTTTTAACTAAATTAAACATGCGTTTAATTTAGCTAAAAGTTCAACTTGCTCCATTTCCATTCTAGTCAGATCCATGTTGTAGTGCTCGCTGATACGAGCGCAACGCAATTGTTTCATTTCATTTTGATCTCGTATGAAAAAGATATGATATTATGAACCTTTAATTACATAAATTAATTAATTAAATAACTAATTAACTTAATCACTTTCCTTAATTACTCTTCCCTGTTCAAAATCTCAGGCCCTCTCTCGATTTCCACAACCCACTGCTGCACCACCCTGGAGGCCGCCAGACCCCCATCCACCGTCGCCACGTCGATCGCCACCCCAGCGCTTCCCCACGCCCAGCACCACCGCCGCCTCGATGGCCCCGACGGCCAGAAATACTACACCGAACGGCGGTGCTTCACGCCCAAAATTCGAGCAATCCACACCATAATATCCAATCTCCACCATTCCGTTTGTGGATCTTGATGAACTCTTTAATTTTGCCTTTGGAAGGTTCGAAATTCATTGATCAGATTTGAAGATTTTGATGGGCGAATTTCTGAAGAGGGTGGCCATTGATTTCGAGCTGGCGGCAGGTTTCAATTTGTGGAGAACTAGGGTTCGCAATATATATATATATACACACACTAAATTTTAATAATATTTTAATTCGTAAAAATGTGGTTTTGCATCCGAACTCCAAATCAGACCCAACGACTAACGCCCCTAGCCAAATACCCCCATTCCAGACATAATGGGATATGTTTCATAATCCAATTCGTCTGTTTTGATCATTTTTTATCAAAATTAAAATATAAATTAATATAATAGTCAATATTAAATTCTAACATATATTTTAATTTGCTGGAGTCACATACTGACTCCAAAAATTACAAATATTGAAATCTAGCTATGTTTTGACGATACGGTCCTAACAAAATTAATTTCGTTGGATTTGAGACCGTTTGAGAAATGGCCTTTTAACTGGCTTATTAAATTCAAGTTCGGTTGTTTTCCTCTTGCGTCCTTTCCTCCGTTGTGGATCGGTCCAATCCCTGGATTGATGGGACATACTTACTTATCGGCACCACCTATTATATATTTGGAAAGAGTGAAGAAAGAGTGTTCCGAAAGAGGCCTTAGATCGAGCTAATGAGAAAAATTCCCCGGTATATCAATTGTAGAGTGAAATTGAAAACACGTTTAAATTTATTGTGCTCACATATTAATTCCAAAAATTATGAAATTTTAAACCTAACAATAATTTGAAATTCCCGATTCAACAAAAGAGGTTTCATCGAAAACGAAGGTTAATTGCAAAATGGCTTTTTTAAGGGCTATATATATAATAAAATATATATAAATTCCATAATGATTATTATAAATTTTAAATGGACATAACTGTCAAATTATAAAGTGAAATCTCAATTTTTTACATTTGTTAGAATGATATAGTTAAATAGATTCTACCGTTTCTTGTTTTACTGAAATCCGATTTATTTTGAATCATATACATTCAATTGAAATTTAAAATTGAATTTTCAAACTACCGCGTCATTTCAAGCTCATTTTATAATTAAAATAAATTTATATGTTCTAACTTCGATTTAAATAAATTTTTAGTCGTTATTATTTAAAATAAATCATTTTAAATATTCAAAACCCATTAAAATAGCTAAAATAAAAATTTTAAATTGGTTAAGAAATTCCGGGTTGTTACGGCTTTGGAATTGTTTCCACATCAGGATTGTCTTGAACATGAACTTTTGTACACTTTGACGGCCTTATCGAAAGGCAGTCAGCATTGATAAAAAAAATTGATGATGATTAAAAGGTAATCACAAAATCTTGGTTTTCCAAAGGAAAGGTTGTAATCCATTCCGTTGTGGGTTCAACTTTCAAGCCAATGACAGGAGTTTTGGTCATAAGAATGGGTTAATAGAAATGTTCGTTCTTGGAAAATCCATTAAAAATGGATCACTTCACTAAACGTATGGTTAAAATCTCATATGTTATAGTTCTATTTGAAACAAATGGTAATTTTAAATCCCTAATGAAGTTATGAAAGAAAATGAGAACAACGATGTGTATGTTCGATTTGTGTAACATGCATGTAAGCCTCTTGTATGTCTTGACCGTAAGTGTTTTGTTCATTCATTGAAGATATTTTTTTGGCAAAGCGTTCATTGAACATATATTCATTTGAAAGGACTAGATGAAAAAATATATAAACTAAATCTATTTAACCATTAACAATGATAGAAACTTAACAAATTCACATTTTTCTTGAACAATAGTAAGATAGCATGAACATGGAATCTCTTTAGTCAAACAGTGCATCTCAATTTAGCAGTGCATATGAAAATGAGAAAACTATGAATACAACACATCAAACATAAGATATGAATATAAGTACTACCACTGAACTTAGTGTAGATGCTAAGGTAATGTTTGGTTTAAAAATTATTTTGTGTTTTCGATTTTCAAATAATATATCAAAAATGAGAAGAGTGGAGTAATGATGAAGATGATTAAAGAAAGGCGAAGGGGACAATGGAAGGGATGGATGAGTAATATAAGAATAGATTATGTCTCATGCTTATCTTACTTCTCAAAACATGGAAAATGAAAAAAAAATTGTTTCCTATTTTGTATATTAACTTTGTTTTCTAAATCGATCATTTTCAACAATATATGTACATCGTGTATATTTTTATATGAACAAAAACTCAAAACTTAAAATGGTAAACAAACACTACCTAATGTTTTATATTAAAATGATGATCAGATTATGGCGGATAGTCGGAGAAAGTTTTTTGCAGTCAAAAAGCATGTCTTGTCATTTGATGGTCAAAGTGGAAAAAAATTCAAAGTACGTACAAAGAAGATAGGAAACATAGAAAGAAGAAACTGCCGACAAGTTTACTGTAGCAATGTGTAATGTGATCGATAATCCCATGTCGTAAAATATGATATCGCATTTACAATCAAAAAGCAATAAAATGAAATAAACAAAGTCAATCATGGATATTATCTCGAGCAATGTAAGCAATAACGTTGACTTCAATAAGGGGAAGTAGCATTAGATCTTTTGAGAGCTGTCTAAATTGAAGAGTTTTCAAGGAATGTTTAGCACCTGGGCAGCCATCAATTCTTGATTTTATGCGGAATTTTATATTAAACGATGTTAATTAATGTTTAGTACGAGATATATTTCTGGTTTGCGCGACTGATGCTTTTGTGCCATCTTTTTTGGGTTTTTTCCTTTTCCTAGGCATTTAGGAAACATATGATGTCTCTTGAGTAAGATTTTTTTTTGATGCTCCTACCGCCATATGTTCTCTATATGTTATAAGTTGTACTTTTTTTTGCTTTTAGTATATAAAGTATCTCTTTCCAAAAAAAAAAGTTCTAACCAAACAATGAATGATAGAGAATCACGTTATACTACCTGTTGAATTTTTTGATTCGAATATTTTATGAAGAGGATGTAATCAATTAATTGATTTGATTTGATTGATTAATTAATTTACTAATTTATTTGATTGATTGATTGGTTGATTGATTTATCATAGAAGGAAAGAAATGAAAGTTTATATTATGGAGATATTTTGAAGGGGAAATTTGGATATTTGCCTAGGTTTTCTATTCTCTATATATGCAACCATCTTGGTTAGATCAATCAAATCAACAAGAAGTCATATGAGAATATATGGTGAGGTTGTGTTCCTCCAGGAGCTTGCACCCTGGAAAGGAAGATGTAGGAATTTGGGCTGAGGGTAGCTATTCCTATTTATTACTGAAAGACGTAGTTGGTGCCTCCAGATTGTCCAAGGGTTTTTCGTTGTTCTTCATTGCTCTTCTGCTCCAACAATATTTGTAGTCATCCAAATATTCTTTACCTATCTCAATAAGGTTATTGATTCAATTGTTTTTTTTTGGGTTTTGATCCATTGAGTGTTAAAAGAAATTTGTTTTTGGTGAATCAATAAAGAAGGTGGTTGGGTGGAATATTTGTGTATTGCTATTATTTCTGATTTATCGTGTTGTAATTTTCAATCAAATTCATCTTCAAGCGATTGGGTGAAAAAGATCCTTTTTTGAGTGTTCTGTCAAACTTCCGCTGCGCATAAAACCCTAATAGTTGGTATCAGAGCATTTGTGCAATTTTTTGCATAACAAATTGGTATCAGAGCTCAATTTATCGCATTGCTTGGAGTGATTTTTAATTGAAGATTGTAGATGTCGGAGATGATGTTGCTATCATGGATGACTATTTTTTATGGAAGATATTGGGGAATTTGGAAGCCTATGATGGTGAATGTTCCATACCTCAATGGTCTGATTGATGAAGTAAGAAGAAGCCCTCTGATATGGATGAGCGAATATAGAAGAAGACGAAGAAAGGCAGGTGACGTTTGAAGAACCTAGTCCACATCAAGGTGTAGTGGTTAATATGGTCACTGCTGATGATCCTAAGGTGGAGGATCATGGTATCAACAAGGGTCTAGATGTTGATGATGTTGGGGAATGGAGTTTTGATAACAACAACCTTATTTCAATTATCATTATTAATTGATTATAAAATATATACTAACATCTCTATCTAGAATATATATACATACTTATGCAGGATTTGTATACATGACTTAAACACCGAAGACTGTATAGTTTTAGAGTTCCAAGAGATTCAGAATTCGAAGGAGATTCAAGACTCATGAGTAATCAAGTTATCAACAGTTCAAGACAAATATAGTAATAGAGTCTAGTTTATATGTAAGACTCTGAATAGCACTCCAGGTTCAAATTTCAATTCTGTTTTTCAAATTCTGATTTTCAAATTTCAAATTTTGATTTTCAAAATTCAAATTCTAATTCCAATTTATTTTTCTATCTTACTTATGATTTAAAATTTAAGTTTTAAATTTAATATATAAGTTCATATAGTTTTATAGTTATATAGTTTTAAACTATATAAAATTGTAAATATGTTTATATAATATAATACTATGATTTCATATGGTTTTATCTTTAGAATACTCACTTATATCACTAAATTTTAATTCAAGAATTTCCAGAATAATATATATGTAAAACACTTAAAAAAGTTCAAAATTCAAGTTTTCAACATGCTTATGTTGACATACATATATGTATATGTTGACATACAACTGTCAGAAACTCAATTTTCAAAGGAAGTGTATTTTCACCATTTTTAACATTTCAGAAGTGTTGCAACCTTTCAAATTTTATAAATAGGGTTGATTTCGAATTTTTTTAACATATCTTCTTCTCCATCCTCACAACAGTTCATCCCACCATTAATATTTCATATTTGATTGATTTCCATACTTCTACTTTGCCGATTCCTAATGTAATTATATGAAACTTCTTCTTTTCCCACTCTCTATCCATAACTCTCAGAATTGAAGTGCTATTGAAGAGTTATATGGCTGTTGTAATCATTAGAGAAGTGTTTTTGAAAGGTTGTTCCTTATAGCCCTGAAATCAAGAAAATGGAGCGGTGGTATCCTTGTAGTAGCGAAATAAAGGGTGTTTTGAAGCGATATTAACCTTGTAGCTGTGAAATCAAGGGGATTGTACTTGGACATTGATAGTAATACAACTCTGTGCAATCCAGTGTTGCATGGGAATGGACGTAGGAGCAATCCGAACCAGTATAAAATCCGGTATGTTCTTTCATTTTTCTGCATTTTATATTATTTGTTTCTTTGTTTGTGTTTGATTCTGTGTTTGTGGTCATCTTTGTTGTGTGTGATTCATATAGTAGATCATTTAAGTTTAAGATTTTCGTAAATTCCTTATAAACACTATTCACCCCCTATAGTGTTAGATTTTCCTTAAGATACTCATTCCGCGTTCCCTAACAATTGTTATTAGAGCATAGGTTTTCAGAAAGTTCATAATCTAATTTTTAAAAATATTAAATGGCAACCAACACTTGTCATAATAATTCTTTTGTAGAGGGTCAGTCCACTGTTAGACCACCACTGTTTAGTGGTAGTAATTATTCAAACTGGGCATATAGAATGAAAATATATTTACAATCAGTAATTATTCATACTGGGCATACAGATCGAAAATATATTTACAATCAGTAATTATTCATAATGTGCATTCATTAATAACGCTTGGAGAAACTTATTCTGAAGAAGACCAAGTCAGAAAAATACGCAGTTCATTGACTCCATAATGAGATCAGAAAACATTGGCGATTGAAGGAGCCAATAATATCAGTGAAATGAAGATTGAGGAGTTAATAGGGAATCTGATGTCGTTTGAAGCCCAATTACAGAAAAGAAAAGAAAATAAACCCATTAAAATAAAATATTGCATTCAAAGTGACAACAAATGGTTTTGACTCAAGTAGTGAAGACGATAAAGAAATTGCCTTAATGACAAGTAATTTCTAGAAAATTTCTGAGATATAAAAGGAGAAATAATTTTCAAAGAAAAAGTCAAGGAAGTTCGGGAAGAAATGATGATTGATGTTATAACTGCAATAAACCAGGCCATATAAAGAGAATGTGTCCATATCCAGACAAATCAATTCAACAGACGGACAATAGTAATTCATCAAAGAAAAGTAAGAAGGCATATGCAGCAACTTCAGATGATTCAGATTCATAATCAAGCGATGAAGAGCCGGAAACCGGAAATTCAAACATGTGTTTCACCGCAATTCAGAATTTAGAAAATATCAAAAAAATAGATCTAAAAACTAGTTATGCCTTAATTATTTTTTAAATTTTTGGTTGAATGGATGTTTTGTTTGCTTTGTTTTGAATTTGAAATCGAAACTTTAAAATTTGAACTTGAAATTTAAAATTCAAATTTGAATTTCAAAATAATAATAATAAAATAATAATTAGTATAATTATAAAATAAAATTTGGATGTTTGTTAGGATTAATAATAATTCAGGAAATATTAAAACCTGAAATATAAATTGATAATATAATAAAACCAAAAAGTCAAAACAATAAGTCTTTTGAATTTCTGCAAGTATGTCGACATACACAGACATAAAGACCAGAAAATGAAATTCAAAATTTGAATTTCAAAAGTTTAAACTTTCAAACTTCCCTCCAACTTTTCACCAACTCCCAAGGTCTGAAAAGGTGTCATTGATTTCAAAAAAGTTGTGCCCATTCAATCCCTATATATATATATATATTCAATCTTATTCTCTCTACCTTTCATTCAAAACTCAAACAACTCGCTTCATATCTATACTCTTCAAAAATTCCCTAATGGCTTCCTCTAGCAATCCTCAAACACTGTGAGTATTCAAACCCATCAAAGGATATTTATACAATGATAGAGAAGCAATCAACGCCTATGTTGACTATGTAGCAAATGCAAAAGTCAATACGGGAGCTTTCATCATCTTTGGGGACTTTCCATCTTACGATCTCCCTTCTCTTTTCAATCATAATGAAGTCTTAAGCTTGATTGACGCTTTGGATAACAATGAAGTATCACTACAAAAAAAGGGGCATTTTTCCAACCCAGAATTCCCTACGCCATCCCTACGCGGCGTAGGCGCGGCGTAGGGAAAAGTGAAAATATGTGAATGGCGTAGGGACTGGGTATGGAATTTCCTACACATTTTAAACCAGTTGTACTTTATTTAACTGGGCTCCGAAATTAGGTGAATCAAACCCGCTACATCATTCCATCGCTGCATCGTTCCATCCGCTCCTTTTATTTTATGATTACACCGTTCCTCCGTTTAAAAAAAAACCCTAAATTCCATCGTTACTGCCGCCGCGCCGCCCTTCCAATCAACCGCATAGCCGCGCCGTGCCGCCGTTCGAATCAACCGCGTAGCCGCGCTGCCCTCGCCATCAATCGCGTTGCCGTAGAGGAGATACGTCAATAGTTAGCGATGTGGATCTAGATTTTATTCAATCGAAAATGGAAAATAATATTCCTCGTTTTACTATTTCTGAATCTGACAACGCTATTGTTGTAGCCAAACAGAGGAATTCAATTGCAACATATGTGATTGGAAGCAGACTGCTTTATCCCCAATTTATAAATTCGTCCAGAATGTCCGAAAGCCTACAGGTAATTTTAATATTTATTATAAACACTGTTCCAAACCAAATATCTAAGTAAAGGGATGTACACTGGTGCTTCATTGCTTGCTAGTATGGTAATCATTCAGTACGAACAAAAGAGAATGCTTGGTATGTATTTAAACGTGGGTTATGCCAACTATTGATGATGGTCCTATTTCACTAGTATCTGTTCTCTCGGCAGTGAGATGAAGATTGGTGAACCCTGCTCCTCTTCAAAAGAAACAGAGATGGGCTTCAGTCTAATAAAAATGGCATCATTGTAACTAAATTCAGATTCATCCGCATATTTCAAGATGTGGGCAATATGCTTTCTACTACTTATAAATCTTGTGGTAGAGCAAAATATAGTACTTTCCTTCACTACTGTTTATATATAGCTTACTCCAGCCAGTTGTGTCCATTTTTCATACAAACACTTTCTAATATTTTGTGCGCTTTGAAACCAAAAAATATGTTGGTAGGTTTACTTCTATCATATATGATTTACATTTATATATGCTCATCACATTATCTTGTGTATATCTGTTGCTATTCCATGGTGCCAATTGTTCTTTGTAATTAACATATAATGTGTAGAAATCTCATCATATTCTCAAGTTATGCATTGCGCTAAATTTCTTCTGTTTGTTTTGTTTTTTGATAAAACAGATTACTAAAGGAAGTTCAGATGATGATAAAAGCAATGAAGTCTCAGTATATATTCCCGCTGATATAATTTGTGTGATGGGGTTACGTCAATAGTTAGCGATGGGTTCATTATTTTTTGCTTTGTTTTGGAGGCCGATAGCATTAAAGTTTTGAAATCTGGACTGAAAACTTTTAATTCAAGAATTGTTATCACAAAGCTACGGAAATCTGGAATACAATTGCCATCAACCGCGTTGTTGCGCCTCCCCTGCCTCTTGTACTCGCGCTCCATCAGGTTGTTTACTTTTTCTTTTGTTCCAATTTTGTTCACATTATGACGTCTGATTATTGTTATCATTAATTTATTTCATGAGATATTATTTTGTAGAATCCCAATCATTAATTTATTTCATGAGATAATGTATCCTTTTATTTTTTTGGTTAGCTGTTTATGCCTGTAGTGTGTGGCCGTGTATTGTTATTAACTTCACATGTTTGACTTATTTGGTCCAATCCAGTTTTCTGCGTTCAAGTGTGTTTTTTCACATATACTTAAACTTCCTCTAAAATATAAGTAAATACAGGTTAGTTAAATATAAATAAACTAATGTAAATATAGGTTAACTATACTAAAATCTTATTTCATGTAGTGCATTTGTGAGTAGTTATGTATTTCTTTATATCATGCTCTTTTGTTATTAATGTCCTGAGTGATTGATTTTGGCAATGCTATGCGTTTTCATGTCTCAACCTTACAAGGTTGATTATTTTGCTGTTCCATGCAGGAGGAGACTGAGTTCTGTGCATGGGGGTTGAGGCGGGAGCAAGAATAGGAGATATGACATGCTTTATGAGTTATTCTTATTTTGGTAATGGGTTTGATGTTGTATTTGTATAAGGTACATTATAAGATGTATGAATTAGATGAAACGGCTATATTTGAGTTATGTAGTAAGTTTATTTTATTGTTTGTTGGACATGGTTTGTTTTAAATACATTCGTAGCAAGTTTATGGTACATCAATTTTTTTTGTCAGTGTTGTATTTTGCATGTGTTCGGTTTTATTAAATTTTGTTATGATATGCGTGGTAGATAAAGATAAATATAAAAAAACCATATTTAATTTTGGTGTACAGTGGCGTAGGGAATGGGTAAGAAAACTCCAAATCTTCTTAGGCATGTAGGCGTAGGGACGGCGTAGGGAACTTGGCGTAGGGACGGCGTAGGGAACTTGGCGTAGGGATGGCGTAGGGAAATATTTGCGACGAGCTGTTTTCCAACTTCCTTTATGGCATAGGGATGGCGTAGGGAAATTCGATTCCCTACGCCATCCCTACGCCAAATTGGCGTAGGGAATTCAGAATTCTTTTGTAGTGTATGTTGCCCGAAACTCGACAAAATGTTCTATGCAAATCTTAATCGTGGCTTTTACGAAGGAGATGAAAGTCAAATTTGGAGAAGCGTAAAAGGCACACAAATCATTCTAGATTGTGAAATTTTGGGCAATATCTTGAATTGTAAGAATACTGCTTAGGTTTTTCGAAATTAGAAATCGAGGAAAAGGATTTGGAAGCCTATCATCACATATTTGAAAGCGATGCTCACTTGGAATTCAAAAATCACTTTTTCTGCCCAAAAACGAGAATGTAAACCATAACTCCTCGTTCCGGAAATTTCAACAACCCAACTCTCAAATCCAAAGAGCACTCTTGCTATTATTGGTGGCTATGACATCAATTCGGCCAATATGATCTTAAAAGAACTTAAGCCCGAAGAAATGTCAACAAGAGAAAACACTCTTTATTATGGAGTTTATCTTACTCTTATTTTCAAATACTTTGGAGTTAATCTCAAAGGAGAAGAGTTTGTGCTAAGAAAGGTGTTTGACTCCACAAATATACACCTTATGCAATTTTCACTCACTTTCAAGCCTTATGAGACTTTCGAAGACAAACAAGCATGAATGCAATAAGAACAAGAGCCTATGTATATCGAAGAAGGAGAAACTTCTTTAGAAAGTGTAGAATGCCCACTCAACACTAGAACCATTTCCAAAGAAACGATTGTTCAAAATCAAGTGAAAATAGTCAAGAACCAATAGAAGCTCAAAAAGATGCTTACTCATATGTCTAGGTTCATTGGAAAAACAGGAACAAAACTTGGAATTTAATCTTCCTCCTCATCATCCGTTGAAATCTGAACCTATCTAGTTTGAGTTATCTTTAGTATTTGCTTTTGAATCTCATATTTATTGTCTCGTAATTAGTTGGATGTATTTGTTTTCAAGTTGAAATGAACGGTGTTTTATTTATGTCATAATTATTTTTAAGTTACTATAAAAGCATTAGAATTAAATAATTTAAAATAATATAATAATAATTAACTAAAAATTGAAAATTTCCAAACAATTTGTAATATATGTCGACATACATATATCACTATGTCGACATATAACTGCCAGGTTTTTAAATTTGCTCAAAATTTAAAATTAAAATAACTAACTCATGTCTATTCAAATCCAACGAATTCCAGACGCTATACAAACGTATTTCTTCCAGAATAAATTATTCTATCCTTTCTGCTTCTTCTCTAATCAATTCTTATCTAGAACTATCAAATTATGGCAAATCCAATACATAATTTGAGTGAAAATACAAAATAAACTTTGAATTCATTCAAGAATATCCTCTCCATAATTCTACGAAATCAGCGTCATCTCAAACTAAGTCAAATAAAGATGGTAGAACAACAAGAGAAGCACTTTGATGCCATCCATTAGCTAATATCTTCTCTTATTCAGAGACGAAGACAACAATCTCGCAAAGGCATCACCGACAAAATAAGATGAAGATTGGGAAGTCATCAAGAACGATCTGATCTTTGGAGAAGATGGATAGATAGAAGTTCCAAGAGACGTTCGATTGTTTGGTACGATTTGATTGGTTTGTTTGGTTGAATTATGTTTGAATTTGTGTGAATTTGTTTTAAACATTGTTTTTAAATATTGCTTGGATTGTTTTTCTTGGAATTAAAACATATATGTATATGGATTGACATGCTTGTAAATATTAAATACTTGGCATTGATTATTTTACTTTTAGAGTCATGAATTTAGGGGGAGTAATTTACTTTAGTATAATTATAGGATATGTATAGATAGATATAGGATTTAGGGGGAGTATGTTTAGAATTTCTTTTTGATAATGACAAAGGGGGAGAAATTATAAAATAAGGATTAGTTTAAGAGAGAGTACGTAGGATTCATGATGACAAGGGGAGTATTGGAAGGATCGGAATCAACAGGTATGAATATTTTATAAATCAAGGTTGTCATCATCAAAAAGGGGGAGATTGTTGGAAAATAGAGTTTTGATGACAACAACCTTATTTCAGTTATCATTATTAGTTGATTATAAAATATATACTAACATTTCTATTTAGAATATATACACATATATATGCAAAATTTGTATACAGGATTTAAACAATGAAGACTATACAGTTATAGAGTTCCAAAAGATTCAGAATTCAAAGGAGATTCAGGACTCATGAGTGATCAAGTTATCAAGAGTTCAAGACAAATATAGTAATAGAGTCTAATTTATATGTAAGACTTTGAATAGTACTCCAGGTTCAAATTGATCAAATTTGTTTTTCAAATTTAAAATTTTGATTTTCAAAATTCAAATTCTAATTCCAATTTTTTTTTCTATCTTACTTATGACTTCAAAATTAAGTTTTAAATTTAATATATAAGTTTATATAGTTTTAAACTTTATAAAATTATAAATATGTTTATATAATATATTATTATGATTTCATATGGTTTTATACTTTAGAATACTTATTTATATCACTAAGTTTTAATTCAAGAATTTCTAGAATAATATATATGTTTAAAATACTTGAAAATGCTCAAAATTCAAAATTTCAACATGCTTATGTCGACATACATATATGTATATGTCGATATACATCTGTCAGAAATTCAATTTTCAAAGGCAGTGTCTTTTCACCATTTGTAACATTCCAGAAGTGTTGCAATCTTTCAAATCTTATAAATAAGGGTTGATTTCAATTTTTTAACATATCTTCTTCTCCATCTTCACCATTCTTCATACCACCATTAATATTTCATATTTTATTGGTTTCTACATTTCCACTTTGCCAATTTCTACTCTAATTATATAAAAATTTCTTCTTTTCTCACTCTCTATCTGATACTCTCTGAATTGAAGTGCTATTGAAGAGTTATAAGGCTGTTGTAATCATTTGGTAAGTGTCTGGGAAAGGGTGTGTTTCTTGTAGCCCTGGAATCAAGGAAAGGGATCGATGGCAACCTTATAGCCGTGAAATCAAGGGTGTTCTGGACCGATGTTAACCTTGTAGCCGTGAAATCAAGGGGATTATACTTGGATATTGATAGTAATAAAACTCTACGCAATCCTGCGTTGCGTGGGATTGGACGTAGGGTTAATTCGAACCAGTATAAAATATGGTGTGTTCTTTCCTTTTTCTGCATTTTATATTTATCTGTTTCTGTTTTATGTTTGATTTTGTGTCTGTGATCATCTCTGTTGTGTGTACTTCATATAGTAGATCATTTAAGTTTAAGATTTTCATAAATTCCTTATAAACACTATTCACCCCCCCTCTAGTGTTAGTCTTGTCTTTAGATTCGCATTCCACGTTCCTTAACAGATGATGCTCGAGGGATCCCGAAGATGGAGAGATCATGTCAAATGGAAGACGAATGTCGAGTTGTGAAATCCACAAAGACGAGATGTAGGTCTTTATGGTATTACAAGCACTTTTAGACCGTTAGTTTTGCGCGGTGCAGCTGAGGTGGTAGATGCATCTTTTGCATGCAGTGGGTTGCATTTGTAATTGAGGTGTGGTCGTAGTCCTTTCAAATCCACTGGTTGTGATTGTTGCCCTGAAATTAATTGAGACCCTGTAATCCGGAAACAGGTGGGGTGTATGAGTGTATCTCAACACGTGGAAATTGAGGTTGGTTTAATTGAGTGTAGTTGTTGTTGAAAGAGCTAGGTTAACTTGTTTGAGGATTGTTGAAGATATGTGATATTTGAATCAAGGTGGAGTGTTGAATTTTTTGATTCAAATATACTATGAAGAAGATGTAATCAATTAATCAATTTTATTTGATTGATTAATTAATTGACAAATTGATTTGATTGGTTGATTAATTGATTTTGTCATAGAAGGAAAGAAATGAAAGTTTATATTCTAGATATATTTTGAAGGGGCAATTTGGATATCTGCCTAGGTTTTCTATTATCTATATATGCAGCCTTCTTGGTTAGATCAATCGAATCAAGAAAAGTTCATGTAAGAATATCTGGTGAGGTTAGATCAATTTTCTGAAAGTTTGCAGGTTTCTTGCAGCAACTTTATTAAAATATTGTAGATTTTTATGCAAATTTTACTGATTTCCTTCAAGCACTAAAATTCAATGCGTGTACTTATTTAAACAACACATTATTGCAGCAAAATCATCAAAAAATGATGAAAATTGTATAAAAATAAAAAATAATTCAATTCTAGTAAAAGTTGCAGAAAAAGAAGCCATTATTTAAAAAAAATGCAGATATGGCTACAATTTGTTAACATAATAACACATATTTGCAATGGACTATAAAAATTGCAGATACGTCTGTAATTATTTAGGATAGTTGCAGACGTTGCTGTACTTTTTTGTTTTTTAACGTCTGTAGTGCACTGTATGAAATAATTGCATATATGTCTGCAATTATATAGAATAATTGCAGTCATTTCAACAACTTTTTACTTAGAATCCTACCATTGATATTTACAATTTTTTGATTTTTTTTTATGCAACTGCACAAAAAACGCGAAATTTGGTTGCTACATTAAAACATAGACGTATTTTGAACAGAAAGTTCGGGAGGGATCCGCTTTGTATCAAGTTTGCTTTTAGGGATGTCTTCCTAATTTCTACGTACATTATATTGATCGACTTCAATTTCGTTTTAATTTTCATCTTCTCTAAATTAACTAAAAAAAATAAGACCCTTGAAATGTAAAAGGTTTGATTTTAGGAATATTTTGAGTAATGTCATCATAAATTATATAGAAGTAAACAGCCCCAAAGGCTAAATGAATATAACTCTATGAATTAAAAATAACTTTATACTATGTGGTCTAAAACGTAGAATTAAGTCATTTAAAAACTAATCAGATCTAGCATTTGAAGAAAAAAAAATACGGGAATAACGAAAGTACGTGCATTCTTTCCTTGTTTTTTTTAGTCTGCATTCTTTTTTTTTTCCACAATGGAAACAAAAAAGTTGAATTTTATGAATAATCTTCAAGTTAAACGATGATATGAGTTTAAACTTGAAAGGGAAATTTTTATTAATCTCTGAAAGTATTGAATACAGAATGAATGTACAATTGGAGACTAAAGCTCCTTATATAATTACATTTAGACAAATATGGGCTTAGCCCATTATCAATGTAAATTGGGCTGTAATAACGGGGAAGTAATGTTAAATGAACATTCCCGAGAATATCCATTTACTTTTACTCCCCCCCTGAAACCAAACCCTAATCTGGTTTCTATGGAAAAATAAATGGCGGCTTCAAAATGAAGAAAACACTCCAATCGGTGACGGAATCTTCTTGTCAGGCCTCCACGACAGATGGATGATGAAGTAACTCTAGCTCTCGAGCTTCAGAAGGCTTCAGATCCATTGAGAGAGGTTAAATTGTAGGTTTAAAACAGATTCGATTTCACGTCTGTTTACGAAACCCTAAACAGATTTGATTTCGAGTCTGTTAGGAAACCCTAGCTGAACATTATAGATCCAACACCGATTCGAGTGACAGGAGAAGTTAATCAGGTATGTAGATGATTCTGCTTGACCTTGACTTTGGATCTGAAGAATCAACGTTGAGTTCTTCCTTTAATCTACTGAAATTTGGTCCTGAGAGAGGTTTTGTAAGTATGTCAGCCTTTTGATGAAACGATGGTATATACCCTACTCTCAATTTTCCTTGTATAACTTGTTCTCTGATAAAATACATGTCGAGCTCTATGTGCTTTGTTTTTGAATGAAGAACAGGATTCGAAGTTAGTGAGATTGCACTAACATTATCACACCAAATCACTGGTTTCTTGTTTAATTTTATTTTAAGTTCTTCCAATAATGATTTAATCCATAGAACTTCTGCTGCAGCACTAGCAACACATCTGAATTCTGCTTCTGTGCTAGATCTAGATACTGTACTTTGTTTTTTAGCACTCCATGATACAGGATTTTTGCCTAGGTATATACAATAACCTGATGTTGATTTTCTATCATCCAAGTCTGTTCCCCAGTCTGCATCAGCATATGCATTGACATTTAGAGAGTTGCTAGCTTTAAATATAAGTCCATGATCAATTGTTCCCTTTAGATATCTTAAAATTCTTTTTACTGCTTTCCAATGTGTATCCAAAGGGTTCTGCATATATTGACTTGCCTTGTTCACACTATAGGAGATGTCTAGCCTTGTTATAGTAGCATATTGTAGTGCTCCAATGATACTTCTGTAGAACCTTGCATCTTGTATTGCCTCACCATTATGTTTTGAAAGCTGATTACTTGTAATCATTGGAGTTGAGAGAGAATTGGCCTTGTCCATTTTTGCCTTTTGGAGAATTTCAGAAATATATTTCCTCTGGCTAAGGTGTATTTTTGACTGAGATGTTCTCTTAACTTCAATGCCAAGGAAATAATTTAGATCCCCTAAATCTTTGATTGAGAATTCTGCATTTAATCTCCCTATGATGAACTCAATTTCTGAACTGCTACTACCTGTAACAATAAGATCATCAACATAAATGAGAATAAAAGTAGTAGCAGTATTAGTAAATTTTGTAAATATTGAGTTATCAGATTTTGTAGGCATATAGCCATAGTTGACAAGTGTTGATTTCAACTTATCAAACCAAACTCTAGGTGCCTGCTTCAACCCATAAATTGCTTTGTTGAGCTTGCACACCAATTTTGTGTTACTCTTATCCTGAAATCCTTCAGGTTGTTGCATGAACACTTCTTCCTGCAAAATGCCATTAAGGAATGCATTACTTACATCCAATTGTCTAATGTTCCAATTTCTACTCAAGGCAATGGTTAAAATTATTCTAATAGATGAAGGTTTCACAACAGGTGAAAAGGTCTCAGTAAAATCAAATCCATACTGTTGTGCATATCCTTTTGCAACTAACCTTGCCTTGTACTTAGAAATTGAACCATCAGAATTTCTTTTTAATTTGAAAACCCATTTACACCCAATTATATTTTTATTAACTGGTTTTTCAACCAATGACCAGGTTCCTTTTTTGATTAAAGCATCATATTCTTCTTGCATAGCTTGTTTCCAATTTTCAGATTTAGATGCTTCATAAAAAGTAACTGGTTCATCCTGCACAACAACAGTATTAATATTTTTGGGTTTAAAAATACCACATTTAGCTCTTGTCATCATAGGATGCTTGTTTGCATTTTCATCAACTACTCTGCCTTGGCTTACATTCTCTGATGAATCTGTGGCAGGTGATTGATCACCTCTTGCATTACTAGTAGTTTGTTCTGACTGATTCTGGTTATCAACATTGTCATCAATTCTTTGCTCTTGACCTGGCCTTCTTGAAGGCACTGTGAGTTGAGGGCTAGTGATGGTGTCTTTCACAATTTGTTGAGATGGCACCATCACTTGTATTTCTTCAGGGATATCAGGTATGATAATTCTTGGATTTACTACCTTTTTAGTAGTTTATATTTTTTCAGAACTGAAAGGAAATACTTTTTCATTGAATTTAACATGCCTGGATATATATATTCTGCCTGAACTATCTAAGCATCTGTACCCCTTTTGACTATTACAATATCCAAGAAAGGTACATGGACTTGATCTGAAGCTCAACTTGTGAGTATTATAAGGTCTTAGACAAGGGAAACATTGACATCCAAACACCTTTAAATGTTCATAGTCTGGTTTGACTTTAAATAAAACTTCCTGTGGACACTTTAAATTTAAAACCTTAGTTGGTAATAAATTTATCAAGTGAACAGCAGTATAGAATGCTTCTGGCCAAAACTTTAGAGGCATAGAAGCTTGAGCAAGTAAAGTCAATCCAGTTTCAACTATATGTCTATGTTTCCTTTCAATTAGACCATTTTGTTCAGAGGTATATGGACAAGTAGTTCTATGACTAATCCCCCTTTTTTCAAAGTAAGATTTTAATGGAAAAAATTCTCTTCCACCATCAGTTTGTATAATACTTACATGTTGTCCAGTCATATTTTCAGCCTTATTAATAAACTGAATAACAATATTACAAGCCTCAGACTTAGATTTTAACATATAAATCCAGGTGAACCTGGAATATGCATCAATGAAAGATATGTAATATTTATACCCATAATCAGAACTGATAGATGCTGGACCCCATAAATCAGTTGCAACAAGTTCAAGTGGTCTAGAATAATTTGTGTGTGAGTCTGGAAATGCAAGTTTATGACTCTTTCCCATTTGACAACATGAACATATATATGAATCAGGAACTTTATCAATTGAAATATTATTATTGAGCAATACTTCTTTCACAATTTTGCTACTAGGATGTCCTAACTTGCAATGCCACAGATCAAATTTACTAGAATACTCAGAATCATTAACAAATGTCATCATGCAGTTTTTATTATTACAAACTGAATTTTTATGATTCAAATCAAATCTGTACAGTCCATTACATTCTTTACCCTGCAAAATGATTTCATGAGTCAGTATATCTTTGACAATGCAAGTATTTGGATAAAATTCAAAATAAACATTATTATCTTTTGCAAATTGGGAAACACTCATTAAATTCTTCTTAATAGAAGGGACCCTTAGAAGATTTTTTAGAATTAATTCTTTAGGTCCATGTAAACTTGCATTTCCAGTGTGTGATATATAAGCAATATTACCATTACCAACAGATAAGTTTTGCATACCTTTGTATTCCTTGTTGCCCAAGTTTAAATTGGCCAAATTGTTTGTGATATGATTTGTTGCTCCTGAGTCTGGATACCAGCAATCATCATTACCATCATCTGTTGAATTTGGCTCTGTGTTTAACACTTCAGGTTGACTTTTATTTCCATCTTTCTGCATATTGACCATGTTCACATTGGTACTGCTGCCTTGTTGAGAAGGATTGTAATTAGAATTATATCTGAAATAGCATTTATTGGCAGTGTGACCAAATTTTTCACAAATCTGACATTTGACTCTATTTGTGTTGTTGCCACTTCTACCACCTCTTCTGCCTCCTCTATTTGTGGATCCACCCCTCTGATTATTATTAAATTGACTTCTTGAACCTTGATTTTGATTTCTTTCTTGCTGTTTCCCTTTGTTGTAAGTGTAGTTCACAGCCATATCAGGATTTAGTATTTTGTTGTGTTCTATTCTTCCTTCATGTGAAAGAAGAGTAGAATACACAAACTGTAAAGAGGGAGTAGGATCCATAGTTGATATAATTGCAACAACAGCTTCATATTCATGATCTAGCCCACTGATTATATACAACACATGTTCTGAATCTGAAACTTTATGACCTGCAGAAGCCAACTGATCACACAGATTCTTTACCTTAAGTAAGTATTCATTCATACTCATATCATTCTTTCTCATAGTTTGTAACTGCCTTCTATGATGCATTATCCTAGCAGAAGATTGAGAGGTAAAATTCCTCTTAATTACTGACCAAACTTCTTGAGCGGTTTTACATCCAATTAATTGAGGTAGAATATTAAAACTTATGGATGACATCATCCAAGCACATACAAGACTATCTTGTCTTTGATGAACTGTATATTCTGGATTTGGAACAAGTTGATTATCTTTATCTCGAATAAACTTTTGTGGAATCATCTTTGTACCATGAATAAAATCTTCCAATCCATATCCTCTGACTGCAGTTTCTATTTGCAGTTTCCAAAGCAAGAAGTTGGTTTCATCAAGCTGAACAGAAACAATCTGACTTTGTGGTTTAATAATGGCCTTCATCAAGTCATTAATGGGATCACTGGATGAAGTACCAGTTGAACTTCTGGTAACAGATCCAACTGGTGTAACATCTCCTTCTCCTGTCATGGTGATCAAAACACAGAGACCCAAAAATTTGAAGAGAGAATTCTACGCAGAAATCCTTGAATTGAGTCTTAAAGAAAACTCAGGTGGGAATTATGATGCTATCAAGAAACTCAGGTGATGAAAAATTTGCAAATTTCCTAACAGAGAACAGATACAAGAATCTGATGAGTTTCTTTGACTGCACAATTCTTCAACTGCTGTTTTTCTTGAATTTCTTGATCGGTTTTCTGATTTGATTTTGAATTTTCTCTTCTAAACAGGCTATTCTCTTGTAAACTGATGCAGCCAGAGTGATGTTCTAGGCATGGCACAGTTTATCAGAGATGGCAACAACTTTCAGAGGAAAAGATCTTCGATCTTGGATGAAAGGAGTCCAAATGATGAAGTTTTCCTGATGGACAAAGCAATCTGATCAATCTTGAAACAGATTTATCAGAATTTCCAGGATCAATGCTGTTAAGCTAATGATCTGCTCTGATACCAAGTTGAATTTTATGAATAATCTTCAAGTTAAACGATGATATGAGTTTAAACTTGAAAGGGAAATTTTTATTAATCTCTGAAAGTATTGAATACAGAATGAATGTACAATTGGAGACTAAAGCTCCTTATCTAATTACATTTAGACAAATATGGGCTTAGCCCATTATCAATGTAAATTGGGCTGTAATAACGGGGAAGTAATGTTAAATGAACATTCCCGAGAATATCCATTTACTTTTACTAAAAACATTTATAATTAACCTTTACTAGTTTTTAACCTTATGTTCATAGAAAAATGATTATGTACTTAAAATTTATCATTGTGAAATGCCAACATGTATGCTTAATTTGAAGTAATTGGATTTTATTAAATTAAATTATGATAGTAATTTATCTTACTTTCATTAGACTTAACAATTCCTTCTAACAAATTTGCTGATTTTAAAATTTATCCTACTTTCATTAGATTACGTGTTTTTATTTTTAAATCTATCTATCCTTTCATTATCAACGCTTTATCTAGATCTATTGCTTCCAGTTAGTTTCTATTCATTATCATCTGTTGTTCACTTTCTTGCTCCATATGTATATCTGTTGATGTTTGTGATATCTGATTTACTGTTTCTCTGCTTTTGTCTGTGTGTTGTTTGTCGTTGTTTTATTATTTATTCTCCGTGAGTTTCTTTTTTGCAGCAACATGTTTACGGTAGTTTTTTTTTTTAAGACTCTAGTCTTTAGGTCTTTGTATTTTTCATTGTTGTAATTTTCTTTTCTTTGGGCTCTAGTTTTAGACTTGGGTGAGTTTTTTTTTCATTGTAAGGGTTTGTTAACCGTTTTTTTTTTTTTTTTTCTAGTGTGGAATAAAATTACATAAGTATATTCTCCTCTAGAATTATTCATTACTTTTTTAGAAAAAAAAAAATCACAAAAGTTTTACTTCACGTGGATAACAAAAATTATTGCCCTTTAAAATAGAAAAAAGAATGATTTTATCTTCGAACCATGCGTGTGCTATATTATTTAAATATTTTTTACTATTTCCTCCTGTGCCTCGCCTCTTCTACTACTTTCCTACTTTCGTTGGTACCAAATAGACCCGGTCGAAAAAGAGTTGACCAAATAAATTAAGCAAACCCACACCTGCCAGATATACATATATGATTCCTGTTTAGCATAAAAAATTGACCAAGCCAAACATATTGACCACGTGCTCCAAAACCTGCTTGTCCAGGCTAGTATATAAGATTATAAGTTCATGAGATAGCATGCTGCATGGTAGCATATCCTCATCGTACTAGAGAATTAATGAATCCTAGATCTTGTATTTCTCATCTCCACGATGAACTTTTCGATGAAGGCCTGTTTTGGGACTTTCCATCTTCTGAGCCTGATAATAATTTCATCAATTCAATGCTCGAAAAACAACCCATTCTCTCATGCAGTGCATTTGTGAAATATATGAAGCCAAACCATCATTCAAGTCCTACTATCTTCATAACAGATCAAGATAATGGAAGAACAAATGTACATCATAGATTGATACATATGCTGAAAAATATACAGAAAGATCAGCTGGTAAATAATGAAAAAATGATGAAAAAGAAGAGTGAATGTAGTAGGGGATTCCGACATATGATGAGGGAGAGAGAGAGAAGGGAGAAGATGAGCCAAAGCTACGATGATTTGCATTCTATGCTACCCCATTGTTCAAAGGTGTAATTTCTAAACTTTAATGATATATGAACTTTGAAAGAAACTTCACTTGACAAGTCGTTGATCGACTTAGCTTTTTTCTTTAATTTTTATGATCATTTGGCAGACTGATAAGATTTCTATACTGCAATCTGCAATGGCTTATGTTAAGGATCGCAAGATGGTGAAAGAGGAACTTTTGAAGCGTAAGATGGAACTTACGAATGCGTTGGAAGTTATGAAGGGAAACAAAGAAGGGCAAAAAATAAGAATCTGTATAGCGGATCATACCTCTGCTCTTGATTGTATGATCAGTGCTGTTAGCAGATTGAAGGAGATGGAGGTAGAGGCAATGTCCATACAAACACAGTTTTCTGATGATGAACGGATATCAATTGTGAACATTGAAACCAGAATGGGAAAAATGTAGTTTACATTTTATGTTCAACTTTATTTTGAAGAACAGATTAATGGGTAGGATGGTTTTGCATATGAACTGCATTGTCCACAAATTGATCTATGACTTTGTGTTGCCAACTGAGTGAACAAGTGAAATGTGAACTTGGCAAGTGTATACTCTTCATTACAATGTATTATTGATCCCATTGTGCTTTCGTTGGTACCTAGGTTTGGCAAGTGTAAACTCTTTTTTACAATGTATTGATCCCATTGTATTGAAATGTGAATTTGACAAATGTAAACCGAAAATGCTTACTGAACCGAAACAAATTTTGTCGGATCGTGCGAATCATCTTCAGCCGCCTGATTTGCGTGAATTTAGAAGTTGGTATGAGGTAAAATTACAGTACTGCCCATAATTTCAGCTATTTATGGTAATTCGCATCATTTGACCGACATTATTTCGGTCTGACTAGCACTGTTCAATGTAAACTCTTTATTACAATGTATTGAAATGTGAACTTGGCAAGTGTATACTCTTTATTACAATGTATTGAAATGTGAAACTGGCAAGTGTAAACTCTTTATTACATATGTGAACTTGGCAAGTGTAAACTCTTTGATACAATGTATTGAAAATGTGAACTTGGCAAGTGCAAACTCTTTATTACAATGTATTGATCCCATTGTATCTAGGCTTCTTCTGCTACCTTCCAACTTTCATTGGTACAAAATAGATCCGGTTGAAAAAGAGTTGACCAAATAAATCAATCAAACCCACACTTGCCACATATTCATATATTTCTTATATGAGTACGTAATTTAAACAGATTCCTACTTAGCATAAAAAATTGACCAACCCAAACCTATTGACCACGTGCTCCAAAACCTGCTTATCCTGGAGAATATATAATTAGCATGCTGCATGGTAGCATCCTCATACTGAAGAATGGATCCCGGGTCTTGTATTCCTTATCTCCATGAAGAAGAACTTCTCAACGGTGACGTGTTTCTCTGGGACATTCCTTTTTCTTCTGAGCCTGATAACAATTTCATCAATTCAATGCTGGAAGAAGAACCCATTCTACTTACCAGCAGTGCATTTGTGAAATATATCAAGCCAAATCATCATTCAAGTCCTACGATAATCATAACAGATCAAGATAGCGGAACAACAAATGTACATCATAGACTGATACATATGCTGAGAGGCATACACAAAGCTCAGTTGGAAAATAATGAAAAAATGATGTATAAGAAGAACAAGTGCGGTAGAGGTTTTCGACATATGATGAGGGAGCGGCAAAGAAGGGAGAAACTGAGCAAAAGCTACGCTGATTTGCATTCTATGCTACCCCATTGTTCAAAGGTGTAAATTTCTAAACTTTTATGATATATGAACTTTCAAAGAAACTTCACTTGACAAGTTCTTGATCGACTTAGCTTTTTTTCTTTTTAATGATCATTCGCAGACTGATAAGATCTCTATACTGCAGTCTGCAACGGCTTATGTTAAAGATTGCAAGATGGTGAAAGAGGAGCTTCTGAAGCGTAATATGCAACTCACTAATGCGTTGGAAGTTATGAAGGGAAACAAGGAAGGGCAAACAATAAGAATCTGCATAGTGGATCATACTAATTGTGCTCTTGACTCCATGATTGGTGCTGTTAGAAGACTGAAGGAGATGAATGTACAGGCAATGTCCATACAAACACCGTTTTTGGATAATGAACGGATTTCAATTGTGAACATTGAAACCCGGATGGGAAAAATATAGTAATTCAATAAGACAATAACTGAATATGCAATAGCTTAGATTTACTGTTTATCTTCAACCAATGACGGCCATTTATGATCCAGGAGGTAGGTTTTGAGTTTTCTGCAAAATTAACAAATTTCTAAAAGAAACGTGGCCACTTCATTTCAAGTCCATAAGCACTAGATTTCTCCAGCACTTCAAATTTCACGTAACAGGAAGTGGTCACTTCCTTGAATTCAAGGTCCACACACAAAGCACATGAATTATTTCTGTGGTGCTGCTTCCTTTAACATATAAAGTTTTAACGCATCCCAGTTCCCCATATACTCAAATAAGCCCATCGCTTCTTTCATTTGGTTAATCAATCCAAATGGATATTTTAATCTACTCTCCTAAGTTCATGAAATAACTCTTTGTCACTAGAAATTCTTGCCTTTGATTTGAACGGGTTCGAGCGAAAACGAGACATAATGTAATCTCATATGATATTAGCCACTATTTTTCAACTTATTTGTCCCCATTTTTCAGTCTGATATTAGCCACACTGATCAAGAAATAATACACCATTCATCTATTACAGCAAGTCTCATATGATAGTAATAAAATATAACAATAAATGGATGAACTTAAAGAAAACATAAGAGGATAGATGATTTATGAACAAAGAATGTAATCTCCGTGCAAACTTGTTTTTTTGGTAATTGTGTTTGGTACCACTCTAATGAGTTAGAACATGTCCACCGTTTGAATTTTTGGGTTCTAACTTGCAACAAAATCCTAAATGCATGTTAAAAGTTATGCATAATTGACATTGATCCGAATTTTCATTTTTCCGCTAGTTCCTGCGTAATCAGACAGCCATGGTAGAGCATCTTCAACAAGATCATAATTCAAAATTACATTATTCCTCGTTGCAAAATGTAAACTGAAGTTTTCCCTAACATAATACGGGTCAAACGCTTGTTGAACAGGAGCTTAAACTTAGGTACCTGTTCAACAGACGTGGAGTCTATTTTCCTTTTTTTTTCTTTAAAAATATTTCTGGTGTGTGTTGAACAGATGTCTGGATATAGGCGTTGTTTGAACAGTCATCAACCCCTAATGCATGTTCAAACGCTGCTTCTTCTGATTTTGTTTTTGGAATCAAAACAGCTGAATTTTGAAACGATTACCGTATACACCGCTAGAAAAGAAAATGGATATGTATATATTACATTTTTTGAAATTCTGGACTTTTTGTCAGAATTAGATCCAGATAGAAGAAAGAGATTAAACGTTAAACAATTAAAAGACTACATTGTCATTCACACCGATAATAATAAACTGAAATTACAAAGCTATTTATATAATACTAAACACTACCTAAAATTTAGGATCTCTCCTACATTATTGCTAATGACCGAGACAAACAAAGAACTAGTCATTATTTCTAACACCTTGCCTTATATTAGACGGACTAACATCTAGTTTACAAAACAACGAACTGCGGTTCTCATTTTCTTCTTGCTCTTTGCATAGACGATCTCGATCACACCATTCATCTTTATCAGGTTGGACATGCTCAACTGTTTCACGTTGATTGGTACTTTAACCATTAACTACTCTTGGTTTTCTCCTAGGAATTCACGGACCTCTCCATTCGGGTCATCCCTTGATACAATTGTATCTGTCATCCCCCACCAAGCTAGAGCTACGGCTCTTCTTCTTTTGCTTGTTCGATGACATAAAACCAAGTCTGCTTCACTCATAGACTCATCTACTTCACTTGTAGATATATACTCATTCTCTAATAGGCATTTCATCAAATAGTTCTCTCGAGCATTCACAAGTATCCAACCCACAAAACGATATTACATCCTTCATGTCTTCGTCTTCATCGCTATCACATCAGCAACTAACATTCTGCTGAACGTCTTCTTCGTGCTGACATCCACTTCCATTCAAAGTTGAATTCACGTTGCCTACGCCCTACTCAATCTCACTGTCCTCAGCATGAACAACTTCTAGCACCATCACAGCAACTCAAACCTCGCTCCAGCAAAATTTCATCCACTTCGTATGCAAACATTCATATTCAACTCAGTTATAACTCAAACATCTCTAAACCATCACGACACTTCCCCACATTACACATTACAACGCTCCCCTGCATTTATCAAAAAAAAAAAGTCACTGCCATCATACAAATCCAACTCTTTCACAAACCATATTCCGACACTTCCTCCTTACACCACCCATCAGCAACCCAATACAACAGTGCAGCTCGGCCAGTGCACTTCTATCCCCAATCACTTCGACCATACACAAGTCACCCGAAGCCACATTCAGCTGACCTCCGGACCAAACTTCATCAAACGATCACCATGCACACATACATCAACTTAGAATCGAATATCACCCACAACACTACTACTTCTACAACTTACAAACAACTGAATTTTCATATCTCTTCATTGGTGGATCATCATCTAGGCTCCACTTCCTGGCAGAGCGTGGCGAGGAGAAACTGATTGTCTGGTGTTAGGCTTAATATGATCCCAGCCAACTACCTTTACATGTTTAATTTTCCTACACCATCCACTACCTTGGGCTGCTGCAACCACCCAATATAACAACAACCAAAAACAAGCCCCTGCACCAACAGTAATATTTTACCGCAACCGCAACACTTCTCTTTCTCCATCCCCTCATCAGTTTTATTTGCAATGACCCAGCCTAACTTACATATCGTTAGCTACCAAACTCAGTTTCAACTACAAACATCAATACCTTCACAATCCTTACCAACCTATCATCAACATCGTCCCTCCTTCTCCCTACAACTTGCGTCATTCAACACCATGCACTGCTAAATCAAGCCAAATCACCAAACATATCCTCACCTCAAAACCACAAACTGCTTACTCACTGAATCAACAACTACTCTAACTCCACATCAAACTGCCGAACAACCTTGCATCACAAACTCGAATTCCTACATCTCCTCATTGTCCCGCCATACCAGTACCACCTCGACAAATAACATGGACTTCACCAACAAACAAGAATCGTCATCCTTAGCCGAACCCATCAACCACTCAGTACTGCACATTGGCGAACACCACTGCAGCACTGCGACAAACCTGCTTCATAATCCCAACCTGGTTGCCGTCTGCTCCCACACAACAACCTGTGATCACTAATATCACCACAAGCAATAATCAGAATGCTACACCTAACTCCTTCCATGTCACGTCATCCCAACAATTTTTTTCCATCAGTTACACCCACCACCGTCTACCATCTTCCTCACTTCCTGCAAATATAACGATCCCCTATTAATGCTACAAACCCGTCAACAATTTGAGGCAATGCATCCACTTATCAACAACTTCCCTGCTTCGTACTCCGTCATCAAACTTCCATCCTCTAGTAACGACCATTACCAAAACCATCACTTGCATTACCATTCTGAACATGTCACTGGTGCAACATGAACTCCGCCATCTCGACAAGTCAGCACACACCACAAACACACATCCCCAACACAATTCATAAATTTTGAGCAGCGTAAAACATTTCTTCAAGCATGGTTAATGGAGTTTTCTCAATATAAGAAGCTGCATCAAATAACTCATATTCTTCTCCTATAACACCACGCTCTTTCAATTGTTTTTTTTTAATTTGTTCACATGCACCCACATAACTAACTCCATAAACAAACATCATAACAATTTGCTTTACCAATTTTCCGTCAACCTCATTAACTAAAATTTGAGCTCGTAATGCAATAGGTTCAATAGCGGAGTTTTCTCTGAGTCACTTTTCATTATCTCAAGTACCCTGGAAGCTTTTCCTGAGTAAACATCAGCAAAATAAAAAAGAATAAAAAAAATCTCCAACGACCAAGTTGACTGCAATAGCCCCAAGCTTGTCTCGGCCTAAAGCTGCAAAATGCTAACGACCATTGCAAGAGCCATCCTGATGAACATGAGTATGTGAGATCATTGTTTCTGGTGAGGAGCTCTTCAATGCCTCAGTAAGATTCGTGCAAACAGCCAAACATTGGAAAGGGTCTTCTGCATTCAACCACCATCTCTTTCCATCATGTGGTTGATCTGCAGAATCAAATATATCTTCCAAATGGTTCTCAACAAAAGATAACCTTCCATCATACGATAGCTTATCGAGTCATCGACGCCACTGCCATATAAGTTAGGCAAATGTATTTCAACCACCGCAAGCCGGAATTTCCTAATGGACGCCCCTCAGCAAACTCTTGAATGCTACGACATAAATCCGAACCAAGATGGTTTAAGTAAGGGTGCACGGGATATGCCCAACCTCTGAAATCTAAGTCGTGAGGGTAATAAAATCCATACTCCTCTTTCATTTTTCTAGCTACAACAAGCTTTAGTTATACATCACATCACACACTATATGCATCAAAAGCATGCAAACATCTCCCTGTACAACTTTAGCTGCACACTGCCTCACTTACATCTTCCATCGACACAGAGTAAACCACGCTGATACTTCTTCCTTCACCAATCCTTCAATCTCCAATACCGTGCTCCTAGATATACATCAATTTGGCAGTGAAGGACAACATTCGACCACTCATGCGACGAGCGACAACAACAGGAACAACCGGTGTTGAGCTCTGCGCCTCCAGATCCAATGTTGCGATGTAACTAGAAATGTTGCACTGTACCACTCTTTTCTTCTGTAAATCAACTTTTGCTCTCTTGGGTGCATCCCTTTACTCATTGTTAGCAGCCTCTTCAACTCTCCAAATGTAGACCGAGCTTTAATAGAAACCTTGTATCTCCAGATCCGTGGAACCCTCACTGGACTTACAGTTCGATTTGGATTTCCATACCATCTCTGCGTACTGTTTCTCAGCAGGACGAGTATTTGTTCATCTTTACTTTTTTTTTGAACTCTCCATCTCTCTCTGCTCTCTTTAACCTAACTCTGATAATTAGATCCAGAGAGAGAAAGAGATTAAACGTTAAACAATTAAAAGACAACATTGTTATTCACACCGATAATCATAAACTGAAATTACAAAGCTATTTATAAAATACTAAGCACTACCTAAGATTTAGGATCTCTCCTACATGATTGGATCTCTCCTACATTATTGCTAATGACCGGGACAAACAAAGAACTAGTCATTATTTCTAACACTTTTGACTAATTCTTTTCCAACCACAAAATTAATTAGTATATAATTAATTTTCTAGGTTGGAATAGAATTTGGATGCTCTTATATATTTGGGGCTTCCAGTTAAAGCTCCAGGTGTTTATAAGGCTATATTCTTCCACTTCATTCTTTTATCATTTTTATTCACTTTTTATTGGCGCTTGCACTTGATTTCTGGATGTAGTAATATGGAATGGCACAAATGTTCTAGCCTCTTATCATTTTTATCAGATATGTCACAAGATTCCTCTCCATCTCCACCCAGTCTGTAGCCATCTGAAACGACGAGAGACGTCTATTTTTATAAATCTATATTCCATTCACAGAGACGAACACACATCAGCTCATTCCTCTTACTAGGTTGTCGCCTTAGATTTTAACACGTAGATGTGGCTGGACTACACAGATAGTCAAATGAAGAATAAATGAGACAAGCTGAAGAGGGCATAAAACGACTGGATTGCTCTTATACAATTGCCTGTCAGAGAGTGGAACGTGAAGAAAGATTATATGTAAGACCCAGGTGAATGGTGCAATACTACAGCTCGACGCTGCTTAAAATACAAGCGCAAGCCTCTCATTAGATTCCGACAACTGGACATGCTTCATGTGGGTGCCATCTCGAAGGACTTCTGCGTTTAACATATTCCTGAAGTCGCTCCATTCACCGTCGATGGCAAACTTTTTATGGATCTTCTTTGAAACAGATGCACCTCCTCTACTGATAGTTGGTTATGCTCCTACATCCTTATCTTGTACATCTCTTCAAATAAAGAGCATGTCCAGGAGCACGTGCAACGCTGTAGTTGGTTGGTGGCGTCATACATTGCTACGTACCAAGTATAGGAGTTGAGTGTAACGACCTGCTATTTTCAACCATTTAAGTCGGTAATAAAACCAACTCAAATCGTTTAGAGTTACAAATTATTATTGCTATGGGTTTATATATAAAATCATCACGGAATCACAAACAAATCACAGATACAAAATATCTCACAGTGGAATAAATAAAATACATTAATAGTTCATGAAGCTGCTAAATATAAATTTTCAAAATTTATACTTAATACCAGAGTTACAAAATTTAATACAACGCATAATTTAGAAATATATAATACCAATTGGGCTTAAGAAAAATGGATTGTGTAAGTAAAATTAAAGGAAATTTAATTTTGTAACATGTTGTAAAGCTAATAAAAATTGTTATTGTTCATTTAAATCTGAGTTTATTCATTTAGAAATAATATTGAACTTAGAAAAGATTGAAATAAATTTAGATTTGTTCATATTAATGATAAAAAGAACAATATTGTTGTAAATTTGACTTAATGAGATATGATTAAACATGAATTAGATTTGTGTACTGATATAAATAAGAACTTAACTAGTATTCTTAATGATAATAAAGACTTGAAAACTTAATTAAGATTGAATTATAGCGTAAACTTTATTGTGAATTTAAGTACGAATTTTGCATTAAAACAAATGTAACTTGAATAAGGGCTAATATATGTTAATATAACATATGTTTTGTAATAGGTTTTTAAATGTGATTTGAAATGTTGTATGATTTACATTTGCAGATTTTAAGTTGGTTATATTTGATAAAGGATAAAAGTTAGAATTTAATAAATAAATGAGTGAGGGAGAGACAATTTTTCCCATTTGAAATTTATAAATGAATGATTGAAATGTATACTCTAATTGGAAAGAAAAGTTTCAAGTATTATATTTGATGTTAAGATTGGACTATCAAGTACGAAGGAATTTTGAACATACGTCTGACAAACATACGTATTAAATTATGTATGTACTAGATGAATATATATAATCGCACTTTAGTCGCTTGAAAATGATTTGGATGATGACTAATGCATCACCCGTATTTATTTTCAGGTTTCGAAATTGATATATATATATATATATATATATATATATATATATATAATTGCATGTGTGTATGTGAATTGAGACACTGAGTGAATACTTGATACTATATTGAAATGTTCGGAAAATATCAAAATCTTGATTTAGATATATTTCAATATATTAATCCAAGTAGGTTGACAAATATGCATAGCTTGATTTTAAAATATTTTAGATAATTTGATTACTTTTTTCATGCCTCGTTCCTTTTCGAGGACGAAAAGGTTTGAATAAAGCTGATTGTAACAACTTGAAATTTTCAAAAGATGAATTAATTAACACTTTAGTTTTCAAAATTGAAGATTTAATTTATTAATTATTTATATGAAACGAATGAATTAGATTCCTACATACAAAGATGAGTAGGGACAATTTGACAATGAGAATTAAATGGTTGTTAATACAGACCTTAATTGTTGAGTTACCTTGATTTATATTATTATTTGGATGTAATTTCATTCTTAAATTTAAATTTAAATAATATACTTGTTATGTTGAGTAACACGTTTGCTAGATTTATAAAAATGAAACTTTTTTTTGGAAAAAATCAATTATGGTCAAAATTTGTTAAAATTTGAATTTATGTCGAAATTTCAAATGTTTGAAAATTCGAAAAATTCTTTTTTTATGATTCCACTTTGTATTTTGTGTCATCTAACATTTTTCGTTTCATTAAAATCTACTTCTGTTTATTTTTTATATGAACTTTTCAATGAAAAGTGCACAAAACAAATGGTGTTTGTGTGATTTTTACTGTTATCTTTTTCTGAATAATTTATTATAATCTTCCTCTAGCTTCTTGGGAATGCTTTGCCCCGTCATACCTTAATAATATTTCATGTTTGAATTTGTTGAGACTTCGATATGTTAAGTACGTGTTTTCTTTCTCAGCACTTCTCATTTTTTCATCGAGATGATAATTTCTCCTACTTCCTCCTCTCTTCTTCTCCAATCCATTTTTCCTAGGCAAAGTGTTCTCAGTAAACTCTATCTATCTTCTCTCCATAAATTTCAAATCCTAAAACTGAAAAAATCAAATCTTGTTTTCCTATCTTATTCCCTAAATTTACAACCATCTCTCTTCTTCTTCTTCCTCTACAAATCTTCTCTCACTACTATAAAACAGGTCTGTTGCTTAGGTTATTTACCCCTTGTTGCTTCAGTTCTACAACGAAGCAAATGCAAATGACGCAACAAACCAAAATTTGTTGCTTTGGATAAACAACCGAAGCAAATAGACTTAATTGCTTTAGTTGTTTACCCCTTATTGCTTCGGTTTAACAACCGAAGCAAATACAGAAGATGCAACAAAAAAATAATTGTTGCTTCAGATAAACAACCGAAGCAACAAAAAAAATTCGTTTTTGTTCATATCACCAACCACCCTACTTGTTGCTTCGGTTGTAGTTACAACAGAAGCAAAAAAAATCCTCTTTGACTAAAAATAAGTACCTTCTTGCAAATCATTATTATTCTCAAACATACAACAATATAAATGTATACATATATCAAAGCAAATAATTACTGCTTGCATTTATATATTCAAATTATAAAACAATTCAAACGGGACATTACAAAAATAAATGCAATAATTTCATTGATAGTGTTAATAATAATTCATACATTTAAGAGCAACATATTATAAAACAATATAATTCATAATTAATGTTAATAATCAGGTCTTAATACAAGAAAGAGTCAAATATAAGTTATGGATTCTAACTTACTAAATCACATCAAAAAGATGAGAGTGTAGTATTTACTAAATGCAACTTCTCACTAAAGGCAATATTTTAAAAACAAACCCAACATCTTATTAAATATAGTACCCATAGTCCATTATGCTTCAAAATATCCCTTAAAAAAATGGAAAATTATAGATTATTAGCTCAAGACACAAAAAGGAAACAAATACGTATGAAAACAATTAGATAATAGAACAGATTGTCTACATGCAACTATATATCTACAACAATATTTCTTTAGATACCAGTAGAAATTTAGCACATTCTCAGTTAGTCATTTATTATCTGTAAATAGACAAACACACCTCCAATGTACTCGATACAATCATTATATATAAATAGACAATCATTTAAGAACTACTATAAAAATTTAGCACATACTTGTTCTGGATTATCTGCTTTTCTGTAGAGCTACAATGTGCATACTCGTTACAGTCCAACCTCCCAGCCGATAGCATACTTAGCACATCGATGCACCAAAACCTTTATGCATGAATTAGACATTAAAATTTAATTTAGTTAGTAACTGTAAATAAACAGACATACATACATATTAAGCTACCCACATATGTAATGTAAATGTTTGCAGGGTAGCTGATATAAATGTGGAAAAAGTTGCTTCTGACTGTTCAGGTACAAACTCAATTATAAATGAGGTAGTGGGGAGTAGTAATAGTAACAAAATATCCAATGTTTAGTTCACATACTAAAAACAGGAAAGTACATGTAGTTACAAAAACACAAATGCACACAAATCAATAGCCATAAAATATATGTATTTCTGAGAATCTGAATACAAATGCACACGGAAATCATAATAATTGGGAAATCCTAATAACAGCAAAGCTCCTTGTAGACTGCAAGGCAAACAAAAAACAAGTCCTGACCGAGTTAGAATAACCCAATACAGCAATGATGGATCCCATTGAACTTTCATGCAATGGAAACACAAACGAAGTGTCTTTAAATGGAAACAATTCGATATTGCAAGCACTTCAGTTCAATTCGATATTGTTGTCTCAATTTCTATTAGGATCTTTGTTTGTTTATTCATGTTCAGCAAGACAAATCAGGCAATTTCACAAAATTTACAAGTATGAAAAAAACAGCAGAAGTGCCATCTTCTTCTTCATCATCATGTTGTTGTTGCTCTTATATATATATATATATATATATATATATATATATATATATATATATATATATATGGGAAAGTCTATTGGGACACAAAATTTAAACACAATTGGTGACACAACCAATCTCCACCATTAGATTACCCATGAATTACACCTCTCCACATAAAGACAGAAAGATCCAACGGTTGAGGCTTTGTGTCTTTAAGTTTGTGTTCAAATAGTCGTCCCATATATATATATATATATATATATATATATATATGTATGTATGTATATATATGTATATATGTATGTATATATAGAAGCGACTATTTAGACCCAAAAAAAAGACAAATTGAAAGATACAAAATCTGCCATTACACAAGTAAGAATAAAGAAAAGAAAAGAAAACAAGGGTGTACTTACAAGACCGGTATGATCCAATAGGCTTGTGCAATACAACTCGGCCTCCTCGAATCTTTTCTCAGCTTCATAACGCCTTAACCATTCCTCTTCCATTATCACAAACAAGGAGTTGAATATAACAACTGAATGAGGAGCTTCTTCATTTTGACATTGAATATAACAACTGAATGAGGAGCTGTTGAAGATCTTTTCATCAAGGGAGTAAGCAAATACAGTCAATAATATTTTACCTTAACCACTCCTATTCCATTATCACAAACAAGGGGTTAAATGTCCTCTACAGCCATCTTTTAAAACTCTGTAAATTAAGGAAGCATGTAAACTAGCAAGTAGGCAAATGTACCACTGAACATCAAATGGCTGCACGATAACACAAAACCGCAGGTTTATATACTGAATAAATCAAAATGGAAGGAAAAAGTGCTTGAGTGATGTACTCAGCTAAAAGAAATACAATATTTCTTGATTAGTGATTAGTAATTTGACTTGGAGAAATTCATTGAATAAAAGGCAAGATCACATTGTTGAAGAAGGCCCACTTTAGTATGTTACAAGACATATTTAAAACTAATGTGAAAATATAAATTCATAATTAGAAACGATAACATTACATGATGATGACTAATTGAGTATTGTTGATAGGGTATAAAACATATACGAGAGTGGAGCACAGCTCATTTTTAAGGTACAAATGCAATCATATCAAAACTAATTACTCAATCATGATTTCTTGTCCCAAAAAATCAACCTCCCTACTGCCTAACCCTCTGAATATACATGTATCCAAAAAATGCGCAAATCAAGTTTATAGTGTATTATCACATATAAACGATTACTCTGTAAACATGCTGTAAACTACCATAATTGAATGTACGAAATCAATTAGATCCACAAGCCTATTATATTCAAGCCTAATCATCTAAATAATTAACTAACTGCCAGCTAATCAACAGATAAAAGTATAAAAGAACATAAACCTAACTAATATCAACCATAAAGTTGAGATTCTAGCAGGAGGAACATCTATAAGTCTATCAGATCTGGGAAAAGATCAACTGTAACATCCTAAATCAGTAAACAAACCAGCAGGATCAACAAAAATCGTTCTAGTTACAAATGTAATTAAATTAACTAGATCTAACCACAAATATCAAAAACAGGCAGGATTAAAGAGATCAAACCTTAAGGAAAAGCGGAAAATAAATGGGATTCAGGTAGAATAAAGAATGAGTTACGAACAACGTTACGAAAATGGCAGTTTAAAAAGAGAGTGACGAGGGAAGGCTGAGGTTGGAAAGCCATGGCCGAATCGTTCGTGATTCGAAGTGAGCATCGCTAGGAAATCTTCGATCTACAGTAGGAAAGAGTTCCAATTTCGAGAAGAATGGCGACCATTAAGGATTTTAATGAGAAAAGAAGGGAAAGATAGACTACCGATTTTCTTTCGTGAGTAGAAGAAAAGTCGAATAAAAATAGGGACAGCGGGTAGGGGTAGCGGTCGGGAGCGGAGCATTTGACCATACTGTTGTTAAGGGGGAAAACTAGTAATCTCGTACTGTTTCCAAGCGAGAATAAAAGTTAGAGCGGGAAACAAAATTTTAGGGAAAATGAAAGGACGCGCAAGCTAAATATTAGTGAATTATTATTAACTATTAAAATTTAGCTAAAAGATATTAAGTATTATTTAATTCTTATTTATTAATTACTATTTGCTAATTATTTGTTTTCTTTAGTAATAGTTGAATAGAAATGCATTTTTTTCATTTGATTGTAAAATTCCAAAAAAGCCTTTCAGTGCAAACAAAATAGGGATTTTGAATACCACCATAAGCAAAGGTGTTCTAATAATTACTTATTTATCGTTTACTAATTATTACTTGTCTTTGTTCCATATTTCTTCAATTTTCGAAAAGAACGGTATAAATAAACATTAGTTATTGAAATTTAATTTAGAAAATTTCAAAAATTTTAGCTTTTAAATATTGAATATTAATATAGTTCTTAATTATAATTAGGAAATACAAAAACCCAGATGTTACTCATCGATTATTAATATTTTTTTACTAATTATGAAATATTAGATATTTTCTCAATTAATGTTTATTTATTTATTATTAATTTTTAGTAGTCATTATTAATTAATAAATATTTAAAATTAACAATAAAATTCAAAATATAACTACATAAGTATTATATTTATTAATATTATTAACTATTAAATTTTAGTCTTAATTATTAATCATTAATTACTTATTAGTGATTATTAATTACTAATTATTCAATATTAAGCATTACATTTTAATTATGAAATCTTAAATATTAATTAAATATAAAATTTTAAACATTAATTATTATATAAATTATTCAATACTATTTTTTTAACATTAGTTCCTATTTCGTAAATGTAATTATAAGAAGTACATGTAATTTCCTAGTTAATAATAATTTACTATGCTAAATTATTAAATATAAAAAATAATGATTGATTAATAATAATTGCCAATTATAAATTATTAATTGTTAATCAACCATGAATAGTAGCATATAAAGTTATTGTGTATGATTATTTGTAGATGCATTAGCTTCAATTAAAATAATTTGTGTTCGCTTCATTTCCAAAGGAACATATGCAAATAATACTGTTTGCTTCGATGCATTTGCTTCGGTTGCTAAGAAACCGAAGCAAATGACGTTAGTTGCTTCGGTTTCTAAGAAACAAAAGCAAATGATAGCAGTTGCTTCGCTGTATTTTCTTCAGTTGTAAAGACAACATAAGCAAATGAAATAGTTGCTTCGGTGCATTTGCTTCAGTTGTAAGGGTAACGGAAGCAAACGATACTATTTGCTTCTGTTACAAGCATAACAGAAGCAAATAACACTATTTGCTTCTATGCATTTGCTTCGGTTGCAAGTATAACAGAAGCAAATAACACTATTTGCTTCTGTTGCAAGAACAACTGAAGCAAATGAAGTAAAGCAACAGACAAGTTTTGTAGTAGTGTCTGTAAATTCTTCCTACAAAAATTCATGGCCTCTCTCTCCATCTAGATTTACAAATCAAAACAAATTTCTAACTTTCAAATCCTCTCTCTAAATTATTAAATCTCTAAAACCTAGAAATCTCAAAACCTAAAAATTCCAAAACCTAGATCCCATTTCCCTTGAAAACTTTTTGTTTCCCTCCTTCCTGGCGACCAAAACCTACCACTAACAACCATGTCAGCCACCACCTAGCCTTTACACTACCAAACCAGCGCATAGGACCTAGATGCACCCGCTAGTCGCACCACACATCCATGACCCAAACCCAAAATTCATAAACTCAAACCCTTAACCCATGTTTCTGTTCTTTGTTTTTTCTAGATTTTGCACTGTTTTCCCACACCCATAACTTGCTCATAGAAAGGCCGAATCTAATTTTTCGGTTTTTTAGATTAGGTGGAATTCAAATAGCTAAATCTTTCATGTCTTCGACTTTTTTAGATTTTGTGATTTTCTATCTTGAAATCGCGAATTTTCCAGACCTATTTTCAGACTGAGATTTCAGGCCCGAAAATGGCATGCCACTGTTTCTACCTGTTTGCCCTCGGAAATAATCTAAATCTAGTTTTTCTTTTTTTTTAATGAAGAGAATCTGTTTTATAAATGTCCAAAATCTTGTTCTATTTTGTAAAAAATTTGAAAATCGAAATTCATCTTCCCAGCCAAAACCCCTCTACTCTCTTCCTTTACTTTTTTTGGAGTATTATTTTGTGAATTTATTCATGACATAGTGTTAGAGTGTGTGTAGTTGTGCTTGGAGTCGGAGTTATGCATCTTGCTTTTCCTTGTCCATTTGTCTTCGTCTCCATTCAATGCCACGAAAGATGAGTTTATTTCACACTTGACTAACATTTTGTGAAACTATTATTCAACATATGTGAATGGTTAAATTGAAATGTTAGGATTTTTTAGTTGACATCATTGTTATGTTAAATTTAAAATTGCATTCAAGACATGGATTTGTGTTGTTTTTTTATATATGTTTTATTTGTGACATGCATGATATGCCTTGACTGTTGCAGATACAAATGACATGAAATGAATTTTCTATGTGACATATTAGTATTGTTATGTTTCTTTTTTATGTTCTTACACTAAAGTTCCCTACAAATTTAAGAAAATCATATTAGGTTGAAATGATATATACCCAGATCATTATGCCTTTTGATATTGAATTAGGGTACATGTTGAAATGATATATACCCAAAAATTAACTTAACGGATTGAAATGATACATATCCAATTCTTTTTTTAATTTATAACAAAAAGGAGAATCTAGCCATTATCCAATGGCTCACAAAAAACAGGTCCGTGGACATACATAGACCATGCATACACAATAAAAAAACAACAAAGAAACCAACATAAAAGGCCTCCAATAGAAGACAGACTATAATCATCAAGCACTAGACGATCGCCCTGGGCAAATCAGATGCAAAAGTAAAGACATCTGGTCTGAGAAGCTGCCGTAAAGTACCATCCAATAGGAAGGAGGGATATGAGCTAGCAGATGGTTTAGCAACACTGAGGCACAAGAAACTCGAGAACCCATCTGTTTGAACCTTCCAAGCCAAAACAACTACACTAGCACCAGTAGATCCAAAACCTGGCGATCCCAACAAACCTGTAAACCAGGCACTGCAGTCACTACAAGAAAACATTGATTTAGCGTCAAATATTTAGAAGCGGAAATTTTTGTCGGTAATTTGCGACGGATTTCCATGTGATCTGCAAGGGATAGTTTTTTATTCTTTGAACTTTTTTTCCTTTTATTTATTACCGTCGTCTTCTATCGCCCCTCACTAGTCCGCTGCAAATTGCGTAAAATTACCGACAAAAGGTTCCTGCTTCTATTTTCCGCTGCAAATCCAGGCAGAATACCGACGAATATTTATTGAAGCTATTTTGCAGCAAAATTTCAGCAGATTTGCAAGAGATGTTTATATTATTTTTCTAATATATACTTTAGTGTTATTTTTTAATTATTATTAACATGTTCAATAATTAGTAATTAATTTGTTCTAATTATTGATTTATAAATAATAATTACATTCTATAATAAATAACTTATAATCATTGCTTATTTAGAATTAGAAAAATAATCTTTGCTCATAACCAATGTAATTACTAAATTCTTAATTAAGTCCTCTGCTTCCATCACAAATTTCAGTCGGTACGCCAGTATATTTTACGTTAGATCCCAAAATTTTAAATTGTTCTTTTATAGTTATTCCCCTAAATATGTCATCATTTTTTCGTAGTTGATCAATTCCATTGCAATTTGAGAAAATTTACCATCGTGTATTTTTTGAAGCTATTTTACTATAGGTTTTTAAAGGATTTACAAGGGATTGGTATGCTTATTCTTTATAAAACATTTTACTTTTATGTTTTTACTAAGTAATTGATAAATAAAAATAAAATTTAAATAATTAATGCTAATAAATTTTAAAAATGTTCTACCGCTTGCGATTGCCATATTTAATAGTATATTCAATAATTAATGGTTAATAATTATACAAAAGAAATATTCTATAACTGAATTTTGATAATTAATAATAATTAATAATAATCTAATATTACTAATTATTAATAACTTAATTTTATTAATTAACTTTTAATGATTAATCTTTATTATTTAATAAGTAATATTTAATAATCATAAACTAATATTTAATATTTAATAATTAAATTCTGATAATTATTTATTAAAATACTATTACATAATTTAAATAAGTTAATAATTAAGACTTAGGTATCGTTTGTTTCCAGTCATTGGTTCTGAATAAGCTTCTGAAAACGTACATATTCATTGTTCAGAAGTTTTGGAGGTGTTTGCTTTACCATACCATTCAACGCGATCCAGTTGATTCAGCACTTGTTCATTAAGCGTTAAAATAATGCTTAATTGAATGCTTTGATCTGAATGAACATTATTTACCTATAATACCCTTACTGTTGCTCTATGTAAACATGTTTCATCTTGTACCGCAGATGACTAGCCCAATTTTTTGCTCTATGTAACAGCTGGTTCTGCCTGTTCGCCGTTGTTACAAAATACAATTTTCTATTTTTCTTTCCTATTTTGATATTTCATGGTAGTGTTATTAAAAAATGTTTCGTTGCTCGACCTGCACCCTTTTATTTTCCCTAGGAAATGTTGAAAAGGTAAGGGTAGGGAAGTAGAGCATTTATATGTTATATGTTATACGTCATATGTTATATATCATGGTACATCACCAAACGTGGTACCGTGTGCATTATTGTATGTTATATGTCTTTACATTTCTTTCTTCCACATAAAGTACAACATATATATAATTTTTTTACAATTTACGATAAGGGTAATTTTGTCAGTTAAATATTTGTGTTAACAATACCTTTTTCTATTCAACATATAATCAAACATTGTATCATCCATTCAGCATTCAGCTTTCATCTTTCAGCATTCAGATTTCAGCTTTCTGCATTTAGCTTTTTAAACAAACGGAGCCTTAATAATAATTAATAATACTATTTAATAACTAACAAGTAATATTTAATATTTAATTATTATTAGTTAAAACTTACTGCTAAATAATTAATTATTAATAATTATATGATAATCAAGACTAATATCTGATAATGATTATGTATTTAGTAATTGATTTTAAATAATTATTAATAAATGATAACTAGTAAAAAAATCATTTTGTTACAAACTTAATTTACGTTGGTTAAGCAGAAATTCAAATTGTACAAAATTCAGATTACTTAATTTTTGTTAAAATTTGTAAGTATAAAATTTCAGATTACTATTTCGGGCCAAAGATTCAAAGGGTTGCCAAATACAATTCGCGTGCTAGGCAGGCTACGAAAATTAAATTGGCGGTCTCTCAGATAATTTCGCTTCCCCCTTATTTTAATATTTCGTTACCGCTTAACTCTGTCGTATCACGAGGCATCAGAAACCTAAAATAAATTTTAATCGATGGCATAGACTCTTTAATTTACAAAATTAGGGTTTCTCTTCTCTTTACGTATCCAAGCTCGATGTCTTAGCAATATCGACAGATCTCATCGGCATCTCCAGCGACATCAGCGTCTTATGTGGGTGCAACATCAAGGCGGAATCAGGCGACGGCTCAAAACGAGATGTGCCAAATCATCAGAAATCGATGGCTTTGCTTATTTTGGTTCAATACATCGACTCTGTAATAATATCAGGTTTGATCTCAATTTCCTCTCAATTGGTGTTCCTGTTACTCGAATGGCAGAGATATCTGTGCCAGATTTATTTTTATGGTGCTTGGTTCACTGGTTATCATTTCTAAAATCAATATCGTTAAATTTAGAAAATCTGTATCTGCTGACTTTGCTTGATCGTTATCCAATGAATAATCTTTGTATCATGGATTTTTTTATGATTTCGAACGGGTTCCGTTAATTTGTATTTTTGTAGATGAAATTTGTATTTTTATAGATGAAATTGTCGTTATTATTCCATGGATTTTAGTTCCAGTGTGCTTTGATCTAATTCTGTGCAATCAGGAACCATATTTGTTCTTTTCAAATGTATGTCGTTATTTGATTTTAGCCCTTATTTGAATCTGCTATATCAGTTTACATCCGTTGCTTATTCCAGACAGCATGGTAAGATCCAACGATGTCAATCGTTGGTGCTAAGAAAATTACTGCATAGATGCCTGATCAATGACTTCGGTTAACCATAAAGTTTTGTTGACATATATATTTTATAACTTTGTACCTCTTTAAGCTTCTGTATTTTTTGATCGTGGTTTTCATTAATTTCTTATCTGGTTTATATAAAGAGGCATTTAAGTCTTAAATCTATGCTTTGCTATATGCCTTGAAATTTGGGATTTTACCTCTGAAAATAACGATCTTTGCGGAATTCATATCAGTGCATTCAACCTGGATGGTCCAGTTATGCAATTTTTTCTCCAATTTTGTATTCCTATAAATCCAGTGGTTTATACAATTCTGCAATTGGGAAATTCTACAATCGTTGCATTGCTCGGCTTGTCAATCAGTTATGCTGGTCGAGTTTAGCATTGTGACCAACATTTGTTTATTTCAAACGATCCCCATAATTATATCAAGTGCTAATGATTGAAATTCAGTGTACTTGTGGTTTTCAATGCAAGTATGTATTTGTACCAATATAAGAGGTGGAGAATTTCGAATGTTTAGCTAGTAAATGTCTCATAATAACATCTTACATTTCACAGATATTTTGAGAATGATTTTTTAAAATGATTTTGTAAGGCGAAATATGCTAGAGATAAACTTTTTTTTCTCTAGATTATATGGCATTGATATCAGTAAAAAACATAACAAAATTGACTTGGCAAAGTTTATAAGTGGTAAACATCAAGCCTTTATGGGCGGTGTTCAACAGTGAATAAGATGGAATTTCTCATTTTATTTTGGTAATAAAATTGGCACAAGGATCTGATACTTTTAAGGTACGTACATGTAAATCTCTTTAGCTACTTAAATATTCAACTCGTTAAATTTTCTTGAGATATGTTAGTTTAAATTTGTTCATTAGAATCAATGTTATCTCGGTCAAAATGATCTGATGGTTGGTATTTATGTACTTAACATATCACCACTCTATTGTGATAAGCAGACAAACTGTAGTTGACCATAGGACTGTCTTGAACATGGTGTTTACTGCTTTTCTGTAAAGATTTCCAAGCAGATTACAACATATGTGGATGAACATTACAGTTGTAAATCACTGGAAGGGTGGCTTATATTTAAACTATGATGTATGCAGGTTAGTATAGTTAAAAAACGCACAGTTTGCCATCAGTTTCCAAAAAAAAAAAGTGTTGATTGCTTCTGTGTTTCTTTTTCCTTTCAAATTTGGTTGATTTTACCAAATGCCTAAAGCTTCTGTCATGATTTGACAGTAACTTGATTTTTGACTTTATTTGTTTTTCTAAAACAAAAAATACATGTTTTGTTTTTATATTAAGAACGAAATTTGGTTGATGTCATTTTTATATGTTTTAACCTGCTAGCAAGCTGACTTTCCTTTTATACAACTATGCTAATTTATATAATTTTGGTTTCATGTTCCAAGACATTACAGATGCACATGGAAAGTGGTCAAGAATGTCTAGAACTAAAAAAATTCACCAATAATGTGAGGAGATGTGCAATGACAATCCTGTGTTTTAGGATATTTTCTATCCTGGGAGCAACATCACACTTACAGGCTACAAAATCAATATTTTTTGTCTAGAGAGCTTATATATTAACTTTCATATCTTCATGAGTGTAATGTCAACAACCTTAGGTTAAAAGTATTATTTTTCTTATTTGATGTGAAATGGAGTTATTGTTCTAAGTGAAATGGATGTGATAGTGTGAGTGTTGTGGGATCATTATTTAAATATTATATGTAAAATGAACATAATATTGTATATGAAATGTTATTGTTTGAGTCAATGAATTTTATGCATTTGAGTTAATGAATTTTGTTTATTTCCTCAATTTCATGATAATATTTAGGATAAAACCGCAAGAGTTTAACAATATATTGCATATAGAAAATGTTTTGACTAGAAATTAATAACCGTCGCTAATCTCTTGCTAATTAGCAAGGGTTTACCGATGGTTATTTATAAATAATAGTTCCAATAAAATACGTATTCATCGTTAATCCCTTGCTAATTAGCAAGGGATTAGCGACAGTTATTTATAAATAAGATTTTTTTTTTAAAAATACGTATCCGTCGCTAATCCCTTGCTAATTAGCAAGGGATCAGCGACGGTTATTTATAAATAAGAATTTCTAAAGGAAACATATTCGTCGCTGAAACATCGGTAAATAAATTTTAAATTAATTCAAAATTATAATTTTATTTTGAGAAAAATGACGGAAAATGGTCGGAGAACTCACACTAAAATCCGTCGCAAAATTTTGACACAAATACCGTCTTGAAATTTACCGACCATCGTGATCCGTCGGTAATCCGTCGCTGAGCCCTATATAGCGACGGATTACCAGTGGATTACGCCGCTGCAAAATCATCTTTTTCTTGTAGTGAGTAGTCACAAACTAAATCAAAAAAAAGGGGAGAGGTATGGAGAGGATGGAGGCCCTAAGCCCGGCGATCTCAATAACCTGTAATCCAGGCCATGCAGCACTCGCAAACATAATCAGGGTCACAAAAGAGGGGGATGTGTGTCCAGGAGAGTGGGTCAAAACCACAAACCTGTAAGGAGAGAGTTCAACCAATCGTCGCCCCGTGGGTGGTTGGCATCGATGTAACATCAAAAGCACCAGCCAACCGCCTGGAATGGGAACTAAAGGAACCTCTAAACGGTCTGCCACGAAAAGCAAGGAACACATCATTCCATACCTTTCTAATGATGGAAGGAGGGTCCATCGACAACTCATCATAATTTTCCTTATTCCCCGAACACCATAAGTGCCAACAGATAAGACAAGGGATCAACCTAAAAAGGATAAAGAGAAAAGATTTCCATGAGATTTTGGCCCACCAGACTCTCAGTAAATCAGTGAGTGAAGACACACTACTTCGAAGGAAAACCAAGTTACCGAAGTAATTCCAAAATGCTTTGGCTGCTAAACCAAATAAAAACAAGTGAGCTATGAATTCGATGTTTCTAAACCCACAATACCTGCACCTGGACACGATTGGGATGCCTATCCTATGAAGGTTCTCATTTAATGGTAAGCCATTGTGAAGGGTCCGCCACATAAAAAGGGAAACCTTCGGTGGAATACGATCATCCCAAATGAAAGTGAAGAGGTGAAGACGTGGAGCTGTCGTCCTCGTCGAGCTTCAAGCCGCTCTCAAAGAGAAGGCGTTGCCGTCCCATCAGGATCCACCACCATGTGAATCCGAAAAGGCTTTCACGGATTGCATACATTCCCATGTCTCACTCGCGTAGGACGGGAAACCGGCCAAGATCGCATTCTGAAGCCTGCGGTACGTAGCATGAAGGAATGTTACCCATAAGGAATCGTTCGCATCAAATCTAGCCCACAGCTTGCAGGCAAAGGCGGTACACGTATCCTTTGGACTTCTGAGACCTAAACCCCCTTCATTTTTGGGACGGTAGATGACGTCCCAAGAAATCCAATATGACATTTAGCGTTATCCTTCTTATCCAAAAAAAAGGACGAAGCCAGAGACCGATAAGATCGAAAGAAAGAAGCAATAGGAGTCATAACCGCAAAAATGTGCGATCCTATAGAGTCCAACACAAACTTGAATAGAACAAGCCTACTTGCCTCAGAAAGAAGCACCGCATTCCACCGGATAATCTTTCCCCTAGCTCTGTCAGTTAGAGGGTCGAAGATGGCATTAAGCTTACGACCTCTGTAAAGAACAATACCGAGGTACATCAAGGGAAGGGACGCAACCTTGAACCCAGTGTAATTCTTAATCTAAGAGAATCGTAGAGTAGATAGGTCCTTGGCAGGGATGAAACAACTTTTATTAGAATTAACAGGTTGGCCCGAGCAACTCTCATATTGCTGAATGAAGCTGACAAGACGGGGGGTTGAGCGACGACTACTGTTGACACGCTTTTTTGTCGAAGCTGTCACACTTCAAGTATTTGCTGAGCAATGCGCTCAAGCATCAAAAAACACGAAGCAGTAGAGTCGAAGTCGCGTCGCAAACGCAAGGAGACCTGAAGCCTATATTAAGTGGCCTCTATCGAGCCCAGTGAACACTTAGTCGAGCCGTGCTTCGAGCCGAAGGCGAGCCGTCAAGCGGGTCCGGGCACAGCGCCGGTGGGGGTCCGAGGCCCCAGAGTCCCGTCGGTGATCGACCTTTATGAAGCTCAGATTCGTTTGATTTTCTCAAACTGTCGGCGATCGACATTATCATTTTCACAAACTGTGGGCACCGCCCGATTCGTCCGATTTTCTCCAAGTAGGAAGCTCAAATCCCTTTGGTTCAGACTCATGAAAACACGGATTCCTTCACTTCGCATTCAGGAATTTCGACTCCATCTGCATCACGATTTCCGCCTCACACTCTATCAGTTTCAAAACCCTTCAAGGTGCTTGAAATTTCGTACCCCCTGGGGGGGTCGAAATTTCGAACCCCCTGGTGGGGTCGAAATTTCGAACCGCGAATTTTCTGCATATGGCTTGTTTTGGGGTGTGAAAATTGCTCTGGTGGGCCCTGCTGCTCATCTACTCCCACCTAACCTCCCTCCTATAAATACCCCAAGCCTTGGCCTTCATTTGGATCCTTCTCCCTTGTAATTTTTGGACCTTAGGATCTCCAAACACTAATTAATGGCTTCCAACACCTCGACCATGACCGTGGAAGATGACATGGATAATTAAAACATAGCATGCATGTTTTCCTTCAACACTTGAACATTAACAAGGATTGTTATGCTATTTTTGAACTTCATGGACATGAATACCAAACTTGGATATTGTTGACCAAGTCAAAGCTTTTCAAAGAATAAGAAGAAGGGCAATTTAATCAAAGTGTAGAACAAGGCTATATTTTGCAATTCCATTGTAACACTTTGAACTTAGCTATTGTCCGAACTTGTACAACCTTGTAATCAACCAAAGATATGATGAATAATGATTATAAAGTGGATGTAGGTGTTAGTGCCGGACCACTATAAAAGTTGTGTCTCTCCGCATTTACATATTTTACCGCTTATTTGGATAATTGTTCACACACACACATTTGGGTGTTGGCGTGCGACAATTTTGCCCGTCAACAACTACTATTTGTGAAAATGATAATGTCGTCAACGAAAGATAAAGAATAAATGAGAGGACAACCTGAAGGGAAGTCAAACCTATGAATCTGATTTGCTACCGTAAGTGAATGTAATCCATCAACGAATGCTTCAGCGACGATAACAAAGAAAGAAGGGGAAAGAGGATCACCCTGACGAAGTCCCCTTCCAGCCTTGAAGTACCCATCAGCCGATCCGTTAATGAGAACGGAAAACCAACAGTTGGAAATGAGACGCTAGACAAGATCAATCAGGGATTCAGGAAACCCGAAGGCATGAAGGACCTTAATGATGAAAAACCAGGACATGCGATCGTAAGCTTTTGCCATGTCCATACTGACAACCATATTGATCCCCTGACCTTCCGATCAACCTGTGACACTAGTTTCTGGGCAAAAAGGATGTTATCCGTTATCAACCGCCTTTTACAAACCCAGTCTGAGAAGGAAACAATGCACTGCAGAAACGGAGCTAGCCTTGAGGCTAGGATCTTGAATATAATCTTGTTGGATAAGTTACACAAGATGATAAGTCGAAAATCCACAAACGAACGAGGATTTTCACACTTAGGGATCATGACCAAATTGGTGGAAGTCCAGCCTTGAGGCAGATCTCCACCTGAGAAGAAAAATCGAATAGCTAGGCAGAGATCTGATTGGATGATCGGCCATACACTCCAGTAGAAAACCCCATTCAAGTCATCAGGCCCACTTGCACTATCCTTACTGAGGGCAAAGACACAAGATTGAATCTCCTCTGAAGATGGAGGAACAGTCAAATCAGCACTCTCTGATGGAAGAACTAACCTGGGTATGAAGGATAGTAAAGACGGATCCAAGGCCGGAACAGAGGAAGAACCGAGGAAAGCATGAAATGAGATAGGATGGTCTCTTTGACTTCCGCTTGAGAGGAAGCCTCAGATAGATCTGGATGCTGAATATGAATAATTGTATGAAGTATGTTCTTCTTACGAATGGAGGAATGAAAAAACTTAGAGTTCGCGTCGTTATCGATAACCCACTTGATCCTCGCCTTCTGGCGAAGATAGTCGTTCTCAATGCGTAACTCAGACAAAAAGGCTAACTGGGCCAAAGCCCAAGCCTACATATTGGTAGAGGAGAGCTCATCATCAAACGAGGCTTCTACAAGAACAAGGGTTTCTTCGGTCGCTCTGACACGGTCGAAGATATTCTTGAAAACTTGCACGTTTCAAGCCTTCAGACAAGCCTTGAGCCTCCTAACCTTACGAGAAAACACAACAGCTGAAGAGCCAACTGCTGGGGAAGTCCACGAGTCTTCCAAAACCTGATGGAACAAGTGATGTGATCTCCACATACTCTGGAACCTGAAAGAGGAAGGCCTAGATAGATTATGTGGATTGCAATAAAGAAGTATAGGAGAATGATCAGAAAAGGTCTGATGTAGATGAGAGACAGAGAAAGAGAATGGAAGATTGAACCAATCTTCCGATCTGATTACTCTGTCAAGACGAGAAAGGATCTGATTAGGCCCCTCTTGGTTATTACATCAGGTAAAATTCGAACCAACGGAGGGAACCTCGGGTAGACACGAGTCAACTAGGAAAGCATTAAAATCCGCTACCGTCGAACGATTCGCGGCAATACCTCCACGTTTCTCAGCTTGGCAGGCGACAAAGTTGAAGTCGCCTCCTATTACTGAGGTACCAATAACCATGTCAGAAAGCGAGAGTATGTCGGACCAAAGGGATAACCTCTCTGTACGATCACATCTGGCGTAAACAGCCAAGAACAGGAAAGAAGAGGATAAAGAAGGAAAAGAATAAGCCAACGAGAGAAGATGAGGCGAATCAAGAACAGAGTGAGTAGCAACATCTTTGGACCAAAGAATCCAAATCTTTCCAGACACATTCGCTTTGGCTCCACCAAGGCCAGTAGACAAGACAACACTAGAGATCTCTACTGGACCAATATAAGGTTCCAATAGAGCAACAAGGCAAACCGAGTGTTTTTTAAAGATGCGCTTCTGTCTAGCCACTGGCTCATCGCTTCTAATACCAAGAACATTCCAAAAAAGGAAGTTCGACATGGGGAACAACCAAAAACGAAAATAGGTACAGAAGAAACCCACAATACCGAGCCATGCACACCAATCAGACAAGATAAAGAGTGTGTCGAGTAGATCTAACGATCAGCTCGGACGCCACTAAAACTGGCCTGCCTAAGAACAGGAAAAACGAGAAATCCCTATATGCGACGGACACAAATTCTTAGTAAGGTGAGTCAGAAGATCGTTGATGACTGTTATCTCCTCCTGTAACAGCCCGCACCTCCGTTCACGTAGGATATTGTCGCCATCTTAGCTACCGTATAGGTGTGGGGTTTTGTTCCTCAAAAGGCCTCGGTGTTAGTAAGAGATAGTCTCTACTATATAAGTACCCACTTCACACAGGCTTCCATGATGTGGGACTTAGGGGTGTTACATTCTCCCCTCCTACTGAGCCCAACGTCCCCGTTGGCTCACAAACACGTCACCCAGACGTTGTGGTCCACACAGGAGCCACAATTCTGGCTGGGTATTAGCTCTGATACCACTGTAACAGCCCACACCTCCGTTCATGCAAGATATTGTCCCCAACTTAGCCACCGTATAGGTGTGGGGTTTTGTTCCTCAAAAGGTGTAACGACCCGCATTCTACGCATCGAAGGATCGTAGAATATTTATTTCTTTCACATGCGAAGTCGTATGGTCATGTAACTTTGGGGGACGACTATTGGGGTCATTTCCCATATTCATGATTTTAGCCGATTTTTAAATGACCGTTTTGCCCCTAGCTGATCTTGTTTTGACCGTAACTTTGATTGGAAAGGAATTTTGACCTAAAACCAATTCCATTAGATCTGAATGATGGTTTACCTTTCCGTAGAGTGGTCACATTAGCCAAACCGGCTCACCGTTTGGGAGATATGGCTGAAACAAGTTTCAAATGGTGAAAAACAGCTTAATTGGGCTTAACCGGGTGATTAACAGCTAGGCCCAAAGGGAATTTCGGGATTAGGAGTTTAAAAGGACTGTTAGCGTTTGGAGAATACCTTTTTCTCATTTTTCAGCCGTCACTATTCATTCCTCTTAACCTAGCCATGGCCTCCACTATCTAAATCTCCTCAAAACACCTCTAAACTACTTTCTAATTGAAGATTAGCCTAATCAACATCAAATTAAGGAGAGAAAGCACCAAAGCAAGGTTAGAGCTACTGTGTTGCATTGGGAACAGCGTCAAATAGAGAACCATTTCAGATTTGGTATTTTATTTGTGGCCAAGGTGAGTGATTTGCATAGTTTTGCACTAATTACGGTTAATTAAGGGTAATTAGTGAAGATTAACGAAATTAGACATGATAAAATTTTGGAAAAATATTTATAAATTTCAAAATATTGTTTTAGGGATCTGATAGAAATTTGGGTTGATTTGGTTAAGTTTTACTAATCTTATCATTAGATTTTTCCTAAACATGCTTAAGGGAAAATATGGGGTTTTGGCTATGTTTGATCCCTTTTAACCTATCAAGTTGTCATTTTGGTGTTTGTGGCTGATGTTATATGTTGCTATGACTATTTGGTATGAATTGTGATTGTTTAGAATAGTTAGAATGGTTGAAAACGCCGTTGAGTGGCGTATAAACAGTCGCTGGAAGTTGCAGGAAAAGTGAAGGCTGTGACCGAACCGGATCGAATCGGTGGGGACGAACCGAACCGCTCGTGGAGCATTCCACGATCCGACCACTTGCACTTGAAGCTCTAAGATCCGACCCTCTCGTGAGTGGTGGCAAAATCCGATCCGATGGGGGCATTACTCTCTGAACCGATCCGCCTACCAGACCAAGGAAGCTTGACCCCGAACCGAGGCATCACCACGATCCGACCTGAAGCTGGAACCACCTACGAACCGAACCGAGGTAGATAGGAGCCCACGAACCGAAGCGAAGTGGTGAAGCCGACCCGACCCGAGCAATCCGATCCGAACCGAGGAGCTGATGACCACGACCTAAAGCAAAGCAAAGTGAAGAAATGAAGACCGATCCGGAGAAGAAGGTGACGACCAAAACCCGAGATGCAAAGGTAGTCCAAATGGGAAGTTTGTACTTAGGATCCAGTTGGGAACTAATGAGTTGACTTCATGAGTTAGGCTTTGCTGCGGGACGTGTGCAAAGGGGTTGTCGATGTCTGTAACTTTGAATCACTATGTGTAGGGAGTACGTGAATGGATTCAGGGCCACAGTGGCCTAGGTACAACTAAAGAGCTATAGACCAATGAGGTGGGGTCATTTGTAAAGATTTGGTCATGACTCCATGGGGTAAGCTTGGTAGTAGCAGTAGTTGTACAAGTCGAACTCCGTCACTACTTCGATGGGTCTAGTGATTGACAGTGGTGGACATCGTATGTTTTACGCATTGAGTGAGAGATGTGAGGATGGTTGCTATGATTGATTTGTTTGCCATCATTGTGACATGCACACCCCCACCCCCGTATTCTTTATACCATATGTTAGTGGCACCTTAGAGTATTGTACGGTATGTAGTGCTAACTCTTTGGTTGCAGGTCCAGGTTCAGGTATGGTTTAGTATACCTGTTATTGTTCTGTTTAGATGCTTATCGCTCACACCATACTTTTTGTCTGACCCAGAGTTTTATGTCTCTTCTTATTACTCTGGGTGCTCTCACGAGAAGACTAGCGACAAGTTAGGTGGTATGCACGAGTAGCTGTACCGGAGGCGAGAAGGAGGCTTCCACGTATGATACATATATATAGATATTCTCCCTGTGCTGCTGCGGTCACTACTTTGGGCAATAGTGGTGTACCTTTCTTTCTTTTGTTTAGAGACAATAATTTGGAAAGTTGTAATAAGCTGTATTTGGATTTCCTCTACTCTGATGATGATGTTGATGTTGGTTTTAGTTATCAGCTTATGCACTGTCTCGCCTGTTTTATGTCAAGTATATTATTATTATATTTTTTTCCATGCGCTGTGAGACATTCTACAGGTTTTCGATTAGCTCATTCTCTTCTTTCCTTTCTTTGGTGACTGTTCCGTGCTAGTCAGACATGCGTACAGCGCACCTTGGAGGAAATGTCGGCTGGTGCGGGGCGGGCCGTCACAAAAGGCCTTGGCGTTATTAAGAGATGGACTCTACTATATAAGTACCCACTTCACGCAGGCTTCCACAATGTGGGACTTAGTGGTGTTACACCTCCTTACTAAGAAAAGATGGTGGGGGAGCATCAACACGAGAGGAGAAATCTTACACATATCCAATTCACTTGACCATAGGATAGAAAATTATATTTGGGAGTTGTTGGTCAATAAAACTATATTTTGAAACTTTTAAGTATGCATTGATTTTGCATTATAACTTAAATATTTGTTTGCATTAATGTTTGAAATATTTAAATTATATTTATGAATTTAAGCTAAATTTGATTTAATGGAACTATTGTTTAGAAGTAATTTGTAAATCTAATAAAGATATAATATTCAAAGTAAAATTTCAATCTAAACTAAAATTTTATAATGTAAGCTAATTTAATATGATATAACTTAATTTAACATAATAATTTATTTTAAATTTAATATAAAAGATTTATTTAGTTTTAAAAGATTTAATTTAAAATTCAATGTAATATAAAGATATAATTTAATATAGTAACTTTAATAAATCTAATTTAGAGGAAGAATCCAATTTAATATTTTTAAAATGAAATGAATGGGAAAAATCTAATTTAAAGAGTTAAATTGATAATATGTTAATTTAATAAATTTCGAAGTTGAAGAATTTGACTCGAAAATTTATCCTGATAATCAAACTATGAAAGTTATTTTGAATGATATGAAGAAATGAAATGAATTTTGAGTTTAAGTTTTAAACCAAACTGTGTTAATCATAACCCATTCATTCAGGCTATAAGGAATTCTCACTACAAGAGAAAAAATAATTTTTCGACGTCAAAATGGCGTCGGTATGGCATCGAAACACCTGTTTTTGATGCCTTTCTGATGCCATTTTTGGCGTCATTAAAACTTGCATAGAGAAAAAGTTTTGATGCTTTTTCGATGCCAAGCGTTAGTTGTTTTCCGACGTCTTTTCGACGCCATGCATTAGGTATATTCCGACGCTTTTTCAATGCCATTTTTTCATGTCATACCGACGCCCTGATTGCACCGAATTATAAATAGAATTTTCGGTTCCCCCGCACTAGATCAAGCCATTTCGACATTATTTCTAAAGCAATTTTTCAATATTTTTTCTTTATTTTTAGCTCTCAAATTCCACATTAAATTGTTTCATTCTGGCAATACTGAACATGCACCTAAATGTAGATATCTCAATTAAACAAAATAATATTACTAGCAAAAGTAGAAAAAAATAACAACAATATATCCAATGAAACAATCATATAACATGGAGCATTCACGGTATTATCCGATACAATGTAAATTATTGTCACATGCATGCTAGTATATCTCAGCAAAAACCATGCCCACATTAAGGAAAAATTGTTATCCCTATACATAAAACGTATCTTTTAGGATTTATATATGTTTACACAGTACTATCTAAAACAAGTTAGAACAAACCACAGGGGCCACAACAGCACCTTCTCATCTCTCTTAAGATCTAACATCTTCCATTTTGTAGTACTCTTTCAAAGCCACATACAAGTCCTAAACATGGATATAAAGAAGTTTTAGTTTACAAATATAGTGGCTTGTAATTAAAATATGCTTGGTCATATAAAATTACGACTATAGAGATAAAAAATGGACGTTTATAAAACACTTGATGGCTTCGTAGTTGCAGTTTAGTTTTGATCAGTAAATCTAAACTATTCTCATGCCTATGTTTAGCTTTGATCAATTTCGTTTCTAAATTTGAACACTTAGAACAATGGACACCCATATTTGCCGGCTGATGCATGTCCTTTACCGTGATTCCCATATAATATACATATTCCCTACATAATCATTAAATTTGTTATTTCTCTTTTTTGCCACAAATTTCTATTATTACAACAAAAAAATAATGCATTTTGCCTTGTGCTCCAATGTTTTGAGGCTCACCTTGTGAGCAAAAAGCCTCATCTACGCTTTCATGTTTTAAAATTTCGGTAATAATATACTACCATCACATGTGCTGCAGCCACACCTGTCATAGCCTGCCGCTGTATACATCAATATTTGAAAGGATTTCGTGGAATTTTACCTGCTCTAAGTGTCACCTTCTAATTTTTGTCTATCATGTAAAAAAAATTGTTAACAACAGCAGCATATCCTATATTACCTTAGAACTAGGGTCCTTTTGGTAATCTAAAGCATATTTTGCCTTCCTATTTGTTGAGATGGGATGCAACATCCTCGCTTAGCATAGATTAGTTGGAGCCTAAGAGTTTGGGTAGGCCATTTGTCAACATAGGTTCCTACCTATTATGTGTTATCTTGGTTGGATAATCTTTGGACTGGCATTTGTATTTCTATGTTCAGTATATTCAAATGGCAGAGAAAATGAATTGAACACGTAATATTTACATGTATCATATTTAACTTTGATAAAGGTATACCATCGTTATGCCAAAATAAAAATGGCGCAGCTTGTTGCCAAATACTTCAAACTATAATAGTAATTTGTAAGCTACTTTTGCTGTTTATAGTCATTGCCAAACAGCCTCTTAAATAATCATTTGATAGCTCCACATATCAACAAGGGCTCTTTTAGATTTAGGCGTTCATGTCTGATAGTATATGGTACATGCTAGTTACTAATAAATGAACATACAAATTGATGTAATATTGTAATTATTAGTTTTAAAAAAAAGGGATCCCATGGAAAGGTTTAATATATCATCAAAAGATATCCTTTTTATTTTTAATTTAGTTGGTGAAATATATATAATTTGTAGATCGTTGGTTTTTTTTACCGATTAGAGATTGTAATATTTAACATATGTACATAACTCTGAAATGTTGAATCAAGAAATTCAATAAAGCAAACATATATGTATACCCGACCTGGTTAAATCGAATAGGTCTCCATCGGTATCCCACATTCGAGCCAAGATTTTGTGTGCAACATCAAAAGAAAGATTTAAACAAGAGTCATGGTAGCAGTAAATAGACCTGTCAGTAAATAGGTATCCAAATTAAATACCAACAGTCACATAAAAACATATATTTTTCATAAACTATTTTTGCTTTGGAATTCATACAACAGAAGTCGGGGAAGCTTGAAGAAAATGAAACCAATTGTTAAAAAAAAAATCAACTTTGTGGAATCAGGCATGAACTGTAATCTAAGTTATCATCTTTAGTCTACAAGAGAACCATGGGAGTGTATTAATTGAATAAGAAAAAGTGTGTGCAAGAAACATTCTCCGCTAACTCTAGATAAATCACAAATTAACATCGCTAGTTAGATTCAAATCCAGTTCAGCACTGTTCGATGACGAATACTCTATTGATTAGAAATCCATCGCGAAGTGCATAAAACTGCAAGCGCACGACGTACACTTGTAGTACGTAGCGAGTATGAGTCGATCCACGGAGAAAGAAATAATTCAAATTTTATTCAAATAAATTAAAACAAATTCGAGTGAAAATTTAACTAGCTAAAAAGTGTAAAATCTAACAAACTAACTACTACAAAAGTTAACAAAAACTATGAGATTAAATGACAACTTAGGAATAAATCCACTCTTTATATCACATGAATCAACATAAGCTGAAACCATGATCACTTTGATTTGGTCATAAGTGTGATTAGTTGATGTGTTTATTCTGAGAATTGAATATTTGTGCTATTAATTAGCCCAACATAAGCCATCAAATTTCAACACAACCACCAACTCACTTGTTTAACTCTCATGAAAATGACAAAAAGATGAAAATCAAATCTATTTTAAGCATGGCCTATTAACTATTATTTAGAAATATAGGCCATCAAATTTCAATTTAAACATTCACTTCTTTGCCATAATCATATTTCCATTAAGCACAAAAAAAGAGTATAAAAATCAAAATATGTTGCATCTACATAATCAAGAGAGCTCCATTACCCCTAAGTTGAAAGGTTAGCTTCTAATATATGTAATCATGACAACAAAAATAGATTGCAACATTAAAAACAATGGAAAAAGACAACAAAATAAATGAAAATATATTCTACTTGCATGAGATGAAAGATATCTACACTAACGCATAAAGTAAATAACAAGAATTAAATGAATAAGAAATTAAGTTGCATTAAAATGAAAATTACATAAGAGGGAAATGGCTAAGAAGCCATGAAAGAAAAAGAGAGCTTTGATCCTCTAAAGTAAACTAACTAACTAAAAGAGAGGATATTTACATGAGCATATGTGGGGTATTAATACATGTTTATACAACCCTAATCCATTTTGTTGGGGACTACCAAAAATACCCTCTTCATGAAGCTTCCATTTGTCTTTATCCTCAAATTATTCATGTAGAATGCATGAAGCTTTTTTATCTCATCCAAGTAGTCAATTCATTAGCTTCTAATTATTCCATTAAAGAAAGAGTGATAATGGGTAGGGTCCTCCACTAAGTTGTGTATGAATTAATTCCATCTCCTATCCTTTGTATCCACTTTGTGCATGCATATCTCCATGTAAACTTCATGTGCATACTTCACTTTTGCTCCTAAATTCCTATAAGACACAAAAATGAATAAGTAAATTTTATCAAAAATAAATACATGCACAAATGGCCGTTTTGCCTCAATACGAAGATGAATGCATGATAATTTGAAATTTTTGGGTTTTTGGTTAAAACATGTAAAAAAATAGCTCATTATGTTATTTATTTAACAAAAACAAGAAAAAATGTATGAATATAAATGTGCATATTTACATGCACATCAAATACCCCCACACTTATCTTTTTATTCGTCCTCGAATAAACTAAAAAACTAAGATAAATCTGTTAGCGTAGGGGCCAAGATTGCATTGAGCGTATGCAATAATTGGTTAAACCTCTGGGTGTCCTAGTAGGACGAGTGTTGTCTCGTGATAGTTTCAAGTGGATACTACCCATAAAATCCAAATGTTAGATGCAATTTTTTTTTACAAAATGCAAGATTCCAAAATATTTACAGGATGAATGCAAGTTTTTAAAACTCTATTTACAAATGGGTAATTCACTTTTAAATTTGACACGAGTGAGTTAACACAAGTTTAGGTCGTCACTGTGAAATTTCAGTCCGTTACTAATCAATAAACAAAAGGTAGGTTATCATTATAAGCTCCTTTATCTTGGCATGTTGTTTCGGTTGAAAACATAGTGCAAATATGAAATGAATTCTATAATCAATAATTGTAAAATGGCATCTCATTTTCCTTTTGGTTAACATGTTAGTTCAAATAAGTGAAGATAGTGCTTGGATTTCAAGTGCTTACTCTCTATTTATTTTGAAAATATTTACATTATTATTATTATTATTATTTACAAACACCTAACTGAAAAGACCAAGGTATACCACCCCTGCACGGCATTACAACTTTCGTGAGGGTTGGGACAGAGATTGGCGGATTGTGCAAACTGACGTTGACTTTGTAAACAACATGTCGATAATACTTAGGTGTCCAACTCATGAAATGAGACTAAGATATACCACCCATGAGAGTCGGGATAGAGCTTGGCCGGTTTTCACACCAACTCTAGATTTACAAGCAATGTTGGATACTCTTGGATTATTATATATTTTTTTCTTTTCTTTTTTTCATTTCTCTTTTTTTTTTGAAAGAGAGAGAGTTAAGCGAGAATATCTTAGCACAACTTCATTTAAAAGATCCAAAATGTTATCGCAAGTAGTCTAAATCAACCATTCATATAATCGGATTACAATTTAGAAAATACTTCATACTCATCACCTACGAATCTCCCTATATGCCAGTTACATTAATTTGCTCATAATTCAACATTTTCTTTTATTATCCGTTAAGAGAAGTGATTTTTTAAATATTTTAAATGTACGACCAAAATTGTATGCTTACTCCATCAAGTCCATTTAAAAGTAAATTAAAATGCATTTTTTAATTTTTTTAATGAAAATAAAGGAAACAAAAATATCAATGCAAAACCAAAATAAATATGAAACCCTACACTTGAATTCAACTTTGTCCTCACAATCAACCCAAGTAAAAGGAGAAAAGGAAATGAAAATTTTGAAAATATGACCTATATTTACAAAAAAAAACTATTATTATTTATGCTATATAACAAAATATATTGACAAGAAGTAAATGAAACGATCTTCCAAAGACCGATTCATTTGTCCCTTCAAGTATGAGAGACACGGCTTAAGAACGAAAAACCAAATTGTAAAACATTTCAAAGTTGAGTATTTATTTGGAAAAACGAATATTGTTTGATTAAATATCGAGTGAGTTGTTTCATTTTCAATGATTTTTAAGGGAGATTGAATAAATGATTGAAGTTCATGTTTACTCTCATTAATTTGAGATTCAAACTTGTTATTGAAAAATTGTTCAAAATTATTGATTTCAAAATCCAAATGGTGATTCAAATCTATTCCTTTAGAATTCAAGTCATTTTCGAGAAGCCCAAAAAAATTTGTGTTCATCGAGTTTGTCTTCCTTTGAATTATTCACAACTTCATTGTTTATATCATTTTCAAAATTCAAAGTTATTGTTTGAAATTCGTTATTTTCAGAAAAAGGAAGATAGAATTTTTTTTCCACCCTCTTAAAAGAATACAAATCCAATTCAATTACCTTATTATTAACAACTTCGTTAAGATCGTTATTTTCAATTTCGAAAGTCGTTATTTGAAAATCGTTGATTGTGTGGTAAAAGGTGGATTATCATTTGACTCATCAAGTTGAAACTTGATTTTGTTGCTCATATTGTTTCAAGTAGGTTTCAAATACTAAATCCAGGTGATTAAAGTACATTCCATTCGTTTGCTCAAGAAAATCAAATTTATAATTATTTACTTGAGAGCTTTCAATTTGAAATTGTTGAGAACAAAAAATTTTATTTGCATCATGATTTAGATTATTATCATTACCAAAATCATTTTAAAATTGATTCACATTTCCATTTTGAATTTGAAATTCATTTTGGAGTACGAAATTGAATTAGCAAGGGTTATAATCGAAATCATTAGAATTTGGAAGTGGATTCAAATTTTGATTATTTTGAAAACTTTGACCTGAATTGTTGCACAAGTATGAGTTACACCATTCATTTATTCTTTGATTTTGTTGTGTGCTCATTTCAAGTAAAGATTCAATATTTGTTTCAAGATTTGAGAGTTGGTTATAATTTTGAAATTTTCATGGTGTAAAATCCAAGTTGTTTGTATAATAGTTGTTATTAAAATATCCATTTGAATTTGCTGTAAAACTATATGGATTATATTGATTTTCACAACTATCGTAAAATCCGTGAAAATAAAGAAATTGAGACATTTTAAAAAAATTGGATTTTTGATTTTTTTTTTCTCAAAAGAGAAAAGAAATTTGATATTTACAAGAGAAAATCGTTTTTCTATTTTTAATTTTCAATTTTTTTCTTTATGTATGCAGGAACCTAATGCAACTATATGAATGCAAATGACGTATTTACAATTTTTCTAAAATTATATAATGACGGTTAGATTAATTTCAACAAAAGATTTCTCAGCCAGTTAACGGACAACTGTACACCCGGAATCACCCTTGCAATGCAACCGAATGTTTAAGTAGAACAATCACTATAATATTTACGAATCACCATAGCATTTAAAAACGACCATTACTCTGCCGTAGTCTAGACACCGAGAAATAATTCGTAAGAAATAAAGCAGTTTGCCAAAATATAATGATGTCCTTAGAAAATAAAAACAAAAAAAAGATGAATGCAAAACTGATATGAAACTTGTACTAGCAATGCAACTACCAATAAAAAAATTTGTTTTTATTTTTTGACTGAATGTGAATCAAGCAAACAACAATGCAATTAAATAAAAATTGAGTTGAGAGCACAATATCAGAGCTTGTAGAATTTTAATAGCAATTTATATAGTAGCATTTTTTTTTAAAAGCAGCGCGATTTTTCCAAGCAATTATTAGCAAGCAATCTTCTTCCGCTAAGTTCTGCAACCTAAAATGGAGTTGAAGACATTTAAAAAAAAGATAAAACAAAATTACTTAGATGAAAAAGAAAACTAGGAATTAAAAGGAAATAACACACAAAGTAAACACACAATTTAAAAGGACAATCACATACACACAAGCAAACTCAAAACACAATACTCACAATCACACACAAAGGCAAATACTCACACAACAAAAATGTTTTGGGAGGAACGCTTAGAAATTAAATTCACGAGAGAACTAAAAAGAAAAGTTAGAATTCCACTATAAGCCCACTAGCCCTTGACCGAAGCCTATATAAACGCTATAAAAATCTCCAAAATCACGTTCTTAAAAATTTAAAAATTATTAAAAAATAAAATAAGGATTTCTCCAGAAATAAAAAGAAAGGTAAATTAAATTATAAAGTAGAAAAGAAATACGCCAAAATAAATGTACTGCCTTTCGATTCTGGTGATGGTTGAAGCAGGGTGCGAGTTAGTTATAGTTCGAAGATGGATGCTTGCAATTTCGAGTGGATTTTTGGAAGAAATGAGGTATTAGTTTGGGATTCAAATTTTCCATTTCAGGTTGAAACTGACTGGAAATTCATGGCTCAGTGCTGAGGTTGTTGGTTTGGGGGACGTGAATGATGCGGTTCTGGGTTTGTGAAGTGGCAGCGGGGAGGTTTTGAGAATGGTAATTCAAGTTGATTTTGCGAACTGGTTGTTGAATTGATGTTGGTGGTTACTTTGGGAATTGGGTGGACTAAAGCTGTGTGACTTTGGTGGCTTTGAGGAGGTGCCGGAGATGCACGCTGGTTGGTGAACGAAGGGGATTCGGGTGTTTTAGGTGCAGTTCGCAGAAAAGTTCGCACAGGTTTTTTTGCGGTGGTGATTTTTAGTTGCTAGACCGCTGTGACGTGTGTTGATTTGGTGGATGTGATGGGTGTTGTGGTAGACCGCAAATCTATACCATTTGAGTTAACTAAAACAACACATGTCAAACCCAAATAGCACAGAAATACAAGTCACTAAGGTTTAAGAAATAGAATTAGATAGAAGATAGAAACAAAGAGAACATCAGAATCCCACAGCGGAACGAATAAAATATGTTATATAACATAATCTTTTGAATACAAAATTTTGTACCATATATACATACCATCATCAGAGTACAACACAACATTTGATGCAGCCGAAATAACTTTAAATAACTAACGAGGAAGCTTCCAGCTTCAAGCTCCTCCAAGTGTATCTGTAAAGCCCGAAACACTTGACTGCCCGTACAAATTTGGGCACCCAAGAGTTTAGGTTAAAACAAACAAAACTCTGGGTTAGTCATGGGACTGGTGTGAGTAAACTCCAACCATATTATTTAGCTTTGAAAATCCTTTAGAAAAAAAGGGTAATCGCAAGACTGATCCTCACATAAATACAGATGGTTTTTACCATGCGATAACCAAAACATTTTTGATATTAAAATCCAGTGATATTATAATAATGTCTACTCAGATAAATAACCATATAGTAGAACACTTACATCTCACGCTCTGCATACATAATATAAAATCAAAAACCGCAGGGCGCTTATTGGAGATTGGATTTCCAACTATGACAAGATATAAGACCACCTTCCTATCAGTGTACTCTGGAGGGGATACGATGGGGTTTAACAAGAACATCTTGTAACCCGGCCACACGTGACCGGTCACTCATTCAGCTTGAGTGGACCAAATGTACTGTCACCCACGGTTGTTGGTCATCCAACTGTAATCCATAAGATACAAAAGAGAAAGAAGAATAAATTAAATTTCTCTAGATTGGTGATAATACACCCTTCTTGGGTATGGCCCAACTAGCCATGCTGCATGCCCGATTTTTTTTCAATTCCCAATTGTGAGGCTTGAGGCTACGTTTATCCTTTTAGAACATCTAGTTACCATTCACTTTGAATGTCACATCGTTAAACCCGTCAAATCACTAGTTGATCTTCTCAAAATTATTATGGGTATATAAAAGCTAAGAGAAACAAATTTCTCCGCCACCAGACATAATACCTTGAAAAGATCGTCTTATGTGATCCGTTAGACATACTCTGTTTGACATTCGTCCATACAAGTTGACCTAGATCTGGACAAACCGAAGGCATTATTGCATCAATCCATCTTAGGCAATTTCTACATAGGATTAACAGAGCTGCCCCTGCACTATACTTCATCTTCAATTATTTCTAGCATATCTAATTTACAACGCTTATGCCTATACAGAGTGGTTTTCGGATAATAAATCCAACCAGTCTCCCCGTATTGAAACGATGGTCAAAACTTCAATAGTCGGTTATTTAACTATCGAAGAAAAACAAACATCCATCCAAATTTCTAACATCAAACAATTACTAGCCCTTTCTAATATTTCACGTTTGCTTCCTTATCGGGTTCTCTATATTGATTTCTAGTTACCAAATTTCTTAAAAATATTCTAACACCTTAAATTTCCAGAAAATTTTGCCAGCGTCTCTTTTGTACGGGTCACTCGGTACAACTGCAAACCGCCCCTCTGGGACCTTTCCATTCAAAAAGAAAACCAAAAAGCCGAGTGGCTTGCCCAATAAGCTCATAAAACCTCATATGGAATTTAAATGTGTACCTTTTTATCGGGCACTCAAATTATAATCTTCATTCTCTTCATTCCATACCTGTTTAACATATATACGCCTATTTCCAATTTATTTCAATTAATCCAATAATTTTTACTTTAATCGCTTCCATTCGCTAATTAATTTTCCAATTAGCTTCTTTGCTTAATTTGCTTTTAATTTGAACATATCACGTTCAAATATGTTTGTATTAACTTATACACGGTTCAAACTTAATCTCCTTGCTTGCTTCCAAATTCTAATCCAAAATTTATATTCGAATTCCCATTCTCGATTAACAAATTCAATTCACTTAAACTAAGTTAAGTTCGAATCAAAACTCTATTAACTAATTCCTTTTGATTAATTAGTTAACCTCATTCAATAATTAAAATTTTATTTTTGTTCAAAAAATCACTTCATCTACTCCACTTGAGTTCATATTTAATTTATAATTCAAATCTGTTCTATTGGACATTTGTATTTTTATTCGCTCATTTATTTAATAAACCGTTATGGTTTAAACGATTATGGCGATGTTTTTCTGAAAATTTGATTTTAATATAACTCAAAATCTATAATACAAAATCAAGATTTTTCTCTTTCATTAGAAAACTAGCATTCAATAGGTCCAAACATTTCTTGTTTCATCGAACTCCGACTTATATTGAGTTCTATATACTCAGTTGAAGTTTGAATCGTCAAATTACGAACTACCGCGCTACGACGAGTTCGTTTTAATTAAATTTAACTGTAAACGTTTAAAACTTCGTGTATAAGTAAATCCCAACTTCCTTCTCTTATATTTAAATACAAATTAAATCAGTTTTTCAAATCTACTTAAACATCTCGATTTTCCACATTCATAACTCGGCTACGAATTTATTCAAAACTCAAATTATATATTCAATTCCAATTCCCCTATAGTTCTATCATTTATAAAATTCGACATAATCGAATACTAATTATAATTTCTTTTATGGGAATAATCAATTAATTCAACGTCCATTACCATTACAAACTAATATCATCTCTTGATAATAGTGAAGTCGTTCAAGTTTGAGTATTTTATTTACCTCTCAGACCTTAACCGACAATGTTCTTATCTTGAGATAGATAAAAGCATGTAATAAAAAAACTCGATTCAAATCTCACCTTTTATTCCATTTCTTATATTTGGAAAACTATTTTCAAATTATTCGATGAAAATTACTTCATCACACTTATAAACGTTGTTTATAAATTAACTTCCTTGTTTTATAACTTAAAACAAGCTTCCGTTTGAAAATCCATTTTTAAATTCAATTCCTATTGGGAATATTCTATTATTATAGCTTATATATATATATATATGCATATATAAACATAGCATCTATTTTCCTATTTAATATAATATTTCAATATTTATCTAAAACAAATCCCAATATTCTTCCTGGAAATAATTTATTTTTATAAATTCGACATAGTCAAATTCAAATCATAAATCCATATGGATTTATTCCTATTTTATTTATATTCCGAACATCGGAAATGGTTTTATCGTTTCCTTTTGAAATGATTCTCAATTCCCCTTTTTTAAATTCATATTTGAATTTAGACCAATCTTGCTTCAAGGCAGGATATCGCGGTATGAAGGTCATCCACTCAATATATCGTGGTGCGATATGGTCATTCGCTAATGGTATTGCGGGCAGTTGCTAATGGTACTGCGGGAAATGCCTAATATATATATATATATATATATATATATATATATGTATGTATATGATAGCCAAAACCACCAAGCCTACATATAACTAATATATATAATAGCCACGATAATTCAATAATTCATTCATGAATCCAAGCAACCAATAATTTATTTTTAATGATTAAAAACATATAAAACTCTGAGTGAGATTTACTCACCTTGATTTTCCTTTGTTGAATATCCTGTTTAATTCCATATTGTCATGGTTACGAATCTACACGAGTCATCTATCTCGAATGAAACTATCACCTACGATTATTTAATTTTAATTAATCGATCAACTATTATTAATTTAGATTAACTACTAACAGATAACTAAATTAATTCTAAGTATTTTAATTTTTTTAAAGGCGTATATACTTCACTGCTTTTACAAATAACTCGACTAACCCGCAAAGCACTCTCGACCAGTTCCAAAACACTACCATCAGCTCCCAATACTACCATCATCCATTACGGCAATTCATCGAACACTTTACCCACGATCTCCATTCAGTACCAATGTCACAGCTTTTCCACCCAGGTTGACCTCCTCTAATCTACAGACCCAATTTTCATCACCTTGCATCCATCATCACCAACATCATTGTCACATATTCCCACAAAATCAACATAGACTTGTACCCAAATCAACACAGATTTGTGCCTCTCAAATGGCAGCATACTGTCGCACCCAGTCATCCACTCCACGTTCACTCTCCTTAACCATAGCATTGTGTCGTGTACAGAAGAACAACCCCAAATATACACCCAAACCTGCCTCCTTTTCTACACAGTAAACCGCAACCTTAGCCTTTCCCTCCTTAGTTGCCGATAGAAACTGATCGACGTCTTCTGCCATGAAATCGCACCCTCTTCTTCGCAACTTGATGACTAGACACCCCCAAACTCCTACGTTGTTTGAACTCAACTCCCTCCCTGATAATACACACCAAAATCGAATAATGCCAGGTTGAAGCGTCAATCCATATGAGTACAAAGAGAATTAATTTTAGGATTTAAACCAATTAAAATGGAATTGGCCTCCATTTTTATTCTTCATAAGCTTCCGTTCGGTTTTTGTGAATAAAAATAAAATTTGGCCTTGTAGTGAGATTTGAATCGCAACTTGGTTTTCTCTCTATTTTTTTCCTCTTTTTCTCTGAATGAATTGGTGGAATCGGTATTTGTTAACGAGGAAAGAACAACACAGATATTATATTTCAGTTGGGGAAAATGGGAGCAAAGATTTGAATTTATAAAGTGAATGGTGGAAACACGCCATTTAATTGATGTTTTCCTGATATGGAAGGATGGAGACAATTTGTACGCGAAAATAAAGAAGAAGCAGCGTATAGATCTACATATAGGTCGACCTCATTTTTTTCGATTTGATTTTGATCTTATCTGTTTAAATTTTATAATAATATATTTTATGGTTTCGAACTCCAATCGGGACACAACAACTGACATTTATAGGGTTTAACCACTATTCTAGACACATTGGAATAGTTTCTGAAGTGTAATTTGATCTTCTGGAAGACATATCAATTTAAATTGACTATTTAAATTAGATTCAATTGATTAAAATATAAATCTATTCAAAATAATTAAATTCATCAATAATAAATAATTATCATTTTTCTAATTCAAATAAAATTTATATTAATCGACTGAATCTTTTTTATTTAAGTTTAACTTCGAATTCAATTATTGTCATTTCGTATTACGATAATTCAATATCTTCGACATTAAATCGTATATCGATTATTAAATCGATAAATTCAATATAAAAATTCATTTATATTTTTAACTCAACATTTAAAACTAATTTAAATGTTCAAAATAAATCGACCAAAAATCCGGGATGTTACAGGTGCGGAGGAAGTCGGTAGTTTGGTAGTTTCTGTATATGTTTTGATTAGAGGGTGGCAGAAGTGGTGAGTGTTGGCATTGTGGTAAAGTTGTGCTACTGAAGTGCAGGTAGTTTGGGTATGTAGATGGAGGCATATGTGATCGATGGTAGTTGAACATGGATGAGCGTAAAGTTGTGATGGATGGTAGGCGATTGTTTGCAGTTGTAAATGATGCTTGTGGCAATGGATTTTGTAGACTGTGAAGGATAAGGAGGATGTTATATTGGGTAGGGATGGAAGAGGGATGTAGTGTATTTGTGGTTTGTGGTGGTTTTGTGGTTTCATGGTCTGTCGTGGTTTCATGGTCTGTCGATGGTTATGACCGGAGATGAAGAAGTGATATGAAGATTGTTTGTTTGAGGCAAGTTGAATGTGATTGGTGGTCGGGTTATACTGGTAGAAACAGGTGTGTTAAAGTTGAAGGGACGTTTTCAGTTCTTGCAAGGTGGTTTGCGCAGTGCATTGGGATGTGTACCAGTGAGGTACGGGTGATGAAGTTGTTGACAGTAGTGAAGGGTGATTGACCGTTTTGCAAGGGGAGTGGACTGCAGGTTTCTGAAGTAAGAAGTGGTTTTGACTGTGGCAATTCTGGTGATGCAGGATTTTGGTGTGTTGAATGTAATGATGAGGATGGGATTGAAGAGGGGTGTTTGGGGGCAGCTGTATGTAGATTCTGATGAATGGATGCAAGTTGTTGAAGTTCGTGTTAAAGATTGAACTATGGCTTCGAGTTTGAGAAGGGTGGCAATCAGTGACTTTCTGGTTCGAAGCAGGCGGAGGGTTTTATGGGTTCTGTGGCAATGAGGTTGTTGTGATGAGGTTTTTATGTAAATGGAAAAGGAATGTAAATGACAATAGAAATGTAAATGAAAGATGACTTGTAATGGAAATTTGTAATGGCATGCAATGTAAAGAAACATATAATGGAAATTTTACAATTTGAAATGCAATGCAATCTGAAGTTAATGTCATCAGAAAATTTTTGGATCAACGGAGAAATGCTTTGTAATACAAACTGTGAAAGACGCAAACTAGGATAACCTCTGTGTTTTTTTTAAATAATGAGGACACAACTAAAAATAAAAAAGAAAAGAAGAAATCAAAACAAAGAAACAAAAGAAAATTGAAAATGAACCTGAAGTGCAAAGAAAGTGCACAACTAACAGTGACACAATCACAGTTTTGAAATGCACAGAAGTAACACTTGAAATGTAGTTTTTTTTAGAAAATGCGCAAAATGAAAACAAGAACACAAGATTCAAACAAAACACAAACACAAGAACAACAAGGAACAAACTAATGCAACAACGCACAATCAAACAAGACATAAGCAATAAACACAAAAACTAAGAACAAGTTTTTTTTTAAATAAATAAAACACAAACAAAACAAAAATGGACAACTAAACTCAACAAAACACACACACAAATGCAATTGACACAAGATCAAACAAAACAAACACACAAATGCAAACAACTTTTTTTTAAATGAGAACAAACACGGAAACAAGAAAATTAATTTGAAGAATAAAATCAAAATTAAATTCCTTTTCTTGGCAACGGCGCCAAAAACTTGCTTGATGACAAATATTCAATTGATTAGAAATCTGTCGCGAAGTGTATAAAACCGCAAGTGCACGGCGTACACTTGTAGTATATAGCAAATATGAGTTGGTCCAAGGAGAAAGAAATAATTCTAATTTTATTCAACAAAATTAAAACAAAGTCGAGTGAAAATTTAGCTAGCTAAAATTTTAAAATCTTACAAACTAACAAGTACAAAAGTTAACAAAAACTAAGAGATTAAATGACAACTTAGAAATAAATCCATTCTCTAGATCACATGAATCAACATAAAATGAAACCATGATCTCTCTTTTTTGGTCATAAGTGTGATTAGAGTTGATGTGTTTATTCTAAGCATGGAAGATTTGTGCTATTGATTAGCCCAACATAAGCCATCAAATTTCTACACAACCACCAACCCACTTATTTAACTCTCATGAAAAAGACAAAAAGATGAAAATCAAATCTATTTTAGGTATGGCATATTAATCATTGTTTAGAAATATATGCCATCAAATTTCAGTTTAAACATTCACTTCTTTGCCATAATCATATTTCCATTAAGCACAAAAAAAGCATAAAAATCAAATATGTTGCATCTACATAATCAAGAGAGCTTCTTTACCGCTAAGTTGAAAGAGATTAGCTTCTAATATATGTAATCATGACAACAAAAATATACTGCAACATTAAAAAAAAAGGAAAAAGAGAACAAAATAAAAGAAAATCTGTTCTATTTGCATGAAATGAAAGAGATCTACACTAATTCATAAAGTAAATAACAAGAATTAAATGAATAAGAAATTAAATTGCATTACAATGAAAATTATGTAAGAGGGAAATAGCTAAGAAGCCATGAAAGAAAAAGAGAGATTTGATCCTCTAAACTAAACTAACTAGAAGAGAGGATATTTACGTGAGCATATGTAAGGTATTTATACATGTTTGTACAATCCTGACCCTGATCCATTTTGTTGGGGACTACCAATAAAAACCCCTTCGTGAAGCTCCCATTTGTCTTTAGCCTCTAATTAATCATGTAGAATGCATGAAGCTTTTTTGTCTCATCCAATTAGTCAATACATTAGCTTCTAATTGTTCCATTAAAGAAAGAGTGATAATGGTTAGGGTCCTCTACTAAGTTGTGTGTGAATTAATTCCATCTTTATTTCTTTTATCCTGTTTGTGCATGCATATCTCCATGTAAACTTCATGTGCATACTTCATTTTTGCTCCTAAATTGCTACAGGACACATAAAAATGAACAAGTAAATTTTATCAAAAATAAATACATGTACAAATGACCGTTTTGCCTCAATATGAAGATGAATGCATGATAATTTGAGTATTTTGGGTTTTTGGTTAAAACGTGTAAAAACAACCCATTTATGTTATTTATTTAACTAAAATAAGAATAAATATGTGAATATGAATGTGTATATTTACATACATGCACATCAAGCACTTTTTTCGATGTCAATTGAAAAAACTACTACGAACTAGAATTTTGTCTATTTAACTCCATAGAAAACAGTAAGAGAAATCCTTTCCATCACATACCTAACAAGTTAACATCAAAATTAAACTTCCATTTGGAGAAATAAGAAGCGCACGAATATTACCATCTATAGCATCATGAGAAGTGGCGACTGTCTTGCCTAATGTGGCTAGTCCAAAAGTGTGAACAAACCTTAGCACTGTCATCCTCTACATTTGTACTAAAAGTCTAGAGAGCGACATAGTTGTTTAATTGGTTGCTCACTGACCTACTAGATAGAAGTATAAACAAACAGTTAAGCATGATAATATAAGATGACCAAACCACATGAAAATAAATTATGAGATATGTTTCATTTGCATTAAAATTGCATTGAAATGTTAAGCATGATACTAAATTTACGAAGGTAGGCTAGAAAAGGAACATTTACTTCAAAAAATTCATGTAAACTTTGTATTCACCTAAGGCCACAAAAAGAATATTCAGTCAAGAATATTTTAAAATTAAATACTTCTAAGTGACTTGCAATGTTATGTTAATTAATTTTCAATTTAACTGTAAATAACTACTAGTTACTTAAGGATTCATGTCTCACAGGTTTCAGCTTTTCCATGAGCTTTGGATTTGCATGCAAAAATGTAGCAGGCCTATAAAAACAATAATTACGTTTGAGGAAAACTATTTAAAGAAAATGATAGAAATTAATTGTGTGTTTCTTGAAGCAAACAAATAGCACTCGGTTCCAATTCAACTTGAATATACAGAAATATTGATTAGTAAAATAAATAAATAAATAAATAATGGTAAAAAACATGAAGCAAAAAAGTCAGTAAATGGATGGATCGAACATCGTGAATAATAAACTGCATGGGGTAAAAAAAGTGTAATACTTACATAGCAATCTAGCAATATGGAGCAACCGATTTGCCTAATATCTCTTCTACACTCCATGATCGGAAACAACTACTCGGGACAATTCGAATAAAAGAAAATTCTTTGCCAGATCGATGCTATGGTCCAATTCATTAGTTTGATTGGCACAAAAATTAACGATTGAAAAGACATAGAAACTACAATTAGACGACGGAGGAGAAAATTAAGGGTTGGATAGTTTAATGAAGCGAGATTCGGAAGAAGTGGGTGAATTCTCTATGGCTTTGGCCGATGATAGCTTTTGAGTTTGAGGCGGTGATATGGCAGGTTAAATATTTAGGTATTTTGATAGTAGGGTTCTTTTTTATTTTGCAATAAAGTGAGAAATTATACGAGGCAATGTTTATTTGTGTTAGGGATACGATGGAGTCTAAATGGCGTTGAAAATTAGTCACCCCATTCCGACGCCTACTCGATGCTATTTCTCTATTTTACAACTTTTCGACGTCATATCGATGACCCGCCTTTCTGGCATCAGAATCGCATCCAAAAATTTCATCGTTATTTTGCATATTTCCTGGTAGTATTTCACATCCCACTAGTTTTCAGGTTACTATTTTAGATGTTTTTGTTAGTAGAAAGGATCCTACCATTCACTTGATGCATCGTATGTGCCACATGGAAGTGCCAGCGGCATCGAATAACGTCATGAAAAAGTATTTCCCACTTTATCTTACAAATATTGCTGCTATGTGGTTTTGACAGTTGGAATCGGAAAGTATTGGAAGTTGGAATACTCTGGTTGAAAAGTTCGTTGAACATTCAGGGTCCACATTTCTCAACCCAAGAATGTTATGACTCTTACGACAATCAAGCAAAAGTCTGGAGAAATTTTGCGCATATTCTTGGAAAGGTTTAATGTGCTGGTGGCATCGGTTGATCGACCAGAGCCATTTATGGTTTTGATGGCTGCTGTTTCTGGAATACTGGATAAGATGGATTTTAAGATCTCGCTTCATCGGGATCCACCACGGATCTTGGCGAATCTAATTTTGAAGTAGATAGGTTTTTGCTAGAAGAGCATGCTAGGACAGATAAGGAAGTTATCAAGGTTAATATGGTTAAGGGTGATGAACCGTCTAGGTCTGGCAAGGATAAAGGCAAAGAAAGGTCTCGTTTGGAAATGACCGGAATGTGTTCCAACGAAGGGAGCCCAAATTCCGTTCATACATGGACTTACTTCTTCTTTGAAGGAGATTTATTTGGATGTTCGACCATCTGCTTCCTTCAAAAAACCTTCTAGGTGGGAGCTGACTCAAAAGGAAATGGATTCTGGTAGACATTGTTTGTTTCAAGAGATTGATGGTCATAATACAATGACTGTTGGCACCTTTGGGATATGATTAAGGAACGTGTCAGATGTGGTGATTTGGCACTATATGTTAGGAATCAGACTGTAGTAGCGGAACAGACACAACTACCTACTCCATCTCGGGATAGGAACAAGCCAGGACATGGCTCGCTTGCATTAATCGTTGATTGATTTGAAGTTTTATGGACTCTTTGGATTTGTGGCTTTTGAATTTTGGATATTGTTTACTTAGGTTTTGGCTTTCTAGGAATCTGGTTTTCTGGTTCTTTGGCTGTTTGGCTCTTGGCTTTAGCACTTTTGGTCTCCGGTTTTTGGACACTGGCTTTTAGGGTTTATGGCCCTTGGTTTTTGTCACTTTTGGACATGGCTCTTTGGTTTTTTTGGTTTTAGATGGCAAAGTCTGCCTACCCATGTACGGCATCCAGTGAGAATCCTAGGCTTGCTCTTTATGGACGATAAACCATCCACCCTTTAGTTAATGAATTTGTAATCAAAAAAAGCTACGTCAACTCACTCGCGTATAGGATTTGAAAGTAATCTCTAGGTGTTCTGTATGTTCGATTAACCATTAGTATTCCTTGGGATTTATAAAAAAAATTGAACTTTTTGGACTTTAATATACTTCACTTGTATGGACTATGCTAGTGAAGTATGAAATCAAAAATTAGAATTTCTAAATTTAAGGACTTGGTGGATATAGACTGGGCTCATCAAGTATAAAACTCCTACTCTCGCTCCCAAAGTATGGACTATGCTTGGGAAGAGCCGGGCCATCTTATCAGGACTTGGCAAGATCGCTTGGTTAAGGCTCGTGTATGGATTATACTCGATCGAATGTGGGATGTTTTGTTAAACTTGGCAAAATGGTTCACTTGTTTTTTTGTAGGTATGATTATACTTACTCAGGTTAAGCCCTGTGAGGCCGTGGATTTCAGATTGGGTTTCTCCGGTTTCTTTGATTACTTGGATGTGGATTTTGGATATTCTAGATTGGGTTTCTCTTATAATGCAATCCGAAGTGATCGTGGGTTTTCTTTGGAGTCTGATTTTAATATTAGTATGATCCGACGTGATCATAGTTTTCTGGATTTCGGTTATTGGATTTCTATTTCGACTTCTCTCAAATTACGACTTCTGGATACACTGATTCAGACTATACAAAACATGTGTTCCATAGAAATACATGTTTTAAGGGGCAAGTGTTGACCTATCTTTTTACAAGACAGTCATTCTTTGGATTTCTGGCTATTGGAGTTCTTAGGACTTGAGTACGGACTTAGGAAAACTCAGAGCGATTTGGACGAAGTCGTGGAATTCTTGAAAACTTGTCGAGATCGATACAACTTCCCGAAACTTAGTTGGAATCGGTAGGAATCATGGAGGTTTAGAAGTTGGTGAAGTTCCCTAAGGATCCTGAGATCAGTATAAACTTTTTGTATCCTGGGATCCGTATTTTGGTTGGAAATATCCCGAGTTTGGTGTCTTAGGATTTCATCTGAGATGGCTTCAACATGATGTATTTTTCACTAAGGAATGACAGACTGGTATTTGCTCTTCGTCTTCTAGATCGATGTAATTTCGGTGTGCTTCCATGATAGGTATTATAACTCGTACCCCCGGGTATGAATTAGGACTTGGAAAATGGAATCAAGGCATTTTGGAGATGGCTTGAAAGATGATAAGGCAATGGGGATCGGAAGCAATCCTCGAGGAGATTTTTTGGGATTTGAGCCCACTCACTCCTCTGTCTATAAATAACCCCTGGCTGGGATGGTTTCCAGATCTTTACTTTTGGACTCAAGATTCTTGGACTTAGAGACTATTAATGGCTTCTCTCATAGCTTAAAGTACTTTGGAATCATCATTGGACTTATGAACTTCCTCTTGGATTTGGCTTGGAGATCTTGATACTTAGCTTGCTGCTTGACTCTTTTGGACATTAAAGTATCATATTGGACTTTTGGATATTGGAGATGACTTGTTGGCCCTAAGCAAGGACTTTGTTATTGTTAACACTTAGCTTTGTAATAAAAAGGATTGTACTTGTAACCATATAATATAAATATATGAAGTTAAATCGAAGTGGGCGTAGGCACACTTGTCAAACAACTATAAATCTCTGATGTTATTTCCTATTTTGCACTCTACGTCTGGAATATTTGGATTTGGGTGTTGAAATAACAATTAGTCACTTTTCAATGACAACAATAACATGAACAGATAAAAATTACATTTTTAATATAATGTTTATTTTACATTTTTTGTTTAAAACTTGCATCTTTATCATTTAAATTTGTATAAATACATTGTTTTGACCAAATAAACGCCCAAAGCATATTAAAAACATTACAAAACTTAAATATTGATTTTCAATTAATATTTTGCATTTTATATTATCATTTGCAACTGAATCAAAATTAAAATACTCTTTTCACAATGAAATTCATCGTCTATCAATAATTTACAAATTATGGCATTTTTACACATAAAATCCCTTAACACATGTCTTTACCCCAAACTCACTCACAAAGTTTAAAACTTTATTTTCTAAATAGTTAAATTTATTCAACAAGTAAATGTCGAATATAAATCTTGTATCACTTAATTTAATTCAGTTCAACCCCGAATCAACATAAATCTCCATGTTACAAGCTAAACCCATATCCAACTTAAGTGATTATGTGAATTATCCTCTCCATATTTATGTTTATTCTAAGTTAACAAATTATAATCTTTATGATATATTTTTTCATAGGTAACCACAAAACTAGGATTGCTACAGACTCTCCACTTAGAAAAATTATGTCCTTGCAATTCCTAGAGCAGAGTTATATCCAACACGGTTTATTTCATCTAGGAATATAAAATAGATAAGGTTGAATAAAATTTCTCACCCTCTACATCATAAGACAGAAAAGCAGGAGGATCGCTTGATGGATTCTCTGATTTCCTAAGTACAATCATTCAGATTAATGGTCCACTGAATCTTTATGAGTGGAACATCATTGTTTTGAAGGCGTTTAACCTCTAAAGCAAACATACAAATAGGATTCCGCATAATTGATAAGTCGAGTGATATCTCTAGCTCTTACAAAATAGGAGGATTAATAATAGAATCTAAATTACATAGTTACTTTCGAAGCTAAGATACGTGAAACACGATTTGAATACCAGAAAATTGGGCTGTAAGTGCTACTCAATATGCAACAAAGGTAATACATTCAGTAATAGGGAATAATCCTATATATTTATAAACCAACTCCCCGATATGGCTGAAACATACAACCCTCTTCAATAGAGATACACAAATATACACAAAATCACCAATAGAGAACTCTAGAGGCTTCCTACAATTGTCGGTGTAAGATTTTTATCCACTCTATGCCCATTTCATTCTCTTATTATTAACATCGATCTTTTATAAAGCTTTACTAATAGAGGTAGGGCCTAAAATTAGTTTATCCCTGGACTCTAACCAACGAGATGGTGATCGACATGGCCTTCCGTATAAGGATTTAAATGAAGCCATTCTGGTACTAGACTAAAAGTAGTTATTGTAGGTGAACTCGACTAAAGGTAGGTAGTCTTCCTAAGTATCGACAAAATCAAGAATGCATGCACAAAGTGGATCCTTAAGGACACAGTTCACCCACTTAGTATGTTCATCAGACTGGGGATGATATGTTATGCTAAAGTTAATCTTTATACCAAAGCTTTCTGATGGCTTTACAAGAATTATTAGTGATAAAGGGAACTCTATCTCAAAAGATCGAGCTAGGAATACCATGAAATCTCATGATTTTCTTAATATAGAGCTCGAGTAGATGAGATGATACCCTATTGGACTAAATAGATAAAAAAAAATGAGCTAATTTGGTTAAGTGATCAGCAACAATCCAAACATTGATGTAGCCCCATCACAGGGAGGTATGCCATCGATGAAATCTATAAAAAAAATTGTCCTATTTCCATAACAAAACCATAAGAGGCTGCAAAATACCACAAGGACGCTGACGTTCGGCTTTAATGAGTTGACAAGTTATGCAATTACTGATATAACTTGTCATATAACATTTTATGTCTTTCCAATAATACAAGCGTCTTATGTCGGCTTACATCTTATTACTGCTGGGATGAATAGTATACTTAGATTGGTGACACTTACGAAGAATGTTCCACTTAAAATCATAAACACTAGGCACAATCAAATGATTCTTCTTAAGAATATAACCATGATTATCAATGCTGAAATCCCGAAACTCGTCATCATGGGAAACAAACTTACAAAGCCGAATGAGATGCATAAGATCTGGATCTTGCCGCTGAGCCTCGACAATATGATCCATTAAAATAGGATGATCTTCCATGATGAATAATAACACGGGAAAAATTGATACGTGAGCGTGATCACAGATATCACAATGAGATATAATTTCCAATGCTTTTCACTTAAGTAGCATTATAGAAATGATTGCTTGCAACTTGTGACTTAATGCATTTGCTACTCGGTTCCCCTTTTCAAGCGTGTGCTATATATCGAAGTCACAGGAGGTGTGGAACTTGAGTCAATGACAATGCTACATACTAAGCCCTTTTTAAGTGTAATGGTACTTAAGAGATTTACTATCAGTGTAAAGAATAAAGCTCTCACCCAAAAGATAATGTCACCAACTCTTTAAGATAATGATAATGGCGGCCAACTCTAAGTCGTGGGTAACGTATAAAATCTCATTTGGAAGCAATTTCCTAGAAGCATAGGCAACTATTCGATCTTTCAACATAAGAACGACACTGGAACCACATCGATTGTCATTGGTACAAACAATAAGGTCTTGATTCCCTTCGAGAACCACTAGAATAGGAGCATGTTTGAGAAATTCACTCAATTTCGGGAAAGAAGCTTCATACTTATCAAACCAAATTAAGATTTCCTTGTACGACTAGTAAAAGGAGTACAATAAGAGAAAATCCTTAATGAATTGACGGCAATACTCCACCAATCCAAGGAATCTATGAATCTCAAAAGCATTTTCCTCCCTTTGCGAATTCTGAACGACTTCTATCTTCGATGGATCGACATAAATGTTATCACAAGATACAATAGCCTAGAAACTTCATGTTATTCATCCGAAAATGACATTTGGAGAATTTGGCTTTAAGCTAATGCTGATAAAGAGTGCTCCAGACAATTATCAAGTATTTAGCTTAATCAGATTTAGATTTAGAATAAATGAAGATATCATCGATAAAAACCAAGACAAACTTATCAAGATATTCCCCGAAAACTCGATTCATGAGATTGACAAAGTAAGATGGAGAATTCGTCAAACCGAACAACATAACGAGCCACTCGTAAGAACATAACGAGTGCCGAATGCGGTGAGAAAAATGTTAACTTTGCGACTCATAGCTGATGAAATCCAATAGTGAGATCGAGCTGAGAGAAAATCTTAGCGCTTCACAACTGATCGAACATATCATCAATCCTAGGCAAGGGGTATTTGTTCTTGATAGTTAACTCATTAAGCTTACGACAATCAATGCAAATCCTAATAATTCAATTGGATTTCTTAACAAAGACAACCGCAACTCCTCACAATGATGAACTAGATTGGTTGAACCGTTTGTCTTTAAGTTCTAACAATTACTTCTTGAGTTCCACATTTTCTTTGGTAGACATCCTCGTAGGAGGAAAACTTGCTAGCTGAACAACAAGAATAAGATCAATGTAAAACTAAATTTCCCGCTTACTTAAAAAACCCAAAACAAGCTCGAATAAATCAAGAAGCTCACTCACAACTGGAATCTGAGATAGGTCATTATCATCTTAAGATTTAAGGGAATATAAAGTTTCTTCAGAATTGTAATCAACATCACAAAGAATAAGAGATAATTGACTAGGAAAATCAGGATGCCTAAGATATAGAATCCTTTCAGAACATAGGATTCATGCTTCGTATCAAACGAGCCAATCTATCCTCAAAATCATATCAAATCCAATATAATAAATAATATGAAGATATAGATGAGAAACCACATAAAAAATTCACTACAATAGAAATAGTCTTTTATAGAGGCATATGGTCGCTATTAAACAATATTATAGTGGCCCGAAAAGCATTGTATATCGACGTGTTATAAAAAAGTCTGAGTAATTATAACACAGAAACTACCACTATAAAAGGGTATAATTTTATAGCTGATATATGCTGCTATGATACGTAAGGATAGTAGCTCGCTATTGCCGCTATAAAACATGTAATTCTTCATGAAAATAACGAATTTCTATAACACTGTATAGCTGGTATAAAATATTAACTCAATAGCGGGTTTATCGCGCAATAAACCAACATGTAAGCATTTCTAAATCCTTTTACAGCCTGTATGCCACTATAAAATATGTAGATACAACGCCAATTCGATGATATCCTCTGCCAGCAAGCTCCTATATTACATTATCTTTTATAATGCTTTTCGATATATTATAATAGCAATCAAGTGAATTTTCACAACAATTTCAAAAGCAGTTCCAAAATATTATAATACTGAACACTGTAACATATATGTTTTCAATTTTATATCATATGACGTAGTATCTTCACCTCGATATGAATAATGTTGCAATAAGTATGCTTCATTTTTATTTTTTTAATCGGTTTTTGTAAGTTCAAGGCTAGACATTCAAGAACCTGTATTGCTTTTGCATTTTAAGTCAATGTAACTCTTGTTTTTGTGAATAATAAAATTTTCACTTGCCTTTCAAAAAAATAAAACATAGTTCAAATTTAAAGTCTACAATAAAACCCCAACCAACCGCTCTCCTCTATCAAACCTCCATACCCGTGTTACCCATCCGATCTCTACTCCACACATTTACTGTCCAAATGCAGTCGGAGACCATCACCAGTGCATTATCATTGCATGTACATCCAGATATGATCTGAAAGCATATTTAACCAGTTACAAACTATGCATAATACTCATAAATGTTAGTATAACTCATATTCATGTATTCACAGATCTACTGCTCATCTCAGATCCTTGTTTGGTTGAAACTTGAACATATATAAGTAGGTCTTATGCTTATGTTAGATTATCAAGATAATGCACAGAATTATTAAAGTAACATACCAGGCTCCACAATACTAGACATGATAAAAGATTGACAGCTGGGTATATGGTCTTCCACAAGCTTATCCTCCTTTTTTTTCTTTGTGTTCTCACTCTATAGATGGAAATAGACGAGAGGTAATCAGATAAGCCTTGGGGGCCAAAACCCTACAGTATGTGTGTTCTTTATATAGCCACCTAATTATGACCCCATCAACTCTAATTAGGTTCACTATTGGGTATTACACATTACAAAGCCCATACCAATAAGATGTTTTACTGGGTCCTCCACTGAGATCAGTTAATCAACCCAGCTGAATATTAGCTCACGTTTATAATTGTTTGAATTTGTCAGCCCACATTTTAGGCGATGAAATATTCACCTAACAATCTCCCACTTGGGCTGCAAATTCATTCAAGGACAATTATATTTAACAAACTTTAGTGCGCATAAACTTGCTAATTAAAAAATACAAACATCTCCTTTAATCAGTCTGGTCCATCTTCTGTATAAATATGAGACCAAAGCGACCTTCGCTACATTTATGGTAGCTAGACCCATCAATGATCACCATATCAAATACATTCAATGACATAGATCAAGTATGGATGTGTAATTGGAAATTGCATGCAACATGATCTCAGTCATGCCTATTTCCAATTGGCCCTTTATCCTTTAGTGAGATCAAACCTCAGTCTTTCAAGCTTTATGTCAAACAACAATTGAAAGATAACATATTCAGAGCAGGAAAGTTAATAAAACATCATCTTTATTCTGCAGAAAACTGAATGTTTATGAAATAATACAGTAGTGTGTCAAACAGAGCAACTAAATACAGAAAAAAACAAACTCCCACTAAAACTGCATATTGTCAAATAAGACAACACCCATGTTTGCAGTATGCATGTGAAAGACCTTTGGTGTCAAACCTTTGGTTAGTGGGTCCGCTAGCATTAAGTTTGTTCCTAAATGCTCAATGGACACTATCTTACTCTGAACTCTTTCTTTAACAACTAAAAACTTAATGTCTATGTGTTTAGACTTTGACGAGCTTCTGTTGTTATTTGAATACAGGACTGCTGATAGATTATCACAGTAAATCTTTAATGGTCTTTCTACTCCATCAACAACTCGCAGTCCAATGACAAAATTTCGCAGCCATATAGCATGATTTGTTGTTTCATAACAAGCTATGAATTCCGCTTCCATGGTCGAAGGAGCTATGAGTGTTTGCTTAGCACTTCTCCAAGATATAGCACCTCCAGACAACATATAAACATAGCCAGAAGTAGATCTTTTAGTATCATGGCAACCAGCAAGATCGGAGTCAGAATACCCAATGATCTCCAAATTTTCTGACTTTCGATAGGTGAGCATGTAGTCCTTTGTTCTTTGTAAGTACCTCATGACCCGTTTGGCTGCTTTCCAATTATCCATTCCGGGATTATTCAAGTATCTGCCTAACATACCCACTATGTATGCCAAATCCGGACGTGTACAAACTTGCGCATACATAAGACTTCCAACGGCCGAAGCATAAGGGATCTTTTGCATCTCCTTTCTTTCAACTTCATTCTTGGGGCATTGATTGAGACTAAATTTGTCTCCTTTTGCAACAGGAGTGTCTCCAAGTGCGCAATCTTTCATGCCAAACTTAGCAAGTACCTTCTCGATATAGCTCTTTTGTGACAGCCCAAGGACACCTCGAGAGCGATCTCGATGTATCTTAATTCCTAACACAAAGGAGGCATCACCAAGATCTTTCATGTCAAAATGCTTCGTTAGAAATCTCTTGGTTTCGTGCAACATGCCTATATCGTTACTAGCTAATAGAATGTCATCAAGATAAAGCACTAAGAAGATGAATTTACTCCCACTGAATTTGCAGTAAACACAGTCCTCAACAACATTGACTTCAAAACCGTATGAAACAATGATTTGATGAAACTTGCGATACCATTGACGGGAAGCTTGCTTGAGACCGTAGATGGATCTCTTGAGTTTGCAAACCATAGACTTTGGATCACCTGAAATAAAGTTTTCCGGTTGCATCATGTATATGGTTTCCTCAATGTCGCCATTGAGAAAAACTGTCTTTACATCCATCTGGTGTAGTTCCAAGTCAAAATGAGCTACAAGCGCCATTATTGTTCTAAAAGAATCTTTCGATGACACTGGAGAGAAAGTTTCTTTAAAGTCAATACCTTCCTTTTGAGTAAAACCCTTGGCGACTAGACGTGCTTTATACCTCTCAATGTTGCCTTTAGAATCCCTTTTAGTTTTAAATATCCATTTACAACCAATGGGCTTCACACCTTCAGGCAACTTGACAAGATCCCATACGTCATTGTCTTTCATTGATTTCATCTCATCGTTCATAGCTTCAATCCACCTTTCATAATTAGCACTTTGTTTGACTTGTTGGAAGTTGATTGGATCATTTTCCATTATCCCTATGTCAAACTCATGTTCATGAAGAAATACAATGTAATCACTTGAAATTGCACTTCTTTTGTCTCTGGTGGATCGCCTAATAGGCACTTCTTCTTCTTGAGAATGTTGAGTTTGCTGTTCTGGAGTAACATCTTGCCTTTGAGTAGGGAATTCCATAGTTATATCCTCACTGTAGTCTTGAATTCTGTCTTGAACAGCATCAATAGGCTGATCACTGTCAACAACTACAGTAGGCAAAGAAATGAATTCCTCTTCAAAGACAATGTTTCTGAGTTCATCTCCCTTTCCAAATACAACATCTTCAAGAAATTTTGCATTTCCCGTCTCAAAAAAGGACCTAGTCGAGGGATCATAAAACTTAAAACCCCTTGATCGTTCTGCATACCCAACAAAATAGCAACTAATTGTTCTTGAGTCCAGTTTGTTTTCATGCGGCCTATACGGCCTTGCTTCAGCTAGACAACCCCAAATGTGCAAATGTTTAATACTAGGCTTTCTTCCTGTCCATAGTTCATAAGGGGTTTTAGTCACTGCTTTGCTAGGTACTCTATTCAGTATATAAGCTGCAGTCTTAAGTGCCTCTCCCCAGAGTGATTCTGGTAAAGAAGAATGACTAATCATACTTCTTACCATATCCTTAAGTGTTCGGTTTCGTCTTTCGGCAACACCATTCATGCGCGGTTGTCCCGGCATTGTGTATTGCGGAACGATTCCGAATTCCTCTAGGAATTTGGCAAAAGGTCCTGGACGTTGTTCACCGGATCCGTCATATCGACCATAGTATTCACCACCACGATCAGATCTAACGGCTTTAATCTTCTCACCTAGTTGGTTTTCAACTTCGGTTTTGAAGGCCTTAAAAACGTCCAACGATTGTGACCTTTCATGTATTAAGTACAAGTACCCATAACGAGAATAGTCATCTATAAAAGTGATAAAATACTGTTGGCCATTCCAAGAAGCTGTAGGGAATGGTCCACATATATCAGTATGTATCAATTGTAAGACACCGGAACTCCTACTAGCACTTAACCTCCTAATATTTGTTTGTTTCCCTTTTATACAGTCAACACAAACATCCAGATCTGTGTAATCAAGAGATTCAAGTATTCCGTCTGACACAAGCCTCTCTATTCTTGCTTTGGAGATGTGTACCAAACGTTTGTGCCATAAGGTGGCGGAATTCTCATTTGACAATCTGCGTTTTCTACCTCTAGTTGTGGTTTGCAAGGTTTCATTAGATGAAGCAATTGTATTCAGCACATACAGTTTATCAATCAAAGAACCAGTCGCAACCAAAGTAGAATTGAAAAAAAGACTAAATTTATTTTTCCCAAAAGAACAAGAGTAACCAAATTTGTCCAGAATGGAAATAGAAACTAAATTGCGTCTAAAAGACGGCACTACATAAGTCTCTCTTAATTCAATAAAATGACCAGTTTCAAAAAATAATCTAAACGTGCCAATGGCTTCAACTGGAACTGCTTTGCCATCCCCGGCATAAATGAATTTTTCAGCTTCACTTGGCGGTCGGCTCCAAAGGCAACCCTGTATAGAAATACTTGTGTGAGTAGTAGCACCGGAATCTACCCACCAAGTATTACTAGGCACAGAAGTCAAATTAATTTCAGAACAAACAAAGGTGAAAAGTTTACCTTTCTTTACACACCATGCGGCGTATTTGGGACATTCCTTTTTAATATGCCCAGGTTTCTTGTAAAAGAAGCAGGTAGGTGCTTCATCAGATTTTTGTTTCTTGGGTTGTGAAGTTCCCACTACAGCTTCATTATTTTTAGTCCTCTTTCGATTGTTGTTCTTTGAGGTAATTGCAACATGAGCACTTTCAGTCTTTTCACGCTTCAATCTATCCTCTTCTTGCACACAATGTGAAATGAGCTCATTAAGAGTCCATTTGTCCTTTTGAGTGTTATAGCTAACTATAAACTGACCATAGTGTGCAGGAAGGGATATGAGTACCAAATGCACAAGCAAGTCATTAGACAGATCAAGCTTTAGTGCCTTAAGTTTAGAAGCTATGTTAGACATCTCCATGATGTACTCTCTAATGTTTCCTTTTCCTTTGTACCTCATTTGGACAAGGTCAGCCAAAAGCTTACTTGTCTCTGCCTTTGCATTTTTTGCAAACCTTTTTTCAATCTCTTCAAGGAAACCCTTTACAGATACCTCATCGGACATACCGCCCCTGAATGCTTCTGGAACGCTGCGTTTCAGCATCATTAGACTTAAGCGATTAGAACGTTCCCACTTCTCAAAGTTCAATTTTTCGTCAGCAGAACTTTTGACTGTAAGAGAAGCAGGTTGTTCTTTCCTCAATGCATAGTCTAAATCCATGCAGCCGAGAACCAACAGAATGTTCTCTTTCCAGCTTTTAAAGTTTGTGCCATTAAGCACAGGAATTGAGTTCATGTTGGCAGTAATATTAGCAGCAGAAGCTGTGACTAGAAGTTCAAAACAAATAAATACATAAGCTCAAAAAAAATATACATCATAACATGTTGTAATTAAACAATGATGAATGACATAATTTCAACAACAGTAGTGGTGGGTCCATCTAAACAAGATACCTAGTACAATCATTGATGTTCAGTCTTTGGACATAAAGATCAATCTGCAAGTGGCACTCTCCATGCAGAAATCAAATGTTGATAATAAATCCTATCAAACAACATCCTACCTTTGGGCTGGTCTGTTATCCATATGGAAACTTCATAATTTATCACACATTCATTTCCGCATGTGCATTTATTGTTCGGCCAATCAATAACCTTCCTTTGGGCTGATCATTGATTGCATTAACAGTAAACACACACTTCCTGTTATCTCAAAACAAATTAATCCACTCTATAGAGGTTGCTTTGGCAACATTTTATTGGATAGATTTGTTTCAAAATAAAGGGCACAAGAATACTGAAGTTAATGAATTGCATCATTAATCATGATAATATCATGTTCAGAAATTCATGAATTCAAAGACAATATAAAGTTGTACTGAGTTGACTTGGCATTATATATCGGTAGATATATGCATATATAAAAGGACCATATGATAAATCATACAGCAGACAGGGAACAGGTTCCACAGTATTAGAATTAAAAATACATATAATAAGAATCAGGTCACTAAAACTTAATGGACTGTGAAGCCAACTTGAATCAGTACATATATACATATATAAAAAATCCAACAATTACAACTATATTAACAACCCTAATAATCCAACAATAAGCAAGGCTCTGATACCAATTGTTAGTATAACTCATATTCATGTATTCACAGATCTACTGCTCATGTCAGATCCATGTTTGGTTGAAACTTGAACATATATAAGTAGGTCTTATGCTTATGTTAGATTATCAAGATAATGCACAGAATTATTAAAGTAACATACCAGGCTCCACAATACTAGACATGATAAAAGATTGACAGCTGGGTATATGGTCTTCCACAAGCTTATCCTCCTTTTTTTTTTTTTTTTTTTTTTTTTTTTTTTTTTTTGAGTTCTCACTCTATAGATGGAAATAGACGAGAGGTAATCAGATAAGCCTTGGGGGCCAAAACCCTACAGTATGTGTGTTCTTTATATAGCCACCTAATTATGACCCCATCAACTCTAATTAGGTTCACTATTGGGTATTACACATTACAAAGCCCATACCAATAAGATGTTTTACTGGGTCCTCCACTGAGATCAGTTAATCAACCCAGCTGAATATTAGCTCACGTTTATAATTGTTTGAATTTGTCAGTCCACATTTTAGGCGATGAAATATTCACCTAACAATAAAATCCACATTTTCATGCTGAAACAATGTGGTTTATCCACATATTAAGGGTGTTTTAACTTATGATCTAACAACTACGAGAAGTTGACTCTAAATGACTAAAATGGCCATGTACCCGTACCGGACTCTTTCAGTTGGAAGAACAAAAAAGCATTGCATAGGAAACCATCTTATTCAAAATGAGAAACCGAGGGAAGCACAATCTGGGGTAGCCAGCCTTCAAGAAATGGATGCCTTCTAATCAACAGCCTTACATGCTCAGCAGCCTCAGCTTCGAGATCGTACCGAACAATTCAGTCAATATTGGCAGCAGCATCAGTTGACCTCAATCAAAGGATCAAGCAACAAAGAAAATTTGTCGCATGCATATGATTATGTTATAGGCACGCTTATTTAAGCTTAAATCCTTTGTAACATCCTTATTACAAATACTATCATTATAACTCGAGGCAATAGTTGTAATCGTTCAGTATTCATTTTATCAATAGAGCATCAATATATTCTCCTTTCCTAGTACTGTGTAATTCTGGATATATTGTAAAATTAAAATTGAATGATATACCTCAAGTCCAATATATTGTGTGATTCTGAATATACCATGTAATCATTATAACTCGAGACAACAGTTCCTAATATATTGTGAAATTAAAATTCTTCTTTTAACAGAATTTGGCAATTTGCTATTAAATCGAATGATATACCTCATGTCCAAGGCGATTTTCTTCAAAGGTTCTTTCAATTTACACAACTCCTTTTGATCCATCAACCTGCCAAAACACCTGAAAAATCAAAAGTTTCACAAAATATTGAGAATATATATGAGACAAACACCATAGACCATCAAACCACACATCCCAGACCCCAAATGACATTACCACAAAGCAAAAACTGACCACCTACCTCTCGAAATCACCAGCATCTCCTGTGCTATCAACTAGTATCCGCTATCACAAACTGGAATCCAATCTGAAACCCAAAAGAAAGGAGGAAAAAATCCTAGCTTTATTATCATATACACCTCTTCAACGCTCATACCTCATATCTCCAATTCAACATAATATTTTTTATATGTGTCCGATGCCAGAACTGGGCAGAAGATGATTCAGAACATACCCATAATGTATACCAGCACAATACGTTAAAATGCAAACTGAATTTCATTGGCAAGATTATTCAATTATGTAAATTTGTTGGCTCATCACTGGAATTGTAAGAATGTTCCAACCAGCATATTTAAAACGTTGAGAAACAAAATAATGGGAAAAACACTATTTCTATAAGGAAAATACTAATGATTACATCCAGATGGAATCATATAACATGGTTTATCGTTGCCTAAAACTGTGCATAAGCATTGCAGATGCTTATATGAAAATCAATGCTTATACCCTATAGTAACAGACCACCAACTTCCCTCATCATCAACTCTCCACTTGAATAGACCAACAGCTGAGTTCAACACTACCCTCATCATCCTAAAACTACACCAAAATTGCTTCTTCAAAACAAAAACCTCATCATACACCGTCAATGTAATTATTGCAATATATTATATATCACAAATATTTGTCTTAATCATCAATTCGGAAGAATTATTTTTTAGTGCACCAAAGATATCAAAATAGGTAGCCTTTGGAGAGATGATACGATGATATGTAGAGAACTTACACGAAAAGTTGTCAAACTCCAATGAACTTTAGATCTGAAATCATATATGCATATAGCTATATGTACAAATACTGCATGAGCTGTCGGTTGCTATAAGGTTTTCAAGATCTTAAGCCCGTGTCAGTATCAAACATGATTTTATGTTTCATTCTACAGAGCTCCAAAATGGGACCTTGATACAAATTTGCATGATCAAAATGCTGATTAGTTACATACATCAGTGAATGTTTACGTATGATAAATAGTCAAACATTACAAGGATATGATGCAAACATGGGATATGATGATAACGGTTTACTCAGATCTTTGACATACAACAGTATCAAAATAATATGTACAATTATGTTATGAGTATAATGAATTGCTGAGCATTGATATTTCAGAAAGAAGTACAAGATGTCCTCGATAGAAACTAACAGATAAATATATCAAGCATTCAAGCGTAACTATAATTAAATCTATTCAAATACAAAGAGTACATGTTATAGGTGGCATGGTTTCCCTTGAATATATAAGCTTACTATGAGTTTCATTCATGCTTTGCTAATTCGAATTTCGCTTCCAATAGTCATATTAAATCGCAGTTGTAATGCTTCAACTATTAATTATAGACTGCATTTTGCATAATCCTATTCATTTGCATATGTGAATATTGTCTAGGAACTACAATGTAACACGATTGTATAACGTAACATTTATAGTTGAATTCTCTATTACTCATCTAAGATAATGTAGCAATTCTCTTTGTTAGGCTGCCCAGTACTCAAGTTGTGAACCTTGTATATCCTCCTTTTTTTAATTGTGAATAATTACTTGTGAAAAAGTAAAGCTTAGCAAATATCATCCATCGGGACATGAGTGGAATGTGAGTATCACTGATTTGGTCATCCCTCTCCCTCGCCCTCGCTTTCGCCCGCGCCCTCGCTTTCGCATCGACAATATTAGTTTTAAGCATTACCAAACAGGTATAAGAGTTAATTTTGGAAAATAGTCAAGTAGATAAATCTCGTCAACAACCCATGATCATACTGTTGATCATCCGGCTCACAATGATATTACCAACTTATCACAAACTATGTTAATTTTAAGTAGATAATGAAAAGCTTGACCATAAGAATTGACTGGTTAGCAACTTGTCATTTTACAACAAGGTCAACGAGTTGAAAAATGCCAACTAATATTTTCTTTAACCTGGTTTCTTTTAATTATTCCAGTGCTCTATTTTGTGATATCAAGTACAGTTCAAAATAAAATTCCAATATAATCGTCACTTAATTGAACAAAAAATCAAGGCTAGAAAACAAGCTAATAAATAACAATGGAATATAACAAATTATGGAGTATTATTGCAGAATGTCGGTCAATCATTTACCTATGCAATATAGCATCATAAGTGGAATCTCAATACAATGTCGACATGCGTCAATTTCCAAACAATGATGGTTCGCAAGTATGGTTTATTACAAAATATATTATTTAATGTTAACATTGTAATTCAAGCAAAAATACTAATATATTACTGATATGAAAATGAATACTTTAATAAATTACCCATATTAGAAAGCTTAATCAAAATTTTAACAATAACAATAATAAGTTGTGCTATCAAAACTGATACGGTAGGTCCAAACCAAAACCTTGAATTAGCTCAGGTTAAAAGATACTGACTAGATTTTCTTTATCCTGATTAATTAGCTATTTTGTTCCAAAAAATAATAATTTTTTTCTTGATTTTTATCCCACAATTTTGTTTGCAAACCTATCATGATTTAGAAATTGGCACAAATCATCATACTTAAAGTCAAAAAACCATTCATATCAGAGATCAAAAATTCTTTTCTTGTCTATCAGGTTGCTAATGGCATGTTTATGTATGCAAGTAAAAGACACATCACAATTAAGAGAACACACGCAAGCCATAGCCTTTTAAAAAATTCAATAGAACTAGAATTGTAATAAGTATAATGTGGCAATCATATATGATCTTTGTGTATGCACGCACCTGCAGGTATAAATGTAAAATCAGCTATCCTCTTCTCAATTACCTTAATTACATCATCCTGACCTCTTTAAAGAAATGTCCCTGAACTCGTCCTCACCCTATATGAACATATAATATATGGAATTAAATCTTTGATAACCTAGGTTGCACAGAGCCTAAGGTAATATGAAATGTCATGGCTAACCTGTTGTCCTTACTCTTTCCAGTAGCGCTGTCCATAACTGTTGACTTTCTCATATGAGGCTCGACTAGTTTAATCTAGTAATCACTTCAGCCTTGGACTAGAGAACATGATGTAACAAGGTTATCATAGATCTATATTGTTATCAAACCATATAAATACAATAATAATTTGTTAAATTGTTAGCTATGTTGGAAATTTTAGAGGAGGAAGAAGAAGAAATTAGAAAATAGAAGAATAATTAAGAAAACTTTCATTGCTTCATTTTTTTTCATACCACAAAATGAAAGATTACACTTACATTTATAGAATTACAAGGATTCTAGAGTCTTCTTCTCCAGAATTGTCCTTAAACCCTAATTTCTACTTTCCTTAACATATCAAATTTCATTTGATAACTTTTACCATTTATTCTAGCCTTCCATTAATATAATAATTACATTGCACAATTAATATTTTCCTAAAAACCAATTTTATTTCCAACATCCTCCCTTAAACTTGGTTTTACTACTCCAAACTGATTCCTTGATTCAAATCACTTTCTCTTCGATTTGTGATTCACTCTCTCATCACCTTCAAAAATTAACGAAGCACTTTCTCTTCGATTTGTGATGCACTCTCTCATCATCTTCAAAAAATTTAATATTGGAGCACTTTCTTTGCATGGTGCACTTTCTCACCAACAATTCTAAAATAAAATTTCTTACACGGTCACTTGTGTCATGTTCAACAACAGCTTCGATAGCTGCTGCAACTTTATTGCTTTCTTTTCTCCAAAGCTCTTTCCTTTAGGAGCTCCTCATCTTCTTTGTTATCATCTTCTTCGACATACTTTTCAGATTTTCCATTCTTCTGCTTTTGGGATGCTGGATAAACGGTGTGCGGAGATCCTTGCTCTTCTTCTTCTACCGCTTCGGCCATGGAAATCAAATACGCTTTCCAATTGTTTTTTTTTTGGAAATTATTCTTTGAACTCTCTTACTGACTTGACTAGTTAGCTATTTTCATCTCTCCCACCTCTTTTAACCTGGCTCCGATACCACTTTGTTGGAAATTTCAGAAGAGGAAAACGAAATTAGAAGAAAGAAGAATAATTAAGAAAACTTTCATTGCTTCATTTTTTTCATACCACAAAATGAGAGATTACACTTACATTTATAGCATTACAATGATTCTAGAGTCTTCTTCTCTAGAATTGTCCTTAACCCCTAATTTCTACTTTCCTTAACATATCAAATTTCATTTGATAACTCTTACCATTTATTCTAACCTTCCATTAATACAATAATTAAATTCATTGCACAATTAATATTTTCCTAAAAACCAAGTTTATTTCCAACAAGCTATATAAATACTCAAGCATGTCATTTTTTACTTTTTGTTAAGTAATATAAGAAATTATGGTACATAATTATTCAATATATACTATCAATTTTTTATTTACAGTGTGAATTAGTGTTGGTCATTTATAGCAATGTTTATTGGAATAAATAGCAAATTTACTAATTTTAAAGTAGCCAAGGACATAGGAGAATACAGTGGTTCGAAAGGCAAGTAATTTGCTTATCTAATATTATGATGGAATTCTACAATGGTTTGTTTAGATTCAAGGCTGATTGCATACAAATTATTTTCAGTTTCTATTACAAGCAGACATGGAAATCATGGGAATGCACTCATAAATCATTTGAAGTTAGGGGGAAAAGAAAATTACCATGTATATTTTCAAACAGTTAAACTATAATCCCACCTTGCACATTCCCAATGTTTAATCTTGATGGCCATCATGATCAAAAAAGTATAATCAGATTCTATCTTCTCCAAATGATTTTGCAAGTGACATATTCATGTCCTAATATGCAAGAAAACTAATAGTAAGAAACATGTTAGGATTAATTCTTACCTCATCCCCTACTCAGAATAAAACTTTGTCATCACAATCTTCAAAATTAATTTTCAAGTTATACCAAAAGCAGCATATAAGCATAAGCCTTATTACCTGTGGCATTTGATATACCCCTTGTAAAGCAAACTTAACCTCTGAAATACCATCATACTAAATAGGAATGCAACCCAGAGTGTTAGAGTTTATGCCCTAGAGGCAATCCATTTGATAAGATTAATAACACTGTTGATGTTATTTATTTTTTTGGAATAAAAATATTATATTATATTTACTACGTAATGCAAACATTAACATAATAGATGTCCTTAGCATAATAATATAGATTTATATAGTTCAAGTAATTGACTTGAACTTGATATTATATAATATAATAAGTATTATAATTCTTAAATGTCCCTAATCAACTTTTATATAATATAATAAGTATTATACATTAAGACTAGTATGTTTGATGTCATCAAAAGTTGCTTTTAACCGAGTGGATGATAAAGGTGATTATTGGATACATCCCGAATCGAATGAAAATTATGAATAATCTAGATGGAATCTAACCCTATAATATTTGTAGTGATATATATCCATGGGCCTCTTGATTGAGTGAGACTATGAAATGCATGATCGTGCTCAAATATTGATTTGTTTTATATAGTCTACTCATCAATCAAGATAAAAAAGAATAGATTATAAAGAGGGCGATACGTTCCATGCCTCGAGTTTAATTTTGGATATTCCAGTTAAAAGGATTATATTACATTAATACACTGGTCATGAAAAAGTTGTATCGAATCGTCAATATTATTATAACCTGGGTAGCAGTGACGTATTACTTGATGCCAATGGTTGTTTATGATTTTAAGTACGATTTAAAATCATTTCCAACGTTGTAGTAATCTATAGGGTCACATAATAAAATGTTACAAAGGAGAAACTATATTTTGGACAAATAAAATATCAATTTGTTGATATTTTATTTGAAGTTGGAATCGGTGATTGGGTGGTTCCTATTTTAAGGTTAATGTTTGTGTTTTAAAGAGTATTCACTTCCTCTTCTATATAAGACACGGCTAAACCTGGAAATAAGATTAGACCAGATCGAATAAAAATCAACTGAATTCATTTTCCAAAACCCTAGAAAATATTATGGCGGCTAGTACCGCTCTCCTCTGATTTCTTCTTCAATTTGATTGAGCAAGAAGACATTCTCGTGGATTCCTCTAGAGGTGTGGTGATTGACGTGCTCTCGATTCGATGCTTCATCCCTTTCTTCGATCTTCCTCACTCGATTCGAGTTTCATCCGAATTTGTTAAGGATTCAATGCGGCGGGTATAAACACTAACCTAGAATGATTTTGATTTACTTTTATTGCATATATATTATATATAAATCTGTTAAATAATCAAATTGGGTTAAATGATTATATCCTTGAAACCCAACAGTGATATTAGAGCTAGGCCTGCAATAAATTGTATTTCGAATTTTGATTTAGGTTTATATCGTTTGAATTCCTAATTAATCGATAGTATTGCTTATAGAAATTAGTGAATTTGATTCTGAATTGATTAATTAGGACTGCTACATGAATTTTATTTCTTAACTAATATGTTTCATTTAAATATGAATTAATATCTGATACTTGTTCTATTTGAATTTTTCTGGATTTTAGAATATTAAATCTTGAAAAACATTGATTTGTCTGAAGCAAAGTACTGATCTGTTTATATAAGTAAACAATGCTAAAATTATAATCAAAGTGTTTGATTGATAAATATACTTGACCACTCTTTATCATAAATTTTCTTCTCATCATTAAAATTAGTTTTATTGATTGAAAAATCGGAAAGATATTTTTTTTGATTAATTTTGATTTACTGAAATCTATTATATGGAAATTTGTTAAGACAAATTTTGATTTTGTTCTTAATATTTGGATCAAAAATCAGAACTTTAGACTGATTTTGATTTCTAACCGATACTGGTTTGTTTGATTAAAGAATCAAAGATAGAAATTCATACAAAATTTCTTTGGTTTTGCATACAGATCATATTAACAATAAAAAGAATAAGTTCTAGTCAAAATAAACGTATTCTGATTTGTTCATTGTATAAATTATTTTTGATGTAATTTGATGATCATATTGCATATATGTAATTGACATATATTTGAAGATGCATATGAATTTTAATCGACTAAACACCTATATTTTGAGATCTGGTTTTAACATTGCAGAAAATTCAATTTTCTGTTTTGTTTTGTACTATTTATATATGATATAAGTTGTGAGATCTTAATTGGTTAAGACATGTCACTAAATAGTATTAATTGATACTACATAAACTGTCTCGGATGATCTTGATCATTGTCACTCAATATCTTAGTTATTTTCGGAATTTGAATACACCTGCCATGTTGCATATACTGAAATGCAAACCATTATTATATGCTATGTACATGTTTAATGGATAACTATGTAAATGAAAGTTACCAGTTTACCTGGACATATATATATATATATATATATATATATATTAGATATATATATATACACACACACATATTTATATCCTATTAAATCTGCAAATGCATATGAATATGATTGACTTAGAGATATACACATTGTTTAATGTTTTAGGAAATATCCTGATATTTTACAAGTTCAAATCACTGATTTTGATAATTATATTTAAGTCAATACAAACATACTCATATGTATGTATTTTTTTGTAATTTTTTAGATGGACTAAAACTGCTTATAGTATATATGGTTAATCGGAAATGAAATAAATGTTATTTTATTCTGAATTAGGATGCTCTGAAATAGATGTATAAAGATTACATGGACTGCAATCGTAAATTGGCATTTATATATATATATATATGTATGTATGTATGTATGTATGTATGTATGTATGTCTGTATGTATGTTTTGATGGCTCAACATAATTGTGTTTCCCGAATACACTTAGGAGAAATATGATTGCCTCAAATATTATACTGCAGTTTAGTTTATATCCCTATGCAATCTGTTGTAAATTTTCTTTTGTAATTAGTTAACACATTATCATATATATATATATATATGTGTGTGTGTGTGTGTGTGTGTGTATGTGTGTGTGTGTGTATGTATGTGTGTGTGAGTGTCAAAATGAATTGGCTGCTACCCTTTGGTACATACATTTGGACATTAAGATATGATTTATATGCTTAGATACTCATACAAGATTAAAACTGTAGTGTTATTAAATATCTGTAGTAAATTTTGGACTAGAGAATCATTAATTAGCAGGGCATAGATCTAAATTAAGATGCAAAGGATAAATGTATTCATTTTCTTCCTTTTGGGTCAGCTTCAAATTAAAATAGCTTAATCAGTTCTTTAGAATAAAAAATTAATTTACAATAGCTTGTTTTCAAGATTGTAAAACTGATATAGTTGTATATGATACAATATTTTGTTTTAATCAGCAATTGCCTATTTTTAATTTTTAATTTTCAATTTAAAATGATATACATATACACTTTATGTTAACTGAAGTAAGAGTGACTTACTTTCTGTTAGCCCACTTTGTGAACTGGGCAACACAAAGTCAAGATCTGAAACATTGAAAAAACTTGGGAAGTACTGAAGCAGGTCGGATCGAAGCAGCGTATCGGTTCAGATCGGATAAGGTCTTCTGTTCGGATCGGTGAACTATTGCTGTTGGAATCAGAGAGGCACAGCTGTTCGGATCGGAGGGCAATCTACTTCAAGTTGAATCGGAAAGCCACCCAGTTGCTACAGAGATAGATCGGAGCGGAGCAGAGTAAAAAGGAGAGAGAATTGGTCCTGAGTTAATCCTGGTCGGATCGGAGATGCCGATCCGAACCCCATGAGCATACCCTTCCGATCCGAACCCATTTTCCATGTCACTTTCCTGCATGAGCGCCTTGTTATTCGGAGCGGCTATGACCAGTTCCTACCCACAACGTCCACTGCTCTGATGCGTTGTCAACACAGAAATCCATCCGAACCCGAGACTAATGGGATGGATGACACGTGGCTCCGATCCGGATCGGGTTCTGAGCAAATTCTCACCTATAAATACCTTGTCTGGAGACAAAGAAAAGGATCTTTTTTCTGGCACTTTGAGAGTTCAACCACCTTCATAACCCGAATTCCAGCACTCCCGGAAAATCCAAATCTTCTTTCATTATTTGTTTTTAGACAATTGAGTGATTGTAAGTGAGTTGTGAGAGAAATCAAGTGAATATTTCATTGTATTTGCAACTAAATCATTGAAAATAGTGAAAGACAAGTGGACGTAGGCATTTCTTCGCCGAACCACTATAAATCTTGTGTATTCATTCTTATTTTTAATCTCATTTCATTCTGCTTTTAATCAATTTGGGTGTTAGAACCACTTTTTGGTCTAACATTTTGGTGCTTTCACTGAGAACTCATCTGAATTCTTTGTTTTTCGGGATTATCGTTCAACTTTTTGGACCGTTGAGTTCAAAGAAGTTAATCCTCAAGTTTTGACACCCTTGGATATTTGTTGAAGTGATTGTCGAAGAACCATGGCCAAAGGAAAAGGCAAAGAAGTTCAATCTGGTCGAGGAAATGGAGCTGGCGAAGATCAGCAAAATGCGGTTGTGACAAGGTCTCGTGGGCAGAGTTCAGCAGCAGGACGAACCGATGCATGAAATCCTAACCGCCTTCAGGGGGAGAGCTCCGATCCGATCTGGGTAGGAGATTCTGAAGCAGTGCATTCCCCCAACCTGAACCGACCCGAGCAGCTTGCCATGTACCGACCCGACCAGGCTCCCCAGCTCCGAACCGACCCGATCTCCCATCTCCGATCCGATCCGACGCTTGGTGATGTTGGAACCTCTACTCGAGTCCCTACGAATGCTCCGATTCCAGCCACCAGGGTCAATGATCAGGTCAATCCATCTGCGCCCATTACTCAAGGAGATTTCTCGCGCCTACTTGATATGCTTGAGAGTACTAGGGAGGCTATGAAAGTCCACGAGCGCACCAACCTCATGATGCAAGAAAATATGAGACTCATGAGCAGGGAAATTAGCGAACTCCGAAGACAGAGAACCCCTTCCCCGGTTCTTCACACACCAGTGGATCAGTCTTCTTCTTCCGAGGAAGAGCGACCCCGTGAACGAAGGCCGCTCGAACGACCTCAGAATGTGGGGCAGCTGACATTCGGATCTTTGGGGTCTCGCGAGGATATTGCACGAGCACTAGGAAACAATGATTCCACTCGGGGGCAAAGGCTCCAGTCCCCTCCTCCCGAGATCGACCGGAAGCGTAGGGAACGGAATAGAGCAGAAGCAGCTCGAACAAGAAGGGCATCTCCTGAACAAAAGCCCAGAAGGAACCCGGATACCAGGGCCAGGGAACCTGAACGGCCCCTAACTAATGCTGATGTACAGGCAATGGTGCGCCAGATCATGTCCGAGAGCCGAAACTATACCAATGAAGATTATGGCATTGAGCGAAGCCATACTCCTTTCACTGACGATATCCTCGACTTCCAGTTTCCCCGGCGTTTTAACCTGCCACAGATGGACAAGTACAACGGGAGAACTGATCCGGGACAGCATTTGATGCGATACTCGTGGCTCATGAATGCTGATGCTGCCCCTGATGCAGTGAAGTGTAAAGCATTCCCGATCTATTTAGAAGATGTGGCGCTGTTCTGGTTTACCCGACTTCCCCCTCGTTCGGTTTCGAATTATAGAGAACTGAGCGAACGTTTTATGAATCAGTTCCGACTCCATATCCGAAAGTCCAAAAGTGTTATTGAATTATCAAGAATTAAGCAGGCGCCAGGAGAGTCTTTGAGGTCATATCTTGATCGTTTTAACTTAGCTGTGACTAAAGTTAGTGACCCGCATGAGCCCACCATTCTGATGGCATTAAAAGAAGGAGTCGATCCTGAATCCGAGTTCGGGGATTACCTTTCTGGGAAGACACCCTCCACAAGAGAGTTATTCTATGAAAAAGCCGATATTTATTTAAGGCGAGAGGAGGCCAGGGCAAACCGAAAGAGAGAGTCTGAAGCGGCTTCAAAAGAAAATGTGCAGACGTCGCCGTGAAGCAGTCTGAGGAAAGTTCCGGAAAGGTTGAAGTAAATGTGGGAAACAAGGGTGGAAACAACAATGCTGGAAACGGGGGCAACATCAATAACCGTAATGCGAACGGTAACAGAAGAAATAGAAATAGGGGAAGTGATCCTAACAAAAGACCCCGATTCCAGACCTACGAGAATTATACACCATTGAACGACACCCTGGAGAATATTTACCTGGATACGTACAACGTTTTGCAATATAAAAGACCGCCACCTCGTGACTCGACAGAGAAAGAAATGGCAACTGGGAAGTTTTGTTTGTTTCATGGAACTCATGGGCATTCAACCAATGAATGTCGGCATTTGAGAGATGTGATTGAGAAGCTGCTGCGCGAAGGGAAACAGGATGAATACAAGGTTGCCCTGAGGGACAGGGGGCAAGGAGAGCAAGCTCCAAAACAGATTCTACCTGCTCCCAAGCCTACAGCGCAGCAGAAAGGCAAGGGAATTGTTATCAACTCCATAGTGGGTGGACCTCACCCAGCAATCCGTAGCTTTAGAGCAATGGATCAATATGTAAGTGCTGCCAAGCACGTAGATGTGAACGAAGGTGATGATTTGGAAGATATCGCCCCCATAAAATAACAGAAGACCATGTTTGACGACGTGGTATTCCGCAGCAGAGATAATACTGGGATCCAATCACCCACTGATGATCCGTTGGTTATTACTACCACCATTGGGCCGGCCTTGGTTCATAAGGTATTAGTAGACAACGGAAGTTCTGTCAATATTTTATTTAAAAAGTCATTCGATCAGATGAAGCTTGAATCTGAAAATTTGAAGCCATGTGAAGGATGGATCAGAGGCTTCAACGGGGCGTCAACAACCCCCATGGGGTACATAGAATTGCCCGTGACCTTGGGGCAAGGAGAACGCCGAAGAGTGCGGATGCTTCAGTTCGTAGTATTGGACGTAGATTCGCCTTATAATGCATTTTTGGGGAGGCCTGCCCTTGCTGAGTTCAGAGCTTGTATCGCCCCTTGGTGTTTATTGCTTAAGTTCCCAACCGAAGCCGGAACTGGAGTAATGAGAGGGGATCAAGTTTTCGGACGGGCCTGCTATGTTGCCGAATTAAAGATGTTGATGAAAGGATTTAACATCGAGAGTAAAGATGCCTCGCCTCCCCCAAAGGGGGGCTCGGCATAGCAATTAGAGAAATCGACCCCGAAGGAGTTGCCCAAAGGAACGCCTGAAGACGTGGATCCCAGAAAAGACGAGGAACCAAAGACTAAAAATGCAACTCCTAATGAAGCGACAGTGGAAATTCCCATTGATGAAGCTGATCCAACAAGAGTTTTGAAGATTGGGTCTCAATTGGATCCACGTCGGGCCAAAGAACTAACGGACTTTTTGAAGGCGAACTTGGACGTGTTTGCCTGGACCCACGCTGACATGTGTGGGATATCGCCATCCATCATAAGTCACACACTAAATGTAAACCCGAAACATCCGCCTGTGAAGCAGAAGAGATGTATGCTGGGCCCAGAGAGGTCGGCTGCTCTCAAAGAGGAAGTAGAGAAGCTGAAGCAGAACGGATTTATTCGAGATTCGACATATCCCGACTGGATATCGAATCCCGTCTTGGTAAAGAAGCCGAATGGAAAGCGGCGGACTTGCATTGATTTTTCAGATTTGAACAAAGCTTGCCCAAAAGATAGTTTCCCACTTCCCAGGATTGACCAGCTTATAGATTCGACAGCAGGTCATGAACTTCTCTCTTTCATGTATGCATATTCTGGGTACAACCAAATTCCTATGCACGTGCCAGACCAAGAACATACGAGCTTCATTACGAATTTGGATTATATTGTTATGTCGTAATGCCATTCGGATTGAAAAACGCCAGAGCCACTTATCAGCGCTTGGTGAACAGAATGTTTTATAATCAAATAGGGAAGACTATGGAAGTTTACGTGGATGATATGCTTGTCAAATCGAAACAGTCCTCCAGCCATACGCAAGACTTGGCGGAAATGTTTGGTATCCTGCGAAAGTATCGGATGAAGTTGAATCCTCTGAAATGCTCATTTGGAGTGGCATCGGGAAAGTTCCTAGGCTTCATTGTGAGCTCCTGAGGAATTGAAATCAATCCTAGCCAAATAGCAGCGATTAGAAACATTGAAGAACCAAGAAGAATTAAAGATGTCCAAAGTCTTGCAGGGAAAGTAGCCGCGTTGAGTAGATTCATCTCCAAAGCCACAGACAATTGCGTTCCGTTTTTTGATTTGATTAAAAGAGGAAATAAGAACTTCGAGTGGACTCCGGACTGTGTTGAGGCCTTTCGAAATTTACTGGAACTGCTAGAGAAACCGCCGATTTTGTCAAAGCCAGTGGATCACGAAGAGTTGTTTGTTTACTTGGCAGTCTCGGCTCACGCCGTTAGCACAGCCCTGGTTCGAGAAGAAGACAAAGTACAAAGGCCAGTATATTATGTAACCAAGAAATTAGCAGCGGCAGAGCGCAACTACCCAAAGATTGAGAAGCTCGCTTACAGCCTCCTAATCGCATCCCGAAAACTTCGTCACTATTTCCAAGCTCATCCAATAACCATATACAATGACCAGCCCTTGAGGCAGGTGTTGCAGAGACCCGAAGCATCGCGAAGGTTGATCAAATGGAATATAGAATTAAGCCAATTTGATTTAAATTTTCAACCACGAAAGTCGATCAGGGGGCAAGCTCTGGCAGACTTTATTGCGGAGTTCACCATCCCAGAGGAGGAAGTAATCGATAACAGAGTGGTTAAGTCCAAGGATGAGTTGAAGATAGATCCATGGAAGCTATACACAGACGGAGCTAAGAACGACCGAAGGTCCGGAGCTGGAATCGTCTTAGTCACTCCTGAAGGACGGTCGTTATATTGCGCTCTACGATTAGAATTCTCGGCGACTAACAACGACTCTGAATACGAAGCCCTGATTGCCGGGCTGAAGCTTGCTAAAGACCTCGGAATAAAAATGTTGGACATATTCTGTGACTCTAAAATCGTTGTTTTCCAAGTGCGAGAGGAATTTGTGGCTCGGGGACCTCGACTTATCGCCTACCTCAGGAAAGTGAGAGAGCTATTGAGTAGCTTGGAGTGGTACAATATAACACACATCCCAAGAGCCGAAAACCAGAAGGCAGATAGGCTGGCAAAGCTGGCTAGTTCCGACAATCCAGAAGAGACTGAAATAATTCCAATTGAAACATTGGAATTGCCAAGCTTTGAGTCGATGGAAGTTGAGTTCGCTTTCGAAGAGGAACCGGAGAAGGAGTCATGGATGACCCCAATTAAGAACTTCCTTAAGAATGGGACACTCCCATCAAAGAAGAGTGAGAAAAGGGTTGTAGTTCGCAAGGCTACCAGATATGTCATGCAAGATGATACTCTTTATAGGAAAGGATTTTCTATGCCCCTGTTACGATGTATAGCACACGACGACATCAAGCGTGTACTAAGAGAAGTGCACGAAGGTGAGTGTGGAGATCATACAGGAGGTCAGACTTTAGCGAAAAAGATATTGCGATACGGATACTTCTGGCCCACAATTAATAAAGATGCAGCTGATTATTCACGACGCTGCGATAAGTGCCAAAGATTCGCCAAAATCCCCAGAGCACCATCGACCCAACTTAAATCAATGGTGAGTCCTTGGCCATTTGCCACGTGGGGAATTGATATCATTGGAGTTCTACCGATTGCTAAAGGAGGAGCGAAATATGCAATAGTGGCCGTGGACTATTTTACGAAGTGGGTGGAAGCTGAGCCCTTGACCAAAATCACGGCAAGAAAGGTGATAAGTTTCGTGGTCAGAAATATTATATGTCGATTCGGGATCCCAAGGACGATTATAACTGACAACGGAACCCAGTTTGATGGTACTGAATTCAGAAATTTCTGCCAGAAGTATAAGATTGACAAGCGATACACTGCGGTTGCTTATCCGCAGTCGAACGGGAAAGTAGAGGCAATAAACAGAGTAATAAAATCCATCATCAAGAAACAGTTAGAGCGTGCAAAGGCAAAATGGGTTGACGAATTGCCCCTGGCTTTGTGGGCATATCGAACAACATTTAAGATGGCTACTGGTCACACCCCTTTCTCTCTCTCCTTTGGCTCAGAAGCAGTAATTCCAGTTGAGCTGGAAGTTCCTTCCCACAGGGTGACGTATTATGACCCGATGACGAATCGGGCACTCTTACTTGAGTCTCTTGATGAAGTCGAAGAAAAAAGGGACGAAGCAGATTTGCGTGCGGCAAGACTTCGACGTCAGATGGCACGCTATTACGACAAAAAAGTTCGCCTTAGGACTTTTGAACCAGGAGATTTGGTGCTAAAGAGAGTCTTTCCATCCCTTCCTCACCTCGGTCCAAAGTGGGAAGGACCCTTTGTCATCCAACGGAAACTTGAAAAAGGAACCTTCAAGTTAATGACCGTAGATGGCGAAGAAGTCCCTAGAGCATGGAATGCCCAACACTTGATGCGATATTTGGATTAGAAATGTTGTACTCTTTGTTATTTTTCTTATGAACTCTGTAATAATGCACGGCTTGCCCTAGGAAAATCTGATGATATGAATAAAGGACTATAAAGTGGATGTAGGCTACGACTTAGCCGAACCACTATAAAAATATTGTGTGTTATTTACTTTTATGCATTACATATATACATGCATCGACTATTCTGTTGTAATTATGGAATATAAGATAATTTAAAACCTGAAAAGGTTGAAAACAATTTAAACATAAGAAAAGGCACAACGACTATTTGTGCGACAAGACATAAAAGAATGAGAAAAACGACATTCTTAACTCTAACTCTCCAGAGAGAGAGAGAGTGTATAAAAGCGTCTCCGACCGAGCACTGAAAAAGAGATCCTTCCCCTAACTCTAACTCTCCAGAGAGAGAGAGTATAAAAGCGTCTCCGACTAAGCGCTGAGAAAGAGATCCTTCCCCGCTGAAAGACCGGGGAATGAATAGATTGCTGAGCTTGAACTCTAACTCTCCAGAGAGAGAGAGAGAATATAAAAGGACGGGAAGACGACGTCCTCTGAGGCATTAAGGTACACCCAGACAAGGGACCGCCTCAATAAGAACTCTAACCTGAGTATAAGACAGGAGAGTATAAAAGAAATGCCAGAAAAAACGACAGGCATCGACAACACAGAAAATGCTATCTCGTCAGAAAATCGGGAGCATTCAGATTGCTTGATTAAGCCTTAAATAATTTGTGAGAATTGACTGGGGCATATATGTATACACATATTTCCTCCCTCCGTAACTTCATTTCATAACTATAATAAGACATGCATTTTCACACAAGTGCTGAACTGCTGGCAAACAGACATTACAGAAAATGAATTATTTTTTATTTACGAATGAATGAATTTGTACAGGAAAATAGCTAAAAAAGAAGGTGCAAGAACCACCCTTACAGCAACAATTATTGATCTACCAAATACTAAAACGATGCAGGACAACCCACTATTTGGATTTTGAGGGAGTCTTGGACTTCTTGGCGGCTTTCTCCACATCCTTTGCCTCTTTCTCGGCCTCTGTCAAGATTCGTTTTGATTTCTTCTTTCCTGAAGATGCGGTGCTGGAACCGGTTGACTTCTTCCCGGAGGGCGGAGCGCTGGAATCAAGAGAAGATTTTTTAGCGAGTTCCTCTGTAATAGATCTAGTTGAGAGCTTAGCAACTAACCTTGATCCCGCATCCACAACTGCGAGAGGCTTGAGGGCTTCAGGGTCTAGTTCTTCGGCTTTTAATTGCAAGCGTTTATCTTGATCAGCTTTCATTGCAGCCAAAGTAACATCATCGGCATTTTTTGACTCCCCGACTATTGCCACCTCTGGATCTTCCTCATGTTCTCCGTCACCGCCATCATCCTTTAAAGCTGCTATCATTTCTCCATCATGGGGAATGTCAGCCTTAGATGGCTCGCTTCCTTCTCCCAAGTCTATAGGAGCAGCCTTGTCCTTCCCTCCTTTTGCCTTTTCCGTAGGCTCTGCCCCTGAGGCGGCTCCTTGAGTCACATCAGTCTTTTCGGATGGCTCAATACCTACAGAGTGAGAAGCAACAGTTATCAGCTCAGGCGAAAATAATGGGTTTTTCATCGATTGCTCAATCACGTGGCGAAAGGTAGAAATAGCCTTGACAAATTGAGGAGAAAAGGTAGAGATACCTTCCGAAGACTTCTCAGCGGGGGTAACTGCTGTCTCTGATGCCATTTCAGGAATAGGGGATAGCAGAGTTGTTCGGGGGATTCCCGGATTTTCAGGATCATACCCCTCCACTTCAGAAGTTGTGGGGGCAGTAGAAGAGGAACCAACCTCGGGAATGTTTTTCTGTTTAGTCCTCCGCCTCTCTTCTTCCATAGCATCAGCAATGAGGCGGCGCCCTTCAGCTAGGCGTTCAGGCTCATCATCCCTGAAGTATTTCTCCATTAGCTTATCCTCATCGATGGAATCAACCTTGAGCTCCTCTTTTTCCCACTCAACAATCTGACTCCATACTTGAACTAGAGTGGATGGGTAATCCTCGATCCAAGAAATGTTTCGGCGACGGATGATATGTCCGAAGAATTTAATCATTAATTCACCGAAACCCTGAATATCAGCCTCCGCCTCTGACAATTGTTTGCGGGCCCCCTCCGCAGATTTGATAGCACACTCAACATTGCCCTCCGCCATGGCAGCTCTGTTCTCTGCCTCCAGTAGCTTTGAAGCTAAGTCAGCATTCTTCTTTTCTAGCTCAACATTCCTCTTTGCTAACTCGGCATTTTTCAGTTCGAGGTCAGTATAAGCAAGGCGCGTCTTAGCAGCTTCTGACTTAGCATCATCAGCTTTCTTTTTTAACTCAGAACGCTCTTGAGTGTGAGATTCAAGCAAGTCATGATAGCGTTTTTGCATATCCTCAAATTGTTGTTTGAAGTTGGTAGCATCCCTCTGAGCAATAGCAAGCTGGGCCTGTGTGTCCTCCAAATCTTTACCTAGGTTCTTTAAGGCCTTTGCATCTTCTTCCGCGGTTTTTTGCATTGAATCAGTATTCGTGATTAAAGTACGGATAATTCTGGAAAGGTTGCGTGAATATTTAAACATCTCAGAATACTGTTTTTCAACCGCGTCTATCTTTGCTTTGGCCTCGTCTGCCCACCTGGAAGAAATAGGTTCGAGGGCAGGTAAAAAAGTCAAAGTCTCGAAGTAATGTTCGGGAAATTGCTCCTCCAAATACGCCCGCTTGAGTGCAGTCTCCGCATCTAGTGGTGGAGGAGCGGGGATCGTCAATTCAGTGTCCCTGTGTGTGGAGGATTCAGTAGTTTCTTTGTCTGTCCTAGGTCGTTTAGTAGTAGGGACCTTGCGTTTACTTCGAGACTCAGTATCTTTTAGAGGACTTCTCTCTCTGCTTTGCTTTTCGTGGGAAGAGGTGGAGTCTTTTGATTGTGGCCTGTCCTCTTCCCTACGGCTTTGATAACCTTTGTATTTCTCTTGATCCGATCGAACGGGAGAGCGAGAACGTGAGGGTCGAGAGCGATAGGGATCATAAGGCCTTCTCTCTTCCCTACCGCGGTCATCGCGGCGATCATACTCGATATCCTGAGGAGGATTAGACATGCTGCGGCGAAGCTTCCTGATATCATAGTAAGATCGAGACATCGTGTCTGCACAATAAAACAAACGAAATTCAGAATCAATGGATTCATAGAGAAAGAGGTGCAATGAATGCTAATGCTGTTGTATAAAGTGTGTCCTAAGTGGTGTGTATCCCCCCAACCAACCCGAGTCTGAAGCTAGACTAGTACGGGCAGGCTCTTTGGCCTTAGCAGGAGTGGTCTCTTCAGAAGAGGTGAAGACTAAAGGATCCTTCCTAAAATCCTCTGAAGTGTATATAGTTTCAGGTAAGGGGAGATCCCCCAAACCCTGGAATAATAGGTCATCTATACTAGGGACGTCTCCTTCGGAAGCATTAAGTGGCGACTTTTTGGAGGATGTTGACTTTTCCAGAGAAGTAGCCTCCTCGGGGGCAGTATATCCTTCACGATGCTTTTCGGCCAGGTTAGCCAATTCGTCATCCTGAGTAGAAGATGGAGAAGGTGAAGTTTGAAGAGGCACTGTAGGAATTCCCGAACCTTCTCCAGTCTCTGGGACTACATCCACTGGAAGAATATATACGTATGGAGCCGTCCCTTGACCAATACTACGAAAAACGGATAATAGCCCATGAAAGTGAAGATATTCGTCCTTAAGGACTTCATCGATAGTCAAGAATTTCTGGTCGCCATTAAGAAGTTGGTGCATCCGGTCAAAGAACACCTGATCTGATATTTGTTTTGGATTGTCGACTGCAAACAAAAAGAAAAACAAGTTAAGGCGATGACTCGAGTGTATAGAGCCCGGATTTAGAAAATCAGTGCTTTACTTGATTTCGTCCACCTCCTGACACATCCAGGCTGTCGCTTCACATAGAACCATTCCAGTCTGGAATCTCCAGCTTTACTGCTGAATGGCGCTGAGATTATCTTCCTCTTAGGAACAGACTCAAAATAACAGAAAGATGGAGTCTCTCGAGTCCGATGCTTGAAGTTATAGAAGAAATGAACGTCATCGAAAGTGAGCTCTATGCCTAAAATCTCACGGTATGCTATGTATAAAGTGTGCAAGTAGGCATAAGAATTGGGATGCAGTTGCATGGGAGCAATCCGCATTTGTCTTAGAAAGTCAACGATGAAGGGAGAAAATGGAGGGATAGCGCTGACCATACACATCAACCGAGTGACCGCCATATATCCTTCTGGAGGGTTGTGGGGACGGTCAGAGCTTGAAGGCACTAGAGTGTCCCTTTTCATTATCCCGTATTTCAAACAAATTCGGGTAAGTCGGTCGTTATCGATGGTTGATTCAACGGAATCTTGGGGTGATTCCAATATGACAGTCGATTCAAACTCATCAGGAGCTCGGTCGTCACCAACCCCTCCTTCTTCCTCAAAACCTAGAGAAACTTCATTCTCTGAAGACACCTCGTCACTTTCACGATTTCCAACCCCGTAGTCTGAACCTTCATTATTCCATTCTGGATCCGACGGAGAAGATATGTCCTCGAGAGTAATTTTGCTGGAGGTTTCCGGGGCTTCTTTCTTTTCAGCTAGTATGGAAGAGCGTCTGGGTCTCATGGTCATAAAACTATTGAAGAAGCAATAGCACAAATTAGAGCAAATTGGCCCGTATCCCCCCGTGTATGTGTGCAAACTAAAGTGTAAACAATGCATGCGGAAAGTGCAAAGTAAATATTAAAAAGTGTGATGAAAAAGTTTGGCAAAATATAAAGAGTTGAAGTAGTTCTTGATGTCCAGTTACGTTTGCAAGGCACTATCCTAACTGTCCATTAGATTGAAGATTATGCCAAAAGTTGATTGGACCAGTTAAACAAGTTCTTATGCATTAAGGTGAACTGCTTTTCGGTTCGGTTCGGGCGCGCTTATGGGGATTGGATCGGGGGTGCGGCCTCGACTTGGGCTCGGATAAACTGTGGAACTCAGAAATCAAAATCGGATCGGTTCGGAGGTAGAGTCCCTTAACGGTTCGGATCGGATCACATAGTCATACTTCTCCTCCTTTTATCTTATGGTCTGACCCGATCCGGTTAGGCAAGCTCCCTTTCCCTCTTCCTTAAATACTTGCTCCGACCCGACCCGACCCGATCTCCTGAATTTCTTTTCTTTTTTCTTTCTTTACTTGCCCCGATCCGGTCTGACCTCCTGAATTTCCTTCCTTCTTCCCTTATTTTTTCACCTTCCATGTTCTTCTGAACCGAACCGATTCCCTATTATCTTCTTCTTCTCCTTCACCCTCTTTCTTCCCTAACCGACGCCAAGGCCAATTTCGTGCCAGTCACTCAAATCAAAGCCAAGCAATCATGCGCTGGCATACTCAACGACGGATTCTAATCCACTCCATTCCAACCTCGAGATGGCGACGAGTCTACTGGCGATGATGACGAGGGGGGGTCACGGTGGCAAGGTCACCAGAGTTTCATGCTCGAATCATCCTAATCGTCTACGAATCCGAATCGAGAGTAATTAAAGAAGGAATTGTTCAAAGTTTTATAACCTACCGGTGTGATTACTTCGAGAATTAAGAGGAATTTTGATGTTTCACGAATTGAGTTTTTTCTCGTTTTGCAGAACTCGGAGAGTAAAACGGTGAAAATGAGAGAGGGATGAAGAATCAGTTTATATAGAGGAGTAGGGTGTCCATTCGTCTCCTCATTCGGATCGGCGGCCTAGTAGAAGAACTTCCGTTCAGATCGGATGGACAGTCCAGAAGCAAAGATTGGCCCAATAGTCCATTGAAAAATAGAAAGGAGAAGGGGTCTGTTCGGATCGGAATCCGAACCGAACCGAGTTCTTTAGCTCAGCAGCGAATTAAATTGAAATTTTAAGAAAAAGATGAAAACACAAGAAAAATCACCTCGAAGAGCGCTGTGCAATGATAGTCAAAGCATGCTCCGTCTCCAACAGAAGCATCCTTTGAGGGGGCAAAATGTTAGCCCACTTTGTGAACTGGGCAACACAAAGTCAAGATCTGAAACATTGAAAAAACTTGGGAAGTACTGAAGCAGGTCGGATCGAAGCAGCGTATCGGTTCGGATCGGATAAGGTCTTCTGTTCGGATCGGTGAACTATTGCTGTTGGAATCAGAGAGGCACAGCTGTTCGGATCGGAGGGCAATCTACTTCAAGTTGGATCGGAAAGCCACCCAGTTGCTACAGAGATAGATCGGAGCGGAGCAGAGTAAAAAGGAGAGAGAATTGGTCCTGAGTTAATCCTGGTCGGATCGGAGATGCCGATCCGAACCCCATGAGCATACCCTTCCGATCTGAACCCATTTTCCACGTCACTTTCCTGCATGAGCGCCTTGTTATTCGGAGCGGCTATGACCAGTTCCTACCCACAACGTCCACTGCTCTAATGCGTTGTCAACACAGAAATCCATCCGAACCCGAGGCTAATGGGATGGATGACACGTGGCTCCGATCCGGATCGGGTTCTGAGCAAATTCTCACCTATAAATACCCTGTCTGGAGACAAAGAAAAGGATCTTTTTTCTGGCACTTTGAGAGTTCAACCACCTTCATAATCCGAATTCCAGCACTCTCGGAAAATCCAAATCTTCTTTCATTATTTGTTTATAGACAATTGAGTGATTGTAAGTGAGGTGTGAGAGAAATCAAGTGAATATTTCATTGTATTTGCAACTAAATCATTGAAAATAGTGAAAGACAAGTGGACGTAGGCATTTCTTCGCCGAACCACTATAAATCCTGTGTGTTCATTCTTATTTTTGATCTCATTTCATTCTGCTTTTAATCAATTTGGGTGTTAGAACCACTTTTTGGTCTAACACTTTCTATTTTATAATGTTTGTAAGAAAAAATTCTGATATCAAGATATTGATCTTATTAATGAGCTAGTATCTATTCAAATGTTGAATTACTAATTATGTTCATGCAAATGAATTTTTGAAATTAAAACAAGTATCACTTATTTTGATTTTATAAGGACTATAAATGTTTTTAAAATTACTACTTGATCCATACGTCTTTATGCATCTATGCTAAATTCTGATGCATGCTTAAAATCGATATATGGATATGTAAATGTTTCTTAACGTTACATATATATATATATATATATATATATATATAGGGAAAGTCTATTTTGACACAATTTGGTGACACAATTGGTGACATAATGAATTCTCACCATTGGATTACCCCATGAATTCCACCTTCCTATGTAAAGACAAAAAGATCCAATGGTGCAGATCTTTTGTGTCACCAAATTGTGTCAAAATAGACGCTCCCATATATATATATATATATATATATATATATATGGATACGATTGTTGAAAAAAATACACACACACACATATATATATATATATATATATATATGTATGTATGTATATATAAACACACACATAAACATATGTTGGCAGTGTAGATTGCCCGATTTTCTTTTATATAAGTATGTAGTCAAGTATATATACATTAATTGTTTATGTGTATATATATATATATATATATATATATGTGTGTGTGTGTGTGTGTGTGTGTGTGTGTGTAAAAGGATGCTTTAAAATGATAATAGTTTAAAACTGCAAATGGTGTTTATCTTAAGCATGCTACAATTTTTTTAAATAACTTGCAATAACATCTTTTAAAATTAAGTCTGACTTTATATGTATATGTATACAATTGCATGTCTATGTTTGACATGGATAAGCAATAATATATATAAATACTTACTGTTTTTAAGATGTTATCTTGACTAACTAGGGCAGCATGAAGATGTAAAACATATTGATGGATCAAGCCTTGGATAAGTATGACTGAGCAATGGTGCATGTATATGTACAATTTTTGATGCAAGATGTTTGCAGGTTCCAAAATGAAGAATGATTTCATAAACTTACATTTCTTTGGTCTGAACTGTATGTATGTATTTTGTACGAAACTTTAATGTATCATAATGTATAAAAGTTGTACATCTACTTGCATGTCTGTATCATTATAATTTGAATCTGGTTATGTACTGGGTCATAATATATATATAATGACTGCATGGGTGAGTATGTATACATATGATATATAAGTGAAACAGCATGTCTTATATTGCTTGAAATGTATAATTGTATACATGAATTACATTCATGATAAGCCTGCGTGTTTGCATTAATGGTTTCTTTGGAAATCTGTTTGTTTAATTGATATAAGATAGGGTCTGGTTTTATCTACATGTTTCTGGTAGCTAGGACCATGTACAGTTTCTTGATGATGTCCAATAATAATTCCAGGTTGAATATATTGATATAATTTCTATCTGAAATATGCGTTTTAACTATATGTATATTTATGCGTTGGTTAATGCATCTTAGTTGAATATATATATACGTAGATGTGTATTCGATTAATCTTGAATGAATTAGGAGTCATATGTGATGTAAAATCAACATGAGTTTATGAATCCTTAGGTTTATATATTATTGTGAAATAAATTGGGCCTGGTTAATTAAAGGCAGCTTGTATTATTTTTATAGTTTTTGAAAGGTATAATACAACACACGGTCAATAGATTTTTTGCAGTACAAAAGTTGAATTGTATTTTATGTTTTGAAATGTTCCAAAAAAAAGGCGTATTCTGATGTATATCGTTGAATTTAAATATATATACTTCATGTATTTTATTTAAATCAAGTTAATTATACTAATGTAAAACACATATATTTTGATATATGTAAATGACATTAATATTGTTCGCCATTACGAATTATAAAATTCATTTTAAAGCAAATTTTGTTATATTAAGTCATGGTGAAGTCTTCTAATAATATACCCATCAGTGCCAGACTCATTGGATGTAGGTAATGTCAAAGCGTTGCACATCCTTTATTCAGTTATATGCGATAATGGTAATTGTGATACTTCGACTGTATTATTGGGTCTGACTTAGCTAGGCTGCATAATAGTTTTTAAGGCCTTAGAGTCAAAAAGCATGTATTATTCTATATTTGAGAAAATGAATAATTCAATGAACAAAATGTTCATCATGCGATCCAAGAATTATATACAATATAATTGACATAAGATTTCTACCTAAAAAGTTGTGTTTTGGGGATTAGCTAAAGTTAGGTCAAGACATGACCAGATATGGATCTTGGAACACCATTATATATATACTGATATATATATAATAGAGGGATGTTAATTTGAGTGGAAGCGTATTCTGGTTTAAATTATACATTTATATTATTTTGCAATATTCTATATAATTTTGATTTTCAAAATTTGTATAAATATATTGCAAAACATATATCTTTGTTGTATTAATTATTATCTACTATATATATTGAATGGTAAACAACACCGATAATTTATCACTAAAATTAATCATCTAAAATTAATCATTGAGAAGGATAAATTGAATCAAATCAAATTTCTTGACTAACATTGAAATTTGAGGATTGTCTGTAACGAACCGCAAATCCGTACTATCTGAGTTAACTACATACATCACACATCCAACCCAAATACCACAGAAATACGAATCATTTTTTTTTTGAAGAAAAAAGGTAGAAGAAGAACAGAAATAACAACAAAGAACCTCACATCGCAGCGGAACAAAATATAATATATTATAACTTTTGAAATACAAAATTTTAACTGTATAACATACAATTATCAGAGTACAACACAACGGAAATAAAAATACTATATATCTAATTCTGAAGCCTCCTTCTCTAAGCTCCTTTAGACAGATTGGTAAAATCCTGAACTACTTGACTGCCAGTATAAAATTGGGCACCTAATAGTTTCGATAAAACAAAACAAAATAAACTCCGGGTCAGTCATGGGACTGGTATAAGTAAACAATTTAAAACAATTTGGGAAAATAAACGATATCTCATAAGAACACGCCGTAAACACGGAATGGGTTTTTCCCTTATGAGAATCCAAACACTTGATTTAACTTTCAAAATCCTTTTGAAAGAAAAACGATAATCTTTATATCAAAACTCTTTTGATATTATAATAGTGTCTACATCAAATAAATAGAAATCTAGTGGAACGCTTTCATCTCACGTTCCACATATATATAATATACAATAAAAACAGCGAGCACTTATTGGATAATGAATTTCCAACTATGACAAGGTATGGAACCACATTCCGATAGTGTATCTCTAGAGGAGAATATACTAGGTTCAATAAGAACATCTTGTAACCCGACCACACATGACCGACCACTCATTTCGCTTGAGTGTATCGAATGTATATCACAAACGGTTGGGATCAGGAATCGTTTTCCCGAATGGGACAACATCGAATAGAATAAGGAATTAAATGAATTTCTCTAGATAGGTGATAATACACCCTAACGGGAGCTACCCACATAGCCATGATGTCTGCCCGATTTTTGTCATTTCCCGGTTATTGAGGCCTGAGGCTATGATTACTTATCATTCATTGATAACACAATCACTTTGAATGCCACATTGTCAGATCCGTTAATCATTAATTGATTTGCATAAATATATTCTGGATATTATGCTAAGAGAATAAATTCTCCACCGCCATATATATCTATACAGACCAACATATGCAATCATTGGAAATACTCTGTCAGACATTCGTCCGTACACTTAGTTCTGGGACTGAACGAAGCCGAAGGCACAATTTCTATTAATAGAAAAAGTCCTTGCACTTTACACCATCTTTGATTATCTTTATATAATCTGATTCGCAACATTACTGTCAATACGGAGTGGTTCACAAATAATAATCCAACCGGTCTCTCCATATTGACAATTATATTGGCAAACCCTTCGATAGTCGGTTATTTAACTATAGAAAAAAACAAACATTCAAAGCATCAAACAAATCTCCGGGCCTTTTAATTAATATTTCATTAATTAAAACACTTCTCCATTTCCTTATCCATATTCGTTAACACGATATTTTTGATAATCATCTTGACCTCTTAGCTATTTGGAAAACATTTCCATATATCGCCTTCTTTTATTTTCTATACTTAAAAAATATATTCTATTTATAATTGGAAAACATTCCAATTACTTATTTCTTCCACGACCATTCATTTTTTCTGTACTCAGGAATTATTTATTACTATATTTCCAAATTTCCACTTACTTGGGTTAAAAAGAATGTTGTGTAAAACATCGTTACAACAACCCAAAACACTGCATTCAACTAACTCTTATTCAAACATTTCTCTTCAAGATTGGAACTTGTTATTTATCGGTTAAAAATGAAATAAATCAAGTTGGGGGTATAACTACCTCTCAGACCTTGACTGAAAACATCCTCAATTTCAAAACGGACAAGACCACTTACCTCGAATAATCCACATCATACAAACCAATTATTCATTTTTAAACCCGTATACGTTTCGCTTTCTAATTTTACCAGATTTAATTATAGATTTTCTTCTTGTTTGTAGTATTCTATTTTCAAGTTCGTTTCCTTATCGAATTCTATATATATATCGATAAATTGATTTCTAACTATCAAAATTTCTTAAAAATATTCTAACTCCTTAAATTCACGAAAAAAATTTGCCCCTCCTTTGTACCGGTCGATAGTTCAAACCTCAACTCGCCTCTCTAGGCCCTTTCCATTCAAAAAGAAAATCAAAAAGCCAAGTGGTGTAACGGCCCAGATTTTTTGACCATTTAGTTATTATTTAAAAATGTTTTTTATTGTTTTGGAAGTTTAAATGGTTTAATTTCAATAATTTTGAATATTTTATGTTATTCCGAAATGGTAGAAATTTAGTGGATCTGCAATATAATGTGAACTGGCAGTATAAAAGGATAAATTTTTAATTTAAAATAGTACGTTTACAAAGGATGTAGTAGCTAACGAACTCGGATTTCGATAAAATCAGTTTCATTAAATCCGAAATAATGAAATTAGGTAACCAACCAAGTTACGTCAAAAATGGCATCCGTATGTGGAAAAGAAAAAATAAAAGGCCAAAATTTGAACTAAAATTTGACGGTAATTGGAATTTGCTAATGCTAACGGCAAAACTGGAACCTGTGACCTATCCAGGAAAATTCTAAACGTAGGATATTAGCTATATATGAAATCTGGGAAAATCCTATAACGGATATAGAAAGTTATTAAGGAAACAAAATTTAAATAAATTATTTGAAAATCTAAATGAACTCCGATTTTTGATTTGAATACATAGGATTGAAGTACGTTAAAAACCGGACCAGATGGTGGAAGAATTTCTGAAAACCGTTATCGTTTGATACTCCAACATGAGACCGGAAGGTGTTGAAACTAACACAAAACACTATTTTGAATTTGAATTTAAATTATTTGAAAGTTCAAACAAATTCAAAATTGATATATTTTTTATATAGTATTGAAGAGCAAGAAAAATCGAACAATATGGTTGAAAAAGATTTCGGATAAGTTATCAATAAGTAAGTCAAATTAACATCCGAATAGGGTTGAGAAAACACACTTTACTATTCATAAATTATTAAATTTATTTATAATTTAATTAATTTAAGGATTAATCCTAGCCATCCATTTTCGACCGTTGGATTCGCGCCACCTCAGCAATCCATGTGACTCCTTCGGCTATAAATACCCCCCCCTTTTCATTTTAAACTCACTCCTCCTCCTCCTCTTTCAAGCTTTGGCAATGGCAGAAATAATAATAAAATATTAGGAAATAGGGAAAAGGGAAGAAAGGGAGAAAGGAGGGTAAGACGGGGAGCTAGGGACTCTTAGGCAGAAGCTTGGGCTTCACGGGGTAAGTTTTAAAATAATATTTATTTATTTATTTTTGTAATATATATATATATATATAATAATTAAAATAGAATTTGTAAAAATAAATATCGGAACATTCTAAGGGTGACAGAGAGGATAGTGTCTAAGGCTTGAGTTTGGAAAATATAGTTTCCTGCTCTCCCTGCCTATCCCTTACTGATCCGACGAATGGGATGATTAATTTAAATTTTAAATTTTAAATTTAATTTGAATTTAAAACAGACCAGGGGCATTTTCGTAATTTTTAACCATAAACTTTAAAAGCTTATAACTTTTTCAAAACAAGTCGGATTTCCACGAAACAAGGACCGTTGGATTCTTATCGAAAAATACTTTAAAATGAGTGGAAGCAGATTTTTGATCCGGGCTAAAAATTTTAAGTTATAATTAAATGAATATTTTTAAATATTTTATTTGAAAATTAAATTTAATTAATATTAAAATGGTTTTTCAATTTTAAAGAAAAATTGGATATGGCTAGAGATGGGAAAGTAGGATTTTTTAGAAGGGCAGGGAAGGTAATTTGGCTTATAACGCAATTAGAAATTAATTAAGATAAAAATAATTTAATTAATTTAATTAAATATATATTCATTTAAATTAGGTAAATATTGTAAATAGCATAACTTTTGCATACATTAACGAAATTTAACGAAACAGGATCCGTTGGGATCATATGGACTAGCACTACGCAATGGAACTGACCGCAAGTGGATTAGAGCTCGTTTGGATTTATGGCAAAATTAAACGCCTGAACCAAATCAATGACCGATTATCGTTATTCAACGATAAACCGTCCAATGTGAGTAAATCTCACTAACTCTGAACACTTTATATTTCTCTAAAGTATTTTTAGAATTGGTAAATATTGGCTGATTTGCTGTGTATTGGCTGTTTGGTTGAACTGCTAGTCAGTTGATTGAAAATATCGATAACGATATATATAAATCGTATCGAAATATTGATTCTGTTTATCAGAATATTTTACCTCCATGTTATTTATGTTGACTGACATCTGTGGATGCAGGGAAACAGGTCGGAGGAATCCAACTGGGTTCCTCAACATTTATTTACCGTTTTTCATATATTCTGATATATGATGTGTTATATCATCTGTTGTTGAACCTGTGTGTTTGGATGATGATTGAACCTTTTGATTTGGTATTTTTATACCATAAGTGATACTAGAAAGTGAAAAGGGATTTTCAAAGTTTATTTTGAAAATAAATTATTTATATAAAATTAATAGATTTTATATATAAAAGGAAGAGAATTTCATGAGAGAAAATGATTATAGAATCAAAGCTTTTGTTAAAAAAAATAAATATTGGTGAAATCAAATAGAAGGGAAAATATTGGTGAAATCAAATAGAAGGGAAAATATTGGTGAAATCAAATAGAAGGAAAAATATTGTTGAAATCAAATAGAAGGGAAAATATTGGTGAAATCAAATAGAAGGGAAAATATTGGTGAAATCAAATAGAAGGGAAATATTTGTGAAACGGTTACAAATAGAAATAAAAAGGGAAACATTCGTAAAAGTATTTACAAATGGAATTGAAAAGGGAATATTCATGTAGGGAATAAAGAAAAGTTGAAAGAAGTACTTATTTGTTAAATAAATAGAAAAGTTGAAAGAAATATTTATTTGTTGAATAAATAGAAAAGTTAAAGGGAATATTTATTTGTTAAATAAATAGAAGCGGAAAGAGAATAGTTATTTGTTGAGTAAACGAATAGAAAAAGAATCTATTCAAGGGAGGTAATTCAAAGGAATTATTCCAAAGGAATTATTCAAAAGAGAAAAGTCAAAGGGATTGATTCAAAAGAGTTAATCAACTAGAGTTAAACCGTTGGAGTTAAACTGTTAGAGTTAAACAGTTGGAGTTAAACTGTTAGAGTTAAACAGTTGGAGTTAAACTGTTAGAGTTAAACCGTTGAAGTTAAACTGTCAGAGTTAAACCGTAAAGTTAAACAGTTAGAGTTAGTTAGTTAGAGTTAACCAGTTAGAGTTATTCAGTTAGAGTTATCCAGTTAGAGTTATTCAGTTAGAATTAACCAGTTAGAGTTAATCAGTTAGAGTTAATCGTTTTGAGTCAAATCGAACTAGAGTATTCAAATATAGTAATCGAATAAGGGTTAATTGAATATTAGTTATTCAATTAGAATTGATCGAATCTAATTATTCGAGATAGAGTTAAAAATAGACAAAGTTATTTAAGGATGAATTTCCATTTAGCACGACTGCTAGCGTAATTCGCAGGGCTGCAGATAGCCTACGGCGGTCGGATGTTCCCTGGGGGAATCAGGCGTAACCATTGTGATCGCTGCGATCTAGAGTCAAGCAAATGGTGTTAAATCAAATAGTAATTAATCAATAGAAGTTAATTAAGTCGAGTTAGTCGAGTATTGGTAAATTAAGTAGGGTTAGTCAAAAAGGGAATTAATCGAATATCACCTATTCGAAGTAGAGTTATCGAATATAGTTTATTCGAGAAGAGTAATCGAATATAGTTCGTTCGAAGTGTGTTAAATCGAATATAGTTATTCGAAGGAGAGAATTATCGAATATGGTTTATTCGAAGTGAGATTTTTCGAATATTAGTTATTCGAAGAAAAGGATTACGAATATTAGTTATTCGAATAGGGGAATCGAATATAGTTTATTCGAAAGAGAATTATCGGATAGTGATTATTCGAGAGTGAATCATACATGGAAATTCGATTATATCGAATCAAGGGAAGTAATGTTTACTTTCCATTTCAAATCAAGTTTTAATTACCTGTTAATAAAGTAGTTGGTTGTTTATTTATCCAAATTAAGATATGGAAATATATTTAAGTTAACATATTTTGAAAGCATGGAATTATAACATTTATAGTTATAATCAAATGATTCAGTAAAGGAAGTGGATTCATAAATAGAATCCGAGAGTTCGCAAGGAAGTTTCTTAAAGAGTGAAGTTGGAACTCTGTCTATTTGGAAGTTAGAAATGTTGTTCAGTTAAGGTCTGATAGGTAATTATACCCCAACTTGATTGACTTCGTTTTAACTAAGAAGTGGATAAGGTTCGAGAGTGAAAGTGGTTAAGTGAATTTAGTTAATGAGCGAAATGGTTGGTGTTGGCATAGCGATGTTTATTCAAACATCAGTTTAAACCCAATGAAGGAGATTTGGAAATGTCTTCCAAATGAAAAATCAGAAATGTTTTCTGAATATAGAAAATGAGACATGGAATTGTTTTCCATTGTTAATAACGTATATTTTCTAAATATAGTAAATAAGAAATATAGGAAAACAAGAATAAGGAAAAGGGTAAATTTATGATAATTTGATGATGAATGATGATTGATCGATAGAATTTCCATCTGGAAATAATATCGTTGTTTGCACACAGACATGTTTTCATTTGATAGTTAAATCACCGACTATCAAAGTTTTTGACCATTTTACGTTGTTAATATGGAGAGACCGGTTGGATTATTATCCAGAGAACCACTCCGTATTGGCATAAGCATTGCGAATCAAGTATGCTGAATATATTGAAGAGGGAGTTATGCAAGGGCTATCCTATTTACAGAATAGTGCCTTCGGTTTGTCCAGTCCCAGGACAAACGTGAATGGACGAATGTCTGACAGAGTATATTCAAAGGATCACGTAAGTTGATCTCTTCAAACGTACTTACGTTTGGTGGCGGAGGAATTCGTTTCTCTTAGCTGTATACCCGTGGTATTTTTGGTGAAATCAATTTGTGATTTGGCGGGTATGACGATGTGGCATTCAAAGTAATGGAGGTGTGTTCCGTCAAAAGATACGTTATGACCTCTAGCCTCATCAACCGGGAAATGACAAAAATCGGGCAGGCAGCATGGCTATGTGGGTCGCACCCATTAGGATGTATGATCACCTATCTAGACAAATTCCAATTGCTTCTTAAATCTATCGATGCTGCCCCATTCGGGAGACGGTTGCTGATCCCAACCGTTGGTGATATACATTCGATACACTCAAGCGAAATGAGTGGTCGGTCATGTGAGGGCCGGGTTGCAAGATGTTCTTGTTGAACCCAGTGTATTCGCCTCTAGAGATACACTATCGGCAGGTGGTCCCATACCTTGTCAAAGTCGAAATCCAATTTCCAATAAGTGCCCGCGAGTTTGATTTGTATATTATATATGTAGAGCGTGAGATGCAAGCGTTCTACTATATTTTAATTACTTGTGATTAGACATTATTATAATATCAGATAATATATGATTTCCAAAGTGTTTTGGGTTATCGTAAGGTAAAAACCGTCCGTGTTTATGTGTGGATTGGTCTTACGATTATCTTTTCTTTCGGAAGGATTTTGAAAGTTAAACCAAATGATTTGAGTTTACTCACACCAGTCCCATGACTGACCCAGAGTTTATTTTGTTTTGTTTTCCCTAAACTCTTGGGTGCCCAAATTTGTACGGGCAGTCAAGTAGTCAGGATTTACAGGTATGCTTGAAGAGCTTGGAGCAGGAGGCTTCAAGATTTTTCTAGCTATTGATTATTCCGCTCTGATGAAAGTGTTGTACTCTGATAATGGTATGATATACATATACTACTTTGATTTCAAGATATGTTGTCTATTATATTTTATTCGTTCCGCTGTGAGATTCGTGTTACTCTGATGTTGTTGTGTTCTTCTTCTTCTTCTGTTCTAATTTTCTATCTTATCTATCCTCACCCTCTAATTTCTTTCTTGGACTATCCGGTAATTTCGACTTTTGATTGTTCGATAGGTGTTATATATCGGATAACCAAGGTCGTTTTTTCCCGGGTCGTTACAGTTGGTATCAGAGCTGAAGGTTTAGTGATTTACCTTGGCTCTGTGGCGTGACTCGGTAGAGATGGGGTTAGTAATGCCCTAGACTGAGTTTGAGTGTATATATACGAGTGAACGTATTTGTTATTTGATATAAAAATGGTTTTATATTGTGGAGATTTATTGGTTGAGTTGTTTATGAGTTCTAGTCGATCAGTTTGATCCGCTGTATCGATAGGAGTTTATAAACACTTGAATACGATGGGTCGACACGATATGTTTTGAAAAAAAAGGGTAAATGAAATAATTTTACCCAAATTATATTTTGATATAAGCAAAGTATAGATCTTTGAAATTATTATAGTATATTGAATGTGTTGGTTGTGATTATAATCGAATAAGATTATAAAATGTGAAATGGTTATGTAAATAACAAATCAAAATTCATATAAGTGAAATATATGAAATCAGATGAATTAAATCTGAATTTAAATCTGAATTTAAGTTCAGAATTGGAAGTAAATTGCTAAAATTTGAATAAGCGTTGTAAATGGAATTAAATTGAATATATGTGAATTTTAAAATCCCGAGAGATTTTAAATTTGTTACAAGCATTGAAAAGGGATATTTTGAAATGAATTTCAAAATGAAAATGTTTAAAAATGGGTTTTGAAAGTGCTATAGTATTGAACTCACTTCGATAGCTGGAAAATAAATTCCGATGTTGATCCGGACATCATCGGTGCTCATTTTCGAGTTTGTAAGTGACGGATTACTACCAAAGATTTTGTTTTTAATTGTTTTGAAAAACCGAGTTGTTTTGATATTCCAAAGGGATATTTGATTTTTGGAAAAGGCAAAGCTATTTGAAACTCCCAGGTACAGATTATTGAAATAAACACAAATTAAATAGAAATTTGTGAAAGAAAATTTGAAATTGAATTGAAGACAGTTCAGTGGAAATTGAGTTGAATTGAAATAGAATGGTATCAAGTAGAATTGGACTAGATTAGAGATAATCTGGGATAGAAATGGATGGTCGAGCAAGAAATTGAATTGAGATTGGAATTGCAGTTTGATTGAAATTTGGCTTGGTTATAAGCGGATGGTCATGTTGAAGATAAAAGTGATTGGGAGTTTGATTGGGATGATAGTGGTATATGCTAAATTGATAGCAGAATTGAATGCCGGCAAAAAGGTACACGTACATATTCATATGAGTTGGATGAGATTTATGAGCCTGTTTGGCAAGCCACTTGGCTGTTTGATTTTCTTTTGGGTTGAAGAAGGCCTAGAGAGGCGAGTTGGAGTTTGAGCTATTGACCAGTACAAAGGAGATGCTGGCGAAATTTTTCAGAAATTTCGAATGTTAGAAAATTTTCAGAATTTTTGAAATTTTCGTTTATAGAAATAAATTAATAAATTAATTAGAATTAATTGGTTTAGTGAAACCGGAGTAAATAAATAATTTTAACCTAGTTATAAAGTTCATTTTTCTATCTTAGCAATTTCGAGGACGAAATTATTTTAAGGGGGAAAGAATGTAACGGCCCAGATTTTTTGACCATTTAGTTATTATTTAAAAATGTTTTTTTATTGTTTTGGAAGTTTAAATGGTTTAATTTCAATAATTTTGAATATTTTATGTTATTCCGAAATGGTAGAAATTTAGTGGATCTGCAATATAATGTGAACTGGCAGTATAAAAGGATAAATTTTTAATTTAAAATAGTACGTTTACAAAGGATGTAGTAGCTAACGAACTCGGATTTCGATAAAATCAGTTTCATTAAATCCGAAATAATGAAATTAGGTAACCAACCAAGTTACGTCAAAAATGGCATCCGTATGTGGAAAAGAAAAAATAAAAGGCCAAAATTTGAACTAAAATTTGATGGTAATTGGAATTTGCTAATGCTAACGGCAAAACTGGAACCTGTGACCTATCCAGGAAAATTCTAAACGTAGGATATTAGCTATATATGAAATCTGGGAAAATCCTATAACGGATATAGAAAGTTATTAAGGAAACAAAATTTAAATAAATTATTTGAAAATCTAAATGAACTCCGATTTTTGATTTGAATACATAGGATTGAAGTACGTTAAAAACCGGACCAGATGGTGGAAGAATTTCTGAAAACCGTTATCGTTTGATACTCCAACATGAGACCGGAAGGTGTTGAAACTAACACAAAACACTATTTTGAATTTGAATTTAAATTATTTGAAAGTTCAAACAAATTCAAAATTGATATATTTTTTATATAGTATTGAAGAGCAAGAAAAATCGAACAATATGGTTGAAAAAGATTTCGGATAAGTTATCAATAAGTAAGTCAAATTAACATCCGAATAGGGTTGAGAAAACACACTTTACTATTCATAAATTATTAAATTTATTTATAATTTAATTAATTTAAGGATTAATCCTAGCCATCCATTTTCGACCGTTGGATTCGCGCCACCTCAGCAATCCATGTGACTCCTTCGGCTATAAATAGCCCCCCCCTTCATTTTAAACTCACTCCTCCTTCTCCTCTTTCAAGCTTTGGCAATGGCAGAAATAATAATAAAATATTAGGAAATAGGGAAAAGGGAAGAAAGGGAGAAAGGAGGGTAAGACGGGGAGCTAGGGACTCTTAGGCAGAAGCTTGGGCTTCACGGGGTAAGTTTTAAAATAATATTTATTTATTTATTTTTGTAATATATATATATATATATATATAATAATTAAAATAGAATTTGTAAAAATAAATATCGGAACATTCTAAGGGTGACAGAGAGGATAGTGTCTAAGGCTTGAGTTTGGAAAATATAGTTTCCTGCTCTCCCTGGCTATCCCTAACTGATCCGACGAATGGGATGATTAATTTAAATTTTAAATTTTAAATTTAATTTGAATTTAAAACAGACCAGGGGCATTTTCGTAATTTTTAACCATAAACTTTAAAAGCTTATAACTTTTTCAAAACAAGTCGGATTTCCACGAAACAAGGACCGTTGGATTCTTATCGAAAAATACTTTAAAATGAGTGGAAGCAGATTTTTGATCCGGGCTAAAAATTTTAAGTTATAATTAAATGAATATTTTTAAATATTTTATTTGAAAATTAAATTTAATTAATATTAAAATGGTTTTTCAATTTTAAAGAAAAATTGGATATGGCTAGAGATGGGAAAGTAGGATTTTTTAGAAGGGCAGGGAAGGTAATTTGGCTTATAACGCAATTAGAAATTAATTAAGATAAAAATAATTTAATTAATTTAATTAAATATATATTCATTTAAATTAGGTAAATATTGTAAATAGCATAACTTTTGCATACATTAACGAAATTTAACGAAACAGGATCCGTTGGGATCATATGGACAAGCACTACGCAATGGAACTGACCGCAAGTGGATTGGAGCTCGTTTGGATTTATGGCAAAATTAAACGCCTGAACCAAATCAATGACCGATTATCGTTATTCAACGATAAACCGTCCAATGTGAGTAAATCTCACTAACTCTGAACACTTTATATTTCTCTAAAGTATTTTTAGAATTGGTAAATATTGGCTGATTTGCTGTGTATTGGCTGTTTGGTTGAACTGCTAGTCAGTTGATTGAAAATATCGATAACGATATATATAAATCGTATCGAAATATTGATTCTGTTTATTAGAATATTTTACCTCCATGTTATTTATGTTGACTGACATCTGTGGATGCAGGGAAACAGGTCGGAGGAATCCAACTGGATTCCTCAACATTTATTTACCGTTTTTCATATATTCTGATATATGATGTGTTATATCATCTGTTGTTGAACCTGTGTGTTTGGATGATGATTGAACCTTTTGATTTGGTATTTTTATACCATAAGTGATACTAGAAAGTGAAAAGGGATTTTCAAAGTTTATTTTGAAAATAAATTATTTATATAAAATCAATAGATTTTATATATAAAAGGAAGAGAATTTCATGAGAGAAAATGATTATAGAATCAAAGCTTTTGTTAAAAAAATAAATATTGGTGAAATCAAATAGAAGGGAAAATATTGGTGAAATCAAATAGAAGGGAAAATATTGGTGAAATCAAATAGAAGGAAAAATATTGTTGAAATCAAATAGAAGGGAAAATATTGGTGAAATCAAATAGAAGGGAAAATATTGGTGAAATCAAATAGAAGGGAAATATTTGTGAAACGGTTACAAATAGAAATAAAAAGGGAAACATTCGTAAAAGTATTTACAAATGGAATTGAAAAGGGAATATTCATGTAGGGAATAAAGAAAAGTTGAAAGAAGTACTTATTTGTTAAATAAATAGAAAAGTTGAAAGAAATATTTATTTGTTGAATAAATAGAAAAGTTAAAGGGAATATTTATTTGTTAAATAAATAGAAGCGGAAAGAGAATAGTTATTTGTTGAGTAAACGAATAGAAAAAGAATCTATTCAAGGGAGGTAATTCAAAGGAATTATTCCAAAGGAATTATTCAAAAGAGAAAAGTCAAAGGGATTGATTCAAAAGAGTTAATCAACTAGAGTTAAACCGTTGGAGTTAAACTGTTAGAGTTAAACAGTTGGAGTTAAACTGTTAGAGTTAAACAGTTGGAGTTAAACTGTTAGAGTTAAACCGTTGAAGTTAAACTGTCAGAGTTAAACCGTAAAGTTAAACAGTTAGAGTTAGTTAGTTAGAGTTAACCAGTTAGAGTTATTCAGTTAGAGTTATCCAGTTAGAGTTATTCAGTTAGAATTAACCAGTTAGAGTTAATCAGTTAGAGTTAATCGTTTTGAGTCAAATCGAACTAGAGTATTCAAATATAGTAATCGAATAAGGGTTAATTGAATATTAGTTATTCAATTAGAATTGATCGAATCTAATTATTCGAGATAGAGTTAAAAATAGACAAAGTTATTTAAGGATGAATTTCCATTTAGCACGACTGCTAGCGTAATTCGCAGGGCTGCAGATAGCCTACGGCGGTCGGATGTTCCCTGGGGGAATCAGGCGTAACCATTGTGATCGCTGCGATCTAGAGTCAAGCAAATGGTGTTAAATCAAATAGTAATTAATCAATAGAAGTTAATTAAGTCGAGTTAGTCGAGTATTGGTAAATTAAGTAGGGTTAGTCAAAAAGGGAATTAATCGAATATCACCTATTCGAAGTAGAGTTATCGAATATAGTTTATTCGAGAAGAGTAATCGAATATAGTTCGTTCGAAGTGTGTTAAATCGAATATAGTTATTCGAAGGAGAGAATTATCGAATATGGTTTATTCGAAGTGAGATTTTTCGAATATTAGTTATTCGAAGAAAAGGATTACGAATATTAGTTATTCGAATAGGGGAATCGAATATAGTTTATTCGAAAGAGAATTATCGGATAGTGATTATTCGAGAGTGAATCATACATGGAAATTCGATTATATCGAATCAAGGGAAGTAATGTTTACTTTCCATTTCAAATCAAGTTTTAATTATCTGTTAATAAAGTAGTTGGTTGTTTATTTATCCAAATTAAGATATGGAAATATATTTAAGTTAACATATTTTGAAAGCATGGAATTATAACATTTATAGTTATAATCAAATGATTCAGTAAAGGAAGTGGATTCATAAATAGAATCCGAGAGTTCGCAAGGAAGTTTCTTAAAGAGTGAAGTTGGAACTCTGTCTATTTCGAAGTTAGAAATGTTGTTCAGTTAAGGTCTGATAGGTAATTATACCCCAACTTGATTGACTTCGTTTTAACTAAGAAGTGGATAAGGTTCGAGAGTGAAAGTGGTTAAGTGAATTTAGTTAATGAGCGAAATGGTTGGTGTTGGCATAGCGATGTTTATTCAAACATCAGTTTAAACCCAATGAAGGAGATTTGGAAATGTCTTCCAAATGAAAAATCAGAAATGTTTTCTGAATATAGAAAATGAGACATGGAATTGTTTTCCATTGTTAATAACGTATATTTTCTAAATATAGTAAATAAGAAATATAGGAAAACAAGAATAAGGAAAAGGGTAAATTTATGATAATTTGATGATGAATGATGATTGATCGATAGAATTTCCATCTGGAAATAATATCGTTGTTTGCACACAGACATGTTTTCATTTGATAGTTAAATCACCGACTATCAAAGTTTTTGACCATTTTACGTTGTTAATATGGAGAGACCGGTTGGATTATTATCCAGAGAACCACTCCGTATTGGCATAAGCATTGCGAATCAAGTATGCTGAATATATTGAAGAGGGAGTTATGCAAGGGCTATCCTATTTACAGAATAGTGCCTTCGGTTTGTCCAGTCCCAGGACAAACGTGAATGGACGAATGTCTGACAGAGTATATTCAAAGGATCGCGTAAGTTGATCTCTTCAAACGTACTTACGTTTGGTGGCGGAGGAATTCGTTTCTCTTAGCTGTATACCCGTGGTATTTTTGGTGAAATCAATTTGTGATTTGGCGGGTATGACGATGTGGCATTCAAAGTAATGGAGGTGTGTTCCGTCAAAAATACGTTATGACCTCTAGCCTCATCAACCGGGAAATGACAAAAATCGGGCAGGCAGCATGGCTATGTGGGTCGCACCCATTAGGATGTATGATCACCTATCTAGAGAAATTCCAATTGCTTCTTAAATCTATCGATGCTGCCCCATTCGGGAGACAGTTGCTGATCCCAACCGTTGGTGATATACATTCGATACACTCAAGCGAAATGAGTGGTCGGTCGTGTGAGGGCCGGGTTGCAAGATGTTCTTGTTGAACCCAGTGTATTCGCCTCTAGAGATACACTATCGGCAGGTGGTCCCATACCTTGTCAAAGTCGGAATCCAATTTCCAATAAGTGCCCGCGAGTTTGATTTGTATACTATATATGTAGAGCGTGAGATGCAAGCGTTCTACTATATTTTAATTACTTGTGATTAGACATTATTATAATATCAGATAATATATGATTTCCAAAGTGTTTTGGGTTATCGTAAGGTAAAAACCGTCCATGTTTATGTGTGGATTGGTCTTACGATTATCTTTTCTTTCGGAAGGATTTTGAAAGTTAAACCAAATGATTTGAGTTTACTCACACCAGTCCCATGACTGACCCAGAGTTTATTTTGTTTTGTTTTCCCTAAACTCTTGGGTGCCCAAATTTGTACCGGCAGTCAAGTAGTCAGGATTTACAGGTATGCTTGAAGAGCTTGGAGCAGGAGGCTTCAAGATTTTTCTAGCTATTGATTATTCCGCTGTGATGAAAGTGTTGTACTCTGATAATGGTATGATATACATATACTACTTTGATTTCAAGATATGTTGTCTATTATATTTTATTCGTTCCGCTGTGAGATTCGTGTTACTCTGATGTTGTTGTGTTCTTCTTCTTCTTCTGTTCTAATTTTCTATCTTATCTATCCTCACCCTCTAATTTCTTTCTTGGACTATTCGGTAATTTCGACTTTTGATTGTTCGATAGGTGTTATATATCGGATAACCAAGGTCGTTTTTTCCCGGGTCGTTACAAGTGGCTTGCTGATTCGGCGCATAAAAACTCATATGGAATTTAAACATGTACCTTATTGTCGAGCACACGAATTATAACCTTCATACACTTCATCCCATACCTGTCTAACCCATATACGTCCATTCCTAATTTATTCCAACTCAATCTAGTCATTTTAGTTCAATTCGCTAATTTATTCTTTAATTAACACTTTTGCCTATTTCACTTTTTATTTGAACATATCATGTTCAAATATAAATTAATTTGTTTATAAAACAATCGAATGCCATTTCTAATTCAAGTTTCATATTCGATTGAATATGAATTTACAAACCACTTTTTCTGATCCGAAGTCCAATTTCGATTTAAAATTCCACTAACTTATTTTTCTTCAAATTAGTTAATTCTACTCAACAATTAAACATCTGATTTGATTTTGTTTCAAAAATCACTTCATCACTCCACTCGAGTTCAGATATTATTTATAACTCAAATATGGATTTTTCCTAAATGAAATGCAGATTTTATTTACTTAAAATCCTTTTATTTATTTAAATAAACCGTTATGGTTTTATAATGGTTATGGCATTGTTTTTCTGAAAATTTGATTTTGACATAACTCAAAATCTATTCGACGAAATCTAGTTTTTTCTCTTCCATTAGAAAACTATTATCAAATCGGTCCTGGCGATTCTTGTTTCAAAGAATTCCAACTTAAATTGAGTTCTATATACTCAATTGATGTTCGAAAACCCAATTTACGAACTACCGCGCTGCGGCAAGTCCATTTTAATTATATTAATATATATATAAACATTTAAACTTCGTTTATAATAAATTCAACTTCATTCTAATATATATCAAATCAATTTTCCCAATTTAGCATAATACTTCTGATTATCTATAATTGTCGATTTTTCCGTACTCGGTAATAAATTCATTTATACTTCGATCTTCTATATTTAATTCCAAATTCCTTTTATAAATAAATTATTTGTAAAATTCAATATAATCGAATTTCAAATTATAAACCCATTGGATTTTTCACAGTTCAGCTTATATTCCGAATTCACAAATATAATCAATCGCTCCATTTCAAAACACTTTCCAATTCATTTTTAAATTCATATTTGAATTTAAATTGCTACATTATCAAATGATAATTTATTTTCACCAGATTTATAAACATCGTTTATAAATTCAACTTCCTTGTTTTATATATTAAAACAAGTTTCCGTTTCAAATCCATTTGAAACTCAATCCCTATTTTGAATATTATATTATAACTTATATATATAAATAGTGGATCTATTTTCATATTTAAAATAATATAATCCTAATATTTTTTTTTGAAAATATTTATTCGAATAAATTTGATCTAATCGAATTCAAATCATAATCCCATACGAATTTATTTTAAGTTCAATTTACATTCTGAATATCAGAATAGACTTCGTCGTTTCCCTTTAAAACACGATTCTCAATCCTCATTTTAAATTTATATTTGAATTTAAATATTAAATTATCCAAAGGGTAATTTTTCCATTTCATTTATAAACAACATGTATAAATTTACTTCAATTCCCTAATTATCCAATGAAAATTATTCCATTTTACTTATAAACCAAGTTTATAAATTTACTTCAATTTTCTGCATATTTAATTTATAAACATCGTTTATAAATTCAATACTTGTTTTATTTATTCAAAAAAAGTTAATATTTCTATAGCTCATTAAAAATTCGTATTCTAATTTTAAAAGTAGATTTTTCGTTTTTTGTGTCAAATGTCCTTTTCATGATATTTTTATATATCGACACTTTAGTACCAGTAATATTTAAACATCCAAATCACCTAATTATCGATCACAGGTTTTCCAACACATCATATATGATAATATATACGAAAACAAAAAATAATAAAATTTGAGGAATCCTATTGGATCCCTCCAACCTGTTTTCCCTGCATCCACATACTTTAGCCAACATAAATAATACCCATCCTACTTCGACGCAAGATATCGCGGTATAGAAGGTCATCCACTATCATAGCATGGGGCGCATAGGGTCATCCGCTAATGATACAACAGGCATCCGCTAGTGACACTGCGGGAACTATCCAATCACCAATATATATATATATATATAATAACCACAAACACCAATCCTAAATAACCAATATATATTTAATAACCACAATATTATTTCAATGCATGCAATCAACCAACAAACAATTATTTTTAACTGATAAAAATAATTCTAAATAAAATTTGAGTGAGATTTACTCACCGTGATTTCATTTCGATCCATTCTGATTTCAATATCTTTCAACGATTTCCGAGATTTCGAACCCCACACAAATGATTCTATTCGATTTACCCTAGCATAAGAAAATTTCGAGTTTAAAAATAAGCTATTAAATTTATTTAACAAGGTCTTATATCAAGTATATACTAAAACTTAATCTTCCTTTTTCTATTTGGCTAGTCTTGAGAAGCTAACCATTTTAAGTTTAAATAGCTTACTCATCTCAATGATTCACTAGCTAGATTTTTCTTTTCAGTTTCCAAATTTAAATTAATGGTTAATGATTTTTTTTCCTTAACAGTATAATTTCATTTCTAACGTGCATACTAAACAAATAAATAAATAAAAACCTACTCTATTAAGGATTCACCTCTTGTTAGTTCAACCAAAAATCTGCTAGCATTGCCAGCCCTCTATACTCCATGTTTTCCTGAAAATAGCAACTTAGACATTTCTATATCCTAATCCCCATTGCTAGAGTATCGAAACGAGCATCACCACATCATTATCGAAGTCAGCTCCTTGGCATCGTGATTTCCCATCCCAATATCACAACCTCGTCCACCACTCTCTCTATACATCGCGACCTCAAAATTGACAACCAAAATAGTCGACACTGCTTCTACCAGTTCTCCCCTCAAAATACCGACTCGAACTCCAGAATCAATCGAAAACCCACATCACTTCAATCCTCAAACATCCCCTAACACCTACCGTCGATCTTCACAACATCGACATCACCAAATTCCATTACTCGCAATAGTCGATTTGGGTACTCACGCTTCTCCCTCGTTGTCCCAAAAGCCATCGCGATTCAACCCTAAAATGACTGTTTGAAATCGAACGCCCCTTCCCAGTACACAATCGCTATTCAGGGTTTAATTTCGGTGGCCTGTGATTTTATTCTGACTTTGATTTTGAAACAAGTTCAGCCATTTTTTTTGTTTTTATTTTCGAAGCTTTTTATTATCTGAGGAACGCAAATAAGAATATGGAAGAGGAATAAAATGTGGTAGTCGAGTTTAACAATAAAAAAGGGATGATGAAGTTTATTTTAGGATCGACCATTTTTCTTATTCGATTTTTCTGAGGAACTGAAATCAAAAGAGAATGGGAAGGGTGGATCCACGTATATATAGGAACAAGATCACTTGGCTATTAAGGAATTTGTGGTACAATAGTAGGATAGGCTAAGTACACCGTATTAAATATTGATTAGATTTTGATTTAACCGCGATTTGATTTCAAGCTTATCCGTTAAAATTTTATAATAATATATTTCAGGGTACCGAACTCCAACTTAACCACAACAACTGACACTTCTGGGGTTAAACCGCCATTCTGAACACACTGGGATAGGTTTCACAGCCTCATTCTATCATATGGAGAGGATATTAATTTAAATTGATATAAAATAAATTAAACACAATTAATTCTTTGACAACAAATTATCATTATCGTCTTATATATTCAAGTAGAATATATATTCATCATCTAAGTTATTTTGATTCAGTTTTAATTTCGAATTAAACTAGTTCAGATTCCTGTATTACGAATTATATATATATATTCGAAATAAATCGTATTTCGATTATTAAATTGATAACTCCATATAAAATACCATTTATATTATCAATTCAATATTTAAAACGATATTAAATATTTAAAATTAATCGACAGAAATCTGGGTCGTTACATTCTTCCCCCCTTAAAAGAATTTCGTCCGCGAAATTACTAAGGTAGGAAAAATGCTATAAACCCATTAAATTTTCAAAAATTCACTTTGTTGCAACTCAACATTTCATATTTCTACAACTTTTAGTTCCACTAAAACTTTTGGTTTTTATCCATTCACATTCAGTTCATATACATTTAAATGGATTTTAATCAATTCACTTTGATCCATTTAACTTGCTTAAGTTAAATTAAATTCCAGAATTCAAATATCCGGGTTTTTATTTCAAATCCCTTTGAAATCACATAAATATATACATATATTTTTTTCCATTTCAAATTCAAAACATTTGAATTTTCATATTAACTCGTTTTCTTTCAAACAAATTTCCATCCAACTTTTCTAAGGTAGCAATCCATCACTTAGAAACTCGAAAATGAACACTGACGATACTGCAGTCATCATCAGATATATTTTCCAGCCACTGAAGTGAGTTAAGTGCTTTATCACTTTCAAAATCCACTCAAAATGATTTTTTTCAAAACAAAGCTATATTATTTCAATATACTTTCAGAAAATATTTTTCAAACTCCCAGGATTTTAAAATCTTAATTCTAATTCTGAATCAACTTCAATTCATTTCATTTGTATATCTTATTCTTATACAAATTCTATTTGGTTATATATAATCATTCCAATTTTATAATATTATCTTATTATAGTATTAAAAACCAACTTGTCCGTATATGATAATAATTTCATAAAATTACTTTCTATATCAAAATAGAATTTTGAGTAAAATTATCTTGTTTACCCACTTAAAACAATATTGTGTCAAATGTCTCTGTTTAAGTGTTTAGAAATTCCTATCGACTTCGTGGCGTTCCACGATTCGATCAGAATTCATAAACCACTCAACAGACTAGCCAACACAATATAAAACAGTTTTTATATCAAATAACAAATATGCGCTCTTGTATATACACTCAACTCATTCTACGGTACTACTGACCCTATCTCTAATGAGCACAATCCCACCAAAGCCTAGGCATTCGCTCAACCTAAGCTCTGATACCAACTGTAACGAACCGCAAATCCGTACTATCTGAGCTGACTACATACATCACACATCCAACCCAAATATCACAGAAATACGAATCATTTTTTTTGAAGAAAAAAGGTAGAAGAAGAACAGAAATAAAAGCACAGAACCTCACATCGCAGCAGAACAAAATATAATATATTATAACTTTTCAAATAAAAAAATTTAACTGTATAACATACAATTATCAGAGTACAACACTTACAACACAGCAAAAATAAAAATACTATATATCTAACACTGAAGCCTCTTGCTCCAAGCTCCTTTAGATAGATCTGTAAAATCCTGAACTACTTGACTGCCCGTACAAAATTGGGCACCCAAGAGTTTACGTAAAACAAAACAAAATAAGCTCCAGGTTAGTCATGGGACTGGTATGAGTAAACAATTTAAAACAGTTTGGGAAAATAAACGATATCTCATAAGACCACGCCGTAAACACCAAACGGGTTTTTCCCCTATGAGAATCCAAACACTTGATTTAACTTTAAAAATCCTTTTGAAACAAAAACGATAATCTTTATATCAAAACTCATTTGATATTATAATAGTGTCTACATCAAATAAATAGAAATCTAGTGGAACGCTTTCATCTCACGTTCCACATATGTATAATATACAATCAAAACTGCGAGCACTTATTGGATAATGAATTTCCAACTATGACAAGGTATGGAACCACCTTCCGATTGTGTATCTCTAAAGGAGAATACACCGAGTTCAACAAGAACATCTTGTAACCCGACCACACATGACCGACCACTCATTTCGCTTGAGTGTATCGAATGTATATCACCAACGGTTGGGATCAGCAGTCGTTTTCCTGAACGGGACAACATCGAATAGAATAAGGAATTAAATGAATTTCTCTAGATAGGTGATAATACACCCTAATGGGAGCTACCCACATAGCCATGCTGCCTAGCCGATTTTTGTCATTTCCCGGTTGTTGAGGCCTGAGGCTACGATTACTTATCATTCAATGATAACACAATCACTTTGAATGCAACATTGTCAGATCCGTTAATCATTAATTGATTTGCATAAATATATTCTGGATATTATGCTAAGAGAATAAATTCTCCACCATCGTATATATCTATACAGACCAACGTATGCGATCATTGGAAATACTTTGTCAGAAATTCGTCCATACACTTCATTCTGGGACTGAACGAAACCGAAGGCACAATTTTTATTAGTAGAAAAGTCCTTGCACTTTACTCTGTCTTTGATTATCTTCATATAATATGATTCGCAATGTTACTGTCAATACGGAGTGGTTCACGGATAATAATCCAACCGGTCTCTCCATGTTGACAACGATATTGGCAAACCCTTCGATAGTCAGTTATTTAACAATCGAAGAAAAACAAACATTCAAAGCATCAAACAAATCACTGGGCCTTTTAATTAATATTTCATTAATTAAAACTCTTCTCCATTTCCTTATCCATATTCGTTAACACGATATTTTCGATAATCATCTTAACCTCTTACGCTATTTGGAAAATATTTCCATATATCGCCTTTTTTATTTTCTATACTTAAAAAATATATTCTATTTATAATTGGAAAACATTCCAATTACTTATCTCTTCCATGACCATTCATTTATTTCTATACTCAGAAATTATTTATTATTATATTTCCAAATTTCCACTTACTTGGGTTATAACGAATGTTGTGTAAAACATCGTTACAACAGCCCAAAACATTGCACTCAACTAACTCTTATTCAAACATTTCTCTTCTAGACTGGATCTTACTATTTATCGGTTAAAAATGAAATCAATCAAGTTGGTGTATAACTACCTCTCAGACCTTGACTAAAAACATCCTTAATTTCAAAACGGACAAGTAAACTTACCTCGAATAATCAACATCTTACAAACTAATTATTCATTTTTAAACCCGTATACGTTTCGCTTTCTAATTTTACCAGATTTAATTATAGATTTTCTTTTTGTTTATAGTATTCTATTTTCAAGTTCGTTTCCTTATTGAATTCTATACATATCGATAAATTGATTTCTAACTATCAAAATTTCTTAAAAATATTCTAACTCCTTAAATTCCCAGAAAAATTTCGCCATAACCTTCTTTGTACCGGTCGATAGTTCAAATCTCAACTCGCTTCTCTAGGCCCTTTCCATTCAAAAAGAAAATCAAAAAGCCAAGTGGCTCGCCGATTCGGCGTATAAAAACTCATATGGAATTTAAACATGTACATTATTATCGGGCACACGAATTATAACCTTCATGCACTTCATCCCATACCTGTCTAACCCACATACATCCATTCCTAATTTATTCCAAATCAATCTGGTCATTTTAACCCAATTCGCTAATTTATTCTTTAATTAACACTTTTGCCTATTTCACTTTTTATTTGAACATATCACGTTCAATTATAAATTAATTTGTTTATAAAACTGTAATGACCCGCACTGTCAGGGGTATTATAATTAATTTATTTAATTATATATATCGTGATGTAGTGAATTAAATAGAGGTTTAATTAAATAATATGAAATAATTAATTTAATTAAATAATTAAAAAATATATTTAATTCAGAAATAATCAAAAATATTGGAAATCACAATATTCGATGAACGGGGTCGTCACTTAGATTCAATTCAGCTTAGAGTTGAATTATATTGACGAATATATTCAATCGACGACAGTTTGAACGTATAATTATAATATAATTAAAATAGAGCTCGAAATGGCGCTGCAGTTCGCTACTTGGCGATTTGAACTTCAACTGAATGTACAGGATTCGTTTTAAACCGGATTTCTGTGAAATAAGAAAACGTGTGGAGCTGGTGGAGTATATCTTTCTAGTGGAAGAGAAAAATCAGGATTTCGTCATGTAGATTTTGATGTATGTCCAAATCAAATTTTAGAAAAGTCGCTGTGGAATTCCTTTATAGTTTATAAAGGAATTATTTATATTTTAAAAAGGAATTTCAATGTAAATTGAATATCGATAAATCTAAAATCTAAAATATCAAACTGTAAATTCTGATATGATATTCTGGTGCTGTACGATATCATATGTGGAGATATACGATAATATTAATTTATTAATATTAAATTTAATTATATTTAAATATATTTATATATTTAAATGGTCTATTCAGCGCTTTAAAAATAGCCAGTTTTGCAAACGACCTCAGAATTCAACGAAACCAGTTTTGTTGGATCCGCAATGTCAAATAGTTGTTAGATTTCAAGTTTCGTGATTTTTAGAGTCACCGTGTGGCCGTACGGATTTTTAGAGTGGAAAACAGTCAGTATTTCGACGGTTAAAAATACACTATGTGAGCATACGGAGTCGGAATTCGACGAAACCAGTTTCGTTGGAACCGTAATGTCGAACTCTAGCTGCATGTCCAGTTTCGTGATTTTTGGGTATTTTATGTGATCGTAGGGATTTTTAAAAGGACAAACGAAGATAACGGTTCAATAAAAACCAATATAAAATTAATTTAAAAATCCTATAAATATCCCCCCCTAAATTTTCTCTAAACCCTAAGTCATTTACATTTCGGTCAAACACATTTTTTTTGCGCCGTCATATTCTCTTCCAGGAAAATTCTTTTTCCCGATCTTTCAAAATCCACAAGAAATTAAACAAAAATCTATAAATAAAAGGAGTTGTATATTTGAATTCCTTGTTGAATCCTCTTCGATTCTATACCTCTTTGGTAGGATTCGATGTTGGTTTGGGTCACGGCAAAGTGTACAGCGTTCACGTTACGAGCTAGGGTTGATAATTGTGAACGATTTAGGCATTTATGATTTGATACGAGTTCATATATGGATTTCAGAGAACAAATTGAGCTTGCGTATGAAATCTGGGTAGTATCGATGGTGAGAAGCTTCGATCGACATTGTATTGGGCGCGTGACATCCTTGAAGGTGCGGTGACAACCTGAGATGCGACTGTGTGTTGGTTGGCATGGTTGAAGAAAGATCGAGAAGGAGTTTGAAATGGTAGTTTCGGTTTAGTTTTATATGAAGTGGAGAAGGAGATTGAAAGGCACGAAGAAATCGAAAATGACTGTGTTAATACAGGAGGAGCGGAGCGATTTTCTTCAATGGGGAAGAAATACAGGGTTGGGCGGATATGTTTGGTATTGGGCCGATTGGAAGGAGTAAGGCCCAAATTCAATTTAAATTGGGTTTGTTTTAAATTTGATATCGTATTAACTTTAAAAATGTGTAACTTATTCATACGTGGTCGAAACTCAGCAAAACAAGATCCGCTAGGATCGTATGGACGGTGGCTACACCATGGAACTGACCGGGAGTGAATCCGAGCTCGTTACAATTTATGGCGGAATAAATTGTCCAACTGAATCGAATAACGCAAACCGTTATTTAACAATTAACGCGCCAATGTGAGTAAATCTCACTAACTCTGAACAGTTTATATTTTCATGTTATATTTTTAGAACTGTTAAATATGGACTGATTGATTGTGTGTTGACTGTTTGATTGAACTGCTAGTCAGTTAGTTAAATTTCTATATTGATTCTTTTTAACAGAATATATCATATGGAACTGAAAGTGATGTTATCTATACTGTCTAACATCTGTAATGCAGGGAAACAGGTTGGTGGAATCCGACTGGATTCCTCAACAGTTATTTTTTTTTCCATATATTTTGATATATGATGTGAATTATAACCTGTTGTTGATTGTGTGTGTATGGACGATATTGAACATCGTGATTTGATATGATTGAATACCATAACATACGGGGTGTTGATAAGGAAATTTTCAAAGTGATATTGAAAATAGCATATTTATAAATGGGATATTTATAAATAAGAGATATTTATAAAGTGGAATATTTATAAATAAGAGATATTTATAAAGTGGAATATTTATAAATAAGGAATATTTATAAATTGGGATATTTATAAATAGGAGATATTTGAAAAGGAAATAAATTCAAAACATTTTTTTTGAATGGAAAGGCCTGTGTGGCGAGTTTGGGGATTTTCCCGATGCTCCCGATACAAAGGAGGTTATGGCGAATTTTCCCGGGAATTTAAGGAGTTAGAGTATTTCAAGAATAAATTTGAAAAGGAAATATTTGTAAACCATTTACAAATAGAATTGGAAAGGGAACATTATAAAAAGGACATTTGTAAAGTGTAGAACCGTTATTTAAAAGTAAATCTTTTCAAATGAATGAAACGTTGTTAAAAAGGAAATCTTTATAAAGTGAATAAAGTAAATCGAATATAGACATTCGAAAGGAGTTTATCGAATATGGTATTCGAAGTTAGTTAATCGAATATAGACATTCGAAAGGAGTTAATCAAATATGGTATTCGAAGTTAGTTAATCGAATATGGTATTCGAAGTTAGTTAATCGAATATAGACATTCGAAAGGAGTTAATCGAATATGGTATTCGAAGTTAGTTAATCGAATATGGTATTCGAAAGTAGTTAATCGAATATGTTATTCGAAAGGGGTTAGTCAAGTCGAGTTAGTCAAATAGAGTTAACCAATAGAGTTAATCAGTTAGAGTTAACAAGTTAGAGTTAATCAGTTAGAGTTAACCAGTTAGATTTAATCAGTTAGAGTTAACCAGTTAGAGTTAATCAGTTAGAGTTAACCAGTTAGAGTTAATCAAATAGAGTTAACCAGTTGGAGTTAATTAGTTAGAGTTAATCGATTAGAGTTAAAACGAACTAGAGTTAATCAAATATAGTTATTTGAGACAGAGTTAGTCAAGTTAGTCGAGCCTAGTAAATCGAATCGAATTGGTCGAACCAAGTAAGTCGAGTTAAGTTAGTCAAGTTAGTCGAGCCTAGTAAATCGAATCGAATTGGTCGAACCAAGTAAGTCGAGTTAAGTTAGTCAAGTTAGTCGAGCCTAGTTGATCGAATCGAATTGGTCGAACCAATTAAGTCGAGTTAGTCGAGTCAAGTTAAGTTAGTCGAGTTAAGTTCGTCGAGTTAAATAAATCGATGTTAGTTTCATCGGAAGGAGTAATCGATGTTAGTTTCATCGAAAGGAGTTATCGATGTTAGTTTCATCGAAAGGAGTTATCGATGTTAGTTTCATCGAAGGGAGTTATCGATTATAGTTTAATCGAAGTGAGGTTTTTCAAAGATGAGATATTTGAAAAGGAAAAGTTATCGAATATTAGTTGATTGAAGTGAGATTTATCGAACAAGAGTTATTCGAAAAGAGATTTTCGAATATAGTTTATTCGAAAGTAAGATTTTCAAATATGAGATATTTGAAAAGGAAGAAGTTAATCGAATATAGGTTATTCAAAGAAGAGTTAATCAAATAGAGATTTCTCGAAGAGAGTTAATCGGCAAATTCGATTATATCGAATTTGGGAAAGTACTTATACTTTCCAGTGTCTAAATAGAGATTTATTTATTTATAAATAAATAAGTGTTAGGTTAATTATTCACTAATAAGAATAGAAGTTATAATTAAAGTTAGATAATTCGAAAGTAGGGATTATAGCGTTATCGTTATAACCAATGTTTTAAATATAGAAGTGGATTAGTAAAATTGAATCCGAGAAAAAGCGTAGAGAAGTTGTTAAAGATTAAAAGATAAACTTTGACCATTTCGAAGTTATAACGTTGTTCAGTTAAGGTCTGAGAGGTAATTATACCCCAACTTGAGTGACTTCCTTCTTAACTAAGAAATGGTAAGGTTTGATCTAAAGGAGTTTTGGAAATGTTTTCCAAACGAGAATCAGAAATGTTTTCTGATAAAAGAAAATAAGAATTTAGAATATAGGGAAACAGGAGATAAGTAAATAAATGAACTAAAGAGATTAATGTTAAATGATGTTTGTTAGATATAATTTCCATCTGGAAATAATATCATTGTTTGCACACTTGTTTTTCTTTGATAGTTAACTCACAGACTATCGAAGTTTTGACCATTTTAACGTTGTTCATATGGAGAGACCGGTTGGATTTTTATCCAAAGAACCACTCTGTATTGGCATAAGCGTCGCGAATCATGTATGCCAAAGATAATTGAAGACGGAGTAAAATGCAAGGGCTATCCTGTTTACAGAATAGTGCCTTCGGTTTGTCCAGTCCCAGGACAACTTGTATGGACGAAGGTCTGACAGAGTATATCCAATGGATCGCGTAAGTTGATCTGTTCAAACGTATTCACGTTTGGTGGCGGAGGAATTCGTTTCTCTTAGCTGTATACCCGTGTTATTTTTGGATAAGTCAATTTGTGATTTGGCGGGTATGACGACGTGACATTTCTAAGCGAATGAAGATGGATGTCTGATATAGTATTTCCAGAAAGGTCACATACATTGATTTCTTCAACCGTACCAAGAGTGGAAGCGGAGAAGGAAACTTCTTTTAGCTGACACGTAATGTATTGTTGTAGACGTCAATTAGTGATTTTCGATGGATCTGACAATGTGGCATTCGAAGTGAATCTGATGTGATGATAAAGCGTAGCTTCTAGCCTCATCAACCGATAAATGACAGAAATCGGGCAGGCAGCATGGCTAAGTCGGTCGCACCGAAGTAGGGTGTATAATCACCTATCTAGTGAATATTCATTTGTTTCTTAAATCTATCAATGTTGTCCCATATATATACGGGAACGGTTGCCGATCCCAACCGTTGGTGATGTACATTCGATACACTCAAGCGAAATGAGTGGTCGGTCATGTGTGGCTGAGTTACAAGATGTTCTTATTGAACTCCAGTGTATCGTTCCTAGAGTACACTGATCGGAAGGTGGTTCCATACCTTGTCATAGTTGGAAATCCATTATCCAATACGTGCTTGCGATTTTGATTGTATACTATATATGTAGAACGTGAGATGAAAGCGTTTCTGCTAGTTGATATCTATTTGTACATAGACATTATTATAATATCAAAAGGTTTTCGATATAAAGATATTTTGGATTCTCATAAGGGAAAAACCCGTTCCGTTCTGCGGCGTGGTCTTATGAGATATCGTTTACTTGTTCATATACCTGTTTAAACTGTTTTACTCATACCAGTCCCATGACTGACCCGGAGTTTATTTGTTTTGTTTTCCCTAAACTCTTGGGTGCCTAATTTTGTACGGGCAGTCAAGTAGTCAGGAATTTACAGATATACTGGAAGAGCGTGGAGCAGGAGGCTTCAAGATCATATAACTATAGTTATTTCCGCTGTGTTGTAAGTGTTGTACTCTGATAAGTGCTATTGTATACATAATTGTTATATTTCAAAGTTATGTTATCTATTATATGTTATTCGTTCCGCTGTGAGGTTCGTGTTACTCTGATGTTGTGTTCTTCTTCTTCTTCTATTCTACGTTTCTATCTTATCTATTCTCACCTTCTAATTTCTTTCATTAATTACCGGGATTTTTCGATGTTTTGGTTATCGACGTCGAGCTTACGTCGATAACCAAAGTCGCTCAAAATCCGGGTCGTTACAGTTGGTATCAGAGCTTAAGTTAAGAATTACTTGGCTCTGTGGCGTGACTCGGTAGAGATAGGGTTAGTAATACCCTAGATTGAGTTTGAGTGTAGATATACGAGTGCGTATTTGTATTTGATATAAAAATGGTTTTATATTGTGGAGATTCATTGGCTGAGTTGTTTATGAGTTCTGATCGATCAGTTTGATCCACTGTATCGGTAGGAGTTTATAAACACTCGAATACGATGGGTCGACACGGTATATTTTGAAAAGAGGGTAAATGAAATAATTTTACCCGAAGTATGTATATTGGAAATATTATAATGTGTTGGTAGTTATTATAATCGAGTAAGATTATAAAAGTGAAACGGTTATGAAAATAACCAACCAAATTTCGTATAAGTATTACGAAGTGAATTAAATCTGAAATGAAAGTCAGAATTGAAATTAAAAACTGGAAATTCAGATAAGTGTTTGTAATTGAATCTGGATTAGATATAGGTGAATTTTAAAATCCTGGGAGGTTTTAAATTTGTTTTAATAAGGATATTTTGAACTGACTCAAGATGGAAGTGTTTAAGTTTGAGTTTTGAAAAAGAATATAGTATTGAACTCACTTTGATCGCTGGAAAATAATTCTGATGATGATGTACACATCATCAGTGTGATTTTCGAGTTGTAAGTGACGGATTACTACCTAAGATTTTATTTTCAAATCTGTTTTGCAAAAACATGTTTTTGAGAATTCAAATGTTTTGAATTGGTATTATGATTTCAAATTGACTTGAAATAAAAGGCCAGGAATTTAAATTCTAGAATTTAACTTTAACTTGTTAAGTTAAGTGAAAACTGGGGTGATAAGAGAATAATCTGAAATGGGATTAAGTTGATGAGTTAAGAATTTGAAATTTAGCTGGACTTAGAATTTGAAAATCAAGAATGAAACTTGAGATTGATAATGGGATTCGACTTGAGAATAAGCGAATGATTTGGTTTGACGATATAAAAGTGATTGAGTTAATTGGGATGACATTTTTATATGCCGAGTTGATAACAGATGGTAGGGATATAATTATATGCCCAACAAAAAGGTACAAGTTTATATTTTATATGAGTTTGGAATTTATGAGCCGAATTGGCAAGCCGTTTGCCGTTTTGTTTTTCTTTTGGGTTGAAGAAGGCCCAGAGAGGCGAGTTGGAGTTTGAGCTATTGACCGATACAAAGGAGGTGCTGGCGAAATTTTTCGAAAATTAAAAGTGTTAGAAAATTTTCAGAATTTTTGAAAATTTTAGTTAGTCGGAAGGAATTAATATTGAAATCGATATTTGTTGGTTCAGTTAAAATCAGAAATAAGGGGTAAACAAATCTTAGGAATTCCAATAGATAGGGTCGTCCTCTAACTTCGCAATTTCGAGGATGAAATTATTTTAAGTGGGGAAGAATGTACTGACCCGCACTGTCAGGGGTATTATAATTAATTTATTTAATTATATATATCGTGATGTAGTGAATTAAATAGAGGTTTAATTAAATAATATGGAATAATTAATTTAATTAAATAATTAAATAATTAAATAATATATTTAATTCGGAAATAATCAAAAATATTGGAAATCACAATATTCGATGAACGGGGTCGTCACTTAGATTCAGTTCAGCTTAGAGTTGAATTATATTGACGAATATATTCAATCGACGACAGTTTGAACGTATAATTATAATATAATTAAAATAGAGCTCGAAATGGCGCTGCAGTTCGCTATTTGGCGATTTGAACTTCAACTGAATGTACAGGATTCGTTTTAAACCGGATTTCTGTGAAATAAGAAACGTGTGGAGCTGGTGGAGTATATCTTTCTAGTGGAAGAGAAAAATCGCGATTTCGTCGTGTAGATTTTGATGTATGTCCAAATCAAATTTTAGAAAAGTCGCTGTGGAATTCCTTTATAGTTTATAAAGGAATTATTTATATTTTAAAAAGGAATTTCAATGTAAATTGAATATCGATAAATCTAAAATCTGAAATATCAAACTGTAAATTCTGATATGATATTCTGGAGCTGTACGATATCATAAGATATACGATAATATTAATTTATTAATATTAAATTTAATTATATTTAAATATATTTATATATTTAAATGGTCTATTCAGCGCTTTAAAAATAGCCAGTTTTGCAAACGACCTCAGAATTCAACGAAACCAGTTTTGTTAGATCCGCAATGTCAAATAGTTGTTAGATTTCAAGTTTCGTGATTTTTAGAGTCACCGTGTGGCCGTACGGATTTTTAGAGTGGAAAACAGTCAGTATTTCGACGGTTAAAAATACACTGTGTGAGCATACGGAGTCGGAATTCGACGAAACCAGTTTCGTTGGGACCGTAATGTCGAACTCTAGCTGCATGTCCAGTTTCGTGATTTTTGGGTATTTTATGTGATCGTAGGGATTTTTAAAAGGACAAACGAAGATAACGGTTCAATAAAAACCAATATAAAATTAATTTAAAAATCCTATAAATATCCCCCCTAAATTTTCTCTAAACCCTAAGTCATTTACATTTCGGTCAAACACATTTTTTTTGCGCCGTCATATTCTCTTCCAGGAAAATTCTTTTTCCCGATCTTTCAAAATCCACAAGAAATCAAACAAAAATCTATAAATAAAAGGAGTTGTATATTTGAATTCCTTGTTGAATCCTCTTCGATTCTATACCTCTTTGGTAGGATTCGATGTTGGTTTGGGTCACGACAAAGTGTACAGCGTTCACGTTACGAGCTAGGGTTGATAACTGTGAACGATTTAGGCATTTATGATTTGATACGAGTTCATATATGGATTTCAGAGAACGAATTGAGCTTGCGTATGAAATCTGGGTAGTATCGGTGGTGAGAAGCTTCGATCGACATTGTATTGGGCGCGTGACATCCTTGAAGGCGCGGTGACAACCTGAGATGCGACTGTGTGTTGGTTGGCATGGTTGAAGAGAGATCGAGAAGGAGTTTGAAATGGTAATTTCGGTTTAGTTTTCTATGAAGTGGAGAACGAGATTGAAAGGCACGAAGAAATCGAAAATGACTGTGTTAAAACAGTAGGAGCGGAGCGATTTTCTTCAATGGGGAAGAAATACAGGGTTGGGCGGATATGTTTGGTATTGGGCCGATTGGAAGGAGTAAGGCCCAAATTCAATTTAAATTGGGTTTGTTTTAAATTTGATATCATATTAACTTTAAAAATGTGTAACTTATTCATACGTGGTCGAAACTCAGCGAAACAAGATCCGCTAGGATCGTATGGACGGTGGCTACACCATGAAACTGACCGGGAGTGAATCCGAGCTCGTTACAATTTATGGCGGAATAAATTGTCCAACTGAATCGAATAACGCAAACCGTTATTTAACGATTAACGCGCCAATGTGAGTAAATCTCACTAACTCTGAACAGTTTATATTTTCATGTTATATTTTTAGAACTGTTAAATATGGACTGATTGATTGTGTGTTGACTGTTTGATTGAACTGCTAGTCAGTTAGTTAAATTTCTATATTGATTCTTTTTAACAGAATATATCATATGGAACTGAAAGTGATGTTATTTATACTGTCTAACATCTGTGATGCAGGGAAACAGGTTGGAGGAATCCGACTGGATTCCTCAACAGTTATTTTATTGTTTTTCATATATTTTGATATATGATGTGAATTATAACCTGTTGTTGATTGTGTGTGTATGGACGATATTGAACATCGTGATTTGATATGATTGAATACCATAACATACGGGGTGTTGATAAGGAAATTTTCAAAGTGATATTGAAAATAGCATATTTATAAATGGGATATTTATAAATAAGAGATATTTATAAAGTGGAATATTTATAAATAAGAGATATTTATAAAGTGGAATATTTATAAATAAGGAATATTTATAAATTGGGATATTTATAAATAGGAGATATTTGAAAAGGAAATAAATTCAAAACATTTCTTTTTGAATGGAAAGGCCTGTGTGGCGAGTTTGTGGATTTTCCCGATGCTCCCGATACAAAGGAGGTTATGGCGAATTTTCCCGGGAATTTAAGGAGTTAGAGTATTTCAAGAATAAATTTGAAAAGGAAATATTTGTAAACCATTTACAAATAGAATTGGAAAGGGAACATTATAAAAAGGACATTTGTAAAGTGTAGAACCGTTATTTAAAAGTAAATCTTTTCAAATGAATAAAACGTTGTTAAAAAGGAAATCTTTATAAAGTGAATAAAGTAAATCGAATATAGACATTTGAAAGGAGTTAATCGAATATGGTATTCGAAGTTAGTTAATCGAATATAGACATTCGAAAGGAGTTAATCGAATATGGTATTCGAAGTTAGTTAATCTAATATGGTATTCGAAGTTAGTTAATCGAATATAGACATTCGAAAGGAGTTAATCGAATATGGTATTCGAAGTTAGTTAATCGAATATGGTATTCGAAAGTAGTTAATCGAATATGTTATTCGAAAGGGGTTAGTCAAGTCGAGTTAGTCAAATAGAGTTAACCAATAGAGTTAATCAGTTAGAGTTAACAAGTTAGAGTTAATCAGTTAGAGTTAACCAGTTAGAGTTAATCAGTTAGAGTTAACCAGTTAGAGTTAATCAGTTAGAGTTAACCAGTTAGAGTTAATCAAATAGAGTTAACCAGTTGGAGTTAATTAGTTAGAGTTAATCAATTAGAGTTAAAACGAACTAGAGTTAATCAAATATAGTTATTTGAGACAGAGTTAGTCAAGTTAGTCGAGCCTAGTAAATCGAATCGAATTGGTCGAACCAAGTAAGTCGAGTTAAGTTAGTCAAGTTAGTCGAGCCTAGTAAATCGAATCGAATTGGTCGAACCAAGTAAGTCGAGTTAAGTTAGTCAAGTTAGTCGAGCCTAGTTGATCGAATCGAATTGGTCGAACCAAGTAAGTCGAGTAGTCGAGTCAAGTTAAGTTAGTCGAGTTAAGTTCGTCGAGTTAAATAAATCGATGTTAGTTTCATCGGAAGGAGTAATCGATGTTAGTTTCATCGAAAGGAGTTATCGATGTTAGTTTCATCGAAAGGAGTTATCGATGTTAGTTTCATCGAAGGGAGTTATCGATTATAGTTTAATCGAAGTGAGATTTTTCAAAGATGAGATATTTGAAAAGGAAAAGTTATCGAATATTAGTTGATCGAAGTGAGATTTATCCAACAAGAGTTATTCGAAAAGAGATTTTCGAATATAGTTTATTCGAAAGTAAGATTTTCAAATATGAGATATTTGAAAAGGAAGAAGTTAATCGAATATAGGTTATTCGAAGAAGAGTTAATCAAATAGAGATTTCTCGAAGAGAGTTAATCGGCAAATTCGATTATATCGAATTCGGGAAAGTACTTATACTTTCCAGTGTCTAAATAGAGATTTATTTATTTATAAATAAATAAGTGTTAGGTTATTTATTCACTAATAAGAATAGAAGTTATAATTAAAGTTAGATAATTCGAAAGTAGGGATTATAGCGTTATCGTTATAACCAATGTTTTAAATATAGAAGTGGATTAGTAAAATTGAATCCGAGAAAAAGCGTAGAGAAGTTGTTAAAGATTAAAAGATAAACTTTGACCATTTCGAAGTTATAACGTTGTTCAGTTAAGGTCTGAGAGGTAATTATACCCCAACTTGAGTGACTTCCTTCTTAACTAAGAAATGGTAAGGTTTGATCTAAAGGAGTTTTGGAAATGTTTTCCAAACGAGAATCAGAAATGTTTTCTGATAAAAGAAAATAAGAATTTAGAATATAGGGAAACAGGAGATAAGTAAATAAATGAACTAAAGAGATTAATGTTAAATGATGTTTGTTAGATATAATTTCCATCTGGAAATAATATCATTGTTTGCACACTTGTTTTTCTTTGATAGTTAACTCACAAACTATCGAAGTTTTGACCATTTTAACGTTGTTCATATGGAGAGACCGGTTGGATTTTTATCCAAAGAACCACTCTGTATTGGCATAAGCGTCGCGAATCATGTATGCCAAAGATAATTGAAGACGGAGTAAAATGCAAGGGCTATCCTGTTTATAGAATAGTGCCTTCGGTTTGTCCAGTCCCAGGACAACTTGTATGGACGAAGGTCTGACAGAGTATATCCAATGGATCGCGTAAGTTGATCTGTTCAAACGTATTCACGTTTGGTGGCGGAGGAATTCGTTTCTCTTAGCTGTATACCCGTGTTATTTTTGGATAAGTCAATTTGTCATTTGGCGGGTATGACGACGTGACATTTCTAAGCGAATGAAGATGGATGTATGACATGGTATTTCCAGAAAGGTCACGTACATTGATTTCTTCAACCGTACCAAGAGTGGAAGCGGAGAAGGAAACTTCTTTTAGCTGACACGTAATGTATTGTTGTAGACGTCAATTAGTGATTTTCGATGGATCTGACAATGTGGCATTCGAAGTGAATCTGATGTGATGATAAAGCGTAGCTTCTAGCCTCATCAACCGGTAAATGACAGAAATCGGGCAGGCAGCATGGCTAAGTCGGTCGCACCGAAGTAGGGTGTATAATCACCTATCTAGTGAATATTCATTTGTTTCTTAAATCTATCAATGTTGTCCCATATATATACGGGAACGGTTGCTGATCCCAACCGTTGGTGATGTACATTCGATACACTCAAGCGAAATGAGTGGTCGGTCATGTGTGGCTGAGTTACAAGATGTTCTTGTTGAACTCCAGTGTATCGTTCCTAGAGTACACTGATCGGAAGGTGGTTCCATACCTTGTCATAGTTGGAAATCCATTATCCAATACGTGCTTGCGATTTTGATTGTATACTATATATGTAGAACGTGAGATGAAAGCGTTTCTGCTAGTTGATATCTATTTGTACATAGACATTATTATAATATCAAAAGGTTTTTGATATAAAGATATTTTGGATTCTCATAAGGGAAAAACCCGTTCCGTTCTGCGGCGTGGTCTTATGAGATATCGTTTACTTGTTCATATACCTGTTTAAACGGTTTTACTCATACCAGTCCCATGACTGACCCGGAGTTTATTTGTTTTGTTTTCCCTAAACTCTTGGGTGCCTAATTTTGTACGGGCAGTCAAGTAGTCAGGAATTTACAGATATAATGGAAGAGCGTGGAGCAGGAGGCTTCAAGATCATATAGCTATAGTTATTTCCGCTGTGTTGTAAGTGTTGTACTCTGATAAGTGCTATTGTATACATAACTGTTATATTTCAAAGTTATGTTATCTATTATATGTTATTCGTTCCGCTGTGAGGTTCGTGTTACTCTGATGTTGTGTTCTTCTTCTTCTTCTATTCTACGTTTCTATCTTATCTATTCTCACCTTCTAATTTCTTTCATTAATTACCGGGATTTTTCGATGTTTTGGTTATCGACGTCGAGCTTACGTCGATAACCAAAGTCGCTCAATATCCGGGTCGTTACAAAAACAATCGAATGCCATTTCTAATTCATGTTTCATATTCGATTTTGAATATGAATTTACAAACCCCTTTTTCTGATCCGAAGTCCTATTTCGATTTAAAATTCCATTAACTATTTTTTCTTCAAATTAGTTAATTCTACTCAACAATTAAACATCGGATTTGATTTTGTTTCAAAAATCATTTCATTACTCCACTCGAGTTCAGATATTATTTATAACTCAAATTTGGATTTTTCCTAAATGAAATTCGGATTTTATTTACTTAAAATCCTTTTATTTATTTAAATAAACCGTTATGGTTTTATAATGGTTATGGCGCTGTTTTTCTGAAAATTTGATTTTTACATAACTCAAAATCTATTTGAAGGAATCTAGATTTTTCGCTTCCATTAGAAAACTATTATCAAATCGGTTTTGGCGATTCTTGTTTCAAAGAATTCCAACTTAAATTGAGTTCTATATACTCAATTGATGTTAGAAACACCAATTTACGAACTACCACACTGCAGCGAGTCCATTTTAATTGTATTAATATATATAAATGTTTAAACTTCGTTTATAATAAATTCAACTCCATTTTAATATATATCAAATCAATTTTCCCGGTTCAACATAATATTTCCGATTATCTATAGTTGTCGATTTTTCCTTACTCGGTAATAAATTCATTTATACTTCAATCTTCTATATTTAATTCCAAATTCCTTTTATAAATAAATTATTTATAAAATTTGATATAATCAAATTTCAAATTATAAACCCGTTGGATTTTTCTCAATTTAGCTTATATTTCGAATTCCGAAATATAATCAATCGTTCCATTTCAAAACACTTTCCAATTCATTTTTAAATTCATATTTGAATTTAAACTACTACATTATCAAATGATAATTTAGTTTCACCAGATTTATAAACATCGTTTATAAATTCAACTTCCTTGTTTTATATATTAATACAAATTTCCATTTCAAATCCATTTGAAACTCAATCCCTTTTTTGAATATTATATTATAACTTATATACATAAACAATGGATCTATTTTCATATTTAATTTAATATAATCCTAATATACTTTTCTGAAAATATTTATTTAAATAAATTTGATCTAATTGAATTCAAATCATAATTCCATACGGATTTATTTTAAGTTCAATTTACATTCTGAATATATGAATAGACTTCGTCGTTTCCCTTTAGAACACGATTCTCAGTCCTCACTTTAAATTCATATTTGAATTTAAATATTAAATTATCGAAATGATAAATTTTCTGTTTCATTTATAAACATCGTGCATAAATTTACTTCAATTCCCTGAATATCCAATGAAAATTATTCCATTTTATTTATAAACTATGTTTATAAATTTACTTCAATTTCCTGCATATTTAATTTATAAACATCATTTATAAATTCAATACTTCAATTTCCTGTATTATTTAATTTATAAACATAGTTTATAAATTCAATACTTGTTTTATTTATCCAAAATAAGTTAATATTTCTATAGCTCATTAAAAATTCATATTCTAATTTTAAAAATTGATTTTCCCTTTTTTATGTCAAATATCATTTTTCACGATATTTTTATATATCAACATTTTTGTCCCAGTAATATTTTAACATCCAAATCACCCAATTATCAATCATAGGTTTTCTAACGCATCATATATGATAATATATACGAAAACAAACAATAATTAGAGGAATCAAGTTGGATCCCTCCAACCTGTTTTCCCTGAATTCATAGACGTTAGCCAACATAAATAATACCTATCCTGCTTCGAGGCAAGATATCGCGGTATAGAAGGTCATCCACTATCATAGCAGGGGGCGCATAGGGTCATCCGTTGATGATACTGCGGGCATCCACTAATGATACTGCAGGAACTATCCAATCACTAATATATATATATATATATAATAACCACAAACACCAATCCTAAATAACTTATATATATTTAATAACCACAATATTATTTCAATGCATGCAATCAAACAACAAACAATTATTTTTAACTGATAAAAATAATTCTAAATAAAATTTGAGTGAGATTTACTCACCGTGATTTCATTTTGATCCATTCTGATTTCGATTTCTTTCAACGATTTCTGAGACTCCGAACCCTACACAAATGATTCTATTCGATTTACGCTAACATAAGAAAATTTCGAGTTTAAAAATAAGCTATTGAATTTATTTAACAAGGTCTTATATCAAGTATATACTAAAACTTAATCTTCCTTTTTCTAACTGGCTGGTCTTGATAAGCTAACCATTTTAAGTTTAAATATTTTACTCATCTCAATGATTCACTAACTAGATTTTTCTTTTCAGTTTCCAAATTTAAATTAACGGTTAATGAATTTTTCCTTAACAGTATAATTTCAGTTCTAACGTATATACTAAAAAATAAATAAATAAAAACCTACTCTAATAAGGATTCACCTCTTGTAAGTTCAACCAAAAATCTGCTAGCATTTCTAGCCCTCTATACTCCATGTTTTCCTGAAAATAGCAACTCAGACATTTCTGTATTCAAATCCCCATTGCTAGAGTATCGAAACGAGCATCACCACATCATTATCGAAGTCAGCTCCTGTAACACCCCACCTCCGATAGGGTCACTCACAAAGGGAATGCACTAGCTTTGGTGGAGTATTATCTAGGTAAACATGCACAGAAATATTACAAGACAGAACATATAAAACAGCGGAAGAAAACATGATTTCATTACTTTATAAAAGTAGTAAGGTCTAAAACCTTTTACATCAAAGTGCCATTAAATTACTTACATCGAAACCTGTCTTGCAATAATAAAGAAGCATAAAACCATAGTCATAAATTATTCCCCAAGTAAAACAGTAAAATAGCCATATCCAAGAAAAGTCGAAGCCATAGATGATGATCTTGAAGCGGAAAATCCACACTAAGTAGCAACATTTCCTCCCTGTAAACCTGGGGGGGGGGGAATGGAAGAAAAAGAGGCGAAAACAAAACGGGGTCAGTCATAAAGACTGGTAAGTCCTAGCTACTTTCAGCCTAAAAACAGGTAAAGGTAACATGACATGTATAAACTGAAAGTGAACATAAACATGATGACAAGATAAACAGGTCAAACTAAGATAACAAGATAAACTCAAGCAACAAGATAACCAAGGTAACAGGATAACCAAGGTAACAAGATAACAAGATAAACTCAGAATAGCATCGCATGTCTAACGTCCTCTACACCAACCGTACTAGCATCCTAACTCATATAATCCCTTCCATGTATATGTATAGTCCCTTGCTGTATATCGTACGGGCTTCCTCACGTAGTTCTATACTACTTCAACGTAGTTCCATTATCCTTGAATTCGTTTGGACTGTCACCCTTGATCTAGCTGTATTTTCTTATCATGAATTATCGCGTGTTCATCTAGGATTTACGCCACCTAGGACCACTAGGGATTATGCTACCTATTGGACGTTTTCTAGATTCGACCAGGGTTTATGCCACCTAAGACCACTAGGGATTATGCTACCTATCGAACAACGCCCTTTTTCCACGTAACGATCTAATCGATCGGCTCCCTACAAGTCCTAGCTCGTCGTGTGTCGGTGTCATACGGCCTAATCACGAATGTAGCTACTCTGTGCTAGGTCCACCCTAGGGTGTATCAAGTCCTAGGGTGTCAACCACTGAAACCATTTCCAAGCACGCACAGTGTACAACTACTGGTGCCCACGCCTGCTTTTTCAACTCCGGACTACGTGCACGACCATAGTCCACCTGAACCTACAATGGTGCACCAAACTCAGCCGTCATTTTGGTCGCTTACAATCAGCCCAGTAATCGTGTCCCACCCTAGCCTAGTCCCTAGGGTATCGTGATACATCCAAGAGGGTTACTGTTGAAAAGGACCGCGTAACTAGGGTTTCCGTCTAGCAGGTTAAGTGTTGTCATCTAAATTCAAGACTTAACCCCTATCAGTTTAGCATGTCAAGTTGTATAAGTGTGGTCATTCAAGTTCGTGACTTAACCCGTCTACATGTCATGTCAAGTTGGCTAAGTGTTGTCATTCAAGTTCATGACTTAGCCCTATGAATCACGTGTCAAGTTGGTTAAGCGTATTCCATCGATTCATGACTTAACCATATCCAAATCATCGTGTCAAATTGGTTAAGTATGTTTAATCTTAACCCGATCAAATTACCGTGTTAGACTGGTTAAGTATATTCAAGCTTAACCCCATCAAATTATCGTGTTAGATTGGTTAAGTATATTCAAGCTTAACCCCATCAAATTACCGTGTTAGATTGGTTAAGTATATTCAAGCGATTCATGACTTAACCCCATCATGTTATCATGTTAGATTGGTTAAGTATATTCAAGCGATTCATGACTTAACCCCATCAAGTTATCATGTTAGATTGGTTAAGTATATCCAAGCGATTCATGACTTAACCCCATCAAGTTATCATTTTAGATCGGTTAAGTATATGCAAGCGATTCATGACTTAACCCCATCAAGTTATCATGTTAGATTGGTTAAGTATATTCAAGCGATTTATGACTTAACCCCATCAAGTTATCATGTTAGATTAGTTTAGTATATGTTAACCTAATCCTATCCTCAAGTCAAATTATAATGGTTAAGAGTTACCCTCGTGAGTTAACTTAACCTTACCATGCATCGCGTTATACTAGTCGGGTGTTATCGACCCATTCAGGTTAAACTAACCCATCCTCTAATCGTGTTATATGGTTAAGTGTCATCAAGAAATCAAGTCCAGTTTTACTTAACCCACCCATCCACGTTATATTGGTTAAGTGTCATTAGTCTAATCAAGTTACTTAACCCACCCGTTCATGTCATATTGGTTAAGTGTCATTAGTCTAATCAAGTTACTTAACCCACCCGTTCATGTCATATTGGTTATGTGCCATTAGTCTAATCAAGTTACTTAACCCACTCATCCGTGTCATATTCATTTATTATTTATTAATGCATGAACCTCTCACATTGGACTTATTTGCGGTCACTGGATATGCCGGGCGGTTCAGGGCAGAATTACACCGCAAACCCATTCCAACCTCGGGTTCAAGCATTATCACAATCTAATCTTTGCCTACGACCTCTCACATTAGACTATTATTGTTGTGGTCACTGTATATGCCGGGCGGTTCCGGGCAGAATTACACCACAACTCAAGTCTAACCTCGTGTCGAAGGCATCCGTTATATTGTCAATTACATATGTGTCATCTAAGTCAAAATTCCCACTTTACATATTGTTAAACATATGACCAAGTTCCACATTGCATGCCCATGAAAATATGTACCCAATTCTAGCCACTTTACATATGTCCAATTCTCGCCTATTTGCATGTATGCCAAGTTTATGACATCCCAACCCTATCAAGTTCTAGCCAAAGTTACATGTTGTCAAGTTCATGCCCAAATAAACCCAAATCATGGTTCATGTTTCCAATTCTACTTATGCCTAGTTAACGTAAGCCCAACCCCTTGATTTAACTTGCATAGTCTCAAAACCCATGATTTAATTCATATGTCAACTCATGTATGCCCAAACTTGCAAATAATATTGGCAATACCCCAAATTTTTCCCTTGTTCATGTTATGCACAAATTCGACCACCCACACCCATACCCAAATAGGTGAAATCCCAATATTTCCCCCGTATACAAATCGCACGTAAATCGTAGTTTGGGCCTAGGTCCGAAATCGACCAAGGTTCATCAAAAGAAAATAAATAGGGGATGGTAGAAACTTTTCATAAAACAAGATCCGAGAGAAAATCATCATTACATGCATGATAAGGACATGAAAGAGTGATTTGCAACATGCATAGGTCCAAATTAATGTCATAGCAACATTCCCAAAGGTCAAGATTCAAAATGAACAAGAATGAGCATGGATCGATTATCATGCATAGATCAAATTTCAACTTTAACACATGTCATATTCAAGTTATCGTTTCAATCTAAAAGCATCTAGAACTTACAAAGCATGGCTAGTGAATTAGGAGCAAGAATCATCATAGAATCGTTGTAGAAGCTCTAGGAATGATGTAGCAACACTAGAGGCCTTGAGAAATAAGTAGCTCCTTTGATTTGATGAAGAAAGATTGCTCCTTTGACTTGAATCAAGTTTGCATGCTTAGGCCCTTGAAGATGAAGATGGAGGCCATGATCAAGAGACATTTGGGCAGCACTTTGTTGTTAGGATGATTTTTAGTGATTTAGGTTAGGTCTTAGGGTGTTTTTATAGAAGTAGGAGCTAGTTTAGGCCATAGGATCAACCCTAGAATAGATCTGAGCCACTGAAAATCGTCACAGGCCAACTAACCAGACCACACAAGCAAGCAGGTGCACCAGGCCAACTTGGCCCGACCAGGGAGGTCGACCCTCAGGTCGACACCCAGGTGACTACCCAGTCGACCTGGCCTGGGGAGGTTGACTACCCAGTCGACTCCATAGTCGACCTGGGTCCTGGGCGGGAAATTTTCCCGCCCAGTCTGCTTGGGTCTAAATTTGAAATTCGAATTCGAATTTGAACTGTTTTCATTTTCTGTTTTTTCGTGAAACTTCTAGAGGCCATATCTCGGTCATACAGACTCCGATTTACGAAATTTCGGACTCGTTTCCAACCAGAATTCCGAGACGAACGCAACGGCGCAACCTATTTCGCTTGATTCTTAATTTATATTTAATTCTGCCCTGATTTCTTTTTTTAACATGTTATAAAATTCGGGTTGTTACATTCTCCCCACCTTAAAGGATTTCGTCCCCGAAATTTCTAAGTTAGGGAGGATGTGTCCTACCATCCAATCATCCATCTACTCAAAGCATCATCCACAGGCAACCATTGTCCTTAAAAGATTTCTAATGTTGTATGAACATATGCAGAAAGTGTGTGTATATGTTCCTTATCTAATGCAAATGATCAGGCCTGATTGATCTTCTAAATGCAAAATATGTTTAGTGCCCTGAATCCACATGTATGCAAATAGTCCTAGTCACATAAACACTATATGTGTGCACAAACATTCATCCATATGCAATATCCACATGCTAACACATTCAATTTCATTCATAAACAAGTATAAACACTCATGCATATGCAACATAAAAATGTGTCTGAGCCGATCTAGTGCCTAATGTGTATTCATGCATCCACGAGCAACCACTTGCGACCACTTGCAACCATTTCGCAAACATCAATCATTACATGTTTCAAATACATGTTTGCATCCATAGGGTTCTACCTAAGGTTCTCAAGATAGGTTCGAGAAGATAAGCAAAATAAACTCCTTTTTGGATTACAAGAAATCCCTTTCAAAGGCCAACCCATATCCTATAAAGCCCCAATGGTTTAGTCAACCTAACGGACACCTTTAAACCCTGACATGTATTACTAACCGATGGGTCATACCCCCTATGGAGTTTGCAACAGAAATAAGATTGAAAATAGGACCGAGAGGATATGCATACAAGATAGCATGTGAGTAAGCTCTACAGAAAAACAGGGATCAAGGATATACTCTTAAAAAGAGATATGATGTGCATATCTTGTCTTCAATCTTCTAAGTCGCATTTCCTTGAGCTTAATTCCATTGTGATTTGACCATCTTTAACCTTATGATTTCATGGCCTCTTAACTCCTATTTCCAAATATGAGCTGGAACTCACTTCATTGTCGCCTCTCGTTCCACTTTTACTTATTCTTCCTATGGTATATTTGGCTCAACCATGCAAGCTCTCCAAAATTCACTAGTGAACTCTGGATCTCGTTTACTCACTATGTGGCATTCCACGCAGAAGAGCTATCTCTTGGAAACAAACAGATGCCAACCATGTTACCAAGTGCACTCACTAGAGTGATTTCCATAACTCATGCACAAGCGAAATGAATCGTCCGCCTTAGTGGCGAACACTACTAGAATGGATTACCAACAAATGCATCAAGAGATTCTAGGTAACCAATCATGACAGAACCCTAAAGGTTACACGAGACTTCGAGGGTATTACTGAGGCAAGTCAAGAGTCTAACCACCCTCCTTTCCGACCCGAGAATGGCACCCTTACGGGATGACCACTTCATCCCTAGAATCAACCCATGGCTTAAAAACATAAGCATTATTCCCAAAAGTCATAGATGTCCTCAAATCCAAACAATTCATGAGTAAATGGGACGATCCCCCAAAAGGATTTGAGACCAAAACGGGACCCTCTATTGTGCTAGTACCAAGGTGCAGAGACTCATCTATCGAAGCAAGATTTTAAAGAGGATGCGATGTACAAAACAAAGTCCTAACGGGATGATAGAAAGGAAAAGCTAAACTTTTACCAGAAACGTTACCACCCCTCTTAGGCACGCTAGTAGTGAGAGCATACAATTGCCCTCTCGACGATCTTGTTCTTTGTCCATGTCCTTGTCCTATAGTACTTAACTACCTTCTTGTTCTGAGCCTCATTCGCCTTAACCACTCCTATCCTTTCTTGTATAACGCGGTAACGGGTCTCTTGAGAACTTCCTCCATCGCACGGAAAACATTTACGTAGCTAGAAAAAGAATTAGTCACAGTTAAAACTACTATGACTACAGGCGGAGGAAAGAAAGGAAAAGAGATTCGATCAAGGGAACACAGGATAGTGCTAATGGCTTTTTGGGGAATAGCCTTTTTCTTTAAAACTTTTCTTGAAAAATGCTTCTTTATAAAATGGCTTTGAAAATAGTTTTCAGAAGGTTTTAAAACTTTTGCCCGGTCTGGTAACCTTCTGCTCTGATACCAAATGTAACACCCCACCTACACTAGGGTCACTCACAAAGGGAATGCACTAGCTTTGGTGGAGTATTATCTAGGTAAACATGCACAAAAATATTACAAGATAGAACATATAAAACAGCGGAAGAAAACATGATTTCATTACTTTATAAAAGTAGTAAGGTCTAAAACCATTTACATCAAAGTGCCATTAAATTACTTTCATCGAAACCTGTCTTGCAATAATAAAGAAGCATAAAACCTTAGTCATAAATTATTCCCCAAGTAAAACAGTAAAATAGCCATAGCCAAGAAATGTCCAAGCCATAGATGATGATCTTGAAGCAGAAAATCCACACTAAGTAGCAACATTTCCTCCCTGTAAACCTGGGGGGGAAACGGAAGAAAAAGAGGCGAAAACAAAATGGGGTCAGTTATAAAGACTGGTAAGTCCTAGCTACTTTCAGCCTAAAAACAGGTAAAGGTAACATGACATGTATAAACTGAAAGTGAACATAAACATGATGACAAGATAAACAGGTCAAACTAAGATAACAAAATAAACTCAAGCAACAAGATAACCAAGGTAACAGGATAACCAAGGTAACAAGATAACAAGATAAACTCGGAATAGCATCGCATGTCTAACGTCCTCTGCACCAACCGTACTAGCATCCTAACTCGTATCATCCCTTCCATGTATATGTATAGTCCCTTGCCGTATATCGTACGGGCTTCCTCACGTAGTTCTATACTACTTCAACGTAGTTCCATTATCCTTGAAGTCGTTTGGACTATCACCCTTGATCTAGCTGTATTTTCTTATCATGAATTATCGCGTGTTCATCTAGGATTTACGCCACCTAGGACCACTAGGGATTATGCTACCTATTGGACGTTTTCTAGATTCGACCAGGGTTTATGCCACCTAAGACCACTAGGGATTATGCTACCTATCGAACAACGCCCTTTTCCACGTAACAATCTAATCGATCAGCTCCCTACAAGTCCTAGCTCGTCGTGTGTCGGTTTCATACGGCCCAATCACGAATGTAGCTACTCTGTGCTAGGTCCACCCTAGGGTGTATCAAGTCCTAGGGTGTCAACCACTAACACCATTTCCAAGCACGCACAGTGTACAACTACTGGTGCCCACGCCTGCTTTTTCAACTCCGGACTACGTGCACGACCATAGTCCGCCTGAACCTACAATGGCGCACCAAACTCAGCCGTCGTTTTGGTCGCTTACAATCAGCCCAGTAATCGTGCCCCACCCTAGCCAAGTCCCTAGGGTATCATGATACATCCAAGAGGGTTACTGCTGAAAAGGACTGCGTAACTAGTGTTTCCGTCTAGCAGGTTAAGTGTTGCCATCTAAATTCAAGACTTAACCCCTATCTGTTTAGCATGTCTAGTTGGTTAAGTGTGGTCATTCAAGTTCGTGACTTAACCCGTCTACATGTCATGTCAAGTTGGCTAAGTGTTGTCATTCAAGTTCATGACTTAGCCCTACGAATCACGTGTCAAGTTGGTTAAGCGTATTCCATCGATTCATGACTTAACCGTATCCAAATCATCGTGTCAAAATTGGTTAAGTATGTTTAATCTTAACCCCATCAAATTACTGTGTTAGATTGGTTAAGTATATTCAAGCTTAACCCCATCAAATTACCGTGTTAAATTGGTTAAGTATATTCAAGCGATTCAAGACTTAACCCCATCAAGTTATCATGTTAGATTGGTTAAGTATATTCAAGCGATTCATGACTTAACCCCATCAAGTTATCATGTTAGATTGGTTAAGTATATCCAAGCGATTCATGACTTAACCCCATCAAGTTATCATGTTAGATTGGTTAAGTATATTCAAGCGATTCACGACTTAACCCCATCAAGTTATCATGTTAGATTGGTTAAGTATATTCAAGCGATTCATGACTTAACCCCATCAAGTTATCATGTTAGATTGGTTAAGTATATATTAACCTAACCCCATCCTCAAGTCGAATTATAATGGTTAAGTGTTACCCTCATGAGTTTACTTAACCTTACCATGCATCGCGTTATACTAGTCGGGTGTTATCGACCCATTCAGGTTAAACTAACCCATCCTCTAATCGTGTTATATGGTTAAGTTTCATCAAGAAATCAAGTCCGGTTTCACTTAACCCACCCATCCACGTTATATTGGTTAAGTGTCATTAGTCTAATCAAGTTACTTAACCCACCCGTTCATGTCATATTGGTTAAGTGTCATTAGTCTAATCAAGTTACTTAACCCACCCGTTCATGTCATATTGGTTAAGTGTCATTAGTCTAATCAAGTTACTTAACCCACCCGTCCATGTCATATTCATTTATTATTTATTAACGCATGAACCTCTCACATTGGACTTATTTGCGGTCACTGGATATGCCGGGCGGTTCCGGGCAGAATTACACCGCAAACCCATTCCAACCTCGGGTTCAAGCATTATCACAATCTAATCTTTGCCTACGACCTCTCACATTAGACTATTATTGTTGTGGTCACTGGATATGCCGGGCGGTTCCGGGCAGAATTACACCACAACTCAAGTCTAACCTCGTGTCGAAGGCATCCGTTAGATTGTCAATTACATATGTGTCATCTAAGTCAAAATTCCCACTTTACATATTGCTAAACATATGCCCAAGTTCCACATTGCATGCCCATGAAAATATGTACCCAATTCTAGCCACTTTACATATGTCCAATTCTCGCCTATTTGCATGTATGCCAAGTTTATGACATCCCACACCTATCAAGTTCTAGCCAAAGTTACATGCTGTCAAGTTCATGCCCAAATAAACCCAAATCATGGTTCATGTTTCCAATTCTACTTATGCCTAGTTAACGTAAGCCCAACCCCTTGATTTAACTTGCATAGTCTCAAAACCCATGATTTAATTCATATGTCAACTCATGTATGCCCAAACTTGCAAATAATATTGGCAATACCCCACATTTTTCCCTTGTTCATGTTATGAAAAAATTCGACCACCCACACCCATATCCAAATAGGTGAAATCCCAATATCTCCCCCGTATACAAATCGCACGTAAATCGTAGTTTAGGCCTAGGTCCGAAATCGACCAAGGTTCATCAAAATAAAATAAATAGGGGAAGGTAGAAACTTTGCATAAAACAAGATCCGAGAGAAAATCATCATTACATGCATGATAAGGACATGAAAGAGTGATTTGCAACATGCATAGGTCCAAATTAATGTCATAGCAACATTCCCAAAGGTCAAGATTCAAAATGAACAAGAATGAGCATGGATCGATTATCATGCATAGATCAAATTTCAACTTTAACACATGTCATATTCAAGTTATCATTTCAATCTAAAAGCATCTAGAACTTACAAAGCGTGGCTAGTGAATTAGGAGCAAGAATCGTCATAGAATCATTGTAGAAGCTCTAGGAATGATGTAGCAACACTAGAGGCCTTGAGAAATAAGTAGCTCCTTTGATTTGATAAAGAAAGATTGCTCCTTTGACTTGAATCAAGTTTGCATGCTTAGGCCCTTGAAGATGAAGATGGAGGCCATGATCAAGAGACATTTGGGCAGCACTTTGTTGTTATGATGATTTTTAGTGATTTAGGTTAGGTCTAAGGGTGTTTTTATAGAAGTAGGAGCTAGTTTAGGCCATAGGATCAACCCTAGAATAGATCTGAGCCACTGAAAATCGTCACAGGCCAAGCAACCAGACCACACAAGCAAGCTGGTGCACCAGGCCAACTTGGCCGGACCAGGGAGGTCGACCCCCAGGTCGACACCCAGGTCGACTGCCCAGTCGACCTGGCCTAGGGAGGTCGACTACCCTGTCGACCTGGGTCCTGGGCGGGAAATTTTCCCGCCCAGTCTGTTTGGGTCTAAATTCGAAATTCGAATTCGAATTTGAACTGTTTTCGTTTTCTGATTTTTCGTGAAACTTCTAGAGGCCATATCTCGGTCATACGGACTCCGATTTACGAAATTTCGGACTCGTTTCCAACCAGAATTCCGAGACGAACGCAACGGCGCAATCCGTTTCGCTTGATTCTTAATTTATATTTTAATTCTGCCCTGATTTCTTGTTTTAACATGTTATAAAATTCGGGTTGTTACAGCTCCTTGGCATCGTGATTTCCCATCCTAATATCGCAACCTCGTCCACCCTCTCTCTATACATCGCGACCTCAAAATTGACAAACCCCAAAATAGTCGACACTGATTCTACCAGTTCTACCCTCAAAATACTGACTCGAACTCCAGAATCAATCGAAAACCCAAATCACTTCAATCCTCACACCAACCCCTAACACGTACTGTCGATCTTCACAACATCGACTCCCCAAATTCCATTACTCGCAACAGTCGATTTAGGCACTCACGCTTCTCCATCGTTGTCCCAAAAGCCATTGCGATTCAACCCTAAACTGACTGTTTGAAATTGAATGCCCCTTCCGAGTACACAATCGCTATTCGTGGTTTAATTTGGGTGGCCTGCGATTTTATTCGGACTTTGATTTTGAAACAAGTTCGGCCATTTTTTTTGTTATTATTTTCGAAGCTTTTTATTATCTGAGGAACGCAAATAAGAATATGGAAATGGAATAAAATGGGGTAGTCGAGTTTAACAATAAAAAGGGGATGATGAAGTTTATTTTAGGATCGACCATTCTTCTTATTCAATTTTTCTGAGGAACTGAAATCAAAAGAGAACGGGAAGGGTGGATCCGCGTATATATAGGAACAAGAATACTTGGTTATTAAGGAATTTGCGGTACCATAGTAGGGTAGGTTAAGTACACCTTATTAAATTTTGATTAGATTTTGATTTAACTGCGATTTGATTTCAAGCTTATCCGTTAAAATTTTATAATAATATAATTCAGGGTACTGAACTCCAATCGAACCACAACAATTGACACTTCCGGGGTTAAACCGCTATTCTGAACACACTGGGATAGATTTCACAGCCTCATTCAATCATATGGAGAAGATATTAATTTAAGTTGATATAAAATAAATTAAATGCAGTTAATTCTTTGATAACAAATTATTATTATCGTCTTATATATTCAAGTAGAATATATACTCATCATCAAAGTCATTTCAATTCAGTTTTAATTTCGAATTAAATTAGTTCAGATTCCCGTATTACGAGTTATATATATATTCGAAATAAATCGTATTTCAATTATTAAGTCGATAACTCAATATAAAATACCATTTATATTATCAATTCAATATTTAAAACGATATTAAATATTTAAAATTAATCGATAGAAATTCGGGTCGTTACATTGTCCTTAAACACATTAAACGTAGTTATGAATATAGAAGATCTAACATGAAAGTTGAAGTATGACTTCAACCAAATAAGATATAAATGTTATAACAATCTACTTATACATCTCTAGTACTAGATACTAGACATGAATCACATAAATGTATGTAAATTTATAGAAATTGCAAAACAAGTAGAAATATGACAAAAGAACAAGTGGACTTATGATTGGAAATGAAGCAAATGTTGCTGGATTATACATAGGAAGTTGCTTCTTGTTCTATACACTGGCTTAGTTGAATAATTAAAATATTTTTACTATGAAATTTCCAATTAAAATAAATATTATTATGTATCTTGTTTAGACAAGTTTGATTTTCATTTGTAATAAAAGAACAATTGTTATTCATTTTATTTAAGTGGAATATCTTATGGAATTTCAAAAATAGTTAATGATCTTTATAAACCCTAAACTATGATGTGCTTGACATAAATACCGAGTGGATTAAATATAATGATTTAAATCCAACACACCTTTAGCATTTTCAGTTAACCCATATAATCAAGAAACGCATGTCAAAACTCCATAATGATGGAAGTTTGAGGTCATTTGATTTTGCATCATATGAAGAATGCAAATCTTGTTTATTAAGCAAAATAATTGAATCACCTTTCACTTAACACAGTGAATGGACTATTAAGTATTGGGCCTCATACATAATGATGTATATGGAGCAATGAATACATAAGATAAAGGTAGGTTTTATTACTTCATTGTATTTACTGATGATGTCAGTAGATATAGATATGTGTATCTTATGAAACACAGATCAAAATCCTTTGAAAAGTTCAAAGAATTCAAAAATAAAGTTCAAAACCAATTTTGATAGAAAATAAAAAACTCTTTGAACAGTTCAACAGAATATTTAAGCCAATAATTTAATGACTATCCAAATGAGTGTGAAATTGTTTCACTACACACTTCACATAGAACACCATATTGGAATGGTGTGTTTGTAAGGAGAAGCCGCACCTTATAAGATATGGTTCGATTAATGATAAGTCATACAGATCTTCCAATAAATTTTGGGATTATCCACTTAAAACAATTGTAATCCTACTAAAACGATTTTGAAGACGCCATATAAGATATGAACTAGGAAATGTCCTAGTGTGTCTATTATAAAGGTTTGGAATATGAAGCGCTTGTTAAACGTCTTGCCTTTGATAAGATCGGATCCAAATCTAATAATTATTTTGTGGAATATCCAAAAGAAGCAAAATGATATTATTTCTATAAATCCTCTGAGAATAAAATGTTTATTGCTCGAATTGGTATCCTTTTTAAAGAGAGCCAGTCTCTAAGGTACCTATAGGAATGAAATAGAATTCAAAATGTCTCGGAAACCACAAAATACCATTGAATCTTGTATAAACAAGAAATTGAGTGGGAATGACATGATAATTCTAATGATATATATTGATAACACATTAGCTATTGTGAAAAATGTTAGTTTTAAAACAAGAAATAGATACTGAATCTAAGAAAGAAAATGTTTGGTAAGAAGTTCATAATTGAACTTAATTCATTGTTGATCCAATGATTTACATTGTGATAACAATAGGGCTATTGCTCAGGGCTAAAACCTTGAACTCATTATTGATCTAAACATATTTTTTTTAAAAAAAAAATCATTATATGAAGTTGTTCATAAAGGGAACAAATATATCTGCAAAGTTGCAACAGGTTGTAATGTTGCATGCCTACTGACTTAAACTTTTTCTTAGCAGAAGTTTAACAATCACACTAGTTTCATGAGTATATGATACATGAATGATTGACTCTAGTGCAAGTGGGAGATTGTTAGAGTTTATTCCCTAAAGGCAATCCATTTGATATGATTAATAACACAGTTGATGTTTTTTTTTGGAATAAAAATATTCTGTTATATTATATTTACTACGTAATATAAATATTAACATAATACAAGTCCTTAGAATAATAATATGGATTTATATAGTTCAAGTAAATGACTTGAACTTGAGATTATATAATATATTAAGTATTATAATTCTTAAATGTACCTAGTCAAGTTTTGTTGTTTACATAGGACAACAATAATACATAAAGACTAGTATGTTGATTGATCGATGATCACATCTCATTGATCATTAATATAATCGATATTAATGTCAAGACATAAATATGTATTGGAGAATAGAGTATTGGGCTGACCCAACATGAGAAAACTATATGGAATAGAATTAACAGTATCATAAGTTATTCTCATAATGACAGTGATGTAATGGTCCTCAGATCTGAAACCATTATAATTTTATTCGAGGATATTATGTTTTGATATCATCAAAATTTGCTTTTAACCGAGTGGACGATAAAGGTGATTATTGGATACATCTCAAATCGAATGAAAAATATGAATGATCTCGATGAAATTTGACCCTATAATATTTGTAGTGATATCTATGGGTCTCTTGATTGAGTGAGACTATGAAATGCATGGTCGTGTTCAAATATTGATTTGTTTTATATAGTCTACTCATCGATCAAGGTAAAAAGGATTAAATTATAAAGATGGCGATACGTTCCATGCCTCGAGTTTAATTCTGGATATTCCGGTTAAAAGGATTATATTACATTGATACACAGATCACGAAAAGGTTGTATCGAATTGTCAATATTATTGTAACTTGGGTAGCAGTGATGTATTACTAGATGTCAATCGTTGTTTATGATTTTAAATGCGATTTAAAATCATTGCCAATATTGTAATAACCTATATAGGGTCACATAATAGAACGTTACAAAGCAGAAACTATTTTTTGGACAAATAAAATATCAGTTTGCTGATATTTTATATGAAGTTGGAATGGATATTCAGGTGGTTCCTATTTTAAGGTTAATGTTTGTGTTTAAAAGGGTATTCACTTCCTCTTATATATAAGACACGACTAAACCTAGAAATTAGATTAGATTAGATCAAATCAAATAAAAATCAAACGAATTCATTTCCCAAAACCCTAGAAAATATCATGGAGACTAGTACCACTCTCCTCTGATTTCTTTTTTGATTTGACTGAGGAATAATTCATTCTCATGGATTCCTTTAAAGGCGCGGCGATTGACGTGCTCTTGATTTGATGCTTCACCCCTTTCTCCGATTTCGTCCTCTTTCGATTCGAATTTCATCTGGATTTGTTAAGGATTCAATACAGTAGGTATAAACACTAACCTAGAATGATTTTTATTTACTTTTATTGCGGAGATCTTAGATTTAAATATGTTAAATCATCAAATTGGGTTAACCGATTGGAATATTGAAACCCAACATAGAGTTGACCTTATTTTATTCTTGTCAAACAAATTGAAGTTATGGGATTAATCAAGCACAATTAAATGACATCAGGCCAGCCATCAACTCATGATACATTATACTTTGTGAGCTCTTACATTAATATAGTTTAAATAGCTAATTATGAGGCAATAATATGTAAGAGGAAAGAATCTCATAAGAAAATTATGATAAATAAATGCTTTAGGCTCCCATGACAAGATCTCTATCCACTGCTCCCTTCTTGTCCCCATTCCTTCCCTAGAACCAAAATTTCATCAAACCGAACTTATAAACATATAGATGACAAAAGATTTAAAAAAAAAAAGGGAAAGAAAACTACTTTTCAACTTCCGTATAATTGGCGTGGGTATCAAAGGGAAAGGGAAAGCAGAAGTTATTGACCTAGTTTGGAAAAGGAGTACCGCTCAACTAGTTTTCTACCTTAGTGAATTCGTTGCAAATCTATAACGTTCTACATCACTAACCACTTTACATGAGAATGGGGTTTGCTTACCAGAATCCAAATAGAAGATTAAATCCAAAACGCGCGAACCTACCCTAGCTTCAGCGGATCGGTTGAGGAGATTGGAGATGGAACACTACATCAAAAATGCCAATTTGGCAGTGCTCATAGCCGTATCAAAATGGATTTGAAACGATTTTAAGCCGTATCAAAAAATGGCGTCTTTGTTGTTTTGATACGGCTAAAAACCGTATCAAATTCATAAATTGATACGGCTTAAAACTGTATCAAATTAGTATTTTGATACGGTTTTATGCCGTATCAATGTATGAATTTGATATGGTTTTAAGCCGTATCAATTGATTAATTTAATACGGTTTTAAGCCGTGTCAAATTATTAATTTGATATTTCTTAAAACCCTATCAAATTAATATGCTGGCACTGTCAACTTCATAGATCGATACGGTTTTAAGCCGTATCAATTTAGTAGAATGATACGGCTTAAAACCGTATCAAACTGGTATATTGATACGGCTTAAAACTGTATCTATTTGAAAATTAGATACGGCCTATTGTCGTATCTAATTTTAAAAAAGAATAAAAAAATACATTTAACTAGAATAATTATTATGTTATTAAAACCCAAAGTTCTCGATTATTATCTCAGCAAGATATAATTGTACAAGCATTACACAAACACATTGACATCTCAGTAAGATATAATAGTTCTCAATATAAAAGTTTTGGAATAATTGATATAACAGTACAAGTATTCCTCTTTTGAATGTTTCCTTGATTAGTTTTAGGTCCACCTCAGCACGGGTTGTTATGACACGGGTCAGAGCGCCCTCGTCCATTCCCATTTTGTTTATGGCGAGTCGTAGGGTTTTCTCAAAGTACTTTTCAGGGTTTGTGATGGTCTTTACTATCGCCCTCGGCGCAATCAGGTACTCGTCTTTAGGGTCCTCCTTCAAATCCTGATCAACAGCAATACACAAAGTAAATAACAAAAAACATTTGCAATGTGCATGGTGTTCCATAAACAAAACATAATTAATGATCATCAGCTATATATTCATGGGTTATTTGCAATGTGCACGGTGTCCCTTTTTATTGAGAGGCTTGCAATGTGCAAACAAACGGCTAAACAATTTACCAATCTAACTTAATTTTACTTCTTAAATGGTCAAAGAACATGAAGATTTTATCTTCTGATTGGCAAAATGAACTGAATAAACTATATCTGGAAGTTCCATCACGGACTATGGTTTAAGCAACAAAAAATTTGTTAGAAGGGGGATAAACCTGGAAGCGTCATCTCATTTTACATATAAATTGGATACTGAAATTATGAGTATGGAGTTTATTTATTGTTGAACGTGTACCTGTCCCATATGGTCCCAAAATCCTCGACATAAGGCCACAAAGACCTATCCCTCAAAAATTGTATGGAGTTTATTTATTGCCAGAACGAGGTGATCCTTAAGAGGTTCCATTCTAGTCGAGATATCTGACTCAAGTACAACATCCTTTGCCTCTTGAATCGTTTTCTTTAGCTTTACTCGAGCCTGAAGAAAAGAAAACTGATGTCAACAAAGTTTTTTATCATTAGGGAATTAAAGCATCGATATCGATTCATCTCTATGTACAACAATTTATGCTTTGAAACTGATTTTGATGATGAGTGTATATAATAAATTTTAATTTGTATGTTCGATCAAGGAAATTAAAACGTCGATTCATCTCTATGTATAATAATATATGTTTTGAAACTGATATTGAAGGTCGAGCATATACAATAAATTTCAAGTTGTAATTTCGATCAAGCATCATTGTGCTATTTTATCTCAACATGAATTGAGATCTCAATTACAGTCCAGATTCAGCTTTAAAATTCAATTTAGAATGGTATGATGTTGATGGAATACTGAAATACATCAGAAAAATGCAATAAATAATGAAAATACTGCCGCAAGGGACTTTCCTGAAAGTATTAAGTCACCATTTAAAAGATACTCCCATTCTCAGCTAGTTTTTCCAAAATAGCTTGCAAGAAATTCCTGAACTTAGCTCTTAATGTGATAGTGAACTCATTCAGGTGCTCACCAGCAACATTATTCCCACCATCAGACATATACTGACTCCTGACCTTGAACCGTGCTTCTACTTTGGGCCTCAATACATCAAGTAACCTTTTCATTGTATTCAGCAGAATGGCAAGCTGTTTGTATCAAAACCGATATGATGATAAACGGATAAAGCTTTGATGAACTTATAGGTATGAATGCAACCTCTTCAGGCACTTCGTAAGGGCAAAGAGAATTGCGCATGTAGTCAAATATAATAGTAACATGGGTTTAACTATACTCTAAACCATATTACAAATAGTGTGAATGCTCAAAGCAGTTTCTCAATTAATAAAACATAAAACAAAAGGAAATCGACTAATAGGAATATACTTACATTCTCAAGAACAAAAGTGTATTCTTATTCTGTAGTGTGAATGCTCACTGTCTATAGTTTGCACCATTAATGATTCATTTCATTGTTATGATAGCCAAGTTCAATTCACGTACATAATCAGTATTCTCCACATAAGACATAACTGCAAAACAATAATTCTTTGTGTACAAAGTAGTTTTTGGTAGCCTTCTACCAGAACAGAGAAAAAAATAAGCAATAGAAACTAGGTGAATGACAGACATTCTAGCTATATCTGGGATGAAATAAGTACGTTAAGCAAGCAATATGGATTCTTATTTTTGACAAAAAGTATACAGGGCGGACATAGATAGCATGTTCGATAAATGAACGGGAGTTTATCCTCTTGACAATGGTTTTATTTTATTGAATTTTTAATCTACATACCATGGTTATCTTCTTCAACAAACTTAGCATAGTTCACAATTTCCATGGACAGAGATTGATTTCAAGCAAAATTGTAACCATCAAAGAATAAACGCATGCATGGTTTTTGACATCACAGTGTGTATGGTTTTTCGAAAACTAAAACCCTTAGTGATAGCGGACCAATAACACCAGCAAAGAAAAATATAGGAATTTAAAAAAAAAATTAGCATTTCAGTTCGCACCAACTTTAAGCTGAGGCAAATCAAACTCTTTGCTCCCGATGTATAATTTGTAATGAAATATTTTCATAACCAATAGTGGACATGAATGCAGTCCATATAAATGATCATAAAAGTCCCAAAATTACTATTTTTTAACACAAGATTTCATACCATGTTTCTATTACCTTTTAGGAGAACTGAAGTAATATAAGACGTCTGCAAGATCATTATTAAATCAACGATATAAACTTTGACGAATAAAACTGTTTATTATTTAATGAGCATCAAATAAATGATCTTACATCAAGGATTATTTACAGGATTTCAACTTATGTGAAATGATACATGCTATGTATTCTTCATCTATCATCATTCTCTCTTAAGTATAAGTAAAATTTGGTTACAAACATCATGGTTGTATCTTAAGCAAGCAGGAATAAAAAATTAAGTTAATGTTCCATAGTATCAGTTTTCTATCATCAAAGACAATATTATTTACCTTGCTTACTTGTTTTAAATGATAGAAAAAAGACTCCATATGTAATAGAATAATAGACTGTCATTTCTATTATCAAATTCAGTGGACTGGCATATGGTAGAAGGTTAGTTCTTACATCAAGTTCTATCCTCAACTCCATTGGAACACAATAGACACACATGAAGTAGCACACATACAAACACATTAGCATTTCATAGAAACACATTGGCACGTACACCTAATAACACATGTAAACACAACGCCTTTCATTCCACAATACCTAAAACACTACTTCTCTAAACACACACAACATACAAACATAGATAGAGCCATCATATTGATTAACATGAGATTTGCATGGATTCTTAGTCAAGTAACTTTCTAGAATCCCAGCTCTCTTTTATGTTCCCAGTATATAATTGTTGTTTCTTCTTTCTTAGTGTACACAACACCTTTTATTGTTGTTTCTAAAATCCCAGCTTTCTTAATCAAGTACCAGATGTCATTCTAATATAGGAGTTATTATACAGTTACATGTGTGTGCGCATACATTTATATGTGTGTATATATGTGTGTGAGATTATCATACCTCCTCAAGCACTGCTTGAACTTGCCAAAGTTTCTCAGTATGTTCAAGGTCCTTAGCATTACTATCACTTTCAAGGTCAGATCTATATTCAATAACCACCATATTAAACCATGTAATCATAACTATATAAGCATAACTATCCAAAATTTATTCTTCATCAAGTGTTGGTAAATGAAAAGAACTTGTGATTATTTTAAAGTTGATTTTAGATGTTTGACAATTTTATTTATTACTGCTTAAAAATAAGAAAGAAAATGTAGTTACCTAGAGCGAGGAACTAAAATTCGTGTAGCATCTAAAAGGTCTTGTAACCGAACAACACTTCTAAGCTTTGTCTGAAATAAGAGTATAATATAGTGTTAATCATGATATAACCAAATACAACAGCTGATTAAAATGACAATTCATCTATGACTAGCATATCAAATATTACCTCAGCTCTAGGCTTGCCTCCATTGAATTTTAGCATCAAATTCAGTAACTTTTCTTCTGTAACTTTTAACTTTACCTTTTGCTTTGGTGTCTGGTCACCACTGACATTGATTACAACGAGTGGAACATGAAACTTCTTAGCTAATCTGGAGCTTAGTTTACACTGTCTTACCCTGGTTTTCTCTCCAAAATCAAATCAATGAATTATATATGCTCAATTGATGCAAGTGGATCTGCTTTAATGTAAAAATGCATCTACAAATTTAAGTTAATGTGATTCAGATTACAAATTCTAACCCAAAATGCTTATGGTGTCATGTTATCCTCAAATATTTTATAGTTTTGTACACATTACATGACATGGTAGAGAGGGCATATGTGACTCTTATGCCAAAAATGATATATAGCACACACTCACTACCAAAAGATAGAGCAAGCTACAGCATGGCGCATCTATCCTATCACTTACATTTGTTGAACTATAGTGTTCAAAACTCTACAAAGTAGTATTTTCTTTTTTTGGAATACCTCAGTACTAGTTCTAGGAGAGACCTCCTTGAAATCCCAATAGCAATGTTTGCTGCTGGTAATAGTACAAGCTCATTTTATAATGAAATTTAAATTAAAAGAAACAATATCCAAAACAATGAAACAAAAAAAATTAAATGCATAAATCAAAAGAAATAATGAAATTAAGATGACTAGGATAAGGAAAAATTACAGTTTCTCCAGGTTGAAGTGAACTTGCTAAACTCCTCTTTGTACTCCCTATATCCACAGAAGTTCTTTATATTCTTCTTCTGTTGCAGTTGTGTTTTGAATCTTTTCTGTAAGACTTGGATCAACTTCTACATTGTCTAGCCATGCATCCTGAATAGATATTTGTTAGCTTGAAATGTACTTGTCAGGTAATTTACAGCATAATTACTGAAATGTGGCAACATAAAAACCTTAGTCTCATTTCGACAAACATATTCAAAAATAATGTTGTTCAAGTAACCATAGCATGAGTGCAACAACGAAACAAATCCGCATATACTAATGTAACCAGCAAGGCAAATTAAGGTAGCAAATTCAAAGACAAACGCACAAGGCAAAAATATAATTAGTATTAATGCAAGGATCAACTCAACTGGAAAATACACAACGATCAACGAATAAATATACTAAAAGGAATGGATGAATCAATTCATTAACAACAATTCAACCAAGTTAGATATAGTTTTGAGTTGTAATAAATCTAAACCTACAGTAGATTACGTTGAACACTGCCGACCTACTTTAAACATCGAATCACATACCTCAAAATTCAAGCGTTAGACAGCATAGAGGCATGGAAAAAAAATGTTGGTGATGATGACTACTGATTTGTTTACATTGACGAGCTAGTCGACTAATGACGATGAAGGCTGGACAACGCCTATAACTAGAAAGAGGGAAAGTTGCGATGAAGGTTATTAGCGACGGAATTTTAGATCGAAGGAGGAAGATTTGGTAATAAAATTTGGATCGGTGAATTAAAGTTTTAGGGATTCGCCTTTTTTTTTGGGAATTATATTTGTTTCGGCCAAAATGGAAAAGTGGAGGAGGAGCCAGAAAAGAATGACACAGAACGGAGCATTTGATACGGTTCTATGCATAGTCAAAAGCAACTGATACGAACCCTTCGAGATGTAGGGTTAGATTTTAACTGTTGAAGGTGGCGCGGATTGCAAAAGAAAATTTGATACGGCTTATCAAATTTGATATAGTTATCAGCCCTATCAAAATTGATACGGCTTAAAGCCGTATCAAATATCCGTATCCTGATGTGCCAAATTTGCTAATTTGGTATAGTGGAAGGAGTTTGCTTTCTTCGTTTGAGCGATGAGACTGAAGTGAAACCACCTGCTTTTTTGTGAGGCGAAATGGTTTTGGAGGGAGAGGAAATGGTTTTGGAGGTAGAGATCTATGTGAAGTTGGATGGAGGTCGTGAAATTTTTTGTGAGGGGAGGGTTACATTATACGCGAAGCTGGATTGTAAGCGGAGCGTTACACACAAATCACCGAAAAGGCAAATAATTAAATTACAAAATAACGCGTTATTAGATAGTGTTATTAATATAATATTTTATTGTAGTAATTTCAAAATTCTTACAAAGCATATTAAACATTATGGATCCCCTAATAGGATTTGCAATCACCAAAGAAGTCATAGGGAAAGATACATCTAGAGGTATATCATCTCCAAGCTCCTTAGATACGAATGAGCGATATACACCCGTATCATAGAGAACTCAGATAGAATGGTCATAAAATAGAATAATGCCTTCCAGAATAGATGAGAAATTACCTCGAGGCTGAGAAGATCCATTTGATGCATCCACGACATTAAGCTTTTTAGGTTTTGGATTACAAGGAACCATGGGGAAAGAATGCCTAATGTCCCTCTTTCTTGTAATAATGGCATTTGCATGGCTTAGTCAATCTCTAACCAAATGACCACGAGAGCCACAATTGTAACACTCCAGAGCTACAGTTGGATGGGATGCTACATTGGGATGAGAATTGGAACCAACTTGTTTCTTCTTCTTACGCGTAAATGATTTGGATTTATGGAAATGGAATTTTTTCTTGTTCGGATTATTTCGAATCTCTAACACATCACTACAATCTCTCTCCTTCTCGATGGCTTCAAAGTGAAGCGTTGAATCAACAAGATTCTCAAAAGAAATCTTCAGTTAGGGCATCAAAGATTTCTTTAAATATGTTTTCAAACCATAAAAAGACTTCAGATTCTTCTTATAGGTTGTACTAATGTGCTCAGGACCATACTCGGATAAAGCCTTGGAAGAAAACGGATACTCAAAAACAAAAAAACAAAATCAATTCTTCAACTCATGGAAATAGAGGGCTAGAAGGACTTTCTTGGACTCAAGAACGAATTATAGCTCAAATTGTTCCTTAAACTGCTCCAACTCAAGAGTGAACTCATCAACTTGAGTAATCAAAAGCTCATACCATTCTAGTTCTCGTTCTTGCAATATGCTCGATGCAACAAGAACGTGATGGTGGTTGGAAAGATCCATACGAGAAAAGATGTGCATGTATTTACGCAATATACTTAGACCTATGAAACAGTCTTATAGCCATTAGAAGGCTTGCCTCCTAAACATGTGAAGTCGCTACACATGTGCGCAAAAGAAGATTTGCATGGAGGAGAAGAACGAGTAGGATCCAGAGGTTGGGTACTGCGAAATAGCTCCATAAAATGCTCGGCAGACATATAGATGCCTTCTAGATATGGTTCCCTGGACTACCCAACATCAAAAACGTCAGCCCTGCCTTTATTATCCATTAGGTGAAAAGATAAGATAAAGATTATTCATAGAAGTATGATATTTTAGTTATATTCAATATATGGAATTAAAATGCATTCCTAGATGTTTTCCCATCCTGTAACTACCCCAAGGAATGAAAAGACTAAGGGCATGATTATGGATAACGATGAATGAGGATTGAGTTAACTCGAATGTTATCCTGTGGTGTACTGCAATATATGTTATGTTCTGTGTATATCGTAATTTGTTCTGAACTTAGCTCCGATACCAAGCTGTAACCTCCCACCCCAAAACACACCCTAACAAAGAGCATTAGTAAGCAATACCATCTGCTAGTGTAGAGAATAGGGATGATTAGGAAAGACCATCCATAGGCCTTGTATTAAACGATTATTGAATACGTCGATTTAGTTCTTTTTCTTTCTTACCTTAAATGGATCGACATACTCAATTCAATTTCAACATAAAACTATGGTGGTTATGGATTTGTTCAGAAAAAACATAACAAAATCACATAATATTGATCACAGAACAACAAATACATCCATATAAAAGTACATCAGAAGTACAATATACTGTGATACATAAATAAGTGGTTACACGAACCACACACATACACATACACACACACACACACACACACACACACACATATATATATATATATATATACACACACACACACATACATATCAAGTACTGAAAAAAGAATATATATACATCATAGTTACGTGAGTAGACTGCAAGATGGCTACACAAAACATGCCTAAGCATCCAAAAAGACGATAAAATAATCCAGGGTGGAAGCAAACTAAGCGAATATCAACAGCAGGTGACTAACCTGAAAACCATTCGGTCTGACCTAAGTACATAAAATACACTGGTCAATCTAACTTAAACAAAATAGCTAGTGCATGATAAGTAAAGGCAATGGCACATAACAAGTAATTCATCTCAATAGAGAAGGAAAAATAATAATTTACATTAACATTATGTGTAAGAAGTAAGTTCACTAAGGTCTTAGGTATAATGCTTATGGAGGTGATAATTCACAAAGCACAAATGTCTCCACCAACATATCTATATCCTAAGGTCGAGGTAAAGATATGTATAGAAGAAACTCTCAAATCTCATAAACAAAAGGTGAAAATCACAAAATGACAACCATATAAGTCAATTAGGAGTTGAAAACACAAAATATAATCACTATATAATAAATCCTCAATTATCTCATAGGCTATACATAGCCATATTTGCGAAATGGTGAAAATATTTAAAAACCAAAAATTATAGAAATCAATGAATACTGAAATCTAGATAAATAACTCAAAATTTAGATCCCATAAATGGCGAGTCTAAGCTATGCCGCACGTGCATTACATAATTAGTCGAAGTCCGCCAAGTACTGTTAACACAAATTTGACCCCCAACACAATTGACTCAAAGGTCTATCACAAAACACCCGATGGACTACCAAAATCCTAACATAGATGACCCAAAGGTCTAGTACAGATATAAAACAAATGACCCAAAGGTCCATAAAATGTGTCACAAACTTCTAAATAGTAACCCAAATAGTGACAACAATACGTCCCATACCGCATGTTCTCTCACTTATCGATTTACTATAAGTCAGTCAATTTCATATAGAAATAGTTTCAAAAGAGCAAGTGTAGAATTAACCGATATAATAAATGCATGAATCTCATACCATATATTTTATCATACCATTTGAGTCACTTCCTATTCTCTCAAAGAATGTGTAACACCCCACCTCCGCCAGTGCCACTCTTGCAAGGGCACTAGCTTTGGAGGGGCGTTAAACGAGGTAAACATGCATGTAGATATCACAAGACAGAACATATAAGTAAAAAAACAGAGTAAATAAAGCAGCGGATAAAACTAACATTTCAAAACCATAGTCAAGTTACATCAAAGTACTTGGTCATTATTTTCCACAAAACATAGTCTAGAAACATCAACTGAAAACTGGAAAGAAAATCGTAAAGTAACTATCCCCAAGGTAGAAGAAAGCCATAGCGAGCTCAAGTCCAAACCGTACATGAGCTATCCAGAAGAGCAGCTAAAGATCCAAGCTAGGTACCAGTGTTCCCACCCTGTAAACCTGGGGGTGGAAACGGAAGAAAAGAGGTGAAAGAAAATGGGTCAGTCAAAAAGACTGGTAAGTCCTATCTACTATTAGTATAAGAACTAATAAAGTTAACTGGACATGTAAAACAAAGATGAGGTGTAAGGTGGTAACTGGCAGGGTGAAAAGTTAACAAGATAGATCGAGTGTGGCATCGCATATACAAGGTTAGGTTGCACCAGGTGTGTACTAGTATTCCAATCCATGTCAAGTATAAACAAGAAATGATCCCTTGGCCCAAAGCTGGCCCACATCATGAGATGACCTAAATCGAGGTCCAACTACTCGGTCTAGTCGATCGGCTCCCTATAAGCCTAACTCGTCGTGTATCGGTGTCATACGGCTTAATCGTGGAATGTAGTTAACTGTGCAAGGTCCACCCCAGGGTGTATCTAGCCCTAAGGTGTAAACCACAGACACAATTCAAGCACGCACAGTCTAAACCTACTGGTGCCCATGTTCAACTCCGGACTTAATGTGCACGACCATGGTCCGCCTGAACAATCGGTGCACCCTTCAGCCGTCTCTTTTGGTCTCTTACAATCAGTCCAGTAATCGTGCCCCACCCTAGCCTAGTCCAGGGTACCCATGATACTTCCAAGTTGGTTACTGCTGAAAAGGACCACGTAACTAGGATTTCAAGTGGGTTAAGTGTGGTTAACCCTATCCTAACCATGTATTGAGTTGGTTAAGTGTATTCAAGCAGTTCATGACTTAACCCTATCAATACATCGGGTTTAATTGGTTAAGTATTCAAGTAGTCTAGGTATTAACCCTACCAATCCATCGTGTTTAATTGGTTAAGTATATTCAAGTAGTCCATGACTTAACCCTACCAATCCATCGTGTTTAATTGGTTAAGTATATTCAAGTAGTCCATGACTTAACCCTACCAATCCATCGTGTTTAATTGGTTAAGTATATTCAAGTAGTCCATGACTTAACCCTACCATGTGGCATTAATTAACTTAATGCACCCCAACCTCTCACATTAGACTTTGTTGTGGTTACTAGTTAAGCCGGACGGGTCCGGGTAGCTTTACACCACAACTTAGTCTAACCTCGGGTTTCAAGTGCGACATGACCAACTACTCACATTGGGTCCTATTATTTGTAGCCACTAGTTAAGCCGGTCGGTTCCGGGTAGATTTATGCTACAAACTCAACCCAACCTCGAGTTGGCCATTCTCATGTTTTCTAGAAGTCATGTCCAAGTTCATGTTCATGTTCCAAGCATAATCACATGTCAAACTTTCATGTCATATTTTCAAGTCATGTTCTCATGTTATTTAAGTTTGCCCAACTACCCATAACGTATTCCCATCGCACGTAAATTCGTATCAACGCAAATAGATCAAAGAGGGAACATAACAATATGACAAGGTGGGCATAAGGTGGCAAAGTCTATCACAAGTCAAACATGGTGATATTTAAGGCCAAAAGGGGTTCAACATACTAGCATATGGCCTCAACATGTATGATAGCATAAAAGGTGACTTGGCCTCAAACATATCAAATAGCATAAGGGTGATTTTGGCCACAAGCATGCATAATAGCATAAGGGTGATTTGGCCACAAGCATATTAAGGAACATGAGGGGTTAAGGTTTGGCCACAAGTTAAACATGGTGGCATATGAGGCAAATGTGTTCATAAACTTGCATATTACATTATAGGCCTCAAAACATGCATGATATCAACTTTAACAAAATAGATGAAACATGGCCATAAATAACATGGGATGAAAGCAAGTGATTCACATATAACATCATATGCAAGTTAACATAAGGTTTATGAGAGTTTCTATGTTGCTTTATGCAACATTTCAAATCAAAGTTCATAGCTTTCTATGCACAAAGTCAAGGTGATAGCTTTACAAACATGCATAGAATAAATCTATGCATAACATGATAGGATCAAAGCTCATAGTTTTCTATGCACAAAGTCAAGGTGATAGCTTTACAAACATGCATAGGATAAATCTATGCATAACATGATAGAATCAAAGCACGAATCATACTTAGGCCCAAACTCAAACTTGCAACATGTCATATTTAACTTCATAGTTAGAATCTAAGAGTAGTATAGGGCTTACAATGCTATGAAGACCTATGAAAGTAAAATAAGATTGAGACGAAGCCACTAGCAACTCTAAAAACCCCAAATGAATATAAGCTCCAAGTTGTCTTGAGAAACAAGAAGCTCCTTTGATTTGTATGAAGAAAGATCCTTATTTTGATGAAGAAAGGTGGCTCTTTTACTAGCTTAGGACACTTAAATTTTCATGAAGAGGATGGAGGCCATAATATGAAGATGGAGGCCATGATCAAGAAACATTTTGGCATAGTTTAGTTGTAGGATTGATTTATGATGATTTAGGCTAAGTATTAGGGTCTTTTTATAGAGTTTAGGATTAGTTTTAGCCATAGGATTAACCCTAAATCAAATCTGAGCCATCAAATCACGTCACTAGCCAACAAAACAGGTCCAAACAGCCCAATTAAGTGCACCAGGACGACCTGGCCGACTAGGGAGGTCGACCCCCAGGTCGACTCTAGTGTCGACCTGGTTGGGGGGAGGTCGACCCTAGTGTCGACCCCCCTGTCGACCTGTCTGGGCGGGAATTTTCCCGCCCAGTCTGTTTTGGCTGAATTTGAATTCTAAATTCAAATTTGAACTGTTTTTGAACTTGAAATTTTCTGAAAACTTTGACGGGCCATAACTTGGTCATACGGACTCCGATTTTCGAAAACTCGGACTCTATTTCGTGTATTTTTCCGAGACGAACGCAATGGCACAGCCCGTTTCCCTTGATTCAGATTTTAACATTTAATTCTGCCTTGATTTACGTTATAACATGTTATTCAAAATACGGGTTGTTACATAATGTAAAAATGTGTAATTTTATATAGAAAAGTCTATTTCGAGAAAATGACTTTTTAAAATGATTTTCTACAACATTCAGAAAATTATTCTTCTAAAATCCCTTTATTGTAGATAATAAATAAATATAAATAGCTTTGAAATAATTATGTTTTTATAAATTGAGTTTGTAAAACATTTATCTTGCAAGCTAGTTTCATATAAAAACATCTTTACAAAAACGATTTATAAAGCACGTGCACATAACATGCAAAAATTAATGAAAATTCCACGACATCAACATACGATAGTTCACATGAAAACTCTTCAATCTGGAATACAAATCAACAATAATGTTGGCTTTTCTATAACAGATTAAGCCACTTAAAGTAACTCAAAACTTTACAGAAATTCATCACAAAAATCATTAGAAAACAAACAAATAGGGTAAGATTCTCATAGGGAAATATAGCATGACCTAGCACCAAAATTATTTGGTCCAGGCTGACCTATACTTGTGCATAGGTCGACCTTAAGGTCAACCTTTGTACTCTAAGGGTCGACCTAAGTGTCGTGATTTCCTTTAGGAGCATTTTCTGCTCCATATTGAGTTTTGGTGTAAAGTTTGACCAAGTTACAGAACTAGTTTGGACCAGAAATTCGACATGTAACAAGAATAACACACAAACTGTCGTCCAGAAAAGATAGCACATAAATCCGACATGAATCAATGGAAATATAGGATCACAAAGGTCAATACATAGCAAAATGTAAACATCAAATTTCACAATTTTGTTTATTGTAAAACAATTTCAAATAATAAACTGAGAATTTTCAACTTGCATACATAGATTAACTTATAAGAGTGAGTCTAAACTGATCTTAGATTATTAGCAGCGAGTTTAGCAACGTTTAGGCAAGGATGATTGAACGTTTGGTCTCTAAAAAGCTTTAAACATCTCAAAATGACCAAGAAACAAAATGTAGACAAGCATGAAATTTACAGTAAATCGTTTCTTCTCAAACCAAAGAAATAGATGAAATACTCTCTTGGTTTGAAGTGACTACATGTTTAGAAATCAGTTTTGCAAGTTTTCCTTATTTAAATTTGAGACTTGGGTTGGTTTTGATAATTTGAAGAGGAAAGATGCAAATTTTATTTATTCTGCTTTCTTATAGAAAGAAGAAAAAGACGTTAGTATAGAATGTACTATTTTCTTTCCCTCCAGGTTTTTCCTTCTGCTAAGTAATTTGGGTAATGGGATTAGATTAGGATCCAATCAGCCTAAGCATGTTATGTTTTAGGCTTAATTAAGCTATGTAACCCTAATTAACACATGTTTAAACTAAAACACACATTTCCGCACCATTTTAATATACTTAACATCAAAACGTTTATAACTTAACTTGTTTTAACTTACAAATATTGTATTGACATGTTTTGAAATCATTTTAAACAGGGCTATGCTACATCAACCGATTCTTTCAATTCACGGGAGGTTAGGGATTGGAATAAAGGTTGGAGATTACACCATGGGAGTTGAAAATTCGACGAAAAATAAGGAGTCCCGTTTTCTATTTCTTAATCGCAGCTTTTCACCGGAGTTGGTCCCAGTTGAAGTAGCATTAGCATTTTAAACAATTTAAACATTATTTTTAACACGAACACGTAAAATTTACATTTTTAATATATTATTTATTTTACATTTCTTTTTTGTTTAAAACATACATTTTTACCATCTTAACTTATCAACATACATTGTTTTGAAAAATAAAAGCCTAAGCCGTATCCAAAATATTTCAACAGTTAAATATTGGTTTTCAGCTAATATTTTACATTTTATATTATCATCTGCAACCCAGTCAAATTTAATTACTCTTTTTACAATAAAATTTGTCGTTTGACAAAAATTTACAAAGTATTGTATTTAAACAAATAAAATCCCTTTACACATGCCTTTACTTCAAATTCACATTATAATGTTTCAAAACCTTATTTTCTTTATATTTAAATTTATTCAACAACAAATGTTGAATTTAATTCTTTTACCACTTAATTTAATTCAGTTCACACGGTTGCCGTCTACTACTAATGTGCACGTACGTTATGCAATTGACATATTTATACATATGAATGAATTTTTTTCTTGTTTTTGTTAATATAAATATAGTTAATGTTGACGTGATTAATTGGATGAATCAATGAATTATAGTTTGCTAAAATTATTTAAAGAGATTTGGTATTATGTAATTAATTATGATATATGGTATTAAATGTAAAATAATGGAAAAAAAATCGAAAAGCGCTTAAATGATTATAGAAAATTTGAAGTGTAGCTATTGGGGGAAAAAACATAATTATGTCATTCTTTAATATTTAAAAGAAGTATTAGTTAATTAAATTTATTTAAATTACTTAAACTTTGGGTTAATGTAATTAGTTTAAATTTATGCACTAAAATATGAAATATTAGGAGCTAGTTGTTCAATTATATGTAAATAATTGCATAAACTTTAAATGTCGATACCAAACTGTAAAATGATGGGAGATAATTCATAAATAAGTGTGAAGTGATAAACTATTTTAAAAATAAAATATCAAGAGAGAATTAAGGAGAAGAGAGAAAACTCCTAATGAGAGAGCTTCAAATTCATCTGCTTTACTAATATATTTATAGTGAGCATCAGGCTTAGGTCCTTAAAATTAAACTTAATACATGAAAGCTCCTTCTTAGAAAAAGACCATACATTGGGTTCTTTGAATTTAATTACTGAATAATGCATATGATTATGCAATTATTCAGTGAATAATTATCGACATTTATGTAATTATATCAAAAAGTTACATAAATATCTGCAATTATTCTAAGAATAATTGCAGATATTTCTGTAATTTTTTTGGCAAATAATTACGTAAATTTCCGCAATATTTTCAAAAAACCGCAGAAATTCTGTTCCTTTCAGGCTCATACTTTCCCCTTTGGGAACGTTTATTGTTTCGTAGGGATTGTTCCTTTGCCATTAATCCTTAACCTCAGATCCATACAAAACGTCCTTGAGGTTTTCGCGATCCTTCACAAATCATTCCAAATTCTTTCATATTTGATTTTCATTTGTTTCGTTTTATAAGAAAAATCTTATCAATGTAGTGGTTAAGGGGAATTGAAAGTTCAAGTCCTGCTTCTAGCGTCAAAATAATAGCCAATTTCATGGTTAACACCCTAAGATAGTCTGTTCTATTGATATCCTTTGTTTACGAAAGGGATGAGTCCTAGGTAAAATTCATAGTTGAGTTCCTGTAGAAAGTTTTTGGTGATCACCGAAAATGAATTCCTTTAGAAAATAAGGTTGCATAGTAAGATTTTCATAACTTAGAAAATGGTTGTAAATTGTACTACGGTATTTCCTGAGTGGTTTCGGCATAACTCCTTCGGAGAAAACGGGATGATCCTTCGTTAGCATAGGATTTCCATTGCCAATATCCATTTAGAGTTTATGATATCCTCTCGGTGATTTTGGGTCGGACCTTCAAAAGTACAAGGTAGAAATATCGGGTCAGGATGGAGTAGGGCAAACTAGAATAACCATCGATTTACTATAACTTCTAGTGGTTTCCGTTGGGTCATGGAGACCATATCAAGTGGTTAGGATAGGTCATGATACTTTAGATTGGATAAAATCTTAAGGAACCATCGATAAGAAAATCTTTACACAATTTTGAATATCTTATATTCGATATGAACTAATGAAATGTTCAGGTCTTTTCAGAGTCCTTGGATACGGCTTTCGGACGGACTCATGTGTTTAACGATCACTAAACAATAATAATGTAAAGTTATAACAATAATAACATAATAATTAAATTAATTACAACTTTATTACCTTGCTTTCCTGGCAAAACTCCTTTGTTGATAATTTCAACGATTATAGACTCTTTTTCCCCAAATCAATTTAGAAATTAGGGTTTACAATTCATACTTAAGATTACGAGATTGAGAAAAGAAAAGTTGGTCCCTGATTTTGGATCCTTGGTGTTGTATTTATAGGTTCAGGTTGTCCCCTTCGGCTGGTGTTGGGGCCCCGTCCTCGCTTCTGTAGGCGCTACATACAAAAGCCTTATGGGTGTGCCTTCCCGTCAATCTTCAGGAGAGCAACTATAGGGTTGTTGCAAGAGATTTTAAAAGTAGGCTTCCGAAAGCATAAATTTTAGTGAAATTCTATGGAGGTGGATTTGCTGGTGCTTTTGTTAGTCGGTGGTGCCATCAGCTTCTTTCTCTTTATATTTCAATGACTTATTGGTAAGAGCTCAAACTTTACTGTATTCCTGTTTCGGGTAACCGAAAGTCATACTAAGCTTAGCCTTTTATGTTTGGAAAGAGTATAACTGGTTGTTGCCCTTCGAGTTAAGACGACAAAGACTTTCTGGAAGAAGTGGTAACTTATTGCCTTTCATTTCTTGGTTCCAAAACCGTATAATGAGCTTCTGACTTCGTTTTCTTTTAAAGGAACGTTAGCGTCTACACCCTTTCACCTTGTTTATTTTGGTGCTAACAACAAGATAAAAATTTACATAGCCAAAACCTTAAACTAACATTTACAAGAAGAGGCATTCTATAGGGGGGTCGTTGGCTAAATTCTATGATGGATTTATAATGATGTCTACCTTCAATATATAACATGTGCAAATCTATATGAATCGTCAATTAAATTACCAAAATATGGTGAGAATATAATATTGAAGGCAAATTGTAGAGGTGAAAAATGGTGTGTACATAACAAGTAAATCACTTATTACTTTCACTAGCAAATATGGAAGAAAATAATCCCAAAGCAATGCACCTCCCTTATAGCCACATATTTATATTAGATTATGTTAGTGGGAAGAGAGAAGCAGTGGAGGGAGAGAGAAACGAAACATGTGGTGGAAATCAGGAGGCATTTTGGGGTGCTGCACTGTTTTGGGTGTCATTGAACGCTCGCCATATATATATATATATATATATATATATATATATATATATATATATATATATATATATATATATATATATATATATATATATATATTTGAGGGTTATATGACACCCCAAATTCTTAGCACTCCTTTTGCACCCGAAGGAGGATTATATGACACCCCTTTTGCACACGGATTTTGGTTTTCGGATTTTGAATGCCGAAGTATAGCACAGTATACGTAGACTTGTAGACATGAATACCTCACTGAATTGGAGGCAAAAATATATTTATTGTCATTCCCATAGCCCCAGTGAAGAGAAGAGAGAGATATAATACTCCTACGTGATTAGATACTACAACTTTTAACAGTTTTCAGCAATTGATGCTTTCCGACCTATAAACTACTAAGAAAAGAAGAAACAGAGGTAATTTTGATAAACAAATACACCGTGTTGCTGACAGAAGCAATGAACTGACTAGTGAAGTAAAATAGAGTATGTTATTAGTACAACAAATACGAAAAATCAGCAGACAATTGAACCAACAAATAGCAAAGAGGTTACACCTGGCAAGCGAGTTTATGAACATTCCATTTGTTAACTCAGTTTGCAACGCATAGCCATAAACGTATGTAGAACTGCCCTCCCCACATGAAATAAAGCCCAACAGCACAAAATATAAACTATATTTTTCCTAATATTGAATCAACGACGTTGACAACAGCTATCCGTTCATGATCAGAGAAGTGTGTCTGTATAGACGTTGCTTCTACCTTCATCTCCTTCAATCTTCTAACCGCGCCAATCATAGAATCAATAGCAGAGACATGGTCCGCTATACAAATTCTGATTTTCTGCCCTTTTCTCTTTTCCTTCTTAATTAACTTCGCTGCATCAGTGAGTTGCATATTACGCTTCATAAGCGCCTCTTTCACCATCTCACGATCTTTAACATAAGCCGTCGCAGCTTGCACTATCGAAATCTTATCAGTCTGCAGCGAATGATCAGAAGAAAGAAAAAAACGCTAAGTCGATCAACAACTCGTCAAGTGAAGTAGTTTGTTTGAAAGTCCATATGTATCGTAGAAGTTAAGAAATTATACCTTTGGACAATTGGGAAGCAACGAATGCAAATCAGCATAGCTTTGGCTCATCTTCTCCCTTCTTTGTCTCTCCCTCATCATATGTCGAAATCCTCTACTACTGCACTCATTCTTCTTATACATCATTTTCTCATTAATCCTGGCCTGATCTTTCTGTACATCTTTCAGCATATGTATCAATCTATGATGTACATTTATTCTTCCATTATCTCGATCTGTTATGATGATAGCAGGACTTGAATGATGATTTGGCTTGATATATTTCGCAAATGCACTGCTGGTAATTAGAATGGGTTCTTCTTGGAGCATTGAATTGGTGATGAAATTGTGATCAGGCTGATCAGAAGAAGATGGAATGTCCCAGAGAAACACGTCATCGTTGAGAAGTTGTTCTTCATGGAGATGAGAAACAGAAGATCTGGGATCCATTAATTCTTCGGTATGATGAGGATGCTACTATGCAGCATATGCATATCATGAACTTTATATACTCTCTGGGACAAGCAGGTTTATGGACCAGGTGTAGTCAATAAGCTTGGGTTGGTCAAATTCTTATAGTAATTAAGCAGGATGCTTTATACATTACTAACACGTTTAATTACGTGCTTATGTTAAAAAATACTGCATCTGACATGTGTGGATTTGATTAGTTTATTTAGTCAACTCTTTTTCAACTGGGTCCACTTGCTATTAACGAACGTGGGAATGCACTAGAAGCACCGTGACACAACTATGTTTTGTTTAACGGGCGCTTGTGAGATTATTCGAAAAGCAACTTTGCTACAATATCCGAAGCAGTTTCTGGTGTTTCAGCCGATGAAAAGAAAAAAGCACGGGACTCTACGGTATGAGACCCTACATTCAAATAGTTAAAATTATCGTCACAATACATCTGAAAAAGCTAGCGCAGCATGGTTCCAACAACCATACGATAAATTGTTGGATTTTGCATACTTGATTTTTCTTGCAATCTTTGTAAAATTTAATATTATTACCTAGAGGGTAATTCGCAGCCGTAATTTTTCCAGTTACCATAGGTACTCTGATGCTAGAACGTTCCATTCCCCGACAAACCCTATTTGTGCCATTAGAGAATAGACATGACCACTTTTAATTAAGAGTGGGGTAAGACAACCAAGGCGGCCGCTTAAGGCTTCCGATATTATATTGCGTAGACTTGAACGTATTTTTTTTTTTGTTTCAAGGTTGATCCTGCATCCGATGCTCAAGACCAGTTAGCCTCCAAAGGCTCTTTATGCTCTTTTATATATGTTTTATATTCGTCGTTTTTTAGCTTCAATACGCTTCTATGATCTATAACATTTCGACATCGCAAACTGATTCAATAATCATTCGTAGGAACTAACAGTCGATTTGTTGGACAAATTTAACCTACAGGAACGCGACTAACCATGTATCTTTATGTTACTTATAATGGGAAACTTTCATATGAGTTAGTCATTCGTCTCATTATGGCCGATATCATCATGACATCTCACATGTTATTTGTTATTCGCTAAATTCGTTAATCGAAGAATAAAATGAGCATTCACGCTTGAATTTAAACGTACAAATTTATATGTTCTAAATTAACGTTAAAATGTCAATTCCTAATCCAATTAAACATTACAACTCTTTTTCTACGAAATATTCCCTGTATAAAACAAGGGTTTCCACGCTCCAAAGTAAGGAATAACTCTTCATATCAGTTTATAATAACAAAGTTAGTTGTAAGTGATTTTTAATGTTACACGACCAGATAGAGTATCCTAACATGTAGGTTTTACATTCACATCCCATATTTCATCAACTCCTTTGTAATCACAAATTTAAATATTGTGGAACAAGATACCTGAAATACAAATAGAATTCATGTTGGAAAACAATGGCTGAGACGCGGACTAGGTCGCTTTCTTGAAGACGATTCGACGAACTGGCCGGTGGTGCAAAACCAGTTCGTACTTTCGCCGCCGCTTCTAGGATAAAACATCATCTGAAATAATAACTGATTTGCTTTACACAACAAAGCAGTGCAGATTTGCACTTTCAAAAAAAAAAATACTGCTCGAAAATTTCAGGAAGAATATTTTAACGACGGAGGTAAAAATTGTGTTTTTGTTGTTGTATACTTTTCGTCTACAACTGAAGATAATATATAGATGGGGATTAGGGCTGAACGATAATAATGGGCAGTAGATAAATCTGTTAAAATAACGGGTCAATAGTTTACCGCTTCAAATAAAAGTCAGCTCAGAAATATATCTCGTATTTAAAATAAAAATAAAAATTCTAATCCAAAAATATAAGTCTTTACACCACAAAGCCAAGCCCGAGCCCGAACCGAACCGAGTCGGGCCGAGTCGGTCGGTCGCGCGCGTGTGTGGTGGTCATGATGCATGGTCTCCCTCCTCACAACAAAGCATACATTGGGAGCCCAAGGCCCCAACATGACTTCTTAGAAACAAGTATAAATACTTGCATCTTTCTTATAATCCCATGATGTGGGACTATTCACATATAGGAGCCATTCATACACTTATTTCAATATTTTTAATAATTCACAAATTATTTTCAACAATCCCCCACTTGAATTTTTAAAAATATCTTCGAGTAGTTTCTAAAAATATATAAGATTGTGCATAAACAAAGGTGTCATCCGACTTGAACCTTTGCATAGTGAATAAGATTCAGTTTTTACTAGAGTGACACGTAGTCTTGAACTCTATTCCTAACATCAAACCACACACAACCTTTTCTATAGTGCAATCAAATAAGCCCGTGCATTTATGGCCATGCACGTCTATCTCAGTTTAGTGAACACTCTAGAAGTTTTGCCCAAAACTCCATAAGAAACGGCAACATTTCCACATTCACATAGGTGAGTCTATCAAGAGTACTCCTGAAGGTAGGTACTCCACTCCAAATAGAGTATAGATCTCATTAAGAGTTTCTATCAACTCATCCTCTAATCACTTCAGGAATACATGCTTCTTGGTTTATTAAATAGCATGTTCAACTTCTATCACTACACAACTTGTTTTTACCCATTAAACTTATTTCGTGGAATCTCCAGTCATTTAGGTCGGGTTACCATTGTGCGTGATTCAACTATCTAAGGGCAATAGTCCTTTTTTTTAGAATTATTATGGACTTTCTTTCTGGTCAGTCCTTTCGTCAAATGATCTGCCAAATTGTCATCACTTCATATGTGATGTTCTCTAATAATACTGTGCATACGACTGTCATTTCTTACCGTTGTAATATCGATATAGTTCTTCTTTCAATAGTCATCCAATTTTTTCATCACTATATATATGATCTTCTTTTACAGTATTGTGCTTACGACGTCGTCTTTTACCGTTGTAATAACGGTTCTATACTTTTTGCAATAGCCGTGGTACTATCGCAATCGATTACACCACTGGTGTCGGTTTTTCCCTTATGGGGATCTCAACTAGCAGATTTCTTTAGTTGTCTGCTTCTTCACTAGCGCTAGTGCTATTATCTCAGTCACTATAGTATACTGAGTCAAGATATTCTGTTTCTTAGATTTCCCAAAAAAAACCAGTTCTTCGAGCAATGCTAAATATATATCCACTGGTCGCAATAGAATCATCAGATAAAGTATTTCAGTCTGTATCAGAATATCCTTCAAGTACAACTGAAAACTTTTCATAATGTAATCCAAGATTCATAGTTTATTTTAGGTAACTTATGACCCTCTCAATAGCATGTTAATGCTCTATACTAGATCTACTTGTAAACTTGCACAATAATTCCATGACATAGGCAATGTCAGGTCTAGTACAATCAGTGGCATCCCGAAGATTGCCAATGATGCTCTCATAATCAGACTGTCTTACACCCTCACCAGTGTTCTTAAATAACTTTACACTAGGATCATATGGTGTACATGCAAGTTTACAATCAACATAATTGTATTTCTTTAGAATCTTCTCAGTTTAATGGGATTGATCCAAAGAAAATCCCCTTTTTGACCTAGTAATCTTAATATCAGGGATTACTTTCGCTTCACCTAGATCTTTCATATTAAAATTGGCACTTAATAAGGATTTAACTGAATTTATGGCAAGAATGTTTGACCCAAAGATGAGTAGGTCATCTACATAAAGGCATATAATAGTGCAAATGTCATTCTCAGATTTGTAATAAATGCATTTGTCACTTTCATTAACTTCAAAACCATGTGAAGTGATTAAGTTATCAAATTTTTCATGCCATTGTTTAGATACTTGTTTTAAACCATATAATGATTTATCTAATTTGCATACTTTATGTTCTTGACCATGTACTACAAATCCTTCAGGCTGGTCCATATAAATTTCTTCTTCTAATTCACCGTTCAAAAATGTGGTTTTTACATCCATTTGGTGTATTCGTAAATTATGAATAGAAGCAAGTGAGATTAATACCCAAATGAATGTAATTCTAGTTACTGGTGAAAAAGTGTCAAAGAAACCTATATTTTCTTTTTGCTTAAAACCTTTAGCTACTAGTCGTGTTTTATATTTATCAATAGTGCCATCAGGTTTTAATTTTTAAGTACTCATTTACAGCCTATAGATTTACAATGGGAGTAGATCTACCAAATGCCAAGTCTTATTGGATTCTAGAGAATCCATCTCATCATTTATAGCCTCTTGCTAAAAAATCGGCATCTAAAGAAGATAAGGCCTCTTAGAGGTTTAAGGGATCCTCCTCTATAGTAAGAACACAAAAATCCGAACCAAAGTTTTTTTACGGTTCTTGTTCTTTTACTTCTTCTAGGTTCAGCTTCAGAATTTTCATTAAATTCTGTTCTAATAGGCATACTAGAAGTGCCCCCACTATTCCTTAATTTAACAAAATTGTTGTTCCATAACAATCGGCATCATTTGTTTCAATTATATTATGTGTATTTAGGTCATAAAAACTGTATGCTTTGCTATTACTAGCATAGCTTCTAAATACACATTCACATGCTCTACTAGCTAATTTTATTCTCTTAAGGTTTGGAGCGCAAACATATGTTAAACAAACCCAAGTTCTAAAGTATGACGCATTGGATTTATAATTCTTTTAAAATTTCGAAAGGTGAAATTTTATTCTTAGATTAAGGGATTCCAAACAGAACATAACATGCAGTCAACAAAATATCCTCCCACCAATGTTTTGCTGCACCAAAATTTAATAAAATAGCAATTACTAATTCGGTAAAGGTCCTATTTTTTTATAGCTTTACCGTTCATTTCAAGTGAATATGGTGCAGCTCTATCATGCATTATACCAAGTAATTTATAAAAAAAATCAGAATAAACTAAATTTATATTTTGTTCCTCTATCACTATGAATTCTCTTAATTTTATTTTTCCTCAATTTCAGTTTTTGAATCTAAGCATGTCAAATGCAACACATATTTCAGAATCATTGTTTGTCCAATTGTAAGCTTTATTTTTACATAACCAATCTCTACAGTTTTAGTGGTGTGAGGATCTCCCAACAACACTTTCTGATCATCAGCAGCCGTGTATATTGTGAATATATCACGATCATAGCAGACATGGCGAGAAACACCAGTATCTACCCACCAACCCTCTGTCCACCAACAAGGTGAATCAATCATAGCCGTAAGAGGCTCCTCAGTCAGGTTAGCCTGCAGTGCAAGACTCGGCCTGTTCCGACACTATCGTGCCATATGATCTGTTTTTCCACAGTTGTAATATAGAAGCAACTGTTCAGAATCATTCTTTTTGGTTGGTTGCTGCTGTCCTTTATGGTTTCCTTATGGATTCCCATTCTATTCTTAACTGACTGGCTGTGGAGGCTTACTATTGCTTGAAATGTTAATATGTTTGAAAATTTATATTTTTCTTATAGAAAAATATACATAAATTTATAGACTAACATAAGTTATTCACATGTATGCAACAAAGGTGTTCTATATTCTGTCTTTTCACTTGTATGCAACAAAAGTGTTCTATTTCTATCTGTTCGTACCAGATCTAACATTTTGACTTGATATCATACCTCAGTATGGTAACATCACTAACCAACTAGTACTGATTAGAAGTTAAGACAAGGGTAATATGGTACGCTGTTATGATATTAGATATCACATTCTTGTTACATGCACAATTAGAAAGTCATAATTTTCAAGTTATCAATGAACACCAAGGAATTTCTACTAATAGCAGTTACCGTTTAAATTTCCACATATAAAAATGTTATTAAAATGGTTTAGTTGTATCAATACTCGATCCGAGCATTGTCGGTTGTTGCAAATTACCAGAAAAGGTCAAACTAATTTTACGTAGAAAATGGAAAATTTCAGCAAATAAATCTACAGATCCATTATACTAAAAAAAATACCGATTGTGGTTCCCACAGCAACTGTCATGTTCTGAGATCCGCGAAATGGTCCACCTCCTCTCATTAGCGGTTCTTTCAGATTTCGGATCTGCCTTCCCATTTGAGCTTGCGTACTTTTCCATCTGCTACAACCGTCCGAAAATGATTTTAATGGAAGCGAGTGGGTTTCATTTGGCCTTGTTGCACCTTGATGAGAACGAAGCTTCAGAAGCCGAATGCTTGGAAGTATGAATTCGGTAGTTCAGAGTTTTTCCGGTTGCAGCCATTGTTTCAATGATCGTCTTCAAATTGTTGGGAAACAATGGCTGAGTCGCGGACTAGGTCGCTTTCTTGAAGACGATTCGGCGATCTGGCCGATGGTGCAAAACCAGTTCGTACTTTCGCCGCCGCCTCTAGGATAAAACAACCTCTGAAATAATAACTGATTTGCTTTGCACAACAAATCAGTGCAGATTTGCACTTTCGAAAAAAAATACTGCTCGAAAATTTCAGGTAGAATATTTTAACGACGGAGGTAAAAACTGTGTTTTTGTTGTTGTATACTTTCCGTCTACAACTGAAGATAATATATAGATGGGGATTAGGGCTGAACGATAATACTGGGCAGTAGATAAATCTGCTAAAATACCGGGTCAATAGTTTACCGCTTCAAATAAAAGTCGGCTCAGAAATATATCTCGTATTTAAAAAAAATCTAGTCCAAAAATATAAGTGTTTACACCACAAAGCCAAGCCCGAGCCCGAGCCCGAACCGAACCGAGCCGGGTCGAGTCGAGTCGGACGGTCGCGCGCATGTGTGGTGGTCATGATGCATGGTTTCCCTCCTCACAACAAAGCATACATTGGGAGCCCAAGGCCCCAACATGACTTCTTAGAAACAAGTATAAATACTTGCATCTTTCTTATAATCCCATGATGTTGGCTATTCACATATAGGAGCCATTCATACACTTATTTCCATATTTTTAATAATTCACAAATTATTTTCAACAATTCATATTCCAAACCCTTATTTTTACTGAAGAATCAAAATGAATAAAAGAATAGAAAAACGAAGTGGAATAGACAATGAGAAAAAAAATTAATATTACATAAAAACTGAATTCCATCAAGTTTGTGCAAATAATGTAGAATCTAGAGAACTGAAATTTCAAAATAAAAAGTAATTTTGAAGGATTTAAACCACAATATTTTCGCAAATCCCAAAAGCATATCCAAGTGCATAATAAAAGCGTTCTATTATTTACACTCTGGTTTACACTTTCGGCCACCTTCCTAAATTTAGTACAAATAATTATTTTTTATATTCTTTTGGTCATCGTATATTATTTCTTCACTCAGTTATTCACCACCGTACTTCTCTTAAAAAAACATGAACTTCCCTACAATTTCAAACTCTAAACCTTGACAAAAGCAGTTATTTTTTTGTGCCTAACAAAGATGGAAGATTAAGATAAAAGAGTACGTTAAAGTTGCTTGATTTTTATTGTTTTCTATTATGTTATAGAATATGCTGTTATGATTTTTTTAACGGTTATCATTGCATTTTAGGATATATATTTTTCGCTTCGTTCGAAATTTCAAGTTTGGAAAACATTAAATTTGACAACATTATAACAGAGAATGACAATGTAAGTTTTGACTTGTAGGGTTTTTATCCGTATAACTTACGTATCTACTTTTACAAAATTGATACATTAACTTTTTTTGTCGTTTGATAGATGGAGTATTTGAATGATGATATATTGGATGATAAATATGATGGTTGTGATAATATGATGCAAGATGTTCGATCAAATGACTCAAAAAACATAAATGTTGATTTGACAAATCATTTCACAACCGACGAAGTAAGTACTCATTTATACAAATTAAAATTGCTAATGTGGTTATGAAAATGGATTATGTTAATTGTTTTTTGAACTATTTGATTTTAGATATTTGATTCACATAGTACGTTGATGTAAGGGAGGGAGGAAGCGTTCACGTAGAGGAAGGAGTTGATGGCCTTTGCATTTTTTGGTTATTAATTTAGGTAGTGGCCAGTAGAGGAAAATTGAAATATTTAGGGTGCTTTTAGTTTTGGTGGCCAGAAGTGTAAATAGGGGTGTGAATAGTAGCACCCTAATAAAATTACCCTATACAATTAGTAAAAAAGAAATATTAAGATTTCCATTAACAAAGTAGCCTTAGCTTTTGCTTTCTCTTTCTTTAGATTTGTATGTCTATGATTCTCTTTCAGAATCTCTCTTTTGATTCATAATACATAACGGAAGATGTATATATGTTTTCTAGATCAAAAATGTTTATAAAACAAAATACAAAAGAATAAATTAGAAGAAGAAGAAGAATGGAAGAATCTATTAGCTGAATTTCCAGAAAGTTTTTTTAAATTTTTAATTTTTAATTTTTAATTTTTGACGCAAAAGGTAGTGAATCGCGAGATTCACGCCTTACTTCATTTAACATAAAAGACTAATACAGCATACAGTCTAGTGCAACATATGTGTTTTTACATATACATAGCCAGAAAATATCACATGCACGCAGGCATGACTAGCAACACCGTAGCAAAAAAAAAAAAAAAATTACATACTACATCAAAATAAAAACTTAGAACCCAACCATGCTGAAGCAACGTCATGCTCGCCTGCCTCGAGCACGATCCATAACTCGAGCAGTTATTGTATCCACGAACTTCACATCTTTATTTCCTGACCAGAGTGAAACAAATTTGTGAACGCAGTAAATAACTGTGTTAGGAATTTTCATTTTTCATTTAAATTTTCATGAATTTCTTTCATGCTAAAGTATCCACACATAAGAAAAATTCAAAACAGCAAATAGGTTACGCATGGGTATACCAGGGAAAGATGTATAAATGGAGTGCCAAAAATAGTGTTGATCAGTGATAAAGTCCGTCCATTCTAAGCTAATACTTAAGCTAACTACACACTTCATCCAAACATAGAAAGAGAAGTCACAACTAATGAAAAAGTGCAAACAATTCTCGTCGTCTTCGTCCCAAAAAGTGCAACCATTAGCGACACAAACTTCTTTTTGTCATAGCGTGCTAACCGTATTTAGCCTGTTGTGCATGATCGTCCACATATGAATTTTAACTCTAGTAGGCACTGCTTTAAAGTTCCACATACATTCGAAACCAACATATCTCCTTCCTGCGAAGTTCATCATCTTATAAAGGTGGCTAACATGAAAAGGTTTCTTGTTCCCTTCAAGCATCCACTCAAATTCGTCATCCCCATCGGTAGTAAGCTGTATACCTTCTAGAATTCGAATCCGACAACACAACTGAGCCAATGCATTACCAGATACTAATCTACAAAAAGTCAGTCTCCCTCTGAAGTTCACAGCATCCATGTTGTACATTTCATTGACCGTAAAGTGCTTATTGCAAGTAGTATCAAAGAGATCAGCAAACTCGAATCTCAGAGCAATGGGTAGTAGCCAACAGTTATACCAAAAAGAAGCAGTACACCCATTCTTTACAACAATGCTCGCACCAATTTTAATCCAATGAATGTTACTCATTACTCCATGCCAAAAATCCGAGAAATGAGAAGCATCTGCATTCCAGTCAAATCTTCCTCCATAACAAGTGCTGATAATCCAATCTTTCCAGAAAAATTTCTAGAAAGTTTTTAGATCTAAAAGAGAGAAGGCGCAATGACAAAGTTGAAACGAATGCTCCAAATATAGTGGACAAAAGTGGAGAGACTATACTCCTATTTATAGATTCTAAAATGAACCGGAACCATACAATCATGTTAGCAGAACAACGGGTAAACCTAGTGCACAACATTCAACCCTTTAAACCATAGCCACTACTATCTATTTCGAACCTCGACCAATCAACTGCCCTTTAGGGTATGGGTCGACCGCATGGTCGAACACTTGAACAAGCACTAATCAATCACCCTTCTACTTTAAGGCACATTTAATTATTTATGTTATGTGATTGATTTGTTTTGCTATATTATTATAAACGTTAATTAATTACTTAAAATTAGTTTAATCCTTGAATAAAAACACAAAATTATTTAAAATTTTGAAATTTAGATCTTATAATTTATTTGTTCATTTAAATTTGAATTCAAACTAAAACAGTTTAAATTTGTAAACTTTAACAACTCGTAACTTCTACACCTGAGCTTCATTTTAAGCATTTTATATATGAAAAAAGAAAAAATTTCACAACAAATGCAATACAACAACTTTCTTCATCAAATTATGACTTTTATAAAATTCTTATATATAGCCTTATTAATATGTTAAATATAATTTATTATGTTTATTTAGGATTGATTTTACGACATGTTTACAGTCCGCTTAACAATAGCTTCATATTTTTATATGTAGTCGAATTCCAATCCATCTGATCATCTCTCCAAATGATCCATCTTGACGACTGAAATTTGAATCTAATGTGTATAAAAAAGATAGACTGACAATGATATTATGATATTTTAATTTTACATGGTAATCTTTATTTCAAAATTAATTATTAATTGTAAAAAAATTAAAATAACAAAATCGAATCAAATTATGTACAAGATCGAGCATCAAACCCGTTACTATAAATCTCAAAAAATGGTTTTTCTTCCCTAGCTTGAAAAATTCCTATCAGCCATAATACTTAACTAAAAATCCTAATTTAAGGTGCGTTGAACTCATATGGAGATCCTCTTCGAAATCATATAAGTTTTGGTGAAGAATTGTGATGATGGAAATCACGAGTTCCGTACTAGCTTTAGATTTTTCATGAGCTACGATCGTCGGGAAGATGAACGAAGCGTGGAATTGGGTAGAGTGAAGAGAGGAGCACACGTGATATGATTGCGGGTGGTGCGAGGACGGTATGGTGGTGCACACCTTTGAGGTTGTGGGTGAAAGCCTCCTACAAGCTTTAGACACATTTTAGGGTGGCTCACCGTAAGTGGCCTTGAGGTGATGGCACAGAGAGAGCAACGACTAGATTGGTTGCAACTGGCAATGTAAAAAACCATTGAGTAATGAAGGAGAAAATGAGGAGAGAAGTTTGGGAGTGGTGGGGTTTATTTGCTTGAAATGCACATCATAGGGAATGAACATTTGGGGGAGAAGGTAATAATGAGGATAATTAATTAGTGACTAATCAAGTTTTGGCCAATTTAATTATTAGATTAATCCATGGACTTATAATATTGATATCTTTGGTAAACAAGGTCAGAATTGGATGTCATTAATTCTGATGGATTCATATTGGCGAGCTCTACGTTTTAAAGCTAGTTTGTGCTGATTTAGCTTAGGCGATTAATATTATCTCTCATTGAATTGTGTTTGTTTACATGGGGTAGATCTAACATTCTAATCTGACTTCTTATTATGAAATGTAATATTTGGTATAGTTGAATCTAATCATCACACTTTTACCTGTTTGCATGTTGTTACACGCTATTTACCCTACACGCTATGTTGATCATACTATTAGATTTAGGTTATTTTGACACTTGTTTTACTTTGACTGCTATTGATAGGTTCTACTTGATTTAGTATTTCTATTGTGGATGTTTTATGATAGTTTAGGAATGTGGATTATTATTGGTTGCATGGTTGAATTGTTCGCTTAGTTTAGGTTAAAACACGTTTGTAGGCCATCTATTATTATAAAATCTCGTTATTTAGAGTTTAGGTGCTTATCGATCAAACAAACATACTAGTGTATACTGGTTGAATACACAAGTATGTTAGACTCGAGCGGATGAGATAAGTTTACGATGGAGCTTCATAGCGCTTGGATGGATCTGGCGACGCAATAGCATTGGAGCTTGGCAACGGATTTGAAGATGGAGCGACACTAGAACTTAGTGGCCAATCTGAAGATGGAGGATGGACTAGAGGACAAGTTGGATTTCACGAGAATGACGGACGTTTCCTTTGGATGCATATTTAACCTATTTTTGTTGAATACACGATCCGAGTAGTCATTATAAATTACTATGATGTGGTTGATATTGAGTACTATTGTTATTGCCGGTTTTGGTCAATTTGACATTGATGATGATGCAATCTCAAAGAACATGATATGATAGTTCGTTTGACAATAGTTTCTGCAGGACGACACTTCGACCAAAGGATTGGCATCAGGTAGGGAGGTGGTGATTTGTTATCAGATGATGGTAATTCCATGATGGAAAGCGTGGGCATCAATAATGGATAGCGATATTCTGGAGTGCATAGTAGAGATGGTCGATTAAGAGGGAGCTACTAAAGAGGATTTGTAATAGTAGTCCCAGAATAGACACTACTATGGATTGCACATGTAAAAGGGTCACAGATACGTAGGTTTGATGGGTACTCGGGAAGAAGAGATGGCAGATGTGTGGTTCACTTGGACTAGTGCAGGTCCTTTTCCTCTGGGTGCGAGGATATTGTTTCTAGGTGCGAGAAAACCAATGACACCCACTTAGACCTAGTGCAGGGTCCTCATCCTCGGTTGTTGTACCAATTGGTGCAAATTATTTCCTAGCCAACTGAGTGACATAAGTTCAGGTGTCTAGGAACAGAGGGGTTATCGTATATTCAATGCATTGGGTGAGTGAATGTGAGGATGGATGAACGATGCTATGAATGTTTACTTATATATCACTATTTAATACCTAGACATCTATCATGCCATCTTTACATTATGTTTATCATAATATAGCATATATCAAATGTTATGTGCTAGCTCTGTGGATGCAGAGGTAGGAAAGATATAATTTGTATACCCTTTGTATTGTATTACTATTATGACTTTTATAATACTTTGAGACTGTTTATAAATCACACCAAACTATTGTCTGACCTAAAGTTTTATTTCGCTCTTATTGTCTTGGCTCCTCATCAACGATGCAGATGAGAAGACCTGGTGAAAAATATGAGTATTATTTGGAGCTGCGTTGGTGGGTTAGTAGGAGATGACGTCTTTCCTATTTATACTTGCATTATATTGCTTATTCCGCTATGTGGAACTATAGTGCCTTGACGGTGTCATGTATCCATTTTAGAGACAATGAGCCAGTTGAGTTTATTTACCTCTTGTATATACTTTTTATTATTCTATGTAACTATATGAGCATGTATATTCTGATTATGTGATTTATATAGTTATTAATGTCTCGCCTATTTTATATCTAAGATTGTTAATATTATATGTGATTTGATGTGCTGTAAAATATACGACAGACTCTTTGATTGTGCTCAGGTTATGTTCTATTTATTTCTTCTATTTCCTTCTTTTCTTTCTTCTTTCTTTTCTTTTCTACTATTTATTCCTCTTGACAATCGCTTTACATTGATCGAATGCTTGTACAACGTGATAATTGGTTATTGGCACCGGTGATGTATAATAGGTCATCTCATTTGGTACCTGAGCTTAGGTTGTATTTTTTAACTTAAACAATATTGAATTTGAGAGTATCTATGAGAGAATATATATATTTGAGTACATTTTAGTTTTCAAATCTATATACCAATAGTATATACAGTATGGGTCGTTTTGCATGCGAGTGCCGTTGGAATAGTTTTTCTCTATTTCGGGTAATCATCCAAAACACTAATTCGAGGCAATTTAGCTAACAAGAAATAGTACAAATTACTGCATCTTTGGAGTTGATAATGGAGAGAAATGAGAACTATTAGCCACGGTTTAAAATTTATGTTTCCACCAATGATATGAACCATTATCTGGGATGCGCTAAAATCTCTATCTGGTTATTGCGCTCAGGCACAGCGAGTCGACTATGCCACATCATATGGGCACTTACATGTCTATTTCACAAGTTGTTTCTTGGAATGAAGTTTCCTTATGTGGTGTAAGGGTTGTTATTCTTGCCACAACCCTTACACCACATAAATTAGGAGCTTGCTCGCAAGAAAATCCAAGGTTGAGCCTCAATTAGTCGAGGGTCTTTATAGTTTCGGGTTCACGGAATTGGTTCGGTTCATGGTTCACTTAATTAGAAGAGGTATTGTATTGACTTCTTAGAATTCGATGAAGAGTTTGCCAGTTTAAGTAATATGTCTATGTTGGAGGATATGACCGAATTCGATGTGTTGTTAAAGTACGGTTTGTTGTCTCCTTTGTCACTTCAAAGTACGGAATTCGTGATTGGGATGAGTAATTGACTTGGAGGGTGGTTATTTAATTCTTAGGGAATGATGGCTTGGAGGAGTCGATCGAGGACATGATGTTCGAGCTCGTGCCCAGTATCAAAGTTTTTCTTGTCTTGTTGCGACAAATCATGGAGACATATATTGGTCTTCATTTCCATTCGTTGAGCTCTCCCTCGATGATAGAGAAAAGAATAATACCACCACCTGATATATGTTTTCCACCAGTGGAGATTCTGTATTATTTTAGTTTAGCGTCAAGATTTCCAATGATCCTCTTTTGGCTCCTGCATAAATTGAGAAAGTTTGTTAACACAGTAAGCTATTTCTGGTCTAGTGTTGGTAGCATATTGTAATGCCCCAATTAGAATTCTATATTGTTTAATGTTATCAATGTTTCCCGCCATGTGTTTAGATAGTTGATGACTTGTGATCATTAGTGTTGGAAAGGCATTTGTAGCATCCATGTTTGCTTTGACAAGAATTTCCTTGATGTATTCCTTTTGACTGAGAAATAATTCTGACTTAGATATTTTTGTTAGTTCAATGCCTAGAAAATAGTTGATTTCACCCAAGTCTTTGATTGAGAATTGTTTATCCAGTATTTGAGTGATTTTTTTATTTCTGCTTCACTATTTCCTGTAATGATCAAGTCATCCACATATATCAGAATAAAAATGGTTATATTGTTAGTAATTTTGATAAACAATGAGTGATTTGATCATTTGGTAGACTGAAACTTTAATCTTGTTAGTACAAGTTCCAATTTATCAAACTAGACCCTAGGGGGTTGTTTGAGCCCATATATTGCTTTGTTGAGCTTGCAAGCAAGCTCTTTATTCTTCTGATATCCTTTTGGTTGACCCATGTACACTTCTTCCTTTAAATCACGATTCAGGCATGCATTATTAACAGCTGTATTTTACAGTTATTATGAAGTGCTATAGTAAGAATTTTCCTTATTGTAGTTGGTTTAACAACTCGAGAAAATGTCTCTTCAAAGTCAAAACCATATTACTCTGTAAATCCTTTTGCAACAAGCCTAGCCTTGTATCTATTTATAGATCTATTAACATTCTTTTTTAATTTTTATGTCCACTTGCTGTCAATTATATTCTTATCTGCTGGTGCTTTAACAAGTGTCCATGTCTTGTTTCTTATCAAAGCTTGGTATTCTTCATCCATAGTCTGTTTCTAGTTTCATTGTTATTGGCTTGATTATATTTGACTGGCTCTTCAAAATTACTGATATTGTAGGCTTTGGGTTTAAAAATACCCCTTTTTGATCTAGTGATCATTGGATGACTTGTTTGTGCATGTTCTCTTTGTTGTTCCTGACTTTCAGTGTTTTCATTATTGTCGTTTGCTTGATTACTACCGACTTCAGCATTTGAGTCATGTTGCAGATTCTCATGTTGTGATTGATTGCTACTGGGTTGATTGGATGGCTCAGATGACTCATTACTTGATGAAGGATTGGGCTTTTGATGAGTGTCTGAGCAACCATCACCAGTATCTTCAGTAGAGTTGTCAGAATAAAGAGGTATTCCTGGTATTGATTTTCTTAGGTTGTATATCTTTTGAGTAGCGGTAGTTTCTTTACTATTAAAAGGAAACACCTTTTCGTTAAATACAACATGCCTGTTAATGTAAACTTTACCTTTTTCATCTAGACATTATAGCCTTTTTTTATCACTAGCATATCCTATAAATGTGCATGCAGTAGATCTAAAGTTTAACTTATGAGCATTATATGGTCTTAGATAGGGATAACATAGACATCAAAAAATTTTGTGTCTTTCATAGTCAGTTTTAACATTGTATAACATTTCTAAAGGACTTTTGTTGTTCAAAACCTTAGTTGGTAGTCTATTTATCAAGTATACAGAAGTATTAAATGCATCAGGCCAAAACTTCATAGTTAAATGACTCTGAGCTAGTAAAGTAAGACCACTTTTCTCTCTACTAAACCATTTTTCTCAGAGGTGTATGGACAATTTAATCTATGTATTATACCTTTCCTTTAAAATAATTCACCAAAAGGTTTAAATTCTGTACCCCCATCAGTCTGTAGAACTCTCAAGCTTTCACGTGTTTGTTTTTCAGCTTGATTGATGAAGTGAATAACAACTTACTAGTTTCAGGTTTAGATTTCAGGAAATATATCCAAGTATATCTTATATAAGAATCGATAAAAGAAATATAATAGTTGAAAACATAATCAGAATTTGTTGATGCTGGACCCCACAGGTCAGCAACAACAAGTTCAAGGGGTTTAGTGCAGATAGTTTGTGAATTAGCGAAGGGTAACTTGTGACTTTTACCCATTTGGCAGTAAGTACAAACATATGACATAAGAATATTATCATACGAAATGTTATTGGTAGCTAAAACTTTCTTAACAACATCACATTAGCATGACCAAGTTTTACATGCCATAGGTCAAACACACTAGTTTTATCATTAATTTCAGATAAGTTACAACAATTTTTCTCTTGTTCACAGCTTGCTAAATTGACAGCATTGAATTTTTACAATCCTTTGCATGTTTTACCCTGCAAAATAATTTCATTAGTCAATAAGTCTTTAACTAGGAAATGATAAGGATGAAACTCAAAATAAAAATTTTAGTCTTTAGCAAACTATGATATACTGAGAAGATTTTTTTTATACGAGGAACAATAAGTAAATTGTTAAGGTATAATTTCTTTTTACCCAAGATGCTGCCAAAGCCAATATGTGTAATGTTTACACTATCACCATTACCCATGTGAAGAGAGTTCATACCTTTATATTCCCTTTGACCAAGATTGAGATTATTGTAATTATTAGTGATGTGATTAGTGGCACCTGAATAAGGATACCAGTTGTCATCACCAGTGTCATCAATTTGACTGTTTCTTGAATTGTTGATTTGACTATCAACTTCAACATTTGATGTAGGATTTGATTTTTTTTATTGTTTTGTGTCTGACCATCAACATAGTAATTGTTAAATATGAAATAACATTTCACTACAGTGTGACCCACTTTTTCACATATTTGACACTTAGGTCGGTTGTTACTGCTGTTCCATCTTACTTTTCCTCTTCCTCTATTAGAGGAACCTCCCCTTTGACTGTAAGAATCCCCTTTGTTTTGATTTTTGTTTCGTTTAACTGTGATATTTTGATTTCAATTCTTGCTTAATGAGCAAGAAGAATAAAATGGACATCTTCCATAGAACTAGTAAACTTTTGAGATGTAATGACTACCACTACAACTTCATATTCCTCACCGAATCCATTTAAAATAGCTAATGTATGCTTAGGATCACTAATTTTTGATCTTCTTCCTCAAGATGATCACATATACTTTTGACTTTTGTCAAGTACTCTCTCATTGATAAATTTTCTTTTCTGGCAGTTTGTAGTTGAATTCTATAGAACACTGTTTTGGCTAATGACTGGGTGTTAAAATATTTTCAATAGTTGTCCAAATATCATTTGCAGTCTTATATCCAATTACTTGAGGTAGAATTTTTTCACTTATTGATGATAATAACCATGCACAAATTAGTCTATCCTGATTATGTATTTGACAAATTCATCATTGCTAACTACCCTATTGTCAGCATCAATTATGAACTTTGGTGGAATAGCAATAGTACCAAGAATGTACCCTTCAAGACCATAACCCTGAAACAGCAATTTCTACTTGCAACTTCCATAGCAAGTAGTTGTTTTCTTCAAGATGAATAGTAATTAATTGGATTTGCAGGTTTATACCTGTTTTAACTAGAGATTCATCATTTGGTACACTCTGATTAGCTGATGTTGCTTGACTTTGATTTGCAGATGGATTTCCAAAAGGGTTTGTTTCAGTAGTAGAATTGTTATCGTCAACCATCATGATAACAATTATGAATACGTGTCGGCAAGAAGGTATGAAAACAATGTACTTTGATGCTTTTGGATTGAGAAATTCTTGAAAAGATTGTATAACTGGGTATTGTTGCAACTTGAAAAGCTTTTAATGATGATTTTGGATACTTTTATTTAATCTTCTTCTGAATGAGCTCTCTGGTATGGCACCTTGCTTCAGTTATCTGTTGTTTCTTGAACTTGTTGATCAGTTTTCAAATTGTTTCAGTGATTTCTTGGATTGACTTAATTCAGCAGCTTGATGCAGCCTGCTTATAAAGTATGGCGAGGCACAAATTGTTGAAATCAAGTAACAACTCTCAAGCGATGGGATAAAATTTTATCTCGGATGAGAGGGATCAGATGATGAAGATACTCTAATAAATCTTCTTACTGTTAAGCATAACAAGCTCTGATACCATATAAAAATTTAATATCAAAGGTATTTGAATTGTTTTAGAGGAGAGAAATGAAAGTGTTATTGATGAATTAATGATTCTGTACAAAGAAATATGCCATGTATTTATAATACAGGCTTACATAGAGACAGCGACAAGTAACGGTAAAAATAATTTACAATTGGGCTACAGGCCCAAGCCCATGTACAAATGAATAAAAGGATAATATATCTGATGCTTTCAGTTGTAATACATTATATGGTATCACCAACTCTTTATGTAATGTTTGTTGATTGTCCGTTTGAAATTTGGGAGAACAAGTATGATGGTTTTAAACATTTATATAACGAACCTGCAACTTCGAAGAAAGTATATCAAATCCATAAGTCATTGGAAGCAACTGCTTCTAAAATCATTGTTGATACCTTTTGGTGTTTTTGGTGAACATTCTTTTCCAACCGTTTAGACAACCTTTCCAAGCCCAATGCATATAGTCCAAACTACCAAGCATACCTAGAAAACTTCTAGCTTTTTATCTGGTTAGTATTTCAGCTACATCATTTGGTCTTGATGTTTGTAACTATTTGTTAAAACCAATCTTTGGTTTCAACACAAAAGGTGTTATGCAAACACTTCACCTAACGGTTAGAGCGAGACCATATTCACAAAATAGAAAGCAAAAAATGAAAAACACGGATTTTATGGTGGTTCGATCTTTGAAAAGATCTACATCCACTTCAAGAGAAACTTTCATTATCACATGCAAGTTTACAAGGTTTGTATACTCTCTCATTACATAGATTTTCATCCTTACACACTCTTCTCTTGATTTAATCCAAAAAGAAAGGAAATAGAGAAATCTTCTAAGCATAGCAATTTGAGAAGTAGATCTATGATTCATTAAGCTCTTGAGTGGATTTCCATGATTTGATGGAGAGTTCCATGTTTGATCTTGAATTGGAGATGGTTGGGTTGTAGGAATTACTTAGAGTTGTTGAGGAAATGATTGGACAGCTCTTCTGGGTCGTAAAATTCAGCCCTTCAAATGAAGGAATGACAGGGTACTTATAGGTGAGTTTCAGACCAATGGCAAAGTCGTAATTATTTCATACCTTCCTTAGGTCGTCGGGGCGACCTATAGGCTCCAAACCAACGTGGCACGACCTAGTATCATCACGCTTAAGGCGACGCATGCTAAAGCAAGGCGGAACGGGCTAAAACAATACAAAGCGGTCCAAAGCTCTCATATGCAATGGCGGCGCGATGTAACACCCCGTAATTTTAAAATGGGACATAAGAGATAATTAAAGAATAATTCATTATTAAAGGAAGAATTAGATAAAACGGGTTACGCCATTGCATTCATCTCAGAATTCTGCTTGAGATAGAGTTTGAGTTTGCGTAAAACGGATACGTATGAAGAAGATATGGACGAACGAAATTAGGCAGAAAAACCGGAAGTCGACCAGAATGCACTGGCGCACTTCACAAGTGCGCCAGTACAAAATTGCACTTGCGCACCTGCCAAGTGCGCCCATACTGATCCAGCACAGAATTTTAGAGTGTTTTGTGATAATGTGTCTTCTGTTGAGTGGTCGGATGATGTGTATTTGAGCTGGGTGGTTATGATGGACTCCTAGTTCATCTAAGGGCTCTAAATAATCATAGACATCTATATATACATAGCTAAACCTAAACCCTAACATCATAACCCTAAAACTATGGTGCGGTCATGATGTTCGTTTACAAGCTAGCCTAGCCTCCTTCATCCTCTCCAAACTAGAAAATCAAATCCAAACTAGTAATGGATTAAGAAGAACATCAAATCAAACGTCTACATCAAAGGATAGCTTTTCAAATTTAGAAATCAGATCCCAGAAATCAAGATCCGTCCTTTTTCTGTAAGTTTAGTTATTGTTCCGATTTAAACACCTAATAATAAAATCATGACTATATTAACCGGATCTAGAACTATGCCTACTTCTATTCGTGTCTATCCTTTTGTGAATTCTGAATTTCTTATGCATATTGGACTGTTGTGACTGACATAAAAAAGCCTATCATGCCTGTTGGACTGTTGTGACTGGCATAGAAAAACCTATCATACCTATTGAACTGTTGAGACTGACATAGAAAAACCTATCATACCTATTGGACTGTTGAGACTGACATAGAAAAGCCTATCATGCTTATCGGACTGTTGTGACTGACATAGAAAACCTATCATGCATATTGGACTGTTGTGACTTATATGATGAAACCTACCATGTTATACACCCTATGCCTTTGAGACTATTGGGACTGATACATTTGAACCTATCATGTTGTATTAAATTTGTGGTTCTTTTATGTACGTTGAATTACATGCTAAGTTGTGTTCATACATGTTATATGTTAGATCCAAGCTAGTACCCATGTTTAAGATCTATATAAGTTCATGCTTATACAATTAGACATATGCTAGTTCGCATGTTAATTGGATCTAATGTAAATGCAAGATTACGTTCATGTGCTTGATTAAGTTTATGTCGTTCTATCCCAAATTTATACTACGCATGTTGATCTATATTGTTTATGCTTGTTGAAATATTACATGTCCCTTTCTTTTCCCTTTTGTTTATAAGTTAGGCTAATTTGCGAGCCTAACGTTCTATGTGAATTATGCGAACGAATAACGGGGGAGACGTTGGGGAAAAATATTTAACTACATGTTATTGGCATAGATTGGCTCATAATCATGTAAATGATTAGTAGCATGAAATGGTAGAATTTGTATACCTAGTATTATGGACATAATTTAGAGGGTAAATAGGGCATGACTTGAATTGACAACACTGGTGGATAATTTACATATAAACATTAAATATGTAAATTAATTAAAAGATGAATATACCTAACCCGAGGTCAGATTGAGTTATGGTGTAAGACCGCCCGGAACTGCCCAGCACATCCAGCAACCGTAACAATATAGATCTAATGTGAGAGGTTAGCGCATTAAGCCCAAAAACCCGATGTTAGATTGGGTCGCGGTGTAAGACTGCCCGGAACCGCCCGACACATCCAACGGCCACAATAATATAGATCTAATGTGAAAGATTGGTGCTTTAATGAATAAGTTAAAGCTAAAAAATAGACAGGCTAAGAGTGGTAGGGCTAGGTTAATTAAAGCAACACTTTTAACCTATATAACATGATGCGTGATAGGGTTAAGTAACACAAGAGGGCAACACTTAACCAATGTAAAATGACAAGTGGTAGGGTTAAGTAACACAAGAAGGCAACACTTAACCAATGTAACATGACAAGTGGTAGGTTAAGTAACACAAGAAGGCAACACTTAATCAATGTAACATGACAAGTGGGTAGGTTAAGTTAGCTCGACTAGATTGACGACACTTAACCAATATAACATGATGAACGAGTGGGGTTAAGTTAATGGTAACACTTGACAAATATAATATGATGAATGAACAGGGTTAAGTTAATAGAAAACACTTAACCAATTACAACATGATGAATGAGAAGGGTTAAGTTAATAAGAAACACTTAACCAACATGACATGGCGTGTGGATGGGTTAAGTTAACTTGAATGGATGGATAACACTTAGCCAATTTGGGGGTACATGAATAGACCCTAGAAAACCCTAGTAACGGGGACCCATTTCAGCAGTAACCCACATAGATGTATCATGGTACCCTGAACTAGGTAGGGTGAGGCACGATTACTGGGCTGATTATAAGCGGTCAAATTAATGGTAAGGGGTGCAACAGTGTAGTTCCGACGGAGTATGGGCGTGCACGTGCTCCAGAGTGGAAAAGCAAGCACTGAGCATCAGTAGTATACACCGTGCATCTAGAATTTGTTTGGGTTGCTATCATAGGGATTGATACACCTTATGGTGGGACCAGCACAGGGTATCTACACGCAAGAGAGTGCCGATTGACACGGACACAAGGAAAAATTAATACAAGTAGGGAGCCGATCGATAGGGTAGTAAGGGTACATCTAATATCTTCATGGCAATTAGGCTGATTATAAGCTGTTATAATAGCAGCGGGGGTGTAGCAGTGTAGTTCCGACGGAGTATGGGCGTGCACTTGCTCTGGAGTGGAAAAGCAGGCACTGGGCATCAGTAGTATACACTTTGCATCTAGAATTTGTGTCGGGTTTTTAACATAGGGGTTGATACACCTTATGGTGGGACCAGCACAGGGTATCTACACGCAAGAGAGGGCCGATTGACACGGACACAAGGAAAAATTAATACAAATATGGAGCCGACCGATAGGGTTGTAAGGGTACATCTAACATCTTCAAGGAAATTAGGTGATTGAGGTAAGACCCTCGTACTATATGTACACCTAAAGGCTACCACAATTGCGGGGTTGGGATCACCTTATTTTATAACACAGGATACTAGTAGGGACACTAGTAAGGGATTCACAGGATACTAGTTGGGACACTAGTAGGGAATACGAATTGTTCATTAAAAGACACTAGTTAGGATGCTAGTTGGGTGGTGCAGAGAAAATGGAAAATCAGAGAAAGAACCGAAGCGCATTCAGTGTATCTTACCTTGTCATATATAACGATCATCATTTGTTGTCTTGTTATGCTTATTATCATGGTTATGTCTGGTATTCAGTTTATTCATGTCATGATCCTTTTACCTGTTTACATGCTGAATAATCTCTGGACTTACCAGACTTATGTCTGACCCGTTTTCTTTCGCCTTCTTTTCTTCCGTCCCCCCCCCCCACCCCACCCCCAGGTTCACAGGGAGGGAATACTACCACTGAGCTCAGTTTTTTTCCCAAGCTCGAAGATAGACGATGTATTGCTTTGAACTCTCTTTTCCACTGCTATGGCTAGCTCATGCTTTATTGGGGAATATCATTGTCATTTTATGCTTCTTTATTTTGTTAAACAAGACAGATGCTTTGTTGTAATGGGTATTGGAAGACAATCTTTGTACAAGCTGTTTTATCAAGCTTCTGTTCATCAATAAAGTAAAGTTTTATTTATTTTCCGCTATTTAAATTTTGTCTATTTTGTAATTTATCTGTTCTATACACTCATGACACTCCACTGAAGTTAATGCATTACCTTTGTGAGTGACCTTAACAGAGGTGGCGTGTTACACGTGGTATCAGAGCTAATCGTTGCCAGATTAGATAAAAAAAATTTGAAAACTATTTTTCAAAAATAAGTTTTAAAGTAGCATTTTCAAAAGAAAAGTTTTGTTTTAAAGGCATATTCCCCAAAGCCATATGCACTATCTTTTGATTCTCTGTTTGAACCCTTGTTTCCTTCTTTCCTGAGTCTTCGGGGCTCCTGGCTTTCTGGGAGGTAACCTCATCGCGGCATGGTCCCGTAGGCTATGAGACTACGGCACTTGTCAAAGGGCGAAGAAGTGCCAAACTTCCATCTATAGCTGCAGTAGTTTCAGCTGCGGCTAATTTTTCTTTCAAATCTTTGTAGGTTGCCGTGCGATGGAGGTAGTTTCGAGAAACTTGTCAACAAGCTACACAAGGATAGTAAGGATAAGAATAAGGGAGTTTGGGCTAAGGATCACAAGCCCAAGGATAAGAAGCTTATCGATACGACTTAATCCTCGCAGAAAGAGAAAGGTGAAAAGAAAGAGGCCAAAGTGGAAGTTCATTAAGAACTTTGCAAAGGTATTAACCCCACTTACTGGATTAACGAAGAAGAATCTAACCTTTGCTCGGGATATTGATTGTGATGTCGCGTTCCAACGATCGAAGAGGGCTCTTACAACGGCCCCAGTTTTGACTTTTACCTTACAATAGTAAAAGGTTTACGGTATACACGGATGCATACGACACGGGACTAGGCGCCATTTTGATGTTAGAAGGAAGGGTAAGGTCATAGCGGATGACTTAAGAAGAAAAAGGTTGACTTCAAGTCCTTTTTATGTGAAAAGGAAAAGTTCAGAATACATATCAACCTTTGATTTTAAAACCTTCGGTTAAGTTAGTAGTTGGCATCTCTAGGAGTAAGACCTATGCTTTTGGATCAAATAGGGACTTCACAAAGAAAAGACTCTCAGATAGTTGACGCAATGAATAAGTTAAATAGATAAGAGACCTCTAATCGCCTTAATAAATACGCTTAGTAGCATGGTTAGCATCTGTTTATTTTCAAGAGATAGTTCTTCTACATGGAATACCCTCTAGTGAATTTTGAAGGCCCTTTTGAGGAAATGTTAGCATGACACAGCAGAAGTTGTAGTGCCGAGTATACTAGAAGGAGAAGGGGTGGAACGAGACGCGACAGTGTAATGAGTTCCAACTCATATTTTGGAAACAGAACTTAAGAAGCTACGCAATCGTGAAGTTAAGACAGTCAGAGCACAATGGGGTGAAGCTCAAGAATATGCGACTTAGAAGGTTGAAGACTAGATACGCGCATCATACCAGGGTATATCCTTAATCTCTCTTTTTTCTATAAAGTTTATGTGCATGCTAGTCTTTATCTTTTAAGTATATCCTCTCGGTCCTATCCTTGATCCTTAGATAGAAGCCAATGGATGTAAACATGTGTTTGAGACATGTTATGTTTGATGGATGCAAGTGGATGTAAGTGTTTGCTAGTGGTTGCTTGTGGATGCATATACACACACATTAGACATTAGATCGACTCCGTCACTTCCATATTGCATATGCATGAGTGGATTTTTATATATATGGATTGAAACTTGAGGTGATATCATATGGATGATGCATTTGAATGTATGGTTGTGCACTCATATAGAAATGATATGTATCAATAGGGTTCTTTTGCATACATAATGGACGCATTGCACTACCATGAATTGCATTAAGGAGGTCAACTGAATTAGTAGACCGCCTGATTTTGCACTATCATGGATGCCTGTGATTGAATGGTTGAGTAGATGGATGTTGGATGGTAGGATATACATTATCTTAACTTGAAGATTTCGGAGACGAAATCCTTTAAGTGGGGGGGGGGGGATGTAACACCCCGTAATTTTAAAATGGGACATAAGAGATAATTAAAGAATAATTAATTATTAAAAGAAGAATTAGATAAAACGGGTTACGCCGTTGCGTTCGTCTTGGAATTCTGCTTGAGATAGAGTCCGAGTTTGCATAAAACGGATAACGTATGAAGAAGATATGGACGAACGAAGTTAGGCAAAAAACCGGAAGTCGACCAGAATGCACTGGCGCTCTTCAAAAGTGCGCCAGTACAAAAATGCACTGGTGCACCTGCCAAGTGCGCCCATACCGATCCAACACAGAATTCTAGAGTGTTCTGTGATGATGTGTCTTCTTCTGAGTGGCCGGATGATGTGTATTTAAGCTGGGTGGTTCTGATGGACTCCTAGTTCACCTAAGGGCTCTAAATAATCATAGACATCAATATATACGTAGCTAAACCTAAACCCTAACATCATAACCCTAAAACTATGGTGCCGTCATGATGTTCATCTACAAGCTAGCCTAGCCTCCTTCATCCTCTCCAAACTAGAAAATCAAATCCAAACTAGTAATCGATTAAGAAGAACATCAAATCAAACGTCTACATGAAAGGATAGCTTTTCAAATTCAGAAATCAGATCCTAGAAATAAACATCCCTCCTTTTTCTGTAAGTTCAATTATTGTTCCGATTTAAACACCTAATAAGAAAATCATGACTGTAATAACTAGATCTAAAACCATGCCTACTTCTATTCATACCTATCCTTTGGTGAATTATGAATTTCTTATGCCTATTGGACTGTTGTGACAGACATAGAAAATCCTATCATGCCTATTGGACTATTGTGACTGGCATAGAAAAACCTATCATACCTACTGGACTATTGAGACTGACATAAAAAGCCTATCATGCTTATTGGACTGTTGTGACTGACATAGAAAACCTATCATGCCTATTGGACTGTTGTGACTTACATGATGAAACCTATCATGTTATACACCCTATGCCTTTGACACTGTTGAGACTGATACATTTGAACCTATCATGTTTTATTAAATTTGCGTTTCTTTTATGTACATCGAATTACATGCTAAGTTATGTTCATACATGTTATATGTTAGATCCAAGCTAGTACCCATGTGTAAGATCTATATAAGTTCATGCTTATACAATTAGACCTATGCTAGTTCGCATGTTAATTGGATTTAATTTAAATGCAAGATTACGTTCATGTGCTTGATTAAGTTTATGTCGTTCTATCCCAAATTTACACTACGCATGTTGATCTATATTGTTTATGCCGGTTGAAATATTACACGTCCCTTTCTTTTCCCTGTTGTTTATAAGTTAGGTTAATTTGCGAGCTTGACATTCTATGTGAATTATGCGAACGAATAACGGCGGAGACGTTGGGGAAAAAATATTTAACTACATTCTATTGGCATAGATTGACTCATAATCATGTAAATGATTAGTAGCATTAAATGGTAGAATTTGTATACCTAGAATTATGGACATAATTTGGAGGGTAAATGGGGCATGACTTGAATTGACAACACTGGTGGATAATTTACATATAAACAGTAAATATGTAAATTAATTAAAAGATGAATATGCCTAACCCGAGGTTGGATTGAGTTACGGTGTAAGACCGCCCGGAACCGCCCGGAACCGTCCGGCACATCCAGCAACCGTAACAATATAGATCTAATGTGAGAGGTTAGCGCATGAAGCCCAAAAACCTGAGGTTAGATTGAGTTGCGGTGTAAGACTTCCCGAAACCGCCCGGCACATCCAGCGACCGCAACAATATAGATCTAATGTGAGAGGTTGGTGCTTTAATGAATAAATTAAAGCTAAGTAATAGACAGGCTAAGAGAGGTTGGGCTAAGTTAATCAAAGCAACACTTAACCAATATAACATGATGTGAGATAGGGTTAAGTAACACAAGAAGGCAACACTTAACCAATGTAACATGACAAGTGGTAGGGTTAAGTAACACAAGAAGGCAACACTTAACCAATGTAACATGACAAGTGGTAGGGTTAAGTAACACAAGAAGGCAACACTTAACCAATGTAACATGACAAGTGGTAGGTTAAGTTAACTCGACTAGATTGACGACACTTAACCAATATTACATGATGAACGAGTGGGGTTAAGTTAATGGGTAACACTTAACCAATATAATATGATGAATGAATAGGGTTAAGTTAATAGAAAACACTTAATCAATTTCAACATGATGAATGAGAAGGATTAAGTTAATAAGAAACACTTAACCAACATGACATGGCGTGTGGATGGGTTAAGTTAACTTGAATGGATGGATAACACTTAGCCAATTTGGGGGGTATACGAATAGACCCTAGAAAACCCTAGTAACGGGGACCCATTTCAGCAGTAACCCACATAGATGTATCACGGTTCCCTGAACTAGGCAGGGTGGGGCACGATTACTGGGCTGATTATAAGCGGTCAAAATAGCGGCAGGGGGTGCAGCAGTGTAGTTCCGACGGAGTATGGGCGTGCACGTGCTCCGTAGTGGAAAAGAAGGCATTGGGCATTAGTAGTATACACGGTGCACCTAGAATTTGTGTCGGGTTGCTATCATAGGGATTGATACACCTTATGGTGGGACCAGCACAGGGTATCTACACGAAAGAGAGTGCCGATTGACACAGACACAAGGAAAAATTAATACAACTAGGGAGCCGATCGATAGGGTAGTAAGGGTACATCTAACATCTTCATGGCAATTAGGCTGATTATAAGCGGTCAAAATAGCGGCAGGGGGTGCAGCAGTGTAGTTCCGATGGAGTATGGACGTGCACGTGGTACAAAGTAGAAAAGCAGGCACTGGGTATCAGTAGTATACACTGTGCATCTAGGATTTGTGTCAGGTTGCTATCATAGGGATTGATACACCTTATAGTGGGACCAGCACAGGGTATCTACACGCAAGGGAGGGCCGATTGACATAGACACAAGGAAAAATTAATACAAGTAGGGAGCCGATCGATAGGGTAGTAAGGGTACATCTAACATCTTCATGGAAATTAGGCTGATTGAGGTAAGACCCTCATACTAGATGTACACCTGAAGGCTACCACAATTGCGGGGTTGGGATCACCTTATTTTATAACACACGATACTAGTTGGGACACTAGTAGGGGATACGAATCGTTTTTCATAGGATACTATTTGGGACACTAGTAGGGAATACGAATCGTTCATTAAAAGACACTAGTTAGGATGCTAGTTGGGTGGTGCAGAGAAAATGGGAACTCAGAGAAAGAACCGAAGCGCATTCAGTGTAACTTACCTTGTCATATCTAACGATCATCATTTGTTGTCTTGCTATGCTTATTATCATGGTTGTGTCTGGTATTCAGTTTATTCATGTCATGATCCTTTTACCTGTTTACATGCTGAATAATCACTGGACTTACCAAACTTATGTCTGACCCGTTTTCTTTTGCCTTCTTTTCTTTCGTTCCCCCCAAGGTTCACAGGAAGGGAATACTACCACTTAGCTCATTTTTCTTCCCAAGCTCGAAGATAAACGATGTATTGCTTTGGACTCTCTTTTCCACTGCTATGGCTGGCTCATGCTTTATTGGGGAATATCATTGTCATTTTATGCTTCTTTATTTTTTTTAAACAAGACAGATGCTTTGTCGTAATGGGTATTGGAAGGCAATCTTTGTACAAGCTATTTTATCAAGCTGTTGTTCATCAATAAAGTAAAGTTTTATTTATTTTCCGCTATTTAAATTTTGTGTGTTTTGTAATTTATCTGTTCTATACACTCATGACGCTCCACTGAAGTTAATGCATTCCCTTTGTGAGTGACCTTAATGGAGGTGGGGTGTTACACGCGAACTAGAGCAAGGTAGAACGGGTTAGAGCAATACGGAGCAGGCCAAAGAACCAAACAATTTAAAGAGAAAAGCATGTTATATAGCTTCAATGGGCTAGAGATCAGGACGACCCAACAACCCACGGACAACATAAAGTGTCAAAAACGACCTAAAGGCTCTAAAGCTCCTAGACGAGCCAAGGCATGGGCGACCTAATTGTTTTCCACCATTTCATGGTCTAAAGGCTTGCGACCTATCGTTGCCTACATGAGAACAACCCAAGATTGTTTATTATTTTGGATCTATGTTTTTATGGATTAACATTTCCCCCTCCAAGTTTGTATTTATTAAAAATAATACAGGCTTTGATTTAGATAATATTGATATATGTTAGGTCGTTCATTCTCATACGCAACATTAGGTCATGCTAGATCTTAGATCGCTCTAGAGGTTAGGTTGTGTGAACCTATGAATCATTGCGATGCTTAGTATTCTAGCTTAGGTCATTGGCAGACTCGAAACTCGAACCTGGTCCGCACCATTTAGCTTGTGGTAAATAGATCGCTACTGGCCTTTTGAAGATCTCACGCTTGGACCGCTCAATCTTGTGCTTCTTTATATACACATTTAAACCGTCATGTCTATTCCTCTTCCTCTTTAAGCTTCTGGAGATAACTCGTTAATGGCGGTCACCTGAAATTCATATCTATTCCGATCGTCACTTTGAACTCGACAACATCGTTGATTCCTCTTGCTACATCGTCATCACCTAACTGATTCAAATTCAATCAAACTTCTCAAATAAAACTGATTCAACTCATTTTGAAGGTCAATTCAATCAAATCCGAGGCATACTGCTGCTATCAATCAACAAGTGAATTAGCACAAATAGCCCTTGCTTGGATTCAGGTTTTTTCATGTTTTTCTTCTTTCGATTTTAAGTTTTGAACCAATTTCTTACCGGAATGCGGTGTAAGTTTGAAAGGAACAATATATTTGTGTAATTTGATCGCCAAAATATTCTTTCAACACCTTCTTATAGCTTGAATAAGATCTCAAATTGTTTAATGAATGATGATCATGCTGGGATTTCTGAAATAATTTTTGCCTTTGAATGTATGCTTGTTTTTGAAATTGTTTAGCAACTTTACAAGTTTATTTTATTGCCTAATGTCCCATGTCAATAGATTCTTGAATATTTCGGATTTTTAGGTCTTCAAAATAGCCAAAGCCTTTAGGTCGCTGCAGCAAACATTGTCTTTAGGTCGTTATTATGAACCTAAGCCTTAGGCCATGAAACAGTTGGGTTTTTTTGCAAACTTAAATCTTAATAAGCTTGTCGTTATTCATTTCATATGCCTATTTATATGTTTATTCCAGTTTTGATTCTCTTTCCTTCTTCTTTTCCTTTTTCTTCATGAGATGAGGCTAACTTCGAGCCTGACATATTGCGTTGAGATTTACGTACGAATAAGGTTGGAACGATTGGGAAAAGTTTGTGAAATATGCAAATAAATGAGATTTGGCGTAAATTGTTGATGAATATGGAAAATTTGTTTGGTCATAATTGAGTATAACTTGTATACATGAGATTATGCATAAATTGGATTAGAATTATAAGAATAAATTGAATTGGAAGTTAGGGGTAATTGGGAAATCACCATAATCCAAGATTTGAAATTGAATTAAGAAAGAGATAATGAACGCAAATTGATTTGGGCATACTTTGGATTAAAAATTATAAACATAATTTAGATTGGAAATTATGGGTGATTGTAATACATTATAATCCAAGATTTGAAATTGGGATTTGAATCAAGAAAGAGAAAATGAACGCCTAAGACACGAGGTTAGATTCGGATAGCAGTAGAAGTCTGCCCGGAACCGCATGGCATATCCAGCAACCGCAGTTTGGTAATCTAACGTGAGAGGTCAAGGGAAGAAATTAGATGCGTAATAATGCAAAGACACGAAGTTAGATTCAGATTATTGTATAAGCCTGCCCGGAACCGCCCGGCATATCCAGCAACCGCAAAATGATAATCTAATGTGGGAGGTCTTGCAAGGTTACGGTTATAATGAATTAATGAACACTTAACCAACATAAGACATGTGATTAGACATAGGGATAATAAAGGGTTAAGTGGGTAACATGGGTAGCATGTGAAACATAATTAAAGCACCTAACTAACATAAGATATGTGATTAGACATGGGGATAATAAAGGGCTAAGTGGGTAACATGGGTAGCATGTGAAACATAATTAAAGCACTTAACCAACATAAAACATGTGATTATACATGGGGATAATAAAGGGCTAAGTGGGTGACATGGGTAGCATGTGAATCATAATTAAAGTACTTAACCAAGACCAGACATATGATTAGACATGGGGATTAAAGAGGGTTAAGTAGAAATTCCTAGTGGGGACCAAACTTTGGAGGGAAGCTTGCGCCAAATGTGTGGACCCTTTTCAACCAGTAACCCATTTTAGTATCTATATGAGCTCGAACTAGGTCGAGTACAGGGACACGCTTACTTGGGTTAATTGTAAGAGGTCAATAAAGAGTTAGCGATGGCAGTGCAAGTCCAACGGAGTTATGTGCGTGCGTAGGTCCAGGCTCGTAGGTAAGACGCTGGTGCATCGTGCAGTTATAAGCTATGCATTTCAGTAGTATCGGGGTTGCCACCTTAGGGAGTGATACACCCTATTGTGGGACAAATACAAGTATCTACGAGGTCAAGGAGCCGATCGAATAGAAAGGGTAGTGGGTACAACTAGTGGTGGTAGGAGCAAGTGGGGCACCTACGAGAGCAGATAGGAGTACACGACGCTACCATTATTATGATTAGTAGGGAGGGTACATCTAGTGGTGATAGGTGCACATTGGTTACCTATGATAGTAGCTAGAGGTACATAATCGAACACGGAGTATAGTGGATACTTCTAGTGGTGATAGGTGCACGTTGGTTACCTATGAGAGCAGATAGAAGTACACGAAACTATCATCATTCTATTTAGTCAAGAGGGATCATCTTTTAGTATGAAACTAGTATTGGTGCAGTGCAGTGAATATCTTATAGTGGTTAGAAGCGCAGTCAATGTTACATCATGTTCATCTTGCTACCTTGTCGTATCTGCTTATGTTACAGTCATCTCTTACATCCAGTTTATGTTCTTATCATGTTGCTTTACTAATTATATTGTTAAAGTCACTGGACTCGCCAGACTTTATGTCTGACCCTTTTTGTTTCTCCTCTTTTCTCTCCCCCCCCTAAGGTTCTTAGGGGGCACGTTGAGGCTTGATTCGGACTTTCATGCTTGAAGTGCTGAAAGTAATGCTTAGCTTTGTTTCTCTTTCATATGGCATTTTGGATTGGGGATTATGGTTTTAAAAATTATATACTCTGATAGCTTTTGTACAAGACTGATATTATGTACTTGGTTTTGGTGCAATGGGTTTAAAGATGTAACCAAACTTATTTCTGTTTCAACTGCTATAAAGTTATAAATTTTTCAAGTACTATTTTATGCATATGTCTTGTAATATTCTGTTCTGTTTACTTATAATGCTCCACGAAACTTAATGCATTCCCTTTGTGAGTGACATTAATGGGCGTGGGGTGTTACACATCCACAGTTGCTTCATTGGGAGTTGCCATTCTCCCCCCAGGCTCTTCATCCTCTCTGGGATCTATGTCCTCGGGCAACTTTCTGGGCGACCCTCCTAAAGGTACTTCCTTTAGTTGCTATGACAATTCTTCCCTTGGAGGGGAGGAACCACCTTTCCCCTCTATATCTCTTCCTTTGCGGAGCAATTTTAACTCTGCAATGTAGCATGCTCGTGCAACAACTAGATCTCCTCTAACAATACCCACACCGGAATCCGTTGGGAATTTCAACAATAAGCACCAGGGTGCAATACAGGCCCTGAATTTGGCTAGGGTCGGTCAGCCCAAGAAGGCATTGTACGGCGATTCAATATCCAGGACCACGAAGGGGAGGATCCTCACTCTCTGGCGTTCCCCTTCCCCAAGGGTTACTGATAATTCCACGTATCCTATTGGAGCGGTCGAGGCCCCATTAAATCCACGTATCCAACCTTCACACAGCTTTAAATCCTTCGGCTCGAGTTTCATTTGGTCGAACGTTTTCTTGAACAAAATGTTGACAGAACTCCCGTTATCTACCAAGACTTTATGAACTATCGCTGGGCCAATGGTGACGGTGATCACCAACGGATCTTCAGTTGGGGAGTGTACTCCAATACTCTCTCGCTCACAAAATATGACGTCATCGGACATCGTCTTTTGTTGCTTAATCGGAGCCCTGTCCTCGGGGTTACTGCACTCTCCCACTTTGAAATGTTGTTTAGCTGCATTTATGTATTGATCCCTAGCTCTGAAACTGTGCCCTGCTAGGTGGAGCCCACCAATTATGGTATTGATAACGATATTTTTCCTTTTTGTTGAGCCGTCGGTTTGGCAGTATGTTGTCTTTGGTTCGGAGCTTGTGCGGCTTGCTCCCTGTCCCTGGGAGTTACCTTATACTCACCAAGCTTCCCTTCTTGGAGCAGCCTTTCAACCACGTCTCTCAAGTGACGACATTCATTTGTGGTATGACCGTGAATTTTATGAAAAAGACAGAATTTCCAAGTTTCACGCTCTTTCTCTGTAGAATCTCTCGGAGGAGGCCTTTTGTATTGGAGGACATTATATGTATCCAGGAAGATGTTCTCCAACGTGTCATTTAACGGTTTGAAGTTCTCAAACGGTCTGGGCCGGGACCTCTTATAAGAGTCATTTCCTCGATTTCTTTTCCGATTATTATTATTATTATTATTATTATTATTCCCTGATTGGCGACCGCTGTCTTGATTCTTGTTCCCAACATTAACTTCAACCTTTCTTGAGCTATCTCCCGTTTTCTTGATGGCCACGTTGCTTTGGATATCTTCCTTATCAGTAGCCTTTCTTTTTCGATTGGCGTATATCTCCTCCCGACGCAGGCGAATGTTAGCTTTTTCATAAAATATTTCTCTGATCGGCGGAGGTTTACCAGCCAGATATCTTCCAAACTCGGTATCTTTGTCGACACCATCGATCTAGGCCATCAACACAGTCTGCTCATGCGGATCTTTGACTTCTGTGACAGCCAAGTTAAAACGATCCAAATACGACCTCAGGCTTTCGTCCGGTCGTTGTTTAATGAGGGATAGGTCAATCACATTCTTAGACCTCTGGGCATGAAGATGGAATTGGTTCACGAATTTTTCACTCAGTTCCCTGAAGCTGGATATTGACCGTGCTGGCAGACGGGTAAACCACAATAATGCCACATCTTCCAAGAATATAGGGGACGCTTTACATTTGACCGCGTCCATGGCTGCAGCGGCATTCATTAACCAGGAGTACCGCATTAAATGCTGTATGGGATCGGTCTTGCCCGTATAGCGATTCATAGTTGGCATATTGAAGTGCCTCGGGAATGTAACATCTAGTATATCGTCAGTAAAAGGCGTGTGACTGCGATTTATGCCCCAATCTTCATTCCTCTGTCCACGGCTATCTACCATGACTTGCCTAATCGTTGCTTCGACCTCTGCATGGGTCAGGGTAGATTCGGGATCTGTACTCCTTGCCTGACGCCCTCCTCCAGCGTTTCTTTGACGCGCTGCTATAAAATCTGGGCCCTGAGCAGAACTCCCTTGCCCCCTGTTACCGCGATCGATCACGCGACGAGCGGGAGGCATGTCATTCGTTGGTGGTAGAACAGGCTCATTTAAGTTACGGTTACTAGTTCCCTGATTAAATGCCTCCTCTTCATGAGACGGAAGTGACCCAAATCGAAGTTGTTCTATGTTCTCGGGCCTTTCTAACGGGGGCCATCGTTGGTTCCTTCGGGGCTCTTCAGACGACGACGTATGTTCCGGAGAGAAAGGGTGAACTGGAGGTGGTGAAACCTGCCTTTGAATATCGTCAATTATTCTGCCTAAGGCAGTAATATTTTGACGCAACAATGAGCTCTCCTGCCTTTGAGCGGCCAGTTCATCGGTTTGCATGTCCAATGCTTCAAGTATTCGAGTTAAATGTCCCTCGGTAACTGGGGCAGAAGGTTCAAATTGATCATCAACATTCTCTCTTATACGTAAAGAACTTGGGCCAGGTCGAGAAGTTGTACCAGCACGAGAAGAACGAGCCATAACCTCCTTTCCGGGTCGGGTCGGGTCATGGTCTGATTATCGCTTCGGATCGCGGTACCCTTGTGTCGATGGCTCGTGGTGGTTCCCTGGGATCGGAGCGCGGGGGCACTAGATGGGGGGATGGTGATGTTGTCCTGGGATCGAGTCATAACACCTTCAAAGACCCGGATCGTGGCGCCCCCTTCGGGTCGGGTCGAGGTACCCTCTTCGGGTCGGGTCGCCCCAACATCATCGCGATCCGATCGCTCCTCCTCGACCTGCTCGTGCACACCTTCTTCGATCGCTTCATTTGTAGCTTCGTTCGCTTGCGAAGCTCGTAATTCGTTAGACTTCTTTCCAGCCATGATATCTGGGTATCGCTGAAATCTTCAAAAGTCGAAACTGTTGAGTTTTGGACTGTCTTCTTCGAACTTGAATATCCAAACAGTAGAGCAACAATCCAATGTACTGAGACTTTGTTCTCAGTGAAAGTACCAAAATGTTAGATCCAAAATTGGCTCTAACACCCAAGTTGTTCAATTATGTGGAAGTTAATATCAGGAAAAAATGTTAGAAAATCAGAAAAGACACAAGATTTATAGTGGTTTGGCGTTAACGAGCCTACGTCCACTTTATATCAATGATTACACTTGAAATCAGAGTACAATCGATGATTTATCCCTCAACCTCCGTTTTACAATGTTGATTCACTCAATAATTTTGAGACAACTCTGAATAATAATAATGGGGGTGTAATAATGGTGGATTCAGAACTCAGAATTGCCAAAAAAGATCCTGAAAAATGCCAAGTCTGGGGCTATTTATAGCTGATATTTGTAGACGGATCGCGGTCATACGTGGCGCAAATCTCAAGAATCTAGGACTGGTTCGTAGCTTGAGGAAGAAATGGTCAATATGACAGTTATGGACAGGTGTCGCAAGATCCTGCTTTCTCGGATCGTGATGGACTAGGTCATGGATTTCATCTGGTTTCCTGGCTCGGATCAGGCCGCACTTTCATGGATGGATCGGATCGAGCTAGGAGGAGCGGGTCAGATAGGATCGGGCTGACACGAGTGGGTCGGATCGGGCTATCAGGGGGCGATCACGATCGGGTTCAGGCTTTTTCACAAGTAAAGCTTCATCTTGAACTCGTGTTTGAATCTTGGTGGCTTGGTCCAAAAGCTAGCCAACATCTTACATATTTAATTTCTATATATATAATTTAACATATGTAATTTCCATGTAATCTAATATATTTCATTTCCATAGAATTTAATGTATTTAATTTCCATAGAATATAACGTATTTAATTTCAAAAAAATCTAACGTATTTAATTCCCAGATAATCTAACGTATTTAATTCCCATAGAATTAACATATTTGTTTTCCGTAGAATTTAACATATTTAATTTCCATACCATTTGACATACTTAATTTTCTTAGAATAAAAATTATTTAATTTCTTTACAATTTTACCTACTTATCAAATTTAACAAAATAAACCTAAACCAATAATGAATTAAACAAAAATATGAAAACAAAAAATAAGCAACTACACACTCACGCAAAAAAATTCAACGTAAAAAATATTCAAAACAAAGCTCCGAAATTTATTGGAAGAAAAATGAAAATAAAAACGGTGAAATGATAACCCTTTTGGGTTAAACAGCGAACTGAATACCGTTTATCCCTTAAACGGCATTCAGTTCGCCATTTATCTATCGACGCTTTAAAACATATGTGGGAATGATCCACACTTCTGCTTTGAACTTGCTTGAACTCATACCAATGCAGCGCGAGTTCGAAGAAATCAGTGGGGATCGTCCCCGTTTTCATGAGCGTTTCCCACTGTTGGGAATGCTTAGCAAATAATGCAGTTCGTAGAACAGTCCTCCCCTGAAATAATGCAGTTCGTAATCGTAGAAGTGTGTCTATATAGACATTGCTTCTACCTTTATCTCCTTCAATCTTCTAACAGCACCAATTATAGAATCAAGAGCAGAGACATGATCTGCTATACGAATTTTGATTTTCTGCTCTTTTTTGTTTTCCTTCTTAAATTTGGCTGCATTAGCAAGTTGCATGTTATGATTCAGAAGAGCCTCTTTTACCATCTCGAGATCTTTGACATAAGCTGCCGCAGATTGCACTATCGAAATCTTATCAGCCTGCGAATGGTCAGAAAAAGAATAAAAGCCAAGCCAATGTAGTATCAGCAACTTATCAAGTGAAGTTTCTTTGAAAGTCCATGTCATAAGGGTTAAGAATTCACACCTTTGAACAATGAAGAAGCGTAGAATGCAAATCGGCGTAGCTTTGGCTCAGCTTCTCCCTTCTCTGTCGCTCCCTGATCATCATATGTCGAAATCCTCTACTACCCTCGCTCTTCTTGTTCAATGTTTTTTCATTATTTTCCACTTGAGCTTTGTGTATATGCCTCTCAGCTTATGTATCAATCTATGATGTACGTTTTTTCTTCCATTATATTTATCTGTTATGATGATAGTAGGACTTGAATGATTTGGCTTCATATATTTCCCAAATGCACTGCTGGTAACTAGAATGGACTCTTCTTCCAACATTGAATCGTTGGAATTATTATCAGGCTCAGATGGAAAGTCCCAGAAAAGCACGTACGTCTTCATGGAGAAGTTCTTCTCGGAGATGAGAAATACAAGATCTGGCATCCATTCTTTAGTATGAATTGAGGATGCTACTAAGTAGCATATTTTCTCATGAACTTACTATTGAACAAATAGAATAAGAAAGAAATGTAAACTGTAAATGTATTGATATTTCTCAGTAACGAATTCTGTACAGAAAACTTGTTTATATAGACATGTACATATCTTGAACGGGCCATAAGTCCAACTGGGCTTATAACCCATTGTAATAATATATGCAGTCTGTATTCTGTGAACTAAGAAGTGAGAACCGCAACATCTTTTATTTCACGCCCTCAAAACTAGCTAGGGTTGCCGCCTCCCTGAGAGAGAAAAAACAAGTCCTTTAAAATAAATGGCGATGCAACCACATAAAATAGTAAATCTCTGACTCTCAACTTCCATCTACAGTGGGAAGGAGACACCGATCAATATTAATTGGCAGCAGGATCTAGAGGGCTTGAGCAAACTTTGAGCTTCGCTTCTCTTTTGGAATTTTGTTCAGATCTGGGATAACAACCTCTATTCCTTTCAACAGCATCATGAGGAGCATGTTTCTCTGAAGTGATGTAGCTGGATCTTTGATCTTTGCGAAGAGTGACAGGCTTTGAATCAGAATGAAGCTTCTTAGTAACCTCCTTTGAATTGGTATGGTTCTCGTCAACGAGAACATCTCTGGTATGCTTCTGAACCATATCACTTGTAGATGTGAGGTAACTGATACATAGATCGCCTCTAAAATGTTGGAAGCTTGCTGCTGATAGAGCTTTTGTTAAAATATCTGCTTTTTGATGTGTAGTAGGAACATGATTGATCTGAATTTTTTCATTTAGAACTTGTTCTCTGATAAAATATAGGTCGAGTTCTATATGCTTTGTTCTGGAGTGTAAAATAGGATTTTCTATAAGTGAAATTGTGCTGAGATTATCACACCAAAGTATTGCTTTGCTTGTGTTGATCTTTAGCTCACTTAGTAGCGATTCTATCCACATTATCTCTGCAGTGGCGCTTGCTACGCTCCTGAATTCAGCTTCAGTACTCGACCTAGACACAATTGCTTGTTTCTTTGAACACCAAGAGATAGGATTTTGACATAAAAATATGCAATAACCAGTAGTTGACCTCCTGTCATCAGTGTCACTAGCCCAGTCAGCATCTGCAAAACCACATAAGTCAATATTAGGACACGATTTGAGAGTTAAACCATAGTCAACTGTTCCTTTTAGGTATCTCAAAATCCTCTTAACAGCCTTCCAATGTTGGTCTAGAGGATTTTGCGTAAATTGGCTGACTTTATTCACACTGTATGAGATTTCCGGTCTGGTAATTGTTGCATACTGAAGAGCACCCACGATGCTTCTGTATTCTTTTGCATTCAGAATTGCCTCCCCCTTGTATTTTGATAAATGTAGATTTGATGTCATAGGAGTAGGGAGGTTGTTTGCTTCACTCATTTTGGTTTTCAAAAGAATTTCAGTAATATTTTTTTTTTTGACTTAACATTATAGTTCCTTCTGAAATTCTTTTGACTTCAATACCAAGAAAATAATGTAGTTCACCTAAATCCTTAATAGAGAACTCACTGTTCAATTGTTCAACTAGTGTATTGATCTCATCATTATTGTTTCCAGTGATGATGAAATCATCTACATATACCAGAACATACATTACGCTGTCATTATTAAACCTTATGAACAGAAAGTTTTCTGATTTAGATGAACTGAATTTCAATTTGATGAGTGTTGACTTCAATTTTTCAAACTACACACGTGGTGCCTGCTTTAAGCCATAGATGGCTTTGTTGAGTCTGCACACTAGTTCACCATTGCCTTCTTTATAACCTGGTGGTTGCTCCATGAAGACTTCTTCATGTAGTATTCCATTAAGAAACGCATTATTCACGTCCAGTTGACGAATTCTCCAATTTCTATGAAGAGCTATGGTAAGAATAATCCTGATGGTTGTGGGTTTCACCACGGGAGAGAATGATTCGTTGAAGTTGAACCCATGTTGTTGAGAAAACCCTTTAGCGACGAGTCTAGCTTTGTATTTTTGAATAGTTCCATCAGCATTTTTTTAATTTGAATGTCCATTTGCACCCGATTATATTCTTATGTTTTGGTAGCTTAACTAAGGTCCAAGTATTATTGTTGACTAGAGCCTGGAATTCCTCATTCATTGCAGTTTTCCATTTGCTGTTTTGAATGGCTTCTTGAAAGTTGCATGGCTCTTCATTGTCTAAGTTTACATTGTATACTTTAGGTTTGAAGATGCCACTTTTGGCTCTTGTTATCATTCGATGTCCCTGTCTTTGAGGTGTTGATTGATGAGTGTCAACCTCTTTTGTGTTTCCAGTGTCATCCTCCTGGATGATTACATTATCCTCTTCTCCTATGTTTTGTTGAGGAGTGGAAAAAGATGCATAGTCACTGAGTGATTCACCTTGTCTCTGCTCGTTTTGACTTGTGAGTTGTTGTCCTGAATCACTTAGACATTTTTTAGTATTTATACTAGAGGTAATACAATCAAAAACAGAAATTGGGGGAATAGAGAATTTTGCATTGTATACTTTATTGGTTGTTTTGATTTTATCTTCTTTGAAGGGGAATACATATTCATTGAAAATAACATGTCTAGATATAAATACTCTACCGTTGTTGTCTAGACATTTATACCCCTTTATGTTGCTAGCATACCCTATGAATGTACATGGTGCAGATCTAAAATCAAGTTTATGAGACTTGTACATTCGTAGGCAAGGAAAGCATAAACAACTAAACATTTTTAGCCAGTTGTAATCAGGTTTTTTTATTAAATAACATTTCTGATGGACTTTTAAATTGCAGGACTCTTGAGGGTAGCTTATTAATAAGAAATAATGCTGTAGTAAAAGCATTCGGCCAAAATTTGAGCGGCATTGATGCTTGTGCAAGCAAAGTGAGACCAGTTTCAACAATATGCCTATGTCTTCTCTCTACAAGGCCATTTTGCTCAGAGGTATGGGGACAGGTTACTCTATGATTTATACCTTTATCTTGAAAATAAGATTTGAGTGGTTTGAATTCTGAACCCCCATCAGTTTGAATAGACTTAAGAGTGTGACCAGTTTGATTTTCAGCATATTTTATAAATTGTAGAACAACATTCATGGTCTCAGATTTATTTTTAGGAAAGTAAATCCATAAGTATCTAGTATAAGCATCAACAAATGACACGTAGTATTTGAATCCATAGTCTGTATCTATTGGGGCTGAACCCTATAGATCAGCAGCAATCATTTCAAGTGGTTCTTTGTAAACAGTTTTTGAATTTTTAAATGGGAGTTTATGACTTTTCCCTAATTGACAATATGTGCATAAATGAGAACTGGATGGCATGTCACATGAGATTTTATTACTACCAAGAATTTTCTTTACATTATCAAACTTGGGTGACCAAGCTTTGCATGCCAGAAATCAAAGGAATTATATTTCCTTTTGTTTTCAGAAATTTCTATAATATTACAACATATTGAACTTTTGTTCACATTTCTTGAATCATCCATAGTAACTTGTACAAGCCCTTTTCAGCATTACGCTGTAATAAGATTTTTCTAGTCAGAATGTCTTTGATAAGACAACAATTAGGGTAAAATCCAAAATAGACATTATTATCACTTGCAAGCTGAGAAACACTTATCAGATTTTTTTTTTTTTTTTTTAATTTGAGGAACTCTGAGAATATTATTAAGATATTGTTTTCTATCACCTTGTATATAAGCTTTCTCAGTATGAGTGATATTTGCTGAATTACCATTACCCATTTGAATACATTGCGTACCTCTATATTTTTTGTTGCCAAGATTTAGATTATTGAGATTACTTGTAACATGATTGGTTGCCCCTGAGTCTGGAAACCATGAATCATCCGTAATATCCTCTGCCTTAGCCATTTCAGAGTTCTTTCCACTTTCTGATTGAGATCTCGATTCTTGCTGTAAATTGGTCAAGTTGGCAGTAGGCTTGTTATTTTTCTGATTTCCTTGACTTAGGTTAACACTTGAATCAAATCGAAAGTAGCATCGGTTGGCTGTATGACCAAATTTCTCACAGATTTGACATCGTGGTCGATTACTATTGTTAGCTGGCCATCTACCTCCTCTGCCTCTTGGAGGTCTATTGAATTGATTACTTTGATAGTTATTTCCTTTTTCTTGATTTTTCCCTTTACTAGCTGCAGCGTAATTGACAGACAGATCTGAAACTATATTTTTCTTGTGATCAATTCTACCATCATGAGCAAGAAGGGTAGAATGAACATACTGTACTGTTGGCAGAGGATCTAAAGAAGAAATAATGGCTACTACAGCCTCGTACTCATCATCAAGACCATTCAAAATAGCAGTAATTTGCTCAGAATCTGAGATTTTCTGATCTGCTGATTCAAGTAAGTCGCAAATGTTTTTAATCTTGATAAGGTAATGTCTTATATTCATACTGTCTTTCCTTATATTTTGAAGTTGTCTCCTATATTGCATTATTTTTGCTGAGGACTGCACACTAAAAACTTTCTGAATTGCTGTCCGGATTTCGAAAGCAGTATTGCACCCAATAAGTTGGGGAACTATACTTGCACTGATTGAGGAAAGAATCCAGGCTCATAGAAGCCTATCTTGTCGCTTGTGAATGATATACTCTATGTTTTGAATGGAACCCCCTTGATCATTGATGATGGTTGCTTCTGGTGTGATCTTTGATCCATCAATGTAACTTTCTAAGCCATATCCTTCAATAGCAGTGAGAATCTGAAATTTCCAGAGTATGAAATTTGTTTTATCCAATTGGATGGGTGATAGTTGACTTTGCGGGTTTATCAGAATTCTGTTGAGATTCTCTGTTGTATTTGTGACATTAGAATTTGTTGCACTAGATTGTGCAGATGAATTTGACTGATTGTTGTTGTTGTTTCCAGCCATTTTGAAGCAAGATACGTCCAAGAACTGAGGAGAACTGATCAAGAACAGATTATTACACAAGATCAGTAAAGAAAGGTACCAATACTTGATTTAGAGAGAGTAGCCAGTCAATTGATGCGGAAGCAGATGACTTGGGCACGGTTCAATGATCGAATCAAGAGAAACACGGTAAATAGAGGGATACGGTGGGAAAACAGGCGCGACAGAATCGAATGAAGGCAAACTCTGACGATCTGTCACCAGCTGCAACCGCTTCAGCAGGTGATGATATTACTTTGATGCCGAAGGAGGACGGCAGTTGCGTGAACAAGATAAGAGGACTGCTCTGATACCATATTGAACAAATAGAATAAGAAAGAATTAAATGTAAACCGTAAATGTATTGATATTTCTCAGTAACGAATTCTGTATAGAAAACTTGTTTATATAGACATGTACATATCTTGAATGGGCCATAAGTCCAACTGGGCTTATAACCCATTGTAATAACATATGCAGTTTGTATTCTGTGAACTGAGAAGTGAGAACCGCAGCATCTTTTATTTCTTACATAGTTATATACCCTTCGGGACAAGCAGGTTTTGAAGCACGTGGTCAATATGTTTGGGTTGGTCAAATTCTCATGCTAAAGCAGGGACCTTGATAAGTAGCTAATTAACACGTTTAATTACGTACTTATATTGAAAATAATATGCATCTGACATATGTGGATTTGATTAGTTTATTCGGTCGACTGTTTTTCAACCGTGTCTACTCGCTATTAACGAATGTGGGAAGGTTCAACAACAGCAGTAAGCCTAAAACGCTGTTTTCACTATTGTTAGTAGGCACTTTTGTTGTAGTGGATATAACAAAATAAATCCTTTCAGGAAGAGTGGAAATCAGGAGGTGGCTAGTTCTGGAATGTATACCTCTTTATGTTTATGTTTTGCGTCCAGATTAAAAGTTTCAATTAAATTTCTTTGGCCATTAAATGCAGGGAGTTGCTACTAGTACGATAAATGTGAAAAATCAGTTGACATCAACCACAGTGGGACAACAAATGGTAAAGAATTTACACCTGCCAAACGAATTTATGCATTTTCCATTTGTTAGCTCAGTTTGCAACGCATAGCCATAAATCGGTTATTAGGAAGTAACGCAGTTCTTATGCAGTAACTGTCCCCCCAGTGAAATAAAGCAGAACATAAAATATAAAACTATATTTTTCCTAATATTGAATCAACGACGTTGACAACAGCTATCCGTTCATGATCAGAGAAGTGTGTCTGTATAGACGTTGCCTCTACCGTCATCTCCTTCAATCTTCTAACGGCGCCAATCATAGATTCAAGAGCAGAGACATGGTCCGCTATACAAATTCTGATTTTCTGCCCTTTTCTCTTTTCCTTCTTAATTAACTTCGCTGCATCAGCGAGTTGCATATTACGCTTCATAAGTGCCTCTTTCACCATCTCACGATCTTTGGCATAAGCCGTCGCAGCTTGCACTATCGAAATCTTATCAGTCTGCAGCGAATGATCAGAAGAAAGAAAAAAACGCTAAGTCGATCAACAACTCGTCAAGTGAAGTAGTTTGTTTGAAAGTCCATATGTATCGTAGAAGTTAAGAAATTATACCTTTGGACAATTGGGAAGCAACGAATGCAAATCAGCATAGCTTTGGCTCATCTTCTCCCTTCTTTGTCTCTCCCTCATCATATGTCGAAATCCTCTACTACTGCACTCATTCTTCTTATACATCATTTTCTCATTAATCCCGGCATGATCTTTCTGTACATCTTTCAGCATATGTATCAATCTATGATGTACATTTGTTCTTCCATTATCTCGATCTGTTATGATGATAGCAGGACTTGAATGATGATTTGGCTTGATATATTTCGCAAATGCACTGCTGGTAATTAGAATGGGTTCTTCTTGGAGCATTGAATTGAAGAAATTGTGATCAGGCTGATCAGAAGAAGATGGAATGTCCCAGAGAAACACGTCTTCGTTTAGAAGTTCTTCATGCAGATGAGAAAAGCAAGACCCGGGATCCATTTTTCAGTATGAGGCTACTATCTCATGGAGCCTGCTACTTGGACTTATATACTTTCTGGGACATTTGGACCACGTGGTCAATATGCTTGGGGTGGTCAAATTCAAGCAGGGATCTTTTGAAATTACTAACACGTTTAATTACGTACTTATATTGAAAATATATGTATCTGACATGTGTGGATTTGATTTGTTTATTTGGTCTACTAGATATTAACGAATGTGGGAAGATACTAGAAGCACTCTTAAACAACTGTGTTTTGTTTAGTGATCACTTGCGCGAATATTCGAAATACAACTCAATATGGTTGCATAGCATGGTTCTCAACAATCATACGCCATGAACATTGGTAATCTGACACAAGAACGTTTCATTCCCCGACAAACTTTACTGGTGGTCGTTGAAGAATAGCGTAACACTACCGCATCAGATGTGTGCAACCGTTTAACTTTGGACGGCTCCTTATGCCCTTTAATATGCATTTTACGTTCATACAATTTAACAATTTAACTTCAGTACGCTTAAAAATCGAATAAGTGACAAATTTTATCAGTTAATCTGAAAATCTATTTCGGTGTATTTTTACACTTTTGTTTGGATTATTTTTCAGCCAACATTGTACACTTTTCTGATAACACCATAAGAATATATATAAGTCATGGTAAACGGTTGTAAGCCATCACAAATTTAGTAAGTTTTTTAAGCTCCTATTTAACCTTAGCCATCACCTACATATCTGTATTGTTATGTAACGACTGTTGGAACAAAACCCTCGCTCCTTGCACGCATATGAGCTGACACACAACTCACATATAACAAAAGGAATCTCTGATGTTACATGCCTAACAACTCATATTTGTACACAATTCCTTCAATATATTTCATGATGTTAGACTATTGTATCAAAACCATCATTTCTTCTTAAGAACATGCGAGACAATCCTAACAAGTATATATCTCATTATGATGTATAAATCATGTGTGTGCATGTGAGCACTTGCACACATGTGTAATCTCATCTCACAGAAATAATATAAATAACATAGAGACATCAACTTTAAACCAAAACGATTCACTGTGTTATATTTCGACGGCTTATAAGCCTCCTTCAATCTCTGAAAAGAGTGGATCTCCACATGCCACCTGTGATGTTCAGTGAACCGTCCCTGCTTTACCATCTCTCAAATCACGCAGATCCCTCCTACATATTTTGTAAACTAAAAGGTTGAAATTTTCTTCTCCTCTTCGTCTCTTTTCTTTTTGTGTCCTATTTTTCTTCTCTTCAGCTGACCTTAAAATTAATTCTCTCAATAGAGTTAGATCGTCTTGGATCGAAAGAATGAACCACCCCCAATCGCCAGCAGTTAATTTCTAGCCTCAGTTTTTCTCAATCAACCGGCCATCAATTTTTCCTTTGGCTCTCCTTTCTTCCTTCCAACTGACTCGCTTACGCTCTATCAATCTGTGGAGTGGCCTATGCCTACTCGATTTCAAGTAAAAACCCAACATTTAGATCATTGGTCCATTCTAAATCACTGTTGGTTTATCTATGAGCATGTCTAACTTACAGAAGTTTCCACGCTACGATAAAAGGGATGTCAGTTATGTGGTTGTAAGCATTGTACTAGTTGAAATACCAATTGATTTTGCATCTCACGTAAAACAATTTTGTTATGTTATTGAGAATACGAATGAATTTTCCACATCTTATTTCTAGGGATTAATCATTATCGTTTACTCCTCAATCAAATACAACTTTGATTTTCAGCCTAAGAGGAAAACAATCACAAGGACATGATTAAAGGATTTTTTATTCATAAGGATAACTCATTAAATATTTAATCAAAAGGACATTACGCTAATTATATTTTTATATCCTTAAATCACGCGCGTTATTTCCTTCTTCGTCCTCAATTACCTCACGTCGAAGAAATCTGTATCTCGTCGCCATTGAAACGCGATTCTTGTTTTTGCATATTTCGAAATCAAACTTTCTCCTTGATCGCATTAATCCATAATGAGCTGCTGATCGAAATTTGACGGCGCAGAGGGACAACTGAATTGATCTCACAATTCATATCGGAAAATCGATCTCGCACGATTCATATCGGAAAATCGATTGCACATTAGGTTGATTTCTTATTGCATCGATTCAATTTTTAATTTCTTCTTATAATTAATTTAATTTAACATTCATTATTTCAGATAAGTTTTTATTGTTTCTATTGGTGATTCATGGATTCTACTGGTAATACAAGCAAGTATCAGTTCTTAAGTTTTTCAGATATTAGTTTTTTCTAAACTAATTACTTTTTTATTCGCTTGTCGTTCTTTATGATGTTGTATTTGGTTTGTAATTGCATTGTTGAATTAAATCTATTTTATCCATTGAACTTGTTTTGTTTTAATAAGTTTAAATGTTATTTAAATTGTTTTTGCGTTAGTAGATTTTTCAAGAAAAAATTACTAAATCAGGTTTTAGGTATGAGTTTTAGTGTAGTGATAACTAAATCAGTTTTTAGGTATTTGTTTTATATTTTTTAAGGTATCAGTTTTAGTGTAATGTTTGCGTTTTATTTCTGTTCTTATTCTTCTAAACAAATATTGATGGTATCAATTTAGTATTTTTATAAACACTTGTATCATAACTTACTTAACCGTGTATTTGTTTGCATCTTTTACCTTGGCTAATTTATTTTTTCATATTATTTCTTTCTTCCAGTGCTGAAGCTACTCTTCTTATCGTAGTTGTCTTCAACGATACCTCTTTCAGCACCCGGTTGTCGATTAATTGCTCATTGTATGATTTCCAAAACGAAATATGTCGGTATTGGTCTTAGCTTACTCCTAAGTTAATTGAAATTAGCTATGTGCTTGAGGATAGAACTAAAATTGTTGACAGTGACTCTGATCTTCAAAGTATAGTTTTATATCAATTACATAAGAAGACTGCTTTTTTCCGTTTCGATGTTAAGTTGAAGGATTTACTGTTGGAAAATGTGATCGATGGTTCTTCTACCCTTTCTACTACTATTTCAACTCCTACGTCTACCGATCGATGTTTGGGTGCGAACATTGTCGTTCATAGGAAAAGTTACTTAAAAGATTTGATGAAAAGAGGCTCTACTTTAAAATTTTCTGATTTTATAGGTTTTTGTTTCGGAAGGGCAAATGACTTTAGAGAATTCTTAATGGCCTATCAAATTAAATCAGGTCACGAATTACATTATCTTAAAAACAGCGCTACTAGGATCACAACTATTTGCTCATCGTTTTCCTCTGGATGTCTGTTTAAAGTGCATGCTTCCTGTGATTTTGGGCAACTCAGTAGGGTTTTCATTAGAAATTTGGTTGTTGAACATGCATGTGGTGGTGGTCTATCAAATTTGAATAACCCTCAACTATCTAGCTCATTTGTTAGATCATTGATAATTGATGAAATTAGAGATCATTCGAGTAAGAAACCGAAAGAAATCATGGCTGGTTTTCGAAGAGAGTATAATCTAAGTTTGTCTTACTCATATGCTCACCATGGAAAACAACTAGCTTTAATGGATTTGTATGGTAATGATGCAATGTCGTATAATGATTTGTCTTGGTATTTAGATGCATTACAAACTCACAATCTGTGTTCTTATGTCACTATGGATGTTAGTTCTTCTACAAATCAGTTTGAGAGAGTGTTTGTTGGTTTAGGTGCTTGTATTCTTGGCTTCAAACATTGTCGGCCTATGATATTTTTAGATGGTACTCATTTGAAGGGGAGGCCAGGATTTTTGATGGGTGCAACAGCGAAAAATGGAAACCAAGCTATGATCTCGTGTTAAATTGCTATGTTGTAGACATACATATGGTATAGTTTGAATTCTGTGGTATCAGTTTTCTCTAGTATATTTTCTAAGGTATAGTTTAGTATTTTTTACAGTATCAGTTTTCTAGTTCTACAGTTAACAGGTAGCAGTTTTTCATGCACGAAGGTATCAGTTTATTCTTTGTTGTTAGTGGGTAGTAGTTTTGTATGACTGAAAGTATCATTTTTTAATATACAGTTTGTAGATAGCATTTTAATATGTATCTAGGTATCAGTTTTTATGACCCAGTTTTTAAGTATTGGTTTTGAATGTCTGTAGGTATCAGTTCGTATTACATAGTTTTTAATTAGCCTTTTTGTATGCCTGAAAGGATTCGATTTTTTTCGCAATAATTAATTCTTTATGAATTTTTATTCCGTAATTTGTTCTGCAGGTTTCTTCCCTCTAGTCATTGTCATAGTTTCAATAGAAAATGTGGAAAATTGGAGTTGGTTTCTAACTCATTTCAAGGAAAAGCTCATGAAACAACATCTGACTTAAAAGCCTACACACCGGAGTCCAACTCTGAGAGTGACGATCCACAATTTGAAGTTGATGTTCACGCGGATGTAGAGTCTTTTGGAGAAGGAACTTCTTTAGATGAGAAGGTAGGAGTAGTGGGGGATAATAGGGATCCCGATACATTCAGAGATGCCTCTTTTCTAGAAGACCCCAATGATTCGTGGATATCAACTATGGATGAAGAAAGTCTAGGGCGACTATGCTTAAAACTTGGGATTCCCTAGGATGATATCCGAGTTCTTGATGTTTTAGAAAGGTCGCACAACCCTCCAGATGGCTACATAGCCATATATCGGCAAATGTGTACAGTTGAGAGAATTCCTCCCTTTCACCCTTTCGTCGTTGACTTCCTTAGACGAACGAACATAGCGCCGATGAAGCTCCATTCAATGACCTATTCTTACCTTTATACATTGTATATGGTTTATATGGAGATTTTGGTGAGGAACCCACCTTTTAAAACATCGTCTTTCAAGCATCACCAGTAAGTCACCCTGTCGTTTCTTTATTTTGAGTCTGCGCCTAACAAGAAGATCATTAATTACCGTTGGATTTGGTAATGTAGTCGATATAAGACCAAGATGGTTTTCATCACCAAAAGGATTGTGTTAGGAGATGACAATAATCCAATAAGCTTCAGATTCTCTTCTACCCTTTTAAGCTTTACTTGACGTATTTTTTATATTTCTCTTTACCTCCATGTCTTACTCAGAAAAAAGCCTCAGGGTTGGATGTATCAAGAACATTTAAATGCGATGCTAATTGCTCCCACCACTTCACTAAGTGTCAAATGTTGTTTTATCGACAAATTTATTTATCGATATAACTTGCTTAGTCCTAAGTGAAGCATAGAAGCAGGCGGAGGTCGGGCTCTTGTGGATAGACCCCTAACCATCAACCCTCTGGTGCTTGGGGGACCAGAAGTTGTTCCCCCACTCGAGGGGAAAATGACAGCTATGATCAAGATCAGGCTCAAATTGAGGTAGTCCAGAAGAGCAAGGACACTACTGATTCCAATCAGGAACCTCAGGCAGGGGAGAAGGCGAAATTCCACGAAAAGACAACTATTGAGGGACACTATTGGTTCGACTATGTTTCAGATATTCCAGGTACTATCTCTTTATGTATGTCCCCTGGAATTTCGGATGTTGGTGACAGGAATGTTGGATCTATCAATATGGTTGGTGTTGCGGATCAGTCTTGTAAGACGGTGAAAGTTTCGATGGTGAATTGTGTTGTATCCCAACCTGCTACCTCTATCACTTCTCCAGTTTCAAATTTCTCTCTAGTTGTTCGTGAAAATGCCGCAGTTACGACTTATGATGGTGGTGGTTGCATCTAACCTGGTTGATAATTTAGATAAAAGGGCCAATAATTCTTTAGTTTCTCGATCTATTGTAGTACTTGTTGAGACTGAGCCTACTGAAGTAGCTTTAGGGATAAATGTGCTCCCTATTAAGGTACCTAAATAGGCGTCTCATTTTGAGAAATTCCCACGCAACATGGGCGCTTATGAATTTCGTACCTTTGTGCACTCTATTTCGGAATTATTAGTGCCCTCCCTTTGGAAGTTATTTCTACTAGGGCTGATTTCTAGTTTGATTGTCTTGTTGGTTTCTTCCTTCATACACCTCCTCCGTTTTTGATTGAAAAGGAGCATTGTGAGAAAGTGTGAAAATTCTGTGGTGATCTCTAGGTCAGGTTGGATAGATCAATATTTTTCTTGAAATTTTCTCTTTTGGAGGATCGACTGTGTGTTCTTAGTGCAGAGTCTACTATTGTTTGTAGGAACCCATTTATCATTCCTCCATGCAATCTGATAGTTGATAGAGCTAGAGAGCATGTTCTATCCATTCCGATTTGGACTTATTTCTCGCACATCCCTTCAGTTCTGCATTTCCTGATTAGTCTGAATTAGTTCTCCAATTATATTGATAAGCTTAAGTGTTTTGATGGTAACACGGTTGCCAGAGACAAATTGTTCTATGCCAAAGCTCTTTTTGGAATATCCCCGAATAAGTCACTTCCGGAGACTATTAAAGTTACATTTGCTGATGATTTTGTAGTTGAGGTTAGAGTTCGCTATGGATGGACACCTAACATTTGCTCTTTAGTCATTCTTTTGGTCATATTCACACTTCCTGTTCGTGGAAACCTTCAATCTCTGCCCCCGATCTTGTTCGTACTTCTGAGTGTATTCTACTTCCTCGACCTTCTGTCGTGAAGTGAGTTTAGAAGGTTAGTGCCGCTCCTCCTACTATTGCACATGTGTTTGCTGACCCTAGTGGAAAAGATCACTTGTATGTAGATATCGCTCTTTCTGATGAGGTTTCTCTCTGTAATGACATCAATTGGTACCTTGAAAATCATCTTGGGTTCACGAACATTCTGGTATGAGGTATGATCCTTCGGATGATTTGTATTTTAGATATGTCTCTGACAATGAAGAAGATCTTAGGAGGTTATTTTATTGGGTTATGGGTGAGGGTATTAAGCTTATTGAGGAGGGTGGGCTTGGTGAGAAGAAGAGGGAGCTATTCTACAATACTACATGGGATCGGGAAAACAAATTTCGTTATCCTAACTCGTGCTTTGTTCCCAAGCTTGGTATTTTTTTCCAGAGTACATCAATGTTATTGGGTCTAGTGATGACTCCAATTGTCCCTCCTTTGTGAGGGACTAACTGTGTGTCCTTTAGTGGCTGAAGCACTCTACTTCACCCCTAGTTTTTCCTTCTTTGTGTTCTGACACTTCAAACCGGTATTTCTAGTTGATAGGTGCTATATCTATCACCCACTGCAAACTCTTTTATTATTTTAATATAACTAAAGTGTTCCGAATCACTTTAAAAACTGGTCGGCCTTGCTAAAGAAAATATATATTTAAATGCAAAACATTTACATGATAAATTATTTTGTAATCAATTTACTAAGTTTCATAATCATAACAAACTCATTAAAACCCATTCATTATTTAAATTCACATCCTAAAATCAGTTTATCTTACCTTGATAAATTTATTTTTATTAAATAATTTAAAAAAAAAATCAAGTTATCATAAATTTCGAAGCTCTTTTTAAACTTTTACATACTAATATTTTGTAAAATCTATATTTTTATAGTTTTAAACTTTAAATAATATATATACTACTATAAAGGATTCATTACTTTACTTATTAAAATAATTTATATTATTTAAATTTTAAAACTAAATAATATTATAATTTAAAATCTTGCGTTTATATTTTTAAAACATATAATTAACTTATACAATAAATTTTTATAACCCAAAATTAATTTTAAAAATCTAAATTTAAAGCTTTGCTAAGTTATATAAAATACAGATTTAAATAGAATTATATATTTAGATTTCCAAATTACTTTATTCAGTCTGAACTTATTTACAAAGTCACAAAATAATTTTTCAAAATAGACCAATGGTGTCCGTATATAATTTTCTACCTAAGCCAAGTAATACGGATATATATCATTTCAGTCCGTTTAGTTATCAATTTACGGGTATTTATCATTCCAATCTCCATCCAAATAAATTCAGTTTAAATTCCTAAATCTATACAGTGACTCGTTTATATACCATTTCTACCCATAATGATTTTACAAATGTACAAGGAACTTGCAGTGTGATGACAAAACAAATACAACATTTCTAATAATACATACAAATCAACACATATCATAACAATCAAACTCGTGTCATATATGTCAAACATGTGTGTGTCACATGTGCACAAGTTGCATAACAAATAAATCGGGTTTTCTATAGAAATTATAACATTCATATGTCATTTCAAATGGTATCAAATTACTGAAAATATTAATCGTGAGTTAGAATTCTCACCTAGCATGGCAAAAAGAAGATGAAATATCTGACGGTGACATAGAGATAGATACATAAACTGACAAATAGCATGACAAAGCACAAGCGAACATAATCAAATCAAACGAGCCAACTAGCCATCTCGAATTCAACATCAAATCAACCACATGAGAATTGAATTTGCGATCTTGAGATTGATTTTTTTTTTCCGTGACAATCAAAGTCGATTGACATGCATAAACAATTCTAACCCAAATTCAAATCACATAGCTTCAACTTCAAATCCACATAAAACCTAAAATTTCAATTTCTAGTTCAACACACCACTTATTATATATATGTATGTGTGTGTATTACATAAAAGTGTTGCACGCTAAAAATTCTTCCAATAAGCAAAGCAACATCAAGGAATCAAACATGAGACCTCAAGCGAATGAATTCACATGGACAACCAACTACACCAGAGCAATACTTTATCTTCCATTCTCTTTTTTGATAAGACAGTTGGAGTTTGCAAAACCCTCTAACAGTTGAGGGTATGGCTCGGGTAGAATAAAATGGGTCAGGTGTTTTGTAAAATCTAGGGTTTCATGCGGAAGTTATTTTGATACGAAGGAAGCACGGGTGGAAGCACGGCCTAATGGCTTGGGGATACATACCGAGCCCTGATGGCTAGGGATATGTACCGATCCCTGATGACTTGGATATTTAGTTGAGTAGCTCGGAATACGAGGATACGTACCGATCCTTGAAGGTGGTTTATACCGATCCCAAGCGAGTTTATGCAGAGTTCATTTGTTAACTCAGTTTGCAGCGCAAGGCCATAAATCAATTATTTGGAAATAATGCAGTTCGTATGTGCAGAACTATCCTCCCATAAAATAAAGGCTATAAACAACACAAAACATAAACTATATTTTTCCTAATATTGAGTCAATGTTGACAATAGCTGTCCGTTCATGATCAGAGAAGTGTGTCTGTACAGACGTTGCCTCTACCCTCATCTTCTTCGATCTTCTAACGGCGCCAATCATAGAGTCAAGAGCAGAGACATGGTCCGCTATACAAATCCTGATTTTCTGCACTTCACTGTTTTCCTTTTTAGACTTCGCCGAATTATCAGTGAGTTGCATACTACGCTTCATAAGTGCCTCTTTCACCATCTCACGATCTTTAACATAAGCCGTCGCAGCTTGCACTATAGATATCTTATCAGTCTGCGAATGATCAGAAGAAAGAAAAAAGTGCTAAGCCGATCAACAACTTGTCAAGTGAAGTTTCTTTGAAAGTCCATATATATCATAGAAGTCAGGAAATTATACCTTTGAACAATGGGGAAGCAAAGAATGCAAATCAGCATAGTTTTGGCTCATCTTCTCCCTTCTTTGTCTCTCCCTCATCATATGTCGAAATCCTCTACTGCTATCATTCCTCTTATACACCATCTTTTCATTAATCCCGGCCTGATCTTTCTGTACATCTTCCAGCATATGTATCAATCTGTGATGTATATTTATTCTTCCATTATCTCGATCTGTTATGATGATAGCAGGATTTGAATGATGATTTGGCTTCATATATTTCACAAATGCACTGCTGGTAATTAGAATGGGTTCTTCTTCCAGCATTGAATTGGTGATGAAATTGTTATCAGGCTCAGAAGAAAATGGAATGTCCCAGAGAAACACGTCGTCGTTGAGAAGTTCTTCATGGAGATAAGGAATGCAAGACCCGGGATCCATTAATTCTTCAGTACTATGAGGAGGACGCAACTATATATGCAGCATGCTATATATCCCATGAACTTATATATACCTTCTGGGACAAGCACAAGCAGGTTTTGGAGCACGTGGTCAATATGCTTGCTTGGGTTGGTCAAATTCTCATGCTAAAGCAGGGACTTTTATACATTAGTAACACGTTTAATTACGTACTTATATTAAAAATATCTGCATCTGACATGTGTGAATTCTATTAGTTTATTTGGTCAACTCTTTTTTAGCGAGTATACTTGGTGTCAACGAAAGGCATGAAGGTAGTAGAAGCACACTGTCAACAACCGTGTATTGTTTAGTTAGCTCGTGTACGATTATTCGAAATGGTCAAAGTTATTATATAACTCAACAGGGTAGCATGGCAGGTTCTCAATTACACAGTAATTGGTTAGATTCTGTCCACGCTATAGTTATACTGTACGCCATCTTTTGCCTAAGGATTACAACTACAATAGTTGCTAGGGGTGGGCGCGGTTCGGTTCGATGCGGTTTGAAGCTCAAACCGCTTCCGCACCGCATCAAACGGTTGATCAAAAATGCAAACCATTATACTAACCGTTCAAATAGTTCGATCGCGGTTCGGTTTTAATATAATACGGTCCGAGTTTGGTTCGGTTCTGTTTGAACCCGTATTAAATATGAAACAAGAAAATTATTTCTATCAACAAACAATTCACGATTGTATGACATTGTGTCACCTGAAGGTTAAAATATATGGTGTTATATTTAATTAATATAAATACAACATACGTTGAAAATAGAATATATATATCGTTAAATTAAAAGTTAGATAGGAATTTGTTGATTTTTTTATCATAACATTGTTAGTGTAGCTATGCGGTTCGGTTCGGTTTAATATGGTTTGGTAAAAGTTCAAACCGCAACCGAACCGTATCGTTGCGAGTCGGTTTGGTTTGGGTTGTTTGCTTTAGAAAGAGAATCCACTGCGGTTTCCCACACCGTTTTTGCGGTTCGGTCTGAGCGGTTTCCGCATTGCGGTGCGGGTTTTGCCCATCCCTAATAGTTGTGTCTTTCGGAATGCGATTTCATCTAGTAGCGGATGGCTTCATATGTTTATGAAGGAATTAACAATGAAGGCTTGATCTTCTCATTCACGATACCAAGCATTTATATGTTTACATACAGGAATATTCCCTAGAATCAAGGATATTCTAGAAAATAAGGAAACAACTACCAATTACATCAATTATGCCTAATTACAAGATATTTACCAAAAGATTATATTCCAATCAAATATTCCCAAAAGATATTCTAGGGAATATTCCAATCAAATATTATATTCCAATCAAATATTCCAATCAAATTATCATATTCCCGTAATACCCCCCCTCAAGTTGGAGCATGAGGATCATGAATGCCCAACTTGGAGAGTAAATTATCAAACTGCATTTTACCAAGCGCCTTAGTAAAAATGTCTGCCAATTGAGAAGATGTAGAGACATGAGATGGAGAAATGAGACCTTCATTGATTGCATCCCGAACAAAGTGACAGTCAACTTCTATGTGCTTCGTTCTTTCATGAAAAACAGGATTCTTCGCAATATGCAAAGCGGATTGACTATCACAAAACAACTTAATTGCCTTTGGATGATTCACACCTAAACTCAACAACAAGCCTTTTAACCATTTTAACTCACAAGTGATGGCTGCCATAGACCTGTATTCGGCTTCAGCCGAGGACCTGGAGACTGTATGATGTTTCTTTGTCTTCCAAGACACAGGAGATTTACCAAGAAACACGAGCCAACCCGTAAGAGAGCGTTGAGTGAGTGGACATGCTGCCCAATCCGAATCACACCAACCCTGTAGAGTTAAATCACAATTTGCACTCAAAAGGATGCCTTGACCTGGTGTCCCTTTCAAATATCGAACGACCCTTAAGGCCGCCTCCCAATGCTCAGTTCTGGGTTCCTGCATGAACTGAGACAAGATATGAACAGAATATGCCAAATCCGGACGAGTAACCGCAAGATATATCAATCGACCAACAAGCCTGCGATATGATTCCGAATCTTTAAGTAAATCTCCACTGGCTAAGCCAAGCTTATGATTTTGTTCAATGGGAAATCCACTTGGCTTTGCTCCTAACAATCCTGCTTCAGAAACAATATCCAGAGTATATTTCCTTTGACATAAAAACAACCCTGCAGAACTTCTAGCAACCTCTATCCCCAGAAAATATTTCAAAGGACCCAAGTCCTTCATTTTAAAACAGTCACTAAGATAAGACTTGAAAGTACACAAAGCAGCGGAATCATTCCCAGAAATAACAATATCATCAACATAGACTAAGACATTAATCTGTATACCTGTCTTAGTATATGTAAATAAAGAGTAATCAGAGTAAGATTGAAGAAAGCCATACTCTTTCAAGGCTGTGACTAACTTTGCAAACCAACATCTGGGAGCTTGTTTTAATCCATACAAGGACTTTCGCAGTCTGCAAACCATATTAGGATCAGAACACTCAAATCCGGGAGGCAATTTCATGTAGACTTCTTCATCAAGATCACCATGCAAGAAGGCATTGTGAACATCCATTTGATGAAGTTCCCAGTTTTTAGATGCAGCAATTGCTAAAAAAGTGCGAACAGTAGTCATTTTAGCGACTGGAGAAAAAGTTTCAGTGTAATCAATACCTGCTTGCTGATGATTCCCAAGTACAACCAGTCTGGATTTCAGTCTTTCAATATCACCATTGGACAAAAATTTTGTCCTGTAAACCCATTGACTGCCAAGAGCCCTTTTTCCAGGTGGAAGTGGCTCCAAGGTCCATGTGCCATTGTTTTCAAGAGCTCGTATTTCTTCCTGCATTGACTGTCTCCAACCCTCATATTTCATCGCCTCCTTAAATGATTTAGGATCATTGTTACCAACTATAGCTGCAACAAACTTTCGGTAATTTACAGAAAAATTATCACAATGTATATAATGTGCAAGAGGATACGGAGTACCTGAAGGATGATCAGAAACGGAAGTCGGGAGAGATGGACTATTAGCAAAAACAGTGTGGGTAACATGATCACGAAGCTTAACTGATGGATATTTGGTACGAAATCCACGGCCCATATTTTCGGTGGTTTGATTTGTGTTGTCAGGAGCCTCGACTTGCTGCTGTTCTTCGCTGCCAGCATCAATGTGTGTGGCTGGTGCTGTGGTCTGGGGCGGACCGCTGGCAATTGAGGGCTGCAAATTCCCGTGGCTAGGCTGCTCATGCCTCATTGATTCCCCCCTTTGATCATGACTATGTATCTCTACACCACAATCCTCATCACATACACTCAATTCCGCAAAGTCTTCATGTATTTCACCCACATAATCCACATTAGACTCAAAATTCACATCATCGGGAGAGCCAAAAGGGAACACATCTTCAATAAATTTGACATCTCTAGAAACAAAAAAACTCTCTTGCATCTAAATCATACACTCTCCAACCTTTTTGCCCGAATGGGTACCCCACAAACACGCATTTCCTACTCTTACTAGCAAACTTGTCCCCTTGTGTTTTCTGATTATGTGCAAAGCAAAGACATCCAAATGTGCGTATAGCATCAAAATTGGGTAATTTATTGAAAAGGATTTCAAAAGGTGTTTTATTTTGTAGGATAGGAGTTGGTGTACGGTTGATGAGATGGGCTGCTGCAAGGACACATTCTCCCCAAAAATAAATAGGCAAATTGGCTTGAAAACGCAATGCTCTCGCCACACTCAAAATGTGTTTATGTTTCCTTTCAACCCTCCCGTTTTGTTGAGGTGTACCAACACAAGAAGATTGAAAAATTATACCAGTGGCACGAAAAAAATCAAACAAACATTTAAATTCAGTACCGTTATCACTTTGCACAATCTTAATCTTTTGACCAAGTTGTCTATCAACCATAGCCACAAAAGTCATAAACATATGAAAAACTTCTGTTTTATCCACCATCAAATAAAGTCATACAGCTCTTGAAAAATCATCCACGATAGTCAAAAAATAACGAGCACGACATGAGGACTCATGTCTATATGGACCCCACAAATCACAATGGACTTTTTCAAAAATTCTAGAACTATTATTATTACTCAAAGGAAATTTGTCTCTATGATGCTTAGCCCGAAAACACACTTCGCATCCTTTATTCAAACTATTCTTAGACCTACTAACAGGGGGTAGTAACTTAACTACTTTCTCAGAAGGATGTCTCATTCGCCTATGCCACAATTCCACATCAGATGGAGCATCAATTGCAGACACCACCTCTGGTTTGCTGAAGTAGTATAGTCCATCCCGCCTAACTCCCATTCCAATCAGAGCCTTCATTTGGTCCTGTATCAAACACACATCAGAATTAAATGTGACAATTGATTGTAAATTATCATTTAGTTGCGAAACCGAAAGTAAATTACGACTTAAGTTAGGAACATAAAAAACATGATTCAAAGTGATCATATCTGACAAATAAACTGATCCCTCCATAGATGCAATAACAGTGTCCCCATTAGGTAAACCAATAGGACAATTCAATTGTTTAATGTCAAACAACCAAGATTTTTCTCCAGTTACATGATGAGTTGCTCCTGTATCAACGATCCAAGAAGTATTATTAAACTTACGACGAGAGGAGAGAGCAACTTTAATGGCATGTGACCAAGAATCAAAATTATCAAGTTTCAATCTAATAGGTGTTATGAAATCCCCCGGCCTATCATGTGCGCCGAGGTAAAACGGGTTATTGATTTCGATTTTTGATGGTGGCGGTGGTGGAGCATCGTTATCGCCGACCATGCTCTGATACCATGAAGGAATTAACAATGAAGGCTTGATCTTCTCATTCACGATACCAAGCATTTATATTTTTACATACAAGAATATTCCCTAGAATCAAGGATATTCTAGAAAATAAGGAAACAACTACCAATTACATCAATTATGCCTAATTACAAGATATTTACCAAAAGATTATGTTCCAATCAAATATTCCCAAAAGATATTCTAGGGAATATTCCAATCAAATATTATATTCCAATCAAATATTCCAATCAAATTATCATATTCCCGTAATAGTTTACCAGTCCGAGCAGATAAGATTTTGACTTCTAACACATATATCTTCTCCGTTGCTCTTATTTGTATCACATTTTCTTAAAACTTTTCCTTTTCATGTAATTCTGGTAACACAATAATGCACAAATGATTAAAGTGCAAACAACAATGGTTTTTTCCATTGGAAAACTAGCTATCAAAGTGCAACCAACAATGTCTTTTCCTGTTGGAAAAACTAGCTGCCATACAACCAAATATAGCTTGTTTACTTCTCTACGGCGTGGCTGATTCAAGTGGCATTGTGGCTGGTTGAGTGAACAAGGACCGATTTTATAACAATGAAGCTTTCGTCCTTACATATTTATAACCAAGATTACTATGCTGTTAGAAACGTCCATTGATGAAAGCTTTACTGTTATATATTATAGCCGTTTGGGTAGTACCTACCTCCAATCAAGCTACTTTTCCCTAACCAATGAGCCACTCCTTCTTTCATATCACTGATTTCTCGCTACTTTTTCCTTCATTCACACAATTTTACAAATGTCTTCCTCCTACAAGCGTTTCGATGAAAATGTTGTGAGCAAAAAACTCATACTCATGTCCGCATATCATATCATCGGCTATTCCAACCTGTCCATCAAACCAACAACACACAATTCTACCATCGCAAAATCATAGCTATACGTTGTATTAAAACCTTCCATGTAGCCAACATTATCAATTGCATGCTCCTCTTAAATTTCCTTCTCAATGACCATATTGGTTCCATTCTACTGCTCTCCAACCATACTACCAACGACGTCCACTTATCGACGTGTAGTATGCAACCATATTGAGTTGTATTTCGAATATTCGCGCAAGTGATCACTAAACAAAACACAGTTGTTTAAGAGTGCTTCTAGTATCTTCCCACATTCGTTAATATCTAGTAGACTCGGCTGAAAAAGAGTTGACCAAATAAACAAATCAAATCCACACATGTCAGATACATATATTTTCAATATAAGTACGTAATTAAACGTGTTAGTAATTTTAAAAGATCCCTGCTTGAATTTGACCACCCCAAGCATATTGACCACGTGGTCCAAATGTCCCAGAAAGTATATAAGTCCAAGTAGCAGGCTCCATGAGCTATAGTAGCATCTCATACTGAAAAATGGATCCCGGGTCTTGCTTTTCTCATCTGCATGAAGAACTTCTAAACGAAGACTTGTTTCTCTGGGACATTCCATCTTCTTCTGAGCCTGATCACAATTTCATCACCAATTCAATGCTGGAAGAAGAAGAACCCATTCTAATTACCAGCAGTGCATTTGCGAAATATATCAAGCCAAATCGTTCGAGTCCTGCTATCATCATAAGTACAGATCGAGATAATGGAAGAACAAATGTACATCATAGATTGATACATATGCTGAAAGATGTACAGAAAGATCATGCCGGGATTAATGAGAAAATGATGTATAAGAAGAATGAGTGCAGTAGTAGAGGATTTCGACATATGATGAGGGAGAGACAAAGAAGGGAGAAGATGAGCCAAAGCTATGCTGATTTGCATTCGTTGCTTCCCTATTGTCCAAAGGTATAATTTCTTAACTTCTACGATACATATGGACTTTCAAACAAACTACTTCACTTGACGAGTTGTTGATCGACTTAGCGTTTTTTTCTTTCTTCTGATCATTCGCTGCAGACTGATAAGATTTCGATAGTGCAAGCTGCGACGGCTTATGTTAAAGATCGTGAGATGGTGAAAGAGGCGCTTATGAAGCGTAATATGCAACTCACTGATGCAGCGAAGTTAATTAAGAAGGAAAAGAGAAAAGGGCAGAAAATCAGAATTTGTATAGCGGACCATGTCTCTGCTATTGATTCTATGATTGGCGCGGTTAGAAGATTGAAGGAGATGAAGGTAGAAGCAACGTCTATACAGACACACTTCTCTGATCATGAACGGATAGCTGTTGTCAACGTCGTTGATTCAATATTAGGAAAAATATAGTTTATATTTTGTGCTGTTGGGCTTTATTTCATGTGGGGAGGGCAGTTCTACATACGTTTATGGCTATGCGTTGCAAACTGAGTTAACAAATGGAATGTTCATAAACTCGCTTGCCAGGTGTAACCTCTTTGCTATTTGTTGGTTCAATTGTCTACTGATTTTTCGTATTTGTTGTACTAATAACATACTCTATTTTACTTCACTAGTCAGTTCATTGCTTCTGTCAGCAACACGGTGTATTTGTTTATCAAAATTACCTCTGTTTCTTCTTTTCTTAGTAGTTTATAGGTCGGAAAGCATCAATTGCTGAAAACTGTTAAAAGTTGTAGTATCTAATCACGTAGGAGTATTATATCTCTCTCTTCTCTTCACTGGGGCTATGGGAATGACAATAAATATATTTTTGCCTCCAATTCAGTGAGGTATTCATGTCTACAAGCCTACGTATACTGTGCTATACTTCGGCATTCAAAATCCGAAAACCAAAATCCGTGTGGTTGCCAAATGCTTAACATATCAGTTGAGTTCCATTTGATCCCCGATCTTGTAGTTAATTTGATTTTATTCTATAGTTTTTAAATTGTTTACAATTAGTAATTAGTTTTGGAATTCGACAATCAAATAAAATCCTAGTGTCACATTATGATAATTAGCCGCCTTTTTTACAAGGCAATTACATTGGATTAAGATATATTTCACAATCATCGAGATGAATCACCTCACACGGATGATCGGCTCAAAACTCGAGTACATATAAGAATATGAAGCTGTTGTTAAACGAATTGTAAACACCCCGTAAAATATATCATAGATAGACTTAGTAAAAAAAAAAATTAAATATTAATAATGTTAAATTTTAGTGATACAAAATCACAAATAAATATAAATATGTAAAAGGAAAAGTAATTACGTATATTTGAATATGAAAATGCATAAATTGTTGATATGCATTTCGATGAGATGACAAGGGAATAAATGCACGCATGTTATGTATGTATATATATATATATATATATATATATATATATATATATATATATATATAAGTGTTTAATGACACTCCAAATAGTGCAGCACCCCTTGATTTGCACCACACATTCTCGTTTCTCTTTCCTTTCACATATTCTTTTCCCCCACTAATTTATTTAACTATAAGTGGGTGGCTCTCCTTCATGTGCAAAAGGGATACCATATAATCCTCCTTCGGGTGCAAAAGGAGTGCTAAGAATTTGGGGTGTCATATAACCCTTATATATATATATATATATATATATATATATATATATATATATATATATATATATATATATATATATATTTATGGCGAGCGTTCAATGACATCCAAAACAGTGCAGCACCTCAAAATGCCTCCTGATTTTCACCACATGTTTCGTTTCTCTCTCCCTCCACTGCTTCTCTCTTCCCACTAACATAATCTAATATAAATATGTGGCTATAAGGGAGGTGCATTGCTTTGGGATTATTTTCTTCCATATTTGCTAGTGAAAGTAATAAGTGATTTACTTGTTATGTACACACCATTTTTCAACTCTACAATTTGCCTTCAATATTATATTCTCACCATATTTTGGTTATTTAATTGATGATTCATATAGATTTGCACATGTTATATATTGAAGGCAGACATCATTATAAATCCATCATAGAATTTAGCCAACGATCCCCCTATAGAATACCCCTTCTTGTAAATGCTAGTTTAAGGTTTTGGCTATGTAAATTTTTATCTTGTTGTTATCACCAAAATAAACAAGGAAAAACTAAACATAAAAATCTAAGGTGAAAGGGTGTAGACGCTAACGTTCCTTAAAAAGAAAACGAAGTCAGAAGCTCATTATACGATTTTGGAACCAAGAAATGAAAGGCAATAAGTTACCACCTCTTCCAGAAAGTCTTTGTCGTCTTAACTCGAAGGGCAACAACCAGTTATACTCTTTCCAAACATAAAAGGCTAAGCTTAGTATGTCTTTCGGTTACCCGAAACAGGAATACAGTAAAGTTTGAGCTCTTACCAATAAGTCATTGAAATATAAAGAGAAAGAAGCTGATGGCACCACCGACTAACAAAACCACCAGCAAATCTGTCTCCATAGAATTTCACTAAAATTTATGCCTTCGGAAGCCTACTTTTAAAATCTCTTGCAACAACCCTATAGTTGCTCTCCTGAAGATTGACGGGAAGACACACCCATAAGGCTTTTGTATGTAGCGCCTACAGAAGCGAGGACGGGGCCCCAACACCAGCCGAAGGGGACAACCTGAACCTATAAATACAACACCAAGGATCCAAAATCAGGGACCAACTTTTCTTTTCTCAATCTCGTAATCTTAAGTATGAATTGTAAATCCTAATTTCTAAATTGATTTGGGGAAAAAGAGCCTGTAATCGTTGAAATTATCAATAAAGGAGTTTTGCCAGGAAAGCAAGGTAATAAAGTTGTAATTAATTTAATTATTATGTTATTATGGTTATAACTTTACATGATTATTGTTTAATGATCGTTAAACACATGAGTCCATCCGAAAGCCGTATCCAAGGACTCTGAAAAGGCCTGAACATTTCATTAGTTCATATTGAATATAAGATAATCGAAATTGTGTAAAGATTTTCTTATCGATGGTTCCTTAAGATTTTATCCAATCTAAAATCTCATGACCTATCCTAACCACTTGATATGGTCTCCATGACCCAACGGAAACCACCAGAAGTTATAGTAAATCGATGGTTATTCTAGTTTGCCCTACTCCATCCTGACCCGATATTTCTACCTTGTACTTTTGAAAGGTCCGACCCAAAATCACCGAGAGGATATCATAAACTCTAAATGGATATTGGCAATGGAAATCCTACGCTAACGAAGGATCATCCCGTTTTCTCCGAAGGAGTTATGCCGAAACCACTCAGGAAATACTGTAGTACAATTTACAACCATTTTCTAAGTTATGAAAATCTTACTATGCAACCTTATTTTCTAAAGGAATTCATTTTCGGCGATCACCAAAAACTTTCTACAGGAACTCAACTATGAATTTTACCTAGGACTCATCCCTTTCGTAAACAAAGGATATCAATAGAGCAGACTATCTTATGGTGTTAACCATGAAATTGGCTAATATTTTGGCGCTAGAAGCAGGACTTGAACTTTCAATTCCCCTTAACCACTACATTGATAAGATTTTTCTTATAAAATGAAACAAATGAAAATCAAATATGAAAGAATTTGGAATGATTTGTGAAGGATCGCGAAAACCTCAAGGATGTTTTGTATGGATCTGAGGTTAAGGATCAATGACAAAGGAACAATCCCTACGAAACAATAAACGTTCCCAAAGGGGAAAGTATGAGCCTGAAAGGAATAGGATTTCTGCGGTTTTTTGAAAATATTGTGGAAATTTATGTAATTATTTGCCAAAAAAATTACAGAAATATCTGCAATTATTCTTAGAATAATTGCAGATATTTATGTAACTTTTTGATATAATTACATAAATGTTGATAATTATTCACTGAATAATTGCATAACCATATGCATTATTCAGTAATTAAATTCAAAGAACCCAATGTACGGTCTTTTTCTAAGAAGGAGCTTCCATGTATTAAGTTTAATTTTAAGGACCTAAGCCTGATGCTCACTATAAATATATTAGTAAAGCAGATGAATTTGAAGCTCTCTCATTAGGAGTTTTCTCTCTTCTCCTTAATTCTCTCTTGATATTTTATTTTTAAAATAGTTTATCACTTCACAATTATTTATGAATTATCTCCCATCATTTTACAGTTTGGTATCAACATTTAAAGTTTATACAATTATTTGCATATAATTGAACAACCAGGAAAATATTTACAAGGACAAAACTAAAGGCTTTTTTTTCCATAAGGACAGCCCAATAAAATTTTACTCAGAAGGACAACAACCTAACATCTCTTCTTCACGTGCGCTTTCTTCTTCCTCCGCTCCCAATTCACGTCCGCTCCAAGCAATCGAACCCAAAATCGGCCGCTGAAATTTATTCATAACAATTCATAAATCACGACAAGAACATTGACATCAGAATCGAAATTGCAATCGAATCCAAAAATTCGATTTCATAAATCGCGAGAAACTGGAACCCTAAAAAAAAAAATTGTCGAACAACATAAATCCATTGGAAATCGCAATTGAATTGAATAGTAATATTTTTGTAACGATGGAAAACGCAGTTGAAGAAGTCGAAATTGTTGAAATAATTTTTTCGTGATCGGAAATGTTTTTTTTTCATCGTTAATAGTATACCAGTTCGTAGGTATCATTTTTCTATTTTTTAGTTATCATTTTCCCGGTTTTAACTTCAAAATATAGCAGCAGTTTTTAGTTATCATTTTTCTATTTTTCTAGTTATCATTTTTATTGCAGTTTATGTGTTGTGTCAAACATCACAGCAGTTTTAAGTTATCATTTTTATATTTTTTAAGGTATCATTTTTAGTGTAATTTCTCTGTTATGTCAAACATTACTGCAGTTTGAAGGAATCATTTTTATAATTTTTAAGTTATCATTTTTACTGTAATTTATGTGTTATGTTAAACATCACAGCAGTTTTAACGTATCATATTTATATTTTTATGATATCATTTGTACTGCAGTTTATGTGTTATGTTAAACATCATAACAGTTTAAATGTATCATTTTTATATTTTTAAAGTTATCATTTTTACTGTAATTTATGTGTTAGGTTCATATACGTCTTTTTTTATGTGATAATTTTTGTGATGGTGTACTGATGCAAAATTGAAACAAGAAGATAAACACATGGAAAAAACACATCACACTGTTAAAACATGAAAACTGATAATTGAAAAAATAGAAAACTGATACTTACAAACTCCATCAATGTTTTAAACAAAAACCAATGCAAAAAATGTTTACATCACAGTTTGATTGTATAAAATTAAATAAATTCGACTGAGTTAAAAAGTTGATGCAACAATATAACTTCAAAATTAATACAGCAATTAAATTGCATGGAAAAAAAGCATAACACAATTAATAATGTAAAACTGATATCTAAAAAATTATAAATATAAACTGCAGCAATGTTTAGAAGAAGAACCAATGGAAAAAAAATTACATAACTGAAACATAAAATGATAACTAAAAAAAATAGAAATGAAACATAAAATGAAATACGTTTGACTGAGTGACGAAGTTGATGCAAAAAAACAGTTTCAAAATTAACACAGCAATAAAATCACATCAAAACAACACATAACACAGTTAAAAAAGAAAAAATGATACCTAAAAAATTAGAAAAGTGATACCTAAATACTGATGCAATGTTTTGAAGATAAAATAATGGAAAAAAAATTTATATCACAGTTTTATTGATTAAAATGGAAAAAGTTCGACTTAGTTTCAACGCTGATACAACAATATAACTTCAAAATTAACACAGCTACAAAATCTCCTGAAAAAAATATGAAACACAGTCAAAACAGTAAAAATGATAACTAGAAAAATATAAAAATGATAACTAAAAACTGCTATGTTTTTAAAGTTAAAACAGGAAAAATGATAACTAAAAAAATAGAAAAATGATAACTAAAAACTACAGCTATGTTTTAAAGTTAAAAACAGGAAAATGATAACTACAAAAATACAAAAATGATAATTACGAACTGCTGTACCGGTAAAATGAAAAAAAAAAACATTTCCAATCGAAAAAAATTGTTTCAACAATTTCGACTTCTTCAATTGTGATTCCCTCGCCTGCTACATGTTTTTATTCCGTTCAATTAGGATTTCCAATGAATTTTTGTTGTTCGACCTATTTTTTTTTCTAGGGTTTCTGTTTCCAATCGATTTTGATTTTTTGATGTTTGGTTTCGATTTCGAATTTCGATTTTTATTCCGAATGATGTTTGCCTTCGATTTTTGATTGCGCGATTTTTGATTTCGTGATTTATGATTTCGTGATTTCGATACGCGCGTGAGGGGAGAAGATGAAATCGTCGGCCGAATTTTTATTTCCAGTTTTTTGTCCTTTTGGATAAAATATTTGGTGGGTATTGTCCTTATGGAGAAAATATCAGACGGCTGTCCTTATGGATAAATTTTAGTGGGCTTTTGTCCTTTAAAATTTTTTTCCCTTGAACAACTAGCTCCTAATATTTCATATTTTAGTGCATAAATTTAAACTAATTACATTAACCCAAAGTTTAAGTAATTTAAATAAATTTAATTAACTAATACTTCTTTTAAATATTAAAGAATGACATAATTATGTTTTTCCCCCAATAGCTACACTTCAAATTTTCTATAATCATTTAAGCGCTTTTCGATTTTTTTCCCCTTATTTTACATTTAATACCATATATCATAATTAATTACATAATACCGAATCTATTTAAATAATTTTAGCAAACTATAATTCATTGATTCGTCCAATAAATCACATCAACATTAACTATATTTATATTAATAAAAACAAGAAAAAAATTCATTCATATGTATAAATATGTCAATTGCATAACGTATGTGCACATTAGTAGTAGACGGCAACCGTGTGAACTGAATTAAATTAAGTGATAAAAGAATTAAATTCAACATTTGTTGTTGAATAAATTTAAATATAAAGAAAATAAGGTTTTGAAACATTATAATGTGAATTTGAAGTAAAGGCATGTGTAAAGGGATTTTATTTGTTTAAATACAATAATTTGTAAATTTTTGTCAAACGACAAATTTTATTGTAAAAAGAGTAATTAAATTTGACTAGGTTGCAAATGATAATATAAAATGTAAAATATTAGCTGAAAACCAATATTTAACTGTTGAAATATTTTGGATATGGATTAGGCTTTTATTTTTCAAAACAATGTATGTTGATAAGTTAAGATGATAAAAATGTATGTTTTAAACAAAAAAGAAATGTAAAATAAATAATATATTAAAAATGTAAATTTTACGTGTTCGTGTTAAAAATAATGTTTAAATTGTTTAAAATGCTAATGCTACTTCAACTGGGACCAACTCCGGTGAAAAGCTGCGATTAAGAAATAGAAAATGGGACTCCTCCTTATTTTTCGCCGAATTTTCAACTCCCTTGGTGTAATCTCCAACCTTTATTCCAATCCCTAACCTCCCGTGAATTGAAAGAATCGGCTGATGTAGCATAGCCCTGTTTAAAATGATTTCAAAACATGTCAATACAATATTTGTAAGTTAAAACAAGTTAAGTTATAAACGTTTTGATGTTAAGTAGATTAAAATGGTGCGGAAATGTGTGTTTTAGGTTAAACATGTGCTAATTAGGGTTACATAGCTTAATTAAGCCTAAAACATGGCATGCTTAGGCTAATTGGATCCTAATCTAATCCCATTACCCAAATTACCTAGCACAAGGAAAAACATGGAGGGAAAGAAAATAGTACATTCTATATTAACGTCTTTTTCTTCTTTCTATAAGAAAGCAGAATAAATAAAATTTGCATCTTTCCTCTTCAAATTATCAAAACCAACCCAAGTCACAAATTTAAATAAGGAAAACTTGCAAAACTGATTTCTAAACATGTAGTCACTTCAAACCAAGAGAGTATTTCATCTATTTCTTTGGTTTGAGAAGAAACGATTTACTGTAAATTTCATGCTTGTCTACATGTTGTTTCTTGGTCATTTTGAGATGTTTAAAGCTTTTTAGAGACCAAACGTTCAATCATCCTTGCCTAAACGTTGCTAAACTCGCTGCTAATAATCTAAGATCAGTTTAGACTCACTCTTATAAGTTAATCTATGTATGCAAGTTGAAAATTCTCAGTTTATTATTTGAATTTGTTTTACAATAAACAAAATTGTGAAATTAAATGTTTACATTTTGCTATGTATTGACCTTTGTGATCCTATATTTCCATTGATTCATGTCGGATTTATGTGCTATCTTTTCTGGACGACAGTTTGTGTGTTATTCTTGTTACATGTCGAATTTCTGGTCCAAACTAGTTCTGTAACTTGGTCAAACTTTACATCAAAACTCAATATGGAGCAGAAAATGCTCCTAAAGGAAATCACGACACTTAGGTTGACCCTTAGAGTACAAAGATTGACCTTAAGGTCGACCTATGCACAAGTATAGGTCAGTCTGGACCAAATAATTTTGGTGCTAGGTCATGCTATATTTCCCTATGAGAATCTTACCCTATTTATTTGTTTTCTAATGATTTTTGTGATGAATTGCTGTAAAGTTTTGAGTTACTTTATGTGGCTTAATTTGTTATAGAAAAGCCAACATTATTGTTGATTCGTATTCCAGATTGAAGAGTTTTCATATGAACTTTTGTATGTTGATGTCGTGGAATTTTCATTGATTTTTGCTTGTTATGTGCACGTGCTTTATAAATCGTTTTTGTAAAGATGTTTTTATATGAAACTAGTTTGCAAGATAAATGTTTTACAAACTCAATTTATAAAAACATAATTATTTCAAAGCTATTTATATTTATTTATTATATATAATAAAGGGATTTTAGTAGAATAATTTTCTGAATGTTGTAGAAAATCATTTTAAAAAGTCATTTTCTCGAAATAGACTTTTCTATATAAAATTACACATTTTTACATTCTTTGAGAGAATAGGAAGTGACTCAAATGGTATGATAAAATATATGGTATGAGATTCATGCATTTATTATATCGGTTAATTCTACACGTGCTCTTTTGAAACTATTTCTATATGAAATTGACTGACTTATAGTAAATCGATAAGTGAGAGAACATGCAGTACGGGACGTATTGTTGTCACCATTTGGGTTACTTTTTAGAAGTTTGTGACACATTTTATGGACATTTGGATCATTTGTTTTATATCTGTACTAGACCTTTGGGTCATCTATGTTAGGATTTTGGTAGGCCATCGGGTGTTTTGTGATAGACCGTTGAGTCAATTGTGTTGGGGGTCAAATTTGTGTTAATAGTACTTGGCGGACTTCGACCAATTATGTAATGCACGTGCGGCATAGCTTAGATTCGCCATTTATAGGATCAAAATTTTGAGTTATTTATCTAGATTTCAGTATTCATTGATTTCTATAATTTTTGGTTTCTAAATATTTTCACCATTTCGCAAATATGGCTATGTATAGCCTATGAGATAATTGAGGATTTATTATATAGTGATTATATTTTGTGTTTTCAACTCCTAATTAACTTATATGGTTGTCATTTTGTGATTTTCACCTTTTGTTTATGAGATTTGAGAGTTTCTTGTATACATATCTTAACCTCGACCTTAGGATATAGTTATGTTGGTGGAGACATTTGTGATTTGTGAATTATCACCTCCATAAGCATTATACCTAAGACCTTAGTGAACTTACTTCTTACACATAATGTTAATGTAAATTATTATTTTTCCTTCTCTGTTGAGATGAATTACTTATTATGTGCCATTGCCTTTATTTATCATGCACTAGCTATTTTGTTTAAGTTAGATTGACCAGTGTATTTTATGTACTTAGGTCAGACTGAATGGTTTTCAGGTTAGTCACCTGCTGTTGATATCCGCTTAGTTTGCTTCCACCCTGGATTATTTTATCGTCTTTTTCGATGCTTAGGCATGTTTTGTGTAGCCATCTTGCAATCTACTCACGTAACTCTGATGTATATATATATATATATATATATATATATATATATTATTTTTTCAGTACTTGATATGTATGTGTGTGTGTGTCTATATATATATATATGTGTGTGTGTGTGTGTGTGTGTGTGTATGTATGTGTATGTGTGTGGTTCGTGTAACCACTTATTTATGTATCACAGTATATTGTACTTCTGATGTACTTTTATATGGATGGATTTGTTGTTTTGTGATCAATATTATGTGATTTTGTTATGTTTTTTCTGAACAGATCCATAACCACCATAGTTTTATGTTGAAATTGAATTGAGTATGTCGATCCATATAAGGTAAGAAAGAAAAAGAACTAAATCGACGTATTCAATACTCGTTTAATACAAGGCCTATGGATGGTCTTTCCAAATCATCCCTATTCTCTACACTCGCAGATGGTATTACTTACTAATGCTCTTTGTTAGGGTGTGTTTTGGGGTGGGGGGTTACAGCTTGGTATCAGAGCTAAGTTCAGAACAAATTATGATATACACAGAACATAACATATATTACAGTACACCACAGGATAACATTCGAGTTAACTCAATCCTCATTCATCGTTATCCATAATCATGCCCTTAGTCTTTTCACTCCTTGGGGTAGTTACAGGATGGGAAAACATCTAGGAATGCATTTTAATTCCATATGTTGAATATAACTAAAATATCATACTTCTATGAATAATCTTTATCTTATCTTTTCACCTAATGGATAAAAAAGGCAGGGCTGACGGTTTTGATGTTGGGTAGTCCAGCGAACCATATCTAGAAGGCATCTATATGTCTGCCGAGCATTTTATGGAGCTATTTCGCAGTACCCAACCTCTGGATCCTACTCGTTCTTCTCCTCCGTGCAAATCTTCTTCTGCGCACATGTGTAGCGACTTCACTTGTTTAGGAGGCAAGCCTTCTAATGGCTATAAGACTGTTTCATAGGTCTAAGTATATTGCGTAAATACATGCACATCTTTTCTCGTATGGATCTTTCCAACCACCATCACGTTCTTGTAGCATCGAGCATATTGCAAGAACGAGAACTAGAATGGTATGAGCTTTTGATTACTCAAGTTGATGGGTTCACTCTTGAGTTGGAGCAGTTTAAGGAACAATTTGAGCTATAATTCGTTCTTGAGTCCAGGAAAGTCCTTCTAGCCCTCCATTTCCATGAGTTGAAGAATTGATTTTTTTTGTTTTTGAGTATTCGTTTTCTTCCAAGGCTTTATCCGAGTATGGTCCTGAGCACATTAGTACAACCTATAAGAAGAATCTGAAGTCTTTTTCTGGTTTGAAAACATATTTAAAGAAATATTTGATGCCCCAACTGAAGATTTCTTTTGAGAATCTTGTTGATTCAATGCTTCACTTTGAAGCCATCGAGAAGGAGAGAGACTGTAGTGATGTGTTAGAGATTCGAAATAATTCGAACAAGAAAAAATTCCATTTCCATAAATCCAAATCATTTACGCATAAGAAGAAGAAACAAGTTGGTTCCAGTTCTCATCCCAATGTAGCATCCCATCCAACTGTAGCTCTGGAGTGTTACAATTGTGGCTCTTATGGTCATTTGGTTAGAGATTGTCTAAGCCATGCAAATGTCATTATTTCAAGAAAGAGGGACATTAGGCATTTCTTTCCCCATGGTTCCTTGTAATTCAAAACCTAAAAAGCTTAATGTCATGGATGCATCAAATGGATCTTCTCAGCCTCGAGGTAATTTCTCATCTATTCTGGAAGGCATTATTCTATTTTATGACCATTCTATCTGAGTTCTCTATGATACGGGTGTATATCACTCATTCGTATCTAAGGAGCTTGGAGATGATATACCTCTCGATGTATCTTTCCCTATGAATTCTTTGGTGATTGCAAATCCTATTAGGGGATCCATAATGTTTAATATGCTTTGTAAGAATGTTGAAATCACTACAATAAAATATTATATTAATAAAGCTATCTAATAACGCGTTATTTTGAAATGTTATTATTTACACTTAATTATTTTCCTTTTCGGTGATTTGTGTGTAACGCTCCCCTTACAATCCAGCTTCGCGTATAATGTAACCCTCCCCTCACAAAAATTTTCACGACCTCCATCCAACTTCACATAAATCTCTACCTCCAAAACCATTTCCTCTCCTTCCAAAACCATTTCGGCTCACAAAAATGCAGGTGGTTTCACTTCAGTCTCATCGCTCAAACGAAGAAAGCAAACTCCTTCCACTATACCAAATTAGCAAATTTGGCACATCAGGATACGAATATTTGATACGGCTTTAAGCCGTATCAATTTTGATAGGGCTGATAACCGTATCAAATTTTATAAGCCGTATCAAATTTTCTTTTGCAATCCGCGCCACCTTCAACAGTTAAAATCTAACCCTACATCTCGAAGGGTTCATATCAGTTGCTTTTGACTATGCATAGAACCGTATCAAATCAAATGCCCCGTTCTGTGTCATTCTTTTCTGGCTCCTCCTCCACTTTTCCATTTTGGCCGAAACAAATATAATTCCCAAACAAAAAAAAGGCGAATCCCTAAAACTTCAATTCACCGATCCAAATTTTATTACCAAATCTTCCACCTTCGATCTAAAATTCCGTCGCCAATAACCTTCATCGCAACTTTCCCTCTTTCTAGTTATAGGCGTTGTCCAGCCTTCATCGCCATCAGTCGACTAGCTCGTCAATGGAAACAAATCAGTAGTCATCATCACCGACATTTTTTTTCCATGCCTCTATGCTGTCTAACGCTTAAATTTTGAGGTATGTGATTTGATGTTTACAGTAGGTTGGTAGTGTTCAACGTAATCTACTGTAGGTTTAGATTTATTACAACTCAAAACTATATCTAACTTGGTTGAATTGTTGTTAATGAATTGATTCATCCATTCCTTTTAGTATATTTATTCGTTGATCGCTATGTATTTTCCAGTTGACTTGATCCTTGCATTAATACTAATTATATTTTTGCCTTGTGCGTTTGTCTTTGAATTTGCTGCCTTAATTTGCCTTGCTGGTTACATTAGTATATGCGGATTTGTTTCGTTGTTGCACTCATGCTATGGTTACTTGAACAACATTATTTTTGAATATGTTTGTCGAAATGAGACTAATGTTTTTATGTTGCCACATTTCAGTAATTATGCTGTAAATTACCTGACAAGTACATTTCAAGCTAACAAATATCTATTCAGGATGCATGGCTAGACAATGTAGAAGTTGATCCAAGTCTTACAGAAAAGATTCAAAATACAAATGCAACAGAAGAAGAATATAAAGAACTTTTGTGTATATAGGGAGTACAAAGAGGAGTATAACAAGTTCACTTCAACCTGGAGAAACTGTAATTTTTCCTTATCCTAGTCATCTTAGTTTCATTATTTCTTTTGATTTATGCATTTAATTTTTTTGTTTCATTGTTTTGGATATTGTTTCTTTTAATTTAAATTTCATTATAAAATGAGCTTGTACTATTACCAGCAGCAAACATTGCTATTGGGATTTCAAGGAGGTCTCTCCTAGAACCAGTACTGAGGTATTCCAAAAAAAAGAAAATACTACTCTGTAGAGTTTTGAACACTATAGTTCAACAAATGTAAGTGATAGGTTAGATGCGCCATGTTGTAGCTTGCTCTATCTTTTGGTAGTGAGCGTGTGCTATATATCATTTTTGGCATGAGAGTCACATATGCCCTCTCTACCATGTCATGTAATGTGCACAAAACTATAAAATATTTGAGACATGACACCGTAAGCATTTTGGGTTAGAATTTGTAATCAGAATCACATTAACTTAAATTTGTAGATGCATTTTTACATTAATCAATTGAGCATATATAATTCATTGATTTGATTTTGGAGAGAAAACCAGGGTAAGACAGTGTAAACTAAGCTCCAGATTAGCTAAGAAGTTTCATGTTCCACTCGTTGTAATCAATGTATTACTTTCGCAGTGGTGAGCAGACACCAAAGCAAAAGGTAAAGTTAAAAGTTACAGAAGAAAAGTTACTGAATTTGATGCTAAAATTCAATGGAGGCAAGCCTAGAGCTGAGGTAATATTTGATATGCTAGTCATAGATGAATTGTCATTTTAATCAGCTGTTGTATTTGGTTATATCATGATTAACACTATATTATACTCTTATTTTAGACAAAGCTAAAGAAGTGTTGTTCGGTTACAAGACCTTTTAGATGCTACACGAATTTTAGTTCCTCGCTCTAGGTAACTACATTTTCTTTCTTATTTTTAAGCAGTAATAAATAAAACTGTCAAACATCTAAAATCAACTTTAAAATAATCACAAGTTCTTTTCATTTACCAACACTTGATGAAGAATAAATTTTGGATAGTTATGCTTATATAGTTATGATTACATGGTTTAATATGGTGGTTATTGAATATAGATCTGACCTTGAAAGTGATAGTGATGCTAAGGACCTTGAACATACTGAGAAACTTCGGCAAGTTCAAGCAGTGCTTGAGGAGGTATGATTATCTCACACACATATATACACACATATAAATGTATGCGCACACACACCTGTAACTGTATAATAACTCCTATATTAGAATGACATCTGTTACTTGATTAAGAAAGCTGGGATTTTAGAAACAACAATAAAAGGTGTTGTGTACACTAAGAAAGAAGAAACAACAATTATATACTGGGAACATAAAAGAGAGCTGGGATTCTAGAAAGTTACTTGACTAAGAATCCATGCAAATCTCATGTTAATCAATATGATGGCTCTATCTATGTTTGTATTTTGTGTGTGTTTAGAGAAGTAGTGTTTTAGGTATTGTGGAATGAAAGGCGTTGTGTTTACATGTGTTATTAGGTGTACGTGCCAATGTGTTTCTATGAAATGCTAATGTGTTTGTATGTGTGCTACTTCATGTGTGTCTATTGTGTTCCAGTGGAGTTGAGGATATAACTTGATGTAAGAACTAACCTTCTACCATATGCCAGTCCACTGAATTTGATAATAGAAATGACAGTCTATTATTTTATTACATATGGAGTCTTTTTTCTATCATTTAAAACAAGTAAGCAAGGTAAATAATATTGTCTTTGATGATAGAAAACTGATACTATGGAACATTAACTTAATTTTTTATTCCTGCTTGATTAAGATACAACCATGATGTTTGTAACCAAATTTTACTTATACTTAAGAGAGAATGATGATAGATGAAGAAAACATAGCACGTATCATCTCACATAAGTTGAAATCCTATAAATAAGGATACATGTATGATGTTTTGAGCAAATAGGCCGTTGGAAGCCGTTTGTATGGAATGACCTGTAAGCCGTCGCTGGCCGTTGGTCGCCGTTGGAAATCTGGGTGTTTTTTTTTTTGGCAGATTTTAGATTTACCACTACAAGCCACACAACAAATATAAAACATTCTGAACTGCTCCATTTCGAGCATATAACTCACAATCTCAACCATATATACACCCAAACACAATACGAAATAAAAAACAAACACAAAACACATAAATTAACCAATATTTACATAACATTACCACCAAATTTCGCCAAAACAACACCAAACCATCACCATGTCCAAAATAACATAACCATCTCCAAACAACATAACCAACACCATGTCCAAACCGTACTATCACCAAACCATCATAACATCATGTCCAAACCATCATAACAAAATATATACAACTACCATGCATGTAGCAAGCCTCACCAACTCTCAAAACACATCAAAACAAGCTAACCTGATCAACTCTCTCCCCCTGAAGATGAAGGTGTCGTACCGTGCTGGGCAATGTACTCCGCCAATCGCTGGTTAAGCAACTCCATCTGCTCTTCACGGCGACGATCACGTTCATGAAGCTCTGCAATTTGTGCTTTCAACTGTGCGATTTCTTCCTTTTCCTGAGCCTTCTGATACATCTGCTGAGATGCTGTAATCTGTATATAATTTCAGATTTTCAGTACTTCATAATAGTAGTTCGAATACATTTGAGTTTTTATTATAAATTTTAGTATTACCTCTAGATTTCCATAACCATCTCGTCTGTTTCGGGTAGCAGGATCCATGACAGCATCAAATATCTTGTCCTCATCTTCCGTGGTCAGCTCAGTCCTCCCTGTAGCTTCCAGTACCTGTGCCCTTTGCTCTTGAAATTTCTCCTGTTAAACAAAAATAAAATAAATTTAGATAACACTATTTTAATTAAATTATAAGTCTACTTAACTATTTTATACTTACATATCTCTCACGCGCCTTATCATCATGGTCCCAAGTGTACGAAACTGAGCCTGTGTCGTCAGTCTGACTCAATGCATGTGTATGCTTGAAAACATCCCAGTACGACATAGGAGCCATACGCACTCTCTCCTGAAATAATCATGCACACATGTAAATTAAAACTTAAACTTAAATCAACTATTAATTTTAACTAGTTATGAATTAAAATTTTAAACTATGCAATTACAAAATATACCAGATCCTCACGATGATGCTGAAATGACTTGGACCCACCTCGATGCGTAACCGGATTCTTGCTCCTATTAGCTGCATTTCTCTCAGACGAGGCCTATACATTTAAATTTTAAAAAAAAAAATGTCTTAGCCTAAATCATGTACTAGTTGAATAGAATAATTGAAATTAAAAATATGCAGTAAAATTTACCAGAAAGTCCTCATTACTATTCCAGTAAGTAAGTAGATCATTCCACACTGACTCGCTCACCCAAGACTGTCTTTTCCCACTTGATTTTAAAGTGTTCATTGTTTGTCTGTAATTTGCTGCCACTTTACTGTTCCAGTGGCGCTTAACGAGATCCAAATCCGTCTCCTGGAGATCCACCGCACCCTGCGTTTTTTTTATAAATAGCATACATAAAAGTTATCAAATAGGAGCATGTACTTAATATAAGAAATGTTATATCATACATACGTACCAAAAAATCCTGCCATATGGTCTCCTTAACTAAGTCGGGTATCGAGCTCCAAGTGGGCCAACATGCAGTCATGCGGGCCTGATAAGCACGTTTTGATATCCTCAAAACGGTATTGGACGGCTCCAACTCAAACCCCCTGTGTTAAAAGGAAAAAAAAATACATGGTTGCTAGAACAACAATTTAAATAATTTATTGTACTTAAATTAAATTTATACTAAAAACTTAGTTTTTACCCTTTTGATGCTTTTGGTTTAAGCCAGACCACAGGACGAGATAACTCCGACGATGGACCACCCTCCTCGCCACCTGACGCCATACCTGTTACAAACAAAAACATAACAAAACATAACATAACATAACTATATGTAAAAACATGGTATTAGATAACATGAGTACTTGATAATAGAAATGTCATAACATGAGTACAAGTTTATTTCATAAAAGTGTTAAATATAAGTTTAATTCATAGATTTGTCTAGTTAACATATGATCGAGTTTGATTCATAGAAGTGTTAAATATAAGTTTGGTTCATAGATATGTCTAGTTAACATATGAGTTTGATTCATAGAAATGTCGTGAAAATAAATATATGGTTACTTGATAATAGAAATGTCATAACATAAAATTACCTTTTGAAAATGAGGAGTATAAGTTAGTCGTCCTCATCACTTTCAGATTCCGACTCTATTTCCTCCTCCATATATGGTTCATCTGTAGTCTCAAATACATCAATTAATGCATTCGATTCATCGTTTAGAGGTCCAAAATCTGTTTGATCGTCTGTTATTACTATTTCTGCATTTTCCTCAACGTCTGCTTGATAAGCTTGGTCATCGGAAATATTACGTCCGACAAATGTAAACCTTGCTTTTGTTTTGAAAACAGCCCACCAATCTATTTTGTCTCTTCTCATAGAAGGATAAGGAGCATAATATACTTGAAGAGCCTGTTTGGCAAGTACGAAAGGGTCGTACTTATAATAATGGGACGTATGTCTTACTTCTACAAGATTATATTTTGGGTGCACGTTGATTCCAGAACCCGGAACATTGCTGAACCAGTTGCATTTAAACAAAAAGACTTCTTCCGCGAGTCTTGTGAAATATGTCAATTGCAGAATCTGGTTTAGCACGCCATAAAAATCGTGTACATGGTCGTTTGGATCATCACTACCTTTAACAAATACACCGCTATTATCAGTTAATTTTTCAGCACCATATTCTTTAGTGTTAAATTTATATCCATTGACAAAGAATATTGGATATGTCTTCACATTTCTTTTAGGTCCCAATGCCAAATGTTTCAATCCTTCATCCACAATACAATTTGTTGGATCAAAAACATAATTAGTAAACCAACTAGCGAATTCTTTGCTGATATCGCCGTTTGGATACTGTGATTCATAAATGCTGCAATCATAGGACATACGTTACATATATGATTAAAGATACAATACATGTATGCATAGATGCATAAGTAGAGTACCTAACGAACGGTGCAACTTCGGTGCAATTGAGAAGAATATATGTGTGTGCTACATTGTAATCTTTATCGTTCAGCCATTCCTCCACACATCTACTAGAAGGCCGACCATGTTTTTTAAAAATAGATAAAGTCGCTTGGCAGTCATCTTGATCAATGCCTTCATCATTACGTGCAGTACTTGCAAATGAGATGTTCACATGATCACTAAAATAATGAGAAAAAAAAATGAAGCTTCTTCTTCAATGTATGACTTGCAAATAGAACCTTCAACTCTAGCTTTCTGCCTCACTTTTTTCTTTAGATGATTTAAATACCTGTTTAGAATTATTGTAAATTATTTTTTCATACACTTAACCAAAATTTAATTAACTGAATATTAATATACCTTTCAAATGGATACATCCATCCGTATTGCACAGGCCCTCGAAGACGTGCTTCTGATGGAAGATGAATAGGTAAATGCTCCATAACATTGAAAAACCCTGGAGGAAATATTTTTTCCAATTTGCAGAGTAATATGGGGATTTCTTCCTCTAGTTTACGTAGATGGTCAATTTTTAATGTAGATGAACAAAGCTCTTTATAGAACAAACTAAGCTCTGTTACAACAGTCCAAACTTTCACGCGCAATAGTTCTTTGAAAGCGACGGGCAATAAATTTTCCATCATAACATGACAGTCGTGGCTTTTTATCCCGCTAAGTTTACTGTTTTTATAGTCGACACATCTACGAAGATTGGAAGATATACCATCTGAGAATCTTAACCTTTCCATCCATTTTAAAAATATTTTTATTTGATTAGTATCCAGTTCATAGCACGCTTTCGGTTTTCTAGTGTCATTTGGCTTTATATGAAGCTCCGGACGATTACATATTACTTCAATATCACATCTGGATTTCAAATCATCTTTCGTCTTCCCTTTGACATTCAAAATTGTGTTGATTACGTTATCAAACACGTTTTTCTCATTATGCATCACGTCGATATTATGACGAATCAGAAGATCTTTCCAATAAGGCAACTCCCAAAATATGTTTTGTTTCCACCAATTATGAATTGATGATTTACCTTGAATTTCTGTCTGTACTCCGATTTCATGAATCTTGGGAAAATCTTGTACAAGTTCATAAATTTCCTCACTTGTCCATACTTTAGGTGGTCGTAAAGTTTCAAGTCTATTAGCTGTAAAAAATTTCTTATCCCTTCTAAAAGGATGATTAATATGAAGAAAACATCTATGACAGTCAAACCATGAAATTTTCTTTCCAATAGATAAAGAAAATGCTCTTGTTTCTTCCATACAGTACGAACAAGCTAGGCGACCAGCCGTACTCCAACCTGAAAGCATCGCATAAGCAGGAAAATCGCTAATTGTCCACAATAGAGAAGCATGCATACGAAAGTTTTTCTTTTGGGAAATATCATATGTTTCTACCCCTTCATACCACAATTTTTTAATTTCTTCAATCAACAGTTGTAAATAAACATTGATTCCTTGTGTCGGATCATCAGGACCAGGTACGACAATTGTAAGAAACATATAAGGAGTTTTCATACACATCCACGGAGGTAAATTATAAGGTGTTACAATTACAGGCCAGGATGAATATTTAGAATCAAATTGAGAAAATGGTGAAAACCCATCCGTACATAAACCTAGTCTAACATTGCGACTCTCAGATGCAAAATTGGGATACTTTTGATCAAAATGCTTCCATGCTTCTCCATCAGATGGGTGTGTTAACGTACCTTCTTCATGTGCTCTCACCTTGTGCCATCTCATATGTTGCGCGGTTACAGAAGATGCATATAACCTTTGAAGTCTAGGAATAATCGGTAAATAATGCATACGTTTATACGGGACTTCCTTTCCCTTTTTCTTTCTTGGTTTGTATCTTTCTTGATTACATATTCTACAATTCTTAAGCTTGATATCTTCTTTCCAAAATAGCATGCAACCCTTTAGACATGTATCTATTTTTTGATACGGTAAACCAAAGGCCGACATCATTTTTTTTTTACTTCATAATGGTTTTCGCACATTAAATTATTGGGAGGCATATGCCGCTTCGCAGCTTGTACAACAGCTGTAAATCCAGCTTCTGTGAGGTTGTATTTAGATTTCATCGCAATGTATTCAACAGTTACTGATAATTGAGTTCTGCTTTCATAGCCTTCCCAAAGGGGTTTTTTTGCGGCATCTAATAAGTCATATAATTTTTTGGCTTCAATATTTGGTTCTTCTTCATCATTACCATCGTCATCATTACCAACGTTTTCATTAAATTGTTGAACCGGGAACATAGAACGTGAAACATCTTCAACCATTTGTTCTACGAGATTCGTCGTGGCAATTTCATTATTCGCTACCTCCTCAACTTGTATAGAAGTAGATGCTAACGGTTCTCCATGACGATCCCAAACTAAATAGTTCGGCACAAAACCATACTGACGCAAATGAACTCTGACCATTTGCGGTATCAAATGCTTCAATAACTTGCATCTACTACTTGGACAATGGATTTCGACGTCGTTTCCATTGTTACTTAAAGCGAAATCAATAAACACGCTGATGCCATTAATAAATTGTTTGCTTATCGTGCCATCATTTTTCTTCGTTTGTACATCCAGCTTCGATCATTAAAATAATCGTCCATTTTTCTAAGTACATATAAAATTAGAATGAAATATATAAAATTAGATTCATAATTTTTGTGTTCGATCGCTCAAAGGCTAAGATTGTATTTTAATGACAACATTTCTTTTACATATTAATTATGATGATAAAATTTGCATTGACAATGTGTTAAAACAATTTTAGTGATTGATGCATGTTATGTTAATTGATCATTTACTGGTGGGTTATCCTACCTCCCATTACAAATACAATAACGTAATTAAATCGCGTATATCTTTTCAATTTAAATGATTCAACAAAATTTCGGCAGCACTTTCCTTTAGTTCCCTGAATAGTACACAATTGCGTGTACATAGGGAACATAAAGGAAGTGCTTAAATTTTGAGAACCGTTTAAAATAAAATATTTTACGAGATTTAATTTCGTTATTGTATTCGTAACTTGTCCAATACAAAGGACAAATCCAATAAATATTGTATACAATGAATATAAATGTCCGTTCCGCTAATAAAACGAACATCATATAACAATTATATACAATACTTATCAGACGGGGCCAAAAAAACTCTCTAAGGCTTTATGAATATAACATATTATGATTTGCTTTTTTTGTGATTGAAGTGTTTTTTGTACACCTTTGTGCGCCTTAGCGCCGTTGTGCGCCTTAGCCCAAAAAACAAAAACTTAAATATTTGTATTTCCACGACACGTTTTCGACAAATTAAATATTGTTTTCGATGAATTGGGCCTTAACCAAATAAACAAATGCATAGAGTGTCAACTATATTACGTGTATATATATATGCATAACACTATATATATATGCATATATACATAGTCACCTTTAACTAATCAAACCCTAGATTACCAACATAATCAATGAAATCTATAAACACAATCTCAATAACAACAACTACTTCAACTAATTCAAACCCTAAATCATAATAGCAACTAAGTAATTTATTACTAAAAACCCTAAATTAGCAACTAAAATGATTAAACCCCACATTAGCAACTAATTAACAGCACTACACACACAAACATACCATAATTATGCTTCAATTACACTAAACATAGGGTATTAAACAAAAATTAGGATAAAGACATACCTAAAAATCGGAGAGAAAAGGAGAATAGAGAGGATGAGAGAGTGCTTTGATAGAGTCGGAGAGATCGTAGGCGTAAGATGAAGTGGAATAGGCGATTTCAGAAATTAAAGAGGGAAAATTTAGGGATTTGGGGGAAATTTTCGTGGGATTAGAGAATGAGGAAGAAGGAGGAAGCTTCGGCTGATTTGTGCTCCAGTCCGTGTAACGGAAGGCAACGGCTTCCAACGGCTTAAAAACCAACGGCCGCAAACGGTTTCCAACGGCATATATTTTATATACGGTGTACAGATGGGTATTTTGGCTTCCGTTGGAAGCCGTTGGTCAACCCCCGTTGGAGGCCGTTGGAAGCATCCGTTGCAATACTGTTCAATTCTAGTAGCGATGTGACGAGGGAGAGACAAAGAAGGGAGAAGATGAGCCAAAGCTATGCTGATTTGCATTCGTTGCTTCCCAATTGTCCAAAGGTATAATTTCTTAACTTCTACGATACATATGGACTTTCAAACAAACTACTTCACTTGACGAGTTGTTGATCGACTTAGCGTTTTTTTCTTTCTTCTGATCATTCGCTGCAGACTGATAAGATTTCGATAGTGCAAGCTGCGACGGCTTATGTTAAAGATCGTGAGATGGTGAAAGAGGCGCTTATGAAGCGTAATATGCAACTCACTGATGCAGCGAAGTTAATTAAGAAGGAAAAGAGAAAAGGGCAGAAAATCAGAATTTGTATAGCGAACCATGTCTCTGCTCTTGATTCTATGATTGGTGCCATTAAAAGATTGAAGGAGATGAAGGTAGAGGCAACGTCTATACAGACACACTTCTCTGATCATGAACGGATAGCTGTTGTCAACGTCGTTGATTCAATATTAGGAAAAATATAGTTTTATATTTTATGTTCTGCTTTATTTCACTGGGGGGACAGTTACTGCATAAGAACTACGTTACTTCTTAATAATCGATTTATGGCTATCAGTTGCAAACTGAGCTAACAAATGGAATATGCATAAACTCGCTTGCCAGGTGTAACCTCTTTGCTATTTGTTGTTGGTTCAACTGTCTACTGATGTTTCGTATTTGTTGTAATAATAACATACTCTACTTCATTGATCAGTTCATTACTTCTGTCAGCAGCACGTCGTGTTTGTTTATCAAAATTAGTTATATTTCTTCTTTTCATAGTGGTTTACAGGTTGGGAAGCATCAATGATCAATTGCTGAAAACTGTTAAAGTTTTAGGTTGTAGTATCTAAACACGTAGGGGATTAATTATCTCTCTTCTCTTCTCTTCTCTGGATGTTATGATTTTTGTGCACAACGGAAGCTTGACAAAACGCCAAGAAAAATAGGATCTTTATCACTCAATCACTTGAAGATGAATTTGATTGAAAAACAATAAATAAATAAATAAATATCGGAAATATGAGCGCACGATATTCCACCCAACCACCCTCTTTATTGATTCACTAAAAATTGTTTACAAATGACCTCAACTATCGTTACAAACAATTACAACTTGAACCAATAACCTTATTGAGAAATAAGTAGAGAATATCCAATGGTTAAAAATTTGAGGAGAAAGACAATGAAGAATAATGACAAATTTTCCACACCTAATGAAGATATTAGCAAGCCCTTTTTATAGTGAGAATTGCTTCATGCCCAAGAAAAATTTGGCTTCATGACCAAGAAAACATGGCTCCCAAATATCTTCATATATGTTATAAAACTATTTGGTTAAACACCAAATATCCTTGCAATAAATGTCCACAAATATAGCAACCAATATCTCTCCATAAAATCTAGCACCAAATCTCTTCATCAAATCTAGCACCAAATCTTTTCATCAAATCTAGCACCAAATCTCTCCACAAAATATGTAAGATTATTTGTTGCTCAAAATTGTGATTTACGTATCATCAATTTCAACACTCCACCTTGATACCAAATCACAACATCTCCTCCACTCAAACAATAGTCCCTTAGCTCTCACTTTTAACCTTTCTTTCTCAATTAACACCATTACAAACCTCCACCATCGCCCACTAATGGTGCACCTCCCTTATCCGTGCACCACGCCACTAGCGATCTTCAAAAGCATTTGTAATACCACAAAGACCTCCATCTCGTCTTTGTGGATTTCACAACTCGACATCCGTCTTCCGCTTGACATGATCTCTTCATCTCTGGGATCACTCAAGCATCATCAACATCTAGACCCTTGTCGATACCATGATCCTCTACCTTAGGACCATCAGCAGTGATCATATTAACCTCTCCACCTTGCTGTGGACTAGGTTCTTCAACCATCCCCGTCTTTCATTATTGACCACCGAACCGACCAAACTATATTGGTTTCCCTCCTCCAAAACTCCTCGCATCATCACACGACCACTCTTCTTCACTCTCAAAACTCCACCTCGAGTCTCATAAGTGCAACTGCGACGATCTAACTGACCGAGAGATATGAGGTTATGCGAACAAGTGGGTATGTGCCTCACACCTGCCACTTCTCTCACCACTCCATCATGCATCCGAAACCTAACAGCTCCAACTCCACAAATTGGTAGCTCTACTCCATTGGCCGTCTTTATCATGTCAGCACTCTTCTCATATGAAGAAAAACTTTTCACATCACGACATATGTGAAAACTGGCTCCTGAATCCATCTTCCAAGGCTCCACAACACTAAATAGGACATCACATGAAGAATCGCTTTCAGTACCTTCAGCAAAACCTGCTTGTGCCAATTCACTATTATTATCACCTTGCGCCTTCTTCTTATCCCTCTGATAAGCATAACAATCATTGCGCTTGTGGCCTTTCTTACCACAATAATAACAAGCACCTTTACCATTAGCCCCTTTGTTCTTCCTTCTTGTATCTTTCCCCGAGTCCCTTGCTACCATTGCCTCAGTTTGAACTGATTTCAACTCCGACCCTTTTCTCCTTAGCTCCTCATTCAAAAGACTGCTTCGAGCCGTTTCTAAAGAGATAGTTCCATTAGCATTGGAATTACTCAATGAAACAACCAAAGTCTCCCAACTTTCCGAAAGAGAACTCATCAACAAAAGAGCTTGCAACTCATCATCAAAATTGACCTTCATATTTTCCAATTGATTGATGACATCCTGAATCTCGTTCAAATGCTCTGCAACAGACTTCTCCTCATCCAATCGAAGTTGCACCAACTTTCAAACCAGAAAAGCCTTACTTGTAGCACTTCTCGACTCATACAAAGATACTAATTTGTCTCACAACGCCTTCGCGGATTCACAACTAGCTACATGGTGGAATACAGAATCATCCAAATATTGACGAATCAACGCAATCGCCTTTTTGTCCATTTTCTTCCACTTTCCCTCATCCATATTCGAGGGCTTCACCCCATCTCCATCAATGGGATCATGCAAATCATTGAGATGTAGAATGTCCTCCATCTTCGACTTTCATATACACCAATTCTTCCCATTTAAAATAGCCATCTTTGAAAACGTCATCATCTCCGACATCTCCAATTTTCAATCCAACAAACACTCCAAGTTATACGATGATCTGGCTCCGATACCAAACTGTTATGATTTTTGTGCACAACGAAAGCTTGACAAAACGCCAAGAAAAATAGGATCTTTATCACCCAATCACTTGAAGATGAATTTGATTGAAAAACAAAAAAATAAAAAAAAATATTGGAAATATGAGCGCACGATATTTCTCCCAACCACCCTCTTTATTGATTCACTAAAAATTGTTTACAAACGACCTCAACTATCATTACAAACAATTACAACTTGATCCAATAACCTAATTGAGAAATAGGTAGAGAATATCTAATGGCTAAAAATTTGAGGAGAACGACAATGAAGAATAATGGCAAATTTTTCACACCTAATGAAGAGATTAGCTAGCCCTTTTTATAGTGAGAATTGCTTCATGCCCAAGAAAAATTTGGCTTCATGCCCAAGAAAACTTGGCTCCCAAATATCTTCATATATGTTATAAAACTATTTGGTTAAGCACCAAATATCCTTGCAATAAATGTCCACAAATATAGCAACCAATATCTCTCCATAAAATCTAGCACCAAATCTCTTCATCAAATCTAGCACCAAATCTCTTCATCAAATCTAGCACCAAATCTCTCCACAAAATATGTAAGATTATCTGTTGCTCAAAATTGTGATTTGCGTATCATCAATTTCAACACTGGGACCATGATCAGAATGGCACTAATTGTATTTTTGCCTCCAAGGCTCAAATTCAGTGAGGTATTCAAGTCTAGAAGTCTATATATATTGTGCCATACTTTGGCATATGCATAAATTTCAAAATCCGAAAACCAAATTCTGTGTGGTTGCCAAAGGCTAAGTATATGCGTATCAGTTGAGTTCCATTTGATCCCCGGTCTTGTAGTTAATTTGATTTTTTTTCTATAATTTTTAAATTGTTTACAATTTGTAATTGGTTTTGGAATCCGACGATCAAATAAAATGGTGGTGTCACATTATGATAATTAGCCCAGTCCTTTTTATATGGCAATTACATTGGATTAAGATATATTTCACAATCTTCGAGATGAATCACCTCACAGAGATGATCCAATGACTCAGGACTTGAGTACAAACAAGAATATATGAAGCTGTTGTGTTAAACGAATTGTAAACACCCATAAAATTTGTCATAGATAGACTTAGTAAATAAAATTTAAAAAATAATAATATTAAATTTTGATGATACAAAATCACAAATAAATAGAAATAAATATGTAAAAGGGAAAGTAATCACGTATATTTTAATATGGAAACGCATAAATTGTTAATATGCATTTCCATGAGATGACAACGGAATAAATGCATGCATGTTATGGAATTTTAAAAATGTGTGTGTGTGTGTATATATATATATATCTTTACTAATAATCGGAATAGGTTTGGTGTCACACTTTTTTGGTGTACACCTGAACTGACGAAAATGCCCTTTACTTAATTTGTATCATACATTTAACTCACCTGTAGATAAGTATTCAAACATTAATTATAATTGTAATGTAACATATATTAATTATAATCCGCATACATCAATTATAATTGCAACGTATATTAATTATCATTAATTTTTTGGCCATTTCTCTTCTTCTATAATTAACTTCTGATACATATATCTATTCCACAAATTTGTTTCTACTTAATTATATTTTCAAATTTGAAATCCAAATGTTTATGTCTACTTATTTTCTGCTTTATATAGCTTTTTTGAAAATTTTATTTCCTACTTTACTTTATATAATACGTATACACAATTTTTTTGATCACTTATTTAGAAGTAGTCAATCCCTTGAAATTCGCATACGTTAATTATCATTATTTCTTTGATCATTTCTCTTCTTATATGTATATATTTTTAATATAATTTATTTCTATAATTTATTTCTGATACATATATCAATTCCGCAAATTTGTTTCTACTTCATTATATTTTCGAATTTGAAATCCAAATGTTTATATGTTTACATATTTTCTGCTTTATATAGCTTTTTTTAACTTTATTTCCTACTTAACTTTATAAAATACGTATACGCCATTTTTTTAATCGCTTTATTTAGAAGCAGTCAATCCCTTGAAATTTGTATACTTCAATTATCATTCATGAGCGTCACGGCACACGCTTCGCGCGTGGTCGTGGCACGCGCTTCGCGCGTGGTCGTGGCACGCGCTTCGCGCGTGGTGATGGCATGCGTTTCGCGCATGGATTATTGTTTCTCAGATATATAGAATGAGTATCTAGCAAACCTTTCATTATAGAAGAATGAATGGTTATATAATTATTGTTTCGCTCATCAAAACAGAGAAGAAAACTCATACGACTGTTGCACTAAATTCAGCGTTCCAAATAAAATCATCCTGTAATACATATAAAACAAAAGGAAAATAGAAATATATCTCAACCTAAATAGGGAATCTACCCTTAGACGGATATTAGTAGTGGCTATGAGATTGAAACGCTGGAGGAGTAGCAAGAAAGGTTGAAGATCGAAGAGTGATGAAGATAGATTATACTGAGTGGTATTTATAGAACGAATGGGGTTTTTCTAGAATTACATGAATTATGATAAGGTTGTGTTAGAATATTTGATATTTGTTAATATATATTAATTGATAATATATATTACCATATTTATTATGAGGCACAATGTGTGACAGCTAATTAGATTGTTGTCTATTTTTTTTATTTGGATAAGTGCTCCACATAGCTTTTATAAAAGATAAATGTTTCAAAAATTTGATTAATTGCCTATCTAAATTTAGGCTGATTGGAATAATTTTTGCCATGTGATATTTTGTATAATAGATATATATTAATTGATAATATATTACCATATTAATTGATAATATATTACCATATTTTGTATAATGTGATATTTCGGTTTAAAAAGAAATGTACGTTAATTATAATCAGTGAGTTATTAATATAGTACATATATGTTTTCCCCTTGCCATTTTTGTCTGCATTAATTGTTCGTTTTTTCATGTTATTTCCCCATGTCTCTGTCTCTCTCCCCCTCATTCTCTCTCTATATATATTATTTATTTCCTTTATATTTACATATGCTTATTCATTTTTTCCTCACATGCATATTCTTTGGACAGTTGCCTAAAATTTTGGGCAATTAAAGATTTGAATAGGTAAATTAATTATTTGAAGGGCATTTTCGTCAGTTCAGGTGTACACCAAAAAAGTGTGACACCAAACCTATTTCAACTATTATTAAAGATTATTTGACCATTTCTCTTCTTATATGTATATATATTTAATATCATTCATTTCTGTAATTAATTTCTGATACATTTATCAATTCCGCCAATTTGTTTCTACTTAATCATATTTGAAATCCAGATGTTTATATGTTTACTTATTTTCTACTTTATTTGGCTTTTTTTTTAACTTTATTTCCTACTTTACTTTATATAATACCTACACGCCATTTTTAATCACTTTATTTAGAACAGTCAATCCCTTGAAATTTGCGTACGTTAATTATAATAGTAATGTACATTAATTGTCATTAATTCTTTAACCATTTCTCTTTTTATGTGTATATATTTTAATCACTTTATCTAAAAGCAGTCAAGCCCTTGACCACTTCTCTTCCTATATGTATATATTTTTAATATCATTCATTTCTATAATTAATTTCTCATACGTATATCATGCCCCAAATCCCCATAAACATCTTCCTCCTCTCTATAAATAGGATGCCATGTTTTATCCCTTTCACATAAATCAAGTTCTTCTCCACTTCGACTTTTCTAGGCATATTTATCAGTTTATACAATTTCATATCTAAACCACCTCTACGACATCTATAAATTGTAAGTTTATTCTTTACTCTCTGCGAAGTTATTTTTTTAGCATATCTTTACTCTCTACAAAGTTGTTTTTTAAGCATACTAGAAATAACACATCGTGTCATGGTCACGCGCGAAGGGCGTGCCACGTCCACGCGCGAAGCGCGAGCCATCATCACGCGCGAAGCGCGTGCCTATACGCTCGTACTAATAATCGGAATAGGTTTGGTGTCACACTTTTTTGATGTACACTTGAATTGACGAAAATGCCCTTCATACATCTCAATAAAATCTGTCAAAATATTACATTCGCATATTTCCATTTCAAAAGCCCGAGAAAAAAGCATCTACAAAATTTAACGTGTTTGACTGCTTCAATTACTCACAGCCTGCGAATGCGCTATTCTAGAGACAACTCTTCACCTTTTAAATATGGTTCACCATCTCATTAATATTCCCACTTCTCTTCTCATTTTTTCTGCGCTTTGCTCTTCAATGTTCACTGCTTTAGGTATTCCAATATGTACTGAATTTATATTTTTAAAGCACAAAGCTTCAGTATATTTCCTTTTTTGTATATACTGAATCCAATATATAGATTTGAATCATTCAAAACATTATTTTTTTTCTCTCCAAGCAAATGCATAAGGCTGCATCATGTTTAACCCTAGTGCCACTTGCATGTTTAGACCCTTGGACTGCATGCCTTCATATTACAAATAACGCATTTTATTATTATATAATAAAATATTTTTTATTTTAATTCGTGTTTTTTAAGCGAATTTTTTTTTTTAGTTGTGATGTTCAGTTCAAAATTTCATGTAAGTTTATACCAATTTTTTTTTAGGAAAGAGAGACATGAGGAAATAGCATGAAAAAAGTGAAAATAAATCAATGTAGACAAAAACGGTAAATCTGGACTATAAATTTACACGTTCAAATATTGCCTTTTTGAGCACATAATCGCAAAATCAAACAACTAAGTTATTAAAACTTTACTTTTACGTTAACATAAACATATATGTACTATATTGATAACTCATTGATTGGAATTTGAACTGAAAGATTCCAGTCAAGTTAACAAAATTAATGTCAATTTTAAAATAGACCTAAATAATGCATCTTTTTTATCATAAAAGAATTTAATAGGTTCAACATTAAATCAAATAAAGCAACAAATGCAAAATTTTAGGCAACTGGCCAAAGAATACGCATGTGAAGAAAAAGGAATAAGCATATGTAAATATAAATAGAAATAAATAATATATATATAGAGAGAGAGAAAATGGGGGAGAGAAACATAGGGAAATAGCATTAAAAAAGCAAAAATAAATCCTACAGACAAAAATGGTAAATCTGAACTATAAATTCACACGTTTAAATATCGCCCTTTTGAGCACATAATCCCAAAATCAAATAATTAATTTATTAAAACTTTCCTTTTACATTAACATAAACATATATGTACTATTTGGAATTGTTAAAACTTTCCTTTTACGTTAACATAAACATATATGTACTATATTAATAACTCATTGATTGGAATTAACGTACAATTTTTTTTGAACTGAAAGATTCCAATCAAGTTAACAAAATTAATGTCAATTTTAAAATAGACCTAAATAATGCATCTTTTTTATCATAAAGGAATTTAACAGGTTCAACATTAAATGGTAAATCTGGACTATAAATTCACACTTTTAAATATCGCCCTTTTGAGAACATAATCCCAAAATCAAACAACTAATTAATTAAAAACTTTCCTTTTACGTTAACATAAACATATATGTACTATATTAATAACTCACTAATTATAATTAACGTACAATTCTTTTTAAACTGAAAGATTACAATCAAGTTAACAAAATTAATGTCAATTTTAAATAGACCTAAGCATTTTTTTTATCATAAAAGAATTTAATGGGTTCAACATTAAATCGAATGAGGCAACAAATGCAAAATTTTAGGCAACTAGCCAAAGAATATGCACGTGAGGAAAAGGGAATAAGCATATGTAAATATAAATAGAAATGAATAACATATAAAGAGGGAGGAGAGAACGGGGGGGGGGGGGGGGGAATAGCATGAAAAATGCGTAAATAAATCAATGCAGAAAAAAATGGTAAGGGGGAAACAACAAAATGAGGTGATCCACAATAAATTAAAATAAATCTAATATGACCACTATTACATAACATAAAGATAGATCTGGACTATACATTCACATGTTTAAAAATCACTTTTTTTGGTCACATAATCCCAAAATCAATCAATTAATTTGTGTATATAAATTTGTAGCTTAATGTTTGTGTTAATAAGGATACAAATAGTCATGTAGCTTAAGTTTTGTAGCCTAATAGTTCGGATACGGGTGCATGCACATTTGTTTGACCATAGGCTATAACGTTTAATCGGTTATGAAAGGTTTGCTACATACTCATTCTATATATCTGAGGAACAACAATCCACACGCGAAGCACGTGTCAACATCACGCGTGAAGCGCGTGCCACGACCACGTGCGAAGCGCGTGCCGTGACGCTCGTGTGTGTATATATATATATATATATATATATATATATATATATATATATATAACGAGCGTTCAGTGGCACCCCAAACAGTGCAGCACCCCTAAATTCCCCCTGATTTTCGCCACACATTCTGTTTCTTTCTCTCTCTCCTTCCACTAGCTTAATTTATAAAAAATGAAAAGATGAGAGAGGAGGGAAAATGGGGTGCTCACTATTTGGGGTGCCACTGAACGCTCCTGTGTGTGTGTGTGTGTGTGTGTGTGTGTATATATATGCGATAGGATATGCAAATTACTTCTTTCTCAGTAATCACATTGCTTTGGGATTATTTTCTTCCATCTTTGGTAGTGAAAGTAATAAGTGATTTACTTGTTATGTACACGCCATTTTTCACCTCTACAATTTGCCTTCGATATTATCTTCTCACCATATTTTGGTTATTTAAATGACGATTCACATAGATTTGCACATGTTATATATTGAAGGTAGACTTCATTATAAATCCATCATAAAATTTAGCCAACGTTCCTCATATAGAATGCCCCTTCTTGTAAATGCTAGTTTAAGGTTTTGGCTATGTAAATTTTTATCTTGTTGTTGGCACCAAAATAAACAAGGAAAAACTAATGATAAAAATCCAAGGTGAAAGGGTGTAGACGCTAACGTTCCTTAAAAAGAAAATGAAGTCAGAAGCTCATTATACGTTTTTGGAACCAAGAAATGAAAGGCAATAAGTTGCCACTTCTTCCAGAAAGTCTTTGTTGTCTTAACTCGAAGGGCAACAACTGGTTATACTCTTTCCAAATATAAAAGTCTAAGCTTAGCATACCTTTCGGTTACCCAAAACAGGAATACAGTAAAGTTTGAGCTCTTACCAATAAGTCATTGAAATATAAAGAGAAAAGAAGTTGTTGACACCACCGACTAACAAAAGCACCAACAAATCCGTCTCCATAGAGTTTCGCTAAAACTTCCGCCTTCGGAATCCTACTTTTAAAATTTCTTGCAACAACCCTATAGTTGCTCTTCTGAAGATTGACGAGAAGGCACACCCATACGGCTTTTGTATGTAGTGCCGACAGCCAGGACGGGGCCCCAACACCAGCCGAAGGGGCCAACCCAAACCTATAAATACAACCACAATAGTCCAGAATCAGGAACCAACTTTTCTTTTCTCAATCTCGTAATCTTAAATCTGAATTGTAAACCCTAATTTCTAAATCGTTTTGGGAAAAAAGAGTCTATAATCATTGAAATTATCAATAAAGGAGTTTTGCCAGGAAAGCAAGGTAATAAAGTCGCAGTTAATTTAATTATTATGTTATTATTGCTATAACTTTACATGATTATTGTTTAATGATCACGAAACACATGAATCCATCCGAAAGCCGTATCCAAGGACTACGAAAGGACCTGAACATTTCATTAGTTCATATCGAATATAAGATATTCGAAATTGTGTAAAGATTTTCTTATCGATGGTTCCCTAAAGATTTTATCCAATCTAAAGTCTCATGCCCTATCCTAACCACTTGATATGGTCTCCATGACCCAACGGAAACCACCATAAGTTATAGTAAATCGATGGTTATTCTAGTTTTCCCTACTCCATCCTGACCCGGTATTTCTATCTTGTATTATTGAAAGGTTCAACCCAAAATCACCGGGAGGATATCATAAACCCTAAATGGATATTGGTAATGGAAATCCTATGCTAACGAAGGATCATCCCGTTTTCTCCGAAGGAGTTATGCTGAAACCACTTAGGAAATACTGTAGTACAATTTACAACCATTTTCTAAGTTACGAAAATCTTACTATGCAACCTTATTTTCTAGGGGAATTCATTTTTGGTGATCACCAGAAACTTTCTACAGGAACTCGACTATGAAAATAGAATTTCACCTAGACTCATTTCTTTCGTAAACAAAGGATATCATTAGAATAGACTATCTTAGGGTGCTAACAACGAAATTGGCTAATATTTTGGCGCTAGAAGCAGGACTTGAACTTTCGATTCCCCTTAACCACTACTTTGATAAGAATTTTCTTATAAAATGAAACAAATGAAAATCAAATATGAAAGAATTTGGAATGATTTGTGAAGGATCATGAAAACCTCAAGGATGTTTTGTATGGATCTGAGATAAGGATCAATGGCAAAGGAACAATCCATACGAAACAAGAAATGTTCCAAAACTGGAAAGTATGAGCCCGAGAGGAATAAAATTTCTGCGGTTTTTTGAAAATATTGCGGAGATTTACGTAATTATTCGCCAAAAAAATTGCAGAAATATCTGCAATTATTCGTAGAATAATTGCAAATATTTATGTAATTTTTTGATATAATTACATAAATGTCGATAATTATTCACTGAATAATTGCATAATCATATGCATTATTCAGTAATTAAATTCAAAGAACCTAATGTATGGTCTTTTTCTAGGAAGGAGCTTTCATGTATTAAGTTTAATTTTAAGGACTAAGCCTAATGCTCACTGTAAATATATTAGTAAAGCAGATGAATTTGAAGCTCTCTCATTAGGAGTTTTCTCTCTCCTCCTTAATTCTCCCTTGATATTTTATTTTTAAAATAGTTTATCACTTTACACTTATTTATGAATTATCTCCCATCGTTTTACAGTTTGGTATGGACATTTTAAAGTTTATACAATTATTTACATATAATTGAACAGCTAACTCCTAATATTTCATATTTCAGTGCATAAATTTAAACTAATTACATTAACCTAGAGTTTATGTAATTTAAATAAATTTAATTAACTAATATTTCTTTTAGATATTAAAGAATGACATAATTATGTTTTTCCCAAATAGCTACACTTCAAATTTTCTATAATCATTTAAGCGCTTTTCGATCTTTTTTCATTATTTTATATTTAATACTATATATCATAATTAATTACACAATATTGAAACTATTTAAATCAGTTTAGCAAACTATAATTCATTGATTTGTCGAATAAATTACATCAACATTAACCATATTTATATTAACAAAAACGAGAAAAAAAATTCACTCATATGTATAAATATGTCAATTGCATAACGTACATGCACATTAGCAGTAGTCATAAGTTCATTGTTTAGTTCATTTATATCAACATACTTACCCTGTATTGCATTGTAAGTCAAGCACCTATATTTCAATTTTTTAGTTATTTTAAAATACTTTAAAATATCACTTAACATTGTACATTTAAGTCAACATGTTTGAATAAGTTGTGTGATTTTGAATTCACTAAATAAATTCAATCGGTAAATTGTTCTTAATTCATCTAATTAATTCTAACTAAAGGAAAAACTAAGAAACTAAATGGCGAAAATAATGGCAGCCGCCTTCTCTGCAAATTACTTTTCTTTCACCGCCTTTATCGTTTCCATCCCCACCTCTTGACCTCGCTATTGATTCCCCTCCCCTTGCCCATCTCTCCGCTCTCTTCTCGTAATTGCAAAACTCTAACGCGTAAGAACAAATCTAAGCCCCAATTATCGAATCTGGATCTAGAATTGACAACAAGATTTGGTAAAAAAATTCCCCTACTCCACGGCCTCGTGTCAACTCTTCTGCTACGCAACCGATATTGGTTGCGGCTCCAAAAGACAAGGTCGAAGTCGATGTTTCGACGACCTCTGAAACCCTTCACGCACTAACGGAAATGGCTGCTTTGCCAACAGAGAAGCCTAGCGCAGTTGTCACCAAAGGTTCCTACACCAACGTTGCTAACTCAGGTAATCAAATAAGTAATCTTTTGGAAAGATCAGCTGTTGAGTTGCGTTGGACAGATTTGGATGTTTCACTTGGTGAAATGGCTAATATGGATGAAAATTGTGTGATTGAGAATGTTGGTATGAGTGGAAGTAATGCAGGGGTTGTTGTTGGCAAACTTGCTTATGGACAAACTATTTCAGCTAATGTCAATGGGAATGATATAATTGATAAGCATGGGTCTAGTGCATCAATGCATTCTACCAGCATCAAATTGGATAAATTTGCTGCGGAAACTATCATAGGGCAAGGTGACAAACCAGCTGAGGCGGCTAAAATAAGAGCTGAAAATAATATGCGTAAGTGGACATCACTATTTGAGAAGACACTGTGAAATATGGGAAAATATGAGCTAGTTTTCTTTGAGCATTCAATATCTTAAGGTATTAGTTCTCTACCTTCAGAGGTGATTCACGCAGGGGTTGAATTCTGGACAGACTGTTTAGTTGGTTATTTTCCTTGATAGTCCTACCATGTATACTGTTGTCAAGGAGCATTGTGGTAAAGCATGGCAGTTGCATGGTGGTCTACAAGTCCGGTTGGATCGCTCGATGTTCTTTATGAAATTTTCTCTTCTACAAGAGTGTCTTCGTGTCCTCAGCTCTGAGCCTACTTTTGTTATGAGGAAACCTTTCATAATTACCTCATGGAGTCCGACTGTAGACCGTACTAGAGAACATGTCCTCTCCATCCCGGTATGGACCTATTTCTCTCGTATCCCTTCTGTCTTGCAATCATTGATAGGACTGAATTTGTTATCCAATCACATTGGGAAGCTTGGGTGTTTTGATGCTAACACAAGTGCTAGAAACAAATTATTTTATGCCAAAGCCCTTACTAAAATATCTCCATATAAACCACTACCGGAGACAATTAAAGTAAGAATAGCTGATGAGTATGTAGCTGAGGCGAGGGTACGCTATGGATGGACGTCCAACGTTTGCACTACGTATCATTCTTTTGGTCATATACATGATGTCTGTACTTGGATACTTGGGTGTTTTGATGCTAACACAAGTGCTAGAAACAAATTATTTTATGCCAAAGCCCTTACTAAAATATCTCCATATAAACCACTACCGGAGACAATTAAAGTAAGAATAGCTGATGAGTATGTAGCTGAGGCGAGGGTACGCTATGGATGGACGTCCAACGTTTGCACTACGTATCATTCTTTTGGTCATATACATGATGTCTGTACTTGGATACCCACTACCACTATCCCGACTCCAATTCTCCCTTCTGATTAATGAAGGAAAGATGTGATGAAAGGAAAGCTTGCGTGGATATGATAAAAGGAAAGATGTGATAAATGGAAAGCTTGCGTGTACAATATATTTCAATATCAAGTATTACCACATATAGCCTGTACAACGGTCACCTGCACTTGCCTGTTTTTACATCTTTCCTTTTGTTTTGTATATGGGCTGAACCCATTTATTCTACTTTACATTATTATAAATAGAGGATGTCACTCTATACAATTTATATCAATCTTCATTACAAGTATGAAATAATAAAACTTTTCTTCAATGTTGCCACCGCTGTTCTTTATTTCTTTCATGGTACTAGAGCATTATTAGGGCTTAACAGTCATCGATCCATCTCTTCTTCAACTCGAAAGAGTAGATTTTTTTTCATAATTCCTGAAGTTCTGATCATCTTTACGGTTGATTCATTGACTGGTCATCATGGCCAATGATACTGCTTCATTAGCTTCTGATAATGCCACTGGGACTATTGAAAGTTTAATAGCTGTAGACAAACTCATCAAAATAGTAATTAGTCCACAATCACATCTAATTACTGTACAATTGTATGAAAATAATTACTTACTGTGGAAACTGCAATTCAAAGGTATGGCCTTGAAGGATTCATCATGGACACCATATCTGTTCCCCCAAATTTTATCACTGATCAAGAGAACAAAATTGTCAACAACGAAGAATATATGAAGTTTCATAGGCAAGATCATTTAATAAGTTCATGATTGTTATCATCTATTAATCAAAGTTTAATGCCGCAAGTAATTGGCTGCAAAAGTGCCAATGAGATATGGACAACTACAGAAAAAGCTTTCAACAATCAGTCAGCAACTAAAGTAATGCTTTATAAAAGGCAGTTATAGAAGATAAGGAAAGATAATAACACCATGAGGGAATACTTGAGCAAATCAAATATGTTTGTGACATGTTACAGGCAGTTGGTCATAAAGTGCAAGAATCTGAACAAATTCTAACATTACTCAATGTTGAGTGAAGGGTACGAGCTTGTCGAAGCTATAATCTCTTTACAAAAGGGATTTTCTTCTCTAGATAATCACATTCAATTCTTTTAGCTCATGAAGCTAGACCTGAAACCAAGAAATCTCAAGAAAGTGACTTCACTATCAATCATGCAGTCAACAAAAAAATGATAACAACAAAAATCATGCAAATAATAATAACAAAAGTGAAAAAACCTTTCAAAGGGGTAACTTCACCACTAGAGGCAGAGGTGGCAGAGGAAGAGGACGCTGGAGCAACAATAACAATCGGCCAAAGTGTCAAATTTGTAAGAAGATTTGCCACACTGCCATTAAGTGCTACTTTCGATATAATTCAAACTATTCGGCAAATCAAGGCAACAACAATAGCTGAAGAAACACCAACTATACTGCCAATGTTGCTCAAGCACATGGAGGAGTAACTAATCATGCTGACATCACCAGAAATCAGAATGAACAAACCAGAGCTGAGCATATTCAAGATGATTCATGGTACCCAGATTCAGGAGCCAACAATCCAACTACCTGGACAATCTGAACCTTGGAAACAAAGAATATAAAGGTAACCAAACTATAAACATGACCTATGATAAGTGTGTTAAAATTTCACATATTGTTACTGGTAGTACAACTGGCAATAGGTAACTATTTTTACATAACTTATTAAGAGTTCTCGCTATTAAGAAAAACCTAACTATTGTGTCTCAATTTGCTAGGGATAATTACGTACATTTTGAATTCTTCCATAAACATTGCGTAGTTAGAGACATACTAATTAGGGAAATTCTTCTACACGGTAATGTTGTGACTCTATGAATTCAATCTAAGCAACTACAAACCCACTATCAATGATCACCCACATTGTAGTTTGACTGATATTACTAATGAAAGTCATATTAGAAACACCTTTGGTTTATGATATTATAAATTAGGGCACGCTAATGCTAGTATTGTAACCAAGATTCTTAATGATAAAAAAATAAAATAAAATTTCTGCAAAATTAGCTCAGGTATGCACTTATTGTCAGATGAGAAAAAGGCACAAATTACCATTCTCTGATTCTATAACTGAATATTCCAAACCTGACCAGTTAATTACTACACATATGTAGGGTCCATTTCTAATATTTTCTAATTATGGATATAAATACTATATATCATTCGTAGATGCTTATACTAGGTATACTCAGATGTTTTTCTAAAAAACTAAGTCTGAAACTAAAAATGTTGTCATAAATTTTATTAAAATGTTTGAAAATCAAGTAAACATTTTGATTAAAATTATACAATCAGGTGGAGGATTAGAATACAAACCATTAGTTGATTATTTCAAAAGTAAGGGCATTATACAAAGAGTGACATGCCCTTACACTTCTGAGTAGAATGGTATAGTAGAAAGAAAACATAGACACATAGTTGAATCAAGTTTGACATTACTAGCTCAAGCATCTTTATCACTTAAATTTTGGCATGTTGCTTTCAGCACTACTGTATATCTAATAAATAGAATGCCCACAAAGGTGTTGAAAGATACAACTCCTCCAGAAAAGTTATTTAATGTAAAACCTGATTACAACAATCTAAAAATCTTTGGTTGTCTATGTTTTCCTTATTTAAAATCTTATAATACTCACAAGCTTGATTATAGATCTAAACCCTGTACATCCATTGGCTGTTGCAATAATCAAAAAGGGTTTAGATGTATAGACAAGTCTGGTAGAATATGTCTATGTTTTCCTTATTTAAAAAAAAAAAGAACATTTGTTGGGATTACCGCTCACATCCTTCGCCTAACACCGCCTTTTCCTTGTTCAGATAAATTTTCCTCCTTTTGTCATCTCGATTTTTTTTTTTTGATTTTATTTCGATCTTGATAGGTATTCTCGATACTAAGCATCGATTAGATTTAATAACACTGCAAATGATATTAAATTGATTAATTCAAACGATTTGGATTCTGTTGTAAACTACTCTCCAACATGGATTTGATCTTTTGTTACTATAATCCAATTTGGTTTCAAACGTTGGATGTGAAAATAACATTCTTTTAATTTGTACAATTTTTACCCAGTGATCAAAGAATTGCCCCTTTGAGCTTTTGCAATAGACAGAGACATAATATTTCTTTTTTAGGTAAAGTTCTTCATAATAAATGCAATATTTCGCCATATGTTGAAAGCTAAAAGTGACTTTTTATAACCAGTTAAAATACTGGGTAGGTTAGCTTTTCAAACGTTTCTTAAATGAATTTTTGTGTTTCTTATTATTTTTGGAATGAACTGAGCCGATGTGTTATCTTTGACTAATGGCATCAAATGTTTATTGTTTGTTCATATTGTTTTGGTTTTCCAAGTTATTAATTTATGCATGTTAAAGTCTGGGTTTTATACTCTTTATGTAGCTTGAAACATATCATACAAAGTTTATTTCAATGCGTCAAGTATGATGTGCAACTCAGCGATGGGAACATTAATCATTTAGTCTCAAAGTATATTTTAATTATTTTGTTTTGCTTCATTATCATATCTCTAATATGTTCTTTTTTTTTTTTTTTTTTTTTTTTTTTTTTTTTTTTTTTGTTGTTGTTGTTTGTTTGTTTGTTTACACTACAATCATGGGTTGGGTAGACAGAGATTCCATTGCAATAGTAATTTTGCTAGTTCCATAATTGCATCATATTTCTTCACTTTGTAGTTTAATATTAGTGATCAGGCCTACTTAATTTGTTTAAAAAGGAATATACTATAATCCATTTTAGACTTATTGAAGATTAGATATCAAACTTTTTAGTAGTACATGTATGTTTATTTAGTTTCAACTATTCATTTGCAACAAATAAATCAATGAAAAAGGTGGGCAATTGAGATAGATTCATGTAACGTATGGTAACCTTAAAAAAAGTCACTTCCTAGTTTGTACTGCTGTCCCCTGTTGCACTGTCATAGTACAATTTTGTTGATTCTTATTTTTGCCGGACAATAATTAAAAGTTTAGATATCATTTTATATTTTAAAGTTATTACAGCCAATCCTTGTGCACATCTACTATTCCAGTTATTATAAAGTTTGACTGATCCTTGGTTCTTAAATAAATTTGAATGACTCAGAATTTCAAGTGAGCTTCGATCATGTGAAATTTGATGTATCTGAAGCACTCAAGTTAGCAGTAGTTGATACTCCAGTATTTTCCATGATAGCAACAGGCAACAATGACTATATGCACATTTTATGTCATATCCTAGTTTTTTAACCTGCATTGATCACTATCTAATTGTTTATACTGAGGTGGATAGTATAATCTAAAGGCAGCATAATAGGCTGTTTTCGGTTTGAATCAAATAGTATGGATGTTGTATTAATGGGTGATGCATTTAAGTTATTTCACCAAAATTTATGTGGGACAATTTGGATCTCCCCTACCTTCGATGCTCAATCATCGTCCCAACCATACCCATTAAGGTAGATAATCGATGTTTAACACTTATAGCTTCCAGATTACACAAATAATACATAAGGAACATGAGTACTAATACTAATACTTCAGTTGTTTGGTAAGCTTGGTTCTTCATATTAAGTCGGTTTTAAGCATCACCTGTCATAGTTCATTTATGTAGATTGGGTATAAAAAAACGAAGCTAGCTAAGCGTTTGTAGATTTGAGTTAATATACATTTTGTCTAATTCTGTTTTTACATGCATTTTTATTGTCTTTTTGAACCGTATATTTTGGGAAGTTAACATATTTAAGTGATCAATTTTGATAAATGGTTGCAAATAAAGAAATTATTTTTTGAATTATAATTGGTTCTGTAATATCAGTTTATTTTCGTTTTGGATATTCCATTGCTTATTTGCTGGTTCTCTGTTGTTAACCTTGTTCCTAATTTTGTTTATGTTCTCTCTATTTGATTAGTGGCTATAATCTTGCTACTAGAACTGACAAACCTATAAAATGTTTATATTGTTTGTAGAAGGGCAATAAATACTATCTACTGATTTTAAAACTGAGAAATTCTCCATTTATAGACCAAGCAGTGCTAAGTTTATAGACCGAGCAGTACTAAGAAAAAGCTTATTATAAAATTACAATGGTTAAAATCTCGTCATGTGCACTTGATGTAAAAAAAGTGTTTTGCAATTATTACTTTATCTCTCTTTAGTAGTTAAGTAATTAAAAACTGTTCTTACGATGAATAATATAGATTTTTTAGCTTATAATAGAATAATTGCCTCTAAAAGTTTCATAATTAATAGGTCATTCTCCTAAGATGAATGAAATTATTTAATCAACCTTGAAAAAAATGATCATGTATTTCCATGCTATGTTTACTTCTAAAATAAAATTGAAAATAAAGCCATTATATGTTAAAATTAAAATAGTTTTTGATATAGATTTTTTAGCCAAATTTGCACTATGTTAATACTAGCTTGCCAATTGCTTTAGTGTTGGAACTGTACGCATAATCATGAAACCAGGGAATTCTTTTATGCGCAGGGATTGGATATTTGGAAAATTGCATCGGTCAGTGCTATAAGACAGGTATAAACTTGAGTAAACCAAAATTTTTGGGGTCAAGTTAATTGATTAATAAAAAATTTCCACTGATTATTAAGCATTGAAGCTTTGAACTATAATGATTTACCTAACATTAATGTGGACAAAGCTTTCAGTCCTTTGAGAAGAAGGTAAGTTATAGTTTTTCTGTTTTAGTCTTTTTTATGAAAATTGGTATAAAGATATGGATTTGGTAATACTGTTCTTACATATATGTTAGGTTTTAATAATGGAAATACCAATTTCCTATATGATTAGTATTGCTTTTTGGAGCATCTGCTCCAAATTTGTATAAAGTATACATTTTTAATTTATAGATATAACCATATGTCTTTTGGTATAAAAATAGGAAATAAGTTATCATGGGTTGATTCTTCAGTTTATTGTTCACAGAAAACGTGTTTTATATTGAGCTAAATGGATTGATAACAAGGGTGGTTTTTCTATACATTTATTGCACGTGTTTATATGAAAGGTGAATATTATTGTAATATAAGAAGCATTGTTGAATTGAATCAATCATGGTTACCTTTTTACATTTTACACGTAAGGGAACTTGAAGATTGAAAATGGGAACAATGAAGGCTGATTAATTTTTGGCTCTTTGTAAATGGAAACAATAAATGGGAACAATAACTGCTGAGTAAGTGGTTTATCAACATTCTATTTCCCTTAACAAAGTATTTTGCCCGTTTTGCACAGCAACACACAAATTAAATTGGCTTCATTAATAGTGAATTTGTTAAATAAGAACATGTTTCTTTCTTTTGTATTCATTAAGCGAAAACTAAAACATGCAGATCCAAAGGTAAAGCCAAAGACTTGTAACCAAATTTGTTTTCTATTCATACTTTAAATATATAAATAATCAATTTTGTGGACTTATTTTATGGATTTATCCATATACCAAAACTCAGAAAGAGTAAATAAATATGCATATTTGTCTGAAATTTCGTTTTACACGGCGGTTCTACAATATTTTCTGTATTATAACTTTGGTAATTTGTAGCCTTATCTTTCTGCAATGTTTTGATTAATTATGATCTTGGTTTGCTGTTGTCATGAGACTTGTGTCATAAATTATGCGATGTTCAGTGATTTCATCGATTATTAAATAGTGGTTGAGTTTTTTTTATGAGCTAATTATATATCTGTGCTTTTTGTCTATTTATTTGGCAATGACGATACTTCTAAAAATTCTTGGTCTAGAAGCTGAAGATAACAGAGCCTGTGCTTTTGACAGAAGCTGCTCTTAATCCAAAAGCAAACAGAGAAAAAATGACTCAAATCATAATTGAGACTTGCAAAGTCCCTGCAGTGTAAGTTGCTATTTAGGCTGTTCTTTTCTTGTATGCTAGTAGGCGTACAATAGGTTTGTATAAAGGTTATGGCGTTTTTGTTAATAAAAATATCTGTATTGCTGGCTTGCTGACAATTTTTTTAAAAACCTTGTTATCTTTGATTCACATACTTGAGTCTGTTTACTAAAACATTCTTACTGTAAGGTTAAACCTTTAAGTGGGAGAAACTTAGTTCTCTACAAGTTTCATTCATAATCATTCCTGACAGTCATTTTATTGTAGCATGGATTCAAAAAGAGATCATAGTGCCAATATTTTCTCAGTATTCTGAGACAGTTCTTTAAGACTGCCTAACGCCTCAAAACAAGCAAAAGTTTTTTAAGTTTTTAATATTCAGTTGGTATGACCTCGCGAAGCTGTATTTATCCAAACTCAAGCCAAACAAAACCTGAATTTAAGTTGATTTATTTAGATAACTAATTAATTAACTAAACTATGATTTTAGTTATCATTGTTTTATTAATCAATTAACTAAACTCTACGTTTGAAATTGATCACTAGGTATTGTTTTTGACTTTGGTGATGATGTGAGCCACGTCGTTCCAATCTATGAAGGATATGCCCTACCTCATGCAATTCTTCGTCTGGATCTTCCTGGTCGTGATCTAACCGACTCTCTATTAAGATCATAACTGAACTTAGCTATATGTTCACCTAGTAAGTAAGTTGTATTTTTTATTATCACGTTTGTGTTTTCTTGTGTATTGTTGTTTCTGTGATTTCTCATCCTTCAAAACAACTAGGAACATGAAGCTTCAAAATTACATTACATTGTTCAAAATTGTGGATGTGATATATATATATTTGAATTTCTATATTACTAACGTTAAGAGTAGGCAAAATACTAACCTTAATGCTAGTAGCCGCCACCTAATGTTAAAGGTAGAGGATATAACCATTGCTTTTCTAAATTATTTAGCTGTTAAGTAATATAGGAGTTTTAACATTTGAGTTCTGTTATTGTAGTTTACACAACCTGGCTAATATTTCTGCCTAGTTACTGAAAGATGCACTTCCCTACCCATTTTCTTCATAGATTGTTATAATGTCTTATTACAGTTAAGTTGCACAGATCTTGCTTTTTTGGATCTCCCGCTGGTTTAATGATGGCTATATATTTTTATGTACCTTCTGCAGAAATGCAGTGCATTTATATAAAATAACAAAGTCAAATATCTCAACCATCTATGGAGAGCTGATCCCATTTCATATCTTCATGTTCCTTTTTCAGAGGGACACATCAGGGCTTAGTCAAGAGAACACCGAGCTCAAAATCCGTTTACAAGCTATGGAGCAACAAGCTCAACTTCGTGATGGTAACCATAGATGACTGCAATCATTTTAAATCATGTTCTATATAGTAACTGCAATATAATGTTTCTTGCACATCATTAAATGAAGCGCTGAAGCATGAAGTGGAGAGACTGAGGATAGCAACAAGGGAGGGCTTACATCCTGGTGAAAATTACAGTTCAGCAATGTGCAAACGTCATCTTATACCAACAACATGTCATCATCATTCTTCTGTCATCCTCAGCAGATACGGCAAAATTACAGCCCTTCTCCTATGCTTTCATTCCAAGGTCAAGGTGTAGAGGTTAGCAATGGTTACAATGCCGCGAAGTCTGAGAACTCTTCTATTTTTCTCCAGGTAAAAACAGCAGCAATGCTTGATTGTGGTTCTATGTATACATTCTTCGTAAATTATGCAACTTTGGTTTATGGTTTATGGTCACTGTTTTATTGGTACATTTGTTGATTTGTTGGGTTCCTAAGCTGTGCATGCGCCGGGTGCATTGATGTTGGTAACGGGAATATCAGAATGTCATCTATAAAAGCAGCAGTCTATATCATGTCATGCTTCTGATGTAGTAATTTTCAGTTCATGCTTCATGCAAAAGGTAGCAATGAGAGTGACTTGTCATCTTATGGATTTTACTCTTTGTTATGCTAGTATCAATATAAGATAAATGGTTGCTAATTATGATTGTAAGGATGTTAAATTTTGCTATTAATTAAGAAAAACAATCAGTTTTGGAAGCTATAACAATAATCATTATGTTATCACATCTCAGTAGTATCAGTGTCAAATCTTAAACAACTACTGATTGCTACCTTGAATGTGAGAATAGTATCATGCTGGCAAAACGTGAACACTTTTGGAATTATTAACTAAGTTGCAATCAAATATTTTATTTTTTTGAGGGAAAATGAACTGGATTGTCTGCTTCCGCAGAGGTGTGCTCATTAAGGAGTATTCAAACGGTTATAACCGCGAGGATTATGAAATTTACTAACGGTTTTAACCGTTGGAAGAACAAAATCTTCTAACGGTTATAACTGTTAGAATATTCGTTACGAAGTTTACCACGCACCTTCTAATATGGTTATAACCGTTAGGAATGTAATTTGTAACGCTTATAACTGTTACGAAATGACAATTCTAGTGTTGTGATATGTACTACTGGATCAGATACATCATTATTCATAAAAACCAGGGAAACATCTACTACTTATATATTAGTATATGTGGATGATTTAATTATCACAGGTAGTGGTGAAACTGAAATTAAAAAATTAGTAGACTGCTTAAACATTCAGTTCTTAATAAAAGACTTGGGTGAATTATCCTATTTTTTTGGAATAGAAGTTAAGAGAAGATCAGACAAAGAAATTCACATTTGCCAAAGAAAGTATATTACAAAGTTGCTGAATAGAACAAACATGAATGAAGCAAATGGACAACCCACTCTTATGATATCAAATCAGTATTTATCGAAGAACGGGGGTGCAATGACCCGGGGGATTTGCGATCTTGGTAATCGACATAAACTCAATGTCGACAATTCAAGCATCGGAAATACCAGATAGTTAATGAAAGAAAATAGAGGGTGAGAATAGATAAGATAGAAAATTATAATAGAAGAAGGAGAAGAACATACAACATCAGAGTAAACACGAATCTCACAGCGGAACGAATAAAATATACTATGTAACATAACTTTGAAATATAAATATGTATCTGAATACACATATCATTATCAAAGTACAACATTTACAATACAGCGGAAATAAACAATAGCTATATGATCCTGAAGCCTCCTGCTCCAGCTTTCCAATTATATCTGTAAAATCCCGACTACTTGACTGCCCGTACAAAATTGGGCACCCAAGAGTTTAGGGAAAACAAAACAAAATAAACTCCGAGTCAGTCATGTGACTGGTGTGAGTAAACTTCAACCATTTGTTTAACTTTTAAAATCCTTTTAAAAGAAAGAATAATCATAAGACCAATCCACACATAAACACGGATGGTTTTTACCTTACAATAACCCAAAACGTTCTTTTTATCAAATCTCTTCTGATATTATAATAATGCCTAAATCAAATAGATAGCAATCTAGTAGAACGCTTTCATCTCATGCTCTACATATATAACATACAATCAAAAATCGCGGGCTCTTATTGGATAATGAATTCCCAACTATGACAAGGTATGGAACCACCTTCCGATCAGTGTACTATAGAAGCGATACACTGGAGTACAACAAGAACATCTTGTAACTCAGCCACACATAACCAGCAATTCATTTTGCTTGAATGTTCTGAATATATTGTCACCTTACGGTTGGTATACCAACATAACAGTTCCCGGGAGATATTGAATTGAAAGAAGTAACAAATATGAATATTCTCAAGATGGTGACAATATACCCTAATTGGGTGTGACCCACTTAGCCATGTTGCCTGCCCGATTTCTGTCATTTCCTAGTTGATGAGGCTTGAGGTCATAATGTATCTTTTAACAGATCACCCCTTTATTTACTTTGATTGTCACATTGTCATACCCGCCAAATCACAAATTGATTTCCCCAAAAATACCACGGGTATACAATTAACAAAAACGAATTCCCCACCACCAAACGTAAATACGTTTGAAGAGATAAATTTACGTGATCTATTAAATATACTCTGTCAGACATTCTTCCATACAGGTTGTCCTGGGACTGGACAAACCGAAGGCACTATTCCATAAACCCATCTTAGGCAATTTCTACCTAGGATCACCTGCACAACCCTTGTATAAACTCCATCTTCAATTATCTTCATCATATTTGATTCGCAACGCTAATGCCCATACGGAGTGGTTTTCAGATAATAAATCTGATACCGGTCTCTCCGTATTGACAATGGAAATGGTCAAAAACTATGATAGTCGGTTATTAAACTATCAAAGGAAAATATGTGTACGAACAACGGTCGTATTTCCAAATGGAAATCTTACCGTTCAATCATCATTTCATTTCCCAATTTCCCATTTATCGTTTCCATATATTCATTAATTCTTTATTTTCTAAAGTTAGAAAATATACATTATTAATCTTGGAAAACGTTTCCATTTCTGATTCACGCATCAATATCTTCCCACCTCTATCAGTCTCTAGCTGTAAACTAGTAAGAGAACAACTTCCCAAGTAGAAACCCCGAAGGCCGAAACCAACATCAGATCGATACACAGAAAGCCATTCCAACTCAACTAATTTCCAATCAGTTTCTAATTTCAGTAATTCCATTTAAATTCCTAATTCAAACCCCAAATTCCTTTATAATATTTTATTTGCAAAATATTTACTTTAATCTAATTTTTCACATAGAATGTGAATAATATTATCTTTATATAATCAAAACAGTTTGATTTTGTATTTAAAACCAAATATCCAAATTCCAAATTCTATTTATACTTCTATTTATACACAATTCGTAAAAATCTTATTTATAACTCCCTTTACACTGCTAAGTTCGCATTTGATTCCAAATATCGGTGTTGAAAGTTGAAATCGATTTTACTTCTCTATATAATTTCAAACTTATATATCCCATTTATCAAATAGTAAATATTTTATTTAATTTATAAAACATTATTTATAAATTAATCTTCTCAGTTTATCTGTTAAAATAGATTCAATTTAAAATCTACTTTAAATTAATCTTTTCCATTTAACTGTTAAAACAGATTCTATTTAATATTTATTTTCCGCATATTTCCTTTTATAAAATTCTATTCATTTCCCAAATATTTCCTTTTATAAAATTCTATTCATTTTATAAATATTTCCTTTTATAATTCTATTTATTTTATAAAATCCTTAAATTCATTATCCACTTTGAAATTCCTTTTTATAAAATCTGTAATAACCGGGAAATCCGAGGCAATTTAAAAATTTTATTTTGGCTATTTTAATGAATTTTGATTATTTAAAATGAATTATTTTAAATAATTACGACGAAAAATTTATTTTCGACGAAGTTAAAACGAATAAATTTATTTTAATTATATAACGAGCCTGAAATGGCGCTGGAGTTCGAAAATTCGATTTCGGATTTCAAATGAATATACAGAATTCGTTTTAAGTCGGAATTGGACGAAACAAGAAATATTCGAATCTATTTAATCATATCTTTCTAACGGATGTAAGAAACTGAGATTTCGTTTTAGAAGTTGAAAGATATTTCAAGTTTAAAATTCAAAAAAGTCGCTGTGGAATTTATATATATTTTAATATATATAAAGGCCTTGAAAATAGCCGTTTTGCAAACGACCTCGGTTTTCGACGAAACCACTTTTGTTGGATCCGCGATGCCGAATTATTGCTAGGTTTCAAAATTCATAATTTTCTAAATCAATATGTGAGCGTGGCAAAGGAAAACGCGTTTGACCAGTTTCAGTTGATTTTAATCGACTGGAAAATGGCCATTTTTCAAACGGTCTCAGAATTCGACAAAATTAGTTTTGTTAGGACCGTATCGTCAATACGAAGCTAGAAAATATTTTTTGGAAATTTTTCTAATTAGTATGTGGCCCCGGTAAATTGAAATGTGCGTTCAAATTCAATATATAGAGTTATATTTTGATTTTGACGAAAACTGATCGAAACAGGCGAATCAGCCTGCGAAACATATTCCATTGTGTTCGGAATGGGGGTAATGTGCTATGGGCGACAGTCGTTGGGTCTCGTTTAGTGGTCGAATGAAAAGTCAACATTTTGAAATAAAAATAAAATAAATATTATTTATACTCTCCCCCACTCTCTCTCTCTCTAGATAAACACCCCCCCTCCCCCCCCCCCCCCCCCGTTCGATTAGAAAAAAAAACCTAGGGCGCAGCCGCCACTGGCGATCGCCATCCACCCCTCATCGTGCCTTCCCCTAAGCCGCTGCCCTCTGACAACTCCCCCTCCACCTCGACGACCTCGCGCGGCCTCCCCCTCCGTTCTGCTCCAACCAACGAACCCCCAAACCCGAAGCGAACCACCGCGCCAGAGCCTCCCCCACCCCATCGACGACACAACGCGCGCCATCACCTCCAGCGCACCTCCGACGAACTGCAAACCCTCCCCCTCTCTGAACGTGGTGAGTTTTATTTTATTTTTAGCTTATTTATATTCTTTAATTAAATAAAATCAGTTTTTTTTATATAGGAGCATTTATAAAATCAGTTTTATTATATAGTTAATATGATAAAGATTAGATTTTTAATTTGAAAAACTTTGATTTTTAATGAGAGAAAGGTCATATTTTTAATTAGAGAAGGGTCATATTCTTAAATAGAAATGGATTGGACTTTTAAATAGGAAAAGATTGGATTTTTAAATAGAAAAAGTTAGATTTTTAAAAATAGAAAAAATGAGATTTTTAGAAATATAAAGATGAAAATATAATCTTTTCTATTTATATAGCGTTGTAAAAATATAATATTTTCTATTTATATAGCGTTGTAAAAATATAATCTTTTCTATTTATATAGCGTTGTAAAAATATATTCTTTTCTATTTATAAAGTGTTGTAAAAATATAATCTTTTCTATTTATATAACGTTGTAAAAATTCGATTTTTATAATGTAGAGTAATAAAGATGTGATCTTTATAGAAGTAGCAATGTAAAAATATAATTTTTATATAAGTAGTGAACCAAAAATATAATTTTTATATAGTGATAAGGGTAAAAATAGAATTTTTATCTATATAGTAGCAGTATAAAAATGTGATTTTTATCCATATAAAGCGAAATAAAAATGTGATTTTTATATAAATAGCAACAATATAAAAATGTGATTTTTATATATGTAGTGGCTACGGACAACGAAAGTGACAAAAGGCGAGAACGACGAAGATTTCTAGCTACATATGAAGAGTCGTGGCGATTGGTTTAGCTAGTCGGTGAGAACTCCTCACTTTTATTTTAATTTCTAGTTGAAATATATACTAGGATGTAGACGTTGTTTAGTAGCACCCGACACCCGTCGTCCACAGAACATGGATAACTTGTTTGTTTGGTTGCTGTCTTGTGAAATTTGATTGTGTGATGTGGAATAAAATAAAATATTTTATAGTGGAAAATATTTTATAGTTAAAAATATAATTTTTAACGTGTATATAAAATAAAGATTTATAAACAAATCGAACGATTTGTTTATACACACACATTTGACTGATATTGATTGGGACGATAGATTTTACACATCGCCCAACTGCACAAATAAAACCTGTGTTTGATTGATTGAAACCCCACACGGGTATTGGGATGAAGTTGGACATACACTAATCCCAATAATTAGCTGTATGTCGATCGATTGATTGACAGACTGTGTAAGCATTAAATATTTATATTTGATGCTTATACAGTGTAGAATGCACTCTGGATGATGGATTGTTGTTTTCATTATTGTTATACACCTTTGTTGTGTGAAATCCATATAATCACATTATATGGTAATTGACTGTGTCTGATTCCAGTTCAGAATTATTGAATATTTTAAAATAATATTCAGTGAATATTGAAATGTGAAGTTGTGTTAAGTAGTTAAACGCCATTTTAATACGAACGAGAATTTTGTCGATTTTATTTATTTTACAATGAATATCGAAAGTGATTTCAAAATCTGATAAATTGAAATGAATTGAAATCTGATAAATTGAAATGAATTGAAATCTGATAAATTGAAATTCGAATTAAATTGAAATGAATTAAAATTCGAATTAAATTCGAATTAAATTGAAATGAATTGAAATTCAAATTAAATTGAAATGAATTAAAATTCGAATTAAATTGAAATGAATTAAAATTCGAATTAGATTGAAATAGAATTGAAATCGTTTTGAATTGAATTTAAAACGTATTGAAATCGAACTGAATTGGATTTGAATTGAAATGGATTTGAATTGAAATCGAGTTCAAATGAATTTAAAACGAATTTATATTGGAAAGATTCAAATTTGATTTGAATTTGAAATGGAAGTTGTAATCGTTTTGAAAACAAATTTAAAACGATTTATAAAATACGTTTTAAAAGGAAATCGACGAAATATATATAATATATATTATATATATAATGGCCTGAATAGAACGCGTCGCGTTGCGGTAGTACGTGGATTTCGACCATTGACTTCGAATGGACATTGCGGGAGATCCGACCGTCGGATTCTCCTAAAACCGGAACCATTGGGTTCGTATCGAAATAATCGTTTTGAAAACAAATTTAAAACGATTTATAAAATACGTTTTAAAAGGGAATCGACGAAATATATATAATATATATTATATATATAATGGCCTGAATAGAACGCGCCGCGCAGCGGTAGTTCGTGAATTTTGACCATTGACTTCGAATGGACATTGCGGGAGATCCGACCGTCGGATTCTCCTAAAACCGGAACCATTGGGTTTGTATCGAAAAGAGCTTTCTAATGAATATTAGAGATTTGAAATCTAACAGTTGGATTTGGAATTATGTCCAAATCAAATTTGAAAAAGGTCGCTATAAGTGCAGTTCGATGGCCGTTGATGGAAATCGACTGTACGGGCCTTGATAAAATTATTAAAAATAGTAATAATTTGTGTAAAATCATAAGAAATGATTTGGGACGAATTGGGATGAAAAACTCCATATTTGAAAAGATAAAAGTAGATTTTTATCGAAATGAACTAGTTTTGAACTAGAATTATAATTCTATTTATTTTTAAAATAAATAAAGTGGATTAGAAATGGTTTTGAAAATAAACAGAATTTCCAATAATTGAATTGGAATGGATTGGAATCGAAATTATCTTTGGAATATTTCGATGTTGGATTTCGTGATTATAGAGATATTGTTATGGAAATTTGAAAGATATATTTATATCGTTATTTCCAATACGATATTTGTTGGTCGTAGAATTTGATATTGAATATAAGCCGATATATTTTCTATTCAGAGCCTTGTATTTAATATCAAATGTGATTTTGGGTTGTCATGAACGGTATCTTCAATAATATTGTTCTTAGACCCAAAGGAGTTAAGAAAATCAGAAACTAACTGGAGATTAGTTAAGTTGAATGGTTTCTTGGGTATTGATCTGATGTTGGTTTCGGCCTTCGGGGTTAATACTTAGGGAATTGTTCACTTGCTATTTTACGGTTAAAGGCTGATAGAATGGAATGTGATTTTGGGTTTATCGTGAACCGTGTTTTAATGACATTGATTCTTTAACCCAGTTAAAGATTAAAACTAAGTGGAGTTTTAATGAATCTTTAATTAGATTGAAAAGATCGAGAATAGAGTATCACTAGTTTTGCTCCAGGCGATAGTTAAATCTTTAATTAGATTTGAACGTGAAATGGTAATTGAATTTACCGATAACACCATGGTGTTAGATATGAAGTATTACCAGTTTTACTTCATGGGATGAATAGGTTAGGATTGGGAAATAAAATAAATAATTACTTCGGTGTGGTTCGTTAATCCCGACTAGTTTGAAGTGATATTCAAAGGAAGATTAAAGAATAAATTTAAAAGAATTTATCTTTGATAAAATTAATGGGAACCTTTCCCTAAGAATGTGAAATTTAGAAACTAACTGTAGGTTATCTAAGAATAATGGTTTCCTGGGTATTGATCTTATGTTGGTTTCGGCCTTCGGGGTTAATGTTTGGGGAATTATTCTCTTGCTAATTTATGGTTAGTGACTGATGAATTGGAATGAGACGTATGTTGTGTTTGTGTAACACTTGTTTATTATATACGCGAGTTATTCAGGAAGACCGGGTTTATCCCATTCTGAATAGCTGATTCGACGTGGTGTCGAGGATGAAGACGGTGGTCGAAGACCGGAGGTCTTCACGTCGTTTGGGTGATTACTGATGATCTTGATTGGGCCGTACACCCAAGAGGAGGGAATCAGTTAGTGATCGTCCAGACGTACTTGGAGATCGATGGATATGCGAGGTACAAGGTGCCTCCGGTTTCGTTCAGACCCAGAACGGACTTGTAAATGGACTGTGTGTCTGACATTGGATATCATTCTGTGTGATTGATAGATATCGGTTGCATGGAGTGGTTTGTCTGTGTGGCATGCTAAGATACAAATGATCAAGGCTTCTGTTGAAAAGCAAAGTCTTGTGGTTGATGATCAAAGCATGGCCTGTGTGGCATGGTTGATGATCAAAGCATGGCCTGTGTGGCATTGCTTTGTGTAACGTTGATTCGCGAGCCTCACACCCCGGTTGTGAACTAGAAACGGGAGAGGACTGCAGGGAGGACATGTGTTTCCTTCTAGCTAGAAGTGGCGTCAGTGGTTTTACACGCCCTGACGAGTTTGACTTATGTGGTTGTTGCTGTTGCGAGGCGCCCCGGATATATCGGTCGTTCTCGAACCGATGGAGTCATTCGTTGGCTCATTTACGCCCATAGGGCGGGGAGACGTAGTGTTCAGGGTTTCGTCTAATCCACATCGGTGGACCGGCCCTGAAGATCCAAGGGTCGATGCGTTCTGATCCTGAGACATGGGCTAGATTGTCTCGAATCGGTAGAGGACTATCTTTAGACTCGGTTCACAAATGGAAATCCAATTTCCAAATACGTGACATTTGCGGTTTTGATTGTAGAGCCTAGTATGATGACATGATATATGGTACCCATGCCGTCTATGATTGATATTTATGATTGAAATTGTTTTGACATTATACACTTATTATAGTATCAAATGATTTGTTTTAGCGTATCAAGCATTCTTTGGCTATTATAAGGTAAAACCCTATCCTCCGGTTTTTGTTGCATTGTGTGATGGGACCTGGGTCTTATAATAGCTTCATTGTTCTTTATTTAGCACTGCGCTGTTGTTTTATGCACTGGTATTCTTGGGAGGAAACCCGTTCCGTGTTACACGACGTGGTCCCTTGATTTACCTAACTTTAAAATAAAGATTAATAACTGTTTTAGTTCTCACACCAGTCACATGACTGACCTGGAGTTTATTGTTTTAACCTAAACTCTGGGTGCCCTTATTTTGACACGGGCAGCTAGTAGTTTTGGTTTTGCAGATTTATATTCACAAGATCCTGATTTACAGCTGGAACGATACCCGGAAAGCTCTGTATCCGTATATTACCTCTAGTTGTGTTTTGTATTATTTTCCGCTGCGATGTATTTAAATGTAATTTAAATCTCTGATATTTTTTTGTGTAATATTTATTCATACTCTGTATATTCTTGTATTCTGATGGAATAGTTGTAACATACAATGAAATGTTCTTTTGTCTGCATTCTTTTGTGTGTTGTTCTCGAAGTATCCGCTCTTTCCTTCACGGGAAAGTTACAGGTCTTCACAAAATCATTTAATTTTATATAAATATATTTTATTTTCACTATACACTTTGAAAATTCCCTTTTAAATTCCAGTATTATATATGGTATATAAAATACCAAATAACAAGGATCAATATTATCCAAATACATATAATCATTAACAGATTATATATCACATCACATATCATAATATATGAAAAACAAAAACATAAATGTTGAGGAATCCAGTTGGATCCCTCCAACATGTTTCCCTGCATCCACATATGTTAAACAATATAATTAACATCAATTTAATTTCAATATGAAATATTCTGATAAACAGAATCAATATAATATTAATGATTTATATATATAATTATGTCTATGTTTTCAACCAACTAATTAGTAGTTCAACCAAACAGTCAACACACAGCAATCAACCAACATTTATCAATTCTAAAAATACATTATACAAAATATAAACTGTTCGGAGTTAGTGAGATTTACTCACATTAGAGGATCATCGTTAAATAACGATAACTGTCGGTTGATTCAGACAGACAATTTATTTCGCTATAAATTGTAACGGGCTCCAATTCACTCCCAGTCAGTTTCAGTATGTAGCTCCCGCCATACGATCCCAAAGGATCCGACCGTTCATTAATCTGACACCGTATGCAATAGTTATGATATTAAGAAGTTAATATACAATTTAATAAATGTGTATATATTAAAATGTCATCAACAATTTAATTAACATTAAATTAACCTTTTAATTATCCTTCTTAACCATTAAAATCCGCAACTCGTCTCTTCTTCCCTCCCGTATACCTGCTACTACCACAACATCATGCACCATGTCCAAGCTTCATTCATACTCCTCCACACTCATTTTAAAATACAAAACAAAATCACCATTAACCCCTTAAATGTATTTAGCCGCTTAACCTATGATCAACCGTACTAACCCTTCTTCCACTTCTGTATAATCCCGTTTCTTCACAGTCGCTACTCCCCATAGCTGCTATTTTTTCGACGGCAAATTCCACTTCTCCACTAAATGATTTTCAAAACTGAAATTACCATCATATTCTCCTCCACATTCTTTACTCACTCAAAACAACGCTACATTCCTCCCTCCATAACACGTCTTCCAGCTCCTTACGAAACCTACAAAAAAAACAATGCATTTTTTGTCATTAAATTCGCCAAAACTCCCACAATCCAAGCTACAACCTATAACGAACTCATATATAATCCCAAAACTTCGAATTAATGCTCAAATCCCCGATGAATCTCAACCTTAATGAACGCTAGAATACTGACAGTGAAATAACAAGCTTCGAACTATGTAAAACTATTATGGGACGGATGTAAATCACACAGCGAATTCAAATATATGAGTCTCCTGATTTACTGGATTTTGTTTTGAATTTTAAGGATTTTAAAAACTCACGTTTGTAGTTTGAGCTGAAGAAAACAAGCGGCTTGACTTTTGTTGATTACCAGCAAAATTAGATTAGGAAAGGTAAGGGGTATATATATAGGTTAGCTTAGCTTCTAGGGTAAGCTTCTCGTATTATTTTTATTAATTTATACTTAATGTTATATGTATTTACCAATTAAAAATCGGTGTGATCACATACGATATCCAATTCCGACGAAAATGGACATGCAGCTACGGTTCGACATTGCGGACCCAACAAAATTTGTTTCGTCGAATTCCGACTCCGTTTGCTCAGACAATATATTTTTAAAGTTAGATTATTGACTGTTTTTCACATTAAAATTTCGTACGGCCACATACTGACATCAAAAATCACGGAAATTGAACTAATAATAATTTAATATTCCGGATCCAACAAATTTAGTTTCGTCGAAAACGGAGGTTGTTTGCAAAACTGGCTATTTTTAAAGCTCTAAATAAACCCATTTATATATTAATATATTTAAAAATAATTAAATTAAATATTTATAAATAAATATTATCGTATATATTCACAATAAAATATCATACAACTCCAAAATATTCTTATCTGAATTTATAACTCGATATTTCAAATCCAGTGTTAAGTCGATACCCAATCTATATTTAAAAACCCTTTTATAACATAAATAAAATCGTTATAAATTATAAAGGAATTCCATAGCGACTTTTCGAAAATTTGATTTGGACACAACTCACAATCTACACGACGAAATCTCGATTTTTCTCTTCCATTAGAAAAATATACTTCACCAGCTCTGAACGTTTCTTGTTTCACAGAAATCCGACTTAAAACGGCTTCGGTATATTCATTTAAAGTTCGAATCGCCAAATTACAAACTGCCGCGCCATTTCAAGCTCGATTATAATTATAATATCATTTATAAGTTCAAACTTTATTTAAATAATAAATTTGTTATTATAGTTCAATTATAATCTGAATTATATATTAGTTAAATGATTCAATTCACACCATATTACCAGTTCTACTATTTTTGAATATTATTAAATATATAATTCTATTACTAACATTAACTAAATATTCAATATTATTTAATTCTGGCCATTTTAAATTACCAAACCATTATTTAAATAATTTAATAAATTATTTATTATCTTAAAAATACGTGTCGTTACATTCTTTCCCCCTTAAAAGAATTTCGTCCCCGAAATTGCTAAGGTAGAAAATTAATTGGGTTAAAAATTATTTGTTTTATTTATCAACTTCATTTTTAACTGAACCAGTTTATTTCAACTAAAATATTAATTTATTTCTATTAACGAATATTTTCAAAAATCCTGAAAATTTTCGAACACCCGAAATTTTCGAAAAATTTCGCCAACGTCTCCTTTGTACGGCTCAATCGGTACAACTACAACTCGTCTTTCTAGGCCTTCTCCAACCTAAAAGAAAATCAAATAGCCAAGCGGCTTGCCAAATAGACTCATAAATCTCATGCTTATACCAAATATAAACTTGTACCTTTTTGTCGGGCATTATATCCTTACCATCTGTTACCAATTCTGCATATACTAATACATTTCCAACTTGATCTCTAATCCATTTAACTTTAACACAATCATTCACTTATTCAAGCCAAATTCCATTCTCAATCTCAAATTCCATTCTTGATTCTCAAATCTTAGTTTACCAATACAATATACTTAACCAAGTTAAGTTACCTTTCCACATTTCATTAACTAATTAATTCCTCTAATCAGTTATCTTTACCTCATAACTCAAATCTGATTTTTATTTCAAAAATCAATCCATTTCAATTCACATGGGTCCAATTATATTCCACAATCTAGTTTTACACGATATTACTTTATTTCAATTCAGTTTCCACTTAACTGGTTTCAATTCCAATTCCAATTTGCTTTCCCAAATTCTAATTTAATTTGTTTTAACTCAAACAATATTTTCTTGGAAGTTTTAAATAACTTTGCTTTTCACAAAAATCAAACTTTCCTTTTCAGGATTCAAAACAACTTGTTTTTCTCAAAACAATTCAAATTGAATATCTTTGGTAGTAATCCGTCACTTAGAAACTCGAAAATGAACACTGATGATGTGGCCAGCATCATCAGAATTATTTCCCAGCGACTGAAGTGAGTTCAATACTATATCACTTTTCAAAACCATTTTTAAACACTTTCATTTTGAAATTATTTCAAAATATCCTTCTCAATGCTTGTAAACAATTTAAAATCTCCCAGGATCTTAAAATTCTCATATATTAAAACTAAATCACCTTACAAATACTTTTCCAACCTTTAGGAATTTTAATTCCAATTCTGATTTAAATTTCAGATTTAATTCACTTCATTACACTTACTATGTCGATTCATTTACCCTCTTTTCAAAACATACTGTGTCGATTCATCGTATTCGAGCGTTTAGAAACTCCTACCGATACAGTGGATCAAACTGATCGACCAGAACTCATAAACAACTCAATCAATAAATCTCCACAGTATAAAACAATTTTTTATAAAATCCACAAATACGTTCGCTCATATATCAACACTCGGCTTAGGGTATTACTAACCCCATCTATACTGAGTAACGTCACAGAGCCAAGGTAATCACTTAACCTTATGCTTTGATACCACTGTAACGACCGGGGGATTTGCGATCTTGGTAATCGACATAAACTCAATGTCGACCATTCAAGCATCGGAAATACCGGATAGTTAATGAAAGAAAATAGACGGTGAGAATAGATAAGATAGAAAATTAGAATTGAAGAAGGAGAAGACATACAACATCAGAGTAAACACGAATCTCATAGCAGAATGAATAAAATATACTATATAACATAACTTTGAAATATAAATTTGTACCTGAATATACATATCATTATCAAAGTGCAGCACTTACAACACAAACGGAAATAAACAATAACTATATGATCCTGAAGCCTCCTGCTCCAGCTTTCCAATTATATCTGTAAAATCCCGACTACTTGACTGCCCGTACAAAATTGGGCACCCAAGAGTTTAGGGAAAACAAAACAAAATAAACTCCGGGTCAGTCATGTGACTGGTGTGAGTAAACTTCAACCATTTGTTTAACTTTTAAAATCCTTTTAAAATAAAGAATAATCATAATACCAATCCACACATAAACACAGATGATTTTTACCTTACGATAACCCAAAATGTTCTTTTTATCAAATCTCTTCTGATATTATAATAATGTCTAAATCAAATAGATAGCAATCTAGTAGAACGCTTTCATCTCACGCTCTACATTTATAATATACAATCAAAAATCATGGGCTCTTATTGGTTAATGAATTCCCAACTATGACAAGGTATGAAACCATCTTCCGATCAGTGTACTCTAGAAGCAATGCACTGGAGTTCAGCAAGAACATCTTGTAACTCAACCACACATAACCGGCCATTCATTTCGCTTGAATGTTCCGAATATATTGTCACCTTACAGTTCGTATAGCAACATAACCGTTCCCGGGAGATACATAATTGAAAGAAGTAACAAATATGAATATTCTCTAGATGGTGACAATATACACGAATTGGGTGCGACCCACTTAGCCATGTTGCCTGCCCGATTTCTGTCATTTCCTAGTTGATAAGGCTTGAGGTCATAACGTATCTTTTAACAGATCACCCCTTTATTTACTTTGAATGCCACATCGTCATATCCGCCAAATCACAAATTGATTTCCCCAAAAATACCACAGGTATATAGCTAAGAGAAACGAATTCCCCGCTACCAAACGTAAATACATTTGAAGAGATCAACTTACGTGATCTATTAAATATACTCTGTCAGACATTCTTCCATATAGGTTGTCCTGGGACTGGACAAACCGAAGGCACTATTCCGTAAACCCATCTTAGGCAATTTCTACCTAGGATCGCCAGCACAACCCTTGTATAAACTCTGTCTTCAATAATCTTCATCGTATTTGATTCGCAATGCTAATGCCCATACAGAGGGGTTTTCAGATAATAAATCTGATCTCGGTCTCTCCGTATTGACAATGGAAATGGTCAAAAACTTTGATAGTCGGTTATTTAACTATCAAAGAAAAATATGTGTACAAACAACGGTCGTATTTCCAAATGGAAATCTTACCGATCAATCGTCATTTCATTTCCCAGTTTCCCATTTTTCATTTCCATATATTCATAAATTCCTTATTTTTTAAAATTAGAAAATGTACGTTATTAACTTTGGAAAACGATTCCATTTCTGATTCACGCATCAATATCTTCCCACCTCTATCAATCTCTAGCTGTAAACTAGTAAGAGAACAACTTCCCAAGTATAAACCCTAAAGGCCGAAACCAACATCAGATCGATACCCAGAAAGCCACTCAGCTCAACTAATTTCCAGTCAGTTTCTAATTTTAGTAATTCCATTTAAATTCCTAATTCAAACCCCGAATTCCTTTATAAAATTTTATTTACAAAGTATTTACTTTAATCTAATTTTTCACATAAAATTTAAATAATATTATCTTTATATAATCAAAATAGTTTGATTTCGTGTTTAAAACCCAATATCCAAATTCCAAATTCTATTTGTACTTCTATTTATAGACTATTCGTAAAAATCTTATTTATAACTCTCTTTACACTGCTAAGTTCGCATTCGATTTCAAATATGGGTGTTGAAACCAATTTTACTTCTCTATATAATTTCAGACTTATTTATCCCATTTATCAAATGGTAAATATTTTATTTAATTTATAGAACATTATTTATAAATTAATCTTCTCAGTTTATCTGTTAAAACAGATTCCAAAGGATCTGACTGTTCGTTAATGTGACACCGTATGCAATAGTTATGATATTAAGAAGTTAATATATAATTTTATAAATTTGTATATATATTAAAATGTCATCAACAATTTAATTAACATTAAATTAACCTTTTAATTATCCTTCTTAACCAATAAAATCTGCAACTCATCTCTTCTTCCCTCCCGTATACCTGCTACTACCAGAACATCACGCACCATGTCCAATCTTCATTCATACTCCTCCACGCTCATTTTAAAATACAAAACAAAATCACCATTAACCCCTTAAATGTATTTAGCTGCTTAACCTATGATCAGCCGAACTAACCCTTCATCCACTTCTGTATAATCCCGTTTCTTCACAGTCGCTACTCCCCATAGCTGCTATTTTTTCCACGGTAAATTCCACTTCTTCACTAAATGATTTTCAAAACTGAAATTACCATCACAATCTCCTCCACATTCTCTACCCACTCATCCCTAAGAAACAACGCTACATTCCTCCCTTTATAACACGCCTTCCAGCTCCTTACGAAACCTACAGGAAAAACAATGAATTTTTTTGTCACTAAATTCGCCCAAACTCCCACAATCCAAGCAACAACCTATATCGAACTCATATATATTCCCAAAACTTCGAATTAATGCTCAAATCCCCTACGAATCTCAACCCTAATCAACGCTGGAATACTAACAGCGAAATAACAAGCTTCGAACTATGTAAAACTGTTATGGGATGGAAGTAAATCACACAGCGAATTCAAATATATGAGTCTCCTGATTTACTGGATTTTATTTTGAATTTTAAGGATTTTAAAAACTCATGTTTGTAGTTTGAGCTGAAGAAAACAAGCGGCTTGACTTTTGTTGACTACCAACATAATTAGATTAGGTAAGTAAAGGTAAGGGCACTACAACAAATTGACTATATTACAACGGTGGAAAACAGTTGTAAAAGACTTTTTACAACGGTGGAGCCACCGTCGTCTATTAAGAAGTTGTAATAGACTAAAATCTTTTACAACTTTTTTGCACCGTTGCGACACAGTTGTGAAATATATATTTTACAACTGTTTTCCACCGTTGTAAAAAACTTTATTACAACTTTTTATAACTGTTGTAATATATTTTATTATAAGTATTATTTAAAGTTGTAATATATGAACAAATTATATAAATATTATTAATAAAATAATTCATTTCAAAACATATTATCTACAAAACTGAAGATATCAAACAAACTTAAAACATGAACCAAAATAATATATTAGAATTTTCAAACTCTCATCATTTTTTTATAAATCATACAACTATCTCAAGTACATAAAGCAACTACAACAAAGTCCATTGAGCCTCGAATTGTTTTCCTTATTTCCTCGACTGAGACTAGTATCTTCTTCCATCTCATGCCTAAAAGACGAGCATCCATCTTCTGTATCATTGTATTTCGAAGGACTATTGGCACTTCCAGTCATCGTTCTATTACTGGTGCATTCATCTTCCTGTACAGACTCATCCATTCTAAAGCTTTAACCTCGCGAGGTCTTCATTTTACTATCGAGCGTTGTCTCATTGAGCCTAACTGATGTGAATTCTGGTTGCAGTGCATCTAGTTAGATTTGAGTTGCTTGTAACTGCAGTGATAATGCCTCGGACCTATTGGTAGCTTCAGCTACAGTTGCTCTTTCATCAAAAACATGTATATTAGTGATAAATAACAAATGCAGTGGCATACATCAAAAACATATATACTAGAGCATGTTGTTTTTGAAGAGGTAATACACCAAAAACATATATACTAGAGCATTCTGGTTGCATTGCACATCTGAAACAATGACATACAAAGCATGAGCCTATTTTGAAATGGTTAGAATATAATTTAAGCGGACGCGAACATTGGGACAAAGTATTTATCAAGTGACGTGATCTGAAAGTGATCAACTGTACTGCCATATAAATTGTACTCCGAATAGGTATACTCAGATTCATAGCATTTATATATCCGACTTAACTAAATATAAGCGATAAGGTAAAATATTATGGGAGGAAACTGGTGTCATTTTTACTGTACATACACTCTACAATGTCCTCTCAAATACGATAATATGGAGACTTGTAAATGGTACAAAAGCACTTGGAAATAGTGACAACACCGCGAGATAGAACTTGTTTTTAGGAAGGTCATATTAAAAATGCTCTATTTACTAAAGATAAGCTAATCTTTACAGGAGTGAATGTAAGTCCAGGCTGTGAATTTTGTGATCAAGCTGGCACCATTGGGCACCTATTTTTCAAATGCCTGATTATTCGTTGATTATGGTGCAATGTCATGAGCAGGCTTGGCAAAAATGGCGTGGAATGGGAAAAACTTTGTCGAGCTACTGCTACAAAATAACTTTGCCGAGCTACTGCCATTCAGGTTGCAATTATCCCGAAAGGCTTGGCATCATTGGCTCTAAAGAAGCCTAACATGATTCGTATAGGACAGATTAATTCTATCAATAAGGTGGAAAAATAATTTAATTTGTCTAAATACACCAAATCATAAATCAAGCGCACCAGATCCTAAAGCAACCAAATCCCAAATACACCAAATCCTAAAGCAACCAGATTCATATTGTTGAAATTTAGTAAATCGAATCTTGTAACTAAATACACAGAACTTACAACCAAATACGCGAAAACCCGAAACCCAAAAAACCCCTCCGCGGCATGAACTGAAGACGAAATAGGGCTGGAGCGAAAATTCATAGAACCGCTCATCTCCGATCCAGATCTAGGTTTATTCTTCCTCGCCATGAAGAGGTAAGGTCAGCGGTGGGCGTGAAAGCGAAAGGAAGAGAGGGCAGATCGAAGAAAATTGAGTCGTTGAGACGAGGTAGATGTGAGAAAAGGAGATGCGGCGACGAGAAAAGACCTAGCAGTAGTCGCCATTAATCAGTAGTCGCCATTGAGCAGTTTTATCGTAATCTTTTTATGTTAGATAATTTTTTATTAGGGGATATCAATTTTGTTTGATTTGTCCAGATATTTTTGTTTAGGGTACACGGCGGCCCGCCTAAATTTTCACCTTCCCACCTAAATTTCGATTTTGAAAGAACGTGAGCTCGGAACCAAGATTTTGTTTTCAGCGATGTTACTGCAAGCAATTAAAATACAACCGGCTTCATACACCTTATTACCTTAACTTTTTTTTTGTCAAAGCATAATTACTATTTATTAATTATTCTTAAATATTAATATTATTAGTTATTAAATATTAGTTATTGTTAATATCTAATAGGTCACTATTATAACAAGTAGAAAAAAGAACCATTGTAGGACATGAAAGCTCGATTGCGTTTTAGTTTTTGATTTGGGGAAACGAATGGTTGGAGGCAGGTCGATATCGATTTAGGGAAAGAATGGGTGGACGCAACTATTAAAAAAATACGAAGTAGCTCGGTGCTAATTTTTCGGTTTCCCGCTTAAACTTGAAGTAGTTGGAGCCAATTTTTTTGGTTTTCCGCTTAAAATTTGGATTGAACTATTAAATTGTCCCTAAAAATAGCTGCAGCGCAGAGCTATTACTTATTTAATATATGTTTTTATCATTAATTTCAATTATTATTTTAGTTAATTATAAATTATTATTATTATTTACTACTGATTTTTAACTTACAATTGTTACTTAATTAATGATTGTTGTTAAATTTTGAGTAAGATTCAAATTCAACAGTACACAAAATGTATCGTTTCGGACGGGGCGCTGCCCCGCACCCCACCGGGGGCGCTGCCCCCTGGACCCCCGCGACCTGACCGGGCAGGTCGAACCCCGTTAGCGGGGGCGTTGCCCCCGCACCCCCACCTAGGGGGGTTGCCACCCCCCCCGGACCCCCCCTCCGTAGGGATCATATTTGACAAAAGATTTTGGAAAAACTTTCAACAACGATTACTTATTAAAAAATATTATATACTAAATATTAATTGGTTATTATTAAATAATTACTAAATAATTACTAATTGGTTGTTAATTAGTAATTATTAGTAGGAATTATTTATTTATTGATGTATTTTTAATTAAATATTTAATATGTATTTATTGATTATTAATTAATAATTACTAATTAGTTGTCAATTACTAATTATTAGCATGAATTATTTATTTATTGAAGTATTTTTAATTAAATATTTAATATTAATATATAGGTTATTAATTAATAATTACTAATTAGTTGTAAATATTAATTATTAAAAATTATTTAATCAAAATAATTAATATTAAAATATTGTCATATATTACAACAGTCAAAAAATAAAAGTTGTGATAGGCTTTTATTACAACTGTCAAAATAACACAGTTGTTAAAAATAAATTTATTACAACTTTTCTAGAAAAAAGTTGTAAAAAACATTTACTACAACGGTGCTTTAACCACCGTTGTAAAATTAAAGTTGTAATATGGTGTTTTTGTTGTAGTTACAACGGTGTTTATACCACCGTTGTAAAAAACCATTTATTACAACGGTGCTTTTACCACCGTTGTAAAAACCCATTTATTACAACGGTGCGTTTACCACCGTTGTAAAATTAAAGTTGTAATATGGTGTTTTTGTTGTAGTGGGGGTATATATATATATAGGTTAGCTTAGCTTCTAGGGTAAGCTTCTCATATAACTTTTATTAATTTATAACTTGACGTTATATGTATTTACCAATTAAAAATCGGTGTGATCACATACGATATCCAATTCCGTCGAAATATGTAGTTATGGTTTGACATTACGGACCCAACAAAATTTGTTTCGTCAAATTCCGACTCCGTTTGCTCACACAACGTATTTTTAAAGTTAGATTATTGATTGTTTTTCACATTAAAATTCAGTATGGCCACATACTGACTTCAAAAATTATGGAAATTGAATCTAACAATAATTTAATATTCCGGATCCAACAAAATTAGTTTCGTCGAAAACGGAGGTTGTTTGCAAAACTGGCTATTTTTAAAGCTCTAAATAAACTCATTTAAATATTAATATATTTAAAAATAATTAAGTTAAATTTTTATAAATAAATATTATCATATATATTCACAATAAAATATCATACAACTCCAAAATATTCCTATCTGAATTTATAACTCGATATTTCAAATCCAGTGTTAAATCGATACCCAATCTATATTTAAAAACCCTTTTATAACATAAATAAAATCGTTATAAATATAAAGGAATTCCATAGCGACTTTTCGAAAATTTGATTTGGACACAACTCATAATCTACAAGACGAAATCTCCATTTTCCTCTTCCATTAGAAAAATATACTTCACCAGCTCCGAATTTTTCTTGTTTCAAAGAAATCCGACTTAAAACGGCTTTGGTATATTCGTTTAAAGTTCGAATAGCCAAATTACGAACTGCCACGCCATTTCAAGCTCGATTATAATTATAATATAATTTATACATTCAAACTTCATTTAAATAATAAATTCGTTATTATAATTCAATTCTAAACTGAATAATATATTAGTTAGATGATTCAATTCACACCGTATTGCCAGTTCTACTATTTTTGATTACTTTAGAAATAAATATATTACTCTATTACTAATATTAATTAAATATTCAATATTATTTAATTCAGGTCATTTTAAATTACCAAACCATTATTTAAATAATTTAACAAATTATTTATTATCCGTTAAAATACGGGTCGTTACAAGGGGGAAGTTATTTATAACATTAAATAATACTGGAGTGTTGTAGGAGCATTACAATATGCTACTATAACACGACCTGCCATCTCTTTCAATGTTAACAAGGTTTCCCAATTTTTGCCGAAACCCAGAAGTGAGCATTGGACATCAGTAAAACGAATACTTAGGTATTTAAAGGCTATAATCAACTTTGGCATATCATTCAAAGGCAGCAAAAGTTTGAACATTACAGCCTATTCAGATGCAGATTGGGTTACAGATATAGATGACAGAAATCAATTTTAGTTTACTGCATTTATGTGGAAGAAAGACTTATTTCTTGATGTTCTAAAAAGTAAATAACCATCTCAAGATCAAGCAATGACGCAGAATATAGGAGTGTGGCTAGCACTACAATTGAAATCTTATGGTTACAATCACTACTAAAGGGATTAAAACTATCATCCAACAGGAATCCAATCATTTGGTGTGACAATTTAAGTACAATTTATATGACAGCAGATCCTATTCAACATAATCGAACTAAACATATAGAAATCAACATTTATTTTGTTCGAAAGCAAGTACAAAAGAAGAATTTACAAGTGAATCACATTCCAACTTATTATCAAAGGGCTGACATGCTAACAAAATCACTCTCAACTGAAAACTTTCATAGATTCAGAGAAGCACTTGAAATTGAAGAATTGCAAACAAATACGAAATACAAGATGGAGTGTTCATACCTGATTCTTACCCGATCTTTCGTCAGTATACAGAAAAACTGAAATTGCTTACCAATCTTGTCTTATCTTTCCTCCTGAGTGTCCTTCTACAAGCTTTTGGTCCCGAAATGGAAAATTGGAATGTTTTTTGGCAAATTAGGGCAACAAAACATAATCCTAATTTGAGGGACGATAATGAAGGAAAGTTCTGATAAAAGGAAAGCTTGCGTGGATATGATAAAAGGAAAGCTTGCGTGGATATGATAAAAGGAAAGATGTGATAAAAAGAAAGTTTGCATGTACAATATATTTCAATATCAAGTCTTATCGCATATAGCCTGTACAACGGTCACCTGCACTTGCCTATTTTTACATCTTTCCTTTTGTTTTGTATATGAGTTGAACCTATTTATTCCACTTTACATTATTATAAATAGAGGACACCACTATACAATTTGTATCAATCTTCATTACAAGTATGAAATAATAAAACTTTTCTTCAATGTTGCCTCTACTGTTCTTTATTTCTTTCACCGAGCGAACTCTTCAGGACCCTGTTCAGGGGAAGACTGCCTCTAGTGATAAGGATAGTATGAAAGATGAAGATGATGGTATTGACTGGATTTCTGGTGACCACTCTTGGCTTCACAACAGTTTTGTAATGAGATATGATCCCTTTGAAAACATGTATTACAAATACATAACTGACTTGGATGATGATACGAGAAGACTTGAATACAAAGTTGTAGGTGAAGGTTTTGAGCTTATTGAGGAGGGTGAGCTAAGTGATAGGAACAAGTCTCTGTTCTATGATACTTCATGGGATTAGGAGTGTGAATTCCGTAGTCCTAACCCTTGTGTTGTTCCTAATCTTGTTGTACTCTTTGTTGAGTATGTCAATGTTATAATTTCAAGTGATGACTCTACTTATACCACCTTTGATGGGGACCGACTATAGTTAGTAGTATCAGAAACACTCAGTTTCTCTCTTGTTACGTATTACTATAGTGTTCTGGCACTTCAAACCAGGTGGGGTTCCTGTGCCTGTGCAGAAATCATTTTCCTTTTATCCTCGTTCTAACAAAAGTGGTACGACCACTATAAAACCAATTTGCCTTGCCAAAAAAATAAAAATTTAATTATAAATATGACATTTTAAACGTATACCATATTCATATCAACAAAAGCGATAAAAATAGTTTTCATTCAAATTCAACGTTAAATAAGTAATACAATATAAATAATATATATAAATGATGATAACGAATTTTCATTTATCTCAATAAATTTATCATATGCACTTAAATAAGAAAAGTTTCAACGTCAAATATCTACATTTTAATATTTTTACAATTATTTACCGAACCCAGGAATTTGCATACCGAAATTCCTAGTTTTAATATTTTTTTTGGTGTTGAACGGATGGGGCAGAGTCTTCTGGAAAACAATATAGACTCACCATCTTTACGGCAGCCCAATAATCATAACGAACACGGAGGTAAGCATGTATATACATATACCTATTCATCGAATAACGTTATTTCAGTGCTCATCTAGTTCCTCCACCTGAGAGCTCGGTTTTTAGGGTTTTAGAGTAACAAAGGTGCAGGCTTTACACAATTTTCTTCGATTTAACGCCTATAATAGCAGTTTAGGGTCTAGATCTAATGAATGCAGTGTGGAATTTTGCTTGATTTTTGGATTTAATGAATTTAGTGATTCTTTTTATTGTTTATTTTTGCTTTGCTACTTCTATTGTAGAACTTTTTAATTTTTTCGATCTTTCCTACACTCCTACACCTGTTATTTATTACTGAGAAATTTCAGGAAGCATTGTGTGAGGGGATTTTTTTTATCCTTTTCTTTGTTTTAATAGAGAAATTCTTGTAGTCTTTTCATCTGCGATGGTTCTTTCCTGAATTTATTGAGGTTGCAAATGCATAGAAGTGAGATTTTGATCAGTTTATTAGACTGCATGTTTTATTTTTTTCGTGTATGACATTATGTTTAGTTCTTATTCAACGTCGGGTGCAGTGGCTGTAATTTGCCAATAATTAAACATCCATGCTACGTTCTATTTTCAGATTATATATGTTATTTTAGCCGTTTGTTGCTCGGTGTTAGTTACAGATTTGGTTACTGGATCATACCAAATGCGTGGAAAAGCTGAATAAAATCATTTATATACCTATTTATGCAACAAAAATATATTTTGGTAATATATAGCAACGCATCCAACACTTCATCTCTTATATGTAATAGAAGTTAGATTTCGTAAAAATATATATTCCATTTTTAAAGTCAAAATTCTTTCAATAATTCCCGATTCTTAAACTATAAGAAGATAGCAATATTTTAAACAAAATTCAACATCTATTTCTACAACAAATGTATTGCTTTATGTGTTTTTTATTTATGTCAGACTAATTTCAACATCAACAATTTTGTTCTAGGCATCCTGGATTTCAATTTAGAAATTAGTGTTTTTAAAATTTTGAAATTGGCTAAGAACTTAAGGAAGAATGAAAGGAGATAAAGGAAAATGAGTTTGCACAAAGCTAAAGACAAAAAATGAAGGGATCTGTCAAAAAGAGAATGCTATGCTGACTGGTCGAGGAAGCTGACCCTTAAGGAAGGGGTATCCTTGCAAAATTTGAACTGAAGGAGAACCAAATAGAGGGATGATATATAATTAGATGGTAAAGATGGAAAATAATATGATAATTCCATAAGAAAATAGGCATTGGTTTGACTAGTCTCTTAAAATTTAAATTTCTTCAAATTTTGACCCTTAAATCGATTCCCCTCAGCCAAAATGATAGCCCGTTCAAAACTTCCCTTTTGGAAATGTATAACAGTACTCCACATAGTAGTTTACCGGTCCATCAGATTTTATGGAGATACTGCTACTGCTAACAACAACAATGATAATTAAATAAATCAGATTCCTGTTGGTCAAAAAAGTATTTGGTGCTCATTATTGTTTTTGTTAATCATAGGATGTTCCCACGCTTGTAATTTGTTGGCCAAGTATTGTGATTATATCTATTTTATATACTACTTTGCGCTTAACTTAGTTTTATCGAAAATAAATAAATAAATTGGCGCACTCATTTTGATGTCTTACAGTTCGAACCCATGACCTTTAGAACGTAAGTCTAGATCCCGAGCTAGTGATCCTTACAATTTTATCGTTATTTTAAGTCCACATTTTTTTCCGAATAACTCAATAAATGTTCATCTTGAGTAACAATATTTGTTGCTGTTGTTATTCTTATTGCTGCTGCTGCGGCTTTGTTTTTGTTGTGCTACTAAATTCTGAAGATGATTGTATATAAAGTGTACTGCTTGATGTTACAAGACTGGTTTTAAAATTTTAAGATCATTTATTTTGTTTTATCATTTAATTGAACTTGATTGTAATGGTTCATAGATTATAAAACCATCTCTGTTGTATTGCATCAGTTTAAATGATCAAATTACATTCACCCTGGATGGAGATAAGAGGGACAGGGGTATTGGAAATTCTTGGTCTTTTATTGTGGTCCAACTTAGATTATTATCATCTGCTATGTGCCACGAACGTTTCTGAAACACACACACACACACACACACACACACACACACACACACACACACACACACACACACACACACACACACATATATATATATATATATATATATATACACCTACACATGAAATTATACTTGTTTAAATTATTAACCCTTCTGTGCATTAAGTTGATATTCAAGTTGTAGGATAATATTTTTTAATTACCGGCTTCTAACTCTGATCTTTTTTTTATTCTCAACCACTTTGACAAGCAACCGTTCAAATTCATAATGTCTGCTAAAATCTATTCATGCATCACAAAAAGGGAACTTATTTATTTCGATACATAACCTTTATTTATTTATTGTTATTTCAGTTGACAATTCAACATGGTTTCCACAGAGGCAGCTGATGCTCTGCCACCACCACCACCCTTCATTCCACCTGATGTTGTGCCAATCAAAGCATCACAACTCAAGCGATTTGCAATGCCGCGGCCTGGGTTGGCTAAGAAAGGCCAGCCTATTCATCTTGTTACAAATCATTTTAAAGTTGCTCTGAGAAATGTTAACGATTATTTCTATCACTACAGTGTATATCTCTAACAACATGCTTTGTAGTTTTTATTAATACTACATATATCTTTTGGTAATGTTCTGATGATGTATTAGGTGAACTTGAAATATGAAGATGACAGCCCTGTTAATGACAGCAAAGGGATTGGCCGTAAAGTTATTGATAAATTGCATCAGACTTACGGTTCTGAGCTCGGTGACAAAGATTTTGCCTATGATGGTGAAAAAAGTCTCTTTACGCTGGGTTCACTTCCACGTGTGAAGAATGAATTTGCTGTTGTTGTAGAAGACTTGTCATCGAATAAGTAAACCATATATGTCTTTTTCTTGTTTTTGCCTTGAATGATTTAGTAACTTATTTCTGTCCTATATTTTTGGCAGGACTGCCACTCAATGTGATGTAAACCAAAATGAAAATGACAGTCCTGGTGGAAGTGATCGCAAGCGCATGAGGCGTCCTTATCAGGCGAAGACAATCAAAGTGGAGCTCAATTTTGCTACAAAAATTCCAATGCAGGCGATTGCTTTGGCTTTAAGAGGTCAGGACAGTGAAAACTCTCAGGAAGCACTACGGGTTCTTGATATAATTTTAAGGCAGCATGCAGCAAAGAAGTACATTTTCTTTCTTCATCTATCTCTCAATTACTTGTTAAAAATAACTGGGATCAGGTTTTGTTATGCAATCTTCTTTTTTGTAGGGGTTGCTTGTTAGTCCGGCAATCATTCTTTCATAACAATCCTTCTAATTTTACTGATATTGGAGGTGGTGTTATGGCCTGCCGAGGCTTCCATTCAAGTTTTCGTACCGCTCAAGGTGGATTATCTCTAAACATAGGTAATATGGTTATTAGTTTCAATTATTGTGACTTTATTTAAATTATTTGTTTAACTTAGGTAATGTTAGTTGCCAATGTTGTGGGAGTTGCTTTTACGATAAAAATGTCCTTAAATTGATGAGCTCCTTGCAGGATGCTTTTTATAATAAAGCCTTTAATCATTTTCATTTTATGCAGATGTCACTACTACTATGATAGTTAGACCTGGACCAGTGGCTAATTTTCTTGTAGAGAATCAGAAAGCAAAAGATCCATTTTCATTAGATTGGACAAAAGTATGTGGGTAAACTATATAGGGATTTTTTTTTTCTTTAAGACTCTTCAATATAAAAGCCTTCTACGGGCGATTATATATCACTAATTAGTTCCATAATTCTGATATTTATTCAGGCAAAGCGAACGCTGAAGAATTTGAGGATTAAGACTCTGCCAAATAACCAGGAATTCAGAATTACTGGCTTAAGTGACATGCATTGCAATAGGCAACTGTGGGTGTATAACAGCTCTATATTTATTAACTGAATGTCTTACGAGGAAATTCCTTTACAAGTCTACATTTTTCTTGAAAAGCAACCTTAAGTATCTTCACCATATTTGCAATATGGTAATAAATACCCACCAACATTACAGTTTTTATCACAATTACAAAAGTAGAGTCAATTAAAAGGCTGACCTAGTCTTAGTATCATGTATCATCTATGATGTTATTACTCAAGCAGTTGCTCTACGACTGCAAAATATGTAACTTCATTCTTCACATGTATGATTATAGACATTTTGCTTGATAGTTTTTCTGTGCTCTGTTGAGTTGCTTTTTATTTGAGTTGGCACTGTTAATTGTTGTCACTTAATGCTATTCATATATTTATTCCAGATTTACCTTAAAGCAAAGAGGTGTAGAGACAGAAGTTACTGTCTACGATTATTTTGTTAAAATTCGAGGTATAGAATTAAGGTTTTCAGGTGATCTTCCGTGTGTAAATGTTGGTAAACCAAAAAAGCCAGTGTATTTCCCAGTGGAGGTATGAAGCTCAACCAATCATTTTGAATATGTTTTGTCTCTATTCTGTTTCTTCATCTGAAACTTACAGTTAAGTTAATTTGTTTTCCCCGAAAGTTATGCATGCTACTTCCTCTTCAAAGATATACCAAAGCTTTAACTGGATTACAGAGAGCATCACTTGTTGAAAAATCTAGGCAGAAACCTCAAGAAAGAATGAACGTGTTGACCACGGTTAACTTCATTTATTCATCAATTATATGAGAACTGGTTTCAACTTTCTTTTATACACACACATGACAAGCGTTTTTCCTTTTATATTTTAGGCTCTGCGAAGCAACAATTACGATTCTGATCCTTTGCTAAAAGCTTGTGGTGTCTCAATTAACACTCAGTTTACATCAGTGGATGGTCGTGTTCTTCAACCACCAAAGGTTTGTTTTCATTTGCTTCAACCCTTTAATGTTGCATGTTTTTCACTGTTTAATCTTTCATCTAATGTACATCAATATCAAATGCTTATTGTTTTTTCATAGATGAAAGTGGGGAACGGTGAAGATTTTATGCCAAGGAATGGGCGATGGAACTTCAAAAATAGGGTATGGAACTTTGGCAAAATAGTGATCAGCTTTTATAGCATCATACTTTACTAAAATCTTGCACATGATGCTTTGCAGCAACTTTTCAAGCCTACTCCTATTCCAGACTGGGTTGTAGTGAATTTTTCTGCTCGGGTCGACCGGGGAACTCTTGTGCATGATCTCATCAAGTGTGCTAGCTCAATGGGAATTGTGAGCACTTAGTTTGTCATGAACGTATTACCCTTGTTTCCTAGTATATTGCTGCAACCACTTTACTTATGCAATGTTACTTAATTTTGTAGACAGTGAAGAATCCAAAAGCTGTTATTGAGGAGGATGTTTCAATGAGAAAAGCTCCCCATCTTGCTAGAGTAAATGCCATGTTTGGGAAGATGCAGTCCATGTTTCGTGACGGTCCCCCCGAGTTTATACTTTGCATCTTACCTGAGCCGAAAAAACCTGATATATATGGTATTTATTGCAAATTTCAGCGTTTCAAGTTTACTATGTATCTTATTTCTCCGTGTTCGTAATGTGAAATTTTGTTTCTTTAGGTCCATGGAAGCGGAAATGTTTGTGTGATTATGGCATCACCACACAGTGCATTGCTCCAATGCGAGTTAATTATCAATATCTTGCTAATGTTTTGCTAAAGATCAATGCTAAGGCAAGGTTTTAAAGCATGTTAGCTACATCGTCAGATAATTTTTTCCCCTTGTGTAATGTATATTATTAACGTCTAAATTTGTAGCTTGGCGGAGTGAATTCATTGCTGCATGTTGAACGTATGACAAGTATTCCCCATGTTTCTAGTGCCCCAACCATCATACTTGGGATGGATGTTTCACATAGTTCACCTGGACAATCTGATATTCCTTCTATAGCTGCGGTATTATTCTATTTTGTTCATTTTATGATCCAAATTTGTGTATATATATCACTAACAATTTATTAATATTTTGCTAAAGATATAGTCTGACTAGCCAAATTCTCTACCCCCTGATTTTTCAGTTCCATATTCTTTCATTTTTCAGAATTGTGATTCTTGTTTTATGCATGGAATGGTTAATTTGTATTAGGTTGTGAGTTCCCGTGGTTGGCCTTCAATTTCACGATATAGAGCATCCGTGAGGGCACAAAGCCCTAAGCATGAAATGGTAGATTCTTTATTCAAGCCTTCCGATTCTATAAATGGCGGGGATGATGGAATAATTAGGTCAGATAGCCTATGTTACCTTTCTTCTGAAATTTTGACAAATCTTCTTTACTTCATCATCAGTTCAATTTGTTTTAAAATTTTCGTTTTTGTGTTTCCACAGGGATCTTTTGATGGATTTTTACTGTAGCTCCGGCAGTAGGAAGCCGCAGAATATTATTATATTCAGGCAAGTTTCAAGTTCTTATTGTTTTTTTGGTTTTGCTAAGCTACATTACAAATGATTATTCACCGCTGCTGTTGTCGTAAGGATTGTCCTATATGATATGCATATATACTTGTTTTTATTTGACATATTGGAATTTATGTAGAATGTTCTTATAATGGAACTTTTGGATAGTTGATGTTATCATTGTAAAGCTAATATATCTGTTTTTCATTAGAAGGTGGTCAAATGAGTTTGTTTCGCACCGTACATACATTTGTTTTATGTCGGTAGTCGATGGTGTGACAGTTCAGTTGTATAAATATTTATTTAACTATATGTTACTGAGAGCAACTTCAGCAGTGATTTTCTTCTTCAGTTTTTTCACCCCTACACTTTGTTTGTATTGAAGTGATGATAGAATGTGGGAACTTAGAGACAACTTTTATTAATGTTTTTTAATCATGCCAGGGATGGAGTCAGCGAGTCCCAGTTTAATCAGGTGTTGAACATTGAGTTGGGTCAAATTATAGAGGTTTGTTACCCGTCAGCATCTTAACTCGAACCAGTTTTACTATGAATCTCTTTTATTTATTTTGATTTTATTTTCTTATTTTACACTAATGTCTTCCCTAGCTTGCTAAGTTATCCTTTCATCATATCAATGGTTCCTGTGACAAATTGTTCATGGACTTTGCTTTATATTGTGGATAGGCATGCAAATTGGTGGAGGAAGAGTGGTCACCAAAGTTTACTTTGCTTGTTGCTCAGAAGAATCACCACACTAGATTCTTCCAAAATGGTTCACCTGAAAATGTTCCTGCAGGTTATTTTTTTAAATCGCTTGAAGTAAATTTCTTTCAAATAATTGTCACAATTGATATTTAGTGGTGAAATTGACAGCTCACTCGATAGTTTTCATCATTGATAGTTGACAGACAAAATTAAAGCTTCCCGATTACTTTGACAAACAGGTACTGTGGTGGATAACAAGGTTTGTCACCCAAGAAATTATGACTTCTATATGTGCGCGCATGCAGGAATGATAGTAAGTTGTCTACTAAATTAGAACTGAGTTTGAGATATATGGCTTTGTTGTTGTTGTTGTTGTTGTTGTATTATATTTTGCTCAACTATTCTTAAAGAAGTCACTGGCTCATAACCTAATATTCATTATTTCTCATCTAGGGTCCCATTTGTTTTGGTCACATGTATGTATGTATGCATGCACTCACATGTATATGTACAAGTAAATGACAACTTTATTTGGATACAAATAGACGACACGATAAAATGTCAAGTATCAGAATCTCCACTTATAGTCAACCCCTAATGAGATCCAACACCTCAATCCATCGTATCATCATTTCTTGTTATATTTTCTGCCCTAAATGTTCCCCCCTTCTTCTCCCCAAACATAGAAAAAGAAAAAACACATGCACACATATATGCATATTTTTTGCGATTGAGATTGGTGGTTAGATGGGAAAATAATATATATATATATATATATATATATATATATAATATTGTGATTTCGACATTCTTTCAAAATATATATAACAGGGAACTACTCGTCCAACTCACTATCATGTTTTGCTTGATGAGATCGGGTTTTCACCAGATGATCTGCAAGAGTTCGTGCATTCATTATCTTATGTGTAAGTAGAACCTGATTAGATTTTTTACCACAGCTTTATGTATGGACTTAAATTATTTTCTTTTCTTTTACAATATGCAGTTACCAGAGGAGCTCAACTGCTATATCTGTAGGTAAGCAACAGACTCTCCGAGTTTTTTTTTTTTTTTTTTTTTTTTTTTTTGAATAACTTATAGCTAAATGCTCAACAAACAACTTTACCATCATACAACTTGAATGCATACCCAAAGCACACCTGCTCCAGTTCGAATTCTCCTTTTTCTTCTTCGGTTAAAAGTTATAATAAAAACTTACGAATATGAGAATTGTACTAAGTTGTGGAAAATCAGGGATACGTCCTTTTCTTAAAACTTATTTGTTTTACGATCCCTTACTTTTAAAAATTATTTTATGAATCCATCTTTTTTTTTTTTTTTAGTATCGAGTAATAAGATATTTTGTATAAAATCCACAGTTGCTCCGGTTTTCTATGCACATCTTGCTGCCAGTCAAATTCGGGTAGCAATGAGGTTCGACGAGCTGTCTGATACAGCTTCTGGTGTTACCGCCGATGGTTCAGTGGCTGTTCCCGAGCCTCCGAGGCTTCACAACAAAGTGGAAAGTACTATGTTCTTTTGTTGAAATGGTTGATTGGGCCGCTTGTTATAAGGTCTGGTGCTTTTTACAGAAACAACAAACTTTTAAGGTCGTCTATGTAATTATTAACGGTTCTAAATTATGAATTGTTGCTCTTTTTTGGAAGTGTTACTAGTGGATCTTTAAAGTTGGTGTTAAATTATAAGTTATCTTTTGATGATTTATTTTTTGTGTGTTCTGTGCCTCTTTTTTTGTCTGCTTTTTTGGAGGATTCGCATGAAATGTTGCACTGATGGTGTGACTTATCATATAAGTAGTTAAATATGCGAGTATTTGATTTATAAGCCGAGGAAGTTTAAATGATAAAACTATTTAAATTTATTCTATTTGATTCGCGAAATATTTTTGTTTAATAATCACTTTAACAGAACCCTTGTTCTGTCTTTCAGTGATGTAATCGTGGTTCTCTATATTAGATAAAGTAATAGTGTATTCCAAATTTATTTTCTACATTATTCATGGGTAGCAAAATTGCATTCATAAAAATACTAAACTAGCAAAGATATGTGTTTCCATTTGGTATGAAAAGAAACTATTGATCGTCTGATATTACATAGCTACGGAAAAACATAGCGGCATAGTGTTGTCTAGCTATACCCGTAAGGGCCATAAAACAATGGTCCATTGCTATTTCTAAGGTAAAATATATCTCTACTTAGTTTTTCTTGTATATGTAAGCATCGGTTTATCATAGGGTTGGAAATTTTTACCATATTATCACCTACCAGCCATTACCAACCGCTACCAACGAAAGTGGTACCGAATAATCGGTAACCAATTTGATTGGTACGGTATGCCAAACTACATGAAAATATACGGTACGGTAATGGTAATTAAGCATTGTAAATAGTAATTACTATACCTACCACATATAAGTTTATTACATAACGAAGAAATTTTACTATGTAATTATTTAATAAAATACCTAGAAAAACACTATTATGATACAAGATTGAATGCAATTTTTATTATATACTTTAGAAACGGTATAATTTAAATGGTATTTTTGTTCATCCATAAAGTTTTCATGCATATTTGACTACGTAAAATAAGATATATAAATAATAATATAATAACAAAAAAAATTACTGTTTAGTATTTTAACGTGATATATTGTAAACAAAAAGATCTCAAACTAGTGAACGATAAAAACTTATTACCGACCTCTACCGACCATTACCAACCATAAACTGAACTATTGATAATCGATTTTTTTGGCTGGTAATGATATGATTTTTCTATTACCATATAAAGTCGGTACGGTAATGGTTTTGAGTATAAAATTCCGGTACCGAACCGATTCCACTCCTAGTTTATCATTATGAGAGTTGTATTTTAATTATCATTTCCTTGCTCAGTGATGACCAAGTCGGCCGACCATTTGTTTTTCGTCGTTCGCCTAAAGCATTCCGATAGCAAAAGTGAGTCAAATAAATTAACAATTTTTTGTATTGAGCAGCTAACTCATCCCAACAATAGTTCATTTTTTCCCGGACATTTAAAATGATAAATAAATATGTGTGGTTATAGTTGTTTAACCACATTTATAATACAAGATTATTCAGTAATTTTTAGTGATTAAAATTACTTTGACAGTTTGCGTTAAAAGTTAGCACAAACATCTAAGAATTCTAAAATAGAGCCAAAAAGAAGAAATAAATGTAAAAGATGATTAAGACGGCAGAAAAGTAGTAAAAATAGATAATGGTTAGGCATTGTATGACCGACGTCCATTTTGTAGAATTTATTATTTGATTGTTGAATTTGTGATTACAAAGTCCTAGATTGATAGAGATATGAAGCATACCGAAATATAGAGTAAACATTGAGTCAAAAGATCTATTTCTCTAAGCAGTTGTTATTTATAGATGTGGTCATCAGAAATAGCTTTTGATAAAGTCGAAGGCCGCTGACAAAGTCATATCAAAGGAGTTAGTCCACGTTTGCACTAAGTCATGGATCAGTACCAATCCTTATAGTTGTTCAGACTAGAGGGTGCGACTCTGGTAGCTCCATCTTGATGTCTTCTTCGCAGTTTTGATGTTGGTTTTGGTAATTATCTTATTGTAGCGATATCGAATGAACTTGAACTTTTTACGGGTTTGCCATGGAGACTATGACACCCAACCCCAAGACCCACCATAATAAAGAGCATTAACGAGTAGTGCCGTCTATTAGAGCGGATAATAGAGCTGCTTAGGGGCAACCACCCGCGATTTCATATTAGACGATTACTGAATACATCGATTGTGTGTATAAAATTTTCTTTTCTTATCTCAAGTGGATAACATACTCAACCATCTAATATAAAATTACGATGACTAAGGGTCGTATTCATAACAAATTACAATACATCACAGATAACAGATTACATAAAATAATACATATAAATACAACAACAAAATACAACAGATACATGTGCTACAGGTTTGAATGGTTTTACGAATAAACCATATATAAATACAACATCTCCAAATGAACAAATATATGCAATAATTCAAATACATAAATATTTCAACTATGAAATAATTTCAGGTGAGGTAATTCAAAGGTGAGAGTGCAAGACTCAACCAAACGGCCAACTAAATCTAAAACAATTTGGTTTGCCCGAGTATTATATACACGGATCAGTCCACTTTACTTGTTGAAATTGATGATTCAAATATTCGTAGAGAAGGAAAGATTGATTGTCAATCATGTAATTGGCTCATATATGGAATAACTTGGGTCCAAGTTTACTTGGAAGTCAAGAAAACTTGGGTGCCAAGTTTACTTGGAGGTCAAGAAAACCTGGGTGCCAAGTTTACTTGGAGGTCAAGAAATCCCTCTATATAAATAGAGATCATGTTATTGTATGAAAAAAGCAATCCACCATTAATCTTCTCTCTATTGTAATCTTCCGCCTCTCTTATGTACTCATTTTTTCATTGAGAAGTAAAAGTTGTTGGGTCTTCGTGGACGTAGGATATTCATATCCGAACCACGTTAAATCTTCTGTGTCCTTTTTTTTGTTCTTTTTTTTTCTGAGATTTCATAATTGTTTTGTTATACCCCATTAGTATCTAAATAAACAATACTAGATCCTCATCAAAATTCCGCATAAATCCCTAAGTTTGGTATCAGAGCTGGTGTTATTGTTTCTATTTGGATATTAATGGCTACTTCTAGTAAGTCTGTTGGAAGATCTGACATCAATTATGGAGTAACACGTTTTGACGGAAAAGGAGATTTTGGTACTTGGAAGATAAAGATGGAGGCCATATTGAAAAAGGAGAAGACTTTTAAAGTTGTTTTTGCGCCTGAGAAATTGAAAGATGTTGATGCAGCTGAATTGGAGGAAATGGAAGACGAAGCTCTTACAACAATTCAGTTGAGTCTTTCAGATGAAGTCCTTAGAGAATTTTCTCAGAAGAAGACGGCGAAGGAACTATGGGATGCATTATCAGATGCATATCAAGACAAGTCTCTCACAAATCGGACCATTCTACAACAACAACTTTATTCGTTCAAGATGAAGCCTGGAGCCGATCTTATGGAGCATGTAGATGCCTTGACCACTTTAGTTATTAACCTGAAGGCAACAGATGTTGATATTACTGATGAGGCTCAAGCTGTGATCCTCCTATGTTCCTTGCCTAAAGAATATACTGCTTTTGTCAATTCCATGATTTATGGCCGCAGTAAAATTAGCCTTTCTAATGTAAAGGCTGGCCTTCATAATGAAGTGTTAAGAGGTAGATTGGCGAGCACTAGCATTGATAGTGATACCGAAGGCTTATCTGTTCAGAGAGGTGGAAGTCAAAGAAAGGTGAAGAACAGAATTCTTCGAGGTCGCAGTCTAGCGGGCCTAAGAAATTGACTTTCCATTATTGTAAGAAGCCTGGGCACTTTGTTGCACAATGTCCCAAGCTTGAAGGAAGAAGAAAATACTAAAAGCAAGCTTCAGCCTCTACAGCGGAGAAATCAGATATAGAGAGTGGCACTGATGTGTTTACAGCTTCTAGCTCTTCTGGGAAGAGCACTCCATGGTTGATTGATTCTGGCGCATCCTATCATATGACACCTGATAGGAACTCTTTTTCCACTTACCATGAGATTGATGGAGGAGAAGTTCTGATGGGCAGTGATGCTTCTTGTCGTATGGTTGGTGTTGGTAGTGTAAAGATCAGGATGTTTGATGGTGTTATTCGAACCATTACTGATGTTAGGCATGTACCTGATTTAAGGAGGATTTAAGGAGGAGCTTGATTTCTGTTGGGGCGTTGAGTAGACTTGGACTAAAGATTGTAGTTGAAGAAGAGAAGATGAAAATATCTAAGGGTTCCATGATCGTTATGAAAGGAGTGAGGGCAGGAAATCTCTATTTACTAAAGGGTACTACTGTAAATCAGCTTCAGTTACTTCAGCTGATTCAGATTCTTCCAGATTATGGCACTTACGGATGAACCACATTGGCGAGCGCAACATGGATAAGCTAAGAAAGCGAGGTTTGATTGACGGAGTTTGGCATTCAAAGCTTGGTTTTTGTGAAGAGTGTGTTCTTGGTAAGAAGACGAAGATTTCTTTTGGTGTTGGTGAGCATAAGGCAAAAGCTATTTTGGATTATGTTTACATGGATGTTTGGGTACCTTCCCCTTGCCCATCCTTGGGTGGAGCCAGGTATTTTGTTTCATATGATGATTTCTCCCGTAAAGTTTGGGTATACTTTTTAAAGTCCAAAAGTGAAACCTTTACTAGATTTCGTAAATGGAAATCCATGGTGGAGAAGCAGTCAGGGAAGAAGTTGAAAGTTCTCCGTTCAGATAATGGCGGTGAATTCATATCACAGGAATTCATCGATTATTGTGAGTCCGAAGGCATTAAGAGGCATTACACCACACCAAGCGACCCCCAGTCCAATGGAGTTGCAGAAAGGATGAATTGGACATTGTTGGAGAGAACTAGGTGCCTCAGATTGACTGCTAAGTTAAAAAAAAGGATTTTGGGCTGAAGCTTTATCGATGGCGGCTTTCCTTATCAATCGCACAGCTTCTACTGCCATAGATATGAAGATCTCTGAAGAAGTATGGAAAGGAGAGCCTGTTAGCTATTCATTCCTCAAGGTGTTTGGTTGTCCAGCTTATGTGCATGAGAGTCAAGAAAAGCTGGAACCTAGAGCTCGCAAGTGTATCTTTCTAGGTTATAGAAGAGGAGTAAAAGGATATAGGTTGTGGTGTCCTATTAGCAAGAAATTTATTATAAGCAGTCATGTAACTTTTGATAAGAAGGCTATGTTGAAGGTGGAGCCTTCCTCATCGGATGATGATGAGAGGACATGTGAAGAATACCAAACACAAAGCAAATCATCTGTTGATTCTTTCCATAAACGTTTAAATGGTGTTTCCGATGACGTGGTTGATGAGGATAGTATGGATACTGGCACAGAAGATCAAACTCAAGGTGGAGCTCATATAGAGACCAGGCCTGTTAGAGAAAGAAGAAAGCCCAGATGGCTTGATGAGTTTGTTAGTTTGAGCATCAAAGACATTGACTTTGATGATATGGCAACATATGCATTAAACGTTGTCCATGATGAGTCCATAGATTATAGCGATGCTATTGCATCAGTTAACAGTTCCGGTTGGTTAGTAGCTATGGAAGAGGAGATCAAATCTGTATGAAAAAATCACACTTGGGATTTGGTGCCACTTCCTGCCGACAAGAGAGCTATTGGATGTAAGTGGATCTATAGAGTGAAAGACGGCAGCAATGGAGATTTCAGATATAAAGTAAGAATAGTAGCAAAAGGGTATGTTCAGAAGAAAGGGGTAGAGTATCATGACATCTTTGCTCTAGTTGTTAGACATATTTCCGTTCGTATTCTCTTGGCATTAGTTGCTCATTATGACATGGAGTTAGAGCAACTAGATGTCAAAACTGCTTTTTTGCATGGTGATCTGGATGAAGATAGTTATTTGCGGCAGCCGGAAGGGTTCATTGATAGTAGCAGGACAGACTATGTTTGTAAACTTAACAAATCTCTTTATAGACTGAAGCAGTCTCCTAGACAATGGTACAAGAGATTTGATAAGTTTATGCTTTCACAGGGATAATCCAGAAGCTTCAAAGACCAGTGTTTTTATTTTAGGAGATGTGATGATGACATGATTTATTTGTTGTTATATGTTGATGATATCTTGATTGCATCTCAGAGTATGGTCAAAATTAAGGAGTTGAAAGCGGAGTTCAGTAGAGAGTTTGATATAAAGGATTTAGGTAAGGCACAAAGAATATTGGGTATGGAGATAAGCAGGGATAGGAAGCGGAGAGAGTTAAGGCTCACTCAAGCGTAGTACATCAAGAAAGTCCTCACTCGATCTGGGATGGAGAAATCCAAACCGGTAGGTACTCCTATATGATCTCATTTTAAGTTTTCGAAAGACCAATCTCCTACATCGGAAGAAGATAAAAGGTATATGGCTAATATACCTTATTCTTGTATTGTTGGTAGTCTCATGTATGCGATGGTGCGCATGAGACCAGATTTGGCCCATGCAATTGGTGTTGTCAGTCGATATATGTCTAACCCAGGCAAAGAACATTGGCAAGCAGTGAAGTGGATTCTTAGATATCTTCGAGGCACTTCTTCGGTGGGTTTGCTATAGGGTGGAGTTGATGGTGACATCTTTCTTAGAGGATACTGTGATTCTGATTATGTTGGGGATAGAGATGCTAGGAAGTCAGTGTTGGGCTATGTTTTTACACTTGGCATAGGCTCGATTTCATGTAGATCAAAGCTGCAATCTATCGTAGCTTCGTCGACTACCAAAGCAGAGTTGATATCGATTGCGGAAGCAACAAAGGAAGGATTGTACTTACTTCAGTTGTTGGATGATCTTTCAATGGTGCAGCGAACAGTGGAGCTATTCTCAGACAGTCAGAGTGCTATTCATCTTGTTGAGAATCAAGCTTATAGTTCATGGATGAAGCACATTGATGTTAAAGGTTTCTTTCTTATGCTTGAGGAAGAACGGAGCAAGATCAAATTATTGAAGGTGGGTACTTCGGATAATCCTTCAGATATGATGACTAAGTCACTTCCGAAAGACAAGTTTGAGCATTGCTCAAACTTGATCAGTTTGCTTCCTGTTACTTGAGCGCTATGGGGCGCTGGGCCCAACAACTTCTATGTTGATTGTTGAATATGAGATGATGAAGAAAGACTGTCATATTTGAATCAAGGTGGAGTGTTGAAATTGATGATTCAAATATTTGTAGAGAAGGAAAGATTGATTGTCAATCATGTAACTGGCTCCTATATGGAATAACTTGGGTGCCGAGTTTACTTGGAAGTCAAGAAAACTTGGGTGCGAGTTTACTTGGAGGTCAAGAAAACTTGGGTGCCAAGTTTACTTGGAGGTCAAGAAATCCCTTTATATAAATAGAGGCCATGTTGTCGTATGAAAAAAGCAATCCACCATTAATCTTCTCTCTGTTGCAATCTTCCTCCTCTCTTATGTACTCATTTCTTCATTGAGAAATAAAAGTTGTTAGGTCTCCGTGGACGTAGGATATTCATATCCGAACCACGTTAAATCTTCTGTGTCCTTTTTTTGTTCTTTGTTTTTTGTGAGATTTCATAATTGTTTTGTTATACTCTATTAGTATCTAAATAAACAATATTAGATCCTCATCAAAATTCCGCATAAAATCACTACATTACATACCAGTTATAATACAACAGGTGACATATGCATTTATAGATAAGAATTTCTTTTGGCACAAGAAGAATTTATATAAACCTATGACAACAATTGATTCATAAGATTCTTAAGGCTTAGCAACCTATGGATTCCAAGGACAACATAAGCAATCACCTAGCGAGGTTTATCTTCATCAAAGAGCTGCTAAGCTTCATGCTAAGCACATAAGTATAGCATCAAGAGATAACATCAAACTCCAACTAGACAACATATGAACTCGAATAACGGTTTATTCAATCAAAAGGATCATTATATTTAAATAGACACCAATTAGCTCTAAGGCTATAATTGGTTTCAGTTTCAACAAACCAATCGTAAATAGGACCCAAAGAATCAAATAGCAATAATCCAACAAGCCATTGTAATAGGGTCTGAAACTACAAAGTCAATGATACCATCAAACATCATTTTAGATTCTAAACTTCAAGAAACATATGATCGTAAGAACAAAATCATCAAGCATCAATATTTGAATCCAAAACATCAAAGTGCATCAATAATAATAATTATTGCATGTGCAAATAGCTCCATCTCGAGCTTTGCAAAGTACAACACACACGCGTTCGCACGCACGCACACACACACAATTATATATATATATATATATATATATATATATATAAGCGTTCCGGGGCACCCCATTTTTGCAGCACCCATTTAGCACCCCTTCCCTACTGTGAGCTACACTAATCTAAATCCAACAAGATTTGTAGATGTTCAATCCACATACGCATTATCATCTATTCAAAATTTGAGCTCGTTTCGACATTCGTAACATTTTCAAAATCTTAGCTCAATTATTCACCGTTTAGACATTTATTCGAACCGTTGAATTTAAACATCAAATATATTATTCTACGAATATTAGAATGAGATCAAATTTTGGATAGATGATAATATGTATGCGAATTGAACATCTACAAAATCTTTTTGGATATGGATTAGTGTAGCTCACGGTAGGGTAGGAGTGCTAAAGGGATGCTGCAAAATAGGGGTGCCCCAGAACACTCTTCATATATATGTTTAATATTGATTAGTGTAGCTCACGGTAGGATAGGGGCGCTGCAAAACAGGGGTGCCCCAGAATGTCTTAATTGAGTAGGCTTTACTATGGCCCGTCTCGGTCTAGTACAACTTCAATATAGCCCGTCTCGGTCGAGTGTAATATTACTACGACCCGTCTCGGTCAAGTGCCACTACCAAATGATCCATCTAGGTCTAATCTGGATTTAAAACAAAAGACACTAGACAACTATGTATGAGAACCAACAGCCCGTGGTACTGATATTAACAACAAGAATCAATGTGTTTTATAGAATCACGGTCAGTAATCCAAGTAGTGGTAATTGTGCATCCCATACCACACGTTCTCACTACTGGTTCACTTCCTATCGGTCAGCTCCGCAATGGAAATCATCAGAAACATCAATCATCAAGAACAGCAAATCATCAGCTTCAGTCATATAGTTCTGTAATTAACCGATAAAATATACCTTCCTGTCAAATACCACGAGGTTTACTATACCGTTTAATCAAAAAAAGCCTTCGTGAAGGGTGCATAAATGTGTACTTATATATATAAAAAATACTTTGTTCAAGAAAACAAGTTTATAAAACGATTTCGAAACCTTGTGAATCATTTCTTTAAAATCCTTTATAATTGAAAAATATAGATTTAATACTCCCTTGAGACGTTTATTTCAAAATAATACTATAAAAACCAAATTGTCTCAAAGCTACAATATATGTATATATATATATTTAAATATATATATATACACACACATATATAGTTGCTTGAAAACCATTTTAGAGAAATGTACACGTGTCACAAATGCACTAACTTTCAATATGAAAATATTATCCGCAACAGATACAAAATTGTAAATCCGAGGTGCGAATTTGCATACAATATTAGCTTGACCCAATAGGATCAAAGCCTATCAAAAACCACTTTGAATTCATCAAAACAACAATGAACTCATTTAGATTCAACAAATCAATTCATACGGAAAAATAATACGAAATTGCGACAAAATACGTAGGGAAATAAGTTACAAACCTATATTTTAAACATTCTCTGGGTTCAATTTTCAGATAAGTTTTTAATAAACAAACGATATCGGAACGACATGAAAATTGATAAGAACAAACTAGAACAATGTATCTTTCAAACAAAAACTCAATTCTGACATGATATTAAAAAAATGAGGTATCGAACTTGGGCTCTAGCCACGTTGAATTCTGGCCTGGTCCAAAATTTTCTCTAGGTTTAATTTTGCTACTTGCTTTGAATGACCAAACGACCCCATAATAGTACAAAATTCACAGGCATAGATAAAAATATTTAAACTTTACGATGAAAAAAGAATTTTGCAAATCGGATCAGCATTGAGGGAGATACAGTGCCCTGAAGTTGGACGTAGGCATTGTTATCACCCAAAACAAAGAAAATTGCCAATGCAACTTAATACCACATGGGTCGACCCCTGTTTCTACCTATACATGGTGTGTGTCGACCCGTGGGTTGACACACCATTTCCTGGGTTGACCCAGCTCACGAGGTCTTTTCAGACCCTAAATAGTACCCATATTCAACTTCGAGCACACTTTTCTAACAACAACAGTGATCGGAATGACTGAAATTTTGCAATCATCTAAACCAAAGTTTCTAATTTGCATTGCAACGAAAATGAGATGATTTCATAAAGATATTAACAAGTTATAACAATTGGCAGTATGGCTGTTTTTGCACACAGGAAAAAAAGAACAGAAACTACAAGTTTTCATGAACAACAAACGAATTCACACAGATAAAAGGTAGAAAAATTGTGAACTAGAAGGTTTGAGTCGAATAACTTACCATTCTTAGTATATAAATTGAATTTCAACGAATTCTAACTTGAAAGGGATGAATATGAGCTCCTGTAGTTTGAAAGGCCATGAAATACTGACATGCAAGGAAGAAGAACTTGTATTCTTTCCTTTGATTTCAGAGATTGATAACTTCTAGATTGCAATAGGTTAATTAGATGAAGCAAACAGATATTTTCAAGCTTCCCCTTTTTATTTTTACAAAGAGTTCTTGGTTTCAGAGGGGCTTAAGAGGAAGAAGAGACCATGATTAACCTTTCTATAAAGCCAAATGAAAGAGGAAGGAAGTGATTAAGAAGAGTACGTATATTTCCCAGCACACTTCTCCTTTCCTTCCTTAATTAGTATAGCCCATAAGCAAGATTAAAGGCCCAGTCACCATTAGTTAAATTAAACTTGGCCTTGCTGCACAAATTAAACAAGATTAACTTATTGGTAAACCCATTCAACAAAACAGTCACAAATTATGTTATGTTAAATTTTCCAAAACGCAACATACTTGTTTAGATAAACTTTACTTATTGGTAAACCCATTCAACAAAACAGTCACAAATTATGTTATGTTAAATTTTCCAAAACACAACATACTTGTTTAGATAAACTTTAATACATTTTAAACATCATTTGTGCACAATTTGCATTGATGTGTTTTACAAAACTACAAAAACATGTTTATAACATGCACAAACCACTAAATATTAATTCTGGATACCAATGCATTAATATAAACATGTTTGTCAAAATACTTATATCATCCTTAAAAATCATTTATATTTTTACAGATAAGGTTTACACACTTTATTGTTTTAACAAATTAAATCTATCAACTTTGTAGAATATTTCAAATTTTCAAATACTTACTCATATAAATATTTACATTTATATTATGATAGCAACTCAATTGATTTGCTAATCGTAGTTATTTGTTTACGCCACAAATTTACTTTTAACAATAACCTACAATTTTATCTGTTTAAAATTCACATAACTCTTTCCGAATGCAGTTTAGAACACAATCTCTATTTTATTTTGTCAAGGAATACAACTTATACTTTCAAGCATAAATGCACCAATTATCCATTATCTTATTGACAACAAATTAATATTTCATATCGTAAATATGTTTTACATTTTAATATTGATTATTGATCAATATTTTTTCTATTTTCAATATTCAATTTAATCATCAAATCTTAATTTAAAAGCATAACTTGGAATGAATTTCTTATTATCAAGAATATTAGATTTACTCCAATACACACAAATTTTGAAAATCACCAATTCATTATTTTCTCATTAAAAATATTACATGAGTCAGAATTCGAACTTGTATTCATATTCATTTTAAGTTTAAAATAAATAGAACACACTGTAGTTTGTATATCCCGGGTACCAAAAAATCTGGGTTGTTACAGAGTCGTACCTTCCAGAGAATAGTATTAAGTTAATCCCTCATTAAGCGATTTCTTGGATGTCGCTATGTTGAGTTCACTCCACGGTCGTCTCATGGTGCTATCCATACTTGATGTTCGAATCTTTGAACCTTTAGTCTGGGTGATTCGCCTCGGTGATCGTTGGGTCATGTCAGTTTGGATAACCAAAAATGGCTAGGCATAAATGTTGGTTAACATTTGTCCTACCAAAGTACATCTTACGGCGAACATTAGGTGCTTCGAACCATGACGAGCTCTGACTATTGGGACATACTTCACATTGCTTGTGAATGGTCGTTATTGTTCCATTGAGTTGTATACACAAAGAAATGTGTCGTTTCTGAATGTTTAATCGTTTTTGGTGGTATAAGTGCGTGACTATAACTTGTTGGCAATCTGTTTTTCTCTAATTTTGTTGAGCTTTGATTGATTTTTCAAACTTAAACAATCTGGATTGGATTCTATTTGGAATTCATTGATACATATCCAACATCTGTCAAGTCAAGAAGTTGATTGTTAGTCATCGACTCCTAAGTAAACCAGAGTGTAAATAAGTCATCGTCGGTCGGATTCGTGCACACACTCATATGCATATATATGATATCATGCGATACACTTGAAGTCCTTTCCTGCATGAAGTATATAAAGACAGACATGTATGTAAATGTATGTTAGTACATGGATATTTAAGTGCACAAAAGTATGATTGTACACATGTAATTCAGTTTTTTTTAATGTGACTGATATCGATCCCTTTGGAGGTGTTGACTCGGTTTTTGATCCTTATCAAGTTCAATACCTAGATGAATGGAATTCAAAAACCAATCGCTGTTAGTTTCAAAATCACGAATCACAGAAGTGCGTAAATATAAATAAACACAACAAAATTATAGTGGTTCAGCAATGTGACTACATCCACTGCTTGTAATTTATTGTTTATACCGTTCGATCATAATGTAGGAGATTTGAAGAAGAAAAGAGTTAATTCCGAATTTAGCAGAGTCTTTATCTCAGAGTTTAGCCTAGATCCCTTGAAATCATGCTCTAGAGTAGTTTTTTTGGTCGAGAGTGAATCCTAGTCGGCCAGAGGCTAAAGTGGGAGAAACATAGTAGTAGAGTGAGTGGAGAGAGTAGTGAGAGTAGAGGTCCATGTCATTGTCCATGATTCCGTATTGATCAAGTCTACATCGGTACGGTTATACCGATTTAGATCCATAGAGATCCGGATCAACGGTCATGAACGTGGCTTAACACTTTATGCCGTCCGATCTGATGCCTAAAGAGATGCTTCATCCTAAAATGTAGGGCCTTTAGACCAATCTGGGGTGTTTAGTGATGTATCAATTCGGGCCCATCAATGCATCATCAATCCAGGACAACTGGGCGCACTGATCTGGTGAATAGTTGTAGTCCGAGGCTATACGTCATGGCGATTTGGATTTATGATGCCACCTGTATATCCAAATTTTGTCGAGCTCTTTTGCTTAATCTGAGTGATTCTGCTATCGTGCATGCTCATGCTTCAGTTTTGAGTGATTCACTGTTGATAAATCCAAAGCATAATGGTCTTGTAAAAAGGTGGATCAACACTTGCCACTAAAAAGACGTCTTGCTATGGAAGATATGTTTTGAATTTCCATTGACCGGACATTCGAGGTCCATGATCTTGACGGATCTATTGTGGTTTCCTTGTCTACAACAATTTATGCCGACTATAGAGTTTGCAGTTTCGTCGAGCACTTGTTGAGTACTAACCAGATTCGATGATCCATAGTTATGTAAGACCAGTACCAAGTATCAGCCATAGTTGGCGACCCAAGCCTTGCTGTTTGAAGCGAGGACTGTTCTGAGTAATTAGTGCCCTTAATGGTCCTTACTAAAAACCAGTCGTATATAGCGATCCATAGTCACATCGGGCTCACGCCAGGAATAAGCCATACCTAACGATTCGTAGCCTCTCTAGGCTCCTGTCAAGCATAAACCATGCTTATCAATTTTGAGTAAGCGAGCCCACATCAAGGGGTTGAGTATCCCTTGCCAATAACTAACCATACTTGACATTCCTTATTAGGCTAGGCCCTGTCTAGGGCCATCCAACCCTTGCCAAGCATCAACAATACGTGATGACCCTAGCCTCATCGGGCTCTTACTGAGCATCAACCAGACTCGATGATCATGAACAAATGGGGTGTGTCAAAGGTCGCTCGACTCATGCCAACCATCAACCATATTTGATGATCATGTGCAGATGAACCTTCCAGGTTTATGGCAAAGTTGTCTACCCTTTGCCATGCATCATCCATACACAACGATCCAGGGTTTTGTTAAAATTTTAAGAATTGCATTGATGGTTTAGCATTCGACAAGCATCAACCATACCTTCTGAACATTTCATTAAAGTGCAGAAAACACAAGTATCTTTATATTGAAAGAAACTTATGGTTTATCGCAGTCTCAGAGCTTGCCTGGTAATCACTGGGGTTCCGTACAAGAGTGGGAGGCCTGGCCACTTGTTACAAATTCGTTAAAAATAAAAACAAAGGCAATAGTTTATTGTTGGGTACAAAGCATGCCTAGAGACTAAAGGTTAGTCCTATACATAGATAGACCGACTAATCCGATGTTTATTGAAAATGAGTGGGAGCTATGGTTTATCGTCATGTATAGAGCATGCCTAGGAAATAAAGTTAAGTTCCCTACATGAATGGGTCGACTTAGCCGCATTCACTATCTTATTTCCAAGTAGACTCATCAATTAATGACGAATCATTCCCATGAGCTAGGCCTACTTCCACAAAGTGCAGTCGATGGGTGATCATTTTCCGTAATCGCAGCTCTACTTAGGACATATTGTTGCGGTTGTCACTTCCTTACCATTTCCTTAATGACATCGCGCAAGTGCTTGCATTCATTCATGTCAAAGCCAACAATCTCATGAAACAAACAGAATTTCCTAAAAGCTCGCTCATGCTCTATGGGCTCCCTTCTAATAGGCTTCCTCACCAGAAGATGATCTCTAATGTCACTAAAGATCCTTTCCAAACTCGCATTTATCTTAATGTACGATTCGTATTTAGGCCTTATCCTAAACTTGTTGTCCCGACCTTAATCATTATCAGTTTTGCTCAGTCCTTCATCCTTTATTATATTTACCTGGACTCACGATCTTGCCCTAGCATCCTCTTTCCTAAAAACTCTATAGGCTTTAAAGTAATACCCCTCGCCTTAAATTCTGTGTTGTCAAAAACTCAAAAAACAATCGCTATCAAGACCATCGTTGAATCCAGTCGATCGACCACACTACTACAGCTTGAATCTTTTTAGAAAAGCACTTATAGTTTCTCCAATTCTCGAAACTGTCCCATGAATCTTGCAACCAAATCTGCCCAGCTGTTGATTAAACCGATTTCTAGTTGTCTAAACCATAAAGTGGTCATGTCTGATAAAAAAGAGGAGATCACTTGGCTAACACTTCCTATGATGCCCCAGCACTTCTAGGTGCCTCATATAATGCATAAGGTCAAGCTATTCACCATTGTCAGCTTCCAACATTGGTAATTTGAACTTGATGGATTCCTTGAGTTTCCAATATTCGAAGCGAACGGACTCCAAGGCACATTATCCATATCTTGGTTCAGCAAACCGCCATGAGTATCTTGCTGGGTGATTTTAGCAATCCCGCTGTCACCACTGAGCAACATTCTCCAACCATCGGCACTAGCAATCAAAGTGTTGAGATTTTCAGGCCGAAGTTTTCACTCCCATCACCATGTTCGGGTTGGCGCCAAATTGATTTCCAAGAGTAGTTTCTTCCCCTTGCACATTCGAGTCCATACCTCGAGCACGAGTTCTTTCATTATGAGTATCTTTCCTTGCTTCTAAGTTTTGAGTCGCTCCAACATGAGGTCTAGCAGTAAGCAACACATCTGGTGTACTAGAGAGTGCACCCACGGTTTGATCCAGATTAGTGTTAATTCATACTACCGGATCAGTACCGACCTGACACGATCCTAGGGCTTTGCCCTAGGGTTCCTATTCGTTATCACTGCATTTCTATTACCGACTCCAATATCATGCCTTCGATTTTCAGTTTCTTGTAGCTGTGATAATATCTCCTACATTTCAAATTCCTGATGTTCAAACCAACACTGCAACCTGTACATAGTCTCTTCCATCTCTTCCCTAGTTAAGTAGACATAGGAATTCCCCTATGAAGAGGCATCTTGACCATCTTCATCCCTTCCAGCCTGAGAAGTGTCCTTCTTTTTCCTAGCCATTGGAGATCGTTTCCGAAGCTTTTCCTGAATCATAAGTAAATCTGACCTTCATGGTGCATTATATAATTGACTTGATTTTTTGCCTTATCAAGTTCAATACTAAAATGAATAAAATTCGCAGTGCAATCACTAGTAGTTTCAAAATCATGAATCACAAAAGTGCGTAAATATAAATGAACACAACAAAATTATAGAGGTTCGACAACGTGCCTACATTCACTACTTGTTTTCTATTGTTTATACTATTCGATTATTGATACAGTTGTGTTCAAGGTAAGAGATTTGAAGAAGAAAGGAGTTAATTCGGAAATTATCAGAGTCTTTGCCTCAGATACTAGCCGAGATCCCTTGAAATAATGCTATAGGCTAGTATTTACAAGTGGAGCGTGAATCAGGATCAGTCAGAGTTTGAAGCTGGAGAAATGGAGTTATGGAGCGAGAAGGGAGAGTATGCAGATTAGTGGGCCACATCACTGGCCATGGTTCCAAATCGGCTTAGTTCGGATCGGTATGGTCATACCGATCTGGATCCATCGCGATCTAAATCCATAGTTGTGTACTTTTCATGACACTTTAGGTCGCCTGATCCCATGCTTAAGTGCCTTGCTCTGGTCCGATGCCCAAAGAGACGCTTTATCCTAAAATGTATGGTCTTTAGGCTGATCTGGATGTTTGGTGACATGGATTCAGGATGACTCGGTTTCACTGGCCCGATGAGTGGTGGAGGTCAATTCGAGGCAATATGCATGCCAATCTAGATTTATACCGCTCGTATTCTGAGTTTTATCGAGCTCTGCTACTTTACCTGAGTGATTATGATATCGTACATGTTCATGCTCGAGTATTGAATGATTTAGTGATGACATATCCTAACCATGACTACCTTGTAAAAAGGCGGATCAATAGGAGGGGTTGACACCTATACAGAACTTAAGGAGTTTTTTCAAAATTCAAGGGACACGAAAGGATTCTTTTATGTGCATATGTGTGTGTATGTACATATATGCTTCAGATCTCTTCCCTCCTTCACTTCTTCATATGAACAATAGCTTTCCCTCTTCGAAAAAGAAATTAATTCCTCAATACTAGCTGGTACAATGTCCAACTTCATTGTGCCTTCCCCTTAAATCAAATCATACAAAAACACAAGACTTGCTTTTTACAACCTAAATTTTTTATACTATTAGGTGCATTGATGTAGATGAACAAGAAATCTAATCTGCTATCGTACTTATTATGTGTTTTTCAACTTAATGTCAAAAAAAAAAAATATCTCTGCAGATCTACATACACCTAAACTGTTTCCATATCAATTTCTCTATATAATACATTAATTGAATTATCTTTATTGAGAATATACATGATGTAGGAATTTAACAAAGTTTTTCAAAATTGTGCATACAACAAGGCTGTGTATTTGAGTTGCATATAGGGAGACGGAATGACACTGTGTGTGTATCATTACATACAAGTGCAATTCTAATTCATAGCTAAACAAAGTTAGAGATGAGACAGGTGGTTTACCCAAATATTTGTCATCATAAAAAAAATGTATATATCAATGTTGTCCTTTGAAGCACCATAGTTAATCTTATCATAGCTTGATTTCAAGTACCTGAATGATGACACAACATTGCCATCACCACATGAGCCCACAAGGAAGTCGTTGATGCATACACAGAAAAAGGGCATTCTGTCATCCTCATCATCATAGTAGTTGGCAATCTCGTTGTGATAACAAAGGGATGAAACTTTATCCTGATACTGGCTAAGGAATCAGCAGCTTCTGGGGGAATTTCCAGGAAGGCCAAGAAGGAAATGGCATTGAGTGCGCAATTATTGATGCTAGTGCTTTTGCATGACTAATTAGGGTGTTGATCTGATAGGAATGTGGCCAACGTAAAGTAGGAGATCTTTAGCCGTTATGAGATGACCACCCATAACTCCTGCACTTAACAAGTGAATTAATGCGCAGAAAGATGTGCCAGACAGTTATGGACGATCATTGAGATATGAAACACATGCGGAACCTGTCGTATAACTCACATCATACAGATAAATTATAATTGAACATATACAATAGACAATAGTAAAGAAGCATATTTGAGCAAAAACATGAACTTTCATAACAACTAGAAAGAATATCCATACATCTTTGGATTACAACATAAGTGCTTGTACAAATTCGCATCACTACAACACTCAGATTCAATCATCACACAACGGAAAACAACAAATACTATATAGTAAAAAGTAATACGCCAACCTCCTGCTCGCCACTACACGACATCCTCGCCTCACTAAGCTATGCGACCTGTAACCTGTTACTTAGTCTGCCCATTCAAAAGCGGATGAACAGCCGAAGGTGATAAAAGGGAAACATAAAACCTTGAGTTAGACAACAGTCTTAGTGAGCGATAAAACAACTATCTAACGTCATCAATAAAGTATATGAGAATAGGTAGATTAACCAACCAATCTACCAAAACACCAGAGAACAACCTAACTGAATCTTCTCTACATCGGACAGTGATAGCCTTTACAAATAAGCATTTGGAAACAACTATACATCCAAGGCAATTAGTGCAACTATTCATTTATGGCAATCATAAGTAACCAAGCAGCAGTTATCATGGTAACCAATTATATATCTCATGTAAACCATCCTAATCGAGTTCAACATCCCTCAAGCCCAATCCCCGAAGGCCTAAACCAATGTCAGACAAGCACCCAAGAAACATCTCCTTCGACGTTAGACAATCTATGCGAGACGGTACAAGAAAAACAATCAACATTAATGACTCTGGATATCACTTCCTGTCCTGCTTTGAAACCATCATTAATTGTATGATGACCAACCTTGACGATGTTAAGGGCTAATGGTAACCCTAGTTCTAGAAAAAATATGCCATACTCCTTTCAATGATACGTATTTAGGCCTTTCAACGATACCCAGGGTACTCGACCATATAACTTGTCTTTTAGACGTCTCTACTATACCCTTCCTTTGAGTCTACTAGAACCTACAACAATGATAATCTCTCGGCCTTCAATATCTCTGGTCGTCCTCCCTGACAGCTATTCATAGCTCAAACAACCATCTCGAGCAACCATTATCTACAACTCAATAGCCTTGAGTTGTCTTCACATTCGTTGCATTACGACGATCAGCAAACACTTAACGATGCTCCAGACGTTCCTTCTTGAATTCGTGTCAAAGCTAGAATCATCATCGACTCAAAAACAAGCTTCCCTTGGTCGATACTGCATTTCATAGCATTTCCAGCTTTTTCGCTATGAAAAATTGGCCATAATGTTGAAACAGCCTTTTACAACGTTTATGAAATGCTATTTTATGCCCTGGTTCAATTCTGGCACCCTCGGCACTTGGCACTGTGATCTAGTACTCTGGCACTTGATACCGTGAAAACAGTGTAAATCCCCAGAGCACAACTTGGAAAATCACTAATTTTACCGTGTGCAGCGCGTTTGGTACTGTGACACCCCACTTCGTCAAGGTCACTCATAAAGGGAATGCCTTAATTTTGGTAGAGCGTTTATTGTGTATAGAACAGAAAAGTAAACAAGACAGATAAATATATTGGTACTTGGAAGACAAAAACCACTTTTATTGCAGCGGAGAAATAGTTTGGTTACAGCACATCAAAAACCAACTACAAAATCAAATACACTTATTATCCATATTGACAAATAAGTTCTGAGTACATGAAATAAAAGACATAACCACAACATAAAATAGCCATAAATAAGATAGGATGAACTTTACTTCAGCGATCCAAGCAACTTCCAAAAAGAGAGAGATAAAGCTGTCCAAATCAAGCTCCACTAGTGCTAGTCCCACCCTGAGCACCGGGGGGGGGGGGGGTGAAGGTAGAAAATAGGTGGAAGCAAAGGGGGTCAGACATAAAGTCTGGCGAGTGCAATAACATTAACAATATAATCATTAAGTGATTAGGATAAGGCATAAGCTGGAAAATAAGGAAATGACTGTGAACTAATGGACATGTCAGAGCAAACAAAGGAATAAGATAAACAAAGATAACGTTAAAGGCGCACCTAATCATTATAAGATAATTACTACATTGCACCACACAAACACCCTAAAAGTTGATCCCGCCTACCAAACTTAATAATGATAATGGTAGTTTCGTGTACCCCTAGCTGCCTTCATAGGTGCCGCCTGCCCCTATCTCCACTAGGTGTACCCACTCTCCCATTTGATCGGCTCCCTAACTCGTAGATACCCGTGCTGGCCCCATAGTGGGGTGTATCACTCCCCAAAGTGGCAACCCGGTACCACCAAAAATGTACGGCTTATATCTACACGGTGCAACAATATCTTACCTACCAGCCCGGGGCCACACACGCACATGACCCCATTGGACTTGCGTTGCCACCGCTAACCCGTTTTGACCTCTTACAATCAAATCCAGTACGCGTGTCCCGTCCTCGACTTGGGTTGAGCCCACAAAGATACTTAATGGGTTATTGGTCTGAAAAGGGCCCTCATGTATGAAACAAGCTTTCCACCTATGCTTGGTCCCTTCTAAGGTTTTCCCCACTTAACCCTATTCTTATTCATGTCTTCTTACATGTTTCAATCTTGGTTAAGTGCATCTAATCGTATTTCTCATGCCACCCAAGGCACCCTCTTAACTTCACGTGCCACCCAAGGCACCCACTTAACCCCCCATGTCCCACTACATGTTTATCTGGTTAAGTGTTTCTTAGTTCATTAACACCGTAACCTTGTAAAGACCTCCCACATTAGACTGGCACTTGTGGCTGCTGGATTTGCCGGGCGGGTCCGGGCAGTCTTACACCATAAACGAGCCTAACCTCGTGTCTTTACAACTATTACGCATTTAATTCATGCCTTTGACCTCTCACATTAGACAGGCATTTGTGGCTACTGGATTTGCCGGGCGGGTTCGGGCAGTCCTACACCACAAAAGAGTCTAACCTCGTGTCTTAGGCGGTTTATTATTACACATCTTTATTTAACCCCAAATTGGATTAATATCCCTATTCAAATTTGTAAATAAAATCCAAATATACTTATGTCCATAATTGTCACCTAAATTATGTCCATAAATACCAATTTTTTCAATTAATATCTTAAATTAATTATATGCCTTTTTAAGGCCACTTATGCCAACTCTAAATATGTGAATATTCAATATTACCCTCATCGTCCCCACGTTGTTCGTTCGCTTATCATGACATGTATATATATTAGACTAGCAATTAGTCTAATGACATAAAAGGGAAAAAACATTGCAAATTTGTATATCACACAAATTGGATCTAACTTACAAATAAGGATTACAACATAAACTTGGTATTGTCATGAATCTAAACATAAGCCTAAAGGTGTGAACTTGCATATATGAATATAGTTTTCACCCAAAACTTGCAAATACGAATATAGTTTTCTCCCAAAACTTGCATACACGAATATAGTTTTCACCCAAAACTTGCATAAGCCATAGTCACAAACTTGCATAAAACTATGTATGTCATAGATCTAAATCTAAAGGGGTAAACTTGCATATGTGTGAATCCAATTTCTACCTAAACTTGCATATAGTCACTTTGTTTGATTCACATGTAATCTTGTATACAATTCATATAGAAACCAGCATATAATCTACACCCAAACTTGCATATACAATGATGTCAAACATGAATCAGGTTGAACATAGATGATTGGGTATATACAAAGGGATTCACAACAAAAACTAACATTATGAACAACTAGCATACATTCACAAAATATCGCATTTTCCCCAATGTTTTACAAACATAACCATATAATCCAAATTATAACTCAACCTAATTAACTTGTTAATTATCTTATTAAAGAAATCGAACTCACAACTCAAAGAAGGTCTTGAGTTCTAGGATCTGAGTTAAGAAATTGATTTAGCTTGCCTTTGAAGTAGACAAATTTGTTGTTGTAGTTGTTATAGACTTGAGTTGAATTGAGTTGATTAGCTTTACTTTTCCTCTAGTTGATGATGGCTATTCTAGGTTGCAAGGTGATAGCATGACGGCCATGGTTCTAATTTTGATTAGGTTTTAGGGTTTGAGTCTACATGTGTTTATATAGAATTTAGGATTAATTTAGGCCATCCGATCAACCAAGAATCAATCAAGACCATCCAGTCAAGATATGGTGACACCTCAGCCCTAATGACTCAGCAATGAGTCACAAAATCGTCATCTTTCAGATCTGCCCGAGGGGGGGGGGGGTAGGTCGACCCCCAGGTCAACACTAAGGTCGACCTGTATAGGGGAGGTCGACCCCTTGGTCGACCTGGCCTTGGGCGGGAAATTTCCCGCCCTGCCCAGTTCTGAGTTTGAATTCGTTTTTGAATTTAAATTTGAATTTCTAGAAACTTCCGACCGCTATAACTTCTTCATACAAAGTCCAATTTACGCAAACTCGGACTCTATCTCAACCATAATTCCGAGATGAACACAATGGCGTAACCCGTTTCCCTTGATTCTCACATTTAAAATTAATTATTCTTTAATTCGTTAGTTTAATGTTAACAGAAACACGGGGTATTACATTCTCCCCTCCTTAAAGGATTTCGACCACGAAATCTTCAAGTTACGAAGAATACATATCCTACCATCCGATCGTCCATCTACTCAACCATCAAACACATGCATCCATTGTCCTTAAAAGACTTCTAATGCTTTCATGTTTATATGCACAGTGTGTGTACATGTCTGTATCTAATGCAAAATCAGGCGGTATGCTGATTCAGTTGACCACCTTAATGCAGATTATGATAGCGCCATGCGTCCATTATGTATGCAAAAGATCCCTAATGTTACATATTATGCGTGCGCACCCATTCATCCAAATGCAGCATCCATATGATAACACAACCATTATACATCCATTAATCTAAATAAACACACATTTATATGCAGTATGAAAGTGATTGAGCCGATTTAGTGCCTAAGGTGTGTGTATATGCATCCACGAGCAACCACTAGCAAACACTTGCATCCACTAGCTTCCATCAATCATAATATGTTTCAAATACATGTTTACATCCATTGGCCTCTACCTAAGGATAAAGAATATGACCGAGGAGATACACTAAAAAGGTAGATACAAGCTTGAATAAACTTAAGGAAAAAGAGATCAAAGATGTACCCTAAAAAAGAAAAGGGTAGGCTGCATGTATTTTAGCCTCAGTCTCCCAAGTCGCGTCTTCCTCGGCGTCGCTCCATTGAACTTTGACAAGCTTAACTTCACGGTTGCGTAGCTTTTTGACTTCCATCCCTAAGATACGAGTTGGAACTCTCCTCACAGTCGCTTCTCGTTCCACATCGACTTCCTTTAGTATACTTGACTCCACCACTTCTGTCGACTCATGTAAGCACTTTCATAGCTGAAAGACATGAAAAACATTATGAACTCCAACCAGTCTTTCAGGTAGCTCTACTCTGTAGGCCATCGTTCCAATCCTTTCGATGATAGGAAATGGTCCTACGAATCGTGGTGCCAACTTTCCTATGGACCCAAAGCAGATGACATACCTCAAATGAGATACTTTAAGGAACACCTTATCCCCAACTTCAAACTCAAGGTCAGTCCTTCTCTTGTCTGCGTAGGATTTCTGTCTATCTTGGGCAGTCTTCATTCTCCTTCCAATCAAGTCCACCTTCTCTGAAGTCTCTCTAATCATGTCCGACCCAAGTATAAGTTTATCCGTGGACTCCCACCAACAAGTTGGTGATCGACATGCCTTCCATATAAAGCTTCGAAGGGTGCCATGCCTATAGTGGCTTGGTAACTATTGTTATAAGCGAATTCCACCAAAGGGAGATGATCCTCCCAAGATCCTCCAACGTCAAGAATGCATAGTCTCAAAAGATCTTCCAGTACTCTGTTCACCCTTTCCGTCTGACCATCGGTTTGAGGGTGATAGGTTGTGCTTAAACATAGCTGTGTGCCTACAGCCTCTTGTAAACTCCTCCAAAACTCGCTTGTAAAGATAGGGTCTCAGTCACTCACTATGCTGGAGGGTATCCCATGGAGTCGGACTATCTCCTTAAGATAAATGGAGGCTAAAGAGGAGGCGATCCTCCTACTCTTGATAGGTATTAAATGGGCGCTTTTCGTGAGCCTGTCCATTATTACCCAAATACCGGTATTGCCCCTTCTTGACCTAGGCAACCCATCAACAAAGTCCATCGAGATGCTTTCCCATTTCCATTGCGGAACTTATAGAGGATGAAGTAAACCGCTAGGCTTCTTCTGCTCCGCCTTGACTTGCTGGCATATCATGTATTTTGAAACAAATTCAGCTACATCCGTCTTCATGTCATTCCAAAAGAAAACTCTTTTGATATCTTTATACATCTTGTCTCCACCGGGGTGTATGGTCATCTTGGAACAGTGAGCTTCTTCCAGAACCATCTTCACCAAATCTCTTGCTTGCGGGATGCATAGTCTTCCATCCCATCTCAACCAACCCTTATCATCGATGGAGTATCTGTTGAGGTGACTAGAAGTCTCTCCCCTAATCAGCTTATCTATCACATCAACTAGCTGAGGGTCTTCACGTTGCGTGGTTCCTATTGAGTCCAACAAAGTAGGCCGCACCTCTAGCATTGCCATCAAGCCATTTACATAATCAACAGAGGGTCTAAAATCAAAATTTGCTATGTACTCCAAACTTTGCCTTTCTACAAAGAGAGGACTTAAGTTCAGCTTCTTTCTACTTAGGGCGTCTACTACTACATTGCCCTTTCCAGGTGGATCGGAGATCTCAAACTCGTATGAGGCGAGAAACTCTATCCATCTTTGCTGCCTTAGATTGAGGTCTTTCTGCGAGAAAAGGTACTTCAACGATTTATGGTCAGTATACAACTCAAATTTCTCACCCAAGAGATAGTGGCGCCAAGACTTAAGAGCAAAAACGATGGCTGCTAACTCTAGATGGGTAGTTTTTCTCATGCACTTTTAATTGCCTTCCACCATAAGCTACTACCTTCCCCTCTTGCATCAAAACAACACCTAGTCCCATACCGCATGCATCTGTGTATACCGTAAACATCTTGCTCCCATCTGGTAATGTCAAAACTGGGGCTGTTGTCAGAGCCCTCTTCAATCATTGGAAAGCGACTTCGCAATCCAAATCCCAAGTGAAAGTCAGGTTCTTCTTCGTTAACCTTGTAAGTGGAGCTGAGATTTTTGCAAAGTCTTTAATGAACTTGCGATAAAAGCCTGCTAGTCCAAGAAAACTTCGGACTTCGGTTGCATTCTTTGGAACCTTCCAATCCTGGACCGCAACTACTTTTGCGGGGTCTACAACTAACCCTTCTTTGGATACCACATGCCCAAGAAATCTTACTTCTTCCCTCCAGAAGTGGCACTTAGAGAATTTTGCTTTTAACTGATGTGCACGGAGAGTATCCATGACTTCCCTCAAATGCAAAGCATGCTCTTCCTCATTCTTCGAGAAAACCAGAATATCATATACGAAGACCACCACGAATTTGTTGAGAAATTCTCGGAACACTCTACTCATCAAATCGACGAAATAAGCGGGTGCGTTTGTCAAGCCGAAAGGCATGACGAGACATTCGAAGAAACCGTCCGGGGTTCTGAACGCGGTCTTATCAATGCTATCTTCAACCACTCTCAGCTGATGAAATCCGGTAGTCAGATCTAATTGGGAGAAAACTGTTGCACCTACAAGCTGATCGAACAAATCTTCTATTCGTGACAGTGGATGCCTATTCTTCTTGGTCAGCTTGTTTAGCTTCCTATAATCAATGCATAGGCGAAGTGAACCATCCGCTTTGGTTGCGAACACCACTGGAGAACCCCATTCAGAAATACTCCGCCTTATAAACCCTTTTTCTAGCAGCTCCTTAACTTACTTGCTAAGCTCCTTTCTCTCCCTTGGAGCCATATGCCTAACGGGTAAAGCAACGGGTTTCGCGTTATCAACTAGATATATGCGGAAGTCTATCTCTCGCTTCGGAGGCAAGCCCTCTACTTCCTCAAAGACATACGAGTATTCACGAACCACTCTAACAGACTGCAAATTCTCAACAGACGCGTCAAGCGATTCTAGATAACTTACACTACACCAGAAATGCCAATTTGGCAGTGCTCATGACCGTATCAAAATCGATTTGGCAGTGCCCTGAACCATATCAAAAAATGGCGTCTCTGTTGCTTTGATACGGTTTAAAACCGTATCAAATTAATAAAGTGATACAGTTTTAAACCATATCAAATTTATTAACAGATAAGGTTTTAAGCCGCATCAATTGAGAAATTTGATACAGTTTTAAGCCGTATCAATTTATTAATTTGATAGGGTTTTAAGCCGTATCAAATTTCCCAATTGATACGGCTTAAAACCGTATCAAATTAAAAAAAATACAAAAATAAATAAATACAATTAGCTACATAGATTAACACAAAAATAAACTACATCAAAAAAAATCTCTTATAACTTATCAACAATCTTACATTTAAATATCGAGTACATACTACATACACAAACCAATCCTCTTGAGGTTTCAAGAAATTCAAGAAATACATACACAAACAAACCAATTCTTATCAATAAAATAAACTTTGTGGTGGTTGGTTATCGAACACTATAGCCATATCAAAGTCCATAATATCTTGCGAATGTCATTAGGAAGTCCGAATGCCTGTATGACTTACCTGAGTGTCATTAGGAAGTCCAAACTAAGTTATAATATATACAACATGGTACGTTCGACAAACTTACCTGAATGCCTACATGACTGTAGAGGTAAAAATCAAACTCGGTTGGATGACAAATGCTTGAATCAACAACGGTACCTGAAATCAAGTAGCATGCAAGTTTAAAAATACAAGTAAAACTGGCTGCAAAAGAAAGGGAGAAAAACAGTATGCCAACATGATTTTTGTGTGCATGCAAATGATATTGTGAATAGCAACATGTATAAGAATCAGACCTAAATCACAAATAACTGGTCAATAGCCAATAGCAACCTGTGTACCCAATGTCGATAGCCAGAAGAACATAAATAACAGTCAGACCAAATGAACTACAAATAAGAATAAGGCTGGAAAAAGTACCATTTATTTTTTATTCTGGCCTGATCTCCGACCAATGTAGCACTGGTTGTAATTTTTCTGAAATTGCAGGGTGGATCTGCGAAGAAGAATAAGAAAAAGCTTGGTAAAATTACCAATTATTTGTAATTTGTTATATTGATGCAGCAGGACCAGAAGCCACATGAATACCAATGAGACCAAAGAGCTGCAAGCGGATGGCAGACCAAAGAGCTGCAAGAGGACAGCAGGGAAAAAAGGATCAAACATTTTGATAGACAAACACTTCCAGAACAAACCTATTTTCTACTACTCTATCACATTCAGTCAATTCACATCAGCTAAAAGTAAAACTACTCAAACATGCAATTCATATTTAATATAAGAAGTCAAACACACACAGGTTCAACGCAAACAATGATGTGCACCAAAACATATGTCCGACTTGCTAAAACAGCAAGCTGGCTTGCTGTTTTCGTAAGCCTGAGCTTGCTGTTTCCGCAGCAAGCTGGCTTGCTGTTTCCACAAGCCTGAGCTTGCTATGAAACAGCAAGCAAGCTTGTTGCTTCCGCAGCAAGTTGGCTTGCTGTTTCCGCAAGCCTGAGCTTGTGTGAAACAGCAAGCAAGCTTGATGTTTCAAACATCAAGCTTGCTTGCTGTTTCAAACATCAAGCAAGCTTGCTTGCTGTTTCCACAGCAAGCTCCCATACTAATGTCCGCAAATTTTATAAAAAGAAGATCAATGAACTAGACAGCAAGTATGGAATGAGCAATATATATTACAAAGGAGAGAATAGCCTCTGTTAGAAACTTTGCTTACAAATTTTTTTCTTACTTACAAAATAAGTACATATATGACTTTATAGTAATTCATCTCGCTAAATGGATGGTGGAGATGTATTCGATCTTGTAGGTAATAATCATTCTCCATAATTTCTCTAGCACTTATAGAAAATACACTAGATATATGTAACCATAGATGAAGATAATTCTTGAAACTTATTACCATAAAAACATATTCAGAGTATTTATTTATCTTCCAAGTTTCTGCCGGCTCCAACATTGTTAATTGTACACGGTATTTAACTAAATCCCAAAATAAATGTAGTCAAAATTGAGTTTAATTTTCACTTTTCAGTATAGCTTACCTTATGGAAATTGAAAACCAAATCGAGCTCGCATACGTTGCTGAAAAAATGATCTAGAATCTCCACAAATAAATGGATGCACTCCAAATATGATTGCTCGTTATCAGTTATGTCAACGCACAAGGAGAAAAAAAGTCCAGCATATCTTCTGTAGATAACTTTGTGTGTGCGGAACTGTTAATAGGAAAGCAGCTGTGAGAGTAATTAAGATTTGTCCAGCTATAAAGGTACATGATTCTGAGACAACATTCATTAACATACTTGTTTTACAATTATTTGAAAATGCAAGTAAAATGACAGGTCTTATCTATTTGACAATGACAACAAAACAACATTTAAACGATAGATAAGAAATGTGTGCAAACTGTTGAGCGACATATCTTTCCTAAAGTTGCATTCTACCACTGCATATTTCAAAGTCAATGACATTCTGTTAGAGCATATTTCAGAACCAACAAGACTAAGATGTTTAAATTATACAAAAGTTTATAACTGCAATGGCTCATATATTAATGCAGTAACAAGTAGAATATCTGCTAAAATTAGTCATTTTTACAATAAATCCTACTGAGTGTTGGATTGTAGCAAATGTAGTTACCAGCGCTTATGCCTTCACTGTGTTGGCAGCATAGAATAACAACATCCATTAGCTTCACTTATTTAGGCATAATATATCAAGTGTTAGTGCAAAACGCAAAGGATTTTATCTAATACTGATTGATGCCTTTTTTTTCCTTTTTACAAATATAATAGATATAAATACAAATAACCAATATTTCAAACTACGAACGTACTTATAAAAAGGTGCAAAGATTGATCATTCATGCCTACAGTAGTATCTGTGTACCACCTAGGAGTACTACCAAAAATTGAGTCAGAAAGTAATAGAAGAGAATTGTTTAGCTAATATATATACGGATAATCAGATAGGCTGCAAACAACTAGCACTGAGTTCAGTCCTTTAAATTTCGACAAAGAACCTCATAACCGAAGTCACAGAACAACAGACTTTAAGCAACAACATCTCAAAATTCTCAAACTGTCCTCTAGAATCATGGTTCCAAGTGAGAAAACACCCATTGCAAGATTAGTCTACAAATCACTGCATCTTCGTTGGAAGGAACCAATTACAAGTTTAGACTAGGAACACTTTCATATTGCACATAAATACATGAAGTTTACCTTTTCTGTTCGGCAGCATAAAGCTTTGCTTCAAGACGCTAACCAAGATCCTCTTCTTGAGATGACCAAGAAGGACTTCTTGACTTTGGCCTTGCTTTGTTTGCTAAGAACTCGTGAAATTGCTGTTTAAACAAAATATGATTATTATACACAGATTTTATAATCTACACAAAAAACAAAACAAATTAAATGAGAGCGAAATAAACTATACACATCCAGCCTCAATAACAATTTTACAGCATGGCAAGTATTAACACGACAACTCAGAGATAAATTTTTTAAACCAGTATTGTTTTTATCATGGGAAAGTATGCAAAAATAATTATAATAAAGCTAGTGACTGTGATAGCAAAGCTTAAGAGATGCAACTTTACAAAATAATATCCATAACCACCTTTAAATAAATTTATCGTAAAATAACACGAACCTTATACTTATTGTCTTTAATAATACTTAAGCTTTACAAATAAGTCACATAGACTAAGTTCTGTAAATGTAAATCTTCACAAACTGAATTGTATGTGCTTAGATTTTGATCAAGTAATCAGCACATCAGTAAACAGAAATATCATAACTCCTCCTCGGTTAAAGAATACCACAGATTCATTCTTTACCAAATTTTACGCCTTTTAACAGCCACAGCCGACTCCATCAAAGATGTTAAAAATAAAACTTGTAGACAACTTCAAATATAAGTGAAGCATTTTTTTCACTAATAGAAGACAAAATTAGACTAAAAACGCGCTTAATTTCATCAGCTAATACATTCTGAATCTTGTTAAAAGGAAAAAAAGATAGATAAGCACGCAAAATATGGAAAAGATACATGTCTTCTAAGATCGGCTTCTTTAAGCCTCGCTTCAATTTCCTCAACGCTTCTAGAAGGAGGGCTGGTTCCAATTCTCGCATCTAAAAGCCTCTTTCTGATCCTCCGCGGTACTTTGACAGCCGACGATGTCTTTATCGCATCATCGACTGGAAATTCCAAAGCCACGGGCGAGATCGACCCGCTTGTTTACGGGAATTTATTTGGATCGAAGAATTGAGATTCGCCTTTTTTTAGGTTTGGTAATTTATTTTGTTGCAGCCGAAATGGAAAAGCAGAGAGGAGAAAGCAGAAAATAATGACATGGAAATGGGTAGAATTACCATTCCAATTTGATACGGTTGCAAGCCCAATCAAAAAGTACTGATCCGAACCATTCAAGATCTAGGGTGAGATTTCAACTATTAGAGGGGGTGCGGATTGCAAAAGAAAATTTGATACGACTTATCAAATTTGATATGGCTACAAGCCCTATCAAATTTGATACGACTTAAAGCCCTATCTATCCACATCCTGGTGTGCCAAATTGGTTGTTTTGGTGTAGTGTTAGCATAACATAATTCATGGGATTACAAGAGATTTCGAGAGTGTTGCCCAAGCGAGTCATAAGCCTAACCTTTCTCTTTTCACAATCTAGGACGGATCCATTATTGGATAACAAATCCATGCCCAAAATTAACCCATAGCCCGTGAAGCCCAAAACATAAGCATCACATCTAAACCCAATGCCAAGTATAGAAATTTCCAAATCCAAACAAATCATCGACAAATAGGTTGAGCCCCCAATTGGATTTGAAACAACTAAGGGATCCTCTACTATACTGGTGTTTAGGTGTAGTGACTCAACTAAAGCAGTAGATATAAAAGAGTGCGATGCGCCAGAATCAAAGAGTGTGCAAACAAGATGATCAAAAAGATAAACTAAACTTTCAACGGAAATCGTTCTACCTCGTTCTTGCAGCGATGGGGCCACGAGAGCCTGGACCTGCCCCTTTGCCTGCCTCGGTGCTATGAGAGCCTGAATCTGCCCTCTAGAGGTAGTCCCTGCCCTCTGGCCTTTCTTTGGGCAGTCCCTAATCAGATGTCCTGCCTTGCCACAGTGGAAACAACCAGTCTTCTTCTTCTTCCTATAGTCTTTGCTCAGATGGCCTGGTGTCCCACAGTTAAAGCATCTTTTCTTTCCCTTGCCATTGTTGTCTTTACCACTCTTCTTGTTCTGCTGTTGTGGTTTCTTTTGATCCCCTTTCTTTTTAGGTGCCTTATTAGCATTGGCGCCTTTTTCCTCTTCATGCATAAGCGCCATGTCAACTAGTCTCTCAAAGGTGGCCCCCATAGGGATGTGGGTCATAGCTAACCCATCTAGCGGCTCGTTCAAGCCCTTAACAAATCTCAGGGCCTTCTTTTCTGGTGTATTCACCAAGTACAAGCCAAATCTCGCCAACTGATTGAACTCGTTGACGTACTCTTTCACTGATAGATTTCCCTGCCTCAATGCCAAAAACCTTTCCATGTATAAATTCTCTTCGGCCTGTGAGAGAAACTTTGCCTCAAACCTTCGCCTAAAATCCAGCCATGTATCAACTGGACGCTCTCCATTAGTGAACTTCTACCAAAACGAGGCCTCATCCTTCATTAACCAGGCAGCTAACTGGACCTTTCTTCCATCTTCTACCTCAAAGATTCCAAACAATTCTTCCACCTCCTTTAGCCAATTTCAAGCTTCAACAAACGTCACCGACCCATGAAAAGGTTTTCCACCCATTGCCCAAAAGTCCTTGCATATCTTTGCGAAAGTATCAACATGGGGAGGAGGAGGAGCATTTGCTGGGCCTGCACCATTGGCCCTAGCTTCCAGATACCTTCTAAACCATCCTGGTATCAGTATCCCTTCGGGTATCTCGGGAATTCCAGACATGCTAAAAAGAAAATGAAGATATTCAAACGGAGAATTCGAAAGAAAGATATATGGCTCTTGGGGGTTATGTTTTTAAAACAAACTTTTCTCTTGAAAATACTTTCCTTAAAACATACTTTTGAAAGTATTTCTTTATAAAATGCTTTTTGAAAAATAGTTTTTCAAAATTCATATCTGGTCTGGTAACCTTCAGCTCTGATACCACGTGTGACACCCCACCTCCGTTAAGGTCACTCACAAAGGGAATGCCTTAATTTTGGTGGAGCATTTATTGTGTATAGAACAGAAAAGTAAACAAGACAGATAAATATATTTGTACTTGGAAAACAAAAACCACTTTTATTGCAGCGGAGAAATAGTTTGGTTACATCACATCAAAAACCAGCTACAAAACCAAATACACTTATTATCCATCTTGACAAATAAGTTCTGAGTACATAAAATAAAAGACATAACCCCATCATAAAATAGCCATAAATAAGATAGGCTGAACTTTACTTCAGTGATCCAAGCAACTTCCAAAAAGAGAGAGAGATAAGGCTGTCCAAATCAAGCTCCACTAGTGCTAGTCCCACCCTGAGCACCTTGCGGGGGGGGGGGGGGGGAGGGAGAAAAAAGGTGGAAGCAAAGGGGGTCAGATATAAAGTCTGGCGAGTGCAATAACTTTAACAATATAATCATTAAATAACTAGGATAAGCCATAAGCTGGAAAATAAGGAAATGACTGTGAACCAATGGGCATGTCAGAGCAAACATAGGAATAAGATGAACAAAGATAATGTTAAAGGAGCACCTAATCATTATAAGATAATTACTACATTGCACCACACCAAACACCCTAAAAGTTGATCCCGCCTACCAAACTTAATAATGATAATGGTAGTTTCGTGTACCCCTAGCTGCCTTCATAAGTGCCGTCTGCCCCTATCTCCACTAGGTGTACCCACTACCCCCATTCGATCGGCTCCCTAACTCGTAGATACCTGTGCTGGCCCCACAGTAGGGTGTATTACTCCCCAAAGTGGAAACCCGATACCACCAAAAATGCACGGCTTATATCTACAAGATGCAACAACGTCTTACCTACCAGCCCGGGGCCACACACGCACATGACCCCGTTGGACTTGCGTTGCCACCGCTAACCCGTTTTGACCTCTTACAATCAAACCCAGTACGCGTGTCCCGTCCTCGACTTGGGTCGAGCCCACAAAGATACTTAATGGGTTACTGGTATGAAAAGGGCCCCCATGTATGACACAAGATTTCCTCCTATGCTTGGTCCCCTCTAAGGTTTTCCCCACTTAACCCCATTCTTATTCATGTCTTCTTACATGTTTCAATCTTGGTTAAGTGCATCTAATTGTATTTCTCATGCCACCCAAGGCACCCTCTTATCTTCACATGCCACCCAAGGTACCCACTTAACCCAACATGTCCCACCACATGCTTATCTGGTTAAGTGTTTCTTAGTTCATTAACAACGTAACCTTGTAAAGACCTCCCACATTAGACTGGCACTTGTGGCTACTGGATTTGTCGGGCGGGTCCGGGTAGTCTTACACCACAAACGAGCCTAACCTTGTGTCTTTACAACTGTTACGCATTTAATTCATGACTTTGACCTCTCACATTAGACTGGCATTTGTGACTGCTGGATTTGCCGGGCGGGTTCGGGCAGTCTTACACCACAAAAGAGTCTGACCTCGTGTCTTAGGCAGTTTATTATTACACATCTTTATTTAACCCCAAATTGGATTAATATCCCTATTCAAATTTGTAAATAAAATCCAAATATACTTATGTCCATAATTGTCACCTAAATTATGTCCATAAATACAAATTTTTCCAACTAATGTCTTAAATTAATTATATGCCTTTTTAAGCCACTTATGCCAACTCTAAATATGTGAATATTACCCCCATCGTCCCCACGTTGTTCGTTCGCTTATCATGACATGTATATATATTAGACTAGCAATTAGTCTAATGACGTAAAAGGGAAGAAACATCGCAAATTTATATATAACACAAATTGGAGCTAACTTACAAATAAGGATTAAAACATAAACTTGGTATTGTCATGAATCTAAACATAAGCCTGAAGGTGTGAACTTGCATATATGAATATAGTTTTCACCCAAAACTTGCATATACGAATATAGTTTTCACCCAAAACTTGCATATACGAATATAGTTTTCACCCAAAACTTGCATAAGCCATAGTCACAAACTTGCATAAAACTATGTATGTCATAGATCTAAATCTAAAGGGGTAAACTTGCATATATGTGAATCCAATTTCTACCTAAACTTGAATATAATCACTTTGTTTGATTCACATGTAATCTTGTATACAATTCATATAGAAACAAGCATATAATATACACCCAAACTTGCATATACAATGATGTCAAACATGAATCAGGTTGAACATAGATGATTGGGTATATACAAAGGGATTCACAACAAAAACTAACATTATGAACAACTAGCATACATTCACAAAATATCACATTTTTCCCAATGTTTTACAAACATAACCATATAATCCAAATTATAACTCAACCTAATTAACTTGTTAATTATCTTATTAAAGAAATCGAACTCACAACTCAAAGAAGGTCTTGAGTTCTAGGATCTGAGTTAAGAAATTGATTTAGCTTGCCTTTGAAGTAGACAAATTTGTTGTTGTAGTTGTTATAGACTTGAGTTGAATTGAGTTGATTAGCTTTACTTTTCCTCTAGTTGATGATGGCTATTCTAGGTTGCAAGGTGATAGCATGACGGCCATGGTTCTAATTTTGATTAGGTTTTAGGGTTTGAGTCTACATGTGTTTATATAGAATTTAGGATTAATTTAGGCCATCCGATCAACCAAGAATCAATCAAGACCATCCAGTCAAGATATGGTGACACCTCAGCCCTAATGACTCAGCAATGAGTCACAAAATCGTCATCTTTCAGATCTGCCCAAGGGGGGGGGGGGGTAGGTCGACCCCCAGGTCAACACTAAGGTCGACCTGTATAGGGGAGGTCGACCCCTTGGTCGACCTGGCCTTGGGCGGGAAATTTCCCGCCCTGCCCAGTTCTGAGTTTGAATTCATTTTTGAATTTAAATTCGAATTTCTAGAAACTTCCGACGGCCATAACTTCTTCATAAGAAGTCCAATTTACGCAAACTTGGACTCTATCTCAACCAAAATTCCGAGACGAACACAATGGCATAACTCGTTTCCCTTGATTCTCACATTTAAAATTAATTATTCTTTAATTCGTTTGTTTAATGTTAACAGAAAACATGGGGTATTACAGGCACTTGGTACTTTGGCACTTGGTACTTTGGCATTTAGCCCGATCCATACCATAGCATTTAGCCCGATCCATGCTACTATATTTAGCCCGATCCATCCCTAAGTACTGCCCAATCGATGATTTCCCCAGCGTGCACCTTGCCAGATCATGTATTTCACCAAGCGCAGGCCAATGTGGTTCTGGTACTCTATATCATAGCATTCAGAAACACTATGAAATGTTTCTTTTGCCTGATCTATGCCAAATCCGCAGATCCCCAACGCGCACTCAACCATATCCAACTTTTCATGTGTGTACGCCCCCTGGTACTACCCGATCTGTATGCAGCAGTTTTGCCCGATCCATACCTATTATAGCATTTTTAAACACCGTGAAAGCCAGAAATTGATTTTTGGCCGATTCTTCAACTTATTTTGCCCGATCCATTGACCACTTTTCCGCTCGATCCATGGCCTATATTTAGCCCGATCCATACGCCGAAATTGCCAAACTTCGAGTAATCTTCACACTTGCGCATAACTCGATTTCATACTCAAAAACTTACCAAACTCCAACTTTATCAATAACGATTTAATCAATATAACTACAACAAATCATGCAATCATCAATGAACATTAAAACAACGATTTTAAAATTAATCAGATCATTCAATGGATCTAAACATAGAATTAATATATGGTCTTACCATTTATAAGTTGCTAGATTAGATCCTATGGTGATTTGAAATAACATCATACTTACATCGATTAGATCTATATGAAAACAACTTGAAATGATGAACATATGGTCATGCAACCCATATACTTGATTGAATCCGCGTAAGAGATGCTTATCACTCACTAATTGTTCGAATTAAATCGAAATCGCTCAATTCTCAATCCGGACAACGATGAATATGCTTCAAACCTCTTGATTTGATGCGATATTTCTTCACTTGACGTAGATCTAGCTTCAAATGATGTAGATCTTCAATTCTCTTATGTCAGTCTAGAATTTTAATGGTGGAAAGGTGTATTTGGAAGGGATAGGGAATCACGAGCTCAACCAAATGAGAGAATGAAGAAAACAAACTATTCTTCATGTCTCTAACCTCCTATTTATAGCCTCCCACCAGCCCACTAATGGGCCACTCCAAATCAGCCCATTATGGAAAGCCAAACCTGAAAAGAAATTGTGAAACACTAAAATAACGATTTCTCACAAACCGTTGAACCAAATCTTTAATGTGACCAATCTACGGAATTGAGAACACCATTTCCTTTCCAATGAGACCGATCTCAGCACTGATTCTATCCCGATCAAAAGTTATTCCTCGTACAAGACTGACATGGGAAAAATGGTCAAAAATAAAATTTGTAAAAATTATGGACATGTATCACATCTCCATAACCAACAAATCGAAATACGAGAATGATCCAACCCTCAGGGAATTAAATAAAAACATTTTACTATCCTCCGATATGTAAAATGCGGGTTGTTACATTCTACCCCCCTTTATGAATTTCGCTTCGGAAATCCTAACAACACAAGCAACCAAAACAATTCTGCATGCCTATCATCTGTGAGCAGCCAATTCTATCACCCAAACTAGCAGCCATCAAACCATACATCCACAGCCTTATCCTAGCATGCAGAACTCTATCAACAATCACAATCACAATGGTATAGGTTACAATTATGAAAATATGACACGATATTTATTGGTTATACCAACAAAGAGTTCCGGATGGGTCGTCTTCATACTCTCTTCCGTCTCCCACGTACAATCGTCATCATCCTCACTTTATTGTACCTTGATTAGCCTAACCATCTTCCTCCTAAGTTGCTTCGTTCATTTTCCACAATGCAAAGCGGCTTACGAGGTTTCTTAACTATGGTATCGACTTCTAGGTCTTCGTACTGCATCGGAGATACCACCACATTCGAATCGTGCACGAACTTCCATAGAAAGGACAATGAAAAACATTTTGCATACTTGACATCTTCTCGGGTAAATCCAATCTATACGCGAGGTTTCCAATTCGCTCGACTATCAGAAATGGTGCTACGAACCTTGGAGCTAACTTTCGTTTACTTCCGAATTGAACAACATTCTTCAAAGGAGAAATCTTTACGAAAAGCTTGTCACCAACTTCAGATTCCAAATCCTTACGATGTTTATCGGTGTAACTCTTTTGACGTTCTTGGGATGCCTTCATCCGTTGTCGAATGATCTCGATGCGATTTGAAGTTTTTCTTATCATTTCAGGCCCAAGTATCAACTTATCTCCAGTTTCTAACCAACATGCCAGAGAATTACACAGTCTACCATACAACGCCAAGTATGGTGCCATCCTAATGCTCGACTAGTAGCTATTATTATATGCAAACTTAGCTAGAAGTAGATGGTTCTCCCATGATCCTCCAAAGTATAATACACAAGCTATTAGGAGATCTTTCAAAAAACTCGGTTAACCTTTTCGGTTTGACCATCAGTTTGGGGATGATAAGCCATACTCAAACAAAACTCGGTTTCGAAATTCTCTTGCGAACTCTTCCAAAATACACTCGTGAACAATGGATCTCAATCACTCACTATGCTCTTCGGAATACCATGGAATCGAAATATCCATTTTATATAAAGCTAAGCCAACTTCGATGTTGTCCTGGTTGATTTGACAGGGATAAACCTTGCACTTTTGGTCAAGTGATCCACGATGACCCGAATTCCTTCATTTCCTGCCCTGATTCTAGGTAGTCCATCGATATATGCTCCCACTTCCACGTAGGAACTTTCAATGGATGAAGCAATTCACTTGGCTTCTTTTATTCATCTTTCACCAATTGACTGTTCATGCACTTGGAAATAAACTTTCCAATATCCCTTTTCGTCCCTTCCCTGTAGTAAGATCGCTTCATGTCCTGATACATCTTATTACCACCATGATGAATCGTCAACTTTGAGTGATGATATTCCCTTAGAACCTCATCCAATAATCCATCGATATTAGGAGCAACCAGTTTTCATTGCTTTCGAAGCCAACCTTCTCGATCGACCTCGAACTCTTTATCCTATGGTTCCAACTTCTGGATAAACTCGACAAATTTTGCATCACACTTCTGGCTCTTGCCAATCTATTCGATGAGAGTAGGTCTTATCAATAAGCTTGCCAACATTTCAGGCTCCAACTCACACCGTGGTTTGAAATCAAATCCCGCTAAGTACTCGAGGCTTTTCCATTACAAAAAAACCGCTCCTAATCCTTCATGTCTTCGACTCAACACATTTGCAACTGCGTTACCTTTACTACGAGTATAGGCTATACCAAAATCATATGATCCCAGAAACTCTAACCATCGCCGCTGCAAAAGATTCAAATCCTTTTGGGAGAAAAGATACTTCAACGATTTGTGATCCGTGAACAACTCGAATCGAACGCCCAACAGGTAATGCCACCACATCTTCAAAGCAAACACGATCGCTGCCAATTCCAAATCATGAGTTTGATAATTACTCTCGTGTGGCTTCAGTAGTCGGATTGCATAGGCCACAACTCTATCTTTCTGCATTAGTACTGCTCCTAATCCAGTAACACATGCATCGATGTACACAACCATATCTTCATTCTCACTCGGAATGGTCAGAAGAGGAGCGCTCGTTAGTCTCTCCTTCAGGATTCCAAAAGCTTACTCACATTTTGCATCCCATGTGAACACTTGGTTTTTCTTCATTAATCCTGTTAACGGTGCACCAGTCTTGGAGAATTCCTTGATAAACCATCAGTAATAACCTGCCAAACCAAGGAAACTTCTCAAGTCCGTCGCATTCTTAGGTCTATTCCAATCCTGGATTGCTGCCACATTAGCGGGGTCAACTGATATTCCATTTCCAAAAACAACTTGGCCTAAGAACCTCACTTCACTCTTACAGGAGCGAAACTTCAAAAACTTAGCCTTTAGCTGATGGTTTCGTAAGATTTCCAAAACAACTCGCAAGTGCGTCTTATGCTCTTCCTCATTCCGAGAGTAAACTAGAATATCATCCACAAACACAAGAACAAACTTATTCAAATGTTCTCTGAAAACCCTATTCATAGGATCCATAAAATATGATGGCGTGTTACTCAACCCAAATGGCACCATCAACCATTCAAAGAAACTAGATGGTGCCCTAGAATCAATCTTCGACACACTATCCTTTGCCACTCTTAACTGGTGAAATCCTGTTGCCAAATCCATCAGAGAAAACACTTTGGCCTCGTGAAGCTGATCGAACAAGTCATCTATTCTCGGCAATGGATATTTGTTCACCTTGTTCAGCTCACGATAATCCACGCACAATCTTAAAGATCCATCACCCTTGGTTACAAATAAAGCTGGTGCACCCATTCGGACACGCTTCTCTGAATGAACCCTTTTCCCAAAAAGGTCATGAACTTGCACCGCTAACTCTCGCTGTTCCTTAGCTGCCATCCTCCTAAGGGGCATAACGATAAGTTTAGCACCCTCGGCCAAATAGATTCTGAACTCAATCTCACGATGCGATGGTAAACCTTTTACTTCTTCAAAAGACATCATCAAATTCACTAGCGATTGTCACCGATGACAAGTCTTTCTGTGGAATCACAAGCGAATATAAAAAGCTCACGAAAACACTATCTTCGGTCTTACATCGAATCACAACATTTCGCCCTTCCACATCCCCGACTTTCACCTCAAGCCTTTCGCAATCCACCTTTTTTGCGTACCTCTTGATCCAATCCATACCCAAGATGATCCCAAACCCAGCGAAGTTCAAAACAAAACAATCACACACAGAGGAGAAACCATGACTCGATAACACAGGACCACGACAAAGCATACACAAATTGGATGAACCCCCAACTGGAATAGTCACAATCAAAGGTCTATCACAAATCTATGGTTCCAAACCTAAGAGGCACACAAGCTTATGACGAACTTCTTGTTCTTCTGGTAAGGAGTCTCAATATATGAACAAGCACATTTGGATAAAGCCTCAAATCAGAAACATATTCCAGCACTAGTCGACCATTCTGTTTCAACTCCACAACCCTTTTTGAATAGAACGGACTTCTGAGTGGTAAAATGAACTTTGTCTCGAACTTGACTCGGAACTGATCCCATGTAATCTGATCTTCTGGAGTCTCAAGCGTGACAGAGTTCCACCAATCCATGGCTCTACCCTATAGCTGTCTCGAAGCAAGCTTTCTCTTGGTTGCATCGCCTATGCCAAAGTCTCCAAAACTCGGAATACAAGCATCTAGCAACTCCTACATCTCAATAGTCGGTTCTGTCCCTTTGGACGGTTTCCCACCAAGAGCAGTGAAGTCTTTATACAGCTTCGCAAAGTCTATACCCCTTGATAAATGCACCTGAACACCAACATCTACCGCGGCTGCTCCTGGAGCGGGGACCTTTCAATGATACGTATTTAGGCCTTTCAATGATACCTAGGGTACTCGACCATACAATCAATATTTTAGATGTCTCTATTGTACCCCTTCTTTGAGCCTTCTAGAACCTACGACAATGATAATCTCTAGGCCTTCAATATTTCTAGTCATCGTCCTTGACGGCTACTCATAACTCAAGCAACCTTATTGAGCAACCATTATCTACAACTCAATACTCTTGAGTTGTCTTTACATTCGTTGCATTACGATGACCGGCAAACACTTCACGATGCTTCAGACATTCCTCATTGAGTTCACGTCAAAGCTAGCACCATCGTCGACTCAAAAAACAAGCTTCGTTTGGTCGATACTACATTTCATAGCATTTCCAGCTTTTTCGCTATGGAAAACTAGTCACAATGTCAAACCAGCTTTTTACAGCATTTCAGAAATGCATCATATCCCCTGGCTCAATTCTGGCACTCCCTGGCACTGTCATCTGGTACTCTGGCGCTTGGTACTGTGAAAACACTGTAATTCCCCAACGCACACCTTGGAAAAACACTAATTTTACCATGTGCGGCGCGTTTGGTACTTGTTACTCTAACATTTGATACTTTAGCGCTTGGTAATTTGTCATTTAGCCCGGTCCATACCATAGATTTAGCCCGATCCATGCTATTGTATTTAGCCCGATTCATCCCCTTGGTACTGCCTGATCCATGATTTCCTCAGTGCGTACCTTGCCAGATCACATATTTCACCATACGCAGGCCAATGTGGTATTGGTACTCTGGTACTTTAGCCTGATCCATAACATAACATTCAGAAATGCTATGAAATGTTTCTTTTGCTTGATCCGTGCCAAATGCGCAGATACCTAGCACGCACTCATCCAGATCAAACTTTTTCACATGTGCGCGCCCCCTGGTACTTCCCCCTGGTACTGCCCAATCTATATGCAGCAGTTTTTCTCGATCCATACCTATTATAGCATTTTTTACCGCTGTGAAAGTCAGAAATTGATTGTTGGCCTATTCTTCAACTTAATTTTGCCCGATCCATTGACTACTTGTCCGCCCAATCCGTAGCCAATATTCAGCCCGATCCATATGCTGAAATTTCCAAACTTCGAGTAATCTTCACACTTGCGAACAACTCGATTTCATACTCAAAAACTAATCAAACTCCAACTTTTCAACAACGACTTAATCAATATAACTACAACAAATCACTCAATCATCAATGAACATTAAAAAATTATTTAGAAATTAATCAAATCATTAAATGGATCTAAACATAGAATTAATATATGATTTTACCGTTTATAAGTTGCTAGATTAGATCCTATGGTGATTTGAAATAAAATCAAACTTACATCGATTAGATCCATAAGAAAACAACTTGAAACGATGAATATGTGATCATAAAACTCATATACTTGATTGAGTCAGCGTGAAAGATGCTTATCACTCATTCATTCTTCGAATTAACTCAAAATCGCTAAATTCTCAATCCGGACAGCGAAGAATATGCTTCAAACCTCTTGATTGATACGGTCTTTCTTGACTTGACGTAAATCTAGCTTCAAACTATGTAGATCTTCGATTCTCTTATGTAGATCTAGAATTTTAATGGTGGAAAGGTGTATTTGATTGAGCAAGGAGGTATACGAACTCAACTAAATGAGAGAATGAAGAAAGTAAACTATTCTCTACGCCTCTAACCCCTTATTTATAGCCACCCACCAGCCCACTATTGGACCACTCCAAATCAGCCCATTATGGCTAGCCAGACCTGAACAAAAATTGTGAAACACTAAAACAACTATTTCTCCTAAACCGCTGAACCAAATCTTTAATGTGACCACTCTACGGAATTGGGAAAACCATTTCCTTTCCAATGAGACCAATCTCAGCACCAGATTTTATCCCAGTCAAATGTTATACCCTGTACAAGACTGACAGGGTCAAAATGGTCACAAATAAAGTTGGTAAAATTTATGGACATGTCTCACATATTAATAACCAACATATCAAAATATGAGAATGATCCAACCCTCAGGGAATGAAATAAAAATATTTTACGATCCTCTGATACGTATAATGCGGGCTATTAGACGTTAGTTACCACCTATGTTTGGCTTCAACTCCTATATCTACGACACAAAATTTCCATGCCAAGCTACTTGAAATAGATTTTTGGACGTCCATAGAAAAATTATTTCTAATTTTCCAAAGTAAGATGCAAAAATATTCTGATAAAAACATTCCTTAGTAATATCATCATGACTTAAAGCCATGTGCGGTAGCAATGGTGATCTCTTAATTCTTGGTCGGTGTAGATGCATTGTTAGGTGATCCATTTTCCCATTAAGGATGAATCTAAAATGTCGCTCAAGAGATAGTTGTTCATACACTGATAAGAGATATATGGATTCTCGAAAAAGGAGGAGTCGAGGTGGTCTACCCTGGACCTTTTGGATCTCATAAATGAATAGAATGTTTGATCTAGATTAGATCTCACCTGAATTGTAACACTAGTTTAATTTTGTGTTGTATTTAACAAAATATTTGAAGAAGTATTATGTTCGAATCGATGAGAACTAGGTATTTGTATCGACAAATCATATATATATATATATATATATATATATATATATATATATATGAATGTATAAAATTTTGATTTTATAACAATCAAAACCATGAAACATTTGTAGTAGTATCAACTATAACAAATAAAAATAGTTGTAAAAGTGTGTTGCAACTAGTAAAAACAATTCCATAAGGCTTGATTACAATAGGTAAAAACAATTCCAAAATGAATCAAATTTATTACAGTTCCACATGTTATGACCAACGACTAACAGTTGCATATAATTTTATTCAGTGACTTTTAAAATGTTTTCAAGTAATAATAATTGATTTTGATAAAGACCAATGAACGGATAAAGTTGAAATGTCATATATTTGAGTATCTTAAGTACTATTAAAAAAATGCGCAATTGTATTTTTAAAAATTAGAACAAAACTAGTCATTTTATATAAGTAATTATTGTTATAAGAATAATATCACATTTGCATTTTTTGAACCTGGTTCTCTAGAACTCTCTATTTAATTGACTGGGTTTTTTAAAGACTTACCATTGGCTACATGATTCAGCTTTAGATGGGTAAGCTGGAGTATGACTATTGAAACGAATCGACATTTTCCCCATCCTAATTATCGATACAAATACCATATTGACTAACCAAACATCAGAAATTACCAGATCATTAACAGAAAGAAGTTAGAGAAAGAGAAATAGAAAGAAAGAAAATTGGAATGGAAGAAATTAGATAGGAGAAAGAACTGAACAACAATACATAATCTCACATCGCAGCGGAATAAACTATAATATATATGAAAGCTTTTGGAATACAAAATTTTAACTGTATATACACATCATCACCAGAGTGCAGTACTTACAACATAGCGGAAAAACAATAACTAAATAACGATGAAGCCTCTTGCTCTAACTTTCTCAAGGTAATCTGTAAATACATGAACTACTTGACTACCCGTACAAATTTGGGCACCCAAGAGTTTAGGGTAAAACAAAACAAAATAAACTCCGGGTTCAGTCATGAGATTGGTGTGAGTAAACTCCAATCACTTGATTTAACTTTTAAAAAAATCCTTAAAAAAAGATAATCGTAAGACTGATCCATACATAAACATGAATGGTTTTTACCATACGATAACTCAAAACATTCTTTAAAATCAATACTTTTCCGATATTATCATAGCGTCTAAAATAAGTAAATAACAATCTAGCAGAACGCTTGCATCTCACGCTCTACATACATAATATACAATCAAAACCATGGGAACTTATTGGAGAATGGATTTCAACTGGCAAGGTATGGGACCACATTCCGACAGTGTATCTCTAGAGAGGAATACACCAGGTTCAACAAGAACATCTTGCAACCCAGGTTAAACATGACCGACCCCTCATTTCACTTGAGAGTATCGAATGTATATCACCAACGGTTGGGACTAGCAACCGTTTCCCGAAAGCAACAACATCAAAAGATTAAAGAAGCAAATGGAATTTCTCCAGATCAGGTGACAATACACCCTACTTGGGTGCAACCCACTTAGCCATGCGACCTATTCGATTTCATACCATTTCCCGGTTGCAAGGCTTGAGGTTATGATTACTTACCTTTCATTGATAGCATAATCACTTTGAATACCAAATTGTCAGATCCGTTAATCACTAATTGATTTGCATAAAGATGTTCTAGATATTATGCTAAGAGAATAATTTCTCCGCCACCAGATGTATATTTGTACAGACCAACATATGCGATCATTGGAAATACGCTATCAAACATTCGTCCATAGTTGTTCATTCTGGGACAGAACGAAGTCGAAGGCATAATTTCTATTAATCCATCTTAGGCAATTTCTACCTAGGATTAACATGAAAATCCCTTGCACTTCACTCCGTCTTCAACTATCTCATATAATTTGATTCGAATGCTACTGCCAACACGGAGTGGTTCTTGGATAATAATCCAACCGGTCTCTCCTTATTGACAGCGATGGTCAAAAACTTTGATAGTCAATTATTTAACTATCGAAAGAAAAACAAACATCCATACAAAGCATCAAACAATCATAGGACTCCTTAATTAATATTTCATTAATTAATCACTTCTCTATTTCCTTATCAATATTTTTTAATCCAATAATTTCAATAATCATCTTGGCCTCTTACGCTATTGGGAAAACCATTTTCATATATCACCTTCTTTTATTTTCTATACTTAGAAGATATCTTCAATTTATAAGTGGAAAACATTCCAATTATTCTTCCTTTCATGACCATTCATTTATTTCTATACTTAGGAAATATTTACTATTATATTTCCAAGATTCAACTTAGTTGGGTTAAAACGAATGTTGTGTAAAACATCGTTGCAATAACCCAATATTGCATTCAACTCAATCTTATTCAAACACTGATCTTCGAAATTGAATCTTACTGTTTATCAGTTAATAATTAAATCAATCAAGTTAGCATAAAACTACCTCTCAGACCTTGACTGAAAACATCCTTAACTTCAAAACAAACTAGAACACTTAGCTCGAATAATCAACACCATAAAAACCAATCATTCATTTTAAAAAATGTGTACGTTTCTCTTTCCATTTTCACTAGATTTAATTTATAAATTTCCTTTTTGTTTATAATATTCTACTTTAAGTTCGTTTACTTATTGAATTCTATATATATATATATATATATCGATATATAGATTTCTAATTATCAAATTTTCTTAAAAATATCCTGACTTCTTAAATTTTCAGAAAAATTCCCCAGTGCCTTGCTTGTACCGCTCAATAGCTCAAACCTCAACTCGCCTCTCTAGGCCCTTTCCATTCAAAAAGAAAATCAAAAAGCCCAGTGGCTTGCCGATTCAGAGCATAAAAACTCATATGGAATTTAAACATGTACCTTTTTCGGACACTCAAATTTTAGCCTTTATTCTTTTCATTCCATACCTGTTTCATGCATACTCATCCAGTTCCAATTTATTCCAACTCAATCCTGTCATTTAACTCAATTTGCTAATTTTTCCTTTAATTATCTCTTTTTCCTATTCCACTTTTTAATTGAACATATCACATTCATATACAATTTTTATTTGCTTATAACCAATTAAATTCCATTTTTCATTTTAAGTTCCATATTCGATTTCGAATATGAATTTACAAACCCCTTTTACTTATTCAAAGTCCAATTTCGATTCAAAATTCAATTAAATTATTATTCTTCAAACTAGTTAATTCTATTCAATAATTAAAAATCTGATTTTCATTTCAAAAATCAGTTCGATCGCTCCATTTGAGTTCATATTTATTTTATAACTCAGAACTGGATTTTTCTAATGGAGATTCAGATTTTATTTGCTTAAAATCCTTATACTAATTTTATATAAACTGTTATGGTTTTCAAACGATTATGAAGTTGTTTTTCTGGAAATTTGATTATGACATAACTCACAAAAAATCAAGATTTTTCTCTTCCATTAGAAAACTATTATCAAGCCAGTCTTGGCGGATCTTGTTTCAAAGAATTCCGACATAAATTGAGTTCTATATACTCATTGAAGTTCAAAACATCAAATTACGAACTACCGTGCTGTTTCAAGCTCGTTTTAATTATAGTTAAATATAAACATTAAACTTCGTTTATTATATAAATTCCAATTCCATTTCTTAATTATTAAATATAAGTCAAACCAGTTTAGTAAATCTAACTTAACATTTCGATTATTCCTAATCGCTATTATTTCATTACTCAATTATAAATTTATATACAATTCAATCTTATATATTCTATTCCAATTCCTTTGGAGATAAATTATTATATAAAATTAATAAAAATCGAATTCTAATTATAAATCCTTTGGATTTATTTCAGTTTGGTTTATATTCTGAATTCTGGAATAAAATCCGTTGTTCCCTTTTTGAAACAATTTCATATTCACTTTTAAATTCATACTTGAATTTAAATTCCAAATTTTTCCCATGATAATTATCTTACTTAATTTATAACATTGTTTATAAATTTAACTTCCTTGTTTTATAATTCAAAACAAGTTTCCATTTAAAAATCTATTTGAAACTCAATTCATTTTATATTCCTAATTATGGAATAAGATCTCTCATTTCTTTTTCGAAATAATTTCAAATTCTATTTTTAAATTCATACTTGAATTTAAAAGTTAAATTTTATCTCTTGCTAACTAATTCAATGCATTTATAAACATTGTTTATAAATTTACTTGTTTTATATATAATCAAACAAGTTCCATTTCAAATTTTATTTAAAACCAAAATCTTATTTTGGAATATTTTATATAACTTATATATAATTGTAGAATCTATTTAAATATTAAATTTTAATTCTTAGTATCTAATTAATAAAATTCCAATATCCATTCTGGATATAATTTATTTTATAATTTCGCCTAATCCAATTAAATTTACATTCCGAACACCAGAATATATTTCATCGTTTTCTATTTAAACGATTCCCAATTCTTATTTTAAATTCAGATCTGAATTTAAATATTCATATTATCTAATGAAAATTATTCCATTTTATTTATAAACATCATTTATTAATTCACTACTTGTTTTTATTATTCAAAACAAGTTAATATTCCTTATCCCATTCGAAATTCAAATTATATTTTTAGAAAAATAGATTTCCCTTTTCAAATCTCAAATTCCCTTTTCACGATTATCAACATTTAGGCCCAGTGATATTTAAACATCCAAAACACCCAATTATAAATCACAGTTTTTCTAACACATCATATATGATAATATATATGAAAACAATCGATAATAAATTTTGAGGAATCCGGTTGGATCCCTCCAACCTGTTTTCCAACATCCAAGATGATTGCTAACATAAAAAATAACCATCCTACTTCAAGGCAAGATATCGCGGTATAGATATCCACTATCATATTGTGGGGCGCATAGGGTCATCCGCTAATGATACCGTGGGCATACGCTAATGGTACTATGGGAAATATCCAACACCAATATATATAATAGCCACAAAGACCAAGCCTAAATAACTAATATATATAATAACCACAAAAATATTTAAATGCATCCAAGCAACCAGCAAACAACATATAACAATTATACGAAATAAAATTCGTTTATAATAAATTATAAATGAATCCAGAGAGCGAGTTTACTTACTGTGATTTTATTTTGATCCACATTTTAATTCCGATTGATCCTAAATTTTCCTAATGAATACCATTTCTCGCTACGTGTTCAATTCGACTTGCGTTAATATTTTGGACCATGTATAATTCAAATACAGTATTTTAAAAATGTTTGAGTTATATAAGCCATGTATTTTTTCTTTCTCTTAACAAAAATTCAGATTTTTATCCTAAAAAAAATGATATACCTTAATCACGTTGCGTGGTAACATCTTAAACCTGCTCAGTAAAAGAAAACTGAGTCATAGCCGTGAACATCTCCTCCCTCTCCCTCCAACTATTTGCTAATCTTACTTCACCCTGCTTGTCCACTCCACAAGCCCCACCTTACAGTCGCTGTCTCACTTCATTTTCCGTTGCTCATTCCTACGTCAATATACCAGCCAGACATCGAGTTCAATCTCCTCTAAACATCCCCAATTCTAATATGATCGATTCCCACTTCGACTCGCCTAACATCACCATACAAAAACCCTAACTTGATATTTCCATACTTGATTATATCGCATCTTCAACGATAACGGCATCACTTCGTTCAACCCACAAAATTCGCCGATACACCATACCCGAGCTTCACTTCGTACAAGGAGTGAACTGCATTTTAAAAGGAGGAGTTCGATTTCATTTTTTCAGAAGAAACAACGATGGAGGAAAAGAAATGAATTGGAGGGGAGTTACTCACATTTTTATAGAAAGGGAAGCTTGAGCTCAACATATATAGGCATGTTGTAGCTTCGTTTTAGGTTGCGAAATATTCAGCGCTTTGGGTACGAAATAAACAGGTGTTTGTATATTTAGGAATGAAGGAAGAGAAAATGGTACGCACATTTATTTGATTAGATTTTATTTGGTGATTTCATACTTATCCGTTTAAATTTTATAATAATTTATTTTGAGTTTCTGAACTCCAATCCGAACACAACAACTGATGTTTCTAGGGTTTAACCTGCAATGACCCGGATTCTTATGGGTTAATTTTAAAATATTTAATATGGATTTAAATATAATATAAATGGAATTTTATATTAAGTTATTAATTTAATAATCAATTTCGATTTAATATCGAATATATTAAATCATCGTAATGCGAAAATATAATTCAGTTCGAGATTTAAAACTGAATTAAATACAGTTCAGACTCCTGTTTGAATTCGAATAATAATATTAATTTATTTCGAAGAGTTAATGGTTTTTAATTTAATTTATAATGATTTAAATTAATATCTTCTACAGACGATCAAATTGGACTTCGTGACCTATCCCAATGTGTTCAGAATAGTGTTATAACCCTAGAAAAGCCAGTTACTGTGTTGAATTAGGAGTTCAAAATCACGCGGTAATTTAATTTAAAAGATACCAGTTAAAAGCTAATTAAAATAAAATGATTTTTTATTTTATACCTTTCCCCCTAAGTAAAACCTGCATGGTCCTTTCCTCACCATTTAAGAAAATGAATGGAGCAAAATGGTGCACGTTCTGATTCCTTCTCACCTATATAATTGAAACCCCTTATCTCCTAAAAACAAACCACCATGAGCTTAAAATAAAATTAAATGGAGGTGCGCTCAAAGTCACACTCTTTTCTTTCAGAATCAAATCGAAAGCTGATTAATTTGAAAAGGCGGTCTTCTAACTTGATTTCCAAACTCAAGACGCCCATCAATTTTCATTAAATCAAAACCGTGTTGAATACAAGGGATCGCAACTTCTTTCCATTTTATTTCTTTTCGTTTACCAGAGGGATCGAAGCTTTCAGAAGAAGAAATGAATCGAGTTCGAATTCAAGTTTGGATTTCATCTGTGAGACCTATAACTAGTGCGATTCGATATCGGGGGGAGGGAGTTCGATCTTGAATTCGTCGGATTTTTTTGTGCTCGATTCTAGTAGATAGGGCAGTCGAGTTCGATCTTCACGGTGCTAGGGGTTGCGAGTGGATTTTAGGGAGGAGAGGCGTGCAATCTTACTGAACGATGGAGATAAGGTTGGCCCTTGCTACAGTATCGTGACTGGAAGAATGGTTCATACCCACTGTTGGGTTCCTGATGTTCGTTTGGGAAGGAGTTTGCATTGGAATTGGGGTTCGGAGATGCAGTGAAGGAGGAGTTTCAATTTCTGTTGTTGTATGGTAGAGACTGTTGCGACAAGGGGGTTTGTGAGTTTGGGTTGATCAATTAGCGTGTTGGGTATGAAGGGAGAAGCGCCAGTAGAAGGGAGCAAATGAGGTTGTTTTTGTCTTAGTTTTGTGAAGATGGTGCGATCAATTTCATTTTGCTTGGTTCGATTTTCACATAGCAATATCTGTACCTGCGTTTAGTCATAGAGGTTGTTTTGGTAAAGGACAGTAAATGGAAATGTGGGAATGACAGCGACAAGTCAGTGTTCGATCAACAAGGGGCATGGTGGTGATGGGTTAATGATGGTTGCTCGGCTAATGATGTTGAGAAAGGGAGATTAGGTACTAATTTATTTATTTTAGAATTACGAGTTAATGACAATTTAAAATATATCAAACTTGAAATATTAGTGACTTGTTTTTACATGATTAGAATCGAATGGAATGAATTGCATTACGACGAACAGGATGAGTTAAAGTTGGAATGCAATGTACTCGAGTTAGTGAAAATTTCTGTTAAAGTTAAACGATGTTTAATTTTAATTGAAACGATCACGTCAATGGCAACTACAAACCCTGGTGAGTAAACCTCACTCACCATTTAATTATAATTATTTCTAGTTGTTAAAAATAATTGTTGTGCTTGTTTGAATGTTGTCTGATTGTTTTAAATATATTAATTATCTAGGATTGGTTGACTATTATATATATATTGGGTTGAGATTGGTTGGATTCCCGCAGTCTCATTAGAGGATGCCCGCAGTTTCATAGCGGATAATTTCCCTATGCGCCCCACAAATATATATTAGTGGATGACCTTCATACCGCGATATCCTGCCTCGAAGCAGGATAGGTATTATTATGTTGACTAACGTCCATGGATGCAGGAAAACATGTTGGAGGAATCCGACTGGATTCCTCAAAAAAATATTATCTGTTTGTTTATTTGTTGCATATATACTGTCATATATGATGTGTTAGAAATCCTGTGATTTGGTAACTGACTGTTTGGGGTATTTAAATATCACTGGGGCTTGAATATTGATTTATAAAAATATCGAAAAAGGGTATTTTAGATTTTAAAAGGGAATTCTATTTTTATAAATAGAATTTGAAGTTTTAAAATAGATTTGAAATAAAAACTTGTTTTGAAAAATAAAACAAGTAGTTCCTTTATAAACGAAGTTTATAAGTTGTTCTTTTATAAACGAAGTTTATAAATAAAGTGAAAAGAATTATCATTGGATAATTCAGAAACAAAACTACAAGTGTGAAATTGAAATGGGAAATCTATTTTCCAAAAGTAGAAATATCGATTTCAAAAGGAATTGAAATCGAGAGTTGTGAAATAGAACTTGAATAAAGAAACTTCAAATAGAAATTGAATATAGAAGTTCAAACAGGGTTTGAATATAGAAATTCAAATGGAATTCAAATATAGAATTTGAATATAGAAAATATAAAGGAATTCAAATATAGGATTTGAATATCGAAAGTGAAATGGAATTTGAATATAGAAATTCAAATGGAATTTGAATATAGAATTCAAATGGAATTAAAATATAGGATTTGAATATAGAATTCAAACAGAATTTAAACTATAGAATTTGAATATATAGAAGATTCAAATAGAATTTGAATAGAATTTGATATATAGAATTTGAATAATAGAAGTGATATAAAATTTGAATAGAATTAACTAAGTCGAAGAGGAATTAGTTAATTGAGTTTCTAATTTGAAGTTGAACTTTGAAAGGTGAATTGGATTTGTAAATGTATATTCGAAATCGAAAATAAAACTTAAGTTTGAAATTTGAATTCAAATTAGTTAATAAGCAAGTTAAAATATATTTGAACATGTCATGTTCAAATATAAAAGTGACATAGACTAAAGAGTTAATTAACAAATTAATTAATGAATTGAGTTAAACAATCGGGTATAGTTGAATTAAATTGGACAGATATACAGGGGACAGGTATGGATAAAGTGTTAGAAGGTATATAAATAGAATTCTCGACAAAAAGGTACGTATTTAATTCATATATGAGATTTTATGCGTCGTATCGGCAAGCCGCTCGGCTTTTTCTTTTTCTTTTGGATTGGTGAGGGCCATGGGAGGCTATTAGAAATATCCCGATGCTCCCGGTACAAAGGAGGTTATGGCGAATTTTTCTGGGAATTTAAGGAGTTAGAATATTTTTAAGAAGTTTGAAAACTAGAATCTATATATCAATATATATAGAAGTCGATAAGGAAACGAACTTAGAAATAGGATACTATAATCAAAAAGGAAGTATAAGATTAAAATCTAGCAAGAATAGAAAGAGAAAGTGTATGTGTTTAAAAGTGAAGAATTAGTTGTATGGTATTGATTATTCGAGTAAGTAGTCATATTTGTTTTGACGTTATAAATGTTATTCAGTCAAGGCCTGAGAGGTAGTTATACCCCAACTTGATTGATTTCAATATTAACAAATAAATAGTAAGATTTCAGGCTCGAAGATCAATGTTGAATAAGAGTTAGTTGAATATAGTATTTGGGTTGTCGTAACGATGTTTTACACAACATCCGTTTTAACCCAAATAAATGTAAGCTTGGAAATATAATAAAGAATATTTCCTAAGTATAGAAATAAACGAGATCGGAAAAGAGATAAGTAATTGGAATATTTTCCAATTATAAATAGCATATATTTTCTAAAGTTTAGAAAATAAAGGAAGGCGATATTCGGAAATGTGTTCCAAATAACGTAAAAGGCCAATATGGTTATTGAAAATATTTGGTTAACAAATATTGATAAAGAAATAGAGAAGTGATTTAATTAATGGAATATTAATTAAGGGATCAGTGATTGTTTGATATGTTGAATGAACACTTGTTTTCTACGATAGTTAAGTCATCGACTATCGAAACACTTGTTTTTATTTGATAGTTAAATCATAGACTATCGAAGTTTTTGACCATCGTTGTCAATATGGAGAGACCGGTTGGATTATTATCCGAAGAACCACTCCGCATTGGCAGTAGCGTTGCGAATCAGATTATACGAAGATAATCGAAGACGGAGTAGAGTGCAAGGACTTTTTCTATTAATAGAAATTGTGCTTTCGGTTCATCTTGTTCCTGGGTGGCTTGTATGGATGAATGTCTGACAGAGTATTTTCAGAAAGGTCACGTACATTGATTTCTTCAACCGTACCAAGAGTGGAAGCGGAGAAGGAAACTTCTTTAGCTAACACGTAATGTACTGTTGCAGACGTCAATTAGTGATTTTCGATGGATCTGACAATGTGGCATTGAAGTGAATCTGATGTGATGATAAAAGCGTAACCTCAAGCCTCATCAACCGGTAAATGAAAGAAATCGGGCAGGCAACATAGCTATGTAGGTCGCACCTATTAGGGTGTATAATCACCTGATCTAGAGTTTCATTTACTTCTAAAAATCTATTGTTGATGCTGTCCCATTCGGGAAACGGTTGCTGATCCCAACCGTTGGTGATATACATTCGATACACTCAAGCGAAATGAGTGGTCGGTCATGTGTGGCTGAGTTACAAGATGTTCTTGTTGAACTCGGTGTATTCTCCTCTAGAGATATACCAACGGAAGGTGGTTCCATACCTTGTCATAGTTGGAAATCCATTACCCAATACGTGCTTGCGGTTTTGATTGTATATTATATATGTGGAACGTGAGATGCAAACATTCCACTAGATGTTATTTACTTGATCTAGACATTATTATAATATCAAAAGAGTTTTGATATAAAGATTATTATTCCTTTCAAAAGGATTTTGAAAGATAAGTCAAGTGTTTGGATTCTCATAAGGGTAAAACCCGTAACGTGTTATACGTCGTGGTCTTATGAGATATCATTTAGTTTTCTGAAACTATTTTAAACTGTTTACTCATACCAGTCCCATGACTGACCCGGAGTTTATTTTGTTTAGTTCTACCTAAACTCTTGGGTGCCTAAATTTGTACGGGCAGTCAAGTAGTTTAGGATTTTACAGATCTATCTAAAGGAGCTTGGAGCAGGAGGCTTCAGCGTTAGTTATATAGAGTTTTGTTCCGCTGTGTTGTAAGTGTTGTACTCTGATAAGTGTATGTTACACAGTTAAGATTTTGTATTTCAAAGATATGATATATTATATTTTGTACCGCTGCGATGTGAGATTCTATGTTGTTGTTTCTGTTCTTCTTCTATCTTTTTCTTCTAAAAAAATGTTTCGTATTTTCGTGATATTTGGGTTGGACGTATGATGTATATAGTCAACTCTGATATTACGGATTTGTGGGTCATTACAGTTGGTATCAGAGCTTAGGTTAAGCGAATACCTAGGCTTGTTGGAATGTGCTCATTAGAGATACGGTCAGTAGTACCCTAGAATGAGTTGAGTGTACATATATACGAGAGAGCGTATTTGTTATTTGATATAAAAACTGTTTTATATTGTGTTGACTAGTCTGTTGAGTGAATTATGAATTCTGATCGAATCGTGGGATGCCACGATGTCAATAGGAGTTTATAAACACTTGAACAGAAGATTGGACACGATATTGTCTTAAATAATTGAGTTGATTGTTAGGATTATAATCGAATTAGATTATAAAAACTGAAATAGTTATATATAACCAATGCAATTTGTATATGAAATCAAATATACAAATGTGATAAATTGAAATTGAATTCCAACCAGAATTTAGAATTTAAAATCCTGGGAAGTTGGAAAATATTTTCCGAATTTTATTAAAATAATATAGCTTTATTTTGGAAGGATTTTTGAATAAAAATCATTTGAATGGATTTTGAATATGATAAAGCACTGAACTCACTTCAGTGGCTGGGAAATAATTCTGATGATGGTCGCAACATCATCAGTGTTCATTTTCGAGTTTCTAAGTGATGAATTGCTGCCTTAGAAAAGTTTTGATGGAAAATTTGTTTGAAAAGAAAACAAGTTGTTTGAAATTCAAATGTTTTGAAAGTGGGATAGATATAAATATATGTATATATTTATATTACTTCAAAGGAGTTTTGAAATAAAAACCCTGGGAATTTGAATGATTGAAATTAAATTTAACTTAAGTTAAATGGATTGAAATGAATAAATTGAGTAAAATCAATGTGAATGAAATATGAATTGGGTGTGAATAAAGGAAAAACCAAAAGAAAATATATTTGTAAAAAAAATATAAAGGAAATATATTTGTAAAACAAATACAAAGGAAGTTATGTGCAAACAAATAGAAGGAGAAATATTTGTAAAAACATTTACAAATAGAATTTAAAGGGAATATTTGTAAAGCATTTACAAATGGATTAAATGGAAATATTTATTTATAGAAAATAAATAGAATGTTATAGATGAGATATTTATTTGTTAAATAAATAGAATTTAATCAAAGGAATATTTAGAAGATGAATAGAAAATGGAAACCTGTTTTTAACAGATAAATAGAAAAGATTAATTTATAAGTAACAGTTTATAAATTAAATTAAATATTTATCATTCAATAAATGGAATATATATAAGTCTGAACTTATATAGAGAAGAGATATAGGTTTTTAACACCGATAGTTTTAAATAGAAGGGGTACACAACACTTGTATAAGTGAAGTAACGTTATTAAAGAGAACATTTATAAAGTGAAGAACCGTTGCTAAAGGTAAATCTTTATAAATGAATAAACGTTATCCAATAGGAGTTATTCGAATAGGAGAAGTCGATTAGAGTTAAAATAATCGATTAGAGTTAGAATAAATCGATTAGAGTAAGAATTAACCAGTTAGAGTTAATCATTTAGGGTTAATCCGTAGAGTTAATTGAATATTAGTTATTCAATTAGAATTTATCGAATATTTGTTATTCAAATTAAGAGTTGACCAGATAGAGTTAGTAAAACATAGTTACTCAGGATAAGTTGCCATTTCATACGACTGCTAGCGTAATTCGCAGGGCTGTAGATAGCCTAGGGCGGTCGGATGTTTCCTGAGGGAATCAGGCGTAACCATTGTGATCGCTGCGATCTAGAGTCAAGCGAATGGAGTTAAATCAAATATTAGTTATTCGAATAGAATTAAAGGGTTATCGAATATAGCTTATTCGAAAGGAGTTAAGTGAATAGAGCTAATCAAATAGAGTTAATTGATAAGAGTAAATTGAATAGAGTAAATCGAATATAGTTTATTCGAAGAAAGGTTTTCGAATCTAGTTATTCGATAGAGAGATTATCGAATATAGTTATTCGAAGGGAGGAGTTATCGAATAGGGATTTATTCGAAAGATAGTTACGTAAGGAAGTTTGAAATGTTGAGTATCAACATAGTGTGTTTTTGAAAAGTTAATGGGTTTGTAGCACTTTTTTTACCTTAGCAATTTCGAGGACGAAATTATTTTAAGCAGGGAAGATTGTAATGACCCGGATTCTTATGGGTTAATTTTAAAATATTTAATACGGATTTAAGTATTGGGTGGATAATATAAATGGAATTTTATATTAAGTTATTAATTTAATAATCAATTTCGATTTAATATCGAATATATTAAATCATCGTAATGCGAAAATATAATTCAGTTCGAGATTTAAAACTGAATTAAATACAGTTCAGACTCCTGTTTGAATTCGAATAATAATATTAATTTATTTTGAAGAATTAATGGTTTTTAATTTAATTTATAATGATTTAAATTAATATCTTCTACAAACGATCAAATTGGACTTCGTGACCTATCCCAATGTGTTCAAAATAGTGTTATAACCCTAGAAATGCTAGTTACTGTGTTGAATAAGGAGTTCAGAATCACGCGGTAATTTAATTTAAAGGATACTAGTTAAAAGCTAATTAAAATAAAAGGATTTTTTATTTTATACCTTTCCCCCTAAGTAAAACCTGCGTGGTCCTTTCCTCACCATTTAATAAAATGAATGGAGCAAAATGGTGCACGTTCTGATTCCTTCTCACCTATATAATCGAAACCCCTTATCTCCTAAAAACAAACCACCGTGAGCTACAAATAAAATCAAATCGAGGTGCCGCTCAAAGTCGCACTCTTTTCTTTCAGAATCAAAACGAAAGCTGATTAATTTGAAAGGGCGGTCTTCTAACTTGATTTCCAAACTCAAGAAGCCCCTCAATTTTCATTAAATCAAAACTGTGTTTTATACAAGGGATCGCAACTTCTTTTCCTTTTATTTCTTTTCGTTTACCAGAGGGATCGAAGCTTTCAGAAGAAGAAGAAATGAATCGAGTTCGAATTCAACTTCGGATTTCATCTGTGAGACCTGTGACTAGTGCGATTCAATATCGGGGGAGGGGGGGGGGGATCGATCTTGAATTCGTCGGATTTTTTTTATGCTCGATTCTAGTAGCTAGGGCAGTCGAGTTCGATCTTCACGGTGCCAGGGGTTGCGAGTGGATTTTAGGGAGGAGAGGCGTGCAGTCTTACTGAACGGTGGAGATAAGGTTGGCCCTTGCTACAGTATCGTGACTGGAAGAATGGCTCATACCCACTGTTGGGTTCCTGATGTTCGTTTGGGAAGGAGTTTGCGTTGGGGTTCGGAGATGCAGTGAAGGAGGAGTTTCAATTTCTGTTGTTGTATGGTGGAGATTGTTGCGACAAGGGGGTTTGTGAGTTTGGGTTGATCAATCTGCGTGTTGGGTATGAAGGGAGAAGCGCCAGCAGAAGGGAGCAAATGAGGTTGTTTTTGTCTTAGTTTTGTGAAGATGGTGCGATCAATTTCATTTTTCTTTCTTCGATTTTCACATAGCAATACCTGTAGCTATGTTTAGTCATGGAGGTTGTTTTGGTAAAGGACAGTAAATAGAAATGTGGGAATGACAGCGACAAGTCAGTGTTCGGTCAACAAGGGGCATGGTGGTGATGGGTTAATGATGGTTGCTCGGCTAATGATGTTGAGAAAGGGAGATTAGGTACTGATTTATTTATTTTAGAATTACGAGTTAATGACAATTTAAAATATATCAAACTTGAAATATTAGTGACTTGTTTTTACATGATTAGAATCGAATGGAATGAATTGCATTACGACGAACAGGATGAGTTAAAGTTGGAATGCAATGTACTCGAGTTAGTGAAAATTTCTGTTAAAGTTAAACGATGTTTAATTTTAATTGAAACGATCACGTCAATGGCAACTACAAACCCTGGTGAGTAAACCTCACTCACCATTTAATTATAATTATTTCTAGTTGTTAAAAATAATTGTTGTGCTTGTTTGAATGTTGTCTGATTGTTTTAAATATATTAGTTATCTAGGATTGGTTGACTATTATATATATATTGGGTTGAGATTGGTTGGATTCCCGCAGTCTCATTAGCGGATGCCCGCAGTTTCATAGCGGATGATTTCCCTATGCGCACCACAAATATATATTAGTGGATGACCTTCATACCGGATATCCTGCCTCGAAGCAGGATGGGTATTATTATGTTGACTAACGTCTGTGGATGCAGGAAAACAGGTTAGAGGAATCTGACTGGATTCCTCAAAAATATATTATCTGTTTGTTTATTTGTTGCATATATACTGTCATATATGATGTGTTAGAAATCCCGTGATTTGATAACTGACTGTTTGGGGTATTTAAATATCACTGGGGCTTGAATATTGATTTATAAAAGTATCGAAAAAGGGTATTTGAGATTTTAAAAGGGAATTCTATTTTTATAAATAGAATTTAAAGTTTTAAAATAGATTTGAAATATAAACTTGTTTTGAAAAATAAAACAAGTAGTTCCTTTATAAACGAAGTTTATAAATAGTTCTTTTATAAACGAAGTTTATAAATAGTTCTTTTAAAAACGAAGTTTATAAATAAAGTGAAAAGAATTATCATTGGATAATTCAGAAACAAAAATACAAGTGTGAAATTGAAAAGGGAAATCTATTTTCCAAAAGTAGAAATATCGATTTCAAAAGGAATTGAAATCGAGTGTGAAATAGAATTTGAATAAAGAAAATTCAAATAGAAATTGAATATAGAAATTCAAATAGAGTTTGAATATAGAAATTCAAATGGAATTCAAATACAGAATTTGAATATAGAAAATATAAAGGAATTCAAATATAGGATTTGAATATCGAAAGTTAAATGGAATTTGAATATAGAAATTCAAATGGAATTTGAATATAGAATTCAAATGGAATTAAAATATAGAATTTGAATATAGAATTCAAACGGAATTTAAATTATAGAATTTGAATATATAGAAGATCAAATAGAATTTGAATAGAATTTGATATATAGAATTTGAATAATAGAAGTGATATAAAATTTGAATAGAAATTGAATAGAATTAACTAAATCGATGAGGAATTAGTTAATCGAGTTTCGAATTTGATGTTGAACATTGAAACGTGAATTGGATTTGTAAATGTATATTCGAAATTGAATATACAACTTAAGTTTGAAATTTGAATTCAAATTAGTTAATAAGCAAGTTAAAATATATTTGAACATGTCATGTTCAAATATAAAAGTGAAATAGACTAAAGAGTTAATTTGTTAATTAATTAACGAATTGAGTTAAACAGTCGGGTATAGTTGAATTAAATTGGACAGGGTTAGATATACAGGAGGCAGGTATGGATAAAGTGTTAGAAGGTATATAAATAGAATGCTCGACAAAAAGATACGTATTTAATTCATATATGAGATTTTATGCGCCGTATCGGCAAGCCGCTTGGCTTTTTCTTTTTCTTTTGGATTGGTGAGGGCCATGGGAGGCTATTAGAAATATCCCGATGCTCCCGGTACAAAGGAGGTTATGGCGAATTTTTCCGGGAATTTAAGGAGTTAGAATATTTTTAAGAAGTCTGAAAACTAGAATCTATATATCAATATATATAGAAGTCGATAAGGAAACGAACTTAGAAATAGAATAGTATAATCAAAAAGGAAGTATTAGAATAAAATCTAGTAAGAATAGAAAGAGAAAGTGTATGTGTTTAACAGTGAAGAATTAGTCGTATGGTGTTGATTATTCGAGTAAGTAGTCATTTCTGTTTTGACGTTATAAATGTTATTCAGTCAAGGTCTGAGAGGTTGCTATACCCCAACTTGATTGATTTCAATATTAACAAATAAATAGTAAGATTTCAGGCTCGAAGATCAATGTTGAATAAGAGTTAGTTGAATATAGTATTTGGGTTGTCGTAACGATGTTTTACACAACATCTGTTTTAACCCAAATAAATGTAAGCTTGGAAATATAATAAAGAATATTTCCTAAGTATAGAAATAAACGAGATCAGAAAAGAGATAAGTAATTGGAATATTTTCCAATTATAAATAGAATATATTTTCTAAAGTTTAGAAAATAAAGGAAGGCGATATTCGGAAATGTGTTCCAAATAACGTAAAAGGCTAATATGGTTATTGAAAATATTTGGTTAACAAATACTGATAAAGAAATAGAGAAGTGAATTAATTAATGGAATATTAATTAAGGGCTCAGTGATTGTTTGATATGTTGAATGAACACTTGCTTTCTTCGATAGTTAAATCATCGACTATCGAAACACTTGTTTTTATTTGATAGTTAAATCACAGACTATCGAAGTTTTTGACCATCGTTGTCAATATGGAGAGACCGGTTGGATTATTATCCGAAGAACCACTCTGTATTGGCAGTATCGTTGCGAATCAGATTATATGAAGATAATCGAAGACGGAGTAGAGTGCAAGGACTTTTTCTATTAATAGAAATTGTGCCTTCGGCTGGGTGACTTGTATGGATGAATGTCTGATAGAGTATTTCCAGAAAGGTCACGTACATTGATTTCTTCAACCGTACCAAGAGTGGAAGCGGAGAAGGAAACTTCTTTAGCTAACACATAATGTACTGTTGTAGACGTCAATTAGTGATTTTCGATGGATCTGACAATGTGGCATTCGAATTGAATCTGATGTGATGATAAAAGCGTAACCTCAAGCCTCATCAACCGGTAAATGACAGAAATCGGGCAGGCAACATGGCTATGTAGGTCGCACCTATTAGGGTATATAATCACCTGATCTAGAGTTTCATTTACTTCTAAAAATCTATTGTTGATGCTGTACCATTCGGGAATCGGTTGCTGATCCCAACCGTTGGTGATATACATTCGATACACTCAAGCGAAATGAGTGGTCGGTCATGTGTGGCTGAGTTGCAAGATGTTCTTGTTGAACTCGGTGTATTCTCCTCTAGAGATATACCAGCAGAACGTGGTTCTATACCTTGTCATAGTTGGAAATCCATTACCCAATACATGCTTGCGGTTTTGATTGTATATTATATATGTGGAATGTGAGATGCAAACGTTCCACTAGATTGTTATTTACTTGATCTAGACATTATTATAATTTCAAAAGAGTTTTTATATAAAGATTATTATTCCTTTCAAAAGGATTTTGAAAGATAGGTCAAGTGTTTGGATTCTCATAAGGGGAAAACCCATTCCGTGTTATACGGCGTGGTCTTATGAGATATCATTTAGTTTTCTGAAACTATTTTAAACTGTTTACTCATCCATTCTCATGACTGACCCGGAGTTTATTTTGTTTTGTTCTACCTAAACTCTTGGGTGCCTAAATTTGTACGGGCAGTCAAGTAGTTCAGGATTTTACAGATCTATGTAAAGGAGCTTGGAGCAGGAGGCTTCAACATTAGTTATATAGAGTTTTGTTCCGCTGTGTTGTAAGTGTTGTACTCTGATAAGTGTATGTTATACAGTTAAGATTTTGTATTTCAAAGATATGATATATTATATTTTGTTCCACTGCGATGTGAGATTCTGTGTTGTTGTTTCTGTTCTTCTTCTATCTTTTTCTTCTAAAAAAATGTTTCTAATTTTCATGATATTTGGGTTGGATATATGATGTATATAGTCAACTCTGATATTACGGATTCGCGGGCCATTACATAACCATTATTCTGAACACATTAGAACAAGCTCCGAAGTCTAATTTTATCGTATGGAGAAGATATCAATTTAAATTGATAAAATATAAATTAAATTCAAAACAATTAATTCCTCGATAATAAATTATTATTATTATTGTTGTTTCTATTCAAATAGAATTTCGATTAATTATCTGAATCATTTTGACTTGGTTTTTATTTCTAACTGAATTATTTCAGATTCTCTTATTATGATAATTATATATATTATCGAAATAAATTGTATTTCGATTATTAAATCGATAACTCAATATAAAAATCGATTTATATTATCAACTCAATATTTAAAACCTTATTAAATATTTAAATAAATTGACCAATAATCTGGGTCGTTACATTCTTCCCCCGTTAAAAGAATTTCGTCCCCAAAATTTCTAAGGTAGGAAAAATGCGAAAAACCCATTATTTTCAAAATCCACTTATGTTGAAACTCAACATCTTCATATTTCAACAAATTTAGTTCCACCAAAACTTTTGGTTTTCCTTCATATGGCACCCCATATATGCTTTCATTCATTTAATCTGAATGATTACAACCAATAACATTCAATTCGTATGCATTCAAATTCATTAAAACTTGATTTTAATCAATTTATTCATTTCAATTCATTTAACTTGCTTAAGTTAAATTTAAATTACAGAATTCAAATTACTGGGTTTTATTTCAAATCCTTCTGAAATCACATAAATATATATACATATATTTATTTCCATTTTAAATTCAAAACATTTGAATTTTCAAACCAACTTTATTTCTTTCAAACCAACTTCCATCCAAAACTTTCCTAAGGTAGCAATCCATCACTTTGAACTCAAAAATGAACACTGTTGATGCTGCAGTCATCATTGGAATTATTTTCCAGCCACTGAAATGAGTTCAGTGCTTTATCGCTTTCAAAATTCATACAAAAATAATTTTAGTTCAAAAGTCCTTTCAAATCAAAGCTATTCTTTTGTAATATACTTTGGAAAATATTTTCCAAATTCCCGGGATTAAATTCCAAATTCTGGTGTGAATTCAATTTTAGTTCATTTTGTTTGCATATTTCATTCATATACAAATTCTATTTAGTTATATGTAACCATTTCAATTTTATAATCTCATCTGATTATAATAACAACAACACATCCATATATTATAGTAATTCTAGAAAATTGTTCCCTTTCTATAAAAATAGAATTTCGGGTAAAATTATTTCATTTAATCACTTTAAAACAATACTATGTCCAAACTTCTGTTCAAGTGTTTATAAACGCTTATCAACGTCGGGGCTTCCCACGATTCGAACAGAATTCATAAACTACTCAATAGACAAGTCAACACAATATAAAACAATTGTTTTAATCAATTAACAAATATGCGCTCTCATATATGTGCACTCAACTCATTCTAGGGTACTACTGACCCTATCTCTAATGAGTAAACCTCCACCAAAGCCTAGGTATTCGCTCAAACTAAGCTCTGATACCACTATAACAAACCGACATTTTCCTGATCTTGATTATCGAAACAGATACCGTATTGACAAACCAAACACTAGAAATTACCAGATCATTAGTAGAAAGAAGTTAGAAGATGAGAAATAGAAAGAAAGAAAATTAGAATAGAAAATTTAGATAGGAGACAGAACTGAATAACAACACAGAATCTCAGCAATAGAATAAAATATAATATATATGATAACTTTTGGAATACAAAATTTTAACTGTATGTACACATCAGCATCAGAATACAATACTTACAACACAACGGAAAAACAATAATAAATAATGATGAAGCCTCCTACTCCAAGCTCCTCCAAGTATTTCTGTAAATACCTGAACTACTTTACTGCCCATACAAATTTGGGCACCCAAGAGTTTAGGGTAAAACAAAACAAAACAAACTTTGGGTTAGTAACGGGACTGGTGTGAGTAAACTCCAATCACTTGGTTTAACTTTTAAAATATCCTTTTTAAAAGAAAAGATAATCGTAAGACCGATCCAGACATAAACACGGATGGTTTTTACCTACGATAACCCAAAACATTCTTTAAAAACAATACTTTTTTGATATTATAATTATGTCGAAAAACAGTAAATAACAATCTAGTAGAACATTTGAATCTCACGCTCTACATAGATAGTATACAATCAAAACCGTGGGCATTTACTGGAGAATGGATTCCAATTGGCAAGGTATAAAACCACCTTCTGACAGTTTATCTCTAGAGAGGAATACACTTGGTTCAACAAGAACATCTTGCAACCCAGTCTTAACATGACTGACCCCTCATTTCGCTTGAGAGTACCGAATGTATATCACCAATGTTTGGGATCAGCAACCGTTTCGCAAAAGGGACAACATCGAAAGATTAAAGAAGCAAATGGAATTTCTCTAGATCAGGTGACAATACACCCTACTTGGGAACGACCCACTTAGCCATGCGACCTACTCGATCTCATACCATTTCCTGGTTGCAAGGCTTCAGGTTATGATTACTTACCTTTCATTGATAGCATAATCACTTTGAATACCACATTGTCAAATTCGTTAATCATTAACTGATTTGCACAAAGATATTCTGGATATTATGCTAAGAGAATAAATTCTCTACCACCAGATGTATATTTGTACAGACCAACATATGTGATCATTGGAAATACTCTATCAGACATTCGTCCATAGATGTTCATCCTGGGACTAAATGAAATCGAAGGCATAATTTCTATTAATCCATCTTAGGTAATTTCTACCTAGGATTAACATAAAAAGCCCTTGCACTTCACTCCGTCTTCGACTATCTTCATATAATCTGGTTCGCAATGCTACTGCCAACACGGAGTGGTTCTTGGATAATAATCCAATTGGTCTCTCCATATTGACAACGATGTTCAAAAACTTCGATTGTCAGTTATTTAACTATCAAAAGAAAAAAAACATCCATACAAAGCATCAAACAATCACTGGGCTCCTTAATCAATATTTCATTAATTAATCACTGCTCTATTTCCTTATCAATATTTGTTAACCCAATAATTTCAATAATCATCTTGGCCTCTTAGCTATTGGGAAAAACATTTTCATATATCACCTTCTTTTATTTTCTATACTTAGAAAATATCTTCTATTTATAATTGGAAAACATTCCAATTATTCTCCCTTTCATGACCATTCATTTATTTCTAAACTTAGGAAATATTTATTATTATCACTATAACAAAATGACCCTATTACAACAATAAAACACCATTGTAATATACATTTTACAATGGTGGGCTAACCGTCATGTATTAAGAAGTTGTAATAAACTAAAATCTTTTACAACTTTTTTGCACCGTTGCAACACCATTGTAATGTGTATATTTTACAACTTTTTTCCACCATTGTAATAAACTTTATTACAATAGTTATGCACTATTGTAATAATAACTACTACAAATGTTAGGCACCGTTGTGATTGACAGTTGCATTTTAAAAAAATAAACATCTTTTGCAGCTGAAATGAACAATACACTAAATATAGAGATACTCCATAAGCAAAACAAATATTACAGTTATTTGCAAACTAATTTATTTAAATACTCAAATTTTCAGTATTACAAACAATAATTTTTAGAAAATATTTGGCATATTATTACATGATCATACACCAACTTGCGTGCTTGATATCAAACAACAATGACACAAAAAAAACACTTCCGAACAAACAGGCCTGGAAACATGACATAAGAGACTCACTTGCAACACCATTAAGTTGAGTTCCTTGACTTGCAACTTAGACCCAAACAAAGGAACATTTCTAGAACCTATTTTGCAAATATGGGCAAGAAAGAACAAGAAGATTAGCATATAGCATAGACATATATGGAATAATAGCTGCTTAAGGTCTACAAGAACCTGTTTTACATGAGATGTCCTAATTTCTTCAGGTTGCAGTAGATTTTCACAAAGTTTTTTGCATCGATCTTGTGTGCTTTAAGCAACTCATTAGCAAGTACTTACTTGGCATTGGACCTTTTTTTACAAAGAAAGCCCTGCAAATAGTAGTTCTAGCTCCTCCTCTTGAGACATAGTCCTCAATCCATGAAAGTAAATACATATCAGCAAGGAAAACACAAATAGTCTTGCAAATACAGATAGTTCAATATTTTTATTACCCACCTACTAACTTTCTTAATTTCAGTGCACTTTGCATTCATTGGTGCAACCAGATTTACAATTTCAAGGCTACAGGTTCACGACAACACAATGGTTCAACAAGCTTTTGCATTTCCTGTTAAGGGTTTATTTTGGTTGAAACGAGGGCGGTAACCAAATTACTAAAGAAATGAGCGTAACTGTGGTTGCATGCAAATAAAGAATAACAAATATTATTATAAACTTTTATTATCTAAACTTTAGGAAAAAAGATTAAGTGAGCACTAAATTAGCACTATTCTTTTATATTATGTATTTTGAAAATTAATTTTAAATGTTAACAATTTACAACATAATATATAAAATTTAATAGTGTTTGTATTTTAAACTATTAGTACGTAATAAAATTATAATATGTATTGTTATTTATTTAATAATAATCAATAAAAATTCATTACTAATAATTATTTTTAAATTTTAATCATTAATTGTTGATTTTTAAATTTGATGGTTTTGTTGTAGTGTTAACTATTAAAAATAAATTACTACTTTTTAAGTATTAATTATTTAATAATAATTGATAAATATTATTGATTCCCAAGTTTTTTTATTAATTATTATTATTATTAAATATTAATATAATTAGTTATTAAATATAGATATTATAAACATGAAGTTTGTAATAGGCATATATTACAACTAATAAAATGAAAAGTTGTGATATATATGTTTATTACAACTTTAGAGATCTGATAGTTGTAAAAAACATTTATTACAACTGTGATTTTTGCACGGCTGTAAAATTAAAGTGGTGTTTTTGTTGTAGTGTATATTTCCAAAATTCCACTTACTTGGGTTTAAACGAATGTTGTGTAAAACATCGTTACAACAACCCAAAATACTGCATTCAACTCAATCTTATTTAAACACTGATCTTCGAGACTGAATTTTGCTATTTATCGGTTAATAATGAAATTAATCAAGTTGGGGGGTAAAACTACCTCTCAAACTTTGACTAAAAACATCCTTAACTTCAAAACAAACAAGACCACTTAGCTCGAATAATCAACACCATAAAAACAATTATTCATTTTTAAAAAACGTGCACGTTTCTCTTTCCATTTTTATCACATTTAATTTATAGATTTCCTTTTTGTTTATAATATTCTATTTCAAGTTCGTTTCCTTATCGAATTCTCTCTCTCTCTATATATATCGACATATAGATTTCTAATAATTATTTTTTCTTAAAAATATTCTGACTCCTTAAATTTTTGGAAAAATTCGCTAGCACCTCATTTGTACTGGTCAATAGCCCGAACCTCAACTTGCCTCTCTAGGCCCTTTCCATTCAAAAAGAAAATTAAAAAGCCAAGTGGCTTGCCGATTCGGCACATAAAAACTCATATGAAATTTAAACATGCACTTTTTTGTTGGGCACTCAAATTTCAACATTTATTCTTTTCATTTCATACATGTTTTTATACATACTCATTTAATTCTAATTTATTCCAACTCAATCAGGTCATTTTAACTCAATTCGCCAATTTATTCTTTAATTAGCTCTTTTGCCTATTCCACTTTTTAATTGAACATATCACGTTCATGTACAATTTTGATTTGCTTATAACCAATTGAATTCCATTTTTCATTTTAAGTTTCATATTCGATTTCGAATATGAACTTATAAACCCCTTTTACTTATCCAAAGTCCAATAATTTCGATTCAAAATTCCATTAACTGATTATTCTTCAAATTAATTAACTCTTTTCCATAATTAAAAATATGATTTTTGTTTCAAAAATCTGTTCATTTACTCCATTTGAGTTCATATTTATTTTATAACTCAAATCTGGATTTTTCTAATGGAAACTCCAATTTTATTTACTTAAAATCCTTATATTAATTTTATAAACTATTATAGTTTTTAAACGATTATGGCACTGTTTTTCTGGAAATTTGATTTTGACATAACTCATAATCGATAAGACAAAATCATGAATTTTATTTTCCATTAGAAAACTATTATCAAATCGGTTTTGGCGGTTCTTGTTTCAAAGAATTCTGACTTAAATTGAGTTTTATATACTCAATTGAAGTTAGAAATGTTAAATAATAAACTACCGCGCTGCGGCGAGATCGTTTTAATTATATTTAAATATAAACGTTAAACTTCGTTTATTATATAAATACCGATTCCATTTCTTAATTATTAAATATAAATTAAACCAGTTTAACAAATCTAACTTAACATTTTAATTATTCCTAATCGTCGATTATTCATTGCTCATTTATAAATTTATATACAATTCAATCTTATATATTATATTCCAATTCCTTTTGAGATAAATTATTATAAAAAATTAATAAAAATTGAATTCTAATTATAAATCCTTTTGATTTATTTCAATTTAGTTTATATTCTGAATTCTGGAACAAATTCCATCATTCCCTTTTTGAAATGATTTCGAATTCACTTTTAAATTCATACTTGAATTTTAAATTCCAAATTTATCCCATGATAATTATCTTACTTAGTTTATAAATTTTACTTCCTTGTTCTATAATTTAAAACAAGTTTCCATTTAAAAATCTATTTGAAACTCATTTCATTTTATATTTCAAATTACGGAATAGAATCTATCGTTTCTTTTCCGAAATGATTTCAATATCTATTTTTAAATTCATACTTGAAATTAAAATTTATCACTTGATAATTAATTCACTACATTTACAAACATCGTTTATAAATTTACTTGTTTTATATATATTCAAACAAGTTCCAATTCAGATTTTATTTAAAACCAATATCTTATTTTGGATTATTCTATATAACTTATATATAATTGTAGAATCTATTTAAATATTGAATTCTAAATCTTACTATCTAATTATTAAAATTCTAATATCCATTCTGGAAATAATTTATTTTATAATTTCGGCCTAATCTAATTAAATTTTGCAATAAAATTTACATTCCAAACACCGGAATAGATTTCATCAGATTCTATTTAAACGATTCCCAATTCTTATTTTAAATTCACATTTGAATTTAAATATTTATATTATCCAATGAAAATTATTCCATTTTATTTATAAACATCGTTTATTAATTCACTACTAGTTTTTATTATTCAAAACAAGTTAATATTTCTTAGCCCATTCGAAATTCAAATTCTATTTTTAGAAAAATAGACTTCCCCTTTTAATTCTCAAAATGCCTTTTCACGATTATAAATCAAAATTTAGGCCCAGTGATATTTAAACATCTAAAGCACCCAATTATCAATCACATGTTTTCTAAAACATAGTATATGATAAAATATATGAAAACAAACAATAATAAATTTTGAGGAATCCAGTTGGATCCCTCCAACCTGTTTTCCTGCATCCACAGATGTTAGATAACATAAATGATACTCATCCTTCTTCAAGGCAGGATATCGCGGTATAGAAGGTCGTCCACTATCATATTGTGGGGGCACATAGGCTCATCCGTTAATGATACTGCAGGCATCCGCTAATGATATGCATCCGCTAATGGTACTGCAGGCATCCGCTAATGGTATTGTGGGAAATATCCAACCACCAATATATATATATATATATTTATATATATATATATATATATATAGTGCCCCAAACACAGAGCCTAAATAACTAATATAAATAATTGCCACAAAATATTTAAATGCGTCCAAACAACCAACAAACAACATATAACAGTTATATAAAATAAATATTCTTTTATAATAAATTATAAACGAATCCAGAGAGTGAGTACTCACCATGATTTTATTTCTATCCATTCTGATTCCTATTGATCCCAAAAATTTCCAAACGAATACCATTTCCCGCTACGAGTCTAATTCGACTTGCTTTAATATTTTGGGCCTTATATAATTCAAATACAGTATTTCAAAAACGCTCGAGTTATATAAGCGATATTTTTATCTTTCTCTTAACAAAAATTCAGATTTTTATCCTAAAAGAACGAAGAAAAAAGAAATATACCTCAATCACGCTGCCTGGTAACATCCTAAACCTGCTCAGTAAAAGAAAACTGTGTCAAAGCCGTGAACATATCCTCCCTCTCCCTCCAACTATTTGCTAATCTGACCTCACCCTGCTTCTCCACTCCATGAGCCCTAGTTGATAGTCGCCGTCTCACTTCAATTTCCGTTGATTAGCCTCACATCAATGTACCCGCCAGACATTGAACTCATTCTCCTCCAAACATCCCCAATTTTAGTACGAACGATGCCCACTTCAACTCTCCTAACATCACCGTACAACAACCCTAACTCGTTGTGCCCATACTTGATTACACCGCTTCTTCATCGATGATGGCATCACTCCGTTCAACCCACAAAATTTGCCGCTACATCATACCCAAGCTTCACTTCGTACAAAGATTTTATTTTCGAAGGTTTATAATATTCGAGTTCAGAATTTTCTTCCCTTTGTTTACCATCGAATTCGATTTTTGGAAGTGAAAGAAGTGAACCACATTTTAAAAGGAGGAGTTCGATTTCTTTTTTTTTTAGAAGAAACAATGAAGGAGGAAAAGAAATGAATTGGAGGGGAGTTACTCGCAGTTTTATAGAAAGGGGAGCTTAAGGTCCACGTATATAGGTATTTTGTAGCTGGCGAAATATTCAATGCTTAGGGTACAAAATGAGTAGGTGTTTGTGTACTTAGGAATGAAGGAAGAAAAGAAGGTACAAAAATTTATTTGATTAGATATTATGAGATGATTTCATACTTATCCGTTTAAATTTTATAATAATTTATTTTGGGGTTCTGAACTCCAATCGAAACACAACAATTAATGTTCCTAGGGTTTAACCATTATTTTGAACACATTGGAACAAGCTCCGAAGCCTAATTTGATCATATGGAGAAGATATCAATTTAAATTGATAAAATATAAATTAAATTCAAAACAATTAATTCCTTGATAATAAATTATTATTATCATCGTTTCTATTCAAATAGAATTTTGATTTATTATCTGAACCGTTTTGACTCAGTTTTAATTTCTAACTTAATTATTCCAGATTCTCGTATTATGATAATTATATATAATATCAAAATAAATCGTATTTCAATTATTAAACCGATAACTCAATATAAAATTTGATTTATATTATCAACTCAATATTTAAAACCTTATTGAATATTTAAAATAAATTGACCAAAATCTGGGTCGTTACAACTCTACACAAAATCAGGAATTCGAGTATAATGGTTAATTATATTGTAACAACCATTGTTTTGTGATTACCTGTATAAGCTAAATAAGCAATGTTTAAAATGAGTTAATTGAAATTAAACTTCATTTTGAGGGGATAACTCCTAATACCCTTTGAGTTGATCAAGTCAAGGGTTTTGTAGTTAAAAAGGAGCACATATATTGGTTAGAGTTAATTGATTCAAGGTAGGCAACTGAATTCTATATTCACTTTCTAATCAAAGGAAATAAATATGGATTAAGGAAAAATATCTATTTCCTTATTTCTCAAATGTGAGAAATTCTGTTTCAATGTGATTTTCGTAGCTCCTTGCATGTTGCCGTTTCAAACTTTTACAGGTATCTGAGGCATCCTTGAAGCCAAATTGTAAGAACCCGTAACTTCCCCGTGAAGGAAAGAGCGGATACTTTGAGAACAACACACAACAGAATGCAGATGGAAGAACATTTCATTGTTATTGCAACAATTCCATCAGAATACAAGAATATACAGAGTATAAATGAATAAATTGCATTCGATAAATATCAGAGATTACAATAAATTACATAGCAGCGGAAAATAATACAAGCACAACTGAAGGTGATATACGGATACAGAGCTTTCCGGATATCATTCCAGCTGTAAACCAGGATCCTGTGAATATAAATCTGCAAAATCAAAACTACTAGTTGCCCATGTGGAAAATAAGGGCACCCAGAGTTCAGGTTAAAACAATAAACTTCAGGTCAGTCATGTGACTAGTGTGAGAACTAAAACAGTTATTTAAAGACTTTACTTTAAAAGAGAGTAATTCAAGGGACCACGCCATATAACACGGAACAGGTTTCCTCCCAAGAATACTAGTGCATAGAATAAACAACGCAATGCTTTTTCGAAAAATGAAGCTATTATAAGACCCAGGTCCTATCACACAATGCAACGCAAGTCGGAGGATAGGGTTTTACCTTATAACAGCCAAACATGCTTGGTACGTTTAAAACAAATCATTTGATACTATAATAAGTGTATAGTGTCAAAACAATTTCAATCATAAATATAAATCATAGACGGCATAAGTGCCCCATACCACTATGTCGCCATACTAGGCTCTACAAATAAAGCCGAAATACACGTATTGGAAATTGGATTTCCGTCATGAGTCAAGGCAAGGGGCAAGCTCCTCTCCGCTTCGAGGCACTCTAGCAAATGCCTCAGGACTACACACTCTGGGTAACCCTGGATCGGTTGGGCCGGTCCTCTCTTACGTTTGAGGATTGGCAATTCCTAAACATACGTTTCCCTGTCCTTACAGACCTAATATCGAGGCGCCTCATTCCAACAACCACAAAGGTGAAAAGTATATAAATGTCAGGGCTGGTAAGTCACTGACACCACCAAAGCTAGAAAGAAACGTCGTGTTCTCCCAACAGTCTGTATCCCGTTTTTGACTCATACCGAGGTGTGAGGCTCGCGAATTCACGTTATACACAAAGCTACGCCACAAAGGCCATTCTTTGATCATCAACCACAAGACTTTGCTTTTCAACAGAAGCCTTGATCCATGCAACTCAGCATGCCACACAGGCAATTCATGCCATGCGATTGATATCTATCGATATATAACCTCTAAGCTCGTACGTCTCAGAGAAGGGCGTTAAGCAAGAGAATAAATTCTCCGCCGCCAAACAGATATATATTTAACAGAAATCAATCAACACAGAATAAAATCCAATGTCAGACACACAATCCATTTACAAGTTCGTTCTGGGTCTGAACGAAACCGGAGGCACTTTCCTCGCATATCCATCGATCTCTAAGTACGTCTGGACGACCACCAACTGATTCCCTCATCTTGGGTGTAAAGCCCAATCAAGATCATCAGTAATCACCCAAACGATGTGAAGACTTCCGGTCTTCAACCACCGTCTTCATCTTCGACATATCGTCGAATCAGTTATTCAGAATGGGTATAAATCCGGCCTTTCCGAACAACCCGCGTATATTAAAAACAAATGTTACACAAACACAACATACGCCTCATTCCAATTCATCAGTCACTAACCGTAAATTAGCAAGAGAACAATTCCCTAAATATTAACCCCGAAGGCCGAAACCAACATCAGATCAATACCCAGGAAACCATTCTTCTTAACTAACCTGCAGCTAGTTTCTAAATTTCATATTCTTAGGGAAAGGTTCCCATTAATTTTATCCAAGATAAATTCTTTAAAATTTATCCTTTAATCTTCCTTTGGATGTCATTTCAAACAAATTATGGTTTTTCAAACTAGTCGAGGTTAGCGAACCACACCGAAGTAATTATTTATTTTATTTCCCAATCCCAACCTATTCATCCCATGAAGCAAAACTGGTAATACTCCACATCTAACACCACAGTGTTATCGGTAAAATTAATTACCATTTCACGTTCAAATCTAATTAAAGATTTAACCATCGCTTTGGAGCAAAACTGGTGATACTCCATTCTCGATCACTTTCTAAATTTGATAATTTAAATTATCAATTCATATTTCAATTTAATTGTAGATTCATTAAAACTCCTTTTACTGGGTTAAAGAACTAATGTCATTTAAAACACAGTTCACGACAAACCCAAATCACATTCTATTTATTTATCGGGTTAAGGAACAAGTGTCATTCAAAACACCCTTCACGATAAACCCACAAATCAATTCTATTTACGACCCATTTCAAATCCAATTTATTTATTTAAAAATAAATGGGTTTTAATTTTAGTTCAAAACTAGTTTATTTCGATAAAAATCTATTTATATCTTTTCAAACATGGAGTTTTTCATCCCAATTTTTCCCAAATCATTTCTTATGATTTTACACAAATTATTATTATTTTTAATAATTTTATCAAGGCCAGTACAGTCGATTTCCATCAACGACCATCGAACTGCACTTACAACGACCTTTTTCAAATTTGATTTGGACGTATTTCCAAATCCAACCGTTAGATTTCAAATTTCTAATATTCATTAGAAAGCCCTTTTCGATACGAACCCAACGGTTCCGGTTTTATGGGAATCCGACGGTCGGATCTCCCGTAATGTCTGTTTGAAATAAATGGTCGAAATTCACGAACTGCCGCAGCGCGGCGCGTTCTATTCAGGCCATTATATTATATATATATAATATATATTTTCGTCGATTTCTATTCAATTCATTTTGAATTGGTTTTCTATTCGATTCAATTCAAATTGGTTTTCTATTCGATTCAATTCAAATTGGTTTTTTATTCGATTCAATTCAAATTGGTTTTCTATCCGATTCAATTCAAATTGGTTTTCTATTCGATTCAATTCAAATTGGTTTTCTATTCGATTCAATTCAAATTTGTTTTCTATTCAATTCAATTCAAATTGGTTTTCTATTCGATTCAATTCAAATTCGTTTTCTATTCAATTCAATTCAAATTGGTTTTCTATTCGATTTTTAAAAACGAATATAATCGATATAAATATCGTTCGCATCAAAATAGCGCATCTCTAATAAACACGGCTTTATATATTTCAATAATTCCGTTATTCTATTCAACAAATGAATATTTATTCTTGTCAACACATGACTAATCTGAACGAATGAGTATTGTCCACGTGTGACTATTTTTGTTATTTAATATATTTTCTGAAAATTAAGGTATCTATCGTTTGATTTAAATCAGACTCCAACCGTAAATTAGTAAGAGAACGATTCCCTAAATATTAACCCCGAAGGCCGAAACCAACATCAGATCAATATCCAGGAGACCACTCATCTTATCTATTTTCCAGTTAATTTCTAATTTCATATATGATAAAGATGTAAATTTTATTGTTAAAATATTTCGTTCAACAAATGACTAATCTCAACGGATGAGTACTGTAAACACATGAACCTTTATTTTATAATATAAAGATGTAAATTTTATTGTTAAAATATTTCGTTCAACACATGACTAATCTCAACGGATGAGTACGGTCAACACATGAACCATTATTTTATAATATTCTTTATTTTCTAAATTGGAATGAGGCCCAATCAATCACCATATAAAGTTAATTATATGGATTCCATACAACACATGTATATAATAGCAACGATAAATAATCAACCATCATCCAAAGTGCACTACACTGTATAAGCATCAAATATAGATATCTAACGCTTATAACAGCCTGTCGATCCATCGATTGACATACAATTAAATAATTGGGATTAGTGTATGCCAATTTTCATCCCAACACCCGTGTGGGGTTTCAAATCAACAAACGCAGATTTTTATTTGTGCAGTTGGCCGATGTGTAAAATTTATCGTCTCAATCAATGTCCTTCAAATAGGTGTACATGAACAAACCGTCCGGTTTGTAAATGAATATTTATTTATTCACATTCACGTTAAAAATTATATTTTTAACGATAAAACATTTTATTCAACCTATGAAAATATTCTATTCGGTTCATTTATTAAATAAAATGATTTCTTTATTTTTCTAACTTATTTTAGAAAATTTCAGCGGCATAACGGCACGATACTAGAAACGGGACAAGGCCTAGCCTTATCCCCGGTCTAGTGATGGCCCACGCCATACACATATCAATCAAATTCATTTCAATTCACCAAACAACCAAATAATCTAACTAATCTATGCAACCAAACAAACAAGTTAATGGTCTGTGGACGATTCTGTTGGGTGCCACTAAACACCGCCTGCATCCTAGTATATATTTATAACTAGAAAAGGAAATTTAGAGTGAGAAGTTCTCACCGATAGCTATCCCAATCCCACGACTCTCCTTTTGTAGGGAATCTTCGCCGTTCTCGCCTTTTGTCACTTTCGTTGCCCGTAGCCACTACAGATGTAAAAATCGAATTTTTACTTCGCTATTCAATATAAAAATCGAATTTTTTACTTTGCTATTCAATATATAAAAATCGATTTTTCACTTCGCTATTCAATATATAAAAATCGAATTTTTACTTCGCTATTCAATATATAAAAATCGAATTTTTACTTCGCTATTCAATATATAAAAATCGAATTTTTACTTCGTTATTCAATATATAAAAATCGAATTTTTATAACCACGCTATATGGATAAAAATTCTATTTTTACATTGCTATTCTCTATATAAAGATTCCGCTTTTTTTTTCAAATATAAAGATTTCGCCTTTTCAAATATAAAGATTTAATCTTTTCTATTTTAAAAATCATATCTTTTCTATTTTAAAAATCATATCTTTTCTATTTTAATAATCATATCTTTCATTAGCTTAAAATCTTACCTTTTTATAAATTAAAAACTGAATTTTAAAAATAAAAATCTCCTCTTCCTTATAAATAAAAATCGAAACTTTCATTAATATAAAAACTGAATTTTGAAGACAAAAACTGATTTATAAAAACCGAATTCAAATTAAAAACTGAAGAAGAAAATAAAAATGCTCACTGGTTTTCAGCGCAAGGGGAGGTGTCTTTGCTGCGCCGTCGGAAGTGTGCTCGAGGAGGCGCAGGTTGGAGGTGGGGCCTTCATCAACTGGCGGCGGCGGCGGGTTGTGGCGTGGAGGGCTCGCGAATTCAGTCAAGAAAGAGGAGGAAGAAGAGAAGAGGGAGGCGGCGGAGGGTGGCTGGGGGTCTCGTCGGCGCTAGGCGCGACGCTTGGGAGGGCGACGGTGGCACGGGATTGGGTGGCGGCGGATTTTTGGGTGCGTCGGTTTAATGGAGAAGGGGGAGGGGGAGGCTCTGGTGGCGGGCGCGCCACCTGGGGGTGCGATACAGTGGCGGCGGCGGCGGTTCATCCCCTCCGTCGCCCCTTTTTATCATTTTTTTTTCTTTTTTTTTATTTTCTTTTCTTCTGATTGATGAATCGGGGGGGGCCAAGGTATAAGAGAGGGTTATATTTTTTTATTTAATTAATTATTTAATTATGAAAAAGTTGACTTTTACATATGACCTCTAAACGAGGCTCACTGCCTGTCGTCCATAGGTAATTACCCCCATTTCGAACACAATGGGATATGTATCGTAGGCTGATTCGATCGTTACGATCAGTTTTCGTCAAAATCAACATATAACTCTATATATTGAATTTGAACGCACATTTCAATTTACCGGGGTCACATACTAACTCTATAAATCCCAGAAAAATATTTTCTAGCTTCGTATTGACGATACGGTCCTAACAAAACTAGTTTCGTCGAATTCTGAGATCGCTGGAAAAATGGTCAATTTCCAGTCGATTAAAATCAACTGAAACTGGTCAAACGCGTTTTCCTTTGCCATGCTCACATATTGATTCGAAAATTTATGAAATTTGTAACCTAGCAATAATTTGACATCACGGACCCAACAAAAGTGGTTTCGTCGAAATCCGAGGTCGTTTGCAAAATTCCCATTTTTAAGGGCCTGAATTCCATAGCGACTATTCAGAATTTTCAACTGGACATATCTTTTGAATCCCGCTATGAAATTTCGATTTTTCGGATTCTTGGAAAGATATTCCCAATTAGATTCCATTTTTTTTGGTTTCACTAAAATCCGGTTTGTTTTGCACCCGGTACATTCGATTGAAGTTTGAAATCGAATTATCGAACTACCGCGCCATTTTCAATTCCTTTTATATATAAAAATAAAATTACATTTTAACGACGACGCGTACAATATATACGTTCGAATTATATTCAAAATAAATTTTCGTCGATATTATTTAAAATAATCTATTTTAAATATTCAAAATTCGCTAAAATTGCCAAAATAAAATTTTTAAACTGACTCAGAATTTCCGGGTTATTACACAAATCACCCCCGAAAACTTCAATTTTTGCTCTAAATTTTGCTGTAATCTTATAAGGTCAATTTATCTCATGCATTCTAGTTTAAATAAGAATCTACATTGTGAATCTGTTGGGGATTTTGTTCACTGTAAACAAGGAAATTATGTTTATAGTTACTTGGTGTTGTGTATTGGTTTTTGTGGATTTTTTGCTTCTCATAATTACCTCAAATTCGAACTGAAATTTCTTCGGACCGTTGTCCACATGTTGATCTATATGATACTTAATGTCATGCTTGAATTCCATCAGAATCTCTATGAAAAATTGCTCAAAGCTGGACATGAATCAGGCAAAATTTTCAAGAGAATTTGGGTGAACCAAGTCAACCCAGGCCTTAATAAGGTTGAACTTAGAGTCGACCTAACGAATACTATAGGTTAACCTAGCCAGTGAAAAATTACTGCTAGGTGGAGCCTTCTTTCCTGTATATTTTGCTTACTTAGTTCTTGATTTTTACATGTTTTATGATGGATTTTGCTGCCAAGTTTGTTTTTTTCAAGAGGCTTAATCCAACTATGGATAAGACAATATTGACGTCTTTCTAGATTTTGGATTCGCGAGTTTCCTCATGTATTTTGTGTACATTGATTCCGTTGAATTTTGATTGATTTTCTGTTTTTATACACATGTTTTCTAACTTGATTTCAAAAGAGTTTGGATTCAAAAGAGTGTTATGAAATGAATATTCTATAACCAATTTATAAATATAGGAATTATTTTAATGTACAAACATTCTTTAATATAAATAGATTTTTGTAGAACGGTTTCCAATAATTTTTTAGAATCGTTTTAAATATTGCTTTCTCAAATTAAGTATTTTTATATAAAACCACATTTTTTTGCACTCTTCGAGGGAACAAGAAAGAAATTTGAATGATATAATAAACAATGTGATATGGGATACATAGGTTTTTTATATCGGTTAATTCCTGACTTATTTGATTGAAGCTACACTAATACGGATTTGATTGATTGGTAGTAAGCCGCTAAGTGAGAGCGTGCAGAATGAGACACATATTTATCACTATTCGGGTCACTGTTTGAAAGTCTGTGACACATATTGTTGTTGGTGTTGCTAATATCATATCTTTGGGTAAGTTGTTGGGCTTTGACCATCCGTTGGACCTTTGGACTAGTTGTTCGGCTTCAATCATCTATTGAGACCTTCGGGTCAGTTGTTGGGATTCGACCACTCGTTGGACATTTAGGTCAGTTGTTAAGTGCCACCGTTGTTGTTATTATTGTACTTGGAAGGATTCAACCATTTACCGTTGATGCACTGCAGCTTTTCTTTCGCTTGCCTCTATTGATATGAATCTATATGCTTTTATTATTTCTAGATTTTGTTACTCTTGATTTCTGCGATTCTTTAAAATTTTCATCATTGTTGTTGATATTGATTTTTATAGCCTTAGTGTTATCATATTAATTTATTATGGTGATTACATTTATGTTGGCTTGAGCTCTTGAATGGTTTCAAAATGTGATGCATTGGTTTCCATACTGCTGTTTTAATGTATTTTGTGAGTGTCTACTTATAGCTCAGCCTATGTTTTACCTATTGAAACACTTGTACTTTGTTGTTATTGGTATTACATCAGGCCATTATATGATTACTTAAGTTGCAATTATCTTATAAACCGTAAGTTGATTCGAGTTGAAATTATTCTTTCTCTATCGGGAAGAGTTATCCCTTTATGACATTATACTTCATCCATTATAATATAGTCTTCTTTTTAAAGCTTGATTGACTCTGTATTTTATGCACTTAGGTCAGACCAATTGTTCCTCGTTCATACATGATGTATATATCTACTTAACATGCTTCTTCTTTGGTCCATCTTATCATCTTTTTGTTATTTGGCATGTTTTGAGCAGTCGCTGTTGTAGTTATTGATGTGTACATATTCTTTTGGGCTTGTTGTATGTAAATGCAGTTCGTATAACCACTCACATACGTATCTGTAACGACCGCCCATAACCCCTGCAATAATCAAGAGGAATAATGCGCTGTATGTCATGCCAAGCAGCTATGGACGATCATCATGGTATGAAACACAAGCGGAACCAGTCGTAAACTCACAACGCAAGGATAAAATACAACAGAACACATACAACAAGTATTACTAGTGAAGTAGAAAACACTAGACTTTCATAACAATTAAATAGTAGTACCCATTCATTTGGATTCAGCAATAGTGTTTGTACAATTTTGCCTTACTACAGCACTCAGAGTAGAGTAACAAACAGCAAAAAACAAAGGTACTAAATAGTAGTAAAGATAGTATGCCAACCTCCTGCTCCCTCCGAGTAGCAACATCGTCCTCACTAAGCTATAACCGGTCACCTTCCACCTAGCCTTCCCATCCAAACAATCAGATGAACAACCCGAGGTAATAAGAGGGAAACATAAAACCTTGAGTCAGACAACATTCTTAGTGAGCAATAAAAAAAAATACAAACTTCATCAATAAAGTGTATGAGAATGGGTAAATGAACGGACTAATCTACCTACAATACCAGAGAAGAACACAACTCCTGTCTTCCCCATATCGGACAGTGATAGCCTTTACATCAAACAATTCAACCATACATCCACGGAAACCATAATAACCATTCATTCATGGCAATCAGAAGCAACCAAAAATAGAACTCATAACATCCAGATTATATATCTCACATAAACCACCCTAATCGAATTCAACATCCCTCAAGCACAAGCCCCTGAGGCCTAAACCAATATCAGGCAAGCGCCTAAGAAACATCTCCGTAGACGTTGGATAATCTAAGTGAGATAGTACAAACAGAACATCTAGCATGCATGACAGACTCTGGCTATCACCGCCAATCCTACTTCGAAACCATCGTTAATCTTCTGATTAGCTGAACAATTTTCCATCAAATGTCAAGGGTCAATCGTAAACCCCGGTTCTAGCTAAAACCCCACACACCAAACGACTAAATGTGTCTAGGCCATATGACGAAACCCAGGGTACTGGACCATATGAAGAAATTGTGTAAAACCTGCTTTGAGCTCGCTAGAACCTATGATAATGATAATCTCTCGGCCCTTGGTATTTCTAGTCGTCATCGACGACGACCATCAAACCATTATTACCCAACTCAGGATGCCTTTGAGTTGTAATCACACCCATTACGTTTCAACTAGCAACGAACACTTCACATCACTTCGACATTCCCCGTTGATTCACTTCGAAGTCATTGCCATTTTTGAACCAAAGGAAACATCACACAAAGTCCAAAACTGTCCATAACATGCACACTTCAACTACGGAAACATATCTACTCGTACAACATCATGACTGACCCGTAGACTCTTTTAGGTCGACCGACCCATCAGTGACTGACCCGAACTAATGCGCTCGACCGATCCACTCTGCTCGTCTCAATCCTTATCATTAAATCTATTTGCTAAAGAAATTTACCACAACATTTAGGCCTTTCACCACAATGTTTAAAGGCGCTACCAAAAACTCTTCAATATACCAGTTGATCGACCGACCCTAGCTCGCATGTCCTACCAGAAACCTGACCGACCGACCACCACAGTGAGAATGACCCATCGCTTCGGACTCGACCGACCCAATATTGCATGCCCAATCCAAGCTCCAAGTAGCACTAATCTGACCGACCACCCTTCCTCAATATCCAGGTCGACCGACCCAACCCCCTATGAAACCCGACCGTCCCAATATCTGAAGCAAGGACCGATCCAGACCAATTGCGTACGACCGAACAACCCGACCCACTTGAGTACGACCGACCGACCCGTTCGTTGTTCAACCCAGAACATGACCCCAACCATCAGCGACCGATCCGACCAGTTCAGACCAACCCAACCAGTGTGGACCAACCCGACTAGTTCACTTATACTGCACCTTGTAGAACAGCTGTACTACACGACCGACCTGGAAGAGACCGACCTACCAGAGAACTGACGACCGACCATTTCCCCGAACCCTCTCCAAATTCAACCAAAACTTCTCCAAACCACAAATTCGATGAAACTAACTCATTCAATTCACCAAATACAATCATTAATATGTTATGAAATCGCTAACAACATGAGTATGACCATTATCACTAAAATGATGCAAATTTTACCAAAACCATGATAAATGAACATTTGAGAAAAAATCTGGATCTAACTTCCATAAACATATGAAATAGCATAGGAATTACCGGTTTGAACTTGCTAAATTAGATCCTAGGGTGATTCATGTGAAAATAGACTTACCATGGTGTAGATCTAAGGAAAACGACTTGAATTTGATGAAAAACTTAATCAAACATTCATACATTTGATGGAATCTATGTGAGAGATGTATATCGCTCACCAATCCTCCAAAATAAGCTAAAAACAATGAAATATGATTCCAGACAGCTAAGAATTCAATCCAAACTCTTCAATTCGATGCACTATATCTTTGATTTGCGTAGATCTAGCCTCGAATGGTGTAGATCTTCGATTCATCAAGCTTTAATGGTGGAAAGATAGAGAAATAGAGGAATGGAGGATCCCTTGGCTCTTCTGAAGGAGAGAATGGAGAAAGTAAACTCTTCTCCATACCCCTCACCTCCTATTTATAGCTTCCACCAGCCCACTAATGGGCCTCCCCAAATCAGCCCATTATGGCTCCCAAAATCTGAACAGCCAACTGTTAAACCTTAAAACAACGATTCCTCCCATACTGCTGAGCCAAATCTTTAATGTAACCACTATATGGAAAGGGAATCATCATTTCCTTTCCAATGGCATAGGTCTCAACACCTGATTCGACCTCAGTCAAAAGTTATTCCCAGTACAAGACTGACATGGGAAAAATGGTCACAAACAAAATTGATAAAAATTATGGACATGTCTCACATCCCTATAAGCAACATACTAAAATATTATAATGATCCAACCCTAGGGAATAAAATAAAAATATTTTACGATCTTCCGATACATAAAATGCGGGCTATTACAGTATCACTATGTATTTTACTTGTATATAACTATGTTTATTGTTCTATGATCTGTGTTAATCATTGTAATTATGTTTTGTTCTCGATGGATCCGTTACCCACCATAGTATTGTATTAAGCTAGAATTGAGTACATCGATCCACATGAGGTAAGAAAATATATAAATAAAGCACTAAATTGATGTATTTGATACTTATCTAATATAGGACTCATGGATGGTCGCTCCTAACTAGCCATATTCTCTTCATTAGCAGAATGTATTACATTGTAATACTCTTTGTTAGTGTGGGTCTCGGGTGGGACATCATAGATGTTATTGGAAATAAAATGCAATCAAAATACTATCTAAAAAGGGTGGTCCTCCATCGCCACATTATTCAATTTAGTTGAGAATATTTATACTGGGATCATCAAGCTTCCGATTACAAATGTGGTTTCTAAAGCATAATAAACGATATTACTAATGATGGGATTTAGATCATTCGATTCGTGGATAGGGGTGGCAATCAGACCTAACCCATTGGACACGGACCCAACGAGTCTTAGTTCTAGGCGGGTCTGGTTTTATTGGGTCTAACTAAACATATCATAAATTGGATCCGACCCGACCTGACCCGAGCTTCGTATGGGCATGGTTCGGTTGGATAATAACACTATATATATATATATACACACATATATATATATTATCAATGTTTTTGGATTGGGTGTTCTTGGCCATGTAAAATTCATGTCAGGTTTAATAGGGTCTTTATCGTATTTTTCATCACCAAGACCCGATCCGAGAACCATCGGGTTCGGTTCGAGTCCGGATCTTTTCGACTCCGCTTGGTTCAGTTTTTCGGTTCTCAGTTCTAATTGCTAAGCCTATTTGTGGATGAAATCATGTTATTTATGTTGCACTTAACTAAACATGTCACAACTCTTATATTTAGTCTATACAATTTTGAAATGCTTTTGAGTCTTTGTATTTATTTTAACAGAAATTCAATAGTAAATCATTTGGCCAAAGGAGTGTTAATTTCCCAACAGAATTGTCGCTCCATAATTGTTATAACCCATACAGATCAAATTACCAACGGTTATAATCGTTGGTAGATGGTACATGATAAATTATTTGACATATTATTAATAATTATAATCGTTGTAAAATTTTATACTTCCAATGATTATAACCATTTGAAAATATTGTACTTCCAATAGTTATAACCGTCGTAAAATTCTTAAGTTTCAACATTTATACCTATTCTGAAATTTTGTACTTCTAATAGTTTTGACTATCGGGAAATTCTTGACTTCCAATGATTAGAACTGGTGGATGTGACGGCCCGCCCTGCACCAGCCTGCATTTCCTCCGAATGTGCGCTGTACACATGCCCAGCTAGCACAGAACGGTCGTCAGAAGAAAAGAAAGAAAGGAATGAATTAATCAGGAAACCTGTAGAATGTCTCACAGTGCATGGAATAAAATATAATAATAACATACTTGACATAAAACAGGTGAGACAGTGCATAAGCTGATAACTAAAATCAACATCCATCATCAGAGCAGCGGAAATTCAAATACAGCTTATTACAATTTTCCAAATTTAATGTCTCTAAACAAAAGAAAGCCAAAATAGAAGATACACCACCAATGCCCAAGCAGTGATCTTCAACAACGCAGGGAGAATACTATATATATGTTACGTGGAAGCCTCATGCTCGTCTCCGGATCATCTACCCGTGCATCACCAGCTAACCTGTCTCTAGTCTGCTCGTGTGAGCACCCAGAGTAATAAGAGGAGACATAAAACTCTGGGTCAGACATAAAGCCTGGTATGAGCGATAAGCATCTAAGCAGAATAATAACAGGTATACTAAACCATACCTGAACCTGGACCTGCAACCAAAGAGTTAGTACCACATACCGTACAATACTCCAAGGCGCCATAATAAATAGTGTAAGAATACGGGGGTGGGGTGTGCATGTCACAATGATAGCAAACAATCATCCATAGCAACCATCCTCACATCTCTCACTCAGTGCGTAAAGCATACGATATCTACCACTTTGGAACACTAGACAAACTGAGGTAACGACGAATCCCGACTTGTAGAAACCCTGCTGTGACCAAGCCAAACACTTGGAGTCATGACCAAACATTTCAATGACCCACTTCATTGGTCGTAGCCCTTGGTTCTACCGATGCCATAATGGCCCTGAATCCGCCTTCATACCTCCTACCATAGTGGTCCTAAGCTATAGACATCGATAACCCCTTAACACGCGTCCCGCAGCAAAGCCCAATCATGAAGTGAACTCGTTGATTCCCATCTGGATCTTGAGCTCTAGCTTCTCATTTGGACTACCTTTGCATCTCGGGTTTTGGTCATCGTCTTCATCCGGATCGATCTTCATTTCTCCGCTTCACTTTGCTTCAGGTCGCCATCGTCAGCTTCTCAGTTCGGATCGTGGTCATCACCTTCGCTTGGGTCGAATCGCGACTCGCGGATCGTCCGTGGTGTCAACTCGTGCTCCTCCCACTGGATCGGGTCGTGGTCACCTCTGATGGATCGAGTCGCGCTCTTCAGATCGGATCGGATCATGAATACCCATTGGGTTCGGGTCGTGCTACCTTGTCTGGATCGTCGCGCCTCATCTCGGATCGCACCTTCTGATCGGTTCGTGGTCCACCAAGCTGGAGCGATTCGGATCGGTGTACTTTAGTTTGGACACGGCGCTGCATCAGTTTGTGACCTTCAAAGTGGAACGGATCGTGGCGTGAGCTTCCATCGGATCGTGCTCATAGGGGGCGATCCGATTCGGGTAAATTTCTGCGCTTCGTTCCAGCGACAGTCTTTCGCCATTCGACGGCGTTTTTGACCAAACTAACACTTCTAAGCAATCACAAAACATCCCATACAGTCATGGCAACACATAGTATCGACCACGAACACCAAACAACAATTCTAATGAAGCAAAATGGATCAAAAGTGGTCAAAACTCCTTATTTTCCCCTAAGCATGTTTAAGTAAAACTAATCATAAGGTTAATAAAACTTCATCAAATTAAACCAAATTTCTACCAGAGGCATAAAATATTATTTTCGAATTTCTAAATATTTTTCCAGAATTTATTAGTGTACGAATTCGCTAATCTTCACTAATTACCCCTAATTACCGTAATTAGTGCAAAAACTATGCAAATCACTCACCTTTGCCACAATAAAACTTTCAGATCTGAAGTGAACCTCTGATTTGCACGAATTCCAATATATAACAGCAGCTCTACCTCGGTCCTTGTGCTAATCCTCCTTGATTTGATGCCTCTAAGCCTTAATCCTTGATTAGGAAGTGATTTTGGGTGTTTTGAGAGAGATTTAGAGAGTGGAGGCCATGGCTAGGTTGAGAGGAATGAAAGTGGCGGCTGGAAAATGTCTAAAGAAATGTTTTCTAACCCTAATCAGCACCTATATACCCCTAAACCCGAAATTCCCCTTGGGCCTAGCTGCTAATCACCCGGTTAAGCCCAATTAAGCTGTTTTTCACCATCTGAAACTTGTTTCAGCCATATCTCCCAAACGGTGAGTCCGTTTGGCTCATGTGACCACTCTACGGAAAGAGAAACCATCATCCGGAGCTAATGGAAGTGGTTTCAGGTCAAAATTCCTTTCCAGTCAAAAGTTATGGCCAAAACAGTGCCAACTAGGGGTAAAATGGTCATTTAAAAATTGGGAAAAATCATGAACATGGGAAATGACCCCAATAGTCGTCCCCCAAAGTTACATGACCATACGACTCTGTATGTGAAAGAAATAAATATTTTACGAAGAATGCGGGTCGTTACACTCTCCCCCCCTTGAGAAATTTCGCCCCCGAAATTCCTTAACCCAAAACATACAAAGGATCCCGCATGTCTAACAACCACATACAACAATCAATCATACAAAGCAAACAAACAAGTCTATCCTAGCATGCGGAAAACTAAATCGAAGTCAAAATCTTACCAGGCAAAGAGTTCTGGGTGTGACTTCCTAATGTTCTCCTCTGTCTCCCAAGTACAATCATTCTCGTTCTCGCTCCACTGTACCTTGACTAGCTTCACCGCCTTCCTTCGAAGTTGCTTCATGTCGTGCTCGACAATGCGGGCCGGCTTGCGGTTCCCAACCGCCTCGGGTTCTACTTCGAAGTCCTTTAACTGATCAGGTGAAATAGTCATATCTGAGTCGTGAACGAACTTCCTTAGTTGGGAAACATGAAATACGTCGTGAACTCCCGCCATCTTTTCCGGTAAGTCAATTCTGTATGCCAAATTCCCGACTAGTTCAAGAACAGGGAATGGGCCAACAAATCTTGGTGCTAACTTGCCCCTCCTGCCAAATCGTATTACGCTCTTTAACGGAGAAATCTTGACAAACACCAAGTCACCAACGGAGAATTTAGGTCTCTTCTCCTCTTATCAGCATAACTCTTCTGCCTATCTTAGGCAGCCTTCATTCGTTGTTGAATGGTCTTGATTTTATATGAAGTTTCCCTCACCACATCTGGTCCAAGCATAAACTTCTCGCCAGTCTCTATCCAACATGATGGTGAGTTGCACGGTCTTCCGTACAAAGCTTCAAACGGAGCCATACCGATACTGGATTGGTAGCTATTATTATATGCAAACTCTACTAGATGCAAATGGTCATCCCATGATCCACCAAAATCCAATATACACGCTCTCAAGAGATCTTCCAATATGCGATTCACCCTCTCCGTTTGACCGTCGGTCTGAGGATGATATGCGGTACTGAGATGTAATCTTGACCCTAGAGCCTCTTGTAAGCTCTTCCAAAACCCACTAGTGAACAACGGGTCTCGGTCACTCACAATGCTTTTGGGTACTCCATGAAATCTCACTACCCACTTCATATACAATTCGGCCAACTTGGCTGCCGTTCTGGTCGATTTGACTGGTATAAATCTTGCACTTTTAGTCAATCGATCCATAATTACCCAAATACTATCATATCCCGATCTAGTCCTTGGTCGACCATCGATGAAATCCATCGAGACTTGCTCCCATTTCCATTCGGGAATTTCTAATGGTTGCAACAACCCACTAGGCTTCTTTTGCTCGGCTTTAACTAGCTGGCAATTCATGCATTTGGATATAAACTTCCCAACGTCTCTTTTCATTCCTTCCCAGTAGTAAGTCTGATTCATATCTCGATACATCTTGTTACCACCGGGGTGTATAGTTAGTTTTGAGTGATGACATTCTCTAAGCACTTCATCCCTCAATCCATTGACATTGGGTACAACAAGCTTTCCATTCTTTCTAAGCCATCTATCTCGATCAAGCCCATACTTGTTCATCTCCTCAACGATACCCATCTCTAACTTGGAGATGATTTCTAATAGGTTAGGATCGTCCCTCTGACTAGAGCCGATCCGCTCAATCAAAGTGGGTCTGATCGTCAAACTTGCTAACATTTCTGGATCCAATTCGCACTTTGGTCTGAAATCTAACCCCGCGATAAACTCCAGTTGCTTCCATTCAAGGAACATAGCCCCTAAGCTGGCATGTCTTCTGCTCAATGCATCCGCCACCGCATTGCCCTTTCCTGGTGTGTATGCGATGTTAAAATCATAGGAAGCTAAGAACTCTAACCATCTCTGCTGACGGAGATTCAGATCTTTCTGAGAGAAGAGATACTTTAACGATTTATGATATGTAAACAGCTCAAATCTTTCTCCCAAGAGATAGTGCCTCCACATCTTTAACGCGAACACGATTGCTGCCAACTCTAAATCATGGGTAGGGTATCTTCTCTCGTGCGGTTTCAATTGCCGACTTGCGTAAGCTACAACCCTACCGCCTTGCATCAATACAGCACCCAGCCCGGTACCACAGGCATCCGTGTATACCGTCATCTCTTCATCCCCCTTAGGAATGACTAACACTGGTGCGCTTGTCAACTTGTCCTTTAGACTTCTGAATGCATTCTCGCACCTTCCATCCCAGACAAAAGCTTGATTCTTCTTGGTCAACTGGGTCAATGGTGCTGCTATCTTGGAGAAACTTTGGATAAACTTACGATAATATCCCGCTAACCCCAAGAAACTTCTTACATCTGTTGCATTCTTGGGCGTAGGCTAATCCTGTACCGTAGCCACCTTCGCCGGGTCCACGGCAATCCCATTTTCTGATACAACATGGCCCAAGAACCTCACTTCCCTCTTCCAGAAGTGACACTTAGAAAACTTTGCTTTCAATTGGTGTTTTCTCAACACCTCCATCACTATTCTTAAATGTCCTTTGTGTTCTTCCTCTGTCCTCGAGTAGACCAAAATATCATCAACGAACACAAGGACAAACTTATTCAACTGATCTCTGAATACCCTATTCATAAGATCCACAAAATATGCTGGGGCATTGGTCAGCCCGAATGGCATGACCAACCACTCATAAAACCCAGACGGTGTCCGAAATGCCGTTTTAGCTATACTCTCAGCTTCCACTCTAAGCTGATGAAAACCTGTCGCGAGATCCAACTGAGAAAATACTCTCGCGCCACTCAACTGATCAAACAAATCATCTATCCGCGGTAGAGGATACTTGTTCTTCCTCGTCACTTTATTCAACTCGCGGTAGTCCACACACAAACGAAGGGAACCATCCGCCTTGGTAGCAAACACAACTGGTGCTCCCCATTCAGAAACACTCCTTCTGATAAATCCCTTCTTCAAAAGATCGCTGACTTGCACCTCGAGCTCTCGCTGCTCCCTTGGTGCCATACGACGAAGTGGCATCACTATAGGCCTGACATCTTTTACCAAATCAATACGGAACTCAATCTCTCGGTGTGGTGGAAGTCCGGTCACTTCTTCGAAAACATCCGGATACTGGCCAACCACGGGCAAACCTGACAACTCACTATGCGAAATGTCGAGGGAGTTTAGAAAACTAGCCAATACCCCCTCACTGGGTAGACCACCAAACACTATCCTCCGCCCATCATCCGCTCTAGCTGTCACCAAAAAGCCCTCACAGTCTACCACCACCCCGTATCTTCGGAGCCAATCTACTCCCAAAATAATGCCAAACCCAGTAAAGCCCAAAACAAAGCAATCACAAACATGCATCCATGACTCGATAAGACCACATTACGACAAATCATGCTAAGGCTAGTCGAACCACCAACCGGGTTCGTCACTACTAAAGGTCTATCGACTATCTCGGGCTCCAATCCCAACCTATCTACCAGGTCACTAGATATGAAAGAACTGGAAGCTCCGGTATCAAACAAAACTCTAACAGGAACATCATAAACAGAAAGCATACCTTGAATGACGACATTCTTTCCCTTCTCCGCCGCAGTCGGGGCATTCGACGAAGAAGGAATAGCATTAAGGGCATATGCTTTCACCATTTGCTTTTCTTTAGGAGGCTGTGGACACTTGTCCTTGTGATGTCCCATTTGGCCACAGTTGAAGCACTTCCTATCCGCTGGCTTGGCCCGACAATTACTAGCATAATGGCCCTTCTTACCATAGCTGAAGCACTCCACATCTTGCTTATTCTTTTTCTTCTGGCCATCCTTAGCTTGGTTCTGCTTTCTCTTATTCTGGGAACCACCCTTGCCCCCACCACTTGCTTGTGGGTTTGGCTCTTCTGCAGATGCAACCTCAGTTTTCGGCTTAGGGTAGAGACTTTCTGACCTCAATGCTTTCCCCACAATCGACTCAAACGACTCATCGATGTGGTTAATAAGTCTTTCCCCCAAGTACTGGTCCAAACCGGTTATGAATTTCTCATTCTTCTTTTCGGCAGTATCAATAAGAGATAACCCGTACTTCGACAAAGTGTCGAATTCAGCAATATACTCGGAGACAGCTCTGCCATTCTGCTTGAGCTCCAAGAATTTCTTAAACAACACTGACTTCTGAGCAGCTGGAATGAACTTCTCGCTAAAGCGAGCTTTGAACTGCTCCCAAGTAATCTGATCTTCAGGAGTAGCTGCCTTTATAGCATTCCACCAATTCATTGCCCGCCCTTGCAGCTGACGGGACGCTAGCTTTCTCTTCATTGCATCCTCGATACCCAAATCTTCAAAGATACGTTCGCAACTATCCAACCAATCTTGAACATCCGTGGCCGACTCCGTTCCGTGGAACGGCTTCCCACCAAGGCTAGTATAATCCTTATTCAGCTTGGCGAAGTCGACTCTTGGCGCCTGCACTATTGGACCACCACCATTTCCACCATTGGGAGCTGCCCTCTGTACATCTCTAAGCATCTCTCTCATGAGGTCAGTAAACATCGTCCTCGTGTCAGCAGCATTCCCATTATTGGCTCCCCTACCAGCACCTCTAGTATATCGGCTCATCGTCAATCTGAAAAAGGAAACGATTAACGACTCCATAGTGGTGCTAGTGCAGTACGACTTCATCCTTATACTACTAATAGTGTATATATATAGCTTTTTTTTAAACCAAAGTAATCACAAATACGCTCTCTCGTATACGTATAATATCTCTCCCTGATAACTTCCCTAGGTTAACTACGCAACCTAGAGCTCTAATACCAAGTGTGACGGCCCGCCCTGCACCAGCCTGCATTTCCTCCGAATGTGCGCTGTACACATGCCCAGCTAGCACAGAACGGTCGTCAGAAGAAAAGAAAGAAAGGAATGAATTAATCAGGAAACCTGTAGAATGTCTCACGGCGCATGGAATAAAATATAATAATAACATACTTGACATAAAACAGGTGAGACAGTGCATAAGCTGATAACTAAAATCAACATCCATCATCAGAGCAGCGGAAATTCAAATACAACTTATTACAATTTTCCAAATTTACTGTCTCTAAACAAAAGAAAGCCAAAATAGAAGATACACCACCAATGCCCAAGCAGTGATCTTCAACAACGCAGGGAGAATACTATATATATGTTACGTGGAAGCCTCCTGCTCGTCTCCGGATCATCTACCCGTGCATCACCAGCTAACCTGTCTCTAGTCTGCTCGTGTGAGCACCCAGAGTAATAAGAGGAGACATAAAACTCTGGGTCAGACATAAAGCCTGGTATGAGCGATAAGCATCTAAGCAGAATAATAACAGGTATACTAAACCATACCTGAACCTGGACCTGCAACCAAAGAGTTAGTACCACATACCGTACAATACTCCAAGGCGCCATAATAAATAGTGTAAGAATACGGGGGTGGGGTGTGCATGTCACAATGATAGCAAACAATCATCCATAGCAACCATCCTCACATCTCTCACTCAGTGCGTAAAGCATACGATATCTACCACTTTGGAACACTAGACAAACTGAGGTAACGACGAATCCCGACTTGTAGAAACCCTGCTGTGACCAAGCCAAACACTTGGAGTCATGACCAAACATTTCAATGACCCACTTCATTGGTCGTAGCCCTTGGTTCTACCGATGCCATAATGGCCCTGAATCCGCCTTCATACCTCCTACCATAGTGGTCCTAAGCTATAGACATCGATAACCCCTTAACACGCGTCCCGCAGCAAAGCCCAATCATGAAGTGAACTCGTTGATTCCCATCTGGATCTTGAGCTCTAGCTTCTCATTTGGACTACCTTTGCATCTCGGGTTTTGGTCATCGTCTTCATCCGGATCGATCTTCATTTCTCCTCTTCACTTTGCTTCAGGTCGCCATCGTCAGCTTCTCAGTTCGGATCGTGGTCATCACCTTCGCTTGGGTCGAATCGCGACTCGCGGATCGTCCGTGGTGTCAACTTGTGCTCCTCCCACTGGATCGGGTCGTGGTCACCTCTGATGGATCGAGTCGCGCTCTTCAGATCGGATCGGATCGTGAATACCCATTGGGTTCGAGTTGTGCTACCTCGTCTGGATCGTCGCGCCTCATCTCGGATCGCACCTTCTGATCGGTTCGTGGTCCACCAAGCTGGAGCGATTCAGATCGGTGTACTTTAGTTTGGACACGGCGCTGCATCAGTTCGTGACCTTCGAAGTGGAACGGATCGTGGCGTGAGCTTCCATCGGATCGTGCTCATAGGGGGCGATCCGATCCGGGTAAATTCCTGCGCTTCGTTCCAGCGACAGTCTTTCGCCATTCGACGGCGTTTTTGACCAAACTAACACTTCTAAGCAATCACAAAACATCCCATACAGTCATGGCGACACATAGTATCGACCACGAACACCAAACAACAATTCTAATGAAGCAAAATGGATCAAAAGTGGTCAAAACTCCTTATTTTCCCCTAAGCATGTTTAAGTAAAACTAATCATAAGGTTAATAAAACTTCATCAAATTAAACCAAATTTCTACCAGAGGCATAAAATATTATTTTCGAATTTCTAAATATTTTTCCAGAATTTATTAGTGTACGAATTCGCTAATCTTCACTAATTACCCCTAATTACCGTAATTAGTGCAAAAACTATGCAAATCACTCACCTTTGCCACAATAAAACTTTCAGATCTGAAGTGAACCTCTGATTTGCACGAATTCCAATATATAACAGCAGCTCTACCTCGGTCCTTGTGCTAATCCTCCTTGATTTGATGCCTCTAAGCCTTAATCCTTGATTAGGAAGTGATTTTGGGTGTTTTGAGAGAGATTTAGAGAGTGGAGGCCATGGCTAGGTTGAGAGGAATGAAAGTGGCGGCTGGAAAATGTCTAAAGAAATGTTTTCTAACCCTAATCAGCACCTATATACCCGTAAACCCGAAATTCCCCTTGGGCCTAGCTGCTAATCACCCGGTTAAGCCCAATTAAGCTGTTTTTCACCATCTGAAACTTGTTTCAGCCATATCTCCCAAACGGTGAGTCCGTTTGGCTCATGTGACCACTCTACGGAAAGAGAAACCATCATCCGGAGCCAATGGAAGTGGTTTCAGGTCAAAATTCCTTTCCAGTCAAAAGTTATGGCCAAAACAGTGCCAACTAGGGGTAAAATGGTCATTTAAAAATCGGGAAAAATCATGAACATGGGAAATGACCCCAATAGTCGTCCCCCAAAGTTACATGACCATACGACTCCGTATGTGAAAGAAATAAATATTTTACGAAGAATGCGGGTCGTTACAGTGGAATTTTCATTTCTTACCATATTTATAACTATTGAAATTTTTTATAATTCCGACTTTTATAACTGTTAGGAATTCCTGCTAATTTGGTATAGCTAAACCATATTTCATTCCACATCTTATATAATTATTAAATATTATTTCATTCAATTATTCAAATTTATGTTTTATTGTAGTATAATAACTGCAACCAAGTTGGAAAATAGACATATCACCAAATTTCAAAAAAAAAAAACATCAGACATATTATTAAATCCTCAATGTTCAATGAAAAATAGCTCTATATTTTACTGCTACGAAATATCTACAAGCTTACAAACAATGAATGCGACATTTCGTCCGAATTACAAAACCTTCATCAACCAACTCAAACTATGTATAATGACTATTAAACTATCATTTGCCTATTTATGTTTCTGCTTACATAATTCCTCCAAGTTTCATATTGTTTTAAAGCTTTTTCCACTGTTGAATATTGAAACAAAAGAAAATGACATACTAGATTTATTACAAATGTTCATTTGCTATATTTCAATATTTTTGAGCTTTATAGCCTACTTTGTTTTTAATTTATTGCAATTATATTTATTCCTAGCAATCGTAGCTAAGAAGGAGCTTGATCCTTGCATTCATGTCTGCATGACAATAGAAGGAAATGAAAAATTAAGGGTGCGTTTGGTTTACAATTTTTAATTTTGAGTTTTCGCACACACAAAAGTACCGACGACACACACAAATCGTGAAAAACGATCGTTTTACAAAACGAAGTTAACACACAAAACCAAAAACAACTTTTTATTGTTTTCCATGTTTTAAGAAACAATGGAAGAATGATAACAGATCCGTCTACTCACCATCCCGCGGTCCCCTCCGTCGCTCCTTTCGCCTTTGATTCATCACCTCCGCTATGCTCTAAATCTTCCCAACTTCATAATTGACCCCGAAAACTCAAAACTCAAAACATAAAATTAACCAAACACTACCTAAATAACTGAACTCAAGACATGACGAATCGACTTTCATAACAGTAAACAAAAATTCGTCTGGGAAGCTAACCCTAGCCCTTCCCCACCGTTCATTCTGCCTTCTTCCTCCTCCACCACTGCTACTGCCTCCACCCCTTCTCCAAACCCTCTGAACTTCAAATCACCACTACTGCCTCCCAACAACACCTCCACAAAAGATGGCTTCCATCTCGTGACCTACCAGCGGCCTTAGCGACTACATGGAGCATTCTCAAATGGTGATTCTCCCTCCTCCGCACGAGTGTTGAGTGACGCTCCTTCACATGAAGACCTACAGGTCAAGTTCGAGGGTGCAAAGAAGGCCAGAATTTTTCTATGGATACTTTGTTGTGTCTTCCATCTTCCGAGACAGCTAGACAGTTAAGCCAATCCGTGGCTTCTTTCAAAGTCAAAATCGAGATAAGCAGAGCATGGAAATATGTTGTTACAGGTAATAAGCTTCTTGTATTTATCTCCGTTAAGTTTTATGAGTCTAAAAACTTTCAGAATATGCCCTATGCAAAAATGAATCTCGAATTAGTTCAAAGAGGTAGACAACAATACGATAATGCTATAGTTTTTTATATTCTTGATTCCAGTCCGTACTACCATTCTATAAAGCCTGTATTCTTTGAGTTTGGAAGCCAATAGGTGATTTTACTATTTGCTCTAAAGAGGATGATTTTTATGTTATCAAATTCGATAGGAAGGATGATTGATATAGAATTTTCGAGGGAGAGCCTTATTTTTACAATAGGAAATTAATGATGATAAAGCAGCGGTCGATGAGTGTGAGGCTTAATAAGAAAATTTTACATTCCATGCCCATTGTAGCATGTCTCCCTGGCTTATCTCTACCGGATCAAAAGGGGGATAAGTCGTATTGTATATGTTTTTAGTACTGCTAGTAAGCTTGATAAGCATATAGAAGAAATTAGGAAAATTGTGTTTTCTTGCGTGTTGGTTGAGATATCAAGTTATTTTTCATATACCAAGCATATTCCAATTCTAAAAGAAGATGATCAGTTAGTTATGAAGGTAGTTGAATATGAATGGTTTCTACCTAAATGTTCGAACTGTAATTGTTTGAACATTTAGAAAATGTTTGCTAGTTTTCTAAAGTATGGATTCCAAAGCACATACTCATCAGTCTTGTCCTGCAAATTTAATGGAGACTGATGCTAATGTGTGGCATTATAGTTTTCAATCTTCTTTAGATCCTTCTTCTAAGACCTCAACGACTCTGATGTGCAACATGGAAATAGTGGTGAGAACCAGAGGTAGATTCTGATCCACAATTAATGTGGTATGCCTTCTACGGTGCTCAAAGATATATATTAAACTTTAATATTTGAACCAGAGGTACATTTGAACTTTAATATTTAAAATTTTAAATTTTTAAGGAATTAGTAAATGTGGATAAATAGAGTTAAAAACTGAATTGAATTTGAACTAAATTTGTCAAAAATTGAATTGTTTATCCATCTTGGATATTTACTTTAAATTAACTTGATTTATAGTAACAATTGAATTGTGAACTCGAGATTTTTTAAATGAATAATTCAAAGTGAGAATTATAATTGAAATTCAATTATTTGAATCAAATTATTAAATCGAATTGTTTGAAATCGAACTGTTGAATCGAATTGAAATATAAATGGGAAGTCAAATCCTTTGAATTAAGATATCGAAATTTAGTTGAATTGATTTGAAAACTTGAATATGATTTCCAGTTTGGTTAAATTTTGAAGAAATGATTCTAATTCCAACCATAGTATTTTAAACCATTTTATAAAATATTTTTATAATAATTATTTTCTTTATAAACTATTTTACCTTACAATTATTTTATTTTATTAACTATTTTAAATAAACCATACTAATAATTTAGTATTTATTTTATAAACTACTTTATTATTTTAACTATATATTTTACTAAATTTTATTTTTCTATTTTTAATTACAAACTATTTATTTTTCAAACTATTTTAATTATATATCTAAACTAATTTAAATATATTTTTAACTATTTTAATATTCGAGTTATTTTAAAGTTGGAGTTGTTTCAAGATTTGTGTTGGTTCAAATAGATATTTAATATGAAAGTATATCCTATTTTGAATATGAAGTGGTTTTAAAGAAAATATGATATTTTGATATGAAGTACGAACCCCTTTGAAATGGAAAAGAACTGACCGGTGTGAAAAATGTAAATGGTTGGTTGTTAAAGAGACCGGAATCAAATATTGTCATACTCTCTGCCAATACCGAAAACCACTTTAACAACTGTGTACGTGGTGCAGTTCCAGAATGAAGTAGGTTGATTTGGAGGAGATTACTGGATTTGAAGAAAGAGAACGATGATGGATGTCCTTAACCTTCGGGTCATAATTAAAATGATTAAAATAGGGTTATACCATGACCAAGTGGGGTTAGCTACCTCCATCGGCAACACTTCTTCCTTTATTACTATAGTCCCTCGGTTTGATTGATCTGATGCGCATCCGTGATTTGAGAGTGTTGTTCGAGGTGGGCGGTAGTCACAGCTATGCGTTACCACCAATCGGGCATGCAACTAGTATATTCCTACTCTGGGCATTCCTCGTGTGCCTTGTCATATTATCCTGATCGAGCCCCCTATGATTTTGATTTAACTTTGTCGTATAGCAGCGCATCCCTTTCCACCGACCGTTACTGGTGTTTTATATGCAATGTTCACGACAACGTATAAACGGTGTAAGGGTAAAAATGTAGTCCCGCTTACACTATTTTAATATTTTATATTTAACCATAGACACTATTATAATAGCGTATTTTATTGTACAGTATCTACTTTGACAGATCCTTAGGAGATGGAAATTCCCGTAACATCTCTTAAGTTATTGCACTCATATAATTGCATGAATTTGATTTAACTAATATGAGAATATTTTAGTTCTAATTCGAGTATTTTTGTCTTTTCATTTGTGCTCGGGTCAGCCTGAGTTTTCAGCTAATGAAGATATAGTCATGAAGATGAAGATGGAGCCTGATTGATGTATTCATTTATATTATTCCGCTTCATATGTTGGTATGTTGTATGTTAATAAACTCTGATAATCATTGTAAATGTATAATCAAATATGTGTTTTAACAGCCTTATAACTGTTATTTATTTATTATATTTTGTACTTCCACTATGAGATTTTGTGATTGTTTTTCTTCTTTCTTCTTATTCTTATTTTGATCCCAATAACTATCTGTATTTTTGAATTTTTTTTTTTAAGTCAAAATTAAGGATCATTGTCGATTTGAACGGTCAAAAATCTCGGATGTTACATTATGTTTTTGTAAACTCAAGTTCGTAAATTACTCTTGTCACCCTATCTGGACTGTTGTATATGCATTGAGTTTATGTTTCACATGTGTTGTCCTGTGCATACAAAATTCTAGTAATGCTGCTCTCATTTGTCCACCTGTTGCGTCTGTAACTTGTACACATACATATGTGCTTTATGTAGCCACTTTGATGCTGTGTTATGCAACCATTTATAAATTGGCCTGCCCATGTGTATACATACTTGCCATGGGTAGTCGTATACATTGGCGCTGTCGAGTCCTATGTATGTAAGTTATCTTGGCTTGGTTCACATCTGCTTGGTCTGTACATTTAAAAACTTGGTCTTGGCTCATGCATAATGCTGTACCTGCATGTTGTTATGGAGTCCCAATATGGCCTATAATTATATGTCTAAATTTACGAGTTATGTTCTTTTTTGGCATGCTCAGAAACTCGCACTACACTATAGATGGCCAACGGCAACCCCAAAGAAGTGACGCAGTAGGTGCCAAAAAGTGTTGCTATAGACAAAAAATGATCTATGAGAACACTTTTTCAGGGTTGTCTTTTGCCGCGTTGCCTTAGAGTCAAAGGCAACACCTTCGCGATCATATGGCAACATCGGTACAGGTGTTGCCACAAGTACCACTACAACAAAAAATACCCTTTCACAACTCCCAAAAACAGTTGTAATATGTCTAGTACAGCTTGCAATCGTAATAAAGTCAACGTTTTTTACAACTATTTCTAGCAGTTGTTAAAATTTGTTTTACAACTGCTAAAAGTAATTACCGCTCAACTGCTATTAATCAGAGATTTCATAATATTATAATAATAACCGCTATTTCACTAATAACAAATATAATTACTCACATTAAAAAAAAAAATTCAATTTTACACCATTTGTGAATTAGTAATTTCATTACATAAAATAGCTAAATTCACTACATTATCACTCGATACTCGATTCACTCATACACGGACTCACTGACATTATCATACTTCGCTATTATACATTCACTCATATACAGACTCGCTACATTGTCACTCGATCCACTATTATACTTCCCTCTCTGCGGCGGGATGCATCCGAATGGGGCTAAACCATGAAACAACAAGCACATTAAAATAGTATAAACATGTTCTTATACCTGCACTTCAAACTATTCAACAATAATTATATAAACAAGCATTGTAATATGCACTACTAGATTGCACAATCTGAAGGTATAATATGCTTAAAATATACATAGATGCTAATCATTCGAGGAATATTACTATTACTTGATAGATTAAGCAAATATAAATGTTGGACTGATTGACAGATTAAGCAAATATATGACCAACCTTGTCGGTTGTTCCCTTTTGCAAATTATTTTTCCCTTTCCATCTATGTTAACATCTTCTTTTCCAATACTGCCTCTTTTTCCTTCAATTCTTCAACTATCTGCATACAATCACATATTAACATACCTAGTTAGTATGAACATATATCAATAGGAAACATATGGTTTTCCAGCCTTGTTAGTATGAACAGAAAACATATATCAAGATTATAGGCCTATAGCTTCCTCATTGTTTGTATAAGATTAGATGTGGCCAACCAGATTTGTTCGAAAACAAATACCTGCAACGCACCATTTACACAGAACTACGATGGAATTCTACTAATAAATAAATGAAAACAAATAATTCAATAATTCCAACTATATATTATTGAGCACCACGTCAGCTACAGGTTGAATGAATGTTGAATCATAATAGTTATAGGTTGATACTACTTCAGGAATAATGGGACGGTTTGTTCTTTTCTGTGAAAATAATGAAGGCATGACACATGCAAAGTCAGACCGCAATATGCAATAGACCGCAATATGCAATATGCAATATGCAATATGCAAACCCAACCTCTGGATCAGTCTCGTAGCCTTGAAGACTGAACTCCCTGCTGCACCAAGCATATGCAACTGTCAAAGCACTATTCGTGGGGGTTTTGTCGAAGGACATTCCTCATTCGAGCTGAGAAGAAGACTAACAGAACACTAGTATTATAAAAGCATAGGGATAAAGTAAGTTATAAAAGACTTTTTTAAGCATCCATGTAGATAAAACACTGCCAAACACATAGGAGAACATGCACAATATCACAATACCTGCTTTGGATTATATTAACAGAAGTTACGGAAGTATATACGTTTCAGCGCATGTACTTCATTGTTTTGACGTACATGTTTCAGTGCATATACTTTACTGTTTTGACCAGACAAGCCACTCTTGTGTTTCTCATGTGAAAGTGAATGTATGTTGTTTTAAATTTGATTCATTAACATGTACGTGCAGGAGAAAAGTGGTTGCCTGTGCAAAGCACTACTTTGGCAATGTGTAGGAGAAAAGTTTGTCCCCTCTTGATTGGCCCCAAATATACACAACTTCACACATTCGTTTGGAATCCCTTTCTGCACCAAGTCCAAATGTTTTGAAACTTGATTTTCTAAGAATTGTAGGAGGTGTAAATTTTCTTCTATATTTTTAAGGTTCTACTCTGAAAGCTAACAAATACTCATGATTGATTCCATACAGATTTAAAAAAGGTTTATCGATCATAGTTGGAACTGCATAAACATGTAATATCTTCTTCAAAAATAAGAGCCTGACGAATACTTGAAAATCATGCATGTCAGAAATCATTTTTTTTAAAGAAAGAACGAAACTTCCAAAATTTCCCATTTTAGTTGTTAGATTTGGATAACTCCACCACATTATCAAGACATAAACCACAAAAGCAGCAGATACCCAAATATAGAATTCAAAATTTGCTTTGGCAGCTTAAAATTCTAGAAATAAATGACCAAACAAATATAAAATCCAACAACGCCTAAGATACCAAATTTCAACAACATGCCCAAAACCAACAGGAAATTGTGGTAACTAAAACCAGTAAACTGAACATCATCAATCGGATCCTAACTAGATATGGAAACCGATTTCGATGTCTGAAGCAAGCCCAAAATTTAGTATTTTGAAATGCAATAGCCTATTCAGCAAATTACTCATCCAAACCATATAGGTTGAAACCAGCAAAAATCTTACCCTACTCGAAATGGAATGAAATAGCGACGGTTACAAACTGATCGTTGGACGGATCGGTTGTGAGAAAACGGATTTTAAGCAGTAGATGGTAGGCAAATAAATACTATTCTGCCAAAACCTCTTTTTCTATGGAGGCTTGATCCGGATTTGACCAAGTGAAATCATCAATTATTCCAGATCTGGCAAGGGCAAATTCAGCGATATGATTAGATGAGAAATTGGAGTTTAATTTATTGAATGGTTTGGGGATTTGTAAGTGGATCTGGCGATCGAGAATGGAGGAAATGTGAATTAGGGATCTGATTAATTTTGAAATTCCGGGATGAGAACGGAATGAAAAAGAAGCGGGTGACCAAAATAAAAGTTGGAAAATAGAAATGGGTGCGTTGACACCCCATTAATTGCTCTTCAAACCCCCCTCCCCCCCCCCCCCCCCCCGCCCGCTAACTAGAAAATAAAATATGCACCCCATCATTTGCTCTTCCCACCCCGTTTAATCCAAAAATGCCCTTGTTGCATACTATTTCAACGTCGATTTATTTGAACAATAGCATCTATATTAATGATTTATTTATTTACTATTTAGATCTTTGCAATTTTTGTTATTGCTAACATACTCGATCTCAAAATGCATAACGATACACATCATTGATAGTACAATTTTTGAATTTATAATAATTGTTTTAAATTTTTTAATCAGTATTTGTAGTTTCTATTTTTTTAATAAAAATCATGTACAATGTTGATTTTAAATTTAATTATAGTTTGCAATTTAGCATCGAACTCATATATATAGTTGAAATTATTATTTTTCAATCATTTTGCAACATTAGACAAACTATGTAATCGGCTGTTAAAGGGCAAATTCGAAAATGAAAATTTAAAATTTTATTCGGGGGGTGAAGAGCAAATAATGAGGTGCGAATAACAATGGCAACATTGGTGTGGATTGATGATGTAGATCGATGGTTGGGATTTTGTTTTAAATGATGGTGTGGATCGCTGATGTGTTAAATTTTATTAATTTGAATATATTTATAGCTATTGCAACATATGTTTATATCTATGCTAACACATTGAAGCGTGCATTGCGATAGACAAAAAACATCATAGCAATGGCAACATTGTAGCTAGCAACACCATGGATTTTCGTTGCGATAGGCCAGGCCATCTATGGCGTAGTGTCATTAAAATATAAAATGAAGACAAACATGAACTCTATCATGTGATTCTTCCATTTGTGCATATCTAGCAAGTTGCAATCCTTCCATACTACTTTAACAGCTCTCAATTCTCTGAGAGTTATTGCTAATTATACAATCAAAACCCAAACATTCTCATGATTAAGTATAAGATTGGAAAACCATACTGGATAGATTCATGAAACCCTAGCTTGTGATTTTTCTCAGTAAGTGTTGGTTTTTTGAACAGAGCAATCTGAAGTTGATTGTATATTATAGTGACATTTACATGATGTTTGATTGACCAGATCCATTAAAAACAAGCCCAATTTAATTTACATTTTCTATCATATTTTTATTATCCAAATTGCAGTTTTGAAAACCAATGCACTCTTTTCTTTTGATTGTGAAGACGTATTGGAACTATTGATTCTCAGATATTACATAAACGGTTCCCCTTTCATAATGCAAACGTTAATGATATCATGCTCAGCTTAGTAATATTAACGTTGTTTGCAGTTATGTGCCACTTACACGCTACCATTAATATATATTCACTAATCTAATATGAAGTAATCACTTGGCCAGATTTGTTTTTCTGCAATGTAAATAATCACTTGGCCACATTTTGGATTGCTGCAATGTATTTAATCACTTGACCACATATTATTTACTGCATTGTATTTGATCACTTGACCACATTTTGTTTAGACTGCATATAATTGTACTAATTAGCATTTTCCCTAACCCGGTTCATTCAGCAAACTGCATACATCATCATATTACCTTATGCCGATTGTCTATTGTTGGAAATTATTGTATTATTCCATTGTTATACTACAGCCATATGTGCTGCATTGCCTTTTTTATTTGATCTTTTAACATACCCAGTTTTTAATAAATTTTGAGGATTAACTCTTATATTTGGATCTATAAATTAGTGATTATTCATAGTGGCATCGTTATTTGCTAGTCACTATTGGTACATATTTGTACCCTATTTACATACCTTAGAGGTTTCTTGAAGTATGCGCCTTGTTTGACCTCTAAGCCTTAACTGCACACGCCTGACATTGGTGACCATGACTTGATAAAAAGAGAATACACGCATGTGGTCTCTGGTGCTTTTATTGTCTATTGTAAACATGGTTTTAGCATATATATGTGGTGGCCAATGTACATATATATATATATATACACACACACACACACACACACCACTGTATGTGTATATACATGTCATCGGCATACGTATCTATGTTTTTTGTATATATGTGGTGGCCGACGTACACATATGTATATATGTATACCACTATATGTGTATATATATGTCGTCGGCATACGTATATACACACACACACACATATATGGTGCCCTGACTTGTTCCGTCCCAAGTTGCTATGCTATAATTTGGCAGTTTTCTCATGGGCTTGTTGCACTTGAAGTTTAATAATTTGTTAGGATTAACTTTTATATTTTAGTTTTAATCGAAATTAATTTACTTGAACAAATGATTAATCGTGACTCGAGTGTTTTATGTTTTTTCATGGAACGCTCGGCTCAGACCGGAGTGTTACATATTCAAAGATTACAGCTTATGATTCGAAGATTGGCAAAGCTGGGGTATTCCAAAGACGACAAACTCTGAAGATTAAATATAGTAAATATTATTATATTAAAATTGTATTGTCGATTTCTATGTATAGAGAAAACTTGTATCAAAAATTCTGATTATATATAAAAGTTTTATTTTGCTGTTCAATACTGTGTTTTTTTGTGTTGATTATGTTTTAAACTTTGTATGCTAAATAACGATCCATCGGTTTGAACGTTTTAAGTTGGTTTAGTGACCAATTTGAAGCGGTCAAAAAGGCGGGACGTTACAAGTGGTATCAGAGCTTTGGTTTATTCAAAGCTAAGCTTATTAGGTTTAAAAACATATCTTTAAAATAAAATGTTTAGAAATATAAATAATTTTGAAAGATAAATTATTTTTGGAAATATCAAGTAACTATTATGGCAGAAATAAAAAAATTATTTTGAGATTATCATTTCAGGATCCCCAGCCTTCGGATCTAGATTTGCCAGAGCTATTCTTCGGTATGTCCCCTTATGTTTGAATCTCGTATCCATCATCGAATGGTATCAAAGGAAGATAAGTATAAGAGAATCAACGAATCAAATTTTCTAATTGTGTGTTTTAGCAATCAAAGACAACTGAAATTAATTGGAAATAAGAATTCCGATGGGAATTTGAATGAAAAAAGGGAAATTTGAAATCATTTCAAAAATGAAACGATGAATTTTATTTTGATATTCAGAATATAAATTAATGAAATTGAAAAGGTTATAATTGGAATCTGACTATATAAAATTTAATTACTAAACTATTTAATTTATTCAGAGCTTGGCAAGAAAAATTATAATTGGTTTCAAACCAATAGTGTATAATTGAATATATGAATTCGGTAGAAATTTATGAACTTGTTAATTAATTAACAAGAAGTGAATTGTAAACGAGAGTTGTAAATGAAGCGAAATATGAATGAAGATTTTAAAGAGATTTGAACCGATGTTCAAATGAAATCAAAACTAGTTTGATGTGATGTGTCCATATTCCCGTAAAAGGAACAATATTCAGTTTTAGAAGTAAATAACGTTTGAAAACAAAAATGTTGCAGTTGAAATTGGGAATAAAGGAAATGGAATTGATCGGTATGATGAGATTTTTCCGACATTCGGAGTATATTATTGAATAAGAGATTATTCGGAAGAACGTTATTCATGGGAGTCAATTATGTCGAACTTCAGGAGAGAACTATTTACTTTCCACTTTTAATCAAAATTAAATTAATTAATTATTTATGTATTCAGATTAACGAATAAAACATATTTTAAAGTTAAATATTTTGAAGGCATGAATTATTTTTATAATCAATGATTTTCGTAAAAGAAATAAATTCTTAACTAGAATTAGAAAGTTACAAATGAATGTTTTATTGGTATTTGGAGTTGTGAATTTTATCTATTTGAAAGTTAATAATGATGTTCAGTTAAGGTCTGAGAGGTAATTATACCCCAATTTGATTGACTTCATTGTTGACTAAGAAATGGTCGAAGTTCGATATCAGGAGTTGGGTAAGTGGAGTAAGTTAATAAGTGTTAATAGTTAAGTGGGAATAACGATGTTTTATTTAACATTTTTTTAAATCCAAATAACGAATTTAGAAATGTTTCCCTAAGAATAAAGTATATTTTCCATAGAAACTAAAGATTTGCGAATATATGGAAATGTTTTCCAATAGTAATAAGAGATTTTGCAGTATTACAAAAAATAAATTGAATAATTAGAAATGTTTTTCAAAAAGATCGTGACAGGCTAATGGGTTTGATAATTCAGAATGGCGAGAATTAAAGAGCAAAAGTCGCACGATGAGAACGAAGAACGGTAGAATGTAAAAGAAGTGGATTCGTAAACTAAATTCAAGAATTGCATTGGAAATGATTTGATAAGAAATTTAGAAATGTAATTAAAGGAATTGGAAACTGATTGGAAATTCGTTAAGATGAATGTTTTCCTGGGTATTGATCTGATGTTGGTTTCAACCTTCGGGATTGGTACTTAGGGAGTTGTTCGCTACTAATTTATGGTCGAAGGATTTGAATATGAAAGAGTAATAGTGCGTGAATGAGAAATTTGTTATAAGAATGAAAAATTCTGTAATTTTGAGAGCATAAAGATTTGAATTATGTGAGGAACTGAATAAATTGGAAATTGGAAGAAATTTGGTTTATAACCAATAGATTCATTAATCCGAGTTTGAAAAGATATCAAATATTTGAATTGATTAAGACATCAAAACTAAAATTTTAAAATTTGAATGGAAATTTGTGGATATTCGATTTTATATATAGAATTTTCTAAAACATATATAAGAATAAAGCAAATTCGAAAACTATTGATTTGAAAGGTAATCGATTTGAAATGAAATCTTATATAACAAAAAATATATAAGTACGAAATGTTTGAAATCATGATTTGGAAAGAAAATTTTCTGTAAGTTGACATAAATATGATTTACGAGGGGTATGAAATGAAGTATTATAAGCACTATATATCATATGTTTTCGAATCACATAAGGGAAGTAACTTCCTTCTCCTTTGAATTTCGAGCTTAGTTGAGATATGTTGCTGGTGGTGGTAGATTGTCTGGACATAAAACTCGTGTTGTCATAGTTCCTAAAAGAATACAACCATGTAGCGAAATTCGCAGTGTTGTATATGTCCTACGGCGGCCGAATATTTCTTAGGGGAGCCAAGCGTAACCATTGTGTCTGCTGCGATCTACAATCGTTGTATAATGGCGTAACCTGCAGAGTTGAAAAGCTTACGAGTAGGATGTTTTCCTGGGGGACCCACGCGTAACCATTGTGTATCTGCGATCCACATGGCATATCTACAAGTGAAAGATATGTAACCACTAAAGTTACTAAAGGTAGAATGGAGCCATACGAGGATTGAGTTATCTTTATGATATTGAGCCACCTATTTGATGCAGCAGTTTGTCTTCGTGACTTGATTTATTTTCATCATTTGATGATTTTTTTTTTCATGGCCCTAAGATAGAGTAGCTAACGCTCGGTGACCTTTGACTTTTCTTTGGTCTTTAAAATGTATTTCGTTGATATGTCCATGACGAAATTCACAGGGAAGTGATTTTCTACGGATACAGATGTTTTCTAGGGGATCCAGACGAAACCATGGTGTATCTTTGGTTCATGAACAATCAACATATCAACATCATATTGGTACTTTCCGTATCCATTTTTTTTTAAAAAAAAAAGAACTTTTAAAAATATTTTCACTAGGGGTTGAAGCAAAGATATTTAGTACTCGGAGATTTTAGTCGTGCGTCTGGCCAGCACATGCCTAACATCTGTGAGAACGACAATAAACTTGTCAAACTTCGAGTTATCGAGTATTTTCAAATCAATAATTTGAAATTAAAATGTACCTAACTTAATAAGTTAAGGAAGACGATTTCAGAGTATTTTCAAGTCTATAGCTTTGGAATAATAATATAGATATTTTCTGCACAAATTTCATGTTATGTATAAACGTTATAAAAGATTTTGAATTTTGGAAATTTTCAAGTTTTCAATTTACCAATTGCTAACTTGAAGTGGAAATGTTATTTACACTCTTCAAGGAATGTTCGATAAAATTAAATGGATTGAATGTAAGGAGATATGGTTGAACTTGGAATAAGTGCAATGATGGATAAGTAAATATTGACAGATGAGGTTTATAAAGAAATATGGAATAATTTGATATGCATAAATCCAACTTATGCAAATATTGAAATTAAAAAAGAGATTGGTTTTGAAAAGAAATTATATGACTTTGAAATCTCTTAGAAGATTAGATAAGATGAGAAATTGGTAGATATCTCAAACAATTTGAGATAGAAATTGTCTAAGAAAATTGAGTATGTTTTAAAAAGCATGGAAAAATAAATAAAAACCCGATTTGGAAGATCAAGAAAATTGTATTTGATCAAAATTGATCTCCAACTATAAAGGAAATTTGATTTTCCGAGTTAATTGAGTATGATGGATAAAAAAAGAGGATCGATGGCTTAAATATTGATATTTAAATTAGTTATGGAAAATTTTTACACAAATAAGAAATTTGAAGTATACATTGGTATAACACTAATGATCTCTCCTTTTCAAGGACGAAAACTTTCAAAGAGGGGAGATTGTAACGTCCTAGAAATTTAGACAACTGAAATGCGGAATTAATTAAAAATTTAACTATGAATAATCAAATTTTATATTGATACTTGGGTTAGAAAGTAAAAATCAAATATATTGTTTGGAGTATGAATTGAACTCGATATTTAATTTAGAATGGTTGGTTAGGAATGAGATATTTACTATTGAATATTTGAATTGAATTTAATTAGATATTTGAATTGGATTTGAAATTCGATTGAAAAATATAAATAGTTGAATTTAAAAATATACGTTATTAACATTAAATAAATTGGAGATTTTATTTGTTGAATATATGGAAAATTGGTTTGGATATGTGTGTATTTGCATATAGAAAGAAATTTAAGCTTAACGTTTCAAATTTGGAATCAAACGGAGTTGTTGTGTGAACAAATAGTGGACAATAATTTAAAAATAAAAATAATGTCGTATACAATTAGAGTCGGATTACAACCAAACTAATTTTATTGGATTCAGAACGTGAAGATGTAGTGGCACGTCAAATTTCGTTGCATTTGAAGGATGTGTTGGTCGTAAGATTTTGGTTTGTTCAATGGTAATTCACGGTAAAGTTTAATTTTTAATTAATCTTAAATATAACCTACATCATATTAAATCTTCGCTAACCTATTCTGTAATCCACAGGCCCCTAAAAACCTATCGATATTAAGTCGTGCTTATCCCCTTTCATTTGCTTCTATAAAAATTCTCGTCTTTCCCCAAATTTCTTTAGAAACAATCACCTTCCCCAATTCATTTTTAATGACATCCATCCCAAATCAATACTACTGAATTGGTCATAGCTCCTCAGCCCACTGTAGGTCGAATTTCCTCTCTGACCTCATCGTTCTGCTCCTCCAGAACCTCGCTCTGATGTCCTCCAAATCCATTGCTCCACCGAAAATTGCTTCACTTCGAGCTTCGCTGACCTTCATCACATTGGTCCCTCCCATGCATCAACTCCAGCCAAGCATGACCCTTTGTCGCCGTCTTCTCCACCTCCTCGATGTCGCCTGAAGCGTCGTTGTCACCATCACGCTGATCGGAGCTCAAATCGACAGCAGCCAACCAAACCACATTGCCTTCTTTTGCTGTTAGAGGTGAGTATATGCTCATGATTAATATTTATTCAAGTAATTTAATTTCTGCTAAACTAGAGATATTGATGGACTTTAATGCTGAACTATTGTCTTACTTGAAATTTCATTGGAAATTGGTTGATAATTCTACAATGATCGACCATTAGCTCACTTTGCACATGTTGCCTTGTCCTTGTTTATTGTATGCTTGTTGTTAAAACTAGGAACGCTACTCTGGTTTGTTACCGTTAGTTGCTTTGTCACCTTATGTTTTTGTAAACTCAAGGTTAAAAATTACTCTTGTCACCCTGTCTGGACTGTTGTATATGCGTTGAGTCTATGTTTCGCATGTGCTGTCTTGTGCATACAAAATTCTGGTCATGCTGCTCTCATTTGTCCACTTGTCAGTTCCGTAACTTGTACACATACATATGTGCTTTATGTAGCCACTTTAATGCTGTGTTATTCAACCATTCATAAATTGGCTCGCCCATGTGTATACATACTTGCCATGGGTAGTCGTATACATTGACACAGTCGAGTCCCATGTATGTAAGTATCTTGGCTTGGTTCACATTTGCTTGGTTTGTACATTTGAAAACTTTGTCTTGGATCATGCATAAATTGTACCTACATGTTGTTATGGAGTCCCAATATGGCTTATAATTATATGTTGTTCTGTTCTTTTTGGCGTGCTCAGAAACTCATTAAAATGTAAAATGACGACAGACATGAATCTATCATGTGATTCTTCCATTTGCGCACATCTAGCAAGTTGCAATCCTTCCTTTCTACTTTAACTGCTCTCAATTCTCTGAGAGATAATTGCTAATTGTACAATCAAAACCCAAGCTTTCTTATGATTAAGTCTGAGATTGGAAAACCATAGTGGATAGATTCATGAAACCCTAGCTTGTGATTTTTCTGAGTAAGTGTTTTTTTTTTTAATAAAGTAATCTGAAGTTGATTGTATATTATAGTAACATTTACATGATATTTGATTGACCAGTTCCATTAAAAACAAGCCCAATTTAATTTACATTTTCTATCTTCTTTTTATTTTCCAAATTGCAGTACTAGAAAGCTATGTTTACAAACTGCATACATATTTACACGTTGCATGTGAACTTAGTTAAATGCAATGTAGAGCATTATTTGGCATGTCACATATTTGAACTGTTAATCATTGGATATATATTGTATACAACAAAATTAGCAGTGTCTCTAACTACTGCCTCATCATATCGTCATGTTGGTATATTTATGCATAATTAGATATTTTTAATTCAATTTTTACATCATTCAATTGCAGTTTTGAAAACCAATACACTCTTCTCTTTTGATTGTGAAGACATATTGGAATTATTGATCCTCGAATATTACATAAACAGTTCCCCTTTCATAATGCAAATATTCATGATATCATGCTCTGCTTAGTATATTAAAGTTGCATGCAGTTATATGCCTCTTACACCCTGCCATTAATATATGTTCACTAATCTAATATGAAGTAATCAATTGCATTTGTTTTGCTGTAATGTAAATAATCACTTGGCCACATTTTGGGTTGCTGTAATGTATTTAATCACTTAACCACATATTATTTACTGCATTGTATTTGATCACTTGACCACATTTATTTAGACTGCATATAATTGTATTGGTTAGCATTTTCCCTGACCTGATTCATTTAGCAGACCACATATGTCATCATATTTACCTTGCGTTGGTTGTCTATTGTTGGAAATTATTGTATTTTTTCACTGTTATACTACATCCATATGTGCTGCATTGCTTTTTTCTTTGATATTTTGACATACCGGGTTTTAAATAAATTTTGAGGACTAACTCTTATATTTGGCTCTATAAATTAGTGCTTATTTATAATGGCATTATTATTTGCTAGTCACTGTTGGTACATATTTGTACCTTATTTACATACCTAAGAGGTTTCCTGAAGTATGCGCCTTATTTGGCCTCTAAGCCTTAACCGCATGTGCCTGACATTGGTAACCATGTTTTGTTGAAAGAAAATACACGCATGTGGTCTCTGGTGCTTTTCTTGTCTATTGTAAGCATGGTATTAGCATATATATGTGGTGGTCGATGTACACAAATGTGTGTATATATACCACGGTATGTGTATATATATGTCATTGACATACGTATCTATGTTTTAGTATATATATGTGGTAACCGATGTATAGATATGTGTGTATATATATACCACTGTATGTGTATATATATATGTCATCGGCATACGTATATATATAAAAATGCATATGTTGTCCTGATTTATTCCGTCCAAAGTTTCTATGCTATAACTTGACAGTTTTTTCATGGGTTTGTTGCACTCGAAGTTTAATAATTTGTTAGGATTAACTTTTATATTTTAGTTTTAATTGAAATTAATTTACTTGAACAAATGATTAATCCTGACTCGAGTGTTTTATGTTTTCGCATTGAACGCTTGGGTTATACCCGAATGTTACAAATTCAAATATTATAGCTTAGGATTTGAAGATTGGCGAAGCTGGGAAATTATAAAGATGGCACATTTTGAAGATTAAATAAAGTAAATATTGTTATATTCAATTTGTATTTTCAATTCCGCTATATAGAGAAAACTTGTATCAAAAAATTTGATTATATGTAAAAAAAATATTTCTCTGTTCAATACTGTGTTATTTATTCTGTGTTTTTTGTGTTGATTCTATTTTAAACTCTGTAAGCTAAATAACGATCTGTCGGTTTGAACATTTTAAGTTGGTTTAGCTACCAATTTGAAGTGGTCAAAAATGCGGGATATTACACCATACAACCTGTAATCCAGGTCCTGTACAACTAGAAAACAGAATAAGTCGAAAAAGAGGGGAAAGGCGAACGAAGGGAGAACCCACACACAAACAAACAGTCAACTAATACCTGCACGGGGAGAAGGAAGACATGAGGTAATATCAAAAATCTGAGCCAACTGCCTCGAGCGGGAGCCCAAGGATCCTCCTGGAAGGTCTACCATGGAAAGAAAGGAACACGCCATTCCTTACCCTTCGAATTATAGTGGGAGGAATCATAGGAGACTCATTAAAGATGGCATTATTCTGCGAGCACTGAATATGCTAACAGACAAGACAAGGAATAATGCGGAAAAGGATGAAACAGATAAACTTGCCTGAGATGCCTGCCCACAAAGTACGTAGTAAATCAGACAGAGAAGATGCATTACTTCAAATATCAACTAAATTTCTGAAGTTGTTCCAGATCGATCTGGCACAGGAGCTGGAAAAAATAAGTGAGCACTGGACTCCAAGTCAATGACTCGACAGCATACGTAGCGGGACATAAACGAAATTCCAATCCTTTGGAGATTCTCGTCTAGCGGTAACTCTTCATTAAGAGCTTGCCACATGAACACAGAATCTTTCGGAGGAAGGTGAACATCCAAATGAATGAGAAAAGAGGGAGATTTGGACTTGGGCTCCTCGTCGCACTCCATGCTGCCTTGATCGAAAAAGTACTGCCATCCTATCCAGACCTACCACCATGTGCGTCGAATAAGATCTTCATGGATTGCATTCGTTTCCACGTCTCACTAGAATAAGATGGGACACCAGTGTAATTGATCATAAATCTACAGAACTTGGCAAGGAGAAACGTTTCCTAGAGCGAATCGTATGCTCCAAAGCGAGCCCACAAGTTGCAAGCAAAGGCAGTGCAAATATCTTTCGGATTTTGAAGTCCTAAATCTCCTTTGTTTTTGGAGCAACACACGATGTCCCAAAAAATCCAGTGATGATGATTGGCGTTATCCCATTTTCCCCAGAAAAAGGACGAAGCCAAGGACAGATAAGCACGAAAGAAGGGGAAGTAGGAGTCATGGCTGCAAAGATATGCAAACCAAGCGAGTCGAGAATAGACTTAATAGGAGTCTGTCTCCCAGGTTCAAAGAGGAGAGCCGCGTTCTACCTAATAATATTACCCCTAACTTTGTTGGTCATAGGATTGAATAAGGCGTTGAGCTTCTTTCCTCGATATAGTTAATACGAAAGTATGGTAAAGGGAGGGTGTCGGCTTTGAACTCAGTGAAGGTTTCAATCCAAGAAGACCTTACTGGGGACAAGTCGAATGCAAGGACGAAGCAGTTTTTAGCAGAGTTAATGAGTTGGCCCGAGGACCTATCGTACTGCTGAATGAGGCAAAGAAGACAATGGACGGAGCGACGGTTACCATTTGTAAAAATGGTAATTTCATCCGCAAAAGATAAGCAAAAAATGAGAAGACGACCTCCAGGGGTGCCAAATCACCGAGTCTGGCCTGCTAACGTGAGAGAATGTAATCCACGCATGAAAGTCTGCCGCAATGACGAACAAAGTCGGAGAAAGGGAGTCTCCCTAACGGAGTCCCCTTCATGACTTGAAAAACCCATAGTTCGATCCGTTGATGAGAACGAAGAACCAACAGTTGGAGATGAGCCTCCAAAGAAGATCAATAAGGGACTCCAAAAATCCGAAAACCCTCAGCACCTTGATGATGAAGAACCTGACATATGATCATAAACTTTAGCCATGTCAAGCTTAGCAACCAATTTAGTAGCCCTGATCTTCCTATCAATCCAGGAAAGCAGTTCCTAGGTTAAGAGGATGTTGTTAGTAATTAAGCATCCTTTAATGAACCCAGCCTTAGAAGAAGAGATAATGTAAGCCAGAAAAGGTGCTAGATGAAAAGTTAGCACCTTAGAGATAACCTTATTAGAAAAGTTACACAAGCTCATCCAGCGAAAATTTGCGCACAAGCGAGGATTTTCGCTCTTCGGGATAAAGACCAAATTAGAAGTTCACCTCTTAGGGAGATCTCCACTGGAGAAGAAGAATTATATGACAAAATCCACCTGAATGATCAGTCAAACACTCCTATAAAACACTACGTTAAAACCATCAGGACCAAACTTATTGTCCTTTCTCGGAGCAAAGACGCAATCCCAGATTTCTTCGGAGGATGGAGGAGAAGCCAGGTCGACGTTATCGGACGGTAAGACAAGCCTGGGGATGAAAGCTAATGGGGATGGGTCAGATACAAACACCGAAGAAGCACATAGGAAGGACTGAAAATGAGACAAAATTGTCTCTTTAATCTCCTCCGGAGAAGAAGTTAGAGATAGATTAGTGCGCTAAATTTGACGAATGGAGAGGAGGACATTATTCTTACGAATAGATGAATGAAAGAATTTGGAGTTTTTATCACCTTCGATGACCCACTTGATCTATGCCTTTTAGCAAAGGAAGTCGTTCTCAATACGGAGCTCCGAGGGAAGGCAAGCTGGGCCATCGCCCACACCTCCTTGTTTGCAGAAGAGGGATCCTTATCAAACTCCAAATTGGGCGGGATGCATCCGAATGGGGCTAAACCATGAAACAACAAGCACATTAAAATAGTATAAACATGTTCTTATACCTGCACTTCAAACTATTCAACAATAATTATATAAACAAGCATTGTAATATGCACTACTAGATTGCACAATCTGAAGGTATAATATGCTTAAAATATACATAGATGCTAATCATTCGAGGAATATTACTATTACTTGATAGATTAAGCAAATATAAATGTTGGACTGATTGACAGATTAAGCAAATATATGACCAACCTTGTCGGTTGTTCCCTTTTGCAAATTATTTTTCCCTTTCCATCTATGTTAACATCTTCTTTTCCAATACTGCCTCTTTTTCCTTCAATTCTTCAACTATCTGCGTACAATCACATATTAACACACCTAGTTAGTATGAACATATATCAATAGGAAACATATGGTTTTCCAGCCTTGTTAGTATGAACAAAAAACATATATCAAGATTATAGGCCTATAGCTTCCTCATTGTTTGTATAAGATTAGATGTGGCCAACCAGATTTGTTCGAAAAGCATTTGGAGTCATATGATACAAGCATCATTTCTTCCAGGCAACCAATAGGGATTCATTAATTTCATCCCTTATTCCCTCGTTTTTCTTGAAAGTGTAACATTTCTGACTTCAATTAAACATAAAAACAAATAACCATTAATTATGTTAAGTAGTGAGCATCAAATCTCCAAGGCTATAGATTATGATGGTATACGATTTTCTACAGTGGAAACTAAAAAAGTGAATTATGCACAAGCATACATCAAGAAGCTGACACCGGATGCATGCATATACGCTGTCCAAAATGAGCTCCTACCCCTCCGCTTGGTAGTCTAAATCCTTATCTTGGAGCAGATCAGATCCCGACTCCCATCCATTTCATCTCCATCTACACCTGATGACCCGCATACCTGCAACGCACCATTTACACAGAACTACGATGGAATTCTACTAATAAATAAATGAAAACAAATAATTCAATAATTCCAACTATATATTATTGAGCACCACGTCAGCTACAGGTTGAATGAATGTTGAATCATAATAGCTATAGGTTGATACTACTTCAGGAATAATGGGACGGTTTGTTCTTTTCTGTGAAAATAATGAAGGCATGACACATGCAAAGTCAGACCGCAATATGCAATAGGCCGCAATATGCAATATGCAATATGCAATATGCAAACCCAACCTCTGGATCAGTCTCGTAGCCTTGAAGATTGAACTCCCTGCTGCACCAAGCATATGCAACTGTCAAAGCACTATTCGTGGGGTTTTTGTCGAAGGACATTCCTCATTCGAGCTGATCTAGGAATAGAGTAACAGACAGTGAGAAGAAGACTAACAGAACACTAGTATTATAAAAGCATAGGGATAAAGTAAGTTACAAAAGACTTTTTTAAGCATCCATGTAGATAAAACACTGCCAAACACATAGGAGAACATGCACAATATCACAATACCTGCTTTGGATTATATTAACAAAAGTTACGGAAGTATATACGTTTCAGCGCATGTACTTCATTGTTTTGACGTATATGTTTCAGTGCATATACTTTACTGTTTTGACCAGACAAGCCACTCTTGTGTTTCTCATGTGAAAGTGAATGTATGTTGTTTTAAATTTGATTCATTAACATGTACGTGAAGGAGAAAAGTGGTTGCCTGTGCAAAGCACTACTTTGGCAATGTGTAGGAGAAAAGTTTGTCCCCTCTTGATTGGCCCCAAATATACACAACTTCACACATTCGTTTGGAATCCCTTTCTGCACCAAGTCCAAATGTTTTGAAACTTGATTTTCTAAGAATTGTAGGAGGTGTAAATTTTCTTCTATATTTTTAAGGTTCTACTCTGAAAGCTAACAAATACTCATGATTGATTCCATACAGATTTAAAAAAAGTTTATCGATCATAGTTGGAACTGCATAAACATGTAATATCTTCTTCAAAAATAAGAGCCTGACGAATACTTGAAAATCATGCATGTCAGAAATCATTTTTTTTTCAAGAAAGAACGAAACTTCCAAAATTTCCCATTTTAGTTGTTAGATTTGGATAACTCCACCACATTATCAAGACATAAACCACAAAAGCAGCAGATACCCAAATATAGAATTCATAATTTGCTTTGGCAGCTTAAAATTCTAGAAATAAATGACCAAACAAATATAAAATCCAACAACGCCTAAGATACCAAATTTCAACAACATGCCCAAAACCAACTGGAAATTGTGGTAACTAAAACCAGTAAACTGAACATCATCAATCGAATCCTAACTAGATATGGAAACCGATTTCGATGTCTGAAGCAAGCCCAAAATTTAGTATTTTGAAATGCAATAGCCTATTCAGCAAATTACTCATCCAAACCATATAGGTTGAAACCAGCAAAAATCTTACCCTACTCAAAATGGAATGAAATAACGACGGTTACAAACTGATCGTTGGACGGATCGGTTGTGAGAAAACGGATTTTAAGCAGTAGATGGTAGGCAAATAAAAACTATTCTGCCAAAACCTCTTTTTCTATGGAGGCTTGATCCGGATTTGACCAAGTGAAATCATCAATTATTCCAGATCTGGCAAGGGCAAATTCAGCGATATGATTAGATGAGAAATTGGAGTTTAATTTATTGAATGGTTTGGGGATTTGTAAGTGGATCTGGCGATCGAGAATGGAGGAAATGTGAATTAGGGATCTGATTAATTTTGAAATTCCGGGATGAGATGAGAACGGAATGAAAAAGAAGCGGGTAACCAAAATAAAAGTTGAAAATAGAAATTGCCTTGGTATGGATTGATGATGTAGATCGATGGTTGAGATTTTGTTTTAAATGATGCTGTGGATCGCTAATGTGTCAAATTTTATTAATTTGAATATATTTATAGCTACTGCAACACATGTTTATATCTATGCTAACACATTGAAGCGTGCATTGCGATAGACAAAAAACATCATAGCAATGGCAACATTGTAGCTAGCAACACCATGGATTTTCGTTGCGATAGGTCAGGCCATCTATGGCGTAGTGTCATTAAAATATAAAATGAAGACGGACATGAACTCTATCATTTGATTCTTCAATTTGTGCACATCTAGCAAGTTGCAATCCTTCCATACTACTTTAACAGCTCTCAATTCTCTGAGAGTTATTGCTAATTATACAATCAAAACCCAAACATTCTTATGATTAAGTATAAGATTGGAAAACCATATTGGATAGATTCATGAAACCCTAGCTTGTGATTTTTCTCGGTAAGTGTTGGTTTTTTGAACAGAGTAATCTGAAGTTGATTGTATGTTATAGTGACATTTACATGATATTTGATTGACCAGATCCATTAAAAACAAGCCCAATTTAATTTACATTTTCTATCATATTTTTATTATCCAAATTGCAGTTTTGAAAACCAATGCACTCTTTTCTTTTGATTGTGAAGACGTATTGGAACTATTGATTCTCAGATATTACATAAACGGTTCCCCTTTCATAATGCAAACGTTAATGATATCATGCTCAGCTTAGTAATATTAACGTTGTTTGCAGTTATGTGCCACTTACACGCTACCATTAATATATATTCACTAATCTAATATGAAGTAATCACTTGGCCAGATTTGTTTTTCTGCAATGTAAATAATCACTTGGCCACATTTTGGATTGCTGCAATGTATTTAATCACTTGACCACATATTATTTACTGCATTGTATTTGATCACTTGACCACATTTTGTTTAGACTGCATATAATTGTACTAATTAGCATTTTCCCTAACCCGGTTCATTCAGCAAACTGCATACATCATCATATTACCTTATGCCGATTGTCTATTGTTGGAAATTATTGTATTATTCCATTGTTATACTACAGCCATATGTGCTGCATTGCCTTTTTTATTTGATCTTTTAACATACCCAGTTTTTAATAAATTTTGAGGATTAACTCTTATATTTGGATCTATAAATTAGTGATTATTCATAGTGGCATCATTATTTGCTAGTCACTATTGGTACATATTTGTACCCTATTTACATACCTTAGAGGTTTCTTGAAGTATGCGCCTTGTTTGACCTCTAAGCCTTAACTGCACACGCCTGACATTGGTGACCATGACTTGATAAAAAGAGAATACACGCATGTGGTCTCTGGTGCTTTTATTGTCTATTGTAAGCATGGTTTTAGCATATATATGTGGTGGCCAATGTACATATATATATATACACACACACACACACACCACTGTATGTGTATATACATGTCATCGGCATACGTATCTATGTTTTTTGTATATATGTGGTGGCCGACGTACACATATGTATATATGTATACCACTATATGTGTATATATATGTCGTCGGCATACGTATACACACACACACACATAATGGTGCCCTGACTTGTTCCGTCCCAAGTTGCTATGCTATAATTTGGCAGTTTTCTCATGGGCTTGTTGAACTTGAAGTTTAATAATTTGTTAGGATTAACTTTTATATTTTAGTTTTAATCGAAATTAATTTACTTGAACAAATGATTAATCGTGACTCGAGTGTTTTATGTTTTTTCATGGAACGCTCGGCTCAGACCGGAGTGTTACATATTCAAAGATTACAGCTTATGATTCGAAGATTGGCAAAGCTGGGGTATTCCAAAGACGACAAACTCTGAAGATTAAATATAGTAAATATTATTATATTAAAATTGTATTTTCGATTTCTATGTATAGAGAAAACTTGTATCAAAAATTCTGATTATATATAAAAGTTTTATTTTGTTGTTCAATACTGTGTTTTTTTGTGTTGATTATGTTTTAAACTTTGTATGTTAAATAACGATCCATCGGTTTGAACGTTTTAAGTTGGTTTAGTTACCAATTTGAAGCGGTCAAAAAGGCGGGACGTTACAAGTGGTATCAGAGCTTTGGTTTATTCAAAGCTAAGCTTATTAGGTTTAAAAACATAACTTTAAAATAAAATGTTTAGAAATATAAATAATTTTGAAAGATAAATTATTTTTGGAAATATCAAGTAACTATTATGGCAGAAATAAAAAAATTATTTTGAGATTATCTTTTCAGGATCCCCAGCCTTCGGATCTAGATTTGCCAGAGCTATTCTTCGGTATGTCCCCTTATGTTTGAATCTCATATCCATCATCGAATGGTATCAAAGGAAGATAAGTATAAGAGAATCAACGAATCAAATTTTCTAATTGTGTGTTTTAGCAATCAAAGACAACTGAAATTTATTGGAAATAAGAATTCCGATGGGAATTTGAATGAAAAAAGGGAAATTTGAAATCATTTCAAAAATGAAACGATGAATTTTATTTTGATATTCAGAATATAAATTAATGAAATTGAAAAGGTTATAATTGGAATCTGACTATATAAAATTTAATTACTAAACTATTTAATTTATTCAGAGCTTGGTAAGAAAAATTATAATTGGTTTCAAACCAATAGTGTATAATTGAATATATGAATTCGGTAGAAATTTATGAACTTGTTAATTAATTAACAAGAAGTGAATTGTAAACGAGAGTTGTAAATGAAGCGAAATATGAATGAAGATTTTAAAGAGATTTGAACCGATGTTCAAATGAAATCAAAACTAGTTTGATGTGATGTGTCCATGTTCCCGTAAAAGGAACAATATTCAGTTTTAGAAGTAAATAACGTTTGAAAACAAAAATGTTGCAGTTGAAATTGGGAATAAAGGAAATGGAATTGATCGGTATGATGAGATTTTTCCGACATTCGGAATATATTATTGAATAAGAGATTATTCGGAAGAACGTTATTCATGGGAGTCAATTATGTTGAACTTCAGGAGAGAACTATTTACTTTCCACTTTTAATTAAAATTAAATTAATTAATTGTTTATGTATTCAGATTAACGAATAAAGCATATTTTAAAGTTAAATATTTTGAAGGCATGAATTATTTTTATAATCAATGATTTTCGTAAAAGAAATAAATTCTTAACTAGAATTAGAAAGTTACAAATGAATGTTTTATTGGTATTTGAAGTTGTGAATTTTATCTATTTGAAAGTTAATAATGATGTTCAGTTAAGGTCTGGGAGGTAATTATACCCCAATTTGATCGACTTCATTGTTGACTAAGAAATGGTTGAAGTTCGATATCAGGAGTTGGGTAAGTGGAGTAAGTTAATAAGTGTCAATAGTTAAGTGGGAATAACGATGTTTTATTTAACATCTGTTTAAATCCAAATAACGAATTTAGAAATGTTTCCCTAAGAATAAAGTATATTTTCCATAGAAACTAAAGATTTGCGAATATATGGAAATGTTTTCCAATAGTAATAAGAGATTTTGCAGTATTACAGAAAATAAATTGAATAATTGGAAATGTTTTTCAAAAAGATCGTGACAGGCTAATGGGTTTGATAATTCAGAATGGCGAGAATTGAAGAGCAAAAGTCGCACGACGAGAACGAAGAACGGTAGAATGTAAAAGAAGTGGATTCGTAAACTAAATTCAAGAATTGCATTGGAAATGATTTGATAAGAAATTTAGAAATGTAATTAAAGGAATTGGAAACTGATTGGAGATTCGTTAAGATGAATGTTTTCCTCGGTATTGATCTGATGTTGGTTTCAACCTTCGGGATTGATACTTAGGGAGTTGTTCGCTACTAATTTATGGTCGAAGGATTTGAATATGAAAGAGTAATAGTGCGTGAATGAGAAATTTGTTATAAGAATGAAAAATTATGTAATTTTGAGAGCATAAAGATTTGAATTATGTGAGGAACTGAATAAATTGGAAATTGGAAGAAATTTGGTTTATAACCAATAGATTCATTAATCTGAGTTTGAAAAGATATCAAATATTTGAATTGATTAAGACATCAAAACTAAAATTTTAAAATTTGAATGGAAATTTGTGGATATTCGATTTTATATATAGAATTTTCTAAAACATATATAAGAATAAAGCAAATTCGAAAACTATTGATTTGAAAGGTAATCGATTTGAAATGAAATCTTATATAACAAAAAATATATAAGTACGAAATGTTTGAAATCATGATTTGGAAAGAAAATTTTCTGTAAGTTGACATAAATATGATTTACGAGGGGTATGAAATGAAGTATTATAAGCACTATATATCATATGTTTTCGAATCACATAAGGGAAGTAACTTCCTTCTCCTTTGAATTTCGAGCTTAGTTGAGATATGTTGCTGGTGGTGGTAGATTGTCTGGACATAAAACTCGGGTTGTCATAGTTCCTAGAAGAATACAACCATGTAGTGAAATTCGCAGTGTTGTATATGTCCTACGGCGGCCGAATATTTCTTGGGGGAGCCAAGCGTAACCATTGTGTCTGCTGCGATCTACAATCGTTGTATAATGGCGTAACCTGCAGAGTTGAAAAGCTTACGAGTAGGATGTTTTCCTGGGGGACCCACGCGTAACCATTGTGTATCTGCGATCCACATGGCATATCTACAAGTGAAAGATATGTAACCACTAAAGTTACTAAAGGTAGAATGGAGCCATACGAGGATTGAGTTATCTTTATGATATTGAGCCACCTATTTGATGCAGCAGTTTGTCTTCGTGACTTGATTTATTTTCATCATTTGATGATTTTTTTTTCATGGCCCTAAGATAGAGTAGCTAACGCTCGGTGACCTTTGACTTTTCTTTGGTCTTTAAAATGTATTCCGTTGATCTGTCCATGACGAAATTCACAGGGAAGTGATTTTCTACGGATACAGATGTTTTCTAGGGGATCCAGACGAAACCATGGTGTATCTTTGGTTCATGAACAATCAACATATCAACATCATATTGGTACTTTCCGTATCCATTTTTTTTTTAAAAAAAAGAACTTTTAAAAATATTTTCACTAGGGGTTGAAGCAAAGATATTTAGTACTCGGAGATTTTAGTCGTGCGTCTGGCCAGCACATGCCTAACATCTGTGAGAACGACAATAAACTTGTCAAACTTCGAGTTATCAAGTATTTTCAAATCAATAATTTGAAATTAAAATGTACCTAACTTAATAAGTTAAGGAAGACGATTTCAGAGTATTTTCAAGTCTATAGCTTTGGAATAATAATACAGATATTTTCTGCACAAATTTCATGTTATGTATAAACGTTATAAAAGATTTTGAATTTTGGAAATTTTCAAGTTTTCAATTTACCAATTGCTAACTTGAAGTGGAAATGTTATTTACACTCTTCAAGGAATGTTCGATAAAATTAAATGGATTGAATGTAAGGAGATATGGTTGAACTTGGAATAAGTGCAATGATGGATAAGTAAATATTGACAGATGAGGTTTATAAAGAAATATGGAATAATTTGATATGCATAAATCCAACTTATGCAAATATTGAAATTAAAAAAGAGATTGGTTTTGAAAAGAAATTATATGACTTTGAAATCTCTTAGAAGATTAGATAAGATGAGAAATTGGTAGATATCTCAAACAATTTGAGATAGAAATTGTCTAAGAAAATTGAGTATGTTTTAAAAAGCATGGAAAAATAAATAAAAACCCGATTTGGAAGATCAAGAAAATTGTATTTGATCCAAATTGATCTCCAACTATAAAGGAAATTTGATTTTCCGAGTTAATTGAGTATGATGGATAAAAAAAGAGGATCGATGGCTTAAATATTGATATTTAAATTAGTTATGGTAAATTTTTACACAAATAAGAAATTTGAAGTATACATTGGTATAACACTAATGATCTCTCCTTTTCAAGGACGAAAACTTTCAAAGAGGGGAGATTGTAACGTCCTAGAAATTTAGACAACTGAAATGCGGAATTAATTAAAAATTTAACTATGAGTAATCAAATTTTATATTGATACTTGGGTTAGAAAGTAAAAATCAAATATACTGTTTGGAGTATGAATTGAACTCGATATTTAATTTAGAATGGTAGGTTAGGAATGAGATATTTACTATTGAATATTTGAATTGAATTTAATTAGATATTTGAATTGGATTTGAAATTCGATTGAAAAATATAAATGGTTGAATTTAAAAATATACGATATTAACATTAAATAAATTGGAGATTTTATTTGTTGAATATATGGAAAATTGGTTTGGATATGTGTGTTTTTGCATATAGAAAGAAATTTAAGCTTAACGTTTCAAATTTGGAATCAAACGGAGTTGTTGTGTGAACAAATAGTGGACAATAATTTAAAAATAAAAATAATGTCGTATACAATTAGAGTCGGATTACAACCAAACTAATTTTATTGGATTCAGAACATGAAGATGTAGTGGCACGTCAAATTTCGTTGCATTTGAAGGATGTGTTGGTCGTAAGATTTTGGTTTGTTCAATGGTAATTCACGGTAAAGTTTAATTTTTAATTAATCTTAAATATAACCTACATCATATTAAATCTTCGCTAACCTATTCTGTAATCCACAGGCCCCTAAAAACCTATCGATATTACGTCGTGCTTATCCCCTTTCATTTGCTTCTATAAAAATTCTCGTCTTTCCCCAAATTTCTTTAGAAACAATCACTTTCCCCAATTCATTTTTAATGACATCCATCCCAAATCAATACCACTGAATTGGTCATAGCTCCTCAGCCCACTGTAGGTCGAATTTCCTCTCTGACCTCATCGTTCTGCTCCTCCAGAACCTCGCTCTGATGTCCTCCAAATCCATTGCTCCACCGAAAATTGCTTCACTTTGAGCTTCGTTGACCTTCATCACATTGGTCCCTCCCATGCATCAACTCCAGCCAAGCATGAACCTTTGTCGCCGTCTTCTCCACCTCCTCGATGTCGCCTGAAGCGTCGTTGTTGTTGTATATAACGTAGTTGTATATAACAATTATATGATTTTTGTTTGATGATAACAAACAAGTATATATTATCTTAAATGTGTTTGTCACTGTACTGTTTTATATTCACATCAAACAAGAATATAATATTTATATTTAAGTGAAATACTACTGTACAGACATTCAAATATTAACACAGTATTTTATTTAAATATAATATTTTATTTCAACATTTAAACAGTACAAATTTATATCTCCACTATTTGTACACTCCACTGTTACTTTTCATATCAGTACAATCTTCATACATTGAGTACTTCTTCATTTACAACACTCACACACAATATACATTCACTCAGTTACATTTTCATTTCCAGTTAAAAGCTAACAAAACTGTCTTTTGCCTTCTGTCTTCACAGTCTTCACTGTCAGTCCTGCTCACTGTTGTCCGTCAGTCCAGTCTTCATACCTGTCATATACAGAAACACACACACAGTATCTAGAACAAAAATAATTTCATATTCTTGCAGATATATTTTTTTATTTTAAAAATTTATTTGCCTCAGATTTCTGGTGTGTTTCTCATCATCTTTCATGACTTGATCTGATATATTTTTAGTACCCACTGATCAACCTCGATATAACCATACTGGTTTGCTGATCAGAACCAGCATCAAACTCAGCTGATTCTGACCAGCCCCAACACAGTACAATCAGTCTGCTGATATTTTTTTAGTATACAAGACAGGTCAAAAATCAAAAGAGAAATGGAAGTGCAAAATTTCAGATCAGCAAACACAAGATGGAAATCATAACAGATCACACTTTTCAAGTCCACCAAGTCTGAAATGTCAAAGTAAAGGAAACAGCAAGTGTCATGTCAAAGTGGTCAAAACATATCAAAATCGTCGAGCCAGTAACAACACAGAAATCACAAGTTTTGGGTTCGAGCATGAAGCAAGAAGTGCAAAGACAAACTCATGCAAATGCAATGTTTCAGAATGGAGCAGCATGCATCAGCTTAAAGGAAACAGCAAACTCATGTACAACTTGTTCAAGTTTCTCAAATGGCCGAGCATAAAAGAATTTTCATGACAGAGAAATCAAAAAAGCATGGGTACACTTATACATGGATGGTGCAAATAAAATGTGTGACGTGCAATAGCAATGGGTGCTGCATTTTTCATGTCCAAATGCATGAATTCAATAGACAGTTCAAATACCAAGCAATCAAGAATACATGGTCAAGTGGTCAAGCTGGGTACATGCAGAAGTGAAGGCAAACAGGTTTCATCACAAGTTTAGCTGCAAATGTGTATACATGATGAAGAAAAAGTAAACATAGACAAAACTGCAGCTATGTTTCATACTGAAATCACTTTCAAGTATACAGGAATGCACAGTGATCAATCATAGGCTACAGCAGTTTCTATGATGGTGTACTAGCTACATGAGCAAGCCAACATGAATGTCAAAGCAGTTGAGCACAAGCACAGGAGCAATTCAGGTCAACTGAACAAAGTTTTCAACATGCAAGGATAAACAAGGGAGAATACATATTTCAGCAAGTATATCTATGTGCAGACTTGTATGGTGATTCCTAAACATGTTGAGGAGTAGCATACGCATGGGTGCAAGTGTATTTTTTTTCACATACAAGACTAATGAAACAACATGTGATATGGTCGTGAGCATAGTTCAAGCCAGGTTTAATGTGCAAGGAAATCACCATCAAATGCAGGCAAGAACAATATTGTTTTATGGATGAAAGTGTAGAAATTTAATCAACCAATCTCGAGAACATGAGTGCAAGGATATATGTAGCAGCATGGGTGAATAATCAGTGCTCATATGGTTTGTTTTCCAAAATCATCAAAACATGTTATGGGAAGAATCTGATGGCATACTTGGCAAGAAATGGTATTAAATTTTGCTAAAGAAAACATATCTGTAAACAACATTTTTGGCAAGTGAGTAATACATTTTCTGAAATTCACAAATCATGGTAAACAACACGCAAGGGGCAAATTCAAGTTCCAGCAATCAAGCAAAGTCAGGAAAGATTTAATTCCAGAAATTGTCGAGCAAAAGGGGGAAGTTTTTAATTTTCTTTTGGCAACAAATTGTTTCCAGAAATGACATTCATGGTAAAAATCAGAGGGACCACAGTTTGAATTTCAAAATTGCATCTAGTTTTTCAATATGCAAAAATGGCAAGAAAGCATGACAACATTTTAATTCCAGAAATTCAGTTCTACATAGTGGACAATTTGTTTCAGAAATGATTCATTCAAAAAAGGGGAACTTTTTTTTTTAAAGGACACAATCAAGTCCAGGATATTATCTAATTCATCAAGATATTCAAGGCAACATATTTCAACAATCACGCAAGACATTCAATCGAAGAAATCAAAAGAGGAAACCACAAAATCAGGCCAAGCCATATCAGGCCAAGCCATATCGATGAAATCAGAGAGCGTTAATAGGATTATATAATCCTATATATTATCACCAATCATCACTGGCAAAATCACATCGAAACCGAACAAATTCAGACGAGATAAAAGAAATTAGCATCAGATAACTCACATTCTCTTTCTAGGGTTTCGGTCGCCAGATATTCCCATATCAGAGAGGGACAATTCAACGACGAAGGAGCTACACGAGTTCAAGCTGCAGAGAACCATCTATCCATCATTCGAAGTCGATTTGATTTGGGGAAAAACAAAAACCCTAATTCATTTTCTAAGGGACCGCCGCCATTTTTTTGAGGACAAAAGGAATAGAGAGCAAAGTGAACGGGTGCAACACAAATAAAAAAAGGGGCCGGCCATCTTTGTTTTAAAAGGGGGATGACCCTCTCTTTTATCTCCTAGGGTTTTGTTTTAATTTACTTTGTATTTTGTTTTTTGTGTTTTTCTTTTGAAATCGTCGTTCGTTTTCTAGTTTGTCAAACCAGGGAAATCAGTCGGGGGTTGACTGAACAGTTCTAGAGTCTGTAAAATCTAGAGGAATCCAGTCAGGGTGTTGGCTGTCAGTTTCAGAGTCTGTAAAATTCTGGATTACTGGTTACAGGGTCGTAAACAGGGAAATCTGATCGAGGGGATATCGATCAGTCTACGGTTTTGAGCGTAGGGTTAGAATAGGAGCAGGGTTTGCGAGTGTACATGGTCTTGTATGCGGGATCTGTTCTATCACCTAGTAGAAACCTTAGAAATGCAGCAGTAGGCAGGGTTTTGCCGAAGCTAGGTATATCTGTGTGTGATTTATTTTCTGCATTTCTGTTTCTGCTATATTCTGTGATCTGTTTATTATTTTTAATATCCTGTCAGTTTTTCAATTCAGTTTAAAAACTGTGAAAAACCCTATTCACCCCCCTCTAGGGTTATTCTAGATCCAACAGTGGTATCAGAGCCAGGTATTTGTGTTTAACTCTAGAGTAATGGTGAATCCTTGTTGTCAGTCTTCTGAGAGTCAGTCCAGTTCATCTCCAACTATTTTCGATGGAACAGATTTTTTAAATTGGAAATCCAAAATGGAATCTTATTTAAAATCTGTTAATATTAAATGTTGGGATGCTGTTATCAATGGGAGTGATATGTCTGATAATAGAAACATTGTTTTCGATTCTCGTGCTATGAATATCATATTTGATTATCTCAGTACAGAACATTTTGTTCACATATCTCATTGTTTGACTGCGCAGGATGTCTGAAGAACTCTAAACACGCTCTATGGAAAATCTGACGACTGCTCAAAACCCCAGAATGTCAACTCTGATTCAGATCTGTGTTTAAAAGGAGAAACAGATGAATCAATCGAAGGAGATTCAACAGACGATGAGACAGGAAATTTTTCATACGAAGATTTAGTTTATATGTGTACTGATCTAACTAAAGCTGTTGATAAACTCCAATCTAGAAACAAATCTCTGAAATTTAAAAATCTTGAGTTGACCAGCAAAATTGATGATTTGGAATCACAACTTGAACACTTTAAAAATTCCTCAAATTCAGATTGTAAAAATTGTTTGAAATTGAAAACCAATCTTGTTCATCTCAATAAAAATATTCATAAGTTTGAAAAAGAAATTCTGATCTTAAAAGAGAACAAGATTGAGTTATCAAGTTTGAATAATTGTTTACAAAAAGAATTTGAAATCTTTAAGACAGATATATATTCCAAATTTGAAATTGCTGAAAAGGAGAATTTGTTGAAATCCGATTTGATTTTGAAAGAACTTGAAAATGAGATTGAAAAATCCAAGAAGTTTGAGTCGGAAAAGCAAAAACAATTTGAACTTGAAATTTCCGAATCCCAAGCCAAAATTAGATTGCTTGAAAATGAGAATCTGGTTTTACAACAGACCAATGCTGAACAGATGATCGCTATAAATAATTGCTCAAATTTATTAAAAGAAAATGGCGATCTAAAATCCAAAATTCAACGATTAGAATCCACTTTGGATAAATTTTCTAATGGGGAAAAATCATTGAATATGTTGTTACAAAACCAAGTTTCTATTGGAAATAAATCCGGTCTTGGCTTCGGAAAAAATGATGTTCTTGGAAAAACAAATGAATTTGAGAAACGGAATTCAATTGTTTTTAAAAATCCTTCAAATCATTTTGGAAATGTTTGTTTTGAAAATTTGAACTCTAACATTCCCAAAGGATTTTTGAATCAAAAACATGATGTGAATTTGTTTTATAACAAACCAATTAAACAATCTTGGATCCCAAATAAAAATAAAACGACTTCAACTAAATTCAAACAGATTTGGGTCCCGAAAGGTACAAAGGTTGATTCGAATGGTTTGCTATATAAACAGGTTTGGGTACCAAAAGATTTGAACAAAACTGTGGGTGGTTTCACAAATTTTGTTAGACCGCTCAATTCTCTTAACAGTTAGGTACCAAAGGAGGCTGAGGAACTGCATAGCTAAAGAAAAACTAGATTCAAAACTGCTACAGATCACAGAATCATTCACAGTTCCTTAGCCACATCTGATGAGTTAGAGATTCTGCTTTACATTGGATTCTGGTATGTCTCTAAACTTGCCTTTGTATATTCTCTTTGTTTTTTATGTTTATTCCTTCCTCTTTCCCCTTCTGTTTTTTTTACACTGCCATATTCTTTTTTGTCTGTACTTCTTAAACTTCCAGTTGCAGAATTAATGATTTTTTGGAAATTTGTCTTACTTGTATAAAATCATCATGTGTTAATTATTTACATATCCTGAATTTGAACTTGTATATATCTGCAATTGTTTTTGAAGTTTATTTTCTGATTTTTGAATTCATAACAGTGTTGATGCATTCATATCATATCTTGAACACTGTTAACTAGAATTCTAAATTGTTGAAGATCTGAATAATTAATGAAATTTCACACACTTATAATGTTTTGAGTCCCTTCCAATTCATTTTGGAAACGCTTAAAGTATTATACACATTACAGCACTGTTACTTCTCAGTTGTGATAATCTCATTAATTTTTAGATTGGCTTGATTATTTCTGACTTGAAAAATATGTGGGTTGAATTAGTGATACATCTAGAATTTCATCCTTATTCATGATTATTATGGTTGAAATTAGTTAAGTTTGAAATCATCTGAAATTCCTGATATTTTGAATCTCACACACCACTTAAATCTGAAATTATTAACCCTGTGTGACTGATTCATTATATCTCAAAATTTGACATTGATTCAAATGATTTCAAATAAATTATTTTTATTCTTTGGATCATGAATATCTCACAAAATTGATGTAGATGATCTGAAATTTCTTGAGGACTTGTCAGAAAATTCTTGTGAAAACTCTTTGAAAATTCGGTCTTGAATTTCTCTCTTATTTCATGGTTATATGATTTAAGTATTTGTTTGTTTAAAATCATTTGAAATTATTGATTTATTAAATCTCACACATATCTCAATTCAAAAATTTATAAATTGGTGTGATTGATTTATTAAATCCTGATATTTTCATGTTTCTTCAAATGATTTAAAATAAACGGTATTTTTAATATTGGATCGTGAATCATATTCTGTGGCCATCAGAAATGTCCTGACAAGTGTGCTTTGAAACTAATTTTGTGCTGCTCTGATACTGTTTTGAAAAATGTTTGATTTTTGGAATCATGCTGCTCTGATTATAAGAAATTGATTTGTATATATTTTTAGGACTGCTTGATTTGGTATCAAAGGTTTATCGTGCTCTGATAAATGAAACTTGTGTGCTTGGGTTGCTTGCTTTGTAATTAAGTATTTCTGTTGATTGAGATACCCTTGTTTAGCCACCAGTGTCATTTTAAAAATCCTCTTTAATAGAGACTACAAGTGGTATCAGATTAGGAAGTGCTGATTTTTTTTTCTCATCATGTATATATTTTTCTTTTCCCTCTTGTGCTTTGTATAGCTCTTCATATTCCTCTTGTAATTGATTTTCAATTTTAAAACTATTTATTTTTTATTCATTCACAAATTGAAATCAATATCCATATTGTTCTGTATTTATAATTCATCAAAATATATCAGAATTTGAAATTGTGATGAATTATGACTACAATATATTTCACAACAAGAGGAGATTTTATTTAGATTTTCATGACGGTTGAATATTTATTATAATATCTTTGAACTGGGAATTATTTCACGAACATCTTCTATGCCTCTCATCATTCTGTCATCCATTATGAGTTTATATTAATGTGGAGAGTTTATATTTTTAAAATAATCTTAAAACAGTGAAAATAGTTGTGATGGAAATGTGACTGCATTATTTTTTTAATTAGTGACAATTGAAAATTTTCAAGAATCCCGGTACAGTTCATGCATATCTCATAATATAATTAATTTAGAAATTTATTTCACAGTTCATCTCTGTACTTACCACATTTCTATCATCCATACTGGTTTTATATATCGAGGAGTTTTTTTTCTTTTTAAAAGCTGAAAATGATAAATATATATATAATAAATATATAAGTGTGTCTCTAACCTCATTTAAAAATCCAAGCTCTGGTCATGCATGGCTAAGAGACAACTTATAATTTAAGCTGCGACTGATCTCATTTAAAAATCCAAGCTCTGGTTATGCGTGATCAGTGTGCTCTTAAATAAAAGATAAAAGAAAAGGAAATAAAGTGCTAAAAATAGAAATAAATTTGAAATTCTCCTCAGAGTGTAAAAACCAGCCTATTAATTCATCTTCTAATCTGTGAAATGTGTTAAAATTTTATGACGTATTATGATTTGTTGATTGACAGGTATTGGGATTTGACATTATTCGATCTTGTCACTTAAATTGAATTATTAATTATAGTCCAAATCCATCATTTTTTTTTTGATAAATATCCTTTGAAAATAATTGGAAATGAATTGTTTATAAAACTCTCTCCATTTTTATCCATCGTAAATCCGTCATTCTCTACAATGTGAAATATGTCACCAGTTCTTAGTTTATTATGATTTTTGTTTGACTGATTGAGATTTATGATGACTGTTCTTCCTCTTAAGCTGAAATTATATTTTTAGTCAATTTTCATCTGTATTTTAAAATCTGTATCCTTTTGATGATAACAAAAGGGGGAGAATGGATTAGATTTTGATTTATGAGTGAATATGTTATAAATATTTTTAATTTTGAAAATTTATTATTATTCATACATTTCACTCATGCACAGTTATAGGGGGAGTTTCTGTTGTAGGGGGAGGATTTAAATAGGGGGAGTTCAAATATTCACGAACAAACACATTTATTATATTCAAAATCTTTTATTTGTTTGTCATCATCAAAAGGGGGAGATTGTTGTATATAACGTAGTTGTATATAACAATTATATGATTTTTGTTTGATGATAACAAACAAGTATATATTATCTTAAATGTGTTTGTCACTGTACTGTTTTATATTCACATCAAACAAGAATATAATATTTATATTTAAGTGAAATACAACTGTACAGACATTCAAATATTAACACAGTATTTTATTTAAATATAATATTTTATTTCAACATTTAAACAGTACAAATTTATATCTCCACTATTTGTACACTCCACTGTTACTTTTCATATCAGTACAATCTTCATACATTGAGTACTTCTTCATTTACAACATCACACTCAATATACATTCACTCAGTTACATTTTCATTTCCAGTTAAAAGCTGACAAAACTGTCTTTTGCCTTCTGTCTTCACAGTCTTCACTGTCAGTCCAGCTCACTGTTGTCCGTCAGTCCAGTCTTCATACCTGTCATATACAGAAACACACACACAGTATCTAGAACAAAAATAATTTCATATTCTTGAAGATATAATTTTTTATTTTAAAAATTTATTTGCCTCAGATTTCTGGTGTGTTTCTCATCATCTTTCATGACTTGATCTGATATATTTTCAGTACCCACTGATCAACCTCGACATAACCATACTGGTTTGCTGATCAGAACCAGCATCAAACTCAGCTGATTCTGACCAGCCCCAACACAGTACAATCAGTCTGCTGATATTTTTTTAGTATACAAGACAGGTCAAAAATCAAAAGAGAAATGGAAGTGCAAAATTTCAGATCAGCAAACACAAGATGGAAATCATAACAGATCACACTTTTCAAGTCCACCAAGTCTGAAATGTCAAAGTAAAGGAAACAGCAAGTGTCATGTCAAAGTGGTCAAAACATATCAAAATTGTCGAGCCAGTAACAACACAGAAATCACAAGTTTTGGGTTCGAGCATGAAGCAAAAAGTGCAAAGACAAACTCATGCAAATGCAATGTTTCAGAATGGAGCAGCATGCATCAGCTTAAAGGAAACAGCAAACTCATGTACAACTTGTTCAAGTTTCTCAAATGGCCGAGCATAAAAGAATTTTCATGACAGAGAAATCAAAAAAGCATGGGTACACTTATACATGGATGGTGCAAATAAAATGTGTGACGTGCAATAGCAATGGGTGCTGCATTTTTCATGTCCAAATGCATGAATTCAATAGACAGTTCAAATACCAAGCAATCAAGAATACATGGTCAAGTGGTCAAGCTGGGTACATGCAGAAGTGAAGGCAAACAGGTTTCATCACAAGTTTAGCTGCAAATGTGTATACATGATGAAGAAAAAGTAAACATAGACAAAACTGCAGCTATGTTTCATACTGAAATCACTTTCAAGTATACAGGAATGCACAGTGATCAATCATAGGCTACAGCAGTTTCTATGATGGTGTACTAGCTACATGAGCAAGCCAACATGAATGTCAAAGCAGTTGAGCACAAGCACAGGAGCAATTCAGGTTAACTGAACAAAGTTTTCAACATGCAAGGATAAACAAGGGAGAATACATATTTCAGCAAGTATATCTATGTGCAGACTTGTATGGTGATTCCTAAACATGTTGAGGAGTAGCATACGCATGGGTGCAAGTGTATTTTTTTTCCACATACAAGACTAATGAAATAGCATGTGATATGGTCGTGAGCATAGTTCAAGCCAGGTTTAATGTGCAAGGAAATCACCATCAAATGCAGGCAAGAACAATATTGTTTTATGGATGAAAGTGTAGAAATTTAATCAACCAATCTCGAGAACATGAGTGCAAGGATATATGTAGCAGCATGGGTGAATAATCAGTGCTCATATGGTTTGTTTTCCAAAATCATCAAAACATGTTATGGGAAGAATCTGATGGCATACTTGGCAAGAAATGGTATTAAATTTTGCTAAAGAAAACATATCTGTAAACAACATTTTTGGCAAGTGAGTAATACATTTTCTGAAATTCACAAATCATGGTAAACAACACGCAAGGGGCAAATTCAAGTTCCAGCAATCAAGCAAAGTCAGGAAAGATTTAATTCCAGGAATTGTCGAGCAAAAGGGGGAAGTTTTTAATTTTCTTTTGGCAACAAATTGTTTCCAGAAATGACATTCATGGTAAAAATCAGAGGGACCACAGTTTGAATTTCAAAATTGCATCTAGTTTTTCAATATGCAAAAATGGCAAGAAAGCATGACAACATTTTAATTCCAGAAATTCAGTTCTACATAGTGGACAATTTGTTTCAGAAATGATTCATTCAAAAAAGGGGAACTTTTTTTTAAAGGACACAATCAAGTCCAAGATATTATCTAATTCATCAAGATATTCAAGGCAACATATTTCAACAATCACGCAAGACATTCAATCGAAGAAATCAAAAGAGGAAACCACAAAATCAGGCCAAGCCATATCGATGAAATCAGAGAGCGTTAATAGGATTATATAATCCTATATATTATCACCAATCATCACTGGCAAAATCACATCGAAACCGAACAAATTCAGACGAGATAAAAGAAATTAACATCAGATAACTCACATTCTCTTTCTAGGGTTTCGGTCGCCAGATATTCCCATATCAGAGAGGGACAATTCAACGACGAAGGAGCTACACGAGTTCAAGCTGCAGAGAACCATCTATCCATCATTCGAAGTCGATTTGATTTGGGGAAAAACAAAAACCCTAATTCATTTTCTAAGGGACCGCCGCCATTATTTTTAGGACAAAAGGAATAGAGAGCAAAGTGAATGGGTGCAACACAAATAAAAAAAGGGGCCGGCCATCTTTGTTTTAAAAGGGGGATGACCCTCTCTTTTATCTCCTAGGGTTTTGTTTTAATTTACTTTGTATTTTGTTTTTTGTGTTTTTCTTTTGAAATCGTCGTTCGTTTTCTAGTTTGTCAAACCAGGGAAATCAGTCGGGGGTTGACTGAACAGTTCTAGAGTCTGTAAAATCTAGAGGAATCCAGTCAGGGTGTTGGCTGTCAGTTTCAGAGTCTGTAAAATTCTGGATTACTGGTTACAGGGTCGTAAACAGGGAAATCTGATCGAGGGGATATCGATCAGTCTACGGTTTTGAGCGTAGGGTTAGAATAGGAGCAGGGTTTGCGAGTGTACATGGTCTTGTATGCGGGATCTGTTCTATCACCTAGTAGAAACCTTAGAAATGCAGCAGTAGGCAGGGTTTTGCCGAAGCTGGGTATATCTGTGTGTGATTTATTTTCTGCATTTCTGTTTCTGCTATATTCTGTGATCTGTTTATTATTTTTAATATCCTGTCAGTTTTTCAATTCAGTTTAAAAACTGTGAAAAACCCTATTCACCCCCCCTCTAGGGTTATTCTAGATCCAACAGTTGTCACCATCACGCTGATCGGAGCTCAAATCGACAGCAGCCAACCAAACCACATTGCCTTCTTTTGCTGTTAGAGGTGAGTATATGCTCATGATTAATATTTATTCAAGTAATTTAATTTCTGCTAAACTAGAGATATTGATGGACTTTAATGCTGAACTATTGTCTTACTTGAAATTTCATTGGAAATTGGTTGATAATTCTACAATGATCGACCATTGGCTCACTTTGCACATGTTGCCTTGTCCTTGTTTATTGTATGCTTGTTGTTAAAACTAGGAACGCTACTCTGGTTTGTTACCGTTAGTTGCTTTGTCACCTTATGTTTTTGTAAACTCAAGGTTAAAAATTACTCTTGTCACCCTGTCTGGACTGTTGTATATGCGTTGAGTCTATGTTTCGCATGTGCTGTCTTGTGCATACAAAATTCTGGTCATGCTGCTCTCATTTGTCCACTTGTCAGTTCCGTAACTTGTACACATACATATGTGCTTTATGTAGCCACTTTAATGCTGTGTTATTCAACCATTCATAAATTGGCTCGCCCATGTGTATACATACTTGCCATGGGTAGTCGTATACATTGACATAGTCGAGTCCCATGTATGTAAGTATCTTGGCTTGGTTCACATTTGCTTGGTTTGTACATTTGAAAACTTTGTCTTGGATCATGCATAAACTGTACCTACATGTTGTTATGGAGTCCCAATATGGCTTATAATTATATGTTGTTCTGTTCTTTTTGGCGTGCTCAGAAACTCATTAAAATGTAAAATGACGACAGACATGAATCTATCATGTGATTCTTCCATTTGCGCACATCTAGCAAGTTGCAATCCTTCCTTTCTACTTTAACTGCTCTCAATTCTCTGAGAGCTATTTGCTAATTGTACAATCAAAACCCAAGCTTTCTTATGATTAAGTCTGAGATTGGAAAACCATAGTGGATAGATTCATGAAACCCTAGCTTGTGATTTTTCTGAGTAAGTGTTTTTTTTTAATAAAGTAATCTGAAGTTGATTGTATATTATAGTAACATTTACATGATATTTGATTGACCAGTTCCATTAAAAACAAGCCCAATTTAATTTACATTTTCTATCTTCTTTTTATTTTCCAAATTGCAGTACTAGAAAGCTATGTTTACAAACTACATACATATTTACACGTTGCATGTGAACTTAGTTAAATGCAATGTAGAGCATTGTTTGGCATGTCACATATTTGAACTGTTAATCATTGGATATATATTGTATACAACAAAATTAGCAGTGTCTCTAACTACTGCCTCATCATATCGTCATGTTGGTATATTTATGCATAATTAGATATTTTTAATTCAATTTTTACATCATTCAATTGCAGTTTTGAAAACCAATACACTCTTCTCTTTTGATTGTGAAGACATATTGGAATTATTGATCCTCGAATATTACATAAACAGTTCCCCTTTCATAATGCAAATATTCATGATATCATGCTCTGCTTAGTATATTAAAGTTGCATGCAGTTATATGCCTCTTACACCCTGCCATTAATATATGTTCACTAATCTAATATGAAGTAATCAATTGCATTTGTTTTGCTGCAATGTAAATAATCACTTGGCCACATTTTGGGTTGCTGTAATGTATTTAATCACTTAACCACATATTATTTACTGCATTGTATTTGATCACTTGACCACATTTATTTAGACTGCATATAATTGTATTGGTTAGCATTTTCCCTGACCTGATTCATTTAGCAAACCACATATGTCATCATATTTACCTTGCGTTGGTTGTCAATTGTTGGAAATTATTGTATTTTGTCACTGTTATACTACATCCATATGTGCTGCATTGCTTTTTTCTTTGATATTTTGACATACCGGGTTTTAAATAAATTTTGAGGACTAACTCTTATATTTGGCTCTATAAATTAGTGCTTATTTATAATGGCATTATTATTTGCTAGTCACTGTTGGTACATATTTGTACCTTATTTACATACCTTAGAGGTTTCCTGAAGTATGCTCCTTGTTTGGCCTCTAAGCCTTAACCGCATGTGCCTGACATTGGTGACCATGTTTTGTTGAAAGAAAATACACGCATGTGGTCTCTGGTTCTTTTCTTGTCTATTGTAAGCATGGTATTAGCATATATATGTGGTGGTCGAAGTACACAAATGTGTGTGTATATACCACGGTATGTGTATATATATGTCATTGACATACGTATCTATGTTTTAGTATATATATGTGGTAACCGATGTATAGATATGTGTGTATATATATACCACTGTATGTGTATATATATGTCATCGGCATACGTATATATATAAAAATGCATATGTTGTCCTGATTTATTCCGTCCAAAGTTGCTATGCTATAACTTGACAGTTTTTTCATGGGTTTGTTGCACTCGAAGTTTAATAATTTGTTAGGATTAACTTTTATATTTTAGTTTTAATTGAAATTAATTTACTTGAACAAATGATTAATCCTGACTCGAGTGTTTTATGTTTTTGCATGGAACGCTTGGGTTATACCCGAATGTTACAAATTCAAATATTATAGCTTAGGATTTGAAGATTGGCGAAGCTGGGGAATTATAAAGACGGCACATTTTGAAGATTAAATAAAGTAAATATTGTTATATTCAATTTGTATTTTCAATTCCGCTATATAGAGAAAACTTGTATCAAAAAATTTGATTATATGTAAAAAAAATATTTCTCTGTTCAATACTGTGTTATTTATTCTGTGTTTTTTGTGTTGATTCTATTTTAACTCTGTAAGCTAAATAACGATCTGTCGGTTTGAACATTTTAAGTTGGTTTAGCTACCAATTTGAAGCGGTCAAAAAATGCGGGACATTACACCATACAACCTGTAATCCAGGTCCTGTACAACTAGAAAACAGAATAAGTCGAAAAAGAGGGGAAAGGCAAACGAAGGGAGAACCCACACACAAACAAACAGTCAACTAATACCTGCACGGGGAGAAGGAAGACATAAGGTAATATCAAAAATCTGAGCCAACTGCCTCGAGCGGGAGCCCAAGGATCCTCCTGGAAGGTCTACCATGGAAAGAAAGGAACACGCCATTCCTTACCCTTCGAATTATAGTGGGAGGAATCATAGGAGACTCATTAAAGATGGCATTATTCTGCGAGCACTGAATATGCTAACAGACAAGACAAGGAATAATGCGGAAAAGGATGAAACAGATAAACTTGCCTGAGATGCCTGCCCACAAAGTACGTAGTAAATCAGACAGAGAAGATGCATTACTTCAAATATCAACTAAATTTCTGAAGTTGTTCCAGATCGATCTGGCACAGGAGCTGGAAAAAATAAGTGAGCACTGGACTCCAAGTCAATGACTCGACAGCATACGTAGCGGGACATAAACGGAATTCCAATCCTTTGGAGATTCTCGTCTAGCGGTAACTCTTCATTAAGAGCTTGCCACATGAACACAGAATCTTTCGGAGGAAGGTGAACATCCAAATGAATGAGAAAAGAGGGAGATTTGGACTTGGGCTCCTCGTCGCACTCCATGCTGCCTTGATCGAAAAAGTACTGCCATCCTATCCCGACCTACCACCATGTGCGTCGAATAAGATCTTCATGGATTGCGTTCGTTTCCACGTCTCACTAGAATAAGATGGGACACCAGTGTAATTGATCATAAGTCTACAGAACTTGGCAAGGAGAAACGTTGCCTAGAGCGAATCGTATGCTCCAAAGCGAGCCCACAAGTTGCAAGCAAAGGCAATGCAAATATCTTTCGGATTTTGAAGTCCCAAATCTCCTTTGTTTTTGGAGCAACACACGATGTCCCAAAAAATCCAGTGATGATGATTGGCGTTATCCCATTTTCCCCTGAAAAAGGACGAAGCCAGGGACAGATAAGCACGTAAGAAGGGGAAGTAGGAGTCATGGCTGCAAAGATATGCAAACCAAGCGAGTCGAGAATAGACTTAATAAGAGTTCGTCTCCCAGGTTCAAAGAGGAGAGCCGCGTTCTACCTAATAATATTACCCCTAACTTTGTCGGTCATAGGATTGAATAAGGCGTTGAGCTTCTTTCCTCGATATAGTTAATACGAAAGTATGGTAAAGGGAGGGTGTCGGCTTTGAACTCAGTGAAGGTTTCAATCCAAGAAGATCTTACTGGGGACAAGTTGAATGCAAGGACGAAGCAGTTTTTAGCAGAGTTAATGAGTTGGCCCGAGGACCTATCGTACTGCTGAATGAGGCAAAGAAGACAACGGACGGAGCGACGGTTACCATTTGTAAAAATGGTAATTTCATCTGCAAAAGATAAGCAAAAAATGAGAAGACGACCTCCAGGGGTGCCAAATCACCGAGTCTAGCCTGCTAACGTGAGAGAATGTAATCCACGCACGAAAGTCTGCCGCAATGACGAACAAAGTCGGAGAAAGGGAGTCTCCCTAACGGAGTCCCCTTCATGACTTGAAAAACCCATAGTTCGATCCGTTGATGAGAACGGAGAACCAACAGTTGGAGATGAGCCTCCAAAGAAGATCAATAAGGGACTCCAAAAAACCGAAAACCCTCAGCACCTTGATGATGAAGAACCTGACATATATGATCATAAACTTTAGCCATGTCAAGCTTAGCAACCAATTTAGTAGCCCTGATCTTGCTATCAATCCAGGAAAGCAGTTCCTAGGTTAAGAGGATGTTGTTAGTAATTAAGCATCCTTTAATGAACCCAGCCTTAGAAGAAGAGATAATGCAAGCCAGAAAAGGTGCTAGATGGAAATTTAGCACCTTAGAGATAACCTTATTAGAAAAGTTACACAAGCTCATCCGGCGAAAATCTGCGCACAAGCGAGGATTTTCGCTCTTCGGGATAAAGACCAAATTAGAAGTTCACCTCTTAGGGAGATCTCCACTGGAGAAGAAGAATTATATGACAAAATCCACCTGAATGATCAGTCAAACACTCCTATAAAACACTACGTTAAAACCATCAGGACCAAACTTACTGTCCTTTCTCAGAGTAAAGACGCAATCCCAGATTTCTTCGGAGGATGGAGGAGAAGCCAGGTCGACGTTATCGGACGGTAAGACAAGCCTGGGGATGAAAGCTAATAGGGATGGGTCAGATACAAACACCGAAGAAGCACATAGGAAGGACTGAAAATGAGACAAAATTGTCTCTTTAATCTCCTCCGGAGAAGAAGTTAGAGATAGATTAGTGCGCTAAATTTGACGAATGGAGAGGAGGACATTATTCTTCTTACGAATAGATGAATGAAAGAATTTGGAGTTTGTATCACCTTCGATGACCCACTTGATCTATGCCTTTTAGCAAAGGAAGTCGTTCTCAATACGGAGCTCCGAGGGAAGGCAAGCTGAGCCATCGCCCACACCTCCTTGTTTGCAGAAGAGGGATCCTTATCAAACGAGGCTTCTGCAAAGACGAGAATCTCTTCGACCGCTCTTACTCGGTCGAAAATATTCTTGAAAACCTGCTCGTTCTAAGCATTGAGGCAAGCCTTGAGACATTTTAGCTTAAGTGAAAACACAACAAAGGGAGAGCCCTGAACTGATGATGAAACGAAACAGGTAAGGGTATATATGTTGGGACCATACCCGTTAATCGAATGGGCTTACCATTCATTAAAAATTCCATCGTCAATTCCTTGTGGTCCACTGTAATTGGGCCTAACTGCTCAAGCCATTGGATGCCAAAAACTGCATCTGAGCCTACAATATCCAATAAATGAAAATCAACTGAAAATTTGTGACCTTGAATATCCACGTTTACTTCTTTATAGCACCCAAAGCTTCAAAGTGTTTCGCCATTTCCTACTGTGATGACAAAAGTGCTGGAGCGGTCATTCTCCAGGTTTAGAAACTTGGCTGATTTCGGGTGCAAGTAATTGTGGGTTGAGCCTGTATCAACTAAGATAGAAATCAGTTTGGTGCAGATGGAGGCTGGTAGACAAATGGTGCATGGATGGTTGGAGCTAGTTAAGGCGTGGAATGAGATTTCTTGTGGTGTTTCAGGTTATGTTCGGTGGTGGTGAGGGCATCGGTTGTGGGATGGGAATCAGTTTCTTATGGAATATCGACTGGATTTTCTGCTGGTATAATCATGAGGATGTGAGTGGGTTTACAGTGGTAGCCGAAGTGGTATTTCTCGTAGAAGTCAAAGCATAGTCCTTGTTTCTTTCTTTCTTGCATTTTCGCAGTTGATAGTTGTTTGATGGGAATATGTGGTTTGGGTGGGTGCGGTGGAGGTGTTTGATGAAATGTTTGAGAGGTGTTTTGGTTGTTTGGGTTTTTGGGGATGTTTTGGGTAGGTTTGGAGAATGGGTATTTGGGTTGATCAGTGTATTTCCATTCAATAAGCTTGGCTGTGTCAATCGTATCAGAGATTGTAGTGGGTTTGAGAAGGTGCAACTCATTTTGTATGTGCGGTTTGAGACCAGAAATGAAACAATGGAGGATAGAGTCTTGTGGTAGAATTGTGATACGGTTACATAGGGTTTCGAAAGTGGCTTGATAATTGTCAATGGTAGTGAGTTGTTTAATCTTGAAGAGGGTGGCTTGAGGGTTTAAAAAGTTGGGGGGGGGGGGGTCTGCAACGCTGCTCGACCGCTTTTGCAAGTGCAGGCCGGGATGATAGCTATTTATTCCTGTGCATCCACTGAAACCAAGTCAGCGCTTGACCTTGCATGTGAAAGTTGGCCAGTTCCACTCGTTGGTCCTTGGGTGTGGCGTAGTAAGTGAAATAGCTGTCAGCTTGGAAGATCCAGTCATAGGGGTTGGAGCAGTCGAAGGTTAATAGGGTGATTTTGGGGTTGCTGCTTTGGTTGGGTGAAGACAACAGTGGGGGTTGGCGATTGTTGAAGTTTGAGGAGTGAGTTATGGAGGCTTGGTTAGTTGGTGAAGGGAGTGGATGTGTGTCGAATTTGTAGGTAGGGTCGTTGATGGATTTGGTGAGGGAATGAACGACGATTTTGATGTCGATGATATCAACATTTTGGGATTCGAGAAGGGATCCTTGGATGGCTTAGGTTGACCGAATGGCAGTGATGGTTTCATTATGGGTACTAAGTTGTTGTACTGCCTCTTCTAGCTTAGTAATTTTAGGGGTAATGGTTGTTTGGATATTTGGGGAAGAAGTGGAGGTCAGTGGTGAAAGCACTAGATGATATGGATGTGAGGAGGAGAGAGTATGTTAGAGGGAGAAGAAGAGTGAGCAGATGGAAAATATGAAAGAAGAAGAGATTTCAGGTAATTCTTATATCCCATTTCATCATAAATGCTTGTACATCTATAACAATACCAGCATCCACTTTTCTCCAACGTGGCATGCTTGCATACAATTCGGTTAACAATTTTAGCAAAAAGACAAGATATCAGAAATTAACAAAAAAAGAGGAAAATACACTACTGTCACTCCTAACAACTTTTGTAACATCCACTATTTCTTTAATCCAACAATTTCTTTGGCAATCGAATTGTTCTCCTAGGACGTGTAGTGACTGCTGCATTATTATCATGTGCAGGTGGACTTGGGTTGTGCATAACATTTTCCCAGCTAATTGGTCAGCTTGAACGTATGAACTAGCTTTGTCACTACTATCATCATAGCTAAAGTATTTGCCAATCCAAAATGCCTTATTATAAAAAATATAAACATCCTGATATTTATACCAAAACATGTTTTCAGAACCTTTATCACCAACCACACATGCCAAGCAGAAGCATTCTGTAGCGCAACTACCCAAAGACCGTCATAATAAGCTTTAACCCCCTTAACAAACCATGCATCATACGCCCGATCTAGAAATCCAACATTTCCAATCATGTCATCTACACTTTTATTAAATTGCTCCATATAAGCCATACCCATGTATATTGCAGGCCAAACTGCCTTTGTAAATCACATAATTAGACCCATAACCACCTATAAACATTCATCAAGAAAAAAAAGCAAAGGGCCAGAGGACAACCGAGCATCGAAGGGGGGAAACCCACAACCTTGCAAGGCTCTATCGCCATGACAAAATCACCAGCGAAGCCAGAAGTGGCAAGATCAGCTGAATACAACACATGGAAAATCGCCATGACAAGATCCACAAAATCCAATAATGGCAATATCGACGTCGAATCCAAAGTAATAATAGATACAAAAAACACAGTCCTACTAACATCTAAAACTGGCAAATTGCCAGCCCTACAACCCCAACAAAAAACCCATCCAATAGAGGCATAAATAGGGAATCATGTGATGTGCAATAAACCAAATGCAATTAGCATACATGAAGGGGTAAACCGGTCGGAACAGAGAGTTGCAGAGCACCCGGAGTTGATAACACCATCTACCTCTTGTGAAATGACATTTATGGTGTTATGTTGGTCAGCGGTTAATATTGATCTATTCAGATATTAATATTCACACATCACTTAGCGTATGATGTGATATTTTGAGAAAATTTATCACTCATTTGATTTTTCATAAAATCCACTTTTTTTTAAAGCATTACCTTATTGGATCCTACAGGCACAAGTGTACAATGAGAACAAGACCTTTCAGTGTAACACTCCACCTCCGCTAGGGTCATTCACATAGGGAATGCACTAGGTTTGGTGAAGCATTATCGAGGTAAACATGCACAGAAATATTACAAGACAGAACATATAAAACAGCGGAAGTAAAGAAAGTTTCATTACCTTATAAAATAGTAAGGTCAAAAGCCTTTTACATCATAGTACATCAAAACCTGTCTTGCAATAGTAAAGAAGCATAAACCATTTCATAAATTATTCCCCAAGTAAAACAGTAAGGTAGCCATAGCCAAGAAAAGTCCAAGCCATGCATGATGACCTTCAAGCAGAGGAAGTCCGAACTAAATAACAGTGTTTCCTCCCTGAAAACCGGGGGGGGGGGGGGACGGAAGATAAAGAGGCGAAACAAAACGGGGTCAGTCATAAAGACTGGTAAGTCCTATCTGCTTCCAGTACAAAAACAGGTAAAGGTAACATGACATGCATAAACTGAAAGTAAACATAAGGATGACGACAAGATAGATAAGCTAAACCAAGATAACCGGATGAACTACTGTAGCAAGATAAACTAAGGTATCATGATAAACTACGGTGTCAAGATAAATCAAGGTATCACATCGTCAGGTTTCTATCAAGTATACTATCCCAAGGTATCTATCATGTATAGCATCCCATGGTATCTATCATGTATAACATCCCAAGGTATTTATCATGTATATTTGCTCTGCACCTCTCGTACTAGTATCCCAACCCGCGTCATGCGTTAACTATGAATGTCCCTTGCCCAATGTCATGTAATGGTCCATGTCAACCTAATATATAGCATATGTAGGTTTTCCCAACTCGTATGTTTCTTTCCATGTATAAGTTCAGTCCTTTGCCGTAGGCCGTACGGGCTTTCCCATGTAAATATATACCACCTCAACGTAGTACCATTTTATCCTTGAAGTTGTTTTGGACTGCTACCCTTGATCTGGTTATGTTTTCTTACCATGAACTATCGCGTGTTCACTTAGGATTTATGCCACCTAGGACCACTAGGGATTATGCTACCTAATGAACGTTTCCGTGTCTCGGTTTGGATTCAAGCCACCTAGGGCCACTAGGGATTATACCACCCGTCAACCACGTCCTTTATCCCACATATGTATCGTGAATCATTTTCCATGTCTAGACGCACATGTATCTCAATGTGCCATCCGAGTTCCGTGCCAGGGCAAATAAAGAAATATGGAACTCGGTTGGGAGCTTTAAGTCATCTGCCGATGCAGATATCAAGGTCTGTTTTTGTATCCGTGGCTATGGTCCCACGTGACCCCTCCCTCAACTACTGAAAGGCAATCCAAGAAAAATCATGTATGAGAACTACATCCCGGCCCCACTATAGCCCCACTTTCCTATTGGCCAACCTCACCCATAACTCGATAGCAAGTATATGGTCTGTTGGGAGTACTCTGCCTTTCCATACATACACGATTAACTAAAGATGGTAGGTAGTCGACGACGCGCTATCCAGGGCAAAAATCAAGTATCGTCGACTCCACGCTAATCCATCCCCGTCTTTAGGTTGCTCACACAGCAACCAAGGCATACTCTAGGTTCTTCTACCGCAGACCTTAACCTCTGTGAGCCCAGGCGGATCATCTGCAACCTCACAGAGGGATACCAGGAGTATCCACACGTCCCCCGAAGCTACCGCTTCGTCACCCAGTTCGTTGGAGCCTTTATCTAAGTCAGATAATTCGCTCCTCCACGTGTGTTCAAGCGATGACCTACCGTATCGGGTTACTCATCTATCTGTGAACTGGTCCAATTTCCTTGACTAAGAATTATTACTTAGTTATCCTTAACTAAGGTTTACCACTTAGCTTCTCTTCCCGCTATCCTTGTTAACTACGATTTTCAACCTAGTCCCCTGAGCTAGGGTTTTGTCTAATGGGTTTAAGTGTTGTCATTCAAGTTCATGACTTAACCAGCCTACGAATCATGTCAAGATTGGCTAAGTATTTAAGTTCAAGGCTTAGCCCTACAAGTTGGTTAAGTATACCAAGAAGCTCATGACTTAACCCTATCAAGTCAAATTAGTTAAGTATTTGTTTGTCTTAACCCTATCAGATTATCGTGTTAGATTGATTAAGCATAGATTATCTTAATTCCATCAGATTATCGAGTCGGATTGGTTAAGTATGGGTTAGCTTAACCCCATCCACTAATCGTATTACAATGGTTAAGTATATTTAAAAGGTCTTGTGACTTAACCCTATCAGGTCCGCATATTAGATTGGTTAAGTATAGGTTACTTAACCTCATCAAATCATCATGTATAATTGGTTAAGTATAAGTTACTTAACCCCATTAAATTATCATGTTAAGTTGGTTAAGTATTGGTTACTTAACCTCATTGAATTACCAAGTTTAGATTGGTTAAGTGTTTAACTTAACCCCATCGAATTACCGTGTTTAGATTAGTTAAGTGTAGGTTACTTAACCCCATCTAATTACCGTGTTTAGATTAGTTAAGTGTAAGTTACTTAACCCCATCTAATTACCAAGTCGGATTAGTTAAGTGTAAATTACTTAACCCCATCCCCTAATTGTCTTATATGGTTAAGTGTCATTAAGAAATCAAGTCCGGTTTAACTTAACCTACCCATTCATGTCATATCGGTTAAGTGTCATTAGTCAAAATTACTTAACCTTTTCATGTGGCATTAATTAGATTAATGCATCCCAGCCTCTCACATTAGACTTTGTTGTGGTTACTAGTTAAGCCGGGCGGGTCCGGGTAGCTTTACACCACAACCTAGTCTAACCTCGGGTTTTAAGTGCTATATGACCAACTACTCACATTGGGTCCTATTGTTTGTAGCCACTAGTTAAGCCGGGCGGGTCCGGGTAGATTTATGCTACAAAATCAACCCAACCTCGAGTTGGCCACTTTCATGTTTGGTCTAGTGTCATATTACACTTACAACCCATACGTGTCTAGTTTCAAGTCCCATGTTTACCCCACATGTCATGTCCACATTTAGGTGTATCATGAGTGTCATATTTTCATGAAATCCCATGTCAAATTATCATGTCATAATCACGCTCATCTAACCTACCCCAAATCGTGTTACCAACCCAAGTAAAAGCGAGTCAACATAGTAAGGATACTATGCTACATATTGGCCTCAAAACATGCACGATGCCAAAAAGGGATTGGCCACAAACATGCATGGTATCATAAGGGGTTTGGCCTCAAAATAGCATCATAAGGGGTTTTTGGCCTCAAACATGCGTAATGTCACAATGGGATTAGCCACAAACATGCATGATATCATAAGGGTGGTTTGGGTTCATTTACATGCATAAGCCACAAGTCATATTCATGTACATATTTCACAAGTCAAAGTGGTTTCAAGTATTCATGGCAACATTCCGCAAGTAAAGGTTCGATCTTTCATGATGGACTAAGTTAAACATAACATAAGTGGCATGATTTAGTCACTAAGCATAGCCAAAAGTCATAGGTTCAAGCAAAAGAGGCATGATAAGGTTCATATAGGCTAGCATACTTAGTTTAATCTCATTTTATTCCATGCCATCATTAAAACTACCGTTTAGATCTAGAAGTAGCTAGAACTTACATAGCGTGGCAAGAGGGCTAGGAGCATGAATCATCTTGACGAAGAAAGGTGGCTCCTTTGTTGAAGAATCGTCATGAAATTTGTGTAGCAACGTTGATCTACCCTCGATTTGACATAGGAAGCTTGCACCTTTTGATTCGGATCTAGTTTGAATGCATAATCTCTAGGAATTGGAGATGGAGGCCATGATCAATCGACATTTGGCAGCACTTCGTGGCATGAGTGATTTGTGAGGGTTTAGGGTAGGCTTAGGGGTGTTTTTATAGAGATTAGGACTAGTTTAGGCCCTTAGATTAACCCTAGGATAGATCTGAACCATCAAAATCCGTCACAGGCCCTAAAACATGACCCAAAACACTTAGCAGGTGCACCAGGCCAAAGTGGCCGGACCACCCAGGTTGACACCCGTGTAGACTGGGCAGTCAACCTACCCCTAGGCGTGTCGACTCCCCAGTCGACACCCCAGTCGACCTGGGGCTTGGGCGGGAATTTTCTCGCCCAGTCTTGTTTGGCTCCAGATTTGATTTTCGAACTGTTTTTGAACTTAGATTTTTCCGAAAACTTCTATGGGCCATAACAGGGTCATACGGACTCCGATTTTCAAAAACTCGGACTCGTATTTTTCCGAGATGAATGCAATGGCACAGCCCTTTTCCCTTGATTCAAATTTCAAAATTAAATTCTGCCTTGATTCTTATCTTTACACGTTGTTAAAAATTCGGGTTGTTACATTCAGTGTCCTTGGTTGATAGTCATATTTATCATATATCCATTTCATATAGGTGAAAATTATTATTGTTTGATGGTTGACATGTTTGTTATGGTTGCTTACTTGTCACATCTCACCCAAGGGGTCTCACATGATTATGTATTGTACCTAGACACCACGACTTAACTTAGTGTGAAGTAGGCATTGTGGAAGGAGATATCCAGACATAACTGGAGTTTACCTAGTATGGAGGAGGTACTATAGGTAGAGATACCTAGGTACCCTAATAGATGCCGAGTATGATGTACCCTTATTACGATGTTATATAATAGCATATTATTTGCGTTATATGCTGACTCTGTGCATGCAAGGATATGTCATGCATGATTTACATACTCTCTGTTATGTATGCTTTATCGGCTTTCATAACATTTTGAGATTTATTGTCGATCACACCAGACTATGGTCTGAGTCTGGGTATGCACTGCTTCTTATTACCTTTGGTACCCTTAAATACGTAGACATGAGTTCTATAGATGGACTAGTAGGAGGATATCTTATTCATATTATATGTGAGTTTGTTATTGTATATTTCACTGTGCGGTGTAGGCTTGACAAGTGTTGACTTAATATTGTTAGAGAGGGTTTATAAGCTGAGTTTATGTATCCTTGTATAAACTTTAAACTATGCCATATAATTTTGTGGACCTTATACTCTTATGAACTGTTCACATAGTTATTACTGTCTCGACTATTTTATAGTAGTACTGATTATTACATTACTCTAATGTGATGTGAGATATTTGTCAAATTGTATGGTTATTTAATGTTTCCATTCTCTTCCTTTCCATTCTCTTAATTTCGATTCCCTTTATCTTCTTTTCTTTCCTATGATGGTCATTCTACACCATAGTTGTAGAATAGTCATTGCATAGAACATTAACCTTTTGATTTATGTAACGACCCGTATTCTATGCATCATAGGATCGTAGGATATTTATTTCTTTCACATACGAAGTCGTATGGTCATGTAACTTTGGGAGACGACTATTGGGGTCATTTCCCATGTTCATGATTTTTCCCGATTTTTAAATGACCATTTTACCCCTAGTTGGCACTGTTTTGGCCATAAATTTTGACTGGAAAGGAATTTTGATCTGAAATCACTTCCATTGGCTCCGGATGATGGTTTCTCTTTCCGTAGAGTGGTCACATTAGCCAAACGGACTCACCGTTTGGGAGATATGGCTGAAACAAGTTTCAGATGGTGAAAAACAGCTTAATTGGGCTTAACCGGGTGATTAGCAGCTAGGCCCAAAGGGGAATTTCGGGTTTAGAGGTATAGGAGGACTGATTAGGGTTAGGAAATCACTTTCATTTCAGTTTTGAGCCGCCACAAACCTTCTTGAGACCTTAGTAATGGCTCTCATCCTCTAAAACCACTCCAAAACACATTTTTAGTGAAGACTAAGCCTAAACTATATCAAAACAAGGCCAAATAGCATCAGAGCATGGTTGGAGCTGCTGCTATACATAGAGATTCGACCCACACAGAGAGTATTTCAGATTTGGTGTTTTATTTTATGGTAAAGGTGAGTGATAGCATCGTTTTGACACTAATTACAGTTAATTAAGGGTGATTAGTGAAGATTAGCGAATTGATACACTAATAAATTCTGGAAAAATGTTTAGAAATTCTTAAATAATATTTTATGCCTCTGTTAGAAAATTTAGACGATTTGATTAAGTTTTACTAAGTGTGTGCTTAAACATGATTAAGAGGGATTATGGAAAATGTGAGGTTTTAGCCACTTTTGATCCATTTTGATTCATTTGAATTGTTGTTTTGCTGTTTGTGGTTGCTATTACATGTTGCTATGACTCTATGGTGTGTTTTATGATTTATTAGAAGTGTTAGATTTGTCAAAAACGTCGTCGAATGGCGTAAACAAGTTGCTGGAAAAAGTTGCTGAAAGTTGTGCAGGGTTTCGGATCGGATCAGATATGGGCTCGGATCGGATCGGAGATCTGGGTAAGGAACCCGACCCGAACTGGAACCTGGCGCAAAGGAAACTTGGCAAAAAGGAAGGCCATGTTGTTAAGCTGGGGATCGGACTAACTTAAAGATGAAGGGCTCGGATCGGAAGTAAACACTTGGGAGAACTAGCAAGAGGGAAGGCCACGCGGATCAGATGGCAAGGAGGGATCGGATCGGAATACGTGAAGAAACGAGGGAGCGGATCGGAACGGAAGCACGAACTGGAAGGGAGGACACCCGACCCGACCCGGAGGAGGACACCCGACCCGACCCGAAGTGGAATAACCGACCCGAACCGATGCGACGCTGTGGACCCGAACCGAACCGCTACAGGAGAAGACTACGAACCGACCTGAAGTAGTGGACCCGACCCGAACCGATGGCTAGAAGGAGAACCCGACCTGACCCAGTATTGACCAATAACCCGAGATGCAAAAGAAGTCCAAATGAGAAGTTAGAGCTCAAGATTCAGACGGAAATCAACGAGTTCGCTTCATGGTTGGGCTTTGCCGCGGGACGCGTGCTAAGGGGTTATCGATGTCTATAGCTTTGGACCACTATGGTAGGAGGTACGGAGGCGGATTCTGGGTCATTATGGCATTGGTAGAACCAAGGGCTACGACCAATGAAATGAGTCATTGAAATGTTTGGTCATGACTCCATATGTTTAGCTTGGTCACAGCAGGGTTCCTACAAGACGGGATTCGTCGTTACCTCAATTTGTCCAGTGTTCCGAGGTGGTAGATGTCGTATGCTTTACGCACTGAGTGAGAGATGTGAGGATGGTTGCTATAGTTGATTTTTTTGCTATCATTATGACATGCACACCCCACCCCCGTATTCTTACACTATTTATTATGGCACCTTAGAGTATTGTACGGTACGTGGTACTAACTCTTTGGTTGCAGGTCCAGGTTCAGGTATGGTTTAGTATACCTGTTATTATTCTGTTTAGATGCTTATCGCTCATACCAAGCTTTATGTCTGACCCAGAGTTTTATGTCTCCTCTTATTACTCTAGGTGCTCACACGAGCAGACTAGAGACAGGTTAGCTGGTGATGCACGGGTAGATGATCCAGAGAGGAGCAGGAGGCTTCCACGTAATATATATATAATATTCTCCCTGTGTTGTTGAAGATCACTACTTGGGCATTGGTGGTGCATCTTCTACTTTAGTTTTCTTTTGTTTAGAGACAATAAATTTGGAAAATTGTAATAAGCTGTATTTGGATTTCCGCTGCTCTGATGATTGATGTTGATTTTAGTTATCAGCTTATGCACTGTCTCACCTGTTTTATGTCAAATATGTTATTATTATATTTTATTCCATGCGCTGTGAGACATTCTACAGGTTCCTTGATTAGTTCATTCCCTTCTTTCCTTTCTTTGGCGACCGTTCCGTGCTAGTCGGGCATGTGTACAGCGCACTTCCGGAGGAAATGCAGGCTGGTGCGGAGTGGGCCGTCACACTTGGTATCAGAGCTCTATGTTGCGTAGTTAACCTAGGGAAGTTATCAGGGAGAGATAATATACGTATACGAGAGAGCGTATTTGTGATTACTTTGTTTTTTTTTAAAAGCTATATATATATATACTATTAGTAGTACTAGGATGAAGTCGTACTGCACTAGCACCACTATGGAGTCGTTAATCGTTTCCTTTTTCAGATTGACGATGAGACAATACACTAGAGGTGCTGGTAGGGGAGCCAACAATGGGAATGCTGCTGACATGAGGACGATGTTTACTGACCTCATGAGAGAGATGCTTAGAGATGTACAGAGGGCAGCTCCCAATGGTGGAAATGGTGGTGGTCCAATAGTGCAGGCGCCAAGAGTCGACTTCGCCAAGCTGAATAAGGATTATATTAGTCTTGGTGGGAAGCCGTTCCACGGAACGGAGTCGGCCACGGATGTTTAGGACTGGATGGATAGCTGTGACCGTATCTTTGATGACTTGGGTCTCGAGGATGCGATGAAGAGAAAGCTAGCGTCTCGTCAGCTGCAAGGGCGGGCAATGAATTGGTGAAATGCTATAAAGGCAGCTACTCCCGAAGATCAGATTACTTGGGAGCAGTTTAAGGCTCGCTTTAGCGAGAAGTTCATTCCGGCTGCTCAGAAGTCAGTGCTGTTTAAGAAATTCTTGGAGCTCAAGCAGAATGGCAGAGCTGTCTCGGGGTATATTGCTGAATTTGACACTTTGTCAAAATATGGGTTATCTCTTATTGATACTGCCGAGAAAAAGAATGAGAAATTCATAACTGGTTTGGATCAGTACTTGGGGGAAAGACTTATTAACCACATCGATGAGACGTTTGAATCGATTGTGGGAAAAGCATTAAGATCAGAAAGTCTCTACCCTAAGCCGAAGACTGAGGTTGCATCCGCAAATGAGTCAAAGCCACAAGCAAGTGGTGGAGGCAAGGGTGGTTCCCAGAATAAGAGAAAGCAGAATCAGACTAAGGATGGCCAGAAGAAAAAGAATAAGCAAGATGTTGAGTGCTTCAGCTGTGGTAAGAAGGGCCATTATGCTAGTAATTGTCGGGCCAAGCCAGCGGATAGGAAGTGCTTCAACTGTGGCCAAATGGGACATCACAAGGACAAGTGTCCGCAACCCCCTAAAGAAAAGCAAATAGTGAAAGCCTACGCCCTTAATGTTATTCCTTCTTCGTCGAATGCCCCAACAGCGGCGGAGAAGGGAAAGAATGTCGTCATTCAAGGTATGCTTTTTGTTTATGATGTTCCTGTTAGAGTTTTGTTTGATACCGGAACTTCCAGTTCTTTCATATCTAGTGACCTGGTAGATAGGTTGGGATTGGAGCCCGAGATTGTCGATAGACCTTTAGTAGTGATGAACCCGATTGGTGGTTCGACTAGCCTTAGCATGATTTGTCGTAATGTGGCCTTATCGAGTCATGGATGCATGTTTGTTTGTGATTGCTTTGTTTTGGGCTTTACTGGGTTTGGCATTATTTTGGGAGTAGATTGGCTCCGAAGATACGGGGTGGTGGTAGACTGTGAGGGCTTTTTGGTGACAGCTAGAGCGGATGATGGGCGGAGGATAGTGTTTGGTGGTCTACCCAGTAAGGGGGTATTGGCTAGTTTTCTAAACTCCCTCGACATTCCGCATAGTGAGTTGTCAGGTTTGCCCGTGGTTGGCCAGTATCCGGATGTTTTCGAAGAAGTGACCGGACTTCCACCACACCGAGAGATTGAGTTCCGTATTGATTTGGTAAAAGATGCCAGACCTATAATGATGCCACTTCGTCGTATGGCACCAAGAGAGCAGCGAGAGCTCGAGGTGCAAGTCAGCGATCTTTTGAAGAAGGGATTTATCAGAAGGAGTGTTTCTGAATGGGGAGCACCAGTTGTGTTTGTTACCAAGGCAGATGGTTCCCTTCGTTTGTGTGTAGACTACCGCGATTTGAATAAAGTGACGAGGAAGAACAAGTATCCTCTACCGCGGATAGATGATTTGTTCGATCAATTGAGTGGCGCGAGAGTATTTTCTCAGTTGGATCTCGCGACAGGTTTTCATCAGCTTAGAGTGGAAGCTGAGAGTATAGCTAAAACGACATTTCGAACTCCATCTGGATTTTATGAATGGTTGGTCATGCCATTCGGGCTGACCAATGCCCCAGCATATTTTGTGGATCTTATGAATAGGGTATTCAGGGATCAGTTGAATAAGTTTGTCCTTGTGTTCGTTGATGATATTTTGGTCTATTCGAGAACAGAGGAAGAACACAAGGGACATTTAAGAATAGTGATGGAGGTGTTGAGAAAACACCAATTGAAAGCAAAGTTTTCTAAGTGTCACTTCTGGAAGAGGGAAGTGAGGTTCTTGGGCCATGTTGTATCAGAGAATGGTATTGCCGTGGACCCGGCGAAGGTGGCTACGATACAAGATTGGCCTACGCCCAAGAATGCAACAGATGTAAGAAGTTTCTTGGGATTAGCTGGATATTATCGTAAGTTTATCCAAGGTTTCTCCAAGATAGCAGCACCATTGACCCAGTTGACCAAGAAGAATCGAGCTTTTGTCTGGGATGAAAGGTGCGAGAATGCATTCAAGAGTCTAAAGGACAAGTTGACAAGCGCACCAGTGTTAGTCATTCCTAAGGGGGATGAAGAGATGACGGTATACACGGATGCCTGTGGTACCGGACTGGGTGCTGTATTGATGCAAGGCGGTAAGGTTGTAGCTTATGCAAGTCGGCAATTGAAACCGCACGAGAAAAGATACCCTATCCATGACTTGGAATTGGCAGCAATCGTGTTCGCGTTAAAGATGTGGAGACACTATCTCTTAGGAGAAAGATTGGAGCTGTTTACAGATCATAAGTCGTTGAAGTATCTCTTCTCCCAGAAGGATCTAAATCTCCGGCAACAAAGGTGGTTAGAGTTCTTGGCTTCCTATGATTTTGACATCGCATATACACCGGGAAAGGGCAATGCGGTGGCTGATGTATTGAGTAGAAGACATGCCAGCTTAGGGGCTATGTTCCTTGAATGGAAGCAACTGGAGTATATCGCGGGATTTGATTTCAGACCAAAGTGCGAATTGGATCCAAAAATGTTAGCAAGTTTGACGATCAGACCCACTTTAATTGAGCGGATCGGCTCTAGTCAGAGGGACGATCCTAACTTATTGGAAATCATCTCCAAGTTAAAGATGGATATCGATGAGGAGATGAACAAGTATGGGCTTGATCGAGATGGATGGCTTAGAAAGAATGGAAAGCTTGTTGTACCCAATGTCAATGGATTGAGAGATGAAGTGCTTAGAGAATGTCATCACTCAAAGCTGACTATACACCCCGGTGGTAACAAGATGTATCGAGATACGAAGCAGACTTACTACTGGGAAGGGATGAAAAGAGACGTTGGGAGGTTTATATCCAAATGCATGAATTGCCAGCTAGTTAAAGCTGAGCAAAAGAAGCCTAGTGCGTTGTTACAGCCCTTAGAAATTCCCGAATGGAAATGGGAGCAAGTCTCGATGGATTTCATTGATGGTTTACCAAGGACTAGATCGGGACATGATAGCATTTGGGTAGTTGTGGACCGATTGACTAAAAGTGCAAGATTTATACCAGTCAAATCGACCAGAACGGCAGCTAAGTTAGTAGAATTGTATATGAAGTGGGTAGTGAGATTTCATGGAGTACCTAAAAGCATTGTGAGTGACCGAGACCCATTGTTCACTAGTGGGTTTTGGAAGAGCTTACAAGAGGCTCTAGGGTCAGAGTTACATCTCAGTACCGCATATCATCATCAGACCGACGATCAGACGGAGAGGGTGAACCGTATTTTGGAAGATCTCTTGAGAGCATGTATATTGGATTTTGGTGGATCATGGGATGGCCATTTGCATCTAGTAGAGTTTGCATATAATAATAGCTACCAATCCAGTATCGGTATGGCTCCGTTTGAAGCTTTGTACGGAAGACCGTGCAACTCACCTTCATGTTGGATAGAGACTGGCGAGATGGTTACGCTTGGGCCAGATGTGGTGAGGGAAACTTCAGATAAAATCAAGACCATTCAACAACGAATGAAGGCTGCCCAAGATAGGCAGAAGAGTTATGCTGATAAGAGAAGAAGAGACCTGAAATTCTCCGTTGGTGACTTGGTGTTTGTCAAAATTTCTCCGTTGAAGAGCGTAATACGATTTGGCAGGAGAGGCAAATTGGCACCAAGATTTGTTGGCCCATTCCCTGTTCTTGAACTAGTCGGGAATTTGGCATACAGAATTGACTTACCAGAGAAGATGGCGGGAGTTCACGACGTATTTCATGTTTCCCAACTAAGGAAGTTCGTTCACGACTCAGATATGACTATTTCACCTGATCAGTTAGAGGACTTCGAAGTAGAACCCGAGGCGGTTGGGAACCGCAAGCCGACCCGTATTGTCGAGCACGACATGAAGCAACTTCGAAGAAAGGCGGTGAAGCTAGTCAAGGTTCAGTGGGGCGAGGACGAGAATGATCGTACTTGGGAGACAGAGGAGAACATTAGGAAGACACACCCAGAACTCTTTGCCTGGTAAGATTTTGACTTCGATTTAGTTTTCCGCATGCTAGGATAGGTTTGTTTTACTTATTTTGCATGTTTGATTGATGTATGTGGTTGTTAGGCATGCAGGATCCTTTGTATGTTTTGGGTTAAGGAATTTCGGGGACGAAATTTCTTAAGGGGGGGAGAGTGTAACGACCCTTATTCTACGCATCATAGGATCGTAGGATATTTATTTCTTTCACATACGAAGTCGTATGGTCATATAACTTTGGGAGACGACTATTGGGGTCATTTCCCATGTTCATGATTTTTCCCGATTTTTAAATGACCATTTTACCCCTAGTTGGCACTGTTTTGGCCATAACTTTTGACTGGAAAGGAATTTTGACCTGAAACCACTTCCATTGGCTCCGGATGATGGTTTCTCTTTCCGTAGAGTGGTCACATTAGCCAAACGGACTCACCGTTTGGGAGATATGGCTGAAACAAGTTTCAGATGGTGAAAAACAGCTTAATTGGGCTTAACCGGGTGATTAGCAGCTAGGCCCAAAGGGGAATTTCGGGTTTAGAGGTATAGGAGGACTGATTAGGGTTAGGAAATCACTTTCATTTCAGTTTTGAGCCGCCACAAACCTTCTTGAGACCTTAGTAATGGCTCTCATCCTCTAAAACCACTCCAAAACACATTTTTAGTGAAGACTAAGCCTAAACTATATCAAAACAAGGCCAAATAGCATCAAAGCAAGGTTGGAGCTGCTGCTATACATAGGGATTCGACCCACACAGAGAGTATTTCAGATTTGGTGTTTTATTTTGTGGCAAAGGTGAGTGATAGCATCGTTTTGACACTAATTACAGTTAATTAAGGGTGATTAGTGAAGATTAGCGAATTGATACACTAATAAATTCTGGAAAAATGTTTAGAAATTCTTAAATAATATTTTATGCCTCTGTTAGAAAATTTAGACGATTTGATTAAGTTTTACTAAGTGTGTGCTTAAACATGATTAAGAGGGATTATGGGAAAATGTGAGGTTTTAGCCACTTTTGATCCATTTTGATTCATTTGAATTGTTGTTTTGCTGTTTGTGGTTGCTATTACATGTTGCTATGACTCTATGGTGTGTTTTATGATTTATTAGAAGTGTTAGATTTGTCAAAAACGTCGTCGAATGGCGTAAACAAGTTGATGGAAAAAGTTGCTGAAAGTTGTGCAGGGTTTCGGATCGGATCGGATATGGGCTCGGATCGGATCGGAGATCTGGGTATGGAACCCGACCCGAACTGGAACCTGGCGGAAAGGAAACTTGGTAAAAAGGAAGGCCATGTTGTTAAGCTGGGGATCGGACTAACTTAAAGATGAAGGGCTCGGATCGGAAGTAAACACTTGGGAGAACTAGCAAGAGGGAAGGCCACGCGGAATAGATGGCAAGGAGGGATCGGATCGGAATACGTGAAGAAACGAGGGAGAGGATCGGAACGGAAGCACGAACTGGAAGGGAGGACACCCGACCCGACCCGGAGGAGGACACCCGACCCGACCCGGAGGAGGACACCCGACCCGACCCGAAGTGGAATAACCGACCCGAACCGATGCGACGCTGTGGACCCGAACCGAACCGCTACAGGAGAAGACTACGAACCGACCTGAAGTAGAGGACCCGACCCGAACCGATGGCTAGAAGGAGAACCCGACCCGACCCAGTATTGACCAATAACCCGAGATGCAAAGGAAGTCCAAATGAGAAGTTAGAGCTCAAGATTCAGACGGGAATCAACGAGTTCGCTTCATGGTTGGGCTTTGCCGCGGGACGCGTGCTAAGGGGTTATCGATGTCTATAGCTTTGGACCACTATGGTAGGAGGTACGGAGGCGGATTCAGGACCATTATGGCATTGGTAGAACTAAGGGCTACGACCAATGAAATGGGTCATTGAAATGTTTGGTCGTGACTCCATATGTTTAGCTTGGTCACAGCAGGGTTCCTACAAGACGGGATTCGTCGTTACCTCAATTTGTCTAGTGTTCCAAGGTGGTAGATGTCGTATGCTTTACGCACTGAGTGAGAGATGTGAGGATGGTTGCTATAGTTGATTTGTTTGCTATCATTATGACATGCACACCCCACCCCCGTATTCTTACACTATTTATTATGGCACCTTAGAGTATTGTATGGTACGTGGTACTAACTCTTTGGTTGCAGGTCCAGGTTCAGGTATGGTTTAGTACACCTGTTATTATTCTGTTTAGATGCTTATCGCTCATACCAGGCTTTATGTCTGACCCAGAGTTTTATGTCTCCTCTTATTACTCTGGGTGCTCACACGAGCAGACTAGAGACAGGTTAGCTGGTGATGCACGGGTAGATGATCCGGAGACGAGCAGGAGGCTTCCACGTAATATATATATAATATTCTCCCTGTGTTGTTGAAGATCACTGCTTGGGCATTGGTGGTGCATCTTCTACTTTAGCTTTCTTTTGTTTAGAGACAGTAAATTTGGAAAATTGTAATAAGCTGTATTTGGATTTCCGCTGCTCTGATGATTGATGTTGATTTTAGTTATCAGCTTATGCACTGTCTCACCTGTTTTATGTCAAGTATGTTATTATTATATTTTATTCCATGCGCTGTGAGACATTCTACAGGTTCCTTGATTAGTTCATTCCCTTCTTTCCTTTCTTTGGCGACCGTTCCGTGCTAGTCGGGCATGTGTACAGCGCACTTCCGGAGGAAATGCAGGCTGGTGCGGAGTGGGCCGTCACAATTTAATTGATTGGGCTTTTATGGACTTATTGTTGGCTAGAGTATTCAGCTCGGGATGGGTAAGTTAGATTTTGATCCTACTCAAAATTGGGAATTTGAGTATAATAGTCAATGGTATCCCTATAAATGAAATTCAACCAAAGTACCATCTAAGACAATTTTGGGAATTTGAGTATAATGGTCAATGGTATCCCTATAAATGAAATTCAACCAAAGTACCATCTAAGACAAGGCGATCCTTTAGTACCATTGCTATTCAATTTAGTTGGGAGTATTTGTACAAGGAGTGTCAAGCTTTCGATTACGAATGCGGTTTTATAAAGAGTAGTAAAGCACATTATTAATGATGGGATTTCAATCCTCTGGTTCATGGATGATATAATGTTATTTACATTGCACTTAACTAAACACATTACAACTAGAATATTCATTTTATATAGCTTTGAAGTGCTTTTTAATCTTATAATTAATTTCAAAAAAGTTCAATCTTAAATCGTTTGGTAAGGTGTGAGACTTTGGTCAACGGTCAATATTGAACTATTCGAATATTAACGTTCATACGTCACTTAACACATGATGTCATATTTTAGTCAAATTATCGCTTATTTGTTTAATGTAAAATTCACTTGTACTTTGTTTAGCATTACCTGGCTATGACTTTTATTTACACTAATTATGCTCATTGAAACTATATTAATTTTGGAGTTATTAAATTTAAAATGGTCAAAACTCTAGTAATCATCCATATTCAAATTTATAATCAAAATACAAAGTACTTGTTTCATCGTGATTCATTACAAATTGAAATGCTCTAGGTAGAGACTTTGACTCTTAGTTGACATTAGTTGATCATGATACTAACCCTATATAATTTAAAAGACTAATCCTCTCATGAACAATGATTCACTTTCAATACTTCTACTCGACCCAACAGTGGTCACCCGATGGATGACAAGCCATGATTTGTCTATAATCAAACCGGATCTTCCATATTAAATATTGACAATATTATTAAGTTTAGAGAATTGTGTAAATCAATCACATCAAAATTCCTATTTGATTATAGTTGTATTAACCAACAAAACACTACTGCATGAGTCATTACATAGTTATCCAATAATTATCGGTACATAACTTCTTTGTGGTCCCAAAAGTTGTGTAATACATTGCCTTATAGTTCGAGAGTGATACTCTAGTCTCAATGGATAAAATCGATATCCAATCTCGATGCATCTTAACTTGAAATGTTTAAAATGGTACAATAATTTTATATTGTGATAAACGACCTAATAATACAACTCTTTATAATTACGATCATATTATGGATTTTCTTTGAATGTACTTAATTAAATGAATTAATTGTACTATTAATTCAACTAATTAATTATAATAACCATTATTATAATTGAAAGAAAAGCATTTTATTGTGAATGTTGGTTATTATAACAGTCCGCACCTCCGTCCTCGCAAGATATTATCCCTAAATTATCCCCTGTATAGGAGTAGGGTTTTGTTTCCCAAAACCCCTCGATAATGTTATGAGATTCGCCAAACCATGGCTTATGCCACATGTAGCAGCTTACACTCACATCGCACTCCTATCTAACAATGCTAATATTGTCCCTGCTTTTCCACCTCTAGTGTAACAACCCGCATTTTTCAGCGATATAATTAATTTATTTAATTATTTAAATAGTGATTTAGGAAAATTAAATGGTTGTTAAATTGAATAATATTGAATATTTAATTAAAATAAATAATATAATAATATATTTGGTTTCTGAAATAGTAAGAAATAGTAGAATTCACAAAATAGTGTGAATGGGATTATTTAAAATATTTAGTTCAGTTTCGAGTTGAATTATACGAACAAATATATTCAATCGACGGCAGTTTGAACGTATAATTATAATATAATTAAAATTGAGCTCGAAATGGCGCGGCAGTTCGCTATTTGGTGATTTGAACTTCAACTGAATGTACAGGATTCATTTTAAACTGGATTTCTGTGAAACAAGAAACGTTAGGAGCTAGTGAAGTATATTTTTCTAGTGGAAGAGAAATATTGGGATTTTGTCGTGTAGATTTTGATATATGTCCAAATCAAATTTTAGAAAAATTGTTATGGAATTCCTTTATAATTTATATCGATTTATTTATATTTTAGAATGGATTTTTAAATATAAATCGAATATCGATGTAACACTAGATTTGAAATATCGAGTTATAAACCCCAATGTAGCTGTATGGTATTCCACTGCGAATATATACGATGTATTTACTTTTAAATATTAAATTTAAATGTTTTTAAATATATTTATATATTTAAAAGGGCTATTTAGAGCTTTAAAAATAGTCAGTTTTTCAAACGACCTCAGAATTCGACGAAACTAATTTTGTTGGATCCACAATATTAAATTATTGCTAGATTTCAGTTTTTGTGATTTTTGAAGTTAGTATGTGGCTGTACAGATTTTTAGAGTGAAAACCAGTCAGTATTTTGACGGTTAAAAATACGCTGTGTGAGCCTACGGAGTCGGAATTCTACGAAACCAGTTTCGTTCGGACCGTAATGTCAAACTGAAGCTGCATGTCCAGTTTCATGATTTTTGGGTATTGTGTGTTATCACAAGGATTTTTAAACAGTGAATACAAACAGCGATAGCTTAAAATTAATATAAAAATCGAATAAAAATATATAAAAACCTACCTATATAATACCACCAACTTCTCCTAACCCAAAAGATTTTTCTGTGATGGTCAAAAGGGGTCACAGCCGCCACCATTTTCCACAATACCAAAATCGTGTCTTTGAAAAATCAAAAGAATCAAAAAAATTCCTATAAATCCTAATATATATACATTTGAGTTCACATCGGCTTCCTCTTCAATCCTATGGTGTTATTTCCGGGTTCGACGATCATTTTGGGGGTATTGGCTTTTAACAGAAGTACCTAGGGTTTAGATTCAGGTCATCTGCGGTGGTTATGGGAGGAAATTGATGGGATAACTGAATTCGTGATGGAGTTTGGTTTTGGTTGTGGTAATCTGAGGGATTTTGGGGTATAAAAGTGTCGCTCCATTTCCTATACTCGATGGGTTGAGCTGACAACGCGATTTGCTCCTGGAGACCGAGATTGGTGGGATGGTGATGGGATTGACGAGTGGTGGAAGTGAGGAAGGATGACGGTTTTAGTTTGTTGAATAATGGGGAAATGGGGTCATGAAAGGAGGAGCAAATGTTACGTTAAAGGACCATTGAACGGGATGGTTTCAGTTTCACGGAGAAGAGAAATAGGAGCAGGAGTTAGTAACCGTTAATACCACGGGGATTAGGGTAATTAATGGTTTAGAGCTTTAAGTAAATGTTTACGGTGATGTGTTGAACGTAAATGAGGATGGGGGAGTATGGTCCAAACGTTGATAAATGGTGCGCTACAGGAAGCTGTCGGAAAGAAAGGATGAGCAACGTGATTAACGGCTGATGAACACTTGAGGGTAATTAAGAAAAGTATTATTTAAATCAATTAGTTAGTGGTATTAAATTATATAATATACACAAACTTATTAAATCAATAACTTTGTCATGCATTATCAGAATTCAACGAAACAAAATCCATTGGGATTGTATGGACGGTGGCTACACCATGAAATTGACCGAGAGTGAATTGGAGTTCGTTTGGATTTGTGGTGAATTAAACGCCTGAATCAAATCAATGACCAATTATCGTTATTTAACGATAAACCGACCAAGGTGAGTAAATCTCACTAACTCTGCTCAATTTACATTTTTATAAAATATTTTTAGAATTTATAAATAATGGTTGTTTGATGTGTGTTGGCTGGTTGGTTGAACTGTTAGTCAGTTGATTGAAAATATCGATAACGATATATATAAATCGTATCGAAATATTGATTTTGTTTATCAGAATATTTTACCTTCGTGTTATCTATGTTGACTGACATCTGTGGATGCAGGGAAACAGGTCGGAGGGACCCAACTGGGTTCCTCAACATTTATATTTTTCTGTTTTGCACGTATTGTGATGTACGATGTGATTTATAACCTGTTGTTGATTGTGTGTGTTGATCATCGTTATGTGGTACTTTAAAATACCAAAGAAAAATGCAAGAATGTGAAAAGAAAATTTTCAAACTATAATTTGAAATAAAATATTTACATATATAAAATCAAAGGATTTTATATAAAAGAAAATTTGTAGGGTATATTGAAATAAGACTTTTGATCGAATCAAAAATGGATTTTAGGGAAGCAGAACTGTAGGGAATAAATGGGATACTTTTGGAAAAAGAAAGTAAACGAAAAGGATTTAAAGAGGAAATATTTGTGAAATATTCACGAGTAGATTAAATAGAAGTATTTATTTAGAAAATAAATAAAGCTATAAAAGGAGATTTTTTTTGAAAAATAAATAAAAGAAAATAGTTATATGAAATAAATATAGACCAATAGGAAAGGAAATATTTGTAATCGAGTAGAGTTAATCATTAGAGGGATCGAATATTAGTTATTCGAATAAAGAGTTGACCAGATAGAATTAATTGAATTTAGTTAATCGAATTAGAATTAAATTGAATATCTGTTATTCAATTAGAGTTGATCAAATATAGTTATTAGAGATAGAGTTAGTTAAATATAGTTATTCAGAAAGAGTTGTCATTTCGTACGACTGCTAGCGTAATTCGCAGGGCTGCAGATAGCCTACGGCGGTCGGATGTTTCCTGAGGGAATCAGGCGTAACCATTGTGATCGCTGCGACCTAGAGTTAAGAGAATGGTGAATCAAATAGTAGTAAATCGATAGGAGTTAATTAAGTCGAGTTAGTCAAATTGAGTTAAATAAGTCGAGTCAGTCGAGTTAGAGTTAATCGATCAGAGTAAATCAGTTAGAGTTAACCAGTTAGAGTTAATCAGCTAGAGTTAACCAGTTATGGTAAATCAACTAGAGTAAATCAATTGGAGTTAAATCGAATTAGAGTTATTCGAATGGAACTAATCAAGTGCGAGGTAGTCGAGTATTGATAGATTGAATAGAGTTCGCAAAAAAGGAAGTAAATCGGATATCGCTTATTCGAAGTAGAGTTATCGAATAGCACTTATTCGAAGTAGAGTTATCGAGTATATTTTACTCTAGAAGAGTAATCGAATATAGTTATTCGAAGAAAAGAATTATCGAATATTAGTTATTCGAACAAGAGGAATCAAATATAGTTTATTCGAAAAAGAAAGTTATCGGATAGTGATTATCCGAGAGTGAATTATACATTGGAATTTCGACTATATCGAATTAAGGGAAGTAATGTTTACTTTCCGTTTCAAAAAAATCAAGTTTTACTTATATTGTTAATAAATTAGTTGTTTATCATTTTCCAAATTAAGATATAAAAGCTATATTCAAGTTAATATATTTCGAAGGCATGGAGTTATAACATTATAGTTATAATCAAATGATTTTGTAAAGGAAGTGGATTCATAAACAGAATCCGAGAGTTTCGCAAGGAAGTTTCTTAAGGAGTTAAAGTTTGAACTTTGTCTATTTCAAAGTTAGAAATGTCATTCAGTTAAGGTTTGAGAGGTAATTATACCCCAACTTGATTGACTTCAGTTTTAACTAAGAAGTGGATAAGGTTCGATAGTGAAAGTTGGTTAAGTAAATTGAGTTAATGACCGTAATGGGTTAGGTTGGCATAACGATGTTTTTATTTAAACATCTGTTTAAATCCAGTAAAGGAGATTTGGACATGTTTTCCAAATAAGGATTAGAAATGTTTTCCAATATAGGAAATAAGAAAAGGAAGTAAATACGGTAATGTTTCCCTAATGATCTATAAATTATATTTTCAAAATTTAGAAAATAAGAATTTACAAATAGATAGAAATAGGGAGATGAATAAATTAAGATAATTTTATAGAAAGAGAAAAATGTGGAATGTTGATTGATCGATAGAGTTTCCATCTGGAAATAATATCGTTGGTTGCACACCTGTTTTTATTTGATAGTTAAATCACCTACTATCGAAGTTTTTGACTATTTTTCCGTCGTCAATACGGAGAGACCGGGATCAGATTCATTATCTGAAAACCACTCTGTATGGACGTTAGCGTTGCGATCAAATATTGAAGACGGAGTTATGCAAGGGCTATCCTGTTTACAGAATAGTGCCTTCGGTTGATTCAGTCCTAGGACAAACGTAAATGGACGAATGTCTGACAGAGTATATCTAACAGATCGCGTAAGTTGATCTTTTCAAACGTATTTACGTTTGGTGGCGGAGGAATTCGTTTCTCTTAGCTTTATACTCGTGGTATTTTTGGGGAAATCAATTTGTGATTTGGCGGGTATGACGATGTGACATTCAATGTGAATGGTGGTCAACTGTTTCAAAAGATACGTAATGACCTCAATCCTCATCAACCGGGAAATGACAGAAATCGGGCAGGCAGCATGGCTATGTGGGTCGCACCCATTAGGGTGTATATCACCTATCTAGAGAAAATCCATTTCATTCTATTGTCTATTTCGATGCTGTCCCTTTTCAGGAAGACGGTGGGTAGCTCCCAATCGTTGGTGATATACATTTGATACACTCAAGCGAAATGAGTGGTCGGTCATGTGAGGGACGGGTTGCAAGATGTTCTTGTTGAACCCAGTGTATTCGCCTCTAGAGATACACTATCGGCAGGTGGTCCCATACCTTGTCATAGTCGAAATCCAATTTCCAATAAGTGCCCGTGGTTTTTGTTTGTATACTATATATGTGGAACGTGAGATGCAAGCGTTCTGCTAGATTCTAATTACTTGTAATTAGACATTATTATAATATCAGAAAAGTATCGATGTCTAAAACTGTTTTTGGGGTATCGTAAGGTAAAAACCGTCCGTGTTTATGTGTGGATCGGTCTTACGATTATCTTTTCTTTTGAAAAGGATTTTGGAAAGGTTAAACCGATGATTTGAGTTTACTCACACCAGTCCCATGACTGACCCAGAGTTTATTTTGTTTTGTTTTTCCCTAAACTCTTGGGTGCCCAAATTTGTACGGGCAGTCAAGTAGTTCAGGTCTTTACAGATATACTTGGAGGAGCTTGAAGTAGGAGGCTTCAGGATCTTATAGCTATTATTATTTACGCTGTGTGTAAGTGTTGTGCTCTGATAATGTTGTTGCATATATATATACTGTTTTATTTCAAAGTTATGTTATATACTATATTTTATTTGTTCCGCTGTGAGATTCGTATTTCCCTGATTCTGTTTCTGTGGTGATCTTCTTCTTCTTCTATTCTAATTTTCTATCTTATCTATTCTCACCCTCTAACTTCTTTCTATTAATGATCTGGAACGTTCGATGCCTGAATAATTAACATGGGTTTTATGTTGATTTTCTGGGTCGAAAACTCCAATTCGTTACATCTAGGGGGCTTCAACGCCATTAGGAGGTGGATCTTTACTATTTAAGTTCTCACTTCATACCCAAATACCACGATGAGGGACTTTTAATTTCACTTCAAACAAAGGGGTGTTACAGTTATGGAGTTATATGTGTGTGTGTGTGTGTGTGTGTATATATATATATATATCAAATTACATAAGTACCCTCATGCCATACTTTTACCTCTTTGAGTATTTTCATAACTGTCTTAAACAATATCTTTTTCAATATCCGGACAATGTTACAAAGCGAAGTCTTTTTACGTAGAAGTTTTTCTTGATATCCATCTAGATAACTGGGAATTGGGAAAAACTTCCTTCTGGTTTAACAATCCTATTGTAACTTTTCTTTTTTATTATAAACGATGGAACTGATCACTGAGATATTAAAATGATGGGTTTAAAAGTGCTATATGTAATGAAGTGGCACATATTTTTTGCACATCAGATAATGGGGGAAAAAAAATAAAGCCTCTTTTATATAAATAACACTTTTCTTGTTTATTAAATGTTGACAATGTTTTCATAATCAAAGAGAACATCTTCAATCAAATTATTACCGTTGTAAGTTGATGTGTGAATTCATTTATGTGCGCCCTTGGTACTATAGTTGTCCATATTGAAGATATACTGACCAAATATCAACACAAGTATTAGACTATTAACACAAGTACTATAGTTGCCCTTGGTACTATAATTGTCCATTCCATTTCGTTCCTCCTACATTTCCATCACCACTCAGCCTAAAAAAAAGTCTCCACCTCCATATAAACTTTCTTTTCAACTAAATGTCAAAGTCTGTTCATTTTTTTCCATAAATCCAGGCTTATTTTTTAGATTTGTACCTATGGAAATGTGAAGGTTACTAAAAAAGTTGACATAAAAAGTTCATGCACGGTGGAAGAAACCACATGGGAGACAACAACGGTGACCGCTTGCTTTGAATCATCATCAGAAGCATGGAATAGAAGATTTGCTTGGCTACTGAAAACCTCGAGAACGAGGGCAAAGGTGGTTGATGAAGTTATGTGGGCCGTAGAGGTGGTCAAGCGACAAGGACCCGTGGATAGTGGGGGCAGACTTCTAATAAAGTTGTTGAGCTGAGCACTTTTCATAATCTGAACCGGAATATAGGAAAGTGAGAGATGTTTACTAATTTTCGGGTGCTTTCAAAAGGGGAAATGCACGTTTACACAAACGAGCTTGCTTGTAAGTTTTTTGGTCATAATTAAAATAAAATATCACACTAAATCCGTAATTATGAAATCATGTTACTTAAACATTTGCAAAATTTCCATTTATGCGGGTCATTGCCAACAACTTAAGGTTTATTCATAATAATTTGGGAAATTTTCTTGTCATAACACTTTCACATGGCCTTTGATTTCGTCATTTTTTAGATAATATAATAAGCCGCTTACGTTTAAAAGACATTAATTTATTACATTTTAGTTAAACATACCAAGTAATTTAGAATTATAGGCATCAGTGATATTATTGGGGGAGATGTGCAACATATGCTGCCATCGCTTTATGGTATATCATAGAATTTTATTTGAGTACATTGTCTATTTGTTTAACAAAGATATAATACAATCCTTAAAATAAATAAAACATATATAACTCATACTAATGCTCGTAGAAATACTCATTCAATAATGATAAATGAACAAGCATAACTCATACAACAACGTTATAGAAACAAGCACAACTCATTTATATACCAAATAGATCTCACTCAAACTGTCTAACATAACTCTCCCATAAATCATATGCGGCATGACCAACAAAGTGTGTTTGACGATCCATAAAATAGGAGTCAAAAGTTGACATTGTCATTTGAAACACATTTTCTTATTCTGCCTCAGTTATAATTTTTGATACCTTTGGAAAAAATCTAGTAACCATAATAAAATTACTTGCAATATCCAAATTTTGTCTTTTTTACCTACATTTTGAATTATTACTGTAAGCTCCATTGACAGCAACCCAAAAATCTTCATTGGTCTACTCTTCCATTTGCCTTTGATCAACATAAATATATGCTTTAATCAACACTAAATTATTATGGAGAGTCCAAGTCTTATATACTTTACAGTAGTATGTACAACCACTGTACAACCCCTAACCATATTCATAATCATTGGTTGACGTGTACAAGTGTAACTATAGCATTGATATGCAAACATACATTATAGCATCGACATGCACGAACACTTTAGCCATGATTTCTATTGCATTTCCTTTTAGCTTCCACAATTACATATACTTTCATTTTGTGCAACTCCATAACAAAATTGTAACAATCTAAAGCGAAATAAAAATTCATATTGCATACTCCTCTTAGCAACAATGGATCTTTATCTTTACTACCAATAGATTAACCATAGCTTCAACGATGAACGTGAAATTGACAATGAAGCTCTAAACCAACAAATGTAACAAATTGCAGCGGTAGGATATTATTACTTTTTCTAGAAAGGATAAACAAGCAACCATATAGTAGTGTGCCTAGATGGATTAATCTTCGTTATTAGAGTGAATACAAGGATGAACATGAAAGGTTGATAAATGGTTTGACATCCCAACATATAACGTAACATTGTACCATCATCAATTTCACGTTACCCTAGATGTTTTCTTTAAAATTTATCTTTTACACCACAGAGAAAGCCTATATTTCACTTACAGGTTGAATGAAGCATTAGAACATTGAATTTCACCTCGAATCGGAATCTTGGCAACTTTGGGTATGTTAAGCTATGGAACAACAAGCGATCAACTAGATGAATATCTCATAATTGGATCGTTAATTAACTTCGATAGAGTGAATGCATAATTAAGCAAGACAATGATAGAACAATCTGGCGATGAATACTGTTAATCCATAAAAACATGGATCTAAAATAATAAACAAGCTTGGGTCGTTCTCATGTAGGTAGTGATAGGTCATAAGCCTTTAGACCGTGAAATAGGGGAAAGCAATTAGGGTCGTCCATGCCTTGGCTTGTCCCAGAGCTTTATAGCCCTTAGGTCTTTTCTGACCCTTTAGGCCATTCGTGGGTTGTTGGGTCATCCTGATCTCTAGCCCGTTGAAGTTGCACAACACGCTTTGCTCTTTAAATCGCTTGGTTCTTTGGCCCGCTCTGTATTACTCTAACCCGTTCCGCCTTACTCTAGCTCACGCCGCCATTGCATATGAGAGCTTTGGACCGCTCCGCATTGTTTTAGCCCGTTCCACCTTGCTTTAGCTCGCGCCGTCTTAAGCCTGACGATACTAGATCCTGCCACGTTGGTTTGGAGCCTATAGGTTGCTCCGACGGCCTAAAGAAGGTATGAAATAATTACGACTTTGCCACCTGGCCTGAAACTCAGCTATAAATACCCCCCTCATTCCTTCATTTAAGGGACTAAATTTTATGACCCCGCGGGGCTGTCCAATCATTTCCTCAGCAACTATAAGTAATTCCTACAAATCCAACCATCTCCAATTCAAGATCAGACATGGAACTCTCCATCAAATCACGAACGATTGAGTATCCCTTTCAAATACCAAACCTTGAATCGTTCGGAGAGAGGAGCGTTTTCTAGTTCAGGTTCGTAACAAGGCTTACGAATAACGAGTGGTTTTCAACAGAAGGACCAGGGGGGTAGAAGATGGAACCAATCGGGGTATAATAGGAAGCTTCTCAAATCGATGGCGCTTATGTGAGCCATCCTTCTCTTGATTTTTTCCCCTTGTATTCAGGTGCAGACAGATTTGTTTGCTATTCCAATGGTTTAAACTTAGTATCGATCCATGGCAACCTACTGAGTCATCTATCATGGGTATTTCTCAAAAATGGATCATCAGTTTGGAAAAACAGAGAACTTTATTTGATAGTAGAATATACATATGGTTAGTGTGTTCATAGCAGAGTTTTCTTCTAACTCAACAAAGAGTGAAATCTACACAGGCTTATACATTCAACAGTAAAATCATTTCCAAGCAGCAGTTAGATATCAAGTAATGTTCAGACAAGATTATTAATCTGTACTGGTTTTAACTTCATAACAGGGTACTTGGTATTAATTGTGATGTATATAAACATACATGGCCAAGTTGATAAAATCTCTTGGCATAAAAGTTTAACAGAGAATACAGGTGAAACATCTACTCAAACTAAATAGGTATTTAAGCAAGAACATACTTCAGTATTTCTGGATGGGTGCAAAACAGACAAGGATCAGCTATACAGCCGTTTATCATTTTGTACAGAGGTCAAAACCTAGCATATGATCAGACGTAGTTTAACATCTTATTCTAATACTAGTATTAATAGAAACAGCAACAATGAAGTTTTAGTTTACTCACCTTGAAATTGTTCACTGTAGGGTATTTGGTTCACTAGTTTTAAACTTCAAATACATGGTTTTATTTCCTATTTGCCATGCAGATCTAATTAGTTCATTCCATACATTCAAACATTCATGTCAATATATATGTATGCCTACATCACACAAATAGAAGCAGTTTACAATGGAAAAGAAAAGTGTTGTACTCATGAATACACTGCTGCTGCTTTATAATTTGTTTACTTGTTTTTAATTATGTTTCCAGTTTTGACACGAAGATTTAATTTGCTAGATTCAATACGACATTCATAAACATATATAAATATATATATATACATATATATCATACAAACATAAATACTTTAAAGTAGAATACAAGGGAAGAGTTTGCTCACATTTTTCAGTTTCAAGACCCTTTTTATTCTCAGATTTCCCTTTTGTTCTTCTGCCATTTATATCCTAGTTCAACCCAGGTTCTTGTGTGAAAAAACGTGGTGGTATATGAGCGTATTTATAGCTGAAACAAGTATTAAAATATGTCCTAGCTTGGGCTATAATAGGGTAGGTATGGGGCTGTTTGAGTGATGTAAAGACTGCTACAGAATGGATTGAAAAGAGGTGCACTGTTAACTCATTTCTCATTTAATTCTCTCCATGTGCATGCCAAGAAGTGCAACATACAAAACAGTGTATATATGTGTACTAGCTATGTATCAAAGGGTTGTAGGAGCTAGGCTATTTAAGGGTAGAGATGGTGATGGTTTTAGACTATCCAATTTGATTGAAAAGGGGAGTATGCACGGCCAGGTTGCTGAAGTACACATGTGTGTACAAGAACATGTGCTGATATGCTATAAAAATAGGCTATGTTAGGGTAGATATATGGGCTGTTTTGAGGGTAGATAGCTGTTGTATTCTTGATTGAAGAAGATGCTGTTGTGAAGGCTTTTCCACACATTAAATTCTTTCCACGTCTGTCGTGCCTAGACAGACAAAACACATGTAAATATGTACCCAAAAATGTTTTTAAACCAAGCATCATTGCTAAGTAACTAAATCATGATTGATTTAGGCTGAAATACCTAGGAAAAGGTGTGCTAGGGAACCAGTGTGAAATAATTTTACTGTACAATATGTATAGATGTGTGCATAGATATGTATGGTGTTGTCTACATCTTCTATTCTATAGGATGTAAAAGGATGCTAAGCCTAGAGTTTTTAGCTAGATTGATTAAATCATTAGGCTCAGCTCTACATGTGCAGCCTATATGTATATATATAAAGAAATCAAGCTACATAGTAAAGCAAATCAATATATTTAAATGTTTTAGATATAGCAAAAAGTTCAATTCTAAGGTAAATGCAAGCTAGTTACACACACACACACACACACACACACACACACACACACACACACACACATATATATATATATATATATATATATATATATGTGTGTGTGTGTGTGTGTGTGTGTGTAGTTATTTACTCTATGGATTAAAAATAGCAAATTTAGTGTATAAAACCAGCATAAAAATTTATTTATGGAAAACTAATTTTATAATTTACATGTAACAAAACAAGTTTAAACAAAAACAACACTTACTTGAGTATATTTAAATATAACAAGTAAAAATATACAGATAAGATTTTTAACTGATTATTATTCTAATTCTTTTTATCTATCTCATCTGTATTTTAACAAGAATTTAAAACACATCAAAAATACAAATCAAAATGATGCAACATTATTTATTGCTTTTATACACATATATATACTGGCTAATAAATTTTAAATCATTTATATACGGGAATTTCTCAATATTTATTATTCACAATTTATTAATTTAAATTCATTATTAAATAAATTGTATTATGAAAACAGTCAAAAACTGGGACGTTATAATCTACCCCACTTTAAATAAAATTCATCCTTGAAATTGAAGAGTAATGAGGAGATTATAGTTATAGACTTGTATTCAAAACAAATACATAGTTTAACCCCTCATAATTATAACAAATAAGGTGTCCAAAATACATAGGTTAACTGCCAAACAATTCAAGCAATCAAGATATTCAATATACCATCAATAAGCTGTCAATTATAGCCATCTTCATAATTAGAAATATTTGTTATTACAGTTGGAAAACATTCCCATTTCTTTAACATTCATCAGTTCCTGACTGTAAATCATAAGAGAATAATTTTCTATGTATCAACCCCGAAGACCGAAATCAACATCAGACCAATACTTAGAAAATCGTTCAACTCAACCAATCTCCGGTTAGGTTCCAATTTCTTAACTCCAGTTAAATTTCCAAACTCCAGAATCCAAATTTTCGATTTTTAATTCCAAAACAATCTGAAATCATATAACTTGATTCCATTTAAATTCAAAACCGTTGAATTCTTCCAAATCATTTTGTTTTACTCAATAAATTTCTAGTTTGTCTTATTGTATATCTCTTTCTTACATAAATTTAATATGCGTATATATAACCATTTAATCTAACAACAATCGACACATCCATATATAACAATAATTTCAGAAAATTATTCTTTTATATCAAATTATAATTTTAGGCAAAATTATTTTATTTACCCTGCTTTTACAATAATACTATTTTGAATTGTTCTATTTGAGAGTTTAGAAAATCTTTTCGATCCAATGTTCGACGACTGTATCGACCAAATTTTTTAAATCACTCGACAAACCAATCATCACAATATAAAATAGTTTTTATACAATCTACAAATACACGCTCATATATATACTCTCAGACTCAGTCTAGGGTATTACTAACCCCATCTTTATCGAGTTACGCCACAGAGCCAAGGTTACTACTAACCTTCAGCTCTAATACCACTGTAATGACCCAAGGAATTTCGATCTTGAAAATCGACATAAATACGCCTCCTGTATAACATGTCAACAATTCAAGTATCGGAAATACCAGATCATTAATAGAAAAAAGTTAGATGGTGAGAAATAGAAAGATAGAAAAGTAGAATAGAAGAAATAAGATAGAAAAATAACACAACAGCAACAAAGTAACACGAATCTCATAGCGCAATGAACAAAATATAATATATAACATCATTTGAAATACAAAATATTATTAGTACTTACATATGTCATCACAATACATCACATATACAATACAACAGAAGTAAACTCTATATATCTATCATTGAGGCCTCCTGCTCCAAGCTCCTCCGGTAAATCTGAAAAATCCTGAACTACTCGACTGCCCATACAAATTTGGGCACCCAAGAGTTTAGGGGAAACATAGAAAAATAAACTTTGGGTCAGTTGGGACTGGTGTGAGTAAACAAATTTAAACAGTTTGCTTAACTTGGAAAATTTCTTTTGAAAGAAAAGATAATCGTAAGACCGATCCACACATAAACACGGATGGTTTTTATCTTACGATAACCCAAAACATTTTGAAATCATAATTATTCTAATATTATAACAATGTCTAGGGTTTTCCACAAATATATTAGAATCTAGCAGAACGCTTGCATCTCACGCTCCACATATATAGTATACAATCAAAACCACGAGTGCTTATTGGAGATTGGATTTTCGACTATGACAAGGTATGGAACCACCTTTTGATAGTGTATCTCTAGAGGGGAATACATTGGGTTTAACAAGAACGTCTTGCAAACCCGCCCATACATGACCAACCACTCATTTCGCGTGAGTGTATCGAATGTATATCACCAACGGTTGGATCAGCAACCGTTTCCTGAAAAGGGACAGCATCGAATAGATTAAAGAAGGAAATGAAATTTCTCTAGATAGGTGATTATACACCCTTATGGGAGCGACCCACATAGCCATGCTGCCTACCCAATTTTTATCATTTCCCGGTTATGAGGCTTGAGGTTATAACTTACCTTTAGAACAATATATCTTTATTCACTTTGAATGCCACATCGTCAAACCCGTCAAATCAAAAATTGATTTCCCCAAAACCACGGATAAAAAGCTAAGGGAAATGAATTACTCCGCCACCAAACATAGTTTTGAAGAGATCAATTTACCGATCTGTTAGGTGTACTCTATCAGATAATCGGCCGTATAAGTTGTCCTGGGTCTGGACAAACCGAAGGCACCATTCTGTAACCAGAACAGTCTTTGCATAAACACCGTCTTTAGTTGTCTTCAAATATCTCTGACTCGTGTAAATCGAATCGAAGTGGAATATATATTCTAGAATCTTCGAAACGACAACGTTAATATCTTTTAGAGTCAATTGATACTTAATAGTAATCAAATCAACATATTTAATGTGGTTTCTATATCCTAATTGATTATCAGGATCTATTTGATAAAATTATTTTACATATAAGATTCAACATACAGATTTAAATGGTGATCTAATACAGAATGATGTGTAAATGTTTACTTTAAACTATTCAAGTTAAAATAATCACAACATAACTATCAAATCAATCAACCATTAATTCCCATAACATAACCTGTCGATTATAGTTCGACAATTCAAATTCAACCAATAATCGTTCAAAATTGGTTAAAAATGATTATTTCCATATTTTACCTATTTAAACTTGATCCAGTTTACGAGTCTATCCCTTTACAGAAATTGTTGATTATAACAGTAGTGTTGTAATCCATACGCTGAGATATAAAACATTTATTTTAGCTTATACTTTACTTCTGTAAATAAATTAATAATTAAATGTTTTATTAAAACGGGAAATAAACGATACTTCCCTAATTTCGACATATTTAATTTTTCATCTCAATTTGATTTAACTTGTGAACTACAGAATAATCTTATTATTAGAAGATTTACCTAATTCCCTTACTAATTTCTTTTACAACTAAACCACATCTACAAACACTTGTTTTAAATGTTATTTACTTAGAACTATGAATAATATTTCTTCTCGACTCTTTTTATTTAATCAACTTGATTTCATTTGGAAATACTATTCCAAGTTATTCATCGAGTCATTTTATTTAATAATTAATAATTTGGGAATATTAATTTCGGACTCTTCGAAATGATTAGCACGATGTCTTTTATGGTTAGTCGATAATTAAGATTCAATTCTTTTTCAATGGAATAGTTATCAACTTAGCACAATTCATTTTATATACTTTTTAATTTATAAACTTCAATAAAAAAAAAATGGTATATGTCTGCAATGCTTAAATCCAGATATTTTGACTATCTTTTATAAACGACCAACTTAAACTTGTGCGTCGCACATGGTACTTTACTCTAAAATGTCTGCTTGTTCGTACGACTTTTCATACCTTTGTTATACTTTGTAAATTATATCTTTATTCCTAAATAATCATAAATAACTTAATTTACACTACTTTCTATTTTATATTTTATTATTTCCTTTTTGCTTTCTTTTTAAACTCGTTGAATGTTATTTACTTAGAACTGTGAATAATATTTCTGCTCGACTCTTTTTATTTGATCAACTTGATTTCTGGAGATACTATTCCAAGTTAATCATCGAGTCATTTTATTTAATAGTTAATAATTTGGGAATATTAATTCCGGACTCTTCGAAATGATTAACACGATGTCTTTTATGGTTAGTCGATACTTAAGAATCAATTTTTTTCAATGGAATAGTTATCAACTTAGCACAATTCATTTTATATACTTTTTAATTTATAAGCTTCAACCAAAAAAATGGTATATGTCTGCATTGTTTAAATCCAGACATTTTGACTATCTTTTATAAATGACCAACTTAAACGTGTGCGTCGCACACAGTACTTTACTCTAAAATGTCTGCTTGTTTATATGACATTTCATACCTTTGTTATACTTTGTAAATTATCTATTTATTCCTAAATAATCATAAATAACTTAATTTACACTACTTTCTATTTTATATTTTATTATTTACTTTTTGCTTTCTTTTTAAACTCGTTGAACTTATAAAGCCGAGCTACTACGTTTGATTTTCTTACTACTGTCTTTCCTTCCACCTGCCCACTATATTTGGTTTATTTTTGGTCATATAAAATAAAAATCTCTTTTTATTCTTCTTCTTTTATTTTTAATCTAGATTTTCTTTTTTTATTTTACAACTTGTTTTATTAGAAACCTGGTCTGCTTGTTTATACGACATTTCATACCTTTTTTATACTTTGTAAATTATCTCTTATTTCCTAAATAATCATAAATAACTTATTTTAAGCTACTTTCTATTTTATTATTTCCTTTTTGCTTTCTTTTTAAACTCGTTGAACTTCCAAAGCAAAGCTACTATGGTCTTACTACTGTCTTTCCTTCCACTTGCCCACTATATTTGGTTTCTTTTTGGTCATATAAAATAAAAATATCTTTTTATCTATTTTTATTCTTCTTCTTTTATTTTTAATTTAGATTTTCTATTTTTATTTTACAACTTGTTTCATTTGAAACCTGGTCCAAAAATCCCTTTCTTCTTCACTTGCCAAAGTACCGCTTTCCACTCCTAAACTCATACCATACATGATGATTCACACAAAATCCTCTTGCCCGATCACCTTGCCAAGTACCAAATCTCCATTTGCCAAAGTACCACTTCATTTTTCCAAATACCACCTTCATTTGCAAAGCACCACTTTCTTGTGCCAAGTGCTAAACTCCATCGTGCCAAATTCCACCTTTCCTCAGCACCAAGTACCAGATTTTCCTTGCCAAGTGCCCACTTACCACTTTCATTTACCAGTATCAAGTGCCACTTTTAGTTCCTCGTTCTCTTGTTCTTCTTGCTATCCTTTTTCCTTGACTTACTTTGCACCGCATGTTTTTGCACACGTACAACCGCCTCTCTGGCAATCTCACCCTCCCAAATACTGTCACAAATGCCATATCATCGCCTGAAACCGACCCGTACATCAGAAAACCCTGCCACCATTCGAATCGAAATCCAAAGTTCAAACTGGGGCTTCAACTAAAATGTCTCCTACTAAAACCGCTCGCGATGTCACATCACCCCTCCAGTCCTTACCAGACAACGCCTTGAGCTTGCCGACAATCTCCTCTCCAAACTCCACCAGGTGCGCAGCCTCACAATTTCCCCGAGCCAATGCAGTTAGATGATGAACAATGGTTTCAAAAATGAACCCAAAAACCCTATTTTCCTATTGTCCTCACAATCCACCCATCAAAAAAATCATATACTATTTTTCTAGTGATCGCCACCCCCTCACGCTTCTTCTGATATCACGCCCTCGAATTCCGGTTGCCTTGATCGCCGGATATTGGTCAAAATGTATTTTTCGTTCATCACGAATTATCACGGCAACCACTCTCTTAAAAATCATAAAATTACGACTAAAAATCATTTTTTGGTATCACGGTTTCATTTATATATGAAAAGCATGATTGTAGGTTGTTTGAAATTTCATGTTATAGTGTTGGTCACAGAGAACAATAAGATTTTCTGGTTTCTTATTCATACATTCATTTCATTGTTTTTCCCTTATATTCAGGTGTAGACAGATTTGTTTGCTACTCCAATGGTTTAAACTTAGCATCGATCCATGGCAACCTACCGAGTCATCTATCATGGCTAATTCTCACAAATGGATCATCAATTTGAAAAAACAGAGAACTTTATTTGACAATAGAATATAATATGGTTGGTGTGTTCATAGCAGAGTTTTCTTTTAACTCAACAAAGAGTGAAATCTACATAGGCTTGTACATTAAACAGTTAAATCATTTCCAAGAAGCAGTTAGATATCAAGTAATGTTCAGACAAGGTTATTCCTTTGAACTGGTTTTAACTTCATAACAAGGTACTTGGTATTAATTGTGATGTATATAAACATACATGGTCAAGTTGATAAAATCACTTGGCACAGAATTTTAACAGAGAATACAGGGGGAACATATACTCAAACAAAATACGTATTTAGGCAAGAACATACTTCAGTATTTCTGGATGGGTGCAAAACTGACAAGGATCGGCTATACAGTAGTTTATCATTTTGTACAGAGGTTAAAACTTAGCATATGACTGGACATAGTTTAACATCTTATTCTAATACTGGTATTAATAGAAACAACAACAATGAAGTTTTAGTTTACTCACCTTGAAATTGTTCATTGCTGGTTATTTGGTTCACTGGTTTTAAACTTCACATACATGGTTTTATTTCCGATTTGCCATGCAGATCTAATTAGTTCATTCCATACATTCAAACATTCATGTCAATGTATATGTATGCCTACATCACACAAACAGAAGCAGTTTACAATGGAAAAGAAAAGTATTGTACTCATGAATACACTGATGTTGCTTTATAATTTGTTCACTGGTTTTTAATTCTGTTTCCAGTTTTGACATAAAGAATTAATTTGCTAGATTCAAAACGACATTCATAAACATATATATCTATATATATATACATATATATCTTACAAAATAAATATTTTAAAGTACAATACAAGCGAAAAGTTTGCTCACAGTTTTCAGTTTCAAGACCCTTATTTATTCTCAGATTTCCCTTTTTTTCTTCTGCCATTTATATCCTAGTTCAACCCAGGCTCTTGTGTGAAAAATGTGGTGGTTTGTGAGCGTATTTATAGTTGAAACAAGTATTAAAATATGTCCTAGCTTGGGCTATAACAGGGTAGGTATGGGACTGTTTGAGTGATGTAAAGATTGCTACAGAATGGATTGAAAAGAGGTGCATTGTTAACTCATTTATCATTTAATTCTCTCCATGTGCACGCCAAGAAGTGCAACATACAAAACAGTGTATATGTGTACTAGCTATGTATCAAAGGGTTGTAGGAGCTAGGCTATCTAAGGGTAGAGATGGTGATGGTTTTAGACTGTCCAATTTGATTGAGAAGGGATGTAAAAGGATGCTAAGCCTAGAGTTTTTAGCTAGATTGATTGAAGTGTTAGGCTCAGCTCTACATGTGCAGCCTATATGTATATATACCAAGAAATCAAGCTTCATAGTAAAGCAAATCAATATATTTAAATGTTTTAGATATAGCAAAAATCTTAATTCTATGGTAAATGCAAGCTAGTTACATATATATATATATATATATATATATATATATATATATATATATATATATATATATATACACATATAGCTATTTACTCTACGAATTAAAAATAGCAAATTTAGTGTATAAAAACAACATAAAAATTTATTTATGAAAAACTAATTTTATAATTTATATATAACAAAACAAATTTAAACAAAAACAATATTTACTTGAGTATATTTAAATATAACAAGTAAAAATATACAGATAAGATTTTTAGCTGATTATTATTCTAATTCTCTTTATCTATCTCATCTGTATTTTAACAAGAATTTAAAACACACTAAAAATAGAAATCAAAATGACGCAACATTATTTATTGCTTTTATACACATATATATACTGGTTAATAAATTTTAAATCATTTATATACAAGAATTTCTCAATATTTATTATTCACAATTTATTAATTTAAATTTATTATTAAATAAATTGTATTACGAAAACAGTCAAAAACCGGGACGTTACACTAGCCCATTAAAGCTGCACAACATGCCTTGCTCTTTAAATCACTTGGTTCTTTGGCCTGCTCCATATTGCTCTTACCCGTTTCGCCTTGCTCTAGCTCGCGCCGCCATTGCATACGAGAGCTTTGGACTGCTCCACATTGTTTTAGCCCGTTCTGCCTTGCTTTAGCTCGCGCCGCCTTAAGCCTGACAATACTAGGTCGTGCCATGCTGGTTTGGAGCCTATAGGTCGCCCTGACGGTCTAAGGAAGGTATGAAATAATTATGACTTTGCCACCTGGACTGACTCACCTATAAATACCCTCATCATTACTTCATTTGAGGGACCAAATTTTATGACCCCGAAAGGATGTCCAATCATTTCCTCAACAACTTTAAGTAATTCCTACAACTCCAACCATCTCCAATTCAAGATCAAACATGGAACTCTCCATCAAATCATGGAAATCCACTCAAAAGCTTGGTGAATCATAGATCTACTTCTCAAATTGCTATACTTAGAAGATTTCTCTATTTCTTTTGGCTTTTTGGATTAAATCAAGAGAAGAGTGTGTGAGGATGAAAATCTATGTAATGAGAGAGTATATAAACCTTGTAAATTTGCATGTGATAAAGTAAGTTTCTCTCAAAGTAGATGTAGATATTTTCTAAGATTGAACCACTATAAAATTCGTGTTCTTCATTTTTTGCTTTCTGTTTGTGATTGTGGTCTCGCTTTAACCATAGGTGAAATGTTTGCATAACACCTTTGGTGTTGGAATCAAATTTTGGTTTTAACATTTGGCGCCCACTATGGGGACACATTCATACTTCCTTCTCTCATGCTCTTTCATAAGGTTGAAGGCCTTGCATTGAAGTTCTAAGCCTACTTCAACCATAGATCTTACAAGTCTACGATCTAGGCCAATCGACGAACTTCCTCTCATATTCAAGTCCTTGTCTGAAATCATGAGTGAACCATCAAGGAAGATTGCCAGTAAAACTATCGAAAAGATCGACAACGCCGCTAACAAGAAACTATTCCACTCACCAACCAATTCGAAGTCGGTGAAATTTCTAAGGATGGAACGGCCGTAACGAGGAGAGAGTTGGATAAAGTTGTTGCAGGTTTAACGAGTCAAATGATTGCAAACAATATCATGCTGAAGAAACTTGAGTCTATGTTTGCCATGAAGGCCGCTGCGGCAGAAGTTACCATGAATACCGTTTATGCTAAATCTGCTCAGACATATCATACAGAAAATGCGGGTTCTTTCTCTTCAAGTCCAAATCGATGAAATTATGTCCAAGACATTGCAAATCCTAATGATCCTCAACATTAGGAAGCTAAACCACCTGCGTGCAACCACTCCGATAAAGCAACCTCTCGACAAGTGCTTGGAACTACCAATGGGGCATCTCCCCAAGGGGGAGGCCCAGGGCCCCGAAATCCGAACCGTGACTGTCTACTTAAGCAAACATCCAGCAAGGACGATGGTCTCCGCCCCATGGACCGGCACAACGAAGAGTAGCACATATCGGAGATGATTCGCAAAATCATGGAGGAAAGCTTGAAAAAGCAAGACGATGAGAAGGAATGGGGGTTTGCTCCTACTAAAGCCCCACTCACGGAGAGGATCAAGATGGCTCCATACCCAAATAAGTTCAAACCTCCGACGGTGTAAGCTTATAATGGGACTAATGATCCCAACGTGTTCTTGTTCAAATATAATCAACATATGGACGGAGCACGTGCCAAAGACGAGCTGAAATGCCTGTACTTTCCAACTTACCTCGAAGGGGTGGCTTCACTTTGGTTCAAAAAGTTACCACCCAAATCTGTGGATGATTTTACTACTTTGGCCAAGCTATTCAGAGAGCAGTTCAAACTCCAAGCTACGAAGGTACGGGATGTCATGGAGTTGAATGAGCTTGAGGAAAGGCTAGGAGAACTCATTAGGGCTTTTCTCACCCGCTTCTACACTGTCGCATCTGAGGTTGGAAATTATGAGCCTCTTTTGGACTAAATGGCTTTAAAGGGAGCCATAAACAAAAAGACCAAGCTTGGATGATGGATAAAGAAGAAGAAGCCAAGTACGCTTGAGGAAATGTTTGACAAAGCTGAGGAATATATAGGTGTGGATAAATATCCAGCTTATGCCATGGATGTTCCTGATAGCAGCGCACAACCCAAAAAGAAAAATAATGATGCGGAAGGGGGCCAAAAGAATCCTGGTGTTCAGAAAAGGGACAATGATGGAAAAGATAATCGAGCCAACAAGAAATTTCGCTTCTTTAAAAATTCAGAATTGAGTCCTTTGAGCGACACCATAGAAAACATCTTCATGGAAACTAAAGATACTGAGGAGTATCCAACACTAAAGCAAGCAAAGGTCAGTGATGCTGCAATAATATCAGGAAGGTTCAGTCGGTTTCACAACCAACCGGGCCACAATATGAATGAGTGCAGACATATGAAGAACCTTATTGAGGAATCAATAAGGAAGAATAGACTCCAACAGTATACAAAGAACCCGTAGAATACTCAAACCACTCAAGGACAAGGGACATCTGTGTGGAAGCCTAGACAAAATGAGAATGCTCCGGTTGATGTCATTCCAAGACTAATCATCAACACCATTTCAGGTGGGCCCCACCCAACCGGAAGAAGCTGGAGGGACATTGTGAAGTACACTAACGAGATGAAGAGCCTTCCAAAAGAAGAAGAACTCATGATCATGAAAGAAACCTTTCCGGCAGAGATGCCGAAGACTCAATGTGATGATATTGTGTTCAAAGAAAGAGACTCAAATGGATTGCTAACACCAACGGAAGATCCAATTGTGATTACCATCAGTTTGGGTCCAGCCATAGTCAAAAGAGTTTTGGTTGACAGTGGGGCATCCATCAATGTCCTTTTCATTAATGCATTCAATAGGACGAACCTTTCCATGGATGATGTGAAAGCTTGCCAGAATAAGATCCATGGATTCATGGGGTAACCAACTCAACCAATTGGCATCATCAACCTGCTCATCGAACTCGGAGAAGGAAAATAGAAGGTTGCCATAAAGCAAGATTTTGTCAAGGTCGATGAGCTTTCGGCGTATAATGCCTTCCTTGGGAGGCTAACCCTTGCAGCATTTAGGATAACAATGGCTCCATGGTGCCTGACTATGAAATTCCCTACTGAAAATGGAGTCGGTGTGATTATAGGTGACCAACAGGAAGCAAGGGAATGTTATATGGCGGAACTTGTTGAAGTTAGGAAGAAGGAAGTGAAGAAGGATGTGGAGACTCCGCTCCGCATTCATGACGCCTCTTTATAGCAATTAGGGCGGGGCCCTTACACTGGCAAGCACAGCGGAGCTTAGAAGGAGATTGATCCAAGGAAAGCCAGTGTGGGGGAAAATAGAGCGGCACTAGCTAAAGCCACACTCTCTATCTTGGTACACGACAAAGATCCTGGCAGAGTCATGAAAATAGGTTCTCAGCTGGGCTTGAAATTGCAAAGAGAATTAACTTTGTTTTTGAAAGAAAATTTAGATGTTTTCGCTTGGACATATTCCGATATGTGCGGAATATCGCCTGATGTAATTGTGCATAAATTGAATATTAATCCAAGTTTAACTACATTAAAACAAAAGAGATGAATTCAAGGACCCGAAAGATCTGTAGCATTAAAAGAAGAAGTAGATAGGTTGTTCAAGAACAACTTTATACGAGAATCTACATATCCTGTAACACCCCACGTCCGTTAATGTCACTCACAAAAGGAATGCATTAAGTTTCATGGAGCGTTATAAGAAAATAGAACAGAATATTACAAGACAGATGCATAAAATAATGCTTGAAAAATTAATAACTTTATTGCAGCGGAAACAGAAATAAGTTTGGTTACATCTTTAAACCCATTGCACCAAAACCAAGTAAATAATATCAGTCCTGTACAAAAGCTATTAGAGTACATAATTTTTGAAACCATAGTCCCCAATCCAAAATGCCATATGAAAGAGAAACAAAGCTAAGCATTGCTTTCAGCACTTCAAGCAGGAAAGTCTGAATCAAGCTTCAACGTGCCCACCCTGAGAACCTGAGGGGGGGAGGGGGAAGGAAAGAAAAGAAGCAAAACAAAAGGGATCAGACATAAAATCTGGCAAGTCCAGTGACTTTAACAATATAATTAGTAAAGCAACATGATAAGAACATAAACTGGATGTAAGAGATGACTATAACATAAGCAGATACGACAAGGTAGCAAGATGAACAGGATGTAACATTGACTGCGCTTCTAACCACTGTAAGATATTCTCTGCACCGCACCAATACTAGTTTCATACTAAAAGATGATCCCTCTTGACTAAATAGGATTATGATAGTTTCGTGTACTTCTAGCAGCTCTCATAAGGAACCAACGTGCACCTATCACCACTAGATGTATCCACTATCCTCCATGTTCGATTATGTACCTCTAGCTGCTATCATAGGTAACCAATGTGCACCTATCACCACTAGATGTACCCTCCCTACTAATCATAATAATGGTAGCTTCATGTACTCCTAGATGCTCTCGTAGGTGCCCCACTTGCTCCAACCACCACTAGTTGTACCCACTACCCTCCCCATTCGATTGGCTCCCTAACCTCGTAGATACTTGTGCTGGTCCCACAATAGGGTGTATCACTCCCAAAGGTGGCAACCTCGATACTACTGAAATGCGCAGCTTATACCTACACGATGCAACAACGTCTTACCTACCAGCCCGGATGTAATAACCCACTATTTTTAACGATTCAAATTCCGATTTAAATCGTATTTTTATTTAAAAAATATATTCTTTGGTTTTTCATAATGGGAATTTGATATTCGAAATACATATAGTGAAATGTAGCAGCTGTGAAAGTTTCGTCGGAAAATTTGAATGTCGTCGATCGCGCAATTTTTCAGTGTAAAGCTGCGTATAATAGTTCAAATTTTAGCGATTTTAAAATCTCTCCGAAACCAGTTCGGACAAACACGAAAAATATTTTATTTATTGTCAATAATCCAACGGCGAAATTCGTTTCGCAAAAATTGGACGTTTTGACCTCCGTTTTCCATCCGCATTTCTACGTTAAAGGGGTCCATAACGCGTTTTTGAACGAAGCGTGCAGACACTACAAATTATATACCGTTGTGTCCGTCTCATCGCGCTGATTACCGAAATATATTCATTTGTCAGTTTCAGTGTTCTTTGCGCTAAAATTGTGAAAAATCTCACACAGTTCATATTTAAAACGGAGCCATTTGAGTTCGATGTATCCCCTTTACGATCTTACATATCTTTCTGTATATTTTGGGTCTGCAAAAGATGTATTTTTATTTTACTAAACTATCTAAATATTTTTTTGTTTTCAAAATGGGCACTTTCATTCTTTTAAATTTCCATTTCTTACATGCATTTACATGCATATGCATGGAACATTTTCCATTTCAAAAAGCCATGCAGGTTATATATTTAAGCATTTGTTTCCTTATCTTACCAAGCTATCTACACATATTTGTCTCTAATGCCTTGCATGCACGTTCCAAGTTCATGCATTTTCAAGTCCTAACATTTCAACAATGTAATACCCTATTGTTTCCTAACTATTTATGTACTAGTTGCATCCTTTTGTTTGCAAAACCATACATCACGCATAAGCTGCAGGGGTGGTTTATTTTCAAAGCTTACGATCACTGGCGTCCTTTCATCATTAATGCAAACATCCCCTATATGTCCTTATATTATTACTTACTAAGGAAGTATACACGCAAGAAAAAGAAGGGGGTGGCACTATTCATTCCTCTTTAATATATTGGTTCACAGTAAGCACTACTACCCCATCTCTCTTCTTGGCTCACACCTCCACAATATACAAATTGCATTTTTCTTCTCAAACTTGGACACACATGGAATCAAGGGGATTGTTCCCTTTCCTTCATGAAACATGCACTCATTTTTTTTTCCTTTTTGCATGAAGCAAAATCACACAGCAAGCTTTTCAATTCTCAAGTGAACATTTTTTTTCTTTTTCACGGCAACACTTTCTCTTCTTCTCCTTTTTGTTTCCTCTTTTCATAAGCTATGCAACAAAAAAAAACATTTTCATATTTCATTCTCCTCAAAAAAAAAAAAAAAAAAAAATCCCGCATGGAACAAAATGGAAGGTGCAGCAATGGAAATTTGCACGCATGCAATATAAGAAAAAGGCAAGAGAAATTAAGGTTGCATGCAAAAGAAACGCATGCATGCATATGTAGGATGTGGATTCTGTAGCAAAAGAAGATAGGGCTACTGTTCATTTCAAAGTGTTTTGCAATAAATGTTTTCAATGGCACTAAAGTGGGAGGAAGGCTTTCATTTGCAATTTTGCGGCACCCTCTATGTTTAAAGAATGGACCAAGCATGAGGATATGAAGACGTTTAAAAAGAAAAAAGAAAAAAAAAAGAAGTTAGAAGAAGTGGACGTGAGGAGCATGCATGAACGGTTGGGGCGATGATGTTTGTAGACGTTTGGAACTTTGGATCTTGGGTTATACCATGCGCCGTAACTTTTGGTTTGGGGTGAGATTGAAAAAAGTTAAGTTGCAGTTAGTTAAGTTAAAGTTATTAACTTGTTTAGTATTTTAGTTAGCTTAAATTCAATTAGATTAGTGAACTTGCCTTTAGTAAAACAGAGTCTATAACGTAGTAACTTGGCTACATGACTATTCATTAAGCGGGGGAGGGTAAGTATACAGGCAATACAAATATTTTCTACACTTGGCTAGATGACTATTCATTAAGTGGGGGAGGGTAAGTATACAGGCAATACAAATATTTGCTACAGGAGAACGCATGCATATTTGGTTTAGGGTAGGATGGTTTAGTTAATTTTATTTAATAGTTAATTTAGTTAGTATGTCTATTTACAACCGAACCAGCAAGCTAACCATTTAAAATATACTTTCATCGTACATAATTCATTTTATTCGCGGTTTCGAATGCTAGATTCATGTTGACAAATATCACATGTTCACATAGTTAGTTGACATGTTTGGATTAAGTGCATGTATGCAAGGTTAATAATAATAACAATAATAATAATAATAATAATAATAATAAAATTAATAATAATAAAGGGGGTTTCATGTGAATACCTGTAGCTTGCATGGCGGCATGCAACTAAGTTGTCCCTTTTAACCTTTTGTTCATACGTTTTGCAAATTGCATTCTAATGCATGTAAGATTTTGTCTAATTTGCCGAATAGCTTCGAGTCCTTAATAAATAAATAAAAAAGAATTAACTTTTATTTTGGAAATCAAACTTCGCTCGGTATATGCATGTCTTAACCGTAATTTCTTTGTTCAGTCGCTGAAGTTTCGGTGTTGTTTCGGTTTCGCGCCTGTCTGTTATCATCTCTACTTCTGTGCCACGAAAGGTGAGTTTTCTCTCATCTGCAAAAATATTCACATTTTTGTGAAATTGAAATCATTGATTGATTTGATTATTTGTTTGTTGGTTGCTATTTTAAATGGACATCTAATTTAAATTGTTAGAAATTAAACTGACAGTTAGTTTATTTTTGAATTAAATTGCTAGTTAAACCCCAATACATATAATCAGTAAATTATTGCAAATTGAACTGTTTTGGATGATGATTGTGATGGATGTCTATTTATGGATATATTGAACTGTACGGATGTTGCTTATATTTTTATATCAGTGTTATCACCGTGGATGTTACACTATCATTTCGAATAAATTAAGAAATAGGTTGAAATGATATATACCTATGACATTTGACCTTTGGATTGAAATGATATATATCCATTCCCTGAAATTAAAATTTTAAATTTTAAATAACTGATCACTTGGCCACAGGATAGAGAATTATTATACGGACACCGGATTGATTAAATCTATAAATTTTAGAATTTGTGAAACTAATTTAAATAAGTGATTCTGTGTAAAGAAAATGAATTGAAATTATTTAAATTGAATTATACACTGGAATTTGAATTTGAAATGTTGAAATTGAATTATTTCAATGGTTTAAATCTTTATTTAAACGTTGAAATTTAGTTCGAATTGAAATGATCTAATTTGTTATTTTGAAATTTGAACTAAAATTGGTTATAAATTGAAATCATTCCGAATTGAATTATATGGGAATGCTGAAATTGAATTATTTCAAAGTTTTAAATCTTTATTTAAACATTGGAATTTAATTCGAATTGAAATGATCTAATTGGTTATTTTGAAATTTGAAGTAAAATTGGTTATAAATTGAAATCATTCCAAATTGAATTAAATGGCTTAAATAAATATTATGAACTTGAACTCGGATTTGATTTGAATCGAATAGATTCAAATAATATTTTGAAATTGGAAGTTATCCTTTAGAATGGAATTATTCTTAAATGAATTTGATTTTGGAATCGGTTTGGATTGGAAAATTGGAAATCAATTTGGTTTGTTTTGAGATTTGAACTTAGGTTCAGCTTTATTGAAAATGGAAAGAAACTGCTGATTTGAAATTATTTTTATACAAACTATTTTATATACAAACTATTTTCTGAATTCTATCCCTTTGATATATGGAGTATTTTATATAAATTGTTTCCAAAGCCTATTCTTTCTGTATATATATTAAGTACTTATTTTATAAAATATTTTAATATACATAACCATTTCAATACTCACGTTGTTTTGATTTCCAAACTATACCACATCTTCCAACTATTTACAATTATTCAAAAATTTATTTAAACCCAAAGACTATTTCAAACTTATAAATTGTTTTAGAGGTGGAATTGTTTACATTTAAATCTCTGATTTAAAAGTAAATATGATTATTTTGATGTTAAAATCATAAATGAATTCAAAACTATTTTTGAAGTAAATTGAATGATTCGAAGGAAATGTGGTTAATTGAAGTTATTACCAATTATTGAATTTGAAATTTATCTCAAAGTGAATATGAATTTTGAAAGTAAATATTATTGTAACTAAAATAATATGATATTTTAAAGTGAAATTTGTTTAGGTGAATATGATATTTTGATATCATAACGGTTCACTTTTGAAACATAAAAGTACCAGTCGGTGTGTAACATGACGTTTGGTTGTTAAAGAGACCGACCCTCTTAATGACATATACTCTGTCAATGTTGGAACCACTTTAACAACTGTGTACGCGGTGGAGTTCCAGAAATGAAGTAGGATGAATTTGGAGGCGATTACTAGATTTGAAGAAAGTGAACGATAATGGATGACCCTGACACTTGTGTCGATTTGAAATGACTAAAACAGGAGCCGTGCCAGACCGAATGAGGCTTGACTACCTCTTAGTGGACATCTGCTCTTCGATTTTTCTAGGCCTCGGGTCCATACTATTACTATGCAGTTGTTGTTGTTGTTGTTTTGTTGGTGCACACCCTCGATGAGAGGTATTTCCCTTTGATTCGACATGGGGCGAATGTCTACGGTGGGCCGTTAGGGGTAACCACCCATCTGGATCAGGCAAACTAGTAGCATGCTACCTTGGGTATTGCCTCATGTGCCTTGTCATAAATTTATCCTTATGCGAGACAACTACGATTTTGATATTGGCATAGGTCTATATGGGACTCACTAGCTACCAACGTTCTACTGGTTTGTTACCGGACCTGCATAGACCATGTGCTTGCAAACTGTGTAAGGATAATCAATGTAACCCTGCTTACACTATTTTTCTGACAAGTATTTGTGAATATACACTATTATAATAGTGAAATTATATTATATAGTATCTAGTTTGACGGATCCTTAGGAGATGGAAATTCCCGTAACATCTCTTGAGTTATGTGTGTGCATGTTCATATGATGTCGATTTGACTTAGATGAGAATATTTTTGCCTGATCCGAGCTTGTTTTATTTCCGCGCTATTACGCTCAGGTCAAATTTGAACATCCCAGTTTCAAAGGTTATCTTCTGAAGGATGAAGACGAAGATGGTATACTATTATTACTATTGTATTCCACTACTATTCTGCTACATTACTCTGTATTATCAGTTATGTATATAAATTGTGTAGCTCGAATGATAATGTATAACTCTAATAAATGTTGTAAAATGATCAAATGTTTATTTTAAAATAGCTTCATGAACCGTTATTTGATTATTATATTTTGTTCATTCCATTGCGAGATTCTATGCTTGTTTTCTTCTTAATTTCTAATTCTAAATTAATTCCCTTGATTATCTATAATTTTGACTATAATGGTTAAAGATATGGATCGTCATTTAACAATCTGTAAATATGTACAATTCTGAGTTAGACATGTGTGGATTATTGTCGATTCAAAAGGCACGGATTTCCAGGTCGTTACAGTTGGTATCAGAGCTTACGGTTTGGCGGTAAACCTTGGCTTTATTGGGATGTACTCATTAGAGATAGGGTTAGTTACACCCTAGAATGAGTTCTGAGTGTATATATACGAGAGAGTGTACTTGTACTTTTGATATAAAAAAATGGTTTTATATTGTGTTGGTTGGCTTATTGAGTTGAATTCGGAGTTCCAGTCGATGCATGTTGCATGCATTACCGAATGGGATTTCAAAACACTTGAACAAGGCATTCTAACACAATATTGTTTTCATGTATATTTTATATATGTAAGATAAATAATTTTGAAATTAGATGTAAATTAGTCAATACTCTTAACCTATTGACTATAACAATAAATCGGTCTTTTATATATGATTTATAACTAACCGTAAACCAAATGAATTTAAATGGAGAATATGAGATCTTTAAATTCCGATGATTTGTAAATGTTTTCAAGGTTTTAAAAAATAATAGTAGTCATATTTGAAGGATATTCAAATAGAAATTGGTTAATTACTTTATTTTGCTACGGGGAAATAAATTTCGGTGATGAGATGATCATAGTCATCGACTTTCATTTTCGAGTCTCAAAATGGGGGAGGCCACTTGGTAGCATTGCTACATATTCATTTTGGAAATAATTTTAATTTGAAATCTTGAGTATGTTTTGATATACAAAAAATTATTTATAGTATATAGTAGTTCAAAATGTTTTGAAAAGAAATTGGTATTTAAGTGTAACGACCCGGATTTTTTGATGACTTTGGTTATCGACATAAACACGATGACGACTAACCAAACATCGAAAAATACCGGTCATTAATGAAAGAAATTAGAGGGTGAGGATAGATAAGATAGAAACTTAGAATAGAAGAAGAAGAAGAACACAACATCAGAGTAACACGAACCTCACAGCGGAACGAATAACATATAATAAATAACATATCCTTAAAATAAAGGTTTTATTTGAATATACATATCATTATCAAGTACATCACTTACAACACATCGGAAATAAACAATAGCTATATGATCCTGAAGCCTCCTGCTCCAGCTCTTCAAGTATCTGTAAATCCCGACTACTTGACTGCCCGTACAAAATTGGGCACCCAAGAGTTTAGGGAAAACAAAACAAAATAAACTCTGGGTCAGTCATGCGACTGGTATGAGTAAAACAGTTTAAAACAGTTTGAACAAGTAAACGATATCTTATAAGACCACGCCGTATAACGGAACGGGTTTTTCCCTTATGAGAATCCAAATTATCTTTATATCAAAAACCTTTTGATATTATGATAATGTCTATCAACCACAATATAATAATCATCTAGCAGAAACGCTTTCATCCCACGTTCTACATATATAGTATACAATCATAACCGCAAGCACGTATTGGGTAATGGATTTCCAACTATGACAAGGTATGGAACCACCTTTCGCTAGTGTACCTCTAGAAAGGAATACACTGGGTTCAACAAGAACATCTTGCAACCCGGCCACACATGACCGACCACTCATTTCGCTTGAGTGTATCGAATGTATATCACCAACGGTTGGGATCAACAATCGCTTCCTGAATGGGACAGCATCAACAATAGATTTTTAGAAATAAATGAAACTCTAGATCAGGTGATTATACACTCTACTTCGGAACGACCGACTTAGCCATGTTGCCAGCCCGATTTCTGTCATTTACCGGTTGATGAGGCTTGAGGTTACGCTTTATCATCACATCAGATTCACTTCGAATGCCACATCGTCAAATCCATCGAAAATCACTAATTGACGTCTATAACAGTACATTATGTGTTAGCTAAAGAAGTTTCCTTCTCCGCTTCCACTCTTGGTACGGTTGAAGAAATCAATGTATGTGACCTTTTCTAGAAATAATCTGTCATACATTCATCCATACAAGTCATCCTGGAACAGGATGAATCGAAGGCACTATTCAGTATATCCATCTTAGACACTGTTATCTAAGATTTATACAACAGCCCTTTCACTTTACTCTGTCTTCAATTATCTTTAGCATATATGATTCGCAACGCTTATGCCAATACAGAGTGGTTCTTTGGATAATAATCCAACCAGTCTCTCCATATTAACAACGTTAAAATGGTCAAAACTTCGATAGTCTGTGATTTAACCATCAAAGAAAACATGTGCTCAAACAACGATATTATTTCCAAATGGAAATTCTATCAATCAATCATCAATCATATATATATATATTCGTATTTCCTTATTTTCTATGTTTAGAAAATATATGTTATTAACACTGGAAAATATTTCCATAACTTATTCCTTATTTCCAATTTCAATATTTGATTACGTTTCTGATTCTATTTGGAAAACATTTCCAAATCTTCTTTACTTGGATTTAAACAGATGTTTAAATCAACATCGTGATGACAACTCGAACCACTATACTTATTTACTAAATTCACTTAACCACTTTTGCTCTCGAACCTTAACCATTCCTTAGTTAAAAATGGAGTCAATCAAGTTGGGGTAATACTACCTCTCAGACCTTAACTGAACAACGTTTCTAACCTTGAAATAGACAAAGTTCACCCTTTTAATTCTTTAACAACTTCCTTACGTAACTCTCCTTCGAATTATCTCTTATTCGATAATTCTTTCATTCGAATAAGGTATATTCGAAAACTCTATTCAATTTACTCTATTCAATTAACCCTTATCAATTAACTCTATTGGACTAACGCTATTGAATTAACTCTATTGGACTAACGCTATTGGATTAACTCTATTGTACTAACGCCATTGGATTTAACTCTATTGGACTAACGCTATTGATTTACTCGTTTCACTTAACTCCTTTCGAATAAATTATATTAGATAACTCCTTTCACTCTATTCGAGTAAACTATATTCGATTAACTCCTTTTACTCTATTCGAATCACTAATATTCAATTAACTCCTTTTACTTTCTATTCGAGTAAACTATATTCGATTAACTCATTTTACTTTCTATTCGAATAAACTATATTCGATTGACTCATTTGATTTAACTATAATCGATTAACTCCATCGAATAACTAAATTCGATAACTCCTTCAAATAACCAAATTCGATAATTCCTTTCGAATAAACTTTATTCGATTACTCACTTCGATTAAACTAATCGATAACTCTTTTCGATTAAACTATAATTGATAACTCCTTCGATTAACTAATAATCGATAACTTTATTTAAATAACTCTAGTTCGATTTAACTCTATCGATTAACTCTAACTGATTAACTCTTTTAACTCTATTTATTCTAACAAGTAAATATCTCGTTTTATCTCTATTTATTTTAAACAAATAAATGTCTCCTTTGATTTCTATTTATCTTAACAAATAAATATCTCCTTTTATCTTCTCTATTTATTTCGTAAATAAATAACTCCTTTTCTTTTATTTATTTCCTAAATAAATAAATCCTTTTTCCTTTATTTATTTCCTAAATAAATAAATAATCACATTAAATCTATTTGTAAATATTCTACAAATATTTCCTTTTTCTATTCTATTTGTAAATGATTTACAAATATTTCTCTTTCTATTTGTTTTGCAAATATCTTTCTTTGTATTTGTTTTACAAATATATTCCTTTTCTACTCTTTTGATTTTATAATTATTTCCTTTATAAAATCCTTTTCCTTTTATATTTAAAATCCATTGATTTTATATAATAATTTATTTTCAAAATATTTCCTTTTATAAAACCGGTTGATTTTATAAAATTCCTTTATTTCAGTATATATTGAAATATTTCTTTTTACATCCCAGGGGTTTCTTACGGTATCACAATGATCGATATCATTTAAACACACATAATCATCAACAGATTATATATCACCTCATATATCACAATATATGAATAACAGTAAAATAAATGTTGAGGAGTCCAGTTGGATTCCTCCAACCTGTTTCCCTGCATCCACAGATGTTACACAATAAAATCAACATCACTCTCAGTTCCATATGATATATTCTGTTAAACAAAATCAATATAGAAATTCAACTAACTGACTAGCAGTTCAATCAAACAATCAACACATAGTCAATCAGCCAATATTTAACAGTTCTAAAAATACAATATGAAATTATAAACTGTTCAGAGTTAGTGAGATTTACTCACTTTGGACAATCATCGTCAATAACGATAACCATCGCTCGATTTGATTCGGATGGACAATTTATTTTACAATAAATTGTAGCGAGCTCAGATTCACTCCCTATCAGTCTCATTGTGTTGCTCCCATCCATACAATCCCAACGCAACTTACGGTTCGTCAATCTGACACCGTATGATAGAGTTATGTATTTTACAAGTGGGTATAAACGTTTGAATAGTTCGAATTTAAATAAACTTGAGTTTTATTTCATAATTTGGGCTTCACTTACATTAGGCCCATCACGCTTTAAAACCCACCCGCTCCAAACTAGACCCGTCTTCCCCATCCTCCAATGCCGTGACCTTCCTGAAGCTTTCCCAATGGCCATTTGCGCCTACCTTCCTCCACCATACCAACCTAACCTCTTCACTTAAATTCAAATAGAAATTACCACAATTTATCTCGTTCCCACCTCTACCTTCTCCGCCCAAAACCTTCCAGTTTGAGTTCCTCTTCGTTGTTGCGTTTCTCAGCACACCCCCTACGCTTCATAGTTCGAGCATCACTTTTTGTGACCGAAATCCACCCAAAAATCAAGATCGATGCCATTCTCCACCCTCAATCCAAAACTAACACACAACACTCACTTAAAGGCTTCAATCTCCTCTAATTTCTAACCCTAACTCGCTGTGCCAAATTCGACCTCTTCCGCAGTTCATCGCACTTATTTCTGCACACACCAAACTAAAGCCCTCGAGTGTACTAGCCTATCGAATCCAGATTTGAGTTATTTAGTTGAGTATTTGATTTTATAAAAATCCCTGAAGAATTTGAGAAAGTAGCAGCTCAGTGTTTGTTCCTTTCGTTTATAAACAGGAGGTAGTGGCTGAGAAGAAAGGTCGCGTGGCCTTGTTTTGACCAGAGAATGAATTATGGACCATGAAGGAACACGTAGGAGCAAGCATGACCACTTAAATGTTTAAATATTTTATTAAAATTAAACGATGAAATACCCTTTAAAACCAACTCATACGAGCCACAAACAACGGAAACAAAAATACCGTTGTGATCAGCGATGTGTCCTGATTCCAAGAATATAATAATACCGGTAGGTTAGCTCATCCTATGAAATCTCAAAAATGTCAATTCAGGGTGCAAAACACTCCAAATAAAAAGTTGCTTATTTAATTAATTAAAAATTACAGTAAAATTCTAAAAATTAAATTATCGTTATGTCCCAAAAGAACCTTGTCTAAATTCAAACCCGATCTCTAGTTATATCGAATAAACCGTTACGGTCGATAAACGATTCTATAGCGACTATTTTAAAATTTGATTTGGACATATCTCAAAAACCTACATGATGAAATCCTGATTTTTCTCTTCCACTAGAAAGATATACTCCACCAGCTCCACACATTTCTTGTTTCACAGAAATCCGGCTTAAAACGAATCCTGTACATTCAGTTGAAGTTCAAATCGCCAATTAACGAACTGCAGCGCCATTTCAAGCTTGATTTTAATTATAATATAATTATACGTTCAAACTGTCGTTTAAATAATATATTCATTATTCTACTTCAATTCTAAGCTGAATTAAATATCATAGATGATCCAGTTCACACCATATCGCCATTTCAGCCAATTCTAATTATTTCAAAATTAAATATATTATTTAATTTATTATTTTAATTAAATATTCACCATTATTTAATTCAACGATCGTGAAATCTTTTAATCACCTTTTAAATAATTAAATAAATTAATTATTATACTGCTGAAAGTGCGGGTCATTACATTCTTCCCCACTTAAAATAATTTCATCCTCGAAATTGCTAAGGTAGAGGACGACCCTATCGACTGGTTAGAACATTTTTGTTCACTTCTTAACTTCAGTTTCAACTGAACCAATTTAATTTCAATTAAATATTAATTAATTCTTATCAACGAAAATTTTCAAAAATCCTGAAAATTTTCTAACGCCTTAACTTTTCGAAAAATTTCGCCAGCACCTCCTTTGTACTGGTCAATCGGTCAAACTCCAACTCGCCTCTCTGGGCCATCTCCATCCCAAAAGAAAATCAAACAGCCAAGCGGCTTGCCAATTCGGCTCATAATCTTATATCCAATAAAAATATAAACTTGTACCTTTTTGTCGGGCATATCAACTCTATCATTTTCACTTGCTGTCAATTCAGCATATACCAGTGTTATCCCAATCAAATTCCAATCTGCTTTTATCCACAACACAACCATTCGTTTATATCCGAGCCAAATATCATTTCAACTCGAGTTTCTTCTCGATTCCCAACTCTTAACTTGATTGTCACATTACACTTCAATTTTGAATCTCACAATCCAATTTGTCTTGATATCATTCTATATCAATCTCAGTTACCACTTTACTAGCTTTACTTTAATTCAATTTTGCTTTCACAAATTTCTGTTAAATTTGTTTTTAATTCAAACAGTCTTTCCCTGGGAGTTTTTTAAACAATTTACTCTTTTCAAAAATTAAATTTTCCTTTTGAACATGTCACTGAGCCCTTAATTAATATTCCATTAGTTATATCACTTCTCTATTTCTTTATCAATATTTGTTAACCGGATATTTTCAATAACCATATTGGCCTTTTATGTTATTTGGAAAACATTTACGAATATCGCCTTCCTTTATTTTCTAAACTTTAGAAAATATATGCTATTTATAATTGGAAAATATTCCAATTACTTATCTCTTTTCCGATCTCGTTTATTTATATACTTAGGAAATATTCTTTATTATATTTCCAAGCTTACACTTATTTGGGTTTAAACGGATGTTGTGTAAAACATCGTTACGACAACCCAAATACTATATTCAACTAACTCTTATTCAACATTGATCTTTGAGCCTGAAATCTTACTATTTATTTGTTAATAATGAGATCAATCAAGTTGGGGTATAACTACCCCTCAAACCTTGATTGAATAACATTTATAACATCAAAACAGATATGATTACTTACTCGAATAATCAATACCATACAACTACTTATTCACTTTTAAACATGTATACTCTTCCTCTTTCTATTCTTACTAGATTTTATTCTTAGTCTTCCTTTTTGATTTTACTATTCTATTTCTAAGTTCGTTTCCTTATCGACTTCTCTCTCTCTCTCTCTCTCTCTATATATATATATATATATCTAACTCCTTAAATTCCCTGAAAAATTCGCCATAACCTCCTTTGTACCAGGAGCATCGGGATATTTCAAATAGCCTCCCATGGCCCTCACTAATCCAAAAGAAAAAGAAAAGGCCAAGCGGCTAGACGATACGGCGCATAAAATCTCATATATGAATTAAATACATACTTTTTCGTCGAGCATTCTATTTATATACCTTCATACCTTATCCATACTTATCTCATGTATATTTATACCTGCACAATCTATTTTAACCATACCTGATCGTTTTAACTCAATTCGTTAATTAATTTGTTAATTAACTCTTTAGTCTATTTCACCTTTATATTTGAACATGACACGTTCAAATATATTTTAACTTGCTTATTAACTAATTTGAATCCAAATTTCAAATTTAAGTTCTATATTCGATTTCGAATATCCATTTACAAATCCAATTCACCTTTTAAAGTTCAACTTCAAATTCAAAACTCGATTAACTAATTCCTCTTCGACTTAGTTAATTCTATTCAATTCTATTCAAATTTTATATTATAAATCCCATTTGAATTTCTATTTTCAAATTCTATATATTCAAATTCTATATATCAAATTCTATATTATAAATCCCATTTTGAAATTCAACACAACTTGTCTTTCCCAAAACAAATTCAAAACAGTATATCTGGTAGTAATTCGTCACTTACAACTCGAAAATGAATACTGATGATGCAGCTGTCATCATCGGAATCTATTTTCCAGCGATCGAAGTGAGTTCAATACTATAAAACAATTTCTAAACATTACCACTTTGAAATTCATTTCAAAATATAATTCACACTGCTTGTAAAACAATTTAAAATCTCCCAGGATCTTAAATTTTCCTTATTTTTAATCCAAATCCATTTACAAACACTTATCCAATTTTCCAGAATTTTAATTCAATTTCTGGCTTAAATTTTCAGATTTAACTCATCTGATTTCACGTATTTCACTTATATGAATTCTGATTAGTTATTTACATAACCATTTAATTTATAATCTTACTCGATTATAATAACAATCAATATATCCATTATATTATAATTTTGATATATATATCTTCTTTATATCAAGATATACCTTGGGTAAACTTATTTTAATTTACCCTCTTGTCACAACATATCGTGTCGACCCATCGTATTCGAGTGTTTATAAACTCCTACCGATACAGTGGACCAAACTGATCGATCAGAACCCATAAACAACTCAACCAATGAATCTCCATAATATAAAAAAATTATATCAAATAACAAATACGGTCTCGTATATATACACTCAAACTCAATCTAGGGTATTGCTAACCCTATCTCTACCGAGTTACGCCACAAAGCCAAGGTAATTCACTTAACTTAAGCTCTGATACCAACTGTAACGACCCGGATTTTTTGATGACTTTAGTTATCGACATAAACACGATGACGACTAACCAAACATCGAAAAATACCGGTCATTAAAGAAAGAAATTAGAGCGTGAGGATAGATAAGATAGAAACTTGGAATAGAAGAAGAAGAAGAAGAAGAACACAACATCAGAGTAACGCGAACCTCACAGTGGAACGAATAACATATAATAGATAACATATCCTTGAAATAAAGGTTTTACTTGAATATACATATCATTAACAAGTACATCACTTACAACACAACGGAAATAAACAATAGCTATATGATCCTGAAGCCTCCTGCTCCAGCTCTTCAAGTATCTGTAAATCCCGACTACTTGACTGCCCGTACAAAATTGGACACCCAAGAGTTTAGGGAAAACAAAACAAAATAAACTCTGGGTCAGTCATGGGACTGGTATGAGTAAAACAGTTTAAAACAGTTTGAACAAGTAAACGATATCTCATAAGACCGCGCCGTATAACGGAACGGTTTTTTCCCTTATGAGAATCCAAATTATCTTTATATCAAAAACCTTTTGATATTATAATAATGTCTATCAACCACAATATAATAATCATCTAGCAGAAACGCTTTCATCTCACGTTCTACATATATAGTATACAATTAAAACCACAAGCACGTATTGGGTAATGGATTTCCAACTATGACAAGGTATGGAACCACCTTTCGCTAGTGTACCTCTAGAAAGGAATACACTGGGTTCAACAAGAACATCTTGCAACCCGACCATACATGACCGACCACTTATTTCGCTTGAGTGTATCGAATGTATATCACCAACGGTTGGGATCAACAACCGTTTCCCGAATGGGACAGCAACAACAATAGATTTTTAGAAATAAATGAAACTCTAGACCAGGTGATTATACACCCTACTTCGGAGCGACCGACTTAGCCATGCTGCCTGCCCGATTTCTGTCATTTGCCGGTTAATGAGGATTGAGGTTACGCTTCATCATCACATCAGATTCACTTCAAATGCCACATCGTCAAATCCATCGAAAATCACTAATTGACGTCTACAACAGTACATTATGTGTTAGCTAAAGAAGTTTCCTTCTCCACTTCCACTCTTGGTACGGTTGAAGAAATCAATGTACGTGACCTTTTCTGGAAATACTCTGTCATACATTCATCCATACAAGTTATCCAGGAACAGGATGAACCGAAGGGACTATTCAGTATATTCATCTTAGGCACTGTTATCTAAGATTTATACAACAACCCTTTCACTTTACTCTGTCTTTAATTATCTTTGGCATATATGATTCACAACGCTTATGCCAATACAGAGTGGTTCTTTGGATAATAATCCAACCGGTCTCTCCATATTAACAACGTTAAAATGGTCCAAACTTCGATAGCCTGTGATTTAACCATTAAAGAAAACACGTTTGCAAACAACGATATTATTTCCAAATGGAAATTCTATCAATCAATCAATCATCAATCATATATATATTCATATTTCCTTATTTTCTATGTTTAGAAAATATATTTTATTAACACTGGAAAATATTTCCATAACTTATTCCTTAATTCCAATTTCAATGTTTGATTACATTTCCGATTCTATTTGGAAAACATTTCCAAATCTTCTTTACTTGGATTTAAACAGATGTTTAAATCAACATCGCGATGACAACTCGAACCACTATATTTATTTACTAAATTCACTTAACCACTTTCACTCTCGAACCTTAACCATTCCTTAGTTAAAAATGAAGTCAATCAAGTTGGGGTAATACTACCTCTCAGACCTTAACTGAACAACATTTCTAACCTTGAAATAGACAAAGTTCACCCTTTTAATTCTTTAACAACTTCCTTACGTAACTCTCCTTCGAATTATCTCTTATTCGATAATTCTTTCCTTCGAATAATGTATATTCGATAACTCTATTCAATTTACTCTATTCGATTAACCCTTATCAATTAACTCTATTGGACTAACGCTATTGAATTAACTCTATTGGACTAACGCTATTGGATCAACTCTATTGGACTAATGCTATTGGATTTAACTCTATTGGACTAACGCTATTGATTTACTCGTTTCACTTAACTCCTTTCGAATAAACTATATTCGATAACTCCTTTAACTCTATTCGAATAAACTATATTCGATTAACTCCTTTTACTCTATTCGAATCAATAATATTCAATTAACTCCTTTTACTTTCTATTCGAGTAAACTATATTCGATTAACTCATTTTACTTTCTATTCGAATAAACTATATTCGATTAACTCATTTGATTTAACTATATTCGATTAACTCCATCGAATAACTAAATTCGATAACTCCTTCGAATAACCAAATTCGATAATTCCTTTCGAATAAACTATATTCGATTACTCACTTCGATTACACTAATTGATAACTCTTTTCAATTAAACTATAATTGATAACTCCTTCGACTAACTAATAATCGATAACTTTATTTAAATAACTCTAGTTCGATTTAACTCTATCGATTAACTCTAACTGATTAACTCTTTTAACTCTATTTATTCTAACAAGTAAATATCTCCTTTTTCTCTATTAATTTTAAACAAATAAATGTCTCCTTTGATTTCTATTTATCTTAACAAATAAATATCTCCTTTTATCTTCTCTATTTATTTCCTAAATAAATTACCCCTTTTCTTTTATTTATTTCCTAAATAAATAAATCCTTTTCCCTTTATTTATTTCCTAAACAAATAAATAATCCCATTAAATCTATTTGTAAATGTTCTACAAATATTTCCTTTTTCTATTCTATTTGTAAATGATTTACAAATATTTTTCTTTCTATTTTTTTTGCAAATATCTTTCTTTGTATTTATTTTACAAATATATTCCTTTATTACTCTTTGTTTTTATAATTATTTCCTTTATAAAATCCTTTTCCTTTTATATATAAAACCCATTGATTTTATATAATAATTTATTTTTAAAATATTTCCTTTTATAAAATCGGTTGATTTTATAAAATTCCTTTATTTCAGTATATATTGAAATGTTTCTTTTTATATCCCAGGGGTTTCTTACGGTATCTTAAATACCAAATCACAATGATCGATATCATTTAAACACACATAATCATCAACAGATTATATATCACCTCATATATCACAATATATAAATAACAGTAAAATAAATGTTGAGGAGTCCAGTTGGATTCCTCCAACCTGTTTCCCTGCATCCACAGACGTTACACAATAAAATCAAAATCACTTTCAGTTCCATATGATATATTCTGTTAAACAGAATCAATATAGAAATTCAACTAACAGACTAGCAATTCAACCGAACAATCAACACATAGTCAATCAGCCAATATTTAGCAGTTCTAAAAATACAATATGAATTATAAACTGTTCAGAGTTAGTGAGATTTACTCACTTTGGACGATCATCGTCAATAACGATAACCATCGCTCGATTTGATTCGGACGGACAATTTATTTTACAATAAATTGTAGCGAGTTTGGATTCACTCCCGGTCAGTCTCATTGTGTTTCTCCCGTCCATACGATCCCAACGCAACTTACAGTTCGTCAGTCTGGCACGGTAGATAGAGTTATGTATTTTACAAGTGGGTATAAACATTTGAATAGTTCGAATTTAAATAAACTTGAATTTTATTTCAGAATTTGGGCTTCACTTACAATTGGCCCATCACGCTTTAAAACCCACCCGCTCCAAACTAGACCCGTCTTCCCCATCCTCCAATGCCGGGACCTTCCTGAAGCTTTCCCAACGGCCATTTGCGCCTACCTTCCTCCACCATACCAACCTAACCTCTTCACTTAAATTCAAATAGAAATTACCGCAATTTATCTCGTTCCCTCCTCTACCTTCTCCGCCCAACACTTTCCAGTTCGAGTTCCTCTTCGTTGTTGCGTTTCTCAACACACCCCCTACGCTTCATAGATTGAGCATCACTTTTTGTGACCGAAATCCACCCAAAAATCAAGATCGATGCCATTCTCCACCCTCAATCCAAAACTAACACCCAACACTCACTTAAAGGCTTCAATCTCCTCCAATTTCTAACCTTAACTCGCTGTGCCAAATTCGACCTCTTCCGCTGTTCATCGCACTCATTTCTGCACACACCAACTAAAGCCCTCGAGTGTACGAGCCTATTGAATCCGGATTTGAGTTATTTAGTTGAGTATTTGATTTTATAAAAATCCCTGAAGAATTTGAGAAAGTAGCGGCTCAGTGTTTGTTCCTTTCGTTTATAAACAGAATGGTGTGGCTGAGAAGAAATATCGCGTGGCCTTGTTTTGACCAGAGAATGAATTATGGACCATGAAGGAACACGTGGGAGCAAGTATGACCACTTAAATGTTTAAATATTTTATTAAAATTAAACGATGAAATACCCTTTAAAACCAACTCATACGAGCCACAAACAACTGAAACAAAAATACCATTGTGATCAGCGATGTGCCCGGATTCCAAGAATATAATAATACTGGTAGGTTAGCTCATCCTATGAAATCTCAAAAATGTCGATTCAGGGTGCAAAACACTCCAAATAAAAAGTTGCTTATTTAATTAATTAAAAATTACTGTAAAATTCTAAAAATTAAATTATCGTTATGTCCCAAAAGAACCTTGTCTAAATTCAAACCCGATCTCTAGTTATATCGAATAAACCGTTACGGTCGATAAACGATTCTATAGTGACTATTTTAAAATTTGATTTGGACATATCTCAAAAATCTACACGACGAAATCCTGATTTTTCTCTTCCACTAGAAAGATATACTCCACCAGCTCCACACGTTTCTTGTTTCATAGAAATCCGGCTTAAAACGAATCTTGTACATTCAGTTGAAGTTCAAATCGCCAATTAAAGAACTGCAGCGCCATTTCAGGCTCGATTTTAATTATAATATAATTATACGTTCAAACTGTCGTTCAAATAATATATTCGTTATTCTACTTCAATTCTAAGCTGAATTAAATATCACAGATGATCCAGTTCACACTATATCTCCATTTCAGCCAAATCTGGTTATTTCAAAATTAAATATATTATTTAATTTATTATTTTAATTAAATATTCACCATTATTTAATTCAACGATCGTGAAATCCTTTTAACCACCTTTTAAATAATTAAATAAATAAATTATTATACCGCTGAAATGCGGGTCATTACATTAAGATTCTCAAGTCTCCATTTATACATATTAATCTCCTTGTTGATAATCAATGCAATAAATAATTTTCAGTATTAATATCAAATGAAATTTTGAATAGGTGAATAAAGAAATGCCATAAATGAATAAGAGAATTATAAATGAAAATATAATATAATATTATAAAATTGAAACATGAAGTAAGGAAAATGTTAAAGTAAAATAGAAATAAATACTCATGTTACTTTGATAATAAAGAGTAAAGTTGTGAAATACTAAATTTAATTTGTAATACATACAAACCTACCTAAATGAAAAGTTTAAGAGTATATAAATTTGTAATGAAATATTCTACAAATGAAATTTAAATGAATAACATGTTCCAAAATGATATGTTGAATCATAGAAATGTTATGAAGATAAAGAAAAGTAAAGATGTTCAAAAAAAAAAAAAAAAAAAAAAAGAATTTGAACCAAAGATATGCTTATAAAGGTTAATCAAGTGGTTGTAACAAAATTTTTAATTGGTTAATGTTCTGAAACAATTAACAAATGGATGGAATATTTGCAATATGGTGTCATTTAAGTAAATAAAATATCAAACTTAAGTGAGTTATAAGTCACAGTTGAGAGATAAGTTAATACTAATAAAATTCTAAATTGTTCAATACGAATGTTGAAAAGTTTGAAATGTAATGTGCAATTACAACAAAGGAAGTGACGTAAACAAATTAAATTAATGTAATCAGCTAATCCAAGTTATGAAAATAATGAACTTAGATTCTGATTGAATAAAATGTCAAAGATAAGCTTAAGAAAATTTACAATAAGCTATTCTGCAATGTAAATAAATTTATGAATTAAATCGATTGTAAGTCTATTTAAGCAAGTTAATTAAAAACATAGAGAGCTCAAGATGTAGATGAAATTAAAGTATTAACAGATATAGAAATTGAAATGAGTAAGTATGTAAATTTCAAATATGTTGAGATTACGTATAGATAAAACGAAATCCCAGCATATAGAAAATTTTAATATAGTTGAAATAAGTACATTTTGAACTAATGAAAACTATAGACTAAAAATTCATTAAACATGAATGAATATATGGAAATCAATAAATGTAAGCAAAATTGGATGAGAAACAATTTAATGCGAATACAATAAACATAAAGACATATGTGAACAAATCAAATGAAAATTTTATGGGTATGAATAAACTATATAAATTTGATTAATGTATGTTATTATGTTGCATTTGCTATGTTCATGTGTATTGTTGTTGCATTTTGTTGTATGAATGGACGTTGTCTCAAGTACATGATTAATATATCATTGTTATTGAGTAATTGGTAGGTACAAAATGTGTTTGATTTAATTTGGAAGCTTGTGCACGTTTACTTTTTTGCTTGCGTATATAAGCGAACTCGCTTATATATAAATAAAATAAAAGGCATGTCTACGCAAAAATATAAATAGGATGTGTATATTGATATATATTGGGTTTCTGGCCATGAGAGCCAATGTATAAGTTTTATCTTTAACTGGCGTGCTGCCAAAGTCCATCCGTATAAAGGAGGTGCTGCTGAAATTTTCTGTGATTTCGGGCGATATATATATATATATTTATATATACATACATACATACATACATACATATATATATATATATATGTATATATATTGGAGACTTTAAAATTTGAAGCTTGCAAATTTTGTTTTTTTGTAAATTACTTTGGGGTAAGTATATATATGTACTTACTACCATGCTTCGTTACTTTTCGAGGATGAAAAGTTTTAAGTGTAGGAGATTGTAACAACCCGCTATTTTTAACGATTTAAATTACGATTTAAATCGTATTTTTATTTAAAAAATATTCTATGGTTTTTCATAATGGGAATTTGATATTCAAAATACGTATAGTGAAATGTAGCAGCTGTGAAAGTTTCGTCGGAAAATTTGAATGTCGTCGGTCGCGCAATTTTTCAGTGCAAAGCTGCACATCACAGTTCAAATTTTAGCGATTTTAAAGTCTCTCTGAAACCAGTTCAGACAAACACGAAAAATATTCTATTTGTTGTCAGTAATCCAACGGCGAAATTCGTTTCGTGAAAATTGGATGTTTTGACCTCCGTTTTCCATCTGCATTTCTACGTTAAAGGGATCCATAACACGTTTTTGAGCGGAGCATGCTGACACTACAAATTATATACCGTTGTGTCTGTCTCATCGCGCTGATTACCGAAATATATTCATTTGTCAGTTTCGTTGTTCTTTACGCTAAAATTATGAAAAAGCTTGCACAGTTCATATTTAAAATGAAGCCATTTGAGTTCGATGTGTCCCTTTTACGATCTTACATATCTTTCTATATATTTTGGGTTGGGATATTAATTTATAAGGACAAAAGGCTGCCATAATTTATCCATAAGGACACCCGCCTAATATTTTATCCATAAGGACAATACACTGAAATTAAATTTCGGCTGATGCTTCCATCTTCTCCCTCAGTCGCGTATCTCGATTTCACGTGCGCTTGTTTCTTCTTCCTTCGATCCCAATTCACGTCCGCTCCATCTTTAAAACATTCAAACCCAAAAATCACAAAAATTCGAATCCATAACAATTCATAAATCATGAAAATCAAAAGGACATCGGATTCGAAATTGCAATCGAACCCAAAAATTCGAATTCAGAAATCCGCTCGAAACAGAAACCCTAGAAAACCAAAAAATTGTCGAACAACAAAAATCCATTGGAAATCACGTTTGAATTGAATAAAAATATTTTTCAGACGATGGAAAACACAATTGAAGAAGTCGAAATTGTTGAAACAATTTTTTCGTGGTTGGAAATGTTTTTTTTTATCGTTAATAGTATAGCAGTTCGTAGGTATCATTTTTCTATTTTTTTAGTTATCATTTTTCCGGTTTTAACTTTAACATATAACAACAGTTTTTAGTTATCATTTTTCTATTTTTTTAGTTATCATTTTCCATGTTTTAACATTAAAAACATAGCAGCAGTTTTTAGGTATCAGTTTGCTATTTATTTAGGTATCATTTTTACCGTTTTAACTGTGTTATATATTTTTTTCATGAGATTTTGTTGCTGTGTTAATTTTGAAGTTATATTGTTGTATCAGCTAAGAAATTAAGTTGAACTTATTTCAATTTAATCAATCAAACTGTGATATAATTTTTTTTCATTATTTTATCTTCAAAGCATTGTATCAGTATTTAGTTATCATTTTTCTAATATTTTAGGTATCATCATTATTGTTTTAACTATGTTATGTGTTGTTTTCATGTAATTTTATTGCTGTGTTAATTTTGAAGTTATATTGTTGCATCAACTTTTTAACTCAGTCGAATTTATTTAATTTTATAAAATCAAACTTGTATCATAAAAATAGCACTTAATTCAATTCAATTATCACAAAAATGAGATTATTCACAATAATACACAATAATACACGCTTGTATCATATCATATGATACCTACAACTATACATAACTGATATACTAGGATACATTGTTTTCCTACACAATATAAGTACATACAACACTACTCCACATTCCAAGCATGCATTCAAGCATTTACTTTTACTTGTACTCAATCCAGTCTTGAATTCAAGTAAATTCCAGCCGCATGCAGTATCTGCAAGAATTTCATGCACAATCAAAACTTATATCAACATAATAAAGTAAATTCAGCTACAAAATATAAAACTGATAACTAGAAAAATATAAAAATGATACATAAAAACTGCTATAATGTAAATTCAGCTACAACATATAAAAATGATAACTAGAAAAATATAAAAATGATACCTAAAAACTGTTATGATGTAAATTCAGCTACAACATATAAAAATGATAACTAGAAAAATAGAAAAATGATACCTAAAAACTGCTATGATTTAAACTTAACTAGAAAAAATAAAAATGATACCTAAAAAAATATAAAAATGATACCTAGAAACTGCTTTGATATTTTGAAGGAAAACTAATGAATAAAAATGTTACATCCCACTTTGATTGATTAAAATGACATAATTCCGATTAAGTTGCAATGCTAATGCAACGGTACATGTAGAAAACTGATATAACACCAAAATTATAAACAAAACAGCATAACAGTGTTAAAACACGAAAAATGATACCTAAAAAAATAGAAAAATGATACCTAAAAACTGCTGATAACTTCACCGTAAAAAAAAAGTATACAGCGACGAATTTTTTCTCCTTCATCTCTCTCGTTCGATTTTCTACGCCGAATTCGCAAATTCAAAAACAAGAAATCATCTTTACTGCCTATCAAATCACAATCCACGGCACCTTCAATAATCGACGAAGATTTTCAGACAAAATTAGGGCAAATCGACAAAATTAGGGCAAATCTCTTGAACAAATTCCCAAATTAGTACGCGCGTAATCGATTTTGGTATGGATTTGATTTCATGCGATTTTCAGTTGAGATGATTTCGTTATTTTTTAATTTGCTGATTTCGTGGAAGAAGAAATCGAAGAAGAGAGAAAGGAGCGGAAGAAGAAATAAGATAAGAGAGAAAGGGGCGACGGAAAATTGTCCTTCTAAGTAAAATTTTAAGCGCGTGTCCTTATGGATAAAATATTAAGGTCAATTGTCCTTGTAAGTAGTTTCCTGTTTTGGGTTTGCAAAAAATGTAATTTTATTTTTCTAAACTATCTAAATATATTTTTTTGTTTTCAAAATGGGCACTTTCATTCTTTTAAATTTCCATTCCTTACATGCATTTACATGCATACGCATGGAACATTTTCCATTTCAAAAAGCCATGCACGTTATATATTTAAGCATTTGTTTCCTTATCTTACCAAACTATCTACACATATTTGTCTCCAATGCCTTGCATGCATGTTCCAAGTTCATGCATTTCCAAGTCATAACATTTCAACAACGTAATACCCTTTTGTTTCCTAACTATTCATGTACTAATTGCGTACATTTGTTTGCAAAACCATACATCACGCATAAGCTGCAGGGGCGGTTTATTTTCAAAGCTTACGATCACTGGTGTCCTTTCATCATTAATGCAAACATCCCCTATATGTCCTTATATTATTACTTAGCTAGGAAGTATACATGCAAGAAAAAGAAAGGGGTGGCACAATTCATTCCTCTTTAATATATTGATTCACAGTAAGTTGTACTACCTCATCTCTCTTCTTGCCTCACACCTCCGCAATATACAAATTCCATTTATCTTCTCAAAATTGGACGCACATGGACTCAGGGGGATTGTTACCTTTCCCTCATGAAACATGCACTCATTTTTTTCCTTTTTGCATGAAGCAAAATCACACAACAAGCTTTTCAATTCTCAAGTGAACATTTTTTTTCTTTTTCACGGCAACACTTTCTCTTCTTCTCCTTTTTGCCATTTCCTCTTTTCATAAGCTCTTCAACAAAAAAAAAACATTTTCATATTTCATTCTCCTCTAAAAAAAACGCATGGAACAAAATGGAAGGTGCAACAATGGAAATTTACACCCATGCAATATAAGAAAGAGGCAAGAGAAATTAAGGTTGCATGCAAAAGAAACGCATGCATGCATGTGTAGGATATGGAGACTATAGAAAAAGAAAATAGGGCTACTATTCATTTCAAAGGGTTTTACAATAAATGTTTTCAATGGCACTAAAGTGGGAGGAAGGCTTTCATTTGCAATTTTGTGGCACCCTGTATGTTTAAAGAATGGACCAAGCATGAGGACATGAAGACGTCTAAAAAAAGAAAAAAAAAGAAGTTAGAAGAAGTGGACGTGAGGAGCATGCATGAATAGTTGGGCCGATGATGTTTGCAGGCATTTGGAACTTTGGGTCTCGGGTTATAGCATGCGCCGTAACATTTGGTTTAGGGTGAGGTTGAAAACAAGTTAAGTTGCAGTTAGTTAAGTTAAAGTTATTAACTTGTTTAGTATTTTAGTTAGCTTAAATTCAATTAGATTAGCGAACTTGCCTTTAGTAAAATAGAGTCTATAACGTAGTAACTTGGCTATATGACTATTCATTAAGTGGGGGAGGGTAAGTATACAGGCAATACAAATGTTTGCTACACTTGGCTATATGACTATTCATTAAATGGGGGAGGGTAAGTATACAGGCAATACAAATATTTGCTACAGGAGAACGCATGCATATTTGGTTTAGGGTAGGATGGTTTAGTTAATTTTATTTAATAGTTAATTTAGTTAGTATGTCCATTTACAACCGAACCAGTAAGCTAACCGTTTAAAATATACTTTCATCATACATAAATCATTTTATTCGCGGTTTCGAATGCTAGATTCATGTTGACAAATATCACATGTTAACATAGTTAGTTGGCATGTTTGGATTAAGTGCATGTATGCAAGGTTAATAATAATAATAATAATAATAAAAGGGGGTTTCATGCGAATACCTGTAGCTTGCATGGCGGCATGCAACTAAGTTGTCCCTTTTAACCTTTTGTTCATACGTTTTGCAAATTGCATTCTAATGCATGTAAGATTTTGTCCACCTTATTGCATAGCTTTGAGCCCTTAATAAATAAATAAAAAAGAATTAACTTTTATTTTGGAAATCAAACTTCGCTCGGTTTATGCATGTCTTAACCGTAATTTCTTTGCTCAGTTCGCTGAAGTTTCGGTGTTGTTTCGGTTTCTCGCCTATTTGTTATCGTCTCTACATCTGTGCCACGAAAGGTGAGTTTTCTCACATCTGAAAAAATATTCACATTTTTGTGAAATTGAAATCATTGATTGATTTGATTATTTGTTTGTTGGTTGCTATTTTAAATGGACATCTAATTTAAACTATTAGAAATTAAACTAACAGTTAGTTAATTTTTGAATTAAATTGCTAGTTAAACCCTGACACATATAATCAGTAAAGTATTGCAAATTTAACTGCTTTGGATGATTGTTGTGATGGATGTCTATTTATGGATATATTGAACTGTACGGATGATGTCTATATTTTTATATCAGTGTTATCACCTTAGATGTTACACTATCATTCGAATAAATTAAGAAATAGGTTGAAATTATATATACCTATGACATTTGACCTTTGGATTGAAATGATATATATCCATTCCCTAAAATTTAAATTTTAAATTTTAAATAACTGATCACTTGGCCATAGGATAGAGAATCATTATACGGACACCGGATTGGTTAAATCGATAAATTTTAGAATTTGTGAAACTAATTTAAATAATTGATTCTATGTAAAGAAAATAAATTGAAATTATTTAAGTTGAATTATACATTGGAATTTGAATTTGAAATGTTGAAATTGAATTATTTCAAAGGTTTAAATCTTTATTTAAACTTTGGAACTTAATTCGAATTGAAATGATCTAATTTGTTATTTTGAAATTTGAACTAAAATTGGTTATAAGTTTAAATCATTCCAAATTGAATTATATGGGAATGTTGAAATTGAATTATTTCAAAGATTTAAATATTTATTTAAACATTGGAATTTAATTCGAATTGAAATGATCTAATTTGTTATTTTGAAATTTGAACTAAAATTGGTTATAAATTGAAATCATTCCAAATTGAATTAAATGGCTTAAATAAATATTATGAACTTGAACTCGGGTTTGATTTGAATCGAATAGATTCAAATAATATTTTGAAATTGGAAGCTATCCTTTAGAATGGAATTGTTCTCAAATGAATTTGATTTTGGAATCGATTTGGATTGGAAAATTTGAAATTGATTTGATTTGTTTTGAGATTTGAACTTAGGTCCAGCTTTATTGAAAATGGAAAGAAACTGCTGATTTGAAATTATTTCTATATAAACTATTTTATATACAAACTATTTTCTGAATTCTATCCCTTTGATATATGGAGTATTTTATATAAATTGTTTCCAAAGCCTATTCTTTCTGTATATATATTAAGTAGTTATTTTATAAAATATTTTAATATACATAACCATTTCAATACTCAAGCTGTTTTGATTTTCAAACTATTCCGAATCTTCCAACTATTTACAATTATTCAAGAATTTATTTAAACCCAAAAACTATTTCAAACTTATAAATTGTTTTAGAAGTGGAATTGTTTAGATTTAAATCTCTGATTTAAAAGTAAATATGATTATTTTGATGTTAAAATCATAAATGAATTCAAAACTATTTTTGAAGTAAATTGAATGATTCGAAGGAAATGTGGTTAATTGAAGTTATAACCAATTATTGAATTAGAAATTTATCTCAAAGTGAATATGAATTTTGAAAGTAAATATTATTGTGATTAAAATAATATGATATTTTAAAGTGAAATTTGTTTAGGTGAATATGATATTTTGATATCATAACAATTCGCTTTTGAAATATAAAAGTACCAATCGGTGTGTAACATGACGTTTGGTTGTTAAAGAGACTGGGGCCTCTTATTGACATACTCTCTGTCAATGTTGGAACCACTTTAACAACTGTGTACGCGGTGGAGTTCCAGAAATGAAGTAGGATGAATTTGGAGGAAATTACTAGATTGAAGAAAGTGAAAGATAATGAATGACCTCGACACTTGTGTCGATTTGAAATGACTAAAACAGGAGTTGTGCCAGACCAAATGAGGCTTGACTACCTCTTAGTGGACATCTGCTCTTCGATTTTTCTGGGCCTCGGATCCATACTATTACTATTCAATTGTTGTTGTTTTGTTGGTGCGCACCCTCGATGGGAGGTATTCCCCTTTGATTCGATATGGGGCTGACGTCTACGGTGGGCCGTTAAGGGTAACCACCAGTCTGGATCAGGAAAACTGGTAGCGTACTACCTTGGGTATTGCCTCATGTGCCATGTCATATGTTTATCCTTATGCGAGACAACTACGATTTTGATATTGGCATAGGTCTATAGGGGTCTCACTGGCTACCGACATTCTACTGGTCGTGTTACAGGATCTGCCTAGACCATGTGCTTGTAAACTATGTAAGGGTAATCAATGTAACCCTGCTTACACTATTTTTCTGACAGGTATTTGTGAATTGACACTATTATAATAGCAAAATTATATTATGTAGTATCTAGTTTGACGGATCCTTAGGAGATGGAAATTCCTGTAACATCTCTTGAGTTATATGTGTGCATGTTCATATGATGTCGATTTGACTTAGATGAGAATATTTTTTCCTGATCCGAGCTTGTTTAATTTTCATGCTACTACGTTCGGATCAGATTTGAGCATCTCAGTTTCAAAGGTTATCTTCTGAAGGATGAAGATGAAGACGATATACAATTATTACTATTCTATTCCACCACCATTTTGATGCATTACTCTGTATTATCAGTTATGTATATAAATTGTGTAACTCTAATGATAATGTATAACTCTGATAAATGTTGTAAAATGATATTTTAAAACAGCTTCATGAAGTGTTATTTGATTATTATATTTTGTTCATTCCGTTGCGAGATTTTGTGCTTGTTTTCTTCTTTATTTCTAATTCTAAATTAATTCCCTTGATTACCTATATTCTTAACTATAATGGTTAAATCTGTGGATTGTCATTTAACAATCTGTAAATACGTACAGTTTTGAGTTAGACATGTGTGGATTATTGTCAATTCAAAAGGTATGGATTTCCGGGTCGTTACACCGGACCCACGCATACACATGACTCTGTTGGACTTGCATTGCCATCGCTAACTCTTTATTGATCTCTTATAATCAACCCCAGGTAAGCGTGTCCCTATCCTCGACCTAGTTCGGGCTCATATAGATACTGAAATGGGTTTGTGGTTGAAAAGGGTCCAAACACTTGACATAAGCTTCCTCCTAAGCTTGGTCCCACTAGGAATTCCCACTTAACCCCTCTTTAATCCCCATGTCTTATCACATGTTTCATCTTGGTTAAGCGCTTTAATTTTGTTTCACATGCTACCCATATCACCCACTTAACCCTTTATTATCCCCATGTCTAGTCACAAGTCTTATGTTGGTTAAGTGCTTTAATTTTGTTTCACATGCTACCCATGTTACCCACTTAGCCCTTTATTATCCCCATGTATAATCACATGTCTTATGTTGGTTAAGTGCTTTAATTATGTTTCACATGCTACCCATGTTACCCACTTAACCCATTATACCCATGTCTAATCACATGTCTTATAGTGGTTAAGTGTTCATTTATTCATTATAACTGTATTCCTGCAAGACCTCCTACATTAGATTATTGTTTTGCGGTTGCTGGATATGTCGGGCGGTTCCGAGCAGGCTTATACCACAATCCGAATCTAACCTCATGTCTGTGCATTATTACGCATCTAATTTCTGCCCTTGACCTCTCACGTTAGATTACCAAATTGCGGTTGCTAGATATACCAAGCAGTTCCTGGCAGACTTCTACCACAATCCGAATCTAACCTCCTGTCTTAGGCGTTCATTTTCATTTTCTTGATTCAAATCCCAATTTCAAATCTTGGATTATAATATATTCCAATCACCCATAATTTCCAATCTGAATTATGTTTATAATTTTTAATCCAAAGTATGCCCAAATTAATTTGCGTTCATTATCTCTTTCTTAATTCAAATTCAAATCTTGGATTATGGTGATTTCCCAGTTACCCTTAAATTCCAATTCAATTTATGTTTATAATTTTAATACAATTTATGCCTAATCTCATGTATAAAAGTTATACTCAATTATGCCTAAACCAGTTTTCCATATTCATCAACAATTTATGTCAAAACTCATTTTATTGCATATTTCCCAAACTTTTCCCAATTTTTCCAACGTTATTCGCACGTAAATCTCAATGCAATATGTTAGGCTAAAAGTTAGCCTAATCTCATAAAGGAAAAGAAGAAGGGAAGAGATTTAAAACATTTAAACTGGCATAAACATATAAATGGGCATATGAAATGAATAACGACAAGGTAGATCAGATAGACATATGATAATAGCAATTGGGTATGAATCTAAAGGATAACAAATTACAAAACTTAATATGATTCATCTTATTTACAGGCATATACATCAGATCCAATTTACAATCCTATCACAATTACTTTTTAATTTAATTATATGTGAAATTAACATAAACTCACAACGATAGGATTCTTAGAAAAGAGAATTAGATTTTGTACTAGCAATTTTGATCTTGAATAGTCTCTACTTTGATTTGTAGATCTGATCTTCTAGTTGGAATACTCCTATTCTGATTTGTTTTGGTGGAGAAGAAAGGCTAGTTTAGATTAGAGCAGCATGGAAGCACCATGGATGATAAAAATGAGATTAGGGAAAGGTTTAAGTGTTTATTTATGGATGTATTAGGTGAATTAGGGCTTTTAGATTAGATTAGGATCCATCTGAACCATCCAGACCAGAAAAAATGTCATCCCGCCAATCCCAAAAGAACACGTCATCAGATCCACCACAGAACACGTCAGGCCAGATCTGGGCCGATGGGGTCGACACCCCTGTCGACACCCTATGTGGGGGGGGGGGGTCGACACCCATGTCTACACCCCTTAGGGGGGTCGACACCCATAGCGGGGAATTTCCCGCTCAGTCCGCTTTGTCTAAATTTTGATTTTTGAATAGTTTTTGTTATTTAATTATTATTTAAACAAATTCTGCTTTAAACTGAAATCTTCTAAGCTACATAACTTCTTCATACGATATCCGATTTACGCAAACTCGAACTTTGTTCCAAGCAGAATTCCGAGATGAACAAAATGGCACAGCCCGTTCCCTTAATTCTTCTTATCAAAATTAAGTATTCTTTAATTATCTCTTATGTCATGTTTTAAAATTACGGTGTGTTACATTCTCCCCTCCTTAAAGGATTTCGTCCCCAAAATCTTCAAGTTAAGAAGAATGTATCCTATCATCCATCTACTCATCCATCATCCACAAGCATCCATTGTCCTTAAAAGATTTCTAATGTTATATGAACATATGCAAAAGTGTGTGTATATGTCCCTTATCTAATGTAAAGATCGGGCGGTCTACCAATTCAGTTGGCCTCCTTAATGCAAAACATGATAGTGCCATGCATCCATTATGTATACAAAAGAATCCTAATGATACATATCATTTCTATATGAGTGCACAACCAATCATTCAAATGCAACATCCATATGATAACACATTCAATATAATATACATCCATTAATTTAAATATGCACACTCACCAATATGCAATATGAAAGTGATTGAGCCGGTCTAGTGCCTAATGTGTGTGTAAATGCATCCACGAGCAGCAAACACTTACATCCACTTGCATCCACCAAACATAACATGCCTCAAACACATGTTTACAACCATAGGATTTTCTATCTAAAGGTCGAAGATATAATCGAGAGGATACACTAAACGATAGAACAAGTACAAACAAAGTGGTGGAAAAAGGAGAAGTTAAGAACATACCATCAAAAAGGAAAGGGTACGACACGCATATCTTGTCTTCAGTCTCCCAAGCCGTGTCTCCTTGATCATCACCCCACTGAACTTTAGCCAACTTGACCTCTCGGTTGCGTAATTTCTTGACCTCCGATCCAAGGATGCATGTAGGAACTCGTCTAACCGTGGCATTTCACTCTACTTCCGCTTCTCTAAGCATGCTTGGCTCTACTACTTCCGCGGTATCATGTAAACACTTCCTCAAATGCGACACATGAAATACGTCATGAACACCACATTCTCAGGCAACCTCACTCTGTAGGCCATCTGTCCAATTCTTTCTGCAATGGGGAATGACCCTACGAACCTTGGTGCCAATTTCCCTATAGATCCAAAACGAACTACATTCCTCAATGGTGACACTTTAATAAAAACCATATCTCCAACATCGAACTCAAGATCGGTTCATCTCTTATCAGCATATGACTTTTGCCGGTCTTGTGCCATCTTCATGCATCTTCGAATCAAGTCTATCTTCTTTGAAGTTTCCCTAACCATCTCAGCCCAAGCAAAATCGTATCCGTAGATTCCCACCAACAATTCGGTGATCGGCAAGGTCGTCCATATAGAGCTTTAAAAGGTGCCATGCCAATACTAGTCTGATAGCTGTTGTTGTAGGCGAACCCTACTAATGGAAGGTGTTCCTCCAAAATCCAAGATGCATAACCTCAAAAGATCTTCTAGAATCTGATTCACTCTTTCTATTTGGTCGTCCGTCTGAGGGTGATAAGAGGTGCTCAAACGCAATTGCGTTCCTACCGCCTCTTGCATATCACTCTTTCCTCTTGCACCGAAAATTGCTTCAAGCATCGGCATACACTGTGGACGGTTTACTCCCATCAGGCAAAAATAAAACTAGAGTTGTCATCAATGCCCTCTTCAATCATTGAAAAGAATCATGACAGTCAACATCCCAAGAAAAGGTCAAATTCTTTTTTGCCAACCGTGTAAGTGGGGCTGATATCTTCGCAAAGTCCTTAGTGAACTTCCTATACTAGTCCACCCAACTAAGAAAGCTTCCGTTGTATTTTTTGGAATCCTCCAATCCTAGATTGCCACTACCTTTGCGAGATTCTACTGATATCCCTTCTTTAGAGACCCCTTGTCCTAAGAACCTTACTCCCTTTCCAAAATGACGTTTGAAAAACTTTGCCTTAAGCTGATGTAGTCGAAGTGTCTCTAAGACTACCTTAAGATGTAAGGTATGCCCTTCCTCGCTTCTAGAGAATATCAAGATATCATCCACAAAGACTGCCACGAACTTGTTTAGAAACTCACTAAACACCCTAATCATGAAGTCTACAAAATAGGCGGGTGCATTCGTCAAACCAAAAGGCATGACGAGCCACTCAAAGAAACCATCTAAAGTTCTAAATGCAGTCTTATCTATGCTGTCCTCAGCCACCCTTAGCTGATGAAATCCTGTAGCTAACTACAATTGCGAGAAAACCGAAGCACCAACCAACTGATCGAACAAGTCATCTATCCTCGGTAATGGGTGTCTGCTCTTCTTCATGAGTTGATTCAGCTCCCTATGGCCCACGCACAATCTAAGCAAACCATCCGCCTTCGTAGCAAAAACAACTGGAGCACCCCATTCCGAAATACTTCTTCTTATGAACCCTTTCTCAAGCAGCTCCCTCACTTATTTACTGAGTTCCTTCCTCTCTCTCTCTCTCTCTCGGAGCCATATGGCACACTGGCAGTGCAACTGGCTTTGCATTACCTACTAAGTATGTACGGAAGTCTATCTCATGCCTCGAGGGGGATGGGGGGTAAACCCCAAACCTCATCAAAGACGTCATCATACTCACGGACTACTCAAACAAATTGCAAATCATCGATGGATACGTCAAATGATTCTAGGTAGCTAAGCATCACCGAACCCCTAGGGTCACATGAAATATCAAGGGTCTTTCCATAACAGGTCAATAGTCTAATTATCCCCCTTTCACAGTCTAGGATGGCACCATGCCTGGCTAGCCAATCCATCCCTAAAATTAGACCATAGCCCATGAAACCAAATATGCAGGCGTTGCATTCAAACCCAAGGCCCAAGATAGACACTCTCAAATCCCGCCAAATCATAGATAAATGAGCTGAGCCACTAATAGGATTTGAGACAACAATGGGATCCATGACTAGTATTTAGGTGAAGAGTTTCAACTAAAGAAGCAAATATAAACGAATGTGAAGCGCCAGAATCAAACATGGTTCTAACATGATAATCAAAAAGGAAAATCAAACTTTCAACAGAAACTTTTCTATCTCTATCAGGTATGCCAGCCGTGAGAGCACGCATCTGCCCTTCGGAATATCCTGTACTTTGTCCTTGCCCTTTTTGGACAATCCCTGATAAGATGTCCTACCTCTCTGCAATGATAATAACCAGTCTTCTTCTTCTTCCTACGGTCTTTGGCTATATATGACCCACCATTCCTCAGTAATGACACTTCCTCTTTTCTCAGGGTATATAGTTCTTTCCACCCTTCTTAAGTTCCATTTCCTTATTATGTGATCCTTCAACCTTGACCTCCTTCTTTTCTCCTTTATCTTCTTTGTGCACCAAGGCTATATCCATGAGTTCCTCATCCTTGGGCTGTGCTCCTTAGCCAAAACCCTCTCATTCTTATTCTCATTCTCATCCTTGTGAAACATGTTAACAAGTCTCTCTAAAGCTACTTCCATCGCTCAGAAAACCCTAAAAAGCTGAAAAGAAAATTAGCTGCAAGTGAAACTACTGCGGCTATAAGTGGAAGTTAGGCACTTCTTTGCCCTTCGACAGGCGCCATAGTCTCTTCATGCCTATGGAACCATGCCGCGTTGAGGTTGCCTCCTAGAAAGCCAGGAGCCCCGGAGACTCAGAAAAGAAGGAAACAAGTATTCAAATAGAAAAATCAAGAGATAGTGCATATGGCTTTGGGGAATATGTCTTTCAAAACAAACTTTTCTTTTCTTTTGAAAATACTTCTTTTAAAACCGTTTTGAAACCACCTTTCAAAATCTTTTATCTTATCCGGTAACCTTCAGCTTTGATACCATGTGTAACACCCCACGCCCGTTAATGTCACTCACAAAGGGAATGCATTAAGTTTCGTGGAGCGTTATAAGTAAACAGAACAGAATATTACAAGACATATGCATAAAATAGTACTTGAAAAATTTATAACTTTATAGCAGTTGAAACAGAAATAAGTTTGGTTACATCTTTAAACCCATTGCACCAAAACCAAGTACATAATATCAGTCTTGTACAAAAGCTATCAGAGTACATAATTTTTAAAACCATAATCCCCAATCCAAAATGCCATATGAAAGAGAAACAAAGCTAAGCATTACTTTCAGCACTTCAAGCACGAAAGTCTGAATCAAGCCTCAACGTGCCCACCCTAAGAACCTTGGGGGGGGGGGGAAGAGGAGAAACAAAAAGGGTCAGACATAAAGTCTGGCGAGTCCAGTGACTTTAACAATATAATTCGTAAAGCAACATGATAAGAACATAAACTGGATGTAAGAGATGACTGTAACATAAGCAGATACGACAAGGTAGCAAGATGAACAGGATGTAACATTGACTGCGCTTCTAACCACTATAAGATATTCTTTGCACTGCACCAATACTAGTTTCATACTAAAAGATGATCCCTCTTGACTAAATAGAATGATGATAGTTTCGTGTACTTCTAGCTGCTCTCATAGGTAGCCAACGTGCACCTATCACCACTAGAAGTATCCACTATACTCCCTGTTGGATTATGTACCTCTAGCTACTATCATAGGTAACCAATGTGCACCTATCACCACTAGATGTACCCTCCCTACTAATCATAATAATGGTAGCGTCGTGTACTCCTATCTGCTCTCGTAGGTGCCCCACTTGCTCCTACCACCACTAGTTGTACCCACTACCCTCCCCATTCGATCGGCTCCTTGACCTCGTAGATACTTGTATTTGTCCCACAATAGGGTGTATCACACCCTAAGGTGGCAACCCCGATACTACTGAAATGCATAGCTTATAACTGCACGATGCACCAGCATCTTACCTACGAGCCTGGACCTACGCACGCACATAACTCCGTTGGACTTGCACTGCCATCGCTAACTCTTTATTGACCTCTTACAATCAACCCCAGTAAGCGTGTCCCTGTACTCGACCTAGTTCGAGCTCATATAGATACTGAAATGGGTTACTGGTTGAAAAGGGTCCACACACTTGACGCAAGATTCCCTCCAAAGTTTGGTCCCCACTAGGAATTCCTACTTAACCCCTCTTTAATCCCCATGTCTAATCATATGTCTGGTCTTGGTTAAGTACTTTAATTATGATTCACATGCTACCCATGTCACCCACTTAGCCCTTTATTATCCCCATGTATAATCACATGTTTTATGTTGGTTAAGTGCTTTAATTATGTTTCACATGCTACCCATGTTACCCACTTAGCCCTTTATTATCCCCATGTCTAATCACATATCTTATGTTAGTTAGGTGCTTTAATTATGTTTCACATGCTACCCATGTTACCCACTTAACCATTTATTATCCCCATGTCTAATCACATGTCTTATGTTGGTTAAGTGTTCATTAATTCATTATAACCGTAACCTTGCAAGACCTCCCACATTAGATTATCATTTTGCGGTTGCTGGATATGCCGAGCGTTCCGAGCAGGCTTATACAATAATCTGAATCTAACTTCGTGTCTTTGCATTATTACGCATCTAATTTCTTCCCTTGACCTCTCACGTTAGATTACCAAACTGCGGTTGCTGGATATGCCATGCGCTTCCGGGCAGACTTCTACTGCTATCCGAATCTAACCTCGTGTCTTAGGCGTTCATTTTCTCTTTCTTGATTCAAATCCCAATTTAAAATCTTGGATTATAATGTATTCCAATCACCCATAATTTCCAATCTAAATTATGTTTATAATTTTTAATCCAAAGTATGCCCAAATCAATTTGCGTTCATTATTTCTTTCTTAATTCAATTTCAAATCTTGGATTATGGTGATTTCCCAATTACCCCTAACTTCGAATTCAATTTATTCTTATGATTCTAATCCAATTTATGCATAATCTCATGTATACAAGTTATACTCAATTATGACCAAACCAATTTTCCATATTCATCAACAATTTACGCCAAATCTCATTTTATTGCATATTTCACAAACTTTTCCCAATCGTTCCAACTTTATTCGTACGTAAATCTCAATGCAATATGTCAGGCTCGAAGTTAGCCTCATCTCATAAAGAAAAAGGAAAAGAAGAAGGGAAGAGAATCAAAACATCAAAACTGGCATAAACATATAAATAGGCATATGAAATGAATAACGACAAGGTAGATCAGATGGGCATATAATAATAGCAATTGGGTATGAATCTAAAGGATAACAAATTACAAAACTTGATATGATTCATCTTATTTACAAGCATATATATCAGATTCAATTTACCATCCTATCACAATTACTTTTTAATTTAATTATATGTGAAAGTAACATAGACTTACAGTGATAAAATTCTTAGAAAAGAGAATTAGATGTTGTAGTAGTAATTTTGATCTTGAATAATCTCTAATTTAATTTGTAGATATGATCTTCTAATTGGAATATTCCTATTCTGATTTGTTTTGGTGGAGAAGAAAGGCTAGTTTAGATTAGAGCAACATGGAGGCGCCATGGATTATAACAATGAGATTAGGGTTAGGTTTAGGTGTTTATTTATAGATGTATTAGGTGAATTAGGGCCTTTAGATTAGATTAGGATCCATCTAAACCATCCAGACTAGAAAAACGTGTCATCCCACTAATCCCAGAAGAACACGTCATCAGATCCACCACAGAACACGTCAAGCCAGATCTGGGCCGATGGGGTCGACACAACTATAGGGGGGCCGACACCCCTGTCGACACCCCATGCGAGGGGGGTCAACACCCCCTGGAGGGGTCGACGCCCGCGAGCGGGAAATTTCCCGCTCAGCCCGCTTGGTCTAAATTTTGATTTTTGAACAGTTTTTGTTATTTAATTATTATTCAAATAAATTCTGCTTTAAATTGAAATCTTCTAAGCTTCATATCTTCTTCATACGATATTCGATTTATGCAAACTCGTACTTTATTCCAAGCAGAATTCCGAGACAAATGAAATGGCACGGCCTATTTCCCTTAATTCTGCTTATAAAAATTAAGTATTCTTTAATTATCTCTTATGTCATGTTCTAAAATTACGGGGTGTTACATATCCTGATTGGGTTTCCAATCCGGTCCTCGTTAAAAAGTCCAACGATAAATGGAGTATGTGCATAGACTATTCGGACCTCAATAAGGCGTGTCCCAAAGATAGTTTCCCATTACCTAGAATTGATCAACTTGTCGATGCGACGGCGGGGCATGAACTGTTATCCTTTGTGGACGCATACTCCGGGCATAATCAAATCATGATGCACAAGCCAGATGAAGAGAACACGAGTTTCATAAAAGATAGAGGCTTTTATTGCTATAAAGTTATGTCGTTTGGGCCGAAAAACGCAGGAGCAACATACCAGCGCCTTATGAATTACATGTTCAAATCCCAAATCGGAAACGCAATGGAAGTCTATGTAGATGACATGCAGTAAAATCAAAGAAAGCCCGTGATCATCTGGAGAATCTGGCTGAGATGTTTCATATCCTCAGAAAATATGGGATGAAGCTAAATTCGCTCAAATGCTCATTTGGAGTCTCAAAGGGAAATTTTCTCGGGTTCATAGTCAATGCCAGGGGCATTGAAGCGAATCATTCTCAAGTCACAGCCTTACGAGAGATGCATGCTCCAAGGACAAAGAAAGAGCATCAAAGCCCAAATGGGAAAGTAGCCACACTTAACTGATTTACCTCTAAAGTAACGGATCGGTGGATTCCGCTCTTCGGTGCTTTGAAGAGAGGAAAGAAAGATTTCCAATGGACTCCTGAATGCCAAATAGCCTTCGAAGGGTTGATTAAGTACATGGAGTCAGCACCGATGCTCTCTAAATCCAAAGATGGAGAGGAGTTGTTCCTATATTTAGCTATCTCGTCTCATGCCTTAAGCGTTGCGCTTGTCCGGGAGGATGCCAAGGTCCAATGGCCAGTTTATTACATCAGTAAAAGGCTCGCTGAGGCATAACTAAACTATCCAAAGTTAGAAAAACTTATGTATTGTCTTCTTATCACTTCAAAAAAGAAAAGGCCATATTTCCAATCCTATCCTATAAAGGTTATCACTGATCAACCGCTAAGACAAGTTCTTTTTTACCCAGAAACTTCGGGAAGGTTATTGAAGTGGAACACAGAGCTTAGTCAATATGACATCACTTATCACCCTCGAAGAGCTATTAATAGGCAGGCTTCAACGAATTTCATTGCTGAGTTCACGGATAGGGATGAAGAGACAGAGGAACTGGCAGAGACAGTGGCTAGTTGGAAGCTGTACATCGACGGATCCAGAAATGATTACTGTTCAGGGGCTGGAATAGTCCTAGAAACTCCAGATGGTCATTCCCTATGCTACGCCTTAAGGTTGGAATTCCCATCAACCAATAACGACGTCGAGTATGAAGCATTGACAACAGGGCTGAAGCTAGCAAAAGAGCTGAATCTGAAAACCTTGCAAATTTTCAGTGACTATCAACTGGTAGTATGTCAGGTGTACAAAGATTTCCAAACCAAAGTCAGAAACCTTTCTAATTGTCTTGCCAAAGCTTTGGAACTTCTCAACGACCTTGACTACTGCACTATATCTCATATTCCCAGGGAAGAAAATGCAAAGGCAGATTCTCTCGCTAAATACGCCAGTTCCTCAGATGCGCAGTTGCTGGGTCTAATACCTATCGGAGTCCTTTCAACCACTACTATTGAAGAAGTGGATATCGATTGGATCATGGAGACGGTTGAAGAGCCTATATCCTAGATGACTCCAATCAATGAATACATCAACACTTCTAGAAGATCTAAAAAGGTAGAGGAAAATATTGCGCAAAGCTCCATTATACCTTATCCAAGATGGAAGGTTATATAGGCGAGGATTCTCCATGCCACTGCTGCGATGTGTAACCAAAGAGGAGTCCAGAGCAATCTTGGAGGAACTACATAAAGGGGAACGTTGAGGTCACACAGGCGGTCAAACATTGGCCAAGAAAATTCTGCGTTATGGCTACTTTTGGCCCGATGTGAACCTGGATGCAATGATCTATGCCAAGAAATGTGATAAATGCCAAAGATTTGCGAAGATTCCAATAGCACCACCCATAGAATTGAATCAGATGGTTAGTCCGTGGCCATTCACCATCTGAGGCATAGATTTGATCGGAGCATTGCCTACAACTAAGTCAAATATGAAATATGCAATCGTGGCCGTGGACTACTTCACTAAATGGGCTAAAGCTAAACCATTAGCCACTATTACTTCGAAAAAGGTGATCACTTTTGTTCTAAAGAACATTATACGCCGATTTGGGGTACCTTAGAAGATAATCACCGATAACAGAACTCAGTTCGAGAGTAGTGAATTCCAAGATTTCTGTGTTAAATACAAGATTAGGAAGAGTTTTGCAGCCGTTGCTTATCCACAGGACAACGGGAAAGTTTGAAGCAATCAACAAAATTTTGAAGTCAACCATCAAGAAGCGAGCGTCTTGAAAAAGCTAAAGGTGGTTGGGCAGACGAGCTTCCTCTTGCACTATCAGTATATCGCACAACTCATAAAACTGCAACTGGGCTCACTCCATTATCGCATGCATTTGGATATGAGGCTATGATCTCGGTGGAGCTGGAAGTTCCCACTCATCGAAGAATCCACTTCAACCAAGAAGAGAATGAGAAGCTGCAGCTCGAAGCACTTAATTTGCTTGAAGAAAAAAGGAAAGAAGCAGAACTCAGAAAGACATCAAAGAAGGATAGCTCATCATTTTAATGCTAAGGTAAAATGGAGAGCCTTGCAAGTTGGCAAACTTATTCTGAAAAGAATCATGATAGAAACTGGAGTATTTGGACCCAACAGGGAAGGGCCGTATATGATAAGCCAAAAATTCGCAGATGGCACATTCGAGCTAAAAATGACGGATGGGATCCAACTTCCGAGAGCTTTGAATAACATACATCTTCGTCATTACTTAGTTTAATAATTCTTTCGCTTTGCAAGTTGTAAACATCATGCAATGTAAATACCATGCAACATTGTTACAAGTTTTGTACATATTGATGAAAGAAATTGCTTCGCTTACCTAAATCGTACATTTGTAAATTCTTGTTTACAAGTTGCTTAAAATTCGATTTTGATTGCTGGACCCCTAAAAGAACATCGACGCATCCGTAACCTAGTAAAACCTAGTGACTGTTACAGCACATCCCGATTGGGATAGCTTAAGCGCCCATTGCTTAATGCTCAAAACATCATTCGCAACAAATACGAAGATGTGAGGAACAATATTGCAAATAAAGGACACTAGGAACTGAACGGTTGGATGATGCGGCGATCAAACTACAAATAAAGTTGTAAGTTTCACTGTAAGGGCACCTTCTTAATTGCAAGGTCCAGGACCCTAGTTCTAAGAAATCGTGGTAAAACCGATAAATGGATTAGCAACCTTCCCATGAAACAATGCAACTCTTAACTAAAGACCTCCCGAGGGGTACTCAGTCGATTGTCAGTGCCATGCATACATGGCCAGATTGCGACAAACACTGAGCTCTAAACCAAAGACCACGCCGCGGGGCACCCAGACGATCGTCAGTGCCATTTATACATAGCTCGGTTATGACAAACCCTAGGATTCAAAAGACCTCTGCGGGGGCATCCGATCAAATGCTGGATCTTCCAAATCTAGTTACTGATGAATTCTAAAGACCCCTCAGGGCACCCGACCATAAGATGGGTCTTCCAAACTCGGTTAGTGACGGACCCAAAGACCTTTTCGAATGCGCCTAACAAATTCTACAAGTGGATGAATCATTCGACCACAACGAATAATGGGTTTACAAAAGACCTCTACGAAGGCACGAAAACCAAGACCTCTCTGGGGGCATGTGTTCAAATTTGATCTCCGAAGAGCCTGGACTACCAAGCTAACGAGAAACGTGATTGAACACAATAAAATACAAGACCTCTCAAGTAGGGGAACAATAACAAATATTCCTCTCGTACCTAACCTTTAAAGTTCGTGATGAATTTTGGTATGGAGGCATTACTACCGCATTAGGGAAATTCAATAATGCTTAATTAAACATACCATAAGCTTGTTACAACTTCACATTGAAGGTTTTGCACCTAAAAGGATTACTCTGACCAACAAAGTTGAACTTTGAAATGGCTAAGGAAAATTCAAAAACTTCGATACTGTGATAAGCACAAAGGTGGTTATTCATGGAAAAGAAGTCTAAAAAATTGCCCCAGTCAGAATCAAGGAAATTCAGTAAAATTGGTCAAGTAAATCTAGCTAATAATGATTTGTGGCTACAACTGAAAACCAATTTACAAAAATGCACCATGAGGTCATTTTAATATAAAAATTGCAATAACAAATGACATGTAGCACAAATTTTTGTTGTTGTAAGCATGAAAAGAAAGCAGGTGTGGAATGCGAAACAAGAAGGTACAACAAAGCTAAAAGTAAAAGCTTAAGTACAGTAAGCAGAACACTGTTTCATTTCAGCAACACAGAAACACAAGTCAAGTCACAAAGTCACGAATCTAATACAAAAATCACAGATATAGAGTAATATAAAGAAGTAAGCGGGGGACCGGCACCCACATATACAACCGATCTGAATGCAACATACAAAAGAGAACAGTAGAGAAGCAAAATACACTGGTTCTGAGCATTACTTCTTATCACTTACCTAAGAGTTGGTTTGTTGAGAGGAAGAGGAGGAGTCTTTGCACATCACTTGGATTTTCTTGTGAAGACAAAGTAATAGCTTCCGTATTCTTAGTAGCACGCTTCTTTCTCTTGCGCTTCGTGGATGATGAGGACTTAACAGCTTTCTTTCCCTTACCCTTAGCAGCATCTTTCAGGCTTTCATCTGTTTCTGTTGTCCCAGAATCATCGCTAAGAGTATAATCGACATCATCCTCCAAGTCAGGAAGCACACCGATTTTGGTATCCTATGATCCAGGACCTGTAATGATAAGTAAGGAAGTGTCACTAGGGGGAGGAGGAGTGATAACTGAAGCAAGGAGAATTGTCATCAGAGGTGAGTCGGTTATAGCGGCTTCAATTGTGGTTGCTTTGCCTATAGTAGGAGAAGATATGGGTGAAGGTAAATCTAGATTATGGAGGGCATAAGAGGCAAGAGACCCAGGTGAATCAAAAATGGACACTAAGTATGACAAGGTGTAGTCAGTTTCGATTTTACCTACATCTAGAAGGTTTCCTGGACATCTCTATGCTCTATCCTCCAGTTATCTATGTTTTCATAATCACCTTCATCGTCTTCACCACGTTCCTCGATAACATTCTCCGTAACAATGCACTCTTCAGTGCTTATGTCTTTCTCTGTTAAAGCAACGGGAGAACTCACATGAATCTGTAAACTAGAAGCTTCAATAGTTGTAGGATCGACGGGAGGATCAATGTTAGTTTGACTCTAAACCTTCTCTCCGGAAGCACTAGCCCTATCAATCGCCAACTAGGCTTTTCGCTCAGCTAGAGCCTTCATGGACTTGCCATCTCTAAGTTCACTGATGAGATCGTCTTCGATACGATCACCACCATACATTTCAAGTGCTTGTTCCCAGATAAGTGCCAAGGCAGCTGGAAAGGTGTCACCTAAGTAGTGTAAACTCCCATGGCTCATGACAATGAAAAAATAAAACTGAAATATGTCAGCATCAGCCTCGTCCATAGCCTTTTTGTGAGTTTCCTCAGCAGCCTTCTTATCCTTCTCAAGGGATTCAACCTTAGCCGTCAATATAAGATTGGAAGCTTTCAAGGAATTGATGGTTTCTCAAAGCTGGGCAACTTCATCCCGATATTGTTTAGAAAAATACTTTTCCATAGGCAATGTAACCTCAGCATTGCATTTAGCAATTAGAGCTTCCTTTTCTTTTTGTTTAACGGCATCAAGTTCTTCCCTGAGCCTTTTATTCTTGGCATATGATCCCTCCAGTTATGCATTTATTTTAGTAAGAGAGGCAATGGTAGCCTCACGAGAATCTAAGACTTCATCCCACTTGGCCCTATCACTCTCTAATTCTGCAATCTTAGAAAGATTAATGTCATTATGCTTTTGGAGATCGTCGCCAAATTTATTCCAACTGCGCAACTGTCTCTTAGCATTGTCCCTGAAAATACTTAGCTTCATGTCGAGTTGGCTCTTAGTTGTGTCGAGCTGGGTATGCGTTTGCCTTATTACGGCATCTACTTCCTCGGATATGTCATCAACATCAGTTGGATTTGCACCACGGTCAAAGAGTATTCCTTTCAAATTCCAACCCTTGAATAGTTCGGAGAGATGATCGTTTGATGGTTCAAGTTCGTAACGAGGCTTATGAATGATTGAGTGATTTCAGCAGAAGGACCAAGGGGCTATAAGATGGAACCGGTCGGGGTATAATAGGAAGCATCTCCAATCGAGGACGCTAATGTGAGCCATCCTTCCCTTGACTATCTTTCCCTCGCTTCTCCCCGCGACCCTCTTCATCAGGAGTATCATCCCTAATCCATGCCCGTCTTCTTCTTTCCTCGTATTCTTCCTCACGTATCTTCCACCTTTGCTCATCGGTTAATTCCAATTCTGATACGAGTGAAGGCTTGTGAGAAGATTTTGGAGGAGGGGGAGGGTAAGATTGCTTGGAATGATGTGGCGGTCGTGGAGGGTCAAATTGTAACAAATGCTTCGGGTTGTATGCTTTACTTTTCTTCCTAAAATCTGACAAGTGTTTCCCGAGCGTATCTGAACCTGAAACAAGATAAAAAGGATTTTCAGTACTTAAAGTACTTTGTACTGGGGCAAATTATGAAAAATGTGAAGGAATTTTAAATGTATGCACGCTAGACATGTTTTCTAAAACGCTGCTATTGACGAACCAGTTCTTCTAGTTGGTTCTAGGGAGATTCCTAGAGATGCGAGATATTTTCCTGGCCGAGTGATAGCAGCATGCATTATTTCGGTTATGCTAGTTATGGTTTGTGGTTCAAATGATTGGGAAACAGTATCGCCTTAGCTAAGATTCTTAGTTGAGTTAAGATCGTGACCTGTGGAACCTTCCTCTGTTAAATTTTGAATGAGAGGATCCTCAGCCGTCATTTCAATGTTTGGGTCAACCTCTAATGCGGTTTCACCTTCCCTAACATGTTCAATTTCATGTGCAGAATCTAAAATATTGCCCTCTCTGTCATCTCTCAATCTACTCGGACTCCGTTTCTGATGTAGGATTCAGGGAGGTACCTTCTTTCTCAACTAGTTCAATTGAGGTCATAATACCCTTGCCTTCCCATTAGTTAGATGTTTCGTCTCCATTAGAAGCCATTCTGGATGGTGACGTACTACCACCAACAGGTTCAGAACACTTTTTCAGAGTAGGTTCAACAGTTTGGTCCTGAGTTTCATCATCGCCAACAGAGGTACCAGTGTCCGGTTCAGCGGGATTTGGTTTGGGAGTTGGATGCCCACCTTTAGAGGGAAACTTCTTCAAAGGATGGAGAAGTTCGTATTGGTGAAGAATTGTTTTTGTAATTATGACCTTCCTACTTTTCCTAGTCTCATCAACAGCTTTTAAGATTTCGAATATAACTTTAAGTGGGACAGATGCCTTGTTGTCCTTGATTGGGGATGGAACAACTAGAGTTAAAAATAGAAGTTATGAGAAACTATTATCTAAAGAAAGTAAGATGAATCACCCATAGAATATGTTTACCTTCTTCTGTCCATTTTCCTCGAAAGGTTTAAGGACAGTGAACGAAGAAAAACTGATTTAAGAACCCTGAAACACTTTCTAGTAGATTGGATATGAGCCTACGATTTCTTGCACCCTCGACATGTATGATATATTGGGTGTCCTTCCTTTTTATAAATGAACAAAGGTAGAAGATCTCTGAGAAGGTCGGTTCATGCCCTATAATTTGCATAGCGATGGCTAGATGGTTCAGGATTGTTTCTACGAAAGGGCTAAAAGGAGGAACACCACTGCTTATTAGAATATAACGATTCACGGTTACATATCTCGCTGCGGGTTGATCCGCGAATACGCCCACGTCTGGCAGGATTGCATATGTAATAGGGATGCCAAATTGGCTGCACAACTGTTCAAAGTGTGCCTGGTCGAGCGTAGTAGAGTGTCTTTCTGCAGACAGGCTACTAAGTAGAACATGATATGGAAAAGGCTGAGGGGCTGCAACTGTTGTAGAAGTATCAATCGGAGCAGACGATGTTCCTTCAGTGTGAACACGTGTTTTTTGCCTAATAGTCATTCTACAAAAAGGACCTTGTCTATAAATGAATCACAGATAGGAAACAAGTTCAAAGTCATGCATTTTGAAGAACTAAACCATGAAGAGTACAAAGATTAAAGGTTTACGTTCAGGTGATAAAGGCTTGGGTCGTTCAAGATCTTCTAAGGTTTAGGTCGTTCTACGGGCCTAGGTTGCTTTGCAGTCCAAGAGGTTGAGTTTGTGACCTAAATGTTTGGATCACCCAGGCGAGATAAGAACTTAGGTCGTTATAACTACTCAAAGCAATTAGGTTGTTTTTGATGAATTAAAGCGTTAAGTTGTGATAACGAACTAAGACTTAGATCGCTGTAGCGACCTAAGTTTTAATTCATCATAATGATCTAAACTAGATTCGCATTAACGACCTAAAGTATAAGTTTGAAATAACAACCTAGGATCTAGCTTACTAAGATTTAAGTTTGCAAAAAAACCCAACTGTTTCATGGCCTAAGGCTTAGGTTCATAATAACGACCTAAAGACAATGTTTGCTGCAGCGACCTAAAGACTTTGGCTATTTTGAAGACCTAAAAATCCGAAATATTCAAGAATCTATTGACATGGGACATTAGGCAATAAAATAAACTTGTAAAGTTGCTAAACAATTTCAAAAACAAGCATACATTCAAAGGCAAAAATTATTTCAGAAATCCCAGCATGATCATCATTCATTAAACAATTTGAGATCTTATTCAAGCTATAAGAAGGTGTTGAAAGAATATTTTGGCGATCAAATTACACAAATATTTGTTTCTTTCAAACTTACACCGCATTCCGGTAAGAAATTGGTTCAAAACTTAAAATCGGAAGAAGAAAAACATAAAAAAACCTGAATCCAAGCAAGGGCTATTTGTGCTAATTCACTTGTTGATTGATAGCAGCAGTATGCCTCGGATTTGATTGAATTGACCTTCAAAATGAGTTGAATCAGTTTTAATTGAGAAGTTTGATTGAATTTGAATCAGTTAGGTGATGACGATGTAGCAAGAGGAATCAACGATGTTGTCGGGTTCAAAGTGACGATCGGAATAGATATGAATTTCAGGTGACCGCCATTAACGAGTTATCTCCAGAAGCTTAAAGAGGAAGGGGAATAGACATGACGGTTTAAATGTGTATATAAAGAAGCACAAGATTGAGCGGGCCAAGCGTGAGATCTTCAAAAGGCCCGTAGTGATCTATTTACCACAAGCTAAATGGTGCGGACCAGGTTTGAGTTTCGAGTCCGCCAATGACCTAAGCTAGAATACTAAGCATCACAACGATTCAAAGGTTCACACAACCTAACCTCTAGAGCGATCTAAGATCTAGCACGACCTAATGTTGCGTATGAGAATGAACGACCTAACATATATCAATATTATCTAAATCAAAGCCTGTATTATTTTTAATGAATACAAACTTGGAGGGGGAAATGTTAATCCATAAAAACATAGATCCAAAATAATAAACAATCTTGGGTCGTTCTCATGTAGGCAACAATAGGTCGCAAGCTTTTAGACCATGAAATGGTGGAAAACAATTAGGTCGCCCATGCCTTGGCTTGTCTAGGAGCTTTAGAGCCTTTAGGTCGTTTTTGACACTTTATGTTGTTCGTGGGTTGTTGGGTCGTCCTGATCTCTAGCCCGTTGAAGCTACATAACATGCTTTGCTCTTTAAATCGTTTGGTTCTTTGGCCTGCTCCGTATTGCTCTAACCCGTTCTACCTTGCTCTAGTTCGCGTGTAACACCCCACCTCCGTTAAGGTCACTCACAAAGGGAATGCATTAACTTCAGTGGAGCGTCATGAGTGTATAGAACAGATAAATTACAAAACACACAAAATTTAAATAGCAGAAAATAAATAAAACTTTACTTTATTGACGAACAACAGCTTGATAAAATAGCTTGTACAAAGATTGCCTTCCAATACCCATTACGACAAAGCATCTGTCTTGTTTAAAAAAATAAAGGAGCATAAAATGACAATGATATTCCCCAATAAAGCATGAGCCAGCCATAGCAGTGGAAAAGAGAGTCCAAAGCAATACATCGTTTATCTTTGAGCTTGGTATGAAAAATGAGCTAAGTGGTAGTATTCCCTTCCTGTGAACCTTGGGGGGGAACAAAAGAAAAGAAGGCAAAAGAAAACGGGTCAGACATAAGTTTGGTAAGTCCAGTGATTATTCAGCATGTAAACAGGTAAAAGGATCATGACATGAATAAACTGAATACCAGACACAACCATGATAATAAGCATAGCAAGACAACAAATGATGATCGTTAGATATGACAAGGTAAGTTACACTGAATGCGCTTCGGTTCTTTCTCTAATTCCCATTTTCTCTGCACCACCCAACTAGCATCCTAACTAGTGTCTTTTAATGAACGATTCGTATTCCCTACTAGTGTCCCAACTAGTATCCTATGAAAAACGATTCGTATCCCCTACTAGTGTCCCAACTAGTATCGTGTGTTATAAAATAAGGTGATCCTAACCCCGCAATTGTGGTAGCCTTCAGGTGTACATCTAGTATGAGGGTCTTACCTCAATCAGCCTAATTTCCATGAAGATGTTAGATGTACCCTTACTACCCTATCGATCGGCTCCCTACTTGTATTAATTTTTCCTTGTGTCTATGTCAATCGGCCCTCCCTTGCGTGTAGATACCCTGTGCTGGTCCCACTATAAGGTGTATCAATCCCTATGATAGCAACCTGACACAAATTCTAGATGCACGGTGTATACTACTGATACCCAGTGCCTGCTTTTCTACTCTGTACCACTTGCACGCCCATACTCCATCGGAACTACACTGCTGCACCCCCTGCCGCTATTTTGACCGCTTATAATCAGCCTAATTGCCATGAAGATGTTAGATGTACCCTTACTACCCTATCGATCGGCTCTCTAGTTGTATTAATTTTTCCTTGTGTCCGTGTCAATCGGCACTTTCTTTCGTGTAGATACCCTGTGTTGGTCCCACCATAAGGTGTATCAATCCCTATGATAGCAACCCAACACAAATTCTAGGTGCACCGTGTATACTACTGATGCCCAGTGCCTGCTTTTCCACTACGGAGCACGTGCACGCCCATACTCCATCGGAACTACACTGCTGCACCCCCTGCCGCTATTTTGACCGCTTATAATCAGCCCAGTAATCATACCCCACCCTGCCTAGTTTAGGGAACCGTGATATATCTATGTGGGTTACTGCTGAAATGGGTCCCCGTTACTAGGGTTTTCAAGGGTCTATTCGTATACCCCCAAATTGGCTAAGTGTTATCCATCCATTCAAGTTAACTTAACCTATCCACACGGCATGTCATGTTGGTTAAGTGTTTCTTATTAACTTAATCCTTCTCATTCATCATGTTGTAATTGATTAAGTGTTTTCTATTAACTTAACCCTATTCATTCATCATATTATATTGGTTAAGTGTTACCCATTAACTTAACCCCACTCGTTCATCATGTAATATAGGTTAAGTGTCGTCAATCTAGTCGAGTTAACTTAACCTACCCACTTGTCATGTTACATTGGTTAAGTGTTGCCTTCTTGTGTTACTTAACCCTACCACTTGTCATGTTACATTGGTTAAGTGTTGCCTTCTTGTGTTACTTAACCCTACCACTTGTCATGTTACATTGGTTAAGTGTTGCCTTCTTTTGTTACTTAACCCTATCTCACATCATGTTATATTGGTTAAGTGTTGCTTTGATTAACTTAGCCCAACCTCTCTTAGCCTATCTGTTACTTAGCTTTAATTTATTCATTAAAGCACCAACCTCTCACATTAGATCTATATTGTTGCGGTCGCTGGATGTGCCGGGCGGTTTCGGGAAGTCTTACACCGCAACTCAATCTAACCTCGGGTTTTTGGGCTTCATGCGCTAACCTCTCACATTAGATCTATATTGTTACGGTTGCTGGATGTGCCGGGCGGTTCCGGGCGGTCTTACACCGTAACTCAATCCAACCTCGGGTTAGGCATATTCATCTTTTAATTAATTTACATATTTACTGTATATATGTAAATTATCCACCAGTGTTGTCAATTCAAGTCATGCCCCATTTACCCTCCAAATTATGTCCATAATTCTAGGTATACAAATTCTACCATTTCATGCTACTAATCATTTACATGATTATGAGTCAATCTATGCCAATAGAATGTAGTTAAATATTTTTTCCCCAACGTCTCCGCCGTTATTCGTTCGCATAATTCACATAGAATGTCAAGCTCGCAAATTAACCTAACTTATAAACAACAGGGAAAAGAAAGGGACATGTAATATTTCAACCGGCATAAACAATATAGATCAACATGCGTAGTGTAAATTTGGGATAGAATGACATAAACTTAATCAAGCACATGAACGTAATCTTGCATTTAAATTAAATCCAATTAACATGCGAACTAGCATAGGTCTAATTGTATAAGCATGAACTTATATAGATCTTACACATGGGTACTAGCTTGGATCTAACATATAACATGTCTGAACATAACTTAGCATGTAATTCGATGTACATAAAAGAACCGCAAATTTAATAAAACATGATAGGTTCAAATGTATCAGTCCCAACAGTCTCAAAGGCATAAGGTGTATAACATGATAGGTTTCATCATATAAGTCACAACAGTCCAATAGGCATGATAGGTTTTCTATGTCAGTCACAACAGTCCAATAAGCATGATAGGCTTTTTATGTCAGTCTCAATAGTCCAGTAGGTATGATAGGTTTTTCTATGCCAGTCACAATAGTCCAATAGGCATGATAGGATTTTCTATGTCAGTCACAACAGTCCAATAGGCATATGCAATTCAGAATTCACCAAAGGATAGGCATGAATAGAAGTAGGCATGGTTTTAGATCCAGTTATTACAGTCATGATTTTCTTATTAGGTGTTTAAATCGGAACAATAACTGAACTTACAGAAAAAGGAGGGATGTTTATTTCTAGGATCCGATTTCTGAATTTGAAAAGCTATCCTTTGATGTAGACGTTTGATTTGATGTTATTCTTAATCGATTACTAGTTTGGATTTGATTTTCTAGTTTGGAGAGGACGAAGGAGGCTAGGCTAGCTTGTAGATTAACATCATGACGGCACCATAGTTTTAGGGTTATGATGTTAGGGTTTAGGTTTAGCTACGTATATATTGATGTCTATGATTATTTAGAGCCCTTAGGTGAACTAGGAGTCCATCAGAACCACCCAACTTAAATACACATCATCCGGCCACTCAGAAGAAGACACATCATCACAGAACACTCTAGAATTCTGTGATGGATCGGAATGGGCGCACTTGGCAGGTGCACCAGTGCATTTTTGTACTGGCGCACTTTTGAAGTGCGCCAGTGCATTCTGGTCGACTTCCGGTTTTTTGCCTAAATTCGTTCGTCCATATCTTCTTCATACGTTATATTCGTTTTACGCAAACTCGGACTCTATCTCAAGCAGAATTCCAAGACGAACGCAACGGTGTAACCCGTTTTATCTAATTCTTCTTTTAATAATTAATTATTCTTTAATTATCTCTTATGTCCCATTTTAAAATTACGGGGTGTTACATCCCCCCCCCCCCCCCCACTTAAAGGATTTCGTCTCCGAAATCTTCAAGTTAAGATAATGTATATCCTACCATCCAACATCCATCTACTCAACCATTCAATCACAGGCATCCATTGTCCTTCAAAAGGTTTCTAATGTTTTTCATGAAAATATGCATAGTGTGTGTATATGTCCTTACCCAAATGCAAAATCAGGCGATCTACTAATTCAGTTGACCTCCTTAATGCAATTCATGATTGTGCAATGCGTCCATTATGTATGAAAAAGAACCCTATTGATACATATCATTTCTATATGAGTGCACAACCATACATTCAAATGCATCATCCATATGATATCACCTTAAGTTTCAATCCATATATATAAAAATCCACTCATGCATATGCAATATGGAAGTGACGGAGTCGATCTAATGTCTAATGTGTGTGTATATGCATCCACAAGCAACCACTAGCAAACACTTACATCCACTTGCATCCATCAAACATAACATGTCTCAAACACATGTTTACATCCATTGGCTTCTATCTAAGGATCGAGGATAGGACCGAGAGGATATACTTAAAAGATAAAGACTAGCATGCACATAAACTTTATAGAAAAAAGAGAGATTAAGGATATACCCTGGTATGATGCGCGTATCTAGTCTTCAACCTTCTAAGTCGCATATTCTTGAGCTTCACCCCATTGTGCTCTGACTGTCTTAACTTCACGATTGCGTAGCTTCTTAAGTTCTGTTTCCAAAATATGAGTTGGAACTCATTACACTGCCGCGTCTCGTTCCACCCCTTCTCCTTCTAGTATACTCGGCACTACAACTTCTGCTGTGTCATGCTAACATTTCCTCAAAAGGGCCTTCAAAATTCACTAGAGGGTATTCCATGTAGAAGAACTATCTCTTGAAAATAAACAGATGCTAACCATGCTACTAAGCATATTTATTAAGGTGATTAGAGGTCTCTTCTCTATTTAACTTATTCATTGCGTCAACTATCTGAGAGTCTTTTCTTTGTGAAGTCCCTATTTGATCCAAAAGCGTAGGTCTTACTCCTAGAGATGCCAACTACTAACTTAACCGAAGGTTTTAAAATCAAAGGTTGATATGTATTATGAACTTTTCCTTTTCACATAAAAAGGACTTGAATTCATCCTTTTTCTTCTTAAGGCATCCGCTATGACTTTACCCTTCCTTCTAACATCAAAATGGCGCCTAGTCCTGTGCCGTATGCATCCGTGTATACCGTAAACCTTTTACTATCGTAAGGCAAAAGTCAAAACTGGGGCCGTTGTAAGAGCCCTCTTCGATCGTTGGAAAGCGACATCATAATCAATATCCCGAGCAAAGGTTAGATTCTTCTTTGTTAATCCAGTAAGTGGGGTTAATACCTTTGCAAAGTTCTTAATGAACTTCCACTTTGGCCTCTTTCTTTTCACCTTTCTCTTTCTGCGAGGATTAAGTCGTATCGATAAGCTTCTTATCCTTGGGCTTGTGATCCTTAGCCCAAACTCCCTTATTCTTATCCTTACTATCCTTGTGTAGCTTGTTGACAAGTTTCTCGAAACTACCTCTATCGCACGGCAACCTACAAAGATTTGAAAGAAAAATTAGCCGCAGCTGAAACTACTGCAGCTATAGATGGAAGTTTGGCACTTCTTCGCCCTTTGACAAGTGTCGTAGTCTCATAGCCTACGGGACCATGTCGCAATGAGGTTACCTCCCAGAAAGCCAGGAGCCCCGAAGACTCAGGAAAGAAGGAAACAAGGGTTCAAACAGAGAATCAAAAGATAGTGCATATGGCTTTGGGGAATATGCCTTTAAAACAAAACTTTTCTTTTGAAAATGCTACTTTAAAACTTATTTTTGAAAAATAGTTTTCAAATTTTTTTTATCTGATCTGGTAACGATCAGCTCTGATACCACGTGTAACACCCCACCTCTGTTAAGGTCACTCACAAAGGGAATGCATTAACTTCAGTGGAGTGTCATGAGTGTATAGAACAGATAAATTACAAAATAGACAAAATTTAAATAGCGGAAAATAAATAAAACTTTACTTTATTGATGAACAGAAGCTTGATAAAACAGCTTGTACAAAGATTGTCTTCCAATACCCATTACAACAAAACATCTGTCTTGTTTAACAAAATAAAGAAGCATAAAATGACAATGATAATCCCCAATAACGCATGAGCTAGCCATAGCAGTGGAAAAGAGAGTTCAAAGCAATACATCATCTATCTTCGAGCTTGGGAAAAAAACTGAGCTCAGTGGTAGTATTCCCTCCCTGTGAACCTGGGGGTGGGGTGAGGGGGGGGGGGTGGGGACGGAAGAAAAGAAGGTGAAAGAAAACGGGTCAGACATAAGTCTGGTAAGTCCAGAGATTTTTCAGCATGTAAACAGGTAAAAGGATCATGACATGAATAAACTGAATACCAGACATAACCATGATAATAAGCATAACAAGACAACAAATGATGATCATTAGATATGACAAGGTAAGATACACTGAATGCGCTTCGGTTCTTTCTCTGATTTTCCATTTTCTCTGCACCACCCAACTAGCATCCTAACTAGTGTCTTTTAATGAACAATTCGTATTACCTACTAGTGTCCCAACTAGTATCCTGTGAATCCCTTACTAGTGTCCCTACTATTATCCTGTGTTATAAAATAAGGTGATCCCAACCCCGCAATTGTGGTAGCCTTTAGGTGTACATATAGTACGAGGGTCTTACCTCAATCACCCAATTGCCTTGAAGATGTTAGATGTACCCTTACAACCCTATCGATCGGCTCCATATTTGTATTAATTTTTCCTTGTGTCCATGTCAATCGACCCTCTCTTGCGTGTAGATACCCTGTGCGGGTCCCACCATAAGGTGTATCAACCCCTATGTTAGAAACCCGACACAAATTCTAGACGCAAAGTGTATACTACTGATGCCCAGTGCCTGCTTTTCCACTCCGGAGCACGTGCACGTCCATACTCCGTCGGAACTACACTGCTACACCCCCGCTGCTATTATGACCGCTTATAATCAGCCTAATTGCCATGAAGATGTTAGATGTACCCTTACTACCCTATCAATCGGCTCCCTACTTGTATTAATTTTTCCTTGTGTCCGTGTCAATCGGAACTCTCTTGCGTGTAGATACCATGTGCTGGTCCCACCATAAGGTGTATCAATCCCTATGATAGCAACCCGAACAAATTCTAGATGCACGGTGTATACTACTGATGCTCAGTGCCTGCTTTTCCACTCTGGAGCACGTGCACGCCCATACTCCGTCGGAACTACACTGTTGCACCCCTTACCGTTAATTTGACCGCTTATAATCAGCCCAGTAATCGTGCCTCACCCTACCTAGTTCAGGGTACCATGATACATCTATGTGGGTTACTGCTGAAATGGTTCCCCGTTACTAGGGTTTTCTGGGGTCTATTCGTGTACCCCCCAAATTGGCTAAGTGTTATCCATCCATTCAAGTTAACTTAACCCATCCATACGCCATGTCATGTTGGTTAAGTGTTTCTTATTAACTTAACCCTTCTCATTCATCATGTTGTAATTGGTTAAGTGTTTTCTATTAACTTAACCCTGTTCATTCATCATATTATATTTGTCAAGTGTTACCATTAACTTAACCCCACTCGTTCATCATGTTATATTGGTTAAGTGTCGTCAATCTAGTCGAGCTAACTTAACCTACCCACTTGTCATGTTACATTGATTAAGTGTTGCCTTCTTGTGTTACTTAACCCTACCACTTGTCATGTTACATTGGTTAAGTGTTGCCTTCTTGTGTTACTTAACCCTACCACTTGTCATTTTACATTGGTTAAGTGTTGCCCTCTTGTGTTACTTAACCCTATCACACATCATGTTATATAGGTTAAAAGTGTTGCTTTAATTAACTTAGCCCTACCACTCTTAGCCTGTCTATTTTTTAGCTTTAACTTATTCATTAAAGCACCAATCTTTCACATTAGATCTATATTATTGCGGCCGCTGGATGTGTCGGGCGGTTCCGGGCAGTCTTACACCGCGACCCAATCTAACATCAGGTTTTTGGGCTTAATGCGTTAACCTCTCACATTAGATCTATATTGTTACGGTTGCTGGATGTGCTGGGCAGTTCCGGGCGGTCTTACACCGTAACTCAATCTAACCTCGGGTTAGGCATATTCATCTTTTAATTAATTTACATATTTAATGTTTATATGTAAATTATCCACCAGTGTTGTCAATTCAAGTCATGCCCCATTTACCCTCTAAATTATGTCCATAATACTAGGTATACAAATTCTACCATTTCATGCTACTAATCATTTACATGATTATGAGCCAATCTATGCCAATAACATGTAGTTAAATATTTTTCCCCAATGTCTCCCCCATTATTCGTTCGCATAATTCACATAGAACGTTAGGCTCGCAAATTAGCCTAACTTATAAACAAAAGGGAAAAGAAAGGGACATGTAATATTTCAACAAGCATAAACAATATAGATCAACATGCGTAGTATAAATTTGGGATAGAACGACATAAACTTAGTCAAGCACATGAACGTAATCTTGCATTTACATTAGATCCAATTAACATGCGAACTAGCATAGGTGTAATTGTATAAGCATGAACTTATATAGATCTTAAACATGGGTACTAGCTTGGATCTAACATATAACATGTATGAACACAACTTAGCATGTAATTCAACGTACATAAAAGAACCACAAATTTAATACAACATGATAGGTTCAAATGTATCAGTCCCAATAGTCTCAAAGGCATAGGGTGTATAACATGATAGGTTTCATCATATAAGTCACAACAGTCCAATATGCATGATAGGTTTTCTATGTCAGTCACAACAGTCCGATAAGCATGATAGGCTTTTCTATGTCAGTCTCAACAGTCCAATATGTATGATAGGTTTTTCTATGTCAGTCTCAACAGTCCAATAGGTATGATAGGTTTTTCTATGCTAGTCACAACAGTCCAATAGGCATGATAGGTTTTTCTATGTCAGTCACAACAATCCAATAGGCATAAGAAATTCAGAATTCACAAAAGGATAGACATGAATAGAAGTAGACATAGTTCTAGATCCGGTTAATATAGTCATGATTTTATTATTAGTTGTTTAAATCGGAACAATAACTGAACTTACAGAAAAAGGACGGATCTTGATTTCTGGGATCTGATTTCTGAATTTGAAAAGCTGTCCTTTGATGTAGACGTTTGATTTGATGTTCTTCTTAATCCATTACTAGTTTGGATTTGATTTTCTAGTTTGGAGAGGATGAGAAGGCTAGGCTAGCTTGTAAACGAACATTATGACCGCACCATAGTTTTAGGGTTATGATGTTAGGGTTTAGGTTTAGCTATGTATATATAGATGTCTATGATTATTTAGATCCCTTAGATGAACTAGGAGTCCATCATAACCACCCAACTCAAATACACATCATCCGACCACTCAACGAAGACACATCATCACAGAATCCTCTAAAATTCTGTGTTGGATCAGTATGGGCGCACTTGGCAGGTGTGCAAGTGCATTTTTGTACTGGCGCACTTGTGAAGTGCGCTAGTGCATTCTGGTCGACTTCCGGTTTTTCTGCCTAATTTCTTTCGTCCATATCTTCTTCATACGTATCCGTTTTACGCAAACTCAAACTCTATCTCAAGCGGAATTCCGAGACGAACGCAATGGCGTAACCCGTTTTATCTAATTCTTCCTTTAATAATGAATTATTCTTTAATTATCTCTTATGTCCCATTTTAAAATTACGGGGTGTTACATCGCGCCGCCATTGCATATGAGAGCTTTGGACCGCTTTGTATTGTTTTAGCCCGTTCCGCCTTGCTTTAGCATGTGTCGTCTTAAGCGTGATGATACTAGGTCGTGCCACGCTGGTTTGGAGCCTATAGGTCGCCCCGACGACCTAAGGAAGGTATGAAATAATTACGACTTTGCCACTGGTCTGAAACTCACCTATAAGTACCCTGTCATTCCTTCATTTGAAGGGCTGAATTTTACGACCCAGAAGAGTTGTCCAATCATTTCCTCAACAACTCTAAGTAATTCCTACAACCCAACCATCTCCAATTCAAGATCAAACATGGAACTCTCCATCAAATCATGGAAATCCACTCAAGAGCTTAGTGAATCATAGATCTACTTCTCAAATTGCTATGCTTAGAAGATTTCTCTATTTCCTTTCTTTTTGGATTAAATCAAGAGAAGAGTGTGTAAGGATGAAAATCTATGTAATGAGAGAGTATACAAATCTTGTAAACTTGCATGTGATAATGAAAGTTTCTCTTGAAGTGGATGTAGATCTTTTCTAAGATCGAACCACCATAAAATCCGTGTTTTTCATTTTTTGCTTTCTATTTTGTGATTATGGTCTCGCTCTAACCGTTAGGTGAAGTGTTTGCATAACACCTTTTGTGTTGAAACCAAAGATTGGTTTTAACAAATAGTTACAAACATCAAGACCAAATGATGTAGCTGAAATACTAACCAGATAAAAAGCTAGAAGTTTTCTAGGTATGCTTGGTAGTTTGGACTATATGCATTGGGCTTGGAAAGGTTGTCTAAACGGTTGGAAAAGAATGTTCACCAAAAACACCAAAAGGTATCAACAATGATTTTAGAAGCAGTTGCTTCCAATGACTTATGGATTTGATATACTTTCTTCGAAGTTGCAGGTTCGTTATATAAATGTTTAAAACCATCATACTTGTTCTCCCAAATTTCAAACGGACAATCAACAAACATTACATAAAGAGTTGGTGATACCATATAATGTATTACAACCGATAGCATCGGATATATTATCCTTTTATTCATTTGTACATGGGCTTGGGCCTGTAGCCCAATTGAAAATTATTTTTACCGTTACTTGTCGCTGTCTCTATGTAAGCCTGTATTATAAATACATGGCATATTTCTTTGTACAGAATCATTAATTCATCAATAACACATTCATTTCTCTCCTCTAAAACAATTCAAATACCTTTGATATTAAATTTTTATATGGTATCAGAGCTTGTTATGCTTAACAGCAAGAAGATTTATTAGAGTATCTTCATCATCTGATCCCTCTCATCCGAGATAAAATTTTATCCCATCACTTGAGAGTTGTTACTTGATTTCAACAATTTGTGCCTCGCCATACTTTATAAGCAGGCTACATCAAGCTGCTGAATTAAGTCAATCCAAGAAATCACTGAAACAATTTGAAAACCGATCAACAAGTTCAAGAAACAACAGATAACTGAAGCAAGGTGCCATACCAGAGAGCTCATTCAGAAGAAGAATAAATAAAAGTATCCAAAATCATCATTAAAAGCTTTTCAAGTTGCAACAATACCCAGTTATACAATCTTTTCAAGAATTTCTCAATCCAAAAGCATCAAAGTACATTGTTTTCATACCTTCTTGCCGACACATATTCATAATTGTTATCATGATGGTTGACGATAACAATTCTACTACTAAAACAAACCCTTTTGGAAATCCATCTGCAAATCAAAGTCAAGCAACATCAGCTAATCAGAGTGTACCAAATGATGAACCTCTAGTTAAAACAGGTATAAACCTGCAAATCCAATTAATTACTATTCATCTTGAAGAAAACAACTACTTGCTATGGAAATTGCAAGTAGAAACCGCTGTTTCAGGGTTATGGTCTTGAAGGGTACATTCTTGGTACTATCCAAAGTTCATAATTGATGCTGACAATAGGGTAGTTAGCAATGATGAATTTGTCAAATACATAATTAGGATAGACTAATTTGTGCATGGTTATTATTATCAATAAGTGAAAAAAACTCTACCTCAAGTAATTGGATATAAGACTGCAAATGATATTTGGACAACTATTGAAAATATTTTAACACCCAGTCATTAGCCAAAACAATGTTCTATAGAATTCAACTACAAACTGCCAGAAAAGAAAATTTATCAATGAGAGAGTACTTGATAAAAGTCAAAAGTATATGTGATCATCTTGAGGAAGAAGATCAAAAGATTAGTGATCCTAAGCATACATTAGCTATTTTAAATGGATTCGGTGAGGAATATGAAGTTGTAGTGGTAGTCATTACATCTCAAAAGTTTACTAGTTCTATGGAAGATGTCCATTTTATTCTTCTTGCTCATTAAGCAAGAATTGAAATCAAAATATAACAGTTAAACGAAACAAGAATCAAAACAGAGGGGATTCTTACAGTTAAAGGGGAGGTTCCTCTAATAGAGGTAGAGGAAAAGTAAGATAGAACAGCAGTAACAACCGACCTAAGTGTCAATAAAAAAATTACTATGTTGATGGTCAGACACAAAACAATAAAAAAAATCAAATCCTACAGCAAATGTTGAAGTTGATAGTCAAATCAACAATTCAAGAAACAGTCAAATTGATGACACTGGTGATGACAACTGGTATCCTTATTCAGGTGCCACTAATCACATCACTAATAATTACAATAATCTCAATCTTGGTCAAAGGGAATATAAAGGTATGAACTCTCTTCACATGGGTAATGGTGATAGTGTAAATATTACACATATTGGCTTTGGCAACATCTTGGGTAAAAAGAAATTATACCTTAACAATTTACTTATTGTTCCTCGTATAAAAAAGAATCTTCTCAGTATATCATAGTTTGCTAAAGACTAAAATGTTTATTTTTACTTTCATCCTTATCATTTCCTAGTTAAAGACTTATTGACTAATGAAATTATTTTGCAGGGTAAAACATGCAAAGGATTGTAAAAATTCAATGCTGTCAATTTAGCAAGCTGTGAACAAGAGAAAAATTGTTGCAACTTATCTAAAATTAATGATAAAACTAGTGTGTTTGACCTATGGCATGTAAAACTTGGTCATGCTAATGTGATGTTGTCAAGAAAGTTTTAGCTACCAATAACATTTCGTATGATAATATTCTTATGCCATATGTTTGTACTTACTGCCAAATGGGTAAAAGTCATAAGTTACCCTTCGATAATTCACAAACTATCTACACTAAACCCCTTGAACTTGTTGTTGCTGACCTGTGGGGTCCAGCATCAACAAATTCTGATTATGTTTTCAACTATTATATTTTTTTTATCGATTCTTATATAAGATATACTTGGATATATTTCCTGAAATCTAAACCTGAAACTAGTAAGTTGTTATTCACTTCATCAATCAAGCTGAAAAACAAACACGTGAAAGCTTGAGAGTTCTACAGACTGATGGAGGTATAGAATTTAAACCTTTTGGTGAATTCTTTTAAAGGAAAGGTATAATACATAGATTAAATTGTCCATACACCTCTGAGAAAAATGGTTTAGTAGAGAGAAAAGTGGTCTTACTTTACTAGCTCAGAGTCATTTAACTATGAAGTTTTGGCCTGATGCATTTAATACTTCTGTATACTTGATAAATAGACTACCAACTAAGGTTTTGAACAACAAAAGTCCTTTAGAAATGTTATACAATGTTAAAACTGACTATGAAAGACACAAAAATTTTGGATGTCTATGTTATCCCTATCTAAGACCATATAATGCTCATAAGTTAAACTTTAGATCTTCTGCATGCACATTTATAGGATATGCTAGTGATAAAAAAGGCTATAATGTCTAGATGAAAAAGGTAAAGTTTACATTAACAGGCATGTTGTATTTAACGAAAAGTTGTTTCCTTTTAATAGTAAAGAAACTACCGCTACTCAAAAGATATACAACCTAAGAAAATCAATACCAGGAATACCTCTTTATTCTGACAACTCTACTGAAGATACTGGTGATGGTTGCTCAGACACTCATCAAAAGTCCAATCCTTCATCAAGTAATGAGTCATTTGAGCCATCCAATCAACCCAGTAGCAATCAATCACAACATGAGAATCTGCAACATGACTCAAATGCTGAAGTCGGTAGTAATCAAGCAAACGACAATAATGAAAACACTGAAAATCAGGAACAACAAAGAGAACATGCACAAACAGGTCATCCAATGATCACTAGATCAAAAAGGGGTATTTTTAAACCCAAAGCCTACAATATCAGTAATTTTGAAGAGCCAGTCAACTATAATCATGCCAATAACAATGAAACTAGAAACAGACTATGGATGAAGAATATCAAGCTTTGATAAGAAACAAGACATGGACACTTGTTAAAGCACCAGCAGATAAGAATATAATTGACAGCAAGTGGACATAAAAATTAAAAAAGAATGTTAATGGATCTATAAATAGATACAAGGCTAGGCTTGTTGCAAAAGGATTTACAGAGTAATATGGTTTTAACTTTGAAGAGACATTTTCTCGAGTTGTTAAACCAACTACAATAAGGAAAATTCTTACTATAGCACTTCATAATAACTGGAAAATACAGCTGTTAATAATGCATGCCTGAATCGTGATTTAAAGGAAGAAGTGTACATGGGTCAACCAAAAGGATATCAGAAGAATAAGGAGCTTGCTTGCAAGCTCAACAAAGCAATATATGGGCTCAAACAACCCCCTAGGGTCTAGTTTGATAAATTGGAACTTGTACTAACAAGATTAAAGTTTCAGTCTACCAAATGATCAAATCACTCATTGTTTATCAAAATTACTAACAATATAACCATTTTTATTCTGATATATGTGGATGACTTGATCATTACAGGAAATAGTGAAGCAGAAATAAAAAAATCACTCAAATACTGGATAAACAATTCTCAATCAAAGACTTGGGTGAACTCAACTATTTTCTAGGCATTGAACTAACAAAAATATCTAAGTCAGAATTATTTCTCAGTCAAAAGGAATACATCAAGGAAATTCTTGTCAAAGCAAACATGGATGCTACAAATGCCTTTCCAACACTAATGATCACAAGTCATCAACTATCTAAACACATGGCGGGAAACATTGATAACATTAAACAATATAGAATTCTAATTGGGGCATTACAATATGCTACCAACACTAGACCAGAAATAGCTTACCGTGTTAACAAACTTTCTCAATTTATGCAGGAGCCAAAAGAGGATCATTGGAAATCTTGACGCTAAACTAAAATAATACAGAATCTCCACTGGTGGAAAACATATATCAGGTGGTGGTATTATTCTTTTCTCTATCATCGAGGGAGAGCTCAACGAATGGAAATGAAGACCAATATATGTCTCCATGATTTGTCGCAACAAGACAAGAAAAACTTTGATACTGGGCACGAGCTCAAACATCATGTCCTCGATCGACTCCTCCAAGCCATCATTCCCTAAGAATTAAATAACCACCCTCCAAGTCAATTACTCATCCCAATCATGAATTCCGTACTTTAAAGTGACAAAGGAGACAACAAACCGTACTTTAACAGCACATCGAATTCGATCATATCCTCCAACATAGACATATTACTTAAACCGGCAAACTCTTCATCGAATTCTAAGAAGTCAATACAATACCTCTTCTAATTAAGTGAACCATGAACCGAACCAATTCCGTGAACCCGAAACTATAAAGACCCTCGACTAATTGAGGCTCAACCTTGGATTTTCTTGCGAGCAAGCTCCTAATTTATCCAACTCCAACTCCGAGTCCAAGTCATCGAAGAAACCCTGGAAAGAATAACAACCCTTACACCACAAAAGGAAACTTCATTCCAAGAAACAACTTGTGAAATAGACATGTAAGTGCCCATATGATGTGGCATAGTCGACTCGCTGTGCCTGAGCGCAATAACCAGATAGAGATTTTAGCGCACCCAGATAATGGTTCATATCATTGGTGGAAACATAAATTTTAAACCGTGGCTAATAGTTCTCATTTCTCTCCATTATCAACTCCAAATATGCAGCAATTTGTACTATTTCTTGTTAGCTAAATCGCCTCGAATTAGTGTTTTGGATGATTACCCGAAATAGAGAAAAACTATTCCAACGGCACTCGCATGCAAAACGACCCATACTGTATATACTATTGGTATATAGATTTGAAAACTAAAATGTACTCAAATATATATATATATATATATATATATATATATATATATATTCTCTCATAGATACTCTCAAATTCAATATTGTTTAAGTTAAAAAATACAACCTAAGCTCAGGAACCAAATGAGATGACCTATTATACATCGCCGGTGCCAATAACCAATTATCACGTTGTACAAGCATTCGATCAATGTAAAGCGATTATCAAGAGGAATAAATAGTAGAAAAGAAAAGAAAGAAGAAAGAAAAGAAGGAAATAGAAAAAAAATAGAACATAACCTGAGCACAATCAAAGAGTCTGTCGTATATTTTACAGCACATCAAATCACATATAATATTAACAGTCTTAGATATAAAATAGGTGAGGCATTAATAACTATATAAATCACATAATCAAAATATACATGCTCATATAGTTACATAGAATAATAAAAAGTATATACAAGAGGTAAATAAACTCAACTGGCTCATTGTCTCTAAAATGGATACATGACACTGTCAAGGCACTATAGTTCCACATAGCGGAATAAGCAATATAATGCAAGTATAAATAGGAAAGACGTCATCTCCTACTAACCCACCAACGCAGCTCCAAATAATACTCATATTTTTCACCAGGTATTCTCATAAGCATCGTTGATGAGGAGCCAAGACAATAAGAGCGAAATAAAACTTTAGGTCAGACAATAGTTTGGTGTGATTTATAAACAGTCTCAAAGTATTATAAAAGTCATAATAGTAATACAACACAAAGGGTATACAAATTATATCTTTCCTACCTCTGCATCCACAGAGCTAGCACATAACATTTGATATATGCTATATTATGATAAACATAATGTAAAGATGGCATGATAGATGTCTAGGTATTAAATAGTGATATATAAGTAAACATTCATAGCATCGTTCATCCATCCTCACATTCACTCACCCAATGCATTGAATATACGATAACCCCTCTATTCCTAGACACCTGAACTTATGTCACTCAGTTGGCTAGGAACACCAATTGGTACAACAACCGAGGATGAGGACCCTGCACTAGGTCTAAGTGGGTGTCATTGGTTTTCTCGCACCTAGAAACAATATCCTCGCACCCAGAGGAAAAGGACGTGCACTAGTCCAAGTGAACCACACATCTGCCATCTCTTCTTCCCGAGTACCCATCAAACCTACGTATCTGTGGCCCTTTTACATGTGCAATCCATAGTAGTGTCTATTCTGGGACTACTATTACAAACCTCTTTAGTAGCTCCCTCTTAATCGACCATCTCTACTATGCACTCCAGAATATCGCTATCCATTATTGATGCCCATGCTTTCCATCATGGAATTACCATCATCAGATAACAAATCACCACCTCCCTACCTCATGCCAATCCTCTGGTCGAAGTGTCATCCTGCAGAAACTATTGTCAAACGAACTATCATATCATGTTCTTTGAGATTGCATCATCATCAATGTCAAATTGACCAAAACCGGCAATAACAATAGTACTCAATATCAACCACATCATAGTAATTTATAATGACTACTCGGATCGTGTATTCAACAAAAATAGGTTAAATATGCATCTAAAGGAAACGTACGTCATTCTCGTGAAATCCAACTTGTCCTCTAGTCCATCCTCCATCTTCAGATTGGCTACTAAGTTCTAGTGTCGCTCCATCTTCAAATCCGTTGCCAAGCTCCAATGCTATTGCGTCGCCAGATCCATCCAAGCGCTATGAAGCTCCATCGTAAACTTATCTCATCCGCTCGAGTCTAACATACTTGTGTATTCAACCAGTATACACTGGTATGTTTGTTTGATCGATAAGCACCTAAACTCTAAATAACGAGATTTTATAATAATAGATGGCCTACAAACGTGTTTTCACCTAAACTAAGCGAAAAATTCAACCATGCAACCAATAATAATCTACATTCCTAAACTATCATAAAACATCCACAATAGAAATACTAAATCAAGTAGAACCTATCAATAGCAGTCAAAGTAAAACAAGTGTAAAAATAACCTAAATCTAATAGTATGATCAACATAGCGTGTAGGGTAAATAGCGTGTAACAACATGCAAACAGGTAAAAGTGTAATGATTAGATTCAACTATACCAAATATTACATTTCATAATAAGAAGTCAGATTAGAATGTTAGATCTACCCCATATAAACAAACACAATTCAATGAGAGACAATATTAATCGCCTAAGCTAAATTAGCACAAACTAGCTTTAAAACGTAGAGCTCACCAATATGAATCCATCAGAATTAATGACATCCAATTCTGACCTTGTTTACCAAAGATATCAATGTTATAAGTTCATGGATTAATCTAATAATTAAAGTAGCCAAAACTTGATTAGTCACTAATTAATTATCCTCATTATTACCTTCTCCCCCAAATGTTCATTCCCTATGATGTGCATTTCAAGCAAATAAACCCCACCACTCCCAAACTTCTCTTCTCATTTTCTCCTTCATTACTCAATGGTTTTTTACATTGCCAGTTGCAACCAATCTAGTCGTTGCTCTCTTTGTGCCATCACCTCAAGGCCACTTACGGTGAGCCACCCTAAAATGCGTCTAAAGCTTGTAGGAGGCTTTCACCCACAGCCTCAAAAGTGTGCACCACCATACCATCCTCGCACCACCCGCAATCATAACACGTGTGCTCCTCTCTTCACTCTACCCAATTCCACGCTTCGTTCATCTTCCCGACGATCGTAGCTCATGAAAAATCTAAAGCTAGTACGGAACTCGTGATTTCCATCATCACAATTCTTCACAAAAACTTATATGATTTCGAAGAGGATCTCCATATGAGTTCAACGCACCTTAAATTAGGATTTTTAGTTAAGTATTATGGCTGATAGGAATTTTTCAAGCTAGGGAAGAAAAACCATTTTTTGAGATTTATAGTAACGAGTTTGATGCTCGATCTTGTACATAATTTGATTCGATTTTGTTATTTTAATTTTTTTACAATTAATAATTAATTTTGAAATAAAGATTACCAGGTAAAATTAAAATATCATAATATTATTGTCAGTATATCTTTTTTATACACATTAGATTCAAATTTCAGTCGTCAAGATGGATCATTTGGAGAGATGATCAGACGGATTGGAATTTGACTACATATAAAAATATGAAGCTATTGTTAAGCGGACTGTAAACATGTCGTAAAATCAATCCTAAATAAACATAATAAATTATATTTAACATATTAATAAGGCTATATATAAGAATTTTATAAAAGTCATAATTTGATGAAGAAAGTTGTTGTATTGCATTTGTTGTGAAATTTTTTCTTTTTTCATATATAAAATGCTTAAAATGAAGCTCAGGTGTAGAAGTTACGAGTTGTTAAAGTTTACAAATTTAAACTGTTTTAGTTTGAATTCAAATTTAAATGAACAAATAAATTCTAAGATCTAAATTTCAAAATTTTAAATAATTTTGTGTTTATATTCAAGGATTAAACTAATTTTAAGTAATTAATTAAGGTTTATAATAATATAGCAAAACAAATCGATCACATAACATAAATAATTAAATGTGCCTTAAAGTAGAAGGGTGATTGATTAGTGCTTGTTCAAGTGTTCGACCATGCGGTCGACCCATACCCTAAAGGGCAGTTGATTGGTCGAGGTTCGAAATAGATAGTAGTGGCTATGGTTTAAAGGGTTGAATGTTGTGCACTAGATTTACCCGTTGTTCTGCTAACATGATTGTATGGTTCCGGTTCATTTTAGAATCTATAAATAGGAGTATAGTCTCTCCACTTTTGTCCACTATATTTGGAGCATTCGTTTCAACTTTGTCATTGTGCCTTCTCTCTTTTAGATCTAAAAACTTTCTAGAAATTTTTCTGGAAAGATTGGATTATCAGCACTTGTTATGGAGGAAGATTTGACTGGAATGCAGATGCTTCTCATTTCTCGGATTTTTGGCATGGAGTAATGAGTAACATTCATTGGATTAAAATTGGTGCGAGCATTGTTGTAAAGAATGGGTGTACTGCTTCTTTTTGGTATAACTGTTGGCTACTACCCATTCCTCTGAGATTCGAGTTTGCTGATCTCTTTGATATTACTTGCAATAAGCACTTTACGGTCAATGAAATGTACAACATGGATGCTGTGAACTTCAGATGGAGACTGACTTTTTGTAGATTAGTATCTGGTAATGCATTGGCTCAGTTGTGTTGTCGGATTCGAATTCTAGAGGGTATACAGCTTACTACCGGTGGGGATGACGAATTTGAGTGGATGCTTGAAGGGAACAAGAAACCTTTTCATGTTAGCCACCTTTATAAGATGATGAACTTCGCAGGAAGGAGATATGTTGGTTTCGAATGTATGTGGAACTTTAAAGCAGTGCCTACTAGAGTTAAAATTCATATGTGGACGATCATGCACAACAGGCTAAATACGGTTAGCACGCTATGACAAAAAGAAGTTTGTGTCGCTAATGGTTGCACTTTCTGGGATGAAGACGACGAGAATTGTTTGCACTTTTTCATTAGTTGTGACTTCTCTTTCTATGTTTGGATGAAGTGTGTAGTTAGCTTAAGTATTCGCTTAGAATGGACGGACTTTATCACTGATCAACACTATTTTTGGCACTCCATTTATACATCTTTCCCTGGTATACCCATGCGTAACCTATTTGCTGTTTTGAATTTTTCTTATGTGTGGATACTTTAGCATGAAAGAAATTCACGAAAATTTAAATGAAAAATGAAAATGCCTAACACAGTTATTTACTGCGTTCACAAATTTGTTTCACTCTGGTCAGGAAATAAAGATGTGAATTTCGTGGATACAATAACTGCTCGAGTTATGGATCGTGCTTGAGGCAGGCGAGCATGACGTTGCTTCAGCATGGTTGGGTTCTATGCTTTTATTTTGATGTAGTATGTAATTATTTTATTTTTTGCTACGGTGTTGCTAGTCATGCCTGTGTGCATGTGATATTTTTTGGCTGTGTATATGTAAAAACACATATGTTGCACTAGACTGTATGATGTATTAGTCTTTTATGTTAAATGAAGTAAGGCGTGAATCTCGCGATTCACTACCTTTTGCGTCAAAAATTAAAAATTAAAAATTTTAAAAATCTTTCTGGAAATTCAGCTAATAGATTCTTCCATTCTTCTTCTAATTTATTCTTTTGTATTTTGTTTTATAAACATTTTGGATCTAGAAAACATATATACATCTTCCGTTATGTATTATGAATCAAAAGAGAGATTCTGAAAGAGAATCATAGACATACAAATCTAAAGAAAGAGAAAGCAAAAGCTAAGGCTGCTTTGTGAATGGAAATCTTAATATTTCTTTTTTACTAATTGTATAGGGTAATTTTATTAGGGTGCTACTATTCACACCCCTATTTACACTTCTGGCCACCAAAACTAAAAGCACCCTAAATATTTCAATTTTCCTCTACTGGCCACTACCTAAATTAATAACCAAAAAATGCAATGGCCATCAACTCCTTCATCTACGTGAACGCTTCCTCCCTCCCTTACATCAACGTACTATGTGAATCAAATATCTAAAATCAAATAGTTCAAAAAACAATTAACATAATCCATTTTCATAACCAGATTAGCAATTTTAATTTGTATAAATGAGTACTTACTTCGTCGGTTGTGAAATGATTTGTCAAATCAACATTTATGTTTGTTGAGTCATTTGATCGAACATCTTGCATCATATTATCACAACCATCATATTTATCATCCAATATATCATCATTCAAATACTCCATCTATCAAACGACAAAAAAAGTTAATGTATCAATTTTGTAAAAGTAGATACGTAAGTTATACGGATAAAAACCCTACAAGTCAAAACTTACATTGTCATTCTCTATTATAATGTTGTCAAATTTAATGTTTTCCAAACTTGAAAATTCGAACGAAGCGAAAAATATATATCCTAAAATGCAATGATAACCGTTAAAAAAATCATAACAGCATATTCTATAACATAATAGAAAACAATAAAAATCAAGCAACTTTAACGTACTCTTTTATCTTAATCTTCCATCTTTGTTAGGCACAAAAAATAACTGCTTTTGTCAGGGTTTAGAGTTTGAAATTGTAGGGAAGTTCATGTTTTTTTAAGAGAAGTACGGTGGTGAATAACTGAGTGAAGAAATAATATACGATGACCAAAAGAATATAAAAAATAATTATTTGTACTAAATTTAGGAAGGTGGCCGAAAGTGTAAACCGGAGTGTAAATAATAGAACGCTTTTATTATGCACTTGGATATGCTTTTGGGATTTGCGAAAATATTGTGGTTTAAATCCTTCAAAATTACTTTTTATTTTGAAATTCCAGTTCTCTAGATTCTACATTATTTGCACAAACTTGATGGAATTCAGTTTTTATGTAATATTAATTTTTTTTCTCATAGTCTATTCCACTTCGTTTTTCTATTCTTTTATTCATTTTGATTCTTCAGTAAAAATAAGGGTTTGGAATATGAATTGTTGAAAATAATTTGTGAATTATTAAAAATATTGAAATAAGTGTATTAATGGCTCCTATATGTGAATAGCCAACATCATGGGATTATAAGAAAGATGCAAGTATTTATACTTGTTTCTAAGAAGTCATGTTGGGGCCTTGGGCTCCCAATGTATGCTTTGTTGTGAGGAGGGAGACCATGCATCATGACCACCACACACGCGCGCGACCGACCGACTCGACTCGACCCGGCCCGGCTCGGTTCGGTACGGGCTCGGGCTTGGCTTTGTGGTATAAACACTTATATTTTTGGACTAGATTTTTGTTTAAATACGAGATATATTTCTGAGCCGACTTTTATTTGAAGCGGTAAACTATTGACCCGGTATTTTAGCAGATTTATCTACTGCCCAGTATTATCGTTCAGCCCTAATCCACATCTATATTTATCTTCAGTTGTAGACGGAAAGTATACAACAACAAAAACACAGTTTTTACCTCCGTCGTTAAAATATTCTACCTGAAATTTTCGAGCAGTATTTTTTTTCGAAAGTGCAAATCTGCACTGATTTGTTGTGCAAAGCAAATCAGTTATTATTTCAGAGGTTGTTTTATCCTAGAGACGGCGGCGTAAGTACGAACTGGTTTTGCACCACCGGCCAGTTCGTCGAATCGTCTTCAAGAAAGCGACCTAGTCCGCGACTCAGCCATTGTTTCCCAACAATTTGAAGACGATCATTGAAACAATGGCTGCAACCGGAAAAACTCTGAACTACCGAATTCATACTTCCAAGCATTCGGCTTCTGAAGCTTCGTTCTCATCAAGGTGCAACAAGGCCAAATGAAACCCACTCGCTTCCATTAAAATCATTTTCGGACGGTTGTAGCAGATGGAAAAGTACGCAAGCTCAAATGGGAAGGCAGATCCGAAATCTGAAAGAACCGCTAATGAGAGGAGGTGGACCATTTCGCGGATCTCAGATCATGACAGTTGTTGTGGGAACCACAATCGGTATTTTTTTTAGTATAATGGATCTGTAGATTTATTTGCTGAAATTTTCCATTTTCTACGTAAAATTAGTTTGACCTTTTCTGGTAATTTGCAACAACCGACAATGCTCGGATCGAGTATTGATACAACTAAACCATTTTAATAACATTTTTATATGTGGAAATTTAAACGGTAACTGCTATTAGTAGAAATTCCTTGGTGTTCATTGATAACTTGAAAATTATGACTTTCTAATTGTGCATGTAACAAGAATGTGATATCTAATATCATAACAGCGTACCATATTACCCTTGTCTTAACTTCTAATTAGTACTAGTTGGTTAGTGCTGTTACCATACTGAGGTATGATATCAAGTCAAAATGTTAGATCTGGTACGAACAGATAGAAATAGAACACTTTTGTTGCATACAAGTGAAAAGACAGAATATAGAACACCTTTGTTGCATACATGTGAATAACTTATGTTAGTCTATAAGTTTATGTATATTTTTCTATAAGAAAAATATAAATTTTCAAACATATTAACATCTCAAGCAATAGTAAGCCTCCACAGCCAGTCAGTTGAGAATAGAATGGGAATCCATAAGGAAACCGTAAAGGACAGCAGCAACCAACCAAAAAGAATGATTCTGAACAGTTGCTTCTATATTACAACTGTGGAAAAACAGATCATATGGCACGATAGTGTCGGAACAGGCCGAGTCTTGCACTGCAGGCTAACTTGACTGAGGAGCCTCTTACGGCTATGATTGATTCACCTTGTTGGTGGACAGAGGGTTGGTGGGTAGACATTGGTGTTTCTCGCCATGTCTGCTATGATCGTGATATATTCACAATATACACGGCTGCTGATGATCAGAAAGTGTTGTTGGGAGATCCTCACACCACTAAAACTGTAGAGATTGGTTATGTAAAAATAAAGCTTACAATTGGACAAACAGTGATTCTGAAATATGTGCTGCATTTGACATGCTTAGATTCAAAAACTGAAATTGAGGAAAAATGAAATTAAGAGAATTCATAGTGATAGAGGAACAAAATATAAATTTAGTTTATTCTGATTTTTTTATAAATTACTTGGTATAGTGCATGATAGAGCTGCACCATATTCACTTGAAATGAACGGTAAAGCTAAAAAAAATAGGACCTTTACCGAATTAGTAATTGCTATTTTATTAAATTTTGGTGCAGCAAAACATTGGTGGGAGGATATTTTATTGACTGCATGTTATGTTCTGTTTGGAATCCCTTAATCTAAGAATAAAATTTCACCTTTCGAAATTTTAAAAGAATTATAATTCCAATGCGTCATACTTTAGAACTTGGGTTTGTTTAACATATGTTTGCGCTCCAAACCTTAAGAGAATAAAATTAGCTAGTAGAGCATGTGAATGTGTATTTAGAAGCTATGCTAGTAATAGCAAAGCATACAGTTTTTATGACCTAAATACACATAATATAATTGAAACAAATGATGTCGATTGTTATGGAACAACAATTTTGTTAAATTAAGGAATAGTGGGGGCACTTCTAGTATGTTTATTAGAACAGAATTTAATGAAAATTCTGAAGCTAAACCTAGAAGAAGTAAAAGAACAAGAACCGTAAAAAATCTTTGGTTCGGATTTTTGTGTTTTTACTATAGAGGAGGATCCCTTAAACCTCCAAGAGGCCTTATCTTCTTTAGATGCCGATTTTTTAGCAAGAGGCTATAAATGATGAGATGGATTCTCTAGAATCCAATAAGACTTGGCATTTGGTAGATCTACTCCCATTGTAAATCTATAGGCTGTAAATGAGTACTTAAAAATTAAAACCTGATGGCACTATTGATAAATATAAAACACGACTAGTAGCTAAAGGTTTTAAGCAAAAAGAAAATATAGGTTTCTTTGACACTTTTTCACCAGTAACTAGAATTACATTCATTTAGGTATTAATCTCACTTGCTTCTATTCATAATTTACGAATACACCAAATGGATGTAAAAACCACATTTTTGAACGGTGAATTAGTAGAAGAAATTTATATGGACCAGCCTGAAGGATTTGTAGTACATGGTCAAGAACATAAAGTATGCAAATTAGATAAATCATTATATGGTTTAAAACAAGTATCTAAACAATGGCATGAAAAATTTGATAACTTAATCACTTCACATGGTTTTGAAGTTAATGAAAGTGACAAATGCATTTATTACAAATCTGAGAATGACATTTGCACTATTATATGCCTTTATGTAGATGACCTACTCATCTTTGGGTCAAACATTCTTGCCATAAATTCAGTTAAATCCTTATTAAGTGCCAATTTTAATATGAAAGATCTAGGTGAAGCGAAAGTAATCCCTGATATTAAGATTACTAGGTCAAAAAGGGGATTTTCTTTGGATCAATCCCATTAAACTGAGAAGACTCTAAAGAAATACAATTATGTTGACTGTAAACTTGCATGTACACCATATGATCCTGGTGTAAAGTTATTTAAGAACACTGGTGAGGGTGTAAGACAGTCTGATTATGAGAGCATCATTGGCAATCTTCGGGATGCCACTGATCGTACTAGACCTGACATTGCCTATGTCATGGAATTATTGTGCAAGTTTACAAGTAGATCTAGTATAGAGCATTAACATGCTATTGAGAGGGTCATAAGTTACCTAAAATAAACTATGAATCTTGGATTACATTATGAAAAGTTTTCAGTTGTACTTGAAGGATATTCTGATACAGACTGAAATACTTTATCTGATGATTCTATTGCGACCAGTGGCTATATATTTAGCATTGCTCGAAGAACTGTTTTTTTTTGGGAAATCTAAGAAATAGAATATCTTGACTCAGTATACTATAGTGACTGAGATAATAGCACTAGCCACAGCTAGTGAAGAAGCAGAGAACTAAAGAAATCTGCTAGTTGAGATCCCCATAAGGGAAAAACAGACACCAGTGGTGTAATTGATTGCGATAGTACCACGGCTATTGCAAAAAGTATAGAACCGTTATTACAACGGTAAAAGATGACGTCGTAAGCACAATACTGTAAAAGAAGATCACATATATAGTGATGAAAAAATTGGATGACTATTGAAAGAAGAACTATACCGATATTACAACGGTAAGAAATGACAGTCGTATGCACAGTATTATTAGAGAACATCACATATGAAGTGATAACAATTTGGCAGATCCTTTGATGAAAGGACTGACCAGAAAGAAAGTCCTTAATAATTCTAAAAAAAAGGACTATTGCCCTTAGATAGTTGAATCACGCACAATGGTAACCCGACCTAAATGACTGGAGATTCCACGAAATAGGTTTAATGGGTAAAAACAAGTTGTGTAGTGATAGAAGTTGAACATGCTATTTAATAAACCAAGAAGCATGTATTCCTGAAGTGATTAGAGGATGAGTTGATAGAAACTCTTAATAAGATCTATACTCTATTTGGAGTGGAGTACCTACCTTCAGGAGTACTCTTGATAGACTCACCTATGTGAATGTGGAAATGTTGCCGTTTCTTATGGAGTTTTGGGCAAAACTTCTAGAGTGTTCACTAAACTGAGATAGACGTGCATGGCCATAAATGCACGGGCTTATTTGAGTGCACTATAGAAAAGGTTGTGTGTGGTTTGATGTTAGGAATAGAGTTCAAGATTACGTGTCACTCTAGTAAAAACTGAATCTTATTCACTATGCAAAGGTTCAAGTCGGATGACATCTTTGTTTATGCACAATCTTATATATTTTTAGAAACTGCTCGAAGATATTTTTAAAAATTCAAGTGGGGGATTGTTGAAAATAATTTGTGAATTATTAAAAATATTGAAATAAGTGTATGAATGGCTCCTATATGTGAATAGTCCCACATCATGGGATTATAAGAAAGATGCAAGTATTTATACTTGTTTCTAAGAAGTCATGTTGGGGTCTTGGGCTCCCAATGTATGCTTTGTTGTGAGGAGGGAGACCATGCATCATGACCACCACACACGCGCGCGACCGACCGACTCGGCCCGACTCGGTTCGGTTCGGTTCGGGCTCGGGCTTGGCTTTGTGGTGTAAAGACTTATATTTTTGGATTAGAATTTTTATTTTTATTTTAAATACGAGATATATTTCTGAGCCGACTTTTATTTGAAGTGGTAAACTATTGACCCGGTATTTTAACAGATTTATCTACTGCCCAGTATTATCGTTCAGCAATAATCCCCATCTATATATTATCTTCAGTTGTAGACGAAAAGTATACAACAACAAAAACACAGTTTTTACCTCCGTCGTTAAAATATTCTTCCTGAAATTTTCGAGCAGTATTTTTTTTTTGAAAGTACAAATCTGCACTGCTTTGTTGTGCAAAACAAATCAGTTATTATTTCAGATGCTGTTTTATCCTAGAGGCGGCGGCGAAAGTACGAACTGGTTTTGCACCACCGGCCAGTTCGTCGAATCGTCTTCAAGAAAGCGACCTAATCCGCGTCTCAGCCATTGTTTTCCACCATGAATTCTATTTGTGTTTCAGGTATCTTGTTCCACAATATTTAAATTTGTGATTACAAAGGAGTTGATGAAATATGGGATGAGAATGTAAAACCTACATGTTAGGATACTCTATCTGGTTGTGTAACATTAAAAATCACTTACAACTAACTTTGTTATTATAAACTGATATGAAGAGTTATTCCTTACTTTGGAGCGTGGAAACCCTTGTGTTATACAGGGAATATTTCGTAGAAAAAGAGTCGTAGTGTTTAATTGGATTAGGAATTGACATTTTAACGTTAATCTAGAACATATAAATTTGTACGTTTAAATTCAAGCGTGAATGCTCATTTTATTCTTCGATTAACGAATTTAGCGAATAAAAAATAACATGTGAGATGTCAGGATGATATCGGCCATAATGAGACGAATGACTAACTCATATGAAAGTTTCCCATGATAAGTAACATAAAGATACATGGTTAGTCGCGTTCCTGTAGGTTAAATTTGTCCAACAAATCGACTGTTAGTTCCTACGGATGATTATTGAATCAGTTTGCGATGTCGAAATGTTATAGATCATAGAAGCGTATTGAAGCTAAAAAACGACGAATATAAAACATATATAAAAGAGCATAAAGAGCCTTTGGAGGCTAACTGGTCTTGAGCATCGGATGCAGGATCAACCTTGAAACAAAAAAAATTACGTTCAAGTCTACGCAATATAATATCGGAAGCCTTAAGCGGCCGCTTTGGTTGTTTTACCCCACTCTTGATTAAAAGTGGTCATGTCTATTCTCTAATGGCACAAATAGGGTTTGTCGGGGAATGGAACGTTCTAGCATCAGAGTACCTATGGTAACTGGAAAAATTACGGCTGCGAATTACCCTCTAGGTAATAATATTAAATTTTACAACGATTGCAAGAAAAATCAAGTATGCAAAATCCAACAATTTATCGCATGGTTGTTCAAACCATGCTGCGCTAGCTTTTTTAGATGTATTGTGATGATAATTTTAACTATTTGAATTTGAATGTAGGGTCTCATACCGTAGAGTCCCGTGCTTTTTTCTTTTGATCAAACACTAGAAACTGCTTCGGATATTGTAGCAAAGTTGCTTTTCGGATAATCTCACAAGCGCCCGTTAAACAAAACATAGTTGTGTCACGGTGCTTCTAGTACATTCCCACGTTCGTTAATAGCAAGTGGACCCAGTTGAAAAAGAGTTGACTAAATAAACTAATCAAATCCACACATGTCAGATGCAGCATTTTTTAACATAAGCACGTAATTAAACGTGTTAGTAATGTATAAAGCATCCTGCTTAATTACCATTAGAATTTGACCAAGCCAAGATTATTGACTACACCTGGTCCATAAACCTGCTTGTCCCAGAGAGTATATAAAGTTCATGATATGCATATGCTGCATAGTAGCATCCTCATAGTACTGACGAATTAATGGATCCCAGGTCTTGTATTTCTCATCTCCATGAAGAACAACTTCTCAACGATGACGTGTTTCTCTGGGATGAGCCTGATAACAATTTCATCAATTCAATGCTGGAAGAAGAACCCATTCTAATTACCAGCAGTGCATTTGCGAAATATATCAAGCCAAATCATCATTCAAGTCCTGCTATCATCATAACAGATCGAGATAATGGAAGAACAAATGTACATCATAGATTGATACATATGCTGAAAGATGTACAGAAAGATCATGCCGGGATTAATGAGAAAATGATGTATAAGAAGAATGAGTGCAGTAGTAGAGGATTTCGACATATGATGAGGGAGAGACAAAGAAGGGAGAAGATGAGCCAAAGCTATGCTGATTTGCATTCGTTGCTTCCCAATTGTCCAAAGGTATAATTTCTTAACTTGTACGATACATATGGACTTTCAAACAAACTACTTCACTTGACGAGTTGTTGATCGACTTAGCGTTTTTTTTCTTTCTTCTGATCATTCGCTGCAGACTGATAAGATTTCGATAGTGCAAGCTGCGACGGCTTATGTCAATGATCGCGAGATGGTGAAAGAGGTCCTTCTGAAGCGTAATATGCAACTCACCAATGCAGCGAAATTTAAGAAGGAAAACAGAAAAGGGCAGAAAATCAGAATTTGTATAGCGGATCATGTCTCTGCTCTTGATTCTATGATTGGTGCCATTAATAGATTGAAGGAGATGAAGGTACAGGCAACGTCTATACAGACACACTTCTCTGATCATGAACGGATAGCTGTTGTCAACGTCGTTGATTCAATATTAGGAAAAATATAGTTTTATATTTTATGTTCTGCTTTATTTCACTGGGGGACAGTTCTGCATAAGAACTGCGTTACTTCCTAATAACCGATTTATGGCTATCAGTTGCAAACTGAGCTAACAAATGGAAAATGCATAAATTCGTTTGGCAGGTGTAAATTCTTTACCATTTGTTGTCCCACTGTGGTTGATGTCAACTGATTTTTCACATTTATCGTACTAGTAGCAACTCCCTGCATTTAATGGCCAAAGAAATTTAATTGAAACTTTTTATCTGGACGCAAAACATAAACATAAAGAGGTATACATTCCAGAACTAGCCACCTCCTGATTTCCACTCTTCCTGAAAAGATTTATTTTGTTATATCCACTACAATAAAAGTGCCTACTAACAATAGTGAAAAACAGCGTTTTAGGCTTACTGCTGTTGTTGAACCTTCCCACATTCGTTAATGGCGAGTAGACACGGTTGAAAAACAGTCGACCAAATAAACTAATCAAATCCACATATGTCAGATGCATATTATTTTCAATATAAGTACGTAATTAAACGTGTTAATTAGCTACTTATCAAGGTCCCTGCTTTAGCATGAGAATTTGACCAACCCAAACATATTGACCACGTGCTTCAAAACCTGCTTGTCCCGAAGGGTATATAACTATGTAAGAAATAAAAGATGCTGCGGTTCTCACTTCTCAGTTCACAGAATACAAACTGCATATATTATTACAATGGGTTATAAGCCCAGTTGGACTTATGGCCCATTCAAGATATGTACATGTCTATATAAACAAGTTTTCTGAACAGAATTCGTTACCGAGAAATATCAATACATTTACGGTTTACATTTCTTTCTTATTCTATTTGTTCAATATGGTATCAGAGCAGTCCTCTTCTTATCTTGTTCACGCAACTGCCGTCCTCCTTCGGCATCAAAGTAATATCATCACCTACTGAAGCGGTTGCAGCTGGTGACAGATCGTCAGAGTTTGCCTTCATTCGATTCTGTCGCGCCTGTTTTCCCACCGTATCCCTCTGTCTACCGTGTTTCTCTTGATTCGATCATTGAGCCGTGCCCAAGTCATCTGCTTCCACATCAATTGACTGGCTACTCTCTCTAAATCAAGTATTGGTACCTTTCTTTACTGATCTTGTGTAATAATCTGTTCTTGATCAGTTCTCCTCAGTTCTTGGACGTATCTTGCTTCAAAATGGATGGAAACAACAACAACAATCAGTCAAATTCATCTGCACAATCTAGTGCAACAAATTCTAATGTCACAAATACAACAGAGAATCTCAACAAAATTCTGATAAACCCGCAAAGTCAACTATCACCCATCCAATTGGATAAAACAAATTTCATACTCTGGAAATTTCAGATTATCACTGCTATTGAAGGATATGGCTTAGAAAGTTACATTGATGGATCAAAGATCACACCAGAAGCAACCATCATCAATGATCAAGGGGTTTCCATTCAAAATATAGAGTATATCATTCACAAGCGACAAGATAGGCTTCTACGCGCCTGGATTCTTTCCTCAATCAGTGCAAGTACAGTTCCCCAACTTATTGGGTGCAATACTGCTTTCAAAATCTGGACAGCAATTCAAAAAGTTTTTAGTGTGCAGTCCTCAGCAAAAATAATGCAATATAGGAGACAACTTCAAAATATAAGGAAAGACAGTATGAATATAAGAGATTACCTTATCAAGATTAAAAACATTTGCGACTTACTTGAATCAGCAGATCAGAAAATCTCAGATTCTGAGCAAATTACTGCTATTTTGAACGGTCTTGATGATGAGTACGAGGCTATAGTAGCCATTATTTCTTCTTTAGATCCTCTGCTAACAGTACAGTATGTTCATTCTACCCTTCTTGCTCATGAGGGTAGAATTGATCACAAGAAAAGTATAGTTTCAGATCTGTCTGTCAATTACGCTGCAGCTAGTAAAGGAAAAAATCAAGAAAAAGGAAATAGCTATCAAAGTAATCAATTCAATAGACCTCCAAGAGGCTGAGGAGGTAGATGGCCAGCTAATAATAGTAATCGACCACGATGTCAAATCTGTGAGAAATTTGGTCATACAGCCAACCGATGCTACTTTCGATTTGATTCAAGTGTTAACCTAAGTCAAGGAAATCAGAAAAATAACAAGCCTACTGCCAACTTGACCAATTTACAGCAAGAATCGAGATCTCAATCAGAAAGTGGAAAGAACTCTAAAATGGCTACGGCAGAGGATATTGCGGATGATTCATGGTTTCCAGACTCAGGGGCAACCAATCATGTTACAAGTAATCTCAATAGTCTAAATCTTGGCAACAAAAATATAGAGATACGCAATATATTCAAATGGGTAATGGTAATTCAGCAAATACCACTCATACTGAGAAAGTTATTGTAACAACCCGTATTTTGATAACGTGTTATAACCATAAATCTAGGCAGAATTAAATTTTAAAATAAGAACCAAGGGAAACGGGTTGCGCCATTGCGTTTGTCTCGGAATTCTGCTTGGAAACAAGTCTGAGTTTGCAAGAATCGGAGTCCGTATGAGGGAGATATGACCCTCCGAAGTTTCAAGAATTTTCAGAATCGAAAACAGCTCGAATTCGAATTCAAAATTCGAATTTCAAACGCAGAACAGACTGGGCGGGAAATTTCCCGCCCAGACCCAGGTCGACTGGGGAGTCGACTGGGCAGTCGACCCCCCAGACCAGGTCGACTGGGCAGTCGACCTGGGTGTCGACCTGGTCCCCGAGCCCATTTTTGGGCCAGTGTTCGTTCTGATGTTTCTAGTCCGATTTCTATCCAGATTCATCTGCCTAAACCTATTTAAATAGCCCCAAACCTAGCCTTCTCTGCACACAATTCTATTCTGCTTCTACTCTGCCTCTGTTCTTAATAAAAATAAAAATGGCGTCGCTACTCTGCTGGAATCAAAACTAGAAGCTAATCAACATCAACCTAAGCAACTCAATTCAAACTAGAGATTAAAGCTTATGCAACGATCCTACGACAATTTCTGTTCTTAGTTCTCAAAAACCACGATCTGTAAGCCCCAGTTACTCTTAGATCTAAACTCTAAACTTAATATGGACATGTGTAAATTGAAGTTAAACATAAACATGATAACTACTTGAGACCTAATCTTGTATATCTTTGATCTATGACTATTCCTTTTTGATCTATTATTTTAGATCTACTCTTGTTCACCCTAGATCTATTCACCTTGAACCTAGTACCATTCATATTGAACCTTGATTTGTGGAATACTGATAAGAACTTGATTTAGGGGCCTGTTTATGTCATAACCTAAACCCTATCATTATTTTAACATGCCTGTGATGTTGTGATGTTGAAACTATTGCTAGTCACAAGTTTAGGATTATCATCTTATGTCATTTATAGCTATGTTTATCACCCTATTTCATATGCCAGTGATGTTATGATCATATCTCAAGTTACACCATGCTTGCCTTGAAATCACCTTTGCCACTTTATACCCATCCTTGTTATGTTATTCCCTAGTTACATCTATTGCCTTGATTCGAATTCACGAGCGTTGGGGATGCGATTTGGGTAGTTTAGGAAAACCTGAATTTAGTATGAACTTGAAAACATGAATATCGATATAACTTGAGCTTGGATAGGAACATGAACTTGACATGAAATTATACTTGAAAATATGAATTTGGGACTTGACACTTAGATAACTTGAACGTGGCCAACTCGAGGTTGGGTTGAGTTTGCAGTATAAATCTGCCCGGAACCGCCCGGCGAATCCAGTAACTGCAAACAATAGGACCCAATGTGAGTAGTTGGTCATATCGCACTCGAAATCCGAGGTTAGACTAGGTTATGGTGTAAAACTGTCCGGACCCGCCCGGCATATCCAGTAACCATAACCAAGTCTAATGTGAGAGGTTAGGGGTGCATTAAGTAAATTAATGCCACTGGATAGGGTTAAGTTATGGACCACTTGAATATACTTAACCAATTTGACACGTTGATTTGATAGGGTTAAGTCATGAACCGCTTGAACACACTTAACCAACCTGACACATGATTCGTAGGACTAAGTCTTGAACTAGAATGACACACTTATTCAATTTGACATGACACGTAGATGTGGTTAAGTCTCGATTTTAAATGACAACTTAACCTGCTGAATGAAACCCTAGTTACGCGGTCCTTTTCAGCAGTAACCCACTAGATGTATCACGGTACCCTGGGACTAGGCAGGGTGGGGCACGATTGCCGGGCTGATTGTAAGCGACCAGAACGACGGCTGAGTTGGTGCGCCATTGTAGGTTCAGGCGGACTAGGGTCGTGCACTTAGTCCGGAGTTGAAAAAGTAGGCATTGGGCATCAATAGGATTATCTGTGCATTCTTGATTCGTGTCGGTGGTTGGCACCCTAGGGCTTGATACACCCTATGGTGAACCTAGCACAAGTGACTACATTCGTGATAGGGCCGTATGACACAGACACACGACGAGCTAGACTTGTAGGGAGCCGATCGATTAGATCATACTATTGGACCCCGAATTGGGTCACTTCACGATATTGGGCCAAGGGATTATTTCTTGATTTATAGTTGACACGGGATTAGTATACCAATATAGTTGGTATGTCGAACCTTGAATACGCAATGTTAGACTTGAGTTATCTTGTTAGCTTAGTTATTGTAATGACCCGTATTCTACACATCATAGGATCGTAGAATATTTATCTCTTTCCCGTATGAAGTCGTATGGTCATGTAACTTTGGGAAACATCCATTAGAGTCATTTCCCATGCTTATGATTTTTGTCGATTTTTAAATGACCATTTTGCCCCTAGTTGGAACTGTTTTGGCCATAACTTTTGATTGGAAAGGAATTTTGACCTGAAACCACTTCCATTAGATTCGTTTGATGGTTTACCTTTCCGTAGAGTGGTCATAATAGCCAAACGGACTTACCGTTTGGGAGATATGGCTGAAATAAGGTTTGAAGGGTGAAAAACTGCTTAACCGGGCCAAATCGGGTGATTAGTGAGTAGGCCCATAACCCATTTCGGGATTAGGGTTATGGGAGGGCTGAAATGAGATGGAGAATCATTCCATTTCAGTTTTCTAGCCTCCACTTATCACCAAGAAACACTAAAAATGGCCTCCAACCTCTAAATCACCGCCAAATCATCTTCTGGTCAAGGATTTGGATTAGCAACCCCTAATCAAGGAAGATCTACACCAAATCAACATAGGAGCTGCTGTTTGGCATTGAGATTCACATCAAATCAGAGAATTATTTCAGATCTTAGTTTATTATGTGGCTAAGGTGAGTGATTTGCATAGTTTTACACTAATTATGGCTAATTAGAGGTGATTAGTGCTAATTAGCGAATTTAAGCATGATAAAATTCGGGGAAAATGTTCATAAATTCCTAGATGATGTTTTAGACCTCTGATATGAATTTAGGTTAATTTGGTTAAGTTTTGCTAATCCTATCATTAGTTTCACCTAAACATGCTTAAGGGGAAATATGGGACTTTGGGTATGTTTGATCCATTGTAACCTATCATATTGATGTTTTGATGTTTGTGCTTGATTATGCATGTTGCTATGACTGTATGAAATGCTTTGTGATTGATTTCAATAGTTAGAATGGTCGAAAACGTCGTCGAATGACGTAAACTGCTCTCTGGAAGAACTGTAGGAAGTTGCAGGCAGGATCGGATCGGACCCCCCTTCACCCGACCCGAACCGATCGTGGGCATACGCCACGATCCGATCCGAAGACAGCGATCCGCATGTCCACCCCCGATCGCGAATCCTCTCCACGATCCGATCCAGATTGATGAGGCGCCATGATCCGAAGGGAGGAGCACGACCCGATCCACTTCAGAAGCTCACGAGCTGACTACCTGGGAAGTTGCACCCGACCCGACCCGACCAGGGGGGAAGCACGAACTGACTTGAAGGAGGAACCCCGACCCGATCCGAATGGGTGACCACGACCCGATCCGAATGGGTGACCACGAGCTGATGGCGTAACTCGATCCGATCCGTGGAGACGAGGAAAGCTGGACTCCGAACCAGATGAGCCCGATCCGATCCGATGGTGATGACCAATAACCCGAGATGCAAAGTTAGTCCAAATGGAAGTTAGAGCTCAGGATCCCGGAACCAGTTGGGAACCAATGAGTTCACTTCATGGTTGGACTTTGCTGCGGGACGTGTGCTAAGGAGTTGTCGACGTTCATAACTTCGATTCACCACTAAAAAGGAATGATGGGCTACTTATCAGTGCAGTAGGGTCATTATGACCTGAGGGGCAAAGTGATGGTAGCAAGACTACATTATCAGTGCAGTAGGGTCATTACGACCCGAGGGGCAAGGTGATGCATAGTAAGACTATGAGCCAGTGCAGTGGGGTTCTTGTGACTCCATGGGGCAGAGTGGACATAGTAAGGATTGGTAAGGCTATGAGCCAGTGCAGTGGGGTTCTTGCGACTCCATGGGGAAAAGTGGACATAGCGAAGGATTTGTGGCTACATTATCAGTGCAGTGAAGCCATTTATGACTTCATGGGGCAAAGTGATCGTAGCAAGGAATGCTGGGTGATCGAAGTGGTGAATATCGTATGCTTTACGCACTGAGTTAGAGATGTGAGGATGGATGTTATGTTTGATTGTTTGCCATCCCTATGACATGCACACCTCCCCCACCTCCGTATCTTTACACTGTTTGATATGATACCTTAGAGTGTTGTACAGTGTGTAGTGCTAACTCTTTGGTTGCAGGTCCAGGTTCAGGTATGTTTTAGTCTACCTGTTATGGTTCACTTTAGATGCTTATCGCTCATACCAGGCTTTATGTCTGACCCAGAGTTTTATGTCTCTTCTTATTACTCTGGGTGCTCACACGAGCAGACTAGAGACAGGTTAGCTGGTGATGCGCGAGTAGCTGATTCGGAGGCGGGCAGGAGGCTTCCACGTATGATATATATATACACATTCTCCCTGTGTCGTTGGTGGTCGCTACTTGGGCATTAGTAGTGTACCTCATTTATCTTACTTTTGCTTTGAGACAGTTTGAAAGTTGTAATAAGCTGTATTCTGAATTTCCGCTGCTATGATGTTTAGTTCTGATTTTCAGCTTATGCACTGTCTCTCCTGTTTTATGTCAAGTATGTTATTATTATATTTTGTTCTATGCGCTGTGAGACATTCTACAGGTTCTTTGTATGTTCATTTCCTTCTTCTTTTTCCTTCTGGCGACCCGTTCCGTGCTAACTGGACATGTGTACAGCGCACCTTTGGAGTAAATGTCGGTTGGTGCGGGACGGGCCGTCACACTTGGTATCAGAGCTCTAGGCTGCGTAGTTAACCTAGGGAAAGACACTAGGGAGAGATAGTACGTATATGAGAGCGCGTATTTGTGATTACTTTGGTTTTCAAAAGCTATATATATGTATATACTATTAGTAGTATAAGAATGAAGTCGCACTGCACTAGCACCACTATGGGGTCGTTAATCGTTTTCCTTTTTCAGATTGACGATGAGCCGTGACACGAGGGGTGCTGGTAGAGGGTCCAACCAAGGGAATGTCGCTGACATGAGGGCGATGTTTACTAACCTCATGAGAGACATGCTTAGAGAAGTGCAAGGGGAAATTCCCAATCCCGGAGTCGGTGTTGGCCCAGTAGTGCAGGTGACTAAGGTCGATTTCGCCAAGTTGTGCAAGGATTACACTAATCTTGGTGGGAAGCCGTTACACGGAACGGAGTCGGCCACGGATGTTCAGGACTGGATGGATAGCTGTGACCGTATCTTCGATGACTTAGGTCTTGAGGATGCGATGAAGAGAAGGCTAGCGTCTCGTCAGCTGCAAGGGCGAGCGATGAATTGGTGGAATGCTATCAGAACAGCTACTCCAGAGGACCAAGTTACTTGGGATCTGTTCAAGGCTCGCTTTAGCGAGAAGTTTATCCCAGCTGCCCAGAAGTCAGTGTTGTTTAAGAGGTTCTTGGAACTCAAGCAGAACGGAAGGGCAGTTTCTGACTATATTGCTGAGTTCGACACTTTGTCGAAGTATGGACTATCTCTTATCGATACTCCGGAGAAGAAGAATGAGAAGTTCATTACTGGTTTGGATGGGTACTTGGGGAAAAGGCTTATTAACCACATCGATGAGACTTTTGAGTCGATGTGGGGAAAGCTTTGAGATCAGAGAGTCTTTACCCCAAGTCAAAGACTGAGGCTGCATCTGCAGAAGGGCCAAAGCCGCAAGCAGGCGGTGGAGGCAAGAATAATTCTCAGAATAAGAGGAAGCAGGACCAATCTAAAGGTGACCAGAAAAAGAGCAAGAAGGATGTTGAATGCTTCAGCTGTGGTAAGAAGGGTCATTATGCTAAGGAATGTCGGGCCAAGCCAGCGGAAAGGAAGTGCTACAACTGTGGTCAAGTGGGACATCAGAAGGATAAGTGTCCGCAACCTTTTAAGGAGAAGCAGATTATGAAAGCATATGCTATTGATGCTGTTCCTTCTTCGTCGAATGCCCCAACTGTGGCGGAGAAAGGAAAGAATGTTGTTATTCAAGGTATGCTTTCTATTTATGATATGCCAGTTCGAGTTTTGTTTGATACCGGGGCTTCCCGTTCCTTCATATCTAGTGACCTGGTAGATAGGTTGGGACTGGAACCCGAGATAGTCGATAGACCATTGATTGTGACGAACCCGATTGGTGGTTCGACTAGCCTTAGTATGATTTGCAGGAATTTGGTCTTATCGAGTCATGGATGTATGTTTGTTTGTGATTGCTTTGTTTTGGGCTTTACTGGGTATGGCATTATATTGGGAGTCGATTGGCTCCAAAGATACGGGGTGGTGGTAGACTGTGAGGGCTTTTTGGTGACAGTGAGGGCGGATGATGGGCGGAGGGTAGTGTTTGGTAGTCTGCCTAGTGATGGGGTTATGGCTAGTTTTGTAAATTCCCTCGACATCCCGCAGGATGAGTTGTCAGATGTGCCCGTGGTTGGCCAGTATCCGGACGTCTTCGAGGAGGTGACCGGGCTTCCACCACACCGAGAGATTGAGTTCCGTATTGATTTAGTGAAAGATGCCAGACCTATAGTGATGCCACTCCGTCGTATGGCACCAAGGGAGCAGCGAGAGCTCGGGGTGCAAGTCATCAATCTTTTGAAGAAGGGATTTATTAGAAGGAGTGTCTCCGAGTGGGGAGCACCAGTTGTGTTTGCCACTAAGGCAGATGGTTCCCTTCGCTTGTGCGTGGACTATCGCGAGTTGAATAAGGTGACGAGGAAGAATAAGTATCCTCTACCGCGGATAGATGATTTGTTTGATCATCTGGAAGGAGCTAGAGTGTTCTCCCAGTTGGACCTCGCGACAGGACTTCATCAGCTTCGAGTAGCGGATGAGAGTGTTCCGAAAACGGCATTTAGGACGCCGTCTGGAATTTATGAGTGGTTGGTCATGCCATTTGGGTTGACCAATGCACCAGCCTATTTTGTGGATCTTATGAATCGAGTATTCAGGGATCAGTTGAATAAGTTTGTTCTTGTGTTCGTGGATGACATCCTTGTTTACTCAAGGACAGAGGAGGAACACAAGGGACACTTGAGAGTAGTGATGGAGGTGTTGAGGAAACACCAATTGAAAGCAAAATTCTCTAAGTGTCATTTTTGGAGAAGGGAAGTAAGATTCTTGGGTCATGTTGTTTCAGAGAGTGGTATTGCCGTGGACCCTGCGAAGGTGGCTACGGTACAGGATTGGCCTACGCCCAAGAATGCAACAGATATAAGAAGTTTCTTGGGATTAGCTGGATATTATCGTAAGTTTATCCAAGACTTCTCCAAGATTGCAGCACCGTTGACTCAGTTGACTAAGAAGAATCAGTCCTTCTTCTGGGACGGAGTGTGTGAGGATGCCTTCAAGAGTCTAAAAGAGAGGTTGACGCGTGCACCAGTGTTAGTCATTCCTAAAGGGAATGAAGAGATGACGGTATACACGGATGCTTGTGGTACCGGACTGGGTGCAGTATTGATGCAAGGAGGTAGGGTTGTAGCTTATGCTAGTCGACAGCTAAAGCCGCATGAGAAGAAGTATCCTACCCATGATTTGGAATTAGCAGCGATCGTATTTGCGCTGAAGATGTGGAGACACTATCTCTTGGGAGAAAGATTTGAGTTGTTTACTGATCATAAATCGTTGAAGTATCTCTTCTCTCAAAAAGATCTGAATCTCCGTCAACAGAGATGGTTAGCGTTCTTGGCTTCGTGTGATTTTGATATCGCATATACACCTGGGAAAGGTAATGCGGTAGCCGATGCCTTGAGTAGGAGACATGCCAGCTTAGGGGCAATGTTTCTTGAGTGGAAGCAACTGGAGTATATCGCGGGGTTTGAGTTCAGACCAAAGTGCGAATTGGATCCAGTTATGCTAGCAAGTTTGATGATCAGACCCACTTTGATAGAGCGGATTGGTTCTAGTCAGAGGGACGATCCTAATCTATTGGAAATCATCTCCAAGTTAGAGATGGGTATCGATGAGGAAATGAATGTGTATGGGCTTGATCGAGATGGATGGCTTCGAAAGAATGGAAGACTAGTTGTGCCCAACGTGAATGGTTTGAAAGATGAAGTGCTTAGAGAATGTCATCACTCAAAACTGACTATACATCCCGGTGGTAATAAGATGTATCGAGACATGAGACAGACTTACTACTGGGAAGGGATGAAAAGAGACGTTGGGAAATTTATATCCAGATGCATGAATTGCCAGCTAGTTAAAGCTGAGCAAAAGAAGCCTAGTGGGTTATTGCAACCATTAGAAATTCCCGAATGGAAGTGGGAGCAAGTCTCGATGGATTTCATAGATGGCCTACCAAGGACTAGATCGGGATATGATAGCATTTGGGTAATTGTGGATCGATTGACTAAGAGCGCAAGATTTATACCAGTCAAATCGACCAGAACGACAGCCAAGTTGGCAGAATTGTATATGAAGTGGGTAGTGAGATTTCATGGAGTACCCAAAAGCATTGTGAGTGACCGAGACCCATTGTTCACTAGTGGGTTTTGGAAGAGCTTACAAGAGGCTCTAGGGTCAAGATTACATCTCAGTACCGCATATCGTCCTCAGACCGACGGTCAGACGGAAAGGGTGAATCGTATATTGGAAGATCTCTTGAGAGCTTGTACATTGGATTTTGGTGGATCATGGGATGACCATTTGCATCTAGTAGAGTTTGCATATAATAATAGCTACCAATCCAGTATCGGTATGGCTCCATATGAAGCTTTGTACGGAAGACCGTGCAACTCACCATCATGTTGGATAGAGACTGGCGAAAAGTTTGTGCTTGGACCAGATGTGGTGAGAGAAACTTCCGATAAAATCAAGATCATTCGGCAACGAATGAAAGTTGCCCAAGATAGGCAGAAGAGTTATGCAGATAAGAGGAGAAGAGACTTAAAATTCTCCGTTGGTGACTTGGTGTTCGTCAAGATCTCTCCGTTAAAGAGCGTAATTCGATTTGGTAGGAGAGGCAAGTTGGCACCAAGATTTGTTGGCCCATTCCCTGTTCTTGAATTAGTCGGGAATTTGGCATATAGAGTTGGCTTACCAGAGAAATTGGCAGGAGTTCACAATGTATTTCATGTTTCCCAACTGAGGAAGTTCGTTCACGACTCAGATGTGACTATTTCACCTGATCAGTTAGAGGACTTCGAAGTAGAACCCGAGGCGGTTGGGAACCGCAAGCCGATTCGTATTGTGGGGCACGATACGAAGCAACTTCGAAGGAAGGCGGTGAAGCTAGTCAAGGTTCAGTGGGGCGAGGACGAGAATGATTGTACTTGGGAGACAGAGGAGGGCATTAGGAAGGCACATCCAGAACTCTTTACCTGGTAAGATTTACTTTGCGATTTAGTTATTCCGCCTGCTAGGATAGACTTATTTTACTTGTTTTGTATGTTTGATGGTTGTTTTATGGTTGATAGGCATGCAGGACCCTTATGTATGTTTGGATTAGGTAATTTCGGGGGCGAAATTTCTTAAGGGGGGGAGAGTGTAATGACCCGTATTCTACACATCATAGGATCGTAGAATATTTATCTCTTTCCCGTATGAAGTCGTATGGTCATGTAACTTTGGGAAACATCCATTAGAGTCATTTCCCATGCTTATGATTTTTGTCGATTTTTAAATGACCATTTTGCCCCTAGTTGGTACTGTTTTGGCCATAACTTTTGATTGGAAAGGAATTTTGACCTGAAACCACTTCCATTAGATTCGTTTGATGGTTTACCTTTCCGTAGAGTGGTCATAATAGCCAAACGGACTTACCTTTTGGGAGATATGGCTGAAACAAGGTTTGGAGGGTGAAAAACTGCTTAACCGAGCCAAATCGGGTGATTAGTGAGTATGCCCATAACCCATTTCGGGATTAGGGTTATGGGAGGGCTGAAATGAGATGGAGAATAATTCCATTTCAGTTTTCTAGCCTCCACTTATCACCAAGAAACCCTAAAAATGGCCTCCGACCTCTAAATCACCCCCAAATCATCTTCTGGTCAAGGATTTGGATTAGCAACCCCTAATAAAGGAAGATCTACACCAAATCAACATAGGAGCTGCTGTTTGGCATTGAGATTCACATCAAATCAGAGAATTATTTCAGATCTTAGTTTATTTTGTGGCTAAGGTGAGTGATTTGCATAGTTTTACACTAATTATGGCTAATTAGAGGTGATTAGTGCTAATTAGCGAATTTAAGCATGATAAAATTCGGGAAAAATGTTCATAAATTCCTAGATGATGTTTTAGACCTCTGATATGAATTTGGGTTAATTTGGTTAAGTTTTGCTAATCCTATCATTAGTTTCACCTAAACATGCTTAAGGGGAAATATGGGACTTTGGGTATGTTTGATCCATTGTAACCTATCATATTGATGTTTTGATGTCTGTGGTTGATTATGCATGTTGCTATGACTGTATGAAATGCTTTGTGATTGATTTCAATAGTTAGGATGATCGAAAACGCCGTCGAATGGCGTAAACTGCTCGCTGGAAGAACTGCAGGAAGTTGCAGGCAGGATCGGATCGGACCCCCCTTTACCCGACCCGAACCGATCGTGGGCATACGCCACGATCCGATCCGAAGACAGCGACCCACATGTCCACCCCTGATTGCGAATCCTCTCCACGATCCAATCCAGATTGATGAGGCGCCATGATCCGAAGGGAGGAGCACGACCCGATCCACTTCAGAAGCTCACGAGCTGACTACCTGGGAAGTTGCACCCGACCCGACCCGACCAGTGGGGGAAGCACGAACTGACTTGAAGGAGGAACCCCGACCCGATCCGAATGGGTGATCACGACCCGATCCGAATGGGTGACCACGACCCGATCCGAATGGGTGACCACGAGCTGATGGCGTAACTCGATCCGATCCGTGGAGACGAGGAAAGCTGGACTCCGAACCAGATGAGCCCGATCCGATCCGATGGTGATGACCAATAACCCGAGATGCAAAGGTAGTCCCAATGGAAGTTAGAGCTCAGGATCCCGGAACCAGTTGGGAACCAATGAGTTCACTTCATGGTTGGACTTTGCTGCGGGACGTGTGCTAAGGAGTTGTCGACGTTCATAACTTTGATTCACCACTAAAAAGGAATGATGGGCTACTTATCAGTGCAGTAGGGTCATTATGACCTGAGGGGCAAAGTGATGGTAGCAAGACTACGTTATCAGTGCAGTAGGGTCATTACGACCCGAGGGGCAAGGTGATGCGTAGTAAGACTATGAGCCAGTGCAGTGGGGTTCTTGTGACTCCATAGGGCAGAGTGGACATAGTAAGGATTGGTAAGGCTATGAGCCAGTGCAGTGGGGTTCTTGCGACTCCATGGGGAAAAGTGGACATAGCGAAGGATTTGTGGCTACGTTATCAGTGCAGAGAAGCCATTTATGACTTCATGGGAGCAAAGTGATCGTAGCAAGGAATGCTGGGTGATCGAAGTGGTGAATATCGTATGCTTTACACACTGAGTGAGAGATGCGAGGATGGATGTTATGTTTGATTGTTTGCCATCCCTATGACATGCACACCTCCCCCACCTCCGTATCTTTACACTGTTTGATATGATACCTTAGAGTGTTGTACAGTATGTAGTGCTAACTCTTTGGTTGCAGGTTCAGGTATGTTTTAGTCTACTTGTTATTGTTCACTTTAGATGCTTATCGCTCATACCAGGCTTTATGTCTGACCCAGAGTTTTATGTCTCCTCTTATTACTCTGGGTGCTCACACGAGCAGACTAGAGACAGGTTAGCTGGTGATGCGCGAGTAGCTGATTCGGAGGCGGGCAGGAGGCTTCCACGTATGATATATATACACATTCTCCATGTGTCGTTGGTGGTCGCTACTTGGGCATTAGTAGTGTAACTCATTTATCTTACTTTTGCTTTGAGACAGTTTGAAAGTTGTAATAAGCTGTATTCTGAATTTCTGCTGCTATGATGTTTAGTTCTGATTTTCAGCTTATGCACTGTCTCTCCTGTTTTATGTCAAGTATGTTATTATTATATTTTGTTCTATGCGCTGTGAGACATTCTACGGGTTCTTTGTATGTTCATTTCCTTCTTCTTTTTCCTTCTGTCGACCCGTTCCGTGCTAATTGGACATGTGTACAGCGCACCTTTGGAGTAAATGTCGGTTGGTGCGGGACGGACCGTCACAGTTATCATGTCAGACTTATCATCATTCCTATGTTTAATTCCAGTTTATTCATGTCTTGTTAACTTTACTAGTTTCTATGCTGATAGTCACTAGGGCTTACCAGTCTCTTTGACTGACCCGTTTTCTTTCGCCTCTTTGTCTTTCGTTTCCCCCCCCCCCCAGGTTCTCAGGGAGGAAACTCTAGCTCTTAGCTTGGACTTTGCTTGCTTTCTGACAGCTCATGTATGGTTTGGTCTTGAGCTACGCTATGGCTGCACTCATGAACTTTTTGGGGAATAATATTTTACTTATGTTGTTTTAAGTACTTTGCTTCTTTAGAACTTGATGTAATGAAATAAGGACTTGGCATTTTGATGTAAGAGGTTTTGACTCTATTTTTCAGTCATGAGATTTGGTTTTAAAGTTTATATCCACTGCTTTATATACTCTATTTTATCTATGGTCTGTCTTGTGTTATCTCTGTGCCTGTTTACTAGATAATACCCCTCCAAAACTAGGGCATTCCCTTTGTGAGTGACCCTAGCGGAGGTGGGGTGTTACATTTTATACAAGGTGATAGAAAACAATATCTTAATAATATTCTCAGATTTCCTCAAATTAAAAAAAATCTGATAAGTGTTTCTCATCTTGCAAGTGATAATAATGTCTATTTTGAATTTTACCCTAACTATTGTCTTATCAAAGACATTCTGACTAGAAAAATCTTATTACAGCGTAATGCTGAAAAGGGCTTGTACAAGTTACTATGGATGATTCAAGAAATGTGAACAAAATTTCAATATGTTGTAATATTTCAGAGATTTCTAAAAACAAAAGGAAATATAATTCCTTTGATTTCTGGCATGCAAAGCTTGGTCACCCAAGTTTTGATACTGTAAAGAAAATTCTTGATAGTAATAAAATCTCATGTGACATGCCATCTAGTTCTCATTTATGCACATATTGTCAATTAGGGAAATGTCATAAACTCCCATTTAAAAATTCAAAAACTATTTATAGAGAACCACTTAAAATGATTGTTGTTGATCTATGGGGTTCAGCCCCAATAGATACAGACTATGGATTCAAATACTACGTGTCATTTGTTGATGCTTATACTAGATACTTATGGATTTACTTTCTTAAAAATAAATCTGAGACCATGAATGATGTTCTACAATTTATAAAATATGCTGAAAATCAAACTTGTCACACTCTGAAGTCTATTCAAACTGATGGGGGTTCAGAATTCAAACCACTCAAATCTTGTTTTCAAGATAAAGGTATAAATCATAGAGTAACCTGTCCCCATACCTCTGAGAAAAATGGCCTTGTAGAGAAAAGACATAGGCATATTGTTGAAACTGGTCTCACCTTGCTTGCACAAGCATCAACGCCGCTCAAATTTTGGCCGGATGCTTTTGCTACAGCAGTATTTCTTATTAATAAGCTACCCTCAAGAGTCCTGCAATTTAAAAGTCCATCAGAAATGTTATTTAATAAAAAAACCTGATTACAACTGGCTAAAAATGTTTGGTTGTTTATGCTTTCCTTGCTTACGAATGTACAAGTCTCATAAACTTGATTTTAGATCTGCACCATGTACATTCATAGGGTATGCTAGCAACATAAAGGGGTATAAATGTCTAGACAACAATGGTAGAGTATTTATATCTAGGCATGTTATTTTCAACGAATATGTATTCCCCTTCAAAGAAGATAAAATCAAAACAACCAATAAAGTATACAATGCAAAATTCTCTATTCCCCCAATTTCTGTGATAGATAGTATTACCTCTAGTATAAATAATCAAAAATGTCTAGGTGATTTAGGACAACAACTCACAAGTCAAAACGAGCAGAGACAAGGTGAATCACTCAGTGACTATGCATCTTTTTCCTCTCCTCAACAAAACATAGGAGAAGAGGATAATGTAATCATCCAGGAGGATGACACTGGAAACACAGAAGAGGTTGACACTCATCAATCGACACCTCAAAGACAGGGACATCCAATGATGACAAGAGCCAAAAGTGGCTTCTTCAAACGTAAAGTATACAATGTAAACTTAGACAATGAAGAGCCATGCAACTTTCAAGAAGCCATTCAAAACAACAAATGGAAAACTGCAATGAATGAGGAATTCCAGGCTCTAGTCAACAATAATACTTGGACCTTAGTTAAGCTAACAAAACATAAGAATATAATCGGGTGCAAATGGACATTCAAATTAAAAAAAATGCTGATGGAACTATTCAAAAATACAAAGCTAGACTCGTCGCTAAAGTGTTTTCTCAACAACATGGGTTCGACTTCAACGAAACATTCTCTCTCGTGGTGAAACCCACAACCATCAGGATTATTCTTACCGTAGCTCTTCACAGAAATTGGAGAATTCGTCAACTGGACGTGAATAATGCGTTCCTTAATGGAATACTACATGAAGAATTCTTCATGGAGCAACCACCAGGTTATAAAGAAGGTAATGGTGAACTAGTGTGCAAACTCAACAAAGCCATCTATGGCTTAAAGCAGGCACCACGTGTGTAGTTTGAAAAACTGAAGTCAACACTCATCAAATCGAAATTCAGTTCATCTAAATCAGACAACTTTCTGTTCATAAGGTTTAATAATGACAGCGTAATGTATGTCCTGGTATATGTAGATGATTTCATCATCACTGGAAACAATAATGATGAGATCAATACACTAGTTGAACAGTTGAACAGAGAGTTTTCTATTAAGGATTTAGGTGAACTGCATTATTTTCTTGGTATTGAAGTCAAAAGAATTTCAGAAGGAACTATAATGTTAAGTCAAAAAAAATATATTACTGAAATTCTTTTGAAAACCAAAATGAATGAAGCAAACAGCCTCCCTACTCCTATGACATCAAATCTACATTTATCAAAATACAAGGGGGAGGCAATTCTGAATGCAAAAGAATACAGAAGCACCGTGGGTGCTCTTTAGTATGCAACAATTACCAGACCGGAAATCTCATACAGTGTGAATAAAGTCAGCCAATTTATACAAAATCCTCTAGACCAACATTGGAAGGCTGTTAAGAGGATTTTGAGATACCTAAAAGGAACAGTTGACTATGGTTTAACTCTCAAATCGTGTCCTAATATTGAATTATGTGGTTTTGCAGATGCTGACTGGGCTAGTGACACTGATGACAGGAGGTCAACTACTGGTTATTGCATATTTTTGTGTCAAAATCCTATCTCTTGGTGTTCAAAGAAACAAGCAACTGTGTCTAGGTCGAGTACTGAAGCTGAACTCAGGAGTGTAGCAAGCGCCACTGCAGAGATAATGTGGATAGAATCGCTACTAAGTGAGCTAAAGATCAACACAAGCAAAGCAATACTTTGGTGTGATGATCTCAGCACAATTTCACTTATAGCAAATCCTATTTTACACTCCAGAACAAAGCATATAGAACTCGACCTATATTTTATCAGAGAACAAGTTCTAAATGAAAAAATTCAGATCAATCATGTTCCTACTACACATCAAAAAGCAGATATTTTAACAAAAGCTCTATCAGCAGCAAGCTTCCAACGTTTTAGAGGAGATCTATGTATCAGTTACCTCACATCTACAAGTGATATGGTTCAGAAGCATACCAGAGAAGTTCTCGTTGACGAGAACCATACCAATTCAAAGGAGGTTACTAAGAAGCTTCATTCTGATTCAAAGCCTGTCACTCTTCGCAAAGATCAAAGATCCAGCTACATCACTTCAGAGAAACATGCTCCTCATGATGCTGTTGAAAGAAATAGAGGCTGTTATCCCAGATCTGAACAAAATTCCAAAAGAGAAGCTCAGCTCAAAGTTTGCTCAAGCCCTCTAGATCCTGCTGCCAATTAATATTGATCGGTGTCTCCTTCCCACTATAGAAGGAAGCTTAGAGTCAGAGATTTACTATTTTATGTGGTTGCATCACCATTTATTTTAAAGGATTTGTTTTTTTTTTCTCTCAGGCAGGCGGAAACCCTAGCTAGTTTTGAGGGCGTGAAATAAAAGATGTTGTGGTTCTCACTTCTCAGTTCACAGAATACAAACTGCATATATTATTACAATGGGTTATAAGCCAAGTTGGACTTATGGCCCATTCAAGATATGTACATGTCTATATAAACAAGTTTTCTGTACAGAATTCGTTACTGAGAAATATCAATACATTTACATTTTACATTTCTTTCTTATTCTATTTGTTTAATAGTAAGTTCATGAGAAAATATGCTACTTAGTAGCATCCTCAATTCATACTAAAGAATGGATGCTAGATCTTGTATTTCTCATCTCCGAGAAGAACTTCTCCACGAAGATGTACATGCTTTTCTAGGACTTTCCATCTGAGCCTGATAATAATTCCAACGATTCAATGTTGGAAGAAGAGTCCATTCTAGTTACCAGCAGTGCATTTGGGAAATATATGAAGCCAAATCATTCAAGTCCTACTATCATCATAACAGATAAATATAATGGAAGAAAAAATGTACATCATAGATTAATATATATGCTGAGAGGCATATACATAAAGCTCAAGTGGAAAATAATGGTAAAACATTGAACAAGAAGAGCGAGGGTAGTAGAGGATTTCAACATATGATGATCAGGGAGCGACAGAGAAGGGATAAGCTGAGCCAAAGCTACGCTGATTTTCATTCTACGCTTCTTCATTGTTCAAAGGTGTGAATTCTTAACCCTTGTGACATGAACTTTCAAAGAAACTTCACTTGATAAGTTGCTGATACTACATTGGCTTGGCTTTTATTCTTTTTTGACCATTCACAGGCTGATAAGATTTCGATAGTGCAATCTGCGGCAGCTTATGTCAAAGATCTCGAGATGGTGAAAGAGGCTCTTCTGAATCATAACATGCAACTTGTTAATGCAGCCAAATTTAAGAAGGAAAACAAAAAGGGCAGAAAATCAAAATTCGTATAGCAGATCATGTCTCTGCTCTTGATTCTATAATTGGTGTTGTTAGAAGATTGAAGGAGATAAAGGTAGAAGCAATGTCTATACAGACACACTTCTACGAATACGAACTGCATTATTTCAGGGGAGGACTGTTCTACGAACTGCATTATTTGCTAAGCATTCCCAACAGTGGGAAACGCTCATGAAAACGGGGACGATCCCCACTGATTTCTTCGAACTCGTGCTGCATTGGTATGAGTTCAAGCAAGTTCAAAGCAGAAGTGTGGATCATTCCCACATATGTTTTAAAGCGTCGATAGATAAACGACGAACTGAATGCCGTTTAAGGGATAAACAGTATTCAGTTCGCTGTTTAACCCAAAAGGGTTATCATTTCACCGTTTTTATTTTCATTTTTCTTCCAATAAATTTCGGAGCTTTGTTTTGAATATTTTTTACGTTGAATGTTTTTGTGTGAGTGTGTAGTTGCTTATTTTTTGTTTTCATATTTTTGTTTAATTCATTATTGATTTAGGTTTTTTTTGTTAAATTTGATAAGTAGGTAAAATTGTAAAGAAATTAAATAATTTTTATTCTAAGAAAATTAAGTATGTCAAATGATATGGAATAATATGTTAAATTCTACGGAAAACAAATATGTTAATTCTTTGGGAATTAAATACGTTAGATTATATGGGAATTAAATACTTTAAATTTTTTTGAAATTAAATACGTTATATTCTATGGAAATTAAATACATTAAATTCTATGGAAATGAAATATGTTAGATTATATGGAAATTACATATGTTAGATTATATATATAGAAATTAAATATGTTAGATGTTGGCTAGATTTTGGACCAAGCCACCAAGATTCAAACACGAGTTCAAGATGAAGCTTTACTTGTGAAAAGGCCTGAACCCGATTGCGATCGCCCCCTGATAGCCCGATCCGACCCGCTCGTGTCAGCCCGATCCGATCCGACCCGCTCCTCCTAGCTCAATCCGATCCATCCATGAAAGCGCGGCCTGATCCGAGCCAGGAAACCAGATGAAAGCCATGACCTAGTCCATCACGATCCGAGAAAGAAGGATCTTGTGACACCTGTCCATAACTGTCATATTGACCGTTTCTTCCTCAAGCTACGAACCAGTCCTAGATTCTCGAGATTTGCGCCACGTATGACCGCGATCCGTCTACAAATATCAGTTATAAATAGCCCCAGACTTGGCATTTTTCAGGATCTTTTTTGGCAATTCTGAGTTCTGAATCCACCATTATTACAGCCCCATTATTATTATTCAGAGTTGTCTCAAAATTATTGAGTGAATCAACATTGTAAAAGGGAGGTTGAGGGATAAATCATCGATTGTACTCTGACAAGTATAATCATTGATATAAACTGGACGTAGGCTCGTTAACGCCGAACCACTATAAATCTTATGTCTTTTCTGATTTTCTAGCATTTTTTCCTGATATTAACTTCCGCATAATTGAACAACTTGGGTGTTAGAGCCAATTTTGGATCTAACATTTTGGTGTTTTCACTGAGAACAAAGTCTCAGTACATTGGATTGTTGCTCTACTGTTTGGATATTCAAGTCCGAAGAAGACAGTCCAAAACTCAGCAGTTTCGACTTTTGAAGATTTCAGCGATACCCAGGTATCATGGTTGGAAAGAAGTCTAAGGAATTACGAGCTTCGCAAGAGAATGAAGCTACAAATGAAGCGATCGAAGAAGGTGTGCACGAGCCGGTCGAGGAGGAGCGATCGGATCGCGATGATGTGGGGGCGACCCAACCCGAAGAGGGTACCTCGACCCGACCCGAAGGGGGCGCCACGATCCGGGTCTCTGAAGGTGTTATGACTCGATCCCAGGACAACAGCACCATCCCCCCATCTAGTGCCCCCGCGCTCCGATCCCAGGGAACCACCACGAGCCATCGATACAAGGGTACCGCGATCCGAAGCGATAATCAGACCATGACCCAACCCGACCCGGAAAGGAGGATATGGCTCGTTCTTCTCGTGCTGGTACAACTGCTCGACCTGGCCCAAGTTCTTTACGTATAAGAGAGAATGTTGATGATCAATTTGACCCTTCTGCCCCAGTTACCGAGGGACATTTAACTCGAATACTTGAAGCATTGGACATGCAAACCGATGAACTGGCCGCTCAAAGGCATGAGAGCTCATTGCTGCGTCAAAATATTACTGCCTTAGGCAGAAGAATTGACGATATTCAAAGGCAGGTTTCACCACCTCCAGCTCACCCTTTCTCTCCGTAACATACGTCGTCGTATGAAGAGCCCCGAAGGAACCAACGATGGCCCCCATTAGAAAGGCCCGAGAACATAGAACAACTTTGATTTGGGTCACTTCTGTCTCGTGAAGAGGAGGCATTTAATCAGGGAACTAGTAACCGCAACTTAAATGAGCATGTTCTACCACCAACGAATGGCATGCCTCCCGCTCGTCGCGTGATCGATCGCAGTAACAGGGGGCAAGAGAGTTCTGCTTAGGGCCCATATTTTATAGCAGCACGTCAAAGAACCGCTGGAGGAGGGCGTGAGGCAAGGAGTGCAGATCCCGAATCTACCCTGACCCATGCAGAGGTCGAAGCAACGATTAGGCAAGTCATGGTAGATAGCCGTGGACAGAGGAATGAAGATTGGGGCATAGATCGCAGTCACACGCCTTTTACTGACGATATACTAGATGTTACATTCCCGAGGCGCTTCAATATGCCAACTATGAATCATTATACGGGCAAGACCGATCCCATCCAGCATTTAATGCGGTACTCCTGGTTAATGAATGCCGCTGCAGCCACGGACGTAGTCAAATGTAAAGCGTTCCCTGTATTCTTGGAAGATGTGGCATTATTGTGGTTTACCCTCCTGCCAGCACGTTTAATATCCAGCTTCAGGGAACTGAGTGAAAAATTCGTGAACCAATTCCATCTTCATGCCCAGAGGTCTAAGAATGTGATTGACCTATCCCTCATTAAACAACGACCGGACGAAAGCCTGAGGTCGTATTTGGATCGTTTTAACTTGGCTGTCACAGAAGTCAAAGATCTGCATGAGCAGACTGTGTTGATGGCCTTGATCGATGGTGTCGACAAAGATACCGAGTTTGGAAGATATCTGGCTGGTAAACCTCCCCCGATCAGAGAAATATTTTATGAAAAAGCTAACATTCACCTGCGTCGGGAGGAGATATACGCCAATCGAAAAAGAAAGGCTACTGATAAGGAAGATATCCAAAGCAACATGGCCATCAAGCAAACGGGAGATAGCTCAGGAAAGGTTGAAGTTAACGTTGGGAACAAGAATCAAGACAGCGGTCGCCAATCAGGGAATAATAATAAAAAAAATCGGAAAAGAAATCGAGGAAATGACTCTCAGAGGAGGTCCCGACCCAGACCGTTTGATAACTTCACACCGTTAAATGACACGTTGGAGAACATCTTCCTGGATACATATAATGTCCTCTAATACAAAAGGCCTTCTCCGAGAGATTCTACAAAGAAAGAGCGTGAAACTGGGAAATTCTGTCTTTTTCATCAAATTCACGGTCATACCACAAACGAATGTCGTCACTTGAGAGATGTGGTTGAAAGGCTGCTCCGAAAAGGGAAGCTTGATGAGTATAAGGTAACTCCCAGGGACAGGGGGCAAGCCGCACAAGCCCCGAACCAAAGCCAACCTACTGCCAAACCGACGGCTCAACAAAAAGGGAAAAATATCGTTATCAATACCATAATTGGTCGGATCCACCTAGCAGGGCACAGTTTCAGAGCTATGGATCAATACATAAATGCAGCTAAACGGCATTTCGAAGTGGGAGAGTGCAGTAACCCCGAGGACAGCGCTCCGATTAAGCAACAAAAGACGATGTCCGATGACGTCATATTTTGTGAGCGAGAGAGTATTGGAGTACACTCCCCAACTGAAGATCCGTTGGTGATCACCGTCACCATTGGCCCAGCGATAGTTCATAAAGTCTTGGTAGATAACGGGAGTTCCGTCAACATTTTGTTCAAGAAAACGTTCGACCAAATGAAACTCGAGCCGAAGGATTTAAAGCCGTGTGAAGGTTGGATACATGGATTTAATGGGGCCTCGACCGCTCCAATAGGATACGTGAAATTATCAGCAACCCTTGGGGAAGGGGAACGCCAGAGAGTGAGGATCCTCCCCTTCGTGGTCCTGGATATTGAATCGTCGTACAATGCCTTCTTGGGCCGACCGGCCCTAGCCAAATTCAGGGCCTGTATTGCACCCTGGTGCTTACTGTTGAAATTCCCGACGGATTCCGGTGTGGGTATTGTTAGAGGAGATCAAGTTGTTGCACGAGCATGCTACATTTCAGAGTTAAAATTGCTCCGCAAAGGAAGAGATATAGAGGCGAAAGGTGGTTCCTCCCCTCCAAGGGAAGAATTGTCATAGCAACTAAAGGAAGTACCTTTGGGAGGGTCGCCCAGAAAGTTGCCTGAGGACATAGATCCCAGAGAGGATGAAGAGCCTGGAGGCAGAATGGCGACTCCCAATGAAGCAACTGTGGATGTACCAATCGATGATGGTGACCCAGAGAAGGTCCTGAAGATTGGATCCCAGTTGGATCCCGCTCGAGCCAAGGAATTAACAAATTTTCTGAAAACTAACTTGGATGTATTTGCCTAGACCCATGCAGACATGTGTGGGATATCTCCCTCGATTATGAGTCATTCGCTAAGCATTAACCCAAAACATCCTCCTATCAAGCAGAAAAGGCGAATGTTGGGTCCACAAAGGTCTGCCGCATTGAAAGAAGAAGTCGAGAAACTGAAGAGTAATGGATTTATTAAAGATTCGACGTACCCTGACTGGATTTCAAATCAGGTTTTGGTAAAAAAAAAAAGGACAATGGAAAGTGGCGAACGTGCATCGATTTCTCTGATCTAAACAAGGCTTGTCTGAAGGATAGCTTCCCGTTGCCTAAAATCGATCAGTTAGTAGATTCAACTGCAGGTTATGAACTCCTCTCTTTTATGGATGCCTATTCGGGGTATAATCAGATCCCCATGCATGTCCCAGACCAAGAGCATACCAGCTTCATTACAGATTTGGGATTATATTGCTATGTGGTGATGCCTTTCAGTCTGAAAAATGCCGGAGCTACTTATCGGCGGTTGGTGAATAAGATGTTCTACAACCAGATTGGGAAAACGATGGAGGTATATGTCGACGATATGTTGGTAAAGTCCATACAGTCGTCTGATCATACCAACGATTTGGCAGAGATGTTTCAAATTCTCCGAAAATATGGGATGAAATTGAATCCTTTGAAACGCTCGTTTGGGGTAGCATCTGGAAAATTCCTGGGGTTCATTGTAAGCTCGCATGGAGTTGAGATTAATCCAGATCAAATTACAGCAATCCGAAATATCCAAGAACCAAAGCAGATTAAAGACCTGCAAAGCCTTGCTGGAAAAGTGGCAGCGCTAAGTAGATTTATCTCAAAAGCTACAGATAAATGCATCCCATTTTTTGAACTTATAAAGCGAGCCAAGCGCAACTTTAAATGGACTCCTGATTGTGTAGAAGCTTTCCAAAATCTGTTGAATCATCTGGAAAGACCCCCGATACTGTCTAAGTATGTGGATCACGAGGATTTATTCGTATACGTGGCAGTGTCATCCCACGCAATCAGTTTGGCTTTGGTAAGAGAAGAGGATAAGGTGCAAAGACCAGTGTACTATGTGAGCAAGAAATTGGCAGCCGCATAACGAAATTACCCAAAGATAGAAAAGCTCGCGTACAGTTTGCTGATCGCATCTAGGAAGCTTCGTCACTACTTCCAGGCTCATCCCATTACTGTTTATACTAATCACCCACTTAAACAAGTCCTACAAAGGCCAAAAGCATCGCGAAGATTTCTCAAATGACATATTTAATGCCTATAAACTATATACTGATAGAGCTAAAAATGACAGACGATCAGGTGCCGGAGTGGTCCTTGAAACTCCAGAGAAACGGCTAATATATTACGCTCTTAGATTGGAGTTCCACGCAACCAATAATGATTCCGAGTATGAAGCCCTAATTGCCCGGTTGAAGCTTGCAAAGGAACTAGAGGTAACAAAGCTAGACATCTTTTGTGACTCCAATTTGGTCGTGAACCAAGTTAATGAAAAGTTTCAGGCTAAGAGTCCAAGGTTGATATCATATCTGGAAAAAGTAAGGATGTTGCTAGACGGTTTTGATCACCACAGTATATATCACATTCCTCGAGCAGAGAATCAAAGAGCGGACAAGTTAGCGAGGATGGCTAGTTCCGAAAATCCAGAACACACGGAGCTAGTCCCAATTGAAGTACTACAGTTCCCCAGTGTGGATCAGATGGAACTTGATCCGGTACTAGAGATTGAACCTGAAAGGGAGTCATGGATGACCCCCCTAAAGAATTTCTTGATGAATGGAATGCTCCCAACTAAGAAAAGTGAGAGGCGTGCAGTTATATGGAAGGCCTCCCGATATGTGTTGCAAGGCGAAGTCCTGTACAGACAAGGTTTCTCGATGCCTCTCCTCCGGTGCATTGACCATGACGACATCATGCGTGTGCTGAAGGAAGTCCATGAAGGTGAGTGTGGCGACCACACAGGAGGGCAAACATTGACAAAGAAGATATTATGATACGGCTATTTCTGGCCCACTATAAACAAGGATGCAGCCAAGTATGCACAACGTTGTGATGCTTGCCAGAAGTTCTCCAAAATCCCTAAGGCGTCACCTAACCAGTTGAAAACAATGACAAGCCCGTGGCCTTTTGCTATGTGGGGAATTGACATTATTAGGAGCCTCCCCATAACAAAAGGCGAAGCAAAGTTCGCTATAGTGGCCGTGGATTATTTTACAAAATGGGTAGAAGCAGAGCCTTTGACCACGATCACGACCAAACGAGTAATCACCTTTATCGTTAAGAACATTATCTGTCGGTTTGGGATTCCAAAAGTCATCATAACCGATAATGGGACCCAAATCGACAGCGCGGAGTTTCAAGATTTCTGTCGAAAGTATCACATCGAGAAAAGATTCACCTCTGTGGCACATCTGCAATCGAATGGACAGGTTGAAGCGGCAAACAAGGTGATCAAACCCATTCTGAAGGAAAGATTGAAGAGGGCCAAAGCTATGTAGGTCGATGAATTGCCCCTGGCACTATGGGCTTACAGAACGACGTACAAGTCGGCAACGGGTCACACCCCGTTTTCCCTTGCCTTTGGAGCTGAAGCAGTTATTCCGGTCGAGTTAGAAGTACCATCCCATCGTACCATTTATTACGACCCGATGACCAACAATGAATTGCTCCTTGAATCCCTGGACATGGTTGAGGAAAAAAGGGACGAAGCTGACTTACGTGCCTTGAGGCACAAACAACAAATAGCTTGGTACTACAATAGAAGAGTCTGAGCTCGGACATTCGAACCCGGAGACTTGGTTCTGAAGCGTGTCTTTCTGCCCCCGGTACATATGGGCCCGAAATGGGAAGGACCGTACTCCATTTTACGAAGGCTTGATAATGGAACCTTCAAGCTAGCGACCGTGGATGGAGATGAAATCCCCAGAGTGTGGAATGCCCAGCAATTGCGGCTTTACCTGACATAAAAGTGTCAGTTCTATTCTTTTGTTTTTAGAACCATGTAAAAAGGCTCGACTTGCCTAGAACAGTCCGGTTATTTGAACAAAAGATTATAAAGTGGACGTAGGTCATGATTCGATCGAACCACTATAAAAATACTGTGTGTCATTTACCCTTACTGCACCATTTCTTATCTACTCTTTTATTTGATCAATATATATACTGTTACCATTTCGAAAATTGTTTTAAATTTATGCAGTAATCTCAAAACAGCTAATCTAAAATGCCGTTCAACAAATCGGAAAGTTCACGATAATTAAAGCTCCAAAAGGTGCAGCGAGGTAAATCGCACTACAACTCGCACTCTAACTCCCGAGATCAGGGAGAGAGTATAAAGGACGCGAAGATAACGTCCCCAAGACGTGAAGGTGCACCATGATAAATCCGCCTTGACAACACTCTAACCCGCTGAAGGATCGGGAGAGTATAAAGGCGCTAGAGACTTAGCTCCCCCAGAATTTCTGCCCCGTTGAACGATCGGTGAGCAGACCAAAAATCGAGCTCGAACTCTAACCTGCTGAAGGATCGGGAGAGTATAAAGGCGCTAGAGACTTAGTGCCACACAAACTCTAACCCGCTGAAGGATCGGGAGAGTATAAAAGTGCTAGAGACTTAGCGCCACAGGAATCATTACCCCATGGAAAGTTCGGGATAGTACGAATATAATTCTATTCGATCGCCAACAAGCCCTGGCTAGGCACTATAATGACGATCAATTAGGAACATATACGTGCATCACTACACGATTACTTAGCACATATATTTCCCGATGATTGTTTTCGTTATGATAAATGATCGTTACTTATAACTTTAACATTTAAATACGAAAGTTTCAGTTATGATTATTTAAACTCTGCTAACATGGTGAATTTTCAGGAACACAATGATGCAAAAGAAGTAGGTCCTTATTTACTGGAAACGGATTTACAAAAAACGAGAAACTAAACAAAAAAGTGAGGGCCAATCTCACGACTACATCTTTTGGCCAAAAGAAATCCTAAAACTAAATCATGAGCCAATAGCTACATCCTATTTGCGCTTCGGAGATGGCTTTGATTTCTTGTCCTTCTTCTATTTCTCTAACTCCTCTTTATCAGTACCGGAGCGATCGCTTTTCTTCCTCTTCCTCTTGTCGACAAGAGGCTCCGGAGGAGGACTGGAAGGTTCAGAGGCAAGCTGTGAAGTTATCGATCTAGAAGAGAATCTTATAACCAACCCAGTCTTGGGATCAATTTCAGAAATAGGACTCATGAACACAGGATTTTGTTCCTCCCTCTTAAGAGCCAACTGCTTCTCCTTCCTTGCTTGTATGTTAGCCAAGGTTTCGATATCATCACCCTTGGCCTCGTTAATGATTTCTACCTCCTCTTCCTCATCTCCATGACCGCCGTCTGTGCCATGCAGAGCAGCAATGATCTCGGCGTCTGCAGGAGCGCCAGTGCCAGACTCCATGGGTGCTACTGTTACTCTATCACTTGTTGAGCCCCCGGTTTGCTTTGAGACCTAGGAAGCTTCGATACCAGAACCCGGGGGAACCTCAACCTTCTCAGCCTCTGCTTCCTCCTCTGCACCTTTTTCGACCACTTTGGTACCTACACCATTAGAAGCAAAGGTTAGCGAATCGGGAGGAGATGTGGCCATGTCAGTTGTCTGTCCCATGAGACGACGACAAGTAACGATTGCTTTAATAAACTGTGGAGAAAATGTGGAGGTACCTTCGGCCGATTCATCTCCCAGATTTGTACTGGTGGTCCTGACAATCGGAGGAGTAGGTGCCAAGGGGATCAATGGATCATCGGGGTTATATCCCTCAACTTCAGAGGTTTTGGGCTCTACTACCGAGCTCGAGCACTCGCCAACTTTATCCTTACCCTTGATCCTGCTCTTCTCCCTCTCCATTTCCTCGTGGATAAGGCATCTACCTTCCTCCAAAGCCTCGGGCTCTTCACCTCTGAGAAAAGTTTGCATCAGCTAGCGTTCATCAATCTCGTCAACCTTCAGTCCCCGCTTCTCGCCCTCGACAATTGCATCCCATACATTGGCCAAGGTAACATGGTAGTCTGGAATCCAAGAGATGCCTCGATGCTTGATAACTTGACCAAAGAAATCGAACAACAATTCCTCAAAACTATCTATATCCTTCTCTCTTTCGGCAAGTTTATCAGCCGCAGCAGCTGCTGACTCAAGAGCGCTATTGTCATTGCTTTCGGCGAGAGTTGCATGCTCCTCAGCTTGAGCGAGTTGATCATTTAGAAGCTCCTTCTCCTTCTTGGTGAGGGCAAGGTCATATTTTAAGCTCGCCCTCTCTTTCTCCCAAGCCTCTTTCTCAGCAAAAAAGTGATCCTATACTATCTTCAGTTCAGTGTTAACCGCCCTAAGATCCTCTACTTCCTTCCTCAGGGCCACCTGTTCCTGGCTATTTAAGTCAAGCTCGCTGCGAAAACGCTCCCTTGCACTCTCCAACTCGGATTTGTAATTCTCTGCGTCCCGCCGAGCTAAAGCCAGTTGGGCCTGTGCATCCTCTAGTTCTTTCTCCATTTTGCACCTAGCCCTAGCATCATTATCAATCTTTACTCTGGCCCTGGCCGCGTCCGTCTCCATCTAGCGGATGATAGTAGAAAGTGTAGCAGCATGCTTCTTCATTACCCCATATTGTTTAGCTATATGGCATACATACCCTATCACCTTTGTGTCCCAATCCTCGGGGACCGGTTCAAGATCTGGGACGAACACCATCCTATCAAAGTAATTATCGGGAAACTGTTTTCGTAAGCGCTCTAGCCTGGCCATAATCTCAGAACTGGGGGCAACATCCCTTGCAGCAGTAGTGTCCAAGCCACGCTCACTAGAGGAAGTAGGAATTGTCTTCCCCTTCTCTATAATCTTGCCCTCATCTTTGTCCTTTGGCTCGGGGTGTTTTTTAGAAGATTGGGCATGAGAAGGAGTGCTTCTTGGAGGGGTTAAATCTCTAGGAAGTTGCTTCCCCCCAGCTGGTGGCATTGGACGACTATGTGGCTTTCCATAACTTTGCTTCGGTGGAGATCGAGGTTGTTCAGGATAAGATTGATGAGAATCTTGGGGTCGACGACTATCCCTTCCCCAACTATCACTACGAGTGTGCTCAGGATCTGGAAGGAGGCTTGGTGTGCCCTCGCGAAGGGAACAGTAGGAATAAGACCGTTTGCGAGACATTTTTCCTGTAAAGAAAACAAGTGTGTGTTAGAACTATGAACCACAGTAGCAAAAGAGTGTTATGATAAATGGTGCATGTGTTTTGTGCATCCCGTGAAATCCCCTTTTTTGAAACAGACCAGGGCCCGAAGTTAGGCTCGTTTGGGTAACTTCTTTTTCTCCAACTGGGGCACCCGTCTCATCGGAGAGGGGAAAAATTGGTTCCCCTCCGAAATCTTCTTGGGTATAGATATCATCTGGCAAAGGAATTTTATTTAATTCCCCGAGAATCTGTTCCTCCGTTAATTCATCTTGGACGACAGACTCAATTGGCGATGAAGTTCTTAAGGGAGACTGGCCCTCGGAGGTTGGAACCTCTTTTAGTTCATCAGCTCGTCCCTCATCTCCTTTACACACATTTAAATCTTCGTTATCCTGATTAATCATCGGCGAAGGACTCTTGCGAAGAGTAGTCGTCTCTACAACATGAGAAGTTCCTTCTCCTTCAGCCGAGGGCACATACTTGTAAGGTTTGCCGCCCGCGCCAAGTTCGAATCTTATGTCCAAAAGATGGTGCTTGTGAAGGTTTTCGTCGATAATACATTTCTTGATTCTCAAGAAGTCAGACTTGCTTTTAATAAGACGGGATAATCGATTGTTATACACTAAGCCTTCTGTCTTGGGGAGTGTGTGATCTGCACAAGAGAAAAAGAAACATGTTAGTGCTTCGATTACGTAATTAAGTCATGCATCTGGATGCTCGAAACTTACTAGACTTGAGCCACCTCCTCGCACACCCAGCCTGGTGTTTTATGTAAAACCAATCAACTTTGGGATCCTCTATGTTGTTGTAACCATCAGACAAAACCTTCCTGTTGGCTACTGATTCAAAGAAAGAGAAATTTGGAGTCGCTGTGGAATGGTGCTTGAAAAGATAGTAAAATTTCAAGTCTTTAAAAGTAAGCTCAGTTTGCAGAATCTCTGCATACGCGACATATAGAGTGTACAAGGCTGCGTAAGCATTGGGATGAAGTTGCATAGGAGCAATACACAATCGTCTTAAGGTTTTAATGATGATTGGAGGAAATGGAAGAATAGCGCCTACCCAGCACATGAGTCGGCTGATTGCCATGTACTCTTCTGGAGCAAGATGAGGTCTATCTCCGCTTTCGTGTGTTTTCACATCATCCCAGGGGATCCCATGTTTCAAACAAATTTTCTTAAGTTTTATATCGTCTAGTTTGGAAGCTAAAGAGTCAGTGAATTTCTCAATTTCTAGAACGTCGGGAATCTCATCGGGGGCTCGGTCATACACTTCGGACTCCTCCTCTAGCGAGGTACTCTCAGATGAATTTGATTCTGTCTCTGACTCATATTTGGATTCAGAATCCTCACCCTCTGGATTAATTGGAGGAACCTCGGGATTATGGTGTTCCGACATCTCCGAGTCCCCCTCTGTTTCAGATCCTTTAGAAGAGCGTCTATCAGACATAGCTGTGTTGGCGAATAAAAGTTAGAATACAATTACCCGTTCCCCGTGTGTGCGAGTGCAAGTGTGTGCCTGTGTATATATTAAAGAAAAGCATAAAGTGAACAAGGTAATCGGGATATCAGTTGTTGTCCGCTCCCAAGTTGTGCTGGTGTTCGGTTCAAAAGACTCGAAGGCTCTAACCTAACTATCCATTTGGGCATCAGGATTAAATTGCATTGCTTATTTTACAAATATATCGGATCGTTCATCATGCCGGATCGTGAGCTAGGGTCCAGATCGCAGTGCATCTTCAGATCGTGAAGCAAGTATGGACTCGCGGCAGAAGCACCAACTCATGGAAGAGCATCGGATCGTGGAAATCATAACGGATCGCGTTAACCCCTCGCGATCCGATTATCCTTATGCTCTCATGAACCCGTGAACCATTGTCCTGCCATCTCCACGATCCGATCTGCTGCTGCGTTAAACATCAGCTTCATCTTCTTCGTCCAATTGTTATCGCGACCCGGACTCAAACCTCACCCACGAGTCGAACTGGCCAACCCTTTCTCCTTCTCCTTTTTGTCCTCTCCTCCCATGCACATGAACGACCGAACCCATTAATCTTTGTCATCCTTAAGGCCTCAAACACCTCAAAGCCTCACCACTCGTCCTCCGAACAAAGGAAAAACTTAGAGAAACGAGATTAAAATTGCATTAAAGCCTTATTAGCATGATTACCTATTTTATCCTAGTTTAAATCGGGAGGATCTGGAAATCGCAAGCTAGGGTTTGAATCGAAGGAAGAATTGATGGCGGCTGCAAAAAGAAAGAAGAAGGAGAGAAAGTGGAAGAGGGTTCGGTTTATATAGGCAAACCTGCGACCCTTAGTATTCCCTTTTTTGTCTTACTTGGACCGTAGAGACTGGTGGTCCATGAACCAAAGCCCAGCGCAGAAAAAGAAGGACCACCCTCTCCAACAGCTCGTGATCGAAGTAAAAAAGCCAACCGCGCTTCGTGAAAAAGCTCGAATGGTCACCGAACCCGAAACGAGCACCTCATCCCACGGACCATGGAGTGTTTTGGCGATCCGACTCAACAAGCAATTGTCGAAGATGAAGACTCAGAAATACTTGTGAAGACTCAAAGGTTTACCTGGTAATTTGACAATGAAGTCTTCAAAAGCCCTAGAGATGAGAATTATCCAAAGAACAAGGAAATGATTGAAGGTTTAACTGAGTATTTATACTTATCAAGAGGCATGACTTTTTGGAAGCTGTACGACGTTCAAGACGGACACGGCCTTTTGATTCACATCACTTCATGAAAAAGTAATTCGGAAATTTCGAAGCACGTTCCATCCTTGATAAAACATACTTCGAGGGGGCAAAATGTTGGCTAGCTTTTGGACCAAGCCACCAAGATTCAAACACAAGTTCAAGATGAAGCTTTACTTGTGAAAAGGTCTGGACCCGATCGCGATCGCCCCCTGTTAGCCTGATCCGACCCGCTCGTGTTAGCCCGATCCGATCCGACCCGCTCCTCCTAGCTCGATCCGATCCATCCATGAAAGCGCGACCTGATCCGAGCCAAGAAACCAGATGAAAGCCATGACTTAGTCCATCACGATCCGAGAAAGCAGGATCTTGCGACACTTGTCCATAACTGTCATATTGACCATTTCTTCCTCAAGCTACGAACCAGTCATAGATTCTCGAGATTTACGCCACGTATGACCGCGATCCATCTGCAAATATCAGCTATAAATAGCCCCAGACTTGGCTTTTTCAGGATCTTTTTTGGCAATTCTGAGTTCTGAATCCACCATTATTACACCCCTATTATTATTCAGAGTTGTCTCAAAATTATTGAGTGATTCAACATTGTAAAAGGGAGGTTGAGGGATAAATCATCGATTGTAATCTGATTTCAAGTATAATCATTGATATAAAATGGACGTAGGCTCGTTTACGCCGAACCACCATAAATCTTGTGTCTTTTCTGATTTTATAGCATTTTTTCCTGATATTAACTTCCGCATAATTGAACAACTTGGGTGTTAGAGCCAATTTTGGATCTAACATTAGAGTTGATAATTATTTGTGTAGAAATTACATACATTAAATATGTTTACATACAGAAAGTAAAAATGTTAAATTCAATTGGTTAAATAATTGATTTTTTTTATTAATTTAGGCATGTATTTTAGTAGGATTTAATTCGAAACTTGCTTAGTTGATCATTTAGGAATTCACAAATCAGTTAAGTTGTTTACTTTAGGTATACATAAAGTAAAATTGTAAAACAAAATATGTTGATTCGACTTCGAAAATAAAAATAAGCTTACAAACCAAATTTAAAACAAACTAGAAAAAGGCATGTAAGCTTGTTTTTTTTTCAATTCCCTCTTCGTCTCTATACCTTTGATGTCGTGCTCTCATAATGCTTTGTTTTTGGGCTAAAACAAACTCTAAAACCTCTCCAGAAAGATGAGAAACATCTCTCGCTAGAAACTCGTTATCTTCCTTTTCACATAAACGTCTTTCACGTGTCTTTTTCAATTCATTTCTCCCTCGGAGAGCTAGTGTTCTTTCTGCATCCTGTTGAGGTTTCAATTCAGTTCTCTTTTGAAGAGATTGTGTTCTTTCTGCATCCTGTTGAACTTGTAATTTTAAGACTCTTAATTTTTTCTTCTTTGGCTTTATTCTTTCATATTTTCTTGATGTGGATGCCAATGAAAAATACCTAAGTAGTGAAGTTAGCCTTTCACCTTGGACAATCAAGTCGCTTACTTCCTTGTTTTTCAACAATAAACGCATATTGGATTTTATTCCTTCGAGACGACTATTAACTCCTCCGTACATCATTCCCGAATTTTGAGATAGTGGACTACTATTATTTCCCACCGATATGGGAGATCCGTCCGAATTGGCTGGGGATGAATATATACATAGCCTTGAAGCTACGTTTCTCAAGTTTGATGCTTCAGTATCTTCCTGATCAACCTCAATTGGTTTGGATAGAGTTGCCCATCGAGGCATTAAGGAAAGAACCTGAAAAGCTTCATGAGCAATAAATTCAGTATTAAATGTATCACGATAAATTTTATTGTAATCTTCCATCAAGTCTCTGTGCGTTAGCTTGCTTCTCAGTTTGTCTCCTCTTTGTGCTATTATACCTTTGTACTTGGTACACATAGTATTCAATTTATACCATGTCGCCTTTGTGCTATCAATTGATCGTTTGGTGTAACGACCCGAGAATCCGTACCGATTTGAGCTGATAAATATCCTACATATCCAGCTCAAAGTGCACAAAAATTCAGATCATTAATAGAAAGAAATAAGAGGATGGGAAAGATAAGATAGAACTAGTAGAATAGAAGAAGAAGAACACAACTGAGCAGAATCAGAGTAAACACGAATCTCACAGCGGAACAAATAAAACGTATTATATAATATAACTTTGAAATACAAAACTGTATTGTATACACACGCCATTATCAGAGTACAATACATCATATCACAGCGGAAATAATCTCTAAATACTATCGGTGAAACCTTCTGCTTTTAGCTCCTCCAAGTGTATCTGCAAAAGCCTGAAACACTTGAATGCCCGTATAAATTTGGGCACCCAAGAATTTAGGAAAAAACAAACAAAATAAACTCTGGGTCAGTCATGGGACTGGTGTGAGTAAATTTCAACCATACGGTTTAACTTTGAAAATCCTTTTGAAACAAAAGGATAATAGTAAGACCAGCCCACACATAAACATGGATGGTTTTTACCTTACTATAACCCAAAATACTTTGATATCAAAATCCAGTGATATTATAATAATGTCTAATCGAGTAAATAACCAGATAGCAGAACGCTTGCATTTCACGCTCTACATACCTAGTATACAATCAAAAACCGCAGGCGCTTATTGGAGATTGGATTCCTACTATGACAAGGTATGGGACCATCTACCGATAGTGTATCTCTAGAGGCGAATACACTTGGGTTCAACAAGAACATCTTGCAACCCGGCCCACACATAACTGACCACTCATTTCGCTTGAGTGTATCGAATGTATATCACCAACGGTTGGACTCAAACCACCGTTTCCCGAAAAGGGACAACATCGAAATAGATTAAAAAAGTAAAAGGAATTTTTCTAGATAGGTGATTATACACTCTAATGGGAGCGACCCACATAGCCATGCTGCCTGCCCGATTTTTGTCATTTCTCGGTTGTGAAGCTTGAGGATACGTCTATCTTTTAGAACATCTAGCCACCATACACTTTGAATGCCACATCGTCAAACCCATCAAATCACTAGTTGATCTTCCAAAAATATTATGGGTATAAAAGCTAAGAGAAACAAATTTCTTCGCCACCAGATGTAATACCTTGAAAAGATCGTCTTATGTGACCATTAGGAATACTCTGTCAGACATTCGTCCATACAAGTTGTCCTGGGACTGGACAAACAGAAAACATCATTCTGGAATAGGATGACCCTTGCATTTCACTCCGTCTTCAATTTTCTTCAACATAATCAAATTCGCAGCGCTTATGCCTATACAGAGTGGTTTTCGGATAATATATTCGACCGGTCTCTCCGTATTGACAACGATGGTTAAAACATTTCGATAGTCGGTTATTTAACTATCAAAGTAAAAACAAACATTCATTCAAATGTACAACATCAGACAACCACGGACACTTTTTATTTAACATTCGTTTTTATTATTCGAAATTCCCATATCTTAACAGATATTTCTCAAACCCCGTTTTAGCACTTTCACAATTCTTGGAAAACCTTCTCAGTTATTATAAACTCTTATTCTTATATTTCTTTGGACAACATCGTTACTTATTACTTTAGGATAAGTGAATTTCAAACCAATTTGTTTTCATTCCCTAGGGAGTAGTGCTATATATAAAAATCACGCTTAAGCTTGGTTAACAGTGCTAATTTATCGTTATAGTTCAAACTTGTCATACGCTGTAATATTCCCCTTTATAACTAATCTTGACATAACAGTCATGCTTAAGCCTGGTCAACAAGGTTATTTTATCGTTGTAGTTCAAATACTTGCAATACGCTGCTATATTCCACTTTATAACTAATCTCAACATCTCTTTCTATTAAAAATCTCGACATCTCTTTCCATTACAAAAATCTTGACATCTCTTTTCGTTACAAACAAATACCATCCCTCGAAAATAGTGAAGCCATTCAAGTTGGGGTATTTTAATTACCTCTCAGTCCTTGATCGACAACGTTCTTATCGTAGAATAGATATAAGTTCGTAACTCTTCTCTTATACTTTATAATCCATCAAATCGTACTTCTGCTTTATTTTAAATATGGTTTTATAACGCCATATCCTTATTTTGAAAACTCGGTTGTTTATAATTATTTATCTTAAATATTAACTTTCTATTTCATCTTCTTTATGCCATTCCATTTATAACTTCTTTACCAAAACACATTTACGTTCTATTTTTAGTCGTTTTACTTTTTACTTGAATTGTTATACTTAATTTAAGCAACATACCATTGCAACTCCATGCCATCTTAAATGAAATCCATTCAAGAAACAATTACTTTAAAAATTAAATAATAATTATTCATTTCTGAAGTAAAACAATTTATTTCTTTATTATACAAAAAGATTTACTCATAGGATAATTTACAACTTTATCTCCTTATAACCTTATATAGAATGTCTAAAACAATTGTTCATATTCACTTTATAAAAGTAACTACAAAGTGTTAAATTATAATAGAACTTCTATTATAATTTTAAAACTTCGCCTCAATTATAAAAATATAATTTTATAAATTTAACCTCGTTGATTCGTCTAATGACAATTCAATATCTTAACAAAAAAATGAATTTACGGTCGTCTGCTGCCATTTTCTTAATCGATACCGTCTATTGATTAAATCAAAACCATTGTTGAATTTCCATTCAACATCAATATCACACAGGTTTTAAATGTCATTTGGGTTCAAACAGTGCATATATAAAACAAATGATACATATAAATATTGATCAATCCGGTTGGGTTCCTCCAACCGGTTTCCTGCATTCACCGATGTTAGTCAAATCATTATCCAACCAATGATGTGTACATATGCAACGATGTATATCTATTTTAACCAATTTAACTGTAATTTATCTAAATGACCATCACACAGCATTCAACCAATATTTAAAATTGTAACGACCCGCATTATCAGGGGTATTATAATTAATTTATTTAATTATATATACCGTGATGTAGTGAATTAAATAGAGGTTTAATTAAATAATATGGAATATTTAATTAAATTAAATAATTAAATAATATATTTAATTTAGAAATAATAAAAAATATTGGGAATCACAATATTCTGTGAACTGGGTCGTCCCTTAGATTTAATTCAGCTTAGAATTGAATTTTATTAAGGAATATATTCAACCGACGTCAGTTTGAATGTATAATTATAATATATTAAAAATCGATCTTGAAATGGCGCTGCAGTTCGTAAATTGGCAATTCGAACTTCAACTGAATGCACAGGATTCGTTTTAAGCCGGATTTCTATGAAACAAGAAACGTGTGGAGCTGGTGGAGTATATCTTTCGAGTGGAAGAGAAAAATCGGGATTTCGTCGTGTAGATTTTGATGTATGTCCAAATCAAATTTTAGAAAAGTCGCTGTGGAATTCCTTTATAACTTATAAAGGAATTATTTATATTTTTAAAAGGGATTTTCAATATAAATCGAATATCGGGTTGACCCAGATTTGAAATATCGAGATAGAATCCATATAAGGTTTTTCTGAAGCTGTATGGTATTCCACTGTGAATATATACGATAATATAAATATATTTATATTTAATTTAATTTTATTTAAATATATTTATATATTTAAATGGGTCATCCAAAGCTTTAAAAATAGCCAGTTTTTCATACGACCTCAGAATTCGACGAAACCCATTTTGTTGGATCCACAACATCAAATTTTTGTTAGATTTCCAGTTTCGTGATTTTTAGAGTCACTGTGTGGCCGTATGGATTTTTAGAGTGAAAAACAGTTGATATTTCAACGGTTAAAAATATGCTTTGTGAGCATACGGAGTCGGAATTTGACGAAACCAGTTTCGTTAGAACCGTAATGTCGAACTGTAGCTACATGCCCAGTTTCGTGATTTTTGGGTATCGTGTGTGATCACACGAATTTTTAGAAGACGATAATGAATATGAAATGAATATCAAAGTAAAATACCTCAACACAAATAAATATCTAGATATTTTTACAACATTATAAATACCCCCTTACCAACCTAAAACCTAATTCCTAAGTCAACCACAAATTTTGCGCCGCACTATTTTTATTTTTAGCAGTAAACATTTCGATCCTTTTTAAATCCAAAGGAACTCAAGCAAAAATCAATAAATCACATGTTACTTGTATTCGAGATCCTCATTAATTCTCCTTCCATCGAAGTGAATTTTGTTCGGTACGATCAACATTTCTGTCAGTGGAAAATCCTGAAAAAAACCGTGTTACTAGGGTTCGGAAATTGTTTCGGAATAAGGGGAAATGGGTTCATTCGATATCGCGGTTGGATTGATGGTGGAAAATGGTGTTGGTACGATTTTTTTTTGAGTGATTCTACGATGAAAATGTTCGGTACATTTCTGTACCCATGCCAGGAACCCTGAAGTCGCGAGAAGCAAAGTGTAGTTCGAGTTCAGAAGGAATGGTACGGGTGGATTGAGATTCAGAATAGAAGATCAATGATGGTTCTCGTTTGAAATTTCGTGATGTATATTGGAGTATAGGGGTCCGTAACTTCGTGCTGTCGTGAGTGGATAGGCGGATGCGAGATGATCAAAATGGTGTTGAGGAGGGAGAGACTGCGAAGAGGGAGAGGTTGGTGGTATCTGCGTGAATTCTTGTGATAAGAGGAGAGTTCGATTTGTGGTCAACGAGGTTCGAAGTTTGTTTGGGAATTTCCTGGAGTTCGATACGTGATTTGGGGAAGATCCTGAATCGGGTCTGGTACTTTAAGGGAGTGGGTGGGCCGATGTTTGCAAGGTGAGGCCCAATAATAAAGGAGTATTTAAATTTAAACTATTCAATTGTGTATACTAAGTTGTAAAATCAATATCTCCTACATACGTGATCAGAATTTGGAATGGTTGGATCCGTTAGGACCGTATGGACGGGAGCAACACAATGAGACTGACTAGGAGTGAATCCGAGCTCGTTACAATTTATGGCGAAATAAATTGTCCGAATGAATCAAATAACGCAAACCGTTATTTAACGGCTAACGCGCAAATGTGAGTAAAACTCACCAACTCTGAACAGTTATATTTTTATAATGTATTTTTAGAACTGTTAATCATCTGTTGATTGCTGTGTGTTGGTTGATTGATTGAACTGCTAGTCAGTTAGTGAAAATTATATATATATGTAATTATATATATATAAACCGTTAAATATTTATATATTGATTCTGCTATCAGAATAATTTATATTGAACTGAAAGTGATGCTAATCTTATTGTGTAACATCTATGGATGCAGGGAGACGGGTTGCAGGAATCCGACTGGATTCCTCAATAGTTATTTTATTGTTTTTCATATATTGTTATATGATGTGATATAAAATCTGTGGGCGATTATATGTGCTTGGACGATATTGAACATCGTGATTTGATATGATTAAATACCATAACATACCGAAATGTTGATAAGGGGATTTTCAAAGTGATATTGAAAATAGAATATTTATAAAATGGGATATTTATAAATAAGAGATATTTATAAAGTGGAATATTTATAAATAAGAAATGTTTATAAATTGGAATATTTATAAATAGGAGATATTAAGAAAGGAAATAATTACAAACAATTTTCTTTTTGAATGGAAAGGCCTGTGTGGCGGGTTTGGGGATTTTCCCGATGCTCCCGTTACAAGGGAGGTTATGGCGAATTTTTCAGAGAATTTAAGAAGTTAGAATATTTCAAGAATAAATTTGAAAAGGAAATATTTGTAAACCATTTACAAATAGAATTGAAAAGGAAACGTTATAAAAAGGAAATCATTTTTAAAGTGTAGAACCGTTATTTAAAAGTAAATTTTTTCAAATGAATAAAACGTTGTTAAAAAGGAAATCTTTATAAAGTGAATAAAGTAAATCGAATATGGTATTCGAAAGTGAGTAGTCGAATATTGGTTATTCGAAGTGAGTTAATCGAATATTTGTTATTCGAAAAGGGGAGTTATCAAATCGAATAGATTAAAGGAGTTGATCGAATATAGTTTATTCGAGTAGGCTTAGAGGAGTTATCGAATATGGTTTATTCGACAGGAGTTAAGTGAATAGTTAGATTAATCAAAGTGAATTAGTTAAGTTAAACTAAGTGAATTAGTTAAGTGAATTGGTTAAGTTAACCAAAGTGAATTTGTCGAGTTAATCAAAGTGATTAGTTCAGTTAATCAGTTAGAGTTAACCAGTTAGAGTTAACCAGTTAGAGTTAATCAGTTAGAGTTAATCAGTTAGAGTTAAACAGTTAGAGTTAACCAGTTAGAGTTAATCAGTTAGAGTTAATCAGTTAGAGTTAAACAGTTAGAGTTAACCAGTTAGAGTTAAACAGTTAGAGTTAACCAGTTAGAGTTAAACAGTTTGAGTTAAACAGTTAGAGTTAACCAGTTAGAGTTAAACAGTTAGAGTTAAACAGTTAGAGTTAACCAGTTAGAGTTAAACAGTTAGAGTGAACCAGTTAGAGTTAAACAGTTAGAGTTAACCGGTTAGAGTTAAACAGTTAAAGTTAAAACAAACATAGTTATTCAGGATGAGTTGCCAGTTAGCACGACTGCTAGCGTAATTCACAGGGCTGTAAATAGCCTACGGCGGTCGGATGTTTCCTGAGGGAATCAGGCGTAACCATTGTGATCGCTGCGATCTAGAGTTGAGCGAATAGAGTTAAAGAATATAGAGTTAAGCAAAATTAGAAACTGACTAGAGATTAATAAGTTGAATGGTTTCTTGAGTATCGATCTGATGTTGGTTTCGGCCTTCGGGGTTTATACTTAGGAAGTTGTTCTCTTGTTAGTTTATAGTTAGAGTCTGATAGTTGTGGAAGGATAGTGATACGTAAATAAACAATGGAAATGTTTTCCAACGTTGATAACGAATATTTTCTAAATATAGAAAATAAGGAAATATGAATATATATATAAATATATATATGTTTGATGATTGGGTCGATAATTCCATTTGGAATTTAGATCATTGTTTGTACATGGACATGTTTTCATTTGATAGTTAAATCACAGACTATCAAAGTTTTGACCATTTTACGTTGTAAATATGGAGAGACCAGTTGGATTATTATCCGAAGAACCACTACGTATTGACATAAGCGTTGTGATCAAATACGATGAAGAAAATTGAAGACGAAGTAAAGTGCAAGGGCTATTGTATAAGTCTTAGATAACAGTGCCTAAGATGGATGTACTGAATAGTGCTTTCGGTTTGTCCAGTCCCAGGACAACTTGTATGGACGAATGTTTGACAGAGTATTCCCAACGAATCATATATGTTGATCTCTTCAACGTATTACGTTTGGTGGTGGAGGAATTTGTTTCTCTTAGCTTTATACCCATGATACCGTTAGAGAAATCGATAATGATTTGGCGGGTATGATGATGTGGTATTCCAAGTAAATGAAGATATGATATGAAAAGATATGCGTAGCTTCTAGCCTCACATCCGGTAAATGACAGAAATCGGGCAGGCAGCATGGCTAAGTCGGTCGCACCGAAGTAGGGTGTATAATCACCTATCTAGAGAAAATTCATTTTCTTCTTTAATCTATCAATGTTGTCCCATATATATACGGGAACGGTTGCTGATCCCAACCGTTGGTGATGTACATTCGATACACTCAAGCGAAATGAGTGGTCGGTCATGTGTGGCCGAGTTGCAAGATGTTCTTGTTGAACTCCAGTGTATCGTTCCTAGAGTACACTGATCGGAAGGTGGTTCCATACCTTGTCATAGTTGGAAATCCAGTCATCCAATACGTGCCCGCGGTTTTGATTGTATACTATATATGTAGAACGTGAGATGCAAGCGTTTCTGCTAGATTAATATCTAATTGTATTTAGACATTATTATAATATTAGAATGATATTGCTTTCCAAAGATGTTTGGATTCTCATAAGGGAAAAACCTGTTCTGTATTCACGGCGTGGTCTTATGAGATATCATATACCCTTTTAAATGGTTTGAGTTTACTCACACCAGTCACATGATTGACCCGGAGTTTATTTGTTTGTTTCCCTAAACTCTTGGGTGCCTAAATTTGTACGGGCAGTCATGTAGTCAGGATTTACAGGTATACTTGAAGAGCTTGGAGCAGGAGGCTTCAGCAGTCTATAGCTATTATTTATTCCGCTGTGATGTTATATGTTGTACTTTGAAATGGTATGTATATACAGTTATAACTTTGTATTTCAAAAGTTATGTTATATTTTATTCGTTCCGCTGTGAGATTCGTGTTACTCTAATGATGTTGTATATTCTTCTTCTTCTATTCTAATTTTCTATCTTATCTATTCTCACCCTCTGTCTTCTTTCTATTAGTTTCTTGAATTTCTAGTGCAGTTTGGGGTTGGACTTGTGTTATTTAGTCAGCTCAAATTGGACCAGATTTTCGGGTCGTTACAGTTGGTATCAGAGCTTAAGTTAAGTGAATTACCTTGGCTCTGTGGCGTGACTCTGTAGAGATAGGGTTAGTAACACCCTAAATTGAGTTTGAGTGTATATACGAGTGCATATTTGTATTTGATATAAAAATGGTTTTATATTGTGGAGATTCATTGGCTGAGTTGTTTATGAGTTCTGGTCGATCAGTTTGATCCACTGTATCAGTAGGAGTTTATAAACACTTGAATACGATGGACCGACACAGTATGGATATGTGATATATTATCATATATAGGTTGTGATTATAATCGAGTAAGATTATAACATGTGAAATGGTTATATATAACCAATTAGAATTCATATAAGTGAAATATATGAAATAAGATGAATTAAATATGAATTTAAATCAGATTTGGAATTAAAATAAGGAAATTTTATGTTCCTGGGAGATTTTGAGATGTTTTCAAAATGGATGCATTTAGTAAGGGTTTTGAAATGATATAGTATTGAAATCACTTGGGTCGCTGGAAAATAATTCCGATGATGACTGCACAGTATCATCGGTGTGATTTTCGAGTTTTAAGTGGTGGATTACCACCAGAGATTTTGATTTGAATTGTTTTGAGAAAACAAGTTGTTTAGAAATTCAAAGGTTTTTGTAACGACCCGGATTTTGAGCGACTTTGGTTATCGATGTAAACGCGACGTCGATAACCAAAACGTCGAAAAATCCTGGTAATTAGTGAAAGAAATTAGAGGGTGAGGAAAGATAAGATAGAAACTTAGAATAGAAGAAGAAGAAGAACACAACATCAGAGTAACACGAATCTCACAGCGGAACGAATAAATATATTTCATAACATAACTTTGAAATACAACTTGGTACTTGAATATACATATTATTATCAAAGTACAGCACTTACAACACAGCGGAAATAAACTATAGCTATATGATCCTGAAGCCTCCTGCTCCAAGCTCTTCCAGTATATCTGTAAATCCCGACTACTTGACTGCCCGTACAAATTTAGGCACCCAAGAGTTTAGGGAAAACAACAAAGTAAACTCCGGGTCAGTCATGGGACTGGTATGAGTAAAACAGTTTAAAAACAGTTCGAACAAGTAAACGATATCTCATAAGACCACGCCGCATAACGGAACGGGTTTTTCCCTTATGAGAATCCAAAATAACTTTATATCAAAAATCTTTTGATATTATAATAATGCCTATCAATCACAGTATATATATAATCATCTAGCAGAAACGCTTTCATCTCACGTTCTACATATATAGTATACAATCAAAACCGCAAGCACGTACTGGGTAATGGATTTCCAACTATGACAAGGTATGGAATCACCTTCCGCTTGTGTACCTCTAGAGAGGAATACACTGGGTTCAACAAGAACATCTTGCAACCCGGCCACACATGACCGACCACTCATTTCGCTTGAGTGTATCGAATGTATATCACCAACAGTTGGGATCAGCAACCGTTTCCCGAATGGGACAGCATCAACAATAGATTTTTAGAAGTAAATGAAACTCTAGATCAGGTGATTATACACCCTACTTCGGTGCGACCGACTTAGCCATGCTGCCTGCCCGATTTCTGTCATTTACCGGATGATGAGGCTAGAAGCTACGCTTTCATCATACCAGATTCACTTTGAATGTCACATCGTCAAATCCATCAAATCACCAGTTGACGTCTACAACAATACATTATGTGTTAGCTAAAAGAAGTTTCCTTCTCCGCTTCCACTCTTGGTACAGTTGGAGAAATCAATATACGTGATCGTCTGGACATACTCTGTCAGACATCCGTCCATACAAGTCATCCAGGAACAGGATGAACCGAAGGCACTATTCTGTAAACAGGATAGCCCTTGCATAACTCCGTCTTCAATTTCCTTTGGCATATATGATTCGCAACGCTTATGCCAATACAGAGTGGTTCCTTGGATAATAATCCAACCGGTCTCTCCATATTAACAACGTTAAAATGGTCAAAAACTTCGATAGTCTGTGATTTAACTATCGAATAAAAACAGGTGTGCAAACAACGATATTATTTCCAGATGGAAATTTATATCGATCAAACATCATTCAACTTTTATCTCTTTATTTCATTAATTTACTTATCTCCTATTTCCCTACGTTCAATATTCCTTATTTTCTAAATTGGGGAAATATACGTTATTAACAATGGAAAACACTTCCATTTCTTTGTTTCTTTATTAGAAAACATTTCTGGTTTCTTATTTGGAAAACATTTCCAAAGCTTCTTCATTGGACTTAGACAGGTGTTTAAACAAACCATCGCGATGCCAACTCAAACCATTTCCTTTACTGCCGAACCTTAACTATTCCTTAGTTAAAAATGAAGTCAATCAAGTTGGGGTAGAACTACCTCTCAGACCTTAACTGAACAACATTTCTAACTTTGAAATAGGCAAAGTTCACTTTATATTTCTTTAACAAACTTCCTTACTTAACTCTCGTTCAAATAAATCTCTATTCGATTGACTCTTTTCACTTAACTCTATTCGATTAACCCTTATCAATTAACTCTATTGGACTAACATTATTGGATTAACTCTATTTGACTAACGCTATTGATTTACCCATTTCACTTAACTCCTTTCGAATAAACTATATTCGATAATTCCTTTTACTTTCTATTCGAATAACTATATTCGATTTAACTCGTTTGCTTCTATTCTAATCGATTAAACTAACATCGATTATCTCCTTTCAACTTTATTCTCTAATCGATTAACTAACATTGATTAATTCTTTTTAACTTTATTCTCTAATCAATTAACTAACATCGATTAACTTCTTTTACTTTATTCTCTAATCAATCAACTAACATCGATTAACTTCTTTTACTTTAACACTAATCGATTAACTAACATCGATTAACTTCTTTTACTTTAACACTAATCGATTAACTAACATCGATTAACTTCTTTTACTTTAACACTAATTGATTAACTAACATCGATTAACTTCTTTTTAACTTTAACACTAATCGATTAACTAACATCGATTAACTTCTTTTACTTGAACACTAATCGATTAACTAACATCGATTAACTTCTTTTTATAAACTACGTTTTTCGTTACAACTATTTCCCTTTTATAACGTTTACTTACCGTTACAAATATATCCTATTTATAACTTCTATTTACCGTTACAAATATATCCTATTTATAACTTCTATTTACCATTACAAATATATCCTATTTATAACTTCTATTTATTTTCTAATATAAATATCCCTTTTATAAAACCGTGTTCGTTTTATAAATAATTCCTTTTATAAAATCCTGTGATTTTATAAAATTCCTTTATTTCAATATACATTGAAATACTTCTTTTTACATCCCAGGGTCTTTTATGATATTTAAAATATCGAATAACAATGATCAACATCATTCCAACACCCATAATCCATAACAGATTATATAACACATAATATATCACAATATATGAAAACAGTAAAATAAATGTTGAGGAATCCAGTTGGATTCCTCCAACCTGTTTCCCTGCATCACAGATGTTAAACAATATAGATAACATCAATTTCAGTTCTATATGATATATTCTGTTAAACAGAAACGATATAGAAATTTCAACTAACTGACTAGCAGTTCAACCAAACAGTCAACATACAGTCAATCAGCCAATATCTAACAGTTCTAAAAATACAACATGAAGTTATAAACTGTTCAGAGTTAGTGAGATTTGCTCACATTGGACGATCATCGTTAATAACGGTAACCATCGCTTGATTCGAACAGACAATTTATTTTGCTATAAATTGTAACGAGCTCCGATGGACTTCCAGTCGGTTTGATGGCGTAGCCACCGTCCCTACGATCCCAACGTGACCAGTTTCGCTAAATTCCGATAATGCATGATCAAGATATTGCAATTTATAGTGAATACATTATTTGAATTGAATTGACATAAGTATATTTATGTGTTGGGCCTTACCCAATATAAAACCGGCCCCTGCCACTACTTTAACTCGTTGACCCGCTATCTTTCTGCGCCGACCCAATAAGGTCCTTCTCTTCCAATGTCCTGTTACAGAACAACCCCAGTCCACAAAGTTGCTCTGCGCCTTATTTCTTTTGTTTTCCTTTTAATGTTTCGTTACTGTTCAAAGCATACCATTTTGCTCCTCCACTCTTCCATGAAGCCATTCGAAATAAATTCCCAACTTATTCTCTTCAAACGCAGTCACGCCCTCACCATCATCATTCTTCCTCAACGTGTTGCTCTGTTCACCTTTCTTCCCAGAACAGATCACACCTTGCCTTGCAAAAATGTAATTCGCATTGGCAAAGATCCACGTTTTACTTACTGATCACAATGCTATAAACGCAAGTTCCCAGACATCCACCCTTCAACATATACAAACCCCCCCCCCCCCCCCCCACCGGTTCATGTATTTTCCCATTTCCCTTTTGTACTAGCCAAAAAGAATTTCCACACCTCTTCTCTTTCCAGTATATACGAACTGTAATACTTGCGCCTCCTGCTGATAAAATGGTTGCTCCAGACTTTGTCAATTCGCATGCCACTACCCAAAACAACGTCTGCACGACCTTCCATCTCCAACATCAAACCACTACCGCACCCTGAATCGAACCATCGGAACCCGATCTGGGTTGACCCGAACACGCACCTTGATTTCCAGCGAACAAAAAGGGGAGCCGAGCCCTTTAAAACTCCCATCAAAAGGAAGAGCAAGTTGAGAGGATTACACAGAAACTTGTTTTGAGATTTAAAGAAATTTCTGTGATTTGTTTTTGAATTATGAAGCTTCAGATTTTTTTTGTGTTAAGAACACTTCGGTGGCGGCTCGATTTTTTTTGAGCAAAGAAAATATCTAATTAGGTTAGAAGAAGGTAGGATATTATATAGTGATTTATAGGATAACGTCGGGATGAATTTGTGGAAGAAAAGGGTATACGGTTTGTTTAAGTTGGGTAATATATGTATATAAGGTTCCTTTGATTTCTAGGCCTAGGTTTGTCCACGTTTTTAGTTTAACCACCATTTAAAAGGTGCGACAAATCCTTGTAGCCAACAGAAGGAATTCATTTTACCTCGGTGTGTATTTATAAGTTTTATATTTGAGAGCACCCCATTATGCGAAACTCTATTTGACCACGGACTGATATGAAAATATCCTAGAGTCTAGTACTGTGCCGTGATCCCAAAAATATAATAATACTGGTAGGTAGACTCATATTTTGAAACTCCAAAATGTTGATTTCAGGGTGCGAAATACTTCAAATAAAAGTTGCTTATTTAATTAATTAAAAATTACAGTAAAATTCTAAAATTTAAATTATCGTTATGTCCCAAAAGAAGCTTGTCTAAATTCAAATCTGATCTCTTGTTATATCGAATAAACCGTTACGGTCGATAAACGATTCTATAGCGACTTTTCTGAAATTTGATTTGGACATATCTCAAAATATATACGACGAAATCCTGATTTTTCTCTTCCACTAAAAAGATATACTCCACCAGCTCCACACGTTTCTTGTTTCACAGAAATCCGGCATAAAACGAATCCTGTACATTCAGTTGAAGTTCGAATCGTCAATTTATGAACTGCAGCGCCATTTCGACCTCGTTTATAATTATATTATAAACTATACGTTCAACTGTCGACGATTGAATATATTCGTTATTCAAATTCAATTCCAAGCTGAATTAAATATCACAGATGATCCGGTTCACACCATATTGCCATTTCAACCAATTCTGATTATTTCAGAATTTAATATATTATTTTAATTAAATATTCATCATTATTTAATTCAACGATCATTAAATTCACTAATCACCATTAATATAATTAAATAAATTAATCATAATACCCCTGCCAATGCGGGTCAATACATTCTTCCCCACTTAAAATAATTTCGTCCTCGAAATTGCTAAAAGGTAGAGGACGACCCTATCGACTGGTTAGAACATAATTGTTCACTTCTTATCTTCAGTTGCAACTGAACCAATTTAATTTCAATTAAATTATTAATTAATTCTTATCATCGAAAATTTTCAAAAATCCTGAAAATTTTCTAACTCCTTATTCTTCGAAAAATTTCGCCAGCACCTCCTTTGTACTGGTCAATCGGTCAAACTCCAACTCACCTCTCTGGGCCATCTCCAACCCCAAAAGAAAATCAAACAGCCAAGCGGCTTGCCAATTCGGCTCATAAATCTTATATCCAATAGAAATATAAACTTGTACCTTTTGTCGACATATCATTATATCCTTTCACCTGTTATCAATTATTTCAACTCTAGTTTCTTCTTGATTCCCAACTCTTAACTTGATTATCACATTACACTTCGAATTTGAATCTCATAATCCAATTTGTCTTGATATCATTCTAATTCAATCTCAGTTACCACTTTACTGGCTTTACTTTAATTCAAATTTTGCTTTCACAAATTTCTGTTAAATTTGTCTTTAATTCAAACCGTCTTTCCCTGGGAGTTTTTAAACAGTTTACTCTTTTCAAAAATCAAATTTTCCTTTTGAACATGTCTCTGAGCCCTTAATTAATATTCCATTAATTAAATCACTTCTCTATTTCTTTATCAATATTTGTTAACCAAATAATTTCAATATCCATATTGGCCTTGTATGTTATTTGGAAAACATTTCCGAATATCACCTTCCTTTATTTTCTAAACTTTAGAAAATATATGCTATTTATAATTGGAAAATACTCCAATTACTTATCTCTTTTCCGATCTCGTTTATTTCTATACTTAGGAAATATTTATTATTATATTTCCAAGTTAAACTCATTTGGGTTAAAACGGATGTTGTGTAAAACATCGTTACGACAACCCAAATACTATATTCAACTAACTCTTATTCAACATTGATCTTCGAGCCTGAAATCTTACTATTTATTTGTTAATAATGAAATCAATCAAGTTGGGGTATAACTACCTCTCAGACCTTGACTGAATAACATTTATAACGTCAAAACAGATTTGACTACCTACTCGAATAATCAATACCATACACAACTTATTAGCTTTTAAACACATCTACACTTTCTCTTTCTATTCTTACTAGATTTTATTCTTGGTCTTCCTTTTTGATTTTACTATTCTATTTCTAAGTTCGTTTCCTTGTCGACTTCTATATATATATATATATATATATATATATATATATATATATATCGATACGTTGATTTTTTAACTATCAAATTATCTTAAAAGTATTCTAACTCCTTAAATTCCCGGAAAAATTCGCCATAACCTCCTTTGTACCAGGAGCATCGGGATATTTCAAATAGCCTCCCATGGCCCTCACCAATTCAAAAGAAAAAAAGAAAAAGCCAAGCGGCTAGCCGATACAGCGCATAAAATCTCATATAGGAATTAAATACATACCTTTTGTCGAGCATTCTATTTATATACCTTCATACCTTATCCATACATATCTCATGTATATTTATACATTTCTAATTCATTTCAACTTAATCCAATCATTTTAACTTAGTACGTTAAGTGATTTTCAAATTACTGGTTTTCCCATTTCACCTTCATATTTGAGTATAACATGTTCAAATATATTTTAACTTACTTATAAACTAATCAAATTCCAATCTTTTCAAACTTAGGTTTCATATTCGATTTCAAATATAAATTTACCAGTCCCCTTTACTTATCTGAAGTTCAACTTCAATTCAAGATCCATTTACTAATGGCAAATTAACTGGTTTAACTATTTCACCTTTTTATTTGAATATACATGATCAAATATAGGTTTAACTTGTTTATCAACTAATTGATTCCCATTTCAACTTTATTTGAATTTCCTATATTCAAATTCCATTTCAATTCTCTTATTCAAATTCTATATTTGAATTTCATTTCAAATATCTTATTCAAATTCTTTACTTGAATTCCATTATTCAAATCTATTTTCAAACTTCTTTATTCAATCTTTACATAAGTCTCGATTTTAATTCCCTTTGAAATCGATATTACTACCTTTGGAAAATAGGTTTCCCTTTCAACTTCACACTTGTATTTTTATTTCTGAATTATCCAATGATAATTCTTTTCACTTCATTTATAAACTTCGTTTATAAAGGAACTTCTCGTTTTATTTCTTTTAAAACGAGTAAATATTTCAAATCTATTTAAAAAAAATTCCAATTCTATATTTTAAATCCCATTTTGAAATTCAACACACTTGTCTTTCCCAAAACAAATTCAAAACAGTATCTCTGGTAGTAATTCGTCACTTACAACTCAAAAATGAATACTGATGATGCAGCTGTCATCATCAGAATCTATTTTCCAGTGATCGAAGTGAGTTCGATACTATAAAACCATTTCTAAACATTTCCACTTTGAAATTCATTTCAAAATATAAATCACACTGCTTGTAAAACAATTTAAAATCTCCCAGGATGTTAAATTTTCCTTATTTTTAATCCCAATCCATTTACAAACACTTATCCAATTCTCCAGAGTTTTAACTCAATTCCTGGTTTAAATTTCAGATTAACTCATCTGATTTCACGTATTTCACTTATATGAATTTTGATTGATTATTTACATAACCATTCAATTTATAATCTTACTCGATTATAATAACAACCAATATATCCAATATATTCAAAATATACGTTGGGTAAACTATTTCGTTTACCCTTTTTCAAAACATACCATGATGGTTCATCGTATTCAAGTGTTTAGTAACTCCTACCGATACAGTGGATCAAACTGATCGACCAGAATTCACAAACAACTCAACCAATGGATCTCCACAATATAAAACAAATTTTTATATCAATAACAAATACGTTCACTCGTATATATACACTCAATCTCAGTCTAGGGTATTACTAACCCTATCTCTACCGAGTCACGCCACAGAGCCAAGTAATTCTTAACTTAAGCTCTGATACCAACTGTAACGACCCGGATTTTGAGCGACTTTGGTTATCGATGTAAACGCGACGTCGATAACCAAAACGTCGAAAAATCCTGGTAATTAGTGAAAGAAATTAGAGGGTGAGGAAAGATAAGATAGAAACTTAGAATAGAAGAAGAAGAAGAACACAACATCAGAGTAACACGAATCTCACAGCGGAACGAATAAATATATTTCATAACATAACTTTGAAATACAACTTGGTACTTGAATATACATATTATTATCAAAGTACAGCACTTACAACACAGCGGAAATAAACTATAGCTATATGATCCTGAAGCCTCCTGCTCCAAGCTCTTCCAGTATATCTGTAAATCCCGACTACTTGACTGCCCGTACAAATTTAGGCACCCAAGAGTTTAGGGAAAACAACAAAGTAAACTCCGGGTCAGTCATGGGACTGGTATGAGTAAAACAGTTTAAAAACAGTTCGAACAAGTAAACGATATCTCATAAGACCACGCCGCATAACGGAACGGGTTTTTCCCTTATGAGAATCCAAAATAACTTTATATCAAAAATCTTTTGATATTATAATAATGCCTATCAATCACAGTATATATATAATCATCTAGCAGAAACGCTTTCATCTCACGTTCTACATATATAGTATACAATCAAAACCGCAAGCACGTACTGGGTAATGGATTTCCAACTATGACAAGGTATGGAATCACCTTCCGCTTGTGTACCTCTAGAGAGGAATACACTGGGTTCAACAAGAACATCTTGCAACCCGGCCACACATGACCGACCACTCATTTCGCTTGAGTGTATCGAATGTATATCACCAACAGTTGGGATCAGCAACCGTTTCCCGAATGGGACAGCATCAACAATAGATTTTTAGAAGTAAATGAAACTCTAGATCAGGTGATTATACACCCTACTTCGGTGCGACCGACTTAGCCATGCTGCCTGCCCGATTTCAGTCATTTACCGGATGATGAGGCTAGAAGCTACGCTTTCATCATACCAGATTCACTTTGAATGTCACATCGTCAAATCCATCAAATCACCAGTTGACGTATACAACAATACATTATGTGTTAGCTAAAAGAAGTTTCCTTCTCCGCTTCCACTCTTGGTACAGTTGGAGAAATCAATATACGTGATCGTCTGGACATACTCTGTCAGACATCCGTCCATACAAGTCATCCAGGAACAGGATGAACCGAAGGCACTATTCTGTAAACAGGATAGCCCTTGCATAACTCCGTCTTCAATTTCCTTTGGCATATATGATTCGCAACGCTTATGCCAATACAGAGTGGTTCCTTGGATAATAATCCAACCGGTCTCTCCATATTAACAACGTTAAAATGGTCAAAAACTTCGATAGTCTGTGATTTAACTATCGAATAAAAACAGGTGTGCAAACAACGATATTATTTCCAGATGGAAATTTATATCGATCAAACATCATTCAACTTTTATCTCTTTATTTCATTAATTTACTTATCTCCTATTTCCCTACGTTCAATATTCCTTATTTTCTAAATTGGGGAAATATACGTTATTAACAATGGAAAACACTTCCATTTCTTTGTTTCTTTATTAGAAAACATTTCTGGTTTCTTATTTGGAAAACATTTCCAAAGCTTCTTCATTGGACTTAGACAGGTGTTTAAACAAACCATCGCGATGCCAACTCAAACCATTTCCTTTACTGCCGAACCTTAACTATTCCTTAGTTAAAAATGAAGTCAATCAAGTTGGGGTAGAACTACCTCTCAGACCTTAACTGAACAACATTTCTAACTTTGAAATAGGCAAAGTTCACTTTATATTTCTTTAACAAACTTCCTTACTTAACTCTCGTTCGAATAAATCTCTATTCGATTGACTCTTTTCACTTAACTCTATTCGATTAACCCTTATCAATTAACTCTATTGGACTAACATTATTGGATTAACTCTATTTGACTAACGCTATTGATTTACCCATTTCACTTAACTCCTTTTGAATAAACTATATTCGATAATTCCTTTTACTTTCTATTCGAATAACTATATTCGATTTAACTCGTTTGCTTCTATTCTAATCGATTAAACTAACATCGATTATCTCCTTTCAACTTTATTCTCTAATCGATTAACTAACATCGATTAATTCTTTTTAACTTTATTCTCTAATCAATTAACTAACATCGATTAACTTCTTTTACTTTATTCTCTAATCAATCAACTAACATCGATTAACTTCTTTTACTTTAACACTAATCGATTAACTAACATCGATTAACTTCTTTTACTTTAACACTAATCGATTAACTAACATCGATTAACTTCTTTTACTTTAACACTAATCGATTAACTAACATCGATTAACTTCTTTTTAACTTTAACACTAATCGATTAACTAACATCGATTAACTTCTTTTACTTGAACACTAATCGATTAACTAACATCGATTAACTTCTTTTTATAAACTACGTTTTTCGTTACAACTATTTCCCTTTTATAACGTTTACTTACCGTTACAAATATATCCTATTTATAACTTCTATTTACCGTTACAAATATATCCTATTTATAACTTCTATTTACCATTACAAATATATCCTATTTATAACTTCTATTTATTTTCTAATATAAATATCCCTTTTATAAAACCGTGTTCGTTTTATAAATAATTCCTTTTATAAAATCGTGTGATTTTATAAAATTCCTTTATTTCAATATACATTGAAATACTTCTTTTTACATCCCAGGGTCTTTTATGATATTTAAAATATCGAATAACAATGATCAACATCATTCCAACACCCATAATCCATAACAGATTATATAACACATCATATATCACAATATATGAAAACAGTAAAATAAATGTTGAGGAATCCAGTTGGATTCCTCCAACCTGTTTCCCTGCATCACAGATGTTAAACAATATAGATAACATCAATTTCAGTTCTATATGATATATTCTGTTAAACGGAAACGATATAGAAATTTCAACTAACTGACTAGCAGTTCAACCAAACAGTCAACATACAGTCAATCAGCCAATATCTAACAGTTCTAAAAATACAACATGAAGTTATAAACTGTTCAGAGTTAGTGAGATTTACTCACATTGGACGATCATCGTTAATAACGGTAACCATCGCTTGATTCGAACGGACAATTTATTTTGCTATAAATTGTAACGAGCTCCGATGGACTTCCAGTCGGTTTGATGGCGTAGCCACCGTCCCTACGATCCCAACGTGACCAGTTTCGCTAAATTCCGATAATGCATGATCAAGATATTGCAATTTATAGTGAATACATTATTTGAATTGAATTGACATAAGTATATTTATGTGTTGGGCCTTACCCAATGTAAAACCGGCCCCTGCCACTACTTTAACTCGTTGACCCGCTATCTTTCTGCGCCGACCCAATAAGGTCCTTCTCTTCCAATGTCCTGTTACAGAACAACCCCAGTCCACAAAGTTGCTCTGCGCCTTATTTCTTTTGTTTTCCTTTTAATGTTTCGTTACTGTTCAAAGCATACCATTTTGCTCCTCCACTCTTCCATGAAGCCATTCGAAATAAATTCCCAACTTATTCTCTTCAAACGCAGTCACGCCCTCACCATCATCATTCTTCCTCAACGTGTTGCTCTGTTCACCTTTCTTCCCAGAACAGATCACACCTTGCCTTGCAAAAATGTAATTCGCATTGGCAAAGATCCACGTTTTACTTACTGATCACAATGCTATAAACGCAAGTTCCCAGACATCCACCCTTCAACATATACGAACCCCCCCACCGGTTCATGTATTTTCCCATTTCCCTTTTGTACTAGCCAAAAAGAATTTCCACACCTCTTCTCTTTCCAGTATATACGAACTGTAATACTTGCGCCTCCTGCTGATAAAATGGTTGCTCCAGACTTTGTCAATTCGCATGCCACTACCCAAAACAACGTCTGCACGACCTTCCATTTCCAACATCAAACCACTACCGCACCCTGAATCGAACCATCGGAACCCGATCTGGGTTGACCCGAACACGTACCTTGATTTCCAGCGAACAAAAAGGGGAGCCGAGCCCTTTAAAACTTCCATCAAAAGGAAGAGCAAGTTGAGAGGATTACACAGAAACTTGTTTTGAGATTTAAAGAAATTTCTGTGATTTGTTTTTGAATTATGAAGCTTCAGATTTTTTTTGTGTTAAGAACACTTCGGTGGCGGCTCGATTTTTTTTGAGCAAAGAAAATATCTAATTAGGTTAGAAGAAGGTAGGATATTATATAGTGATTTATAGGATAACGTCGGAATGAATTTGTGGAAGAAAAGGGTATACGGTTTGTTTAAGTTGGGTAATATATGTATATAAGGTTCCTTTGATTTCTAGGCCTAGGTTTGTCCACGTTTTTAGTTTAACCACCATTTAAAAGGTGCGACAAATCCTTGTAGCCAACAGAAGGAATTCATTTTACCTCGGTGTGTATTTATAAGTTTTATATTTGAGAGCACCCCATTATGCGAAACTCTATTTGACCACGGACTGATATGAAAATATCCTAGAGTCTAGTACTGTGCCGTGATCCCAAAAATATAATAATACTGGTAGGTAGACTCATATTTTGAAACTCCAAAATGTTGATTTCAGGGTGCGAAATACTTCAAATAAAAGTTGCTTATTTAATTAATTAAAAATTACAGTAAAATTCTAAAATTTAAATTATCGTTATGTCCCAAAAGAAGCTTGTCTAAATTCAAATCTGATCTCTTGTTATATCGAATAAACCGTTACGGTCGATAAACGATTCTATAGCGACTTTTCTGAAATTTGATTTGGACATATCTCAAAATATATACGACGAAATCTTGATTTTTCTCTTCCACTAAAAAGATATACTCCACCAGCTCCACACGTTTCTTGTTTCACAGTAATCCGGCTTAAAACGAATCCTGTACATTCAGTTGAAGTTCGAATCGTCAATTTATGAACTGCAGCGCCATTTCGAGCTCGTTTATAATTATATTATAAACTATACGTTCTACTGTCGACGATTGAATATATTCGTTATTCAAATTCAATTCCAAGCTGAATTAAATATCACAGATGATCCGGTTCACACCATATTGCCATTTCAACCAATTCTGATTATTTCAGAATTTAATATATTATTTTAATTAAATATTCATCATTATTTAATTCAACGATCATTAAATTCACTAATCACCATTAATATAATTAAATAAATTAATCATAATACCCCTGCCAATGCGGGTCATTACAGTTTTGAATTGGTATTATGATTTCAAATTTGATTTGAAATAAAACCGGGAATTTAAGTTCTAGAAATTAAAATTTAACTCGTGAAGTTAATTCGAATGGGATGGTAAAAGTAAATAATAAACCAGAATTTAACTTGAGATGATAGGTTAAGAAAATTTGAAGTGATTAGAGAATAATCTGGATTTGAAATGATAAGTTGAGAGTTTGGAAATTGAAACTCGAATTTGAAATTAAATTCGGCTTGAATAAGCGAATGGTTGTGTTAAGAATAACTTGGTTGGAGTTGATTGGGATGGCATTTGTATATGCCGAGTTGATAACAGATGGTAGGGATATAATGATATGCCCAACAAAAAGGTACAAGTTTATATTTTATATGAGTTTGGAATTTATGAGCCGAATTGACAAGCCGTTTGGCGTTTTGATTTTTCTTTTGGGTCGAAGAAGGCCCAGAGAGGCGAGTTGGAGTTTGAGCTATTGACCAGTACAAAGGAGGTGCTGGCGAAATTTTTCGAAAGTTTAAAGTGTTAGAAGATTTTCAGAATTTTTGAAAATTTTAGTTAGTCGGAATGAATAAATATTTTAGTCGATATTAATTGGTTCAGTTAAAATCAGAAATAAGGGGTAAACAAATCTTAGGAATTCCAATAGGTAGGGTCGTCCTCTAACTTAGCAATTTCGAGGACGAAATTATTTTAAGTGGGGAAGAATGTAATGACCCGCATTGTCAGGGGTATTATAATTAATTTATTTAATTATATATATCATGATGTAGTGAATTAAATAGAGGTTTAATTAAATAATATGGAATATTTAATTAAATTAAATAATTAAATAATATATTTAATTTAGAAATAATCAAAAATATTGGGAATCACAATATTCTGTGAACGGGGTCGTCCCTTATATTTAATTCAGCTTAGAATTGAATTTTATTAACAAATATATTCAACCGACATCAGTTTGAATGTATAATTATAATATATTAAAAATCGATCTTGAAATGGCGCTGAAGTTCGTAAATTGGCGATTCGAACTTCAACTGAATGCACAGGATTCGTTTTAAGCCGGATTTCTATGAAACAAGAAACGTGTGGAGCTGGTGGAGTATATCTTTCTAGTGGAAGAGAAAAATCGGGATTTCGTCGTGTAGATTTTGATGTATGTCCAAATCAAATTTTAGAAAATTCGCTGTGGAATTCCTTTATAATTTATAAAGGAATTATTTATATTTTTAAAAGGGATTTTCAATATAAATCGAATATCGGGTTGACCCAGATTTGAAATATCGAGATAGAATCCATATAAGGTTTTTCTGAAGCTGTATGGTATTCCACTGTGAATATATACGATAATATAAATTTATTTATATTTAATTTAATTTTATTTAAATATATTTATATATTTAAATGGGTCATCCAGAGCTTTAAAAATAGCTAGTTTTTCATACGACCTCAGAATTCGATGAAACCCATTTTGTTGGATCCACAACATCAAATTTTTGTCAGATTTCCAGTTTCGTGATTTTTAGAGTCACTGTGTGGCCGTATGGATTTTTAGAGTGAAAAACAGTCGATATTTCGACGGTTAAAAATACGCTGTGTGAGCATACGGAGTCGGAATTTGACGAAACCAGTTTCGTTAGAACCGTAATGTCGAACTATAGCTACATGCCCAGTTTCGTGATTTTTGGGTATCGTGTGTGATCACACGAATTTTTAGAAGACGATAACGAATATAAAATGAATATTAAACTAAAATATCTCAACACAAATAAATATCTAGATATTTTTACAACATTATAAATACCCCCTTACCAACCCAAAACCTAATTCCTAAGTCAACCACAAATTTTGCGCCGCACTATTTTTATTTTCAGTAGTAAACATTTCGATCCTTTTTAAATCCAAAGGAATTCAAGCAAAAATCAATAAATCACATGTTACTTGTATTCGAGATCCTCATTGATTCTCCTTCCATCGAAGTGAGTTTTGTTCGGTACGATCAACATTTCCGTCAGTGGAAAATCCTGAAAAAAAACGTGTTACTAGGGTTCGGAAATTGTTTCGGAATAAGGGGAAATGGGTTCATTCGATATCGCGGTTGGATTGATGGTGGAAAATGGTGTTGGTACGATTTTTGTTTTGAGTGATTCTGCGATGAAAATGTTCGGTACATTTCTGTACCCATGCCAGGAACCCTGAAGTCGCGAGAAGCAATGTGTAGTTCGAGTTCAGCAGGAATGGTACGGGTGGATTGAGATTCAGAAGAGAAGATCAACGATGGTTCTCGTTTGAAATTTCTTGATGTATATTGGAGTATAGGGGTCCGCATCTTCGTGCTGTCGTGAGTGGATGGGCGGATGCGAGATGACCAAAATGGTGTTGAGGAGGGAGAGACTGCGAAGAGGGAGAGGTTGGTGGTATCTGCGTGAATTCTTGTGATAAGAGGAGAGTGCGATTTGTGGTCAACGAGGTTCGAAGTTTGTTTGGGAATTTCCTGGAGTTTGATACGTGATTTGGGGAAGATCCTGAATCGGGTCTGGTACTTTAAGGGAGTGGGTGGGCCGATGTTTGCAAGGTGAGGCCCAATAAAAAAGGAGTATTTAAATTTAAACTATTCAATTATGTATACTAAGTTGTAAAATCAATATCTCCTACATACGTGATCAGAATTTCGAACGGTTGGATCCGTTAGGATCGTATGGACGGGAGCAACACAATGAGACTGATTAGGAGTGAATCCGAGCTCGTTATAATTTATGGCGAAATAAATTGTCCGACTGAATCAAATAACGCAAACCGTTATTTAACGGCTAACGCGCAAATGTGAGTAAAACTCACCAACTCTGAACAGTTATATTTTTATAATGTATTTTTAGAACTGTTAATCATCTGTTGATTGTTGTGTGTTGGTTGATTGATTGAACTGCTAGTCAGTTAGTGAAAATTATATATATATATATAATTTTTTATATATATATAAACCATTAAATATTTATATATTGATTCTGCTATCAGAATAATTTATATTGAACTGAAAGGGATGATAATCATATTGTGTAACATCTGTGGATGCAGGGAGACAGGTTGGAGGAATCCGACTGGATTCCTCAATAGTTATTTTATTGTTTTTCATATATTGTTATATGATGTGATATAAAATCTGTGGGCGATTATATGTGATTGGACGATATTGAACATCGTGATTTGATATGATTGAATACCATAACATACCGAAATGTTGATAAGGGGATTTTCAAAGTGATATTGAAAATAGAATATTTATAAAATGGGATATTTATAAATAAGAGATATTTATAAAGTGGAATATTTATAAATAAGAAATGTTTATAAGTTGGAATATTTATAAATTGGAGATATTCAAAAAGGAAATAATTACAAACCATTTTCTTTTTGAATGGAAAGGCCTATGTGGCAGGTTTGGGGATTTTCCCGATGCTCCCGTTACAAGGGAGGTTATGGCGAATTTTTTAGAGAATTTAAGGAGTTAGAATGTTTCAAGAATAATTTTGAAAAGGAAATATTTGTAAACCATTTACAAATAGGATTGAAAAGGAAATGTTATAAAAAGGAAATCATTTTTAAAGTGTAGAACCGTTATTTAGAAGTAAATCTTTTCAAATGAATAAAACGTTGTTAAAAAGGAAATCTTTATAAAGTGAATAAAGTAAATCGAATATGGTATTCGAAAGTGAGTAGTCGAATATTGGTTATTCAAAGTGAGTTAATCGAATATTGGTTATTCGAAAAGGGGAGTTATCAAATCGAATAGATTAAAGGAGTTAATCGAATATAGTTTATTCGAGTAGAGTTAGATGAGTTATCGAATATGGTTTATTCGACAGGAGTTAAGTGAATAGTTAGATTAATCAAAGTGAATTAGTTAAGGTAAACTAAGTGAATTAGTTAAGTGAATTGGTTAAGTTAACCAAAGTGAATTTGTCGAGTTAATCAAAGTGATTAGTTCAGTTAATCAGTTAGAGTTAACCAGTTAGAGTTAATCAGTCAGAGTTAAACAGTTAGAGTTAAACAGTTAGAGTTAACCAGTTAGAGTTAACCAGTTAGAGTTAATCAGTTAGAGTTAATCAGTTAGAGTTAAACAGTTAGAGTTAAAGAGTTAGAGTTAACCAGTTAGAGTTAAACAGTTAGAGTTAACCAATTAGAGTTAAACAGTTAGAGTTAACCAGTTAGAGTTAAACAGTTAGAGTTAAACAGTTAGAGTTAACCAGTTAGAGTTAAACAGTTAGAGTTAACCAGTTAGAGTTAAACAGTTAGAGTTAACCGGTTAGAGTTAAACAGTTAAAGTTAAAACAAACATAGTTATTCAGGATGAGTTGCCAGTTAGCACGACTGCTAGCGTAATTCCCAGGGCTGTAAATAGCCTACGGCGGTCGGATGTTTCCTGAGGGAATCAGGCGTAACCATTGTGATCGCTGCGATCTAGAGTTGAGCGAATAGAGTTAAAGAATATAGAGTTAAGCAAAATTAGAAACTGACTAGAGATTAATAAGTTGAATGGTTTCTTGAGTATCGATCTGATGTTGGTTTCGGCCTTCGGGGTTTATACTTAGGAAGTTGTTCTCTTGTTAGTTTATAGTTAGAGTCTGATAGTTGTGGAAGGATAATGATACGTAAATAAACAATGGAAATGTTTTCCAACGTTGATAACGAATATTTTCTAAATATAGAAAATAAGGAAATATGAATATATATAAATATATATATATATATATATATATATATGTTTGATGATTGAGTCGATAATTCCATTTGGAATTTAGATCGTTGTTTGTACACGGACATGTTTTCATTTGATAGTTAAATCACAGACAATCAAAGTTTTGACCATTTTACGTTGTAAATATGGAGAGACCGGTTGGATTATTATCCGAAGAACCACTCCGTATTGACATAAGCGTTGTGATCAAATACGATGAAGAAAATTGAAGACGAAGTAAAGTGCAAGGGCTATTGTATAAGTCTTAGATAACAGTGCCTAAGATGGATGTACTGAATAGTGCTTTCGGTTTGTCCAGTCCCAGGACAACTTGTATGGACGAATGTCTGACAGAGTATTCCCAACGAATCATATATGTTGATCTCTTCAACGTATTATGTTTGGTGGCGGAGGAATTCGTTTCTCTTAGCTTCATACCCGTGATACCGTTAGAGAAATCGATAATTATTTGGTGGGTATGACGATGTGGTATTCCAAGTAAATGAAGATATGATATGAAAAGATATGCGTAGCTTCTAGCCTCACATCCGGTAAATGACAGAAATCGGGCAGGCAGCTTGGCTAAGTCGGTCGCACCGAAATAGGGTGTATAATCACCTATCTAGAGAATATTCATTTTCTTCTTTAATCTATCAATGATGTCCCATATATATACGGGAACGGTTGCTGATCCCAACCGTTGGTGATGTACATTCGATACACTCAAGCGAAATGAGTGGTCGGTCACGTGTGGCTGAGTTGCAAGATGTTCTTGTTGAACTCCAGTGTATCGTTCCTAGAGTACACTGATCGGAAGGTGGTTCCATACCTTGTCATAGTTGGAAATCCAATCATCCAATACGTGTCCGCGGTTTTGATTGTATACTATATATGTAGAACGTGAGATGCAAGCGTTTCTGCTAGATTAATATCTAATTGTATTTAGACATTATTATAATATCAGAATGATATTGCTTTCCAAAGATGTTTGGATTCTCATAAGGGAAAAACCCGTTCCGTATTCACGGCGTGGTCTTATGAGATATCATATACCCTTTTAAATGATTTGAGTTTACTCACACCAGTCACACGACTGGCCCGGAGTTTATTTGTTTGTTTCCCTAAACTCTTGGGTGCCTAAATATGTACGGGCAGTCAAGTAGTCAGGATTTACAGGTATACTTGAAGAGCTTGGAGCAGGAGGCTTCAGCAGTCTATAGCTATTATTTGTTCCGCTGTGATGTTATGTGTTGTACTCTGAAATGGTATGTATATACAGTTATAACTTTGTATTTCAAAAGTTATGTTATATTTTATTCGTTCCGCTGTGAGATTCGTGTTACTCTGATGATGTCGTATATTCTTCTTCTTCTATTCTAAGTTTCTATCTTATCTATTCTCACCTTCTGTCTTCTTTCTATTAGTTTCTTGAATTTCTAGTGCAGTTTGGGGTTAGACTTGTGTTATTTAGTCAGCTCAAATTGGACCAGATTTTCGGGTCACCACAAAAATATAATTATAATATTTTAAAAAGAAATCAGGGTTAGTGAGTTTACTCACCTTGTGCGTTAACCGTTAAATAACGATTTGCGTCAGTCGATTTAAACCAGACGTTCAATTCTACGATAAATTCGGACGTGCTCCAAATCTTTCTAGACCGATTTCATAGCGTCGCCAGCTTCCGTGCGATTCCAAAGTGACAGAACTTTCGTTAGACCATTAAATTCTCAGCCCAAAATCCACACACGGACGAACTCAAGCCCATATCGATAAGAAAATGTTTCCTCCTTCTCCCTGTAATAATTAAACCGTGCTACTCTTATAAGTGGCCATCGCTACCATGTCTGTTGCGCTCTCCACTCTACACATCGTAATACAATCACGGTATTGACATCTTTCCTTTGTAAGGACAGTTTCACTTTTCCATCGTAAATACACATATCCGCATCCTTTACGGTTCTACCTTTCCAGTTCATGAATACACATGCACTCTTTGAAACCCATGAACCCGACAATGTGCAATTTATTTCGGAAGCAAATTACAGTCTTACTTCATCATTTTTATGACATCATCAAACCTTTAACACTTTCAACATGTCTCCCGCCTCTGACACTCATCAGACCCCGACCACCCAATTCCCTTGCTGTGCTACATCCCACAGATTCCAGTTGTAAACTCTCCTCCTGTCTCAAAGTCCAAGACTTTACCCTCTTTCATCGATCTTTTGGCTCCACGTGAATTTTCCCTTTTTAATATGATACCCAAACTTTGCCACCTTTAGAAAACATGCCCAACTCCTTATGTAACGGACCGACTGAGGCTTCTCCCTCCACTGAATTAATATTGCCGAAACCTTCATTGCCTTCAACAGCCATTTCCGCAAGCTTCAATCCCCATTTCTCTCCTCAGCTCTTCACTCAAACATACAAGGTCAACACCAAACCCTTCCATATCCGGCGATCTACCAACCAGCGCTTCCGCCACCTTCACGACACCATGCGCCGACTTACTAACGCCATTACTTCACCACCACTCTTCCTTGCATAAGCTCCCACTGTTAAATCTCTTTCTTCCTGAACAAGACTCAAACCCGTCTCCAGGCAACACCCCACACAGTCAGACTTCTCTGATGCTTCTCCTTCATCTTATTATATAATACCATCAACACTCGTATACAAATATTCACCACGCCTTGTACCTCAAACAGCTCCTACTTTGAAGCTTCCCAATACCATGAGTTCCGTGCCCTCTCCCCCTTCCAGTACTCATGAACAGAAACTACCCTGCAAGTTTCCGCAACCTCCCTGAAGTATATACGAACATTGTTCTCTTTATCTTACGCATACATCAGTTCTGGAAATATATTTAGAGGCTTAGTTTAGTTAAGAAAAAAGATCGGAAGCCATTCGAAACATACAGGCTTCGAAATGTTGAGTAAAGAAATGAAGGTGTCTGCTCTCGTATTTATAAGTGCCAAAGCCTTGGCCATTAAGTATTAGGTAAACAGAGGTTCGTAGATTAGCCGCAGAGACTGTAATGAATTTTCATTTCAATTGTAGCTGTATTTGATTTGAAAATACGTTTCTGCGCATGTAGGATGGTACAACCGTAGGGGTTGAAAAATGGAGACTTTGCAGTGAAGTTTATTAGAATAGGGTAGCTGCTCGGATATGAATACACAGGTACTAAAGGAAAAGAAAGGCACTACACAGTACCAAGACTTGCCAAGACATATATAGCTTAGTAGCTATCGCAGTAGGACTGCAGTGATTTCATGGCTAGGAATGTTCATTCTTAAGCATGAAGTAATACGGAAAAGTCGGTCTATGAATTTGGTTTTCTATCACGTGTAAGACTGCTTACTGTTACAGTTTATTTTGTTTAAATAATATGTTGTGAATCCTGCTGACATGTTTCTATAGCTAAAATTTTGTTGTCACTTAAATTTGGATTTTCTGTCGCATTGCAAATGTAGGATTCTTCACATCCAAGGCACAGGTCCCATATGGACTAAAAATATCTTTCATTATTTTTAAAAACAAAAGTACAGGATATGGTAATATATATTCATACTTCATAGTGTATTGAATCACTGTTTGCGTATTGGGTCTCCGTAGAAGTTTGTTGGATTTCATCCAAGCTCATCTTAACGCCACTAATTTTTCTTGAGAGAAAAATCATTTTTCAAAGTGTTGGCATGTTTACAAATAACATTTCAAAGTGTATAGTATGTACAGGTGAACAAACGCAACATGCATGGGAGACTTAGGTGGCGGAATGTATAGTTGGAAGGAAATTGGGTCAAGTGTATACATGTTGTTTAGTTTTTATTGTAAAGTTATTCGGTCCCCGTTACACAAGATATCACTTGTTTTACGGATCACTATAGACCGAAATAAAAATATCATTGTAACGAGCAATGTGCCACGATCCCAGAAATATAATTATATCGGTAGGTTAACTCATATCGTGAAACCCCAAAATATTGATATAAGGTGCAAATTACTCCAAATAAAAAGTAGCTTATTTAATTAATTAAAAAAATACAATAAAATTCTAAAAATTAAATTATAGCTGCATCTCAAAAGAATTTTGTCCAAATTCGAAACCGATATCTGGTTATCTCAAATAAACCGTTATGGTCGATAAACGATTCTATAGCGACTATTTGGAAATTTGATTTGGACATAACTCACAATCTAAAATGCGAAGTCATGATTTTTTTTCCCCCTCTGTTAGAAAGATACATTTCAACAGATTCCAACGCTTCTTGTTTCGAAGAAATCCGATTAATAAGGGATCCTGTACACTCAGTTGAAGTTCAGAACGTTAAATTACGAACTGCAGCGTCGTTATAAGCTCGATTATATTTAATATATATTTTTATATGCTCAAATTCGTTTTAATCGGTATATAATCCACTTATATTACGAATTCAATATTTTAACTGATTTAAATATTCAAAGTCAAACCGATAAAAATGCGGGACGTTACATTTGGTGTTGCATTCAGGTCCACGTTGTATAGCTCGTTTACTCGAGTGAAGAAGAACTTCCCAGTGGACCGACCAGATGGAACGACAGATGTTGTTACATAAACATTGGCTAATACCTTATTGTCATGGGCTTTCCATGTTTTGCCACCTTGTGAGCTAGCATCCACAGAATCCCCAGTTTGAGAATCTGTAGGCTTTCGTTTGCTATATACCTTTTTGGCTTTCACTTTAATTTTCTCGTTTGAAACTGGATTTGTTTCTTCTGTTGTTTCAGTAGGAATAAGCGTTGGCTGCGAACTAAACATGCTCGGGTTTAAAGGAAAAGGGTTGTACATGTTACCAAACTGTTGTGCGAAATTGAATTGGTTAAGAAATTGACTTTGTTGTGGAGTAAGAAACTGCATTGGATTAGATTGTGAAGCTTCAGATTGTGATAGCAAACCTGTAAAGTTTGTAAGACTATCATTATACAAGCCAGCATTATTATTGTTACTTGAGTGTTCCATTAAAAGCTGTTTTTGTATTTAGTGTAGATAGATTTTTGTAAGTGATGAATGATCCATATACTGTACACGATATATATAAACACTCTTGTTGCTTATTATTATTTCGGAAACTGAATGGTCTTATGCTATAATTGTATTGTCTAGTCTAGGCTTATCAACTTCCCAAAAATTGTACCACTTCTATTATCTCCATTGTATGCAGAAATTGTCTTGTTCATTGATTTACATGAAAACAGTTGTACACTTTATTGGTTGTGGTAAGAGTTGGACACAGCTTTATCGACTTCCGTGAAAACAGTTCTTACTTTATTGATTGTGCTGAAGACATGAAACAACTTTTTCGACTGACGAGAAATAGTTGATTACTTTATCGGTTGTTGTGGAAATCTACTGCTTTTAATTTTCTTTCCAGATAATGAACACTACTAAAACTTCAAAATTCATTCATTTTAAACACTTCATTCCCATAAACATTAATTCATAACCATATACATTAAACTACATGGCATAATCATAATACACAAAATACATTACACATAACTACATGCCCATATGCATTAAACTACAAGGCTTCAATATTTAACAAACGCTCCCCTTACATATCCTCCAAGCCCAGAATATACTTTTACTCTTTTTCTCTTTCCCTTTCCCGGTACGTAGCAACTTCATCTTGATTACAAACCCCTTACTCTTTTTTTTGTTTCAACTATGCTCCTTTCACGTTCCATACCTTTAAGAGATCATGAAAGTTAGATTTATTATGTAATGTCGCCATAAACATTCATGCTAGCAAAATTATGTAACACCATATGGCTAGCATAAAAATATCCATGAATAGCAAATTATAATCCCATTTATGGTTAGCTTAATTGATAACTTGCTTGTATCCTTCAATGATTTCATACTACTATGTCCATTACATAAGCTTTGTACTGCAACTTTGTTTTCTAATAAAAACCATTAGCTTGATAATGAGAGCTCCATGCTAGCATTTTCATTAGCTCAATAATGTAAAATCACTAAAATACTTATAGGTTTTATAAGTTAAATCACTAACTTTTCACTTCCTAGAGTATTATAAATGATATAAGTAAAATCACTACATTTTCATGCTATTATAAGTAAAAGCACCAAAATACTTATAAGTTAAAAAACATAAACCATAAACTAATGGAAAAACAAAAGTTAAAAAACATTATATTTGGAAATACTTATAAAAGCACTAAAACATCATATTTGGAAATACAAAAGTTAAAAAACATAAGCATAAGCCATTATAAATACAAAAGTTTTATGATTTTAAATGGCAAAACCATTTGAAAATGTACATCAACCATTTGAAGTACAAAACCATATGGCTAGTGATGATAGTTTAGAAGTGTAAAACATAAATAAGTGTAAAGGCATACCCAGACTAGAAGATGAAGTTGTTGGTACTCTAAACCTAACCCCATATTTATTTCTGATCATAGGCCGTGTACCCCCTCCGTCACCACCGGAGCTATCATCGTCTTCTTCGTCGCCTTCATCATCCTTATCCCCTTCCTCTTCACCTTCTTCTTCTTCATCATCGTCACCATGCTCCTCTTCCTCTTCTTCGTCTTCGTCTTTGCATTCGACTTCGACTTCGTCTTCATCTTCGTCTGTGTCTTCATTCTGCAATTGATGCACTGTTTTCCGCTTTTTATTCAATTTAGATCGACCAGTTGATTTGGTACTCATACCTAAGATGGGTTCCCGAAAAACCTCTATATTCTTTACATTATAAAATAAAAATGGATTAAATTTAATATATGTTAAAGGACACATGTGAAAAAGGTATTCAATGATGAACTGATAACATACAAAATCCTTTGCAACCGAATTTATTCTATTTAATCCTTCTTTGTAATACTTTGATTTTTCCAGAGCCAATTGTCGCATACCCATATTCATCTCCCATAGACTATCGATAGATTAGTGAGACGGAACAGGAGGTAAGTCAGGTAAATGCGGGATTGGTACCGGTTCTTTACCGATCCAATGCATATGACATCCAGGATCATCAGCCCAATCTCCTTGTTGAGGGGGTAGATAAAACTGTGAAGCATAGTTGACTTTTGAATAAAGAACAACAGGGGCTTGAATACCCGTCTTCAATGCAGATGGACCAAAGTAGTTGATATTACTAACACGAACTACGACATCTAGTAAAAGACCGACATCTTTAGAAATGGACTTCCAATACGTCTTGTAGTCTATGTCCTGCCCTTGATAGATATATTGTTGGCAATCATTTTGGTATTGCTCCTGTTGCATTTCCGCATATGAACCATGAGTCTTTCTTCTAGTCATATGCAGAGGAGGATCTGAAGGGATAACCATAATACAAGACAACTATCATAAGCACCTGACACCTAGATACAACTCATAAAACTCACCTAGGGGACAAGAAGTGGCAAACATTTCATAAACAAGTTACTTGCATGTAAAACTTCATCAAAGGCAACTACAACTGAGTTGTTCCATGGATTCCAGTTTATGTGGCACGCATGTCGATGATCTATATGATAACAGGTGCTAGAGAAGAGATGCCCTGATGTATCATGGGTGTTGGCTCTATTTCCTTTCTCACACGCTTTCAATATGGAGTAAGCAGTCTGCTTCATAGATTCTTTAACGATATAGCCACAAACGGTCATATATTCAAAAAACCAATACTGCAAATTTAAATATTATATCATTATACAATTGGATAATCAAGCAATTAAAATATACTAATTTAATTGCACAATGAGTTAATATACCTGCAACAACTCGATAAATCCAGTTAGATGCCCCCTTCAACATGGCTAAATCCAAATTCTGGTATGAATATCCCAAAATGGCGGAACCCCAATCATATTGCTGAGCTAGCTCTAAATCATGTACAACTTCCAAGTATCCAAGGCTTATAGTATCACCAGTGGCCGTAAAAAAAAGTTCCCATCATGTACAACACAAATAGACGAGCAACATGATCAAGATTATTCAAATTGGCGGTAATGTAGTCGTCAACAAAATATTTCTCCAGATGAGATATAACAACATTACCCCTTTTAATATCTTTCTCCACAAGAAGTAGTAAAAGTTGGCTTGCATTTCCGAACACACTCCAATTTTTGTTATATGGTTTACTTCGTGTATTCATTTCAACGGCTATGGATGTCAACATAGTAAAATCTAATGGCATCAAACCAATCTTTGCATTTGAAAATAAAAATGTATGCGTTGTCAGCCACCATCGCTCGACTATAGCATGTTTATATCTATTGTCAGTGTTTTTCAACTCAACATCCATGAATCTAGCAAAAAATTTAAGTACGGGGTCTCTAACTTGTGGATGAACACTAAGTTTTTTCCACCATTTCAACACGGTCGTGAAAGCACCATGACATCTCATTTTACCATGATTCTACTAGTAAATTTGAGTTTATGTGAATTAGTCCAACATTAACAAAATAATTAGATTTAATAATAAAAATCAATTACCGTTATCTCTTTCCCTTCATTGAAAATTTGGTGGACTCCTTCTTGTAGCCTCTTAATCGTCCTAAATGGAAAATCGGATGAAATCATCTCGTCTACACCAACCGCAATTCCACCCTCATCGCCAACAAAGGCTTTTCGATTCCTCCTCCCAATTTTCCTTCTACGAACTACCGAGCTAGACCCTACAATGTTAGGATCCTCCATCTTCAAAAAAAGATTAACTTTATCAAACCTTAAAGCCTCTTGAATATGATGTTCTTTGTTTTGATTTGATTTGGAATTGTGTGAGGCTCGAGAGGGATAGAGTTGTTTGGAGATAGGGTTTAGTAGAAAGGAATGTTTGAATTTGAGTAGAGATAGTTTGAAATTGGGTTTAGAGAAAACTAGGGTTTTTCACTAGCCGCCATGTTTTTCAATGAACGATATTTTGGTTTAATGGCTCAGGTGTACACGCATGCATATATATATATAAAATCAGCTACTAAATGGCGAACATAAAACCGTTTAGGGATAAACGATTTTTTGTTTGTCGTTTGTACCCTATAAATTAAATAAATAAAAAAACATGGGAACTCCACCACTAAATTGCTAGAACAGGCAAGAGTATCCACGCTTATTTCCTTTCCAACCACATGCGTATTCACATTCTGTTGGGCGTGCTCTAATAATTGATTTATGGCTTTGCGTTGCAAACTGAGTTAACAAATGAAATATGTATAAATTCGTTTGGCAGGGGTAAACTCTTTACTATTTGTTGTCCTAATGTGTAGTTGATGTCAACTGATTTTTCACATTTATTATACTAGTAGCAACTCCCTGCATTTAATGGCCAGAGAAATTTAATTGAAATTTTTTATCTGGACGCAAAACATAAATATAAAGTGGATGCATTCCAAAACTAACCACCTCCTGATTTCCACTCTTCTCGAAAAGATTAATTTTGTTATATTCTATTTTATGTTTAGTTTTGTATTCAAATAATCCATTTCAATACTAATGAACCAAAGTGTGTTAAATTATAAAAGCTTTGATAGTAAAAATGATCTTTTATTTATGTGTGATAGAGTATTTTCAATCAACTTTGCTATAGCATCCGAAATGCTTCGGGTATTACAACAGAATTAGAGAGAAGACGGACGGTTCAAGCTCCGTATTTTAGGATGGAATCATAAAATAGGACGTTCTCTCTACTGATGTGGAAAACCTTATATCATTATATTTCAAAACAGTATGCCCAGAACAACTCTCTTCCCCTTTTCTAATTTTTAATTTCCAACAATTAACTGTTTGAGAAAATACATCGTGCCAAAAACCACTTATTCTCCTTACCGCTCGACATTTTCCCCATTTAGATCATCTCCAACGGTTTTCGAACCATAATATTATGTTTTGTGATATTACGATTAATATACAGTGGTAGAACCAACAGGAGGACGCTGATTTAATCAGCGCCCTTAATAGGGAGCTGATTAAATCACCACTTAGCCATTAGGCGCTGTTTTAGGCAACGCCTTATGGATGGGCGTTGATTTAATCAACGCCCAGTCATAGGGTGCTGATTAAATCAACGACCGAGGTAGAGCGCTGTTAAATAGCGCCCTGTCGGTCAATTTTCTATTTTCACCTCATAAAATTTCATTTTTTTAATCGAATATCGCGTTGAGATGTCGCCTCGCATCACCAAAATCGCTAGACAGACCATTCGACCATAGACAGATAAGACATCTGGTCCTATGCATGCCCACTACTCCCGAGACAATGATATTTGACCTACGGATTCTCCGTGAGTTACCTGTGGGTTTCTCTCACTGAATGTTCAAAACCCTCGAAACCAATGAGGTATGATTTCTAAATTAAAATAATTTGTAGTGTACAACTTATTTATCTATCACATTACATAGTCAGTTTGTAGTGTTCGTTTATAGTGTAATAACCAAGAACAAATGTTTTTTTTACTAGTCTTGGCAGTTGGTCGAGGTGTATTACACGTATTTTGAATGTAGTCCCTTAAGGTTTTTGAGATAGGTTACCGACTAGTCCATTTGGACATTTCTTAGAGATTACACCTGCCCAGGCCTTTGATCGGCCACTTCAAGGTGCCTTAGTTGAGAGATGGTGCCCCACCAGAGATACCTTTCATTTTCATGATTTTGAGCTTAGTATTACCCCCAATCGATTTTTATATTCTTTTGGGGATTGAGATAGGCGGTGCAGATAGAGTGGCATACCCTTTTGACTCTAGATTTGACTCACCTGAGTCGTTACCTTATTTCTCCCCCGATCATATCTCGTTTGGGGCCGTTACAATGACATATCTACAGGAGTATATTTTAGCTCATATTTACAGGATTTTATTAATTAATTAGGTATGGTTACTACACGAACTAACCAAGGTTTTTTTTGAAAATTTAATTTACACATATCTCATATTATACAAGACCAAATCACAGACTATGACATTCATTTCAAAGCTCTATTCGAATAAGTCTTGAAGAATATTGCTTGGATGGATTCCCACATTTTTTGATTTTATATATTAATTTGAACTTCATTTCGTAAAATTACAAACTACCGCAACACGACAAGCTTGATATAATTAATTTTAGTTTATTCGTTGAAGTTTAATAAAAATAGGATGACTTGAATGTTTTAACTCATTAGGAGCCAAATTTTGATTATCTAACATGCAATCTTGTTTAACTCAACAGAGGATGACTCGTATTGTTTAACTACATAATTTAAAGTATTTGATTGCTTAATTAATTAGGTATGGTCACTATACGAACTACCACAATTTTTTTTGAAATTTTAATTTACTCATATCTAATAATGTACGAGACCAAATCACAGACTATGACATTCTTTTGAAAGCTCTATTCGAATAAGTCATAAAGAATCTTGCTTACATGGATTCCCATGTTTTTTTTGATTATATATATATATATATATATATTAATTTGAACTTCATTTCGTAAAATTACAAACTACTACAACGCGTAATTAATTTTAGTTTATTCGTTAAAATTTAATAAAAAAGGTTGACCTGAATGTTACAACTAATTATGAAACAAATTTTAATTATCGAACATGGAATCTTGTTTAACTCAACAAAGGACGAACCGTATTGTTTAACTCCATAATTTAAAATATTCAGTTTATTTAATTAATAAGGTATGGTTACTACACGAACTAACTGCGATTTTTTTGAAAAATTATTTTTCCTATATATCATATTGTACAAGACAAAATGCGCAGATCGTGACATTCATTTGGAAGCACTATTCGAATAAGTCTCGAAGAATCTTGCTTGGATGGATTCTAACATTTTTTTGAATTTATATATTAGGTGGAACCTCGTCTCGTAAAATTGCGAACTACCACAACGCGTCGAACTCGATATAATTAATTTTAGTTTGTTCATTAAAATTTAATAAAAAGAGGACGACCTAAATGTTTTAACTTATTTTGAACCAAATTTTAATTATTTAACATGGAATCTTGCTTAACTCAACATAGGACGACACGTATTGTTTAACTATAATGGAGATTAAAAAGTTACTACATTGATAATTAAGAAGCTACTACAAAAGATATTAAAGAACTAACTACAGTTGAGGAAACTTTGACATAAGAATCTGCGTTTTGAGTCCCATCCCATATTCCTTCTCATAGTCATCCATTCCAGTCATGTCTTTGGCCATTATTTCTTTTCCTCTCTTTGTTATTTCATAGCCTGTTTATGTTGTCTTACAGCTAACTCATGCATTTGAATTAGCAACTTACGCTGCTCAAGGTCAGTAAATCTGCTCATTGCTTCTATTTTCTTCCAAGCTTGCAAAGTTCTGTCTTGATGTCTACGCTCATGTATTTCAAGGGTGGAATCACTTTTGCATCCACGACAACATTAACCTTTTTCTTCCTCTTTGTAGCTGTGACTTCCACTGGTCTTAATCTTCGTCTTGTCTTTTAAATTCATCAAGTAAGTTTTCCCCCAGAAATGGGGAATCTCTTCCCGATGACTTTCCATGACTAGACGAATAAGTGGATTTTAAAGCTTTGTTCTTTCCTTTCGTAGATGTTTGAACATCATGTAGGCTCTTGGCAGTATCAAAGTTACATTTTGGTTGACTGGTAAGAAACTCATAATAGTTCAAGAACTGATAATAATGTGGTCTTTTTACCCCTATTCTCTCTGGTGAACCGCTTTTTGAACTCCTCGTTTGCCATTCGTTTCTACCAACTAAAAATGGAATAGATTCTTAAATAACAATTATTAAAATCACTAACATATGTATTAAGAAAATAAGTAAGATATTGAAAAGGAACAGATAGAGACATAAATTTATAGTGATTTGGCTTTTTACTAAGCATATGTCCACTCTATAAGTTTGTTTGTTCGCCTTACGCCAATTAAAAGGTTTATTATAATGAATTAAATAAAGTAGATTCACAAGTACAAAAGCTAATTGGAGTGGATCACAATAGCACTTAGGTGATGTTGTGTGGGAAGAGACGGTTGAAGATGGATATCAGTAGTATAATGGAAGGAGAGATCTAATCCCCTTTATGACATAGGTGCAATGGTATTTGTAGGAGTTCAGAGATGAGTCAAGCAAGACTATTGTTCCGAGGGATTGCATTGGAGTCCATACCAGAAGTTTCAAAACCACATGACTCAGTCTGATTGATTGTCAATCCGTACCTTATGGATCAATACTGATAGGTAAATGTGGGTCATATGACTTTGAAGTTTATTTTAATATGTTTTATATATTCTTTTGATGACTTCTGCCATGTTTAATAGCTTTTAGGCTTTGTTTGCTATGATTTTATATTTGAGTGACTTTGAATTGAGTTCTGCATTGGATAATTTATCTATAACTTGAGTTGGGCATACCAAATTGCAGCCAAACTTAGAGGATGACCTAAAGGACTTATATGGGACAATGCAGCATGAAACTTTATGGGTCGCATTGCAGTCTTATGGATCAGTAATGATCCATAAGTGGTGAATCGATATCAATCTATTTTATAATGAAATTTCTTGAGCACTTCTCTTGCCTTCTTTGTAGTACCTTGGCCAATTTTCAAGCAATTCCAACTTTTCTTGACTCCTTACTTCTATAAACTTATGTTTAGGTTAAAAAATAGGCTAATATTGATTCCCAGCAATATATCTATGTTGAAAACAAGATGTGCTCTTGAATATATTATCTTATGTTGCTGGCATAATTGATTTTATTGGTTATATGCATCATTTACTTACCACTCCTAGAGTTTAAAGGCTATATGCAGCATCTGTAACAGTGCACTATATGAGATGGCATAGTGTGAGAACACCTAATGAAGGTACGTTAACACACCTATTTGATGGAGAGGCATGGAAGTATCTTGATAAGAAATATACCGATTTCGCAACGGAGAAACGCAATGTTAGACTAAGTTTATGTAAGGATGGATTCTCGCCGTTTTCTCAGTTCAGTTCTAAATATTCATCTTGGCCTATAATAATTTGTAACAACCCGGAAAATCTGGGCCAGTTTAAAATTTTTATTTTGGCAATTTTAGCGAATTTTGATATTTAAAATGAATTATTTTAAATAATATCGACGTGAAATTCATTTTGAATATAATTCGAACGTATATATTATATACGTCGTCGTTAGAATATATAATAATTATATATAATTATAAAAGGAATAGAAAATGGCGCGGTAGTTCGAAAATTCGATTTCTAATTTCAAATGAATATACAGAATTCAATATAAGTCAGAATTGAACGAAACAAGAAATATTTGAATCTGTATAACTATATCTTTGGAACGAAGTTAACAAACTGAAATTTCATTTTAGAAATGATAAGATATGTCCAGTTGAAAATTAGAAATAGTCGCTGTGGAATTTATATATATTTTTATATATATAAGGCCCTTAAAAATAGCAATTTTGCAAACGACCTCGGATTTCGACGAAACCAGTTTTGTTGGGTCCGTGATGTAAAGTTATTGCTAGGTTTCAAATTTCATAATTTTTCGAATCAATATGTGAGCGTGGTAAAGAAAAACGCGTTTGACCAGTTCCAGTTGATTTTAATCGACTGGAAATTGGCCATTTTTCAAACGGTCTCAGAATTCGACGAAATTAGTTTTGTTAGGACCGTATCGTCAATACGAAGCTAGAAAATATTTTTCTGGAATTTTTCTAGTTAGTATGCGACCCCGGTAATTTGAAAGGTACGTTTAAAATTCAATATAGTGATTTAAATGTAAATTTAACGGAAGCTGATTGTAACAGCCGAATCAGCTGACGATACATATTCCATTGTGTTCGGAATGGGGGTGTTGGGCTAGGGGCGACATTCGTTGAATTTAATTTGGAGTTCGTTTGTGAAAATTTGTTTTAAGGAAATAAATAAACAATAAAATATTAATAAAAAAAAAAATCTCCCTCCCCCCTTAAACCCGCTCAGGCCCCCCCCCTATTCAACAGATCGAAATCGATCCAGATAAAAAAAAAAAAAAAAAAAAAGAGAGAAGAGCAGGGAGCCGCCGCACGCGTCCCCTCCTCATCTTCCTCCTCTTCCCCCTCGACGCGCAACTACCCCCCCCCCCCCCCATCGAAGAACGCGAGCGTCGCCCCCCCCCCTTTTTTCTCCACCGCCGAGCACCCCAAGCGCCGCCATCACCCGAGCGCACCTCCGACGAACGGAGAAGCCCCCCCGTAAGTTCCCTGCTATTTTATTTTTATTTTATTTACTTTTTCTGATTTTTATTTTTAGATTTTAAAGTGAAAAGATTTAAACTTCAAAAGCTGAAAAGTTAGGATTTTTAAGTTATAAAAATTTAGATTTTTAATTTATAAAAGTTCAGATTTTTGTATTAGGAAAAACCAGATCTTTATATTTGTAGAAAAATAAAAACTGATTTTACTTTATGGTTTAAAAATGAATTTGCTTTGAAAAAAAAACTATGGTTTTTAAAAATGAATTTGCTTTGAATAAAAAAAAACTATGGTTTTTAAAAATGAATTTGCTTTGAAAATATAATTTTTGTATTGTTTAAATCGAAATAAAAATATGATCTTTATATTGTTTACATAGAAGAAAATTTAGATCTTTATATATGAAAGCGAAGAATAAAAATTAGTTTTTTTATATTGAATGGTGAAATAAAAATTCGATTTTTATATATTGAACTTTGAAATAAAAACTCGATTTTTATATATTGAACTTTGAACTAAAAAATTCGATTTTTATATATTGAACTTCGGCATAAAAATATGATTTTTATATATCGAACTTCTAAATAAAAATATGATTTTTATATATCGAACTTCTAAATAAAAATATGATTTTTATATATTGAACTTCGAAATAACAATATGATTTTTATATATTGAATAGCGAAGTAAAAAATTCGATTTTTATGTATGTAGTGGCTACGGGCAACGAAGAGGACGAAGATGCGATAGCGGAGAAGATTTCCTGCATTGGAAGTGCCGTGGAGCTAGGATAGCTATATGTGAGAACTTCTCACTCAAAATTCTTTTTCTAATTATATATATATACTAGGATGCAGACGGTGCTTAGTAGCACCCGACACAATCGTCCACAGACCATGGACTTGTTTGTTTGGTTGCATAGATTAGTTATATGATTGGATTTGAATGGAATTGTTTGGTGATTTTGATTGATGTGTGAATGGCGTGGGCCTTCACTAGACCGGGGATAAGGCTAGGCCTCGTCCCGTTTCTAGTATCGTGCCGTTATGCCGCCGAAATTTTCTAAAATATGTTAGAAAAATAAAAATATCATTTTTATTGAATAAATGAATTGAATAGAAATTCACATGTTGAAATAAAATGTTTTATCGTTAAAAATATAATTTTTAACGTGAATATGAATATAGTGAAAGTGAATAAAATAAATATTCATTTACAAACCAGACGGTTTGTTTATGTACACTTATTTGAAGGACATTGATTGGGTCGATAAATTTTACACATCGCCCAACAGCACAAATAAAATATGTGTTTGATTGTTTGAAACCCCACACGGGTGTTGGGATGAAATTTGAAATTCACTCATCCTGATTGATTAAATATGTCGATCGATCGATTGACAGGCTGTTATAAGCGTTGAATATCTATATTTGATGCTTATACAGTGTAGTGCACTTTGGTTGATGGTTGATTATTTTTCAATGCTATGATATACATGTGTTGTATGAAAATCCATATAATTAACTTTATATGGTAATTGATTGGGCCTCATTCCAATTTGAAAAATAAATAATATTATAAAATAAAAGTTCATGTGTTGACAGTACTCATTCATTGAGATTGGTCATGTGTTGAACGAAATATTTTAATATTAAAATTTACATCTTTATCGATATAAAATAAAAGTTCATGTGTTGACAGTACTCATTCATTGAGATTGGTCATGTGTTGAACGAAATATTTTGATAATAACAACTATTTTGAAAAAGAAATATTTGAAATAGAATATTTGAAAATAGAAATTTATGAAGCCGTGTTGATTAGATTGACGTCATTTTGACGTGAACGATATTTATATCGATTTTAAAACGATTTCGAAATCAATTGAATTGAAAACGAATTCAAAACGATTTCGAAATAAAATGAATTGAAAACGAATTCAAAATGAATTGAAAACGATTTCGATATGAATTGAATTGAAAACGAATTCAAAATGAATTGAAAACGATTTCGAAATGAATTGAATTGAAAACGAATTCAAAATGAATTGAAAACAATTTCGAAATGAATTGAATTGAAAACGAATTCAAATGGAATTGAAAGCGAATTGAAATGAATTCAAATTGAATTGAAATGAATTCGAATTGAATTGAAATTCGAATTGAATAGAAATGAATTTTAAAACGAATTTATAAAGAAGAATTCAATTTTGCTTTGAATTGAAATAGAAAGTTGAAATTGCTTTTGAAACGATTTTAAAACTATTTATATAATTCGTTTTAAATAGAAATCGACGAAATATATATATTATATATATTATATATAATATAATGGCCTGAATAGAACGCGCCGCGCCGCGGCAGTTCGCGAATTTCGACCATTTATTTCAAGCGGACATTGCGGGAGATCCGACCGTCGGATTCTCCTAAAACCGGAACCGTTGGGTTCGTATCGAAAAGAGCTTTCTAACGAATATTAGAAATTTGAAATCTAACGGTTGGATTTGGGATTATGTCCAAATCAAATTCGAAAAAGGTCGCTGTAAGTGCAGTTTGATGGCCATTGATGGAAATCGACTGTACGGGCCTTGATAAAATTATTAAAAATAGCAATAATTTGTGTAAAATCATAAGAAATGATTTAGAAAGAATTGGGATGAAAAACTCCATATTTGAAAAGATAAAAATGGATTTTTATCGAAATGAACTAGTTTTGAACTAGAAATATAATTCTATTTATTTTTAAATAAATAAATTGAATTCGAAAAGGGTTTTAAAAGTAACCAAAATTCCAATGATTGCATTGGAGTGGATTTGAATCGAAATTGTCTTCGAAATATTTCGATGTTGGAATTCGTGATTATACAGGTGTTGTTATGGAAATTTGAAAGATATATATGTATATCGTTATTTCCAATACGACATTGGCTGACGAGTTTGACTCATGTGGATGTTACTTATTATTACTTGCTGAAAAGCGAGGCGCCTCGTGATATCGGTTTCGGCCGATGCTTCTGGTCGGCTGACGGGCCAGGCTTACGCCCCAAAGGGCGGGGAAACGTAGTGTTCAGGCATAATAATCCACATCGGTGGACCGGCCCTGACGATCTAAAGGGTCGATGCGCTCTGACCCTGTGGCTCGGGCTAGAGAGTCACAAATCGGTAGAGGATCTTGCCCCTAGCCTCGGTTCATACCATAAATGATAACCCAACTTCCAATACGACATTTGCGGGTTTTTACATTTGGTATCAGAGCTTTGGTTTACAGAGCTCGAGAACAAGACACATTAGAACCGTACGAAAGAATTCATCAGATATTGGATTAGTAGTATCCAATTAGAATGACTCGTTAGAGATAGGATCAGTAGTATCCTAGAACGAGTGTGAAGAGTATATTTTTAAAGTGAAAACAAATTTTTGTTTTGAAAATTTAAATCAATTATTCGTATTTGATTATCTATTTATATTGATGTGGACAATCCAGTATATATAGATTTTGCGTATACGTCTGATCAGCGTGTATTCGAAGTTTTGATATATTGGATAGATATAGAATCACACTCTAGTCGCCCGGACCTGATTCTGATGATTGACGCGTCATCATTAGTAATTAGTTTCGTGTTTCAAAGGTGTGCTTTTTATATATTTCCATTAGACTGGTGTGAGAACCAAAACTTATATAATTAGAACACATTGTTGTGAATTGGCACCAAAACATGATTTTTGTATATGTATCAAAATTATGAATTTGAAACTCTAATTCACTAATTGACTGATGTTTGTGTTGTTTGTTTATTTGTTTGCTAATTTTTAGCCATTTAGCCTAATTGCAACAAATATTGAACTGTATTGAAAATTGGTCGCATTTTCTTGCATATACATGTGCTTATATTGAACAGGTCATAGCAAGGAGGCTAGAGCCAGAGAATAAAATTTGTTTGCCCGACAAATAGGTACATGTTTACTACATAATTTCCTGTTTTGTTTGGGTGATGATGATTTTGTGAGCCTATTAGCTAGCCGCTTGGCTTTTTCTTTTTCTTTTTGAGATCTGAAGGACCGGGGAAGCTATTTGAAATTCCCCGATGCTCCCGGTGCAGGGGAGGTTATGGCGAAATTTTTCGAAAATTTAGGGTGTTAGCCAAATTTTTGAAATTTTGAAAATTCTCAGAAACTAAAGAGTTGGAGAATAGAAGCCAGACCGAGCGTAGAGTTGAATTATCAAACCACTTTCGACTTTGTTCCTTTTCGGAGACGAAAAGTTTTAAGTGGGGGAGATTGTAACAACCCGGAAAATCTGGGCCAGTTTAAAATTTTTATTTTGGCAATTTTAGCGAATTTTGATATTTAAAATGAATTATTTTAAATAATATCGACGTGAAATTCATTTTGAATATAATTCGAACGTATATATTATATACGTCGTCGTTAGAATATATAATAATTATATATAATTATAAAAGGAATAGAAAATGGCGCGGTAGTTCGAAAATTCGATTTCTAATTTCAAATGAATATACAGAATTCAATATAAGTCAGAATTGAACGAAACAAGAAATATTTGAATCTGTATAACTATATCTTTGGAACGAAGTTAACAAACTGAAATTTCATTTTAGAAATGATAAGATATGTCCAGTTGAAAATTAGAAATAGTCGCTGTGGAATTTATATATATTTTTATATATATAAGGCCCTTAAAAATAGCAATTTTGCAAACGACCTCGGATTTCGACGAAACCAGTTTTGTTGGGTCCGTGATGTAAAGTTATTGCTAGGTTTCAAATTTCATAATTTTTCGAATCAATATGTGAGCGTGGTAAAGAAAAACGCGTTTGACCAGTTCCAGTTGATTTTAATCGACTGGAAATTGGCCATTTTTCAAACGGTCTCAGAATTCGACGAAATTAGTTTTGTTAGGACCGTATCGTCAATACGAAGCTAGAAAATATTTTTCTGGAATTTTTCTAGTTAGTATGCGACCCCGGTAATTTGAAAGGTACGTTTAAAATTCAATATAGTGATTTAAATGTAAATTTAACGGAAGCTGATTGTAACAGCCGAATCAGCTGACGATACATATTCCATTGTGTTCGGAATGGGGGTGTTGGGCTAGGGGCGACATTCGTTGAATTTAATTTGGAGTTCGTTTGTGAAAATTTGTTTTAAGGAAATAAATAAACAATAAAATATTAATAAAAAAAAAATCTCCCTCCCCCCTTAAACCCGCTCAGGCCCCCCCCCTATTCAACAGATCGAAATCGATCCAGATAAAAAAAAAAAAAAAAAAAAGAGAGAGAGAAGAGCAGGGAGCCGCCGCGCGCGTCCCCTCCTCATCTTCCTCCTCTTCCCCCTCGACGCGCAACTACCCCCCCCCCCCCCCATCGAAGAACGCGAGCGTCGCCCCCCCTTTTTTCTCCACCGCCGAGCACCCCAAGCGCCGCCATCACCCGAGCGCACCTCCGACGAACGGAGAAGCCCCCCCTGTAAGTTCCCTGCTATTTTATTTTTATTTTATTTACTTTTTCTGATTTTTATTTTTAGATTTTAAAGTGAAAAGATTTAAACTTCAAAAGCTGAAAAGTTAGGATTTTTAAGTTATAAAAATTTAGATTTTTAATTTATAAAAGTTCAGATTTTTGTATTAGGAAAAACCAGATCTTTATATTTGTAGAAAAATAAAAACTGATTTTACTTTATGGTTTAAAAATGAATTTGCTTTGAAAAAAAAACTATGGTTTTTAAAAATGAATTTGCTTTGAATAAAAAAAAACTATGGTTTTTAAAAATGAATTTGCTTTGAAAATATAATTTTTGTATTGTTTAAATCGAAATAAAAATATGATCTTTATATTGTTTACATAGAAGAAAATTTAGATCTTTATATATGAAAGCGAAGAATAAAAATTAGTTTTTTTATATTGAATGGTGAAATAAAAATTCGATTTTTATATATTGAACTTTGAAATAAAAACTCGATTTTTATATATTGAACTTTGAACTAAAAAATTCGATTTTTATATATTGAACTTCGGCATAAAAATATGATTTTTATATATCGAACTTCTAAATAAAAATATGATTTTTATATATCGAACTTCTAAATAAAAATATGATTTTTATATATTGAACTTCGAAATAACAATATGATTTTTATATATTGAATAGCGAAGTAAAAAATTCGATTTTTATGTATGTAGTGGCTACGGGCAACGAAGAGGACGAAGATGCGATAGCGGAGAAGATTTCCTGCATTGGAAGTGCCGTGGAGCTAGGATAGCTATATGTGAGAACTTCTCACTCAAAATTCTTTTTCTAATTATATATATATACTAGGATGCAGACGGTGCTTAGTAGCACCCGACACAATCGTCCACAGACCATGGACTTGTTTGTTTGGTTGCATAGATTAGTTATATGATTGGATTTGAATGGAATTGTTTGGTGATTTTGATTGATGTGTGAATGGCGTGGGCCTTCACTAGACCGGGGATAAGGCTAGGCCTCGTCCCGTTTCTAGTATCGTGCCGTTATGCCGCCGAAATTTTCTAAAATATGTTAGAAAAATAAAAATATCATTTTTATTGAATAAATGAATTGAATAGAAATTCACATGTTGAAATAAAATGTTTTATCGTTAAAAATATAATTTTTAACGTGAATATGAATATAGTGAAAGTGAATAAAATAAATATTCATTTACAAACCAGACGGTTTGTTTATGTACACTTATTTGAAGGACATTGATTGGGTCGATAAATTTTACACATCGCCCAACAGCACAAATAAAATATGTGTTTGATTGTTTGAAACCCCACACGGGTGTTGGGATGAAATTTGAAATTCACTCATCCTGATTGATTAAATATGTCGATCGATCGATTGACAGGCTGTTATAAGCGTTGAATATCTATATTTGATGCTTATACAGTGTAGTGCACTTTGGTTGATGGTTGATTATTTTTCAATGCTATGATATACATGTGTTGTATGAAAATCCATATAATTAACTTTATATGGTAATTGATTGGGCCTCATTCCAATTTGAAAAATAAATAATATTATAAAATAAAAGTTCATGTGTTGACAGTACTCATTCATTGAGATTGGTCATGTGTTGAACGAAATATTTTAATATTAAAATTTACATCTTTATCGATATAAAATAAAAGTTCATGTGTTGACAGTACTCATTCATTGAGATTGGTCATGTGTTGAACGAAATATTTTGATAATAACAACTATTTTGAAAAAGAAATATTTGAAATAGAATATTTGAAAATAGAAATTTATGAAGCCGTGTTGATTAGATTGACGTCATTTTGACGTGAACGATATTTATATCGATTTTAAAACGATTTCGAAATCAATTGAATTGAAAACGAATTCAAAACGATTTCGAAATAAAATGAATTGAAAACGAATTCAAAATGAATTGAAAACGATTTCGATATGAATTGAAAACGAATTCAAAATGAATTGAAAACGATTTCGAAATGAATTGAATTGAAAACGAATTCAAAATGAATTGAAAACAATTTCGAAATGAATTGAATTGAAAACGAATTCAAATGGAATTGAAAGCGAATTGAAATGAATTCAAATTGAATTGAAATGAATTCGAATTGAATTGAAATTCGAATTGAATAGAAATGAATTTTAAAACGAATTTATAAAGAAGAATTCAATTTTGCTTTGAATTGAAATAGAAAGTTGAAATTGCTTTTGAAACGATTTTAAAACTATTTATATAA